>OX494456.1:30000-5030000 GCA_950381575.1 Plusia festucae | reverse complement strand
AACTCTATTATAATACTATTCAGTTCCAACAAAAGCCAATACATATACAGATAACAAAGACGGCTCACATAGTTATTCAGAGTTATAACGGTAGTAAAATGGCGAATCTTATTATAATGTTTATGTATGTTTTTATTACCTAAGATTTAATATCTATCTAGTATGAGATACAGGTTTATTTAAAAAGTCATTAAAACCATCTAGCTTATCTGAAAAGATGTACTTTGTTTACGTTTTTCTATAATAGTAAGTTGGCAGTCTTACGTTCAGCTAATTCAAATTCATCTAGCTACATCCATTTATCTAAAGAGATCTGTGATTCTAATACATGTTTTAAAACCGAATTCTTAGTTGCACAAGCAAAACTGGATAGATTTATATTTTAATGACTAAGCATACAAAAATAAGTTCGATATAAGTTTATTTGCCCAATCCAGCTTAAGCATCTGACATTAAACAAAATATAAAACAAAGCCTACCTGTAAATTAGGGTTATCGAAATATTTCGATGTACCGTTCTTTTTTTTAGTAGCAGTAAATTAAGGTTAGAAATGCATATTGAAAATCTGAGGTTTACGCGAATGACAGACATTGAAATAAAACAACTTTTAAACGGATTCCATCGCCGTTTACTTTGATTTTTTCTGCCCAAAAAAGGACCGTAATTTTCATAGTAGGAACTAAAATCAAAATAAACCGCGATAGAATCCGTTTAAAAGTAGTTTTATTTCAATATTGTTGTATAAAATAATTATTAACAAAAACCTATCGCTTGAATCACTCTATCTAATGCTCAAAACTGCATTAAAATCCGTTGCGTTTTTTTAAAGATTTGTACTATGTAAGGACGAGTTTCCTTTATTTGATTTTTCATTACCTAGCAATTATCACGTGCAAATTGATACAAACAGCTTTATCTGAGAGAATGAGATTCGGTCAAAAAGGTAGCGGGGTTGATCACCTTTGCGTTCGTCATAAGTAGGTAATATGCCATCGCTGAACAATGCATTTTTGTATCGACATTCCTTTTATTTTCAGGGTAGTCAAATATGAAATGTGGACTCCAGCATGGAGCTCAGTCCTACCTATTATCATCACTTTTCCTTGCTTTCAATTTTGTCATCCATACAAAATTGTTAATAATCTTTCAAACCTCAAGTCATGATCTGAAATTTGTTGTTAATCTTTTGATACAGGGTCACGTGATTCTATAGCATCACACAATACACTTATTGTTATATTTTAAGTACGATTTCGCAAGTTAGTTAGTCTAATTGACGACGGCGAATAACCATGATTATGTTTATTACTTTTTTTAGCTGAGTCACCGACCTGACTAGTATTATATATATCCCGTTTTCCTAATGGGAAACTTATATTCCAGCCAACTGTTACCCGAAAATTTAACTTCGATTACACTGATTAATTACAGGCGCTATATATATTCAGTACAACAAGTACTAGTTTAAGTAGATAATAATCAAATGGGCCAGTGTCACTTGGGATGACGTTAGGATTATAACGATACCCCCTGGCATTTGAAAGTTATTGCAAGAAAAGAAATAAAAAAATTCGAGCGATGCGAAATAAAGAAAAGAACTTGAATTATGAAAATTATGGTCCTGTTTTGGCAGAATAAACTACGACCACGCTGAACACGTGAAATACAAACAGTACAATATAACTGATCTTCGCAGTGGCGTCTGCCTGTCGGGGTCTGCAAACGATGCATTGAGCTGGTCATGCCCCAGTTGCCCTCGAAGGTTGCAGGACAAAGACTAGTGAAATCATCCGGAACGGACCGATGAATGACGATTAGAATAAGCTACTTTGCACTGTATTCAAAGGACAATCCAGACCATTGAAGGGAAGGGCAGACTGTAAAGGCTAGCCCTACAATTTTTCACACACGATGGGATTAGAAATTATAACTTTTGGATCTTAAAAATGGCAAAATTTGCACATCATGATTTCAATCTTGTAGAACTTGAATGTATAAAAATAAAATCAAGTTTAAGAAGAATAAGGGTTTTAGTTTTTGAAACAACGAATGTAACCACGTCTTTATATTTCTCTATATTAATCATTCATATTTTCAAGTGTTGTCAAAAATTTCGTCCGATTCGAAAGTAAAACCAAATCTGCATCAATGCCTCTGAGGGTCGTCAACCAATGTGATGGGGGGACGCCCCAGAGGACCTTGAGCCCCCCTCTACCTTGACGGATTCGGCGGCGGGCCGTGATATATTGCAAATATATTACAATTTGACTGGCTGTTACTACGACATAGGTCATCTGTAGGGAACAGATGGATTCGACCTTTTCAGAAAACCTAAATGAAACTGCCGAATTTGATTATCAATATTTGTTGTGTTTTTGTTGACCTAGGACACAAAATATTTTATTATATTGTGCGTACGTTGAGTCCAGCTAAGAATTTATTTCAAGAATAGATAACTTATTAACTAAAATCTTAATATAAATAAATTACGCGTCACGTTATTTGTCCGGGATGGACTCCTAAACTACTTAACCGATTTTAATCAAATTTGCACACCGTATGCAGTTAACAGTGCTGCCAATTAGCGGGGAATTCCCCGATTTGCGGGGAATTGAGGGTTAGCGCGGGGAGAGCGCGGGGAATGACAAAAATCGGGGAATTGCGGGGAATCATGATCAAATTTAACGATGGGCTAAATTTAATGCAATTTCTTCACCCTTCTGCTGACACAACTGCAATCTTCACTGGGTAATATAGTATAGTAGTAGTAGTAGTAGTATAGTATTTGATGTCTGGAAGTATGCATTTCTATAGTTGATAGTTAATTTATTGAGTATGATTGTTATCCCATGTTGAGTTAAAAAAACGACTACTACTGTCGGTTTTCGTTATCCTAAATTGGTGGAAACTGTTCAAATTTTCAATAAAATAATGGAGAAGAGGTTAAAATAGTGCAGCTACGATTTAAAACCAAGTGATTTGCATTTCAGCATTAGCTGCTATTTTTACTTATTTACGATTATATCGATTTTAACCAGTATCTTCATGTGAGTAAATATTTGTATGAACAAAAAAAAAAAATTTTTTTTTAACAAAATTCATGAGGTTTAAAAAAAAAATATGGTATGGAGCTGTGTTTGTATCCTAAAGTAACATGTTGGAGAAGTTGTGGGGAAGAAACCAAGAACAAGCGGGGAATTTCGGGGAATCGACAAGACTGACGCGGGGATTCGAGATTTTTTTATTGGCAGCATTGGCAGTTAAGTCCAACTTGAAAGATAGGATAGCTAACATCTCAAATATATAAAAAAAGAATGAGGCGGCGGGGAACAGCTGGTACAACTGTAATTCTCCCGGTGAAAACATTGATTAGAATAGAATAATGAAATAAATAGAAAAGAAACAATGAGAAAAATAGAAAAGAAATAATGAAATAGTGAGTTAAATTTATTTATCTTAGATGATTTTTTGACCTACAGACATTATTTGAATTCTAAAAGACTAGTGTTGGTCTAAATACTTGAATGAGTTATTGGGCAAACCCGTTTTGCAAGGTCTTTCGATCTTTTAAGCGAAATAGAACTATCTAGAAACCTAGAATTCTTTGGATCATAATTGATAGACTATTCTATTCTATTCGTAAGCTAGCCATCGAATTACTGACAGTTGTTTTACAAACGTAACATTAAACTTCAATCAAAAAAAAAAAAAAAATACTGTCACAACCTTGTATGGTATATTGACGAAATGGAAATAACCCGTTTCCATACATTAGAGACCAAAGCCATAGGTCCTCGCGCCCTAAATATTTAACGATACCTATTGTACAAAAAGACGTTATAATTGTAGACTTCTGTAAATACATTATATGTAGCAGTATTGTTTTGTGTGTTCCCACGGCTCGTGGGCAATCCAACATAAAAACAATACAAAGACAATAACGAGGTAATTGTAATAAATTTTATGACAATGTTTTTATAAGAGCAAGTACAGTCAACGCATAAGCTTAACGCTTATGCGTTGACTGTTCTAAAAATAAACCTCAATCCTTTCAAATAAAGGCGATACTATCTATAATATTAACTGCTACTGATGTGCTGTTCATTGTACGTTCAGCTGGTTATATTTACGTGACATTGATTTCAATAGTTGAGAATAGAACGCGTTTTAGAGGGAATTGAATTTCAAGTATTGTAATGTAAAACTTACCGAAGGTCGTTACGAGTGTGGTTTAAATGGAATAAAGATTGAAGTAAATGCTACATTAAACGGAATTCCAGCCAGCAATGGGAAACAAAATTCTTTCAATGATGATGAAAAATCTTATAATGTAGGTACAATTATAGATGATTATAACGACATGGTCAGGGTCGCGGATAACCCGTGGATGCTAGCGGTAAGTTGTTGTTCGTTGTGGCGTTCTGGGGGAGGCCTTTGTTCAACAGTGGACGTCTTCCGGTTGATGATGATAGATGATTAAGGATAAATAACGGTCGTTCTCAAACTATTCCAACTATTTTTTCAAACTTTTATAAACAATATATAAAATTTTAATTTTAAATTTGTATTCTCAAACTATTACAAATTCTCAGCTCTTCTCGCTATTTGCTTTTGATAATGAATGAATGAATACTGAAATTTAAATTTGCATATTTATAATAATACCGGCCTATAAATGTCCTACGGCTGGGCACAGGCCTCTTCTCATATAGAGAAGGAATGAGCATTGATCACCACGCTTGCTCATTGCGGGTTGGCGATTTCAGATTCCAATTATTGGAAATTGGCATAACTGCTTAGTATTCAAATTATGTGTGCATCTTTCGGTTTTTCTCAGACTGATTCTCCACACAAAATTTTAGAGTCGTTATTCATTTAAATAACAACTAAAGTAATAAGTAAGTCATTTGTTATGAGTTATTTGGTTCCTTTATTTCCAATTAACCCCGTTTCCTGAGAAATTACTATCCACTTGAGTTCATTTCGTTAGTAGATAAAGTAATCTATGTCAGTAAAGCACAAATGAAAATTTCGCGCCTCTTTACCCAGTTGGTTATCAAACATACAATATTATGAGTTATTTTTGTTTCAAGTGGTTTGAGTGCAAGCATTTGTTCTGTAGTGTTTGATACACTGGATGATGATAAAGCCACTTGTTTATTGTATATTCAGGAAAATGAGGAAAAATAACTCGCGCATCTAATAGGACAAAAATGTCTACTTTGAGTAATCTAAGATTCTCCTAAATTAATTAGGTGAAACATATCACAGGCAGAGGAATGCCTAAAGGGTCAATTCTAGGGCCGCTGGTTTTTGACAAATAATTTTATAAAATACTAGCTGACCCGGCGAACTTTGTTCCGCCTCCGCCTTAGAGGTCATGGTCGCGGCATGGTATTGTAAAAAAAAAATTACCGGTTGATGCATTTAATATCGGCACAGCAACATAATAATAAAAACTTCCAACAAATGCATCAACCGGTTTTTTTTTTAATATGTTCAGCTGTCAGTTGCGTTTTGTTATACCATTTTAACAAATGAACCGCTGACTTATATTTTGACTGAGTTGTGTTTTGTTATTCTATGTCAGATGCGTTTTGTTATACCACGTTTTATGTCACGTCCCACGGGAACGACGGGAACGGGATAAAAAGTCCTATCCTATGTCCTTCTCCTGGTTCTTAGCTACCTCCCTTCCAATTTCCAGTCAGATCGGTTCAGCCATTCTTGAGTTATAAATAGTGTAACTAACACGACTTTCTCAACCTTGTTTATTTCATTGATATATAACCTCTATAGAGGAGGATAGTAAATCGTATTTAAAAATAACGAAATTTGGTTGTCATGGCAACTACCTACTAACCAGTTTTACCAAAGTTACCGCATTGTGTCAATAATCGCGATGTTAATATGATAAAAATTAAAAAAGAAACATTTCAAATTGGACCGAATTGTAAATCTAAACCATTCTCGAATCCACCTGAAGACACACAGCAAATTTCATCTAAATCGGTCCAGCCGTCTAGAAGGAGTTCCGTGACATACACACTCACAGAAGAATTATATATATAAAGATATTATTAGTTATACTTCTCAGTTCATTCAATTATTGCATAAGGTAAAAGTATAAGGAATAAAACTAATGAGAGATCATGTAAATATCAGTTATTTTTTCTGTCTTCCAAGGATTTAAGCAATAACCAATTGTATAATTCAATGTGTTTTTACTTTCATCGTGGGTGATATGTTATCAACGGTTCGATCTATCGAAGTTTATCTGTTTCTCATTTGGCAACAGATATTGGGTCATAGTATTTATGGAATGTGATAAAATGGGATTTACCGTACTACAATAGTTAAAGAATTAGGTACTAAAAGTACGTCGGTACTGATAATCAAGATAACTCTCCGTAGACACTGTCAATAACTCTACATCTGTTTACAGTTCTATTTTATCTTCGTAATAATGATAACTTCGCTTTTATATGTTTGCTTGTTTGTAACGCACCGCAAAATTTCACCGAATTACGTTGTCTTCTTTTAACCTAAACCTTTCCCAGGATACGCTGGATTTTTGGGGTCGGCTTCCAGTCTTACCGGATCTAGCTGAAGACTGATTAACTTCAAGCGTTTTATTTACTAGACTAGCTTTTGATCGCGGCTCTGCCCGCGTGGGATCGGTTATACAAAAAGTAGCCTACAGCCTTCCTCAATAGGTAAATGGGCAATCTAGCACTGAAATATTTTTCAAATCGGACGGACCAGTAGTTCCTCAGATAAGCGCGTTCAACCAAACAAACAAATTATTCAGCTTTATAACAATATAATATAATCATGGATAATAATGAGATAAGTTAAGATTTATTTCTTCGACTGTGATTTAAGTCATCAACTAGGTATTAGACTCAATTGGAGTAGGTACATGAAGCGTAGAATAAAAAAAAAACGTAGAATTAATGAAAACAAATAATGAAAATGTCATTAGTAACAAACTCATTTTGAAGAGGTGAGGTGTATGACAGGTAAAAAAAACAAAAATCATGTCTTATTTTATTCTTGCTAGTACCGGTAGCTGGCCCGCGTCAATGTGTACAAAAACTTGACAAATTATATGCTAAAACCTTCCGCAAAAACCACTCTATCCATTGGTGAAAACAGCATGAAACTGTTTTTGGGTTTATCGCGAACAGACAGGCAGACAGACAGTCGCGGCGGAGGACTTTTTAGTGATGTATATATATCTACGTAGAGATAAAATGTTATAGTGTTACTTGAAAGGGATTTCTTATCAGAAACCTGAGATAATCAAGGCGCACAACTATTTGTGATAAGGCCTATTAGGTGTAAAAGTATAATAGGTATACACTCACTTCAATTTACCTAGAAAACATATTTTATATTAGAAAAACCTACTCATAGAATAGATACTTATAGAGCCAACAATAAGATTAAATATCTTCATAAACAATACTTGCTGTTGCCCGCAGCCCCCTTTTTTCGGGAAATTGTACTTATAATATTAATATTCTAATAAAATTATTTACGAAATCGGTCCAGTATTTTAGTTTGTTAAAATTGAACTTATTAATACAGATCTTTCCTCGTTATATTATAATATAAATATGGATATAAAAGATGATACTTATCAATCTTCTTTCCTCGTTACAATACATGGATATAAAAGGTGATATCAAGCTTTTATCTAAGAATGCAAGTGTGAATTAGCATTCATTTAATTTAGTTATGTTAAATTTGTATTCAGTAGCATTTTCGTAATTATCATCAAAAATATGTGCACTTTAAATTAAATTTATTTGACTTTACAGTGCAAACATCACGCAAAGAACTGGTTATTAAACACTTTCATCGTATTTATTGCTGGTTGAAAATTTACGTATGTACAAATATCGTCTAGCGTACATAAAGACCATACTTACTTAGTAAATTCTCGACTGTTCGTAATGATGGTCGGTAAATATAACCTTGTACCGTTCAGAAGGTGGTTATTTGTGCCACCAGATAATTGAGGAACGCAACGCATCTAGCAGTATGAAACATTCAAATATACAGGTTAGTTTTACACCTGCATCCTCGCAGTAGATAACTTACGTAAGCAACAACAAACTAACGAATCATCAAAAGTCGCAGAAGATTTTTTTCTATAAATTGGTTGCTTATGATGTAAGTTATCTAGTCCTGCGAGGTTGCAGGTGTTTTACATATAACCCTGTAGGTATATAAATTCAATACCAAGGAACATGCTCAATAAAAAAGCATTGTTTTCCACAGGGACGATTGGTATAAGACTGATCGCAAAAAGTACAAACATTCAAATCAAATCAAATCAAAATATTTTTATTTCAAGTAGGCCTTTTCAGGCACTTTCGAAACGTAAAATGACGCTAGTTGCGAGGTTCCAAAGTGTCATTCCTATGGAGAAGAACCGGCAAGAAACTCCATAGGTTACTCTTTTATAAATGGTAATTGATATACAGAGCATTGAAAAATATGTGACAACAACGTAAATAGCAAAAGTTTTGATGAAAAAGATAAAATTGAAATTTTACCATTAATTTTACAAGGATTTACCTTGTTGACACATTTACAAGGGTTCTGGTGCAAAAGCATCACGAGTAATTTTATTATATAAAAAGAAAAAAAAAGGTATAACATTTACATACAATAAATATGTAGTCCTAATCGACCCTAACAGGAATGTCAAGGCATGTCAAAAGCCTTCTAAAAATTATTAACTTCTAACATTAGTTTTCGTTTAGCATTTCAGGGACCTACTGTTTATAATCGCCAGCACAATGGTGTGTATTTATATGGTACTCATTATTCATAAAGATGGTGAGAAAAATGGTGAGAACGATGATGATCTTGAGAGTTTTTTAACAAAACACTACCGCGGAAATGTATTTAGTGCAACAATTTTATTAAACGTAGTACTTGTGGACCGGTTTTTCAATAAACTTGTAATCCATAAAAAGGACCAATAATTGATACAAGGCAAGGTACAGTTGTCCAATAATGTTCGTAAATGTGTTCAACAAGCAGACTCAAGCCGACATATTTTTAAACAAGTTTACTTGCTTTTGTTTTTATTTGCATTGCATTTGTTGTATTTATTTGCATACAGGAACAGGATTTGTCTTATAATAAATACATTGCAAAAGTAGCTAACCTACTTTCCACTTTTAAACCTTTGTGAGCACTTTAACGCCCAGCTTTTTGATCCCCAGTTATCTCAACCAATTGTTAAATATACTAACTAATGGTTTCAAAACGCGTTTTTTCATCAATTATTAGGCTATCAAATGATCAAATTAGTTGGAGAGTAATTATTTAACCATTTGTTTGATGAATAAATGCGTTCTACCGAAGTTTGAAACTATCTTACATCCTGAGTTATTTGGGATCAAAAAACTAGGCCTAAGTAATAATTTTGCTTCATCTGTTATCTCTTAGAACTGTTAACCAACTGATTCTGATGGCAGAAGTCAAACTATGGTCATTTATTGTGCATGTAACGGTGCTATATAATGAAGCACCGGCTTAACGTCTACAACTATATTTAAATAATATTTCTCTTCATTTATATTATGCTTTACTTATCTATTTAGTTCTTTTAGAGCAGTACAATGTTCCGAAAAGGTAAAGTATGTTAGTTTGCATTTACCAAAATGTAAAAAAAATGTGAGAGATGAAGCTAATAAATATTTATTATTATCTTCGTCTTTTGTAATAACAGATTTCCTGAATGTATATATTAGCTAGTATCTAGGTATTATGTTTTGTTTTCTGATGTATATGTGAATGTAAGACATTGAAATAAAACTACTTTTTAAGCGGATTCTATCGTGTTTTTTTTTATTCCCGACGTTTCAACGCCTTTGCAGGTGTCATTGTCTTGGGTGGACACGGGTAGTCTACCCGTATATGCCCGTGACGTAGGTAGTACGTGACGTAGTAGACTACCCGTGACGTGAAATAATTTTATTTCAATAGTTTTTGTTTTGGATTCGGGCTGCCCAAGTCGGGATGGTTGACGGTCTCTGGGGGAGACCTACGTTCCGCAGTAGTATAGACTGATATGATGATGATTAGGTATTTAATAATACGTTTACAAAAACAACTTTGCATAAGCCTGAATATGTGGTCAATCTACACTTAATATTATAAAGGTGAAGTTTGTTTGTTTGAACACGCAAATCTCAGGAACAACGGCGTCGATTTGAAAATTATTTCTGTGTTATATAGCCCATTTATTGAGGAAGGATATAGGCTTTTTTATCGCGATGAACAACGCAAACTCGGGCGGAGCCGCGAACAAAGGTTAGTTTATTATAAAACAAAATTCCAGAATAACTTTCCGGATTTCTACTAGAAAGTTTTGTAGCTGGTTTTATTTATGCCGCTTAACTGACCTCTAGAATCAGCCGCCGAACATTGCAACAAGTTAACAACATATACATGTTTACATAACATTGTGTCTGAAGCCGACTTTCTAAGTCACTCATTCATTCTGTAACATCTAAACAAATAAACTATACACAGGTCATTGCCCTCGAAATTAACTAAGAGATTTACATGACAATTTAAACAATAAAATACTCTATTCTATATGTAGATATAATTGTTTCTATAGGATTTATTATACACTAGCTGTTACCCGCGGCTTCGCTCGCGCGTAAAGTAAAGAGCAGTATTAAAGGTAGATGTATTCTGTGATTTTCAAAGTAAGGAGAATGTATCAAATTTTTCATCTAATATTATGGCGTTAAAATAATAATAAAAGTAAAGTAAGTAGCAATAGCATTTGTGTTATGGAATCGGAGACAAAAAAGGTACCATAAACACCCAGACTCCAGACTATGTATAAAAGTGATTTTCTACATGGACCCGTCCGGGGATCGAACCTGGAACCTTAGAGCTGGCGACACCTTAAAAACCGGAGTGAACGCCACTCGACCACGGGAGTCGTCATTATAGATATGTCTTAGATGGTCATTATCTTATCTATTTATCTTTTCATCTGTCTATCTTTGAGAATACTGAACTTCACATACCAACTATTTCAGCCCTTATTTCACCCCCTTAGAGGGTAGATTTCTAAAATCTCGGAAATACATCTTATTTATTTCTAACTAATAACCCTTGTATGAAATTGAATGTGTCTATCTTTGAAAACGACACAATTCATATGCCTACAAACTTCCAACCCCTTTTTCGCCCTCTTAGGGGGATGATTTTTAAAATCGCTGAAATCGTGTTTATTTATTTCTATCCAGAAACCAGTATACAAAATTTCATGTGTCTATCATTGAAAATACCGAACTTCCCATACAAACTTTCAACCCCTATTTCACCCCCTTAGGGGATAGATTTCCAAAAGAAAAGTAGCCTATAGCCTTCCTCAATAAGTGAACTATCTAACAGAAAGAATTTTTCAAATCGGACCCGTACTACCTGAGTTTAGCGCGTTCAAACATACAAACTCTTCAGCTTTATAATATATAATATATATAATAAAGTATAGATAAATAATTATAGTATCTTAGCCGTGTCACAGATTAATAAATAGTTACTTGGCCGTGTGCAGCGCCCCTTATTGAACTCCACTGCGGGTGACGTAACCTACGACAAACTTATTATTTGCGGTTGGTACAGTATTCGGGTCTAGGGATCGAACCGCAAAATTAAGTTTGTTTTTTTTTTGTATATACTTTTCCGGGATAAAAACTACCCAGTGTGGTGCCCAGGATATTAAAGAACAATTATACCAAGTTTCATCGAAATCGAACCGGTAGTTTTTGCGTGATGCCTGAACAAACAGACAGACAGACAGACAGACAGACAAAAAATTTTTCAATCACATTTTTGGGTTCGGTGTCGGTCTAGTAACACACCCCGCCATTAATTTTTTTGATATTTTCAATGTACAGAATTTTCACTTCTACAGATTTATTATAAGTACTTATAGATGTTATAGGTAATAAATAATTGGATATAAAACCGAAAGAAACAAAGACAATTATTATATCATTGACAAGTATAGTTAAGTATAAAGAATTTTCTAACGTAAACAAATCATAATACGACGACCTCGGTAGTCGAGTGGCGTACACACCGGTTTTCAAGATGTATCCAGCTCTGAGGTCCCGGCTTCGATCCCCGGACGGGTCAATTAAGAAAAACACTTTCTACATTGTCTCGGGTCTGGATGTTGTGGTACTTTCGTTGTCTCTGATTCCATAACACAAGCTTTAGCTACTTACTTTGGATACGGGACAATGTGTGTGATATTTTTCACATTTATGTGATGTTATGTGATTGTCCACAATTATAGTGATGATAATCTTTTAATTAAAACGGTCGCCATCTTTACAAAGTGGACGAAGTCGCCCCGGCGCGGCGTTCTGTACGTTTAAATCTTTTAAACAACTCAACAGATTTTAATGTAGTTTTCAGCAATAGATAGACCGATTAAAAAGGAAGGTTCTCTGTTTATAGGCATTTAATACTGTTTTATCCATGCGAAGCCGGGGCGGATCCGCTAGTTTGATATTACTCCAAAAAAAGAGTCTGTAAAGACCTTAGATTGGTCCTTATAGGCGAATATTGGTCCTTAACTCGGAAATATCGTAAATCTGTGGTCCTTAGGTTCTATAACAGCAATATTACCTAGGATAGTTACATAACATTTTGCCACCGCATAAGACATTGAACTAAATAATGATCGGCAATGAACTTGGCACAATTCTATCGTGAGTAACACCTGGGTATTCCAGCTACCAGCTGACAGTTATATTGGTTCAAATGATTTTATCCGGCCAGAGGAAACTCTCGGAATAGTATTTTTAAACTTCAGTTTTTATATAATATTAGATGTTTGATTTAAGTGGATATAAAATAATTATTTACTTCATAGTTATCATTATAATTATTTATATGTATACCAGCCTATAAGCGTCCCACTGCTGGGCACAGACCTCTTCCCATGTAGAGAAGGAATGAGCATTGACCACCACGATTTCTCATTGCGGGTTGGCGATTTCAGTTTTTTTTTTATTTAGGTTTCCTCACGATATTTTACTGCACCGTTTGTCAATTGTGTCTTAGAATGATTAAGAAAGTACATAATATTTTGAAAAAGTCACTTGCGCCGGCGCATCCGGTCATTGAACCGCTAGACCACCACGACTATTTATATAATATCATTACAAGCCTTTATATATTGTAAATTTTTGTATAAACTGCTTACATTATTATTGTTTTGAAATTTTGAAGGTGCCCGATAGCAAGTGGCAATACAGAACGGGCTTTGGATTCTAACTAAAGGACATGCACCCCTGATCTATGGTAGTGCTTAATATTCCAAAGACTCAAAGGATCGTCCAATAAGGGCAATGTTCGAGTAAAAATATCATCATTAAATTGCAGAGCCGGGCCGCCGCTGGCCGTACGGAAAGTTGAACAATCCGCATTCTTTCTAAATCTTGTCCACTTAGCCTCAAATACAGGTAATAAGCAAATGCACTGATTACTTTGTAGGAAGCCGAAGCCATCACGTGAAGCACTTATCTCGCCCACGATCCACGGCTATTGGATTTAACTCGTCTAAGAAATAACCAAGTTCCGTAAGCGGTTTGAAGTTATTTTTACATTGTGATTACAATGTTTTTAAATGGTGTTATATTTAGTAGTTACAATCATCTTCATGAGGTCCTGTAGAAACATGGCTATCATAGTTCTATACTCATATTATAAATTTTAAGATTGTGTTTGGATGAATGCGCCAATCTTAGAAACAACTAGTCCGATTTGAAATTTTTGCGTGTTAGATTGATAACCCATTTATCGAGGCCGATGGCTAATTTTTGACGATTGCCGAACGGCGGCGCGGGCGGGGCGTCGAGTAAAAGTACACTAAGTACATACCATTATAAAAAAGGCACAACACTAATATCGATAATTTCAGTTTAGCTCACTGAACTGAAATTAACGATGTTGATGTTGTACCCTTTTTCTTGACTCAAGGGCATTAGCTGGATCTGCTTTTGGCATGTAAGATAATTCGAGAGATGTATGGCTATGTTATAAGTGTGTTTGTGTGGCAATAGGCGCGTTAAGATGTTAAAAAGCGTACTAAAGCGTTAACGTTAAAAAAAAAAAAAAAAATATTAATAATATCTAGTTTCCCAGGGAAAATTGTTGCCGGATACCATTAAATTTTTTCATCGTTGAATAGAGCGCGTCGAGCCCGATCTAGCAACACCGCATCCGTGGTGCTCCGACCACCATTCGATGGGACGGTTGATAGACACGACCGGAGGGATCTGGCGCATGACCAACGGCTTTACGTGCTTTCTGAGGCACGGGGGTGTAAACGCCGCCACACTTCCTGAATCCGAGCGGTACTGAGAATTTCTAAACTCTGTAAATATTTTTCGCCCGACCCGGTCATGTCTAGTCATGATGATGAGTATAACCCTGATAGATCTTTAAGACAATTTCTGACTGAAAATTTTCTTCATTCACTTTTCCTTGACCTACTACTTATTTACTCAAACAGTAAAAATATTGGACTACAGACGAAACAGATGACGCAATAATGTACATAACAAATACCTGAAAATCCGGTAAATCTGTAACTAGTTCTTTATGTACACTTCTTTTATTATATTTATACCGGGATTTGATATAACGGTTCAATGTGCGACGACGCATATAGTGTGCCATGTGGTAAATTTTCCACTTCAGTAAGGCTTACTACCAAACCTATGAAAATGCCTAGACTTTTCAAAGCTGTGTTGGGGTCGGCTTCCAGTCTTTATCGGATCGGAAATCGGAAATCGAAAACTAAGGCTTCTAAAAATAAGGCTAACCCAACAAACGTTTCGCCAAATTCTGGACAGGGCCACCTTTATCACCTAGGGGTATAAACAAGCCAACGACATATATGCTCAGACCTACTAAACACAAAAGTTTTATAAAAATCTGTGAAGCCGTTTCGGAAGATTTCGATAAGAAACACGTGCGTCAATTTCTTCCGTATTTTCTATACTAAACTAGATAAAACTTAGCAAAGAG
This sequence comes from Plusia festucae, assembly GCA_950381575.1. NCBI lineage: Eukaryota > Metazoa > Arthropoda > Insecta > Lepidoptera > Noctuidae > Plusia > Plusia festucae. The sequence goes on along the minus strand of OX494456.1, from coordinate 5,014,903 downwards.
CATGCTTGAATCTCAAGAAAGGTCAAAGCCATTAATTTTACCCTTTGGGCTACTATCCAGTAACAAGCAAAGCAAATCTGTGAACGGGTGGACCAGTTTGGTACAATTTTTTTGTTTTAAAATGTCCTGATTCTATAAATCAAAGTTCGAAAAGCAAATCAGGGTAAAACTGAACATTTCTTTTACAGGAGCTTAAAGATTCATCAAATTATGTTTATTACTAAATAATATATAAATGTATATCCCAAAGCTGAGCACAGGCCTCTTCCCAAGTTCCCATTATACGAGCATAGATCACTACGATTGCTCATTGCGAGTTGGCGATTTCAGAATCCAAGTTTTGGAAACCAGGTTATCTGACGATGTTTTCCTTCACCGTTTGTCAAAGAATCTTACGATAATAAAGAAAGTACATATATGACTTTGAAAAGTCACATTGGTACGTGCCAATGCAGCCATGTGCAAACGAATCCGGTCATTGAACCGCTAGGACAGCACGACACGACATTCATTTAATTTCCATAAATCTGCGAAAAGTTGCTAATTAGTCATGAAAACAGCGATAAGTTGGTTATTGAGCTATAAAAATAACGTTACACGTGCACGAACACATTTCGCGAGGACATGCATATTAAAAGTAAATAAACAAACATTGTATACAACTTGTACAAATAATAGCTTCGTCTTTATTACATGGAGTATTTATTTAATGACGTTTAAGTAGTTATAAAAACTTCTTTGAAATTATCAGTAATTAAAATACTGTCAAGTGCGAATCAGCTTGGTAAAGTGGGTATTCTATTACTTATTTGGAAACGGGGCTGTTTTCACGTCAAATGAAAATATTACTAGGTACGATTAAAATACAGTAATATTGAGCTACTTATTATCTAAATTAAGAACACGCCTTTTTTTTTTCATATTAAATTGCTTTGTTAATGTCAGAATGACCCCACTTTACCTACTGCAAACCATTATTTTTTTACACTTTTTTTATCTGGAATTTTGTTCATTTATCTGTGAATTGAAATTTGACTTTAAAAAAACGACGCCCGCACTAAGGAATTTAATCCTTGTGTCGCGGGGGTTTCATAAACATTCAAATCACATGCACAAAGAACACCCAGACTTTAGTGGAGCATTTGTGGATCACACAAATGCTTGTCTGGGGATCGAACCCGCAGCATGTCGCGCACAGTGGTAATTAGCGTTACAAATCTAGCTATCCGTGCCGTCAAAATTTCAACATGATCCCTATATAACTAGGATGGCAGCCGTGTTGATTTTACGTTAGTACTTCTCAGTCAATGTGTCTTACATACGGTGCCAAAACCTTGAATGGACGGACAGACGGCGCAGCAGAAACCTAGGCAGTAATATGGTGTAATTTATTATAAATTTTGGAGAACGGAAGGAACCCTGAAATGAAAATCTACTTAAATGAATTGCGCCATGAATTTCACACGATTGTGATATAGAAGATTCTTAGTTACGTAAAACTCTGTCAATCACGCAAATTATATTACAAGTACCTAACCAATCTTAGCTTATCAGCTGATCATTGACATGGGGCAACGAATGAGTTTATCCGTTATCTGACAAAAAAAGTATCTATTCTTCTGCCTAGCCTCTTCCCTAACTATGTTGGGATCGGCTACCATTCTTATCGGATTTAGAATAGTAGCGTATTTTACATAGAGTGACTGCCTATGACCTTCATTATAAGACTGGTGGTTGTGAGAATCGTGTTGACTTGATGACTGTCAAATATCAAACAGTTGGTACCAACGGCTTAACGTGATTTCCGAGGCACGGATGGGGCTCGCTATGTTTACAAATGGTCACCCATCCACCGACATAACGAGCGAGAGCGTGCAAAAAACCATTTAATTTATTAAAATACATGTCCTGACAACAATGAACACTAAAAAAAAGTATTCATGTTAGTGTAAGCATCTCTGCTTTCCGTCCTTCCAATATACATATATTGAAGGTAATAAACTCTCTAATCCATAACAGTTAATTGTGTGTGCAAGGTATTCGTCAACATTCGGCTGTAGTCGGATATTATCGTCGTGTTTACATAACAACGCATATCTTAGATTTACTCTCGAAATCAGTTTCCGTCCATTTCATGAGTCAATTATTCATCTAACTTACCTATTTCTAAGAGCTAAAAAGACCTGTTTTTGTCGAGGTGAAACTCTAATGACTTCAATCAACCCACGCTGACTGAGGGCACAGCATGGGGTAATGTCGGACTTGCACCGACTAAAAACATCCCGGTCCCGTCCATGCCTTTGCTGGAGCCGTGGGATCACTTACGCAAGCTCTGCGCAGCACCGACAGGCTTCGGTCTCTACGGGACCCCTTCTAGTGAGGTGGGTGTATTGTGCTTGCTCCTTTCAAGAACGGACGCATGGGACTTCGCGTCCAGACCCTGCTTAGTTTCTAATTTTGTATTAGGTACATATCAAATTGCTGAAGAAGTTCTTGTGGATCATGATTTAAGTAGTCTCGGTGGAAGCGGGCATCGAACGGGCTCAAATAAAAAAACTAACATCATGTACTTTTACGAACTTGTACTTCAATGAGTGGAAAACTGTGAAATCCTAACTTGCATAATTATATGTAGGTAGGTAGGTTTTATTGTATTCTGAACGCTCGCATCTTAGTACCATAATGTCATAGATTTAAGTGCATCTATGTAATTAAGAATTCAGAATCAAAACCGTTATACCGAAAGAAACAGCACATACAAGAGAAAATGACTACAAATATATCTAAAAACTAACCAAAACTAAGATTGTATTAACGAGTGTACTTATCAAAGGAATGCAATGCTTTTAAATGCATTTTCATGGGTGTCAGAGGCAATTAGTTATACACTCTATTTATACACATGGCTTTAATGAACCGTACTGATTAGACTAATATATGAAAATATTTCACGATAACATTTCAGTTATAAAAAACGGAATAACTTTCTGATGACGTTAACAACGTTTAGAATTAAAAATCGTGTTAAAACTGTACCTAGTTCTGCCCCCTAGCCAAGTGACATTTCTACCAGCGATAAGGCTGTATGATCGAATCACTTAAATGTATGGAAGTGACATTTCCAATTCACGTGACTTATCGAAACGAATGTCATTCCCATCATTGCGATTTCTATCATCGTTAACGCTTTTAGAAATATTTTTGGCTACGGGGGCTGGTGAATTAAGTGCCTCACAATGAACACCGCTATTTTAAATTAAATGAAAAGAAAAATTACCTACTTTTCAGTTCTTATTACTAATCACATTTGTAGTAAAAAAAAAACAAGACCAAATTATCCTAATGCGTCATTTATGGTAAATTCATAACTGAATCATGAAATAAACAATCTCTTTTAGAAAATAGTACTTACACACAGTATTTTGGTAGGCCCTTATCCGGTTGAAGTTTGAAGGAGAACTTAGGATTCAATAAATGCCTAGGGTTATTTTAAATGATCTTAGGTTTAAAATAATATCGGCGATAGTTATCTGCGTATACTAGAAGGAGGCTCAAGTGCGAGTGAGAGCACTCAAAAGGTGAGCAAGAATAGAGAAGACAAATCAGCGAGTGAACTTAACGCGAAAACATTATTGGAAGAGTAATGGCCCCTCTCCAAATTATATTGACGATGTCCATTTTCATAATCATTGACGTCAGCTATGACGTTCTTTCGCCATGAGAATGGTCCAACTTCTTTAAGCATAGATGTGATGATGACGACACATGGGTACTAAAAAGCTAGTACCAGACGATCTACACCTTCCGATCCTTAAGCATGTGTATTGCGTACCTAAAGTTTTTAGTCGCAGGAGCTAATTTTATTGTGGGTGCAGAAGAACTGTGGCTGCTGAAAACCTCAAACAGCGGTAATATTGAACTGCTTTACATATTTGAACCGTTTGGGGTTGAAACACTTGGACTGTGGGGCCCGAGTGCTGTATTTAAAGATCTGGTCAAATCCCCTGTTGACCCCGCGCGTGACCCAAGGGTTGGGTTAACCTTATCAGAGAATAAGCATTGTCATAGAATGTGGTGATGCAGCCAGCCGCTTGCGCACACTTCCGACATTTTTGACGCAATTTTTTAAGGTTTTAACTAATAAATAGTTGTTTTTACATTAAGGTCAAGGTTTTTTTTAATTTTAATTTCCTGATTTCCCAAGTCGAATAGTAGAACTTGAAATCCATCAATTCATCTTAATTCTATTAGGTATAAATTTCTATTCGAGATGTACTGGTTTATGTATCTAGTGTAAGTATGTATATTTTCAGTAGAACAAAATATTGTACAGTCTGTGACAATTGTTATGAAGTTATGAAAAACATTACCTACGCCAACCATAATATAGGTACTTTGTTGACATGAAATGTTTTTATTTTTAATAAAGGTATGTACACTATAATAATATAATAATAGGTCAAAGCAATGGCTTGCAATAAACAGGCCTGGTAAATAAAATGCATCTCTTTGGAAAAACCAAGTTTCCACGAAGTTATGTTATGAATTGATTTTTTATGAATCACCAAAATGTTATTTACTAGAAATATCCGAAAACAACATGTAGCAGGCGTCTCTTGATAATAGTGGTTATTTTATAGTCTACTATCGGAGAACGCGAAATTAACACGTTAGTGCAAAGTAGATGACAATATTTTCAGTAAGTGCCTATGTAAACGTTTTCAGTAAATAATCGAAGTACCTTCCATCATACATAATAATTATTTTGTATAACTCGGAAAGTTTTCCTGATCGCAGTGCACGTACGAAGACTTATGAACTAACTAATCACTAATAACTAGACTAATGTATATTAGTGATATCATAGATAATAAATAATACATTAATCTCCAGAGGACCTGAAATAGCAAATTTATTAATAACTTCTTCACCAAATTTTAGTACCTAATTATAAATTCCAACAAAATGTGTGTAGCTTATTTTTAGAACCAACATATTCATATGAAGCCTTTCATGTAATAAATAATAATAATATACATATAATAATAAAGTCAGCCGGATATGACAATACAGGCAGATCTTATAAAGCTTATTGCGACATTCGTATCATAGCCACGGGCATACATCATTAATTTATCTTTTGAAGATAGCTGTTCCCTGATGAACTAAAACTCTCAATTATAAAACCTCCTCCCAAAAAGGGTTCAAAAGCTTGATAAAAATAATAACAGGGCTGTATTACTAAAAATTTTCAAAAAAGTAATGTAGTATAAAAAAATCTAGACAAACATGAAATTCCGGCAAAAGAACAATATGATTTGAGGAAATGTTGATCTACACAGCTACCCACTTAGTTATATCTTTAATTAATAATATAAATGCTGAAATTCCTACTTCTGCACTTCTTTCAGACCTTAGTAGAGCCTTCGACTTCGTTGATCAATCTATTCTTATCACAAAATTATAAACAATACATCCAAGCATCCCAGTTCCGGCTTTACTATAAAAATATTTAAATAATAGGAAGCATATCACAAGAGTTACAAAATTTAATGAAAACAAAACACTGTTGAAAATTTTGATTACGTTTGACTACGTTAAAATTATTTTGGCGTCCCTCAAGGTATAGTACATATTTGATATTAGAAATAAAAAACAATGTCAAATACAGTAATGGAGTTAGCAAGTACGGGGGTAGTTTGTATTTATAGTTACACATATCTCGGTTGAACATTGAACAGCTGATCAACACAAAAATTTACAATCGACAATCAAACCTCATTTTAGTTACGTAGATACACTACGTAGGTACCTACTCTGTTTTCTGAAGCGGAGAAGTGTACCTAGCAGGTAGTTATATTATTATTTATTGCCCAATTATTCCTTGGAAAATTAAATGATGAATGATGAAAGAGAAAATACCTATAGATAATGATTCAACTGTCAATGTCACTCACAAAGGTTCAACACCGACGTACATTAGCTCGTAATTATATGCCGATTGTATAGAAATAGACATAAACACAAAGCCGAAGCATGCACGAAGTTGTTTATGTGAAAATAATTACAGGTGTGCCTTTAGAAAAATCGTAACGCGGTCATGGTATAGTGTAGAATAATGCGCTTGTTTATGAAATTATGACTAGGTACTATGCCAACTTGCAATGGCTGAATAGTAAAAGCATACATCTATCGTTTAAAAAAAGTTACGGTCAAATGAGACGTTTAGTTCTCTACCAGCACCAGAATTGAATTAAAAGTTATCTACTCTGTGTTAATAGAGTACTACAATCGAAATTAAAATACATTCATCGATAACTTGATGCGTCTTTTAAAATACTAGGGGAACTTATGGCAAAGTAGAGTTTAATTTGTAGGTATGTGAGTACAAAACCTTTTACGAAACCTATAGGTGTGTGACGCAGTATAATGAATACTGAACAAAAATTTCAGTTGAATCCTGTCAATATAAATCTGAAATATCTAATTTTAAAAAAATTAAAAGACCTACGATTCCTACTTATTACTTAGCAAGACTAGCAAACGTGTCTAATTAGTTATTCGAGCAATGTCGTAATAAATAACAGAAGTTAGATATTTTTTATATTATTCTTTTCTTTCCATCGTAGAGTTCTTGAACAGACGTTTGTCACGGAATAAAGAGCTTGCGTAAAACGGGTATTGCAGATACGATTTATATTTTTTCGTTACTGAACATAAGGTTGTAATAACTACTTGTATCAAAAGATATACATACGTTTAACACTTAGTAAAAATAAATACGTTAACAGATGTTTACCCCATAATTTGGACTTGGTTTGTAAAGGTATTAACGACCCCGCGAAACATTTACCCATTTACTTAACTGATTTATTTGATAACGAGCTTCGAACATCATGTTCTTTGTTTATATTTTTTTTCTAACCTAAATCCAAATATTAAGTTCTGTCTGAAATTTACAAAATACGCTTTGTTTTTCTTTTCCAAAATGTAGAGTTGTCGAGTAATTTTCATGAAATAGTTATTATGTTATTTGCCTTTTGTTTTTTTTTATTACTAAAAAGCCATTTCTTTTTTCATAGGTACATTCCTAATATTATCTATTCAAACTATTTAGTTTTTAGGTAACGCTGTGATTGCTAAATAATACCGATTATAAAAAATAAAATAGTAGGCTATTCTTCTGTAAATAAAGAACTTTGAATATATTATTATAATCGTTGTAATAGATCATTTAAACAAATTACCTACAATATAATGAAATACTTACGTCGTTAACCTATTTAATATGAAAACAAAATTATGTGAGCTTAGTGTTTGAGTTTACACGTGTAAAGTATTGTTAAGATTTCAAAACAAGATTAGATTTTGTCACGCAGATAAATAAAACCTTTAAATTTTTATTTTACTGTAAATACTGGGTCTATGTTTTTCAATGGCTTGTTTTAAATAATTTTTACATTTATTTCCTTATAAGACCTTGTGAATAAAAAGTAGAGTAATTTGAACAGCTGTTTTCGACAGTCATGGCTGTTTTAAATTTTTCATATGTAGATTAGTTAGTATATTTTTTTTAAATGTTTGTTAAATATAAAGGCTGCATCTAAGGTTTTTGTGTGGTCATTTTTCTATTATTTTTTAGATAGGTTAGTTTCTAACAGTTACCTTTTTTATTTAATTAAAAAAATAATTGTTTATTTCATACATTTTACCACACATTGGAAAAATATTTATGTGTTTATTTATAAATAAAGTTAAAAATGCACCTTTATATTTTTTTTTAAATGACGGGTTTTATTAAAAAATATCTATAGATTTTAGACATCTGTTAAACTTACCGTTTATAAATAAACACTACACGGTACTGAACTACATTCACTATTTCAACACTTACACTTAACATAAAATCCTTTCCTTTGCCTAAAAAAGTTATTTCCCGCCAACGCGCGACAATCGACAACCGAATTTGCGCGCGAAGTGACAGTTATGGCGGACGGCGGGGAACTGCGATGCGACTGACATGTCTGTATAGCGTAGCTTGAGAAGGTCGCTGAGTGTTGCATCGTCCGTACTCATAAGGATTTGCATTGAATCAACAGCGACAGGAAACTTCGTAATTTTGCACCCACCTATCTAGTTAGCGTTCCTATGAAATAGCCAATCAAAAATGTGGATATATACGAGCAAAAACACTAAGATTATTGGGTACCTACTTACGAAAAACTGAAGCATTTTCTCAAATAAAAGTCCAAGAAATTAGCTTTGAGAAGTATCTCCCTGTAAATGTATTAGGTAGATAAGTACCTACCTAGGTATTAAACTTTTCAAGCTTTGTTAATTAGCAAAGCTAGAAAAGTAAAGTAATATTGTGCTAGTAGCTTTGAGTCCTCAAATTTCAAATCAAAATAAAAAATAATGTATTTTCATAAAAACGCTTTTTTAAATACTTCCACAATAAGTCGTAGTCTTGTTATAATGAAGTGTTTTATTCTATGAATAGTTTGTTACATTTTAAATTAACAATAGTCATAAATGTATACTTTAATGTAAGTATATAAAATCGATATTCTAGACACAATTTTAAAAGTGGCCATTGTTTATGTTGATAGTTGATATAGATAAGGATAAAAAATAAGTATGTTTACAGTTTAGTAACACACGTTCCTAAAACTGATAGTTGAGACACGCGTTTCTGGTTGGTTCAAGTGCTTTTTACCCTATCGGGGCCATTTTTCCATTACAAAGTCGCCTCTGTAACTTTCCTCAAATTGAATTTGCAGTCATCACCTGAGCAGTTACTCCTTTTAAACTCGTATTAATTCTGATCTGAGAATATCCCTTTCATCTGCCTTCTGCGTAGCGTCGGGTCGGGGTCGGCTTCCAGTGTTACCCGATTTAGCTGAATTCAGTATTTCATATGGGGTGACTATCTGACCTCCAATCTACTTTACGGGGTTGTCAGAATGCTAAATAACTTAAACGACTGTGATGCCCCATCCAGACTCTCCACGAGGGAAGCTAGTGCGAGAGTGAGGACGGTGAGCTCGTCTGCACTCGCTTCACTTTCTGTTGTGGTAGACATAGCGGGCAACCGATTAAAGCGAGAGTGTGGATGGCTAGCACTCTTAACGCACTCCTAGCCACTCTGCAAGACTCGTGCCAAGAGCCTCTAGATGACGCTTGGTCTGGATGGGGTATCAAAAATTGACTTATTGCGGTCGGGAGTAGTCGGGACCAACAGCTTAACGTGCTTTCCAAGACACGGAGGGGTCTCGGTATGTTTACAAATGGTTCCAATGGACCCATCCACGGACCAACCGCTGCGAGCTGAGCATATGCTTTTATTATCGGTAAAACCGTGCGGTTGACACTTAGAATACTACTTCTTATAACAATCCATCTATTTATATTTTGGACTTTAACTCTGTTCTGCTCATCCCCTCATACAACTGCAAACGTATTTTTTATAGATCTAAGAGTTTGATAAATACTTACATTTATATCTAAAGTTCGCAAACTACTTCTTTAGGTTATTTAAAAAAAACCATTATCAAATAAACACAGGTCATATGAAAATCTGTTCTAAATAAGGATAGATATTTTTTTAGGTTCGTCCTCCAGCTATCTACTTGAGATCTGATATCTGACATAAACGCACTCATTTTCCTTTTATCCCCACATTGCATAGCAACATGAAATCTGTAATCAAGAAATCAGTCCTACATCACCACACTATTATCAACATCAAAAATGTAGCTACCGAGATTGCTTACTGTTCTTACCTACCTATAGTAATTTCACATGACTGCATTATGTATTTATTACAGTTATGGAAAATGTGGGATGTAACACTTTTAAACTAAGTAGTCGTCATCGTCTTGCCTTCGTACTTTTTTGAAGTGAAAACTTCTTTAGCGGCTTTGTGCACTTTTTGGATGGGTATAAAATTATAAATGTAAAACTCGCGTGAGGACACGTCTCTTTAAGAGATCGTTTGTCCTGTTTTGGAGCAGTCCATACAGTTATGTGCGATACTCACATAACTATAGATCCATATAGGTTATTATTTTGTAAGCTATTGTTTTGTGCTGACTTTGTTTTTGTTAACTACGACTACTTTCTTTTTCGTGGTACCGACATTGCATTGATAGCTGCCTAGCCCGCCCTAGCCTGTTGACTTCCAGTCACTAGTAGGGGATTTCACTGGGTAATACAGTAAGTAGGTATCCCCTAGTAAAAAAATGAGATTCAGAATTTTAATAGGTACAACCCTATAGATTCAACATTCGACAACTCCTCTCACCTCAACTAATACAAAAGAAACTAACAGGTAAGTTATTAGTAACGGTAACGCATATATGTAATAAGACGGATAAAATTTATATTTAATCTAAATGCGTTAGCTACTCGTTATGACACGTCATGTCGAGCAGATAAACGCTGCGCATGATGATAATATTCATCTTAAAAGAGAATCGGATTGATATCTGATATCTCGTACGTGTCTTGTACTGAATGTACCTACTAAATCTATCAAATAATATCTTATCGTGTGAATTAGAAAAACCAGTTTTTATATAATTTTTTAGCTGCCTATCCTTTGATCTGATTGTGTGCTGCATGTAGGTACTGATATGATGATATGATCACGAATGTTACTAAAAATATCTTGATCGTCATATTTCTGACGAGGTTGCCTTATGGTGCGTTGACCGGATTCGAATGCCTGAGATTGCTGGTGAAACCTAGATTATTTTATTTAGCCGACAATTCGGCTAACAGCTATTGTTCAATACCAGAAGTCTCAGAGAGCCTTGAACAAGATTTTCAGGTCTTTATGTCTGTAACACAGAAATTTCTTATTTTTTTAAGTTTTTTTTTCCAAATATGTACCTGCTACTTATTTAATTCGGAAAAGAAGATATCTACATGTTCTTTTCCGAATTAAATAAATAGGTAGTACATGTTCTTTAATAAGGCAGTGTAGGTATTTAATAGGTAAGTCATTTTAACTATGTCGTTCCGTCATGCAACACTGCGCTCGCTCTGAAGGTCGGACAGTATTTGTCAATTTTTTCAGTAAGTTTATTTTTCATTTCCTAATCATCATTTTATTTAATTGCTTCACAGCTACTATACAGTGCGGGAAAAACGGGTTTCCTCATGTGTTAATCACCACACTACTTACAGTTGACTGTCTTTAGTGATAATGAAATCCAGAATCCATCTGCTCTCTTTCAATCTCTTTTTAGATTTAAGTACAGCGTTTGATTTTGTAGACTACTCTATTTTAATTTGGAGATTAAATAAGTTATAGTTCATCACTAGTTTAAATATTTTTTATGCGAAAGAAAACAGGTTAAACGAATTACTTAACTAAAAAAACATTACTGATTAATAATGTCTTACTGTAAATAAAACCCAGACTAAATCATTTTGGGGTTCCCCAGGGACCGTTATTAACGCCAACGCCAACGGGACTGAGTTTTCTTTTCAGACTGACAACCAAAATCCTTTTATACCTAAACACAACTTATTTTTAAACTAGTGGACATAGCCTCTAGAATTAGGGAAATACAAGCCCTACTTTTCTAAAATATCTGATGTAAAGGGTTACTACTTGGCAATAACTTTCTGCGTTATTATTCTTGGTGATGGCTTGAATTTGACTTAAAGGAAATAAGTATAGACAATCATACTTACCAAAATTGTTATCTTAGAACTTACCCTTCATTCCTTTCGCCAAAAGATGCATGGAAATCAATAGAAATTCGTCGGCTAGTGTCGATAGAAAATAAATTAAAACAATGATTATTTGTATAACTCATTTATTTTATATTCACATTGTAGTTACGAGTTTCAAGAGGTGAAACACCAGCTTTTACATATAAAATGAGAACAAAAATATTTCACAAAAAAATAACTAGTTATAAGAGAAATGCGTTCCAACGAAAGCTAATATTGTCGTAACTAGATGCTTCGCTATAGTCATGTATAGCAAATGATACTTAATTTAACTATATGTACTTGGCAGTTATTTTGCGAGTCGAGAGGTGAAACATAATGAGTAATACTGATCAATGCCAAGTCAGCCAGAGGAGTCACCGCCGATGCGCAGGTACTTGACAATGTGAAGAACGAACATAAACTATCACGATTTGGAGAAAGGCTGGAGTGAATTGACTCGTCTCAGCCCTCGAGGATCCAAAAGTTAAAAAAAAGCTATACAATAATTGACTAAATACCTTAAAACGCTATGGGTCACCGTGACGATACACAGATTGTGATTGGACGGTGGGTACAGGCGGGTGCGGCGACACTCGCACCGAGGACGACTGTACGCGGCACCGGCGCTGTACTCCACCGCGATAAGGGCGCTGACTCCATCCAAACAACAAATGTATCGTCACGTCCAAAGTAATAAACTAGGGTCATCGCACAATTGTATTAATGTCAACATTACACAATCCAGAGTACTAAGACATTAAACTATCATTGAGCATAATTATAAGAAAACGGCAGTCAACTTAAACACAATTATCGAAATAAAAATGCTACATTGAGTATAGTGAGATACGGTCAAATAATAAAATACAATCGGGGTAAGCAAGCACGTACGGAACTTACGTATTAGGGGTCCGTAGTAAAACGACTTATAAAGAACCCTCATTTGTTCATTGGTCAAATATCTACATATAAAACGCACATGAATTATCGTATATCATATTAAATAGGGTATCAAACATTAAAACATTTCCAAAATCTTTGTACATCACAACAACACGGTGAGAAATAATCAAGGTATCAAACGCTCCGATCATGGACATCCATTTTATCAAATATCAAATTAAAATTTACTAACACTAGTAATGCAAGTTGCATAAGTGCTTGCTTCTACTACATTCCCACAAAATCGAAATAATACATTTCATTTGTAAGCCATTACACATGTCTATACATAACCATGTATTCAAGAAATTCTACAAACTAAATCGAAAAAAAATAAAATAAAAATGCATGTTAATTGAATATAAACATTATAGGCCCTTTGTAAATTGTTACAAATATAATAATATGAGGAAGACGAAATTAAACATTGATGTCAAACATATTGCACTAATTACAAGGAGTGTCGGAAGTTGATGCTAGTATCAAAGCATGCAGGTATCGCGGACGCAGTCACGGGGCGAGCGAGTGCGGCGGCTTGCATCGCGTCACTGCGCCGCGTCAGCTTCCATAGACAAGTGACAATTCTACAAACATTAACGTTAAAATCGCATGACATTACAATGTATGGAATTGACATTTGACTTGTCACTTTCATACATTTGAACGATTCGTTCAGCGTTGACGTTTGTAGATGTCACTTGTCTATGGGGGCTGTGGCCATCGTCGAGGTAAGCAATCGTCACCGCAAGAATCGCTCCACACATACAATATCGAATCAATTCTTACACGCTAACATAACCTAACGATACATAGTTTGGACTAGGTCTAGTAACAGACTAGTTACCTCGAGCTAATAGCCTCTACTCGTGCGCATGTGTTCGAGACAAATGCTTATGCCTTGATATGTTTGACAAACTTTCGACGACAAAAATATGATGAAACATCTGTATACAAGTAGTAAAATAAAATGCTGTAAAATGTACTTAGCATGCGCAATATAATAAATGTAACCTCCCATACGTATGGCCCTAGGTACAGTATTATATGTCACTAGTGGTACGAGTACACAAGCGCATTACAAACCATATTGTAAAACCATATCAATGAATCACAACATCTACTACGCTAATCGACAAAAAACATCGCGTATCTCCTTAACCTAGTTTCGAAGGCCTTGTAACTAACTACCCTTACATCCTTTAAGAATTCCGATTATAAGGTCACCATTTCGTTACGAATACAGCTTCATTATATCACTTGAGAGAAATTAACTAATTACACAAAATTAACTTAGAACGTAAAACGAACGTTTGATTCTGTAGAAAATTGTTAAACGATTAGTCACTCGAGTCCTTAAGGTAGTGGTCCGGTGGCGGGCCCAGTCTATGAGATCAACGGCGCTCGTCCAGCGAGGCGATGGAGCTGCGGCCGCGCAGCTCGCGCTCCACGTCCAGCGAGCGCCGCTCCGGCCGCGCCTCCAGCGACGCCACCTGCGCCAGTCAGTTGCAGCACTCGCTACGCGCTACGCGCTACGGCGGCTACGCGCTACGCTACGCTACTACACTACCTTGGCCAGGCGGCGCGCGGACGGCGGGCGCTAGGAGGGCGCGGGCAGGTGCGGCAGCTTGGCGCCCGCCCAGTAGCGCGCGCCGCCGCTCTCCTCCGACAGCGCCGCCTGCAACTTCGCTTCTGCGGAACAAACACGCAACTAAGTAAAAAAGTTCACAACACTCAACATTAAGGGTCACAAAAACAACATCAGCGAAATAAGCCAAACATTTTCAAATCGTAAAAACCTTGCTGGCTTAAGTATTTTGTGCACATGGCTTTTTTATGTAAATTATCTGAAATAAACATGTTGAATTGAGTTGAATATTATTACATCTAATGTAGGAGCATGGTGGCATACTAACTGGCGACTTGCGAGGAATTGAAGGTGACGGGAGTGCGCGCGAGTGGCGTGCGCAGCGAGCCTGCGCGCGCGCCGCCGCTGCCGCCCGCGCCGCCGCTGCCGCCGCACCCGCCGCTCGTCTGCGACAACACAACGCTGTTAGGTACACTCTAACACATGCCTTCCTACTTACACCACTAAATACAGTACTTTTTTCCCAATTTCCGGTTTTTAGGAAAAACGAAGATGATTTAATAAATAACGAACAACACATAAATAACAAATATACTCAAATACAGCGAATTTAAGTTAGGGAGGGGGGGGGGCTTGCCACGTCAGTTGTGGCTACTATTTTTGCCTACTTATGACGTCACAAGCCCTCACTCATGAACTTTAACGCGCCTAATCTTTGTAAAATTTTATTAGTTTGAAAAAAGATAAAATATGAACTTACGGACTAAATAGATTATTAATTTTCAGACCAAGTCCTTACCCCTATTAAGCGACGTCTGACGGCTGTCGCCGCTTTATTCTTAATTATTATTGAGAACAATACTCATAAAAAATAAGATTAATGCATAGCGCTTAACGATATTTTAAAACTAACTCTTAACTCTTCGAAATGAAAGCTCACGTATAAAAAGATCAATTTATAATTATCAACACCATAATCTGGTTGAATGAAATTACTCAAGAATTTTAAACATAACTTAATAATCAGGAGTTATTAAAGATAACTTACGGATTGTTGTCATGTCATATCTACAATTCCACCCTAAGAACAAATTAGAGAAAATTTATAGTGGAAAATCTAAGAACACTTTAAAAAGATCCTCTTTCTCAAAAAAAAAAAAAACAAATTCAAGGCAAAATTCTTACATCGACACAAAAAAAAAGTAGTCAAAAATTTGTCTATGCCTATAAAATAAAGGAACTGTCAAACGCATACCATAAACCAATCGTTCGACAACTGGAGCGGGTGATTACAATCTATAGTGCATGTTGCGAGTCGCGTGACGATTGCGACCCAATTGATACAATGATAACTAGATATTAACTATGTAAATTGAGATATTATTATGTTAATTAACTGCTTGTTGTAGGTTATTGGAGTAATAGGCAAAAGATATTGATTAAAAAAAAAAGAACGACTCCCGCGCTAAGGAATTTAATCCTTGTGTCGCGGGGTATCACATACATTCAAATAACATGCACAAAGAACACCCAGACTTGGAACAAGCGATTGTGGATCACACAAATGCTTGTACCATGCGAAGATCGAACCTGCGGATTTGATCTCCGCATGGGACAAGCACGTCGCGCATAGTGGTAGGTAATTAGCGTGATGACCTATACCACTCAGCTAATATCCGTGCAGTCAGATAAATTTCAATATAAGATAAATTAACGATAAAATGTAAACAGTGTTTTTTATTTATCACTGTTTATGACATTTTCAATAAAAACTTTGTAAATAAAAGCGATTTTGAAATAGGTAAGTGCGGAAAATTCTTGTGATAATTTATCGACATGCAAATAAACAAGGAAATTTAACCACAGCGTTATCATATAATCAAGCAATTAAAGTTGAATTCAGGAACAACAAACGATAAAACTGCAAACATGCAAAAACAACTTAGATGAGTGAACTAGTACAGAAACAACAAAGCGCTTCTTCTGCCATCTAAGCCCCGTGAATGTTAAATAAAGTGGTCTCAAACTTACCTAACAAATACAGTAATTCCTCTGCAAGACAGATGAAATAAAACTACCTCACAATCTTAACAAAGAATCGCTGTCTACATAAACATTTTATTTATTAATCTACGAGTTAAATTCAACAGAAAATAAGTAAAAATCTACAGATCTAACACGTAACCTTCGGTTTCCACGTCAGTTACGCGTAAGTCATCTAAAAATATCTAACACTCAGTGGGTAAAAGTTCACTGGTGCGTCGAAGAGGGCAGTGATCACTCACTCGAAGGAACTCTATACTTAGAAATGGGAGACGAAACTAAAAACTTGAAATATACAACATGTAACAAAAACCCTGTCCGATCCCTGAGAGTATTATTCGGTATCGTACTGCGAACACATATACGTAGTCATTAAATGGATTGGAGATGATTTTTTTTTCCCAGTGAAAATAATTAAATCAAAATAAAAACTGATCCAAGGCAACAGCAACACTGACCGCTCCTCAAAGTTCACGTACTTACTACATACAGTTTTGTGTCAAAGATGCCGCATATGCGAGACGGTTCATGAACTGTACCACGAATACGCTTTTATTGGATCTGACAGGGGTTTTGTTACATGTTGTTTATCGAAGGATTCAATCGGCTTATGAAAAGTAGGTTTCAAAGCGATCAGTGGGACTCTAATGGCCGAATACTGAAACGTCAATCAGTTTGAAGCCGCCGTTAAGTCTCATGCTGTCTCTTTTACTTTAAAGTGTAAAATAGTGACATATAGACATTTAAGAACAACTTAAAGTTAATTTGCGTTTAAGTATTCGGGGGTGAGTGACAAAGAATGTGATTAGATCAACCCAATTGCCCAAAGGGGAGACAAGGCTTATTTGGACACACCACCCTTTATTTCACTGAAACTTTTTCTATTCATTTTCATCACTTTTGTACCAAATTAAATGCTGCATTGTATATTTCTGAATTTACAGCTAAAACATAATGGAACCTACAGAGTAGTTAGTGCAGTCTCTGAATAATATAATTATGTAGTTGTGACTAAACTTTTGGGATAAATGTGAGTAAGAGAAGCTACGTGTGACATCGTCACTTCGCGTCGTCGCGATGTTTACGCATACGACGGCGCCAAAATATCAGTCACAGTTAAAATTGTTGTATGTCTAATACTAGGACTCATCATGTTTATGCGTAGGTTTTAAGTGGGACTGCTTATCTATATATTGTCGATTAGTCTTACCAAGTCGGAAAAAAACGTGTATTAAAATTTCAAAATTCTCAAACTGCTATATTGCCCTCACTTAAAAGGCAGTAAGTAAAGATAATTTTAATACTTTATTGCTCTTTATAGTAAAGCACCTTTGTCTAAAACCTTTATTATATTTCTTAGTATTTTCTTTTATCATGCTTTGTAAAATACGTCAATTATTTCTAATGTTTGTGGTGTCTTTGATGTACAGACGGCTAACACTGGGCATTTTTGTTTATACAACTTAATTTCATGTAATAAATAATAATAAATTAAAATAACAAGACAAGGGTCAAATATTGCATCTTTTCCTGTGCAAATGCTTCATCCATAATAAATAAATTTATAATAATAAATCTACTCTGCCTTTAAATATATTCATTATTTCTATTATAAGTTTTTAATGCCACTTAAAGGGCAAGTACTCTAAATACCGGTGATAGTAAATTATAGTCAAATGAAAAATGTTTCTTTTGAATATAATTGCTATCTTCAATATTTGAAGTAGTGTCCCGGCAGGTGACATTAAAAAATCTACTCTGTATATTAATTACGGAGACACTAATATACTTGAAATGTTATAAATCTAAAGAAAATTCTTAAAGGCAAAGTTTTCAATGGAAGCAAAGATGCAATATTTAACTGTAATTTTGCTATAGTTATGCCGTCTGTACTAAGAAAATACATATGACATTAAGAAAGTCACATTGGTACTTGCCAGGTATTCAAAGTTCAAACCAGTTGCAATCTCCACTTGAGAGGCTGATCTGGAAAACTTCCGGCCACCACGACATCGATCATTAATATATCTTTTCTACTGTGGTAACACAACTTTGGTCTAAAAATAAAACTTAATAATTTGCAAAATAAAATTAATTAAAACTAAAAATAAAATAATAAGATTTTTGTGGCAATATGAGGCGACTGATATATTTTTTTCAATTATACCTATGCATAAACGTAATTCGTATCTTCATTTCTTTGAATAGCATTATTATGGATCTTAAACACCCGTGTTAGACAAATCGATCTTAAGTATGGACAAGAAGAAAGAAACTGAATTTATTAAAAAGGTTAAAGTAAAGCAAATATACAAGTAAGTATCGTATTTTTTTAAAGTAAAAATGAATTTATCACTTGCTTGGACCATGATACATTCAAAATGTAGTTCTTTCAAAACGATTAATGTGTGTTGAGTAGGTATATTTTCCCAACCAAAACGCGGCTAGAAATTACTTGTCAATAAGACTTATTTTTTGTCTTGTAAATGACAGTTCTATATACAAAAGTCACGGTACTGATAGTAAGTCACGTGCATTCACGTCATATTGCCACAGACATAGGAATAACTCGAACCAAACTTAATGGCTGTGTGAATCGAATATTCTATACTCCGTCCCTTACGTATTATATATTACTACTATTATTTAGGCCTCTATCTAAAAATGATAGCTATGTCAGAAGTTAGTTACTGTGAAACCAATGATCTCGTATTTAAAGCAACCACTAAGTTTGATTGAGCAGATACAAGAAAACAAGTAGACGGAACGAATGCTAATATAAGCAAACGCTTATTTAATTAACAACGTAGTAACAAAAAAAAAACTGAATTGAATATAAAATAATTTAGGTGTATCGACGCGGTCGGTCTTACCCTATATAAATTTTGCTAAATTAATTTTTGATTTATTTTAGCGTTGTTTTGTCTACATGCTTCTGGTACATTTGTAGGATAAAATAAAATAATATATAAGAAGCGGAACGAACCTATTTGTCAGTGCACTTAGGGTGCGCTTGGCGCTTGGCGTGGTGCGCTATACTAACGTGGTTGGCGGGCAGCGAGTGCGGCAGCAGCGCCAGCGGCGCGGGCGCCGGCTCCTCGTCGTGCGGCGGCCGCGGCAGGCGCCGCCGCAGCCACGCGTGCCGCAGCGCCGCCGCCGGCGTCAGCCGCTTCTCCGGGTCCCACTCCAGGCACCTGCGGGTACACGCAACTCACTCTTAAACACTGTATATACCTATCATAATTTAGTTCCCAAATGAAATTTATAGTCTTCTAATGTATAAAATTCTCGTGACACGATTTTTGTTACTAAACTCCTCAGAAACGGCTGGACCGATTTGTGTGAAATTTTGTGTGCGAGTAGGTCTGAGAATCGGCAACTAAATCATAAGGGTGATCATCACCAGAATATGGCAAAACAAGGTTTGTTGAGTCAGCCAGTTCAATATATAATAGTTCTATAATTCTAACCATTGACCCATTTGGAAATCTCTCAACGGATTACGGCTCTCACAACAAAGTAAACCTGAGCCCGTGGGGCACTATCGACCCTTCACATATGCATACTACTTTGCATATGTGAGTCGTCACCGCATCGCATGAAATGACGCATCTTGTATGCTGCCCGTCCTGCACTACCACCTGCATTCTCCGGGATTTGATGGGGTCTAACGACCGTGCCATCGAGTATAGCAACTTTTTATTAAGATAAAGTTTAATGGTAAAGAAGAACAGGACAACATCTACCGTCTAATTAAACATAACTTTCGAACATCGGCATCTCATGCGAAGGACGTATACTTGCATTTCGTATATTGAGATAACTACTGAAATTGAGATTTTACATATTTACAACATTAGTGCCAATCGCGCCTCACAAACTTGTTACAAACTCCAAAAAACCTCTATTGACGCCATTTATTAAAAACTGTATCTGTCGGTTTGTATTTTTTTCATTTTTAACAAGTAGGTACCAACACAGTGGTTCTTTCTTTTAATCAATTTTCAAGAATTCCTTTATATTTTTTTATTACCAAAAAAAATATTATCCGGATATCCTTATTTGTAAAAATTCACAACTAACATGTATTACTTTGAAAAAGTCACACGAACTTACGCACATCTTGCTATATCTTATACATCCTCCTACTTTTACAAATATCAACAAAAATAATTTTATGGAAGAATCAAAGTTTCTTACTGAGAAAACAGTAATTCAAACGAAACACGATTTCCAGGGAATAACCACAAAGGAATATTCATAAAAAGTGTACACTACTAAAATTTTCCTGTTCATCGAAATTTTATACATACGTAAGAAAATTTTTAAGATATTTCTTCAAATCTTTTTGAGTAATACTGAAAAAAGTTCTTATGACCGAATACGCAAACGATACTCAATTTAAGTGGCCGTCTCATGCTTACTCTGTCACTCCACAATCAACTCTAAACACAGTTGAACTTATAGGAAATCTTGAGTATTAAAATGGGGTTTAGTTCTTACCGTCTTATGAAGTCAATAAAGAATTTGTCCTGGCAGCCCTTGAGGGCTGTGACAAAACTTTTTGAACCTGGAGGACCTCTAGGTTTGCCTCTCCTAGACATTCCTGAAAAACACATAAATATATCATTAGTACGATATATTGCGTACTTGTGAAATGTTAATAAACATAATCGATTAACAATGTAAAAAAATACCGTCTTCAATTACAGAAAATTACTTAGGTAATTTGGTTATGAAATTCTTGGAAAAACTTTACAAATATTTTAAATTCAAACCAAACTACTGAATCCATGTATATTTTTGCAGTCTATTCACAATTGCCGGAGATGGTCGCGAAACAAATATATACAAAGAAAAAACATACAGATTTGTTAAAAACTTCTCCTTTGGAAATTTGTAAGGATAGAATACAAGTCATGAACTTTGCTTTCTGCTTGGGTTTCTTTCTAAAAAACATGAAAAAATAAGCAAGAAAACGGGCTTCAGCAATAAACAGGGATAAACGTGAAAGTGTAAAGATTCCACAGAGTTATTGATCAAATCTTAACTACTATAAAATATCAATTAATAAAAATTTTACACAAAATCTGAAAAAACAACATCCCTAGAAGTGTCAAATACGATATGATGTTGCCTCAGATGTAGCTGTATTTGGCAGAAGACCAAATTAACCAGACAGTTTCCTCAAATATTAATTTTGCTTACAGTGACATAGCCTTGTTAGTTTATGTTCCTTCTGACGGTTCATTAAGGACAAAACAAATTGCATTGCTAACTACTCTTTTAACCTTACTTTAAATAAGAACTTTTATGCTAGTAGTGAAGTTTAACAAGTTTATAAGTAATACTTAATCGAACATAAGTGATAATTAATTGATTTCCAGTCAAGAAAGACGTATTTTCTTAATTCTTATTTACCTTGAGTACCTACCACAATAGTAAAAGTAACTATTCAGGTTCTATCAAATTATGTACGAAAGATACATAATGTAATACTATTCCAAAAATCTATGTATAAAAAATGCAACAAAAGGACACGTAAAATGTTTGACTAAACTACAAAAATAAGCAACGGATTCATAACAAAACTAACTACAAATGACTAATATTGTAGGTCAGACAGACACGAGACAGTAGATATATATTAGCAAGTGTCGTGACTCACAGGGTTAAATAATTTAATGGATGAAAGTATATACACCAGGGAAAAATCTTGTAGTAAGATGATTCAGAATTTTTCACATTTCAACAAGATGACGGTCAGTGAAAGCTGAAATTTTTACGTGGGTTTGGAATTTCAGTAAATTCTTCATGATAATGGCTCTTACATTGGTGACGATGTTTTTATTTTTCAGTAATCTCGTAATCGTTGGATACGTTACTATTATACGTTACTCATTGCGGATTTTTTTGTATAGATATCACTGGATAACATCGCAGATACATTTCTTTTGAATTCACGTATCTATGGTGGAATGCGGGTCAGGTTTTGATACGACACAGACATGATAACCTTAATCTTTGAAGTTTTATTTCCTGTGCCCTCAATAAAATGTTTATGATTGCTGTTTACACAAAACACTGCTACCTAAAGTGCTAGCCCTCACAAACACAAGTTTGTATAAGGTCTGTATAAGTTCGTCACTGGTGTCTAAGCAGTTTTCACATAATTCTAACGAGAGTGAAACTGCACTGTAATATAAAATAATAAATGGTGTAGGTGTATATTATAGATAGAGCAATACAGACGTGTATAATAAAAAGTTTGCTTGATTGTTTTGGATTATCTAAACTCAATGATCTAAAAAACGTAGCTACGACTGGATTTTTGGATAAGGAAGGACTAGGGGTTGTTTGATCCAGATCACAACAGAACTATTAATTTATGTGACTATGCAACTGTCTTCTGGTACCAACCTCCACTAAGAACGGTAGTCCCATCAGCTAGCGTCGTCGCCGTGCAGTACCGCGGGAGACCCTTGCTGCTGATGAAATTCTTGGCCCTCTTGCCTTGTTCTATGAGCTTCTGTGGTGGCATGCCCAGTAGCTCGATGATGCACGCCATTTGGTCCGCTTCGTCTTCTCCCGGGAGTAACGGGAACCCTGGAAAATTTACATTAATACTCTTTATTGTTTTAATCTTTGGACTCTGTGTATCTAACATAATATCAGTTTACGATATTTTATTAGTTTAAACTCTAACGGTACGAATACACTGAATCCGTCATCGGCCGAAGTATGCTCGGGCGTCATCGGCCGAACTCGGCCGATCAAATCAAACGTAAGTAAATGGAAGAGAGCGCATACACTGCTACTACCGACGTCGTCCGATGACGCCGGTAGTAGCAGTGTATGCGCTCTCTCGGCCGATGACGCCCAAGCATACTTCGGCCGATGACAGATTCGGTGTATTCGTACCGTAACAAAGGACATAGGACTGTGTGCCGAAATAACTGACATTCACGTGGACGGAGCCGCAGCAAATACTATTCATTCTAAGAGTAGAGTAGGTACCCGGCACGTAACTTGGCAAGATACGTTACGAGTTCATCTCACGTTTTAACGTTCTTATGTACATAAATGATTAAAACAATGTTTTTTTTTTAAAGATTACGAGCAGTGATACAGTCGAGCAATAAAACTGTGCTTTTGTTGCACATAGAATATGAAAAGACGCTCTCACTACTCCAAAACATTGCCAAGTTACTTGCCGGCAACTATACTGTTCATAATTTCTAATAATATAATTTTCAAGCCTGGTTACACAAAGTATAGATACATACTACAACATTGCTATAATACTGGAAGTTATAAAATGTGGTATAAACACTAGGGAAACTTTTACGGAAAATCTAGGGAATCAATGCCTTGAATCTCGGGCCCCAAACATTAATAGACAGATTTGCGATAAAGACATCCAAACATAAAAGTAAGATTGTACACTTATCTTTAATATCATGACATCGATAAATTCCATATCGATAACCTCAATACGAAAGTCATTGTACTCTGCCAATTCAATTGTTTACAACATGTAATCAGCCCGAGAATAACACATTAACGTTATATGATATACCAAGACGTTTACATGTTTACATGTCAACAATTTGCAATGTTGTATGCGTGTAGGATTTCAGGAATTCCTTGAAGTTCATCCAAAAGTTATAGGGTTTGGTCTTAGTCATGTCTATTAAAACTGTCTCGTCAGAAAACGTAATAGTCTGGCATTTTTTGCGTCTGAAAAGTTAAAAGGCTTACTGAGGGTTAAATCTTTGCCAAGGGGAAATTAAATCGTTTGGTTGATGTCAGGACTCGTTTATGGGGTTCAGAGTGAAAGGAAAATGTAAGACTGCGCTTTTAAAGTTTTCGAACTTAGGTACAGTGGCCGGAATGGCTGTTTATCATGCAGGAATGTAAAAGGACGCCTTCTTCTTTATAAGAACAAAAATTTGTAAAGTGGTCGTGTTTTAAATTATTACAGCAGTGTTAAGAATCTATGTATAATGGTTATGAAGATGATAGAATGTAAATATTGGTAAAATGGATGTGAATGCAAAAAACTAGAATTTATACTGCGAAGTTGGCAGTACGAGCTTACGATCCACCCGACGGTAAGCGATTACCTTATCCCATGAACGCTTATAATACTAGGGAAGCTACAAACGCGTTGTCATGTCAACCCCTTTCTCCCAAAGGAACCGGGATACTCTACTCACTAAAGGAATACAACGCAAGATTGCTTTGCCGCGGTCTTCTGTATGGTGGAGGAAGTCTACCATACAGAGGAAGGAATCTAGAATTCCAGTGTCTTAACTTTTTATGAAATAATGATTGTTTATCCTGTATATACCTGTGAGCAGCTCCGCCAGTATACATCCTAGTGACCACATGTCGATGGGCATTCCGTATCGTGCGCCCATCATGACCTCGGGCGCGCGGTAGAACCGCGACTGTATGTATGTGTACACCCGCTGGTGCTCGTAACACGAGCTGCCGAAGTCTATCACCTGGAACACAAAATGCATTGTTATTTCTCATCATCATATTAAGAGCATCGTTTTATTCGGTAGGAGTCAATATAGTATTCAGCTAAATCTGGTAAGACTGGAAGCCGACCCCAACATGGCTTGGGAAAAGGCTAGGCAGAAGGCAGAAGGCAGAAGAAGGAGTCAAGTTGGTCTCTTCACCTTTTTCTTGGTTTGTGTATCGTTATGTGGGACCAACTCTGAGGTTTACTTACTTAGACATCAAAATCATAACACTTATATATTATAAAGGCAAAAGTTTTTGTTACTTTTGAGTGTATGTTTGTTACTTTCTCACTCTCAAAAGGCTTGAATAAGCGCGGGGCGTGTTCTATAAGCCTTAAAAAGGCGCTTAAGAAACGTTATGAAGTGTGTGAAACATTATCACTCAAAAATCCTCGCATTTGATTTCTGATTTGCTTATATTTTTTTAAGGTTATTTGATGAAGCACTAATGTAAATAAAATTTGTAGATTCTGAGGTTTGCGTACAAAGAACTTCTACTGTGAAGAGTTGAAACGTAATTTATCAATATGATTCAAAATTGAACTTGCTTGTTTTTTTACGTCGTAACATGTTATTTCAATAATATTTATGTTATCTTAAAATAACATAATTTTTCATAGCCTTCCTTGTGGTATATTAAAAGATCTATTGAGAGCATTATATAGTACATAAAAATGTAGTAATAGTTACTTTTTATCCGTCCAAAATATGGGCTTCTATGTTGAAAACAAGATTGTTCGTCAAGTCATGAAGCGGCAGTAGCCTAATAATAATAATTTATTTATATTTTTAAGCAAAAACTTACAATCTACAATAGGTACATACTTAATTCTTAAAAAAACGCAGCTTTTTTCCACATCCGGCGAACATCTATAGATGAATAAATAAGTATCTGTAGTTCGGACAACAGCGCTCTTCCCTAGCAGATTATACAAGATCGACAAGTTTAAACAAGTAACACTTAATTTTAAATTTTGGATAGATTTAAAACTCGATTATTTTAAAATTAAAATAGTATTGAAATACTGAGGAGTAAGTAGTGGAAGTCGATAGAGAATAATGATAAATATTAGATAGAGAAGTAATGGTTAGCCATCGGACTTGCGATCATGCGGTCGCGAATTCGAATCCCTCGCGTGCGCGACTGTTATCGCGGCAAAAGAAACCTGCATCCTTTCTCGAAAATGATCTATCTACTATCTAACAATTTTTTTTTCATATCGGACCAGTAGTTTCCGAGAACCGTTCAACCAACCAAACAAACTAAGTTCTCAATTTTATAATACTAGTATAGCAAGTGTGTGTGGTGTATAGACTTTATATGTATATTATCATAGAACCAGATATTATACGTAAACGCTTGACCTCGCTTACATAACCCGGTTGTAAGCAATAATTCTCTTCTTAGCGTATTTTGATTAATTTGTTTATTGTTTACCCAAACATTATTTAGAGTGCCTTTATTGAAATAAGCCCTTAAAAACGACCCAATTCTTATTTGTTTACGTTTCCTAAAACATAAGGCAATGTTTGTGTTTATATATAAATGTAGGTATGTTTACCGGTAATTAAAAATGTGTAACGTCACGCTGAATTATAGGATTAGCAAGGTCTTTACAGAGAACCATCCGTGTAATTTAAAGTAAATAATAGGGAACGTTAATGAGAAAAGTAAAACTGTTTTTTTTTAATCACACCAGCAAACAGTACAATTGCGGACTTTTGTCTCTTCTATATCAGTCAACGAAGGGTGGTGAAAATATTGTGTGGAGATCTCACATCTTTAAAAATAATATACAGGGTTATTTTAAAAGGAGTGTGTATATTCTACGGTGCATAAAACTGAACAACTTTCCCCAAGAAATATACGTCGAAATCTTAAAATTGAAAATGAAATATTCATACAAAGTGACAAGTCACGTGACTTATGTTTGAATGAAAAGATGATTTTCAATTTTAAGATTCCGACCTATGTTCCATGGGGAAAGTTGTTCAGTTTTATGCACCTTTTTTTTTTTTTGGCTGGTTGAAACGCTATTGCCACGCTGAGGGCACAGCGTGGGGATATGTCGGACTTGCACCGACTAAAAACACCTCGGTCCCGTCCTTGCCTTTACTGGAGCCGCGGGATCACTTACGCAAGCTCTACGCAACAGTTATATGCACCTGATTACCTCGTTAAATATACGCACTCCATAAAAAATAATCCTGTATAAGCGACAATGTTTTTATTTTACCAATAACTGTAACTATCCTTTATAGGTCAAATACCTATTATTAACAATCGGTAGAATGTAAAATAAACACGGTAAGTGCAGTTATCTTATTGAGTTTTAGTTAACATTATCTAAGTAGTGCAAGTATACAGATAAGTAATGGGAATGTGTCTTTGGCTAAGTAAATATTTGAAGTTACTTGTTACAGCTATTAAATCATCATTAGTGTCATGTTCGTTAAATAGTTTTGAACAAACTAGCTCCCCCCCTCCCACTTTCCCTTTCGCACGGGTAGGAAAACAGCAATAAATGCCTATAATTATACACAACGCCTCTTGAATCACACTATCTATTGTTGAAAACTACATTGAAATCCGTTGTGTAGTTTAAGAGATCTAAGTGTACAGACAGCATGAGCAACTGTGTTTTTTAAGTAACTAGATTTTGCCCGCGGTCTCTATATTTAGGCCTTATTTTTATAGCCTTTGCTACTCAGGGATTATGTATATCTCTAATGGTGAAAGAATTTTTTATATCGGTCTAGTATCTTTTTTTGCAATTTTGAGTTTCGTTACAAACATACAAAAATGTAAAAATACAATTGCTTCCTCTTTAACAACAGATAAAATTGGGTTTTTTTAAATGGCCGTCGTATAATAGCTGTCATTTTTCAAACAAATAAAGAAAATATTCATAGAATTATTTACACTTCAAGTAACTACTCATGTTAAATGTAACAGATTCTCAATCAATAGACCAATAAAAAGCGGTAGTATCGGATGGCGATTGAATTGAATGCGCGATGCGCGTGCGCGAGCCGACCGCGTTTGACGCACGCGCAGGTTCCGATCACCGCGGCTCAATGGCCCATTGTCTACTGATTACGTTCTTATGAGTTTATCATTACCATGGAACGAATTCAAGGCGAACTGATGTATAAGGCTCGATTGAGAATTGATAGGTAAAAATCAATTTGTTATGTTTATATAACTACCATACCACTATTGTAAATAATTTGAATGTGAGAAAGATTTTAAGCTCGATTCGAAGAAAAATTATTATGTTTTAGAAGTACGGTAATTAGATCGACAGCAAATAATGGATGTTTGGATACCCAAGCACAGTTTGGTACAAAATGTTTAAACACTTTAAACCATTTTGTTATAACAGTCGTAAGACGTATGCAGTTCTTGGAAATCTGTTTATTTTCCGAGTCAAAATACACGAAACAACAACAAATTGATTAATTGTATCGAGTTATGATTGATTGGCATTTCCCCGCTCTAAATTATTATGATGGGGACTGACAGCGGAAGAACAACAGGCGAGACTTGCCAGTTTTGTTTCAAAAATAATTAAAAAATAAATAAATTGCTCTACATTAGAGAATAAAGGAAAATTGACGTCAATGAACCGTATCCAAGTTTACAATAATGATGTATTCCCTAGAAACATGTTTTTGACAGCACTAAATGGGGGAGAGGCCATTACTTGGTATTCCACGAAGTTCGCTCGTCATTGGCAACGCTCCAATAATTGTCATCAGCTTATGTATCATATTAAGGTGACAAGTTAAATCATATTATGACCACACCGCGGTTTACTCATGAAGTAATGATTGTAAGAATTAAAATAACGGTTTGGGTTTCATATATCATTTTATATTATTTACATTGCCTAATAATGTTGCTTAATTATGCCAAAATATTGAAGAGCGGTACCAAAACATGACTTTCAGATATAAAAGTGGTTATGGAAAGCGGAGGTAGTCTAATCGCTTGGGCTTCGGTCTTGCTATAATGTGGTTGCGGGTTCGAAACCCTCCCATTGCACTACTCACGTGAACCCACTCGTAGCACAAGGCTTTAGCTTACAAGGGGTTAACAAGAATTTTGTGCGCCCCATAATACTAGTAAGCTTTAAAAACGGTTACATATAAAAGCTAACGCCAGGTGGTAGAAATAGAGTATACCTACTCTTTACTAGGTTTTAAACATTAACGTTATCTGCATTTAAAGTCATAATAAACAGTACTCAAAGCAAAAACTAACGTTTACAGTAAAAAAAACTATATCAATATTTACTAACGCGTTGCCAAAAACCACTTTGCTGATTCTTTGGCAGTTTTCACAGCACTAATTAGCCAGCAAGTATCACACTGAAAGATTGGGTCTAATTCCACGAAACCTGAGTTCCGCTAAAAAAATATGTGGCAAAATGTTGAATGATTGCGCTGTTAACTTTATTTTGTGAACTTACAGAGTTAGTTAAAGAAAAATAAATATTTCCGGATACTTTTATATTACGTTATCAGTTTGTAAGCAGAAAATTATGATATATTTTGTAAACAGGTAAACATTTTTATAGTCTACTATTTGAAAGGTAAATAAAAATCTTAAAAAATCGCATAATATTCATATTTTAAGACATCATTGACGGTAAACAGTAAACGCTCAAGGAAGACATCGTGAAGAAACCTGAATTCCAAATAAATAAATCTGATATTGCCAACCCAGCAAGCGTGGTGATGTATGCTCCCTTCTCTATATGGGAAGAAGCCTGTGCCCAGCAGTGGGACATTTTTAGACTGGTATTATTAGGTACTAAGGACTATACGTGCGAAGTTTTGTATTGCAGCAAATCAAGTGTATCAAAGCTATATTGTTCGACGTCAAACACTTTCGTAATAATATTTGGTAAATAGAAGCTAATTACAGTATAATAGCGACCGACGAAACCCAAACTAGAATAGTCGCAAATCCTTTGTTGATTCACGTGACAACCCATTCCCGTGATTTGCGGGTCATATATTACCTTGTTTCACAAATCAAATACGGTCGCAAACGTTGATTACCCCAAGAGAAAATTTTCTTCACACTCTCAGTAATAAGATCGAAAATGGAGTAACAATACAATTTTTGGTAGAAGATTTAAGAAGAACAGAAATTGTGTATGTCACAACTTGATGTAGGAACTGTAAGATTTACAGCGTGGTGACGTCACAGGTGCACGAGAACGTTATGCACCTCTCACGTGCAGGCGAACGTGAAACGTGACGTATAAATCAAGTTGACATGCACCATTAGACGTAGGTGGCGTTCCTGTTTACCCCCACTTGTGACATACCTTGTAAATTGTTCCAGTCAAATAGTGGGATTACTGGGTGACGAACGAACACTCGCTAAATTCTTGGTTTAAGTACCCTGAGCACGTAAATAAAGGTACATAGATTTGCTATGTTCGGCGATAGTGGAACCTATTCAAAAGACATAATTATCCAATCGTTTTTATTGAATAAGAGATTCCAGTAAGTAACAAATTGAATGCAATTATAACAATAACATTGAAAAAAAATATGCATTTATGATAAAGTAGTTGTGACCCGCGGTTTCACCTGCCTAAGTCCCCGTACCCGTAAACATGATTGTTTTAATATTCATTCTTTTATTCCAAACCGACACGTATCCAATAAATCAAGGAACATGAAAATCGGTACATCCGTTCGCAAGACACAAAGTGTTGATACAACCTGATTTTGTTTTTTAAATTAGTAATAAGATGCTAAGTTTTGAAATCAAATGCAAATTATTTATCCATTTCTCTAAGACCACATCATAATCAACTTTCCATTTTATTACAATCTAGGTGTTACAATTAACATTAAAATATAAATACTTTGAATGCTAATTTAATAGCGCGATAAAATTAAAATTTTACTCGTAGCGGCATTAGAAAATTAAAAAGAGCATAATAATACATCAATGGCATCTTATTTATTTACGGCTTTGATGTAATAATAATTAGGTATGGATTGTTTATTGGATTGTTTATAGACATCTTAATTACCTATATACAGGATTATTTTTTATGGAGTGCGTATATTCAACGAGGTAATCAGGTGCATAAAACTGTATCACTTTCCCCAAGGAACATGGGTCGAAATCTTAAAATTGAAAATGATATTTGCAAAGTGACAGGTCACCTGACAAAGTTGATTTTCAGTTGGAAAAGTTGTTCAGTTTTATGCACCTGATTACCTCATTAAATAAACGCACTCCATAAAAAATAATCCTGTATATAAAGTTTATTATTTTCAAAGTACATCTGCTACGCTAACTAAACCACAAGCTTTAGACACCCAAGAAACATAGATGGTCCATGGTCCACATCGGACATACGTTGTTTAATCTTAACTGATATATAATATTAATAAAGTGGAGGAGTTATTTTTTGTCGGAATATAAGAGAGAATAAAATCTTTGAACCGTTAGGGCACTACATTTATAAATATATTTTGCGTTTCTTAAAAGCCAATGTAATTATTTTAGTATTAAATTCTTAGCATTCCAAGCTTGTTTTGCATAAAAAACTCTGCTAATTTCATAGGAATGAAATCCGAAAGCATTGTCCTGGTTCAGTCACTTGGATAAAGCTGCCCGTTCGTTGCAAGCGATGCGTACTGTTTAACGAAGGGTAGTAAACATTATAAATACGGGTCTAGTAGGGGGTGTTATTGGTGTGCTAGCTTTACAAAATCCATATTTTTTTATAATAAAACTGGTATAATTGCCCAGAAGTCTGTTGACTTAAAACTTTGCCACAGACTTGCGTTTATAAATATTGCGTATTGACGTTGTCATTGTCATGTCAAACAACTAACAGTTACATTTGAAAAGTAATAGTCTCTCTTCAATTATAAATTAAAATAAATTATGGTCTCGGGTTATTATTTTTTTTTGAAAACCTCCTCATATACCATTCCAGACGTTCACGTGTGATGCCTTGAGCAAGGGAAGTTGGGATTCGTTTTTATATATAGATTTATGCACAAAGAAAAGAGCCCAGTGTCCAATTCCCAATATGAAACGCCACAAAAGCGAGATGTACTCCGAAACATTATATACAAGATTACTTTAGTCATATTTCCTTAATATATATTATTACATTATTCCCTTGGGAAAAGTCTTACTAGTTCTAGCAACTTAGCTGTAATTTCAAACCCGTTAAAATAAATTATTCAATTTCTAAAGCATTTTCCT
This sequence comes from Plusia festucae, assembly GCA_950381575.1. Classification (NCBI taxonomy): domain Eukaryota; kingdom Metazoa; phylum Arthropoda; class Insecta; order Lepidoptera; family Noctuidae; genus Plusia; species Plusia festucae. Next base: position 4,982,817 of record OX494456.1, on the reverse strand, counting down.
CAAAGTTCCTCATTGTGTTAAGTACCTACGTAATAGAAATGTTTCTGAAAGCTTCTAACCTTTACGTCATAATTCTTGGCTTTCATCGTGCTTTTGTTTATAAAATTTTAAGGCGAAAAGTCATAATGTTGTAACATAGGCTATAAAATATCAATTGTTCGCTGTAATACATTGTTTTGTTACTTATTTACCGTTTCCGGGACCAGTATAGCGGCGCTTTGGAAACACTTAACTGTAGGATCAGAACAAAAAGGTTAACTTTAAAAAAAAAAAACTTTTGTTATTTGCCGCTCAATGTACCTAGTCTGCAATATAGACTCACAACAACAGATTAAAATTGGAATCGAATACAAATAATTATTTATTTTTTCAAGATTTTAAATTAAAGTGCTTTTATTTAAAAGTAAACGCAGACTCAATTTTAATCAATCCAGAATCATTCTGGCTTGGGACTCCAATAAGGCAATTGGTTTGAAAATAAATACAATTACTTTGTAAAATAAAATCAATGTTTACTCTCCAAAGAATCTCCCCAAAACATAGCACGTAAGTAATCATTGCTCCTCGTAAAAATCTGTTCCGAAAACATATTTACGGGATATAGTAAACAACATGTTTACCTCCGTAGAACTCAATTTACAGAAAATAAAACACCATAATAAGAAAAGACGAGGAACCAAACAAATCGCGAGAATTTATATAGGCATTTATTACTCATAGTCTTTTCGGGCATACATAATTTGTCGACATTTCATGAAAGCAGGGGCATTTTTTATGGAGTGCGTATATTCAACGAGGTAATCAGGTGCATAAAACTGAACCACTTTTCCCAAGGAACATAGGTCGAAATCTTAAAATTGAAAATCATATTTTCATACAAACATAAGTCACGTGACCTGTCACTTTGTATGAATATTTCATTTTCAATTTTAAGACACCTGATTACCTCGTAGAATATAGGTACGGACTCCATAAAAAAATATCCTGTTTATACTACATAGCTAACAAATATATAATATGCCTTATCAATTATTCGCACACAACACAATAGGAGCAAATCGATCAAACTGCGTCTTATTATAACTGAGTTTCCTATTTTCTCAGAATCTCTGGATTGTTCCAATGTATTTCAGTAGCTATAATGATAAAAGGCAAACAAAAAAAAATGTTTTGAAAAACAACTTCCTTGATAATATTTATAACTGTGTAACATTGGATTACAGCGGCCATTGTAGTGTTTACAACAAACGAATATCTCTGAATGGAGAAGGTTGATAGATATCAGCTGGAGTTACAACAAAACAGGAAGATCGGAATTGATGTTTGTTGATTATTTAGGATGATCGGTTCAATGCCGAACACATATATCTTTTTATTCGGGGAATATGGGTCGGGAAAATTTCAGGTGAGTTACAAGTGAGGCTTACATCCGTTTGCTGATACAAGGAAAAGTTATCGATAGAGGATTTTTGAGCTTGCGTTTTCAGCGTCTGGAAATAATGTCTTGATACGTAAATAATGTCGTAGTGGTCGTCATTGACTTGATTCGCATGCACATGGATGAAGGTCGAACCATCTGCATGCGAAACAGGTACCCAGGCAAGTACCAATGTGACTTTTTCAAAGTTATAAGTACTTTCTTAATCATTTTAAGACATCATTGACAAACGGTGAAGGAAAACATCGTGAGGAAACCTGGATTCCAAAAAATCTGAATGAAGAGAAAAATATGAAGGAATCTGAAATCGTCAACCCACAATGAGCATGCGTGGTGATCAATGCTCATTCCTTCTCTATATGGGAAGAGGCTTGTGCCCAGCAGTGGGACGTTTATAGGTCGCTATTATTATTATTTGCACCTACGAAAAAGGTCAGAGACCAACAGGAAAAGGAAATTTATTCCCATTTAACGTAATTAAAAATACTAACTGGAGAATGAAGCATGAAATTAACAATAGTAGATAATATAATAGCGTGTAGCACTTAACATTACGGCTAACATCGCGTGCAACCTACGCTGTATATTAGCGTCCCAATATTTAATGATGTTAGGTCATAGCTAACCTGATTCTGTGCCCAAGGAAAACTGCATTAACAGCTTATTTTCTAAACTGGTTTACTAGCTAACTATGTACTTTAGGTAATGGCTATTTTAGGCTTCTTTATATAGTGGTCAAGTCTAGTATTCAAATGGTAAATTAACCAATTTTATTGTAATTAACATCCAAAATCAAACGTATAGTTTTCGTGATAATATTTTTAGCATGATTATAAATAAATAAGCGCCGCAGCCTAATGGCTAGGGCGCCGGACTTGCGATCATGTGGTTGCGGGTTCGAATCCCACCCATTACACACCGACGTGAACCTACTCGTAACACAAGCATCTTGCGCATCAGCAATGCGCGACCCACATTGCTAGTAATCTTTTATAAAAAAAAAAAAATATTAACTAAGTTCTTTTATTATGATTATTTTAGGTGCTGTATATAGTTAATTGTCATATTCATAGCCCATTATAGGAGAAATCTTTGAGTTTCAGGACTAAATCCTCAAAATCCAAGTTTCTATTAAAATATAAGGTTAAACACTAATGAAGTCTAGAGCTAGCACGTTCACCCATCAAGGCTTAGCATTATCCAGTCACGGAGCGTTTGCGACCTAATTACAAGTAATTCTGAAGCCATCATCCTCTCGTAGACAAATTACATCGTCATTAAGTTATCTCTGCGACCTTCACCGATATTGTGTTTCTAGCACACCGGTGCTCTTGGATGTAATAGGTGTGTCAATGGATGAGAGAAAAAAGAACGCAATTATGTTACGATGTTGTTAGATACACAAGAAAAGAAGGGCTATACACACTGCCCAGCGGTGGGATAACGGAACGCGATAGTCGGTGATGAAATTATATTGAACTAGCTGCCCGGACAGACTTTTTCTGTCAAAAGTTAAAATCGATTAAAAAAATGTAACGTTTTTTCGAGTGGACACGTAATTTTTTTCGTGGACCTTAGGGAACATACAAAAAAAATTATTAGCCAAATTGGTCCAGCCATTCTTGAGTTATGCGCTTACCAACATTCATATTTATATAGATAATACATTTTTTCTTTGTGTTTCACACGTATTCTGGAACAAACCGTTGTAAATCATAGTCTCTTCGTTTTACTATTGTTTGGACCGCTAAGCATTAAACTTCATAGCTTACTTAGAACATGAGTTATGTTTCCGGTAGACAACAACCATATTTTATAGTTTTAAAAGCACAACATTAAAGAGATTATACTGTTAAAAGTTCGTAGCCATAAAATATTCTGAGTAGAAAGGAAGTGATGGATCTTTTTCATGTGCTTAAGACAGGAAGAAGCTCTTTGAAATTCTCCACCAGTTTTTGTGGATATTTTTTTCATTTTAATTAAAACGAAATGTGCAACCCTAACTCAGTAGACTAATGATGAAGGCTATTTTCTCCGAAGACTATTCTCGCGGCAGTAAATTAAAAAATTCTCCCGAGCCTAATTAATCTCTTGCAACAGTTTATTTTAACAAAGAAACCGGGTCAAGAAAATCAAACCACAACAGAAAAAAATACTATCTGTCACTGTTTTTAACCTTCGCAATCAACAAACTGTGTAACGTTACTCGCAATCGAATAGTGTAAGTTTTTAAGTGTTGTTTGTAACAATAAAGTTTAAAATCCGCTGTTGGAGTGAATCACATTATGAAGACGTAACGTTATGTCAGTACTCAGGACAGATGTGGGCTATGGCCGCGATGCCAGTGTACGACCAATAATTAAGTCGGCTCCCCTGAGTCGCGACACTCACTAGAGAAGAAAAGTATATGAAAAACGTTTCAAGAGAAGCGCCACTGATATTGAATAATTAATTCTTCGTGAGAATTCCGCGAATAACTCTCGCGTTTGGGTGACGAGCGCAATTCGTCACGCTTTTCGAAAATTGGAGTGTGGCGAGCTAGTGGCGACGAGGAAAGACGGTCCTTGGAGCATTGCCGAGGGTGCGCGCTACTTTCACACTGCTACTCCATATATCTTCCACTGTCCACTTCCATGTACAGCGATTCCACTTAATCGATTTTGGAGCAGGTCTTTTTACAGTTAAGTTTATTTTTCTTCGAAGAATGACTCAATTACATGTTCTAAGCTGCTTTAGGTCAGATTACATTGAAAATGAGTACACAGAAACATAAAACAACTTCCTGAATGCGTTTATGGAATGAAATGACCGTTGGCTTGCATTGTTGGTATTGCATTTAATTATGAGTGCGTAAGACAATTAATGAGGCAATGCGACCAGTCGCGTCACGGCGTGGCGTGTTTACAGTGCGATAGCCACGCACGTGCAGGGGCAGGTTGCGCAATGTCACCGGCGCGGGAGTCGCTGGCGACCGACTGATTCATTGATTGATAGCTCCGCATTTTTATGTTAAAATTTGAAATAAATCTTAAGAGTTACATTTCTTTGCAGTCGCGTATTAAAACCGTACGATGTACGTTTCTCAGATTTAAGTGGTTTTCGAAAGGCTTAATGCTGATTTACGGTCTAATTTATTGTAAAACAGTCGGAACTTAGTCTAGAAACAAGTAGCATACATTTGAACGCTGTCTGTTTACATCAATTTGATGAGTACTACGAAATCAATAGTATTCTACTTCCTCATGAGAAACGCTGAAAGCTTTAATCTTGAAATCGAATAGCAAACATCTCAGCCTAGGTCTTGTTTTCCCAGTAATGTAAATATTTTGCTTTACTCAAATATATCATTCTATCGATTTTGAGGAAAAAAGCAATGTATAAAAACAAAAACACGCAAAACATCACATTTTGAGGACCATTAACTTTTGAGGTGCAAAATATATTGTGAAAAAATGTAAGTAATTCATATAGAAACACGTTAAAGCAAATCATGATGTTTTATTTAAATATTACGTAATTCTTAGCGGAAATTAAACTGGTTCTTTGAGTTACACCCAAACTTTCTTAGCCCGAAATAAGTCGAGATTTCGATTTGATTTCAACGGAAACGTTTATCATTATCATCATATCAGTCACAACACGTCTACTGCTGAACATAGACCTCACCCAATGATATCCAGATAGGCTGAATGGAAGCGACCTGGATCCAGCGGCTCCCTGCGACCCTTATCAGGTCATCTGACCACCTTGTAGGTGCAAGTCCTGCACTGCGCTTCCCGGGACGTGGTCTCCATTCGATAACTTTTGTGCCCCATCGGCCGTCAGCTCTACGTGCTATGTGCCCCGCCCATTGCCACTTCAGCTTGCTAATCCGCTGGGCTATGTCAGCGACTATTGTTCGTTAGCAGATCTCCTTATTTCGATTCGATTCCGCAAAGAAACACCGAGCATAGCCCTTTAAATCGTTAGGAACGTTTATCGCCAAGCAATTAATCCTGCATAAATTATTCCACAGGTGCTTAATACGGTGCAAGTAAACAAAATTATCTACAGTTACCAGATGTCGAAGCTAAACCTCAATTTAACCAATAAATGTTTAAACTTTCCACGAAACACGTCGTCCTCAAACTTAATATCGAATTTCGCTGGAAACCTATAAAATAATTTGTTTTATGACTTTTAAACATTTGGGTTTATTGATTACATGTAGCCATCTGAAACGGCGAAACTTCCTAATTAACATTATGGACGGTGACACAATTTTGTGTAGTTTGATGTTATGTAAATTATTATGGCTCAGTAAACATAAATTACTCAAGTAACATAACATCCGGAAGAATTTTAGCACATCGCATTTAAGGATTAAAAATACGGCATCCAAAAGCCGTTTGGTCGTCCTAAATCGGATAAATGAGCACAAACATCATGCACTTAGCCGCATATTGGGATAATCTCAAGTTTCCAAACCCACAGGCAGATAAAGCGTACCAAATTTTGCGAATTATTTTTATAACATCGTTTGACATGAATCAGAGAGAAAATAAACGAGAGAAACTGGATTTCAAGGAAACATTGCAGGTTGGTGCACCTTGCCACAACTCCACATTGAGTTCACGCATCCCCGATTCAGGCTGAAGGCAATCAATGTTTCAATAAAAATACGTATTACGAAGTTGACTTGTCGAAAAAGGTTAAATCTGTCGGCCTTTTTGGATTACATTGCAGTATTAAATTCTCAAGTTTATAGAGCAGTATTAAGCATTTCTTTTAAGTGTTTATTTACGTTCATGCTATTGCATAAACTGAGGCTTAAAAGTTGATTTCAAGATACACAGTACAGGGAAATAACCAGTTAATTATCATTTGATAAAAACGGTTTTCTTTCAATTCTCATGTTGTCGTCGGCCACTTCCAGCTAAGGCGTAGCCGCTATAAATGTATGCGTTTTAACGATTCATTTATTGTAAAAAACTTAATGGTGATTGAATGAGGACAAGTATGCTCCGGTACTCGCGAGGAACTTCGCACAGCTGATGCGGAATGAATCACTGGTTCTTGGGGTTGCCAACAAAATTAATGGACCGTCTAACAGTTCCAGGCAACCCCGAAAAACTATATTTTTTCGACTAAATTAGTTTATTTGATGTTGCAACATGTACCTAATGTATTGCAAATAATAGAGGAAGCAGTAATTGCGTATTAAAAATTTGTTTCCGAATTTAATATGGGATGTACTCGTTACTCAACATTAAATAAGGAAACCATGAAAATTGTTGTTGCATATTAATTTGTTTGGGCGGTTGATGATAAATGTAAATAAGAAAATATTACGATACTGGATAATATGTTCTATGCATGTGAAATGAAGCGTTCAAAAGCTCCACTGTCCGAAAAAAAAGTTGTTTTTAGGATTAGCTATTTATCTTATTGGAGAATTTATTACGACATTTCTACTACTGGATTATTTAGGTAAATCGGCCTTGACATGGTCGATGAGACCCCGACAAGCATGTGTTGGCTGAACAACGTAACTGTTATGAGAGCCGGGGCAATAAACTGTGCGAGATCAAATTAAACAAACGAAATGGGGCAACGTTATCTCTTTTAACTATCCTACAGTATTTATAGGACAAAAAAAAAACTATTTTTTTCACGTAACTAAATAATATTAACCAGTTACCAAAGCTGACTGAAATAGGTATTTGATACTGATATGAACTTAGTTTAGACGCAGAAAAACGATTCTTTAAATAAAACGCTTATTATAATATACCTCACCAATCAATAATTTGTAATAATATTATTTTACTTCACAGAAGTAATGGATTACATCACCTTTAATCAATAATCTATGAGTAAGAAAAACTAGTAGATTAAAATGAAAATTATGTGTAAACAATCTAACACAAACGATGGATTCGCGAGAACAGGCTATTGAACTGATCGCCATGACCTCATTTACATAATCTTCGACATCAGTTTCCTCAATCAACTACACAGAAAACTACCTGAATCACACGATGGAAAACTAAAACGCTAGTATTATTGTAAGAAATACTGCTTAACGCGTATCATATCTTATTATAAGACGGACGGTGTTTCGAAAAAAATCGTTTCTTAAAACATAAGATTGATAAATTGAAAAGTAAAACGGACATAGAAAATTGTATAGGATTTCGTTGTATTGTAATCGATCGTATTATATGAGATTTTCCTGTACGGTTCGCGGGAGATTATAGAGCAGATTCAGTGCCAGGTTTCCGATTTGTATACAATGTTCTCAGAACGTTCACCCGGGTATTTTTTCAGGTGATTTGAGTGCGTGACAATTTTTGTTAGTTGTATTGCGATATGGAAATACCAGGCATTAGGTTATTGATAATCGAACATTTTATTATTTATAGTTTATTTATAATTAGTTTTAGTTTTTTTTTTTTGTTAATCATAGCACGACGCTCAACAGTTAGCGTCACAGAAATACAATTATTTTATGGTCGATGCGTATTAGAGTGGGTGCCACTTACTATCTATCATAGTATACGTCATACGAGTTTGATTTTCACAAACTTTATTTCCTTCGTCTTACGATATGCAAATATTTCTAACTAGCAGTTGCCCGCGGCTCCACTCGCGATCATTTTTTTTTTCTAGTAAGAAATATAGCATTATGTTCCTGAGGGATAATGTAGCATTCTGATGGTGTAATTTTTTAAATCGGTCTAATAGCTTTGAGATTATTCTTTACACATGTAAAAACTCAAATCTTTTCTCTTTAAATTACATATTGGTATACTGTGTCAAAGTTAATAGCTATAATATATATTTAGCTGTAGGTAATCACTTAGGTATACACACTTAACTTCAAGAAAAATAGTTGTTGTTTATAATTATCATAAGAAAGTATTCCATAATTCATTTAGTTATACGTAACGGACTTTCATTATACCTCCCTATTAGAAAGAGAAAATAAGTGAGGAGCTCAACAAGGTCTTTAACACTATTAAAATTAATTAGGGTACATTCACGTAAAATAATTTGCGTAAAACAATAACAAAACAGACTATCTAATGATGACCGTTAAAAATAAGAATCAGCTTTGCCTAAAAATCTAAGTAATGTTACAAATTTTCCAAAGAAATTCTCGTTTTATTTGTAACCCGTAAATCCCTTTTTCCTTATTACATTTCAAGTGTGAAGGGTTGGAAGGTTGGGAACGCAAGGACCTTCCAGGTAGGTCACTGAATACTGGGGCTCGCCTTGCATAGCTGCTCACACACCACGGGTCACGGGTTCTCTATGGTATTTAAACCCTTCCAAAGCAACGAAGACGTACAGACGTATATGCTTGTATATTGTTTATGATTGTTGATTATAACAATAATTCCCTTCAGACCTTAACCATAGGTAAATAAGAAAATGTATTTTTTAGTTTTAAAAATACATAACTAGCTGTGCTCCGTGGTTTCACCGTAAACAACAATTTGCCATCGTTTATAATGTTTTTTCTGCTATTGGGGACGAAGGCAAATCCTACTAATTAAGGATCATGAAAATCAGTGCACCCGTTCTCGAGTTTTAAGTGTTGTCAAGTAACAAACCAAACTTTGTTTTATAAAAGTAAGTAAAAGATCCACCTTTTTTTCTAAAAGATACAGAAAGAGGTTAACTTTCTGTATATTTTAGAAAAAAAAAAGGTACTTGTCCAAACAGAAATCGATTATTAAGTGGTGCGTAATGAAGACAAAATTAAAAAAATATATATACTGACAGGAAAAAAAATCATGAAAAAAATTAGGTTACTTCAGATACAGCTTCTACTGCTGGATAAAGGTGCTGGCTCAGAAATGGCCTCGATAATACGATAAAAGAGAGGTAAGTTAGGTAATTTAAGAAATAAAAATATAAATCATAAATTACCCAGTCTTTTCACTTGGCGGAGAAAGAAATGGAAACACTCCGAGCGGTTGCTTCTGGTTGCTATTAACCAAGTTAATTGGTGGCGAGAAGAGAGCGTGACATTGGACGAAAGTCTGTAAGTATGGGGCTGTAGAAGATTGTACGACTCGTGCAGTTGGTGTAAATGATAGTAGGTATCTGTTCTAGATAATTGCAGTTCTGAATTATAGTGTTTACGTACAAAAGCTTCAATATGTACAAAGGAAAATATATTTAGTGTAATTTTCTTCTAAGAGCTGACATTTCCATGGATGTTTGACAGTTTTTGTAAGAAACTACTGTCAATATAAAAAAATCCTCGAATAATGTTATTTGACGATGGAAAAAGTAGGCAAGTAGGCACACGTCACGTGTTTTTTTTTTAATCTACGCAAAATACATAATGTTTCATGAAACTACACTACTAATATTATAGAACAACTATCAAATAATTTGCTTTTATTCTTCGCAGTCTATTTATAGCCAAATAATGGTGGAACGACGATGACATTCACTTTTAGTTTTTGTTGTTAAAAACTTATCCTTAAAGTTACTTTCAAAGTCAACTCGCTAATCACCCTTTATCTATACCCAATTTATTGGCAGAACGAAGCAAGGCGGAAGCGGCCTCGAAAACAATAGATATTGATTACTTGCAACATAAAAATAACATTGAATTTTATTCACCATTACGGTTTTGCATGTAATCAAAGTTCAAGGAAAATCTTGTTTATATAACGAAAATCAATTCTGGATTAATGCCATCATCATCCTGTCAATCTAGTTTGGAGTTGAGGCCTTTCCCTCCATACTTTTTTATCTGACATCTCACAAGTAACATCCTGGATTTATATACTTTGTGTAGGTTTAATACAATATATCTAAAATTCTAAACTGTCAACAAATTAGGCGAAAGACATGGATAACAAAATGGGGGATCCAGAATGTAATTTTCACTGAATTTGTTCTATTATGGATAATAAATAGGACAGAAAATGTTCGGGGAAATGATTAATATTAATGAGCTTCGGTGTGGCCAACAAGTGGGTCACCGAACACCGATGCGTTGACCTAGTGGACACCAACGCTGACCACCAGTCTTCCATGGAATCGCTTTACCCAGAAACGAATATTATGAAATTTTTCAATTACATTTACGACTTGTTTTGTCATTTAAAACTGTTACGTTTTATTACAAATGTGAAGTGAAAATATTTCGTGTAAGATATTATGCAAAAACAAAATAAATTTAAAGTGTACACTTTCATAAGTAATTTAGCAACTTCTCTTCAACTGGTCTATGAAGATTTAAGAGTGGATTCATTTCACTAAAATATTATTAAACTTTTACTTTCAGCTCGTCTATGTACTTAAATTTTAAACATTTACAGTGCTTTATTATTCGAGGCATCAAAGATGGCTGCCTTGCTCTTAGGTCTATGACGTCATAAATAACAAGAGCCTCTTCCAGCTATAATTACGATTGGCAGGAAGATTACTGTTCGCAGATATTTCAAGAGAATATTTACTGCTAACAATATTGATCGAACACAGACGCTGCTGTACGGTATAAAGACACATGGCCTTATGATCTGTTTAATCAGATGAATCAAATAGCCTATCGGAAGTATTACTTAGATAGAGATTTCGAATAGAAATATATTAAAGTCTAAAAAAATTCTAGAGTCAATTTTGAAAATCGGAGAATTCAGAATAAGACCTATTTGATTTCGCCTTTAAGAGGAGCTAAACAAAAACTTTTTTCTACCCTTCTGAAAAAGAAATGTCAATATATCTGGCTCGCTGCCGCCTCTGTAGCAGCATTGGGCGCAAGTAGGTCAATACATTATTTATAACCACGTCTGCACGCTCGTAATCTGCAACGATTGTGACAGCGTAAACAATGCGTAGCTGATACTGTAACGTGTTACATGTCGGCTGCGGCAACGTCACATTTAATAATCCTTATCCTTGCTTATATTATTAATAAATGAGAAAGTAACTCTGTCTGTGTTTTACGCAATAATGTCTAAACTACTGAAGAGATTTAAATTAAATTTGGTACAGAGATTTGGTATAGAGAGAAAGGATAAAGGCTACTTTTGCCGCGATGACCGACGCCCACGTGAGCTAAGTCGCGGGCTCCAGCTAGTTATACACAATTTATCAGCTTATTTGGGTTCTAGGTTTAAATTATTAATAAAATGTAGATAGTAATATTTCGGTAACTTAAACTCGATTAGGGTCCCTGTATTAAAAATTTAACTCTCGAAGTTCGTGTATTCATTTGTTTAAAATTATAGGATTAGAAAACAGTAATATTTATTTTTATCTACACTAAAGGATTTAAGATAATTAATTAAATAAACAAAAGTTCTAGAAACAGCATATCTGACAGTTCTTACTAAGATGAGAGCGACAAGACTGTAACAACAGTAGCGAGCTGTGAAGCGGTTGTTATTCTTAAAAATCTTCAAAGACTTGACCACTTGTATACTTTATACACTACGATCTGGACAACATCTTCTCTAACATAAAGCGCGGTCATGGTAAAACAGCCATAAAATCAACCATTACAGGGATTAAAGATTAATAAAAATGATGCGGTAAGGTACCAACTTTTCTCAAGTCAATACACTCATTAAACGGAAACTCTTGAGTCTTGCGCAATTAAACCCATATTGGATGTATTCCAAGCCACGGGAACAAAGACTCACTTTATTGAACTATTAATCATTTTTTTTTTGTGAAGAGCTAATTGCTAGAGATGCAGGGTCTTTTATGGCTAGATCATAAACCATAACCAACGTAGTCTGGATTATAGGCAGTCTGAAGGTAAAATTACGTAACACCCTATTCTAAGTTTTGAAGTGAGAATAAAAACATGAAATGAGGCCGAGGCTGCAGTATTCCGCGATTTGCTATGCGAATTATTGTAGAATCGATTTAATTGATGTATTTGACGTACGAAAGGCATTATCTGAGCGAATCTCGACGACGAAAGCAAGAGAAAGTATAATTTGTGTTCTGAATATAATTCCGGTAATTATGGCAAACTGAAAATGTCTGTGGATACAATGGATTTTTAATACAAATTTCTTTTTGGATTCCGTAAATTGCATTTTAGAAAGTTTTTTTAATTTAAGTAAAGTTTTAATTTGTTTCTTACATTATTCGTTATAGATCTTTTTTTATTGTGTAGGTTTTGAAAGTTTTTATGATGAAACAATGACAGATTACAAAGTTATTGCGGTTGAAGAGGACTTTTGGGTCCGATCTTTTTCTGACGAGCCTTTTATTGCTTTGTCTTGATAAGATTTTGCCTTAAGGTATGTCATTAGTTCAATCTCCACAAAACAATGAGCTTTTAAAAACTTGATATGCTTGCGACGAGTTTTGTGAAATACATATCCTTTAACTCTTCATTAACTGATCATAGAATACACATAAAATGAAAAAATTGCTTTTTCATTTAGACACATCAGGCCTTTTTGAAGAAGATGACAGACAGCCAAAGTTCCTATGAGGGCTGCCGAAGACAAGGAGGTTGGTGCACTTTAGGGGGGGGGGGGGGGGGGGCAGGTTCTGCCGTGGACCTATCGCGACCTGTTTTTTTCTTTTTCATCTCACAAAGATTTGGCCTGGAAAAATTGATCTTACGACCTTCAATTTAGTAATCAGGGCCTCTTACCACTAGACCAATAGGCCACTCGATTTATATAATATTTATCGTCTATTCAGTGCCTTATATTTCAGTTACATAGTTACATGTATATCCATCAAAATACTCGCGGTCGCAGACCTCGCCGCGCTGGTTTCGGAGTGCAACACTTAACCAACTATTTACGGCCAACGGTTTACAGTTCATGTTAAGGTTTCAGATGTAAATCGAGTTATGACGTCAATGCGCAGGAGTGCAGCTCACTATAACCGAACCGCGTAATCGACCGATACACTCGTAAAGAAGTAAACTATAACTGTAAATAGGTTATTTATATAACCGGCGGATTAGAGTAAAGTTTAACTTAAAAAATACAACTATTCCTCAATGAGTAGATAGCGCAATTATTTTTATTTAAGAATCATATTTATAGGTAAAGGCAAAGAAAAAAAAAACTCATTTAACTCATTTTTTTGTTGGTTAATTAGGTGGCTTAGTTTTATATTCATGAGTTTAATAAAATTAAATCAATGACCTCAAATACGCTTTGTAAATAATAATATCTGTTAATATACCTATAAGTAAAATCAAAAGTTATTTATACCTATATGACTATTAGGTAGAAAATAACAACAGATAAAATCCTACCCTTTATTCGGCCAGAGTTAATTGAATGCTAAAAGGTTTTTACAAGCTTTGTAACATGAAAAGTCAATGCAACATGGTCCGTTTGCGAATACAGTACGAAAGACAACAAAACTAAAACAAACAAATGTTCACTTTAAATTCGCGCCAAAAAGTTCAAACGATTCAAATTTGCAACATAAATTATTCTGTTTAAAGCGAAGTTTAGTTAAACAAAACGAAAAGTATCGTATGTCGTATGACTACACGATTAAGTTTAGAAACCAAATCATTTACTTCCTAGGGAAATTTTAAAGGGACTAAATTAAATTAAGCAAATTTCTGTATATTTAATTTCCCCACACGGTCTTAACGTAATACAATAATATACAACACCATTAACCTGTATTAAGTATGCTGGTTAGTATCCATTACGTATGGCCGTAAAATGAAAATAACATAATGATGCTATTGTAGTGTTGGGAACTGAAACCGATAAGTTCTGGGAACTCGGTGACATGTCCTGACATAGAAATGGTTTAAGGATGCGCTGCTCCTAGCAGCAGACGGTTTTAGACGGGCTTCCCCGAACTATATTACTTGTACCTTAAAATACGAAGGCGTGACTACGTGTTAAGTGGAAGATACTAACGAAGCGTCTTCCTGAAACCCGCCCCCTTTCGCACTCCCGACCTATAAATATGACGCTGAAACGTATTCGCTTCAGTCGTTCAGGAAAGCTCGAAGTGTGCGCTGTGCCAAATCAAAGCATTTCCCAGTGACAACGTGTAACGAAACTTGTTGACAACAATACATCGTTTTATTGAACTCTCAGTTTTTTGAGGCTATTATAGAAATTATTTCGTGTGTTTTTTGGATTGTTCAGTGATATATCAAAGTGCTGTACAATGTTGGACAAAACCATCCTCGGTGGTAGTTGGGAAAGCGTGGTAAGTAACTTAACAATTAAACTGTTCACTTTACAGCGCCTAGTAACTGCGGGCAGTAACATTAGCACAGGGGGTTATTCTCTAAATCCAAACAAAACATAACGTGGCACGAAGCAGAATTTAGTTCTAGCATCCCGAGTCGCCAAATATTTTTTGTGTTCTAAGAGTCACCGGGTAGTGTTGGTATATACGTTTTAGACCATTTAAAAGATTTTTACTTAAAAATATAGTAAGTTGAAAGACTAGACTCCTTAACCTAACACACCCGCTTGGACTTTGTGAATAAGACCCCAGATGCCTATCTATCGTAAAATACAAACAAGTTGAGCCCACGTATTTGGATTACGGAATAAAGCTAACACGGCGGTGGTCAGCGGTAACTATTACGCAAAGTGCATGGTCACTTTAATGCGCTTAAAAGGCAACTGACTTGTCTATGCTCGCTGTCATTGAACTGCAGCGCGTGCGTGCCCGCCGTTTGAATATGGAATCACGTTCTTTTTGTGGTAAAGCTCTTGACATTGCCGCTTACGGTCTCACGGCTAAACATTTAAATCTGTGAGCATTATATAAATCAACGTCCAAAATCGATCTGAACGAAACGTTTGAGATAAATCTTAAAGATAACATCCATCAAGATATTGTACGGTTCAGCGAAGGTTATCGAGTTTTTTAAATCTAGTGAACTTCATAAATGTTAATACTTTCTCTAATTTTAAATGAAAATTGTTATTTCGTTCGTTATAATTCAATGACTGAAAAATTGAGCTGTAAATACGAGTACTAGTAATTACAATGAAAATTGAGTCCCCGATGTTGCTAATGGGCAGTTCCTGCGCTGTTATTCGCAAAACGGAAGCGAAGCGCCGGAGAAAAAACAATCTGGCTTTGTTTGAGCAGAGCTCTCACGGCGCACATTGTTGTGAAAATTCAAGTGTCATTTAAAACTAATTATTATTGCTATACAGCAGAAATATTCAAATTGAGTAGAGTCGAAGAAATTGATATCATTTACTCTGTAAGTAGGATAATATCACTTTTACATGTATTGATTAAGCTCGATGGAGTCGACATTTCTTATGATCATCCTGAGAAGAAATGCCGAAACAAACTCAGGGCTCAAGACGAGTTTCGGCGGACATTCGAAAGTGACAAGTTGTCAAACAAACAATCTGTTGTCAAAACTTGAATATTGAATTATTGACTTGTATATTCTAATTGGGGAACCGGTTGAACAAATTTCGTAAATACTTTCACCATTTAAAAGTACCTGGATGGACGACTAGTTGGGTATTTTCGTGTTGATACTATCTGAGAGCTGTCATTGGTTCCATTCCAGTTAACGATTTCGAAAGTGGTGAGCTGATAATGACAAACGACAATTTAAAACGAAAACCGTTGAAAAATCGCCGGATATATCACTGCCATTAATATTTAATAATGCGAAGTCGGTCAGGGAGTGTAACAATTTGTCAAATTTTAAAGCGTAATTATTTGTGGAGTTTTTTTCATATTGCGTAATATTTTAAATAATTATTAAGTATTTATCAATGTTGAGTTTTAATGCTTGTATATTGCTACTGAATAAGTCTGTGTAATAAATTAATCTTTTCATACTTTCTTAACAAGCTATTATGATTGTAATAGGATTTGTTCAATTTATTTCAAAGTTGATGATAGGCTTGCTAAAAAATGAATTAGTTTCTGATGATTTATAGTCCTTTAAAGGTTTTATCCACAACATTAAGATTTAATAATATGCGTGAACTAAAAGTAATATTTATCTAGAGAAAATCAAAATTTAGATGAGACTTTCTTTGATCTTTGTTAAGGTATATATTTCTCAATAATCTAAAGATTTATGTCAGACTGATGATGACTGAGTGTGATGGTGCAAGACATAAAAAAATGGTGTTACTCATCGGAAAATCATAGTGAAGAAAAAAATGCGCGTGGGCAACGCACAGTTAGTCAGTAAAGTGTAATTGCTACGTCATATTCTAATATTAAATGTCGCATCAATAGCTGAACTTTATCGGTTATTCACCTTTTAATTCGTCATCACGAAAGATAAAAGATACACTTAAATACAAAATTATAAATCAAGGTATCTTTAATAATTTTGTTACAGATATATGTAATAATCTTAATTAATTGTGTAGATAACATTTTCTAGAATTTATTCGAGACTATTTTAATTATAATCACTCCCGTAAATTCAATTCTAAAATAAAAACCTACTTAATATCGTACCTAAATCCTACAAGTACAGATCAATGATCAAACTAATTGTGTGTTAAACTGCACGTAACTGTTCACTAAGAATAGCGGCCTATACTTGAACCGATCCCAAAAATAACCCGAGTTCGTCTAATGTTGAATATGAATAGCCGAACGGGCAGATTTCGCGCAGGCCATCGCGTAAATTAAACTCGTTCAAATGTTTACGTTAGACAAACTTATGTTAAATATATCTTGTAGTTACTGACTCTGGGTAAACACTGAAAAAATAATGTTCGAAGTTTTTTGCGCGGTTTACTGGCTGTGAACAAGTTTGCTTTCTTATTAATTAAGGTATTTTACGATATAGTTTGCTAGTCCGTGTGGGTTGTTAGAGTATCTAATTTGTACTGATGAAGTTATTGTATCTTTTCATAGAAAAATCTCTGTCGATCGCTATAAATAGATTCAATTTGATGTATATACTACACGATGGGTAAGATCAACGAACAGTGAAGTGAAGTATTCTTTAACAAAACCGACTATAATTGGAAGGTTAAAGGATCTGTTTTAGGTCAGTAATAGGTTGTAACAAATGACGTCATTATATTAAAAACAATATACCGTTAATAAGTAACAGTAAAACGAGAAAGAAATTATAAATTCAAGCTCGGAACATTGAGTCTAGGCCAAACATTACCTCTCATAAATTGAAGAGGACGTGAGTACATAGCTGTAAATAAAAAATGTATGCCGTGTTTTTGCACATAAGAGTTAACGGTACAAAAAAACTGGTTACAATGCACATGGCAGACGAATTTAAACTGTAAATTAACGCAAAGTTAGTTCATTTTGTATTGCATGTATGACCCAGCGAATTTATCACAGTATCGTACCGATTTCTAATCTTGTTTTCAATCGAAATACATGTTTTAATTTATTAATTGGTAAACTAATTAATTAAAATCTTATGGGCAGTTTTATTTAATTGAGATAACTTGCATAACAGTAATTGATGTGGATCCGCAATTGGACATATTAGAGTGAAACTACTTTTTAATTTATCATTTGAGTAGGTATATTCTTAAGAGCAAATATTACGGCGATATCCGAAGGTTGTAATTTCCGCAGACCTCAATATATTATAACTGCAATAACAAATGCGTAATGATACGTAATAAACACGTTGCAGCCGTACAATAATAGACATTGCATTGAACGTTCTGATGCGCTCTCTAAAATAACCTGTGACAAAATTAACAGTGCCTTTTAGTTATCACCTTCACAACTATAATAACTTCCACAAATAACACAGAGTATGCACGAGACAGAAATACTATACACATTTAATGTGGTATTACAAAACGGGTGCACGAAATAGGACACGCGGTGCCATCGAAAGAGTAGCGTGGATACGTCAGCGACACTCACCCGCCGTGGCCATGTCTACCGCGAGCGTGATGGACAGTAGAAAATTACCTGAAAACAAAAACGCACAAGGTTAAACGAAATGTAACATGAAAAACAAGATGTGGCAGCCTAGATACGTGAGGTTGATTACAGATTTTAATTAGACCGTGTTAACTTTTCATAGGACAACTATTTAAAAATGACCCATTTTACGTTGCGACCTGAATTCGCAACACTGCACTGTTTTTTTAACACTAACCCATTAAAAAATGTTACACAACACGAGCTGTCAAAAAACAAAGTCGTGCATATTAGTCGTGTTTGTACCAGTGGACATTGAAATATTCAATTTCACGAACATGTAACAATTCATTTGGAAAGTAGTGTGTATGTGATAATAGGATTCGAAGAATCGATTTAAGTAGAATTTCATATTTAAAAAAGAGTTGCATTTTTGACATTTACGAATGAATTTGTCCTATTTTTTACAAAATTACTCAATGCGTCATTTATTTCAGTAAACACCACACACATTTTATTATAAAAAACATTAAATTCTTGGAAACTTAGACGATTTAATTTTGCTGACAGATAGATCCATAGTTTTCCAATGTTCGGTTTACACCATGTTCTAATGAACTCCAATAATAACCCATCTATTTCTGCGTGACCCATTATTTGACCACTGGTCGGCTACGTCACTCACGGAATTCTAAGAAAACCATAAAAACATTACATAATGATAAAATGTAAAACATACGAGTAGAAAATAACCTCTTGAGGGTGGTGCAGGCGGTCGTTAACGTGAAAGCTTTTAATACTTCAAACGGAACATTAGCGAAACGTTTTCCGAAGGACATCCTCACACACGTATTTTTTACGGCTGACCTTTTTCAGACCTTTTTAATTGTTAATATGACGTCATAACCAAAAAGTACTAAAATATTTAGCTTTTGTTTTTACAAAACGGAAATAAGCGACCTTAATTTGATAGACGATGGTGAATATTACATTATGAGCTTCCTAGACATTTCACGGTTGCAGTTAAAAATTAGAGTTACGTATTGAGAGGACTGCCAAGTTCCCGTGGATAGGGACATATGGTTTTCACGACAGGTGGCGTTGGACATGTGGCCGCACGAAGGGCCCCGATGACGCCCGGAGTAAACAGCGTCGTTAACGGCCCTATTAATAATAGAAAGGGACGGATACACCCTGGCCTCAGTCTGACACGTAAAGTATCATTGATACTTTAAATAATCCACAAGATCACTCGAGATGTCACGCTAGTTTATGGGACAGCTGCGAGATTAACGCTGATAGTGTTGTTTGTTCAGGCGACAGAAACTAATCACACATTTGTTTCGTTCCAGGTGTCGCGAGACGACTACGAGATTGACTACAACTCGAGCCCGAGAGGGTCTCCACTCAAGGACACGTCCAACATCCAGGATGAGCCTGGGTACTGCATCAGCCGCCACAACCCTAACAAGACCTTCCGGCGGGAGTCTGTTATAGCTTCGTGGAAGAGTTTGAAGAAGGAGAGGGAGATGGCTTTAGGCAAGCGTTTTATTTACGTTGATGCTGACAGCTATCAGGACTATTATGGTAGGAATAAGGTCAAGCGCTGCAAAAGCGATAGGACCCCAAACTCAGCTAAGGTTCCCAAGAAAGTGAAGCGAACATACTCTGTCTTGTACAGATATGACCCATCTGAGGAGAAAGTAGTGAAGGAGTATAAGTATCAGCTGCCAACAGAGAATGAGCGAGCAAGCCATCCCGTCATGCAGAAGTCTTACTCCGAGCCTTTCTTAAGGCCGGAGGCTGCACCAAAGAAGAAGGTCAAGAGATCGTTCACAACACTTCTGAATATCAAGACGAAATTCTTGAACATTTTCACATCCAAGAGTTAAATTGATAAAGATTTAACTTGGATAAATTGCTCAATTCAATGCATTTTATGATTGGTGTTAATGGTTATTACAAGGTCGTAATCGCCATATATCTAGTCAAAATTTTTGTATGACACCCAATACTAGAATCGTCTGATATTTAGTTGGTAAAGAACGTAAACAAATACCTAAATAGGGTTATTTAATACATTATTTAAAGTACCAAATGTATTCATATGTGTAAGTTTAGTTAAAACTTGTGATATTTTTGTGTGTTGTGATAAATATTTCTAAACCAGTTTCTTTACTGTAAGATTTTCTTACTGTAACAGATAACTTTGTATTTTATCTAGGCATGATAACAAAAACCAAAGATTAATTTATAACCAATATAGTTGCATATAATTCTTTATGTTAAAAATGAATTAACATGATTATTGCAATCATAATTGATTATTGCAATGATAATTGTAACATTCATCAAATTTATCAACATCAATTGGTAAGAATGCACTTAAACATTCTATGTAACGACTTTTTTGTATTTTTTTATAAATATAAATAAAAGTTCGTCAAGCTTGTATATCACTTGCAGAAATCGTCATTTAAAGGTTATATTTCATAATATAAATTTATTTGAATGTTAACATTTTAATGGTATTTGTATTTAGTAGTTGCAGGTTAATTCGTTATATTTACTATTCTAAATATAAATGTAATTCAAATGTAACTATATAATATTCAATAAAATAATACAATAGGTAATATATTTTAACAAAACAAAATGTATTTTACAAATATTGAACTGATTAAATAAATTAATAATTACTACATTTAAATGTAATGCAATGTAATTGATTATTTTAACCTTATTTATTCATAATTATAATCAATGGTTTCATTCCTATTGTGTGAGAAGCTTTACTTAGTATATATTTAATTAGAATAAGAATAATGTAATGAAACAATTATTAATATTGTTAGATTTACATACATATCAATTTATTATAAGAGTATGTTATGCTTGATTGAATATAACTGCATTGTAGATATGAATGAACTGTGTGTTTGTCGAAATTATATTAAAATACTTCTTTAAGGGACTTATTATATCAATAAATATTTTGTATTATGAATTTAATGGTTTTTATTTTATATTTAAGTTCCTAATTAGTCTTAGTCAAATCTGTATGTAGGTACGAATAAGATCTGTGCTATATGATAAATAGATACCTACTTTAATTTATTTTGATATTTCAGAATATTATTTCCTTCATCATAATTTTATTGTTTGCTTATAAAAAGACAAACTAATATTGATGAATCAAACCACAATCGTAATAAGCCCGCATAAAATTGTATAAGCTATTGTTTAAATTTATCGAAGGCCTGATAGCTACTATTGTGTCCCGAATGCGGGAATTGTATTGTGCAAGTAATTAAATGTAATATTGTATCCATATTTTAAATATAAATATAAGTACAAAACTACAAAATATACAGTTTTAATTGTATATTGAATCAGGTTACTTACTGTATTGGGTAGCGAAACATTATCTATACGATAGCTATTAGAACAAAAATGCTATAGTATACTCAATATACATACAGACATTCTCACTATGTTATATTAGTAGTTCAAAGTTAAAGGATAAATAAAAACAAAATTGTTTATTTATTTACTTGTATTATATTTATCTCAACTGTTAAGTATAAGCTGATGATGATAACATACATTAATACAAGAAACATGAAATCAATAATATTCATTTATTTATACTTATACACATAGGATATTTTTTTTGTACAATTATTGTGGAATTTATGCCTGACGTATTTTCTGCAAATCAACCATAAAGTGATGCAGAGACGACAAGAAATAAGTTATTTACATAAATAATAAAGCATACAAATCTAAAGTACAAAGATATCTAAAATAAACTTTCCAAAGCTTCTCCTCATAAAACGTATTTATTACACCATAATCTTAATACCAATTTGAAACCCATAAAATTAACATTCAGACCTGAATTTGGGGTTATAAATATAGAAAAGAGGTCGGGATGTAGGGCAATTGTATTCTGAATAAAACTTAATGCAAAATAGGCGAAGGTTTGCGGATTACATATCAAGTAACTCTACTAAATATTTATTTAGTTCTATATCTTATTCTAGTCAAAATGTTTTCCATATAACTTTTTATTTAAACAATTATACGTATCTTTCCGACGAATTTTTACTAAAAGGCATAAAAGTTTTGCATAGTTGCATGTTGCATTTGACATTTAAAACGACGATAGAAGCGACAGCCTAGTGGTTTTAGCTCCGTGCGCGACATACTGGGTTCGATCTCCGCCTAGAACAAGTTGTTTCTTGTTCAAGACTAGACGTTCTGCTCTGCCTCGTGCCTGTTTTTTGAATAGAACCTCCCCCTCTCGTCCCGTGGGTATCGTAAGAGGCGACTAAGGGATAAAGAAACAAGGAGAAAAGGCAGCAGCGGCATGCGACTAAGGTGCACCACAACACAACCCCCAAATTGAAAACCGCGTGTTGTGTTATGTGCAACGAATTGGTTTTATACTGTAATGTTGTACACTAAAATATTAATTAAATAAATAAATAAATGGCGCAACAAGGAAAAGGTCTAGGTCCAGCAGTGGACCGCGATAGGCTGAGTGTATTGATTTGATTCATTAGAATACCCCGCGACTCAAGGATTGCATTTATTTTGTAAAGAGACGTTTTAAAAAAAATGTAAACATTATTTCAACTTCATCTTTTTTATTTATATTATTTTTAATTATTAACAAGGGTAGCTCGACAGAAGACACAGCCATACAAGCTTCTGGCTTAGTACCCCGCCATCTCGTGGTAATCTGCAGAACTGGTTGGTATCTGTATGACATTTTAAGTCTTACTTTAGCAATTAGAAATATGACTACTCTAAGTTAGTCAGTTATTAGTCACAATAAATTATTATGTAATATGACTGTCTGCCTGCAGTGCGTCTGCATACCATTAAATGCAGATTATGTTGTACATGTAAATGGAATTTATATTTAATTAACATACGACGGTAATTGCTGTTAGGTCTATTTACTTTATAAACAGATAAGGAAACTGCAACGATCTTAGATTAGTTTAAGTAGGTAATAAAATTGTATTCTAGTATTACTATCATACTATTTTATATATATTAAAATTTTAACACTATGTTCGTCGTAAAATAACATCAGTTTAAGTTTTGATTACTACTAGATATCAATTAAAAACATGTATAAAAGCTTTTGGGTTTTTTTTTTCAGTGATGGAAATTTAGACCTGCTTTACAGCAACCAAGCTTCTTAGGAGATGATTGTCTCGAATATTTTGACAACCTCATTTTTAAAGCTAAATGTATATTTTATCAAATTATACATTCTAGATACAATCATCATTATAGGTGCGTAGCTTGGCAAGTAATTAAATCATATGGGTTCCTATTCTTTTTTTAGTTTCTAATAAACAGTAATGTTATAAAAAAAATATGGCAACTAGTTTAAGTAGAGTAATGACTAGTTACTGACGATTTCTTTGTTGCACTTAGAGTTGATGCGATTTTTGTTCGCCATTTCAAAGTGCTTGCCAGCACCTATACTTAACTGAATTACCTACAACCTCAAAAATCATTAAACTTCAACCTTTATTAAAAAGCAACAAAATTTTTGATCTACAATATAGTTAGACAAATCCCCTTTCCAGCTGGCGATGTGTAAAGTGGTGCCTGGTGCCGCCCGTGGGAACCCAGTGCCACATCGCTCGGGAATTTAAATAAACAATGAGACACGTAGGTATGTAATCGGGTACAGGGTCTCGGTTCGCTACCTAGACCCGATGTGAAAAGGAAATTCCATTTATATAGAATACTCTTTGTACAAAAGTAACAGCTTTTATAATATTATGCTCTGATAGCATATAGGACCTTATCATACTATTTAATAGTATAATATATGTACTGAATATTTTTCAAGAACTAAGTATAGTTTATTTATTCTACTATTCACGTACACAAAAAAACAATAGTAGGCCCGATACATCAGTACATCGGTATCAGATAATTCTAGTTTATATCTAAAATAAACCTTTGCTTTTCGTCAATAATTCATTCTTCTTTTCTTCGAAAAGAAATCTTTACCGTGTGCGGGACATTTATATAAATAACTAGCCGTTCCCCGCGACTCCGCCCGCGGTACCTAATTTATTAATAAAAAATATAGCCTAAGTTACTCAGGGTCAAAGTAGCTTTCTATTGATGAAAGAATTTTTGAAATTGGCAGTTTTTGAGTTTATTCATTATACGCACACAAATACAAATCATTCCTCTTTATAATATTAGTGTAAATTAATCAGTTTCTCACATTTATAAATATAAGTAATATATTAAGTTTATCTAAACGTTACTGTGTAGGCGACTCCGCCGGCTAAAGCTGCCTTATAAAAGTCCACTTTCGTATTAGATAACTAGCTGTTGCCCGCGGCTTCGCTCGCGCGTAAAGTAAATATTATTATAGAAACGTCTTGCCGGAAACATTGATTGAATCATAACAAAACTTAATACTTTTCTTCAGTCATTGACGTTTCGCGAAAATATTGTTTTTGAAACTTTTTTATGATAAACTCTTTGTTATGTGTTCTTTCTTTAAAAATTATCATAGTGTGCGAGCGTTCCAGAATCAGTGAGTCAGTGAGTCAGTGAGTCAGTGAGTGACGTGGGCTTTTATATTATTGATGCCATAACCCGTAATGCACAGCCAAAAGCTACTCGAAAGAGGTCAGAGGCCACGGTCATACAACGGCACCTTGAACCGACCGTCAATTTAACTAAACCGATTCATAACTTGACTGCAGTCACTTGATTCACTTGATTGATCGTTTACTACCGTAATTGAAAGCCTTCTTCGAACGTGAGCAATTGATTGTAGTAATTATAGCTTTTGATAGCTCAACGATTAATTGAATAGAGGTATAGAAGTACTGAGACGACCTCCGTGGTCGAGTGGCGTACGTGACACACAGCTTTTTAAGGTGTCGCCAGCTCTGAGGTCCCGGCTTCGATCCCGGGACGGGTCAATGTAGAAAATTACTTTTCTACATTGTCTCGGGTCTGGGTGTTTGTGGTAACTTCGTTGTCTCTGATTCCATAACACAAGTGATTTAGCTACTTACTTTGGATTTTGAGCAATGTATGTGATGTTGTCCACATTCATTTTGTTATTTATTGGTCGAAATTTAATATAATTGGTGTATATTTCATGGTCAGTGTTGTTATTACTTTTATTAGCACGTGAGAAGCTTAACAGTATTGTCGATCTTACACGTAGAACATAATAGAGTACTACTAGTGCCATCTGTAGTTTTACTGGTGTACTACGTACAGTCCGAATACTACATCTATGAATAGAAACTTGGAAGCGTATCAACACTCGTAATAACGTAACAAGTATAATATTTTCATCAATAAAACCATTCGTTGAATAATCCACTTATTTAGATTTCACAACAGTTTGAGTTAAATAAATATTCTATTTAAAAATACACTACTAATGAAATAAACCTTAAAGCAATAAATTTTAACGGATTTACAACGTTTACATTTTTATACGTCAATATTTTATATTGCGTCACTTTTTTAATCTTCTGTCGCTACAAAATAACCGTTACATTTTAAATAATAAAAAGGAACGCGTTCAGCCAGTATGAACACAGATTAAAAATCTAATCTATACAGCCAATCTGCGCGTATCGATACTATGGAATATAAGCGAATCGAGTTAATTACTGAATGTGTAATTAAAATAACAATAAAGGTCAAGGATCGAGCTCAGTGAGTGTTATTGAGTCAGTGTCTCATTATGACACGAGTTTCAATGTCGAAAATATTATGGATGCAATTAATAAAACTGCAACGGTATCAAGTCTCGGGAAGAGTTAAAACTACTGCCAAGGTCATACCTTGACAATAAATAATATTGTTTTCATGCGTGTATTATTATGCTAGAATTTTCCATATTCACTTTAATAATATTTCGAAAGCCTTTTGTTTAGTTTACAATGATAAATAGTTTTATTGATTGATGCGCTTAGAATTATTTAGATGAATCGATATAAGTGAAATGAAAGCAAATAAATCATGTAAGATATGAGTGGTATAAATCAGGTCTCTTCATGTACGAGTACGAGCTTAAGTAAAACTCTTTACTACTTTTTAATTTAATCAACCTCAGTTTGACAGTTTCAGTTATTTAAGTAATTATCTGAATATATGCACGGATCCCAAGTTTATGTACAGCGTATTTTACTTTATATCTTAAACTGATATTTTTTTATAAAAATAAGTAATGTAATATGTAGATAATTATTATATAAAGACCTTATATTACTTCGATGTTAAATACAGTTATACCTAATTGTAGACATTGCAATGCAAATTAATTTCATAAAAAAAAATATAACTGCTACTATTGCCTTGAAATTATTCTTCTTTCTAACTATTACAAGAAATAAGAACAGTAAAATGAAATTCAACTTTCCAATGACGTCGTGCTTTTGTTTTTAATTTAAAAACAAATTGAGGAACTGTATCGTTTTCTATTTCCGGTCGCATAGCAATAAATGTCACAGTGTTTGGTCAAAATAGTATGTTACATATAAATTGACTTCGTTTTAATTTCGATAAAAGAAAGTTCCGTTGATACTTTAAATTTTAAATAAAGCAAGTTTATAAGTTTCTACAGGATTAAATAATAATGTTTTATATATTAATTAGGTTTACATTTATCTCTAAATTAATATAGTTGCGA
This sequence comes from Plusia festucae, assembly GCA_950381575.1. NCBI lineage: Eukaryota > Metazoa > Arthropoda > Insecta > Lepidoptera > Noctuidae > Plusia > Plusia festucae. The sequence goes on along the minus strand of OX494456.1, from coordinate 4,955,848 downwards.
GTGAAATTTATAATTTTTCGAAGCTGAAATTAGTGGATCTCAATGTGTATACATACAAGTTTAGTTTTTTTTCTTTATTTCATTTTTATACTATGAATAATGAATATGTTATCTTATGGTAACTTTTGTGGGATCATAAATCTTCTCAAAGTAACTTTCGCTTTAAATTTTACGTTTTTATATGTATTATCTTTTACAAAATAATTCAAAGAGAGAAATTTTACAGGTTTATCTTTATAAGAAACTAATAAATTCGTCAGTTAAACCTTGAATTAATTAATAATTATAATGTTTCTTATAAAAAGAAACAAAACTGATCATAATTTATTATGCACAATTAATAGAAGCATATAAACACTGCTAGCGGAACTTTTATAGATTTTTCTACGAGTACCTATGGGGTCATATCCTGTTCATTTTGCGATAGATCAGTAAAGTTTCAAGTTCTTTTAGATAACATGAAGCTTGAATGGAACTGATACGATTATAAATAATTAACTGACCCCCGTATTCTGAAACGTCAGTTAACTTTAACATACGTTTAAATGTCTATTTGTCACTACTGCACACCTTAATTAAAGTGATAGAGACGACGTAAGACTTAACGGCGGCTTCAAACTGATTGACGTTTCAGTATTCGGCCATAAGGGATCTAAGTATGTGGCTTAGATGTAAGTAAAATTATTTAATTTGATTTTTACACAATTTACTCGCGATGATGCAGCGATGTACTTTCTGTATACTTAATTAATAGTCCACTATTCTATTTGTTTATTTAAGTTTGTATATTTCTAATTTTCTAAAAATCACTGTATATAACATATGTTATATACAAATAAAATATCTTCATCTAAATTCTTATAGATAAATTACACCTAGACACAGAACCAATGGCTATTCTCAACCCACAAAAATACCTGTCCTGGTTGAAACTGGGAATCGAACCCACGACCTACTGATTAGTAGTCAGGGTAACTAACCACTAAACACTTACATAGTCGATATAAAATTTAGCAATACAGCATTTCCTAATAGTTTATTATCGATAGCTTGTCGTGTCTTGAAGTAATCCTCGAAACCTCCAACAATCATGTATGACCGTCATTCATTCTTTGGTAGCTATTATTTCCATTCATTCTGGCCTCGGTCGTGACATTGACTTCAATTGAAAATGATACAACAGTGAAAAGATTTAGCCTTCGTATTATTCTCGTGTCAATTAGATTAGGCAATTGATGATATAGAAGTGATTTAAGATGATATTATATGTGATTAACTTATCAAACCTTGGTATAAAGATTGTTACTCCGTTTTAGCGTAGTGAATGAATGTAAGGTCAAAAACCTCGGGTAAATATTTTTGCAGATTATAATAGTTATGAATAACTCGTGGTATATCTATCGATATGTAATGTTGACATCACTCAATAATTTTTATGAAATTTCTACATCCAGAAATGGAATAAAAGTCGTAAGACACCTAATACAGGTAACATTATAAGCTGTAAAATTTAATGCCTTTGCTTTTTATTACAACCAATATGTCAACGTTAGTCCGTGACCGTTCACAAACCGTTTCGGTATGTTACGTCATTTTTCATTAAAAATTGAATTTGGAATATATTAATTGGTGTATTTTTCATTCACCTTGTCGTTTATTTAAATTGGCTTTCCATGTTTAAAATGATTGTGTTCGATTTCGGTAAACGTTATTTAAATTTGAGTATGACGCTTGTGCGTTTCTTTGTACAAATTACGTTAATGTTGTAATATTTGTATTGGTATGTATGAACAATACTGTATAATATTAGTACTGTGCATGATTAATTTAGTCATTATTATCGGCTTTTATGTATAAGACAATTTTGGCTATAGTGATGATATTGAAGTAGATTCAATACTTAGTTAAATCAAGATTTCCAATTAAACACATCATTATTATTTTGATCAATCCTTGTTTTTGTAGTTAGTGAGGCACTAAGACAGTCAATGGCACTTTTTAATCGCAAAAATTATATTGCTACCATTGACGAAAACAAGTTTGTCACTTGATTACCAGTTTAGGACTTTTTGAAACCATACTTAGCATAAAAGCTAAACGACAGTTCACTTCGCAATCAGACCTTCACAAATAAATTGAACATGCACAATTTATATCACAATGATTACCAAGAATACATAAAAAACAGTAGTTTAACACTTGCCCTCGACATAAATAAGTGCATTAAAGTACAAGATCCTTCACCTTTGTAGGTCGTCTCCTTAAACAACCAAAATTACCTGTGAACAATAAAAAGTATAAGTACATTAATAATTATATATTCTTTGACTAACTTAATCCCGCTGCCCCGCCCTCGTGGGTAGGTATCAACTATCCCAAAAAAGCCTATTGTGTTTATTAGGAATCTAGCTTACTCCATAACAAATTTCATCAAAATCGGATCAGCGGCTTAGCCTTGAAAGCGTCACAGACAGAGTTACTTTCGTATTTATATTATACTAGCTGATGCCCGCGTAGATGTTGGTTAGCCAATGTAAACAAAAACTTAACAAATTATACATATAATACCAGCGAGTAAGATCTTAAATAACACAGCATCTAACCACGAAATTGACACCATACTTCATATTGTACAAAATGATATTAATCATGCTTCACGAAACTTTTAAAGTTATTATATTATATAGACATTTGAGTTAAAGATATAATTATGTCGTTCCCAAGTGGCTTGTATTACCATACAAGCAAATGTACATAAATCATGTCGATATATCCAACGTGTTTTATTCTTTTGCATTAAGTATGATTTAAAGATATCAATCAATGATCTCATAATTATGCTCCCGGTTATTATCAGATATTAACTGTAGGTACGTAAGACAAAGGCAATAAACAATAAGGAGGTTGATCGTAACTTACAATAAAATTATTAAAAGGGTTACTGCTACTTTATTAAATGTTCTAAATAACTACACTAATATTTTAAAGTGATTGAGATGTCCCCGGAACTAGCAAACTAGGCAGGCCGAGGAGACTGGCAGAATGACTTAGACCACTTCTTAAAGTATTGTTGAGAAGAGTCTTATGATAAACCAGTCTGAAGTCAGACGGGAGAGACCTTTGTCCACCAGTGGAACACGATCTATAGGTTAAAAACAAGGTGATGTTGTCTGAAACAATTAATCTGATTTGGTACAAAACTTTTTTTTTTGTAAAATCATACATTGCTTTCATTGACTATCTAATAAAAGTTTAACCAAACAGGTAAAGAGGATGCAAACTAGCTTCCATACAAACTGTCTTTATAGTTCACACGAATCCATATTTTAAAGTCGGTTCAAGAACAAGTTTCGAGAAGCATTTCCTAGAAACAATTTTATTACAATACTGGTATAATAAAATTTGAAGTAGAGTGGAGTTTTAATATAGTCTCCCATTAGACTATTTATCGTCTAAATGCCGTATGTGATATATGTCGCTGACTTTTACGCAAAGATGAAGGTCAAAGCGACATGTATGAATATGAGGCGATTATCATCTAATGTCATTTGTCTCCGCAATTTATAGAATTTTTTAATATGGTCCAATCTTCATAATAATACGTATAAAAAATCCGACTATTGTAAAAAGTCCAAATTAGAGTGAGAAAGACTCAATTTTGTATTCTACCCCGTGGACCATCCCATAGACCCAGGTCATGAAATGGAAAACGGGAAAAATAGATTAAGACTTTGAAAGAAAGAACGAATTTAAGTTCAACAAATGTCATTCTTTTGCTCCCGATTAGGTCTTCCTTATTCCAGACAAAAAAGGCTTATTTGCTTTCGAATTCTTTAGTAGTATACAAAAAAACGGTATCATTTTAGGTTCTTAAATAGACAAAGAAATAAACCTGAGTCATAACCGAAGGTACCATAAAACGGTTCATATGTAATATCGTGACTGTCCGACCTTGGTGTCGGAGCCGTCGCGTCTACCGCCTCTATACCGTCGCTAACGTAACAACTTGAGCCAATCTGTGGTTTATACTATACGCGTTTGACTTTAGGTTTGATTTGAGTTCTTTACATAAACGAAACCTCCAAATTATGTTCGAAAGTTTTTGTAAAGGACTTCGTAAGCTTTTTTTGTTCAGCTACAGATTTTGTTTCCAACATTCGTAATAGACTCATACTTCTCCATAAAACTCTGTCATTAACAGAAAGTGTAGTTCTGCTCTTTCCATCGTCTCATCAACCGTGCGCAACGACAGAAGAATTGTAATAGGTAGGGCCATAATAACAAGTAAATACACGTATTCCAAGATAGAATACTCAAGCTGAGCACGTACTGGTTGACGGCCAACAAAAACCCCTCGGAGACAACAATAACCAATTTCATTTAAATTGAGCAATGAACAGACAGCACCCAGCCACAGACAATACGAAACGTAATAAAATTTCTAATCTTTGTAATATTTGACATTGTTATTGTGTTTCACAAAATCAAATAAAACACAGCCCAACAAAGCGACTTTATTGAAAACTTTCGCAGACATTTCGTACAACGTAAATCATAAAATCGCTGAACGCTAACGCCCCAAGAGGTGTGGTGAATAACAATGCGTCTAGACTGATCTGTCACTGGATCCACCAGACTCATAGAGACTCAGGAGCGACAGACTGGAGCCGAATGACTAATGTCCAGGAAGTTACGCCCTTCTGCAAATATCCGATCGATACGTTTCGTATATCCCGAAACTTTCGTCTGGGAGGGTCGCTAGCTCCTGGGAAACCAGCGATACGTGCCAAATTATAAATTGCTTTAATGGAACCACCTCCGAGCTTTTGCTTGCAAATCGGAAAAGTCAAGTCATATAAATTTCACCTCAACTCAAGTATGCTCAAGTCGCATTAAAAAGTTGGACTATAAGCAGGCGAGTAGTTGATTTCAGACCTGTGTTTAACTACTGTATTTGAGGCATTAAAATTGCAAATGTTCAGACTGACGTAATAGCATTACCAGAATCAAATGCAACGTTTGGTGTTATGTAGTATAATGTAAGCATAAAGTAATTAGTTGCCGGAGGGTCGGTGTAACAAGCGGCAGTAAATTTAAACGTTGTAATCCCGAGAAACCCTCTATACGGCTCCGTTTGCTCTTAACGATCCTTTTACCATGATGCGGCTCTTATCTTTGAGTGAATCTATAAATATTCTACACACAAAATGGAGTTTTTCACGGCATGTTCTGGAGTAGGGATCAACAGGTATTTGATGGAGTCAAGCGCGGAGTGATCCGGTTACAAATTAGCATGACAAAGCGGCCACGACACAGCGTTGCCTCAACTTGATTTGCCTTTGGTTGCGCCACGTCATCGAATTTTGTATAGTTTCAGAAGTTGTCTGACAAGTTGAGCAGCAATTGATTACTTTGTTGACAAAGATGTACTTACTTTTATACAAAAGCCTTAACAATTTACCGTTTTATGAGACAATTAACACTGAAATCACTATACATCAATCAACGGTGTAATCTTAGTCCATAACGCGGTAAATAAATACATGAATTGTTTATGAGTAACATGCAATGCGGGCACGTGGGAGGGTGTCCTCATAACCAAAACAAAGGCCCAGACAGACGGACAGACAAAGGCTCGGACGGCTGGAAGTGTGCCAAGTACATTAGAACCGTTGCGTGAGGCATTCAGCCTACGCAGTACTTGTGTTCAGTACATCGAGGCCTTACATTACAACGTTTTTTGATTTAGGTATTGATACTTTTTTGTTTTGTGTATTTTTTTATTTATTACTTGTACTTTATTCGCCCTTTGTTACTTATTGGTTCGCGGAATCTTTTTACGTGTCTTTCCTTGAATTCTGTACGGTTAATTATTTATTTATTGGAAGATACTTTCTTTTCGACGGTACTTAATTATGATCAGCGATATATCAGTATTTTTAAATAAGGAAATATAAGTTTGTTATAAGCCACTTCATTGTATTATACAGCCAAAGCCAATATTTTCTGTGTAATAACCCTTACGCTATGATAAGGGTCTAAGATTGACCTCTACAAGATAAGTGGTCCTTCAATATTTGTAGTAAAGGCAGCCTTTTGTCTGCGATTACCCACATTACACCTATAAATTCAGAACCATAAATTATTATTTTATAAAACAGCATGTTTGTGAGTTATCATGGCAGTCGGAAAATGCAGTTATAGGAATGGATTATGAAGTCGCTAATACAATTCCTATTGCATTTTCAATGTCACCTTATTTATGATAACAAGGACAAACCAGTCAAGGTTAGAGGGTTAAAGCTAGTTTTATGTCTGTTTTAAGGGTCTCACAATAAACTAAAAGTACGAACTAGATAAAAATATATTTGATGCCTGCGTGCTTGAATAGTTTGTTTGAATTATATTCTTTCTATCAAGGTTTCTTTTTGTCAATTGATTTTATTATTATGACTCCTTTTTTCATACAAGGGTTTTGCTTAGAATTCAAAATACATTTATTATAAAATTTACCACTGACTCTTTCTTCTGTTACACACTTTATTAATTTAATGAATTACTTAACATACATGAGTTAATAGTGTGCCATAAAATTTAATGAGCTCAATATGACATTCAAGTCTCTATTCCAGAGTTCCCAAAATCACATATCTAACACTAAAATGTCTGAGTAACGATTTTCGATTATATTTAGCACCCCATACATGTTAACCCTGCGACTGCACATTCGTCCCCGGGCCCGTGGGAACAAATACGCTCCAATGATTATTTCAACCATTTTGGCTACGTATATTTATATTTATTAAGTCCCTTTTCAATCAAAATATAAGGGCGGGCTTTGTTTGTAGTTTCTGTTGTAATAATGTTGCGGGTTATTATTTTGATCATATATTTTATGTGTTTTTTTAAAGAGAACTATTATTGATTTCTCATCACCCTCTTAATATGGTAAGGTAATATTTTGGGTAATGCATTTTAGTTTTGTGATATTAATAACACTACACGTAGTCTGACGAGTTATATTACCTACACTTAAATAACAATAAAACCTCAATGAATTACTTTTATAACATACAGGAGTTATTACATAAATACTTACATGCGTTAAAATATTATTACAGCTGTATTCGCAAAACATGTTGAAATCAGTAAGTTATGATTTAACAAAAGTTAATCATTTATTAAGAAACATTACGGTATAACAAACATTGTTTATCATTTGATAAGTCTCACGCGATGTTGCGACGGACGTATTGAATCAACGTGCACTCCTGCGCACGTGACACAGCTGGCTTTGTAAACTTATTATTACTTGTCCGGCTAATGTAACGTGTACTGGAAACCAGTAGAATAGAAACAACGAACGAAACGGGAAAGCTAAGCTCTTTTTTTTCTTAATTTAAAAAAACGACACCCGCACTAAGTAATTTAATCCTGGTGTCGCGGGGGTTTCACAAACATTCAAATCACATGCACAAAGAACACCCAGACTTGGAACAACCATTCGGGGATCGAACCTGCAACACGTCGCGCACAGTGGTAATTAGCATGGTGACTTATAACACTCGGCTATCCGTGCAGTCGAAAAGCTTACTAAGTTATACTAGAAAATTTTTTCATAAAAAAAATATTTATTTATTTATTTATTTATTTATTTATTTATTTATTTATTTATATTCTCCACTCTTACAACTATCCTTACAGACTAACCCAATGCGATAGTGTAACTTATTAATAGACATGTATAAATATACATTTTCTATCTACCTATTTTAATGCCTATATATTAAAAACGGGTTTTGACCAACTTGAACACTTCTGTATATTAAATTCAATCTAAGAAAACAAAAATTGATCGTAATCAGTAGTTTTAAATACATCATTCAGTCACCCAGTTACTATTTTTTGTCATTGTTAAGTATATTTTATCGTCTAAATGCTATCAACTGTACATATCCAGTAGCTGGTTTATAAATCTGTATTTACTTCCATGTTCTAGTAAAAGGCAACAAAGATGGCAGCCAGCCCATTTACACAATGGTGATGGCGTGAGCAAAGCATTGGCTACCATTTTATGAAACTCATTATCATACTACTACTAAATATGATAATGATATCGAAACTAACACAAAGCTTTAAATATGAGTAGAATACTAATTGCTTTCAGGATAAATCTGAAGGGTATATAAAATACTAGTTGTTGCCTGCGACTCTACTTGCGGTCTATATTTTTTCTAGTAAAAAATATATCCCATGTTACACAGGGATAATGGTGTACGATTTTTTAAAATTAATCTTGTAGTTTTATGTTTATTTGTTACAAATAAATCAAAATACAAATATCTGACCTTTATAATATTAGTATTGTAGATAAAAACTATGTAATTGATCAAAAATTATACCCACAAAGTAGGTAAATAAATGGAAATTGAAATTCCTCAGACTTCTGAGCTAGATTATTAGTAGATAATGTGAATATTGTTGTGAATACAAAATGAGGTAAATCCGTAAGTACCCCAATTTTATAAAATAACACGAATACTAAGTGGTTTGGAGAAGTGGTGGTATGAATAACAAAAGGCCACCTAGATACCTTTGTATCGTACCGCTTATAGCTCGATGCGTGCATCTTCAAATCGACTGATGAAACTAGGTGGTGAGAACTCTGACTATCACTATTTATAAAATAACTAGCGGCCCGCCCCAGCTTCGCACGGGTGGACATTATTTATTTCTTCATAGATGTGCATCCCCCTCCCCTGCGGTTACGCCGTGCGGGTCGTGCGACACGTATCGGCCGGCGGCCATCATTCATTTGAATACCAATTACAATTTTAAATTCGTAATATCTTTTGAATGAATTGTCCGATTGGAATAAAATAAAAAGTAATTTATAGCTATTGAAACAATCTTGCTCAATAAATAGTTTATTTGGATAAGGATTAGTATTTGACGATAATATGATCAATAAACATAGACTAATAATTTTAACTACTTTTATTCTATGGAAAAGTGGTTATAATGGCTAAAATATAAATGTTTGGTTTATACTATTGCGGACTTTTTTGTAGGCATTATTGAGTTCTACAACTTTTCTATAGAAGTCAACCATACATCTCTAACCATTTAGGCAGCGTTCGCGAGAATCGTTAACGTACGGCAGTTTTTTCGTCGACTTACTCCACAATTTTCACTACCACGAAAAATCCTATCTATTTTCCGGGATAAAATATAGCCTATACGGATTCGGAAAAATCCCTCTAAGTAATGATAAAATAAATTTTGAAATCGGTCCAGTAGTTTTTGAGCCTATTCAATACAAACATACAAAAATACAAAGGTTTCCTCTTTATAATATTAGTATAGATAATAATATCCTGGGACATCTCACACACGGTCATCTGATCCCAAACTAGGCAGAGCCTGTACTACTGCAACCAGACAACTGATAAACATACTTATATATTTATAAATAATACATATTATAGGTCAATAACACCCAGGCACAGAACAAATGGTTGTGCTCATCACAAAAAAAATGTCCTGGTTGGGAATCGAACCCACGACCTTCGGCTTAGCAGTCAGGGTCACTAAATCAACAGGCCCGTTCATAATCGGCCTTTGGTTTTTAAATCAAAATATACACCAAAAAGGGACGTGCGAACATAAAATCAGATTCGGAGTTATTTACCCGTTAATATTTACTTAAAATTCATTGTTTGGTGTCTTAAAATTAAATCAAAACTGGTTAAAAATATTAAGATGTTTGTAGAGATTTAAGATAATTTATAGCTATGAAGTGTCAAGTTTGAGCCGCAACAATAAATCGTTGATTTATGATCCGCGCAGGATTCTGCGAAGGACAACATCGTCATGATGCGCGGGCGCACGTTTCTCTAAATGCATGCTCTTTGTTTTCCGTTGCTGATATTGTGTTTAGACATGTTAAATTAAAGCTATGAGTGATTCATATTTGATAGGGGTTGTCGTTTACCGACCATCTACACAAAATGGGTGGCTTTTAGGTAGGTATAACGTTTGGCTAACTGCGTAAAGGGATATAAAAATAAAACAGCATAAGAAAGATTAAAAAACTCCGAATCTAAGAGAGCCTAATCTTTGTAGGAGCACATACTTTTATAATGCACCCTGTAAACAAAAACATGTAATTTTTTAACGGGATAAGGTTAAATGGAAGGACTTTGCCTAGAAGAGGGAGAGCACAGGCTAGATAAAAAAAAAATTGAGCCAAATAAAACATGTCTTCGTGCCTCGACTTGGTTCAACAACATAATCAAAAACACGTACTGTAAACAAACAGGAACTGAACTTAAAAAGGACATAAAAATAAAAACAAACGGATTTCCTCGTAAATGATTAAACGAAACGGTATCTATATGAGAAACAAAGGCTGTGGCTTTTAGGCTTCGAAATCAAATTATACGAGTACACATATAGCGAGTGTGTTACCACATTTGGCATGGTGTGAGCAATATAAACAGTATTGTTTTGTTGTTATTGATGTATCACTTTATGAGTTACTGTTTGAATACTAAGCTGGACTGTCTGGATTTTTTTTTTGTTTTCATCTTTTGGGAAGCTCTGTCCCTCTAACGTAATTAGAGACCTTGGTGTGCGGTGATTTCATATTATCACAGAAAAAACATTTTGTGGGTGTAGGGTAAAGGGGGGTGGGCAGGTGCTATTTTAGGAAGCTACCTGCGTCGCGCCTCATTTCACTGTTTACTTTATCTGTTTCACCTTATCCATTATCCTGTTTTGCAAGTACACCTCATCATATAGCAAAGGTCATGCTCATCATGCACTTCTTTATGACGTTTGCGTTTCACTTTCCTCTGTCTGGAATATTGTAGAATTGAAATCTTTATATATATATTTCTTGTGTGCGTGTGTATGTGACTGAACTCCTCCTAGACGGCTGGACCGATTATAATGAAATTTGCTGTGTGTCTTCAGGTGGATTCGAGGATGGTTTAGATTTACAAATATTGATCAACGCGAACAACGTCGCGGGTACAGCTAGTAAAAGTATAAGTTTTTCGTTCGTGTATGAGCTGATTTATATTGAAACCAATCATGTGAACTAGAACTCACCGTTTACGAAATTTATTGTTTTTTTTACACCCTCTTCTTTAGTGTCACCTGTACCGGTGTCTGTAATGCAATCTTGCAACACTTAAAAATATATACACTAAACTTTGTGTACTTATGATTTAATAAAAACAACAGTATAATGCACACAACTGACTAGAATTTAAGTAATTAAAATGTTGGTGTAGGTTATAGGCAATAAAGTATACTTATTCTATTATATTCTATTGAAACACGAAAACATGTTAAGTCGTTTAAGTAGTTTCCCAACACATTAGTTTCAAAATGATTTTAATCGGAAATAATTAAAACAAATCACCAACAAAATTACAACATCGCATAACTTTTCAGTGTATCGTAAAGAACCGAAACTACCCCAAAGGTGTAGGGGAGTGTAATGCAAACAAATGTTCTCACCCATCTGGACTATCGATTCAAATTTAAAACCCCACTATTCACAGTATTCACCCCCGTAATATACATTAAGGGTACTTGTTTATGCAGTGATTCAAAGAGATTTATGACCTAAACTTTTATACTGTACGTACTACAAAAGCTTCATGGTTGGCTGTTTTAAAAAAGATTTAGTAATATACATATAAAATTCTGCCTTACCTAAATAACTAATAAAAAAAATGTTAAAATATCGCTCCGACTTTCTTTGCCACTTTTCCTATCGCGGGCCTGCTGGCAGATTGTTTTTTTTATTTTATTAATTAAGCAGAGCCTTCGTGCATTAATTGAAGTCTGACGAACGCTTCTCAAATGATTGGAGAAAAGTAGCTCAATACCGAAAAATCTAGAGCCAAACGGGCGAGACCTTTTTTTTATTATAATAACCTTTTCACATGGCAGAACTATCACACACATCTAACAAGTCATTAAATATAAATCGAACAATAACTCATTAAAATTACTTTACATCAAATACTAGAGAAACTAATCAGAACTCTCGAGACTAATAATAAGTTCAACATAACCAACTTACCTACAAAACTTTACTAACAAAGGAACCTTAAGCAATAATTTCTCATTAAACTTAATTCAGCTCAGTTCAAGAGGTTAAGGCAGATCGCATAATTCAATAAAAAAGTCAAGATTAAAAAATAATTACAACCCACAGCATTCATATCAGTCACCATTTAAGAGTATATCTGAAGAAATCGCATTATTTCAATTAATCAGGATGTCCTGTCATCCCTTTGTTAAGTAAACGATAAGTGCGAAGTGCTGAGTACTTTTAATCAAAGGTTATCAAATAAAGTTTAATTCCAATTGTTGTAACTTAAAGTGGGGTTAGTCGCAAGTCTGATAACCATCAAATGTTTCATTATGGCAATATTCTCTTGCCATAGTGGTAATTTGTGGCCACGGAAGGCGTTATGGATGGAATCAGCTAAATAAGGTGAGACTGGAAGCTAACCCCAACATAGCTTGGAAAGGCTATTTATGAGATCGAAGATAGACATGATGTCGACAAGTAAATAGTGGGAAAAGGCTCAGGGAACAGAAAATCCTGGACTAAATTGGGGATGTAGGAGATATCTTTGTCCTGAAATCGGAAAACGTAAAATTTGCAATTAGGTAATATTTCAGGACATTTTCGAAGTTGGGATTAGTTTATAGGACAAGGATGTAAGGAGATTGATTTAATCTATTCCGGGAACATACCATCAGGAAATGATAACAAATGAGGACAGAAAATAGTCCTACAATAATCAAGCTCGGAAGGTCCATCAATACCCCAGCTTATCTGTACATGCAGCCTGATATCCTGCAAAACATTAATCTCACAAAGCCTGATACAAATAAACATAAAACACTGTTGAAAGCTAACTGTATTTAATGCACTGACCGCTTGATAAGTGCATTTCCCAGCTTCAGGTAAGATACCGAACAAAGAGTAGTGAACGAATGGAGGTGTAATCCAATATATTTTAATAAATCCGTTATTCGAAGGCGTTTAAATACAACTGATATAATCTGAGGCGCAATAAAAATTAGGTATAGGAACAACAAGTGAAGAAAGAAATGCAACTATGCCAGTTACTTGCTTGCGGTTTTCAAGACGTTACGTATTGCGGCGATGGTATGCGCGCTTGCTTGGAAGTCATTGCTCCATTTGTTCTTACTCTGTGGCTATAAGGTCGTAAATAAGCGAAGACCCTTAATCAAGTCCTTTGTTGTCTCGCCAGCGAATTTATACAGACAATAAGAGGCTTACAGACAGGACGAGTTAATGAAGTCGATTAGATAACATTACTGCTCGCATCTAGTCGTATACGATGGGGAATTAATACTCTTATTTTGTATATCAGCCAAAAAGCTATCAATAATGTTCTTAGATAAACCAGCCAGTGTATATACATCCGTAATACTGTATTCGAGAGAGAGTATTTGAATGATTTCGTTATCAGGAATCTTGCAGAAAACATAATATCCTTCCATCAATTTGAAATTGAGAGAGTTTGCAATATCCTGTTGTGTCATCGGTGAAATTATAAGATTTTCACATGATAGGGAGCAGTCATGGCACATTTCACAATTTTATATGTATTTATTGTGTAAAGCGAAGTTAAACAAGTCAAGCATACATATTTATGCTCTGATATACAATGGACAGTGTTATCGCAAGTAATCGCTAGCAAATAATCTCTAGATAGAATTGTATGTAAAATACAAGGGTTTGCTGTGTACTGGTTTGCAAAAGTATGTAAAATATGTAACTTAACTGGGAGGTTATACTCTATGTTAATACAAAACATAACATGGCATATCGTAGATTATAGTTCAAGGTTCTCGGGTCGCTAAATCATTATTTGTTTTAACCGGGTAGTGTTAATATTCGTTTTAGGCCAGATTTAACAGATTTTTTTACTTAAAAATACAGTAAGTTGAAAGAGATAACGCCTTTCTTAACCCTAAAGGTACGTTAACCGCTGGAACTTAGTGAATAAGGCCTCTGAATTATCACACAATCTTTGTCAATTCGACTTTGGTATGATTTCAATAAGTTTTCGTACAAACAAATCACGATACCTGTCACTTTCTATGAATATTTCATTTTCAATTTTAAGATTTCGACATGTTTCTTGGGGAAAGCTGTTCAGTTTTATGCACCTGATTACCTCGTTGAATATACGCACTCCATAAAAATAATCCTGTATAGTATGCAACGATTTTAGCACGATTCTAGATATCATTAAACAAAGTTCTTATTTAATTGGGTAATATTAAAAGTAGATTGCTATAAAAATTGCAGAAACGTGACTGACTTGATTTTTATGACGACGAAACACTCCTTATCGCTATTATAACACTACACACAGCCGAACGAATTACGAATGCAAATACGTCATCGTGAAACACCTGCGAGATGATCCTTAGGTTACAAAGGAATGAGAAAGGGAGCAGGCTTCGTACAAAGAAATATATTCTCAGAAATATTAGTGAACAAAGCTTATGACGTTCTCGTTGCTAACATTATTGTCTCATCCAGTATTAGAGTATCCAGTTACGAACTAGGATGGTTGCAATTAACATATCTAGCTTCTAAGTAGGAAATGTGTAGTGTTAAGCTGGGTATCTGTTAGTATTGTTAATGGATCATTTTACATGGTTATGCAGTTATTTAGTCGATTTATGAACGCATTAATATGTTGAAGTGTTATTATGAAATTAAGAATAATTATGCCTTTTCTCCCTACTATGTTTTTGTGAACAATAGGTTTCAAACTTGTTTTTACCTGGTACTGACCTGACCTTAAGCGTAATAGGCGGACGGCTGCAAAGGAGTAATGATCATAGAATTTTCGTTTAACTTTTTGTTTTCATGATTATAAGATAAAAAGAAATCTACTTGTTATTATTTTGGTCGCAATAATCCCAAATTTATTACACAACCAATTTAGCACAAATTACGCGAATTAGCATTGCCATTCAACGTGGCAATGCTGCTAGCCTTCTGGGCACGTTTCCCGTCATTGAAAAAGATGACGATGAATTTTGTGATACTTGTTATCCATTATTTTGTAATAAATTTTAGTTTATAATTGTTAATAAGTCTTCTTGTTTATATTTAGATAGATAGTTTTATTTATATTATAAGTTTTTAGTAATTTCTATAAATAAAAGTAATTGAAATTGTTTACGAAATATTAAAACCGATCAAATTTATTAAAGTGTTTCAGATATTTTAAATGTTAAGTATATGTGGCATGCGATAGCTCTGACAAGCAGACATCAGGCATGAAATGTTTACACTGGTATCGATTGACTCTTGCACGCCATACTCGAAAACGAATCCGGTAAACATGCATTGTATTCCAATCTTCAAGTTGCGTACACTCCAAGAAAATATGTGAAAAAAGTAAAACATTAACAAGAGGCCTTATGATACGTAATTGATGCTATAGTAACTGAGTTGTATTGTGTTAACAAAATATACGTTCATTCAGGGAAGTACAACCAATTATAACAAGTACTTTACCTCCACTTAATTTTAAGGTAACTTATATCATGCTGTCTTCCTTACTTCAAGGTGTACTTAGTGTAGCTACTGAAATAGTCTTATTTGACATAATGCTTCAGCCAATAGAAGGGAACACGGGCATTTCTATATCATTTACACAATTAAAACTTAAAACAAGAGCTTAATAAACTAGGTATATAATTTCAAGTAATTTAAAACCTGTTTCAAAATTGGGCATGCTATGCTTGGTTTCTACACGACATTTTGTATGCGATGTTTTTCGTTTCCACCTGGCGTCCGCCCAAAGTGTGCCTTACTTATGACAATTGCAACTGTCATAAGAATTCGTATTGCAACTGGGACTTCGAAGCAAGGAGTCACTTAGTGTTATCTATACTTATAATAAATCTGTAGAAGTGAAAATTCTGTACATTGGAAATATCAAAAAAAATAATGGCGGGGTGTGTTACTAGACCGACACCGAACCCAAAAATGTGATTAAAAAAATTTTTGTCTGTCTGTCTGTCTGTCTGTTTGTTCAGGCATCACGCAAAAACTACCGGTTCGATTTCGATGAAACTTGGTATAATTGTTCTTTAATATCCTGGGCACCACACTGGGTAGTTTTTATCCCGGAAAAGTATATACAAAAAAAAACAAACTTAATTTTGCGGTTCGATCCCTAGACCCGAATACTGTACCAACCGCAAATAATAAGTTTGTCGTAGGTTACGTCACACGCAGTGGAGTTCAATAAGGGGCGCTGCACACGGCCAAGTAACTATTTATTAATCTGTGACACGGCTAAGATACTATAATGATTTATCTATACTTTATATATTTATATATATATATATTTATATATATATATATATATATATATATATATATACATATAAATATATAAATATATATTATATATATATATTATAAAGCTGAAGAGTTTGTTTGTTTGAACGCGCTAAACTCAGGAAGTACGGGTCCGATTTGAAAAATTCTTTCACTGTTAGATAGTCCACTTATTGAGGAAGGCTATAGGCTACTTTTCTATTGGAAATCTATCCCCTAAGGGGGTGAAAGTTTGTATGGGAAGTTCGGTATTTTCAATGTTAGACACATGAAATATCGTATACGGGTTTCTGAATAGAAATAAATAAAGATGTATTTCAGCGATTTAAAAAATCATCCCCCTAAGAGGGTGAAAAAGGGGTAGGAAGCTTGTAGGCATATGAATTGTGTCGTTTTCAAAGATAGACACTTTCAATTTCATACAAGGGTTATTAGTTAGAAATAAATAAGATGTATTTCCGAGATTTTAGAAATCTACCCCCTAAGGGGGTGAAATAGGGGTTGAAAGTTTTTATGGGAAGTTCGGTATTTTCAATGATAGACACATGAAATTTCGTATACGGGTTTCTGGATAGAAATAAATAAACACGATTTCAGCGATTTTAAAAATCATCCCCCTAAGAGGGTGAAAAAGGGGTTAAAGTTTGTAGGCATATGAATTGTGTCGTTTTCAAAGATAGACACATTCAATTTCATACAAGGGTTATTAGTTAGAAATAAATAAGATGTATTTCCGAGATTTTAGAAATCTACCCTCTAAGGGGGTGAAATAAGGGCTGAAATAGTTGGTATGTGAAGTTCAGTATTCTCAAAGATAGACAGATGAAAAGATAAATAGATAAGATAATGACCATCTAAGACATATCTATAATGACGACTCCCGTGGTCGAGTGGCGTTCACTCCGGTTTTTAAGGTGTCGCCAGCTCCAAGGTTCCAGGTTCGATCCCCGGACGGGTCCATGTAGAAAATCACTTTTATACATAGTCTGGAGTCTGGGTGTTTATGGTACCTTTTTTGTCTCCGATTCCATAACACAAATGCTTTTGCTACTTACTTGACTTTTATTATTATTTCAACGCCATAATATTAGATGAAAAATTCTATACATTCTCCTTACTTTGAAAATCACAGAATACATCTACCTTTAATACTACTCTTTACTTTACGCGCGAGCGAAGCCGCGGGCAACAGCTATACTACATAATATTATGATACTGGACGATCCAGGCAGTTTTAACTTTAACACACCTGATTATTAAGTCTTCAGCAGTTGATACTAGCCAATTCATCGAGAAATTAACATTATTTTGTATAATATAAGCTTCCGCAACTCGTGGTTTTTATACCTCTTTATTTCAGATCTCACTAAATCCGATATTTAACGAGCTACCAGTAATTGTTAGATTTCCTTTACTTTCGACAACTCTCTCTGCTGCGTCGGTCGTGTGATTTAAAACCATATCGCGAGATATTGCGCACAGTTTCTACCGCGAGCGACCGCAAACCGCTCAGCGCTCCACGCTTTGCGGGCACTGCCCTGTCACTCTGTAATTGGGGCTATATTGCGAACGAACAATGACTACATCTGTGCAGACTAGACTATAGATCACATCGAAACATACAAGTTATGTTCCAGAAGTACTACCCGTTGTGATATTGATTCGAAATCACGCAAACGACAATTTGTAGCAAAATTCTACTGTTGTCAGACGTTGACTCAGCGTGAAATATTTTCAGTACAATAAACACTCAGGTACCTAATACTAAATTTTAATTGCAATATAAATTAAAGTTTTATTTAAAACGAACGTGTATCAACATTTCGTTAATTAGAAATTATTAAAAATCGCGTTGACCTTTTCGCAACATCCGAATGAGAATTAATTAGCGAAAGCATGTCGTAATCGATTACAATCAAGATTAAACATTGGTTTGAACTCAGCGGATAGGATAACAGCAATTGAGATAATCCTGATCTTGAGTACAAGATATTAAATCGATAATGAAGGAACCACTTTGCAGGTACTATAATAAGAATTTAAATGGGCCGCGACTGAGCTGATGGGGCGTGTTATATATATCGAATCACTTTCTGCTAGCATTAACGTTATCAGATAATAATAATTATAGAATGTCTTACATTGACATAGTGTATTAAAATGAGACTTGTCACTAGGAGGTTTATAATTCAGTTGCAAAGTTTAGCGGCTTCGAAATGTAAGACGTAATTTCTTAGTAAATACAAACATCTGGTGTTTGTTGAAATCTAACATTAATGAGTTGAAATTGCCAAACCGCAGAATAACGTCGCAGAGAACTTGGTTGCTCTGCGTATTAGCAGTGTCTTAGCCTTGCAATGGGATAGTTATAGGCTGGTGTAACTATCGTTAAGCGCCCACGTTCCGGTCATGAATAAGTCACCCCTATCCCGTGGGTGTCGTGGATAACTAATGGATTGTGTCAAAAGTATGGACTGCTGTATCAATAAGGTCAGTTTTTTCATACCCTTGTCGGTTAATCATCGAATGCGTACGTCTACCAAGTATTTTAAACAAAAGCTGATTCAAGGAAACAATTTGTGCGTTTTTAGAAAAAAAAACTCGACTTAACATAAAAATGATAAATATATGACCATAACAATATGTTTGCTACAACATACCAAGACCGCCGTGGGTCCCGACTGTCATACGGAAACCTTTGACAGTCGTTAAGTCATTACAATTTCTGATAGCCTAGATTGGTTGTCACGGTTGTCAGGAACTGACAGACTGGCTGTTGTTTACTGTACTATGGGATTTTTATGGGATGTATTACCCAACAATGGGTCGGGGAGTTTAGATAGGCAGTCGCTCTCAGCTAAATCCGGTAAGACTGGCAGCCTACACCAAAATAGCTTGGAAAATCGCTAGGGCAGCTGAGATCATTTTAATGGAATACGAAAACTACTCATAATAACCGCCTTAACTACTGCATCTATTCTGTACTTGTTAAATCTGATAGGGAACTAGTAGTCGTAGTAAATGGGCTTAGTAGGCGTTGCAAAGGACAGAGAGCTATCTACCAAAGTCTATTTCGGGCTCTGGATATCGTCCTATTGACCTAATTTGCTCACAGTACCTACATCCAATTTGAATTGAATTATGTAAGGACAAGATACCAATAATTTTAAATTAACTAAGTGGATACTGGAGCGTGGTGATCAATGCTTGTTCCTTCTCTATTTGAGAAGAGACCTGTACCTAGGAGAAGGACATTTATTGACCGGTATTATTATGTATAAGAAATACTATATTATAATATAATATATATTATAATTTTAATAATATATAATAATTTTTTTATTTGAATTGAGCGGCTATTCTGACTCTATTAAGTTCTGCGACCGGTATAGATTTCTGACCCATATCGGTAAGGAATACTTACATTTTGTACTCTTATTTTCATAATGGCCAAATACTGAAACTTCAATCAGTTAGTAGACGCAGTTAAGTGATTGATTACACTTTAAGGTGTAGTATCGACACACAGACATTTAAATTGTGCATCGTTAGTTTGTGTATTCGTGGTTTAGACTGTATACAAAAACGGAACTAACCGCCGAATATTGAAATGAAAATTACATTTAACATGTTCTTAAAAGTCTATCTATCGCTACTTCACATGTTGATATGAGAGAGACAGACTTAACGGTGGCTTCAAACTAATTGGCGTTTCAGTATTAGTTGATTAAAGACGTTATTTTAAGTATAATTGACTTACAAGACACGTTTTAGTAATAGACACAACTTTACGAGAACTTAAAACTGTGAGTATTCCAGCTTCGGATATTCGTCTTTAATCTGAATTATATTACGAGTCAACAGCTTTCCGATATTAATATTGATATTATAGCTGTGTCATGTGACCTTCTAACCTCGCCTATTATGTTTACATAATATTATCTGACAGTAGAACGACCCAGCTGTGTTTACGTTTGTACGTTACGTTGGATAAAGACAAACAATTTGCGTAGTGAAACTAACAACTTTTTGCGTTCTTTATTTTGACCTTTTGCTTGTTAGATAAGCGTGATAATCATGATATTTCTTCGGTTTCTGATAGGAAACTACACAAAAAATAACTATAAGATAATATTTTAAACCTTTTGACCTACCTTATACTTCCTTGTAATTTTTTTATTTTGATTTTGTTTATATAAAGGAGCTTAACGTGCGTGTGGTTTTCTGTAATTAAGGATTCATGTACCCACCTCCTTATTCCTGTTTTATGGTTTGTAATGGGCATTCATCGTTGGAAGCCCGGTTTAATATAATGATCTCATGTCAAAATGTCTGATATCGAATACCTCCGAATGGGCTTCACCGATCTTAATGTTTTTTTTTGTTTGTATTAGGTAAGTCTGAGAATAGCTCATAGGTAATATACTCCTAGGTGATAAGCGGAAGCCTTCTCTAGATTTTTTAAATTACACAACATGTTTTGTGTCCGCTAATGGGCTCTTAAACGCAGATATTTAATTCATATAGAGCCAAAATAACATGTATGTTAGTCAATAACCCTAATTCGCTACCGTTTTAATGTCTTCTAGCTACCGTGTAGTAACCAAATATTATTCTGAAGCCAACACAAGTTCAATGACTTTATAATTAGAATTTTTTCTCACTTCCCTATCGAATAAGTCACGCTATTAATAAGGAATGGCAGTTAGTGTTTGATAGGCATTGCTTACATAGGCATTCTGGCCAAGAAAACATAGCAACTAGAAATAGTGTAAATAAAAAGGTGCATCTGAACTTTTTCAGTGGTAATTTTTAAAACAATGACCCTTATCTCTTACAAAATAAAGACGCTGCTAATATGATAAGTGGCTAATACCTGATTGTAAGCCGACGTGGCTTGGCCTATAATAAAGTTCAAGCCTCGCTCTCCGCGATTGTTCCGTAGACGGGTGACCATTTCTAAAATTGCCGCGACTCCTCCGTGCCTCAGAAAGCACGACAAGCTGTTGGTCTCGACTGTCATATTTAATCGTTGGCAATCATTTTGAAAACCAGTCTATCCATTTGTCAACCAGTAAATGGGGTTGTGAAGGTCAGACTGGCAGAAAGCAGAAGAAGAAAGACGTCTCAATTATACATAGTAACAGATCTGTTGCTATGCTATTGAAATTAGCATTGATAGTGAATGAATCTGTTTAGATAAACAGTGTTAAAATTTACATAGCTATAACAAAATAACGGCATAAAACACACTTTTGTTTTCTTTAAGTACGATAAATAGTTAATTGTTTACCTATTTCCTTCATGAGCAGTTACGTGTCAACAATTAACACCTGTTTATTATACTAGTAATAAATAATTAAATGATGTGTTGTTCTTTGAGATTGTATTTGTTAATTATTATGGTGGAGAATTGTAATGTGCAATGTTTCCTCTTCACAGCATCAATAATAACTAAATATATGATAATAATTATGAACAACAATTATACCTACCTACCTCTCCTCCTTAAGGACTGCTGGCAGAGTTTTCTTAAGTAATAAGCAGTACCTTTACCTAAACGCAAAACAGGCGCAAGAAAAGACGTCGATTTGCGGAAAACAAGCCCGCGTTTACCTAAGCAGTACCTTTGTGTATTTCGTTCTATTATATTGTTTTTCTATGCTTTGTGTGTATAAAAATTATAAACAAATTAATATTTTTTTAGTTCCATTCAAATTTTAGGACTACCAACGCAATATTACCACAAAGAATAGATTTATTATATGTTCATGAACATTGAGATTTTAGATAGAATATTCCCCATTGCAACAAAGCAAATACTATGTACAACGAACCTTGTCATACTGCATGCATATTTCTACAATCTATGGAATTCGACGCAGCAACCGGACGCTACCGCGACCTCTAACGGTTAACAAATCAGAGGTCACATAATCATCAGTTTACACTTGTCGTGATTTCACTATCATCATACTGTCATCAGTAAATAGGTTTGGATACACCATTAGCGGGGTCAACGACACGGGGCCATTCACCTCATCAGCTGACCGCGTACTTATTACAATGTTCACGGTGTATTTATTGGTTGTCTAACAAACGAATGACGTTAAATATATAGGCAACTGGGCGAGTGATTGCGGTTCTAATGTTATAGTTAGTTACATTCGCGGGAAAGTCACTTTCTTACGGACACATCTGTACTGTAGATTAACGTTAACGAGATGTAATTTAACGGTTTTTACTTCTGTATATGTTTTTTACAATAAAATTTACCGTTGATATCAAGTGAATCATTAATGCAGCTTGACGTCATACGCTCTCTAATAATGTCACCTCAGAAATTTCCAAGAAACACCACAATAAATAAATATCTTGGGACAATCTCACACACGGTCATCTGATCCCAAACTAGGCAGAGCCTTTACTATGGTAACCAGACAACTGATAAACATACTTATATATTTCTAAATACATACATATTAAAGATAAATAACACCCAGACACAGAACAAATGATCGTGATCATCACACAAAGATTTGTCCTACGTGGGAATCGCACCCACGACCTCCGGCTTAGCAGTCAGGGTCACTAACCACTAGACCAACAGGCCCGTTTTGAAACTATTAAAAGGTGATGCACCTTTCTCGGAAGCGAACTATGACCCTTCACAAATTAATTTTAGGCACCATATTTATGTAGAATCAATTAGAAAGCTAAATTATAAGTCACTAATGGAATCTAGTGTTATTTATTCACACCTACACAGATTCCCACACGTGTCGTGTTGTCTATGATTTGTGAAGATGACCAAAAATATTGTATTAATTAGAGCCAACGATGGAGTGAATCAATTATCTAGGACTTTTATGAAACATTTGATTGATGCTGGCAACATTTAATTGATGAACCACAAATATTAATTTTAAACGTTGTAACTGTTATATCTGACGTAAGAGTATTTATTAGCAAGTGGAATACATGGCTATTTTTAAACTATTTTATACTTGGATACAGCCTTACTAGAGCTACAATGATCGCTTAGGTAATGTCAAAAGTTAATAATATTGGTGTTTTGTTTAAATATTCGAATTAAGTACTATTTTTTATGCTCCACTGATCCTATAAGTTTAGGGTGTGCTGTGCAATATGCATGCGAGCTGTGTACGCATCTAAATGAAAAAATATTTGCATAGATGTATAGTTAATATTTCAAAGTGCAAGCAAAAACATATTGTATTTCCTACTAATATTATAAATGTGAAAGTGTGGATGTTTGGATGTTTTGATGTTTGGATGTTCGTTACTCAATCATGCAAAAACGGCTGAACGGATTTGGATGAAATTTGGCATGCATGTAGCCTTTGACATGGAAAAGAACATAGGCTACCATTTATCCCGATTCCTTAAGTAGTTCCCGAGGGAAAATTGAAAATTGTTTACGAGCTAAGCCGTGGCAGAGAGTATATAATTTTGGTATTTTTCTCTATTACAGCGCAAGCTATAATACGGGTGAAAATTTTATTCCATTTTTCATTTATTTTTGGACCGAATTCTGAAGTCCTCGCAGACGAAGTCGCGGGCAGAAGCTAGTATTAAATAACCAAAAACTCAAATTAAAAAAAAATGTATTTCTTGCACCAATATTCACCATATAAACAAGTATGAAAATTGTATGGCCAGTGTCATGGCGGATTACCGTCGCCGGATTCAATTCTAATTAAACAGTGTTTTAGCTAATAACCGACGCTATGTACTATAGATATTGCAGGAAATTTAGGCCATCGTCCATGCATGTGCTTAAAACCAATTAATGTTAGGGTGGGGTCATACCGGGCTCATATTGTTGATCAAACAGTCTAATGTGTCAACAACACTTTTGAAATGGTATTAATAGCAAACACGACACGAAATTAATGATTTTAAATTAAGATTCTCCAAATATGTCTAACCGTATTAACGTGTAATATATTCTGTATCTAGTTCAATTTTTGGATAGCATTAATTATATCTAATCATCATTAGGATCGCATCGCAGACACATTGATGGCTTCGATATGAAATATGTTTTGTGGTGCGTCGATGAGGTATAAATAGGTGTGTATAACGGTAATTACCAGTAATAAGTAATAACTATCTATTCCTCGTTCGAAGGTGTCATTAGTGGAGGCATTTAAAAGCATTAATATCTGGAGGTGTTGATAAACAAACCCTGATGTTGTATCCCCACCTTAACGAAAAATATCGTGATTACCCCACATCGGCGTCGTCGCGTGACGTGCATCTATAATGAACTAGTTGACAAGTTGGATAATTAAACGCAATGACAACACTAACCATAATACAGTGTACGGAAACACTCCTAGTTATGACTTCAACACCGCCTAGAATTGTGGTCCTTAAATTCTATAGCACGAAGACGAAAATCCTGTGACGGAGACTGACGGTGTTTGTAAGAAGATATTGTTGCCGTGTGTAAAAATAGTTTGGATAGAATGAATGAAGTCTTAAGTGATTCTGTATAATTCGAGCTTAATGAGTCCTTTATTAGTGTAGGGATTGATTTAACGTCGGGGTTAAATAGTTCCTGATAAGGAGCATACTGTGTAAAAATACTTGAGTATTGTTCTGTGTTGATGTAACCTGATCTGCTGAGATAAGCGGTGTCTCCGAGTTCCACAGAAACGGGTCATAACCATAAATTACGTGTGTAACGCAGACGACAATAGTTTGGGAAGTCTTGTTTTTATAAATAGACGGACATTAGTTTTGGTTACCGTGTACGTTTCGTATTAATTGACGTCCTTTGTTCAATTAATTGAGTCTAGTCAACCCAAATTGAGCTAGGTTGAGTCAAAGCTCTCGAAAGTTCGAAAGCTATTGGCTTAATATTGTGTTTAAAATTCGGTATTTATATTTTTTTATACATATCCTATCTTTATTTTGTTATTGTACCTACCCAAGCAAATAAAAATACGAATGATCTTTTTTATCAAAGTCAACCTACATCCTATAAGCTTTGCTGCTTTCGGTATATCATTAAAGTACCTACATCTAAAAAACAAAATGAAATAATGTATAAGATTGATATATTACACGATAAAAAATTACATGATTGAAACTAAAGGCCAGTGCATAGGTACACTGAAACATTGACGAAAGAACTTGCAAAATAGCTTTACTTTGCGAATATTTGAAAAAAATGTTAGAAATCAAACCTACAGTCCTAGTATTACAATAAACTGACGCTATTAGGCAAGTAAATAGGATGCGTTAGTTGTTAGTATCTATTGCGGAAGTGGTTGCCACGCGACGTTGCGCCCGAGTTCACTAAATGGTAGCAAACATGGCGGGCGCATGCGCGTTGCGCAACGCGGGATGGCTTCCGGCTTCGGATGCATTGTACCTTTGTGGTCACTTGAGGTTGAATTGATATCGTCTTTGGTAAAGGCGTGATCAAATCAGTTAGCAACAAATTGATGATAACAGCGCCTTTATCATCTGAGTAGTAAAGACCATTTTCAAAAGTATTTTAATCATTTCGTGCAGTCAACCGTAAA
Source organism: Plusia festucae (assembly GCA_950381575.1). NCBI lineage: Eukaryota > Metazoa > Arthropoda > Insecta > Lepidoptera > Noctuidae > Plusia > Plusia festucae. The sequence continues at coordinate 4,929,856 of OX494456.1, read as the reverse complement.
TACACTTGGGAATACTTTATCTTTCAAGTAAACGTGTTTCGTAATTATATGAAACAAATTTTGGAAGATTTAATTAAAAAGTTAAAATACCCACGTTTCTGCCTGCATAAATTGTCTCAGATTTCTGTGATAAGTGCGACGTACCATTATTCACTAACTTAAACGAGCGCGATTAAATTTCATTCCTGTAAACTTGAACAAAACATTTTAGAACAGATTACAAAACAAAATCGGAAAATATTTTATTGATAGGTTAAAAAAAATGCCTATTTTTTAAATTCCGTAATAGCGTAATCCTAATGAATAAAACATTTGGTACGAAAAAACGGGTAATGATGTGATAACTCAAAAATATAAACGTAAAACGTTACCATTCCACCAATGAGACGAACTTACATTTTTACATTACCAAACAGAGTTGCATATCAAACAATATACAGCTACTAGAAGCGGTTACTTCGAATTGAATAAAAATTAATGAACCAATAAAAAGTGAAAATTTAAATAGCCCTTTTTTAACCCAAGTGTTTACTTAGTAAATGAGCAATAAACAGTCCGTTATAGCTTTTAATGCAAGCAACAGTCCATCGCGGAGATAGTTATAAACAAACCCAACACCAGACTCCTCGTAAAAACGAAGAGAATATGTAGCTCTACGACATAAAAACATGGTACTAATACCAACATACGTCCAACAGTAAAGCCACAAACTAGTGGCCTTACATTATGTGCCCGATGCATACCAACCGAATTTAATATGCACCTAACTCGAAGGCAGACTGCCTACGTCAGCATGCATTTACCTTCCATTTACTGAAATGCAAAGCGCTTTTAAAACCAGCCGTCTAATAGCGACGATGCCACATTTCAACCGCAGCAAAAAAGGCAAATTAAATCTGGCAGCACAAGGACAGGTTTAAAAAGAAGGAACGAGACAGCGATATCATCGTTGATGGCATCTTGGCGAGTTAAGGCGAGACAAATCGATTTAAGCGCAGCCTGTTAAGACACGAATCGGTTCACAGACAAGGACGGAGATATCTAAGTTCCTTAGGGAAAAAGCGTCACATCGCAGTCGCTTTCAAGCGACCGGGAACGGGTAAGGTCGTTGCCATGTAAACAGAAAAAAGTGATCTTTTGTAAGAGATTAACCGTCAAAAATGAGATGTACTTTTTTTGTAAACAAGCTCTTGTCAAACGCAAGGTGAATCTGTAGACGGTATCTAATTTTCTCTGAAGAGCTTTAGGCAGGAGGACTTATTTCGGTTAAGTGTTCAACGAAATAAAATATGAGTTGAATGTAAGGGTTTTAAAAAATGGACAGGACTCACACCCTCGTAAATGAACAGCAGCCCTAATGGGGTTTGCACGCCCCATGTCACGGGGACAGGATTCGCAAAGGGTTCTTTAATCGATTTAGTGGTATGTAATGTACGCGTTGGTGCATATCTCTGGCCTGTACAATTGTACATTTCGGTAGGTAGGTTTATTACTTATCGTTAATACAATCTAAGTTATATTTATTATATGTTTAGCTATTATGGGAGACTTAAATAGTAATGCAATTCCAATAATTACTCGAAAAATAAAAGATACAAAAAGGTTAGAAAATCATGGATAGTAATATAATGCCAGGCTGTTTTCTAGAATTATAAACCAATTTGTCTCGACGTGCGATCCCGGGTGTGTCTCGCGCCAGACTAGACTAGTGTATCACACGTGACTTTAACGTGCACTATTTATAAACTGTAAACGCGAGCAACTAGCGATGTGCAAAATTAACGAATATCGATATCGAAAATTTTAATAGCTATGTAAAATAAATATATTTTGGCTGGAGTTAATCCCCCGTTGCGATGCGGCTGTCGATAATTTATTCATAAATCAATCAGGTCATATTGAAACAAAGCAAAAGCACACAGAGTACCTATAGCTTTGTTCAACATTCACAAAGCTAGCGGTTTTCTTTTATGTTGGCATAAAATGTTCATATTAATTAACTTAATTGATTATGATTACTATTTATTTATTTAATAATAATCTTACTATTTATAGATATGTACATCAGCTTAAATCATCTCGTGCAAAAAAAACACCTGTAAAACCAAGATGATTAATTTATTATGACCTTACTACTACTCGTATTGGCAATAACTATGTTTAATTAATAATTTAGTATAACAAAAAACGCTGACGAAGACATTTAAGTGTAATTTCAGGCAGTTTTGATTAAACATTGTTTTGCTTCGCCACGCTAATTATAACACACTGAGTGCGTAATACAAACTCCTCTTCCTCAAATGAACAACGAAGCAAATATGAATTATTTATCTTAAGCTCCAAGGATGTTCATTGTTTGTTGTGTAAATAACTTACACTGTCAAACAAAGCTTCACAATACCTAACAATTGGTTTCGTGTCTAGCAAAAAGGATATCAAAGGAAAATAAACATGAAAACTGAACTAACATGGGGGGGAGGGGCGTATTGTCCGTTAACCAAAATGGAGCATTATAGCATAATGTTTCCTTGAAAGGGAATTCCTGTTAGTAGACCTATATACGAAGAATGAGGAAAAAGTCCACCGCAATAATCTGTATACAATAACCATTGACTGTATGATTCCGTCTTCTGGAGCCAAAATTCTGAATATCAACGAAATATAGATGTTTGTTATTTTGGGCAAATGCTTATTCGTCCGATTCGTTGGTTAGTGTTATGTTAGGTTTAAGTATAATATATATATTGATGGTTAGTTAATTTCATTGTTTCTAACATAACACCATCAAATAAGAGGAGTTAAGTAAAAGACTGATACTAAGGTTATTTTTATTAAATAATTAAAAAACAATGGCTGTCGATAAATTAAATATCGATAATATTCCAACCCGATGATCTAAATTTATCTTCAGTCGAAACTTTAATCTCACAGAGAATGGACATGTTTGCCGCTCATTTACTCTGGTAATTTCCATGGCACAGTTAAATATTATAATCAGCTGTAAGATCTATTGACAAATATTTATTTACAGCTACATTATCATCAGGCAACTATAAATAAAGGCGTTTTATTTCAATTAAAAAATCAGAGTACCAATTCCTGAAGTTAGACTTTTACAAATTCTAACAATGATAACTAGGTATACAATTTCGTATTGCATTAAAATGTTTACTTTAATTTATTTTGAGAAATACATAAATAATAATGTTTTCCACCAGTAGTATCTTATGTGTCTATGCGTATATGTATGCTTGTTTGACGTCACAAATGTATACTGTTACATGTTTACAAGAACGAGATTGTATAGAACAGCGGAACAGTTTCGTTTACTTATAACTTCTCAAAATAACTGTATTTACTATTACTACTAACATAAATCGGTGTTAGTTATGGTTGGTGGTCAAGGTCTTAAAAATTAAACACTGATTATGTACCTACTCAATACTTACCAGACGCAGTTTATATCGGCCTGTATTTGATATCTTTGTTTATCTATATCTTTCTTTAATTTAATATATTTATTTTTATTTATTTACTAGCTGACCCGGCGAACTTTGTTCTGCCTCCGCCTTAGAGCCAATAAATGATTTTGACTGAGTTGCGTTTCGTTATTCTATGTCAGTTGCGTTTTGTCATACCACGTTTTTTGCCACGTTCCACGGGAACTACGGGAACGGGATAAAAAGTCCTATGTCTTTCTCCTGGTTCTTAGCTACCTTACCAATTTTCAGCTAAATCGGTTCAGCCATTCTTGAATTATAAATAGTGTAACTAACACGACTTTCTTTTATATAATATATATATATATATATATATAGAAGATTTATCAAATTCAGACAACATTATAGTCCATTTTGTTAGTAAAAAAAATCTTTAAGCGTTAGTACACCCCGATACATCCAATATATTCGCTGCATATGTCGCCTTGACAATATATGTATATATTTTTATTACAACAATATTTAACAAGCAATAAGTTAAGACGTGATTAAAGATGACACATGTTAAACACAACGTTGATGCCCAATTACACTCATAATACACCCAAGTACACAAGTCATTGGCGTATCAATTAATATTCAAATCATGAAATCATGTACGTTCGTTCCGTTGTGGCTTCTCAATCATTGAACACTATGTTACAGCTTTTTTCTTGATCTCAAGGTCAGAAATCATTCGATACTGTTGCCAAGTTGTGTACAAGGAAACAGAAGCCGGCCGTTGGCACGGGTCCGCGATGAATGGTGTTCAGACACGGGTTATTGGTCGTTAAGCTTTTTATTATAATATCGAAGTCCTGTACTTAGATTAAAGTGGTTTGATTTTTATGTTACATTTTAAGTTTAGTATGTACTAGCCGATACCCGCGGTTTTAGGTGTATGTCGGTTAGCCAATGTATACAAAAACTTGACAAAAATATATTGACAGAACCACTTTACCCATTGGTGAAAACAGCATGAAAATCGTTGCAGCAGTTTTTGAGTTTATCGCGAACAGACAAATGCGGCGAAGGACTTTGTTGTTTTATAAGGTGTAGTGATATTTATGTGATAAGCGACTTTAATGGCAAGGAAATGTGAATGCAAATGACATTTGACAGAGAGTTATATTTGTGAACTGGCCAACTACTTTCTCTAGGAAGTTGATTAACTAGCTTTAATCCATATTTAATCTAAAATAAGTTCCTTCTCACTGCAAGAACTTTCATTAGCAATGAAATTACAAGTTGCCGAGTTTTTATAACCGATACAGAAATTGTTTTCCTGAACTTTTGTCTTATTACTGTAGACTTATTATAAGCACAGTCTATAAAATAATATTACTTACTAGCCCCGCGGTGCTACCCGAGGTTTATTAGATAACTAAGTTTTACCGGGATAAAAAGTAGCCTATAATCCAGGATGACAGCTACCATACTAAATTTCATTAAAAAAGATTAAGCGGTTGAAGAGGTAACAAGAGCACTCACTCACTCACAAACATTCACGATAGCATTAGTGTAACTAGTATGATACTATGGTAAAAGTAACAACAACTTTGCATCAAGTGTAACATTCACTAATGATTATTAATTTTCGAAGTGCCATAATCATACTTAATCAATCAATAATTAATAATAATAATAATATTTTTTGAAAAATGGGATTGCAGAGTTTACAATTGTTGCATATAAGTATTATTAGGTTGAACTACAATAGAAACGGGTGAAGTACTGCTCTCCTAGATAGGCTAGGATTAAGCCTGTGTTAAGGAGAGTAATTGAGTTTCTAACCGGCATACTTAACTTTAACACTTTCTTAAATGTCTATCTGTCGCTACTTTGCTCTTTATAGTGACAGAGACAGCATGAGACTTAACAGCCGCTTCAAACTGATTGACGTTTCAGTATTCGACCATTATACCATTAAAATATCGATGTAGGTATTTAGATATTCCCTTTAAATATAGATTTGGATTTAGGAGCTACTTAAACGTAATATACGTTTAAGTTTATTAACTTTAAAACTATCGCGTTGCATGATTATAATAAAATTACGTCACGGGAATTAATGACGTATATTGTTCTTAACCAATTTAATATTGATTTGTGCTTTCATAAAGTTCTGCTATAAGCCAACGCACTATATTTACGGGTTTTCCAAGCTATAGGATCGTTTGAGTTCATTTAGTGGTTTTCCGCTTCACCAGGACAATGGCATTTGATATAATAAAATTAATGTTAGTAATGGAGACGAGGCAGTTTAGGAGATACACTAGCTAATACTAAAACAAAGCTTCATTATTGTAAGGTTTAGATTGATAGGTAAGTACTTAGCATTTTTTGTTAAATAAATATTCTATAAATAAGTATACCTTAATAAGCATATGTGGGGTCAATGATTAATTTTTGTTTTCCTCAAAATTTTCAATTATGCTTCACGTAATTATTTTTTAATCTTGTTTGTTTAGTAAAGAACATACCTATACCTATATACATAAGTAGAACGGTAATTAAATCCAATCTGACATATTGATTACATTTTTTCAGTAAAGATGTAATAACATTTTATCTCAGAGGTTGCTATTGTAGGAATAATTAAATAGATATTTTAAATTACTGTTATTAAGTTGTACCTAGTCCTTGGTATATGCTACTCGTAATAAAAACAATAATAAGGAAACTACACCTACTATGTTTATAGTTTTATACCCTTAAAAAGATTTTTCCTACTTCTTTATATGACGTTTATTGGTTAAATACTTATTTAGCGAAGAAGTCAATTTTAAGTATCCAATAAAACCAGTCAAGTGCACATTTATTTTTTTGTATTACAATAAATGTCCCTCTCTTAGACACCCGTGTTTATCCATGCACACGGTAAGGGACACTGTGTGTATGGGCCATAGATAAGCACAACCTTCAAGCTTCGCTTTGAATAAACAAGCCACTGTATCCACGGACACGCTACGCACGAAAGACCAAAAAACCCCTATCAAGTGGACAAATGTGGCTAACGTGACGTGAACATCGTATACCCGTAGCAGTAAGCAGCGTATTAATCGTAGCATCAATGTTAACGCAGAATTTCGGGTTCACATTTCAAGTGTAGGTAATCAATGATAGCTATTGTCTGTCAGATCACAGATGTAAGTAGACAATAAGTGCAATAACGATGTCCAAGCATTAAAATTTGTAACAATAGCAGTGTGCGGGGAGCGTGAACCACTTTCTACTAAGTTGCGCAAGCGATCATGCGATTTTTGGATAATCTTAAAGAGTAAAGACATAGCAACAAATCTCTATCGTTTTTTTATCGAACGAAAGAATCTTTTTGTTGATTGTGTACTTTAAGGTTAATCGATTCAAAATAAATTTACATAAAGTTACCAATGTACGAAATCGATTACGTTGAGCAAAAGACATAGATAAGTAGAAGGACGGAATATAGACCGCATTGTTTTTTTTTTTGGCGGCGTGAAACGCGCCTTCAACCCACGCTGAGGGTACAGGCGGACCTATGCCAGACTTGCACCGACTAAAAACACCCCGGTGCCGTCCTTGTCTTTGCTGGAGTCGCGGGATCACTTACGCAAGCTTTGCGCAACTCCAGCAGGGGCATTGTAACCCTATAATATAATAACAGAATTTACCTTTAAAACATAACATAAATTATTAACTACGTTCTTTCTTCTTCGGCTATACATTTTCCTTTTATCATTGTAAAATAAATAATTCACACGCTATTGATACATTAAGTTCAATATCAAATAGCTCGAGCGGCCCCGCGTTTTAGTAATTCGGTAGATTATTTTTTATGTAATAATGAAAGGGTGTCCACTGTCCACCCCTGGTACACGTAAATTGAACAAAGCAAGGGGAATCTGGTATTATACTCTTTATTAAGCATCGATTTGTTTTTTACTACGCAGCATAGCATGAGTTGTGAATGAATATCCATGTCCTATTTATTCGGCGAAATATATATCTAGTAAGTTAGCGATAGCATGTCAATAAGTGGAGAATTATAGAAATAAAGCGGTAGTAGCCTAATGGCTAGGGTATCGGACTTGCGATCATGTTGTCTCAGGTTCGATCCTACCCATTGCACTAGCGACGTAAACCCATTTGTAACACAAGCATTAAGCTTACCACGTGGGGTTAACAAGAATGGGTTAGGTACTAGTCATTTCCGACCCACATTGCTAGTAAACTTTATTAAAAAAAAACAATTAATGTTTATGTATTTTCTCAATTTCATAACGATATTATATGCTGTGATGTATTAGTAAACCTATATATGTAATTAGCAGATCTTTTCACCATGAGAACAGAGGGTCGAGTGATGAGGCGAAAAAAAGACTAAAGTATTTTTAGAAGAAGTTCGGTACAATTGAGTTGATTAATTAATTGTAACAAAGCTTTGTAGACATGCCCATATCTATTCTCAGATAAAATCATGATTTTAAAGAGCTGTATTCCAAACACAATCATCGTTAAAAAAACAAATCGATTTTAATTTTATTAATAGATGTTCAACGTTTTCATACCTGTCAAGGTAACGTGTATACCATTTATCCGGACAATGAATGAGGTCAATTACCTGTAACAAAAAATATATAATAAGAAAATGTTTTGTGTTATAGTATAATATGTATCACGATTAGTGATCTTGACCTTGAAAATATACCTAAGAGCACTGGTACAGTCGAAAACAGAAATGATTTTTTATTCATCAAAGTCATTCTTTTAAGAACTTATTAAATGGGAATGAAAAGGTTTTTATTTCGAGTATAATCAGATTGTAATACGACAGACATTACAAAATAATAAGGGATTTCTTTTCGTTAATGTAAAGAGCCACTCAAAACAACCTTACTTTGTTTGTTAGAAATCGCTGACTTAAATTAAGTAAGTTACTTTTAAAAGCATTTCGAGATGTTATCATCTAACCATAATACATACAACATATATTTAAAAATAGTAAAAATGTGGGAGAAAGCTCTGTATACAATTATGTAGAAGCAACATGGCCACCGTGGGATATACAGCCTTCATACCAGACGCTTATAAGCCAGAAGTAATTATTAAAATGATGTATTCAGCATAATTATATGAGAACAAACGTATATGCTTGTTATACTAGAATCGTAAAGAATTATTACTTGGTTACTAATGGATAAATAGTAATTGCCAAGTACATTATATATTTATGAAATAAAATTAATATCTACCAGTATTGTATTGACCGTGGTCGCCAGCAGTCTACAAACCTATTATAGCAACTCGATAGTTTAAAAGTTATTCTTAACGGCCAAATGATTAGCGAAAGACATTAGGATTACCGATACATTTCAACGTAGGCTTATTACATTATTTTGTGATACAGTAGCTTCTCATCTTACATTTATAATGAAATTCTCAAGAGATTATACATTGCGTTAAGCCAGTATTCATTTCCTTATAACATCGATCTACAGATCAAACTAGTTTAATAATAGTTGATACAAAATAACTTTGACAACTCTGATCTCTGTTATTCGTTGACTCATTGGAGTCTGAGATTTCGACTCCGATAGTGGTCTAATGAAACAAGTTTGCTTTCTCAATACGACACCGCATTTCAAACTAACGAGTACCAAAGCTAACTTTAAAGGAACAGACGGAATTGCACAGAGTCAGAACTATTTATCAATATTCGCTGAACCGGCAAGCTTTGTTTTGTCATGCTGGAGATGGCCAATCTAAGTGATATAAAAATTAGCCACGACCTATTCTTAGACCTAGCAAATAGGTATACACAAAAAAAAACATAAAAATCGGTGAAGCGTTCTGGACACGAACTTATAATGTTGGTAGATATAGATGTCACCGTTTGATTGAAAAAATGCATAGTTCAATATAATTCTTGTTAATAAACTGTCGTTAAAATGTGCTCCTATAATCTAAAATAGGTCTAAAGTAACCCAATAATCTCGAAGTTAACTCTACCGTGTGTGAACCATTAAATAATACTAAAATATTGTAGCAGTTTACATTTTGTCAACAGTTTTTAATACATTATTTAAATGCTGTAACTCGCATGATGTTCCTACAATAAAGAATATTCTCTCATATCCCAGTATTTATTAAACTGGAACAAACAAACATACAGTGACATGAACGTATAAGTCAATGTTATTGGTAATAACATAAGATATATTTAATACTAGCAAATACTTATTTCCTTGTAAATAAATCAGCGCAAATATTAAACAACAAATTACGTGACTGTATTGGGCTGTGTTCTATGGAGGAAAACTTTTTAAATTGGTCGCTTTACAACAGGATAAATGGCAGTGCGGTTGTATTATCTCCAGTCTAGACTTAGGTTCAAAGAATCGTCTGTTGCCACGTTCTTCGCCTTAATGACGTTAATAGTATCATTACGTGTAAGCAATATGCATTGATATGTGTTTTATTGTTTATATCAACAAGGTTTCAATTGTGATACGGGTGAAAGATGAAAGTTAAAAAAAAAACAAAATCATTTATTCAAATTAGGCTACCATGTAGCTTTTTGAATGTCATCAACACAGACAGCACCCTGATTCGCCCACCCCACCGCTTCTAAGTGCTCTAGCCGGGGAGAAGAAATGGCGAAACAAACTCCCCAGCATTTAGTATTGGTGGTAAATGAGTGAACTGTCGCTAAATATATAAATATGTGAATAAAACAATGCTTATTCAAAATATGTTAGCGGTATAATTTCTAGCGTTTCAATAATTTATTTATATCTATACTTATAATAAATCTGTAGAAGTGAAAATTCTGTACATTGAAAATATCAAAAAAATTAATGGCGGGGTGTGTTACTAGACCGACACCGAACCCAAAAATGTGATTCAAAAAATTTTTGTCTGTCTGTCTGTCTGTCTGTTTGTTCAGGCATCACGCAAAAACTACCGGTTCGATTTCGATGAAACTTGGTATAATTGTTCTTTAATATCCTGGGCACCACACTAGTTTTTATCCCGGAAAAGTATATACAAAAAAACAAACTTAATTTTGCGGTTCGATCCCTAGACCCGAATACTCTACCAACCGCAAATAATAAGTTTGTCGTAGGTTACGTCACCCGCAGTGGAGTTCAATAAGGGGCGCTGCACACGGCCAAGTAACTATTTATTAATCTGTGACACGGCTAAGATACTATAATTATTTATCTATACTTTATATATATTATATTATTATATTATCTATACTAATATTATAAAGCTGAAGAGTTTGTTTGTTTGTTTGTTTGAACGCGCTAATCTCAGGAAGTACTGGTCCAATTTGAAAAATTCTTTCACTGTTAGACAGCCCACTTATTGAGGAAGGCTATAGGCTACTTTTGTTTTGGAAATCTACCCCCTAAGGGGGTGAAATAGGGGTTGAAAGTTTGTATGGGAAGTTCAGTATTTTCAATGATAGACACATGAAATTTCGTATAAGGGTTTCTGGATAGAAATAAATAAAGACGAATTTCAGCGATTTTAAAAATCATCCCCCTAAGTGGGTGAAATAGGGGTTGGAAGTTTGAAGGCATATGAATTGTGTCGTTTTCAAAGATAGATACATAAAATTTCATACAAGGGTTATTAGTTAGAAATAAATAAGATGTATTTCCGTGAATTTAGAAATCTACCTTCTAAGGGGGTGCAATAGGGGTTGAAAGTTTGTATGGGAAGTTCGGTATTTTCAAATATAGACACATGAAATTTTGTATACGGGTTTCTGGATAGAAATACATAAAGAAGTATTTTAGCGATTTTAAAAATCATCCCCCTAAGAGGGCGATATAAGGGTTGGAAGTAGTTTGAAGACATATGAATTGTGTCGTTTTCAAAGATAGACACATTAAATTTCTAAAATCAAGGGTTATTAGTTAGAAATAAATAAGATGTATTTCAGTGATTTTAGGAATCTACCCTATAAGGGGGTGAAATAGGGGCAGAAATAGTTGGTATGTGAAGTTCGGTATTCTCAAAGATAGACAGATGAAAAGATAAGTAGATTTAAGATAGTGACCATCTAAGACATATCTATAATGACGACCCCCGTGGTCGAGTGGCGTTCAATCTGGTTTTTAAGGTGTCGCCAGCTCTAAGTTCCCAGGTTCGATCCCCGGACGAGTCCATGTAGAAAATCACTTTACTACATTGTCTTGAGTCTGGGTGTTTATGGTACCTTCGTTGTCACCGATTCCATAACACAAATGCTTTTGCTACTTGCCTTACTTTGATTATTATTTTAACGTCATCATATTTAATGAAAATTTTTATTCATACTCCTTACTTTACGCGCGAGCGAAGCCGCGGGCAACAGCTAGTTTTTAATAAATTTAGTAATAGGTACCTTATTCCATAGCTTTTATTTTGAAATCTAATAAAAACAGACTTATGATTAAGTATGTATTTATTTAATTCCTCTAAATCAAATATAACCCTTTATGTACTCAAGTTATGTTACCCACAGCCTACGCAGAATATTATTTCAGCACGCCGCGGGCTGAACCGGTATAACTGCCTGTTGATTCTGTAAGACGTCGTTCTAAAATTCGAATCTGAACCCGCCGTGAATTTCTTGATTGGCATTCTATAAACTCGGTTGATACACTAGCGCTACACTTGCGAGCGTGTCAGCGTGTTGAACTAAATTAACCGTGAGATTAAGACCCAAGTTCACCAACAGATGGTTAAATTTTAAACAAATGTTTGAACCATGAACGGCTGTTTAACAATATTTTGCTGTTCACCATTCTCTAACCATTGATTATGTACTGTAATCGAATGATTAGCTTAAACGATGTAGCCAACTCAGTTTAGCCATTGGTTTATGCTTCCTGACATGAAGTTTTTATTTTGTTATTCTCCCAGCAAGTGTAAGCTGTAACAAGTAAGCTATAACAAATAAATATATTTGATTTGAAGCTCTCAAGAGAACGTTTGCAGTGAGTACTAAAAGCATTAAACTCGTCAGCCAGATCCTTCCAACTTCTTGCTTTATCGGCATTTGCTTTAGCGTCCGATTTTTTATTTTCTATTCTATCTCTGTACTTTATTACGAGTGCCATAAGTACAGATTTCTCGCCACTGGTGAAATTCAAAGTACGTTTACGCTCATCTTCCATATCACTGATATATATTCAATAAAAGATTTAATAACAAACACGACACGAAAAAATTATAAATTGAGTTAGATGATTTGATCACAGAGTTTGACAATGAAAATTGATTGACGTGACCATTAAGACATTAAACATTCACAAAATAATGATAAACCATTCCAGCATTTGGTAATTTTGGACTCACTCATTCAAAACAGTTTGGTTAGCAAACCGTTGGTTAGAAATAAATGGTGAACTCTAAAAAAAAACGCGGTTGGATTGAACATTGGTTTAATGCTAACAGAACGGTTACGTAATCAATGATTATGATGTAGTTAGAAAACTCGGGCCTAAATATGAGATGACGTTTGAGTTCGCACTCGAAATTTGAAACTTATGCGAAGTGAGAGTGAACGTGAAGTGAACAGCGAAGTGAGATGCGAGTTGTTGATTGACATTTTACAGAATTGACGTGCTGGTAATGTAGAACAATATTTCTTTATATAGTTATATAAATATATACATTAAAATGCGCGGGGAAGGTAAAAATGAAACAGCTTAAGTAAATAATTAGTCAAATGAATAACTTAAATCTATTGAAGCTTTTGTCCTACTGATAAATGATAATCAAATACGACAGTTTTTAAATGTGAGATTTCGATATAATACTTACGAAATATACCGAGTTTTAGTTTAGATAGTTTTCAACATAAACTTCTTCAACATTCCGAGAAAAACAAAATCTATACAATTTTACTTAGGTACTGCTACAGTAATAAGTAGTTAAAAGCTGACAAACCGACAGGTAAAAAGGACTTAGGTTTAAAAAAACCTCCAGCAAAAAGGAAATCAATGACCATTAGCTAGGCTTCTCCAGGCCACTGACCTTCGCCAGGAGATGTGCTGGAGAAACAATCACGAGGAGAAAACGTGACTACGTGTTGATTGCCATGATGTTGATCTTCTATCTAACTATAGAATAAGTAGCCATTTTTATGTAAGGGTTATCATCAGATATTTTCAAGGTATATTAAATAAATTTCAATCGAATAAAGCTAAGATAGAATAGACATATCATTTTGCGGTTGCTTACTTTTTAACCAACTTCAAAAAAGAAGGAGGTTTTCAATTCTCAATATATTGTTTTAGAAATATAGGGCAATTATGACAAAAAAACATCTTAGACCAATAAAATTCAGTGAAGAAGATACAGCCATTCACGTATAGAAAGTGCCCTTTTTAATTTTAAATAAAAGTGTAATGGTTTCCTATGTTAAAGTGTGCACTTGTGCAGTCTTAAGAACCTGTAGTTTTATGTACCATAATTATTGTTTTAAAATGTAATATTCTGTACTGTTAGGTTATTGCCAGAAGGCAATCTCTCTCAATGCCAAAACCAGTCGACCTTAGGGTGATGCAGAGACAGCAAATTTATAGCATATTTATATAATAATTTACCTCAAAATTATACACTAGATCCTATAATATTGTATCGTTTCCTGTTAGAAGTCAAATTAGTTTTGCAGCATAGTTATTTTCAGTTGTATTTGTTAGTAACATTCAATCAACCATGTAATCAGCCAAACAACAAATGTATACTACTATAAGTGTTTTTTCAGTCAAAAGATCTAGACCTAACCATAGGTTGATGACCCTATCTATGATAAATAACCTTTAGACTAAAGAATAATACACAGGTATGGACTATACCTGTTTTTTCTGTATGGTTTACTTGGAACTAATTATACATTCAAATATATTTTATTGTTTATGATTTCATCATTATTTTTTTTTGTAAAACGTAATCAATTTAAATCAAAATTTCGTCTCACAGTGTGTGTTATCGAATAACTCCGAAACGGCTGCACCGACTGTGTTTATTGTCTTTATTTGCTAGGTCAGAGAATAGGTCGTCGACTACCTTTTTATACAGGTGGCCCTCAGCAGAATATGGCGCAACAACCTTTGCTGGGTCGAAAATGATGCATTCAACCTAAGAAATCTCGGGTTTCCAGTCATCATTTCTAAGTCTTGTGTTTTATTACCTCTAAAAACTATGTACCTAATATGTCCAAAGTGTACTTTCTTATATAACTCAACCAGATTTGTCGAGATAGGCAGAGTTTGTTAGCTAAAGGTACTCTCTAGAGTTTTGTTTGATCTCTTATTATGAAGTCAAAAAAAACATTTTACTTGTTACCGACAGATGATAAATATATAAAAACAAATCGTCTATTTTATATAACAGAGTTTGTATAAGAAAGAAATGATATCACGATCTAAATTTTTTTTTTTTGTTTAATTATTGTTATAGTACTAGCTTAAGTTAATCTAAACCGTAAGCCAAGTTCCAATCAATTTAAGTGAAAACATGACAGTCATGAATTATGAATAATCATATTATTATGGAAGTCATTATTAATAAATCGACAGACTTTATGCAGCTGTAATTATATGGAAAATAATACCGAGCTTTGTACTGGACTTTTCCATAATACTCTTGTGATATTAATTTACTTGCCAAGCTAGTATTTACAGTTCTACTGCGGCGCACGCGGTGTCATGTCCATCTAGCCACATGCCCACGTTGACTACATGTGTCCGTCTGGAGCGTTTGTTGTGTTTCATGTGTAGCGTGCCCGTGGGTTTCCAGGGATGCGATCTCTAACAAAGGAACGCTCGACTGTGAAACGTTTCCGACCACCACTGAGGAGCAGCGCTTTTGTCACTACCATTTTTATAAAAAGCAAAGTAGTAGAGGAGCTCCTTCGTGAGCTGCAGCGGCTGATTGCGAAACCAACATCAACTACGACATGATAAACTGTGTTGGACTACATTATTTTCTTCTCTATCCTTCACTTCTATGTTAGACCACAGTAAAACAATGACAAATATGAAATGGTACCTAATGGTAAGTCAAATAACTAGCAGTCGAACGCACAAACACTGACAATTGACATTCGCTTAATAAAATAGATTTTCGTAATTATATGATTTATTTCAGCCACGACCTGCTTAGACCGGTTTCAAAGGAGTTTATCTTGGTATATTAATTATTTTCAGCCATGATCGACCAATAGCAGGAGACTTGTTTCCCTTTTTCATTTTTGCGGCATTTGTGATTTGCTCCCGACCTAGCCAGAGAAAAGACTAGGCAGATGACGTATCTTAGGCGAAGCATATTGCAAGTCAGTTATCAGCTATCTGAGAACAGTAATTCAGCACGATTCACTTACTTATGTATAGAATACGGGATTGGAAATACAGTTGGTCCAAAACCTAGCAAACTATGCTGCATTATAACGCTACACTGCTGTCCATCTCATTCTGCCTGCACGAAATAACACGACAGTTCGAAAACAAAAGACAAATATTTTTTGTAAAAATCGATTTATACAAAACCAACAAATTTCAATAAAATAATTGCGAATCGATGAGCGCTTTACTCGTCCTTACATAAATTAAAAGGCTTATTGTTTTCTGAGGTTCATGCGAATATTAGACATTGAAATAAAACTACTTTAAAGCGCTTTGAAACTACTTAAAAAAGCTCTTAGAAGAGTTCTGACTAATTCTACATATAAAAGTTCTAAGGTGTAAAAGATTTAGTCCCGACGATTCTTTTACAAGAAGGCAATAAGTAATAATAAAGATACACAATAAATAATAACGTAAATGATTTCTATCATTTCCTAGTTATGAACAACGTCACGAATAGAGCCAAAGGCTAGGTAAACGCTACTTTGTTACGAGCAGTGTAATTTACCATCGTATTTTATGGTCTTGTTTACATAGGGCTACAAACTACAAAGAGATATCTGCAAAATTGGCATTAACAAATATAATTATAAAGTTGACATTGGCTTGATTGCCGCTATAGCATAATTGAGTCGTAATTTATTGTGATGTGTAATTAGTGGTGTGTAATAAGTCAAGGTAATTCATCGAACTTTGTTATGTCCTTCTATAGTTCAAAGCTTCTATGTTCGTAACGGCCCAATTAAGAGTCGCCGACCTACAACGGCCTTGAACACAACGATCTCTATTTCCTTCGAACGTCTCACAAATGAAGATAACATCTTCTAAGCTACAAGTTTTCTTAAATAGTTGCAAAAATAATAAAGGGACACGTAGCTAGGTGTAAGTCGAACGGTTTGACCGATAAAAAGGTTAAGCCGCGCTCGCCTCGGTTGTTCCGTGGATGGGTGACCATTTGTAAACATACCGAGCCCGTGCCTTGGAAAGCACGTGTCTTACAGTCTCAATCCTTGGCAGTCATTACAATTCTGACAACGAATCATACTATGGAATACTGTATTACCCAGCGTTGTGGAGGTCAGATAGGCAGTCGGTTCATGAAAATACAAGTAGCCGACCTCAACATACTCGTAGCTTGGGAAAAGGCTAGGCAGATGATTAGTGGCGAAAATTATAATCTTGATAATTATGATTTCTATTTTATGAAAATTCTCTAAATATAAGTCAAGAATACCATTGCTTTCTAACTGGCCTATAATTGTTGTAGTTTTGATTTAACAGCGAAGCTTACTTTCTTATTCTCTGACAATAACTAATTAACCCACTTGACTGACACTCAAACTGTAGGTATTGAGATAACTTTTTACTTTAACCGATCATTTTACTTTTCATAAAAGTTTTTTCTTTCGTGGTTCACGACATAGAGACAGACAGATGTTACACACAAACATGTTTAAAAAAAATGGTGTTAGTTCAAATTTTTGTGCCTGGCCTAGTTTTGTATGGTTCAAATGTTTTTCAGCTTCAGATGTACATTGTTAAAGAATTGACCTGAATATTGTCCTAACATTAAATATTCGTTCAGCATTAAGGAATTTTATATATTAAACAATGTATTCATAATTAAAAAATATTTTTGTCTTCGTTGGACTTATTACATTTTTATCGTCTTGTTTATAGATTAATATTTATGATGGAAGAAAGTTTCCTACATTAAATGCTTTGGCTTTTATAATTAAGCTTTATTTTTATAGAAAGCCGTATTAGGTCTCCATTCGACAAGGTTGAGGTCTCCGGTATAAGACAAGACCTTGGCAATATCATTGAAATTCTTCCGACAGTTTTTATACTCATTTACACATTACTTTTATAGATGAAACATTTGAAAAGGGATTTCAATGATGGGCAGGATATTTAAATAGTCGTTATTGTTTGTATGTCCGTCTGCATCTAATAAGTACATGGACTGAGGCCATCGCCGCACATACTCAATACTTTATTTACTCTCCACAAAGGTCTTAGAAATATAATGAGATAATATATAATTGCGGACTCTATCGTATGAGTTATAAACACAAACATTCATCAAAAGTTGTCATAAATTCTAATACAGCCGACGAATCATAGTGAGTCTGAAAAGAGCTGCAAGACAGTTGCGTGAGATGCAAGGACATAGAAATGTGGGTGAGAAAGAGATGACAATATCTTCTATCGCTGTCTAAGCTAAGATACATCGGCCGAAGAGTTCATCCACATGCAAATGTTTTTACCCAAGTATCTAAAGAAATTCCAGTACGAAAACACATACAACAACGTAGCTACAAATTCACAAATTGCGGGTTTATGAACGTTCTTTGAGAAATTCGACATTTATAAAAGAAATAAAATTACAAATTCTCGCGAACACAGCCAAAATTAACTTGGTTAACATTTTATTGAGTCGTGGGTGTTCATGTATATGTAAAACAATAGTAAAAAAACTAGTGTTGGGAGTTGTACGGTACGTACTAGACAAAAAACATAACAGTTAGTATGCTGCGTAGGCGCAATGTAAACTAGCAGGTCACTCGTGTCAGTACAATAAACCACGGTGGAGCATCAACCTCCGGCCTTTTTATGGTATGATACAGTGACCATTACAGGAAAGTAATGGGTTTAAATGCGAACGGTATTTTAATGGTTGAAGTGACGATTGTGTGACGGCAAATTAGGTATAGCATATTGTAATTGTTTTTGTTGTTTTCTAGCAATGCCTGTATTGAAATAAAACTACTTTTTAAACGGATTCTATCGCGGTTTATTTTGATTTTAGTTCCCGACATTTCAACACCTTTGCAGCTGTTCTGGTCACGGGCAGACTGTGCTGAGTCTAATCCAGTACCTAAGTCTTATATTCACGTAAACCTCAGAAAACTAGATGCTTGGTTACAAGTGGGTTGTCGGTAGTGCAATAGTTGGATTTCGAACCAGTAACCACATGATCGCAAGTCCAATGCCCTAGCCTAGGCTGACGCCGCTTTATTGAAATACATTTTGAAGCGGTATTGTGTTGTTAAATTACTATATTGAAAAAACAGCGCAATTGATGTCCAACTATTCAACTCCTGTACTGCGATGTTTTGAACCATAAATTATTATGTACAATATATTTATAGTTATAACGATTGAAAGGTCGTGACTTCAAATAACACACCGTTGAGCTATTGTGAAGTTCAACGTACATATTTCATTTATATCGCTCATGCTCCAGTTTCTATATTTACTTTTGAATATATTGGTTTCCGATACATTTTATACCTTTATAAAACTCCGGTGAGTATGTGTTGGTATGTAATTGTATTTTTTCTGATCGATTTCATGTTTTTCTTTTTTATCTTCCGTCCCATGGATTGTTCTTAGCAAGTTTGAGACTTAGTGAGGTGACGCTTTTATCGTATTTGATACACATGTAGAACAAATTTAATAAAAACACGTGCTTTACCGAATACGGGAAAATTGTTTTGTCGCTATCTGTTATTATTTCCGTTAGTACCTACCTAATATATTTCCGTACGAATTATAATTCGAAAAACATTGTTCATTGTATAGTAACTCTATATTCTGTCAACGTATTTGGATTGATTGGAGCGGCTAATTTTGTGGTTATGTGCAACACTTCGCGGTTTTATGTAGAACGTAGGTAACTTTGTTGTATTACAAAAACAAGGCAGTGGATTGTGTTATTTATTTCGTAAAACAATACAGGTAAACGTGGTATGAATATTTTCCAATAAAGAGTTTTTAAATGAGCTAAAATGATTTTGAAAACGTAAACATACATCTTGGTTAGTAGGGTGAAAATGAGGCGAGTCGCCGATCAAATTCATACACCATGCTTCTACAATATCCTAAAAATAATGTATGAAATAATTAAACCACGGCACTTACAGCCAAACAATCAAATTTCATACGATTATAGCCATTTGGTGGCATGTGCGGGCAAAACCATTCGTTTAATCGATTTGAGGGACAATAAAACATCCACTTCGGATGGCTATCAATTGAAAAGGTCAAAGGTCAAAGCACGATTCAATTTCACGTGAAAACATCGATTTAGTATTAGATACAAAATATAGATTATATAGGTTTAGATTATTGCTGCGACCTACAAGACCTATTGTTCTCTTCAATTGATGAACAATAAGTTACATTGTATTCGACGTTATGAGGGTATAAATTATTTTCAGCTTTCTAATGGCCGAATACTAAAACGTCAATCATTTTGAAGCCGTCGTTAAATCTCATGCTGTCTCTGTCACTGTATGGTGTAAAGTAGCGACAGATAAATATTTAAGAACGTGTTAAAAGCGTTTCGAATTCGGGTTAATAAGGCTATATACGAAGTTTTAATACAAGCTATATCATAATTTGCTGAAATTTTTCGCATATTGAATTTCAGTTATAAATCAATAAATAAATGTGGACAACATCACATACATTGCTCCGAATCCAAAGTAAGTAGCTAAAGCACTTGTGTTATGGAATCAGAGACAAAGAAGGTACCACAAACACCCAGACCCGAGACAATGTAGAAAAGTGTTTTTCTACCTTGACCCGTCCGAGGATCGAACCCGGGACCTCAGAGCTGGCGACACCTTGAAAACCGGTGTGTACGCCACTCGACCACGGAGGTCCGCAAAGTTATGAAACTTAATATTTTTTTTAATGCAATCATGGGGCTAAATTATAAAGATTTTGAGTTATATCTTAAGCAGTCGAAAAAAAAACAGGATTCTAAATGAGTGACGTTTCCTGAACCACTATTTAAAAAAGTTTCGAAAACTTTTGAAATTATATTTAAATACAGATTTCTGCTGTGAGTTATCCCAGATTATTCTTTGACGTCGAAAGCCCAACTGTAAAGCAAACAACTTTTTTAATCCGGAAGTTTTATGAGATCAGATATTTTATTAGTCATAACTTAATAAGTTTAACGAGTCGATGTAGTTTTATGTTTTCTGTGTAAACAGGAATGGTTGTAAGAACAGATGGTCAACCACACCAACATCTAAAGTTTCTTTAATGATCAACATCAAAACGCAAGTGTAGGGCTTCGGTCGTAATGAGAGCGAGGGTGAGTGACGTCAGCGTATGCAAATTTTTAACTGAACAATTTCCCAACAAAATGGCGTCAATATACGTCGCAATATTTTGCCTATTAAATAAATCATTTCTGACTGGTATTTGTTTAAGTTTAAAAGTAAAAGTATTTGAAGAATTAATTCACAAATATAGAAAATTTATTCATAGTATCGACACAATTCTCACAAAATTATAGAAACTGAACATCAATATATCGTTTCCATTTACGGTTTCGTTGGGTGTTTGTATCATCGCTGTGAATGTGACCTCGACCTACAACTTTCTCTCTTTACTTCAATGTTAACATTTCATGAAAGGTAACTTTACATCTCGGAGAAATTGTTTACAATGGAAAATGTCTTAAATATTACCTTTGAAAAGTGTTGACGGTTAAAGTAAATATGCGGAGAGACTTCCTACTGACATTATTTCAAATGTCAACACAATCATGTTGCTGGAGAAATCAAACGTTCATTTTGTGAAGATAAAATTATTAAATACCTTTTTAGTTACACAATATAAATAAATATAAACTTTTGAAAAAAAAATTAAACCGACTTCAAAAACCAAAACAAAACCTAAAAGGCACAAAATAGTGTAAAATAAACTTAGAACTATCTAAAATATTAATACAAAACTAGAAGTGATCTGTTTGAAGTTGGTGAAAATTTAAGGGTTTCCTTCGATTTAACTGGGATCCCATCATCAGATCCTGACTTGGTGACAATGGGACCACCTCGGGAGAATACTCTTTCGAATACAAAAAGAATTATAAAAATCGGTTCGCAATTGACGGAGTAATCGGTGAACATACATAAAAAAAAAAAAATAGTGACACGTCGAACATATAACCTCCTCCTTTTCGAAGTCGGTTAAAAATAAATAAATAAATGTGGACAACATCACATACATTGTTCCGAATCCAAAGTAAGTAGCTAAAGCACTTGTGTTATGGAATCCAGAGACAACGAAGGTACCACAAACACCCAGACCCGAGGCAATGTAGAAAAGTGTTTTTCTACATTGACCCGTCCGGGGATCAAACCCGGGACCTCAGAGCTGACGACACCTTGAAAACTGGTGTGTACGCCACTCGACCACGGAGGTCGTCATCAATATAATATAATATTACAATACTAACGGAAATTTAGTGATCCGAAAAGTACCTATTGAAGCGTAATTATTTGCATGGAGTACGGTTCTACATTCTGATAGGCAAATTCGCATGGGACTTGAGGTAGCAGGGATGGTAAAAGGTGCGTGGGACGGGGGTTAATTGCCAGGAGCGTCATTCAACACATTCGGTCCCGTTATTGAGTAGTACCTACCATCCCCCGCCACCCGCGCGCACTAGGGAGCGTCACGAACGAATTAGCCAGGCTACAATTGAAACGATAACGTTACAAGTACCTACTTGGTCGAAAATATTTGTTCTACTGGCTCAGATGATGAAAATGTGTCTGTTAATGACAAGGGTGAAAAATAAATTATGTATCTATTACTTGATACAATAAAACCATCTTTAATCAGAAGATATCTTTAGACAGAATTTTTAATGTAAAATCATGCAATAATAATTGATTGTTGATTTATTATTGTAATACTATATTTTTGTTTTTATTGTTAACGTCAGTTTGAGCTGAAAACCAGAGGTAGACAGTTGCTAAGCAGCATCCGTCTAGAAGTGACCATACTGCTGGCTCTTAAACCGTTTGCTTTGAGTATTTTTGTTCTATGTTACAACTATAAGCTGTAATACAGGACACAACAAACGTTTATACTATTCGATTTAATATGCGATCCCTTTACGATGTCTACACAGAACGCTATGATACACGGTGGTCCGTTGACTAATCAGCGCAAGTAGATCAGAGAATTATCTCCAGTCATGAGCGGGCATCGACCGCGTGACGATCCAATGTCGTCACGTTTACTATGCGGACTGTACCCACCGCCCACTGGGATATGACGGTTATAATATGTTAATCATTAAACGGTTAAAAGCATAATTCATGTATTTGTAAATACCCATTACCCGGGGTCCTGATAATGATGACCACTATGAGTAGTATTGTTTTATTTGTATTCTTTGACAATGAACGTATTTTTAGAGTTCAACCTACAAAGATCATGATTTTATTTAAGTATTCACAGGCTAATAGATAGTCAAGGACGTAACCAACCCTTTCTATAATACCAAGTGAATTATTATGAAATTTTTAAACAATTACAGTCACCGGCAATTACCTTTATCCTTGATCCTGTTTAAGCAATAAACCGAATCAGAAGGTTAATCAATCAACGTTTATTCCAATAAATCGGATTAGGCGAGGTTAGCCGCGATTCGGTGAAACTGACCGTTTCCAATCGTAATCCTTATCCTATAACGTTAAACAAACAATGGCCTTAACTAATAACATTTTGACAAGCGTTAACTATGATAGAAATCGCATAAATGAAATTAAACATATACACAATTATTTTCGATAATTCTCGTGACTTTACGTGAATAAGAGGGGCTCGTGGCTAAGTGTAAGCCGGTTTGACCGATTATAAAGGTTAAGCCGCGCTCGCCGCGGTTGGTCCGTGGATGGGTGACCATTTGAAAACATACCGTGACCCCTACATACCTCGGAAAGCACTGTCACTGATCACTGACTGTCATACGGTGATCATTAACAGTCGTTTAGTCATTACAACGCTGACAACCAGTCTTACTAAGGAATACTGTATTATCCAGTAAAATGGGTTGTGGAGGTCAGATAGGCAGTCGCCCCATGTAAAATAAGGTATCAAAGCTATATGTACTTTCTTAATTTAGGACATAGACAAACGGTGAAGAAAGACATCAACCCGCATTAAACAAGCGTGGTGATCAATACTCATACCCATATGGGAAGAGGCCTGTGCCCAGCAGTGGGAAATTTAAAGGCTGGTATTATCATAGCACTTGCAGAAATGTCACTTATCAAAGAGACGGTCGACACACTTAATAATAAAAGCTTGTAAATGCTAGACATTAGAGATTAGATAATCTATACAAGATTACACGAATTTGTTCTAGATAATCCTCTTTTAAGCACATTATAGGTATTCATACTATACATTGGCATCAAACAGTAGTCATGCGATTCTAATTGTGTTCATTGACATGATATTAACGGCTTTTTCGTGAATACAACATTAGACTGACTGTTATAATAGGTTTTCACTGTTACAGGAAGCTGGCCGTTAGCCTTTGATGGAGTATATTTAGCCTGGTTTTAGATTTTCAGTACAATTTGTGGTTTATGATCCGAATTATGATGTCATAAAGATATGTTGTATTATTTTCACAATCATAACAAACAATTGATAAGTATTGTTGATTGATTAAAGCAGTATGTATTAAAAGATATTAAATAAGATTTATCAATTTCGAGATTGTACATTGACACCTAAAATATGCGCTGCAGACTAAAACATTTTGTTTTTGTCTAATACATAAAGAGATTTGGTAATTGCTATCAATACCTACAATAATTCCCAATACCTTATCAAAATGATGAAATTTCTTCCTAATGTCTTGTGTCCCGTTTGCTACGCTTTCACAACTAAACTACTGAACCGATTATGACGATACTTGGTATGGGGTAAGCTTGGATCCCAAGACAGGACATGGACAAGGCGAAGCCGTTAGCAACAGCTAGTCAAATTTTATAAATGGAACCTTAATTTAAAATATAAATTGTACCTATATCCGAAGCGGGACAGTGTACAGCTCTCTAATAAACAAATTGAATGCTATCAGTAATAACACAAGCTTATAACAATGTTTGTTGAGCTTTGTGTCTTGATAGCACAAGTGGGTCGGTTGGCGACCTTATAATCTCAGGTGATTATGACAACAGTATAACATCTGCATTTGTCTTTGTTATTTAACGTGTTATCTTAGGTTTGTTGTTTTCTGAGATGAATAACGTAACAGTGTTATAGCAATTACTCTTTGATATCGTCATTTTGTTGTATGCACTGTGGGTTTAGGTGTATTTTTTGTTCAAGAACTACACTTTTTAGCCCTTAAACAAGACGATTGCGGAAAAAATATTGATCAATCTCCAATATTAGCAGGTATAATGTCATCAGTTGATGTTGACTTGGACAAAAATATACTTTGTCGCTTTACCTTAATTATGTATACATAATGCTCATTACACTAATCTTGCTAATTAATAAGGTATCGCGAAATGACAGTTCCGACGATAGGCATAGGGATGACATGAGATAAACGTAATTAAATGGTACAGTTATTCGCGTAGTATATTTTTATAGACTTAGTAATGCAAAGTCGTCTGATATAAAAAGAACAGTTAACTTAAGGACAGAAATATCCTTAAAATTAATTGATCAACACAAGGATTTTTATGTCGTAAAGACGAAAACAATTACATACTAACTTCGATTTTATTGAAATACCAAATAATTTGAAAGTAATAAAAAATCCGGAAGGTCTTAATGAGTTCAGCAAAGGTCATGCCATTGAGAGATGGAAAGAACACCCATGGTGCGAAACGAGTGTCAATAAATTCATTAAGAGAAGGCGAACATGAACATTCGTCCATTGTTAAAAAATGGCAGATATAACTGTGCATATGAAAGCGTTCATTCGAAACTGATCTTGGTTCTTGCGTTAAACTGATTTAAATGATTCATGAAAATAAAGTCAATGCAATTTAAGCAATGTATTCGAAATTTCAATATTTTCAAACTGCATTACAGAGAACTCTAAGAGACACAGTTATTAGCATAACTGGTGAAATCGCACATAAGTGTCTGGTGATATTTAAGTCACGTATCAGAGGGTGCACTAAGGGCAAAGAGCACTGTTCCCTAACACGAAGGGCTCGCGATATTGTTTACTTGGTTATGCACCCTTATCTATGTATTTAGTGGTTCTCCACTTGTGATAGTATATTTTTAACTTGGGAAAAACCAGCGATGTTGGTAACGAAACCAAGATGGTACTTTCGCATTTCAAATACATTAAAATTAAATATATAATATATAAGTCTCAATTAGTTCCTAGCGTAATGATCAGATTTACCACTTGTAAAATTATATATTTGTTAAATGGGATTTTTTTTTATAAGTACCTTCTGCTTCAATAAAAAAAATTGGAACAACATACCTTTGCTAACATTTCCGGGAATATAAATGACGTGATGTATCAAAAACATCTCAAGGTTTATAAAAATAGTTATCATTAGTTATTGCTATTAAGACTAATTAGTTCCTGGTGTTGTTAAAAACGATGTGTTAAATATATTACAAAGGGCACGTACATCATTTCAGTTCATTAATACCTATTAATAAAAGTTATAGGTACAGTCTATCACATGTCACTCGTAACACTTTGTCATCGATCTTATCGCGAGGCAGTAAAGTGCATTTTAGTAAACTGTAGTTACTACTTGTGAGGTCCATTGTATCTTAACTTGTGGAACCAGAAATTCCAGTGATTCACGCATTTACTAATGTTATCAAGAATAATGTTGAATGTGAATAAAAAAAATCTTTTGTTAACAAAACTTTGTTCTTCCTATGACTTTTCTACACGACTAGAAGGATTTTTAAGTGATTTCTATTTATTTCAAGTTATCTTTCTTAATCAAGGGTTAAGTTCAGAAGAAACCCGAATTTACCGAATTTGCGAAAAATCCTACTTTTGATACTGTCAAATTTGTAATATGAATGATTTTGACAGTACACTTATAAAATTGTCGTCGTCAAATCCTATGATCCTATAGTTTTACGTCGAACACGTGATTGTCTTGTTGGTAACTCTACTAAGTTTATTTTTTTCAGAAACTAATGAGAAACAGGAAGACTATGCCTCGTAAGTCAACTCTACAAACATAAATCTCTTACACAAACATGTATCAATTACTGATCGTTACAAATCCTCAGAAAGTCGATTTAAACACCACCAATCGAATCGCCAATTATCCAGAGATTACTAAACCATTCATCAAAACGCCCACCTTTCTCCGAAGCAAGGAACAAACTCGCATAAACTTTCAATTTTCAATGAACTGTCATAGAACTGTTCTAATAATAGTGAAGCGGAGTCAGGAAGCAAGTGTAGTGATGACTGACTCTTATTGATGGACGGTTAACTTTAATGTTAACTTTCTCAGTAGGTAATCACCGGCTGAGGATATGCGCTGACAGATGCGAGAATTAAAAATGTTTTTACATAAGAGGATGTCCTCCTCAGACTTGGTCTGTTTTATGACTTAAATATACTTAATTAAAAACTTTCGAGTTATAAGAAAAGAAATGATTTACATTCACAGAAATATAAATAACTTGATTATTTTATCTATTAGATGTTTGCATTAAAATTAAACGACAGAAGATTAAATATTTTTGAGCTTTTTTATTAGCAAGTCTTAGTACATCATTTCTATTATTAATATTGTATCAAAAAAACTTTATCTGTATAAAATTTATATTCTATTAGTGTGTAGTAGTGTTTAATTTTGTGAATCGCTTTGTTTATATTGATTGATATTTATAATTTGCACTAAATGACTTAAAAAACATTCTTGAATCGCGTCATGACTATTAATTATCTCAAAATCATTCCCGATAAAAAAAAAGTTTTACAAACTTAAACATATTCTAATCCGAAAACTAGAATTTTGACAAAACTTAAGAAATTTCATAACATCAACGTAATAAAAGTATAAACGAGAAACGGAATTTTTGCCCTACATTATACTTTTTGTGGAAAAAATTAAACTAAGAAAACTCAAAACTAATGAAAAGTTTCAAACACTGGGAATAATATTAAATGCGCGGACAAAATAGCGAAGTAATTTTAAAACAAGTTTGTTTCCACACAAATAAACCCATTATCCCTTATTTGTCGACGACTTTATGAAATATGTAGAATAATAATTTTTATATGTTACTTCGTATTTATTATGTGATACAACTTCTATATACGCTGGTCTGGAATTAAAGTTATTTCTATAATGAGTAGATAGGATTGCGATATTTTTGCTGTAGTCTATTAAATTATGAGAGAATTTAATGACTTCCTTTGGGAACGCGGTAATAAGAATTGAAATAACTATATTTTAAGTCTTTTAATTAGTATACATACAAACATAATTATATACACATATTACTAATTATAATTAAAATAAAACTACACTAAAACAGAACCTTATAATATAAATTAAACTATACTAAACTACTTATAATAAATAAAGCTAAATAAAAAATAGAAAACTTATTAACCATTATCAACCAAAATTGATTGATAATGTCTAACAAGCATCAAAAAATTCATCATCATCGTTGCCAATGTTGGGAAACGTGCCCAGAAGGCTGGCAGCATTGCCACGTTGATATTATTTTAAGTTGAATTGTAAAATTGATTAGTGCTCTAGTACTATGTTCCTATCAATGAAGCTCTATAGTAATTTTTAGTACTACGTTCAGCTATTCAATTGAGGTCAATTATGCTAGAATTCAGTGGTCACAATTCGTAATTAAAATGTATGTCATTCTGAACATTTTATTAAAGCGCTACTTATTGTAACAGTCTCTTGTGACATCATTCCCGAATTTCTATACTGTTCCCTATCTGTGACGTCAGTGCTTTCGGATGACGTCACTCTCCCATAATAACCTCCCCTTCCCGAGGGTTATTTTAGAATCTATGTAATATGTCCCAATTGGGTCAATGTAAGAAATAACTCAATTTGTATAGACGAACCAGGACACTAGGTAGTTGTTAAACATTCATTTTATCTTAACAAAACTAACGTCTTTTCTGAGATAATTGCAGTTATCTCGGCTTGTTAACTATGTTGACGTCCTTATTACAAAGGTAGTAAGATAAATAAATATATCCTACAATTAGCAAAGGAAATCGTAAAAGATAAAGAATAAGTATCGAGACATTTCAAGAGCTTACAAATAATGACGTAATCGGCGAAAGGTCGTCAGAGATGCTATAATGAAAATAATATTAGATCACTCAATATTAATTTACATCTGAATATTTATTTAGATGTAAACACTATTTCGTAGATGCTAGCAACAACGTATTATACCTAATACCTATATTTTATAGCTTATTACTAAACATAAAATGTATGAATTTTGCAGGAATTCATTTCATATACATTGTTTATCGTCCCCTTCAAAGCTTTTCAAGTAACCGATACAGCTTTAACACGTGCATCAGGCATAGATACACTTAAACTTAAATACAGATTATTATTATTATAGTTAGCTTGTACTGTCCCACAGCTGGGCAAAAGCCTCCCTCCATTCCCTCCAGCGATTCCGGTCCCTAGCCACTTCTTGCCAAATCCCCAGGAAGGCATCTAGTTCATCCCGCCATCTCTTCCGTGGTCTGCCGCGGAATAAATACAAAAAAAAAACGAAAATATACAGATACAAAAACAAAAAATTAAATGTAAACCTACAATGACGCATCGTTCTTTGAATAAAATAAAACGCCGCTGCAGCAAGTAGGTATATTATGTGCGTGTACGTGCGTTTAATTTCTTGAAGGTTTATTTAAGTTTTAAATCAACGTAACAATGGAAGAGTTTCTTTAGTATACTGTATGTTCTAGTTAGAAAATTAAACCAAGCCTCACCTTTGATCATGTAAAACCAAAAAAGTAGAGAATAAATATATGATAAATTGATTGACATTCACAATATTTATGTAGACGTTATTATAACTTAATATACAGACATACCTACATACATACAAATACGTACATAGGTACATTTTCCTCGTCAAACACTATACTTTTATTTGAACAAACTCTTCAAACTGGAATGAATACAAGTATAACAGTAACAGCATTAGAAGCAATAAAGTAATCAATGTGCTTATTTGCATTAGCGGATATTGCGGCAACCTTGCTAATGCATGATTGGTTGTTTAGCAACCGTACTGCACCGATAACTATCCGATAGGTCAAGTGGCTCCTTGATATTTCCTGCAGGCTTCAACTTAAATAGCTACTGTATTTTTACATCCTACTAATATTATAAATGTGAAAGTTTGGATGTTTAGATGTTTGTTACTCAATCACGCAAAAACAGCTGAACGGATTTGGATGAAATTTGGCATGCATGTAGCCTTTGACATGGCAAAGAACATGGGCTACCTTTTATACCGATTCCTTAAGTAGTTCCCGAGGGAAAATTGAAAATTGTTTACGAGCTAAGCCGTGGGCAGACCGCTTATAAATTTTTACTTTCACATTTTTCATTTCTTTTTGGACCTAATTTTTAAGTCCACGCAGACGAAGTCGCGGGCAGAAGCTAGTTGAACTATATTTCTTTGAAGTATTATTAAGGTCTACTTTGAATCTTAACTTCAACCTCCATTTAACTCGGGAGCTAGTTTTGACGTTTGTTAAATCGAGTTTTGAGTTTGTTCGTGCGAATAAGTATTACCAGTGTTTCGAATTCCGAGTTGTTTTTAACAGACTTTCAACAGATTTTACTTCGAAAGTTATGGTCATGAAATCATCCCACTAAAAGATAACTTACTACACGTAAATTACCTCACGAATACCTATTGATAATACTAGGTACCTACTGTTGCAAAACTAACAAATAACAGTTTTTTTTAACTTTTGCATATGAATAATCACCAGAACAAATTTAATATGAAATTCTTAACATTTACAGATAGTACATTTACCTCGATGACACAGTGGTAATCTCCCGCGAAGGTTACAGAAATAAACATGTCCCCCATAATATACAGATGTTGTTGTATCATTGAATGGTATGGAGTTGGCATGAAAGGACTCTTTGTGTTCAGGACACGCTTTCTACTTTATTTTACTGCTGACGTATTTAGGAACAAATAATTAAGACACATCAAAGATATAATTTTTAGATTGTCATCCTTGTAACGTGCCGCGAATTGGTAGTCTTAAAATAATCTGATAATTATTTATTGTTTGTCTGCCGTAAAACTCAAAAGGGACGCAATCAAACGTTACTTTCTCTCGTTTTAATTCATTTGCTTTTTTATTCCACACTTAATTAATTAAATTTAATAGTTTTCTGAAGTGTATTTAATTTAAATTTGCATCTTGGTACATTAAATATCAAAAGGTGAATATTCTCTGACGACATTCTTTTCCGTCTACAAAACAGACGTTCAATATAATATGAAAGTTCATTCGTTGAGACAGCTGCGGCAATAACTCAAATTATAATAAATCAATCATCATGCGAATAAAACATGATCATTTAACATATATTACAACTTTTACAAAGACCAACTTGTCGCAAAAACACGAACAAAGATAATAATTAAAATATATAAATAGACAATCGATATCTAACGGAAAGTTTGGAGCATTCACCTCGAACAGGATCTACGTATTATCAATTCGACACACTAAATGTAGATAGATATAAATATAGCATACCTAAAAACTTGATTCTAAACTAAATGTAAAAGGTGATTTTCAACTTGCTGAATTCTTGTCACAAAACTCATAAATTTCACAAGATGAATACCTAAAGCAATTTATAGAATAACTAGCTGACTGGGCCAATGTTTTTTTGCGATTAAAAAAAAACTGGAGAGGGCAACCCCTAACACATACGGGTGTGAATAGATGTTGAACGATTCTCAGACCTACCCAATATACACACAAAATTTCATACAAATCAAATAAGTTTGGTAACAAACATCGCGACACGAGAATTTCATATATTATAACATTAAAAAGCAAACAACAACTTTAAAAAGATCGGCTTTTCCTTAACATACATCTGTATGCGCAAATCTTCTAATATATTACAGACATAGCATAGCAGACTTACTTAAGTTTATTTCAGATTATATAAGTTTCTTGGTGAGCAAACTGACAAAGCAAAGCTCCTTTGTAACTTTGTCAGTACATATTAGAACAGTAATGGAGGAAGTGCCATGTTTAAAGTAATGTAACAAATATGAGTGTGATACGTTTTAGTTTGCCTTTCACGACTAAGCGGTGTCTTACTAAGTGAGTCACGGGGATTGTGTACGGAATTAGATCGGTTGCCTCCATCGCAGACTAAGCACAGAAGTCAAGGTTTATATGCTAATATACATAATTACTCAGTTGTAGTAAATGTTGCCAACATCATTATGTATTTTTTGTCTCAATGTCTGCTCTTATTGCTAGGCAGTTAAGGCACAGAATGTACCTGTTTCTATGACTAATCGATAAACTGCAAACTTGAAAAGTACTACATCAGGGATTAAATACGCAATTGCTAACAAAGAAAGCTCGAATGGGCATCAACCCCAATCAAGTCATTAACGAAACTAGACTACTGACCATTTAACTCCATTACTCTACACTTAGCGTGTTAGTGCGTACTTAATTTCGTACATCTTGACCTTTGTCCAACGACTACAATTTGCGATAACCGGTACCTGAAAATTATGCGTAAGCCGCTAAAATGTTGCAAGTATATCACGCTCCCGATGGCAGATGTAAGCTGAATAATGTATGTTGAAATGCAACGTTGTGTACAAATAGCCTGCTTTGACGCCTGTTCAATATTTCAGGCACCCGAAACAGTCTCGCAAGAGTTGAATCGCGTAAAAATTCCGTTTGATCATCTAAAGCTAACCTGACCGTGATGAAAAAAAAATTCTCACTAAAAATAGCTAACAAAGAATTTTAAACATTCATTAGTTTACCTCTAAATTAAAAGATTATGAAAGAAAAAGTAAAAATAAGGCAAGTTTGTATAAATAGTAAGGTAATGTGCGTGTTGAGTGACATTAAATAAGGTTTTCCACGTGGGCACTGCGCCGGGTCACCGACTCGTGGGATTGACTGGGTTAACAGCCGATCGCGACTGCTGATAAACAATCGTAGACGTCACTGACGCATGGGATTATAAAACAATAATCCAAGATATACATCAAAGGAAATTGTTATTTTCCTAACATTTACAGGTGATAATAATTCAATGGCGTTTCTTGGTGCGAACCCTAGAAACATTTACAACTTAGAAGAGCAAGGGAAATGACACCAATAACTAACTTAAATGTATAAAATACATAAGGCTAACCTAAGATAAGATACAAATAAATAAGTTTGTAATTGTAACAAGATAAACAATATAAAACGTGACAATGCTGAAGAAATACGAGATAATAATTACGAATGAACATTGCAAACACATTGATAAAAAGTGTTTGTTTTTTTGCAGTTCATTAATCCCACCTTTATTTGGTTAGCCATAAGAAGTGTTTATTTACAATAAGATAGCTGTCAAGATAAATATGTACCAATCACAGTTTCGAATTAAGACAGCGCCATTTTAAGCGTCCAGTGCCAACGGACCAGAAAATGGCGTCAGATTATAAGTTCGCAATCTTAACACCATGAGGATATTGCACTGTTGCTCAACTCGTGCGCAAATAACCTAACTTTTTAATACTTTACGTTATGATGTGTTGCCATTTGATTAAATATAAAATTGTTATTAATAAATAATTATAATGTGATACAAAGAGTCACAATTTTATTAAATAAATTATATAAAACAAAGTACTTATCACTTGAGAACGGGTGGACCGATTTTCATGATCCTAGATTTGTTGGAATCGTCCCCGTCCCGAATAGCAGAAGAAGTTTAAATCGGGTAAAAACTAAAAAAAAAAGGTTTACGTGCACGGAGACTTACGGGTGAAACCGCGGGACAAAACAAAAGCTAGTTCTTAATAAAAAATAATCTTTATAATTTTTATACGTCTATTTTTTTTACACACCGATTTAATATTTCGCTTCGTGTTAAGATGTTGCTTGAAGCATACAGATTGATATAAGCAGCTATAACGATGCAAATTCCATGTTATCCTGCGCGCACTCTTCATGCGTGCTCCGTACATTTTACCGTTATTTACTGCATTCGTCTTCCGAGAACTTTTGTTTAACGGTCAGAGCCGCATCACCGTCGTATGCAATTAAGCTGTGTTACAGGATAATTTATATGTAAGGTAAAATTGATACTCTTCACGCCTCTCTAAATATAGTTATCGTGTTTTTGTTTTAAATCGTTTGTGAAGGCTGAAATTGGTGATTGTAATTGATTTTGTTTATTAATTTAAACATATTACACAAGAATAAAGTTCGGGACTTACAATCAAGACGTTCGAATATAAAAAAAATATATGACTAAATACCTACTCAAACAATAATTTTTATTTTAAAACACATTTTTTTCTACATTGGCACATTTTCTGCGCCTTAAACAGTCATGTTTAGTATCGAGTTTCTATGACCTTAGTACCTACTTAACGCAATACGATTTACGAACTGAATATTGCAACAAATACTACACATAGCTATACCTCGGAACATTAAATTGAGCATGAACCATCCCCTTTCCAGCCATTTCCCTTCGAGATAAACACGCGTATTTTTCCTATCTATACCCACTTTGACATTACCTTCTCCGTTTACGACCCTTTTTATTTTAGAGAGATGTTACGACGTAATTAAATATATATGCGTCAGTTTCCTGCCAAAGATCTGTTTGGAATACATGACATATCATCACGTTTGTATTAAAAATATAAACAACGGACATAGTATTAAATTTAAAAGAGAATTTGAATGTTTCCTGCCTTGTCCATAATTATTCTTAAACTTGATATTAATTTTGTTTTTGTATTTGATTATATCATGATGACAGATTAAGTACGTGCAAAATTACATGGATCAATTTCATGTATGTGCCCAATTTCAAAACAAACATCTAACGGACATACAAATATTTGTCCCGTGCCAGAATCGAACCGACCTTTAGTTCAGAAAGCCAAAACTTCATCTACTGCGCCAATTGTGTCACTGAACCTAGTTGTATGTGAACCCTTCGAAAGGTCACGCGCATAGCCGGTCAATGTAATACGTAGTATACGTTTATGCGTGTTATGACGCTAGCCTGGTTTAAGCCTATCAACAGAACGATAAGATAAACATTAACAAAACAATAGTCTTTTTATCATGAAGAGAAAGTTTAGGAAATTTTACATTCTAGAAACAGAACTCTAGCTCCTCACAACAGGCATAGTTGACACAATTTTTCCTTCGCTCTCAATTTAAGCAATGTTAATTGTTCGCTTGTTGTAAGTTTAACGACCCGCCCAAAACTGAGAGCGAACTAGATGTCATGTTTGACATGACACAGAGCTATACAGCACGTATAGTACTGGTTTCCCGCACAATGCTCGCTCCGTTATGACCACCATTGTTTTCCGCGCCGAATTCGGCGGCGTGTAGGTGTCACTTTTTATTCACACGCTATTGCGATTATAATAATGACGAATTGATTGGGCCAACGATCTTGTAATGAGGACAACGGATTGCAATTGTGGGTGTACTTATGATTCAGAGGAGTGAAACGAGGATGAAAGGCCCGTTGTTTTGCCCCAGTTTTTGGAGACAGGCGACGCGACAGTAAATTGTCTGTTGACCAAGTTAGATGGATTTATATTACAATGAGTTCAAAGTGCATAATTAATATTGTAGTAGGGAACGCTAGAGATCGGTTAAAAGTAAATGAAGCGAAGCTTCGAGTTATTGATTTTATTATGGATGATACGAAGGAATTGTGTCACGAAACGTAATAAAATTTTATCGGAGGTGGTTATCTTCGTGCGGTTCTGTTCAGATATCGGCAAATACAAACGTTTATACCTATTTAATTTTGTTGCCTAACCTACATATCGAGCATTTTGTGTCATTTGCAGTATTACTGCGGCGTCGCGGCTTCCTAATGAAGTTCAGTTTTGCAATATAAACTAAATATAAAAAAATATAGTATAAGTACGAAGAGCCTCATGTTCGTTGAACATGTAAAATGCAGATGTTTTATATTATTAATGTGTAATGGTACATTAATATCAATCAAAAACTATCTAAGAAGCTAATAACAATAATAAGAAAATATAACGCGTAGTAAATTGTAGGAAAATATCATACAGCTATAGCAACATAAAAGTCGTTCAGGACGCTTGTTGATAATGTGTTATCAGAAATCCGCGTCGCCACAATTGTTTTAACAATTTGACTCACATTTTTCAATAATGAACTAAGTTCCTCGGTAGTACTTAGTCATTACATTATGGTCGTCAAGTGCATTCGTAATAAGGTGATACAAGTGAGGTTTACAATGAGACAGCTTCACACGAACTCTGAATATTCATTGGAATTTAATCTGTCATGTTCCATCGACACGTATTTATTTGTTTGTAAAGTAAATATATTTCTTTTGGTTTATTTTATAAATGATCGAATGAAGTAAATACTGAATATCTTACACATTGACACGTTTGTTATGTTTTTTGGTGTCGAATTATCGATGTGAAAATGTGTATGTAAATTTTTCAATTAACTCCGTTAAGCTGAAATTTTGGAAACTGACTCGAACCAGGCGTAGGTACTATACCCGGCACGTAACTTGGCAAGAGTCGTTACGAGTTCATATTTTAACGTTCTTATGTACATAAATGTATAAAAAAAAAGATTGTTTTTAAAGTTTACTAGCAATGATACAGGCGAGTAATAAAACTTTGCTTTTGTTGCATATAGAATATGTACATACGCTCTCACTACTCCAAAACATTGCCAAGTTACTTGCCGGCAACTATACTAGTGACCAGATGTACTCTTCCGACATTTTGAATAGATATACCCTTCCGAACTTCCAGTAACACCGTGTATAATTATGCGCTTTGCATTTACTTAACCTACACAAGTAATAAATGACAGTTGACAGACGTCTTTCTTTCATTACCCCGGAACTAACATTGACCCTACACTGCGTGCCTTCCCTGAACTTGACTGTCCATAATTACAATACAATCGAACAATTAATAAAAACTCAAGCCTTGTCATTTTTTACAGAAATCGAGAGCATTAATCACCAAAGTGTTAGAATTGGCAGCCAATTGGGAAAACGTAATTAGTACCAAGGTTACATGTAATGGATATCTAATCTTAATTGTTTGTTGTATACGTAATTGTTGATTAACTTTGCAGTGTACTATTTCCTTGAAGGCTTTGTACATATATGGGTATACGGGTCAAGAGTATCGAAGACCATTTGAAACAAAGCAAATAGTATTCATGCATGAGTAATTAAATTTTCGTTTTTTTTATTGCAATAATTTCATAACTACAACTACTTCGTTTTTTTTAATACCTCACCATTCACAGGTTAAAAGGTATCGCTATTAACAATAAAACTAAGTTTTGGCACTGTTACCATACAACTATAAAATACTCTAATTAAAACTCTTTGTAGCACATTCCTACTGATTAAAACTACCAAGAAACAAAAATCACAACGCATATTTTCCTACAAACGTCAAAAATATTATCGATGACCAATAATGACAAATAATAATAACAGGAAACCAGCTGCATCTTAACAGGAAATCATTAACTTCCGAATTAGTCATTAGAATGATTCATAGAGCGTCAGGTGCGATGGCAATGCTCATTCGTACATGACCTATCTATGTTACGGCTATTTATGTGCAATCAGTAATTATCTATGTTTCATAACAACACTATCTATGCGATAGGTGCTCGTAAAACTTATTTAGCATACCTCAAATGTTAAAGTTGGCCTTTAAGCTTACCGGATTCAGCAAAATACCGCATTTTACATGGAATGTCGACCTATCTGCCCTCCACAACCCATTTTACAGTATTCCATGGCAAGAATAGTGTCAGACTTGTAATGACGACTACCAAAGATCTAAGTGTCTTGGGCCATTCTTTTTTTCTAATTTTAAAAGATTACTAGCGATGTGGGTCGCATATTTTTTTTTTCTTTATTAAGATTACTAGCAATGTGGGTCGCACATTACTAGTAATCTCGTTAACCCCTCGTGCTAAGCTAAGATGCTTGTGTTACGAGTGGGTTCACGTCGGTAGTGTAATGGGTGGGATTCGAAACCACAACCACATGATCACAAATCCGACGCCCTAGCCATTAGGCTACCGCCGCTTCAATCAAATATTGATGGTCATTATACTTTAACTAAGCAACCATAAATTTTAATTCGCATAAGACTGTATCTTAATAAGGAATGTACACTATCATATTACCATCTCGATACCGCTCGAGCCTGAGAGGCTCTCAAATCAAAATAATGTCTGTCATTTGTTTCTTAAGTTATCTGAGAGGTAGCAGAGGTATTACTGTAACTTCATACTATTAATGTCTAGACTGGAAAGCGAAGCTTTAGATCTCAATGCATTATTTTATTTTCAGATCTTTTTGGCACAAGTTACCGTTCTTCACTTAAGTGCATACTTATGCGGGAACACGAGGACTAATTGATGATGCAGTACTTAGAATGTAGTGCTTTATTAAAAGCATGTATAGTATAATGAAATTATATTAAAACGAGAACGAAGTAACAGCGAGGTGCGCCGACAGTACTATTATTCGTTCGTCTATGTATTATTATAGAGGTAACTCAGTCTGTCTGTGACGCTTTCAAGGGAAAACCACTACCAGATTTTGATGAAATTTAGTATGAGGTAAGGTTTATACCACGATAACCGCCATCCGTGAAGCTAATGCCAATATCATACATTTAATATGAACAATATTGTAGAACACAGTAGTTGGATTAAAAATATAGGATACTAGCTCTGGCCTGCAACTCCGCCCGCGCGGGTGTCCGTTATCGCGGCAAAAAGTAGTCCTCTCAAGCCAAATTTCAAGTACAAAGTATCAAATTTCTTTAAAATCGGTTTAGTAGTTTAGGCGTGATTGCGTTAAACACAGACAGACAGAATTACTTTCGCATTTATAATATTTTAGTAAAGATTATTATCGTGTATTACAGACCACACATAGCTATAAAACCTAAGTAGGTACAGGTATATACACTTTCTTAGATATACCATATCTTACTATCGAAATATCGTCTCGAAAGAGAGGTCATTGATAATCACAGGTGATAACCGATAACATATCTAAATTGTTAATATTACATATTTATTATTTTTCTTATTTCTTACAAAAAAGCCACTGCTAAAATTACCATTATAAGCACTTTTGGTGTATTAAACTCTCTTAAAGGTCACTAAATCGTTGTGAAGTTGTTCGTAATTTCTCGACTCATCATGAAATACTTGGCCTTGTAAAGAAACTCGTAAATACAGCCGTTTGTTGAATATTTCTGCTGAATCTAATATTCAATGGCGTCGGGAGGAACGTTATCAACAATTCGTGCCTTGTTCGCGCCGTTTACGAATGCCAGATGTGCTCAATCTAGTTTCACCATCACGAATTTCCATTATCTATTACGGTATTAGGAATTAATATCGAATATCTTTGTTACTTTGTATTATCTTATATTTATACCACCTGTAAGTGTACATTATGGATTGCAATAAATGATTTTGATTATGATTATCTTGCTTAATATTGCTCTATTAAGTTTTTAAATATATTTTTTTTACAATCTGTTACATATAATTAAAAACTAAGCCCGACAAAACGTATTTTTTACTGTAGGTCCTACGTATAGCCTATTGTTTCAGTTTTGTATACAATAACGTATATCTGCATCGTATTGCGTCCATTTTTCCCCAGATGCTTTTTCTCACAGCCATATTATGTGTTTCCCACTGTCAATTCGCGGTCAACGCGACAAGTGTATATTAGCAGCATTAACAATATTTATTAAATAAGGCAATTAATTAAAAAAAAATACCGGTCTTTAGAGAATAAAAAAAATATTTTCTTTTATTAAAACAATAAAAAAGATTGAAAAAGATCGAGCGTTTTAAATATCAGGAGTGGGGTCTTCGTGACGTCACAACATTAGCAAAAATTATAGGACATAGTGACGTCACGCGAATGTTTTATTCATTTCGTTTGGATTCTTGTTCTTTCTGTGAGTAAAATTATTATGCTGGTATCTTTACTAACACTCATAAAAACAGATCTTTGTTGGCAGACGAGTCACGGATCGATGAACATAGTCTGGCGGCAACATTTACATTTTCCGTTGTAACCACCATTAATATTCATGGATTTAATGTTTCTGATTTCTGTATACGCCTAATACAGTTTGTGTGGACTACGTTTGATGTTGGTTTCGATTATAAAATAATAATATTAAGGTAAAGGCTTCTGATAAGTTAATTTTGTTTTTATTTTGACGTTGAAAGTTTCTGTCTCATCAAAAAAGTTGAATATACGTGAGCTAACATGACCTAGTTAAATAAATGTAAAAGCAGTAATTTGAAGCCTGTGCCTTTGTCAAATAACTTTTTTATATCAGCTCACTATTCTTATACATTTATATTAACATCGCGAAAGCAATACACCACTGCTTTCCCTACACTCGGATGAAATCATATTCCGTACAGCGTGAAAAGCAATCGACACCCGTCACGGAGTAATTTATTGTAATAACGTCTTTATATTCAAGTTATAAGATCTAGATTCGCGTAATGAATGTCGTGTGGAGCGTGCATCGTTATAATAGAGTTGGAAGCGAAAAACTTAAGTTCCGTCGCTCCGCTGCGCGCACCCCGGCAATTTAATACGAGCGAATCTAAGGTGAAGTATTAAGGCTAGCAGCTAACTGAGCTTGGATTCTTTTTGTATGGGGCAGGGAACTGTTACGGTCGCCGAGGATAATATAATTCAGGACGCTATACGAGGGTATTTTGTGCACATTCTATAAGGCCACCGACCGACTCAACATAATATTCATAGACTGAACCGCAAGTCCGCAATGTCGGAATCACTGTATGCTTGAACCGAAATCGAATTTGCATACCTCCACATCAATTAGGTGTCCTTCCCACAGCTGCTCAATTCTACGAAAGTAGCTCTACAACAGACAATGGAACAAAAAAAACCGCCTACTTTTCTGTTGAGGTGCGCGATAAAACGCCCACTTTCTACGGCACGATAAAGCGCACACGCAGATGATCTGGTCAGGTCACATGCGCTGCATTACGCAAACCGGATATAATTTTGTCAGGCGTCTGTCTGAACGGATTTTTGAAAGTCGCCATATTGCACCATTATGCTTTGTCCTCGAGTGAAAAGTGTGACGAGTGTCAACCGTATTTATGGGAAATGTGACCATTACATAGAAGGTCCGCCTATTTACTTTCACACCATATTCCCTCAAGCGTTGAGATGATGACTCCGATAAAATGTTTTGCTTATATCAACCAATCAATCAGGAGTTTTTCTTTTGTTTTTCAATACTCTGCGGAAGGTAGATAATAACTTTCACGATAAAATATGTGTTACAGTACGTTACAAATCACAATCTTATCTCAATATTGCGGCATTATTTACGAGGAAACACAGCATTCAAATGAAGTTTCGCGTACAATCGTGACAAATGATGAATCATTTAAATTGTAAAGCGATTTTTTTTTTCTAACGGAATTGGGGCAGTGACTCGAATACAATTTCCATTAAAATGTTCAAAACAAGACAAGCCATTAAGTCGACCACTATGTAATTACACGAAACGTGGCAAAAACTGAGGCCAAAGAACAAAGATCTGTTCTCCTTAAACTGGTTTAATTAAAGTGGCCACAATTAAGACTTCCTGCGCCGCGTGGTGAGTTTGCACTTGCCTATATTTAAGTAAATAAGTAATGACGAAGTAAAGGCAGTAACTACTGATTTGACAAAACACGTTACTTTTGTAAAGCAATTTTCTTTGTGTCGCGGTAATTGCTTTGTGCGTAAACTCAAGATTAAACTTAACTCAAGGACGTACAAACGAAAGAAACTAGGATTCAAATTAAAAATAATTGATTTTTTTTTTTTCAATCCTTTAGCTTGTCTTGTATAGTAATAAAAATAAAAACATTACATTAGATATTCAGACATAATGGTTTCCGAAAGCTAGGATAAAACATAAATTACTGGTTTATCACTTTAAACAAATAACAAATTCCTGGAAGTTTCGTCTAGATATTTTAGCAAAACTCGACTATATAAATACTGGTTTCAGTTCCAAGAAACACAATTCCACAGAATTACGCCTCACCAGTAGCATGCGGATTGGTATTGAGTGCCTTAGCTCACTATAAAAAGCATCGTTTGTCAAAACAAGACCGGGAGTGCAGTGAATTTATTTCTGACTAAAACCTTCATGATATATCAGCACATTAATCTCACACGGACATCGAATACAATATTGTTCCAATGTGTTTCGTATCGATTATTGTTCACGATCGTTATTTGATACGGCAGTAGCAGAATTTCAAGCGGATCAAAGCTAAGCAACCAAACGATTTCAATTCACAAGGCGTCGGTCTGGCGGTATAGTGTTTAGATTTATACAAATAGTACCGGCCAACCCATATTTCTTCATGTCATGGTGGCCTAGCGGTTCAAAAACTGGATTCTGTCGCACGGGGTAAAACCCAGGCAAGTACCAATGTGACTTTTTCAAAGTTATATGTACTTTCCTAATTATTCTAAGACACACACATAATAAACGGTAAAGGTAAACATCGTGAGGAAACGTGGTGATCAATGCTCATCCTTATCTATATGGAAATAGGGCTGTGCCCAGCAGTGGAACATTTATAGGCTGGTATCATTATAACCCATATTTCTAGTAGCTATTGGTTATAGAGAGATATAGTAATTGGGTTGTGAAGTTAACAGGATGAAGAACCGACATTGTATTAACAATATCCATTCAAGAAATAAGTACTTCAGCTAACATAGCCTCTTAGTAGCTTTTAGTATTAACATACACGTACCTATAAATAAATTATGTATTCTGCAATTTCATTTACAAAAAGTATAAATCGGGTTTAGAATTCATAATTTTTCGCGATTGATCTGCATAATTTTTTAGCATGTTCAACTACAAAATCTCTCATATTTCGTATAGAATTTAGACGAATGAGAATGCCAAATTGATTTGTATATCGCTATTGGATTCTGGCAGTAACAGCGTTAACCGAGAAATACTATAGCATTTCGATGTACTCGAGAATAACAATAAATGTTCTCGTCGATCTCAAGTGCTGGCAGCTGTAGGCATTAACAATGCGATCGGTACAGGTGTGCACAACAAGCATTGTTTCACTTAGTACTAAACATTTATTGATGCAATGCGTATGCAACGCGCAGGAGAGTATTCAGGACGCGAAAACGAATTCTTTTTTTACTTATTACCGTTAATTAAAGGAAATACCGTTCGGATACATGTTTCCGTTTTTTTTTTTCGGAGATGATGTTAAGTGCCGTTGTAGGACGCATTAAGCCTGATTTCTAGAATAATTTTTCTGAGACGTTCTTCTTTAAAAGTTAAAACAATCAGAAATCGTCAAGTCATCCAAAATAATGAACGTAATTTTACTTTCACTTTTTTTATTAAAAGCCAATTTTAATAGAATTCGTAATTTTTTAACAGCGCTTTTTCATTCTTTCTTACAATTTTATTGGCCGAAATAATTGAGCGACGAAAATCATATTAAGTATAACATAATTCTTTCAAAAGAAGTCATATATGGTAACTACAACGGAAATACTTATAATTATATTATTAAGTGTCAAGGTCAGGTTTAAATATATTTTATTGTGCCCTTGATTCATGAGCACAAATATAATGAATTCAAGATACTTATTCAATTAATGTAACGAATAACAATTAACTTGAACTCTCGCCTCATAAATATACAATAGAAATAAATAAAAATGTCTATTCCTATCCTATTATAATATATATATCCTAGGATTCCCTATTACATAATCTGTTATTTTATAGCTTGAAAGGTATGAGAGTTTCCGTACAAGATCTGGAGATATAAAATCAGTTTTTGGTTCACATGTTTAGCTTCTAGGTCACTCTAGTAAGACGATACACTTGCCTCACGAGTATCTACAATTCTTGATAGCAACTATTGGGTTAAGTCCTCCAAAACACCTTAATTGAATTTCCCCTAAATAGTTATGTGACTAAGACTTTAGATTATTCACCGTTTAGTGTTAAACCGGCTATTAACACATCTAAAAACTACTTTTGTGTGACACAATCACAATACTTTTTTTTTTACTTTCGCTCAGTCACAATGCGATGTTAAGAATATTTCATAATAACCTTAAATTGGAAACATAACGTCTTTGTTGCGTTATGCTTATTACCACGATTTACGTTTCGTATGAATATCGTAATGTCAGCTGGATGATGGTAGATTCAAGGCGTCTGAATTGTATGCTAATGTGTTTTGTGATTAGATTCTATTTTATTTCACTTTTACAATCA
Organism: Plusia festucae; assembly: GCA_950381575.1. NCBI lineage: Eukaryota > Metazoa > Arthropoda > Insecta > Lepidoptera > Noctuidae > Plusia > Plusia festucae. The sequence continues at coordinate 4,885,527 of OX494456.1, read as the reverse complement.
AAAGAATACAGACAAAACCTCAAATAACGTAGAAACATTTGCACATCAGTTTGCAGTCATGAAAACCATCCTTAATTCCAAGTGGTAAGATCGATTTTCGTATTTTATCACCTACATCATACAATTTCATCAAAAGAAATTCGGAGACAAGTTTTACAACAGATATTAATATTCATAATCGTAACCTAAAAACTCAATCTACTTAAGATACAACGATTCGATAGGTACATATCGGGTTTCTTAGTGCTTCAGCTACCTTTAGGTATTTGAATCCATTGACCTCCTGGGTCGAGCTTCATAAGCTAAGAGATAAAATACTCCATCGATCATAGCTCCGTGATTGATAGTAATCACTGAGCACTTATTTTTTTAGATTCAACATTGACATATTGTTTATGAAGTTGGACCTCGATGTTTGAACTTTGATTGTGGAAAATCCATTTAAAAGTAATCATTGTAGACTCATCTGTTTCAATGAATTGTAATACTCGAAAAAATTTACCTGTTTATTAAATATTGTTTTATCTATTTGCTTTTGAGATGTTTAAATTTTATCATATTTATGCTGTCCTTGCTAAGCAATGGGACAGTGCAGGATAATTACAAAAACAAGTAGTTACTTTCAATATAATTATTCAGTTTATAAAGGATTAAGTTAAAATGAATGTTATACCTATTCAATGAGATAATCAGGTGCATAAAACTGAACAACTTTCCCCAAGGAACATAGGTCGAAATCTTAAAATGGAAAATTTTCTTTTCATACAAAGAGACAGGTCACGTGACTTATGTTTGTATGAAAAGTTAATTTTAAATTTTTTGAACTTCTATTTTTTGGACTCGTAATGACATTGCACGTTAATGCACTTCCAAGTACTTACTAAATTACTAAGCAAGTTAACTTTATGACTAATCTACGTTGAAAGATAACTTGTATTAACATTAAGCTTTAATACAAGTAGGTATCGTTTTCTCCTAAGCATTTATATCTGACTACTTAGTGCTTAAATATGCGTGTAAAGTGCCGGTTAAGTTTATAGCTGGTTCCAAATAAGTCGATCGTGGGAAGACTTTCCTATAATTTTATAGGTTCTGTGAGTCTGTGGTCTTCAAGTAAAAGTAGATAAACATTCATGCGGTTGCAAAGATGCACTAAAGTTTTCTACGTAGCGAGGTAAACAGATGCAAAAGCATTGTGTAGAAGATTTGCGGTCATTGAGTGTGAAAGTTTATATGCAAATCGGTTATATACAAAAATCAAAATCAAAAATAATTTTATTTCGAGTAGATTTTTCAGGTACTTTCAAAACTTTAAATGACTGTTAGTTGCGCGGTTCCAAGGTGTCATTCCTATGGAGAAGAACAGACAAGAAACTCCATAGGATACTCTTTTAAAAATGGTTTTATGTATACAATGCAAAATTATATTCAGTAAATAAATGCAGGGTCTTTCCTGGACTGGCCTTTTTAAGAAAGAACCAGATCGACCTGAGCAAGCCTGTGCCAACAGATGGCAAGCATGCCTCGAATAGCTCATGCAGCTCCACCATTTTCGAGGGAGCTGCACAACCCGACACACAACAATACCACCAGTGACACCATAAACATACGGAGATATTCGAGATGGCTGATACTGGAAACAAAAATCGAGAGAATCAATATTAATTAACATAATGTTATCTCTTTGATGATTATCGTTGAATTAAAGGAATAAAATGTGATTTTTCGTGATGACACGCAAGAGACTGTAATAGATAAACGTTAGTTTGCTTTTCGCAAGATATTGATCAAATTCTGCGAAAATAATAATGTGTTTTGTGACAACAAAAAGATTAAGAAGAAAGTTTTTGAAATTATATGCAACATGTTTTATTATGTAATGTAAGCGAAGTTTAATTGTGAATACGTAAGCAATCGTATTATGATTCTACGTCATATTTGTTGGGTAATCGAAATATGAAACAAAACACATTGTCTACGAAAATAAAAGGACAGTATCAGTCAAAATGAAAGTTTCACGACGAAACATTATTTGAAATTTTTAATTATGTAAGTATTTTTATAGTTATTTATTGCTTTATTTTTTAACGTTTAACCTAACTTAAAATAATGAAAAATTGGTACTGAATTTCCATGGTATCGTCATATTTTTACACTAGCTTTTGCTCGCGGCTTCGCCCGCGTGGGCGTCAGTTACCGCGGCAAATTATAGCCTATAGCCTTCCTTAATAAGTGGACTATCTAACAGTGATATAATTTTTCAAGTCGGTACTGTAGTTCCTGAGAAACTCTATAGCTTTATAACATAAGTATAGATAATAATAATACCCGAAAAAGTTAAAAAACAGTAGCATACTGGTAGCGGCATCGATTACGGTGCATTGTTCAATCATTTGAGAATCACTTGTGAGGCCTCCATTAATTCACCCTAACCCATATAAAATCATTCAATCGAAAATAAATTACAAGAATTCCACAGCTTATATACTATAACAATATATATATATAATTGTAGATGACTACCGGCATATAAATGTCCCATTACTGGGCACAGGCCTCTCCCTATATATTATAGAGAAGGGATGAGCATTAATCACCACGCTTGCTCATTGAGGGTTAGCGATTTCAGATTCCAATATTTTGGAATCCAGGTTTCAATGATGTCTTAGAATGATTAAGAAAGTACATATAACTTTGAAAAAGTCTCATTGGTACTTGCCTGTGTTCGATCCTGCTACCATGCGAATCCGGTAATTGAACCGCCACGATAGTAGATATTTATATAGCACTAGTTATAACCCGCGGTTTCACCCGCGTTAGGAGTTCCTTTCCTAATGACTATTCACTCACACAATTTCCAAACTTTTTTATTATCATTTTAAATAAAAACCTTATCCTAACAATAACGAACACAATAAAAAGGAATCATCCACTTTGGTGCAATCGTTCGGAAGGTATGCGCTTAGCAACACATTGGTCGATTCATTTTTATATTATAGAAAGATAATTAATGAACGATGCTGAAGATGCTCCGTTGGTGTATTGGCCCCAATAGAGAAAATATTGCCGTATGCAAAACATGTAGGTTGGTAAATAAGTACCTACACTGCATAATACTGCCTCTTTATAACATAATTTATATCTTATGCGAGGTTTTTTCATGCAGACAAGGCCACGTGGAGCGAACCACGTGTCGTAAATCTAGTTTCATAATTATAGACCCCGACTTCTTTCTTTGCTTTTTAAATTTATTAGACCAACATTTTGTTTTTTTTTGTGTTATTTTTTCATCATAATGAGATTATAAGCAATGTGGGTAGCACATTACTAGTATTCTTGTTAACCCCTCGTGCTAAGCTAAATGCTTGTGTTACGAGTGGGCTCATGTCAGTAGTGCAATTGGAACCGTCAACCACATGATCGCAAATCCGATGCCCTAGCCATTAAGGTACTGCTACTTCAAAAACAAAAGTGAGCATATAAAGTAAATTTACACTAAATACATATTATACATAAGTGTATTGTTTGTTTTGTCTATTTGTATCGCCAATTTATCAAAATTTAGCATCTAGGTATATCTAAATGTATTGTTAGGTAAAAAGCCCCTTTACCGTCCAGTACGTCGTTTTCTACGTCACATTATATAAGGTGTAGTTAACTTTGTTAGCCACAGTTAGATTTCCCTTTTCACATTAACTTCTGACACTAAAACAATGTTTAATTCGAATTACGTGTCAGTTAGTATGCGCACGATCACTGTATTAGTCACGGTTTTATATCAAAACAAGACGTTTAATTTTTTACAAAAAAAATTAAATGTTTCATAAGAATTGTGTTTATTTATACTTACAGTTATAAACGTATAGTAAAATGGGCATAGAAGATAAAAACTAAATATTGAAACTTTATAAAACATTCATTCAGGTACCTATTTATTTTAATTAAGTCATCAAGTTTCTGGATTGGTTTATTGAAAGCTGTGATATAATGAGTTTTACCTACGTAATCGAACCATACTGGGTTCGATGTCGGTTTAGGGATGACATTCTGAAGGGTTCTCAAAGGTCGGCTACGTTGAGCGTGGTAAATGTCAACAGCTTCGATAACTGTATAAATAAATTGCGATCAGATACGATCCTTGCATCGCTCAGCTCACTTTTATGCAAGGATATTGCACTCAGACAGTAAGCTGGTTATTTTTCTTAACTTATTGGTTTTGATCGCGTCTAAGCAGTTCAGACTTTACGAGATTCTGTATTGAACTTTTTTCACCGAGGAGACGGTGGCGGGATGACATTGATCGCTTCTTCGGAGTCAAGTAGCTCAAGACCGAAAATTTTGAGCCAAACGGAGGAGACCTTTGCCAGCAGTGGGACAATATTAGGTTATATTAAAAAAATTAGCTTGTTCTTAATGCAATATTGTTTATTTATAATCAGTCTCTACGTCGTAAACTTGAGATACGACTTATTACTGTAAATTCTTTAGGTATCAAATTAAATTACGTTTATAATATAATACATTCATTTGCAATTTACTTTATTGGTCTTTAAGGTACGCAAATATTCAGAAACTAACTCTATTACCGTAATTTAGAATTGTTCATTATGTAATTGTGATTACTTCAAACAAATATATCTTTAATTCTATAAAATCTTTATTCTTCTTTACCTCGACCAACTACAGTAATCTCATCCGTTATTCCACTAAATCATGACTGCGTTGCCACGCCGCCAGTTCTAATTAATCACTTCCATAATCTGAACAAAAAATAACGAATACCGTTTCTGTTGCATTTTCCTGTACGGTTGACTAATTAGGTAATATTTTTTGTACCTTAGCATGGCAACACTGCATTTACAAAAACATGTTAGACCATCAAAATTAATCACAATCTCTGTAATGCGTTCGACCGATATCGATTCGTTAATTAGTTGGTCTACACGCAAGCATTCTAATAAACACGACTAAATTGAAAGTTCAGTTTTTTATTGTTGTTTATTGACGATGACAGCCAACTGATTAATACTCACTTAACTTAATTCTCGAGTACTTATCACTAATAACACTTATAAATGACATGAATAATCACACTTTGCTAAAGAAATAGCTGAATCCCAGAATCCTACTTCCTACTAATACTATAAATGTGAAAGTGTGGATGTTTGTTACTCAAACACCTAAAAACGGCTGAACGGATTTGGATGAAATTTGGCATGTATGTAGCCTTTGACATGGATAAGAACATAGGCTACTTTTTATCCCGATTCCTTAGGTAGTTTGCGAGGGACGACCCAATTCTGAAGTCCACGCAGAAGAAGTCGCGGGATGAAGCTTGAATACTGAAACGCAAGTTAACTTTAACACGTTCTTAAATGTCTACCTTTCGCTACTTTACACCTTAAAATGACAGAGACAGCATAAGACTTAAACTTCAAACTGATTGACGTTTCAGTATATGGCCAACAGGATACATTTAATCTGAGATGTGACTGAGTCATCGCTTCTTATATAATTTTAGCCTCTAAAGCCGTTATTTAATTATTTAAATAACGATGCCTACACCTACCAACATTGATTGTTTAAAATGGCGTCCTTGTTAAATATTGCGACAGATATCACTTGAAACAAGTCAGGCAAGACCAGTCAAACATTACTCAAAATACAAAGAGAAGGGTGGTGCGGTGGGGGGCGCAAAATGACTAACTTACAAGACCTATGGCGAGTGTGAAACGAGATACAAGACAGTTTGTGTGAGATGCAAGTTCACATAATAGGTGGGTGAGAAAAAGACGACAATATCTTGTATTGCTTTTCAGCCCCGCCAATACAGCGGCCGAAGAACAGGTCCTCTTCAAAAGACACCTTATTATTTCGAGTCTAGGTATTCAGAAAGCCCACCTTATCCCTTGAAAATTGCCTTATATTAGGCCGTCAAGAGAATACATGTTTTATTTAATGATGCTAAGTACTTAGTTACAGACTTAAGTTATATTTTTCTCACAGTAGGTATTATTATATTAGTGATGGCTAAAACGTTGTAATCGAGACGGCAGTTTCGAAACTTGTTCAGTGTCATAATAATCGCCTATCTCCCTAAGTGTGGTGATTAAGGTATCCCAAGAACCTCTTAAAGCAACTGTCTGATAAATATAGGGCAGGTTTAACGATATTTACTGGTTTGGAGTAGGCTGGTTGAATATCCTGTATCTGAAATCAAATGTTGTGGTTGCTTGGATACTTGAGCAGGGAGTCTTAGAACTTTGTCGATGTCTTATGTAAACTTCGTCACTTAAAGATACGTTAAGAACCTTTCACCATTCTCACCTTTGTCCATTACACACAGATCTGGCAACCCTGTATACCAAAGAAATAGGCCGTACACGCACTATTTCTGTACGCGAAAATGTCGCGCAACTCTTGCATAATGTCGGTTACGTCCATCTATAAATAAGCAAGCCGTTATGCCGTCTACTTAGCAAAAGCAGTACATTTCACAATACTTTAGCCTAATCGATACTAAGATAATGCTGAAATATAGAGCAAGCTAGAATGGAATAAATTAGACTCGAAGTTAATTATTTCGGACATAAATATTGGATATTATTGCTTGGCACGATTCCTTATATATCTTAACATATATAAATTACACGTCACGTTGTTTGTCCGGGATTGACACCTAAACTACTTAACCGATTTTTTTGAAATTTGAGTACCGTGTGCAGTTTGATCCAACTTGAAAGATAGGATAACTTACATCACAATTATATAAAAAAAATTGAGACCTCCAACAGAGCTGCGGGAAGCAGCTAGTAGGAATATATATTTAAGTAAATTATGGGCATAGAATCGAATAGTATAATTAAAATGTATAGATAAGCCAAGTAAAATATTTAAGGTTAAAATTACGCTAATCTAAGTTTACGTTGAACATCTTCGTAATAATGTTTACTAACTTAACTAACAAACATTAAGTTAATATTTATCTGAAAAGTTTAACGCGTAGAGTCAACACAAAGCTAATGCTAATAGCCAATAACATTGCCTAAGATCGTCGATTGTTTTTATTGTAATTGCAAACCGGACTTGTGTGACCACTTGACTCTTATGGCAAATATTCATTATTAAACATGTATTTGTACTTTCTCCTAATGAATGACTATAAAACCGAATATGTTGATAATTAATTAACTTTTCATCATTGCGAACTAAAGAGAAACGAATAATTTAAATATGCACTAAAACTTTTCAGTACAAGTAACTGACTTTACGTTTTTATATATACCTAGGTATATAAATATATGCTTCTTTGTTTTTCACTACCAAAGAATAACATAATGAATAAGTCGTATTTTTATCAAAATTTCATCTAAAGTAGAAAACCTCAAAGTTCAGCAGTAACATAGGTCTTGTAATCATGCGATATCTGATAGTTAATTTATTGAAAACATCAAGTGATAACCACTTGGGCCCAGTTTTTTGATCCCGAGTTAGCTCAACCAATGGTTAAATATGCTAACTAATGGTTTCAAACTTCGGTAGAACGCGTTTAATCATCAATTTGTATTCTTACAAATGGTTAAATGATTTATATAATGATAACTCTCAAACTTATTTTACGATTTTATAGACTAACAATTGATGAAAAAAATTGAAACCAGTAGTTTTAACCATTGGTTGAGTTAACTCCGGATCAAAAAACTGGGCCTTAGTTAGCGAACTAATAACTAACAGTCTAGATAAGAAAGTAAAGTAGATCATAGTACAAAGTCCTATCGTACCCGCATTGTGTTACAAGACAAACTCAGTCTGGATTCTAGACCATGGAGACAAACTAGTCTAGACTCAATACGATACACTCAAGCATATATATTACCTATTTATACTTGATTAGGATTTAGCTACTACGTTCAAGGGCAGTTTGTTAAAACATTTTTTTTATTGTTTTATATTGTACAAATCTTACCCAGTAACTTGTTCGATGTTAATTTTGCAAGCAACGATGTTTACCTGAAAAATAAAGACATACAATTAATTACATTAGTAGAAGTGGTTAGAAATTTATACAAAAGTGAAAGCACATTAATTTTTAAAACACATTTTAACCTAATGTAAAATCTTTTAGATGACTATCTTATGTTGCACATTTATTTATAAGTAATATTTCTTCTTACGTAATAGAAAGCTTTTTGCAATGTGATAGAAAATAATGTAAGAGAAACTAACTCCCGGTTTAAGTAAAATCGGTAAACAGAAAAAAAATGTATTACTTCTGTCAAACTATTGTCGGTCTTTGACATCTAATGGCAACTTGACAACAGATATAAATTACAGCTTTTATGAAAACTTAGATAAAGACTGAAGCTAGCTCGTACGTATAGGTCGATTCAAACTTAATGTCGGCTGTGAAGTTAGTTACACACTGCGCAGTACCTCAGCCCGCACCCCCGCTTATGCATGAATTTGTTACTGCGCAGCGACTCGCCTCGTGTTCACAGTCGCCATTAAGTTTGAATCTCACCGTACCTCATAGTAACAAATAGAAAACATCGTACAACGTATGAGGTCACTTCAATTGGCCACAGAATCTCTATTAACCCAGTAAGATAACCCGTCGACTTTGTCAATAAATACAATGTTTGAGCATAACACTTATCAAATTGGAGATCTTAATTAAGGCAAAAACACATTCACGTTACGTTACAAAGTAATGACGTTACCTTTTGTCTGGTCAAGCGTTAAATTCGTCGCTTTTTTAGATAAAGGTAATTTAACAAATTAACTTTTTGAAGGTGAACTTGTCGTAATTTGGGTATATAATGAGGTGATTGTTTCACACGCGGTCTTTAACAATAGTCCTTATTTTGCAAGTTAACGAGATCTCATCAATCATTAAATAGTGAAATAAAGAGCTATTTATTCTGTCGCATAAAAGAAAGCATATAAGTTATATTTACAACTTTATTACAATAGAACGATGTGTTCCGTTTATATTTCCAGCGGTCCTCTCGTCGCGTCGGATAGATTGTAACGTAAGCTAGACATGTTTAACGTCTTTTTGTCTAGACATTTTACTGAATACTGTGATTCTGTATAAAAGCGATTTTAAACAGTTTGGCCTTTATTTTAAAGGGGGTCAAGTGCAATTCCGTCGATTAGCTCCGAGACGTCTATAATGGCTTATTTAATTATTGCTGCACTAGTTTGAGACAAATAATGTAGTATCAAAATAATTATTTCAGGCAGGCAGAAACATGACTCAAATACTTAAATGAAAATATAAAAAAACAGCAATCATTTGCAAAAAAAACTATTGGACTTAACATCGTAAAATACACCTGGATATAATGGAAATAATTTTGGTAGCCGAAAATAATTGGAAGAACGTTAACAAAACACTTTCCCCATCTAGTGGTCACTGTGGTCAGTCGTGCGAAATGTCTGTTCACTAACAACCGCGATCTAGATTCAGAATTTCACATTCGACTAACAAAATGCTATGTCATTTGCCAGAATTAGCTAAATTATTAGTGTCATCGTCTGGCCAATGTAATTTTGGTTATTATAGTGAAAATTAATTAGGAGGTTATTCATCGTCAGCAAGTTAGCAAAACCTTGCCCTAATTTGTGACAATATTACTAAACATAATACCAATCAAAAATCATATTATATGTATAGGTATAGATATGTTTGAATAATCTATACTAATATTATAAACAGGAAACATTAGATTGTTTGTTTGCTTGAATAGGCTCCAAATCTACTAAAATCCGACCGAATTAAAAAATATTTCACTGTTGGAAAGCTACACTATCCCTGGGTGACATGGGATACATTATATTAAAAAAAACTTCGAACCGCGGGCGCAGCTGCGGGAAACAGAGAGTTTTTAATAAATAGGGAAATTGTAAGGTTATAATTGTTAACTAAAGGCTCACAACGTTACACACGCACATAACCTTGAGGTTTACATCAATAAGTACACAATATTATCTCAAGACTATGTAAAAGAGGCAAATTAATCTTTCAGCTTGACAGCAACTTGCATCTCCAAACATTATCTACCGAAGTGTCAACATTGTGTGAACTATGAAAAGGCAATGACCCCGTCCGATGTCAAATGCGTTCAATAACATTATTTTCAGGTCAAAATTAGTATGAGGTAGTCATCGACTTGCGTGACGAAAACCTTCGAGCCTTAGATTAACGACCTCCGGTCAGGTGTTCCGGTTTGAGAGCAACTTAATCTACTTTTAAACGGTAACTTTGTAAGTGAATTTAATAATTAATGGAAGTTTTCAATGAAGTCATGCGTGTAATTGTAAAGTCACCCTTTGAGGGGTGTTTACGCATATTTGAGGCGATCTATAGTAGACTAGCCTAAAATAGCGTTGTTACGTCGTAGCCTGGTTGTTCGCTGGTGTGGAACAGACCACGCCACATAACTATGGCTGTTAGCCACTGATGCATGATATAGCCAAGGAATCGCGCATCAACATGAATTACTAGAATTGATACGTCATCTTTAGCGGATATTATGCTTTCTAAAATCATGACTTGAATTTTATTAAAACAATAATGTACTCGTATTTGCTTTGAAAGTTCCCTTCTCTCGGAAATAAGTAAAATCGGAGTGTAATGCTAGCGTAAATATACTTATAAATAAAAGTAATAATCAAGACTTTGCGCGAACACTTTATTTTATTTGGCTCTCAACGCATAAAATTTGCACTCCGTATCAAAGTAGCTTTAACTTGAGATAAAATATATATCTACTCAATTAAGTAATCTTTCGGTGGAACCGAAATCTTAAAGGTCATAAAAATACAGTTGTATAATTGCACTGCTATTATTTCTTGAACGAAGTATTTTATACTCATACCCAGTGAATATGTAAACTTTAAAACACGAATTCTATAAATCGGAAAAAAAAATACTAATAAAAATAATCTAAGTTAAGTCATCGTGTGGGAATGGACGTCGAAATTAGTCTATCTATATATATAAAACTCTTCCGTTACTGACTGACTGACTGACAGACAACGCACAGCCGAAACTACTGATCGTAAAGAGCTGAAATTTGGCATGTGTGTTTATTGGGAGGAGTAGGCTACCACTAAGAGAGGATTTTTGGAAATTCCCCCCCAAAGGGGAGAAAAGGGTGGTAAATTGAAAGTCATTACTCCACGCGGACGAAGTCGCGAGCAAAAGCTAGTTATGTATAAATTAATATACTATGAGTAACATCATATGTTAATGTCGATCGATCAATGTTCTCGAAGACGTAAAGAAAATAACGATATCCGTTTCCGCTGGAGTACACGCACACAATGACCTCTACTGTCAAAGGTACGTCAAATTGTTTTTGTGACGAACCCCCATTATTCTCTAGAAATATTGTCCTTCAATAAAACCTAAATAAAAGTTTAATTACGATGGGGTCAAACAACCTAGCAATGACGTCAAAAACTCAAATATTTTTATATAAATGTGGAAAACATCACATACATTGCTCCGAATCCAAAGTAAGTAGCGACAGTAGTAGTAGTAGACAGTACAGTAGACAACGAAGGTACCACAAACACCCAGACCCGTGACAATGTAGAAAAGTATTTTTACTTCATTGACCCCGTCCGGGGATCGAACCCGGGACCTCAGAGCTAGCGACACCTTGAAAACCGGTGTGTAAACCACTCGACCACGGAGGTCGTCGAAATATTATGTAGTACATAGGAAATTCCGACGCACAATTACAAGTGATATACCTATAAGTTATTAATAAATATGAAATAACAAAAACTTATTGATATAAATGTATTTTATCCTAGTTAATTACCTCATTGTGACTACTGAAGCTTATTGTTATTTATTTTAAGTATAGAGGACATAACCAAGATCATTTAACAAAAGAAGTCTGGTTGCCATAGAAAAATGAGAATGAATACATTGGTTCGGTGCCTACAGTATGCCTTTGTCACTAGCAGGATATCTACACAATAGTTAACAATTAAGTAAAACAATTCCGGCTATTGTCGTGTCCGGCAGGACAGCGGCACACAATCGCCGGAAGAACATTTTGTTCCACTCGGCTTTGCTCGCACTTCTCAAATGACATTAAAACATACGAATACGAAGATTTATTTACGATTTTATTGCTTTATATGAATTATTTCGCACAATAGTATTTAATTATCTTGTTATAAAACATAATGAAGAGAAAAATATAGTCTTAAATTATACATGTATCTGCCCAACCTTTTCCCAATCTATGTTGGAGTCAGCTACCAATCTTACCGGATTAAACTGACTACCGTATTTTGCATAGAGCGACTGCCTATCTAAATAAATATCTAAATAAAAATAAAATTCTGACAATCAGTCTTACTATGGGATACCATAGTAAGACTGATTGTCAGAATTTTATTTTTTAATGACTTAACACTGTCAAAGTTCACTGTATGTCAGTCGCGACCAACGGCTTTACGTGCTTGTCCAGGCACGAAGGGGTCTCGGTATATTACAAATGGTCACCCATCCACGGACGAACCGCGGCAAGCGCGGTTTAACCTTTTATATCTTTCAAACCGTACGGCTTACATTTAGCCACGAGCCCCTCTATTGTCTTATTACACAATCACTTGGATAATTATTAAGCATGTTTGCGAAGTACTCTAGTTTGCTAAAGAGCGTGTCAGTCTGTCACTTAACGAATTTATTTCGCAATGCCTGGCTGATATTGACAACCCTTCAATAGTTTATCTTTTTTGAAAACATTACACAATCTGTTACACCTATATCTACCCGCTTTATTATACTTTCTTACTCCAATCCCTGCATAGGTTGTCTGGAAGAGATCACAATTAGTGATAAGACCGCCCATTGTACCTTTAATGTATTTTGTTTTTTCTGTAAACTTGTTTCGGTGTACAATAAAGAGTTATTATTATTATTATTATTATTATTACACATTGTCTGAGGTTTGATAAGCGAGACAGGAGACCGGACAGTATTTTCGAAATCGATTCATAATAAATTTGACTCTTTTACCCAGGTCGTGACTTGTATTCAATATTGCAGTCAATCATTTCGTCACGGGGAGATTTATTAAAGTTAATTTGTACTTTACAGTTAAAGACGTAAGATTGAATATTATTTATCACAGTGTATATAAAGACTTTAGTATGAATGTTCTCTGATTTGAACTGACAGACAACAAGTGCGGCCAATTGAGATGTGAATGAAACTATTGTGATCGGAATAACGTATCGTTTGAAGATCATTTCAGTTATTGCATGAACGTTGGACTCTTAAAATTGATATGACATATTCTTGATTCAGTCAGCCGACGATATAGTCACAGAATATATTAAGCATATTTGTAGAAAATAATTACAGTGTATATAAATTATAGGAATGTTGACTCATCAAAAGAAAAGATGATCATCAAAGATATTACGTGCACGCCAAAAATCTATACTAATAATTAATATTATAAAGCTGAAGAGTTTGTTTCTTCGTTCTGTTGAACACATTAATCTCAGAAGAGTGTTGAAGAGTGATCGCGGAAGGGCTAATTTTTACCGCGATAAAAAGCTATATTAGATATCATTGGATCATTAGTACTAACTCCATAATTCATTTAATTTCCCTAACTTTATAGTTGCCTTGAAGCAAGCTTTAGCTCTCTATAATCAAACAAATTACCTCCTTGGCTAGCCAAGTTTTTTGCTTCGTACCCAACTATAATTACATTTCTGGTTACCCATTTAGTAAGAACCTTGGATTGGTCGTGACTGAACGGATAGGTATAATAAATAAGCACGATGGTTGAAATGGTGGTTTTCAATTATTGACGGTCGGAACAAACCTGAGCTTATTTTAGGAACCAAATATAGACGAGGAAATAGATGTTAGAGTAGTAACAATGATGGCTAAATAGTAAGATCACGTGTTATCTATTAATCTTATTGTTCTTGAACTTCCATGGTCAACAGTTTCAAAAGATGCCTTGGAGAAATAATATTCCTGTGTTTAACAGCGAGTGTACTTAAATACGTACCGGAAGCGATAAGTATTATAATAATACAGTTAAAACATTTAACCTTTCTTGTTGATAACCTCTTCGGTATCAGGCAAACTCGTAGTTTTTATCGCAAGTTCAAACTTGGTTATAATGCCGTTTATTTCAGTTTTAGTGACCTAGAAACCAAAATTAAAAACCAGGAAGAGCGATGACCTTATTACTTTTTAATACCCGTACCTAATAATAATAACACACGAAAAACTAATTGGACTATTTTTGACAGAACATGTTCAGTTTGTTAAAGATATTTGAAAGCAAATGTAGTTTTCAGCAATTTGTAACGAGTAACGACTGTTTAAATGTCGATAAGTATCAGAATATCACGGAATTTCGAACACGGGGATCAAATCAATAACTTTCTTTTCTTGGAGCCGGTTAAATAGATACAACAATAAAAAGTAAATCAAATACAAATAAAATTCATACTGAACATAATCACAACAGACAAGTTTCAAGTGGTCGACAAATGTATAGTAGTAGGTATTGAAAGCCAATGAAACGTGGCGACGTGGAATGGGATCAGACCAATTAACGGCTTTTATAATGTCCGTATTTTGCTCAAAGCGAAATTCCATTAGTAATATTGTTTACTACTAATTTTAAATTTTCTAGACTCCAATTTCGTTAATGAGACATTTTGTATTCTGCATTCTGATAAAAATGGTGGGCGATATGATTCTATAATTACTTTACCGTTCGAAATACTGTTTTATATTGGTTTCAAACTATAAAGTATACAATTAAATTAAGATTTAAAGTTCCAAGAAGCTTGTAATATTAAAAGCCTGCAGCACTGAGCGATGTATCGAATTGTTTGAGTCTACCCACGCTCAATCTCGAAGCTAACGGTTGTTTTCAATACGTTGATTTCTCCATTATTAATTGCTGTAAACACATAAATTGCTATATTCTGAGTATCTTTATTTCTGTTGTATAAACCACAAGCTGTGCCCGCGGCTTTATTGGCATGTTTGTTAGTCCTAATGCCCCAGCATAATGCTAAGTAACCCTTTACCTACTCAAAAAAGTTGAGAGTCCAAATACACGAATTGTTCAACTTTTTTATTAGCAACTATACATAAAATTACTATAGGGAATCGATGAGCTCAGTCTATTCGCTAGTTCCTGTTAAATCTTCTGTTTCATGTAGTTTTGGCGGTTTGATCCTAAACCTTCCAAGAAACGTTCAAACAAAATCGTTAGCTTGAATAATCCTAAATGTACAGTCGTGTCGGATATGTTCTCCAATAATAACTGTTATATCAAGATGTCTGAGAACAATAAAATATATATTGTGACACGTGAAGTGATGTTATGCAAGCAGATCGTATTGGTACCGTTTGGTACGCCTGTCCCAAGACAAATAGGGCGAAACATAAAGTATGGATAGTTCCACTGTACTCGGGTTAGGCACAACCATTTTAGAAACGGATATAGCAGAACGAACGTTGATAAACTAGTCGATATCCTATATCGATTGATTCGTAATGATTTTCATTTGAGATGGAAGTTTTATGTGTGAATTTGAAATTGAAATGAATTCAGCGACACGAAGTAAAAACGAATTTAAAAAATATATTCTCTGGTTTTATTTTCACTCTGGTGAAATAAAAGTGCTATTTAGATTGAATAACTGCAAAACAAATACAAGTTTTCACTTAATTACACGTGTATTTTTGTAATGAACGTTATCAATGCACGATATGTGCGCGATTGTATCAGCGTTTCAAAAGAAATAGTCTAATAAACCGTAATAGCATACAGTTAAACGTAATCTTAATAGTCTGAACGACACACATTGAAATTTTAATAGATGGACTAACAAACACCGACATTCGATCTTCGCCAATGGCCTCGTTTCGGCTTCCGGACACAGATTCTTCACTCTTACTTTTTAATTTGCTTTGGATATAGACAATAAAGTCACAGCGTAAAGAGAGTCATGTCAGTCAACCGGGGCACAGGTCGTGTGGGCTTGGCATTAACCCACTTTCCTTAGCCCGTGGGAGGCCGTTCTAAAATTAAAAAGAGATAAAAAAAATCCGCCAACGTTTTGTTTGCCGCGCGTACGCAATCAGTTACCGCAACAATTCAAGAATAAACTGCTAACATTGAATCTGAGTTGAGTCTTGACTAATGAAACTGTTGCCTAACTGTTTTATGAAAGCTTATGAAAACTAAACAGAGCTACCAATCTCTATTACCGTTATCTGACGTAATTTTGTAGATTTACTTGTAATGCAAATATTTGTTACCAACTATATTAATCATCATAAGTCTTTTAGCAGATTTCAGAATTATATTGCCGTGTACGATTACGGACCCAAGTGGGCAGCTGTAAAGTAAACGTGCGCAAGTGGGGCATGATGGAACCTCCACAAACTCAATGTGAATATGGAGCCCCATCTCAAAATATGGCGCATCTTCTGTCCTGTCCATCTTGCACTGTCCAGGACGTAATGGAAGCCAACTACTGTGCCATCCACCTGGCAAATTGTTGGTCAAACAGAATTTTTACCCGAAAAGAAGAAGATTCCGCGTTGTTTGTTAGCTATCTATACGTTTTTGTGTTTATCATTAACGATCACGAATATGACTTTTATAGTGAAGTGAAATAGACGGTAAAAAATAACTAATTTTATTTATATAGAGGTACAATTTCCTTGAAAGCATTCCGCCATACCTACAGTATTTTTAAAGAATGTAATCAGTGCAGATTATAGCAATTCAACCGCATTTTCAGTCGGTTATAACTGCTATTAAATCCAATATTAGCTGAAATGTGCAGCTGCCATAAAATCTGAACTATTCCCATCTATTACGGTTAAATCTATTCCAGCTATTCCCATTAGAAACTTTAGTGTTAACAAAACACTGTGATGTAAAGCCGGATCTCTACTTATTTACCCTAAGCTTTGAAGCTAACCTGAAATTCTGTATATATTTACCACGCTATTCCGATAAATTCCTGACTTAGACTATGTAGTTAGCTACGTGTATAAATTCACAATCTTAGGTAATATGTACATGATACAGATTTATTATTACGAAAAGGTTAATGTATCCTATCGATAAGTCGGATATTAACTGCTGGACATCCTTAAGACTTATGTTTGATATAAAAGACCTTCGTTGTGTCGTTCGCGCTATAAAAGGAGGTTGTCAATAGACTTTCGTACTACTTGTTAATCTTTCAAGTTGTAATTGAGTTTATTATCACGGCCACACAGTATAGTGCCACATCTTTTATTATTGTAACAAAAGATTGGTGTCTATTGTCTGATTTTAAATAATAATTCTTTCGTATTTAGTCTGAGCGCGCATTGTGAGCTGGGCTTGGCGTTTCTCCAAGCTGGGTGCTGGTGCAATGCATCGGAGTGCGAACTATATCCAGATAATCCGTTAATATTAGTTTGTTACTATTCCATTGTACAGTAGAGGCTTCATCAGATATTTAGGAGTTCAAAACAGAAATCATTGAATGGGAGTAGGAGTATCTTTTTATTTCAGGATTGTGACAGCATAAATCTTGAACAAACCAGACTACAGTTTTCTCTCAGAAGCATAATTTAATAAACAATATGGATCTGGAAAAAAAATATTTTTATACCATGTCCGCGAATGTAGCTAACTACCATCATTAAACTAAATAAATACTTCATAGTATTCGCCTCGTATTTCATCTAATCTCTTATTTGGTATTCGACGTTCAAGTGCACGTAGAAATGTTCCAATGACTCAATATAGGTTGACAAATAGAAAAAGAATGTTGAAATTACGCAAAAAAATCTTAACAAATCAGAAAGAAATCTAAAATGCTTTTCCTCTTGAGTTTGTGACTCATACTACAATACAACAGTTACTGTGCAAGACGGGAAGAGCACTTAGGACCACTTGTGCCTGAAGACCGCCTGTCTGCACCGGCCTTTATAGTGGATACCTGACCAATTACCACGATTGCTGCGACCGGCAAACATTTAACGTGCTCACATAAATCCAAGCTATGCTGCTGAGGTGATAACCTCAAGAAAAAGAGTTTAACAGAGAAAAGAACTCTGATTAACCCCGTCACTAAGTAACATATTTACACATTCCTCTTATATCTATGGCTAGCTGTGCCTCACTTCTTCTTGTATTTTTAAGTAAATTTTCTATCGACTTAATGTTTATTCTGCTATTCGGGACGAAGACGAGTCCAACAAATCAAGAAACATGAAAATCGGTCCACCCTTCCTTGAGATTTATGTGTAACAAGCCCGACTTTGATTAATAGATTTTTTGAGTAGATGCACTTAGCAAAAGTGTGCAAACAAGCTATCGATACGTAAGGGTGCTGTTGTAGCAAGACCCTTACGTATCGAAAGTTTGTGCCTTTTTGAGATAATTTGCAAATGACGTTCCACATTTGTAGGTGTACGTATTGATGCAATATATGTGACTATCTGGCAAAGACAAGAATTGTTCGTATCTTTGCTTGAGTATAATATATATTATCAGAATGACGTAGAGTGTTTCATAATGACATCCGACTACATCACGTGTTAGCAAGCACGTTCTTCATGCTCATTTGAAAGTGGACTTTCAGTAGAATTTCCAACTTTTACATTTAGTAAAAGTTATTTAGTAAATATTTTGTGATAATTTAATTTTGGCGGTTATAATAAATATTATAGTAGTTTCACACGACGACGCAGCAAAAAGTCTGGTTATAAAAGTCTTATTAACCAGTGTCCTATTTAAAAGGTACAGAAATATAACTCGGCTGGGATTTTCAGATAAGCCTGCTTACTGATATATGTATATAAGCTTTAACTGATTACTGAGGACAAAGTAAATCCTTTGTTTACATCGCCAACATCTCATTGAATTGATGTTTGTCTGAATCCCAGACATCTTATAGGTAGGTATCTATTGAATATGTTTACGTTTTGATAATAATACGTTATTTCTAATAAGTGCAGTTATATAAGGGCAGGAAGACAAAAAGAAAGGATATTTCAAATTAGTTTTTGGAAGTGTTTAAACCTTGCTTCAGTAGTTGCAAAAGGAGGAAAATAGAGGTTAGCAGATATTAGTAATAGAAGTCAGCTGATAATGGAAAGTGGATAGTTTAATAGAAATTAGCAAGGAATATGTTTATACCACAATATATGCGGTGCGGTGGCATTTATTGCTTCATATTTTTGTATTTCCTCTCAAAGATTTAATGAAATTGTAAAAACGTTAATAAAATCTGAGGAAACGGGCGCAACCTGTCGACACAACACTGAGAACTATCATAAAGCTAATAAAGGAAGGGACGAGGAAGACAGACGTCATAATTCATTAACTGCAATAATGGCGGCACAGTGATGCTGTTATTGAAATATGTCGTTTGATATCAAACTATCTGGCACCCTATTCCTTAATAAAGACTTTATTTATGATAGCATAGCGTATATTTTGGGCCAGCAAACAGGTTTGAATTAAATTCAAAGATCTCAACTAATCTTAAGTATAGTACGTGACACAGTTTCGTCTAACAATCGAAACATAGTTTCGTCGTGTTTCGAAATATTTCAAGCTATAATTAACAGACTTTCTGGCGTCTATCAACATGTTCTAAGACTGGCATCCGTAGTTCACTGCTAAAAGTGTTGGTTCCATTTTTCTAGCCAAACTAAGAAGATACTAAGAAACGTTTCTAAAAGACAATTGGGTACCGTAAACCTGGGTTACTTTAGCCCGGGGGGGAACTTTGGCATTTAGGATTCATTCAGACCAGGTTGTATTATAACGTTAAATTTATGGCCATATTAATTTTGCCATATTCTTGGTTTGGACTTGGAATTTTTGTGTGTCTTTCTATGTATGCGGTTTTCACATGAGCCAAAATAACTCTTTGTTGGGTCAAAGAAACCCGAGTTCACCGGTATTTGACAACTATCCAAAAAGTTACGTTTCTAGAAAATGTCTTAGCATAAATGCGAAAATTATACAGGGCGAATTTGTATGGAGAAATGAATATTGACGTCACAACTCATAATAGTTCTCTCTGTCTAAGCAATATTTGAATACTTGTACGTAGCTCAGTAAGAAAGTAATTAGTGTGCCGTTTATTGGATTCGACAGTGTATTTTTGATATTTGAAATAAAGGAAAATGTCAAGGACCCAATTATTATTGATCCCATGACTTTGTTTGTAAATTCGTACAAAAACTTTTCTCAAACAAGAGAGTAGTACTAAGTTTCTATAGAACTCAGCAAGTTATTTATAGCATTCTTCCCAGTTTAGTTTACACTAGTGGGATAAGTGCAGGAACTCAATATTGGGTTGCGTCGCTGGTGCAATCGATCGGTCCTGCTCCCGACCGGCGGTGACCTACTTACGCGTCTCTCGTATCTGCTCCACGTAATGGGTACGCACCGACGAGGGCCTTATTAAGATCGCCGTCACCTCCACTTGATACTCCACAAAATTATTCCGAATTCACATACGAACATATATCTTTCTCTTTTTAAGTCTTTCGTTGCATTTACAGTAGGGTAGCCTACTATTTTTTTTAATAGTTTATATGATACCTTCAATAGAAATTTCGCTTTATGTTACTAGTTGTTACAGTTTTTACCAGGGTGTGACGTCACAAAACCCACTCCTGAACAAGAAAGCACTTTATCTTTCTCAATTTACATTGTTTTGTTAGAAGAGAAACGTGTCGAATATTTTTTGTTTATCCAACTTATCACACAAACGAGACACATGTCCGAAACTAGCATGCTTTTGTTATTAATAATTCAACTTAATAAACATGCCATTTTTAGCAATGCGTTGCTAGAAAATGGTATTCTTCTTGCAAGACAAGCATGCTTCTAACTAGCACGTGCATACAAGCATGCTTTCGTGCTAGTTGCGAGCAAGTATATCAGCTGTATATTGAATAGTTTTTTTTTTACTTTTACATACTTAATCGACATTTCTTTTGTTCAGCTGTCAGATTCTCCACGAAAGTAATCTAAATAACCTTTATCTTCTCAATAAATTTATCTTATATCATCATGTTGTCTTTCGTTATACAAGTGAAATGTAAAATTTTTGGCTGACAATATGTAATTATGGATATTCGGGCTACTTTATTACACACGCTGCTTCAATCATCTGTCAAAAAGAACAAGGCTAACGAAGTTAATTATATCCATTATAGTTTGAGCTCTATGAATGCCTACAAATAGTGTGAGGCTAATAAAACATGACTTTTAGATCCTTTATTGTTTTTAGGGTTCCGTAGCTTAATGGAAAAACTAAACCCTTATAGAACCACTTTGTTGTCCGTTCGTCTGTATATCAAGACCCTTTATCACGGGAACGCGTGGAGTTATGGAATTGAAATTAAAACCGAAATTTAAGATATAGCTACAGTCTGTTGATGCTGTAAAGAACTCAAACTTTTAAGTTAACTTAAAAATAAAATACAGCCGTTTCTCCCGCAAATAATCTATATTTCGACATTCTCAAGGGAATAAAAATTAATAGGGTACTTCTATTTCTCAATTCTTCGCAATGACCTAGAACTTTGAAATTTGTCAAGTGATATCGTTATACTAATTTGTCAAGTGATATCGTTATACTACAAGTACAGGAAAAAGTCTAAAAACGATACATTTGTAATTAAATAATAAAAAATATAGTCTTTGTACGGAATTCTGGAAACGGTGGGCGAGTCCGATTGGCACTTGTCCGGCTTTTTAATATTTTTATGACACCTAAAATTTTTTAAATGGTATAAAATTCAGCAAAAGAAATCAAGCCATGCATAATAAAGGTGTTTCATCGAAGATTTACTTCTCCCACCCTCCAAAATAAAACCATTCTTGTACACAATTTCATTTAAAATTTCATCATACTAAACATTTAACTGGGTTGCATCCCTCTATAAAAAATAAAGATTTTCCTTAAAGTTAAGCTGAGCCTGAATCTCGAGCTGTCCCCATGGACTAGTTAGGGAGGTCTCGGTTATGTGACCTCTTTACAAGGTTTTTATTTTTTGCTGTATCATTTACGTCAAAAAACTGTGGGTAGGCAGATTTTTTCAAAAATACTTTTGTCCTCACTTTTTGGTGGCGATATAATTGTTAGATACCATAGTTTCTTGTGTCTTATGTTATAGTAGCTGTGCCCCGCAGTGTCGCCCGAGTAAGTTGTCCCCCTTCCTTTAATTTCTGTTTAGTCAGTTTTCTATAGTTTTAAATATTTATGCCGCTATTCGGGACAAATACGAATCCAATATCAAGGATCATGAAAATCGGTCCACCTTTTCCTGAGTTAGAAGTGTCGTAACAAACCCAACTTCATTTTGTATAAGGATAAATTAATTTACATAAACTTTATTTAAAACGAGTTAAAAAAGGTAGTTCTTAACCACATTCAATTGAATCAGAGTTTCGTAACGTTCTCCATATTGAATGATACAGTAATCCATCTAGCTCAGATTTTATCACACCATAATTTATCTAGGCTAGATAATATACGGCTCGAATACACCTATCATTTGTTCTCGGAGATAGACCTGTTATTTTATTTCTCACGGTTCGACAGGCAACAATAATAGCTCTAATTGGCTCGTTAGACTTCAGTTACACCTTACACCAGTGTCAGGTGTGGAGCAAAGCCGTTAGTGTCATCGTCTAGACTCCGCTGTTGAGCTACTATTAATTAAACTTTGCCACTATTACTGCACGGAATTTAATCTTTCGCTTCGCTCTGAAGGTAAAATCATGCTCCAAGTTGTATCCCTAATTTTACGCCATAGCTACAGGCCTGTAAACTTTATTATTATTTTTTTCAAGATTTTATTAATAGACAATCTATTAAAAACCATTTAAATCTAAGGTTTGATTATCAGACAATCTACTATATCTTAATCAACCACTCAATCTAGCTGAAACGTGTCAAAGATATTAGCATCCTATTCAACACCTTAATAAGATATATGCACAGTAAAAGTACCCATAAATAAGTTTATTAGTCAATAAAATGAAAATATAACGCAAGTTATCTGCTCTTAGAGTAACTATTTATAGTAAACTATATCACACGACTTTCCCGCTTAATTAAAACGTTTTGCTGGAAAAGAGGTCGAGGTAAATTATGTTGAAAACAAACGACTTTGCTAATGATCAACACAAAATTTTTAGAAAAGGGAAAAATATAATACCTGCCTATAAATGTCCCACGGCTGGGCACAGGCCTCTTCTCATATACATAGAGAAGGAATGAAGCATTGATCACCACGCTTGCTCATTGCGGGCTGGCCATTTCAGAATCTTTGGAATCTAGGTTTCTTCACGATGTTTTCCTTCACCGTTTGTCAATGGAGTCTTAGAATTATTAAGAAAGTACATATAACTTCGAAAAAGTCACATTGGTAGTTGCCTGGGTTCGAACCTACTGAACCGCTAGACCACCACGACCGACGGAAAAATATGTACTACAAACATACCTTGGGCATACTAATCTGAAACCCTCTTAGGTTAGCCTCTTCTAATAAAGAGAAGATCAAACAATGAGATTTACTCATACAATTATGAAGTAAACAACCTAGTAAAATTTGAAACATCTTGCTCAGACGTCTAGCAACCTCGGGCAACAACGGCCACAGAAGAGATCTTGACTTTAAGTCTGATAATTTCGAGGGAGCTAGTTGTGACGTGAAACTCAGTCAACTTTTCAAAAGCGCTGTAAGCGCTGTAACTTTTAATTCTCAGACAATTTCAACGTTTATTCCTTTGTTAATCAGTATGCATTATCTACGCTTTTTATTTATTAGATTGTAGATATAGGAGATTGATAAGTGGGTATATTAATAGGCACTTTGTGTCAGTCAACTCTGACCCAATTACTGTATTCTCCACGCTCGTTCGCGCGTGCTTGTGACGCATATAGAATAGGAATGATCTATTAGAAGTTATAATCAGTCTAGCTATGAGTTATGACCCAATGATGTTTAGGTCGTTTTCCATTTAAATAATACTCCATGATTATAATGTGTCGTGGTGGCCTAGCGGTTTAATGACCGGATTCGTATGCACATGGTTGCAGGCTCGAACCCGGGCAAGTACTAATGTGACTTTTTCAAAGTTATATGTACATTCTTAATTATTTTAAGACACCATTGACAAACGGTGAAGGATAACATAGTGAGGAAACCTAGTTTCCAAAAAAAAATAATCTGAAATCGGCAACCCGCAATGAGCAAACGTGGTGATCAATGTTCATTCCTTCTCTATATGGGAAGAGGCCTGTGCCCAGCAGTGGGACATTTATAGGCTGGTATTATTGTTATACTGACACGTGTGTATTTACCAACGTTATAAGAGATATTGATAGTTCGATAAAGAACTCATTACTAGATACTAAAGGGTACATTCGTAACTACACTATGAATAATAAGCAATGGATAATAAACATAGTTATATCATTAGATCCTCATATGAACCCTTTGTGTTACTAAACTTACGACATAATACCGGTGATATATGACTGTGACGTTACGAAGATGAATATCTAAAATGTTTTTGCCTATTCTCTGTTGACGGGACGACAATGGAGTTTAATATTAATGTTTATTAAAATTAATATCAAAGATTCTGTTCACAAAGGCTAAACTTGGTCCGTTTTATATTAAACTAGCTGTTGCTCGCGGCTTCGCACGCGCGTAAAGTTAAGAGTAGTAAGTAGTAAAGGATAGATAGATGTATTCTGTGATTTTCAAAGTAGGGAGCAATTATATTTTTCATAAAAGATTATGGCGTTAAGATAATAATAAGATAATGTGGAAAACATCACATACATTGAGTTTGGATAAACTTTTAAAATGGTGGCAGCTTTTTGGTCAGACGAAACTTGAAAATCATTGACACGAAAAGATGAAGAAGAATCACATACCTACATTGCTCCGAATTCAAAGAAAGTAGCTAAAGCTCTTGTGTTATGGAATCAGAAACAACGAAAGTACCACTAACACCCAGACTCGACAAATGTAGAAAAGTGATTTTCTACATCGACCCGTCCGGGGATCGAACCCGGGACCTCAAAGCTGGCGACACCTTGAAAACCGTTGTGGATGCCACTCGAACACGGATGTCATCGTAAAGATATGTTTTAGATGGTCATTTATTTGTATCGATCCAGAAACCCGTATATGAAAGGCATGGCCTTATCTTTAAAAATAAAGTCCACAATATAATACCTTGCAACCCCTACTTAACCATCTTAAGGCGTAGATTTCTAAAATCGCTAAAATATGTTTTCATTTATTTCTAACCAAAAACCCGTATACCAAATCTCATGAAACCAAATCTTATCTCTCTCTTTGAAAATGACGAACTTCCTAAAAAAACTTCCAACCACTATTGCACCCCCTTTGAGGGTAGATTTCTAAAATCTCGGGAATACGTCTTATTTATTTCTAACTCATTATCCTATGAAATTTAATGTGCCTATCTATGAAAACTACACAATTCATATACATACAAACTTCCATCCCCTATTTTACCCTCTTAGGGGGTAGATTTTCAAAATCGCTGAAATACGTCTTCATTTATTTCTATCGAGAAACCCGTTTACGAAATTTCATGTGTCTATCTTTGAAAATACCAAACTTCCCATACAAACTTTCAACCCCTTTTAACTCCTTTAGGGGTTGAATTTCGAAAAATACTGAAACACGTGGTTTTTAATTTTTTACCAGAATGGTAACCACAATTTTTTATGGTTTAAACTACAAAAATGACGATTTTCCATACAAACTTTCATCCTCTATTTAAGTCCCTTAGGGGTCGATTTTCGAAAAATAATGAAACACGTCGTTTTTAATTATTTACTAAATTGTTATCTACCAATTTTTATGGTTTAAACTACAAAAATGACGATTTTCCATACAAACTTTCATCCCCTATTTAAGTCCCTTAGGGATTGATTTTCGAAAAATACTGAAACACGTCGATTTTAATTTTTTACCAGAATGGTAACCATCAAGTTTCATGGTTTAAACTTCAAAAATGACGATTTTCCATACAAACTTTCATCCCCTATTTAAGTCCCTTAGGGGTCGATTTTCGAAAAATAATGAAACACGTAGTTTTTAATTTTTTACTAAAATGTTATCTACCAATTTTTATGGTTTAAACTACAAAAATGACGATTTTCCATACAAACTTTCATCCCCTATTTAAGTCCCTTAGGGATTGATATTCGAAAAATACTGAAACACGTCGATTTTAATTTTTTTACCAGAATGGTAACCACCAAGTTTCATGGTTTAAACTTCAAAAATGACGATTTTCCATACAAACTTTCATCCCCTATTTAACACCTTTAGGGGTTGAATTTCAAAAAATCCTTCCTTATTCCTTGTCTACATTATAAAGGAAACCTCTGTGCAAAATTTCAGCTTTCTAGGTTCAAGGGTTTGGGCCGGGCGTTGATGAGTCAGTCAGTCAGTCAGGCCTTGTCTTTTTATTTATATAGATTCTGCTAAAACTGTTTACATTCCAAGATGTGAAGTTGGATCTAAAAAGTTCTGTCTGGAAATAGAATAATTTTATAGCGAATGTTGCTTATGATTGTAGAGTCTGAACGACTACCTGGATATTCTTCGTGGCCACGTTGTTGTTATGGACAATTATTGAGTAGGTAGGTACATTAGTATGCTGAACATTAGATTGCTAATTTTAATAAAGGTATGAACGTAGCACGTGATGATATGTAGTTTGAACTTATCTATAATCAATACTTCATGGGCTAATATCATGATATTATTATGAAAACCTTACCCAATTGTTCGTAACTTCGAAGTATAGATATCATAACTATAATATTTAAAAAAGCATTACAAATGAAGGCGTAGAATAGTGAAGAATGCGTGACAACAACTAGGTACAGTCATTAAATAAAAAAAAACTTTTACTAGGACTAAAAAGGTATTAGAACTATTGTAGGACTTCAATACACATATATGTATATTTGGTACAATAGTTTATAACTCCGCGATTCAAGTAACTTGAAGATTATAGACAGCTACCGAAAATTGAGACGCAATACCGAAAAAAATCGAATCAAAATATACATACAAAATACACATATATGTATATTTGGTACAATAGTTTATAACTCCGCGATTCAAGTAACTTGAAGATTATAGACAGCTACCGAAAATTGAGACGCAATACCGAAAAAAATCGAATCAAAATAAAAAATCGCGAATGTTTTGAGTAAGATGACAAAATCGATAAGAGACGTCTCGGCCGTTTGACCCAATTTTATCTCTAGCCGATACCAACGTACCACACTTGTTCGCGACCCAATCTCAATGGACGTACTCCAATAAATATGGAGATAATCACACGAAAATGTTGACAGAATCCTTTGTCCCTCTTCGTATCAAATTGAATCTGTAATTCTGTGATTCCTTCTCAAGTAGAATATGAATTAACCATTTTAGACGATTAGGTAAGGTTCGTTTTATGTAGATCGTAATTTAAATTGGTCTGCGTTCGACTGTACATACTTCAACTCATAGTATTTTGTATTAAATGTCTACATATACAGATACTTCAGGTTACTTATTACGCGAATCATTTTGTGTGAAGTCAAAATAACTCATTATGATAACTACAATGTCGTTAGAAAATGGCAATACTCAATGATCATATTATGCTAATTATATAGCAGGAACTAAGTGCTTAGTTTAATTAGCCTATCTCATTAATATTGCTTACGATAATTGTGATGTTGTCTATGTAACTTCGGAAGTTTGAACAACGAATTGTTATACGAATAGTATTTTAAGCACTATAATATGTATTTAATAATTATGAAGCACATAACTAAATATAAATAAGGAAATACTTCCCTTTATTATAAAAGTATTGTATAAAGTATAATCATTATTATTTTAGATAAAATCGAGGTGTAAAACCAAGAGAATGCAATTAAAGATACAATAACAACAATAATTGCAAACGTTTACGGCAAAAATGCTCTTTGAAATACTCAAGAGCAATAAACCGACTTAAAAGGCCGGAGTACTATATCTAAGAGAGATCAAATGTGAAAATTATACCTCGAGTAACAGTCGTAAACGTCTTACTATAAGTTCAGATCAACAATTACTAGAGTACTTTAACCTTACACGGTGTTTCCGCCATAATAATGCTATTGTGAACAACATAATGTTATTAAACAAGTTAATTCAAATGTGACACCGTTAACACTGTTCTGTGATGCAAATATCATAATACTAACAATTTACTTTGTGACACAAACCCACTTTAATGTAACAGATACGTGGATGCGTCACTAACTTACAGTTTTGTTGAAACAAAGACTATTGAGAGTAAAGATTTATGTAAATATTTGGCACAGTAATCTTTGTATCATTAGGACGCATGTTAACAAACTATGTTAATGGTTTTATTATTTAGGGCATGTCGTCTAGATGGCACCACGGAGATCAATAATGGCGAGAATGTAGGGAATAAAATGGAGAAGTATATTGTTTTCTGAGGTTCCCACAATATGGAACTAAAATCAAAATAAACCGCGATAGAATCCGTTTAAAAAGTTTTTCAATTTCAATGAAGAAGTATAGTTTTGTAGGTAAACAGTGTTATTTGTAAAATACTTGAAAGCTTGCATAAACTCCGCTTCATTTATGTCGATTAAAAATAATTACCGGAAGGTGAGGGTACCCGAAAAAAACGTCGTTTTTATCATGTTTAATTCGTAGACAAAACACACAAACAGTTAATCCTAATCAAAAGCTTATGTAGTATATTATGTACAGTGTTTAAGTAAATACTCATTAACATTGTAAAGACAATGTTTGTTATGCTAAAAGGAGACGAGAAGGCTGATAGAATAACAATCAGAGGCTGTGTCATTACGGAAATAATGTATGAGCTTCTAATGGTCACACGTGTTCTTAGACCGAGTATGGTTATCTAACATGGAACACGTGTTGTTACGTGTGTAAGTAACTGTATTTTTGCCTGCAAAAGGAGAACTATTTCAATACGTAGGTGTGTTTTGAGTTAGTTACTTAAAAGCTATGCTTGTCAAATATGAACTTATTTGAATTACTAACTGCGCTCCGCCGTCTTACTCGCGATTATTCATATTAAATTAACTTAATTTTTCGGGATAAAAAATATTGATAATCCAGTTAATAATTTTATCGAAATTTGTCCAGCCGTTTGAGCGTCAAGAAGTATCAAACAAACACACATACATTCACAATCCTTCGCTTTTCTTTTATAATATTAGTGTGATTCTTATAATGAGTTCGGTTCAGCTAAGAGAGGTACCAAACATTCAAAATATCCTGTGGGCAAAAAATATCATAGTAGATTTTATCAACAAAAGAGTACCTACATATTAGTTTAATTTAAATATAAGTACGTATAGGTATAATTTTGGACAAGGTCGCATATGTGTTCTTATTGTTCTTAATACTGCATTGAAATAGTTTCATCCGACACCTGTCTACATAATGATGTAATTCGCTTGAAAGCTGCATCCGAATAAAATTGCCTCGGCATACATAAATTAAATATGAATGCCTGACGCCATCTTTTTGTTACGTTCGCCGCTTGACGGAAGTTCTTTTCAGATGAATATTTTTTATATTAATTTCACTGAACATTTTACAGTTAAAAAAAAATACCGTAGAAAAGAACTATTTTTGGTTACAAACTTCGACTTACCACTAGAGTGTGACGTATTTCTTTTAATTCTGCATGTTGTATCAGCTTAGGGATGACTGCTGTGTTTCATGAAGTTTTATTTCCTTTAAATGTAAATGTAGGTGTACAACAATTCCTAAACAACCCTACCCCCAAGGAATCCAGACATGACCAAACAATATATCCACACACAATCGCATTCACGGAGTTCGGTTGGAAATACCCGGCTCCTTATGGAACACAAACCTGCTCCAGTTAGCAGCTTTATTTATAAATCTACCTGGTACAGGTGTTCCTTTGTAAGGTCGTTCATCGTGTATCCCGGGTTTGTTGGACAACACATGTTTTTTCTTCGACTACCATTTTGAAATGTTGGTTTACATTTCGTAGTATTTGAGACAATTTAAAACGGGTATTAGGGCGCTTCTTTATTCATAGAATCTTACTTGCAAATCGTGGCTGATTGAGATTGCAAAAGTTAAGATTCGGGTCAA
Organism: Plusia festucae; assembly: GCA_950381575.1. Lineage (NCBI taxonomy): Eukaryota > Metazoa > Arthropoda > Insecta > Lepidoptera > Noctuidae > Plusia > Plusia festucae. The sequence continues at coordinate 4,855,229 of OX494456.1, read as the reverse complement.
TCAATTTGACAGTGATTAGAGAAATTAGTCGACTGCGTAAGATTACAAGCAATTAAGAATTGTTTTAATAATGTGCTGATTTTCTGATCACGAGCGTGCATTTATTATTCGCAATTTAAGAAATCTCAGAGAATTTCAAGTTAAATTGTCGTCGCGGTTAGCTCGAAGGATTAGTTTCATCGCGTGACTGACAGACCACAGGCTCGGCGAGTTGCAACGACAAAACGCCGCCATGTTAGAAATGTCTGGCATTGGACACGGTCGTGATGTGCGCCTGCTTAGGTAACCGAGCAGAAAATTCGCAAAACCGACTAGAACTAAACAGTATATATTCCTTTTATTTCTAGGTAGCTATCACTAAAGCAGAGATAAATGAGCCTGCAGATGGACATTCAAGCTCGAAATAAATAATATATTTTGCTAAGATATGTACACTAGCAATGCGCCCGTCTATACCTTGGACTGTTCTAAAATTCTGTAGCAAGAATAATGCACATTTTAAATAATAATATATGAACTCGGTTTCCAGTTACAGGTCTTTTTAAATACAACCATATTATGTTCAAATTAAATATCGTAACTTTTTGTACCGCTCATCGTTCGTTTTCGTTCGTAACACAGTTTTTGTTAGACCCAACATTACTTTGAGGTTCTAAGATACCAGTTGAGGATTTAAGATTTTTTTGTTACACAAAAAAAATGGTCGACAAAGGATACATGCTGCAGGTACTTCTGTTAGACGGGAAGTATTCTTAGCTACCTATTCGAAACTGAATAGCGTTTTTTTTCTAAATAACTATAATTTAAGTATACGTACAAATCTTAGAAGATTAATACATCTTTCATTATGGTATGGTAGGTAGATGTTATGCCTGAAATCATAATTAGTTCAAGCTTCAGTGCGTAATCAGAAGGCAGCAAATTAACGCTACGTGCTTTATGTTAAAGAACGGTAAAGATCTAGCCAACTGGTTATTAGATCGATAGAATATCGAGATAAAAATAATTATGCTAATGCCCTCAATTATTCAGATAACTTATAAAAGGAAGCTATTAGGGAATAACTGTGTCAAATGTCTTGCATTGTCTTTGTTTTGATTAAGATGAAAGAAAATGTATTTCAAAGAACTCTTAAACCAGCTCATTAAAATAATCCTTAATTGACGCCCACGTTTACGGTTACGTCTGCTAAATAAGGATTCGAATTAAAAATTACCGTTATACACAAAAAAAAGCACGGTAAGCAATATTCGAGATGTTATTTTTAACGACTGTTAGCTAATGCTTGATTTTTTGTAAAACGAAAACAATGGATGAAAACTGTGTTAATTTCAATGACGTGCGCGTGCGCTTGTACCGTTGTACGAGCGTAGTAACAATGTATACCTACTGCCGAATACCAATATATAGCATTTATCTTATCGGTTACCTGTGTATCTTCGTATCTAGGTCTCACCTGAATAAACACTCGACATACATTTAACTGGAAATTCTAGCGTTTAAAAAAATATCAGCATTAACAATGACCACTCATCAAAAATATTGTAATTCAGTTGCATTTGATAGAACCAGCCCCCCTAGCCAAGTGAATGTCAACTAAGCGATTTCTATCATCGTCAACGCTTGTAGAAATGTAACTTGGCTAGGGGGGCAGGCTGAACAAATTTATTTTGTCTACTTTAATCGTGTCATACAGCTTGCAACCTACACGAAATTTAATTACAAGATCTTAACGCGACCGACGTTACACATGAAAGTTAAGCTTTTAAAATGTTATTTTAATACAGCTAAAACAACCATACGTGGAGGTTATGATATCTGAATAGTAGTTTACATTAAGATTTGATCTTTAGCCGGACCCAGAATGGTATTTATTCAATGTGCGAGACGTCATAATTGACGGAGCTAAGATTCACAAGAAGTTTCGACAGCGTGTTTTCCAAGAGCCGGCTCAATCATCAACTTGTAGGTCAGTGTTTTTGTTACTAGTGAATGGTTGAAGGTTTTCGTGTGTTTTTGCAGTTTTCAGTTTTTATGTCGCGCTGCAGTGACATTGGTTCAGATTTCATTGGTAACAAATCTTTAACCGTGTTCTGAATGTACACGGATGCGTGTTGACGTAAATAACCACAGAGTAACATCACATGGCGGGAGACCAACTTACTGAATGTATCGGGAAGTTTAAAAATAGAACGCGATCGGGTGAGCGACTCGAGACGCGGTCCACAGATAACGTTTATCGTACGATTTGTTGCAAGAAAAAGTAATATCGCATCACATTATCAGAAACCGGACGCCTTGCTATGGATGCACGGCTACAGTTACGAACACTACATGCACAAACAATCACGCATATGATTTTATCAAGTCGTATTATAGTACCGTTATCGGAAATGGTGTTACAGTGGGTTGGTAAATAGGGGTGCGGGTGTGGCCAGATGATCTGGATCGTACGCACACAGCTGCAAATGTTTACGAAAAATGTTAGCCAGTATCCACTGCTTATTGATTTTATCCGCTGTTGAATGTCCTATAGAAACAGGTGTTCCGCTATCTTTGATTGTTTGTAGAGTGTTACAAATGAACTGAACGAACTGGCACGTTTACAGTTGTTATATTAAAAGTCCCCAAGAGAAATGCATATTTTACGAGTTCAGCGAGTTCATTCTATCTTGGTAACATTACGTCGAAGATAATCAACTAATTTGAAGGAAAATTTACGTCTGTTGCCTGCCAAACTGTCAAACAGTCTATGTATTCCATTGTTTTGGTTTTATGAAACATAATACTAGGCGTTAGGGTGTTAGTAATGGCCAATGTTGTTACATTACCTTAATGCCGGATCGTCCCTGTTGCTTGAGCAGCACGTTCTCGGGCTTCATGTCACAGTGTATGATTCTGTTCTTGTTCAGTGCATGCAGACACTGCAACAGACTGTGTGAGAATTTGCGAACGAGTTGCAGGGAGAAACCTTGGAACTTGTTCTTCTTTATCAGCTCGTATAAATTGATCGAGAGCAGCTCGAATGTGATGCATGTGTGGTTCCTGAACGTAAACGAGTCGAACATGTGGATCACGTTCATGGTATTGTCCTTGTCTTGCTCGCGGAGGTGCTCCAGTATGCGGATCTCCTCCTGCGCCTGACGGTGGAACCGCTTCTCGTTGCGGACCATCTTGAGGGCGACATTCTCGCGTTTCTTGTGGTCGTAAGCCTTGACGACCTGACCGAAACTACCCTTACCGATCACCTTGAGCACCTCGTATCTGTACGCTATGTGATCGTGGGGTATGTGTATGTACGAGCCTTGCTCATTGTCGTAATCGCAATTGTTCGGAAACCCGACGAGCCCGGGACGTTTCTTAGCGTTCGCGCCTATGAAGTACACTTGAGGGTAATCGAATATTTCACGGTGTTCGTATGGGGTAAGTTTGCTCATATAGAGCTTCATGACCTGCTCAGGGCTAGCGGCCGCAGCGGGCGGGCGCTTGTCGGGCGGCTGCGCGTTGTTGGCCGGCTGCGGCGCGGGCGGGCCCGGCTCGAGCGGTGGTAGCGCCCCGTCCCGGAGCAATACGCGCCCGAACCCTCGCGCGCCCACCAGAGCCCCTACAGGTATGTCGCCGGTCATGGCCGCGCGGCCGCCGCCACCTCCGCGCACCTCGCTCGCCGTGGCCGAGTCGACCCACGCGCGTTCGCACACACCACTGCACCTCACTGCACTTGCACTCGAAGACGGCGCCACTCTGGCACACTGCACGACATTTCACATCGACCGGGAGGAGCGAGACCCACGCTTCCACTTATGCGGGCACATTCCGTCTCGGAAACGATACGATAGAGCCGCGTTCGCAGATGATACCGTGCGACGCGAACGTGAAACGCAAACAAAGACCCCTTCCTTGCGGGCCGACCCGACGACAAAACCAGAGAGAAAATAGAAACGGTCGCCAAAGTCATTGAACCGTTCGGCCGCATGGAACTCACGAGTGCAAGTGAGATAGAATGAGTTTGGGAAGTTCTATTGTCTCCCGCGAGATGTCGCTTTTGTAGCGCAGACAGTCGATGGAACGGCATTAATAGAGACCTAATTTTATAATGCTACAATATTGTCACAGCTGATTGATAATATTATGATTTGTCTATTTATTACTTAGTTCAAGTAAAATGAATCAAGAACAAAGATTATTTAGAACAAAACTTTCTAATTATACATTTGCAACTTTACGTTGGTACAAGTTAAATAATATTTCCCCGTTTATTTTTAGCAAAAAAATATACTGACACCATAAATTATTTTGTATTTTGTTAATAAAATTACTTAAAATCAGTGTTACTTGTCTCACATAGTTATGGAGGGTAGAAGTAAGGAGGGCAATCTGCGTACATGAAAATTATCCATCAAAATGTATTAAATTAGGATGGCGCCACATTTGCATCAGGGTAAATTTTAAAGGAAGCTAATAAAAAGTCAATCAACGTACTATTCACAGTTTACGAAATAAAATCACTCCAGCTACAAGTTTTCTCATCAAAATTCTTCAAGGTTATATTTACTACATTATTTTGAACTACGCAAGTAGTTGAAATTTCAATAAGTAACTACTTTGGTCGATAATAATATTAAATTGTTTAAGTATTGTAAATGTGTTGTCCACATTTACAATACTTAAAATTGGTATAAAATGTAAACTAAAGTTAATTTGGTGTTGTTTGTTTAAATTTATGGAGTTTTAGAATCATTCAAGCAAATACTTCAATTTTAATTAACTGGAGGACTAATAAAAAATGTATATTATTATGTACAATTTGTATCAAATTAAAGAACGCATAGCAAAATTTTTTGCGTCCCAAATCTTAAAATTGTATAAAATAATACTTGCTTCCAAATCTATTATACCTGAAAGTAAAACAACAATCATCAGATCTAGATTCAGATATTGGTAAACCTAAACAGATTCTTTATGGTTACCTACGTAGTTGTTACGTACTGTAAGTATGTGCAATACTATGTGTATGGAGGGTAGAGGTAAGGAGGGCAATCTTATATGGGAGAAAAGTTGAAAAAGTGTCCAGTTGTATGCGCTAAATAACAGTTCCAAAATCCTCCAGAATGGCGCTGGTGTGTCCAAAGGGTATGGTATGAATGTAGCAATTTGTAAACGAAGCGAAGTATGTCGAGTTAAAATTGTAGTAATACAATATACACTTACTAATTTAGTTTATTATAACTGCGCAAAAATAAAAATAAAATCACTTAGTATATTATTTTTGTGTATGTCAATGTAACCGATATTATTAATACGCAGTTAATTACTTACATGGTGTACCAAACCTGGTTAATTTGTATGGCAATTTTTCATTTGCTATTTTAGGTCTCACAGCATACTGCTCCGTTCTCTATGGTTAAATCGAAGACAACGCCATCTATTGAAATCATTGAAGAACAGCTCATCCATCCAACCTTGCTACACGTCTGTCTTTTGCTATTCCGTTGTTTTCTGTCATTTAATACAATCGCAATCTGAATTTTATATATTGCGGGCCTTAGTTTCGTGAAAAAGACAATACAAATTATAATGTGTAAGAAGGAAATGTAAACAAAAAGTTAACAGCAGATCGTGATTACAAAAATTGTGAGTAAAGTGTTTCTGTATTTAAAATCTATTTGCTGTGATTTCTTTTATTTTTAAGTGAGTAATATTCTTGTTAGTGGCCAGTATTATTTTGTTGTTGATGATTCTTATGTTTTTAACTCAAGCATTTGTTGATTTAATAATTGCCACATTCCGAACTCACATCGCAAATTGCATACTTTGTGAAAAGCAAGAGTTCATTCTCATTTGTGTGTTGATACAAAACATATTAATTTCATTATCATATGTACGTGATATCTTTGGTAAGAACAAAGTGCACGTCGGGCAAACATGAACCTTTCAAGGTAATGTTAGGGCACTAGTATGGGCTACTCATTGTGATGTGTAGCACTTACTTCCTTGTTTGACGGCTTACCCAAGGCCTACATATGTGTGCGTATTATGTGCGTGATGCTTGGCCGGTTGCCAGTGCATCAAACAACTGCTGCACTTAAGTGTGGAGAAATGAGGTATAAAATACATAATTTTTTTTTCTTTGTTTTTTTTTCTTGGGCAAGGTTAGTCACAAGCCTAATTTGTGCTGGCAAAGGCAAAGTTTACTTTAAAACGAATAAAAATAAATTTAATAATATAACCCAAATAGAGCTGCTACTATTTTATTCAAGGCTACATAATTTTCTAATTTAAATATACCTAATTTCTATTGAAACAAACATGACTTATTTAATAAATGAGTATATATCTAAAAACCAACTTATTCGAGACATTTAAAACCAAGCCTATTTTCTACAACAAGTATATTTTTGTGTCAGGATACTGGTTTGCACCAAGGCCACAATATTACCAGTTTACCACCCCTCACATTATTGACGGACAGACTCACAAAAAAGTAACAAAACCTTGTTTAATTATAAACCTCTTTGGTACTTAAACTCTTTATCTTTGAAATGGTTGACTAACACTTGACTGTCTAACTGTATTTCTAACCATTAGTATTATAATGTTAATATGCGATGATTAACTTAACATTTGGGTATAATTTAAATTTAAACATTATCCTATCCTGAAAGCCACATTAACATTTCCATTGTTCAACTATTGTGGTTATTGGCAGCAGAGATACGATGTTAATGTTTAAAAGTACCTACATATAAATTATTGAACCAGGACTTATCTGACTAACCCTTTAATACTGGAATGTTCTTAATAGCCTGTCGTTACTTGAAACCTTAAAGTGACAGAGACAGCATGAGACTTAACGGCAACTTCAATCTAATTGACGTTTCTGTATTCCGCCATAAGGCTCTATTTACTCTAAGTGCAAGTTAACAGTAATTATATGCTAACTAATTAAGTGTCTATCAACTGAGCCTAGAATGACGTACAACCAGACAGATCTTTCCAAAACATTTTCAGCTAGTTCAGTACAACTTCTGATCTCAGAAAAAATAAAGAAAAGTAATAAAATAATTGTGGTTATATTTGAAATATGTTACTGGCTCATTCCAGCCTTAAATTGAGTTAATAAAGATTTTGCCATGCATCCTTTTTAGTAAATATCTAGGTGAAAGTGAATTATACTGTACTAAAATGTGCACAATAAAGATTATTAAATTATTATCTTGACAATCATACTGATGTTATTTTATAATGTTTGCATAACAACAAAATGATACTAACAATCCTAAGTAAACAGTAGTTTCATATCAATGTTACATCACAAACAAACATAAGAACTGTGACTCAGAAAACTGGTTTTAATAAGTAATGTATTCATATTAAGAACATTAAGTATCTTATTGTTATTTCAAGGAGTTTTTATTACAATGCCTATGGCCAAAATTACCTTATAACTCTATTATTACTGTTCTCAGCTTGTTGACAGTCTGATTGAAAAACCTGATCTTTTTTTTTTATATTTTTTTGTATTCGGATATTATTATCGTCTAATTCTTATATTTTTTACTTTTTTCTTTTTATCCTTCATCATGCACCTCTCCAAACTAGATGCTGGCAGGTTCATATGACCTATGTTATACCTATACCTTTTTCAAAATGCAAAGTACCTATACATAATTAGATAATTACCTAGTATAAAACAGTCTCTCCCGCTGTTTGTACTCTTAACTATTATAAACTATGCAACGGATTTTGATGCAGTTTTCTGCAATTAATAGAGTGATTCAATGAAAAAGTTATCAAAATTATATAGGAATTTATACCTACAGTGTTAACCCTGCGAAGCCGACGCGGGTCTGCTTTTAAAAAAAATATTGTTTCTTTTTACATGTTGACTTATTAGCAATTCCATTTAGCCCTAATATGGAGATCATTATTTTACGAATGCATTATCATTTGACTCTCAATAAGATTTTTCTTTGTTTTTTTATTTTGGTATGCAAATCAGTTTGCTTGCAGCTTATTATTAAATAGCGAATTTTTTAAATACATAAACCAAAAAGTCGCGTAGGATATGTCACGGAAAAATTTGGCATTTCGCCATTTTGAATTCCATATCATTTCTATAACATTTTTTTAAAATTACGTGCTACAATAAAATTTTAGTACATGTTAATTGACAACTTCCCTCTGTGTAGTTTAAATATAGTTCATTTTGCATTGGACTTTCCGTAATTTTCAATAAACGAGACTGTTATTACATCGAGGATATGACTTCTATAAATAAAATCCACGCCTTGTTTATAGTAAGTACCTACTTAGATATCTGGAAAAATAAAATTGAAATAGTAAAGGCAAGTATGATTGTATGAGTACGCTTTTTATAATAGCTGGCCCGGTAAACGTTGTTATACAATATACTTACGAAAAAAATCTGGAAGAGGGTCACCTTTATAACCTAGGGGTATAAAAAATTTCATACGACCTATTCCTAACTGTTTTCAGAACTACCAAATATACAATAAAAACATTAAAATTCGTGGAGAAGTTCGGTGTTCGATAACAAATACTGGCACGAGATTTCTATGTCTAACTCCTTGCCCTTTTCCAAAAAGATTAATTTATCATCTTCATTTATTTCGAACTAGTTTTGCACACTGCTTCGCCCGTGTCGATAGCGTTTATCGCGGCCTAAAGTAGCTTCTAGCCTTTGTTTTTCCTTCGGATCTAAGGTATATGTTCATTTCTTGGTATCAAATAACCTTTGTTAATTCAGGGTGTCAGCTCCATACAAAATTTTATCAAAATTGGTCCAGCCATTAAAGAGTCAAGGGATAACATACACACACTCAGAAACTTTCGCATTTAAAATATTCGTGTGATATAAGTATGGATTTATACCGTACCATATTCAGGCTTTGTCCAGAACCTCCACAAATTCGTATTCTAAGTACATTTATTTATGAAGTGCTCAGAGTATTTGGTACTTCAAAGTAAATAACATAGATCCGATTACGTTATGAGTCATTCAAATGTTTTGTTAGTAGTACCCATACCTCATACTTCTCAGTAAGGATAATACCGTGTTGTGGCGAACAATAAAATAGGATAAGATAATACCATAAGCACAAGTTTTTTCATTATCTATTTCGAAATATACCGATAAGGTATTGTGATTAGTTCATTGATAAATGGATTGTTAACTTAATATTTTAAAATAGCATGTTGGATTTACCTTAATGAGCTAATTGTTCTTAATCTTGTAGAATTTTATTTAAATTTGTTCCATTAAAAATGGTGGTGGAGATAAGGAAACAGAAAAGGTTGGGATCACCAATAAATATTTATGTAGCTAAATGTAAGTATGTAATTTACAGAAAGGTCTTGTAAAATGTATTCCAGGTTCTACGAATTCGGAGCTATGCAACAGAATGCAAAAGTTTATCTAAATATAAATCCTCATTATGTATTATCGAATAGGTAGGTACCTACTTACCTTCAGGTTATTGTGGGCTGCGAATAACTCCAATTCAGGTGTTACTGTGAAAAGTGTGAATATATTAATGTTTTTTTTTTTAATTGAAATATCACATATTATGGGCTGTTACATAACGTACCTACCTAATATCTCCGTGCAATGAAAACTCAGATAACTGAATGAATTCTCGGAATCGATTTCTGTGAAACTTTTATCTTTATTGATTCAAGCATTAAGTGCATTAGTCTCATCAGAATATATTTTTGTGTACGAATGTCGAAGAACATTAAAACGTTCGTAGTAATGTTCAATACAAATAAATAAACGTTACTATTGACCGAATTAATTTATATGACCATGATTTTAACTAAATAAGCGATCTGTTTGTAATGTTGTGACTAAAATCTGTATCACCTCTTGTCATTTGTATGGGTTTTATTTTAGTTACGAAATTAAAAAAGTGTGATCCCGTCATGTAACAGATATTTGTTTGGACAAATATTTGTTACATGACGGGATAAATCGTACCAACGTACAATAAATCAATCTTCCCTCTTTTAATTCATTAATCTAGATATCTCCCTTGCTATCTTTCTAATTTTGTATCAAGGAATCATCAGAAATACTGTCATAAAAATACATGTTTATTTTCTACCTATACTGATATTATAAAGACGAAGCATTTGATTGTTTGTTTGTTTGCATTGAATAGTCCCCGAAAGCACTGGACCGATTTCAAGAAATCTTACACCATTAGAATGCTACGTTATCCCTGAGTAACATAGGCTATATTTCTTACCAGAAAAAAAATTGTGATCGCGAGCAGAGCCGCCAACAGCTAGTGCAACATAAAGGCAACAAGCATTGATCTACTATGTGATCTTAAAATTAAAATGCATAAACCCTTCGAGTAGCAGAAATAGATCTGAATCCGGATCTAAAACCATGAACAGGAAACCAGTTCATATCTATCTACGAAGTGCAGTACTAACCTAATAACTATGTTAATATTGAGTGGAACGTTCACGTGAAACCCCAGGTGTTCAGTTAAGCAATGCTCTGATACGATTAATTTGTATGACTGTACTTGTTATTACGTTGTAGGATTTCTAACTGCGATTTGACGATAACTCAATACCTAGCCTGAAGCTAACTAGGATAGATATAAACCTTTTGTATGCGTATTGCAATATTTTATGTAGGAATGTTCAAAGCTATACTATGTTAAATGCAATAAAGATATGTATTTTATTTCATTTTATATGATATGTTATAGAAATTAAACTTAAAACATGTTAGGAGAGAAGCAATGACATGCTATTCCAATTTAGTTATACAGTTGATAAATAATGTATAAATAAAGAAGATTTTTTTATTTAGATCCTAGGATTTCATTATCTTTTAGATTTTTTTATTCTGAAAAAAAATAATATCTTCTTTTATTATTATTATTCTTATCTGCATAGGCTTTGTGTTTAAAAAACCCGATAAAAGATACATATAGTTATCTCTCCATCGCTGAAAAACAAGGTAACCGCGGCTCATCCAATCACTGACCCGTGAAATGAAACTCGGGAATCCCACCGGAGGTGAATTGTTCTATAGATCCATTAAAATGATTCTATCCTTAGCCAAGAAACTCGACAACAAGACATTTAGAACTTATTTAATTTCCGTCGAAATCTTCAGAAGCTTAAAATGTTATAATTGTCTTACAACGATATCAATTTGGGTCCCCTTGCTTTAATATTTAACTAAGTTGGATTTTTGATAACGGCATCAAGCTCCGTGGAGCATTAGAAGGATCTTGAGAAACTTAAATATTACGTGAACAACAAGAAACTGTTCAACCGTTCGGAAATTGGATTTTTTTTGAGATTTTTCTTGAAAGGGTCCAATGTCATACATAACTTTGGGACCAATACTGAAACCCTTGCCGTTGTATTGTCTATGATTTATTCACTGTATATATATGTATTGACCTTTTTGTCTTAAATTCGGTCACGCCACAAGGCCAGAGATACTTTTTTGTTTTTCTTTTTTCAATTTTGTGTTTCATTGAATGAAATCGGCTTGAAGAAATTTTGTTCAGGCGATTTTTTTTTATTTCGTGTGATCAGCGTATTATCAGAAGCACACATTACTAGTATTCTTGTTAACCCTTCGTGGTAAGCTAAATGTTTCTGTTACGAGTTGGTTCACGTATGTAGTGCAATGGGTTGGTATCGAACCGGCTACCACATGATCCGACCTACAAGTCCGACGACCATTTAGGCCCAGTTTTAAGATCCCTAGTTAACTCAACCAAAGGCTAAATTAATATCCTATCTAATGAATTCAAACTTCGGCAGAACATGTGTATTCGTAAATTTTTATTCTAACATATGGTTAAATAATTAACTCTCCGACTCATTTGCCCCTTTGAAAGACAAACAAAACGCGTTTTACCGAAATTTGAAACCATTAGTTAGGATATTTAACCATTGGTTGAGTTAACTACTGATAAAAAATTTGGGCCTTAGGATACTGCTGCTTAAATTGTGAGTCTAAGATTTTTTCACTAACGTATTGTCAGACCCGTCCAGGAAAAGAGCGTCGTGATATTATGTAGGTATACGCGGCGCCAATGTTTTCAACAGATTATCCACTTGCAATAAGTCCAAATCGTATAACAGCCAATTGGCAGAAGTTCTAATAGCTCATTAGTTAATGTATGTTTACTGCACTGTTAAACACTTGAAATATATGCAATTTAAACCGAACCGAAGTTGAATGCAAGAACTATAAATCTAAATGTTTTATGAATCAGCTGTCAGCGGCGTAGTATGAAATATTCAATTTATTTTCCATCGGTTCATTTCAACAATACAAAAATGTTGTTATCGTTGTGTATCGCTCTCCATGTCGTCTGTATGTGACTCTGATTAGGGTACAGTCTCCCACGCAAACTACTCACTATACACCGGATATTTTTAGCCGTTTTGGACTTTGTACTCTAGGCACAGAGCTGACAGTTGTTTGTGGTTTACCTAGATTACGTTGAAATATTTTAGCGGAGTCCACGTGAAAGGCACGGATAGATTATTATGGCTAACAAGCCGTGAATATTTTATTTGACTGTGTCGTTTATGGTAAGTTTGTTACTTTATATTGAAATTCAGTTATTTACATATTTTCTTGCGTTGATTTGAAGGAAATGATTGAAAATGACCTATTGTATAAAATAAACATTGACTGAAAATACACTCAAACAAGAAAAGATCTATTTCTAAATCAGTCTTCTGTTTTACGCAACCACAACCAATATGACCTGATTATTTAAAATTATCGTTATCAAACATACAAAACTTACTCATACAAATATTATGACTGTACGCAGAAAGTCTACAGCCAATTAGCTGATAAGAATGGGTCTAAACGTTTTTTCTGACTACTCTGTAAGTATAGGTCAATATGTCAACTTGTAATCTGTAATCAGTCCTAATTTTTGTTTGATAAGCAACTATTTAATTGGGCTTAGAAAAGAGGTTTGATCTCGCAACTTATAAAACTGATAACTACTGATATTTATATACTATATTATATTGTTCTTGAATGAACGGCAGTCACTGAGTGGTATTCTATGTATTATAAGTATTTTAACATTGTGTTTTTCTGACAAACAGCAGAAATACACAAATAATCAACCCAGTCAAGCATCTATCTTTCAGTAAAAATTGAAAAATATACTCGTACTAGCTAATACTCGCAGCTCCGCCTGCAGTTTGATTTTTTTTGTATAATATCTTGTCACCCGGGGATGTAGCTTCTCACCAGAGATTTTTTTTTAAATCGGTTCAGTAGATTCAGAGCCTTTTCAATGCAAACAAACAATAAAATCTTTCCTCTTTATAATATTAGTACCTATAGATTAAAACTACATGTATATCTAGAAAAAAACTAGTTTGATCTGTAAATTTTTGCTATTCAACTAGCTGGACAAAGAACTCCCGAGCGGTGGCGTCCGCAGTGGCGCTGAGCAAGCGGGTTGGTGACCCCTACGCTTTTCTTATATGACACTACAACAAAATGAAAAATAACTTGTTTGTCTACATTCTTGTGATGTTTGCTTGTTTTTCCAATTATATTACATTCACCCAAGAATGTAGGCATTTTGCGAATTCCAGACTATGCTAATGTCAATATATTCTAAGCCTCTTATTCCATGAGTCTATTTGGCAAAGAAAACTGATATCTTTCACAAACATTATATGCACTATACATTTAAAATGTACTTTTCAGAAGGGCTGTCATTCGTACACCTAATGGCTAACAGATTTAAAAAAATAAATCTAATGTATACATTAATTGTATATTACTAAAACATTGTAACACTTAAAATTAATTTACGTATTCGGACTAGTCTGCGCGCATATCAAACAGGGCTAAGGTCTTTCGAAAGAAAAAAGTTAATTAAAAACTCCTAAGTAAAGTCGGCCTCTGCTTGTTCTACGTAGATTATGAAGTTACAAATTCAATTATCCACGTATTAAACTTTTCATAACACGTTTAATGTAATATTGAATCACAAATCTTGAAGAGTGAGAGAACGCTCAATATAAAAAACTGTCAAACAGATTTAATTTTGTAATTAAAGTTCAAGGTCTGTTCTTGTTATATTTAAAACTAGCTTCTGCCCGCAACTTCGTACGCGGATCCTGTTGCTTATGCCAGCGACAACAGGGTTGTCAAAATAGAGGATCTGAAACGTCTGATGTCAAATTCTCAGAACCCGGGGACGGGAAAACAACGTTATGCGCGAGACGATTCGAGAACCTCCAGATCTTTCATTTTTGCAAGATAGCAGGAAATGCCCATCAGAACTTTTGCTCACGATCAGCGGTCAGTCGCGCATCATATTCTTCACTGGTCTCTAGAGACCTGGATGTAGATACGTAAATACGATGAGAATGCAGGCGTGCTTCGCGATCCGAAGAGGTTTCCACGGAGCGAGTTGCAGCCTGATCTTCTCGAACAGCATCAAGTCTCTCTTGACGGTCTTCGGTAGATTCTTGGGATCTTATGATCCTCAATCCTTTTTATTATTTAGCCTATTTTGCTCCTTTGGTACATAGGGAAAGATTTGACCTCTTTCATCATGGTTAGTTTTATTGTGAAGATACCTGATCAATTAAAATCTAAGTGACTGCAAAGTAAATTAAACGCTCAAATAACATAAGCCCAAAGGCTATATATATTCGATAAAAAAAAAAAAAAATTGGGAGTTTTGGCCAGTAGAGTCGAATTATAAATGATATACCATCGTCATCCAAAATCAGTCCGAAAGGTTATGTTATTTTATAATTATACAGTGAAATTAGTGATAGCTTTGATTTCCAAGTCAGATGTTTCAAATCTTCGATTTTTATAAGTCAACAGGAAATGCCCATCAGACCGAACCACTTTTGCTAAGACGTCATTCCTATATGTGTTATGGTGTAGCCGGGCTCGAGACGTCATTTCTATATGTGTTATGGTGTAGCCGGGCTCTTGGAGTTCCACAACAGGTGTTCCAGATCTTCAATTTTCATACGTCAACAGAGAGTGCTCATCAGGTTGAACAACTCTTGCTAAGACGTCATTCCTATATGTGTTATGGTGTAGCCGGGCTCTTGGAGTTCCACAACAGGTGTTCCAGATCTTCAATTTTTATACGTCAACAGAGAGTGCTCATCAGGCTGAACAACTCTTGCTAAGACGTCATTCCTATATGTGTTATGGTGTAACCGGGCTCTTGGAGTTCCACAACAGGTGTTCCAGATCTTCAATTTTTATACGTCAACAGAGAGTGCTCATCAGGCTGAACAACTCTGCTGAGACGTCATTCCTATATGTGTTATGGTGTAGCCGGGCTCTTGGAGTTCCACAACAGGTGTTCCAGATCTTCAAATTTATTCTCTCAGCAAAAAATGCTCATCACGTGGAACAATTTTTGCTATGGTACCATTTTTGTATCTCTTATAGTTTAGCTGGTCTGTTGCGGTTCTGCATCAGGTGTTAAAATTTCCAAGATAAATTATAGCCTATATGTTGCCCAGACTTAATACCTATACAACAAAAAAAAAATCATTCAAATCCGTCCAGTAGTTCCGAAGATTAGCGTGTACAAACAAACAGACAAACAGACATACAGACAAACAGACAGATTTTTTTTTTTGGATTCGTGCCCTATAACTGTTTGTAAACCCCCCTCAATTATTTTTTTTTTAATATATTCAATGTACAGACACAGGTTTTTTACTGTTTTATTATATGTATAGATTTTAAATCAAACCCTTTAATGAAAATATTCAAGTAGGTTCCAACTTAAACAGTCATGGAAGAGCTCTATTTTCGATGGCTAGTTCGTACCATAAATCCAAATAGTCGTAAGAATAAAATAAGAACTTACAGAATACATTTAGATCTTTTGAAGGCTGTAATATAATTCGTATATGAAAACTAGCCAAGTCAGACCTTGGCTTCAATATATTACGGTAATTTATTTAGTTAAGATTCTTCCAAAAATCTCGTTATTATGTGCAAACAATATCAATAAAATAACAGTCAATTTGAGACAGTAATTTTTTTGTCGCAAAAAAATGCAATCACTGCAAATGTTACAATTATTCACTCCCGGAAATCAGTTCTATACAATGCGGTTAAAACGCCAGCAATCAGATAAATGCGAGAAATGCACGCACACCTCATACAGAGAGATGGGGAGAAAGTTCCAAGACATGAGAAATGGGAAAAGGGCATCATTTTAAGTAGGCCTTTGTGTAGAAAAACTATGTAAAGTAGGCGATGTTGTCAACATTGTTCTAGCTAGAACATGAAGAGTACGAAGAACATGAGTAGAACTAAAGTCATTAGGGAAGGGTTTTGCAGAAGAGTAAGTATTGAATATATTACGACTGCTCCACTACTCGGAGTTAGATGATCAATCAATCTAATGTTTCCCAAAAGTATACGCTTTGTTTACAAACATAAGTTCCATAAATACATTTCAAGATTCTACATTTCCTCTGACCGTTGATCTTAAAGGAAACGAACGTTTAATGTTTGCAAGAATCGGGTCAATAATAGCTAATAACTAAATAACCTATTAATCATCTTACTCCGGTCATTAAACAGATGCACTGTTATAATTGACTATCTACACAGGAAGTTATACTTGTGTGAGTACCACTGACTCATCTAACTGTGATATCGTAGCCGTGTTGTGAACTAACTCGATTAAATTGAAAGTGTGATTCGATGAGATATCGATTTCAGACTATTAATGACTGATGTGCACGAACAATGATAACGGTTTTTATAGAATATGATTTACTTGTACGTATGATTTAGGCTTGAGGCAGTTGTAAGCGCCTGAAAAACTTGGCACAATAATTGTTGAAGAATAGATATTTGAAACGATACAAAAAAACATTCATGGCGTTAGGATACATAAAAAATCTGGCATTTGTTCAGAGTAGTTGTCAATTCAAAGACTAGATTATAAACTAGTTAAACGTCAGCTAGCATTAAATCATAAAACAGATTATCTGAAATAAGCTATTAATTAAATTAAACATAAACGATATATGAAGCAAATAATAGCAATCGATAAATCGAAGTTGTATTTCCAAGTAGCTCGTGCATTTTTTATAGTCAGGCTGTGATTAGGTATAAGTATAGGAGTTCGAAGCTAGTGCAATACAAACATGTCCTTGACCATAACACTGTGGGAAATGACACACGGTGTCAGTATTAGCATTCTCATCGATTATGAATATGATGATTACAGATTATATACAGTTTTGTAATAAAAAAATATTGTGTATTAATACATAACTTATTTGAACGTAGTTGTCGTTTTCATATTTACGTAAAGACTGTTATAAAGTGATTTCATGAAAGAAAAACAACATTTTTTAATGAACGAATTCTTTTGTGTTTTTGTTTTTATGCACACATGTTCTCATTTCCACTTTCTTCTAACATTAATTGGCAGATTTTTGGCTGCTTGCTACTCGCTGAATTAACTGGCTACTCGTAAATCTTTTTCAGCACTAAAATAATAATTTAGAGAATTTCGTTCGTTAATTTTTCTGATAACCAATCTTACAAAAGAAGGTATACTATTACCCCGTGTAATGGGTTGTGGAGGTCAGATATGTAGAATACGTGTGTATGGAAACTTGTCAAGTAAAAGAGTTACATTTCATGCAAATAAATATCAAGAGTATAATTAAAGTAACATAATACAATACAGCGAAAGAAAGTAACCGTTCATAAATCCTAACGTTACAATCTGAATAATATTTCTTTGTCTCGGACAGCTGCCGATATATCAATGTGCATTCACAACATTGTATTATAAACAAGGATTGTTGAATACAACAAATGCATCTCATGCCAATCTGAGCACTCGATAATGTACGACCATTAAGTATTCTATACTTGTAAACGTTTTACTCATTATTTCATTATTATTCTAAGTATCACTAAGTATATACGACGGTGTAACTGCGAAATTTACATAAGAGTTTAAATCTAAAGTGTCTTGTGTTTGAAAAAAGGGTTGGTTGGTTTGTACATTTTGTGAAGTGTCTACAAAAATTATACTAATTATAAAGTGTTGTTAGACCATAGCAGTGTAACCATTGCACTGGTTTTGTGGGATATGGTATTATATAATACCAAACTATGTAATAAAAAATAAATAAATAATAATAATAAAAAAAAGCTAATTGCAGTAAGATCAATTACCGGTTACGTATAGTTCTTACAAGATGATTCCTATAACTCTAAAAATAATGTAACACTAAACGCCAAATACTGAAACGCAATTTAACTTTAAGATGTTTTTAAATGTCCATCTCTCGCTACTTCGAACCTTAAAGTGACAGAGACAGCATGAGACTAAACGACTTCAAAGTTCAAACTGATTGAAGTTTCAGTATGCGGTCATAAGTGTTGCGTCAGATTTTTTTATTAACTCGATTTAGGTTATAGTTTCAGTGTTAAGGTTATTTTACTGTGTTTGTTTAGGTACTGCAAAAGATCAATTTCAAGTTGGTTTTCTTTTATTGAAGGTATGTACTCTGCAAATGAAACTAATATGTGACTTTAAAATTCCTGTTGGATTTCATATTATGACAGATTTTTTTTTTTTACAAACAAATTTAATAAAGTATTTTTAAATAAAAGATCACAAGTTTCGATGAGATAGGATTCTGAATAAGTACCAATTACGCAGTAAAACGAAGTGTTACTCATACAAGCATCACAAAAGGGCGAGTGATTCACGAACAACCTTTAATTAGAATGTAGTTGGTTTTGTTCTCGAAGTTAAACAAAGTATTGAAACCACGCCTCGCTTATGATATATTTTTAAATGATTAAGTTCAGCTGAGGAGTAGCGAAGATTAACTTATGACTAATTTTGTGGTCTACGGTTACGTGAAAACTTGTCGCTAGAATTGATACATAATATATATTCTTAAGGACACAATTTAATGTTTATGTGCCCTTACTGTGCACTAGCTAGTCGCTTTTAATATAACATACATTTAACTTTTTTTATAATAATTTTGCCAACGAACTGTCCTTCAGTTAGGCATGTTTTTATGTGGATCGCAAATGTAGTAGTCTTTTTAACCCCTCGTGCTAAGCTAAAAGCTTTTGTTACGAGTGGGTGCACGTCGCTAGTCCAAAGGGTGGTATTCGAACCGGCAACACATGATCGCAAATCCGATGCCCTAGCCATTAGCCTACCGGATGTTTTGATTTATAAATAAAATATAGTCTTACAATGATAAATTGTGAACATGAAGCTTGCCTTTACTTGACACTTATATAGTTATATCAAAAGTAATTCTATTGTTCAGTAGTTGAAAAGCCTGTTTATTTCTTCTCTTATTTTAAAAACATGTCATAGTCCTATTATTGCTACATGCAATCAAATACTCATAAAGATTAACAGCTCCTCGTAAATCAGCTGTCTATCAAATTTAGGTCAGCCTTAGTACTTAATAGTTCGTCGATTTATTGCTATATTCAAATGACTATCTCTGTTTACCACGACGCTTTCATTATAAAGTGGTTTTGGATAATGAAAAGGTCTTGTATTGATTTATTATTTACGATAGGTGTCATCGACCTCCGTTTCGCTTAGATAGTAACTTGAGGAACGCAAATATGTGACAGACCCTCGAGGCTGCTATGGTATTAGTTTCAAAGCCCTTGAACCTGATACTGTTGAGCATATGGACGTATTGTCGTTTATAAAGAAGTTGGAACATCAAAACGTGCCTTTTTTCTTAGCACTGTATAGATTACTAGCTGTTTCGCGCAACTCCGCCCGCGGCCTCCTTTTTTTTAATATTATAATTGAAATTTAAGCTATCCTACCTTTCAAGTTGGATCAAACTGCACATGGTGTGCAAATTTGATTAAAATCGGTTCAGTATTTTCGGAGTCCATCCCGGACAAACATCGTGACACTGGAATTATATATTTAATAGAGATTTTCAACATAATTTTGTAGGAATATGTATTTCAATCGGTTTAAATTTCGCAGCCAGAATCTATTAGAAGTCTTCTCTAAACCCATTAAATTAATACCACAGCTTCCAATATAATGAAGTACTATTTAAAACGAAAACCCATGCCGCTTTTCGTACTTAGTGGCTATGGTAATATAAATCCCACTGGATTTGAATTGGTTTGGGAGAGTTCTGAATCCGCCGTGAAAGGTTTAAAGCCACTGGATTATTTCATATTAAGGCCGGTTTGCGCTGGACTTCCTTGCATATATTTATATTATTTCTAACTTTGACTGGCCTGTTGGTCTAGTGGTTAGTGACCCTGACTGCCAAACCGGAGGTCGTGGGTTCGATTCCCACTCAGGACAAATCTTTGTGGGATGAGCACGATCAATTGTTCTGTGTCTTAGGTTATATGTTTAGTCCATATATATAAGTAATTTTAATAGTTGTCTGATTGCCATAATACAGGCTCTGCTTTGTTTGGGATCAGATGGCCGTGTATGAGTTGTCCCAAGGTATTATTATAACTGTATTATATTATAGTTAAAACGTATCTTGTTACTATAAAAGATAATGTTTCAAGTATACATTATTATAAATTGATATTCACGCCACCTCCTTCAATTCAGTTCGAAACACATTATTCCTAAGTAATTGTTATTTGATTGTGGTGTAAGCTAATACCGTTTGAAAGGTCAATTACTCTCCTTTAGAATAATTGTTTAATATTTGAATAATCAACAACGCCTTAATTACAATAATTTAATTGTGCAAAACAAAACGAATTTCTGTAGTGTCGAAATGTAGCGAGAACGAAATTCCAAGCAGTTCTTCAAAGCTGCTTTATAAAAAACCCACGGGCTACTTGCCGTTTTAGGGTGACCATTTTAAACGATTACCTGTACCAAGAACTCTTGAATCAGTATTGTTGCTTATGGAAGCGAGATAGCAGATTACACTGCGCGTAGCAGCATCTCGCTCACACGACGGTATCCGTTCTCTTTAATGTTTTTTTTTTCAAGATATTTGTAATGTGGGTAGCACATTGTTAGTACCTATTCGTGTTAACCCCTCGTGCTAAGCTAACTTAACGGACATAAATAATTAGTCCTGTATTGTTGTCATCTTTGCTGTTTCCGCTGATTCTATTATATCTCCCAACGGTCGTATTCCCTGATCGGGGACTTAGAAAAACAGCTCTAAATTGAAATCACCACAGGAATATCACAATTAGATAAGATATTAATAACGAAAACGCAATACAATATCGTTACTGAAACACATCAGTTTAAAATAAATCCCGGCCAAAAATATGTTTGTTATAGCGGTTAACGTTTCATGTTTGCAAATCCAGTTATCGGCTTATCTGCAGTCATAACAGAAACTAAGCCGGGATATAGGCGCCGGTGTGTTTTGCTATAAACGCTCATATTGACGTTTAGTTTAAATAACCTTTTCAATACCATCATCAAGCTTGCCTATTAACAGTATTAGATTTAGTTTAGACTTCCTACAGCTAACTAGAGATTGATAGTTGGATTATAACTTCCTATTATCTCTTCCTCATAATACCTATTATTAAGTATATTTAGGTACATATCCGTGGCATAGGTCCTGTACATCATGCAATGCAGAAATGCGTAGAGTGTAAATGTTTGTTAGTTCCATAGTTGACTGGAATGGATGTAATATGATGACATGGAAAGATGAAGAGAAGAAAAGCTTTAGATTATGTTATGGATAAATAATAGAAATAATAAAGTCCCTTCTAAACCAGAGAGTATCACCATCTGCCCTTATCCCAATTTCATTTGGGGTCTGTGCAGCATGTTTTCTTTCTTCAATCTGACGTCATATCACAATTAATCCTTTCTAGCCATATCATCTTGCACACAATCCATCCAACGTTTCTTAGATCGTTCCTCTATATCCATCCACGTTCATGCTTAAAACGTTCATTACAACCTAAACCAGCGGGTATACTTTGAATAAATATATAGAATCTAACAATTAAGAACAAAGAAGAATACTTATATACAGGGTGTCCAAGAACCTGGCGTCCAACTGGATTCCCACGATGCCCCAAGTTCTAACAGTACTCAGAAAAATATTTTAAAAAATCCACCCCATGTACTTACAGAATTATACTGATTTCAAAAAAAAAGGGGGAAATGAGCACCCTGTGACATACTTTTGAATGCTGTGACTGCTAATGCTGATAATTTCGATATTTCTTGTAGGTTTTGTAATCTAGGGTATTGCTGTGTCTAAATAGAATGTAAAAATAAAGTACTTATTGTACCATTTTAAAATAAAATATTATTTTAACTAAAGGTGATATGGAAAACTATTGAATTTCGCAACTTTGACCGACTGTAGTGTAAAAAAATGTACCAAAATAGTATGGCAAGTGACGTCAAATTTTGACGCGTTTATTCCTCTTTTTAAAAAGGTATAATACTTATACATTAATTTGAAAAAAAAAATTTTGATAATATTTTTACTCAACAACCCAATTTTTACGATGTCTTACAGAATTCTTAGAAAGAAAAATTTACGACGAATTGAATCTAACCTCTAAAGAATTACTATTGTATGCTCATAAAAATAACAACAGGCCTCTCAAAAAACAGGTTAGACCGTAAGGGACGGTATGTGCATGCATCTCACCATAGTGATTCGTTATTACAACAGGAGGGAGCAAGACAGAAACTATCTTTGCGATTTGCTGGTTCTTCTTTATGGTACCCCATTATTCAGGTAAGAGTGAGGGAGAAAAAGGTTAGAGGTGCGAGTGGGATAGATAGTGACGCTATCTGGGATCGTGCTATTTAGGATAACAGTACGGTCAGTACGCGTCACTGCCTCCTGCCGTTACTACGCACCTCTCTCTTATTGTTACCATTGATCACGTACTACGATTTAAAGCTTTGTTTATTGGACTCGATTACTCTTTGTGCTCTGGACTTTGAAACGAACTCTTTACGACGACCTTTGCCTGTGTTTGGACAGTTTGTGTTTTGTGTGTGCTACCATGGCGACCTACACTCCGCAAGAATACGCAAATATGCACTACATTTATGGAGAATGTAGAGGTAATGGACGAGCTGCAGCGAGACTTTACAGAGAAAGGTATCCGAGGGCTACGCGATATCCCGACCATCGAGTTTTCATTAATGTGCACAGATCACTATGTGACGGGCGGTTCCCCAATCAAGTAGCTGGTGAAGGACGACCCGTAAATGACTTCATACGCGATGAAGTTTTAGAGGCGGTGTCGGCAAATCCAAGCATCTCTGTGCGAGGAATAGAAGCTGATACGGGGATACCGAAGAGCACAGCACACAGTATTCTCCAAAAAGAAGAATATCATCCGTACCACGTACAGCGAGTGCAAAGTCTTTTACCTCGAGACTATCCGAGCCGAGTCGCGTTTTGTGAAACAATCCTGCAAAAACATCGAGAAGACGAAAACTTTATCGACAAAATTTTGTGGTTAGATGAATCAACATTTAAGAAGGATGGCTACATGAACCTACACAACTTGCACGAGTGGCATGTGGAAAATCCGCACTTGATGCGAGAAGATAGATCCCAGTACCGGTTCAAAGTGAACATGTGGACCGGTATTCTCTGTGGGAATATTATTGGTCCATTTGAGATGCCCGAGAATTTGACTGGCGAATCATATTTAAATTTTCTTCAAAATGATTTGCCAAACTTACTAGAAGAGACCCCACCAGATATGTGGTTCCAACACGACGGCTGTCCAGCACATTTTCGCGTATCCGTTAGAGAGTTTTTGGACGAGCAATACCCGAACAGGTGGATTGGGCGATCAGGAACAATCCCGTGGCCAGCCCGCTCACCTGACTTAAATCCGCTGGATTTTTTTTTCTGGGGAACTATGAAGGAGCTCGTTTATGCGAAGCCCATTAATGACATCGCTGACCTTCGTGAGAAGATAACACAAGCAGTGCAGGTGATACGTCAAAAAAGTTACTCGCGAAACATAAAGCGGTCTTTTAAAATTTTTTTTTTCAAATTAATGTGTAAGTATTATACCTTTTTAAAAAGAGGAATAAACGCGTCAAAATTTGACGTCACTTGCCATACTATTTTGGTACATTTTTTTTACACTACAGTCGGTCAAAGTTGCGAAATTCAATAGTTTTCCATATCACCTTTAGTTAAAATAATATTTTATTTTAAAATGGTACAATAAGTACTTTATTTTTACATTCTATTTAGACACAGCAATACCCTAGATTACAAAACCTCCAAGAAATATCGAAATTATCAGCATTAGCAGTCACAGCATTCAAAAGTATGTCACAGGGTGCTCATTTCCCCCTTTTTTTTTGAAATCAGTATAATTCTGTAAGTACATGGGGTGGATTTTTTAAAATATTTTTCTGAGTACTGTTAGAACTTGGGGCATCGTGGGAATCCAGTTGGACGCCAGGTTCTTGGACACCCTGTATATTCTCTGAATTCGAAACTACCTACATGTTGTTTATCTTATGGACATAACGACATAACTCCAAAAGGTTGTATACTGAACACCTGTAAATGTATAATACCGATCTGTTTCTAGATCTCAACCACAATAATTGATGATTTAACACGTTAAGGATGTGTATTAATAGTTTGTTATTTGTTAGTAATAATCTCGTAGTGACGCCAAGTTATTTCAGTTTCAAAATATGAGGTGTAAACATTTAACTCTTGGATGGAAAGCAGTTTGTGTGCCGCGATTTCAATTTTATCGTAACTTTCTGTTTTAATTGGAGTCTTTTTTTTGCCATACAAAGACCTTCTCTGATATAGACCAAAAATGTGTTCAAGCGCTCTAGTATTTGGTTTTTTTGCAGGAAAAATGTATATTTACTTAACTAGAGTGTTTGTTTATTTATTTATCTCGTAGAATTTCTTTAACTCTCATCATATTGCACTATGTTCAAAATGCAAAGAACATCGCTTTAAGTCCGTGTAGGTAATCTTCCGGTACCGCACCTTTATCAAACATGACTTTTAAAATTATATCTAAGTATAGGTCTATAAAGATATTAAATATATATTATTGTACAGTCTCAAAGATACCTATATTTTCTGCTATCTTTGTTTAATTCCTTATTGATGTCTATCTACTGTGAAAGAAAAACTATTGAGTCTTTCTATAGATTACTTTATTCAAAATGTATTTACGATGTAAATACACACATCAAAAGTGTCTAGGGATCAACATATATTTTTGCAATAACTTTTCTCCTGATTGATATTAATTAAAATTTTCTTTAAGGATTCATCGAATAAAGTGTTTTCGTATGTCACAGTAACGATAAACCAAGTCACCTTTGCATTAATAAAGAAATTTGCCATTTTCCTAATAAAGGGATTTTTGACATTTGAACCACTAACACAAAAGTTCGAAAAAAAGACTGAAATAACAGTTTTCTTTAAAATTTTATTGGGTAACTTAAACAATTAATAATCCGTGTTTCTACCGCGAACACTAACAACACAAGAACATCGGTTTGGCATACTCAAAATGAGTTCATCCAAATCACGCTGTGGAATGGCCGCCCATGTTCGTTGCAACAACAAAAAAAGGTCTTCTTGCGACTGGATACCCTCCATATTCGGCAGAGCTCTTCTCTGTAGCATATCCCATGCATGCTCAATCGGGTTCAAGTCTGGCGACTGAGCAGGCCAGGGCAGGACATTGATGTTAGCTGCGGCGAGAGTCTGTCTTACAACTCTTGCGGTGTGCGGTCGTGCATTATCATGCATTAACTGAAATAAGGGACCGATTTGCACTTGTAGAGGAACGATGACGTCTGATACAATCGTCTCAGCATAAATTTGAGCGTTGAGGTTGCTTCTGATCCAAATCAACTCAGTTCTTCCGCCGATCCAAATACCCGCCCATACCATGATGGTTCCACCACTATAAGGATGGACTTCCTGGCAGGATTTTAATCGCTGTTGGCGTCCAGGGGTTCTCCAGTGTCGTATACGTCTTGTATCCGGTCTCATACCAAAACGAGACTCATCAGAAAAGCACACGAAACGCCATTGTTCTTCTGCCCAATTTCTGTGTTCAAGAGCCCATTGATATCGAATCCTACGATTGTGCATTGCTATAGGTGGTACCCGTAGCGGTCTTCGGGAATGAAGGTTCACTTCATGCAAGCGGTTTCTGACTGTTTGGTCGCTAATTAAGTTCCCTGAAGAGTGATGAAGCCTCACGGCTAACATCATGGCGGTTATTGTTGGAGCTCTTCGAGTTAAGATTTGAATGTATCGGTCTTGTCTCCGTGTGGTGCAGCGATACCGTCCTCCATGGCGCTCAGCCACGGTACCAGTGCTTCGGTAACGTGTCCAAAGTCGACTGATAACACTCTGACTTGTATTCAGAGCTAAAGCCACAGTACGTTGCCGGGAACCAGCTTCTATCATTCCCACGGCTCTGAGCATTTCTTCCCTGCTTAAATGACGTCGCCGCTCCATAATAACGTTGGTTTTAATCAGTAGTAGGGAAACAGTAGCACTAATAATGTCTTCAATGCGTTGTATGTTTTTATAGGGAAAATATTGACAGCTGATTTTCATCTTTTACTCGAATTTGATTCACAGTTCCTGATTCGAATTATGAAATGCACCAAAAAGGATCCATATAAATTTATAAAATCATAAATTTATTACAAAGCCACATCTCAATCTCAAGAAATCCGCATAAAAATGCTTGATCCCTAGACACTTTTGATGTGTGTAATTGCCAGCGACGACGCCATACACGCCACACAAAGAGAGAAGCGCGCGCCGCCATCTGTCTTTCCGAATAGTGTTGTTCGTTCTTCCGTGGTAGTGTCGCGTAGCAATCGATACCGATTCTCGCTTAGCAGTACGTTTATTGGTATTTTCTTTCTTTGTATCACATCTTCCTGGTATCCCAAAACACCTAATCAAGGGAAAAATACTAAGTTCACAACAATCTTACACTAACAGTTCACATTTTTATAAGACGTATCTATTCCAGATATTGGAGCGATGGCGAGACTGACCGACCTATCACGCTTATGAATGAATACATACAACAAAAATACAAAGTTTATGTATGTATGTAGTTCCATGTGAATAGGGATGGACACGTTGCACGTCGACCATGGGCATAGCAAGGGGTCGAGTCGGAGCCAGTCGCCATCGACCGCTGACCTGGCGCGAGATCCCGCGGTGGTGACCGATGATGCCGTCATCAGGTCCAGAGTGCAGTCACCATCTACAGTGCATCATGTTGTCAGTGTAAGTTTTTAAAACTATTTTTGTCGACTGTACCTACGAAAAAGTAGCCTGACCTTTCATAGAGCTTATTCCATCAAAACCTGTTGTGTGATTCACCCTTGAAAGTTTAAAGGGTAGACAAACGAGCAGACACAAAGGGTCAGACAGAAGGACTTTCTCGAGCGTTTGAGTCTAAGTTATGGTTAGACCTTTTATCTTGATTAAAGAGATATGCCTGTTTGGGATCATAGGTTGATGTTCATTGAACAGGGTCGTAAGCCTATAGTTTAGTTTTCATTAAATACGATCTTCGATTGGATACGCCTAATAGGAATACCTGATGAAGTGGACTACATAGTCTTTATGTAGTACTAGCTGTGCCCCGCGGTTTCACCCCCGTAAGTTTTCCCCGTTCCCGTGAATTATACAATAATTTTCCATGGTTATTAATGTTTATTCTGGTATTCGGGACAGAGACAAATCAAAAATCATGAAAATCGGTCTAGCCGTTCTCGAGTTATAAGTGTTGTAACAAACCCGACTTTGTTTTATATATACCTACAGATAAAAAGTTGCTCCCGATGTCTATACGTTTAGATATTTTAAACTACATAACATACTTTTATGCAGATTTCCGCAATACAAAGAATGATTCAGGAGGCCGTACTCGTGCCCTCAGCGTAGGCTGAAGTCATTAGCGTTACAACTTGTAAAAAAAAAAGATTTATATGACGTATACTTAACTATAAGCATTTATTACTATGCTACCCTTAGATTTATTTGTATATCTGTGTTGCTACCTGTGCAAAGCCGGGGCAGATCTACTAGTTTAATGAAAAAACGTTAATTCTTTTTTTATTTGTACCTCTCACGGTTGTGATGTAAAACCGATGATAATTTGAATGCTTAAACCGTGATAACTTCTAAATATGTACAAAAATACCTTGAACTCTGCATTAGCATATAATGAACTTTCCATCAGATAACCTACATCTTGGAAGGAGGAGTTTCTTTTCGAATGTTCTACAATTCTCGTATTGTTAGTTGGCATTTGTTGACATCAATATTTTACCTATATGGTTGTTATTGTTATGCTAGCTGTATTGCTGCTTCGAAGTTACTTTATACCGCATTTATTGTTGTTCAAGTTCGCTCAAGAGCAATGTTCATTTTGTGGCATACATTTTATATCATTATTTCGTGTTTATAGACCACAGAAAATCGAATCGAAAATGTTATAGACCTATTAAAGGGGTTTAAGACTTAATTAATTGCTTGGGGAAATGTCTGATATCTATTTATATAATGCCTAAGAACTGGCTAGCACTTCCTGCCTAACAAGGAATCAAATGAATCAATCCCCAAGGAACTGACGCCGTTATTATTCCCAAGGAATAGGCTTGCTAATATAAAATACTTGCGTTCAAAACGAATTATTTGTACATTTATGTCTTAATTTGTTCACCCAACAAGGGTTGCCATCTCTAAAATTTGTTAACCAGGACAAGACGCGGAAAATAGCCAGACTTTTGAGCCCAGAACCCGGACATGTTAACAGTATTTTATAAGTGTTATAAAAACAGTTAATAATATCATAAATCACCTTCGCGGGCGGCCCAAGACCTTCATTTTAAACCAGGACTACAAATTAGACCCCGACCGAACGCTTTCCGGATGCCCTCTAAACTAAGACGAATCCGAGGAAACGGGTCGAATGGCAACCTTAAGTCCAACTCATAATTAAACCAGTTTCGACTAATTTGGCCATACTTGCATCATTGAAGAAAGTACGTACGTCCACTCAAAAGAAAGAACTCATTCAATTGAACATAAGATGTCATTAACGAACAATCATGGCAATTAATTTATAATGGGTCTCGTCCAGTTCGGCAGATGTTTGGCAGCTGTCGCACTGGTTTTAAACTGGAGAGCTTTTTGTGTGAGGTACTGTCCATACTCCTTAACATTACATACCGGATCTTGGCAGTAAACGCTTGTAATCAAGGAGGAAAGCGTTTATATCGTTTTCTTTCTCTTTATTGGCCTATTTATAAATGTTATTTGTATATTTTATGCAAATATATCTATAACCAGCAATAGATCGCGATGGGGTTAGATGATTAACACCAGCAGTACACCAAGACCAGCAGAGCTTTATGAAGCGCAGTATGAAGTACACTAGCGCTTTAGATAACTTATCGACGAAAATTTGGTCACTTACTGTGCCCAATTACCTATCATGATGTGTCTATCCGTATGTATCCTCTACCAACGACCCTCTTTAGAAAAGAAACCATTCTCGTGGAAGTTTCTCATCACGGCATGGCATAGTAGAATATCCACATAAAATCTGTTCTCACAATTTTTACAGAATACTAAATGAGTACGTTTATAAAAAAACATTTTACACGTATAAACACTCGAGACATTACATCAACTATCCAATATCTTTAGATCAAACAAAAGTTTGAACGAGTGACCTTCAGCGCTGAAAGCTAAGTGCTAAATCAATGCGCAAATATACGTATTTTATTTCACATTAATATTTGGGATAATATTACCGAATACCTCAAAAGGCATTAGTAAAAGTGTTATGTTTTACCGTAGTGTGAGTCCCAATAAGTAGACCAAGATGAAGGTGGCGAGTTCAACTAGTTTCAGGCCCATTTTACATCCTACTGGAGCTGGGCTGAGAATGCACAAGCGATCCCGCGGCTCCAGCAAAGGCAATGATGGGACCGGGGTGTTTTTAGTCGGTGAAGTCCGACATATCCCCACGCCGTGCCCTCGGCGTGGGTCGAAGTCATAAGTTTTTCGACCCGGCAAAAAAAATAAAGGCCCATTCGAACATAGGACAGAAAATCGTAGAAAAGAGGGACGGAGGCATTTGCCCAGCTATGGGTAAAAATGGCTTATTAGATTGGATTAGATATGTTTTAAAACAAACATAATTTCATATGCCTAATACCTACTCAAATGGGGTATAATCTGTGTATGCACGATCAAAAGTATAAGTACTAATTATACTACTACGTTAGACTGCATGTCAGTAACAATTAACTGACGATGGACGAAGGTCACAAAAAAGCCAATGTCAATGTCAACTTCGGCAAATGGAAATTATGACTACAGAAGACCTAATAACGTTACAGGCATCGAAATATAGTCGAAATTAGTTTGAACAATAAAACCTTCCATACCCCGAATACTGATACGCAAATTAACAAATAAAATTAAAAAAAATGCAATCTCATTGCAATCGGTTCAGTTACAGCGTCTCACCAAAGCTCATTTATTTTATAAACTAAAAGAGAGATTATAACTAGGTCAACATATCACGTGTAGGTAATCTACTAATGTGTCCAACTAATGTTTCCTTGGGGACTCATCTCTCTGAGAATTTACTCCATAATTACAGCCAGACAGACCTCTCGCCGAGACTAATTCAATAAATATTTGAAGTCAAGGACAAAAATCTCTGGTGTCTCTTAACTAGTCACTCCCACAACTTTACGTGTTTTTTTTTGTGGCATTTTGATAAACAAAGCCATAAAAACATTTTCGTATGATTCAAATATTATGCAATAGTTCTCTCGAAATTTAAATAAGATTGGTGGAATATCCAGGACCAACCGCGCTCGCTGTGATCGGTCCGTGATAGACAGTTTGCCGGGTAAGCTAGTATACAGGGTAGATTTAATGCCATTTGGCGAAAAAGTACTTTAAATACTGGCAAATAGGAAATTATACTCAAATAAAGCATCCCTTTATTTTTAAAAAGAAATAAAACTGCATTCATATATGGGTGTTCTTTGTGCATGTGATTTGAATGTTTGTGAAACCCCCGCGACACAAGGACTAAATTCCTTAGTGCGGCCGTCGTTTTTTTTAAAATAAAAAATAAAAATAAATAAAATATTTTTTGTAAATGCGCTCGTCTGACCCGTATATGGTAAACCAACGATACCAGGTCAGCCAGTAAGCTAGAATTTTCAAAGGTAAAGTTGGTTCTAAATCGATTTTCCACCTAATGACCAAACTTTTCACAGCATCATTAGCTTAATGTATTATAACATTATAAAGTTGTTAGGATGTAAATAGAACTAATACACTAATGGCCGAATACTAAAACGTCAATCAGCTTGAAGCCGCCGTTAAGTCTCATGCTGTCTCTGTCACTATAATGTGAAAAGGAGCGAAAGATAGACATTTAAGAACATGTTATAGTTAATTTGCGTTTTAGTATTCGAGGGTAGGAAGTGATACACCGTTAATTTTTAGTTTTTAAGTTAGGTTTTTAGTTAGTTAAGGTGCTAACTACTATGTAAAAAGTGTTAATAAGACTCACCCGACCCCACAGTCAAACCAATAGGTACTACGGTTTTGTGGGGCTTAGATTATAATTATATTATGTAACACCTCGAGAACGTAAAATAAAAAAATAAATAAAAAAAAATTGTTCACTCGAACGATGAAACTATGACGATGATGCGTCATGAACATTGTTCTGTTTAATAAGGCATTCGGAATGCAGGCAGCTATTTTTTATTTTTTTGTCTACATTAAAATACCTCATGCCTTAATCATGAAAAGGTGTGAGAATTGTCATACTGATAAGCATAGGAAATATTAATTATTGTATTTTTATATTTGCCAACGATATCTTTTTGACGATATTAACAATTCTTATCAACGTTCTCAAATTTCTCCTTTGTAATTATCACGGTTTACATGTACGGAGACCCAATTTAAAAATAAATAAGTCTGTTGTGATATCTAGTACAAACAACGAACTATCGGAATAAAGATTATAATACTAGAAAAAAAAAGTGTTTTAAAAAATTTGGTTCTTTGGATGAATTAAGAAAACTATAATCCATGTGACTGGATAATACTGTATCCAATAGTAAGATGGGTGTAAGAGTTATGACCGCAGTAAATGACTGAAATTGATTCATAATCATCATTAAAAACATATTTCCTAAACAGAAGTTAATGCTTATTATTTGCATCTTGAGAACGACAAGTGGGGGAAGAGAGGCCTTTTCCCAGCAGTGGGACATTTAAGGAAATAAATAATTAATTGTTTTAATTTACTGTCTTCCAAAGACCGATACTAGATCTTAGGGCAAACTTAGGGTATAAAATCAAAAATTAGCAGAAATATTGAAATTGTAAGAAATGCCTAAACAATGCAATAGTGTCCCTTCCTACTACATATATATCATTCCTTTTTTCGAAAAAAAGCGTGATATATTTACACATCTTGAGGACTCGTATTACTGGTATTTCGCAGTATGACCTTTTGAACTCCACGTAATTGCATGAAGCGGTGTCAATCTGAGGAACTTAATGATAATTTGCTATAGGTTCTTCTTTCTCAATCAATAACTTAAAACCCTTCTATATTTATGTGTATGTTTCTACAGTTGTTAATGCAATGCTTATATTCCTAAGATAAAATCTTGTAAGATATTTCTTAGAATTTGCTCTTGGTCGTGGCGATGTGACATTTTGACATGTGTTGCTCGCGGCTTCGTCCGTGTGGGTGTCGGTTATCGTGGCACAAATGTCAAAGTACCCTATAGCCTTCCTCAATAAATGGGCTATCAAACATTGAAATAATTATTCAAATCGGACCAGTATTTCGTGTTTTCAACCAAACAAACAAACAAACTCTTCAGCTATACATTTAGTATTTTTATATCTTTACTAGCTGTTGCTCGCGGCTTCGCACGCGCGTAAAGTTAAGAGTAGTAAGTAGTAAAGGATAGATAGATGTATTCTGTGATTTTCAAAGTAAGGAGCAATTATATTTTTCATAAAAGATTATGGCGTTAAGATAATAATCATACATTGAGTTTGGATAAACTTTTAAAATGGTGGCAGCTTTTTGGTCAGACGAAACTTGAAAATCATTGACACGAAAAGATGAAGAAGAATCACATACATTGCTCCGAATTCAAAGAAAGTAGCTAAAGCTCTTGTGTTATGGAATCAGAAACAACGAAAGTACCACTAACACGAGTCTGGGACTCGACATAATGTAGAAAAGTGATTTTCTACATCGACCCGTCCGGGGATCGAACCCGGGACCTCAGAGCTGGCGACACCTTGAAAACCGTTGTGGACGCCACTCAAACACGGATGTCATCGTAAAGATATGTTTTAGATGGTCATTTATTTGTATCGATCCAGAAACCCGTATATGAAAGGCATGGCCTTATCTTTAAAAATAAAGTCCACAATATAATACCTTGCAACCCCTATTTAACCATCTTAAGGCGTAGATTTCTAAAATCGCTAAAATATGTTTTCATTTATTTCTAACCAAAAACCCGTATACCAAATCTCATGAAACCAAATCTTATCTCTCTCTTTGAAAATGACAAACTTCCTAAAAAAACTTCCAACCACTATTGCACCCCCTTTGAGGGTAGATTTCTAAAATCTCGGGAATACGTCTTATTTATTTCTAACTCATAATCCTATGAAATTTAATGTGCCTATCTATGAAAACTACACAATTCATATACCTACAAACTTCCATCCCCTATTTTACCCTCTTAGGGGGTAGATTTTCAAAATCGCTGAAATACGTCTTCATTTATTTCTATCGAGAAACCCGTTTACGAAATTTCATGTGTCTATCTTTGAAAATACCAAACTTCCCATAAAAACTTTCAACCCCTTTTAACTCCTTTAGGGGTTGAATTTCAAAAAATACTGAAACACGTGGTTTTTAATTTTTTACCAGAATGGTAACCACAAATTTTTATGGTTTAAACTACAAAAATGACGATTTACCATACAAACTTTCATCCTCTATTTAAGTCCCTTAGGGGTCGATTTTCGAAAAATAATGAAACACGTCGTTTTTAATTTTTTACTAAAATGTTATCTACCAATTTTTATGGTTTAAACTACAAAAATGACGATTTTCCATACAAACTTTCATCCCCTATTTAAGTCCCTTAGGGATTGATATTCGAAAAATACTGAAACACGTCGATTTTAATTTTTTTACCAGAATGGTAACCACCAAGTTTCATGGTTTAAACTTCAAAAATGACGATTTTCCATACAAACTTTCATCCCCTATTTAACACCCTTAGGGGTTGAATTTCAAAAAATCCTTCCTTATTCCTTGTCTACATTATAAAGGAAACCTCTGTGCAAAATTTCAGCTTTCTAGGTTCAAGGGTTTGGGCTGGGCGTTGATGAGTCAGTCAGTCAGTCAGGCCTTGTCTTTTTATTTATATAGATAACGTTGTTGTTTATGATTGTCACATTTACTAAAACTGAAAACGCCAATCCATATTTATAATATGTGGGAGAACAGGATTCAGCCCGGCAACAGGACGGAACAGACTGATATCATGAACACATAGTATATTTTGCTTAAAGATCAATCTAAAGAACAAAAGAAACACGTGTTCACATCCTCGTCAATGATATAAGATAAATCCATTGTCCTTTTAACAATGGCTTTAGTAACAAAATAACTGCTATCGAACTTCATATTAAAAAGAAAGTATAATTATTTCACAATGGATAGTGGCTCTCTATAATATGTAGGACGAATATTGATGCACGCCTTAACCTACTTGAAACTATTAACTTTACTATCGCTGTGTATTAATGAATGCAGCAATCTGTTTTGTTTTTGTATTTATTTTAATAAATCACGATAAAAAAAAAAAGTTTTTACTAGATTCCTTTTTATTTCTTTATACTTCATATTCATTACAGCATGGTCTGGATGGTTGCGTGGTTGTTTTAATACCAAAATAGGGTAAAATTCATTTTTAGCCTCTACTATAGCAATAGCCGTAGTTTCAAAATGTTTGACTATCTTCTGGCGTTCATTAATTTCCCTGAATACTAATTATTATTGACACTTAAGAATAATAACTATTGAAAATGAAAAACAACAAAACGTTAGTTACTAAAACCCTAAAACCTCTCGATGTGTTGAGTTTTTGACAATGTCAAGCACTTTGTTATGACATAATTGTTTTATAGCGGAATTTCATTACGAGGGAACCATAAAGTTTATAAATAATAGGAGAAATAATTCCTATGCATAAAAAAAAACTATTATGCTTGTTCCTTTATATGAGAAGAGGTCAAACACAGTGTTCCGTCAATTGCAGGTATATTGTTTCTATAATAAGTTTTCTGCAAACTGTGTGAATGCAGTAGTATTGTAGTGAATTACTTGAATTGTATCGATTTTATAAGTGTCGTTCGCTGAAATTTTCTTCGTAACATTCCAGTGAAATATAGGGTCGTATAATGAAGTGCAGAATTAAAACTATTAATATCAATTGTTCTGTAAATATGATATATTATTACCATCACTTTTTCATGAGCGCTAGGGAGTCGAAATTTCCTATCTGACTACCTAAAGAAAAAATATCGAAACAAAGGGGTCTTAAGATAAAGATACATAGTTAATGTGTAAAAAATTAAATTGCTTTCGCTTTGTATTCAAAACAAATAATTTATTTCGCTTTAAATATTGGTACA
Source organism: Plusia festucae (assembly GCA_950381575.1). Classification (NCBI taxonomy): domain Eukaryota; kingdom Metazoa; phylum Arthropoda; class Insecta; order Lepidoptera; family Noctuidae; genus Plusia; species Plusia festucae. The sequence continues at coordinate 4,819,388 of OX494456.1, read as the reverse complement.
GACAGATAAAAACAATTTGTCAAATTGAGACTCCACACATTTTATGCGCAAAGTACACATAAGAAATTAATGTTAAGGCAATATGTTAGTAGGATGATCTATCATATATGTATTTTAAAGAAATTAATCCATACATAAAATATGTAATACACAAACATAAAATATACGATTTAAATTGACTTACTGAAACACATAATATAATTCTTAGACTGCACGGATAGCCGAGTGGTATAAGTCACCAAGCTAAATATCACTATGCAGGACGTGCTGTGGGTTTGATCCCATTAAATAAATACCTTACCTTAACTTAATTTACCTTAGTGCGGTTCCTTAGTAAAAGCAATACTTCGACCTATGACTACTTCCTACCCATGGAGTCTTACAAAAAAATATTTATATATTTGACCAGAGTTTGTTATTATTCTAGGAGCCGTCATCGAGTTCGTCGTCTCGGCATGGCGACCGCGTGCACCACGTTAAATCCCACTCCAGGGATCTTGGTAACAGCCCGCTCTCAGCCAACACTACCGTCAACAGTTCTAGAGAGTAAGTATTATAATATAATAATGTATTTATTTATAACGCACATCATCAAGATTTTCTTTGTATTTTCTTTCTTAAATAAAACGACGCCTGCACTAAGGAATTTAATCCTTGTGTCGCGGGGGTTTCACAAACATTTAAATAACATGCACAAAGAACGATGCAAAAAGACTTGGAACAAGCATTTGTGTTCGAATCCCACCCATTGCACTACCGACGTGAGTCTACTCGTAACACAGACTTATTTAGCTTTGTCCATGTGCATTGTATTCACCATAAACAATAGTAATTTAATATTGGATACAATAATAACAGTATAATCATTATCTATAAACCTTCGTATTACAGCCTGGAAGACTCGCCGCAAAAGAAAATCCTGCCAGGTCTTATAGCCCCCGGCGACTATGCTAGCTCAGTGTATAGTCCTAACGTGTCGTATGCCCTATCATCAGCTGACGAGTATGGATCCCCTGCTTATAGAGGTAAATAAAAAACATTAAATATTTCCCGGTCTAAACCTGTGACCATTTTAATACTGAAACCAGGATTGAAAAAAAGATGCGTATGCGCGGGAGAGAGGAAAGCCAGACAGAGTGGCGCCGTAACGCGTTACGTTACCAAAAAGTTTATAAGTAGTTATCAATTAAAAAAAAAGGAAATTATTGATGGCTATATCTAGTGATAGATTGGTTTCGATAAATATGTAATATAAAATTAATCTTTTGTATGTTAAAAATAGTATCTATTAATTAGTTGTCACGGTAAACAGAAATATTTATTGTATAACAAACATGTATTGTTGTGATTACCATACAAATAGTCAACATGATGGAATCGGAATGTATATCGATCAGCACTATTTTCCTTTAATTCAGTTTATTAATTGTTAATGTATTTTATTCTGCATTTTGAAATTACTATTCAAACGTGTTAATGTCACGTTTATTGGTATTTATCCGTACCCAGTTTTGTTTTAGTTAATTTTAATTTTTTTTAATGGTTATTCTGCTATTCGGGATAGTGCATTAAATGATAATCGGTCCACCTATTTTTGATAAGTGTTGAAACAAACCCAACTTTGTTTTATTGAATTATTGAAACAGATCTTACATAATTTTAAATCGTAACAAAAGAATATTGACTAAATTTAAAACTGGTTTGTATCGGTATATCATAATTAAATCATTTATAAAATTTTATTCGTTTCATTTCAGGTCAAGATGGAGGAGATTATTCTAATCAAGGTAAATATTGAAAACAATGTTTCTCTACGAAAAAAAAAAAAAAAATATCATGATTTTAATCTTGCAGAACTTATAATAAGTCCTGGCCCTTATTAACTTCGGAAATCATAATCCTTCTTATTATCTCAATTAAGACGAAAATGATCCGAAATAAAAAATCATTAACCTTCATAATGTTAGTAGGTAGGTACAGCAAAGGAAACAAAAAATAAATAACAAAAACATCAATTTTAATTCCAGCAGTCAAACGGCACATTACTAGTATTCTTGTTAACCCCTCATGCTAAGCTAAGATGTTTGTGTTACGAGTGGGTTCACGTCGGTAGTGTAATGGGTGAGATTCGAACCCGCACGTGATCGTAAGTCCAACGCCCTAGCGATTAAGTTACTGCCGCTTTGTTTTATGCCGCTACTGAAATATACATATTTATGTGGTTGGCAAATGTCGTTACTATGTTCATAAAGTTTTTATTGTCATATTAAACTACGATGTTATGAATAGTGAATATTATCTGCATCATTAAGTCACAAACTACCTCTGAAATGTAAAAGGACGACTTTTATTCACAATACAAAACATTATCATGATTTAATTAGTACTCAGTGTTAATAACAGTTCTTTTTTTGCTAGTCTTTCTAGTACTGTTGGACAAAACTTTTCTCAAAAGTTTTTAGGTAACAATTCATACTACAGCAAGTTAATCAGCTAGAATATTAATTTACCCATAGACTCTAGATCTCATTGACAATTTTCAACAAAATATTTTGCAAGTAAATATAATTGAAATAATAGGTATTTAATATGATGAAAGTCGTAGTGGTCTAGCGGTTCAATGACCGGCTTCATATGCTCATTGTTGCAGGTTCGAAGTTTCGAACACAGGCAATTACCAATTCAACTTTTTCAAAGTATACTTCGTTAATAATTCTAAGACACCATTGATAAACGTGAAGGAAAACATCTTGACGAAACCTAGATTCCAAAAAAAATGGAATCTGGTATCGCCAGCCCTCAGCGTGGCAGCAAGCGTGGTCATGCTCATCATACCCTATAGGGGAAGTGGCTTGTGCCCAGTAGCGACATTTCTAGGCTGGTATTAAATATGTATTTAAAAATGTATAAATTACAATGTTTATCGGTGGTCGGCCATAATATAGGCTCTGTCTACTTTGGGATGTTTGTTTTCCTTGTGATAAAACATAAAGTACTCAGTTAATTACAGAAAATGTTCTAAATAAATACTAGTATTAAAACAATTATAAATATATACACGGAAAACACGTGTTATTTTTATTTAGTGTCAGTGTGTTAACTGGTAAACAATATGAATTGTAGTTTATTTTGGAGTTTATTATTTATTTTGAGCCTGAACTGTCCCACTGCAGGGCAAAGGCAGTATTATATTACATTATTACTTGTAATGTAATATAATTATTATATTAAAACAATGACATTTAATTAATTAATTATTTCAATACGAATTTATGGCTGTATTGAACCTATTTTTACGTTCACAGTTATCCGACATTTCGATACCTTTACTTGTCTGGCTTCTATCTAGGGTGAAACGGAACAGAAAAAAAAAACTGAAAAGAATCCGTTAAAATTTGCGTAAACCACCAGAAATCATTAGATGGAAGCAACTCTTATTTGTTCTAGTATTTATAGACTATTTTGCTTCCCACGTAGTCTATAACTACGTATTATTTATTGATAAATTACACTTGATTCTAGTAATTATCAAGCATGATTGAATAATAGCGTGACGATTATATTACCTGCTTGTGTACCCTGCCCTTACTAGTCAGACACATTGCATGAATCTAATAGGAATCTAAGGGTCAATTAATTCAATGTATGTCGCAGCAGAGATCTGTAGTATAAGTTGATCCTAAGAAACTTAAGAAAGTAATTTGCCCAAAAGTAGGGTAAAGTTGCAAAAAAGGGGGTAAATTACAGGAACAAATAGACATCATTATTCGGTCGCCAGTGACAAACGCGACGCTAGAATATGAGAATAGCGTAGAATAGTTATCACACAAGCTACGTTGACTTCAAGAAAATTGGGTTAATGATAAGACAATAAAAACATATAACAAAGTTTCCTATCTCACAGTTCAATTTACACTTTAAAAGTAAAAACTAAAAGAGTATTTAATATCTTCATTTAAAAAAAAGCGGAGCGAAATCCAACTAAAAGAAAAATTATTAATATTATTAAATAGTTTTGTATTCCCACTGCTGGGCAAAGACCTCTTCTCGTATAGAATAAACATATAAACTTGTGTTAATATGCGTGTTCAATACGTTGTACTTAAAGACGAGAGCGACGGGGTGAACGTGACGTCATCGAAGGCACTTGCAGCCATCGCGCACCTCAACACCAAGATCGAGAGAACTAAAGAACTCATACGACTGGAACAGACTATACGGGATGGTGAGTTATTATAATAATTTTATTATTATTCATTATACAACTAGCTTTTTCTCGTGGGCATCGCTCTCGCTTGGGCATCGTTTATCGCGGCAAATTATAGCCTATACTATAATAAGTGGGATATCTAATAGTGAAATAATTATTCAAATCGGACCAATAGTTCCTGAGATTAACGTGTTCAAGCGAACCAAAAAACAAACTCTTCAGCTTTATAATATGTAACGAAAAAAAGACTATTAGGTCTAGTCTTTTTTTCGTTCGGGGTTTTTAAAAGTAAAAAATCTGCTAGGTTTGCAAGTGTCGCATAAGGTATATCTGTCAATTTCCACCAATCGCTTCATTGGTGTTGGTCCCATAGTAAAAAAATCTAAATGATGATTCATTACAGTCATTTACAGTCCTGAAAACCAGACTTACAATGGGATTCTGTTTAGTTTAGTTGTACAGGTCAGATAGGCAGTCGCTCTATGTAAAATACGGTATTCAACTCAATCCAGTGAGACTGTAAGCCGACCCCAACATAGCTTGGAAAGAGGCTAGGCAGAGAAAGATTGTGAAATATTAAAACAATCTTTATTGTTCCAGACAATGTCAACGAGTACCTGAAGTTAGCAGCAAACGCCGATAAACAACAACTTCAACGTATAAAGGCCGTATTCGAAAAGAAAAATCAGAAAAGTGCGCTCTGCATCGCTCAATTACAGAAAAAGTTGGAGGGTTACAACAAGCGGATCAAAAACTGGGAGGTGAGGATGAGGGTGCGTACCACAGAACAGTAATAATGTATAAAAAGCTTGAAGTATTCCGCGAGCTAATTTGAACCTTAATGTTTGCTGTTACGGTTCAAAATACAACGGCTAATATGTAAGCATGTATTTTTCTTATATTGACTGAGACAGAGTTATAGCGTATCGTAAGGTTTTGACTGCGTAACTGGGTTGGCAGTTGACATGGATAGCGATAACGATGGCTATATTCGCTTTTAGGGGCTTGCTCTAAGGGTCAATATACAACATGTAATAAAACCCCTGTCAGATCCGATAAAGGCGTATTCGTGGTACAGTTCATGAACAGTCTCGCATAGGCGGCTTCTTTGACACAAAGGTGTAGGTAGTAAGTACGTAAACTTTGAGGAGCGGTCAGTGTTGCTGTTGCCTTGGATCAGTTTTTATTTTGATTTAATTATTGTCACTGGGGAAAAATAATCATCTCCAATCCATTTAATGGCTACGTATATGTGTTCGCAGTACGATACCGAAAATACTCTCAGGGATCGGACAGGGTTTTTGTTACATGTTGTATAGGGGTCGATGTGCGCACATTTTTAAAGAGCTTTTTTATATAACTTTATTTGACTGAAAACTGAAAAGGTCCTAATTTGGTAACAATTAATAGGTTTAAATATATGACCTCATCGGCCTTTACTGCGTTAGGGTTCATAGCCCTTTAAAAGTTAACGAATATCGCTATCGCATATCGAGACTGCCGGCCCTGATCATTAAATGTGGACCACTTCTTAAAATATTGTACAATAAGATCTCGTACAATTCAAAATCAAAATATTTTTATTTCAAGTAGGCCTTTCCAGGCATTTTCGAAACGTAAAATGACGCTAGTTGCGCGGTTCCAAAATTACGACGCTAACGCCATCTACCGCTAGATCATATTGAAATCCAGTTGCAGTTTGTTCCAAGTAATACATAAATATTACTACCTAACACTTTGACGACCTCCGTGGTCGAGTGGCGTACACACCGGTTTTCAAGGTGTCGCTAGCTCTGAGGTCCCGGACGAACATAAATTTTCTACATTCTCTGGGTGTTTGTGGTGGCTTTTTGTCTCTGATTCCATAACAAAAGTGCTTTAGGTATTTACTTTGGATTCGGAGTAATGCATGTGATGTGGTCCACATTTATTTATTTAACACTTCTTACAATTAATGGTTGCGTTTTTAATGTGCTATTTGTAATTTTGTGTGGACGGTATTTTGCTTTTGTTATTGTATGCTAGATGGCGACACTAAAGTTAAAAAAAATGCGCTATTGTATTTTAAAACATTGTAAGTTTAATTTTACTTAAAAATTTGTACGAAGATTATAATATTAATTTATTGACTTGAATACAGGTTACCAATACGGTGTTAAAATAAAATCCGTACATTCTGCCAAATATACTTCGGCATGCAAAACATTGTTTTTAAATTAATTCTAATAAGCGATTCAAAACAGCTCTTCTAAATATTGCTTAAAAGCATGTCTTGTGATAAATAGAGTGTAATTTTTATTCAAAGATGTGGATGTTACTAAACTTTTATTCCCCTTTTATTTCTTATGACGTATAAATTTTAATAAATGAATGTTTGACATATTTGAAAACAAAAATTGACAGACGTCATTTTTATCCACGAATAAAAGTTATCTTGGTCAAATCAGCCCTAACAAAATTAAGTATAATTAAAGTATAGATACCAATACGAGATACTTTTACGTCTTTTGGTTTACAAAACATGTCTACTGTTCTGTGGTACATGCGCATTTGGCGTAAGTTCTTAGTTTTATGTACGCAGGCTTAGAATTAAACATATTGATCAGTTTTATAAAAATAATTAGCTGTAAACAATATGAAGATTGATTAAAGGTTTGTATTCCAATCGAAATTAGAACTTCACAAATCATAGGCATAAAGACAATATAACCCATCTCATTAAATCTGTTTTACCGACAGAAAATATTTGCGGTCGGTAAAACAGGCAATCCTGAATAAAGTTAACAAATTCAAATATTTTATAAGACAAGTATTTCGAAGTAGGCTACAAACTTGCACTTTTCAAATGTCAATAATACAATGGACAGCACCCACCGTTCACCTTTTTTATTTTTCAACGTAAAGAGGTAAATCTTTCCTTCAAATCATTCATATAATAAATAATAATCCCGGCCTATTAACGTCTCACTGCTGGGCCCAGGGTCTCTTTCCATATAGAGAAGGCATGAGCATTGATCACCACGTTTGCTCATTGCGGGTTTCCGATTTGAGATTCCAACATTTTGGAATCCAGGTTTCCTCACTATGTTTTCCTTCAACGTTTGTAAATATGCCTTAGAATTATTAAAAAAGTACATATAACTTTCAAAAAGTCACATTGGTACTTGCCTGGGTTCGAACCTGCAACCATGTGCATGCGAATCATTCATAAATGAAAATTATTACTTCATGTTTTAATTCACTCACAAATAGAAGCAATTTTAATGTCAATCTCAGCCCTCGATTATAAATGGTGTTTTTATTGTATAGTTTTATTTCTCAGCAACATGGCACGAGTGGGCAGGCGCACAGACAACCGCGGGAGGTTCTACGAGACATGGGCCAAGGTTTGAAGTAAGTTTCACATTACATTATTACAATATTCATTCAAAGTCACTTTACTTATGTTTGTATGAAAAGTTGATTTTTATAAGTAGCCATCTTACTCTGAATTACCATATTTGTTAAACAAGTCGGCAAAACCAATAAAATATTGCTCAGATGTCGCATACGAAAACTGAAGTCTCGGGCAGTGACCTCAGTAGGTTAGTTGGCAAAGCAACATGCGCGTTGAACCAAGAGTCGTGGGTTCGAGTCCTGCTGGAGGTTAAAATTTTGCCTTTTGTAATTATTTTACAAGTAAAGGCTCGGTGAACGAGTAATAAATAAATAACTATAATACATTTTAGCTATACAAAGGTGTGAATAAAACAGTTTTTTGTCCAGGAATGTAGGCGGCAACATCCGGGACGGCATCACGGGGCTCGGCGGCAGCGTGATGGCGGCGCCGCGGGAGTTCGCGCACCTCTTCTCGCGCTCCAACCGCTTCGGGTCCGCCGACAACATCGCACAATTAGCCGGTCTGTATCTTACACTCCTACTGCTTATTCTTAGGTTATATCAACTTTATGGTGGTTCCAATATAATGTATTAAATAACAGTTTATTCTTATTTGCGTCTTGATTTATAAATTCTGGTTGCCCTAAAATTTACTGCCTAGATAATCCGATCATATTCGTACTTATTTCAGTATAATAACCTATTTTCTATTTTTATTATTTTATTATTTAAGAAAAGTTTACAAAAAAAATATTTACTTAGGAACAATGCCCCACAAAACCGTTTTATTTGCCTATGCCTAAGGTCGTGTGTAAGTCGGTAGACCTCATGCCACGAAAGATGTGACTTAGCGAGCGTCAGAGGGAGCGCACCTTTTTCGCCGCCTAATGACCCCCAATCCCCCCTCCAAACTCACTTCGCAAAAGAGACCTATACATCGACTACTGCGCAAGTCAAACCACGTGGTGTGTCTTTCTCATCTTTCGTGGCATGGTCTTGTAACAAATATGTGGTCTAATATCCTTCCTACCTAGGTTTTTTTTAAACGACGCCCGCACTAAAGAATTTATTCCTTGCGTCGCGGGGGTTTCACAAACATTAAAATCACATGCACAAAGAACACCCAGACTTGGAACAAGTATCTGTGGATCACACAAATACTTGTCCCATGCGGGGTTCGAACCCGCAGCACGTCGAGCACGGTGGTAATTAGCGTGGTGACCTATACCACTCGGTTATCCGTGCAATCAAGGTTGTCCTATTGTAAATTTATATTAGATCGGGTTTGTGGTTGACTGACATAAATACGATCAAACTTTTGTGTTCATGGTGTGAACAATACATGATATTTATTATTTTTTTCTTTTTTAATCAAATTTATGTGAACGAGAATATGATAAAGTTTATTTAATACAATATGTTGGAATAACCTTAAAGAAATTATCCTTAATAGTTCAATATTGTACCAGTAATGGAACATAAATTATAGGTTTATTATTGATGTGGTGTTTAATGTTAAAATTCAGTGTTTTGGCACATAATAAATACATTAACATATATAAATGTTCACAAATTGTGCTGTCGCTTTATCAGTGCAACTGTACGTGTCTGAAATCGATGTTACACATTTTCTAGTCAACTACTACAGTAAACAAACAAAATATATAATTATGTATTTATAACTTCAAGAACGAATTTAGGCTATATTAATACATACATAATACACGGTACAAAATTCCATACAAAAAAACTTGTACTAGTCAATACATTGATAGTTGAGTTATTCTTTTCCTGTCTATTCTTTTAAAAGGCTTTTATTTCCATTCATACTTTACGTACTATTTTCTATTTTGTTAAAATTCTTAAAGTAATGTAAATACTGCCTTAAATGTAGTCAGTGCGGCTTCATTTATTCGCTTATTTTCATTTATTTAACTTTTTTACCATACAAACATTTTGGTACTACAGACTATAAATAACTTACGTTCAATCGAAATATAAATTTCAATATTTTTCATAAGAATGCCATCATAAAAACATATTTGGGCTTAATTACAATTCTGAATAGACGAACATTCAAATAATAGTAGCTGTAGATCAGTTTTCGAATCGTATATTTTTATCACTTTTTCTATAAAATTAAGTCATATACATTTATATAATATACATGTATTTTGTCTCACAGAGAACACGGGTCCTTGTGAGTATACAATGTGTATATAAAACTAGAACATCTGTATTTAACTTCATTACTTCATACTTAGATTCATATCTACCCTCTTAATTATAAATATTTTTAAACAATGTTTGTAGATCGTCTTCTATCTTTTTTAGGTTACTAAAAACGATTTAAGGTAGTAAGAGGCGAAATTATGGCGATGATTCTTCGAACTAAATGAAATCATTATTGATATTTATTCAAATAAATATACTATAATCATATTTTGCTGTACAATATTAAAACTTTCCTTCTTATTTTTGTTAAGAAAAGAAAGAGGCAAAATACACTGTGAAAAAAGAGCTTGAATTATTTTATGAACTGTATGTATTTACAATAATTATTTATAAGCCATAAACTAAACATTTACTACGACATATATTTCTAATATGAATCAGAATCAGAATAAGAGCCATATTTAGTTTAAACATTGTTTAAATATTTATAAGTACGGGTCTATAACTAAAACACTTACTTCACAACTTAACCTTTATAGTTAAACGAAGGTAATTGGTGTTATACTTGAACTCATATTTTGACCTATGTTCCACAAAACTGGGCAATTTACATAATTACCCAGATGGCCTACCTGCTTGCTATACCTAACCTATGTACACTGTAACATTATGTAGATTGTTGAGATATACATGTATGTGTTATCTGTAGTTGGTCGTATTCGTAGGAAGTATATAGAAAACCCTGTACCTACACTTTTGTTAAGATATTTTAATTGTTGATACTTGATTGAAGATATTTAGATTTTCGTAGAATAGATAAGTACCAAATATCATTAACATAGCTGTTGTTTCAATAATAAAAGAATATGAAGTATAGTTTGTATACTTCCACACCATATTTTTGCTCACCTTTTCGGCCCTACCAAAAACCTGTTTAAAAAGCATACAATTAGGTATACATATTATACATCCAAAGAAAGTCATAACATTTTTTTTTTTTACGAATTTGCCCCCATCCGCGTACCAACCGCGGCGAGCGTGGCTTAACCTTTATTCATCAGTCAAACCGTATGGCTTACAATAAGCCTCGAGCCCCTCAGAAAAATCAACGTTCATATTAAAAATAACATTTCAAAACGATCTATGAAAAAGATCTATGAAATGAAACATCATACATTTGTTCCAACCAAGTTACACGCGATTACTGTAATACGCTGTAAACACATTTGTATGTATGTATGTGCTTATTAAAATCATGGTCACATCGAGATAAGTCACCCATTGAAGCGATCCGTCACATGCTAACTGTACTTAGTAAGTTAGTACTGCTTGTCACACGCTTAGATTTATTACCAACCATAGATAAATAACACCTATGTAGATAAATATGACACGGTTTGAAGTGCTTCACTATTCTTGCGCGTATCGGTTTTTAGGTGTTTAAATAGTTTTATGTACCTAACAGGAAAAAAGAGAATGTTTAGTTTTATTATTTCTCGGAATTCAGCATATTTAGCAATTCAACATCACGACGTTATTTCTTTTCAGATTAGATTTTTTTATTAGGTGGGTAAATACTGAACAAAAAGAATACAGTATCTTTATTGTACACTATTAAAACAAACATAATAAAATAAAGTGTTACAAAAGGCGGCGTTATTTAAAAATAAACTTTAATATGAAAAAAATGCTGTAAGTTTTTCGACGCTGTTATAGTGCCGTGTAGAATTAAAATCTAAATTCATACAAGTTGAAACTGCTAAACATATTCGGATCAAATTGCGTATTGAAATCTTTATCTTAAAGTGCGTTAAGTAAATGACATTTTTATTTGATATAATCATCTTTCGATCAGTAAATCTTATATCGCAATAGATTATATCAAGCGTTTGGATGACTCATATCATGTTTTTTAGTATTATCGGTAGTTTAAATCTATCTGTCAAGATTTAAATATATTTAAAATATTGCAAAAACATTATTCAGTAGTCGGAATTTTAATAGTTTGCGTGAGACAACGCTTAGAAGTTTATCTACGATTTTTCTTGCGATTATCTTGACTGAAGACTTAATTTTGCAAAAAAGAAAATAACATAGTATTTTAATAAAAAAAAAATATACAAAATTTCCCTGCACATGAATCTTGCATCTTAGAAAGATTTCAAGTGTTCGTATTGTTAAATACATCACATGTTCACCATTACACTTAAAATTACACGTGGTTTTTTTAGATGACGTATAAGCTTATTGTTGAGTCAGACATGTAATCTGTGATTCATGATTTTAGGCCCACTTATTCTACATTACTCATATCAAGATTAGATAATATAGATAATCATTGCCAAGTAAATCGAGAACACCTTGAATATTAGCGTTTTTCCAGTAACAAATTAAAAACTTATTAACATTCACATAAGATGGACAATCATTTAATTCCGCGATCAATTATTTTCAGCTTGCATTAAGTAGCTAAACATCACAAAATAAATTAATCCTTATCTCGAACTAGGGCCCTTATTCTCTAAGTCCAAGCGGTTAACATGCTGTTACGTGTAGGGTTAAGAGAGGCTTTATCTCTATCGCGGTGGTTTGCAACGCGTTCCCGCATGTTTCACAATATAAGGGAAGGGAGAAGCACGCAGCACGAAGCAAGCAGGTTTTAGCCGGTAAGAGTCGGCATACCCCTCCGCCTTCCCCGCGACTTACTATACTTATCTGTTAAATAGTCTAAAACGTATTACTGACACTGAAGTTCACTGAACACAAAAACATTTGGCGACCCGGAATTCTTGAACTATAATCTGCGTTATACCACGTTATGTTTTGTTTGGACTTTGAGAATAACCCCCTTAATGTTTGACAGTTCTATCGCTATCGTATCGTGATCTTAGCAGCTGTAGAAACAGTCAGTCAGCTGTAGTCAGCGAGCCAGTGTAGTGATGTCCTTGTGTGATGCTGTTTAATAAGTGCAAAAAATGTCGAAGAAAATGTAAATATGTAGTTTGTTATATAACTTGTTTGTGTGTGCTGTAAATAAGGTTTTTATCTCATTATGTAATTATCGTGATAAGTAAATGACAGGTAATGTCTTGAAATAGAATTAGGTATTGTTTTGCTTTTTGAAAGATGAGTAAGTATACAAAAATGAAGTGTTATGACATCATTTGAAAATACATCAAGTCTCGTGTTTAGATAGTATATTAGAAGAGTTTATAGAGTTTGTATGCATTTCTTGATACAGGTAGATAATTAATAGATTAAGTTTGCGACGACTTACCATAAATATAAATCATGAATAAATTAAATAAAAAAAGAGATTGTATGTTAGTTAAATAACTTTGTTTCTTAATTATTACGTTAATTAATTATATAAACTGAATTATGATAAAAAAATAATCTAAAAAAGCACTTTAAACAAAGTTTGCCTATGTAAGATGCATATTATATACTGAATAAATAAAAAACAAATAATCACAACTCTGCCAACCTTGTGTAGAATGATTTCATCTGATTGTTTGAACACCTTCCCATACATATAACCTTGCAAACAAAAATGTATCTCTAGATCACAATACTTACCTATTGTCATGTACTTATGAACACATTTACTTAAGGGGTACGCGTTTTGTAACTAACACAAATAACTATTATTAACATAAACGCGAGGACTTGTAATTGGCTTTATGGTGACTTTTACCTTCTTTTTGGTTTTGATTTTGTAAGCTGTAAGTCCTCCATGTACTAATAAATAATAATTAAATACAGTAACATTCGAGATGTCGATCGAAAGTTGTTAAGTATTACTTATTTATATATAGTTTTAAAGGTTCATCAAAATAAATGCTGATAGCTATATTATTATTATTTTTAAAATACTTTCTACCAATGAGGGGCGTACATTACTAGTATTCTTTTTATCCCTCGTGGTAAGCTAAATGCTTGTGTTACGAGTAGGTTCACGTCGGTAGTTCAATGGTGGGATTCGAGACCGCGACCACATGACCACTACCGTCGCAAAGTTAAAGGCTTTCTCAATTATTCTAAGATACCTTGACAAAAGGTGAAGGAAAAGATTGTGAGGAAACCTGGATTCCAAAAATCTGAAATTGCCAAGCAATGAGGAAGCGTGGTAATCATTGCTCGTTTCTTCGCTATATGGGAAGAGGCCAGTTTCAAGCAGTAAGACTAAGACGATTTATAAGCCCGTATTAACTCTAGTAATTCTAATTAAATTTTATTAAAACAGGTATTAAATTCCCAGTTCAGTAATTACAGTAGAACGTAAAATAAGGTTTCACTTGATTTTTGTAGTGTTTGCACCATAAAGCGCGTACCCCTAATCATAATCCAACCCATTACACGCTATAATTACATGCTTATCATCTAGCCTATAAATAAATATCAATTTATGTTGCTTACCATGCTGTGTCCTTTTGCACGCCAGCGCCACCCCACGCGGAACTGCGAGGTAAATAAACGTTTAATAATGTTTTTTACGTAGTTTGGTTATTTAAGTAACGATATAAGTACTAGATTGAGTCGCTGTATCTGCTGGTATTAGCCTAAACTGTGTACAAGTAATACACTTACTTATACGTATATAAACTGGCTATGATATACGTTTCTTATATACTTTCAATGTATTTCTCAGATGTATGTCTCGTTGTTAAAAAATCCAACGTTCAAATTAGTGAATAGCAGACCTTGACAATATAAATTGTTAATATATAATAAATTCGCCATGTATTGTTTACGTTTAATATAGAGAAAGAATTCTATAAATTTGAAGTATAATACATGAGAAAAATAAGTCAGTATAATCAATATGTGCTTATAAATATTCTTGTTGAATTCATCAAACATTATATACCATCCTCATAATTTAAGAAATATATAAAAAATAATTACTAATTGATATCTGAGAAATACCTTGATTGTAAACTTATTTCTGTTTTCTGCTCTTAAAATATATATTAGTCTTGATAAACAAAGTTCAAGACCGTCAGTTATCACTTCGTTTCACTGATCACAAATCCGAAGCTTATCACAACAATTGGCACATTTTATTTTGGTACAAATCTTCTACACCTAGCAGTACCGTCTAAATTATGTTTAGTTTTTTCATAAAAAAAAAACGGGTGTACAAAAACTGTTAATTAAGACTTTCAAGTGTGACTTCTATTTAGAAAAACAGGATAAAGTGTCGTTGTAAAATAATTGTGTGTTATATTATAATTAAGAATAAGTTTCCTTTTGTACTTGATCCTTGACTATTTTAATTCGTTCCTTCCCACAATATTCTATTCAAACACTTTTTATTATTATTCTTACACCTTTTAATATTTTTGTTGAATAATTTCCAATTGTATTCCTATATACCTCTAAACGTAGAGTCAGCAAGAAAAGTTTAAACTCAAATTAAATACACGAGCAATACAATTCTCGTGTATCGTCTATTTAATTTTATCTTAAATATCGTCATACAATATAAAAACTGTTGATGTGTACTTATCGGAGCAATTTTCTTAAATTATACTCTCCAAAAAGACCCTTGACTGCCTACATACGTTTATTACAACTTTTGGTCTAGAAATTAAAAGAAAAAGAAGTTACCTCATTGATGAAAAATGAGAACTACTGTTAAACCAAAAAATAGACTAATAAAAAAAAACAATTATTATAATCTTTAATTGCTGACTGTACTCCTTTCCCACGTATCCCCGACCCCTTTTACCAACCATGTATTGAGTATTGCTACAACGTGGTAGCGAACGCGTCGTCGGAAGGTTCCCGCGCGTCGGAGGCGGGCGAAGCCGCGGCGCCGCGCGGGTCCACGCTGCCGCGAGCCGCCACCTCGCCGGCGCCCAAGTACTCGCCCGAAGCATCGCCCAGCTCCTCCGTCACCAGTGAGGGGGCGCCGTGAGTTAATTTTTTTTATTACAAAAATTATAGCATCACATTTTATTACACAACAGTATTTCCTAATACTGCTGTTAGGATATTTATTACAGGAATAATATTTTTATGTCTGATTTTTTGTAAATTTCAAAATATTAGGCACGTATGTTTTCTTTCGTTTCATAACAGATAATTACAGTGAATAGAAAATACGCATAATGTCTCTCAGTCCTACAATTTTTGCTAACTTTGTGTCATTACAAGCCCCTACTCCTAAACTCTAAACGCTTCCAATTTGTAATTTTATTGTTTTGATAAAGGAACAAAATTCTTGTCTAATATTTCTAACTGACGGACTAAATATATGTTGATTTTTAACACCTCGATAAATTAGTACGTGGTACGCGTGTAACACTTCCATGGTCCACGAGCGACGAGGGATGTAAAGTAACGGGGCTGGAAAAACGTACGCGCGGGAAGGGAAAGGGGGCGCCATCATTGAGTAGTCATGCCCCCCGCTACCCGCGCGGACCAGAAGTGTCACGAATGAAATTGTCAGACTATAACTTCTGTTGCAAAAAGTTGTATTATTGTCAGGTTTATAAAACTCCAGCTCACAGTAATTTGGTCCCTTATTAATTATATTACAATCTTATAAAAATATAGTGTTAAAATATTCTAATAATTGATTTGTTTTTCATCAGATATCCGACGCAACCTGGCTCAAATAACATTTCGGAGACAACGTTTACGTTAAAACCGATACTGAATGAGCTTCGCGAGCGCAGGGAGGATTACGAAAGGCTGTCTGAGAAGATAGATGCATTAAAGGTATGAAATAGTTGCAAATAATAATTTTTGCCTATCGTATTTTTTCTATTAAAGAACGAGATAATTCTTAATCTTTGAACTTTCTGTATTTAATGCCAATTAAAGGCTTGCAAAGGCTATTTTTTTCTGTAATTTTCTGAATTGCACGTGTATGACGAAGTCGGTTAAAAATAAAGGAAAATCCAAAATTATTAATTATAATTCATATTTACCTACCTACACAAATTCGTCAAAAACAACACTTTTTTTTTGTGATGTGGGCTGGTCAGTTCTAGCGATAACAAGTGACAAGAAAAATAATAATAAAAAACTCTTTATATTACGTATTATGTTGTATTTTTATTTAAGTAGATATGTAACAACTTTTTCGGTCCAGTGAAAAAATGTATGTAGCTTTGAATGATATGTTATTTTTTTTATTGTGTTGATTACAGAACTTGTCACAAGAGGTGTCGTTCCTGTCGGCTGCGTTGCAAGAGGAACGCTTTAAGACTGAGCGGCTGGAGGAGCAAATCAATGATCTCACTGAACTACACCAGAATGAGGTGAGTATCGAGCTTCACTACATAGTATAAAACAAAAATGGCTGCCGCTGTTTGTACGCTTAGGCCGCTATCCCACTGGCAACGTCACGTCACGTTGGCGCTGCGCAGTCGTTAGATAAGCGCCAACGCTCGTAAAACGCCAGTGGGATAGTGGCCTTAGATCCTTTAAACTACCTAACGCATTTTAATGCAGTTTTCAGCTATAGATAATGAATTAATAAGACAGGTTTTGTGTACAGTAATTATCTACTGTGATACCCGTGCGAAGCCGAGGCGAGGCCGCTAGTACATATCTATATTAATATGAACGTGATATACCTTGGCTAAAACCATTTGCTGACCCCGGAATGAATATTTTAACAAGACTAAAAATCCACAATTTTTTTCTATGAGATTTATTGAGTCAACTACTTTTTTAAAGCGTCCAGTTGACGCCATTCACATAGAAGACCTAGATGGAGGGATCATCTCCACCTGGGTCTTCCACGTGGCCTACGCTTTATTGCTTAAAGTATAATAAATATAAGAAGTTATAACGTGAATACAATGACGTAACTAAAAATATATTCCGCATACTATAAGATCCAAGTCCTTAATATGTTTTTTTTATTTGTACTTTTGTTTTGTGCGTCTCGTCTTTGCTGATAATAAATACTTTTTCTTTCTTCTATATATGTTTCTATTACAAATAATTTTAATGAGACTACATTTTCGAATAACTTTTTCTGTTTTGTATTAATAATATTTCGATATTCTGAAGATCAAAAGTGCAGGCTACGTCATTAACAAGCTAGTTCGTATTCTAGACTTGCATATCTTGACGACAATTTCCATTGTGCTAGATGCATAAAATTAACTTTTCATTATCTTACACACTTACGACTTCGACTGTTATACTGTGAATCTGTGATAATTATGAATTACGTACCTTTGTACGTACAGTAATAAGAGCCGTACTTTATAGATGCAAATATCTATAAAGTACAACTATTATTACTGTTTCTATGCATGAACAATAAAACAATACAAATACACATTTTTTTAAAGATTACTGCAATGTGCGTCACACATTACTAGGATTCTTGTTAACCCCTCGTGCTAAGCTAAATTGCTTGTGTTACGAGTGGGTTAGCGTCGGTAGTTTAATGGGTGGGATGCGAACCCGCAAACACGTGATCGCAAGTCTGACGCCCTGGCCATTAGGCTACCACTTAAATGATTGTAACACTTGTTCTGCTTAGCCTTTTCCCAAGCTATCTTGACTTCTATTATTACCGGAATCAGCTGAATACCGCATTTTACATGGACCAAGTTCACAACTATCAACACAACTACATACGTACATTTTGACCTTTATCTGCGGAAAAAATCCTACCTAGTAGTTCTTGGTATACATCGCTTCTATAAAAGTGTTTTATGACGAAATCAAAGTTTACGTAAATAACTTTTCCGCGAATATACAGGATTATTTCAAAAGAAGTGCGTTTATTCAACGAGGTAATCAGGTACATGAAACTGAACCACTTTTCCCAAGGAACATAGGTCGAAATATAAAAATTAAAAATCAACTTTTCATATATACAGCGTGTAACAAAAACCCTGTCTGATCCCTGAGAGTATTATTCGGTATCGTACTGCGAACACATATACGTAACTATTAAATGGATCGGAGATTATAATTTTTCCCCAGTCAAAATAATTAAATACAAATAAAAACTGATCCAAGGCAACAGCTGAACAACTGACCGCTCGTCAAAGTTCACGTACTTAATACCTACAGTTTTGTGTCAAAGGAGCCGCCTGTGCGAGACGGTTCATGAATACGCGTTTATTGGATCTGACAGGGGTTTTGTTACTCATTGTATAAGTCACGTGACCTGTCACTGTATGAATATTTCATTTGGCATTTTAAGATTTCGACCTATGTTCCTTGGGAAAAGTTGTTCAATTTGATGCACCTGATTACCTCGTTGAATAAACGCACTCCTTTTAAAATAATCCTGTAGATGTTTATAATTATATTAAGCTGTATTTATAGGTGGAGAACCTTAAGCAAGCGTTAACAGACGTAGAAGAGAAGGTGCAGTATCAAAGCGAGGAGAGGATACGCGACATCCACGAAGCTCTCGACCTATGTCAGACTAAAGTGAGTTCTATTGCCAACGAAATAAAGCTCTAAATTGTACCACATGTGCTTTAAGAAGTAATTTCGTCGGTCTAAATATTAAAAAATCTCATAAATTTTTGTACACACAATAGTAAAATAATACGCCGGACAAAAAATATACAAGGGCTCTGCCTAGTTCATTAGAAATCTCTGCAAGCAGGCTCGATAGATGAAGTGGCTATGCCGGCCGGCAGTAATAAAGTATATTGTGCAGATCAGCAAGCTGGAGCAGTGGGCGGCGGGCGGCGGCGGCGGCGGGGGCGCGGGCGGGGCGGGCGGCGACGCGGGCGGCGCCGGCGCACTGCCGCCGCGCCTGCTGCTCGTCAAGCTGCTCAACGTGGCGCTCACGCTGCTGCAGCTGGCGCTGCTGCTCGTGGCCACCGTCGCCGGCGTCGCCATGCCCTTCCTGCGCACCAGGTACCACCTCCACTGTCGCTAGCTCCGAGCTCCCGGGTTCGATCCCCTGCTGCTCGTCAAGCTGCTCAACGTGGCGCTCACGCTGCTGCAGCTGGCGCTGCTGCTCGTGGCCACCGTCGCCGGCGTCGCCATGCCCTTCCTGCGCACCAGGTACCACCTCCACTGTCGCTAGCTCCGAGCTCCCGGGTTCGATCCCCTGCTGCTCGTCAAGCTGCTCAACGTGGCGCTCACGCTGCTGCAGCTGGCGCTGCTGCTCGTGGCCACCGTCGCCGGCGTCGCCATGCCCTTCCTGCGCACCAGGTACCACCTCCACTGTCGCTAGCTCCGAGCTCCCGGGTTCGATCCCCTGCTGCTCGTCAAGCTGCTCAACGTGGCGCTCACGCTGCTGCAGCTGGCGCTGCTGCTCGTGGCCACCGTCGCCGGCGTCGCCATGCCCTTCCTGCGCACCAGGTACCACCTCCACTGTCGCTAGCTCCGAGCTCCCGGGTTCGATCCCCTGCTGCTCGTCAAGCTGCTCAACGTGGCGCTCACGCTGCTGCAGCTGGCGCTGCTGCTCGTGGCCACCGTCGCCGGCGTCGCCATGCCCTTCCTGCGCACCAGGTACCACCTCCACTGTCGCTAGCTCCGAGCTCCCGGGTTCGATCCCCTGCTGCTCGTCAAGCTGCTCAACGTGGCGCTCACGCTGCTGCAGCTGGCGCTGCTGCTCGTGGCCACCGTCGCCGGCGTCGCCATGCCCTTCCTGCGCACCAGGTACCACCTCCACTGTCGCTAGCTCCGAGCTCCCGGGTTCGATCCCCTGCTGCTCGTCAAGCTGCTCAACGTGGCGCTCACGCTGCTGCAGCTGGCGCTGCTGCTCGTGGCCACCGTCGCCGGCGTCGCCATGCCCTTCCTGCGCACCAGGTACCACCTCCACTGTCGCTAGCTCCGAGCTCCCGGGTTCGATCCCCTGCTGCTCGTCAAGCTGCTCAACGTGGCGCTCACGCTGCTGCAGCTGGCGCTGCTGCTCGTGGCCACCGTCGCCGGCGTCGCCATGCCCTTCCTGCGCACCAGGTACCACCTCCACTGTCGCTAGCTCCGAGCTCCCGGGTTCGATCCCCTGCTGCTCGTCAAGCTGCTCAACGTGGCGCTCACGCTGCTGCAGCTGGCGCTGCTGCTCGTGGCCACCGTCGCCGGCGTCGCCATGCCCTTCCTGCGCACCAGGTACCACCTCCACTGTCGCTAGCTCCGAGCTCCCGGGTTCGATCCCCTGCTGCTCGTCAAGCTGCTCAACGTGGCGCTCACGCTGCTGCAGCTGGCGCTGCTGCTCGTGGCCACCGTCGCCGGCGTCGCCATGCCCTTCCTGCGCACCAGGTGCCCTACTGTTACACGAACATTTAGCTTACCACGAGGGGTTAACAAGAATACTACAATCAACCCACATCAACACTACATTCGCAAAATATATATTAAGAAAAGATATTTCGTGTTAGATGTTATGAATATAACAATTTGCGATGTCATTGTTATTTACAAACGTGATATTGTGCACCAAATCTACTGGTTCAATAATTGTCAAAAAACTTATTTTCGTGCCCAAAGTCAAAACACAAACCTCACTTACACTTTACTAACTACCTCCCAGGGTGCGCGTATTAACAACGAGCCTGGCTGTGATGCTGGGCGTGATGGTGCTGAAGCAGTGGCCGGAGGTGTCGCAGCTGTCCGAGCACTTCGCGCGCCGTCTCAAGGAGTATCTGCTAGACAAGCACCACGACAGGTAATGCAAGGGACGAATACTACACACGGTCAACTGTATACACTAGAAGCTTCTCTAACAATCGTGTTACACTAACGTACAAAAAAAGCTTCAAAATGTCCACTTTTAAGGTAATGAAGAAAATAAACGGTTGACGAAATGAAACAAAACATGCCTGTCTAGTTTTGTTTCGTTTCGTTACCAAAAAAATACGAAGTTACAATGAACGGGAAATGACGTCACTTTGTCCTACAATTTTTGTTAACGTTGGGACGTTCATGAACCTGACTCACCTCAACCTCACTCCTGAACCTTAAAACGACGAACCTTATTTTTTGCTATTGATGATTTAAAAAATACATGTCAAATATGTTTTTATTATTTAACCCTTTCACTGTCCCGTGAATCACACATGAACATTTTTATTGTTTAACTATTGTGTCTTCTGACGGGACTGGGAAGGTGTTAGGTAACGGACTACATAGACTTTTTTTTACCTCCGTACATTTGAGAGATTTCATCAGCGTTAACGCTTGTAGAAATGTCACTTGACTAGGAGGGCTGCCCTATTCTTAATCATTGTATGATTGGGAACAAGAATTGAAGAAAAAAAACATACATATTATTGTCTGTAGCTTAACGCGTAATTTTGATGCCCTACTTTTAAGGTTAACTTTTTCTGTATCTTGTGGAACATGATTGTTTTAGGAAGCTGTTCTAGTGTATTATACAGTCCAATGACGTCTCGCTGACTTTTTCACGCTGGGAGCGAATTATTATAATTGGGTTTGGGCTCTGATATTTAATTATATATTCTATTTACTAATGCTGATCTCTGATAATCCATTAACAAGACATACCTATAAAATTGAGTTTTCTTAGATAGATAAGATTTACTAACACTGTCAACTAGGAACCTATCTATTTATAAATATGTTTATGTATAATTTACCATTATATATATTCTATGGAAGGGTCTAAATTCGAATACAGTTTAGAAATTGTCTGAGGTTAAATCTTTAATAATTTTAATAATTGCAATAATTTTAATTATCTTAGGGCTGAATTTTCCATAGTCAGATAAGTTTATGCGAGGAATAATTTTGACAGTTGTTTCATACGAAAAGTTATCTGATGATAGTGAAATAGGCCCATAGTCAGATAACTTTATATAATTACATAGGGAATAAAATTCACGTTTAACAGTTTACGTATGAAACAACTGTCAATATTTCAAATTAATTCCTCGAATGAAGTTATCTGACGATGGTGAAATAGGCCGTATGGAAAAATCAGAATAATATTTAAATTGTGTTCTCATTTAGACTTAGCTAAGGATCGTATACAGGATTTATTTGATGCAAACAATATCTCGCATAAAGATCAGATAAAATTATTAGTTTAATTTGAAGTTTTGATACCTTATGTAAAAGCACCCAGTGTGAATGAGCAGTATGTTAAAAATCGATACGTGTGTGCCGGTCCATAGAATAAAACGTTGAGCATTATACTTAGAATAAATTAATTACTTATTGAACATATATAGACGAACTAATAGAGATATCGAATGTTTGGAGATGGGGTAACGTGTACAGTATTATAGATTTTATTGTATTTGTTTAACACAAGCTTTTCCTCGCGTTTATGCCTCGCGTGGGCCTTGGCTATGGCGACAAAAATTAGCCTATAGCCTTCCACAATTTATGAGCTAACACTGAAATATGTTTTCAAATCGGACCAGTAGTCCCTGGGATTAGCAAACTCAACCAAATAAACAAACTCAACCAAATAAACAAACTCAACCAAATAAACAAACTCAACCAAATAAACAAACTCTTTAGCTTTATAATATTAACTGTATAGATAAATATATACAGTCGCTCCATTAAATTTTTTTAGTTAAATATTCGAAGAGATTGTAAGCTAAACGACTCTGATAGAAACAGAACAGGCGAAAGTAGTATAAAGAAAAAATAAAGACATTTATTGCAACTAAATACTGTAAACAAGGAAAAAAGAGTTCCAGAAAATAAAATGTGATCAGTAGCGAAAGGAACGGGCTTAGCTAATGCTGTTCCAGAACAAGCCTGACTCTTCACAGCGCTGACTACAGCCATTCCTACTCCCTGAGTTATGATGCGGGAGTTTCAGTAGACTAATGTATTTCCAACTACGAAACTAATGTGTTTGCGTAATTTTGTAACTTCGCCAAGCAGGGGTTAGCATAGCAGGTACTTTTCTTTGCATATTTACAAAGTTACTTGAATGTTGTGTTAAGTAAACGAAACGTAAAAAAAACTACCAAAATAGTAGAAACCAACTTTTAGTATATACTTTTTTCGAGTCTTTGGATAACTATAAAAATAAATATAACAATTCTTCGATATGAATATTGTAGTTATATATTGTCTTATTTAATCTTGAATATAATTTTACGTAATCGATTGTGAAAAGTCGATACCCTTCAACTATCGAATAAACTATTATTCGATAATAAGCCTTAAATAAATCATATTTATTAACACTTATTACACCATCTCCGAACATCGTAAAAAAATATAATTGAAGTTAGTAGATATTCAATAGTGTTTTCGTTTTTTAAGAAGCTAATGTATACTGTAGTAATTTCACGGATATTACGTTGTATATAAGCTTTGTTATCTACTATATAGTGTATGTATGTGTTATATAATAAAGGCATCCTTTAGGTTTATGCGGAGAAAAAATATATGTTATTGTTGAAATAAAAAAAAAGATTTTTATTTATGAAAAATCAAATGACGTAATAAAATATCTAGGTATTAAAAATCTTTATATTTTCCTTATATTTGCATGCTTTTTAAATTAAATTGTATTGCTTAATGATCTGCCAACCCGCCTCAGTCTAAAGGATGCTAAAATCATATCAATATAATATGTATCAGATAAAAATACGTGTAATAATTTTTATATGAATATAGACGTAATTGTGTTGCCAGCAATAAAATTGTAAAAAATATATATTATTTGTACTTTTTATATATCAGCGGACGTAATTGCAATACTTATTCAATTTTATTTATTTATTACTTTTTATTTATAGTTTTTTTTATTTAATTTTCTTTTTTTTTACTACAGGTATGAATGCAAGTCATTATGTGGTTGATTTTGTCGAAATCAGCAACGCTAGTGGAATTTTAGGTGTTATTGCAATTGTGTCCTGGGAAACTGCGTTAATTATATGTACGGCGATCGTGTTGAGGTAAACACTGTTCAGTTAAACTAACAATAAACTTATTATAAACAATCTAAAGATCTCTTTCAATATCTTTAAAGTATAATAATTAACAATTTATTCTGATGCAATGGTTATGCCTACTGAGATTAATATAATGACTACCTTTTTAATATGGTCAAGTGCGAAGACAGTTTTGGAACGCGTTAGATTAACTTAGCAGTATATAATAATTACGTTTAGACGACCTGTCGTGAGTTGATAAATAAATATAATAATAAAATGTTTAATAGTCAAACAATTGAAAACAATTGTATTTTTAGTCTAATACTGATACACGATGCTTCGCTTCTAGCAGCATTCATTAATTACAGTGGACCCACGGTAATCTGTAAAACGATTTGAAGGACAGTTAGATTTTAGAATTTGTCGGAACAAAGAGCCTAAGACGTATATTACGGATTTTTTTTAAAACGAAGTGCAGTCAACAAATTTTGTTGACTGCACTTCGTTGTAAAAAAAATCAGATGATGAATTGAGTTTATACCTTTTGAGGTCAAAACTGATCACGACTATATGACAAGTGTAAATCTTTAGTATAATTTACAATCACATACTTTGAATCACTCCGACGCGACGCCACACAGTTCTGACGCGAACTTCGTTTAATAGTATTGAATTTCTGATTTTGATCATCTACTTTTGCTGTTGACTGTACCTTATATCCGAAAAGATATTTACAAATGATACAAATTGTAACCTCTTCAATATCTGATAATTACCTGGCTTTACCGGGATCCACCGGATTACCGGGGTCCACTGAATTAAATAAAAAATGTTTTTTCTTATACATCAGAAAAAAGTTTAGCTTTTAACATTATACTAGGTATACATTATATTTTCAATGTTAAAATATTTACTTATTAAGCAATTGTTATACTCAAAAATATAGGCTCTCTGTTTATGTAGAAAAAATATAAAAATACATTTATTTATCAACTCATGACTACGCCGTGGTGTAAGTATACTTATTTCAGTGATATTTCTCTATTATTATTATTTAAGTGCAACATTAAGTGGCCAAAGACGGATCTAGATGTCAACCGCATTCATTTTTATTAAAAATATTAAAAAAAAACCTTTTGCAAAAAAGTCAACTACAGACTAACATTATCAAGATCGAAAATTCATTTATAATTAAGATTATGATCACTATTATTTTTAAACCACGCTGGTGGGTTTCGAACCAGTAACCCCAGCTTCAATTATTAATAATAAGATATAAATTCGTGTTTCAAGGTGTCTAGTATCCGTGATTGGTCACTTAATTTAAGTAGTGATTTTACATGAACAAACGGGCTGGGCCCTCTCTAGATATTTGATGATTTATTCTCAACTTTGTTAACTGGTGGATTTACTTAGCAATAGTATTTTGCAAGTATTAGAATGAAGTGTTAAGTGTTGTATAGCATTTTTCAAGCGTCGATTGAATCACCGCACCGCCATTTGGTATTAACGCCCCCCGCCACCCGCACGGACCATTGGAGTGTCACGAAACATTATGCCAAGCTATAGATTGACACCCGACGATAGATTTTTAGTTTTTCTTAAATCTCGAGGTCATAACTGAATGACGTTATCCTGTTTGATGCATTAAACGATGCACACTTGCTATACAATCGCTAATGAATCCACCTGTACCTTATCGAAGCTTATAAATTGCTCACATGTAACTCAGTTCTAAACACGAGAGCATCGTCACATCGCTGCTGTGTTTGTCAAACGTAAAAAAGTTAACGACATATTGTTTGTTAGTCTATTGCAAAGTCTATGATCATGTTGTCTATGACTAACACAACAGAGTTCCTAGTGGGAGATTTTTTATGCTTACGCGACGACTTCTACCGCGATTGGATCTCTGATTGGTCGAGAACTTGGTGCGGGCCAATGGGAGTGCCGAACTACATAAACGTGTCGACAGCGTAAACGTAAAAAAACTCATAAGGCGCACTGAACAGTCTGAAAAATAAAGTTTTTAAGACCTAAAAGGCTGAACGGTTTAATAATCTCGAATCTGTTGAAAAACTTGAATTAACTATTTTAGGAGAAGGATAATAATAAATTACTTCATTGAGTTTGTACAAATTGTAGTTAATGGGGGGTAGGGGGGAAGGGATTGTGCGGGTGTTGAGTTGCCATCACAATGTTTTATACGTTCAGACATTGCTTCTAAATATATCCATTATTTTTTATATTGAATTTAGTCAAATATTTGTGGAACACTAAATATATGAATCGTACATTTGTGACTCCATTGTCACAGAATAATAAAGATATGGAGTATGAAATTAATGAATTCATTTTTAGTCGTTTTTATCAATGTGACATTATTTTACTGTATTAAATTATTTATTATATAATTGAGAATATGTTTACAGTTTATTTAATTAATTGAAAACTGTACGACATATAATTTGATGTGAAAATTCGATGAATTAGCAATAATACACCATATTATAAAGATGGATTTGTAATAAAATCATTTTATAATTAACACTCATACTGATACATTTTTTTACGAATATATTACATCGTAAGCGATAAATCTAAAATAGTTTTTGTCTACAGCTTCAAATAGTTTCGGCTAGAGTCGTAAATAGTAATATGCTGTGAAAACCGATGTTTATCAGGTTTCTATCTGATCTAGTTTATCCTTCGTATTTTAATGAGAACATTCCAAAATTTCTTACTGATTAGACTATAACAGATGATAGATCAAGTCAGGGAGCCCATGGATTTTATTAACTTATTAAAATACGGTGCAAAACTACTAATATAATGTCCTAAAACTCTAAACTCCCACCTTTTTGTAAACGTAGCTTTAATTCGTAGAGGTAGTTTAGTTTCTAAATTAATTTTTGGCTCACTGACGTGACTACAGAACTACAATTTTATATAAGATAGTCGCCCAATTATTACCATCCATGTTATAACGATGTACAAAACATTAATTTCTCAAAATCGTTGTGTATATGTAAATATTATTTTTATTAAACCCACTATTTATGTAGTGAATTAATCGAAATTGTTATCACTTATTTTGTATTGAGTTTTATGTTGAGTATATGCGAATATTACAAATGAATATAGGAAATAAATACAGGATATGGATTATGTAGGTTTTGGTACTTGTTATCAACTTTTTCTCAAAAACAATACGGTAGTCAAAATGCATCTAGATAAATTTGTTTTTTAACTTCACAGGTTGATTTTAGTACCAAAACCGTCCGTCCTGTAATAGTGATATCTATGTTTGTAAAAATAATTGCAATGCCTTATACCTAAACACCAATATGTCACAACACTGTAAGACCAACTGTTATTGTGTTATAATAAACAGTTTGTTTCAGAGTTCACAATATAATATGTATGTTAAAATTGTAAAAGTATTAATTTTCGTTGCCGGCTATGGATTGAATTAAATCATCACAATTTTATTCGAAGTTTGTTTTATTTTGAAGTGTGAAGCCATCATCAAACGCTATCGAAAAAGTATTTGTTTTGAAGTGTCATAATTTGTATGGAAAACGGTAGTTTACATTCAATATCTCCTAATACTTGACGATAGTGTTCGTGTTAGTTAAGTGGCCGCAGTAATCCTTCAACTCGTCACTCCTAATTAAACTTATGACAACTATTTTTTTTTATTGGGGTGTTGAATAAAACCAAGTGTAAGTATTTACTTTAAAAATATATTTCACCTCTTACAAAGCAATACAAAAGTACTATAAAATATAAAACATTTCAATTTAAATAATTCAAATTTACGAAGTATAAATAACAAATATTTTCATACGTAAGTATTTCTGGAGGATAGTGTTCGATTCGCAGAATCACATCATAAACTTTTTAAATTTATTTACAGTAATTTAGCGTATTATATCTTAAGTCTGTTTTTATGGATAATTGAAAAGAAAAGGTCCTGTCAATGAATTATGACCAGATCCTATGGGAACTGAATAAAAGACTACGGAAAATGTCGTAATTCTAATTCTGCTAAGCGATTACCTTCCTACGCAAATATAATTAATTACATCTGTTTCTTGCCGTGACTGTGTGACAGTCTTAGGCAGCAACCAAGTGTTCCGGTTTCGGTGGAAGAGCTGGCTTCTCCAAGGTCTCTAACTCTTCAGGCTCCTCAAAGACCTCAACTTCTTCCACCGGTTCTTCAACAACCTCTCCTTCGGTGTCCTCTGTGGTTTCCACAACGTCACTACAAATAAAACATAATAGTTAATGTTTATAAAAATATGCTGAGTTTCTTTGAATTACTCCACGATAAGTATACATGATTTTTTATGATCTTGAGAGAAAATACTATAAATACCTACAGGAGATAGAAAATTACGTTCAAAGGAAAAATTCCTATATTTTTATAAACATATAAAACTGCATTCATGTCCATGTTCCAAGTCTGGGTGTTCTTGTGCATGTGATTTGAATGTTTGTGAAACCCCCGCGACACAAGGATTAAATTCCTTAGTGCGGGCGTCGTTGAAAAAAAAAGAACTAATCGTACGGGCTAAAATGCGTGTACTTATTTAACATTTGTGCTTTTATGGCATCAACGATAATAACTTATAGCATAAAGTTCAATCCTAACAAACGCTATGGTTAACCAAATGAAAGGAAGACCAAGGTATCTAAACAAAGTCAATGGGTGTTGTGTAGTATTATCACAACATACAGGAACCGGGAACGCTCCCGAAAATAAAGACAGGAGGTAATAGTCATGATAATTATAGTACGGTGAAAACTTAATGGCGGCCGTAAGTATATGGCTGGTTGCACAGTAACAAATTCATGAATTTCGCGCGCGTGATGTATTTATTTTCTTTTCACTTAGAAATGAGAGAGAATTTCATTGAGAAATGTTACTAGAGAACTAAGTAAAAAATTATGTTATTTACATCCGGATATTTTTTTTCCATCACATCGTCATAATTATGTATTATGCCTCCGCACCTGTCTTCATTTTTGGGAGACTTTCCGAACCTGTATTTTATGAATAAAACCATAAACTGTTTATATTTACTTTCTGACATAACTTACTTCTGTTTCTATGCGCTATTCAAACCATCAAGTATCTACAAATTAATTATTAATTAACGTACCCGTCAATAGTTGTGGTTGTAGTGGAAACTTGTCGGCTTAAGTCATTAGTGAAGTCAACCTCTTCTGATCTCGCAACTCTGAAAATATTTTTAAGAATAAAAATAATTATTCCACAAGTATTTATAGTTCATGAGATGAAAAAATATGTAAGATGTCTTGGGTGGGCGGTAAGAATCAAACTCACGACCTACGGTCACTACTAATAGACCAACAAACCTTTCTCTTCGAATAAATAGTACTATGTATAACTTTTTAATAAACTATTTTATATGATATACTTTCAAAGCAGAACGTTTTGTAGCATTTGGGAGTTGTAATGATCAATCGAACAAGCATTCACATTAGTAAATTTTCAGTTATCAGTTATATTCTAAGATATCTTGGACAATTGGTGATCTAAACACCGTAAGGAAACCTGAATAAAAAAACTGAAATCGGCAACCTGCAAGTAAGCAAGCGTGGTGTCAAATGCTCATTCCTTCTCTATAAGAAGTGGCCTCTGCCCAGCAGTGGGTCAGCTATAGACCGGTATCATAAGACTCCTTGAAATTTAATATTATTATTCAAAAAGTAAGTTTGCTGAGTCTTGGCTAAGTGTGATCCGTACGGTTTGACCGATAAAACGGTTAAGCCACTCTCGTCGCGGTTGGTTTTTGAATGGGTGAAAGTTTGTAAACAAGCTAAAACTCCGTTTCTTGAGACTTGAGATACGGAATGAATGTTGTCAGCACAATTTTAAGCCGTGTCCCGACTGACGTACTATTTCGTTAAGTGTATTTTGTTTTATGATCTGTTTTTTAAGATGAGTGAAGTGTGAATTAAATAATAAATCAGTAAAATTTACCATCCCTCAGTGTACCCTGCTATTTTCCCAGCATCCGCACATTTCCGTGCATATATTGTGATACCACAAACCGCTTCAAACTGTGCACCAAGCTTCAATTACACAAAACCCAAAAGCACCCATTTTTATGATACATATTAAATATAATAAGCTTAACCAAAAATAAATAAAAAATAGAATTTCGGGAAAAAGGGTGGAAAATGAAAAATATTGACTGTTTTACCAATTCCGTTTTATTTTTAGGCTTACACATTCTTGTATATTAACATTACTGATAGCTAGCATCACTAAATACAGTGGAGTAATTATAGTTAATAATTTATTAGATATTTCGATTTCGCGTTGTGTTAAAAATTAAAATCTATTTGATTTCAAAATAAAAAAAATCAAAAAGTTACGTAATCAATAAAATTTTGGACAAAGCCTTAAAACGTCTAACAAAATAAAAATTTACAATAAAAATATTATGATTGTAAAATATCGTTGTATCCCTCGGGAATGTCTATTCTAATAAAACGCTACAAAAATATTTCACATAATATAACTTAAATAAAAATAAGAAATATACATTTCTAAAACTAATAAATTGAGAATGTAACCAACTTTAAAATGCCGATTAAGGGGAATGGTGTTTGAGGAATGTAACATAAAAGCTACATATATGTATATATTTCTGTAATGGCGTACATAACCAGATTATCACATAAACAATTTCACAGACACATTATTGCCAATTCCCACACATTACAAGCGATCAGTATCATATAGATAAAGATATCATATAGTTAAGTTAGCTTCAGCTTCAGACCGACAGCCATACATTAGTGAGTGATTACATAACGTCGCTGTAGAATGAAAACCGCGTATGTAAAAAAAAAACACTAACTTTTTTTTGTAAAGATCGTATGAAAACCACGTGGTTTTCAAACAATTTAACAGGAAAAATATAATTTAAATTACGTAGGTACAAATTGTAAATAAAAATCCGGCATGAATACCGTTTTTATAAAAATAAAAAGTTTTTTTTTGACATACGTGGTTAACATTCGACAGTGACGATAACATTCTTATAAGAACGTCAAGTTATTATGGAAGCCAAATATAAACAATCTTAATCACCTATGTATGCTTGTTTCAATTCTCGGCTCACCTAAGTACCCCACTATCGGTTAACATATGTACGTAAAACTATGTTTATATAAAGCACGAATCACATAGGTTTCATACAACCGCCCACGTAGACAACGTACTTCAATTAAACTGAATACGATTCGTTGTAAAAATGTATAAAAAACATCGACGTGATAATAATACTAAATTTTTCATAAGTACTATATGTTTAAGCTGAATATGTTCGGTTTCTGTTAAAATACGTCATTAAATATTACGTAATTGATTTATAACAGACTGTTTGTCTGTCGAACCCTACTTAATAAGTTATACTTAATATAATGCTTAGATCACGTACACAATTATTATTTATAATGAATGCCGCGAGATTGTGATTACTACTTTCCAACTATGTATTTAACTTTTGACATGGTTCCGTTTTTTCCGTTTTATTAGAATAAAAATTATAGGGACAAAATTATATGTTTAATGGTCACCTTGTTTTTTTATGTCTGGATTATAAAAAAATTAAAATTGAAATAAAAAATGTATTTACATTTTTTAAATACTATTATTTAAAAAATATAAATACATTTTCATTATACATACAATTGAGTCATTTGTACGCCTGTTTTTCTTAAACTATTGTTTTAAAGAAATACTGGAATACCAGTTTGTTAAATCGATTAAAACTTCTTTGTTAATAAAATCGATTAATAAATAGTTGGAAATATCATTTTATTATATCTTAAATTGTTGGAGTCTCCCTGTATGAGGGAGCTTGACGGTTTACGCTAAAATTAAAAAGCGATTTGTTGATGTACACAACAGCTGTTTACATAATTATCTAGTATTCACAATCCGCGTCCCACCTAGCTAGCGACAAACAGACATCACAAAACAATCCCATAGGTACCGATACATTGTCATTTATAATTTGGAATGTTGTTCAGTCGATAAAGTTATTTAAAAAATGCTAGTTATGGAATAGAAGTTATTTAGGCAGATATTACAAGTCATCGCAGTCAATCGAAAATTTTATATTATGTAAGATTGGTCGCGTTAGTGTCTTATTTTGTTTTAGTCTTAAGTTTAGAGAGAATGGTTACTGCTTTACCTTCAATTGTACCAGTAGGTGGGTATCGTAATTATTTCGTTTGTAATTAACATTAAAATGAAGGTGAATGCGATACGACTATCGACCCCTTCATTTCCCTTACAGTTATTAGTCACAAATATAGTTAGTTGTCTTATTGAAATAAAACTCGTACGTAACTAATGTGAGACGTACTCAATCGCATTGTCGACGCGATGTGACTTATAAGAACTATTATTATGTAGCACTGTGTCGAATATTGTTGAAAACATTGATAAAAATCCATATAAAAAGTAGACAAACTTTTTCACGACATTTTTTTTGCCTTATCAGGCAACATTGACAAAATATCGAAATGTTGCCATAGTTACACTTATATACTACCCTTGACACACCCAGTGGTAACAAACACAACAAATAAAAAATAATGTAATTATGAACCCTCTGTACTGGAAATGTTGCCATAGATTATGTAAAAACATTTCTCTAATGAAATTATTATGAAGCTAGTAAATAAAAATATATTCATACAAAGTAATTGTTGTGTAGAGGACAATATTCCCAGCAACAGTCACGACACAGTACGACATGTATCACAGCATACGTCAGCCCATACAGGAACCACATATTTATATTATTTATTGAGCATTTTTACTTGAAACTTTAAACAAGCTTATTCTTTAATTTGGACCTATTTGCTTCAAACAAGTCTATTGATCGTCTATATTTGCGTAGATATTACATACTATCTTTTGCCGCGGCCCTGCCCGGGTAGGCGTCGGTTATCGCGGCAAATTATAGCCTTCCTCAAAAAGTGGGCTATCTAACAGTGAAAGAAATTTTCAAATCGGACCACTAGTTTCGGAGATTAGCGCGTTTCAACAACAATTTATAATATTAGTATGGTTTGAACTTAAACTATTTGAACTGCAATAAAGCTTCAGCAGTCTTGTTATGATTCTTAATGTTGAATAATTGAGGCGAAAAATTGGATATCAATTATTTGAATATCACTTTTTAAGCTGAGAATTAGTAAACCGTCTCTATACCAGATGTCTTTTTCACTCTTTTTGGATAGAAATATCCTTCCGGTATCACCCGTATATTGTTATTTGATTTTAAATAATTGCAAGAAATATTTGCTTGAATTTAAGAATTTTGAATTGAAGAGTTTCCTTATTATTACTATTATTTTAACTCCATATAAATCGTTTATCTATACATAATACAACACGAAATCCCCCACCTCATTTTTTGAACGTGATAAGCTGAAACATTACCGAAAGGACCAATAGATAGAGTAATTCAAGGGGAAGGTTTTTGTGTATAATTGTAGGCATTTATTGGTGTGGTACGCATGCGAAGCCGGGGGAGGTCCGCTAGTCAGTAAAAAGGCTCAACAAATAAGCAGGGTGTGCCTGCAGGGCGTGCTGCGGAGCTTACGCGGAGGCGGTGGGCGCGTCCATGGCGGGGATGTAGTCGAGCGCCATGAGGCAGGCGAACACCGTCATGATCATCTTGGGCTTGCGCTCCGTGATGTCCTCCGCCAGCGCGTACACGCGCGCGCCGCAACGACGCGCCATTGAGATCGCGTATTTCGCGTTCGCTAGCTTCTCCTGAAACACAAGTTTTTGGTATTAGCTAACCATTTTTTTTTTATTGTTAAATATTGATGCCGCACTAAGGAAACATGAAAAACTAAACATTTATAAGATCTGTATAATATTTCAAGCAAATTAATTAATTCTAGCTTAGTTACGAGTGGGTTCACGGCGTTAGTGCAATGGGTGGGATGCTAATCGGTGACCACATGATCGCAGGTCCGACGCCCTAGCCAACTAGATAGACCATAGAATATGGTATATAAAATGAGGCTCTGCAGTAGCCGACAAGGGCTACGATTATTGTTGGTGATAATACATGTTTAAGGTAGCCAAATAACAATTATCTTAATTTTCACGGGCGTGCTTATATGTATAAGTAAACATCAAGTAAAAAACCTCTTAATGACACAAAAATTTCGAACGAATCACCATTACAAATTTAGGTTTTACACTTTAGGGCCAAAATCAACAGAAGATCCACCTTATTTACTTTCTTGAAGAGATATGTTAACATTTCTTATTTTTTTAATATAGGTTCAGGTTAAGACTTACCTCCTCGTTGCCTCCCGGCAGCACGAGGTCGTAGTTGATGGAGCCGGGCTTGATAGCATCGATCAGGTCGATCACCACCTTGCCGTCAGCCAACACCTCGTCCTGAAACATTCATAGCTATTTATTTAGTTTACGAATCAACTTTACGCAATTTACACTCTTTCTTTCTTATATCGTCTACATAATATAAAATGAATCTTTGTCTGTATGTCCTATAATCGTAAACTGTGCATTTGATTGTTGTTGTTGTGCATGAGCCCGCGAAGGTTTGTGAGTTGGTATGGTACGACCAATTTTCTTGACCAATTTCATTGACTGATCAACGCGATCAATTATATAACTCAGGAACCAGGGGACTTGGGACATTAAATTAAACGGGGAACAATAGCAAATTTGCTCTTCTATTACCCATATTTTTTTTCTGTCTCCCTACCACAAATTCTGTTTAAGAAATAACTGTCCCCGTAAACGTTATGATAGACCCTCGTTCTTTATATGCGATAAGCGACTTCCAGGATTTATGAATTTTTAAAGAGTCACAGAACTTGACAAACAGATGATGAATATCATTCTTCACAGATGTTAAAGGCTGTTTACCTGGAAGCTTCTGATGGCGGAGGTCTTGCCGGCGTTGCTGAGTTTGTTGTTGACCCACTGTACGATCTCCTTCTCGATGATAGGGTTGCCGGTGTTGGCCAGCCGCGTCAGGACCGACAGAGTGTACGCGCGCATCAACTGCCAGATCAGCGCTGCAGAACGTAAGTAGAAAATTTTATAAAGATCACGTTGAACACGTTTGAAATGGTTCGGATGTATACGACTAATCTTTCATCAATAAAACAACTCAGCCTATCGCGGTCCTCTGTTGTACATAGGTGTCTACCAAGTTGAGCTTCAGACAGACGACAGGTATGGAATAAAAAAACAATGGAGGGTTTTTCCCTCCAATGGGATATAAGTAGCGACAAAAAAAAAGATTTTGCTTTAGAACACACGACTGAAGTAAAACTTCTTTAGCTCATTGGCCTGCACTGTGTCTTAGATATATGAAACGTAACTGGCTATGAGAGAAAGAGACAAAAACAGTATGTGGTCGCTCTATTTCTTGCCCCTACAGTAACATAAAAAAGTTAAATCTCTCTTTCTATCTTCACTAACTTCAACTTCCGTTCGCCTCGCCCGGTCACACTTGTGGTAACGCTCTCATTCTCGTCACACTTTTCGTAACGCTCTCGTCACGCATTCACCAGCTTACTCCCCAAGTCAAGCGTGCGTAAAGAAGTATTACTTCCAAAAAAAAAAGTCATGTGTTACCTAGAGTGAGCGTGGCGTTGCCCTCGTTGATGTCAGCTCCGGCGATGCCGACGAGCGAGAAGCCGAGCTGGCGGCCGAGCTCCACGGCGTAGTTACAGTTCTCCAGCCGCTCCATAAACTTACGCAGCTTCGAGAACTGCCGGTGCACCTACAACCAAATAAGAATAAGCGATATTATATATTACTAGAACCGCGAAAGAAATTTTACCATATTCTGCAGAGGATGTCGGCCATCCTATGACCTAGGCCCTAGGTCATAAAAAATAGCCTCCAATCTATTCTCAAACGTCAATCAATCAGTGAAGTCTTTTCAGCGGAGTGCGAAAACAAACACTGTGCCACGAGATTTTTATACACATAGATAGTGATAGACAGACACACGTGGGAAATTGTGTCCAATATTGTTTCTTTTACGTGAACATTTTTTAATGATTTATGTAATTACCATCATACATCAATGTCGAAAAGGTACCTATTCTATTTCTAACAGCAGAATTTAAGTACAACCTTAAACAGAACTTAAGTAAAGACAATATTGGACATTGCTTTTTTTATTTCCTTTATCAAAAATATACTAAAAACAATAACGAGTTCTAAAACCAGCACAGTAATTACTTTCATATTGAGTTACAAGCATTTCAATATTGATAATTAGACGGAGAGAGGTATATATATACAAATGTGACGTCATATTTCAAATCTTCATACCAATCTGCGGGTGCCTAGTACAAGTATCCAATTATATTTGCAAGTGTTAATATTTTATTACCTTCTTCCAGTTGACGATGCCTGGCTTGATGATATCGTAGAGCTGGAAGATGACGAGTCCGTCGGTCAGGTCGGAGTACAGCCAGTTCACGTGCGGCGCCACACCCATAGAGTTCATCCAGTTTCGGTACGCTACACACAAGATTATCGACAAGTTTAGGTGATTATTTTAATCTGGCGGGGAACGTTACTTCTATTATAAATCTTAACTAATTGTATGCTCCAATTTTAGTGGGGCTCGTGGTGTAAGCCGGTTTAACCGATATTAGGGGTTAAGCTGCGCTCGCCGCGGTTAGTCCGTGGGTGGGTGACCATTTGGAAAACTACCGAGCCCCTTCGTGCCTCGTAAAGCACGTTAAGCCGTTGGTCCCGACTGTGGTACGTTGATCTTTGAGAGTCCTTAAGACATTACAATTCTGATAACCAGTCTTATAATGGGATACTGCGTTAAATCTTTAGATACCTAATTTTCAGAAGTCTCACCAGACTCTCTCAGAATTTTCCAAATATTAAAGTGAACTGACGGCATACATTTTGATTAATTAACATAACAAAGACGTGGGTTAGCTTACCGTGAAATATTAACACAAAAACTTAATTACACTGTGTTACATAAATTATTAAACTTTCAATGTTAGCACTCCTCATGCATAACCAATAAATAACTTTTAATTTCTACGAAAATGAACTGTTTTCTGTGTAAATTATAATTTTATTTTACGAATCAAATATTGAAAGCCTGAACTAGAATGCCATTCGGTTTACAATGCCACTTATATAGCCTTTCCCAAACTATTTTGGTTACAGGAATCAGTTAGAGCCTGGTAAATACGTTCGTGACACACCTATGATCCGCGCGGGTGGCGGGGGCGGGGCGCCCGAATAAGGAGAATGACGCTTCGCCCTTTTCCGCGCACATTTGTTACCACCCCCGCTGCTTTACGCCCCCTGTCGCCCGCAGTACATGGTAGTGTCACGTAATTTGCAATGCTAAAAATCGTAGATAAATATGTCTTGAGCCACTTACTCTTCTCCTCCCTAGTCTCATCGAGCTGGTGCAGTTCCTCAGTGTCAGCTGACCGCTGCAGGCCAGGGTGCTGGTTGAACAGATTGGCGACGAACGCCAAGTTCAACTTGTATACGCCACCCACGACGTCTGCAGGGGTCACGAAGGCGCGGCAACGGAGCTTCGCAGCTTGTTGCAGCATCAGCTCGGCACGACGGAGTAAGTCGGTTTCCTGAGGATAAATAGATTATTTTAGATTTTATTGTGGATAAAGAAAAATTCAATCTCACACACGCAAAAGTCACAGCCTTTTTTCAATTACACTAGTGGTGACAGTTTTAAAAAGAACTCTGTTTTTAGGGTTTCGTACCTCAAAAGGTAAAAACGGAACCCTTATAGGATCACTTTGTTGTCCGTCTGTCTGTCTGTCTGTCAAGACCTTTTTTCTCAGGAACGCGTGGAGGTATCAAGCTGAAATTCATATCAAATACTCAAGTCTATGGTCTCTTGGAGCTGTGAAAAAATCAAACTTCTAAGTCAACGCGATCAAAAGATACTCCCGTTTATGCCGCAAATTTTCGACACTCGCAAGGGAATCAAAACCTACAGGGTACTTCCCGTGAACTCAGAATCTTGAAATTTGGTATGAAGCAACGTCTTATAGCAGAGATATAGGAAAAATTGCGAAAAGTATACATTTTTAGTTATATCATATAATAAAAATATTTTTAATAATTTTAAACTTACTACCCCTTTCCTCATGAACGCGTAGTGGTATTATATTGAAATTCATATCAAATACTCAAATCTATAATACCTTTAAGCTGTAACAAAATCAAACTTCTATGTCAACGCAATCAAAAGAAACAGGAATTAAAACCGCATATTTTGAAACTCGCCACTACTCGCAAGGGAATCAAAACCTACAGGGTACTTCCCGTGAACTCAGAATCTTGAAATTTGGTACGAAGCGACGTCTTATAACACAGATAAAGGAAAAATTGCGAAAAGCATAAATTTTTAGTTACATCATATAATAAAAATATTTTTAATAATTTTAAACTTATTACCCCTTTACTCATGAACGCGTAGTGGTATTATATTGAAATTCTTAACAAATACTCAAGTCTATAAATATTATACAGGTTTGTACGGAACCCTCGGTGCGCGAGTCTGACTCGCACTTGGCCGGTTTTTTTTATTCAAGCTTATTTGCAATTCCGCATGGCATATGCAGATAATAGTTGCATGCATTGCTTGCATGGCTGTTTTCACAAAGCAAGACCCAAAAAGAATAAAAAATACAACCGAACTTTTTGAAATGACAATGGAAATTACTACATTTAGTTGGTCATTTTTTAAGGACATATTTTAAACACTAACGGCATTTTGGGATTTTTCTACATCAATGTGTTGCGTGGATTTCGACATTGAGCGTGTAAGGATTCTTTATTTCTGTCTTCGTCTATGGTTGGTTACTTCATTTTTCAAGTGATGTGAATCTTTTAGGACATCAATACCTATTTTGCATGTATGTATAAGAAACAATTTTTGTTACGATCTCACTTTAGTATAATTTTGTATGTAATGTTCTTGGTACTTGTTACTAGCTGCACAGATAGAAGAAACATGCATTTGTATGATCCACAAAAGCTTTTTCTAAGGCTGGGTGTTCTTTGTGCATGTGATTTCAATGTTTTTATAACTCGCTCCGAATCAAGGATTGAATTCCTTAGTGCAAGCCGTTTTTAAAAATAAAACATATATTTCTGTGGCATTTTTGAAATGGGTGAACAGATTCTGATGCGGTTTTTCTTGTCAGGTAGTTGTATATTACCCTGAGCGCGTCGAGCGTGACGCCGGCATCGTCGGGCGCGATCTGGCGCAGCAGGTGCGAGTACACCTCGGAGTCGGCCACGTCCTGCTGGAAGTTGGTGCAGCGGCGCGTCACGCCCGCCGACTGCAGCTGGTGGTTCACCCAGCGCAGCAGGATGGCCTCGGGCGACAGCGCCAGCAGGTCCTCGATGCGCTCCTGGAAATATTATCATCATCATTAGCTTTTTAAGCCGGTGCTAACTGTAGAAAAGAACCCTTAGATATAAAACACATTTGAGCCATAGTTAATAATCCATTCACATCCTTCTGGCGTTTTAATAGAGGTTATTTTTAAGCTTACTAGCAAACCAAAGTGGTTCGTACATTACCATCATATTATGGTATTTTTAATTTTAAGAGAGGAATCTGAGATCCCTTTGAGATTAGAGCAGCCCGACTTGTAATATAACTCTTCCCTACATTAGATCACAGCCATGCAATCTTCTGTCTTGTAACTGCGTGCTGAATAAGGTATCTAGACTCTTTTGGTGGAAGGGTACAGGTTGATAACCCGTTTGTAGCTTCCCTATCGTTAAGGTTACGATAACCGCTTACCATCAGATAGATTATATGTTGGTTTGGCAACTCCATAGTTTAAAAACACTACAATAAAGTACACAACGAGCTTATTTTTTAGCTAATTATTCCTCCTGCTTTTACAAATGTAAAAGCATTGTAGAAAGATTTTATTTCATGTCAATCACTATTTAATTTAACTGTAAGCTTTCTATAATAAACAAATTTTGTCAAGCGTAATTCGTACCAGAAGAGTCGAAGCTCAGCTTTGCCCAGCAGTGGGACATTATAAGCTA
The DNA here is from genome assembly GCA_950381575.1 of Plusia festucae. Classification (NCBI taxonomy): domain Eukaryota; kingdom Metazoa; phylum Arthropoda; class Insecta; order Lepidoptera; family Noctuidae; genus Plusia; species Plusia festucae. The sequence continues at coordinate 4,778,662 of OX494456.1, read as the reverse complement.
ATAATACCTGGTCATTAAGCAGCTCAGTGAGTCCCGGACAGTGCTCCAGCGTGATCTGGTTGAACAGTCCAATCCGGATGATCTGCCAGAGCAAACCCAACACCAAATGCGGCTTGCCTGAAAAACATACGTGAACAATGTGTGTGTACATAACATAACGTATTGTATCATATAGTTACTATTGTTTTGTTCATTATGCACTTGACACTTGTGATAACTGTTATGCTTAATGAAATTACTATTTATGTTTTCTTTTTGTTCTCTGCCTAGCCTTTTCCCAAGCTATGTAGGGGTCGCTTATTCGTTCCGGATTCTGCTGAATACCGTATTTTACATGGAGCGACTGCCTATCTAACCTCTAGAACCCAATTTACTAGTTAAAGAAAGAAAGAAACATTTATTTGCACAGAAGACAGGACGTAGTACCAGATTTAACATTGGTGCACAGTTCGAGCCATAAGATAAGATAAGCAGTTGGTCCATGTCAATCAACTCCGCCTATATTATCAGAATCAGAATTAGAATTTTTATTTGTTAAACATAGGTTTTACATTATAAGTATAAATATATCATTAGTGGTCCACTACTGGACCTAGGCCTCTCTCAGGTTGCGCCACGACACCCGGTTCTCCACTTGGGGGCTGTATGTTGTGGCGCGCCATCATTAAAGCCCTAGACACCACGCTGGGCTAGCGGGTTGATGACCACTGTCTATAGAAGATCACTGCGCCCCATTTTTCTTGTTTCTATATCCTTTGGAAGTCTCTAACGACTCCCACGAGATGAGAGGGGGAAGTTTATGCCGAAACCCCACGGTTAAATACGGTAATCAGCTGAATCAAGTGAGACTGGACGCCGACCCCAACATAGCTGGATAATGTTGGACAGAACAGTGAAGTTACCTTTGGCCAAGTCATGAGCGTCGATATTGACGATGTTGCACCCGATGGCCTGCGAGGAGACCAGCGCCAGGGTCAGGTTCTCGTGCTTCGTGTACAGCGTGAGGTTCTTCTTGTTGATCGCTCGCTCATCTATCGTATCCGGACACGAGTGGTTTATCACTTTGCTGTTGACAAAAAACTGTTGATTTAATATTATACCCTTAACTTATAAGAGGCCCGTTTCGAATTGTAATAGGCTGACTTCTGACATTACAAGTCTTGTTATAGTGGAAAAATGTTTTGAAATCCCTGAATTTGGATCATCACTTATGAAAATTTACTAGTATGAAAGTCAACGGGTGTGAGACTGCATCTATGACACAATTTTTTTATATTTGTGGGTTGTATTGCCAGTGGTCAAGGTATCCATGTATCCATATAACTTAATGCTTCATAGCGATGCTACTGAGCTTCCTACTGGCTGGTAAGGTCATCTATAACATATTTCGAAAGTTTGTAATGAATAAACTCAAAAACCGCTACACCGATAAAAAAATTCTTCCTTCAGAAGAAAAAAAAAAAAAGCGGCTGCAGGCAACTGTTAGTACATTATATGCGAAGTACGATGTATACAGTATTTTATATACGAAACAACTCTACCATCATTTACAATATATTAACTCCCTCTTAAGATTATCCTTGTTCCATCAAATCTCACTCACCATAATATAAGACCATCCTTAAGCTTCTCATACAGCTGCTTTCCTTCGTGGTCGATTGGCAGCAGGTGCTTCAGGTCCGGATCGTGCTCCAGGTTACTGTTGATCCAGCCGGAGAAAGCCATCTGTTCTTCCAGACGGACCGAGTGAGTTGTACCTGAGGTAGAAAAGTGGAAAATAAGACAAGGTCAAGGTATAAGGATTATATGGGTCACCGCGCTAATTCATAAAAGAACGGTTGCTCCATGTAAACTACGGTATCCAGCTAAATCTGGTACGACTGGAAGCAGACCACAGCATAGCTTGGGAAAAGGCTAGGCAGATGATGATGTGTCACCATACTAATAACCACTCTGCACGACGTACTGCGGGTTCGATCCCGGCATGGGACAAGCATTTGTGGATCGCACAAATGGTTGTTCCAAGTCTGGGTGTTCTCTATGCATGTGTAATTTTAATGGTTGTGAATTCCTCTGCATCATCGTCATCCACAGCCTTTGTCCCCCCACAGTATAGTCCTACATTCTCTTAACTACCACGTTTGTTAGAGAGCATTGATTCTTTTGATTGATTCTATCGATTGATGCCATAAAAGTACATGATGTTACATTTTTCACATTTTAGCCCGATCGATTCCTAGGTGTAAAAAGAGTATTTAAAAAATCCCTCTAAAAGTGAATGAATGTTTCCTTTGAGCATAATTTTCTATTTCCAGTAATTAGTGTACTTTCAATACAGGTGGCATTTGAAAATTCCACGCTGTATATCATAGGATAATGCCTCCAAGTATCTATTACTTTGTTTTTTTTTTGGGTATTACGTATTTCGATAGATGAAGTTCCTCTGTAAATTTCATACCTCTAAAAACTTGGTACCTACATTCAAGACTAAAGGATCTGATAAAAAATAACAATAGTACGGTCCACAGAGTTTTATAAGTTACGGAACGATAAAGATTTATTTATTTTTCTTTTACTTCAATATCGTTATATAAATACGACGATTGAAGGGCATTTAGTTTAATGTTTATTGTTATAGGTCAAATATAATATCTATTATTCGGTACAAACGGCTATTGTTTATTATATCTTCTTGTGGTGAAAGGTGCCTTTGTTTTGGTTTGGTCGTCAAAATAATCATTTTTGCTATTATTTGTCTCGTTTATCAATATTTTAAAGAGATTAAAAGTTGACCTGCGCATCCATACTATCAACTTCCTTTTTTTATAAAAAGACGCTTAATTTCGTTAAGTATAAATGTCTTTACTTATCAAAATACTCGTTCAAAAATTTTTTGTCAACAGAAAATAAAATAAGACGTTATTAACATTGCGTTTTGAAAAGAGACATCATTAGCCTTGCATCCTGCTTGCCTTGCTATTTAGCAAATGGCTCGTTGATTACAATACTGATTAGACTATATTCTACCTCTTGGCACCCGCAGAACATAGAATACTATGTACAGTATACTAACCATCACTGGATGCTTCGCTCATACCACCCAAATGTTCAAGGTTTTCCTTTTTACTGACTGCCTGTTTAAATGTGCTGGACACCTGGAAATAAGATAGAAGATTGATACATACATTAATACACCAAATAATCAAATACTAAAATACATATCACCTTACCTATTATAAAAAAAAACCATACTGCGTATTTTTTTTTTCTGAATTTGAATAATCATAGCTGTTAACAACGTTGACAAACGCAGTCGGAGGCATCAAATACATTAAATAACTATGATTTATATTTTGTCTCGACTACATTTGCGAACACTGTCTGAGATAGCACTAAAAATTCCACACTATACAGGATTAACTTAAAAGGAGTGCGTTTATTCAACGAGGTATTCAGTTCCATACAACTAAAAAACTTTTCCCAAGAAATATAGGTCAAAATCTTAAAATCGAAAATCATCTTTTTATACAAACATGAGTCACGTGACCTGTCACTTTGTATAAAAATTTAATTTTACCTTTTAAGACTTCGACTTATGTTCCTTGGGGAAAGTTGTTCAGTTTTATTCACCTCATTACCTCGTTGAATATACGCACTCCTTTTAAATTAATCCTGTAACTTTAGATACAGTATATTCGTAATATTTAATGAATGCAATACCAATTAAAAATCGCCAAATAAAAAAGAAAAACGATCCCAAAACCATTATCTAACATTTTCAATCCGTCCTCTACGCAAACTTTCAACCAATAAGTATAAATCAACTACTAAAATTGCACATTCTTCTTCAATAAGGTTCATATTAAGCGTTACCATATCTGCATACAATTAACAGACTAGTACCACAGCTAGTACACAGTTCCTTATGGCACCATCAGCATATTACGGTACTTAATACATTCATACATTAGACTACAATACTGCGATGCCTTATACAAGTTGCCGACGCTAAAAAATATAACAAAAACAACACGTTAAGACCAATGACCTAGCGTTCAACAATCACTCTTTGCTAACGAGTGTGTAGTTGTAATAAGTTCAATAATTTCTTTGGAATATTTGGTTGTATACTTTGATGTGTGAGGAGAAACCTATGTTTTGACTGTTGAGACAATGAGAAGGCTACTAATTTTGCTTAGCGCATTGCTTACCGCTATCACTTCTTAGTCAGTTTTTTTTTATTTTTGTTCAGTCTTATAGTCTTATTCCAAAATTTTTTGGAAAAATAGAACTAGAATAGACTTGACGGACTTTGAACAAGTTTCGACACTTATTATAAGCACACAACACAAGTCTTTCTTTCAAGATTCATTTTGGTGTAGTTTAAGCCATTAATAACCAGGATCTCTCTTTCTACCTATATTGATTTTATTTAAAATCTATTAAGAATTTGATACCCCTACGCCTACCGGCCTGATACTGACTTTAAACTTAAATCACCTAAGGTACATCTGCCGACCGGTGGGACCTGCAGCAGCCTATATGGAAAGCACTTAACCGATTACAACCCAGGTAGGTTGCTGTAAGCAAAGTTTGACAAAATGGAGGAAGACCGGACTCTTTGGATAATAATATACAGTACGAGTACAGCCTTCAGGTAAAGACCATGCTTACCACCTCTTGTTGGAGTGCCATAAGTGTCTGGACACCTGCACTATAGAGGATTTGTACTTCGCCAATGACACCGCAGGAAATGTGGCCAACTACGTGGCGCATCAAATTTAAATTAACTAACTAACTAACCCTCGACATGACGAAGAATTAATCTCTTATCACGTTCATGTAATTCCTCGCCCTGTCAGTTGCATCAAACGTCATGTATTTGACCCCAATCATCTGTATTTATCACTTTATTGACCCACGTCACAGCTAATCTGGTCCATTCTACCAATGGTCTGACAATTTACGACGCTAATAACATTGATTTGTTTAATCGACAGCTCTGAACCTAATGGACTTTATTGACGTTTCAATTAATTTAAACTCTTATTTGGTATAAACTAATTAAGTTATAAATTTTATTAGCAGTCTTTTATTTTAATACTTATTTGGTGTTGTGCCCGTTAAATAAAAAATATAATTAAATGGATAAAGGCTTGGCTTCTGTCGAGGCAAAGTCCCTTGAGCCTGGGAAAAGCGGGTGTGCAACAGGCGTGAATTAACACAACTTAACAATTAATATATCGTTATAAACTTGCACTCTATAATAAACGTTCAGTAATATTCACCTAATGTAGAAATAAATTACTTTATGAACTGATTCTATCGCGGTTTATTTTGATATTAAAGGCAGACCATGAGTCTGTCCGTGACCAAGACACCTGCAATGGCGTTGAAACGTCGGGAACTAAAATCAAAACAAACCGCGATAAAAAAAAAGTTTTATTTCAATGTTCGCAAACATTCGCGTCATCGTCAGGAAACACTTTCTTTTACCATCCTTCTATGTGTGTACATATTATACAGTATATACTAGGAACTGTCTTGGTGACCCCAATACAAACTAATTTAATTAGTATATTTATACCAGAACAAAGTTCTATGAATCATCAGAAACAATCTCAATATGATGAATCACGAATTTACACTTTAATTCAAAGACTAAAATTGACCTGCGATCCAAGACGTAGTTCTGAAGGGAATTTAATACATCGAACTTGGTTCTAAATATATAAAAAAATGTATGCTCGATCTATAATCTAGGATTAAATTTTCTACTGGTCAAAGGAAAACTCTGGAGTAAGAACCCCAGACCCCTGTCTCGGATCTCATGCTCTTTATTCTTATAATTCTATTCATTTTGAGCCCAAACTGTTCCACTGCAGGGCAAAGACCTCCCTTTCTTCTTCTTTCCATGTCCATTTCCATTCTCTGTCATAGGCTAATGGGGGCTATCGCGTATCAAAAATCCGTTGGGGTAGTGACGCCTAAGGTTTATCTGTCATTCTCCACCAATGAGAGACAAGCTACTGGCCGGCAATTGGTTGAAATTGCCATATAGCGTATTTTTTCACCCCCCATTGAGGCCGCTCCATATAAATCATTATTCTTATATTTTTTTTGCTCTCTTGTGAAGAACTTGTAAATGTCATTATTTTGTCTATAAACTAAGGAATTTATGAAGTATTTACCTGTTGTGCCTTAAGGTTAGCGCATAACTCTTCGAACTCGACGAGGCTGATGCCATTTTTCCTCGCGTCTCCGTTCATACTGCCGTTGACGCCGCGTTTGTTGTTTCCATTGTCGTAGTACTCCTCGATCATGCACCGCACCTACAATAACAATTAAAGGTCAAGATTCTAATAAAATTATAATAATAAAAGTTAAGGCGACCGATCATCTGATCTAAACCAGGCCACGCCTGTATTATGACCATCGACAACTGATAAACCTACTAAAATATTCTAATTAAATACATACCATTGAGGGGCTCGTGGCTAAGGGACCGATAATAAAGGTTAAGCTGGGTTCTCCGTGGTTGGTCAGTGGATGGGTGACCATTTGAAAACATACCTATACCTGGTGCCTCGGAAAAGCACGTTAAGCCGTTGGTCCTAAGCGTCATACAGTGATCTTTGACAGTCGTAAAGTTATTACAATTCTGACAGCCAGTCTTACTATGGAATACTGTATTTCCTACCCAGCAATGGGTGGCGGTCAGATGGGAGCGACTGCCTCCATGTAAAATACGGTATCCAGCTAAATCCAGTAAGACTGGCAGCCGACTCCTACATAGCTTGGGAAAAGACTAGGCTGATGATGAGATACGATTAAGAGTCCTGGGTGGGAATCTAACCAACGACCTCCGGTTCACTAAGGCAGTCAGGTCGGTCACTAGGGCAGTCAGGGTCACTAACCACTAGACCAGTCAATTTTGACATTTAAAGTGGACCTTATAGAAGCTTATTTCTCCAAGCCGCTTAAGAATACATATTTAAGTTGAACCTGTGTGTCTGAATGGCTGCTACATACTTGAAATTGTTTTTGTAGCTGACATTATTTATTTACAGTACAGTGGAAACTTACCTTCCATTGTGGAATTTTGTAGCCGACGCTGTCAAGGGCATCCTTTAACTCTTTCAAGTCGATGTAGCCACTGCTGTTTGTATCCAACTGTAACAATACAAACAAATATATTAATTTAAAATTAATTAATGGTTTTCATACAAGTTTATACAAAGATATAAATATATTTATTTAGAGCTAAGAAACCTGAATGGAACATTATGGGGCTAAGCTTATAAGATATAAACAGTTTATTAAAAAAAAAGTAGTAAAAGATCCGGTTTTTTAATTTATTACAATCATTAACATAAAATGCATGTTATAACAAGATCTAAATGGAAGCATCACTTTCATTTTCATAGACTTAATTAAATTACATATAAAACACATAATTCTAATTTAACAGACTGTGTCATGATTATCAGATTCGATTTTTACACTGGCGACCAGAAAATTGTATTACAATTTTACGTGCTTCTTTTTGACTGGCGTTTGAGTGGCAAGGGGTGTCACGCACATGACTTATGATTTAATTTAATTGTAAAAAGAAAAAAAATATAAAAAAGAAAACCACAGTGTATGTTCAAGAGAGTAATTTGTTTGGTGTCTGTCAGTAATTTGACAAATAATTTACCTAACCTCGTAGGTAGGTACCTGAGTAATTAGGTAAATAGGTATATGACTATTATAATCTTAGTAAGTTTACTACCTCAACCTTTAACAGAACCTTCTAGATATGACTCATATGAATTAATGCTTAATTTTATATTGTCATTTGACTCGCTGATTAAGTAAACACAGGTTTTTATTTCTTTATAAATTAATAGCACGCAAAAAGATATATTAGACTTATATTCTTATATATCTACCTTATATCGAAGCGGCGGTAGACTAATGGCTAGGGCCTCGGACTTGCGATCATGTGGTTGCGGGTTCGAATTCCACCCATTACACTACTGACGTGAACCCACTCGTAACACAAGCATCTTAGCTTAGCACGAGTGGTTAACGAGATTATTAGTAATGTGCGACCCACATTCTAGCAATGTGGGTCGCACATTACTAATAATAATCTATATAAGTAATCAATCAATACTAATAATAATCTTTAAAAAAGTATAAATAACGAACTATGTATATCTAGCTATGTCATGTATAAAGAAATGCTAATCTAAGTTATTTAAAACTACAATGATAAACAAGGGTCTCGTAGCGTTAACTTAGCGCTCTTTACCAACGAGAGGTACATTATTTTTTATGAAGTTTTAATACACAAAAGAGCTATGGTAATATCAAGGCAGCGAAAAAAAAAAGTACGAAAAAGTATGCAAAAACAAAAAACCTTTCAGGCAAGGAAATGATCGATCTCGGCGAGCCTTTTTTTGGCCTTTCGAGTAACTAAAACATACGTATTTATGTTATTTGACAGTCATTGAAGTTTTTTATCGAATACTAATAATATTACGTTATGTTTATCGGGAAAAATACTCAGTTCGATGCGTCTTTGATTTTGATAAAATCATTTAGGGAAACTGATAAGTAGATAAAAAAACACAAGATGTAGGTCATCGCTATAAATATTTTTTTGCTGATTTTGAAGTAAAAGGTATGATTTTTTATTCTTTTAGGTCCATACGTTGGAGAGTTTCGGAAACATCTACTACGCTTAAAATTTCATAATGACATAATGGACATCACTCGTGGCATAAGAATAACTATCGATTGAAACGAAACACGGACAATCAAACAATTGGATGTTTATTTAACAGCGACTCGATCGCCACAACTACATTACTCACCAGTGATATAATTATCATGATGTAAAGATTACGATGTGCTCATAGTTTCGTAAAACGTGATAAACTAGAGTATTAGGGCAGATAAGGATTTTGGTGATTATTTCACACTTAACCTGCGTGATGTCGGTTTACTTATTTTTTACACAAGTTTTTATGAATATGACGCGCGTTGTGTAGATTCATTAGTTGTATTTATAGTTTAGTAACAAAAACTTAATAGGTGTTATATAAAAAACAAACGCATTCAATTATAATTATTAAGAGGTCACTGTGACTAATAGGATACTTCAATTACCAACAACAAAATACTGTACAATAGGCTGGGGAAGCTTAGACCTGGATATCGTAAATAAACAATAATTAATAGATATATTTGAAGAAGAAGAACAACAAAAAGACACAACAAAACAAGGGATCATGAGAAAGAAATATTATACACAATGATCTACAAACAAAAACACAATATACGAATAAAGCCCGCAGTATTTACTTTTTGTAAAGCATAATTCAGTTTTTTTTTGTGTACATTCCAACAATTTAGTAACGGTAAGTTTTAATAGCGTGCATCAAATAATGTTAATTCGTGCACGCTCTGTTTCCGACGAAATGTGGAGGCAAGGTCAGCGTTACGTGTAGTTAACGAAGACAGCATGTCCGACTGTATTATCATATAAAGAAACTTTGTTTACGTATACTAAAATATATCTTAACATATAAATAAGACCATGAATATAAAAAAACGTTAAATCATGAATAAAAATAACATTCAAGGGAACCTTATCTGCGACACAAAATTGATTTCGTGTGTCATTTTGAATAATAACATCACAAATCAATTTAACGGACAGATTAGCAAGTTTTTTTTATATCGGAGCAATTAAATGTTATTTATGAACATAATTTGATTAAAACAAACGCCGCACACTAATGATTGTGATAACGGCAAAAGTTTATGAGTGTTGTTAACGAATGAAAAAAAATCGAACAATTAATTAATTTGTTTCGATAACCCTAGCAGTATAATTGTAAGCTGACCCATTTTATTGCTCGGATGTGTAGTTTAACAAATGTGAAATAATTATAGTTAATGAGTTTGGGGAATGGTTTCGCCGGAAAGAGCCTGCGGGCATAAATAACAAGAGCTTAAAAAATACAAAATTAAACCTAAATTGTGTAAATTGTAAAAGAAAAAATGCGTATTATTTTAGCAAAAAAAATAATAATTTATTGGAAATGCTGTGTAAAGTCCGTGTTCGAGTACTTAGTTTTTATTTTAATTATTACTTGTTTTAGCTCGCGGCTCCGCCCGCGTGGACGCCGTTTATAGCGACAAAAACGATATCCTTGTTCAATAAATGGGCTATCTAATACTGAAATATTTTTTTCAAATCGGCCCAACAGTACCTACCTGATTTCGCGTTCAACCAAACAAACACTCTTCAGCTTTTATAAATAGATTTTGTTTTAAAACTACTTATTTGGACGGCGATAACACCTAGTTCCTCTCTCTATGAAGGACAATCATAATAACCACTTCTTCCACCTCAACATGTAGGTATACACAATTTCTAACGAAATATTTTATATCAAACCCGTTATCATTTAGGTATCAAATTAGTTCTTAGAAAATTGGTTTAAATAATCATGATACCAATACATATACGATATACAAATAAAATTGCACAACCATGTATTTTTAATTTATTAATCAACATAATGGCTTATTCCGGAAACAACTTTTTTTAAATGCTAATTAATTTAACAGGTCTATTTTTAAATTTTGTTTGACTGAATAAACTAATTATTATTACTACTACTGTTTGTGGGCTAAAAATATTATTCTAGAAACTTTTAATAATGTAAAGAGAAGTAGATACAGAGACAGGTGAATGAAGAATTGTTTACGTATGAGTCAGTGCGTATGTTGTATGAATTAGTTACGTTAATAACAGCACACCATGACCGATTCAAGACCATGGTTAAATCTTAAAACAACAATACGAAGGTCGGGGTTTTTTTAATATGTCATTTTGCATATTAATTAAACATTGCGTTGTTTAAAACCAGTTTTCACATAGGTCTATGTTATACACTATTTATACACCTCTGGTCTAGGTAACAGTTTTAAATGATGCCTCAATCAACTCTCCCAAGTTGCGCCGCATCACCTGGTCCTCCGCCTTCCTCAGTGGGACTACCGGGAACTGGGGGCCGTGTGCTGTGGTGCGCCATCATGGGGTGTTTGTGCCCTAGTCACCACGCTGGGCAAGAGGGTTAGTGACCGCAGTTTTGTATTCGTTTGTTAGGAGATCGTTGCTGCCCATTCTTCTAGTTTCTTTATCCCTTAGTCGCCCGTTACGTTACAATCCACACGGGTAGAGTGGGGAGGGGGGGTATTCTATGCCGCAAGTCCATGGCGATTTAAAATAATGATTATTTTATCGATATAAGGTACAATACACAAAATGACGAAATACTAACAACCTTCCAAGACGACAATACTTTAATATGTGAGGTAATAAGGTCACAGAAATAGAAAAATAACATTCGTTGTTAAAGAATATAAAAGAAATAATAAATTCTTATGGCGCTCATCAATCGAACAATATGGCGTGACGCGGCCACAGCAATTGTTTGAACAAATGTTTTTAGCTCAAAATGTTGACTCACCTACCATGGCAAAACTGACTTAAAATGTTTAAGAAATTATCACAACTCGTTAGAAAAAAATACATTTTATTGTATCACTTTAGTAGGGTAGTGAAGGCCGGAAGCGTCACATTCCTAAATTGCGAAATTTCATTGACTGTGCAACTTAAAAGATAAATAAAATATCGTGAAAGCATATCATTAAACCGTGGCCGGCTTGTGGTTGAGAACTCTATAAAAATAGTACTAATATTAACATTTATTCTATTATAAATTTGTAACTATGTATTGATAAAACTTGTACATATTTTTACGGTCCATTATGTAGACAGACAGGAATGGAAATTTTCTTTGTAATAAAATCTTTGGCTTTACACGACTAAGGTCGACAATTTTATGTCTTCTCGTATTGGTAATGCTGCCGTATAACAAAAACTGTGTATTCCACTCTGATTTTTGTGTTCAAATACAATATTTAGTATTAAAATACTTTGCAGATAAAAGTACACTTTCTCCAAATCATTTATAAAATAAACATTCAATTTTGTATGGATACAGTTTAGGTACTTATTACACTTTTACACTATTATCATACAGTTAAGATAATTCGAAGAAATCGATACGGTGAAAGCTACTTCAGTTAATATTTTATCGACCTAAAAAGGTTCGGAAGTCGGCCAGTAAACGTGGAATTGCAGTCATTTAATGTGTTCAATTTATGGTAAACTGTTAATACGAAAAAAGAAATAAGTTATCGTAAGTATAGTTATTCACTGTTTATTTGGAGTCTACAGAAACGCATTCCATTCCAATATTAGTAATAGTTTTTTATTTAATTACTAACCCAATTATGTTTCGCTTCACGAACATAAAAACTCCATTTGGAAAAAAAACTAGGTGGGGCAATGTTGAATATTGAACAATTATCTAATTAGTTCAACGTCCTAGTTTTCATATGACGCTTTTAAGAAACATTCGTTATAATTAAAATTTCCTGTAGGAAGGTAACTATACAAGTTCCTTTAATATTCTCTAGGCAGACCAGGATATCCCAGATGTAACTGTATTAAGGTTTAAAAAGGAAACATAAATATCAATTGTTCTTAAATGTAAAAGCGTCAGATAGAAATTTAAGAACATCTTAAATTTAATTTTCCTTTTAGTATTCAGGGGTTAGATTTCTAGTGTAGTAACGGGTACGTCTATGAGACTCGGTGATACGAAGTACTTAATACCCATTAATGGTTAAAAAATAACGTATGTACACATTTCTGAATTATTTACGTATTCTTCGTACATTATCCTTGGGTACAATGACATAAATCACTACCAGGTATGTAGGTAGTATATACTCGCAAGATAGTAGATACATAACCGAACGAGATGAATCATACATGATTCACTAGAGGACAACTATATATTTAACATCCTTAATATGTACAGCGTTGTATTAAAGAATGTTTATTACAGTATTATGAACATATTATGCTAATAGAGTTCTATCTAAAATGTACCATGTTATTAGTATTCTTGGCTTCAATTTAACCATACAAGTCTGCATATCTGCGAAACAGATTACACACAGTACACAGGAAATAAATTGCAAACCAAATTAAATATTTGCCAAAGGAATAATGATGGGATATTCTCTTGAAATTGTAGTTATAGTATTATAAATATTACAGGTATTACGAGGAATAGTTAATACTTACCTCGTATAATCGTAATTATCAACTATTGTATTATACGAGTACAATAAACGTTATAAATTCCTAGAATTATTATTCTACTGTAAAGTCTTTTGATCCCGTTAACAGCTAAGGGTTCTTGTCAAGGCGAGCCTTTTATTGAGGAGACAAATTAATTGAATCTTACTGAATTTTTATCTACTTTCCGACGTCTAGATTGACGAAATCTCATCATCTTCCTTTAGCCCTTATCCCAATTTCATTTGGAGTCGGCGTAGGATCTCTTTCCTCCATACTTCTCTATCTGACGAAACTTAAATCATATTTATATGTCTACCAGCATATAGGCTTAATTATGTTTCACGAATATCACAATCGAGCTGTTCTTTACAACGATAACATCTAGTGATAGCGGGAAATATATTTTTCTAATGGTTTTATTTCTCGTAAAATGGCGATTATCTGATATAGTTACAGACGTAAGCGTTTATGAATGCGATAGGACTAGATTATAAGATATTCAAATTATTTACCAGTAAAACTGACGTCACAAACCACAGTATCTATTAAATATTGAAGTGGATTGATATATTAGCGTAAACCGGTAAACAAATAATAAATAATATTGAACAAGACGGTGATTTTCCTTATTGTCGTATTGCGGATAATACGCTATACCTAATAAAAACCGAATCGATGCAATTATTATTGGAACTCATAAAAAATTCTAACAGAAGCCTAGATCAAACATTTATGCTTAATAGACAGTTCACAAGTAAGGACAATATAACCTATATTATGTTTATTCAATATCATCAATATCATCTCTCTGCCCTTTTCTTGTTTATATGGGCGCAATGCGTATTTTCCTTCCATTCATCTCTATAACTCATCATCGTACCATTCACTCCTTTCATTCTCATATCATCTTTCATACAATTCATTCATCATTTGCCGTCTTCCTCTGCTTGTATACCCACAAACAGTCAAATTAATTACTTGTTAAGAAAATTTATTCAACAGCTAAATTGTTAACCCGGTAATGTGCTAAACAGCAACAATATAATAATGCGATACACGTGCAACGAAATGCATATTATGACGTCTATAAATACATAATATATACTGTGTGTATATGTGTATCACGAGTCTAATCCCTGAAGGCTTCACTTCCCAGACGTCGCATTCATAGGTAATATGTATACAAGTAAAATACTAGCAAATACATTTCCCCAGACGGTACTTGGAAGATGATTGGTTACTCGTATTTTTATACTTATGGGTACTAAAGGCTTTTTTGTATTAGACGGGTATCAACTACCAAATTTTTTCAATGAACCCCCATCATCTTGCTGCTCTACTACTAATTATTTGGGGTAGGGGCAATGCGACACATTCCTTCTCACATCATCTTTCACATTCAATAAACAAAAATGATACATTATTGTATACAAATTAAAAAGCCCAAAAAACAGTTTCACAAAAAAAAGTGTTAACAGAAGCAAAAGCAAGCAACAGCCAAGCCTGAACTGACACAGCGCTGACTTTCAGCCATTCCTACTCCCTGATTTATTTCTTCCCTACTGCCTCCGCAGGAGTTGCAGGATTGCAGGATAATAGATTTTTTTCCATTTATTCCCATTCGCTGTCAACATTACTTCCTTATTTTCTACGTACGAAACTGATTATTCAGTAATCAATAAAACCCGACCCTTACAACATAAATAGGCGAGATTACATAACTTTTTTTTTTATTTCGTAACTTGCTTTCGGTCTAGCCATTAAACAAGACCATTGTGTAAAGGCCACCTGTCCTGAACCTTAGTATTCTACACACTGGCTAACCAAACATGGTGTGCAGAGACATTAGTGGGAGGTCAAGGACCCGTGGTGATGCGATTAGGAGACCAATGACCTCAGTCGAAGCATGACGCCTTAATTGATCGATTGATTACGTACCTTTGATTTTTATGTATGTTAGTTATTTTTACTGTTACATATAGAATTAATGTATACTAATAATATTGTTACAATGTATGCAACTATGCACTGCATTTTTATTTCGAGTATAATAAAAAAATCGATTTACGTGTAGTCCGAAATAATTTATCTTTGACGTAAAACTTTTTGCTGTGCACGAGTGTCGAAAAATGATTTTGATTATTATATTTTCAGACCACCCGTAGGTAAATATGTATATAACTTATGGAATTCAATAAAAGTATCGAGTTTTGATGTTGAGAATGGTACAGGTATGTATCTATCTATGTACAAGTCGAAATTATTTTTATTCATGTTAGAAAAACATCGAAATTAATACTAAACGTTGCTTAAACGATAAAATAGGTGTAAGATTAAAACAAATTAATGAACTCGTGAAGTCGTGACAAAAAGTAAGTAATTACTATGTTGAATTCACACGAAACAAACTAAAAATAATAAAAATCGTGTATGTCTAATACTAGTTATTGTTTATTCTTTCTTGAGTTACCAAGCTAAGGAAAACTTATATTTCGCTATCACGTGCGGAATATTACTTACAATTTGGATCCTTGCAGATATAAAACTGTCTAGACACAGAGAAACCGCTAATAATATCGTGACTACTAAATGAACGAAATACGGGTATTTCTCGCAAAAACCATAACAGTATCCGTTTATTTCGGATAATCAAAACAAAAACTATGTTTTAACTACACGCATTCCTGTTAACCCAATTTAGTTATTTTTTATAATTTACTTTAAACTTTATCCCAGCACTAAAAAACAAATGATCCAATTTAGTGCAGTAGTTAGAAAATTTTGCGCTTAGCAACGTACGACAACATTTGGCGATTCATTATTTATTCGATATAGTATGTTTACATCAAACCCATCGACTAACCCCACATACTGAAACGCTAATTAACTTTAACACGTTCTTAAATGTCTATATGTCGCTACTTTAACTTTTCTATGTATTTCTATGAAATTACCTCGCTAGCTTCATGTCGCTAACTACGGATACATAGAAACCAGTAGTGTCACTGCGACACGTCGTCTGCTGCTGCCTCGTGTCGTCCGCTACCAACTTGTACCTTAACTTGTGACAGAGACAACATGAGTCTTAACGGCGGCTTCAAACTGATTGACGTTTCAGTATTCACCATCAGTCTATACCAGCTCACCTCTGGGTGCCTAGTGTGAGATTTTTTACGTTTAACTCGATCGAGACGTTTACCGCGTTTGGCTCTCTGATTGGTTATGAGCTTGGAGCGGGCGCAATCGGAGCGCCGAACGTCATAAACGCGGCGATCGCGTTAACGTAAAATAAACTCGCACTTGGCACCAGAACAGAAAACTCTCCCAACATAGTCCATGAGACAGCATGAGACTTAAACTTAGTTTATTTCTTTGTTTGCGTACGTCATTCTAACAAACATCTAAGTCGGCTAGACACTGGTCTTTGTCTTATTGGAGTCTGCGTCAAATTCTTAGTAAAACAAAGAGAAGATAACCAGAAGCAAGGTTATCAGTGACCATTCATCAAGATGACATATAAAGAGATTCTTTGCCGTTCTAACAGTGAATTCTTTCGCCCACCTAATGCCTTGAAGGCTCGTGTTATCTGTCAACTCAGCTAGTTATGCCGAGATTAGTCAGTGGTCGAGGTATTTTATAATTAAGAACGGAACAATAGTTTTTATTTATGTTTTTTAAATACCTTCCTTTTCAAGAAAAGGAATTGTATTATTATTCCTGAAGAGTAAATGGCGTGATGGGCAAGCTATTATTTACACAATTCACGCAAGCAAGAGTAAGCACAGCTAGTTTAGACGAGTTCCGTGGTCGAGTGGCGTACACATCGGTTTTCAAGGTGTCGCTCTGCCCGGGTTCGATCCCCGGACGGGTCAAAGTAGAAAAAAAAAACACTTTTCTATATTGTCTCAGGTCTGAGCGTTTGTGGTACCTTCGTTGTCTCTGATTCCATAACACAAGTGCTATAGCTACTTACATTGGATTCGGAGCAATGTATGTGATGTCCACATTTATTATATTTTCCAATAAATAAGCTAGCAAGCAAGCAAAGCAATAAACTTAACTCTAGTTAAACAATTAAATTAACTTTCGCAATTAGCAAACATTAAAATAAATAATACTGTTAGTATTTTTAACCGTTTTAGACTGGACTTGTCCAGATGACGAAATAATAAGTGATAGGTACTAATTTTCATTTTCACCAACTGGACACACGTGTCCGGTGTCTTGTGTCGAGTTGATCAATAACCCGACTTGACTGCCTCTATCATCAAATATGTAGTTTTATCTTTTACATGCCAATGGCCGCACACAGAAACGACAATCAGATTAAAGGCGCCGTTAACTCTCATGCTGTCTCTGTCACTGTTTGATGTAAAGTAACGACAGATAGATATTCAACATGTTAAAAATAATTAGCGATTCAGTATGTGGGGATAAGTTTAGTTCAAAGATTAAAACATCACAACTCAATGTTTACCCGTGCATCCGCTAGTATCATACTTATCTACCAGAAACCACGTAAGCATTAGATATACATCTACATACAAATTCATACAATACATTACAATGTAAAGGCCAACTGTCACCTACCGTATGTTATGACTCACGGTACGATTACATGAACTATCTCCCCTCGGAAACCCTACAAAGGGTTCGAAGTTCAAGCTTAGCCTGTTTGTGAGTGAATACCGTGATATGTAGACATAACGCCCTTTGCAGGCTATGAACAAAGGTTGGCGTTATTTTCGTTTATCGATGTTTGGCATGCGGTGTTTTATCGTAGGAAAATATTGGCTAGCTACGATAAATCGTTATTGTATATCAAATATTTTGAGGCTGTCGAAAGCTAATTGCCTTTAGATATCGATTGACTATAGTTTGCGAATATTTTAGTAGACGACTTTGAATGATATCGAGCTATTACTTTACTTATATTATAAATCTGAAGAGTTTGTTTGTTTGTTTGAACGCGCTAATCTCAGGAACTACTGGACCGATTTGAAAAATTCTTTCACTGTAAGATTTAGACAACCCACTTATTGAGGAAGGCTATAATTTGCCGCGGTAACCGACGCGGGCGAAACCGCGAGCAAAAGCTATTTACTTTATAAAGACAGGGTCCTAAGTCACCTCATAAGGAGGCTTAAAAAAAACAAATAGTTCTTTTAACAGTTTTTCTATTAATAGTAATTACCAATAAACTATTCAAGTAAATAATGTTAGGATTATCCTAAATAGATTTGTGTTTGGACTCTAATCAAATACACGTGTCGCCTAACAATTCTAGGTAAGCTGGTACACAGACACCAGCGCGATTAAGGCCAGGTTTCTTCGTCATACTTGACAAAGAAACCTGGTAGTAAGTAATAAATAAAAGGTCGGTAGTTGTCTTTAATTTTTTTACTTTTCGCGCAACTTCTTTGTTTTTTTCTATTGTCAGAACCTTCTGATAGTAACAAACACGACAAAAAAGGGATTAATTTTTGTATACAGGATTATTTTTTAAGGAGTGCGTATATTCAACGAGGTAATCAGGTGCATAAAACTAAACAACTTTTCCCAAGGAACATATAATAGGGTCGAAATCATAAAATTGAAAAACATTTTTTCATACAAACATAAGTCACGTGACCTGTCACTTTGTATGAATATTTCATTTTCATTTTTAAGATTGCGACCTATGTTCCTTGGTGAAAGCTGTTCAGTTTTATGCACCTGATTATCTCGAAGAATATACGCACTCCATAAAAATTAATCCTGTGTATACATATATATGTACTAGTGCTGTATATAGAGTACTTCCTTGCATGTTCAAGCAAGTTCAGTCCAATCTATCTGACATTTCTTAGGTATGTCAACCGCAGTAGCGGAGCCTAGTTGTCTACTGGCTTATCTTTGAGCCATTAGGAAACTAATTGGAACGGGTTACTTCGTATCATGGACAGCTGTGTTTAAGATGCATTTACAACCACAAATATTTAAGACTTTTAGAAGTCTTGTGTCGTGGTGGACTAGCGGTTTAATGAACGGATTTTTGTGCATACGGTAGCAGATTTGAATCCACTACAGGCCAAACCACGTTGACACTTGTCAACGTGGTTTTTTTCTGAGGCAAAAGTACTTTCTTAATTGTTCTAAGACATCTTAGACAACGGGCGAAGGAAAAAATAATGAGGAAACCTGCATTCCAAAAATTGGAATGATGAAGTCGCCAACCCGTCATGAGCAAGAGTGGTGATCAATGCTCGTTCCTTCTCTGTAGGTGAAGAGGCCTGTGCCCAGCAGTGGGAAATTATAGGCAGGTATTATTTGAAGTCGTACATACCTAATTAGTTACTACCTCAAGAATTTCAGCAGTCTGGCTCGGTATAGAAGATAAGTTATCCGTCATTAGATTATAGTGCACAAAACTTATCAACATTAATTTTAATCAATCAAATTCTCCTAAATACACACGCAAGCGATAAAGCTGTAGGTAAATAAAATTTGGACGATATATTATATGTAATTCATAAAATATAAACCCAGATAGCGTATCGTAATCAGACTTAATATTATATGAAGGATGTCACGTCGTGATCACTAGCTTTTTATTGAGGATGCTCGTACATTGTAGACCAAGATGTCAGTCAAGGTACCTACATACCTACTTATGTAAGTCATATGACACGACGTGTGTGAAATATCAGGACAGTTTAAAAATATGTTTGGCACACCATTTTTTTTTTGACCCGGGGAAATCCTCATGGGCTTCCTCCGCCCCTGGGGAAGGCCGGACTCTAAGCCACCAGAGAGCTTCTACCATCTCTTGTACCGGGGATAATGCTTGAACTCGCTGCAAACTACCGCAATATGCTTTGATCACCTGGGCTGTTTACTATCCTTGATGACAAATGTATCAGGGGTCAAGAAACGTAGAGGGTTAGTATGATTCTTGTCTGAGATCAGCATGGTTAGTTAACAAACCTCTGATACAATTAAAATTCAAAAAATACTTAAACGATAGAAATTAATTTATATATTTAAAAAAAAAAAAACAAAAAAAAAACAAAACAGCATTTAAACAATACTACATAAATAGAATTAGCTAGTGAAATATTAAAATAATACGAACAAAAATGGGTCAATAACTGTTAATGAACTAAAGACCTTGTACGTGATAGATAAGGCCACTGTCACTGATGAAGGCCTAGAAGACTGTCACATTGAGATTGTTATCAGGTAATTACAGCTACAGCTTTCAATTGTTTCATCAACACAATCTTTGTAGGTTTTCCAACCGAATAGCTTTTGTCAGGCACTGAAGTGACAAGAGTTACCCCAATTTTGCAAGATGTCCAAAAATACATCTATTGTTGTACTATTTACTTTTTTTCTGACAAAAACGATTAAAAAGAAAGCAGATAGGTTTTTTTAACACGTTTTACGACAGGCAGCTATTAAAGCAGATACAAAGGCGAGTAAACAAGGTCAAGACCGGTCGAAATGCGCGAGAATACATCAATTTTATCTGGTTGTAAGGGAATGACACCGGACGCGCGTAAGTGGACAATCATAGGAGGGACAGTCGTCCGCCGTGACCATTACGCCTTTATAGTAATGCCTAATAAAACTACGTATGATACAAGATATAGGCATACAAATATCTATATGCTTATCGTAAAAAAAAACTAGTTATTGCTCCAAGTCAAGTTAAAATATCTTGAAAAGGTATAATATAGCCATGTCTACAGGCACGTAGAGAACTAAATCTGTCATAAATTGCAAATTTCAGATGTCACACGAAATGCTATGTATTCGTCACATCTATAGCACAAACCTTTGAAGTTTGCTGCGCGGAAGTAACTACGCATAATAAGGACAAGACAAAGAAAAACAAATCTAAGAAAATAAAGCTATCGAAATGAAGACTTGCTTGCAAAATGAATCAGTACTATAAGACCGGTCATACCAACAAAAGAAGATCCCTATTCCTCAAAGCAATCTCCGTTAGGATGTCTAATTCAATCTTAGTAGTCGCGGAACTACACTACCCTCAACATTCCTTACCATCATGCAAATAATTTCCTGGATTGAATCAAGATCTGTCACACTGCATCAAAGGTCAGGTCGTGGTAATTAACGAATGATGTGAACGGGAGCATGGGAAGGTAACTGTGAACCTTGTGAATGGACCGCTTTGGCCCGGAAAGTTCGCACGGAACAGCAAGGTGCTAAGCAACGGAGTTAGTCTTCGCTTTTTGTTTAAACGGCAATTTGTTTGGTATTTTCGCAGACCTGGTATCGCTTAATTGAGACTTCAATAATGATAATTAATGGCTCCACCTGCATTATACATGCATAGAATAATGACGAGTTATACTCGTTGAGTTTGATCTTCCATTTTTATGCAACGAGTGAACTAATTTACATACTACATTTTGTTTCTTATAGAACGATACTCAGGATCAAATATCTTGTGTTCATTTAGTATCGATTGATGTCTTCCACCCTACACTTGTATATCTATTCGAAATACTGTATGTTGTTGGGTTGTTTGAACAGCTGTTTTTGTTGAACTTAACTCAGTGACGTGCTTGTGTTATGTGTAGTTGGTTTTGTTTTATTCAATTAGTTGGTTTACATTTGGCCTCCTCTCGAATTTATTTGTTTTTATGTGACACAACAGGACTTAGGATTCTTTTCATATTTAAATAATCTTGTATTAATTTGCCTTCTTCCAAATCATGGTTTTATTTACTCCAAGAAAAATTATAACTACTTACCTCTCGAAAGGTGCTTAAAATATTTATCCGTAGGGCACTTTAGGTACAGTACTAATTCATTTCATAGATATTTGGGTTAGATCAGTCACGATTTTCTGACTGGTTACCACACCTCGCCATAATATCGGGGCCATTGTATCCCAATAGTTATTGTATTAATTGACAGATAAAACAATAAATCATTCGAACCTGCTTTTGTTGAACTATGAACATTAAAACTGAAGTGAATATTCTGTTATGAAAATATCGGCACTAATTGTAAAACTTCATGGCAGAAATGTTTGCGAAAAAAGCATCCAGCGAACGGAGATCAAAAATGCAATTACTTAAACCTGGAGCTATATAAAATTCGCAAGCGTTTTTAAATCGTTTTCTCGAACGCATTGCGAAAACTTCACGTAACAGTTGGCGAGGTATTGTTACGAATTTCTTTTTTTATTGCGGCAATAGCACGTCAATGGGTGCAATCCTTTTTGTGCAAAACCTGCACGTTTGACCGTACGTATAATTATTTACATTCAATTCGTAAAACCACAAATCGTTGGCCTAGCATATGAATTATTAGGTAACAACTTCGCTTTATGTATTTTATAGCTGCTATTTATCATGCGGATTAGACTGTTTACGACCTGCTTATTTAACTATTATGCCAGCTGATAATATAGAGCTGTGTTTTAAGACAAGTTGTTCGACAATTTGAGTAACATTTAAAAAAGTGTACGTTTATCTAACGCTATGTACAAATATGTCATTTGACTTCAAGCTCCATAAAATAACGGCAATCCTATCAAACAACCTAATAAACTTAACGGTACCAATTCAATTGTTTCTGTTCAAGATCTATGACTTGATAAAAGTACTAGTCCAGTGAGTTATTGGCACAGATAGGTAGCACAAACGACCGCACTTTTGTCGTAATACATTAACAGCATCATTATTACAAAGGCGATTATAGTAATTTTATATTAAGGCCACCGGATAGTGTAGAATCATCTGTTCCAGGATTTGTGGAGATTTGGAATGGCCTAAAACTCAACGAAGGCCAAGGATAAGTAAGGCTAATCCACCACCACAATCATGCGATCTAACAGTTGAGAAGAGAGTAAGAGTTGACACACCAGCTCCCTTAGACAAGTGAAATTAACACAAGCGCCAAAGCTGAACGAATCGGTCAAATGTATGGAAGTGACAAGTCTAAGTCACGTGACCTATATAGACATGTCATTTAAGTGATTTCTATCATCGTTAACGGTTGTAAAAATGTCACTGTATCCAGGGGCTGATGCGAGATCGAAAATGCTATAACTTAAACGGAATTCAATGGTTTTTAAGAGTTAAGTAAAAAATTAGAGAAAGTTATATTTTATCCTGTTTGGGACTACTGGTAACATATTTTTAAACGAATGGGCTGATCAATAATATTCATCCAAGTTTAATATCATGAACAACGATATGATATGGACTTGAATCAAAATGATAAGATAGGGTATTCCAATGTTCTTGAAATTAGTTGTTGATAACATTGCAGGTGATAACACTAATAGAATGTTGGGAAAATAAAGTTTTAAGTCTGTGATGGATAAAACTTAATATACTTAATTCTTTAAACTAAAATACGGATAGACGAATTTATGATCGTTCTTTCCCTGTAGCATCTCCAACCCTATAAATTGTATCATTTACCGTGGATATTGTTATTTCTGAGCGTTGTATCATCTGCCTTGCCTTTACCAAGCTATGTTAGGGTCGGCTATCAGTCTTACCGGATTTAGCTAAATACCGTATTTAAAAAGAACGACTGCCTGATCTCCACAATACAGTTTTTGTAAGACCGGTTGTCAGAATTGTAATGACTTAACAACTGCCATAGATCACTGTATGACAGTCGGGACCAAAAATTAACGGTCTTTCCGAAGCACGGAGTGCACGTTCCGCTTTAAATATCAAAACGTGAAATTGCGATATTGCAAAATTTACGTATGTATAGCAAATCAAATACTCGATCACCCCCGTCTGGCTCGCTCAGAACTGTCTGAGCCGACGGCTACGTAATCGCATTTTCTACGGTCCAAAAACTTCGTATTTACACTTCGATCTTGCGCCACCCAAATCACGTCTGTCTGCTTGACATCGGCATTTAGGAGACAGATTTTCGAGATTTGTGTATAGTTTTCGTTTATTCTTGGAAGGAATCATTTGCAAGTACCTTGTTATTATTTTAAAAATCTTGTTCTACTGTATGCTGGTCTATGGTTCTTCTTTGAAAAGGTACTCTTACAAACAGACACTTTTTCATTATTAGGGTATAAGTTACGATGGCGGTAGACAGGATTCTCCTGTCTACCGCCATCGTTTGCTGCATTGATATCAAAATCATTTATTACATTTATATTCTAGTGTTGCTTGACCTCAGAACCAGTACTTTCAGTGTCATTTCAATACGGCTTCGGTACCAGACAGTGTCAAGTTACACAATAACCGAATTATCTTTGTTCAAACAGGAAACGCTAATTGAATTAATTAAGATTTCAGTAATGTAGCACGAAAAAGCAAACATCATAATTAAAAGCAAATTTTTCAGTATAGTAAGTAGGTATATTTTTTCAGGGGTATATTAATCTGTATAATTATATAAAACAAAGTCGGGTTTGTTAACGGGTTGACAGATTTTCATGATCCTTGGTTTATTAGATTCGTCTTTGTCCCGAATAGCAGAATAAACATTATAACTATGGAAAATTTAGTGTGAAAATTTTATTTACGGGATCGGGGAAAACTTACGTGGGTGAAACCGCGGGGCACAGCTAGTTATGAAATGAAGATTATTGATTATTATTTACAGTAACTATATTATATACCTAGTCTGTATTAACATTTATTGCATTACCTGTTTTGATAAGTTATTCCTGTTTTTGCAATAAACATTGTAACAACAATTATAGTTATCGCTGAAATTGCCTAAACGTTGTAGCAACAGTCTGAAACGTACGCAATCGCATCATTTTTGCTGGAAGCATGGATAATATAATAATTGAAAATATTCCTGTTTGGGTAACATTTTGTTGTAGCCGTTGGCCGGGACAGTCAACATAATTTGATAAAAAAATTTAGATTTCTAAAACACCTAAACGCAATAAAATTCCATGAAATTAATATTAAGAATGTCATAGTGTTAACTCTCCGTGATAAGGCTGTTTTTTCGGAGTCGCAGCATCTAAGGACATAAATTGTGTTCGAGGTGTTTAGTAAAGCTGAAAGTGACTATCAAGTTTTGTTGCTCGCTGTTGGTCTTTAGAAGAATATTGACTAGGTACTATAGATTACCACAAAATTCCATAATATGTTTTTATAGGTGGAGTGATGTGATTATACGGTTAATATTTTCACCAAAGTTGCAGATTTTGGTATCAAGTGAAAGTTCAAAACTCGGATTAAAAAAAAATAAAAAAGGGTTCTCCATTACTAATTTCTCAATCGCATGTCTTACTGTCACGATAAGGCCCTGCTGCGAGGAGGACGAAATAAAACGATCTCATAGGAATAATCTTAAGTAGATAGAGGTTAAGAACCACTGTTTTTCGTCCTAAACACAATTGAACAAACCTCGACAATGGTTCACGAATCAAGTCTACTTAAACGATACTTAACTATAGCCTAACACCCTATCATCTTTAAGTGCACCTTGTTGAAGCACGTTTCTGTAAGTGGAATCAACGTGCGCAGGATTAAGTGCGCCTGTAATTTCGTACTAACCCTCTTCACCAGATAAATAAATATCTGGGCTTTGATCGTGTATATTCACATTAATGTTCTAGCAGGATTATAACCGAAGCAATAAGGGAGTTCGTGTCTAAGTATAAACCGTAAGGTTTGACCGATACTAAAGATCAATCCGCTCTTGCCATGGTTAGTCTGTGGATGGGTGGCCATTTCTGGCCCCTCCGTGCCTCGGAAAGCACGTAAAGCCGTTGGTCCCGACTGCCATTCAATGATTTTTACAGTCGTTAATTCATTACAATTCTGACAACTTTTGTTACTACGGGATACTTTAGTACCCAGTAAAAGGAGTTATGGAGGTCAGATAGAGGCAGTCGCTCCATGTAAAATTCTGCTAGATCAGGTTAGATTGGACCGACCCCACATAGCTTAGGAAAAGGCTAGACATAGGCTAGGCTTTACATAGTATACAATATCGCTGGCGCTGTCTGTCTGTACATCTCTTAAACTACGCAAACGGATTTTAATGTTTTCAACAATAGAAGGACGAGTTGAACGCAGAAGAAAGTCGGGGCTTCGCAACATCCGGGAGTGGACGAGGATCGCGAGCGCAAGTGAACTGTTCCGCCTTGCAGAAGATAGAGATAGATTCCAGCAGCTGGGAGCAGACCTTCATTAATTGGAGTGGCACTTAAAGAAGAAGATCAATAGACAAAGTGATGCACGAGAAAGAGGTGTACAACTATAGGCAAGTATTTATGACTGGCTAACCGTACGAAGCTGAGGCAAGACCGCTAGTAGAATCATAAAAAAAACCGGGCTAAAACATTAGCTATCCAAAAAGCTCGTTATCTAAAGCCGTCGGACGCTACAGGATGCTAATGATAAGTACTTAGCACGAAATATATTATCAAGCTGTATTTACATCCATACAATAACATGTAAGTATATATATACATAGTGTACGTTATTGTATGTAAAACGCGATTCTAAGCCATGCGTGGAGTTATTTTCTTCGCAACACAGTACACAAAGAGATTGCTATAAAAACAGTTTAGTTTTGAAGTGTTTAGGGTTTTTGTATGTTTTTGACGGGCCTGTTGGTCTAGTGGTTAGTGACCCTGACTGCTAAGCCGGAGGTCGTGGGTTCGATTCCCACACGGGACAAATCTTTGTGTGATGAGCACGATCATTGTTCTGTGTCTGGGTGTTATTTATCTATAATATGTATGTATTTTAAATATATAAGTATGTTTATCAGTTGTCTGGTTATATAGTACAGGCTCTGCCTAGTTTGGGATCACATGACCGTGTGTGAGATTGTCCCAAGATATTCATTTTATTTATTTATTTATTTTATTTTTCGTATTTTGCCAGTAACGTGACTCCGGGAACTCGTGAAACGTAATACTGTTTTTAATAGTTCAACTTTTTATTTAACTGCCGACGCTGTAATGTAATACCAACCTTGTAACCGATAAACTGTGAGTATATTTACATAAAAAAGAATAAATATTCATTACAATTTCTGCTGACTATCTTTTGTATTGCAGGTATACTAAGTTACCTCCATATTGTCATAATCTACATTAATAAAGACCAACAATACCAATTTTAAAAAAAGTTTTGAATCCAGGACTGATTCGGAATAGGAGAAAACGGGAGAGCGAACCAACTTAGCTCAGATACTGTATTACCCAGCGATGGGTTGTAGAGGTCAGATAGGCAGTCGCTCCATGTAAAATACGATATATAGCTTAATAAGGTAAGACTAGCAGCCGACCCTAACACAGCAGCTTTCTGTTTCAGTTATTTTTTTATGTATAAAACATTCTTCATATAACCCAAAGGCGGCAACAGCATTCCGGACTCTAGATAATATCTAAAGCGATTAGGGAGTTAATAGACGCCGACAATGTGTAGATGACTCTATTAGATCTCCGATAGCGATATTAAAGCCATGAATCATAAACTTGGGTAAAGGGTGTGTATTTTTTTTTTCCGCATAAATATTTCCACAATAAATCCGCAAGGAATTTCATCAATTTTATTTGATTTTTTTCTTTAAGCTGAGATGAATTGAACACATATTAATAACCAGTTACTAATAATTGTTTCATCATATAAAACTTTGTTCAACAGAGATAAATAGACGTCAATATTTCTCTTTGTATTTACACGAGATTACCAATGGGAAATGACTGGTAAGTGCATTATTTATATTGATGTATGTGCATATGACCATATCGACAGAATGAGTCAATAATACCATATAAGGACGAAGGGACGGCCCATTGAATTATGACTAACGTAATGTCACAATGAACTTAACACAATGGTAGGTAATTCATATTGTACGATAGTATTAATACTATTCTACGTAAATACCACATCAGCGTATTCTAGTCCCGGTAATTCCCGTTTGATTCATATGAGCCTATATGACATTTATTGGAAAATGATTCAATAAAAATATACCTAGACAAGAAGCAAGAATTACCAAGAATAAAGGGAAAGACCCTTTATTTTTTAGCTAATTTCTTAGCTAGGTTCTTCAAATAATTACGTCGGTATTTATTACTTAACTTTATAAATGTGGACAACATCACATACATTGCTCCGAATCCAAAGTAAGCAGCTAAAGCACTTGTGTTATGGAATCAGAGACTACGAAGGTACCACTAACACCCAGACCCGAGACAATGTAGAAGAGTGTTTTTCTTTATATAATGAACGGGTAACCAGATAAACAGTACAAATTCAACTTTTTTTATTTTGCAATTAGAATATTTACAATCACTTTAATAAGTTGTTTTTTTAACTCGCTGGAGTCGACATTCGTTACCGACTACCCTGAGAAGAAATGTCGAAACAACTGACGAGTCACACTCTTTTAAAGTCCAGACAAATTTATTATCTGATATTTAGCTGAAACTACCAACCCCAATAAGGAAATGAAAGGGGCTGGTTAAAAAACGAGTGTGCTTTAGACCACACATTGAAGTAAAACTTCTTTAGCTCATAGGCCTGTACTGTGTCTTAGATATACGAAACATAACTCGCTATCAAAGAATGAGGCAAAAAAAATGTTTGCTCGCACCTCTCTCATGCCCCTTCAGTACCTAATATACGAAACGTAATTCATCAACTTTTTATTTGCACTAACTTATATCTCCCTCTCAACTTTCGTTCGCCTCGCGCGATCACACTTTTCGTAACGCTCACGTCATTTAACAGCTTGCTCCCCAAATTAAGTGTGTTTAAAAAAGTTTTACTTTAAAAAAAAAAGCTTAGAAATACAACTAAACACTTAATACAGAGTCATACGTTACAAGAATTTATAACAGCCTATTCTAGTTAATAAAGGCTCATTATAAGCAATCTTTCATCTAGAAACCACTCATACCTATCGTTACAGAGCTAATGAAATCTATACGGCTTACACTGATTAACAAGCGACGTGAAGAAAGCGATACGGACGAACGGACAGACCGACTGAAAGTTATTTACGATGTTGTGCATTTTCAACGAGATAACTGCATGATTCTGTGTGTTTAACATGAATTTGTAATTTATATTAATTTTTTATGGTTTTTTTTAAACAAATACTGTAAAGTTTTCTGCCTCCTCCTGAAGCAAGGCAAATGAAGGTTTTCTTTTTTGATATTTCGGTTTATGCAGCCTAATTTTAAGAAGGGAAAAGGGGCAAGATTAAATATGGGATAAGATTAAATATTTTATAGGTGCTTGATTTATTTTTCTCGTCATTGACTTTTTACTGAGTCAATGTAAATAAGCCTTAATATCAAATTGGGATCAGTAAATGCTGGCAAAGAGCTTAGAAAAACGACGCCTGGTCGCAGGTCACTAATAGAAACTGACTTTATAAGATTTACCCGCAGTTGAAAACTTATTTTTGTTAGGAATAAAAGTCTATGTGTAAAACTAAGGTGTGAGCTACCTCCATGCTAAATTTTATCAAAATTCGTCCAGCTGTTTGAGCGTGAAGTAGTAACAAACATACACTCAAAACTTTCGCATCTCTAATATCATAGTTTAATTAATATTGTAGAGTACCTAGGTACGTAGGTACAAAGCGCAACATACGAGGAAGCAACCAAACACAAATACATGAGTCACGAACAAGCTATAACTCAATTAACCAATCTGACTCAAGTTGTACTACGTATGCATTGATTACAGTTATAACTGTACCATTCGATAAACAAGGCAAAAGGTGAAGCACTAGTAAATCCGTCGAGCTATTTATGTTCCAAAGTTGATCGGCGCACGCGCACCGTTTCCGTAGTGACGGCATCGCAGGCTTTAATTCCTGGAATTTTGCTACATCCAATAGTATTGTTAAGTTAGTTTTTGTATAACTTATTTAAGGTAAACAGTTGAGTTTTATGTTTCTTAGAATTTTAATTCCAAGAAACTCTAACTGAGAATGAGATGAATTTAGTATGGTAGCTACTATGAACAATTATAATTTCAGTAATAAGTTGGTAATTAAAGTAAAAAAAGTAAAATTACAACTATAAAGAGTCGGTATAACACCTTCCCTGTCCCGTCAGAAGACACAATAGTTAAACAATGGAAATTTTCATATGTGACTCACGGGAAAGGGTTAAAATATTGTAATCCAAGCAAACCAACCAACCAATCGTAATATTCAAAATGCAAATTGCTAACAAATAAGACTGATTTAACAAAGGCATAGCCGGTTTATTCAGGCTTTTACTTATTTTAATTAACGACGCAGATTGCCCGAAAAGGAGGTTATATCCAAGCAACTGCAGAACAAAGACTGGTGTTGGTTATCTTGCAATAACTTGCCTTTACGTAAGCCTTTTAATAGATTTATGTAAACTAATGATTAAGGCAAGGCAAAAAGGCGTCGGTCGGCCGGGAGCTAGATAGGTCAGTGACATTGTCAAGATTACGGGTCGGATCTGGATGAGAATGGCACGTAGACAGGGAGCCCTATGCCCAGCAGTGGGATGGCAAGGACTGTGGATGACGATGATGAAGATAATTATTAATTTAATGCTTACTAGATCATTTAACATTCCGATTAAGAAGAAATAAATCCATACAAATATATAATAAATTCAAAACTAATTCCGTATGTTTGTTACACTTATACGGTTAAACCGATTTTGATGAAACTTAGTATTAAATAAGCTTAGATCCCAAGAAAATACTTTTCGCTGCTACATCTAACACCGATGGGGAATAAGAGGGCAACAGTTAGTATCTAAAAAAGTCTAAAATCGCTCTAGTCGTAAGTGTAAGCAGGATACTTTTTATGAATATTATAAGTATATTTACACAGTAATTAAAGGACAGAATGATCATTACACGTTGGTACAGTCACAAACCAGAGTAGGTGAAGACAATAATTTTACGGAGAAAAAAACCATAAGAAAGGGAAGGCCTTTGCCCAGCAGTGAGATCCAATA
This sequence comes from Plusia festucae, assembly GCA_950381575.1. NCBI lineage: Eukaryota > Metazoa > Arthropoda > Insecta > Lepidoptera > Noctuidae > Plusia > Plusia festucae. The sequence goes on along the minus strand of OX494456.1, from coordinate 4,747,493 downwards.
TTTAGGCTAGGAAAATAATACTACTAGGAATAATAATCAAATAGACTTATCACGAAAGCTTAACTGGTAAGTATTTGAATTTTTTTTAGGTGTTAACTTTTTTTTTGGGTTTAAAAACTATTGTTGTTGACTGTCAATTACAACTATAGCCTAAACACGACGCTGAGATCAAAAACATTTTTTTTGCACATGTATTATTCTTTGAACACGTGTAAAAGTACAGTATAACTGCTGTTCATTATAAACTACGTCTGTTTACGTCCACTTAACACCGGAATGCGTTAGTTTATATACGGTCACCCATCAGCTTACCTTGTGTATGACTCATAGACTGTTGACCTGTGTGGCTTAGTGTGAACTGTGAAATATTAACTTTCTTTGTGTGAGTAAGAGGAATTCTTTGCTTAATCGCGAATACACGACGTAATCTTAATTCTATCATCGTTCGATTGTACTTTAGTATTGTTTTAAGATTAATGGAATGGAAAGTCCAAACGAATTCTTAAGCCAGCAGCAAGTACAGTAGATTTACATACATGTATAATTATTATTATATCTTTAAAAAAGTCACATAGGTGATTGCCTGGGTTCGAACTTGGAAACATATGCATACGAATCCGATCATTGAACCGCTAGGCCACCAGCACATCCAGGATAAGCATGAATGAATACAATCGATTAAAATTCTTATCTTTTAAGAAGAAATCTTTAGCCTGCACATAAAGAAAATAGGTAAAGATATGCTATTATTTAATACTTAAAATATCTGCAGCTACACACTTATTGCTATATCCAGACATCGTGATAAGACGAAAGAACATTTGTATCTGTTAACTTAGCTATCAACCATTTGACCGTATAACGCATAACAAATTGCCACCCAGACGCCAACCCATCAATTTACATGCAGACATACACAAACATTTGTTTCTATCATGGTTAAATATTACTTGGAAAATCCAGACTATATCATCGTTTAAGTTTGATAAAAAATTTTTGCAATAACATCTAACCCTTCAATTAATACTAACAAATTTTAATGTAGATCATAATATATTTTGATCAAGTTTTTAAGAGAATCAATGAAAAGTAAATTTTATCAGTCCCTTCATAATTATTAATAACATACAGATAATTTATATTTTGATCATGTTACAAAGGAGTCTTTAAACTTGAAAAGGACGATATTAATTTATTACCACACAAGTTGCAAAATTGTAATGCAAATACTTAAAAGGCGCAGTGTTCATCATGTTTATCATCCACAAATGCAAAAAATTACATAAAACAAATAATACTATTCAAACCTAACCATTTAAAGCCATACATGGTATAAATATGACGTGAAAAGACTAGTAAAGAAACCATAATTAAATATGCAAAAAAAAAACATTATTCAATTCATAGAAAAAATTAAAACCGTTCTAGGAACCCTCAACCCTTTAATGCACGTGCTATCGATTTTCAACCCCTTGCAACAACTGAATAGCGCGTTAATTTCCAACCCCATTTGACTATACTCCGCACTCGGCTCTGTCCGGTATGACGTCACACAGTGAAACTGTGACAATGACTCATTGTTATCTATCCAGTTGGTACATGATAACTTGTTATTTCACGACCGAAACCGGCTGATTTCGTAAAAGGAGATAGTTGAAATTTCCAATTATTTTTACACTTTGAATTGAGTACGAAGGTACTTCCATTTTGTTGAACTTTTTAATACCAATATCGCAGGAAAGTATCAAGATACAGTCACTAATTTATGGTGAGTTCCTATCGATCCGATAAGTCAGAAAAACCTGATGATAATGATGAGATAGTAAATGTCCAATTAAAATATTGATCACCGTAAAATGAAGTCTTATAATGACACCACCATATTTATGGACCACAAGACCTACACGTGTAATAAGTTACACTTAAGGCATGAATAATTAAACCTCTATAGACAGAAAAAGCCTGACAGTTATTGAGTTTATTACAGCCTGCCTGCATAAATGATTTAATATCATAAGGAGTTACGGCTTGTAGAGAATAAGGTAATGTATTTTAGACACCAAGAATTAAAAATTGTTTCAATATAATTCATGCAACAAGCAGCAAAATTATATCGGCAGGTCAATCGGTGATAAAAATACGTATTTTATTGATAAGATATAATACCCAACACTCATTGCTGTACGGTACAGATTTTCTAGAAATTACTTCTCTTTCTTTTCGTGTCAATGATCCTTAAATTCTGTCTGACCAAAAAGTTACTACTTGGATTTCATTACGTCTTGGAGTGTACAGGTGGTAGTGCAGAATGGGCAGGATAGAAGATACACCATAATTATCTTGCGATGGGACACTTCATTCACATTGGATTTGTGAAGGCTTGATATTCCCAACTTGCACAGGTTTACTTAACATTTCCGAAAGGGCCACTGTAGCTCATAATTTTCTATACACATGAACTTATGTAATTAAATAAATAAATATCTTGGGACAGCTCACACACGGCCATCTGATCCCAAAACTAGGCAGAGCCTGTACTATGGTAACCAGACAATTGATTTTAATCAACATCAAATCAACAAACAACAAATCAAATAAACCAGGCACCCATAACTACCGAGCACAATTTTCGCAATACTTAACGTTTATCAATATTAAATTCAACTGTAATTTCACTGATATCTGGTCGTATGGTCGATATAATTAATTAGAAAGTAAAACTGTGGTTGCACGCATCATGCGATATTTGTACGCCGCAAGGTGATGCATTACTTAGAAAAAAAGAAATTAATATCAATATTCTTCAAGAATGAAATCTTTTGGTACTTGTATTAACTCAAATCTGAAAATTTAAAATAGTGAAAATAAAGCCTAAGCCTGCAAGGCCTTTGTCATAAAAGTAGTATAAAAATAATATATTTAGCCGATGTGTAAATCCAGCCTCAGCAGACCAATTTAAAAAAAAATTGGTAGGTCCCTACCAAATTGTATTAAAATTGGTCCAGCCGTTTGAGAGTGAAGTGGTGACAAACATACACACACACAGAAACTTTCGCATAAAATGTTACATAATATTAGTGTGATACCATGTTACTAGAAATATGAAACATAATCCAGAGTTTAATTGAACATTTAGTTTCTCGTCATAAGTCTTAATCAATTCTGCAAGTAACCAATTGGGCCATATACCTAAGTGACAAAACTCGGAAAGGTAGGTATTTAACATTATACTACGTTTATTTTTTATTTGGAGAACAGTAAGTAACTAATACCGCAAGTTCCTCAACCCTCTTAAAGCCTCCAAGAATGTCTAGACGGACTTATATTAAGTCTGGCGGACATATCTAAGTACCTACGTGATTCAATTCTTTCACGACCCACAGATTCCAAAGAGCAAAATGAGTCATACTTATCAATAAATATATGTACTCTATAGATGTTTAGTTATTAGTTTATTTACGTCATCAATTAAAATCAGTTACGGCCAGTTACGGCAATGAATCACAAGATTCATAAGCCATAGGTTTGATAATACCATTTTCCACAGTTGCGTGAGTTACAGGTAACATAATTTTGTCGTGTAATCGTATGAATCATAGTTTTGTAACAGCTGCGTTTGGTTAGATGAAAGTTTGCATTGTTGCGTGATACTGTCACTACTGCTAACAATTTATTTGAAAACCGGCCGAATTAAGTTGTCGATTGGATGGAATTAAATAGACAGAAATCGGAATTTCGTCTCAAAAGACACAAATTATACCATACTTATTTCAGGCAAGTATAGCAGGGAATTCATTTTTTGTGACTGAGAAAACAGTTATTCTAAGACATCATTGACAATCGGTGAAGGAAAACGACGTGGATTCTTAAAATTTGAATATGAACTCGCCAACCCGCATTGAGGAAGTGTGGTGATCAATGCTCGTTCTTTCTCTATATGAAAAGAGGCCTGTGCCCTGCAGTGGGATATTTATAGGCCGGTATTATCACAACAATAATAAAAACCAACCAGCTTTACAACACAATCTCCGGTAAAAGCAATTCATATTATAATTATTATAAGTCTCCCTGAGAATGTCAGCTTAATAAGATCAAGAGCATAGTTACCTAAGTCACGTTGGTTAACCACTATGACCATTGAGCCGTCGAGAGCTCGCGGCCAATGCCATTTAAAATATACCAACCACCGTAAAATGGTACCTGGCAGGTCAAACTATCTCAAGTCTTTACGCCTTTTTGGAACACGCAGTGAATATGCAGAGTTCAGGCTAGCTGGTGGATTGAGACGTTGAATGTCGATGTATTTACTAACACAGTAGTAGCCATTATGTAAGTAAGAAAGTCAGTAATTCAAAGTTCCTTATGTCCTTTAACATAATTTTGCTCAGTCCTTCGTCAGAGTAAATAGAAAAAGCCGACGCATCCAGTTTGTACAAGTCCACAATGGACCTTAACGTTGTATTATTTAACTTAGAGCGACGCATTCAAGAGATAAACACCTACATAGGTGCGCTAAACTAGCTAGATGGAAAAAAACTGCAGACCTTATTAGACCTTAACTCTTACGTCATAAAGCTGAAAATAGAAATAATCCTGCGACCACATTCTTTGCCCAAGGTCGATGCACAACGACCTACGGTGTGTCGTGTTTATGTGAGCAAATAAAGCGTACTAATTATCTAAGGATGCAATTAAAAAAGAAAATTCAGCAATTGTAAAGTTGGAATACAATCTTCTTTGTTGAAACAGAAAAGAATATTTTGACAATCATCGTAAAATGCATCCTATCTTAATTGACTTAAGTCAAAAATGGTCATTCTTTTTAGGCTAACCTCACCAAATTCAGGTTGAGATTGCTTTGAGACAAAAACAACGTTGAGACAAAAAACAATACTTAGATTAGATTTATCTAAACCTCTCAAGAACGAAGGCTAAGCTGGTCACGAAGAAGTTCTAGGTTAAATACAAGCAATGAATACAGCCGTCGTGTATACAACTGTAGTTCTCTCGTTTGAAAAACGTAAACTTAAACAATACCAAAAATAGATTTGTTTATATTTCTGCGGCAAAGACCCTCGAAAACCAGAAACGCCGTCACGATAACACGTACCATATTTTTGAGGGCAATGAGTCACACAGGAACTGTGCACGACACGTTAAGGTCAAAATATGTTCTCAAGACCGAGCCCAAGATGAAAACGATAATTTTATAAAATTTATGGGGCATGGTGAAATTTCGGACGCCTTTTACAACTTCCTTTTTGAAGACCTTGAGTTTCAATGTCTTTATTCTTTATTGCTTCTTTTTATCGAGATTCTAAAGGTCCATACAATCGAGTTAAATAAATCATTTTGGGAAACAAAATGTTGTCATTTCTCTTGTGTAGTAACAAAAAGATATTTTGCGCTAGTCGCCAGCAAATCTTTTATAATAATATTTGGTCCTTAGATAAGGATAGCAGATTTTGGAAATATACAAATTTATCAATTATGGACCGATGACCTGAAAAAGCTGGGTCGGACTGGATGCGGGAGGCGGAAAACCAGGAGTTGTATCACAACTTGGGAGAGGCCTATGCCCATGGCCACCAGTCGACCGCGTTAGGCCGATTTGATGGTTACAAATATATTGGAATAAAATATACAATAATACATTTTTGGATGTGCCCACAATTTAAAATACATTTTCCTTCCCTTTCTAAATAAACAAATTAAAAATAATTATTCCGTTAATGCTAGTCTGTTAATATTTTGCGGGTTATTTATAATCTGTATATGTAAACAAGTGACATTTATGTCAAAATAATTATGAATTTAAGCCACAGGCGACCACAACTTCGATACGCAGCTGACGTGGCATGAATGACCTAGTTAACATTTTAAAACAATTTTAATCTAGTAATTAGTATGAATAATTTACCCCATGCACAAAAATGTTAATTATTTTTAGAGTACGGTTGATGGGGTTACGATGGCATCACGAAATACAAAAATCAACTCTATTGGCTTTTAATAAAAACGCAAAACAAAAGTTACCACTTGCGCGAGGTTAATAGAGTAAGCAATACTTTTGATAAGGAAAATTAAATATTTCATTACCTACATATAATATACATAATGATAATTTAGAAAGTGTTAACCGTTGCAGAAGAAACAAAATTGTTCCCTCTTCATGTTCAATGCGGGTTGTTAAATTGTTTCCAAGCAGGAAAATTCAAATAAAATGTACTAAAGACCCAACAAAAAAAAAATCAGTATAATATTTATATATTCCATAATAATTTGTATTGACAGTTGACACACCGACTAAAAGGACCAACAATCAGGAACTCGAGACCTTTTTGCGCCCAAAATAACGAAGATTCTCTAGCTCTTCTACCATATTTTAAGCGTCTACCAGGAATTCTATTTGATGTAGAACTATCAACAAACGTTATTGTCCACACACACATTAAATACGTGTAATATTTCTGAAGTTACAGTGTAGTACACTTCAAAGGAGGATAATATAAACATTGCTACACCGATAGCTTCACTGTAACATGTTTACGTTAAGTTGAGAGCATTTCGTCACGTCTCCCACATTTATATATACCTATATGTAATACACGACAAAGCTGCTATTTATTATATTGCGTCCCTTACTACCTGCAGTTTAAATAGTTTTTTTATAGATTATTCAATGTTGGCAAACTCTTTCCTATATTACCTATATTCAAAAAGTTTTGAAGACCGCTGCAGTGCGATCGAAACGTCCAGCCTTAAAAGGTAAAAATGCATGTTCGCGTTAATTCCCAAGACGTAATTTTATAATTATCATGTAACGCAATAGTTTCTAAGTATTTTTATTCTAAGTAAGAACATAGTACATTGAGTTGAAAGTTAAAACAAATATTCTAATTAATGAGCTCGTCTTATCTATGCTAATAAGAGTCTGTTATTGGGAGTCAAGGGACACTAACTGCAGTCCGTTAACTTATAAGCACTGATTGATTAATTGACCCACTTTGGAACGATGCTATCATTCACTTTGAGTGCTTAAGTCTTAATGAGACCTAACTGGGTTTACTGATGAATAATAAAGCGAAATATTATGGGACGCTTGGATTTTATTAACATAATATATTGTGAGGTAATTGTTTAGATATTTATTCAATAAGTTACTTTTATAAGGTAAAATGTTGTCCCTAAAATAATAAGGAAAAGTTTTTTTTTTTGTTGAAATAAGTAGGAAAAACTAGTCGATTGTCCCTAAAGTAATGAAGCGAAAAAGTTTGTTTGTTGAAATAACTAGACGTATTGAAAAAAAAAAATTGTGCATACTATAGTAAGATACGTGAAACTACTTCATATTTTAGGAAAAGAATTTGTGTTTTGCGCAAAACATGAAAACCCCATGAAACTAAGACACTTGGACGAAGTCGCGGGGACAGCTAAACTTTGTGTCAAAGCAAGTCAAGCCATAAAAAATTGTATGACGTTCTCAAAAGCATACCATGAACATTTAATAATACCTAATCAACGCAATAACGCCTTTTGAAGCAGAAAATTACACGGAACTAAATAATTAGATGAGTCTTATGTACTTAGTAGATATGAGAGACTATGTTTAATAGACCCTTTCCAATCGATTTCCTATCATAACTACAGTGATTAATTAGTGTGTTACCCTTCATTAAGACATAAGTAGCTAATGACCAATTACAATATTATATGGTTACCTATTATGAAATGGTAATTAATTTTCTTAAAATGTTACCTTCATTTCGCAGGTGATGACAGGATCGTATGCTCATGGTTGCAATTTCGAACCCAGGCATGAACCAAAATGACTTATTCAAAGGTAGATTGTGTTTTATTAATTATTCTAATAAACAGTTAAGGAAAACATCGTGAGGAAACCTGGATTGCAAAAATTGGAATCTGAAATCGCCAACCAGTGAGCAAGCGTGGTAATCAATGCGCGTTCCGTCTTTATATGGGAAGAGGAATATGCCCAGCAGTGGGACATTTATAGGCTTACATACAGCGAGAGCGACTCCGTTTTATACTGTTTGTGTGAGATAAAGATTTTGTGTGTGTTTCACCTTTAACTGAAGATATAAATTTATTCTTCTTACGAGCAATCGCGTTATGTTTATATTTGAGCGCCCCCCTACCATGACTCAGGAAGTCTAGACTATCGCCAATATACTAGTTGTACCAGGTACGCCTCTACCTAGAACAATAATATTTAAGCGAACTATTGATGTTATGACTATTCTCTTCGAATTGTTCTTTACGAATTGCCCTTATAAAACTTTTAGACTCAAGTTTTTCTACTAGACAATATTAAATCCTCTTTCGTTGAAGACTTTTTCCTTTTACGTAAGTAATACTCTGGGTTTATTTAGGTGTGAGTAGGAAAACTGATAAAATTCATACTATATTAACATGCAATATGCAAATACTTCAAATTCATTTAATTTGTTGTTTGCAGCATCGTTTTCAGAATTTTGCATGATGGAACTAAGTAGGGTCATTTCGCCTGTTCGCGTCCACTTAGTGCAGTTGGCAAGTTTGAAGGAGAAAATAAAAATGTTCCAACAGTAATTTCAATGAAAAGTTTATGTAATGTGTTCATCAAAATAGTCTATTTTAAGTTTACGTTTAGTTTTGTTCGAAACACCTTGTGGTTTTTATTTAAAAAAGGAAAACATCAGAATTAGGCGATTTACCCAGTTTGCGTCCATAAAATCCAATTTGCGTCCACCCGTTGGACCACTTTGCGTCCACCTTAGAAAAGGAATAAAGGGGTGATATTTTTATGATAATGTAAAGAGAGATTGGATTTTAATAATTTATTTATTAAAGAATTATAGTTATTTAAAAATTATCATATTAACATTAACAAATCACTATAAAGAAAATAAAAACACCTATTTATTCTTCTAAACATTGATAGAACTATAAATTTGTTATTTTTAAAGTAGTTACGCTGTCGCCTTGGGTTAAAATCCTTTAATGATAGCTGTGAGTGAATTTATATAAATAAATAAATTTTAAAACAAATTAGGTACCTACTTATGTAGTAAGTAAATAGTAATTTTAATCTGTTCTGTAAACTAACAATCAGCCTTGATTAATAATAAGTCTTTGGATATATCGCATAGACAAAACAATACAATAATTTTGTCTAATCCTACTACTAAAAAAATTTTAAATCTTAATAATTATGAGACAAGGTATGTTATTATAGCCCTAGAATTTTAATTAATGACACATAAGTCATATTCAAAAGACTTATCTTTGGCCTCTAAATAACTTAATCCTACTAAACGAGTGCATTTCTGATGATACCATCTAATACACTTGTCACAGCCAATGTTTTTCTCTTCGTCGTCTTCTACATCTGAAATTAGTGTATCGTCACATTCAGGACATTTCACACTAGAGATGGGTAGCTATCCCAATAACTAGCCAAATAGCGGCTATTGACAAAATAGCCACGGCTACGATATCCGTCAACACGATAACTAGCTATTGTTGGCTACTGGCTAGCTAGAATACGACACAGCGGATAGTCGCCACAGAGTATAATATAACTACTACGTTTTGCAGCCGACCCGCTATTCGGTAGACGGCTAGCCGGAGTAGCCGTCGTAGCCGATAGTTGACTAGCTGTGTGCGAGCTCAGTCCTAGCTACGCCGCTGCGCCGCTAGCGGTAGTCGTTATTGTTCAATAGCCAAAATAGCTGGCTAGCTAGCTGGCTATTCCACCACAAATAGCCGGCTAGCTAAGCTATTGAAATTTCGGCTAGTTACCCATCTCTATTTCACACGTTCCACGGCTGGTAAATTTTCTTTCTCAATTTCTTTGTAACTTCTTGAAGAGGATGTATTTCCTTTTTTTTTTTTTGGAGCAGTTTTACCAACCGTTTGAGGGTGTTTTAAAGTTTTTTTTTCTGTTCTTGTTACAAACAATACAAACAAATCAATTGAAAGAATGAATAAAAATAGTGGACGCGATTTGGTTTTGTTGTTATTCCCTGCAGGTATAATTTGCGTCCATTGCGGACGCAAAGTGGAAATTTTATAAATTCGGTGTAGTAATTCGCGTCCACCTTATTTTAACTGTTCACTATAAAAAATATAAGCAAATCCATAATTAATATAATTCTTTTTATCATTATCAACTCATAGAAACCGCTACGTATCCAAAATACACATAAAACAATAAAATACTTACCTTCAAACGCACCGCTGCCTACAACTTTTGTCTTAGAATTCCGCGCATCCGCGCTCTCCTGTTGAACAGCCGTCACAAACTTATTTTTTTACACAGGATTGATTGGGGGCAGGGAACTTTTGTCTATATGTGCGTGCCTCTTATACATTGAGGTATTGGTGGTAATGACTTTTCGGCTGATTGGTGTGTTAGTATACTTAATTTCGAGAGTTTTCAAACGGAGATCCGTAAAATGGACGCGAATTGGGGGGTGGACGCGAACAGGCGAACTGACCCTATAAATAAATTTAATAAGCAAGAGCACTGCTTACAAATAACTCTGATAAATGTAATGATAAAATTGCATTGAATAATTTATGAAATAATAAGTAGATACTTGAGTTTTTATCTATGTAAAACATCGTCATTATCCTTGGCCTAATAACATAAAGTTTGAAGCAACTTGCAATTAAAAAAAACCCTGTATATACCTACTTAAAGCTGATAATTGCATGTAAAGTACAATAATAAAATATGAGTGCAAGACATCTCAAACAATATAAATTAACAAAGAATTTTACGTTTAAAGATAAAGCCCGTCACAGACTTAGCTATAATATATATTAATATACCGTACTATAATATATATTATAGCACGCTACCACACACTGAGAAATATATATTTTGCCTTCATTAATTGATGGTCGTCCCAGTGTTCGCACGTATTTCGTAATATGTCTTGCTATACCATAATATATAAGTAGTAATATGCAATAATGTATATTACGGTATCGCTTGGTGACGTCACAGAAATATATATTATAGCTGAGTGTGTGGTCACGCGAAAATTAGTATAGAAAATATATAGTAATATGCCTAGCTATAAAAATATTAATATATATTATGGCTAAGTCTGTGACGGGCTTAACCCTTCTCCGGCGAGGAAAATCCAGCCAAGAAAACACTTGGAAATCCGAGCATAGGTTGGGTATACGATAACCTATTTGGTTATTCAATATCCCACGATATCACGACTTGTAGGTACTTAGGGGACAAAACATGTCAAGGCAACGAATATCAACGAGTTTTGAATACTAAAACATGTGTGAACAAAATTGCCTGTTGGTAACTATTGACGTGTTCTCTTCTAATATTTTATGTATGAGTAAGCCTGTGTAATCACTACTGTCGTTTTAAATGAGGCATGTTAAATGCACCCATCTCTCATATTCAGGCAGGTTTTGGGCTTACCATGTTTCACAACTGTTTTCTTTAAATGTGGGGTGAAGGGTGAAAAATTTTAATCAACAAAAAGTGTTTTTTGCATATATTATTTGCAAAAAACACTTTTTGTTGATTTACTCATACATAAAAGCAAACCTTTCACCTTAGCTCTTTCCTATGTTGATTAATCACACTAATATTATAAAGGCGAAAGATAATGAGTGTGTTTATGTTTGTTACCTGATCACGCTCAAACGGCTGGACCAATTTTGATAAAATTTATCAAAATTGGTCCAGCCGTTTGAGCGTTACGGGTACAGGACAGCTAAAACCCTGGATAAACAAATAGACTGTTTTTTATCCCGAGGGTTATCTCATAAGCCGAGGGGCACAGGCGCCGCAAGCAATGTAACATACTCTAAGGGTATGATGAACTAATTCATTTCAGTACTGAGTTCATGAGGAAATAAATTATTATTTCCTCATGATCCTATTATTAAATACATTTTTTATACTAAAAATAGAATTTTTTTCCCATACTAGCAACTAGTATAATATGGGACTATCTAAAGTAAGCAGGTATGCACTTTACTGATAACAGCATTGATAACTAAGACCTTCACAGTGACCACTCGACAAGTCGATATTGTATTATATAATCAACTATGTATTACATAAGAGTTGAGTGAAGGAGCTGAGATTGTGGAACTGAATGCCAAAGTATTACTTCTAATTACTGTAGGATTTAACAATGATTGTGTATTCTGTACGCTTAGCTCATACTTTGAACAGGTCTATTGCTGTTGTGTAAGCGAGATGTTGCTACATGTACCTAATTTGCCATCTTGCTTCCACAAAGGCAACAGTTCTGCTTAAAGACGACATGGTACAGGTGCAGTAGAACTTAATAAGTGTTCTTGTTCTTAGTAAAAATATAGCATTTTTAGAAAACTTTGTGAGTCATAACATGTATAATTAAAAAACATTAGTTGTTCATGTCATTACATTTTATAAATTAAGGAAATCACTTTCTTACTTTCATAATTAATAACTAAATTACAGACCCTATTAAACGGATAATGTTCTAATTATATATATCGCATTTAAATTACTACATATTAAATGAGGAAGTAATATCGCAAAATACATTAATATCCATTACTTTTACAAAACACTCTTGTGTAGTAAAGAGGAAAGATTTGTATTTATGTGTGTGTGTTTGTAATGAATAAACTCAAAAACCATTGTGCCAATCTAAAAAATTCTTTCAACTAGAAAGCTACATTCACCCTGAGTAACATAGGCTATATTTAAAATTTACCAGCAGATTTCAATAATACATGTTTTTTTTTAATCTTTATTTTAAACAAGGCTTCAGACACTAGGTGACTATGCCAGCCTCATGGGGAATTATAAAAATATCTTAAACTAGCCTAAACACATAAAATAATTATATCTAGCCCTACTTATCACATGCTAACATCAGCATTCACTCTATACTATATTCTTTCATTCATATATAGTGTAACAAAATCAGATATACTTGCATGTTTAGGATGTCAGTTTAGCCAAAATAACATGAACTTTCCCATGAATATTTTTTTCACACATTAACAGACTAAAGTTATATGTGCCTGAAAAACAAATCATAATCAAATGCCTACAGTATAATAGTCAATCTTGAACTATTCTAAACCATTCCAATTGAAAACAATTAAAGTTTCATCACATTTCTACATTAACAATTTGCATGCAAAGCACCTCCGTCGGCTGCATGAGTAATAAGTCGGCAGTATTGTAAAATTCTTCATACTAAATGTATTATTAAAATATTCTATCTTATGAGTATGGTAATGTTTTATGCATAATGAGTTGATGCTGCTTTGGTTTTATGCTTGTAACTTGCCTACTATAGAATGAAACAGCAAGTACTTAACAAAATAATAAAAAAAAAACATTTTCATTGAAGACATTCTTTGCTTATAAGAGACAAAATTGATAATAATTTGGAAAACAGTACTGTTCAGCATTCTGTAGTAAAACTTGTGAGTTTATGGTTAAAAATATGTGGTTGAAAATTACAAGTTTATTATAATTAAAGATTTGAGTTTAATCCAAGTCTGTTGTTCAAATAGTTATTAATGGTAACCAAGAGATTTGTTGTAACATATCTGGTTTTATCTAAAGTATTGAGGTAATATTATCACTGGTTGTCATGTCCTTATCAGTGCAATGTTAAATACTCTCAATAACTGAGTGACAATTATAAATGCAATAGATAACTGTTGACTAACAATTTGTTATGACTAGGTTTTTTCTGTTTATTGAGTTTAATATGTGATTATTAGAAGACTTCAGTATGTACTTATCTAATATATTTGACAAATAGCGTGTAAGGGGGTGGGGGGAGCTCCCTCCCTCTTCCCGAAAACGAAGACATCAATGAGTATTTATTATTCAATTATCAGTTATGAATATTTACAATAATACTTTTTGTTATAAGAAAAATAACAAAGAGCTCGCCTGTGTACATACTCTTTCTGATACTTGTATTTTCCTGTTTTTCTATAAGTTATAAAATACAAAATACATCGTTTTATTTATAATGAGGAATAAATATGTAATTTATGTCAGCATAGAAAAAATATTACACTAATAAATAAAATTTAATCAATAAGACGGATTCTCCGAATTTAAAGTTTATGCACATAGTACTGTATTTACACATAGCATAATATCGCCGGTTATCTAGTATGCTTCGTATAGACATTGAGCGAACCAAGGCGGACCACACGCGGCCTCGAAAAACACACGTTAAAAACGCGTACGCTAGCATTCCTTGTACGGAAAACTGTACATCGAATATTGCAAAATAATATATACCTACATAATACCTACCTACGAATAAGCAATGCGGAGATCGACACGCCGAAACGCCGACATACGAATCTCAATAAAACTTCAATAATCTGAATGAATACTCATAATCTTACCTGTGCAAACTGCTCCTTGATCTCAGTCCTCTCTTCGTCGGTCAATTTTGAATTATCTGCCATCGTCACACTTATAAAATCACAAAAACAAGGATCACATCGACAATATAACGTGTGTTTATAAAACGCTCTTTTCACAGTTCACTTATGTACTACAGTAGGGTGTAGATATAAAAAATGTTATATAAAAAAATCACAGCACTCAGCAACTAGTTTAGGCGAAGGATACGCACTTTTATTTTACCACACGGTCTCGCAACACGATATCATGAAGCGAGTGCAAATTATAAATACGTCAAGTTAAACGACCACTGCTGAAGTGCTGAGTGCTGCGCAGCAGTAGTGTAGTGATTACATTTGTCGACAACTACTTCATGCCGATATCGATGAAAAGTATTTTCATCACTCTATTGACTACGTTTGAGTTAATTTCGCGTGAATGCTAGTTGCTTAGAACCTACGATTAATTTTATTATAATAACATTATATTTTTAACTTTTTTAGGTTAGATAACTAACTTACCCGATTGTTAAATTAACACGATTTTCGGGGTTTTTCAACTGGAATAGTATCTGAAGTAGTATCTTTTTACGGTTCCGTACCTCAAAGAAAAAAAAACGGAACCCTTATACGATCACTTTGATAACCGTCCGTCTGTCTGTCAAGACGCTTTATCTTGAGAACGTGAGGAGGTATCGAGTTCAAATAAATACAAGTAATGTGGTCTATTGTAATAATAATGTGGGTAATATTATAAATCTAAAAACTACACATTTGTAATTATATGGCAATAAAAAATATGGACTGTGTACGGAACTCTCGGTGAGCGAATCCGACTCACGCTTGTCAGGTTTATTTTTAGTTTTATTTATTAAATAACAACTAGCTAAAATCTGCTTTGTTTGATTTTTTGACATTGTCACTTACTGTTCTAGTTTATGTAAAAGTATCTTGAGGCCTAATAATACTATAATTTGCATTAGTTATAAAATGAAAAATATTCGCGTTAATTAATCATATTTAATAAGTTTTATTACGGATAATTATTTAGCGTGATGCTCAAAAAGCATCCAACATAAAATGAATATATCGATAAGATTTTCAGATATAAATTTACGTTACTACTGTTGAGCGTTGCTGATTCGTGCAGTGCTGCCATTCGTCAAAACCATTTAACGGTTTAAATATTTTCAATATTTCTAATAAAATAGCAGATTTGGTAATAAAAACAAACGTTATTGTGCATTGTTACAGCATGTTACAGCAATTATATTTTTAGTTGAATACCTAAGTTTTCTTTCATTCTACCATAGACAAGACCTTGTTTATGAATGATAATTCAGTTCAATAAAACTCAAAACAGAGCCCTCTTGCGGAAATTTAGCCGAAGGTTTTGAAAAGTGATATTACATTGTAATTAGTTTCGCTACTCGCCAATAGATGGCTAAGAATATTCGAGAACATTGGTGAGGTTCATCGAACGTTTAGAATGTTCTACAAAGTTCTTTTCAGGGGAGCTCAAGGTGAGAGTCGGTAGCAATGAGAGTCGAAAAGTTAAAAAATATAAACCATGGTTCAAATTATTATTAAAGTGTAGTTGGTGTAATACATATAGTTTTTTGATACCTACTCGTATTGTTTAATCAAGTTAGGTTATGAACATATTATTATTTTAGTTTGTTATGAATAAGTAAAACTAAAACTAAAATTAATGACTCATTTGTCTGAAATAAATTGTACAATAACAATATATTTCAGGTATAATATATACTTTCGGACCTATTGGACCTACATAAAGACGGTTTACATGTGAGCATGGCACCTACAAAGGCGTTGAAAAGTTGGGAACGTCGAGAATAAAAAAATAAAAAAAGGCGATAAAATCAATTACAAAAATTGTTTTCAATTAACTTAATAAATTGTTATTTATAAAAAATAATACATAATATTTTTCCTCGTGCTCACATGATGTGGGTTACATAAGCAATTAGTATTTTTTTTAATACTTAAATCAATTTAACCATGACTGATCTATTGACGACATTTTTTGTTACTAAACGTGACGAGCAATTACGCCTCAATTGGCCCTTCAGAGAGAAAAATTTAAGGAAGAAACTTGAAGAAAGGGAGGTCTTTGCTCTGCAGTGGGACAGTTTAAGCTCAAAATAGAATAAATAGAAATAGAAACGTGTCGAGACGTTTTTTTTAATTATTAAACGAATGAGCACTTAAATTAAATTTATTAATTTTGTAGAACTAATAAAACTAGTAAAACTAATTTTAAAGTTAAGAGTTGTTGCTGATAAAATCTTACAGTCGAACAAAACGTACAATATTGTATTTTTTCTGAGAATTAGCGAACAAAATTATCATTATAAGGAATAATATCTAAAAAGAAATAATAAATCTGTTAATCCTTTTAAAATTTTCAACAATAACAATTCTATCACACTTGAAGTTTACAATTATTTACGTTAGCTCACAAGCTTGAACTCCCCTGCCGTCCAGAAAATTCTACTATATACTGGTAGATGGCGCTCAGGCTTATAAACGGAATGCGCGCGCCGATCGTCATCATTTGAAATTGAACAAGCGAACGTTAAACAAAGCTATTCTGAGAAGAAATTCTCTGCGCCCTTGAAGTTATTGATCCGAAAGTATTTCAATTAATAAAGAAATATGTCGCTGCTTCCACTGTTGCTTGACTACGAGTTGGAGCGTCCTCGTCGCCTGCTGGATCAGCATTTCGGGCTGGGGCTAACTCCCGATGATATGCTGCATGTGGCCGGCGGGCCGCTGATGAGCCGGGAGTACTACAGGCCCTGGCGCCACCTCGCTGCAGCCGCACGAGACCTCGGCTCCAGCATCAAATCCGACAGGGAAAAGTTCCAAGTCAACCTGGACGTGCAACACTTCGCGCCTGAAGAGATCTCTGTGAAGACATCCGATGGGTTCATCGTGGTCGAGGGAAAGCATGAGGAGAAAAAGGACCAACATGGTTACATCGCTCGTCAGTTCACCCGGCGATATGCTTTACCGGAGGGCTGTGTTCCTGAGAATGTGGAGTCCAGGCTTTCTTCAGATGGTGTGTTGACTGTGACGGCTCCAAGGAAGGTCCCACCGGCAGCGCAAGGTGAGCGCAAGGTGCCCATTGCTCAGACTGGACCCGTTCGCAAGGAGGTCAAAGATCAGGCTAACGGAGACAAGTAATTTGAGATCTCGTTTATTTTGCCATTCCTTGCTTTAAGACTGATTGTTTTTAAGTTATTTAATAAATACCTGGAAGTATCTACTACCTGTTTTTTAATTGAAGTGTCTGTAGTGTTACCCTACCTACCCTCTTTTTCTGTAGTTCATTATTGTATTACCAACGCAGGAGGCACAATTTTATTGTTACAATTGCAGCTTACATTCATTCGGCAACTTGGCAATGTTTTGGAATAGTGAGAGCGTGCTTGCTTAATCTATGTGCAACAAAAGCACAGTTTTGTTGCCCGCCTTTATTCAAACTTAATTTATTTACCTATTTATTTAATTTCTTAACAAAAACGACCATTGGTCAGTTACATTTTGCTAGACAATATTATAAAACAACATTAAGTACACTTTAAAATACAAAATAAATAATAAATAGGTATTTAAGTAATAGTTATTGCCATAATTCTTTTTAAACATGTTTAGAAGAACGTTAAAACATGAGAAGAACTCGTAACGCCTCTTGCTAAGTCTTGCCAGCAAGTGTACCTACTTGTTGCAACTCAAACCAGTGTGTGGCCACTAGAAGCGTGCCTTCAGGTTTATGTAGGCTCGTGGTCAAATCAGTTTGACTACCTACCAAGTTAGACCACGAAGAATGGGCCTTTCTGCCATCCGCTCGGTCGCAACGAAGATTTGGTACCAAACCGGCGCGGTTAAATTTTGAAATCTTAACTGGATTAATTGATTGCGTATCTATAGATCTAGAACTGTTGTTTGTTTTTAGGGTATTCAGTATTATTTAATCCAATTTTGTTGTTTTCTTGATATGTTAGCATTAACAAAACTGAGTTATTGTTAAGTTTTTGGGCTTTTTGCACACTTTTATAGAAATTTACTGGTAGATAACACTGTCACATATTATTTCGTGAATAATACTATGGTTTTATTAGTTATTAGGCTAAATACTGTATTTAAATATTAAAAATTCGCAGAGCTAATGTTAAGCATGGCAACTAGCGCCACCTCATAGGAATCGCTGTTATTATGTTGTAGTCAATATGAATAAACGGACTTTTCGTGTAATTTCGGAGAACATTAAAAACTACTGGAACTATGTAACTGGAATTACTGCTGGGAGTCATTCTCTAAGTCCAAACAAATCATAACATATACATATACAAATATAACGTGGTATAAATAAATACAGAAATACCAAATCTTTTTTGTGTTAAACAATAATGGATTAGTATTTATTTCAATCCAATTCAATTGTGCACTAGTAGGAGATAACACTTTATTCGACCCTTTCGCATAAATTTAGCAAATGACGTCCTGGTGAAGCCAACCAACGCGACCCCTGTGTTGCGTACCTGTTTACAGCTGTTTTTATAGCCTGACTGGCTGTGCCAGCGACTCCGTTCTCGTTCCGGGATTGGCAAAATTTTAATGATCTTCTCACACGAACGAAGTGACAGAGCCCGTAAAATCCCATAGACTAAAACTTTTTTGTTTGTGAATTAATTAATTTAATGAAACAACTTCTAAATGTTATGAGAATTCAAATAAAGCGCATTCAAATCGCTGAATCTGAGATTAGCGCGCACAAACGCACAGACAAATAAACTGAAGCCCTGGTATTTTACGTTTTTATTATATGTATGTACCTATAGATTAAAGATGCACAAGTAGTGGTGATTATATAATGTATCTCTTCTGTGGATGAACGACACACAAACCCACAGTTAAGCTTCCAGCTGCCACTGTAGGCAACATTTTTTTTATTATTGAGTGTAGATTAAATCCGGGTGTTCGAGCAAAATCTCCACCAACCGGCATGACATAACATGCGTATGACATACTTTAAGCGGCGGTAGCCTAATGGCTAGGGCGTCGGACTTGCAATCATGTGGTTGCGGGTTCGAATCCCACCCATTGCACTACCGACGTGTACACGTGAGCCCACTCGTAACACGAGCATCTTTGCTTGGCACGAGGGTTTAACGAGATTACTAGTAGGTTTCCACCCGCATTGCTATAAATAATAGTAGGTAGGTATGTATGTTCACTTCACAAAGCTATGTATTACGTAATAGTGAAAACTTCACTGGCTTTATGCGTTATTTAATTTATTTTGGTTATTATTATTGATTATGCTGTACGTTTTCCTAGAAATAAATAAACAAATAAATAAATGTATTGCTAGTAATCTTTAAAAAAACGAACTACCTATCAAGTTCAAGAAACATGACTTTTCATTCGCTCATAACTTTTTAATGACAGCATATTTTTGGTAGCGATCAGTTACTTAGCGGTTGTCAACGATAAACTTTTGGTCATTCTCTTGCCAGTATTATAGTGCGATTCCCCCCCGCTGTTACAAGAATTTCGTACTACGCAGCGACTCGCTTTATATTCACAGCCAGCATTAGGTTTGAATCGCACTGTACAAGTTGTAAAATTCAAGACACTAGGCAATAAATTCTATCCGGAAATTAGAATTATGTCTGTTTCATCATTCTGACTGCAACATAATTCCACTACCTGTCTAGGCCGCTTTCAACTTAGAACCTATCGAAACGATTATCACGCAGCGCAATAAACAATAAACAACTAAAATAAACTTTAAACTGTAAAATAAATGTAAGTAATATTAACTTGTTTTTTTCAACTTGACTACCTTTGTAAAAACCTCTAAAATCATAGAAGAACTGAAGTGAAAGTGAGTCGGAAAATCTTTAATTCGGGATTTTAAAACTGAAACTAGGAAAACTCTGTAAGTACCTTTTTAATATTTTTTATATTTTTTACGTAATACGAGTTACATATATATAACCTTTTTCTCATTCCCCGTACCAAGTTTTATTGATTTTGATGGAACTTGGTAAGACCCTCGTGTTATTGTGTTTGGCGGCCATCTTGTGACGTAGACAAACCGTTGGCAAGGTCAGCCAGCGCTTACACGTGTTGAGTAGGGGTACCTCTGTTATTCTTTAATATAATGGGTCCCTTAAACACGTGTTTTTCATAGCTGTTTGTTTTCGTTGTTCTGTTTTATTTATGTTTTTCAGTTTTGTTATTGTTTTTTAAAACTAAAGATCATAATTTCATTCGTTAAAACATGAGTAGGTATGAACTAAAGTATACAAGGTATCTAACAAACGTGTTGCGCTAAAACACCTGGTCCCATCAGCATCCTGAAAGCATTCTTGTATTGCACACGAAGTGCGCTGTACTGTCTCTGCGTGTATGAGATCCACAGGCTAATAATTGTGTACAAAAAAAGGTGTACAAAATGCTCTGAACAGTGTTGTTTTAACTTCCTTGGTGCAACGAGCAAACCTGCGAGCCTATTCGCCCTTACAGACAACGCCCTACGCTCGCGTTCGATGTCTGCATCGTCCCTCAAGTCAGAGCATATGATATGCCCGAGGTATTTAAATTGTTCTACTCTCTTTAGAGGTGTACCGTACGTATACAATTTAATGGCAGGTATTATATTTTGAGATTTGCCTCTGACCCGAAAAACCATGCACTCACTTTTATTGATATTGTAAACCAATCCATGGCTTTGAGCATATTTCTCACATATGCTCAATAACCTCGAAAGACCACATACCGAGGCACTCAGCTGCACTATGTCGTCAGCATAACTGATGTTATTAAGACGTACATCGTCAATTATTGTAACATCACTCTTCGACCAAAAGAAGCAGAGCAGTAACGAGAAATATTTGAAAAAACGGGAACAAAATATTCTTTTGGAGAGCTTCCTTTGCATGCACTGCGTAAACGGTCAAAGTTACGCAAAAATGATGTATTTACCTATGACGGAATTGCTTTCTTTTAAAAGTTAAAGTTCTAAAAAATGTCCGCCACAGCACATATTGTCTATCTTTTGAGATTCACTCCTTTTTCGTGGTAATCATATTTTCTAAAATATTGCAATATTTGCGAAGGTTTATTTTTTTATGAACATCATATTCCATCCTTATCCAAATAAATGCCTTATTCATTACAAGTATTTAATTTTTAACAAAAATGCCCATGAATTCATTTGATTTCAATGAATATCTTAGGAGAGAAAACCAACAGCTACAAAAAATGTGAAAAACCTATAAGGATAGAAAACATAGCCAATTACAGGTTTCCACGGATAGCTACAGTACAGCATGAGTTAGACATAACAAAACTTGAATACCTAATAATGATTGCGAAAATAATAAATAATATTGATCCTTATCCAAATCTATCTATTATGCCTTATTCATTACAAGTATTAACAAAAATGCCCATGAATTCATTGCAATTAATATCATAAGAGATAACAGTTTTAAAATAACTACGCAAAAAACAATTGACAGACCACGAGTGCATTCATGAAGGGGTATGAAAAGGAATGAATGTCCAATATATTCATACTTTCATAGTATGAAGGGATAACCCACAAAAATCTAAAACAAGTGAACAAAGTCGCGGGGACAGCTAGTAAGAAATTATGTTTATAATTAGAGTAAAACTGGAGGAGTAAGTGAGGGGTGACGACATGAAGCTGTTATTGTGACAAAGTCCCATCGCAATATCCACGTGCGGGGTATTAAGGATTGATGCTAAGAAAAGAAAAAGGCTATTTATTGCCGCGATCAAGGACATCCACGTGGGCGAAGCCGTGGGCAAAAGATATTTTATCTTTATAAGAAAAATCCTCCGTTTTCCTAAACCACTTTGTTATGAAACATTGGTGGGATCTGCTTTCGCCTGCGAGAGATTCTGTACTAAATAACACCGAATGCGCGAGTGTGCAGCAATGCAACGCATATTCTATGTAGCTAATACTTAAAACAATTATGGTTTTATTAATTGAATCTACCTTGTTTTTTACCTATTAATTATTATAAATACTTTGAAATAAAGTTCGTTATACCGATTGCATAATTAATTGGATTCTCTCTTCCATCCATTACCTATCTATAAAATTACTGAAACTTTCTGTTCATAATGTGTTTGTCCTCTTCCTACCTATGTATTTAAATTATATTTTTAGGGTCTCGTTTTACCCTTTGGGTACGAAACCCTCAAAAAAATAAAAAATAAACATGATATCAAAACATTTGTAAAATATCCGTTTTCAAGACGTGTATTAATAAATATAAGAATAAATAAAAAACCTACCTACCTCATTACAGGTTTTGCAGTTTTTTGCAGAGAATTCGAAGAACTCGTTGGTCACCAACATTATTGATTACCATGTAACTTATTGAGATGTTATAAGAAGTGAAATAAAGTAAAGATGTCCTAGTTAAACATGTTGTATGGGATTGCGCCGAAGTTTGCTGAATCTGCTTACTTGTACCGACAGGTAACTAAACTTTGTTCTACGTACGTAATATTCTTCTCTTCTTCTCTGCCTAGCCTTCTCCATCGCGTGGTATATACTTGTTTTTTTTAAACTACTTTTAATAATTATAGCCTACTAGCTTCTGCCCGCGACTTCGTCTGCGTGGAGTTCAGAATTAGGTCCAAAAAGAAATGAAAAATGTGAAAGTACTTAATGAAAATTGGAATACAATTTTCACCCGTGTTATAGCTTGCGCTGTAATAGAGAAAAATACCAAATCTCAAAGCTGTCTGCCCCCGGCTTAGCTCGTAAACAATTTTCGATTTTCCCTCGAGAACTACTTAAGGAATCGGGATAAAAGGTAGCCTATGTTCTTTTTCCTGTCAAAGGCTACATGCGTGCCAAATTTCATCCAAATCCATTCAGCCGTTTTTGCGTGATTAAGCAACAAACATCCAAACATCTAAACATCCAAACATCCACACTTTCACATTTATAATATTAGTAGGATGATACTCAGGGATGGTTCGCGGTTTTTACCTTCCATCATCAGCTCACCAGAATAACCCGAATATTACATCTCTATTCGTCTATCTCTTTCCATACATTCCTCCTCATAATATTTTGTGAACGAATTATCCTCCAACTTCTAACCGTTAAGTTGTACCTTCCATCACCAGCATATCATGAGGTGGTGACTCCCAGGTGCAATGGGATGACATGAGAAGGCTTCAAATAAAAAAGAGTCCTTAAAATCGGTTCACCCAGTCGATAGTTGATTGTAATTAATAAAAAATATTAAACAGATATTAATCGAGTCTTTTAAATCCATAATCAATAAATCATCTGATGTTAAATATAATTATATAAAATGCTAGCTTTTGCTCGCGGCCCGGCCCGCATGTGCGTCGTTTTCGTGGCAAATAATAGCCTTTAGCCTTTCTCAATAAGTGGGCTATCTAACAGTAGAAGAATTTTTCAAATCTGACCAGTAGTTCCTGAGATTAGCGCGTTCAAACAAACAAACTCTTCAGCTTTATAATATTTAGTATAAATAAATTATATGTTATTTTAGTGTAGTAGTATTTATTAGTCTGTTATAGTCTGTTCATCTATACTTGTCCAAACATGTAAACAAATATGGCGTATGTAAGAAATGTCAATAAAATTAGTGATGGGAAACTTTGTGTAATCTATTCAGAATTGTAAACTAATTGTGGTAACATACATTGTGTGATTTTTGAGAAAAATCGTGATTTGTAATTGACGTCGGTTTGTTTACTATTTGTGACAAGTATAGATGAACAGACCTTAGTTTAGTTTACATCTTTTTTATTTCTAATCTTTTCATAATTATCTTTATCTTTTTACAGGTTCTAGGCACAGTTGCCTCATCTTTACTATCTCTGAGTGGTGGTCTAGTTTTAGGCTTCACTGTGGTGCTGCCACTTCAATTGGAAAGGGACCCTTATTACTTGTACGATAAGGCCTAGCGCTCATGGATTGGTAAGTTTTAAATAAGCTGATTATGTAAAAAGCCTAATTTGATAATAACCGATTAACAATCATTTACTCTCTCCTCACATACAAAATTACAATCAAAAACTTGAACATAAATAACAAGAAGTATTTTTTAGGCTAGCGTGTGTAAGAAGCTGGTATCTGAGTTGGGCATAAAATGCCTGTATCACATATCACTAGGTCGCCACCCAATGGAAAAACATGAACATTGATCTACCTAGTTAGGGATCAGATAGCCGTGTGTGAGCTGTCCAAAAATATTATTATTATATTTTGCCCTGGGTAACGAATACATAGGTGACTCGATTGGTAGCAGAAAAATCAAGCTAGACTTGTTCTGAATATTATTGAGAGCAAACACGATCCATACGCCGCTGATTTATAAACTAATGGGGTTCATATTTTAACAGAGAATGTTGTCTAATGGGGAGGCTGTAATAGACCTGCTTTTTGGAGGTGTATATGACATCTTGCCATAGTATAGAATGCCTTTAGCAATATCTTTTAGAACACTTGCTCCACAATAACGATAATACTTTACGTTGAACCATACACCAATATTAATACGCTAATCACCTGTGCTTGCAAAAATGTGCTATTATGCACATTACGGCCGACAAGTCTTGGCGAGTCTGAAACGAGACAAGACAGTTTGTGTGAAACGCAAGTATCTTGTATCGCTTTTTAGGCTCGCCAAGATAAAGCAGCCAAAGGATAAACAGCAGAGCCCCTGAGTTGTGTGAGCGTGACTTTGAATGAACCGGTGCAATGGAAGCATATGCGCTGATCAGGATGCTATCTCCGTCTTGCCTGTTGCTGTCCTGTTCATGCCGCGAGTTAAGCGCCGCAGCTATTCTTCACTGTACAATGCGCGCCTGGTACTTTTATCAAAATTAAACTAAATTATTTAACGAAATAGTTTTCGTAAATGAAAAGACGACTCCGTGGTCGAGTGGCGTAGACACGTGGGTTCGATCCCCGGACGGGTCAATGTAGACAACATTTCTACATTGTCTCGGGTCTGGGTGCTTGTGGTATCTTCGTGGTCTCTGATTCCATAACACAAGTGCATTAGCTACTTTCTTTGGATTCGGAGCAATTTACATAAAAAAATAAAAATATTGTAACTAATGTAGAAACTTAACAGGCATTTTTTTTTCAGCATACGTCGCACCTTTTGCCATGATTACGGGCTGTCTCTTCTCAGGATCCATGAGTTACAGCCTCGGCAGGAGAGCAGGTCAAATAATCCTGGCAGTCCCCTTCACCATTGGCTGGATAATTATGGGCTTCGCGAAAGATAATACCACCATGCTCATAGGAAGGTTCATCACAGGAGTTAGCGCGGGTTCCATTAGACCCAACAGTATTTTATACATCGAAGAGATAACTGAACCAAAGTACAGATCCTTGGCTTTATTTTGTCCAACATTATTACTACATGTAGGAGCTCTAATGAGTCATACTATAGGAAAATATGTTTACTGGAAAACCAGCTGTTTTGTCTTTGCTTTACCTAATTTGTTATGTATAACGATTCTAATGTGTTTATTGGAAAGTCCATTCTAGTTGCTATCAAAAGGCAAGATCGAAGACGGTACAAAATCTTTTAGACAATTCAGGGGAACCAGTGAAGCGACAGAAAAAACACTTGCGAAAGTTATAGAGGAAAGCAAAGATAAAAATGGGATTACCGGCTTCAAAGAAAACGGGAATTTAATTTGTAGTAAATCTTTTTTGAATAATTTGACAACGATAATCTTTGTAGCTGAACAGTGGCGCGGGATAAACACTGTATTTTTTTACGCTCGAACGCTATTTGAAGATACCTTTGTAGGGGATTCTAATGTGTACAAGTTTATGTTAAGGACTGATGGCTT
Organism: Plusia festucae; assembly: GCA_950381575.1. Classification (NCBI taxonomy): domain Eukaryota; kingdom Metazoa; phylum Arthropoda; class Insecta; order Lepidoptera; family Noctuidae; genus Plusia; species Plusia festucae. Next base: position 4,721,135 of record OX494456.1, on the reverse strand, counting down.
AAGTATATTTACAACAGTAGTTATGTTCTTATTCGCATGCTTTTTTTTGCAAGTCGTTGTATAACTACTTCCGTACTTGGAGGTTTAGTGGTTTACATGTATCTCAATCCTAAATGATGGCTGGGTTAGCAGTCACCTTTAAAGTTATTTATAAACCTGGCGCCAGTGCTTTAACAAGCTTAGCATGGTCTTTCGCAGCAGAAATATTCAATGAACCCGCAAAAACCCCATGACAGTCCTAATCACTTTCGCGGATGTAGCACAACACGAAGGTTCCTTGCTTTAAGCAAATGATTATTTTAAGCGAAATATTTAACCAAAAAATAAACACTAATTTTTCTATCGGTTCTTACCACAATCATTGGTATCAGTAATTAATTTAAATCAAAACAATAAAAATAAATATCCGAGTCGACACAATTTCGATCGATCGGCTAGCAGGTACGGAATTATGGCAAGATGGCCGCCGCAGGCGTCTTCGGTTTCACACAAGGTTTTCCATATTCTTCCGGAAAAAAAGAGAGGGCGTTATAAATTTAGGGTGTGTATCTGTGTGTGTATCATCTTAGCTCCCAAATGGCTGAACCGATTTTGGTCTAGTTTTTTTGTTTTTTTCTTAGCTATTTTTCAAGAAGATCTGATGAGCCATTTGATGATTATCGGCAATTTTCTAATTGATGAAAATGATTTGAGAAACTCCCACTGTTCTAATCGATTGGAAATTTAGTATTTGGATACTTTGTACACTACTCTTGCCTTTTTACAATTTGTTATTGATGAGCGGAGTCTCCTAGCACAGATTCTTGATTTTATTTAAAAGGAGGCTCCCCTATAAGGTCGCAATGTAAGATTCACGTCGTCCATCAAGTTGTCCGTTTCTGAAATAAACCTTTTTATTTTTTTAAAGATATTGCAAAAACATGGTAACCTTGACTTGATGCTACGGCATCACCTGGGAGCTGCAGAATACCCAACTCCTCACCAAGTCACATGTTTCCAAAGATTAAGTTACAGATACTGATGCTGCAGCCACCTGGAATCTGCAGGAGACCCAACTCTTCATCATCTTACAGCAGCGGTAACGTGTTTGGGCTCATTAAAATGGTCTCAATGAATTCAACCTATTGGTTATAGTAGATGAGGTAACGAGGTATGATTATAAAGCTGAGGAGAGAAATGAGGATTGACTAGTTAGGGATCCTAGGCTACCTTTTACTTGTTCAATCGATAGGTGACTGGCATCCAAGATGACTGGACTATTGGTCTAGTGGTAAGTGTCCCTGGCTGGCTGCTAGGCCAGAGGTCGTGGGTTCGATTCCCACCCAGGACAAATCTTTGTGTGATGAGCACGATCATTGAACAAATTTTGTTCTGTGTCTGGGTGAAATTTACCTATAATATGTATGTATTTACAAATATGTAAATATGTTTATCAGTTGTCTGGTTGCCATAGTACAGGCTTTGCCTAGTTTGAGATTAGATGGCCGTGTGTGAGTTGTCCCAAGATTTATTAAATTATTACCTATTTTAAATGAAAATATTCTGATCGTTTAGGTATGGCAGTATTTGATGTGCATTAAGAAATAGAAACGAAATTATTGTCAATTTTCATACTTAGCGGGTTCATAGTTCTTAAACCTATGGATGGACCCTCTTAACGGACTAACAAATCATCTAAGGGCCTATTTCACCATCGTCAGATAACTTTATTCGAGGAATAATTATGAAATTTTGACAGTTGTTTCATACAGAAACTGTCAAACGTCAATTTTATTCGTCGAATAAAAGTTATCTGACGATGGTGAAATAGGCCCTAAGTGGTAATTAATTATTTCTGCCTCTAACTCGATGTTAGTTATCTCGTTTATCTTAAAAAAGTGTAAAACAAAGTCGCTCATGCTATCTGTACACTTAGATCTCTTAAACTGCTTAATGGGTATAATTATAGGCATTTATTTCTGTCCTACCTGGCGGATAAATCACTAAATACTTTATTTAGGTTCATCACGCGATGAACTTATTTGAGTCAATTATTATCATTAATTAAAACCGGATTAAGTTAATTAAAAATATAATTAAATAGAATATACTAAGTCTAATTTTTTTCAGTGAACTTGAAACTTCTTCATCTATACATATAAATAATATTGGAGTGTCTGCGTAATATAAAAATAACTGCTTTTTGCTAAATGCATAGGAATATATACAAACATAATAATATACTAAAAAAACATTTTTTACAATTTCTGTCTGTCTGTCTATCTGTTTGTTCCCGCTAATCTCTGAAATGGCTCGACCGTTTTTGACGGGACTTTCACTGGCAACTGATGTAATAAGTAGTAGGTAACTTAGGCAACTATAATTTTAGGAAAATCCTGAAAAAAAAACCACGCGGACAAAATCGCGGGCACGTCACAGAGATCTTAGAGGAGTAGGTTGTCCCTTATGCGGGTTTTGTTGGCAGTGGGTTCACGTTAATGCACGATAACGCCCGCTGTCACACCGCTTTAATTGTAAGAGACTACCTGCAAGAAGTTGGAATCCCTGTTATGCGCTGGCCGGCGCGAAGTCCAGACCTGAACCCTATTGAGACCTTTGGGATGAACTGAAACGGCGAGTACGGGCACGTGATCCTGCCCCTACCACTCTCCAAGACCTCCAAGATGCCGCCGTTGCAGAATGGGACAACATTCCTCAAAAGACTGTTGTTACATTAATTAGGTCCATGATAGAACGCATGGAAGCAGTCATCAGGGCTAGGGGGGTAACACTAGGTTTTAAGTTGTTTTTAAGGACTTTGTTGTAATTTTTGCTGATAAAATAAAATTTAACTTTTTAATCATTTGCATTAGCTTGCTTTTTTATTCCCTGGTAAACAAAAAACCAAATCCATTGATTTATTCTAAAATTTAAATAAATTGCCTTTCCAATTATACCTTATAGTCATATTCCGTCTTATTACAAAACGAAACCTAACTTTAGTTCTAGCTTAAACTATTGAGCCAGTACTTGTATTTCGAACTTTATTTCGATTTAGGCAAAGTTCTTAATACTAAAATGACAACTTAGCCCCGAACTATGCTGTCATTTTTGTATAAAGAACTGTATTTCTCTATCGGTTAGGTTCTTAATTAAATAACTGGGTCAGTGGTTTAAACCTGATCGAAAGAAAAACCTTGTTTTGTAATAAGGGGGATTATGTCTACCATTGATTAATAGGGTTAAAATGACTTTGAAGGGAATTCTTAAAGAGGTGCGATTTTTGTGACGCCGTGTGTAGTTTCATAATAAAGCTGTACGTTTTTTGTTAAATATTCAGTTATTGTCAAACTAGCTGCCTTAGAACCGCCAGATAACTTTTATTCGAGGAATAAAATTGACTTTTGACAGTTTTCGTTTAAAACGACTGTCAAAATTTCAAAATTATTCCTCGTAGAAAGGTATCTGATGATGCAAAAATCAGCCCTAAGTAATACCTGTGGTAATACGGTTTCTATCAGTCTATGTTTATACAGACATTGACTGACAGAGTTCTACAGACATTCCTGGCACCATTTGAAGTAGGTATTTATGATCAACTTTTTCCAAGAAATTTGTTGTTCTACTTCAAAAATAAATTTTAATGTTGGCTAGGTGTGGAAAATTTATACTTTTTATTTTTATAGTTTTAAAATTAAATATTTATTTCCCATTTTACCCATTGTTTTCTTTGAAAAGATGGTCCATATAAATTATTCAGATCAAAACATAAAAAAGTACTTTGTGATTGAACGACATCGAAAAAAGACAAACTAAGAAGTTAAACATCAAAATTGGTTAAGTAGTTTTTACGATTTGGACTACAAACATAAAAATCTATACTAATATTATAAAGCTGAAGAGTTTGTTTGTTTGTTTGAACGCGCTAATCTCAGAAGATTCTGGTCCGATTTGAAAATTCTTTCACGTTAAGATAGCCCACTTATTCAGGAAGGCTATAGGCTATAATTTTTCACGATAAACGACGCTGACGCAGACTGAGCCGCGAGCAAAGGCTAGTAAGTTATACTTGTATAACTAACTAGCCTTTGCTAAGTATAACTTACTAGCCTTTGCTAGTAAAGTAAGTAGGGATTTCAATTTTGACTGCTCGGATAGCTGAGTGGTATAGGTCATTACGCTAATTACCACTGTGCACGACGTGCTGCGGGTTCGATCCCCGCATGGGACAAGCATTTGTGTGATACACAGATAGGTACTTGTCCCAAGTCTGGGTAACGTGTTCTTTGTGCATGTGATTTGAATGTTTATGAAACCCCCGCGACACAAGGATAAATTTCTGCGGGAGTAGTTTTAATAAAAAAAGCTAACTACTGGACTACAAGACATATCATATTATTATGCAAATAAACGCTGGAAACTGTTTAGGACAGAACCGGAATCCAAATCCAAGAAAATGTTATGGTGTAGTCAGTATAAACAAATCGACTTTTCGCATAATTTCTGAGGATATTAAAAACTAGTAGAATTGTCTCTAGTACCTATAACGCGTCACGTTTTTTGTCCGGGATGGACACCTAAACAGTAAACTACTTAACCGGTTTCAATCAAATTTGCACACCGCGTGCAGTTTGGTCCAACTTGAAAGATAGGATAGCTTACATCACAAGTATATAAAAAAAAAATGGACACCGCGGGCGGAACTGCGGGAAAGAGCTAGTTATAGTATAAATCTAATAGTGATCAAAAAGGGTTGATTGAAAATGTCAAGTGAAAAACATTTCTTGAAAAAACTAGTTGTTTAGGTACTCATACTCATGAAACTGTTTATTTTTGAAGAATGTATAAATATGTATGTAGTTTAAAGGTGATTAAACCGGATCCCAAGATGCAGACATAATACGACCCCATATACCTAGACGTGGGCGTACAATATTATGTGCATGTGTGCATTCTTAATAATAATATCGTTGACGTAGAAATTCACTGGTTGTTATTCCATTCTAGAATGTTGTTGTGTAAAAAAGATACACGAAGAATAGATTAAAAAAAAAATAAGAAACATGCATCGAATACACTCTTACACTAACTTTGCTAAAGATAGCACGCAAAGGAGAAAATCCACAAGTAGCTGAAACAGAAACAAAAAACAAAATACTTAACAAAAATAGAGAACAAGGACAAAAAAATATCTGTTTGCAAAAAGTCATGACTAAGTATCAATGAAAAATAATAATCTTAATTTAATTAAGTATTTATTTGACATCTCGTGTGACCCAAGGGCTGGTTTTTTATAATAATTTATAATAATTAATTAAATGTCATGTCATGGTCTCAGGTAGGTTCATTCCACCCGTGACCATGACACCTGCAAAGGCGTTGAAACGTCGGGAACTAAAATCAAAATAAACCGCGATAGAATCCGTATTTACGGTTTTGTTTCCGGGCCTTTGGTCAAAAGTTTATTACCGGGAGAATCTGATACGGGACACCATTCGGCATGACATACATGCATGGATTATTTCAAAATGTGCGATAGAATTATGTATTACTAGCTGTCCCCGCGACTTTGCCCGCGGTACCTAATTTTTTAGTAAAAAATATAGCCTACGTTACTCAGGGTGAATGTAGCCTTCTAATGGAGAAAGATGTTTGTAATCGGCACAGTAGTTTTTGAGTTTATTCATTACAAACATACACACAAAAATACAAATCTTTCGTCTTTATATATTAGTGTAGATAACGAAATGATTCTCTATAAATTTTCAAGAAACATAAATTTTCAATCAGTCATAACTTTCTACTGACCGCATATTTATGTATATAGATGACTATTTTATTACATAAGTCTCGTAAATTATGGACATTTGGACAAAAGACCATAAATTATTCTAGTGCGAGTCAAACTTAATGGCGGCTGTAAAGTTAGTTCCACACTGCGTAATCTCTCGCCCCGCAAATCCACTGATGCTTGAATTAGTTACTGCGCAGTGACTAGCCTCATATTCGCAGCCGCCAATTAGTTTGAATCGCACTGTACAAGTTGTAAAATACAAGAAACTAGGCAACCAGCCACTGACCAAACACGTTGATTCAATACGTTAAAAAAGTGTATAATTAATTCTATCCGGAAATTAGAATTATGTCTGTTTCATCATTCTGACTGCAACATCATTCCACTACTTGTCCAGGCAGCTTTCAACTTAGTATCAAAACGGTTATCACGCAGCGCAGTTCACATTAAATAACTTTAAAATAAACTTTATATTAACAAAAAATAATAATAAAATAACTGTTTTTTTTTTTAACATTATTCAATAAATCACAGAAGAACAAAAGTGAAAGTATGGCGGAAAAGTCTGAAGTTTCGTAACGTGTTGTAATCATTTGGATTTTCTAACACAAGCTAGGAAAACTGTAAGTAGGTACCTTTTATTTTTTTTTATTTCAGTTAATTCTAATATAAAAAAGTCTCTTTCCGAAGCGGCTGGACCGATTAGTATGAAATTTGGTGTGCATATCGGGTAGGTCTGAGAATCGACCAAAATCTATATTTTTATACCTAAAATGGGGTGAATAGAAATGATTTTGGGGTGAATAAAGACAACTTTGGAGAAGGATTCCAGCCTTTTACGGTGTCGCAGGCATATAATTTTACAATAAAATTGCTTTCATACAGATTGTCATTATATTTAAACTGAAAATTAAAAAAAAAAAGCAATTCTCTATTCACCCCCTGATTTTCTATTCACCACATTTTACCCCTAAGTGATAAGCCCTTTTCCGTGGTCAGCTAGTAATATAATATAAATAAATATTTTTAAGGCTGGCATTATTTTTGGGCTGTTGTCAACATTTTTCCGGTTATAATCTGGTTTTACCTGTGATAACTCTAAATGCGTTTCAAACATTATAAGGGACATCTAATTGATTATACATCAACATTAAAATATGCGTGTTAACATTATTCATATGAGTATTTTATGTATAATATTATCTTCCATATTAATCTTTACACATAATAAAACCAAGTCGTTCTTGCTGTTTGTACCCTTCGATCTCTTAAACTACGCAACAGTTTTGTTGCAATTTTCAACAATTTAATATACAGTGTGATACAAAAGGAAGTATTTTGTGTATAATTATAGGCATTTGTACTACCCATGCAAAACCGGGGCGGGCTCGCTTGTATTACATATTATAAATGTGAAAGTAACTCTGTCTCTTTCGTTTGTCTGTTACACTTTCACGGCGAAATCGCTGAATCAATTTTGATGAAACTTTGTATGAGGAAGGCTTGGATGCTTAGAAAGGAATATTATTTTTGTCGCGATAACTGACACCCACGTGGGCATCTATCTAATATATAAAATTCTCGTCGCGGTGTTTGTTCCCAAACTCCTCCGAAACGGCTGCACTGTTTTGTATGAAATTTGCCAACATCAATTTTTCATACCCCTTAGTGGGGCTCTCCCTAGATTCTTTTAAGATGGCAGAACAACGTTTCCTGGTCAGCTAGATTGCAAAACGATTGATCACATTGTGAAGAAACTTTATTTATTTATTATAAGGAAAACTATACAAAATGTGAAAAAAACAATAAGGATAGAGAATATGAAGCCAATTACAGGTTTCCACGGATAGCTACAATACAGCATTTATTCTAACTTTGGGGTCTGCTTTCGTCTGTGAAGGATTTTGTTCCAAATAACACCAAATGTACAACTCACAGAGGCAATGCAACGGATGGGTATAGCTGATACATAAAATAATATGGTTTTATTAATTGATTCACGTCTAAAAGTATCATGATAAATAAAAGAAGTTATTTATATTTCTGTGAAAAGTCCTGGGCCTATTATTATAAAGAAAGTAATCTATATACATACATACATAGATAATACTTTGCTATAAGTATGACTGTGGATGGGTATATAAGCAGAGGGAGACCGAAAAAGAGATGGATGGATTGTGTGAAAGATGATATGAGAAAGGAGTGGATGCCGCGATGATGAGTAATAGAGAGGAATGGAAGGAAAATACGCATTGAGGCGACCCCATATGAATGGGATAAGGGCAGGAAGAAGAAGAATACTTTGCTATATAATTCTTTATACCGATTGCATAATTAATTGGAGTTTCCCCGCCATTATTACAAGATTAATGAAATTTTCTGTTTATATTTTATGTCGTGTTTAAATTAAAATTAATAATTCTAATAAATATTTATGTGTATATCTAAATATTACACAATGTTTCTTTAGAATAATTTATTTATTTATTTATTACAACGGTTAACACCAGTAACAGTAATTAATTAATTAAATTATTAATTTCAAATACATATTATCAATGACATTTAAAACTTCACGGGTAGGTTACAGTTAACAAAAAAATAAAAAATAAACACATTATTTGGTCACACATTATTAGATACAATGCTTTTCACTAAATATCGAGCACAAAAGGATGATTTGGTTGAATTTGTCATTCAACACGTCACAGTCGGGTATGCAAAATATAAGGGCATTGATTGCGCTGTGCATACGGCACAGTGGGGAGTGCGCACGTGACACCGTGTGGCACTGTGCAGTCGCGAATAGTTTGTGCCGGCGGTTGCATCTATGGCGTAAGTAATTATCAGGGACATAAAATGAGCATAGTACGTTGTGCAATTCTGGGGAGTCAATCACGTTCCGCAAAATATTATTGTATAATGTAATATCGTGTCTTTTATCTTAAAATTACGAACCTACTGAGAGGTTTCCGGCGACTGGGACCGCCATGAACTCGGACCGCGGTCCCAGTTGTCGGATCCATTAAATATTAATATTTTTTTCCGGCGACTGGGACCACTGAAATAACTATTAATAAAGCTATTATTCATGCTAATAACAGTACAGTCAAGTGAAAAGTGTGTTCATCTCAGGTAGCCGCTGGCTAAAATTGATTAATTTTGTTTAGATCAACACTGGTGAACTACTGATCCAATCTAATGAAAATCGGAAAATAGATAGCTGAAGAGAAGAATCGCTTTAATTTGGAAACTTCTTAAACTAAAGCTACCTAATGATACAATTTTTTAATTGAGTAATTAATTTTTATTTTTAGTATCTAATTGTGTAACAAATGTTGAGATTCCATTACTTTACATAATTATGAAGATTCAAGAGTTGTTGAATTAACATTTTCAAAGGTCTACGTCATGTATTTAAATTAAAAAAATATATAACAGGTTTTGAAACATTCTTGGCTTTTAAACTGTTATGAAAATGTCTATTTTTAGAAGTTACTGGTTTTTATATTATTTTGGTAATGTATATTTTATTAATGTAGATAACGATACTGGTAGATATTCTAATCTAATATATAAAAATCTCGTGTCTCGATGTTTGTTGTCAAACTCCACCGAAACGGCTGGACCGATTTGTATGATACCTATTTTATGTGCATATCGGGTAGGTCTGAGAATCGGCCAACATCTTTTTTTCACATCCCTATGTGATAGGGGTGGCACCTATCCATTTTTTTTATATGGCAGAAAAACGGTTGCTTGTCAGCTAGTATTATTATATAAGTCAATAATCCTGATATTTACATTACAATTTAATTTTTTTCATAAAATTTAGGACTTCACCCAGATAGATAATCTTCATACAAGCGCGTACCTAATCATAGTGAAGCCAGAAACATTGATCATGTGCATCGAGCATTATGTATCTACTTTTGTCGTGTTCCATACTCTGTTTTTTAATTGACAAGTGAAAATGTCAAAACTGAAGTAAAAGCTATTGGAATCTATGCCATTTTGGAATTTTTACTTGTCAATTTGGTTGGGTCTTTTGGCTTTTGACACCACGAACGCTACGGACCGCGGTGTGTAGCGCCCAGGTACTGATACTGAATAGGTTCATACACACCATAGTGGTTAGAGTGGTGTCAAACGCCCATGGTATCTTTTGGAATAGGTTGATATGGACCACAGAATGAAACGACGATTTAGGTTCATATTAAAATTTTAATGCTTATGATTTGTTCGTACAGTGATCGTGAAGTGGTTGTTTTACACCGCGGTGTAAAACAACCACTTCAAATACAGCTCTTGGGCAGTTGACACCGCGGTCCGTAACACTTGCGGTGTGTAACGCCCAACGACCCATTTGGTTTCTAGGATTAAAAAACAGACTATACTTTATTCATTGTGAGACTGACTCACTACTGAAACCGTAATCTAACTTAAAAGAGATATTTGCACTAGCGACCTGGACGACAAGTACAAGAAGAAGTACGTTCGCACGTAGGTACCAACTGTGTTGATATGACACTGCAGTTCGGACGGCTTCAATTTCATGCGCGTACACGCTTTCTGGGCGTTATAGTTCAGTGGCTTACCCATAACAAGAATAATCAAATTCGGTTGAGCAGTTTTGCGAAAAGCGTAACTGTAGTTCTAAAATAAATAAATAAAATAAAATAAAAAGAAGTTTATTTGTCTGTAAAACATAGGCGATGGTTACACAGATAAATGTGAAAAAGACAGCTGCGAAAATAAAATTACAATACCACGACGAACAAAAAAAAAAGAAACATGGGTACTTATTAGTATACACGGAGACAAAAAGGTCTTGAGCTCAGCATGATGGCGGCAGCATAATGCAAACCGGCCGCTGTTATTCTGCCCAAGCCGATCATAGCAGTTACCTACACAAAACAAACTACTATACTGGAGAATGTATTATGATAATTCATGTATATATAAGTTTTGGAAAAGCGCAATAGTTAGTGTAGTTAATTAATATATTACAGACTAGCTTCTGCCCGCGATTTCGTCTGCGTGGACTTCAGCATTGGGTCAAAACAGAAATGAAAAAGGGAAGAAAATTTTCACCCTTGTTATAGCTTGCGCTGTAATAGAGAAAAATACCAAATTTCAAAGCTGTCTTCCCAAGGCTAAACTCGAAAACAATTTTCAATTTTCCCTCGGGAACTACTTAATGAATCGGGATAAAAGGTATGTTCCTTTCCATGTCATAGGCTACATGCTTGCCAAATTTCATCCAAATCCGTTCAGCCGTTTTTGCGTGATTGAGTAACAAACATCCAAACAACCAAACATCCACACTTTCACATTTATGATATTAGTAGGATGTATATATATGACAGACATAGTCAGACAGACTTACTTTCAAACTTATCATATTAATATGGATTTCAGAATAAAATATCTTAAAGAATAATATAAAAAAGATACTTAAATGATTTGTGTGTTAATGTGGTTTCAATAAATAAAACATTAAAACATTTAACTCGTTTGACAATTTATTAAGACTGGTTTTGTGTAGAATTGTACTTTTTTTGTTTTTATATGTGGTGTATGTTATATTGGATGGGTTTCATTAATCTCTGACAAGTTATATGCGTATTAATAACAATGATTCATAGTGAGGTAAATTATCTTTTATACCTTAAAAATCAAAACCAAAAATATTTTTTTTTGAGTTTCGAGTGGGTCTCGTGGTGGCCTAGTGGTTCAATAACAGGACATGGTTGCAGGTTCGAACTCAGGCAAGTACCAATGTGACTATATCAAAGTCAAAAGTACTTTAAGACATCATTGACAAACGGTGAAGGAAAACATCGTGAGGAAACTTGGATTCCATAAATGGAATTGGAAATCGCCAACCCGCAATGAGCTAGACTGGTGATCATTCTCGTTCCTTCTCTATAAGGGAAGAGGCCTGTGCCCAGCATTGGGACGTTTAAAGGCGGGTAATATTAATAATAAAAAAAGGAGTTTCGAGTAAGGTTTATTTAATTTCGAGTAGACCTTTTCAGGTACTTGCAAAATCTGTATATATAAAACAAAGTCGGGTTTGTTACAACACTTATAACTCGAGAACGGGTGAACCGATTTTCATGATTCTTGATTTGTTGGATTCGTCTCTGTCCCGAATAGCAGAATAAACATTAATAACCATGGAAAATTTACTGTATAATTCACGGGAACGGGGTAAACTTACGTGGGTGAAACCGCGGGGCACAGCTAGTGTTAAATAAATGACTCTAGTTGCGCGGTTCCAAAATGTCATTTCTATGGCGAAGAACCGACAAGAAACTCCATCCAGCCCTAACTACAAAAACGGGTAAAATGGGTTTTACACTTTGGGTAAGGAACCCTTAAAAAACATTCGTAACATATCCTTTATTATATGCGTGTAACAGAAAGATAGACACAAATAGTATGTATGGATAACAAAATAAAAACCTTCTTTTTAATCGACAAGCCTGTTAGTCTAGTGATTTGTGACCCGACTGCTAAGCCGGAGGTCGTGGGTTCGATTCCCACCCAGGACAAATGTTCATGTAATAAGCACGATCATTTGTTCTGTGTCTGGGTGTTATTTATCCATAATATGTATGTACATATTTAGAAATATATAAGTATGTTTGTCAGTTGTCTGATTACCATAGTACAGGCTCTGCCTAGTTTGGGATCAGACGATCGTGTGTGAGCTGTCCTAAGATGTTATTACATTATTAATAAGTATAAAATTACCTACCTCATTACAGGTTTTGCAGCTTTTTGCCGAGAATTCGAAGAACGCGTCGGTCGCCAACATTATTGGTTTGCATAATCTTATGCAATATTGAGATGATGTAATGAGAATTGAAGCAAAGTAAAGATGACCAAGTTAAACATGCTGCATGGTATAGCGCCGAAGTTTGCTGAATCTGCTTATATATATCGACAGGTAATAAAAAACTTGAGAGGTGTCAAGGGATGGAACGAAGTTCCTTTCGAAAAATTTTATTTTTCTTAAGTTATATATTTTTTTTATTAACAAATATAAAGTAATATAAACTTAATCAGTAGGCTCAATTTTAGTAATAATTGGCTTGTGGTAACTGAAGTGGGAAACATATGTTTGGTATTCTATTTTATTTAAATGTCTTCTAAAAACTGGCTTGCTTTCTATGAGAGAGAGAGATAGAGAGAGAGAGATAGACAGAGAAACACGCGCACGCCGCGGCACGGCTTACAACTCTAGCAAAAAGTGTAGTTACAACTTTTGGTCTTATTTTTTTCCGTCTAGCCCCCTTTCGCAACGCGCGATAAGGAACTTCGTTCCAAAAAATCATTCTTAACTTCTTCTGTCAAGCCTTATCCCAAGATATGTAGGGGTCTTACCGGATTCAGCTGAATTCCGTATTATATTATGCGATCCAAATAAGTATACACAGTGATTTTTTTAATTCAATTCAATTTTTTTGATTATGGCTCCGTCGGGGTGTCGACGATTCTACTAATGTCAGGGTTGGGAAAAACAGTGTTATCAGTGGGGAAAATAAAAAACAACCCGAAATTAATTTAAAAATGAAGTTTTTTATGGTAAGAATAGGAATCTCAATAACCTATAGGTATCTGTCAAATGTCACTTGAAAAGTATGGTTTGCAAAAAACATATTTGCTTAACAATAATGTGTTACATCAAATTTAAATAAAAAAGGTTAAATTTGTAGTAAATTAATTTAATTATTTAAAGTTATTCATAATTCGTTAGAATTGACAGCTATGACGTCACAATATGGCGTAAGTCGATCCTATTCTCATTTGAATCGTATTTACATGGAACGACTGCATTCACAACCCATTTTACTGGGTAACACGGTATTCCATCGTAAGACTGGTTGTCAGAATAAATTGTAATGACTTAACTCGACTCGACTGCCGAAAAACTACGTTTAACAATCGGTACCAACGGCTTCACTTACTTTCCACTACCTACTTTCTAGGCATGGACGGGTCTCGGTATGTTTACGAATGGTCACCCATCCACGGACCAACCGCGGCGAGCGCGGCTTAACCTTTGTTATCGGTCAAACCGTATACCTACTTACACTTAGGCACGGCGGAATTACTACTGTTAAAATAATTGTATGTTTTAATTATAAGGATGTTCAATATTGTTCTTAGAAGTCGTTACACAATTTTGAACAATAGATGTCCTTAGTGTCAAATAAAGGTATAAAGTTATCGTGCTAAACAATTAATAAGACATCAGTCTGTCAGGGTTAATATTAAGGCCCTAAAATAAGGTCAAAAGTATGGTATTTTACCTCATTCTTTTGTTTTTTTTTTCTTCTTTTTTTATAAAGAGTATCGTTAACCACTCGTGCTAAGCTAAGATGCTTGTGTTACGAGTGAGTTCACGTCGGTAGTGTAATGGGTGGGATTCAAACCGACAACCACATGATCGCAAGTCTGACGCCCTAGCCATTAGGCTACTGCCGCTTCAAAATATATCGCCATTCAGTTCATTTTATACCCTTAGGGCCGTATACTGAAACGTCAATTAGTTTGAAGCCGCCGTTAAGTCTCATGCTGGCACTGTCACAAGTTGTGACGGATAGACATTTAAGAAAGTGTTAAAGTTAATTAGCGTTTCTGTATTCGATGGTCAGAGTACCAAGATAATGATATCTAAGATATACCTTATAATTTTGACGGGCCTGTTGGTCTAGTGGTTAGTGACCCTGACTGCTAAGCCGGGGTTCGATTCCCACTCAGGACAAATCTTTGTGAAATGAGCACGATTTTTTCTGTGTCTTGGTGTAATTTATCTATGTATAATCTATAATAATATGTTATATGTAACTATGTGAGTTTATGCAGTAAAACTTTATGCAGGGCACACTAACAAATTAATGTATGCAAACCATGTGAACACTATAATTTTCCAGTATAAGCTGATCTCGCATTGTATAGGATTTCCGTACACTGAGAGGTCAGCATAAACTGGAAATATATCTATAGCTACTTTATTAAATAAAGCTGAAGAGTTTGTTTGTTTGTATGAACGCGCTAATATCAGGAACTACTGGTCCGATTTGAAAAATTCTTTCACTGTTAGATAGCCCACTTATTGAGGAAGGCTATAGGCTATAATTTGCACCGGTAACCGATGCCCACATTGCCCACGCGAGCGGAGCCGCGAGCAACAGCTAGTAGCTTGATATGTAGCCGTGTGTACCATTCATCATATCATCGGTTTAACCCTTGCTTATCATCTTTTTAACATGTTATCTTTTCATAACTATCTTTATCTTATTCCAGATTCTAGCCACATTTGCCTCATCCTTACTATCACTGACTGGTGGACTAGTTTTTGGTATCACCGCGGTGCTGCTACCTCAATTGGAAAATGACCCTTATTACCCGTACGATAAGGCCTATGACTCATGGATCGGTAAGTGTTAAATTTTCTAAATTTATATTATTATTATAAAGCTGAAGAGTTTGTTAGTTTGGTTGAACACGCTAATCTCAGGAACACTGGTTCGATATTTTTTTATAGCTTCATTGGCTATTAGTGTTGTAACCAAAGATATCCCATTACATTTCAAATGCCAATAGTTTCTCTTTAAAATAGTAAATAAATATTAATTTGAGGGGCTCGTGTCTAAGTGTAAGCCGTACGGTTCCACCAATAATAAAGGTTAAGCCACGTTCGCCGCGGTTATTCCGTGGATGGGTGACCATTCATAAACATACCGCGACCGCTCCGTGCATCGAAGAGCACGTTAAACCGTTGGTCCCGACTGATAAACAGTGATCTTTGACAGTCGTTAAGTCATTACAATTCTGACAACCAACAAGTTTTACTATGGAATACTGTATTATACATTTTATACACCAATGGGTTGTCGTGATCAGATAAGCAGTCCGGTAACACTGGCAGCCGACCCCAACATAGCTTGGGAAAAGGCTAGGTTGATGATGAATTAATATCTGCAATAATTTATTTTTTTATAAAAGATTTTATACTTAATGAGTAGGCATGAACAACGTGAACATAAACATGATATTTCTTATTCAATTTGAACACACAGGCCTTGACGTCATTGAATATGTGAATATCTTAGGAGATAACTCACTTAAAATAATTCCGGAACCTGTTGGCTGTACCTATTAGGTAGAAAGAACATTTACTATTTTTTTTAATCTTTATTAATTTAGAGGCTTTTATTACAAAGTAATATGTTAGCCCCGTGGCCTATTTTAATATACTAACTATCTTACTACGATAGGAGGCAGAGGGAAACGTTTTTGTGCATATATCTTAAATAGGTCTAACGCCGCATTAGAACTAGGGTTACTTAGGATATTAATGAAAAGTCTCACATCATACGTTAAGATTATATGTGCGCATCAACATGTCTCTTTGCCCCGGTATTTGACACAGTCCATCAGCATGTGTTGGACATCATCAAGGACTCCGCAAGTAGTTATCACAATTCGGATTATCAACTTTTTTCATGAGATGTCCAAACTTCCTAGAAAGAGCATTTAATTTGGACACAGCACAGAGACACAATTACAATAAATAAACAACATAAACACTAAACAACATAACTAAATTAAAAAACAAAAAAGAAAACTCCAAAAACATAGGTACATATAATGTGTCTCACGAGTTCACGACTGACCCAATGGTACACAGGTAAATTAAATTATATGGTAGGTACTTCGTGCGCATTTATGATGTGCAAGGTCATGAAGGGGCAAAAAAACGAATGGATAAAAGGCAAACATATAAATCGTAGGAAGGGATAACCGACAAAAATCTAAAACACACGAACGAAGTCGCTAGAAACTGAACAACTTTTCCCAAGGAACGTACCTAAGTCGAAAAATTTCAATTTTTCATACAAACATAAGTCACGTGACCTGTCACTTTTTATGAATATTTCATTTTAAGATTTCGACCTACATTCCTTGGGGAAAGCTGTTCAGTTATATGCACCTAATTACCTCGTAGAATATAAGCACTCTATAAAATTTAATCCTGTATACAGACTAACTAGCAAATGCTTGTTCCAAGTCGGGGTGTTCTTTGTGCATGTGATTTGAATGTTTGTGAAACCCCCGCGACACAAGGATTAAATTCCTTAGTGCGGGCGTCGTTTTTTTTTTTTTTTAACAAAGAACAAAGTAACAAAGAACTAGCTAATTACCGGATATAATAATACTAGTGAATAAAGCGAAAGAAGGATGGGCAATTTGCGTTACCCCGGGACAATAGATGCTCAATAAATATTAGACACACAAGCATCCATCAATCAGATGAAAATTGTAAAATGGATAGGCCATACGCCAGTGTTGCGTTCGGTGCAAACACAATATTACGTAGTCATAAGATATTCTTCAACACTTTTTATTCCTATTGTATGTACTTAGTTTCGGACTGTAAATTTTTCTATCCAATTTTTTTTATTAAATTGATATTGTATACCTTCGGATTTTTTGTTCTTTAAACATTAATCATTAAGTTTATCTGTTTATATTGAATGACGCATTGGTTTTTTTATACGAACAAAGTAACAATGTCTTTTAGTTCTCATTGATAAAGCTTTTAAAATTTCAACTAAATGTAGATACTAAACATGTTTTTTTTTTGTTTTCCAGCGTCCATCTCACCTTTAGCCATGATTCTGGGCTGTGTGTTCTCAGGATTCATGAGTGATGGCCTCGGCAGGAGAGCAGGTCAAATAACCCTGGTAGTCCCCTTCACCATTGGCTGGATAACTATGGGCTTCGCGAAAGATAATACTACCATGCTTATAGGAAGGTTCATCACAGGAGTTAGCACGGGGGCTGTTAGACCCAACAGTATTGTCTACATCGGAGAAATAACAGATCCGAAGTACAGAGCCGCGGCTTTATTTTGTCCAACATTATTACTACATGTAGGAGCTCTAATGAGTCATACTATAGGAAAATATGTTTACTGGAAAACCAGCTGTTTCGTCTTTGCTTTACCTAATTTGTTATGTATAACGATTCTAATGTGTTTGATGGAGAGTCCGCTCTGGTTGCTATCAAAAGGCAAGATCGAAGACGGTACAAAATCTTTTAGACAATTCAGGGGAACCAGTGAAGCGGCAGAGAAAGAATTAGCGAAAGTTCTAGAGGAGACTAAAGAGAGAAGTGGAATTTCCGCCTTCAAAGAAAGCGTGAATTTAATATTCAGTAAACCGTTTTTGAAGTCTTTGTCAACGGTATTCTTATTATTTGTAGCTGTGCAGTGGTGTGGGATAAACACCTTATCTTTTTACGCTCAAACGATATTTGAAAAGACCTTTGCAGGGGATATTGATGCGTACAGTTTAATGTTAGGGACTGATGGCTTAAGAATATGTACAGCAGTAGTTATGTGCTTAGTCGCTAAAATAATTCCCCGAAAAAAAACTTTTGTTGTGAGTTGTTTTATAACTACTACTGTACTTGTAGGTTTAGTGATTTACTTGTATCTCAATCCTAAAGGTATGGTTTGGTTAGCTGTTACCTTCATGGTCATTTATATAGCTATTGCCAGTGTTTTAACAAGCATATCATGGTCGTTTGTAGCAGAAATATTTCCAGCAAAAGTACGTGGGTACGGCTCAGGGATAAGTTCGGGATTATCGTTTATTTTATTATTCATATCTGTTAAAGTCTCACCAGAAGTCATGTGGAGGTATGGTGAACAAGTAATGTATGCAGGATTTGCGGCGTCTACACTATTATCTGGTATAATTTTGTATTTCATAATACCAGACACGAACGGGAAGACTTTGCAGGAAATTGAAAATGAAATGTTTAAAAAAAAAGGGAATGAGAAAAATACTCTTAATTTACAAAGTATACCAGATAATACACCGGTATAATTTATCATTTAGATACATTAAAAAATAATAAAAATTTAATTAGAAAATCTTAGATTTAATGTAAATTAGAATTAGGTGTAAGAATCTTATTTATACAGAATATTATTGAAAAGGTATATTATCCAAAAGACGTGAAGAGTGTATCTTGTACAGAAATGGTTTACGAGATTTCAGGTCAAAATGAGCTAACTATATGATTGATAATGTGGTGTTGGTTTTTGCGAATGTTAGACGTTGAAATAGGTACAACTACTTTTAAACGGAGATTCCGTTTAAAAGTAGTTGTATTTCAACGTCTCGCAGTTAAAAATAAATGAAGGTAGAACGAGCAACATCTAATGTCAAGACAAATACCACCTCAGTCTGCCCGTGACTATGACTTCAAGGCGTCGAAACGGTGAACTACAATCAAAATAAACCGCGATAGAATCCGTTTCAATATATGATTGATATCGAATTTCCTATGGCAAATATTATAAAAGCAAGTATAATATACTCAAAATGATAGCAAATGGCTTACCGCATTACGAGAGCCCCGCCATCGTAAAATGAATACATCGCTTCAACGGTCTGTTTATGATTTTTGATGTCGAATTGAGGCGAAAAATTGGATTTTCATACCGACTCTAATATAATATCTTGGGACACAGCTCACACACGGCCATCTGATCCCAAACTAGGCAGAGCCTGTGCTATGGTAACCAGACAACTGATAAACATACTTATATATTTCTAAATACATACTTATTATAGATAAATAACACCCAGACACAGAACAAATGATCGTGCTCATCACACAAACATTTGTCCTGGGTGGGAATCGAACCCACGACCTCCGGCTTAGCAGTCAGGGTTCCAACCACTAGACCAACAGGCCCGTCAAGACCTCTCTACAGTACTCTATACCAGATGTACTTCCCAACTTTTTGATTCTTATCCTTTCGGTAACATCTTGTACAATAAATTTGTTAAAAATTACACTACTTGAGTTTAATTTTAATTTTGTGATAATTAGATAAATATTTCTGTTAAGCGCTGTGAATACTCTATACTCAAGACTTATTGCATTCCATGTGTATTACATAGATGGTGTAACAAGGTAAAAGTTCAATAAGGACCCTGTCGGGCACAGCAACATTAGGAGAAAGGAGAAAGGATCTAATTGCCAAATACGAAACATCTATGTTGCCTCATGCTGTCTCTGTCACTTTAAGGTGTGAAGTAGCGACAGATAAACATTTAAGAGCATATTGAAGATTCCTGTTTCAGTATTCTAATTTCGGGGGTAAGTATATTGGACAACCAAAAACAAGGTTGTAATCAGTTTGAATTTATATAATACTATTATGTTGCCTCAGTAAAGTTTACATATTTTGTATTTTAGTTCTAAAATATGGAACATTTGGCATTGGACTGTGCGTCGACACAACGCTCTCAACAATCTCTAAAAATATAAACTCCATTCAACTTCAGATGTATAAAATCAAAGAAAAACGGCTGAATTAAAGATTTATTTTTATTATTAATATAAAAAAACTTAACAAAACAAAAGCAGTCTCAACAGTACAGTCACTTGGTTACTTTGCAGAGTTTTCAACGGCATCTTGTCTGACTGGTCCGGTGTGTGTTATAGGCACAGTTCTCTCTCCGGATATAACTTCAGGTTTCTTAGGAGCTATAACTGTAAGAATCCCATCTGACGATAACCTTGACTCCACATTGTCTGGATTACTATCTTCAGGTAACTTAAATCTTCTGATGAACTGTCTAGAGATATAGCCGTGTTCATCTTCTTTTTCTTCATGTTTTCCCTCAATTACGATGAATCCATTACTTGTTTTGACTGTAATTTCATCTGGTGCAAAATGTTGAACGTCTACGTTGATCTGCCACTTGTCTTTATCAATTTTGATGGACGATCCTCCTTTTGGCCACCACGGTTGGACTCCAGCGATGATTGGGCTTATAGGGCTAACAGCAGCTGACACGATATCATCAGGCGTGATTGCTAACCCAAAATTCTGGTCGAGCAACCTCTTCGGCCATTGTGGAAGGTCGTAATTGAGGAAGTAGGGTCGGAGTGGCATTGTGTTATCTATAGAGCGTATCTTGTTGGTCTACGAGAATAGGATCGCGTCCCGTTTATATATGAGCGGGTATCGTGACTCACCTTTGGCAAGAGATCAGTATTTAGAGCGAGAAAGTTCCCGATGCATTCGATAGTGACGTTTGAAACGTTGGCGTGTACCTAAATACGTGGGTACATTATTATATCATGATGTTTACTAATACATAATTATATTCGTGTGCGGGTTTCTGACGTACGTTTTATTAACTCCATCGTTATTTTATTTGAATGAACGAGGAATGAACGGTCAAACATGCTATTTTTGGGCCTGTCGGTTAGTGGTTAGTGACCCTGACTGCTAAGCCGGAGGTAATGGTTCGATTCGCACCCAGGACAAATCTTTGTGTGAGGAGCACGATCCTTTGTTCTGTGTCTGGGTGTAATTTATCTATAATATGTATGTATTTGTAAACATATAAGTATGTTTATCAGTTGTCTGGTTGCTAAAGTACAGGTTTTTCCTAGTTTGGGATCAGACAACCGTGTGTTGTCCCTAAATATATTATTATTCACTGTTTTGTTAAAGTTTTTTGGTAAATAATTTAGGCTGTCCGACTTTGTTGTCAAATAATATACAATATGTTATTGAATTGCGATAATGTTCTGCATTATACGAAATGCCGTATTGCACGCCTCATAAGCGAAGCGTTGAGGTGGGTATTACTGTCAGTTTACGCACACCGAGTGATTCTCCAACTTAAAATGTCACTTTTTTTATTCTTTATTGCTTTTATAAGTGAATATAAATAGACCAATGTTGAGAAAAAACACTATTTTTAACACTCATGATATTTTTAAATATCTTTTTATTATTTAAACTAATTAAATAATTGTTTAAAAAAGTTCTGTCTTGGACGTCCGTGTGTCTGTATGTACGGATCCCGTATCTTGTGGTCACGATAACGAGCGAAATACTTCACTTATCGAGTTGGTTTTTTTATAGGCTTTTTATAGTATTTTGAGGAATGGAAGCCTATTACTTTTCACGGTATAATTCCATGTAGTTTAATTATTATTTACAAATAATCTCAATTTTATTGTAATGAATGAGATTAAGAGGCGTGCACTCTTGGATTTTCCAACTATTTATTAATGGAGACGCATAGAAAGTATTGTTTATGATTGATATTGGTGTTTAAAAAAGGTAGGATAGCTATAGTAGCAAACCACAGATTTACTTAAAGACATAACAAAAATCTAATTAATGTGAAAAATAACATACAATAATAACAAAACGCCTTCGAGGTGATGCGAACATCTCTCGTCTCGCTTCGTTATTTATTTTTAGATCGAATCAATAAGTGCTTGTTGATAGCAGATATTATATTTTGTACCTTGGTTATGTAGAGGTAATTCCATGTAGTTTAATTATTATTTACAAATAATCTCAATTTTATTGTAATGAATGAGATTAAGAGGCGTGCACTCTTGGATTTTCCAACTATTTATTAATGGAGACGCATAGAAAGTATTGTTTATGATTGATATTGGTGTTTAAAAAAGGTAGGATAGCTATAGTAGCAAACCACAGATTTACTTAAAGACATAACAAAAATCTAATTAATGTGAAAAATAACATACAATAATAACAAAACGCCTTCGAGGTGATGCGAACATCTCTCGTCTCGCTTCGTTATTTATTTTTAGATCGAATCAATAAGTGCTTGTTGATAGCAGATATTATATTTTGTACCTTGGTTATGTAGAGGGCAATGACTTTAAGTCCAGACGGCACGGGGCACGGATCAGATAACTTGTATATTTGACTAGCCTTTGCTCACGGCTATGCCCGTGTGGTCGGTTAGTATTAAAGTGTAGAAAATTTAAGACAAAGATGTAATATTTAAACCAGTTTCAATACTTTTTTGTCATTTACTAGCTGTTTCCCGCGACACCGCCCGCGGTACCTAATTTTTTAGTAAAAAAATATAGCCTATGTTACTCAGGGTAAATGTAGCTTTCTAATGGTGAAAGATTTGTTTTAATCGGCACACTATTTTTTGAGTTTATTCATTACAAACATACACACAAAAGAACAAATCATTCCTCTTTACAATATTAGTGTGGATTAAAATTGCTGAGATATCTAGATTCCAGTCTTTATAAAAATACTAGATAATATTACTCCTCGACCAGTCTTTCTGTTTAATAAGCCACCGACGCAAAAAAAAGATGTTTTCTAAGTACTGTTCTAGGTGAAGCCGACTACATGTGGTTAAATATAGATGTATCCTACTTATTTTTTTAACAACAATACAAGCTTACAATTCAATCAAGATATCGCTTATATGCTAAACCACAATCTATACTAATATTATAAAGCTGAAGAGTTTATTTGTTTGTTTGAAGGCGCTAATATCAGGAAGTACTGGACCGATTTGAAAAATTCTTTCACTTTTAGATAGCCCACTCATTGAGGAAGGCTATAGGCTATAATTTGCGATAACCGACGCTCACACAGGTGGAGCCGCGCGCAAAAGCTAGTTTATAGATATTTAAAGTTTGAAACAGCAATAATAAAATACAGACTACGATTTACTATCTAGGTAGGTTCAATCAGCATCACTTTTCAGGAAGGCTTAAATATTGTAGCACACTGTTGCTAATAACATTGGTTATATGTTGTATCATAAAAGATGTCTCCAGTCGAATGTCTGCAAAAAAATCGGCCAAGTGCGAGTCGCGCACCGAGGGTTCCGTACAAACTAGGGATGTTATGGATATATAATTTCGGATCCGGATATGCATATGGATATTGGTAAAAAATAATATCGGTTTCGGTTACGGTTATGGATATTAAATTATTTCGGATTATCCGATAGTTTCGGTTACGGATATGGATATCCATAACAACACTGGTACAAACCTAAGTTAAAAATTATTATATGATGTAATTAAAAATTTACGGTTAAAGCCATTTTTAACGGTTAATTAATAAATGGCTTTCACCGTAGGGCTGTTGTCGGGTTGTGGGGAGCACCAACATGGTGGATATGAGAGTAATCTTTGTTGATGCTGTCCAGTGTTGAAGTTCAAAATTTTATAATAATAGGATGAAACCTCAATAATAATAATAAATATAGTGAAAGGAAAAATAATATACGGGCGATCTGAGGACGGGAAGTGGATGGGGGTCTGTTTTTAAGGGTAAAAAACGGTTTATCTCTATTTTCTGTCCAGCTGTCTATATATAATCGCGGATAACAGGCAGCTGAACGAATTGAAAGAAACAAATCATAAAATGACTCTTTATTTATCGTCGTGGTGTGATTTTAGGTCGTGGCCGGCAGGCTGTAGAACCAGGCCCCACTCTCTCCACACTCTTCGTAGAACTTGCACTTACACTTGGCTTCCTTACAGACTTCCCGTATGTTATAGGGACAGACACTGGCTCCGTAGGCAAACGAGAATCAGATTGAGCTCTAGGAGCAACTATTGTGAGCACGCCATCCGATGAAAGTCTCGACTGAATTTTGGAAGGTACGCAACCTTCAGGTAGCTTGAACTTTCTTACAAATTGACGCAACGTGTACCCTTGAGCTGATTTTTTTTCTTGTCTGCCTTCGATTATCACGTATTCTGGATGAGCTTTAACTTTGAGTTCATCTTTATTGAACTGTCGAACATCCACTGATAATTGGAACCTGTCTTTGCCAATTTTGATTGTAGGTCGCAAACTTCTTGAGCATGCTACGGATGTTAGGAAAGCAGGACGCAAATAACTCAATGCCAATAGTGGATAAGGAATCATTTTAGGATTTTTGTTATTTTTTTTTATAAAAAATCAACTACTTTTTCATTTTGAATATTCTTATTTGTCAATTTGACACTATGTGACCGATATTTTTTTTAACAAATTTTTCTTTTTTCTTTTGACGGCCCTGTTTATGGCATTGGATTCAGTGTAGTATTAAAAAGGCGATAAAGTTGATAAATTAGACTTTTTAGACCAGCTCAGAATTGAATTTATAGTGGTAATGATTCCGTGTAGAATATTTCTGTTTTCATTGCGTTAACACCTCATGTACCATACTATATACTCGTTTTTTTTATTAATTTTATTTTGTAGGCATTGTAGGTATGGTAAAAACATGGTAAATTAAATGGAAGGAAAATCGTGAAATGCCTGCGCAACTGTAAACGAGTTACAAACCGAGTTTCGCAATAAAATTATTATTTATAACTTAATTCACACGAAATAAGTACTCGTAAGTGACCCATTTGATTAAAAGTTAACATGCACCATGTTTGTTAGAGAGAATTGATAATCTGATTGACCCTATCGATTGATTTCATTAAAGTACAGGGTGTTAATTTTTCGGATTCCTGCCCCTTTGATTCTCGGGTTGACCAAGAGTATTAAAAAAAAAATGTACTAATGAATTTTATTGCCATTAAAAAATAAAATAAAATAATGTTTCTTATGAGTATAATTTTCTATCGCCAGTATTTAGAGTACTTCCCTCCAGGTGGCATTAAAAATCCACTCAGTATTATTAACCAGTTATTAAATACATCTGTTTTAGGCTTTGCTTTAGGCATAGTAAGCTAGCTTACGACCCCAGTTTATTGAAAACAATAGCAATGGCGCTTAGCATCACTCATTTATTAGGCATGTGCATTGTAAAATCAAAGTAGCTTGAATTGGTTTATCTCATGATGGCCATGTTACCATTATTGGAAAGGGTTGAATAAAAAACACTTTTAGGAAGATATAAATAAATCAAGTTTAATAGCGCACTTAAAATTAAATTACAAACAAAATTAGTCTTAGATTAAGCTTAGGAATGCAAAATTAAATGCTAATGGACTAGATGAGGACCACAACCACTTTACTGCTCTTCTCCTTCAGTGGCTGGGGGTGGGGCAGCCTCGGTGACAGAGTCCGAGGCCGCTTACTCCTCGGGGGCCGGCTGTGCCCCGGAGTCCTCCTGCACGGCCGGGGCCACAGTAGCCGCGGGAGCCACATTAGCCCCAGAGGCCACATTAGCCGCGGGGGCCACATTAGCCGCGGGGCCCACATTAGCCGCGGGGGCCACATTAGCTGCAGGGTTCACTTTAGCCACGGGGGCCACATTAGCTGCAGGGGCCGCATAAGCCGCGGGAGCCAAATAATCCGCGGGGGGCCCATAACCCGCGGCGGCACCATAAGCCGCCTGGGCACCATAAGCCGCAAGGGCCGCATAAGTCGCGTGGGCCGCGTGGGCCGCACAAGCCGCGGTGTCTGCATAAACAGCGGGGGTCGGCGCCCCCCCTGGGAAAGGGTGCATCCCTGGGCCCAGATGGACATGGCCCAGATGGACATGCCCCGGAGGCATACCAGGTCCGTGGGGTAAGAACCCAGGGTCAAAGAGGCCCTGCTTCGCTTCCTTACGTACTGGCCCAGTGTGCATTATGCGGACTTTTCTCTCTCCTATGATGCAGTCTGCCTGTAGTGGCGCGGTGATGGTGAGCACGCCATCGTTGGAGATGCGCGACTCCACATTCTCGGGCGTCGCGCCCTCCGGCAGTGCATACCGTCGTACGAAATGCCGGCTGATGCACCCGTGCTCGTCCAACTTCTCCTCATGCTTGCCTTCTATCACAACGCACTTGCCGACGATCTTCACAGAGATATCTTCGGGTGCGAAGTGTTGGACATCCAGGTTCACTTGGTAGTGGTCCCTATCGGTCTTGATGGTAGAGCCGATTTCGCGCACAAATGGCTTCACTTGACGCCACGTTCTGAAGTAGTCGTCGTTCTTTAGGGGCCCAGCTGCGGTCAGCAGGTCATCATCAGTGATGGGCAGCCCGAATTCCTGCTGCAGAAGCTGATAAGGCCGATGATGTATACGGGGAGGCCAGGGCGGATGCGGGTGAATGCGACTCTCGCACTCCATTAATAGTGGTAGCATAGACATTATCTCAAACCACTTTCACTTTAATTTGGTTATATGATAGCAATAAATTCCAAGAGCAAGTTATCACTTATACAGCTCGTATAATAAATGAACGTCGGCCGGCGAATGCGCGCCGTATTTATAGACTCGGGACAGCGCCATCTGGTGTCGAGTAGAATGATCAAGAATAATCCGTTATCACCACGCCACACTACTGCACGTTATCACACACATGCGAGGCTTTTTGTCTGGATGTATCTATATCTGTCGCCAATTTTCGGGAAGTTCGATGACAGGGTAATCAAATGGACTGTTTGTAAACAAGTTGGTAGATTTGTTGAGTGAGCTTGTTTTACGTGTTTCAGATACCTACAGGTAAAACACAGGTGTACTTAGTAGGTACATATTAAGGTCTTATATATTATAATAGATTGAACGCTATGTTTTGCTACAGAAGCATACAAATTTTATAATTATGAAAAATTAAAAACAAAATTTACAAATTTATAAATGACTAGTTGTTTCCCGCAGCTCCGCCCGCGGTCTTTTTTTTTAAATATAATTCTATAAACCTCACGGAGCCCGAGACCTTTCCAACGAATGCAACACCGTGGAAATCGGTTCGTGCGTTCTCGAGTTATAGCGTCAGGAAGGAAAACCCGACTTATTTTTATATAGTAGAAGACTAGCTGTTTCCCGCAGCTCCGCCCGCGGTCTAAAATTTTTTTATGTAATTGAGAATTTTCTTTACTATAAACCTCACGGAGCCCGAGACCTTTCCAACGAATGCAAAACCGTGGAAATCGGTTCGTGCGTTCTGGAGTTATAGCGTCAGGAAGGAAAACCCGACTTATTTTTATATAGTAGAAGATTACACTAATTTAACGTCATTGATTCTACTTCACAATAGGTATTAAAATAAATTAAATTGTTCTTGTGTTTTGGAACGTAAAAATAAAAAAAAACTTCTCACGATTTTTGAGCTTCTATCACGTTGGTACCTATACCTACAAATAACTGCAAGACAAACATTTGTATAGTTTTTAATATTTAGCAACTATGCAAGCTTTCCAAATAATTTTAAACTATATTAACGACCAAGTCATTTTATTTGAATTTATTGGTATAATAATTATACTAAAAATGCTGCTTATTATATTAACAAGGGAGTTATGTTTTGACTTTTTATACCTTAATACCTAAGCATTTTAAAAATCAGGCTGTAACTAAATTAGTACATTAAACTATCTTAAGATCTTTTAATATGATTCAAAGTCCATCTATAAATCAACGCGAACAATGTCGTGTTATAACCTAAGAATAATCATGTTTTAATCTATGGAATATCGATATTCAAGTATCAAATATTAACAAATCTACTTAATTACAGACTGTCTGATCTCCCCTTATAACGAAAGGTATCATATAGGCATACACAAATTGAGGACTGTTGAGTCAATACACAGATTTATATGAAATAGTTATGTCGACGTCCTGTCTGGCTGTATTGATCGGTTTAATATCTCTCTCCAGCACAGGTAAACTCGTAAATAACCTTTCATGTGTATCGAAGCTTCCAGAAGGACCATTGAACGACAAAGGACTACCTACATGGTGTAATTTGTGTGTGATATTAAATCTGCCATCCCTTTGAAATTGGCAGACATGGTGGGCGTGGGGTCTTTGTGTTGTATCGCGGGGGTTTATTTTTTAATATAGGTATTGTTAATGCAAATAATGGAAATTACTAGAGCACGAACGAGAGAGGGGATTAAGTAAAGAGAAAAAGTACAGTATTTGTTTATTGATTAGAAATTAGAGAAGCCACACACATGTCGCTTATTATTTTAAATGTTATTGTTATTAAGATATCTCATTAACCATGACATTTTAAAATTTATGAAACTGTGTACCAAAGAAAATAGCCTCCACAGTCATAAAAAATTTAGTCTTTTTCAGTTCCAAACGCAAACATTATGCATTGCATTGTTATTTTCGCCGACAGAAGAGTTTATTTTAATATGATTGTATTAATATTCTAGGTTTCGAATTAATCATGCTTGCGTCTGATAAGTTTTGAGGCTATCATATGCAAGCAAATGGCTAGGGTGTCGGGCTTGCGATCATGTGTTTCTCGTTCGAAACCCAGCCATTGCACTACCGACGTAAACCCATTAGTTAAAGAAGCGTTTTTTTATTCCTTAAATACTAAATCTCATTATCATAATTAGTAGACTTCACGGATAGCCGACTGGTCACTACGCTGATTACCACTGTGCGCGACGTGCTGCGGGTTCGATCCCCACATGAGACAAGCATTTGTGTGATTCACAAATGCTTGTTCCAAGTCTGGGTGTTCTTTGTGTATGTGATTGAATGTTTGTGATACCCCCGCTACACATTCAAGGATTAAATTCTTTAGCGCGGGCGTCGTTTTTAAAGAAAATGCTTTAAAGGATAAATTGTGGTATTTTCCACGTTATTCCTCTTTTTCCTGCCAATCCACAATTTATTGATACTTCACTTATAAAGTACTCTGTGTACTTAACGACCCAACTTTATTTTTACTCTCTTATCCAAATATCCTGCTTGACGTTTACTTATGTGCCAGTATTAAAATTGATCTTATGACTAAAGAGGTTTCCTATTTACAAACCTATTTATAACAAACTAGCTGCCCGGACAGACTTCGTTCTGTCAAAAGTAAATTAATTAAAGTAATTCCCGAGTTTAGGAACAGTTTTTTTTTTACTTATTATTTATGTTTTAAAATAATGTTTTACCTTTAAAACCTTCCCTGGACTTCCACAAACATTTCAAGATCAAAATCAGCTAAATCGGTTCAGCCGTTCTCGAGTTTTAGCGAGACTCACGAACAGCAATTGATTTTTATATATATAGATAGATTAGTTTCTAGTCTCCCACATATTTTTTTAAGCCTTTAAAGAAGGGAGTACAATGCTGAGTACTACGGCATTACATATTTAAATTGGAACTAGTATTATCTAAAGTCGTGGTGGCCTAACGGTTCAATGACCGGATTCGCATGCACATGGTTGCAGGTTCGAACCCAGGCAAGTACCGATGTGACTTTTTCAAAGTTAAATGTACTTTCTTAATCATTCTAAGACATCATTGACAAACGGTGAAGGAAAACATCGTGAGGAAACCTGGATTCCAAAATTTTGGAATCTGAAATCGCCAACCCGCAATGAGCAAGCGTGGTGATCAAAGCTCATTCCTTCTCTATATGGGAAGAGGCCTGTGCCCAGCAGTGGGACGTTTATAGGCCGGTATTAAGTATTAGTATTATCTAGAATGAATGACCGTGACGATACACAATTCTTTCTGTCTACCATTGATTAAGGGTCAACACTAATACTCGTACAAGTACGCAGAGAAACTTCCAGAAAAAACTGTCTGATATAGATTAATTAATAACATTTACTTGAAAATGAATTCCGTTCTTAATAAAATTTTGTTTACAATAGAGATTGGGTAGCTAATAGTTACTTACTTTAAATAATTGTTTAAATTTAATTAGAGGCTCATGCCTTTTGTTTATCTTTTTTTTCATAACTGGCTGTTGCCTGCTGCTCCGCCCGTGGTCCCTATTCTTTCTCATAAGAAATAAAGTCTATTTTAATCAGGGATAATCCCTACATTCTGGCGAAGTGAAGCCTTTCAAACTGTGTCTTATCAACTCAGTTGATCGTCCGAAAGTATCGTCACTCGTCATGGTCAAGCGCTAGTGCTAATATCTCCTTGATTTTAAGTTTAATGGCGGTGTAAGTAGTGTATGAGTGACACAATGCAATAAATATGTAGACGACAACGAAAGTGGATACATATTGCTCGATGCACACATCAATATTCAGGCATAAATATTAGCTTATGAAGATTTCTATATCTAGGTGTTCTTAGTTATTAATATGTAATAAGTAATCCATGGGTGTAATATTTTTTTATATTCGGTTCAGTAGTTTTATCATTACAAACATACAACAATACTAATCTTTGTCATAATTATTATTATTATTTATTTATTTATCAAAATACATGGACTACTTAGTATATGTGTATACTTAGTAATTATAGAAATAGATCACATAGGTACCCTAATATAGTACCTATGTAGGTAGAAAATTTAATTAAAATTTTATAATACAATCGATTGCTACATAATGTAATGAGATTATTTTGTACTTCAGAAGGAAACTTCAAAAGGAAAGACGTAGGTAGGTATTAAATTAGCTGTATTTCCCAAATTAAAAAGATTTTTGTAATGTTAATTACGATTACGAAGATACCCAAATACCTTTTTCAAAATAACTTTAGTTATTCATCTAAGACTTAAAACTGTATTAAGAAAAATATAGGTCTGTACCTATTTTATGATTAATCTGTGTCTTAAATAATACCTACGTATCCATGAAATAAACTACAACTTCACAGTCATATCGAATACAAAACATTAGTCCTATGACAACTATGGCAACATTTATTTAAAGTGCAAGATACGTACCTACAAAGATCATACAAAAATCATATTCTAATTATTGCAATAATTTATCTTTAAAAAGCGCTGGAAAATATTTTATAAAAATATGTACAGCTTCACATCTTTGGAAGCGTCCTCCCCTTAAATAAGTACCTACTTGATTTTATTGGAATAGTAACATTATATGGAACGGGCGCAGAATGTTCTGGACGATTCTCGGCGCAACTCGTAGTCAATAACCCCAGTTACGTCGGTCGTCAGGGCTTAACAATGCGCGGACCGCTTTTACTGTCACTGAACTAAAATAAATTAAGTATTTTGTGCTAAACTATTTTTTTGTATTATTCAAAATGTATGTTGTGCCATACTATAATATCGATTACAATATGTAAATGTAAAAAAACTGATTTCTTAACATGCAATAGGGATACGGACTAGGTATGATAAGTAAAAATCTATTTAAGCCGTAAATTAGATACTGAAAAATGTAAGGTAAGTATTTTTTAGAAACAATAAAATCTTACAGAGATAAGGCACGTTAAAGTTCGGAAGTCGGAACTTGTGACGTCAGAAGTTGGCGAAAATAGTAGTTGCAAAGGACGTGCAAGTTGCGACTACTATTTTCAGTTATTATTCGCTATACCTAACTAAAAATCGCTGTATCTAAGTAAAAATTCGTTATTTCTAAAAAGTAATATTACTCAAAAATACGTGTTTATTTATTTTTTCATTATTAAGGAGGGAATAAAAAAAATTCCATTCCATTTTTCAATTATTGTTATTTAAACACCAAACTTCTGACGTATTCCTACAATGATGATCGATTCCTACAAAATCGATTTACAGTTACCAAAGATGTCGCGTCACAAACAAAAAAAAAAATACAGTCTTATTGAGAGCCTCCTACTTTAGAAGCGAGTTAAAAATATATAAAATAAATATATCGTACTCACTTTCTTTTCGCTAAATTTATTTCATGATGTAAGAGAAAAAAACATTCTCCTTTTAGTTTTATTTTATTACTAATAGAAATACATTGCTTTATTTATTAAAGATTTAACAGGAGTTATGTTTTATACCAATAACAAAACCATAAAACATTATAAATAAACGTTATTCTTTCACAAAAAGTAAAGCGACCCTTCATTTGTGCTCCCCTGAATGACGCAGCAGCTGACTAATCCTTCGAGCATTTTCTACTCCGTACTAGATGGCGCTGCGACGGATATATAAAGCCGGCCAGAGCGCGGCAAAGGCATTCAGTCTCTTTGCATTCAGTTGAAAAACAAGCGAACTTGCAAGAAGTGAACTTCAAGCGCTCTCACAGCTCTAAAGCGAATCACTGCGATTTTTTCGGAGTTATTTGAAGAAAGATTTATTAAAAATCTTGTAAAATGTCTCTCATTCCGTACTTCTTCGACGATTTCGGTTTCCGCCGCCCGCGCCGTCTTATGGACCAACATTTCGGCCTTGCTTTAACACCGGAAGACCTGCTGTCTGTTGCCGCTGGACCCTTGCTGTCCAACGAATACTACCGGCCATGGAGACACCTTGCAGCGGCGGCGAGGGACGTCGGCTCAAGCATTAAAGCGGAGAACGACAAACTTCAGATCAACTTGGACGTTCAGCACTTCTCACCGGAAGAGATTTCTGTGAAGACGGCTGATGGTTACATTGTGGTTGAGGGTAAGCACGAGGAGAAGAAGGACGAGCACGGGTACATCAGCCGGCAGTTCGTGCGGCGGTACGCGCTGCCGGAGGGCGCGGCACCCGAGACCGTGGAGTCGCGCCTCTCCTCCGACGGCGTGCTCACCATCACCGCGCCACGAAAAGTCCCAGACGCCATCAAGGGAGAAAGAAAGGTCCCCATATCCCAAACGGGACCGGTCCGCAAAGAAATCAAAGACCAGAGCAACGGCACCGAGGAACCAAAGGAAAAGTAAATTTATGTGATTTTCTGTTTGCAGCGTAATTTTGTGATAGGTACTATTGTGTGTTGAGTCTCAAGTATTCCAAATATGGCGGTGCCATTTAAGACTGTTAATTGTAATTAAAAATAAATTTTAAGTTTCTGAATTAAAAGGTGTTTTATTGATTTTTGTCCTTTAATGAGTATTGTTTCAAAAATTAGATTGCTATATGTGGGTAGTCTAAAGTTTTTTATTCTCACAACAAAAATATATAGGTATATCTGTGTTTCTTATAGTGTCTAATAATTACAAGTAATGGTATCGTATATAACATTTTAAAGTGAAATTCTAACTTACACGTAAGAGCTCCATGCGAATGATATTATACTTAATATATAATATATTGAACATCTAAGGACTCATACCTAACTTCAGTCTATCTAAAAATCTTTCTCTTTTCTGTAAATTGTCTTATTGCTGTTGTGTTACCATAAAAATACCGAGACCGCTAAGAAAATATTTTCTACTATAGAAACAATCCAATTTTGCTAATTATTCATGAATAGACTGCGTAATTCCGGCTATGTTTGTACACATACTGCTTCTTTCTATTAATGCAAATGTTTTCTTTTCTAGAGGTACATCAATGGGTAAAAAAATAATCACATTTTGTACGAATTCTCTTTATTTAGCTACAACAAAATGACATAAGACCCCGTCAGCTGACGACGTAAACAATAAAATTATAATTATTACATTATTATTATATGTTTTAGTGTATAAAACAATTGATAATCTTTTAGAAGCTCAGTTACGCATATCACTACAGTGCTGTGTATTCACATTTTTATTAAATTTAGTTTTAATCTTCAATATCGGTTTGGAAAAGATACAAATAAAAATATATTTTTTCTGTTTTTCAAAATGTGTAAGAAAAAATAAACTTGGCCTTAACTTATTGATAGAAAGCATTTTTTTACTTATTTATGGGCACAATAGTTTTATTTAGAAAATGGTAGTACATATTTTTAGACAGTTTTGAGTAAAATCGTCGAAATTGTTAGATGTATAATTCTAGAAAATTGAATAACAAATAAAAAACAGATTCTACCTTAAAAGTTAGGACGGAAATTTATTTTTCTCAAATATTTTTATTTTGTGGTTGACAAAAATATATGAAATTCCCTTCTTTGGGTTTTTTTTATTCCCAAACCGATATTAAATGTATCTACTTTCTTTTGCTATACATCGAGACTAAGATAGTCGTTGACACCGTAATTTAACTAACACACACTTATCAAGCGACATTAAAAAAAACTTAACATCAATATTTTTTAAATAAGAAAAATATTCAACAAATATAAAAAAAATACACATCAATTTTAATAATAAATAAGTTTTTTTTTGTTTCATTTACTAAAGTCGTTCTTTTAAATATTAAAACAAATACATAATACTTTTTTTTGTGCTGGTACTTTTGTAGAATAGCATTAGTTCGAGTGCGGATAGTTAACAATTTTTCATTAAAAATGATATACTTTCCAGTGTGTACTATATTCTATATATTCCTATTTACATGGAAGGCATGAGGCATGTGCACTAACAATATTTAATACAATGTCCGAAATAAAGGACGTATTAATAAAAACATTCAGATTTCTATTCTAACCAATTGTTAACAACGTCGAAAATGTACAAGTAAAAGAAAATTTATAGAAAAACAAATAAATATACTTTTTATACGACATTATATTCAATCTACAACATAGCCGTATTAGGACGATAAAAAACCATGTATGTTCCAGAGACAAAGATAGTTTTTTTTTTGGCAATGGGTCATACATGGCCTTGATTTTCCTTAATACGGCCTCAGAAGTCAACATTCAATTTTAGAAATATTTTCTCTAATTTCTCTTGTAAATTTATTTTATAATATAACTACACTTTGTCCTAGAATCTAAGCTACATAAAGATGTACGCCATTTTGCTTTGCAACATCTAATGCTAGAAATACAATAGGTATAAAATTGAGCTTTGTTGATATGTTTCGTTACATTTAATTTCGCAAAGATTGATATGTATCTGTTTTTTGGATCACACTTTATACTTATTATATAAACAATATTGGAACAATTTGATGACAGGATCATTTGATAACATATTAAGTTTAAAAACAATACTTATACATACATTATAGTGAAACTCTAAAAAAACTTAAACATACCTACTTAAATTGTAGTGATCCAGTAAAAATACAAAACAATTTATTTATTACTCTTAATAATAAATAATTTACAATAAATAACTTTGATTTATTTTCTAGGATATTTATTTTTCTAAAAATAAATAATTTTAATACATGAAGCGTGTTCGTGCTCTTAAGCATTAACAGGCCAATGTTATTTTTAACGAAATGAAGCTTTGGCCAATATTTGTGACATAAAGTTTATGGAAGGATTTACACATTTTTATAATTTGTGTTTTAAATTGCTTTTTTTGCCGGCCTCCCACGGTGCGAGATATTACGGATCACCCCGTACTTCTGGTACGCGTGATTTTTGAGAATTGAACCTTTTTCCGCCGCCTTAGGGTACATCTTAAGTCGGTGGAAAATTCAGAGGTCTGGTAAGTCCACATACCGATCGACGGACGATAGTCTTCCATGCTGCTTCGGTGAGGGCTGAACCTCGTCCGATCCGATCGCAATAGCATGCACCGTGACAGGCCAGCTTCAGAGGTAGGTTTATACAACTCTGTTTGATATATTACTATAGATTTGTTTAATATTTTTGTGTTTAAGATTCGAACATGACAAGAAAGCAAAAACTATGAATTTTGGAACTCACTTCATTCTTTAAATATTTTTGTTTCGTTTTTTCTATTACACGTCATAGCTTACACATTTATTGCAAGAACATTTTTTCTACTCAAAATATGTTTTTTTATGATATGATTTGTAGATTCCCATTATTTTTCGTTTAATTATTTTAATTTATATTTTTCTATTCCAAACCGTTCGCTAATTACTTAAATAAAATTTATAACAAGAGAAAAAAAAACTTGATCAATTTTAATTCCACGCTCACAAACGGGATATAGTTGAAGTAATTTTTGTCACATTAATGGTATTTAATAAATTTGTATTATGACGCCATCATTATGAAGTAATTCAATGTGACGTTATAAAAAATGGTAATTTCATATTGAATAGATTAGTCTGAGACTCGTGTTCTAAGAAAGTCCAGTATTTATACATCAAGTATCTAAACAGCGGTGTTGCCATTTCCTAAGTTTTTAAAAAGGGTAATGCGTTTTTAAGTATATAATCATTTACTAAACTTTAGTACCCATAGATATTTATATCCGTCATATTTTTTTTTTGTTTTTGTTCAATTTGTAAGGACTATAATTATACATCTTTGAACATTGACTATCAAGATATTTTTGACAAGCTTACCCTTTGAATACGGAAACTAGAGAAAGTTTTTATTATCTGGCAACACATGACAGTCAAATAGTAATAGATAACTAACACGTCACTATTCATTAACTTCTTTTAGAACACAAGAAATCTATTTCTACCTCAAATTAAAGCTTCATTTTTTACCATTTTTTCTACATTACATAGTCGAGTAATGTTCCGGAAATATAATTATCTAAGTGTCCCCTAATTACATCTGTTTGATTTTGGACAAAACTTAGCAACTTTGTGGTACTTTAGATTGTAAGGAACGCAAGGTGAAGGCGATTCCCGGGTACCACAGAAGAAATACATACTGAAACCTGTAAGCAATAATAATAAATAAAACCAGCCTATATATGTCCCACTGCTGGGCACAGGCCTCTTCCCACACTTCCCACGTAGAGAAGGAATGAGGATTGATCACCACGCTTGCTCTTTGCGGATTGACGATTTCAGATTCAATTTAGTTCAGGTTTTCTCATGAGGTTTTCCTTCACCGTTTGTGAATGATGTTCTAAGAATGATTAAGAAAGTCCATATACCTTTCTTTTTGCCTGGGTTCGAACTTGCAACAATGTGCATGCGAATCCGGTCATTGAAACGCTAGGCCACCACGACATAATTACAAATATTAGAAGTTTTTTGCTTTGAATTAATTTAACATAAGTACGTAAGTATGTTATCAATCGTGATGGAACGTAGAAATATTATCAGATGGCACACTTATATAAAAGTAAATTGACGTTTGTGTTCTGGGTTCGATTCGAAACTATATTTTTTTTTATATAATTTACAAATCTAATGTTTTATGTGAATTAAATTAAAGTAAATATCTTATAATGTAAGACGTATTTGCGCTGTTAAACATTTCCGTAAAATAATTAAAGTTACGGCTAAACTAAATTATTTGCTAATATGTTTTGATAAGGCGTGTAGTGTGCGAAGAATATTTATCAAGATGTAAAGATAATTAATGTTTTTAAATAAGTATATTGATAGTAAGTAAGGCTTACACTTAGCCACGAGGTGTAAGCCGTACGGTTTGACCGATAATAACGGTTAAGCCGCGCTCGCCGCGGTTGGTCCGTGGATGGGTGACCATTTGAAAACATATCGAGACCCCTCCGTGCCTCGGAAAGCACGTTAAGCCGTTGGTCCCGACTGTCATACAGTGATCTTTGATAGTCGTTAAGTCATTACAATTCTGACAACCAGTCTTACTTTGGAATACTGTATTACCTTACCTAGCAATAGGTTGGGGAGGTCAGATAGGCAGTCGCTCCATGTAAAATACGGTATTCAGCTAAATCCGGTAAGACTGGAAGCCGACCCCAACATAGCTTGGGAAAAGGCTAGGCAGAAGAAGATTGATAGTAAGTAATATTAACTCAACACTTAAAATATTTTGTTATGATCAAAAGTCTATTATTTGCAAAGTAACTTTTTGCATCTTAGTTTACTTTATTAATGAGTATATTTTCGTGTAATAGAACGAATCCCGACCATACTCGTAAAATAAATATAAAAAATCGTAAGACTTTCACGTTGCCAACTCTGTAAGTAGGTAATGTAAGTTGTAAAATTAGTTATAAGTATTTCAGTTTAGCATCTCGCAAACTCATATCAGATTACAAAACAAACGAACACAACACAACAGATTATCAACAAGATATGAGTACATTTGTACGCCATTGTAATAATAATGTTTCATTTTTAGGTACCCATGTAAACCTATATATAACTCGAGGACAGGTGTACCGATTTTCATGATCCTTGATTTTTGGATTGGTCTCCGTCCGTCAGAAATAATATTAAGAATAGAGATTTTAGGAACGAAGGTCCTTATCGCGCGTTGTGAAACGGGCTAGACGGAAAAAAATCTTACGAAAAGTTGTCACGACACTTTTTGTTCTTACGAAAAGTTGTCTCGACACTTTTTGCTATAGTAAGCTATTGTAAGCTGTGCGGCGTGCGCATGTTTCTCTGTCTTATTACCTAAAAATTTTAATATTATTAATAATAAATTATTATTTATAATTTATTATAACTTAAATAAAATAAAATTTTATTACAATTCCTTCACTAATTAATCCAAAGGAACTTCGTTCCATCCGGGTGTCCCTTGACACCTCTCAAAGATTTTTTTAAACAGTGACGGGACCGATACGCGCGTGGAAACGCGGGGCACAGCTAGTGTATAAATAAATAATTCATAGTAAAAGATAGTTGCTTAGTTTTGTCCAAATCCAACCATATTCTAACGTGCATTCACATTGATGGATTAAATACCTAGTTACAGTCATCTAACTAAAGGCGAAAAACCGCTAATCTAGTTCAGGGAAACAAAGACCGAAAGGTTTTGTGCTGCGGACATTCCTTTAAAAGATAAAGAAGGATTTCTAAAGATTATCACAACCTACCTGTTATGTCTAGAGTTGATAGATACAAAAAAAATGTTTTAACGAGAATGTTATCTAGATTTTGAAGGTACTACCACAAAATACTGTACATTTTTTGCTCCTACCATTAAGAAACCAGTTACTTTATTCCCAACAGTTTTACAATCTGAAACCATTTTGGAATGGAATATCTGTTACAAAAAGGGTTTTATCGTAAAAAAAATATTTCAACCCATTTCTACGAATCAGGAATAACGTATTCCAATCTGATGGGAATGGCACCGCTTGCAATTTATATTTATTAGTTATAAATAAAAAAAATATTAAAATTAATAAATAAAAAGAGGTATATGATAGTAACAGTAGTGTCCATTCGGAAAAGGGAATTAATGAAGTATCACATCAGAGTTAAGCGGACATCGTTATTTGTGGTAGTACCGTAAATACCATAAATAAAGAAAATATATTTAAAGTTATCCGTCGCAAATTAACTGAAACTACAAGAATAGAAGAATTAACTAAACTTGATGACAACGATAACATCTGCAGTACAAAACATTCTACTCTACCGGAGAAACAAACCGAAGATCTAACAGTGTAAAAGGCGTAATACACATATTTACAAAACCCAGCCTTTAAGATCGACCTACAAGCACCAGTTCTAAGTCGAAAACAAAACGAAATACCACTATGATATGTTTAGTTAATCATGTCAGTCTTCATACTACTACTAGAGTCAGTCCTAAGCTAACGGATTTTACAATCCCATAAGAAGAGGACGCGATATTTCCAAAAATGAAATCACCAAAAAGCTTCATCGAATAATAATAAGTACATCCAATTTCGTAGTACACATCTCTAGAAAAATATTTGAGTATAATTGCATCAGCAACAAGTTCATTAAAATTATTAAATATTGTAATACTCACAGCTTTTATGATATGTATCATTTGTTTATAATTATATACATCTACTTTACTTAATTTTATGTCATCGGTGATATGTTTCTCTTGTGCGTTACCTAAAGCAAGTGCAACGTGCCGATTCTCAATGTAATTTACAACATCTACATTACTATCAATAAATTCATCGTAACATTTCAAAATAGATATAAAATTGATATGTTCATTGGAAATATATCTCTCGAAAGGAACGATGTCTAAAACAATGGGAGTTGGAGACCTTTTGATACTTAGCTTACTAGTCAATAAATTCGACAAACAATTGATGAAAGGTTCGAAGAATAGAATAGTGTTTATAAAGGAGATTGTTGATTGGAGGTTGTAGAGAAGGGTGATGAAAACAATGGCGATGTAGAGGATAGTGATTGGCTTGTGGGAGGTGATGGCGGAGCTTGGCGGTGCAGGGTACACGACGTCCACTTCAGCAATCTTGAAGATCGATAGCAGAAGGTGTGAGGAGATATCCTCGTGCTGAGAATTGATGCGGGATTTTACGACTTTCAGGACGTCAATGCATTCCTCCTGGAAAATACCATAAAAAATATTAGAATTATGCTAATGTAAGGAACTTCAAACAAAAAAAAAAAAATTAGATTTGAAGTAGTATTTCAGGATTTGAACTAGGACATTAAACATTT
Source organism: Plusia festucae (assembly GCA_950381575.1). Lineage (NCBI taxonomy): Eukaryota > Metazoa > Arthropoda > Insecta > Lepidoptera > Noctuidae > Plusia > Plusia festucae. Next base: position 4,680,568 of record OX494456.1, on the reverse strand, counting down.
TGGTAATTTAGGCCCGAATCGATTCTAGGTTTTTTAAATCCTGCAATCCTCTCACTGCTTGACATTCTTACTCCTATAATTATTGTTTTTTTTTTACCTTTTCGCTATTTCTCACCACTTGTGTCACCGTATAACAATCATGAACTTCTTATACGAAAATCTTAGTTAAGCTAAGTTTAATAGTTCTTACCTTTTCTCTATCAAGTAAAGCCTCCCCGGCCTCTCGTAATGCCTCCTGTTCCCGCTGCGGCACACTCGCTGATATGATCACGTTCTCATTGCTAATGTTAAACAATGTCAGCGTGCAGTTCGTCTGAAATTGATAATACTACCTGTTAGAGATCTGCTAAAAAGAATTGAGATATTGTAATTAGGTATTTGCATGTTTTTTAGTGTTACAAATATTGTATCATGGTTTTTATTGGCCTAAATACAGCAATAATTTTAAATGTTTAGTAAAATTTTGAAATTGCTTTTCGATACAAGTTTGTTTGATTGTTAGTTGTACTGGTTATTGTTGATAATAATATCTATAATAATATCTTGGAACACCCCACACACGGCCATCTGATCCCAAACTAGGCAGAGCCTGTACTATGGTGACCAGACAACTGATAAACATACTTATATATATATCTAAATACATACATATTATACATATCACACCCAGACACAGAACAAATGATCGTGCTCATCACACAAACATTTGTCCTGTATTGTTGAATAGTATTAAAATAAAACTTTTTTTCCGTATGTCTTCTCATTCTCTAATAATTGTTATTCATTACATTTAAAATTAATTTTATTTATTTATATCAACTTGTATTTCTTCGTTACCTTAAATCTGTATGCTATAAAACCTAAAATCTCTTTTGGCAATAAAGTTCTCGAAGCTAAAATTACGTGTCATCATGGCATTATCCATGAACTCAAATAGAAGCTTTATGATATAGTTTACATGTTTCTGTGATAGGTGTAAGGATACTCACCCCCTCACTGTGCACAGAGTACAAGTACTGCTGCAGTAGACGGACAGCGTCTTCAGCTCCGAGGCCGGTGTGGGGCCGAAGAAGGGCCTCGTCCACTGCACTGAATCCGAGGAGTAGGTACACACCTTCTGGTAGCTTGTATTCACCTGGAAATTTTTAAATCCGGTCTCAGGCCTAAGAAGTGACGTATACAGACACAACTATTGGTAACATGACTGATGGTATAGGCAATATGTGCACATGTTTTCATGTAAAATTTTGTAGAACTCCAAATTATTATTAACGAAGTTATTTCTTTCTTATTTTTGGTTATATTTTATCGTATTATTAGAACAAAACAAAGAATATATTTAGATTTGCATATTCAGTCATTAATTTAAATCGAAGGCAAAGTTAGTAGTATGAAATCTTAGCCACAAAACGGGACTATGAAAAATATTAAATCTCCTCTTACCGGGATTGGGCCTCATACAGATGAAAGACCCGGAGTAGCAGTAACAGCGTCCCCTATAAGCTTGGTACGCCGGCGCAGCATGAGAATAGTGAGCCAGGCGCGACGAGCACGGAGCACGGGGCACGCACGCTACCTTGCAGGACACCTGCAACGACGCCTCGCACACGCACAGGTCGGTGCACTCAGCCAGCTCTGCTGAGCGGTACAGCTGGAAGATAAAAAAAAAGCTGGTGTAATAAGTGAAGTATTTTGCAGATAATATTTGTAGAAATGAGCTTTATTATTTTTGGTCACATTGCCAAGAAAAACATGAAAGTATGATGAAAATAAACTGACTACTCTGTCGAACGCTTTTGTTAAAGCTGTTATCATTCTGAAAAGACAAGAGTAACACACAAGTTTTAAATAATTATTTTTTAAATAATCATTTAAATTGAATATTGCTACTACTACGGTCTTAGTCCTTTAGCGTAAAGGAAACATGCATAATTGAAGTAGAACTCCAATAATTTTGTAGATTTTATTCACTGTATATCTAAGGATTAACCAAAACCTCAGATTCAGTTGGCTAGTCAAATACTATGGTTAAAAATTCGAATAAGATTAAATATGCTTACCCGTCTCGTCTCGCCCATCTTAATGTACTGAGCTTGATCATCACTCTCTGGCTTCTTGACAATACAGTACTTCGTCGGCTCCAGGGTTGTGGTTGGCCTTGGTGTTGTAGAGGTCGTGGTAGTAGTAGTAGTAGTAGTAGTAGAAGTCGTTGTGGTTGTCGTAGCAACTGTGGTTGTTGTTTCGGTTGTGGTTTCGATGACAGGCTCAGAGATTTGAGCTACCTCGTTGGGACCAACCGTTTGCTCCGACATGGTTGTGATGGGACTTAGCTCTTCGCGTGTCTCCTGAAATTATGATAGGTTTTTAGTAAAAGAACTTCTACATTTTAAGTTTTTTAAGCAGTAAGATGAATACATTAGGGAATTTTTGATTTCTTTAATATTATAATTAATTTTACACCGATTATGTTTCAAAAATAATGATCATTAACATGGTCACTTAGTTTCTCCAAATTCGAAGTAGATACATAATGTATAGCAGTTAAATTGGAAATAACTAAACATATGAAAGAAACAGGAGCTTACCTGCACAGGATCAACCTGCGGTGTTCCAAGCTGCGTGGTATGGCGATGGTGATGGGTGGTGGTGCGGTGGTAGATCGGTGACTCTGGTGCCACCGTGATATACCTGATGCCGTTGTCGAAGGGAGTTGTTGTCATCAGGGGGCCGTACGTCTTCATGTGGTAGTCGCTTTGGGATTCCACTGGAAATTACGTGGTCAGTAATTAAGGTTTAAGATAATATTACTGTGGCTGAACAGTAATTGTTTTTGATAAATATGCTGTAGGTCTGAACTCAAGTAAATATTTATAGTTTGTTTTTCTTAATCTTCTTTAAATTCTTCTTCGGACCTAGTTTTTTTTAACCACAATAAATATTTTCTTTCAGATTTATTAGCTTGTTTTGCGAGAAGAGAATAAATTCATATGTTTTTTGACTACCTAACAGTATTTTTTCATAAAACATGGACGCAATAATTCAAGTTAAGTTTGTCGTAACAAATTTTCAAAAACAGTATATGTTATAACTTGTAGAGGCTTGTAATGACTTTGATCATATCATATGGAAATTCATATATAGCTCACCAACGCAAGGATTAAGCCAGAGCAGCCTCTGCCATCCGAGGCAATCATACAGCTGGGCGAAGTCGGTCCCACGGCAGGCGCAGGCCGCTCGGAGCTGTGTACCCAGCACGGCTACCACAGCAGCCCTGCAGGCGGCAGGGGAACCAGCACAGCCTTGTGTGACTGCATCTACGGCACACCATTGCTCGTAGTTTTCCAGACGGATCCTGTTAAAAGAAGAATGTTTTTATTTACCATTATCTTCTGTATTTATATACCATTTTTTTAAGCGGCGTTAGCCTAATGGCTAGGGCATCGGATTTGCGATCATGTGGCTGCGGGTTCGAATCCCACCCATTACGCTACCGACGTGAACCCACTCGTAACACAAGCATCTTAGCTTAACACGAGGGGTTAACGAGATTACTAGTAAAGTGCTACCACATTGCTAGTAATCTTAAAAAAAAACTAGGGTCATATTGGCGTGGGGTTGAGGCTTAAATCCTCTCCACTCAATCCGTGGTTGTCGTAAGAGGCGACTAAGGGATATAGTAACAAGGAGAATGGGCAGCAGTATTCTACCACTAGCTGTTGCCCGCGGCTTTGCTCGCGAGTAAAGTGTAGTAGTAAAGGATAGATGGATGTATTCTGTGATTTTCAAAGGAAGGAGCATGAATAATATTTTAAATATGTTTTATATGGTCATTAAATTATCTATTTTTTCTTTTCATCTGTCTGACTTTGAAGATACCGAACTGCCCCTATAAACCTTCAACACCTATTTCCTCCCTTTAGGGGGTAGATTTCCAAAAGAAAAGTAGCCTATACCTTCTTGTATAAATGAGCTATCTAACACTGAAACTAGGGCAAAAAACATACCATAATTGCGCATCATAACACACGGCGCCCATTTCCTGGCAGTTCTTCTGTGGAAGGCGTAGGTATGGGTGTTGTTGCGCAACTTGGGAGACATAGGCCTTTGCCCTTAGGAGTATAGTTGAGGCAGTGTTTGTATTGGAAATTTTTCGCGTGTTTGGTAGTTCTGAGGTCTTGTACTATTTTTTATACCCCTAAGTGATAAAGTGGCCTTTTGTAAAATATGGCTAAGCTATGGTCGCCGGTTCAGCTAGTTGTTATTTATGTATGATCCTGACATCTGCGCAATATTGTTACGTAATGAATACAACAGAGTGCGTAATGCAAGTTTGTTTCACTATTAGGCTTACCTACTGCGTTGGTTAATGAGAGAGCCGAACGACATAGCTCATAAACGTTAATGCACTAGATGTACAGTTAATCAAAAAATCCAAGAGTTTTTAAAAATATGCTGATAATGACAAGTCTGAAGTGCCACTGTTATCTATACTTATATTATAAAGCTAAAGAGTTAATTTGATTGAACGCATTAATCTCAGGAACTACTGGGCCGATTTCAAAAATTCATTCACTTTTAGATAGCCCACTTATTGAGTTGAAATTTGTCAATTGTTTGTTTCCCCAATAAAGTAAAATAAAATAAACTATGAACTTTTTTTTATTGTTGCCGATCCAATTCTATTATTTAGCATTTTATGGCGTTGTTCACGCTATATCTGTAAAACACTGAGTACACAACACCATTAGAAAATCATTACAAGTCAGAGACACCTCAATCAGTCAGGCACTACCGCAAATGGAATGACTGGATTAAATTCGTGGAGCCTAGACTAGGTAGATATGTACTGTGACCTGAATAGCCTGCGTATTACGGCTGATTTAGGTTGTAAGCCTAAAATCAGAGGCTAAATCTAGATTGAGGAAGACTGCTTGATAGGTCTAAAAAAGTCGTATAATTTGTCTCTGATTCCATAACACAAGTGCTTTAGCTAGGTACTTACTTTGGATTCAATGTATGTGATGTTGTCCACATTTATTTATTTATATTATTTATAGCTGTTTCCAGTGGCTTAGCTCGCTCGTGTATTTAGTTAGTAAGTTATTTATTTTTACCGGATTATGAAGCCCATTTTTTTCTTTTAATTTAATTTTGGAGACTTTTGTTATACATGTCAGTCCCATCGTATCTTTAGCAATTGTAGGTACATAATATAGTTTTTAATTAAAACGAAGACTCACAAAACTATACTAACTTTTAGCAACATCAGAAGTGGGGATGGACAATAATCTCGAAGCGTACCTAATACGTATGTATTTGAAATCTATTCATAGCAAAATATTCCATTGAAAATTTTATGACCAAATTATATCGAAAATACTTTATTTAAATAGCAATTAAGTAGAGTAGATTTATGTTTGATAGTTGTTATCGCTTTGAACGATTGACAACTCCTGATAAATGTAATTACTATTGGAAAGTTATGACAATAAATTCATGGACCGAACTATAGAAACACCGAAATAACTTTTAAAATGTTTTTATTAAATATATATATTTCAATGCAGGTTTTTGAATCAAAGAAGTCCAAAAAATACTAGTTATGTGCGACCCACATTGCTAGTAAGCTATAAAAAAAAAACTATTCTATTGCCATCAATCTCATACAAGTACGAAAAATTTAATCCCAATCCTTTAGCCCATAAGTTTCTGCGTATAAGATTGAAGTTAAAAAACCATACTTAAGGTTTACTTTGGAAGTTCAAGAAAAGCATGTAAAAAAAAAGGTTTCCTTAAAAATACTTGATTGGATCTAAATATAGTCTTTAAACCTCAATGTCTGAAAAGGTTTCGTAAAATCGTTGAATATTCATAACTCAGTTGTCCAATCAAATTCCTGTTAACAAGAGTTTATATCTAAGACAGACCTAAAGCTAACTTCTTTGGAAAGTAAATAATGGTTGAACGAAGGTTATAAATATTATGAGACTTATTAAAATCTACCAAAAATGGATTTATGTAAATTAGACTTCAACTTTTTTTTCTAACAATAACTTTTTTGAAACGTCTATTTATGAAAAATGTTCTTTGCAACACTATGTTAGAATGTGTCCAAAACGAGACGTTTAGGCGGCTGTATCTAAAATTAATTCTCATGTGTACCTAAACGGCTTAATTATAGCTAGGGCGTCGGGCTTGCGATCATAATTATGGTTGCTGGTTCGAAACCAGTCCAATACCCAACCGACGTGGACCTACTCGTATTATAAAAAGCTTAGCACGAGAAATAATATTACTAGTAATATGCGAGTGGGTCGCATATTACTAGTAATCTTATTTCTCGTTGCTTGAAAGATTTGAAACAACAAAAAACAAAATCAAACGGCGTGCTGCTGGGGAGTTTGATGCGCCGTTTCTTCTCCCCCTGTTAGACCACTTAGGAAGCGGTGAAGGGTGGGCGAAACTGAGTGCTGTCTGTATATACGATGGTGTTCAAAAAGTAGTTATGATATTGTAAAAAAAAAAAGTGTCTAAAACACGAAGGCGTTCAGAAGATTATATACAAGACGCAAAATATTCAACTTAAAAACCAAACCGAAAGTTACGATACTCAAAACTACAACAACAAGCATAAAGAACCATTTCTCGAATCACATCAATACTGATCAACTTCCTGATCCCAAAATTCGTGCGAAAACTCTCCAAAAGTCGTTTCCCGAACTAACTCCGTTACGCTGTCTAGTTTAAGGGTGCCCAGTTATTTTCAAAGGCCTGAATACACTTTTGAACATGAGCAACCGAGGTAGATTCAATTTTATCTCGGCTCCATTTTGCTCCCAGTTTAGCGAACCGGGGCTAATGTATTTGTGACCGGTATTGTGTGCAAAATAGCTGCAGATTTATACGTAAACGCTGTATAAGCGATGGTATTCCGATTTGATAGATTACGCATTGTTTTAACGGGTAGATATAATACGTACGATGCTAGCATGTGTTTCGATGTACATTGTTCGGGGAGCATTGGAGCGTGATGTCAATTCTCCATAATTAGAGCGGATTATGCAAGTCGATAATTGTAAATAGATAGATACATTAATTATTTCTGTGTCTGGCACATGATTTTTATCATTAATGTTTCTATGCTTTGGTTTTTGCTAATATTTGTATATATTAGCTGTAATTTGTCTTTGTGGTACGTAAAAGTGAGTTTTTTAAGAAATGGTCTTCATAACACGAATTTATATACTACTTAAAAGTCTACTACTAGAACTCTGATGTATTCTTCTTGGCTTGATTCTAATAAAATATTCTTTATAATGTTCTAATGATGTACTAGTTATACACTCTTTTCAGCTTGGTATCATTGTCTTACAGTAAGGGTCGCTGAAGTTCGTAAACCTATCGTGATTATATCCGCTCCCAGCTCAACAACATCACGTTTTACTAACCTGCACTCCGGTTCCTCCCTGCAGGCGTGCGCCAGGGTGTGGCAGGCGGGTAGCGGGGAGCCCACAGGTGGGCGCTGGGCACACGACGGGTGCAGCCTCTCCTGAGCGTTCATGCACGAATCCTCACGATTATCCGTTTTCCTGATAAATATGGATTGGTTAATAAAGATCATAAGTGTATTATTGGTGATGAAGGTGAAAAATAAGTCCAGTTCAAATTAACTACGGCCTTTTTACAGGTAAATGATACAGAGCGAATGCATAGAACTGTTTATGAAGATGAAGAAGTCCAGTTTCAGTTTGATTTTATAAAGGTTACTTTTTGTTATTGTTTTAAATATAGATTGGAGAGGGATTGAAGTGTAAATTTTATCGTCCTCTTTGACTCTTTGAGTCTGGAATAGATGCAGAAGGCGGACAACCAAATGTCGTGGTGCAATTTGGGGTCAGTCTACGTAAGTATGAGCCTATAACTGTATAGGCCTACGTTTCGAGGTGAAGAAGATTAGGCTGAGTTCATAGTTTTTTTTAGTTGCCTTCATTCTTAAATAAAAAAGCATGTTTTTACGGATCATATTTGACATAAAAATTTTATCTTTAATCATCATTAATATTTCTTCAACTAGCTCGAAAGCTCATTTCGACGGTCCCTACGTACAAGCCCCTTAGTGGTAGATACGTGATTTGCATGTTATGTTACCGTGACCTTAAGGACCACCAACACTATCATTTAGTTAAACAAAAAACAGTCTAAGTTGTCAAATTCAACCTTAAATCCACACACGAAATTTCCCATAACTACAATATTTACTATAATGTCCATCGTAGAACAACAATAGTGGCAGTTCGGTAAGTTTACGTTGAACCTTCTATCGTATCATCCAGCGGCTCTCCCGCAACTGCCACTTGCGGGATATACGCTAGCACCGGTGGCAAAAACGGTCATGTTTTGTTTTGCTGCGTGAATATCAAACGTTGCCAGGTTATCACGATTGTTTTTAACCTGTTTTAAAATCCCCGTAATATTGAATTACAAATTGCGCAGTTTAGTAAGTGCGTAAACAACTTAAATACTGTTTACATTATTTTTTAAATTATATATATAACCCACGTACAATATCATAAATGGCAATTAAGACTCTAAATTATTAAAATACTATCACGTAAAAGTTATTAAGTACCACTTAATCTATTTTTTTTAGGCATGATTCCGATGTATAAGTAAGTAAGTGATAATTAATACACTAAAAAGGACTTCTACATCTTACTTTAACATTTTTTATAAAGTATCTATTACAATAAAGCGCCATACAAAATTTCAAGACTCTACGTTAAACAGAACTCATTACACACGCGTTTGAAACTTAAAAACGCTCTCCTGTAAAATTTGTCATTTTCAGTTAAGGGTTTATTCGTAGGGACCATCGATTTGAAACCAAACAATTATACAATATAATATTTAACGCAAAGTTTCTACATAATTAAATGGAGCCATTTGTTAACACAATATGGAAATATAAACAACAATTAATATATTCATTATCATTAACAATATGATTCAGGAGTTTGATGACAATATTGTTTCAATAAATAAACTTAATTAGGGGAAAATTGTGCAATTTGTTGCTACCTAGTGCCTGAAATATAATTATTCAAAATACTCTCAAAGCGCCTGAAATAATGGTTTGGTAATTTATTTTAAATCCTGACTTTAATAGTGTTGATAAAACCATTAGTAAAATGGTGTTCATTAGTTTAATAGCAAAGTAGTATTTTATACGTATAATGTCCGCTAATTTTGTGTATATTCATAATGTGAAATTACTTTTATACATTGTGTAATGACCGTAGATAAATATGGGATTATGGTTTCATAGCTATTCTTCTTAGCATGTTTAAACATTGAAAATTTTGGCACGCAAACAGCATTGCATTTCTGCATATCTTTATATGTGCATGTGGTGAACTGGATAGCTTAAAAACGTAGGTATCTTTGATTTGGAAGACCAAATTCTCTCAAACACCACCCCTAGTATATATAACGTGATATAAAATCAGTACAACTGTAATAAAAAGTACACTTACTTGCAAAGACAAAATGCGATTTCAGTGTTCCAATGGACGCCAGATTTTCTGTAGAAGCCCCGAAGTGCTGTCATGCAGCCTTCCCGGTCACAGTCCGTGGCGTGACACTTCTGCAGCACTGGAGTCAGTGACGTCACACACTCGCTATCCTTGATGCAAGCGTCCAGGGCAACGTGGCACGTTGATTGCAGGGCCACCTTATCATCACCTGATTTACCGTTTTCTTTGCCAATCCTCTCTGTTGGTTGTTTTCATGTGTTAGTTGATGTTATGTATGAGTTGTCTGAACGTTAGTGTATTGAATTAAAACTTAATGGTACTATTTCTTGCATTTTTTATTTGTTTCGTTTGTGGTGTTAAAACCATCACAGTTCCATTGAGAACAGAAATGTTATCCATCTAAATAATTCCCTATTTCTTAGTCATTGGAACAATAATGGTTCTCATCAGTCTTAATACTACCCCAGTCGATTTTATTTCCCACAGATTACTTTGTAGACAATTTTACGTAATACCGTTATCGATATTGTAAATTCCGATACCTTGAAATCGATATCCTTTGCGGTAAAAGCTGCCAATCATTCCTAAGTAATTACTTTTAGAAAACATTTTAGCTTCGAAAGAGATTGAGAACAAGATTGTTCAATACTTTGAAATTTTTGATTTGACGTTTATTTGGTACTTTTTGAGAAATATAATCGTTTCGTAGCCAATCAAACTTACAAATATTAGATCCGATTTCATTTTTTTTAGTTAGTTTTTACTTCATTAACTGTATACTTCTTAATTTTAAAGTAAAAATTTATATTAATTTATTTAGTTGTTTTAAAATATTAACGGTATTTGCTGTTACTAAACATGAAAACTTTAAAGCAAAAAAGTGCTTTATACGTAAGTTAAAAAACAAAAATATACTGTATAAGATAAATAAATAGATAGTCTAAAATAAACAAATGAATAAATCATTCAAACAAACCAAGAGAACCAAAATTTTCATATTGGAGTGTGAATAATGCTCATGCTTATATAAATATAATTTACATCTTGTGGATAAAAAGGTATAATCATATATGTGTGGGGATTCGATACAAAAATTACGTGTCGTAATTATAACACGATGGATGATCAATGATTTGATAATCTGTACGAAAATCGTACGTTAAATACAAGCAATAATCTCAATAAATCGGACATGCTTTCAAATTACGTACAATTCCTTGTGAGCCAAAAACTCCATGAGGTATCTGTGCCGTTTCAAAGATAAATATGAATAGAATATTTAATGAATTCATGCAAAGTGTATCACCGTGTAACTCTAAACAAGTAACAGTTCCTGCTGGAAATTATATCCGTGCTACACTCAAATCGATGAGAATACATTAATGTCCGTGGGAGATGAATCTTGAGCGCAATTTGCAAAGCTTCGCGGAGATTTTCGTCTCTAAGCTTTTCCGCTAAAACGCTCCTTTAACAACTAAATTCTCTACAATTTTTCGGATCAGGAAGGAAGCACTCAAGGACTCTAAGCTCTATTTCCCTTCTAATCATTGTCTACGCAAAGCTTTACGTCGTGTTTTTAGATAAACTATCGTTTCTATAAGTTGTGGAGAATCTAAACTAAAGTGCTCGGATACTGGGGACGAAAAAATAAAGGGGGAAGAGCACTCGGAATAGATACATGTAAGTGCTAAAAGAATGAATTAAATCACCCATGTCTCGATGGTTTCCTAAAACCGACTAGTATTGTACAGTTTTGAAGCTCGAAGTGATGTGACTTACGATATCTATGGTTAGTTGTATGTGTTTATTCATTTGTATCACCTATTTATTTGGAACGTCAACTAATCTTTTCAAAACTTCAAGAAATTACAACTTCTGAGAAAATATTGATGTGTAGAACCATTTCAGTGCATTAGACGAAAAGATTAGTCGATGTTTTGTGAATATCAACCATACGTACGATTTTCATCAATGTATCCTGGTCCGTAGACAGTCTTGGTCGCGTACAGGGGGTCCTCGCTCCCCCCCGGCTCATGGTTCCAGCGGTGGTAATGGTGCCCGTGCGGGTTGTAGTGAGGGCTCGCATAACGGTGGATGTGCGTCATAATTTTGTCCGGAGCGATCAGGTTCCCATCATGTGTTATGGACATACCGCCGATCCACGAAGTCACACCGGTCCCGTTTCGATTCGCGGTCCTTCCGTCCGACATCAGCTTTACTGGAATTTCATCCATCGAATCGCTTAGCTGTGGCACGCTCGACGATCGAGCCATAGCGCGACGGGACTCCGAAATCGTAACATCAGAGGCGATCGCGCCGGTCGATCGACATACATCGATATTAAAAAAACTGACCCTACTGACGAAAAATATAAAACGACAATCCAATACAATAAACAACGATATTTGCAAAAGTTACGACAATACGAGCAAAAAGTAAAATTTTGAAACGACTTATAAAAATCCCGGTAAGTAAATGACATTAGCAAAGCCTCCCCGTTGGCAGTCCCACTCGAACTATTTATCAAAGCCAGTCTATGCCGCGCAGTAACCATAGAGATCGTAGAAAAATAGGAGATGCAGAAAGAAAACATGCAGACGTGCACAATCAAGAGATACCAAACCAGACTTTCAGTTCGACTAAAACGAATTTACGTCCAATGAAAGTCTAAAGTGGTATATAAGGGAAAGGAAAGCAGTAATCCATAAGCATGCAGGCATAAAGTAGGAGCGAATGTTTTATTAAATATTTACTATAAAATTATTTAAAAGACAAATCCGCAATCACTATGTAGCTATTTGGTTAAGACTGGGTCAGCCACGTCACTAATTTAGAATTTTCAGGAAAAATTCTAGAGTTTCAACTTGTTAAGCCGTGTTTCAAAAGTAAGCTGAGACGATTGTTAGATTTTTTCTATAATGTGACGTTCGGTGTATTAATTTATAAAACCGCTAGAAATTGGTACATTAAAAAAACTCCTTGCTAAGTGTATCCACAGCTAGGTATGTTGTGGCAGAGTTCATGGTTGGCTAGTAAGGCCACGCTCCTACCTTACGAAGCGTAGTGCGAAGCGTGCAGTGCTAGAGGCGACGGATCCGACAGACACATAGAAAGAGAAGATGAAGAGAGGGTGCGGCGGCGGCTCACCATGGCGGGGCCGAGGGGGGCGCGGGGAGAGGAGGGCAGCGCGCAGGAGGCTGGCGGCGGCGGCGCGCGTCATCAGCCGCGTGCCGTTCTCGGTGAGCAGCAGGATGGTACCGTCGGGAGCAGCGTAGCGTGTGAGCGCCGGCGCGCGAGCAGCCGCCCGCCGGGGCGCTTCGAACAGCGCCCGAATCGCAGGCGGGCAATCGCCCCAAGCCGCCGCTGCCCCACAACCACGTTACCAACAACCACTTCCACCCCTGCTCGCTCACCAACCGCACTGCGACCACCCTCAAGGGAAGGCGCTCCCTTGAGAGTACTCAAGAAACCAGGTAGACGTGACTAGGGTTGTGTTTGCCGCCTTGAAAGACGATATTGTCGCAAGACCGATTATCGAAGGCCAAAGGTGTTGGAAGCCAAGAGTTTAGGTAACTGCGGGCATTTGTACGGTGTGTGGTCAGGAGTACACTAAAAAGAAGCTAGTGTCCAGTGAAACATAAAGTTGAAACAGCCTTGTGTGGTAAAGTAGTGAGCTAAGTCAATCCTAAGGCCTATGCATCTAAATTGTGTTGAAATAAAATAGGCACGTATAACAAAGTAATGGAAAACAAAAACAAATACATAAAACAACTAATAAACACGTTGACTGCTATTTGAAAGTGAGTCTAGTACTCCTTAGAAGCATTTTAAAGTGTAGTGTTATTGGTTTGTAGTTAATTATGTATTGTATTATGCTGTACGTTTTGTAGACCCGTGTCATATCATTAAGAAACATTATACTTTGTAGTACAATTATTGTTTAAATCAATACAATTATTAAAACACATTTACTGTTGACGGTGTCCTGCAAGGGTCGATTTTATGACCAAAGATTATATAATACATAAAGATTGATTTATGACAAGTGTTTCTTAAATTACGCGTGTACCTATGCGTTGCCATTTGAACACTTAAAGCTATTGCTAGTTGGTTTCATATTAGTAAATTCGCGAGTTCTGAGTGAAAACAGTTCTAAAATTACAATAATACAGAAACTATAACTTCACAAAATAAATATTGATATCTTTACCGGCGTTGTTATTGTATTTATTAACCTTTGAACAAAATTCGAACGAAAAGTTTTGTCCGATTAGATCTAAAACTTCATGTAACAGCTGTTATTTTGCCAAACATACAACACGAACTACATTTATTTTTTTATTTACACGAACCCCAAACAAATGGTGGAATAACAGCGCTAACGGCGTGTCATTTTCAGATTACCTCGAACATAACAATACAGTTTGAAAGGTATTTTTCAGCAAGCGCCTCCGCTCGGCTATTTTTCCCAAGCTAGAGTAATTTGAACAGTTGTATGTTCCCACGTACAGAAAGGTCGCCATGTTAAATTTTAAACTTCGGCCAAACAGACCCTAGTCTTTTCATTTCGGTACAAAAACTGCTGCTAGTATATTTGAATTCAAATGTTTTTTTATGGTAATTTACGGAGATGACCCGTTAGCTGTAGTTTTCAGGTTCGCAGGTTAAATTAACACATGAGAGAAATTTGTAAGGTATCAATGCAAGTAACACTCATATCTAAGCAACTTTAACCTCATGTTAAATCACTTCATGATATAAAACATTTGTTAGAAATAGAAAATATTAACAGTATTATACGAGGTCTTCGTATAGAGACGAGAATATTATGCGTACTAAAGTAATTAAGTTTGTAAATAGCGTGTTTACACAGATTAAAAAAATCGTCGAGTAATTCAGGGATATCCTCAACTCCATCGGAACAGGGACATCCAAAACTGTAGGGTTGGCAGCAAAGAAACAAAGAAAACTAAAAAAGGCTTCTTTGTCGAATATATTGCAATATTTATTTTTAATTTCAAACAATTATTATCTAAACTCGAAATTATTTTGAATGTTGTCGACAAGACAAAAGATAATATAGAATATTAAATATTGTTAAGCTAATTTTATTTTATAATAAATTTTACAGTAGCTGTTTCCCGCAATTCCGCTCGCGGTATATATATTTTTTTTGGAAATTTAATATCGCCTATGTTACCCGGGAATAGTGTAGCTTGCCAACGGTGAAAGAATTTTTCAAATCGGTTCAGTAGTTTCCTACTATAATATATTCATCTATATTATCTATATATATGTTACCGGCCAAACCCGATTTCAGGACAAACTAGTTTTGCCTAGGCTAAACTAGTTCTTCCTATACGCGATAGGATTAACTAGTATAGCCTAGTCCAAACTAATTTGTCCTAAGCCCGATAGGATAAACCAGTTTAGCCTAGGCTAAACTAGTTGAACCTGATATAAATACGCACACTCTAGGAGAAACTAGTACGGCCTAGTCTAAACAGTATATCTGTTGTGGACCAGGTGATTAAAGCGGGCATTATTTATAATGCACGAGCATTATGAATAATGTCTAGCTTTATCGGGCTAAGTGATTATTTACTATCTTAACTTCATTATTTATCACATTGCACGGTCATTATTATGTTGCTACATGATAGTTGGGCAATTTGATAATAAAGCTATATTTAACACACATAAAGTCGTGAATCGCTTGAAAGGTTTTCCAGCACGGGGCGGTCGCTGCCGCGACTCCGCTCGCTCCGCTCGCCGCCCTCGTGCACGTAAGGGTCACCATATTAACCTAACCTAAACCTACCGGACGTTGGGCAAAAAGTTTTCAACACAAAGTCGTGGGCGTATTTATATTAGGATCAACTAGTTTGACCTAGCTAGGTGAAACTGGTTTATCCTATCGGGCTTAGGACAAATTAGTTTGGACTAGGCTATACTAGTTAATCCTATCGCGTATAGGAAGAACTAGTTTAGCCTAGGCAAAACTAGTTTGTCCTGAAATCGGGTTTGGCCGGTAACATATATAAAAATGAAACCCGTTTTCCGTTGTCATGGCATCACGCGTGAACGGCTGGACCAATTTCGTTAATTCTTTTTTTGTCGTGTTGTTTATTATCAGGAGAAGGTTCTTATAGAGAAAAAAAATAAAAAAGTTGCGCGAAAATTTTAAAAAAATTAAAGAAAAGTTGATGATAATATTAACTTTTCTAATTTAGCCTTTGACATATCTGTTAGTTATTTGACATGACAACGTCTGTCAGGTCAGCTAGTTCAAAATAAATTCAAACAAACAATCAAATCTTTCCTCTTCATAATATTAGCATATGTGAATAGGTATAAAATGGTTCACATCAGTAATCATATTAGTATCATTATTGCCTATAACTCATTGAATTTACTGGCAATAAAAAATAATACAACACATTGTTACCAACTGCCACCATCAACAGGATTAAAAAACAACGGACAAAGGACCAAATATCATACAAGCAGTGTGCGTATGGATCAAAATTCTATTATAAATAATGCCTAAATAGAACAAATTCCTGATATTTTTCGTGATCATCGTATGAAATATCATCGTTTCGCAGGGAGCTACACTGGGCCCAATGACAACGTTGTTCAAAACTTTGTAAGGCTTGTTTGATTTTTGTTACGAACAATGAAATCGTGTTTTTGTTGGACAGGAGTTTTTTATTTTATAGTTTGTTTTTCTTTGGAACCACCGGAATTTTTAAACTTTTACGTAGCTTTTTTAATAAGTATGTACTTTCTTAATCATTCTAAGACGTCATTGACAAACGATGAAGGAAAGAATCGTGCGGAAACCTGGATTCCAAATAATGGAAATTTAAATCGCCAATCTGCAGTGAGCAAGCGTGATGATAAATGCTCGTTTATTCTCTATATGAGAAGAGGCCTGTGCCCATCAATGGAACATTTATAAGCCAGTATTATTAAGCTTTAATTAATCGTATATCAAGAAATTGGAGAGTGGTTCACCTGATGGTTAGGTGATACATACCAGTGCCCATGAACATTTAGGTCACCAAGAGGGCTTGCATTGGCCATATTTTGAAAGAGCTTAAGCTTCGGGATTTCCCACAAACTCGAAAGAATTATAACAACAGAATCGGTTCTTTACGTGTTAAAAATCGTAGGTACTTCTTTGAGACTGACAGCCCATCGTGTACCTGACGGCCACTACGTGATACTACTATCCAAATAGTACTATATTATTCAACTTCCAAATATACTTGTCTAATATCTACCCCAATTTAGGACTGACAAGAAAATTGAATGTACTTAACCCAGAGACTGTTTGTCTACGTAATTTGAGTATCGCTTAAGGGAGATTGGTTTAAGTATCTACAAAAATATACGTCACTTTGTTAATATATTTTCCTAAAATACATTTCCATGTTCAGATAGTGATCGCTTGATTTTATTTCGATCAGTCAAAGTAATAGATAATGTTTTAAATCAGGATTAGACTTTTTTGAATTGGTATCTTCTAACAGGAAAGTAAATCGCTTCGTAACGTAACGCGTTACGGCGCCACTCTGTCTGGCTTCCCTTTCTCCCACACATACGGCAGCAGTAGGCAGGCTCCTCCTTGCCTGCCTATTGCTGCAGTATTGTTCAACTTCGATTCGTTCAAGTAATTACTTCTGTCGAGCGTCCCGACACGCTCAAGTTTTTTTTTAAAGTCTGTGCTATCCCAATGTGCATTTAGTCACAGCAGTTCATTTATTTACTCACCTTTGGCTAGTGGAAAAGTATAGAATTTGTAAGGAATCAAATTCGTCGATGTTATCAAAGTAAATAAGTAGTATGAAAATTTCGTAATTAGATTCTCAGCTTTACGTAAACAAATTATTTAATTTGGTGAGGGAATAAACGCGTAATTACCTTCCGAATGGTTTGCTAAGGGATTTAAACCTTTGAGTTTGGTCACAAGGAGATTACATTGGTCGCTACGTATAAACCAAAACTGTTTGATCTTAGTAACTGCCAGTTCTATTGTAATTAATATTATAAAAAAAATAAGGTCTCATTGAATATGTAAAAAGAGGCCACAAGTTAAGCCAAAATTTACAATATTTAAAAAAAAACAGCAGTTGCATTTTTTTATTATTTACTGTTTGTCATTTTAGTGGAAAGGATCAATTTCACTCATATCAAAAGTACAAATTAGCACTTCGGCGAACAGTATTTAATATTTTTTTGTAGCCCAATTTAGGTACGGATCATTTTAACAGGCAATTTTGAAATTGACCCGAATTGATTAATATCCCTAATCTAGATATGAACGAACCTTTAATTTGTAATTTAACCTGTTATTCTAAGAGCCTACTATGAGCACAATGAAGCGAATACTGCAAACAGAATCATCCTTTGATGTCGACGGTCAGACGTGACATCATATCCACACGGTTGCCACATAATAGAATAGGCTTCATGAGCACTACTTGTTTGTGACAACCCTAAATCACGAAGACATCGAGGAATTAGCCTTTTGATTGAACATAGTGGTATATAATGAATTAGCTAGAAATAAAACGATGGGTCAACTAATTGATGTAATGCGATTATTTTTAAGGGTACTAGATAATTTCAATAAGAATCATGTAGTTGCAAGAATCTTACTATATAACCTGACATTTCGTGAAAGTATTAATCAGTTCCCATAATTTCTCCGTGATATAAGAATAGAATTTGTATACGAACATATATTGTTAGCAGCCTATATAATAAAGAGGTAGAAAATTATACAATTTACAAACAAACGTAGCTGAACCCCTGAAAAAATAAAACTGTAAAACCAGCAATCACTATTAACATAACACAAATAAGAAAACGACGAAACTTCGTGTCAAAGAGAAAAGAAATCTTCAAAAAGGTTTACTTTAGGGCAAGACCTCAAAGTGGTTGGGACAAAGGGCGATGAATAGGCCCTTTTGTTTCCATATTGTGCGGGTCCTTGACTTCCCCAAAATTAATATTCGATTGAAGTTATTGGTCCTTCGCGACGCACACTTATGGTACGGAAAGTTAAGGTTGCTTGTGACGTGAGGTATATCTACGTTCTGTATAAAGCTGGTGGTTCCTTTTATGTGGGAAAGTGTGTATCAAGGGTAAAGGTGAATGGTTTGAAGTTAGGAGAAATATAGTTCAATTAGATATTGGAAGAGAAAAAAATGAAAATAAAAAAAATAATTTTAAGCAAACAAAAATTTTCGGTGCAATTTATGTTTTATCATTATCTTCTGCCTAACCTTTACCCAAGCCATATTGGGTCGGTTTCCAGTCTTACCGGATTTAGATGAATACTATATTTTACGTAGAGCGACTGCCTATTTGACCTCCACAACCCATTTTACTGGGTAATATAGTATCCCATAGTAAGACTGGTTGTCAGAATTGTAATGACTTAACTTAACGGCTGTCAAAGATCACCGTATGACAGTCGAGACCAACGGCTTAACTTTCCGTGGCACGGAGGGGTCTCGGTATGTTTGCAAATGGTCACCTATTTACAGACCTACTGCGGCGAGCGCAGCTTAACCTTTATTATTGGTTAAACCACGAGCCCTTCAATCTTTATTTTTATTTTCATTATATTAAATGGAAAATATTGGTAGAGAATTGTTCTCTGCCAACTCCTTAGAGAATGCAGTCTTAACGCTACATTACAAGCAGGAAAACTGGGGGGATAACGCCATAGCTCACTGGTTCTTTATTCCAAATAGATGATTTGTTTACCACGCTGACTCTCCAAATATTTGGGCTTCAGCAATTGGTGCGCATTATAAGTCTTTTGTTTTTGTAGTCTACGAGCTAGAGAAACGCTTCTTTCCGACATCTTTTTAATAAAATCGTGGTACAGATTAAAACAGCAAACATTGATAGATAATATACGTCATAATTTTAGGTAAAACTGTATACAAAGCTTTTTTTTTAAATAACTAATTGTACAAACAGCTGTATTTTCGCAGTATTGTTTTTTAAACTAGTCATAAGAGAAAATGAGCTACACAGTCCATCCCAATCCAACTAATTAAGCTACAAACAAAACTTGAATTGCATAAAAAACTATTTCAACTTAAATTTTCGGCTATCTCACGTGAACAAAGCGAATAATCCCACAGGAACTGAAATTACAGTTAAAAAAACAGTTCATGGCGTTACCTCCCGGAGTATAACGCTCAAACGAGCCGACAAAGGAAACGATTTCCATGGAACTGAAATTTGTTATGTGCAAATGTTAGTTACAGAGGATTGCTTACAGAAAAAGGGGCGTTCAATCGTAAAATTTTGACTATGTAAACAATGGTCTATAAGGTCTTCTTCTGCCTAGCCTTTCCCCAAGCTATGTTGGGGTCGGCTTCCAGTCTTACCGGATTTAGCTGAATACTATATTTTACATAGAGCGACTGCCTATCTGACCTCCACAACCCATTGCTAGGTAATATAGTATTCCATAGTAAGACTGGTTGTCAGAATTGTAATGACTTAACGACTGTCAAAGATCACTGTATGACAGTCGGGCCAACGGCTTAACGTGCTTTCCGAGGCACGAAGGTGTCTCGGTATGTTTACAAATGGTCACCCATCCACGGACCAACCGCGGCGAGCGCGGTTTAACCTTTAGGTTCGGTCACACCGTACGGCTTATACTTAGCCACGAGCCCCTCTTGCTATAAGGTCCTAATAGTAATTTTTTGGTATAAAAAATAATTTGAATATTTATCTGGGTAATCAGTAATTTTTTTTGTAAATATTCATTAACAAAGGCATTAATTGGCCGATACCTTCGATATTTGTTTGCTGTAAACTTAATTCTTATTTCGACGACTTTTATTCAAATGTTCGAATGATATAATTCTGTATGTTAGTATATTTAGAAGAATCCTACTATAAAAAGGTTGTTTCATTAGTAACTACCCACAGTATCCAAACCGTATTTAAGATCAAATACCTGTCTTCTTAAAACATTAGCGATTCTTTTACGGTTACGACAGCTTCTGAATCGTCACCAAAATAATCAAATTATTTTCTATTAATAGAATTTTCATTCAGAGGTATAAATAAAATGGAAGACAATTTTTACGTTCTTACTATTTTAATACATGAGCGACGAGATCTTTAGATGGAATTAGTGAAACAAAGCCGAGCGGTAAAAATAATATTTATGTAAAAGATGGTGTGCCTCAGAAGTGATTCCATATACCTACTATTTTCATCAAAATCGATTCGATTCAGTAGTTTCTAACTTAAAAATAATTGGAATATTTTACCGAGAATGTCAAGCCGAATTTTGTACATTCATGCGATTGTTTTTTTTTCATTGATTTCTATTATCTCTTACATTTACGTGTAATAAATTATTGTATGTAGTAATAATAATATTTTTAGTAGTTTAACATTGAGTTTTTCGAATGTGTTGTTACTACTATTACGGTTGACTAAGCAAGTGACTTATAACTAAATTTAAGTTTAATCGTGATATCAAAATTAATATGTCTTCTAATTCTTATTTAATTGCCGGGTTTTTTTTATTGTTTCCTTAATTATGACCACGTTGTTTGTATTTTAAACTATTATTGCGTTACTAAATTTATTTTAATTGACATTTGAATGTTGACTAGTGTTATAAAATGTCACGTTTGTTTATTTATGTTAAGACCTCTGTAGCCATTGCGGTAAGAAATAGGTCAGAGGTTGGGAATATTATATTTTTATGTCGTTAAATGGCGAGCCGACACTTATAAGGTTAAATATCGTTCTTAACTGGCTATGGAATTTTTTCTTAAAAAATATCGTAGGAATTGACCCCTGTAATGTCAATTTATTGATACTAGTGGTCGCCCAATGGTCGAAATTCGACCTTATAATATAAATTTAAATTGTGAGTGACTTAATATACATTATTAAAATATAATATTCAAACATTATTAAGGTTCTACTGTCGAAAACTAAACTACTATAACCACACATTTGACCAAGACTGTTATTTGCCAATTTATTTTTTGAACAAATTATATGAAATTAAAAGGAAGTAAAATAAAGAATATCTATTTAAAAAATGTTTATTAAAAGAAAACATGCTATAAGAGGAAAATACTATCCATTTAGAGCATATTTTATCGCATATTGCAAACTTCTCTGCAAACAATGTTTTTTGTAAAACCTCTTTTATCGTTTGCTAAATGTCCTTGGCCGTTATATTCGGATATATAAAAACTTAAACCACTTATTTATGTCAATGTCAGTAAGCAGTCAATGAAAAACAAAACAAACATGTGTGTGTGAAATGCATGGTAGTGTGGGTAATGTTTTATTTATTGATTTAATGTACTTTATAAGCATTATTATTGAAAAATATTAGCGTTCTCCACTTCTCCTACACATAAACTATAAGTGTGCCAAATTTTATGCTCCTGCGTCCGCGCAATTTTCGTAAAAAGGGGTCCAAAGTTTTGGCATCACGTATTAATATATAGATAAGCCTGACATATAAACAAACCCAGGTTAAGTACGATTGTTGGTGCGGTTCCAAAGCAGCAAAAAGTGGTTTTTAGTTTAGACTTTTATAAACCCACATGAACAACGCTTTTATTATATTACCTGCGAATACTAGAGTTGTGAGTACAGAGCCACGATAGATAAGCCTCTACGCACCACATGGTTTGACTTGCGCAGTAGTCTAGGTCTCTTTTGCGGAATGAGGTTGGAGGGGGCAAGGGGAAAAGGCGCAGGAGGCGCGGAACCTGCACAAGTGCACAAGCTCCCCACTACTGACACTCGCCAAGTCCCATTTTTCGTGGCACGAATGATACATACACAGAGCTGACTGCCAACCTTCGCTAGTCGGAGAGACACCAGAAGAAGACGAGAATACTTTAATTATTAATTATATTTCACCGTAGAGGTGATCGTGGTTAAGTGTCGTCACACGGTTTAACCGATATAAAGGTTAAGCCGTGCTCGCCGCGGTTGGTCCGTGGATGGGTGGCCATTTGTAAACAAACCGAGACCCTTTGGTTACCTCGGAGAGCACGTTAAGCATTTGGTCCCGACTGTCATACTTCGATCGTTGGCCGTTTTTTTTTTTTTTTTTTATTTATTTATTCCTTTAATTCAGGCAGGTTTAGTTATTATAATTCTGACAACCAGTCTTACTTACGGTATTCAGCTGAATCTGGTAAGACTGGAAGTCGACCACAATATAGCTTGAAAAGTATAGATAGATTATGATCTGTATGTTGCCGTTTTAATGCGGAGACAATCAATACTCACTCATTAATTATATAAAATCTTTTGCAAAAGTGTCCGATTTAAATGACGTCATCAATTTTATATATTTGTTTGAAGAATCCTGCTAATCCTTAATCCGTCGTTTCGTTTTAAAATCCAAACTCCTTCAGTATAGGAGCAAGGTGAAAGCGGATGGCGAGTTGAAAAATAGCGACTACACTTAGTTGGGCATTAAATTATTCGTTATTCATATTATAATACTTTAAATCATTCTAATGGAATTAAACTTTTCTTTTTTTATAAAACCTTACTACATGCATAGTTGTCTAGGAAATCAGTCGGCTAAAATAATGATATTATTGTTCTTTAGGGACCTTACCAAACAAATTTGGCAAAAAAATAACCGGGGATTCGTGGGGAACGTGGGGCTCGTTTCATTCTGATATCTTTGGCAGTCGGTTAAGTCATGAAATTCCTGACAAACAGAATTACCATGGGATACTATGTTACCCAGTAAAATAGGTTGTGGAGGTCAGACATCAGTCGCTCCGTATAAAATACGGGATTGCTCAATACAGCTGCATCTGGTAAGTCTGAAAACCGACCCCAACGTAGCTTGAGAAAAGGCTAAGACTTTAACCTTCTTAGAACCTAATTATTTATGATACTAGCTGTTTCCCGCAGCTCCACCCGAGGTCTCAATTTTTTTTCAATAATTGTGATGTAAGTTATCCTATCTTTCAAGTGGGATCGAACTGCACATGGTGTGTAAATTTTATTATATTCGGTTAAGTGGTTTAGGAGTCCATTGAGGACAAACATTGTGACACGAGATTTATATATATATTAAGATACTAGCTGTTGCCCGCGGCTTCGCTCGCGCGTAAAGTAAAGAGTAGTATTAAAGGTGATGGATGGATGTATTCTGTGATTTTCAAAGTAAGGAGTATGAATAAAAATTTTCCCAAACTATTATGGCGTTAAAATAATAATTAAAGTAAAGTAAGTAGCAAATGCATTTGTGTTCTGGAATCGGAGACAACGAAGGTACCATAAACACCCAGACTCAAGACAATGTAGAAAACTGATTTTCTACATAGAACCCATCCGGGGATCGAACCTGGGACTTTAGAGCTGGCGACACCTTAAAAACCGGAGTGAACGCCACTCGACCACATAGATGTCTTAGATGGTCATTATCTTATCTACTTATCTTTTCATCTGTCTATCTTTGAGAATACCGAACTTCACATACCAACTATTTCAGCCCCCATTTCTCCCCCTTAGAGGGTAGATTCCTCAAATCACGGAAAAACATCTTATTTATTTCAAACTAATAACCCTTGTATGAAATTTAATGTGTCTATCCTTGAAAACGACATGTACCTACAAACTTCCAACCCCTATTTCACCCTCTTAGGGGGATGATTTTTAAAATCTCTAAAATACGTCTTTATTTATTTCTATCCAGAAACCCGTATACAAAATTTCATGTGTCTATCATTGAAAATACCGAACTTCCCACACAAACTTTCAACTCCTATTTCACCCCCTTAGAGGGTAAATTTCTAAAATCTCGGAAATGCATCTTATTTATTTCAAACTTATAACACTTTTATGAAATTGAAAGTGTCTATCTTCAAAAACGACACAATTCATGTACCTACAAACTCCCAACCCCTATTTCACCCTCATAGGGGGATGATTTTTAAATCTCTAAAATACGTCTTTATTTATTTCTATCCAGAAACCCGTATACAAAATTCCATGTGTCTGTCATTCAAAATACCGAACTTCCCATCATACAAACTTTCAACCCCTATTGCACCCCCTTAGAGGGTAGATTTCTGAAATCTCGGAAGTACATCTCATTTAAACAGATAGATAGATTACGTGTACAGATGAATGGAGATTGTGTAAATTTAGAGTTTGATCCCTATTTAATATGGACGACCATATTGATGAGAGCTCATCCTAAACTGGACTTTGTGTCGCCGATATCGCTTTCTATTGATTCAAATGTACATAACTTTTTTGTTTATGAACCGATTTCGATGAAACAAAAACTAAGTTATACCTCAAGTTACGTATAATTTTTGTATATTAACATTGTCTGCATGGGATTCATAGATTTTACGTGATGTGCGCACAAACAAACATATAAACAGACAAACAGACAAAAATTTCAAAAATGATGGAAATGGGTTCTGTTAGTTATCTTTTCACACGCTGGCTATTTTTTTTTTCAATTTCTTCAATGTACAAAAATGACTTTTCTACAGATTTATTATATGTATAGATTAGATAAGTTCATTTAAAAGTCTGAACATTGATCCGCTATCTGTTTATTCCTCGACCCATACGTAACGAGGCTGACAAATTCAAACATCGGAGCTTTACCCCAGATCTGAGTCTCGGGTTTCCAAATCAGATGAGATCACATTTTATGCTTATTCGTTTGGATGCTGTGGAAGGGCCATTAGCATCTTATTACTGCATCGTTTTAAAAAATGATTTATTATTTCCTTGAGACAACATGCTTTGTAGCACAGGCAGTATGTATTATATTAATAATGGTAAGTAAGGTAAAAGTGGTCCAAGTTTTGGTCTCAAAATCTCCCCTTTTTTTTTTACAATTTTTCGTTGACATATTTATGTTCATAACTGTAAACACACAACAAACTAAATAGTTATGCAGAGCACACTAACAAACAAATTTGTGTAAACAACAAGAGCAGTATATAACGATTACATGTATGTGTTATCGTAATAACTCACTTCTTTCACACACACTTGCGTTTACATGCATGTGTTATGATCAGTATTGTTGGTATGTACGTATTCTAACAACCAATCACACGTTCTCTTCATATTATTTTGTTTTTACAAAATATTAAACGTAGCATTATTTTAATTAACACTTACAACACACCCAACCGTTAGAAAAAGATAAAATAAGTTGTTGTTTCAGTACGTTAATTGAAATTCTAATGAACGAGCCCTTTCGAAATAGCTTTTTGATCCATTCAATTAGTTTTGATAAAGTTAACTTTATAAACCCTTATGCCAAACCTTATCCATCAAAGATTACATGATTTAATTTCGTTTTATAATGAACTAGCTCTAGCCAACTCGCGACTCTGCCCGCGCAAGTGTCAGTTATGTCCTTTCTCAGACTCTAGACTATCTTTGTGCCAAATTACATTTCAATCGGTGCATTAGTTTAGGCGTGATTGCGTAACGCATAGACAGATAGAGTTACTTTCGAACCCTATGAACGAAGGAATGAACCCTTCGATGGCTAATGTTTCTTATAATTATTGCTATTGTATGAAATTAGTCTCGAGAAAAAGCCTTCCTTGACACTTGGAAACAAGACTTGTCTTGACGATCGAAGCGGCCCAACTTAAGTGTTGCGTATAGATACTTTGTAGAATGGGATACCTATACTACAGAACGTAAACATACTAAGTGTATGCTAATATTATATACTGAAGAATTTATGTTTGGTTGGACATGATAATCTCAGGAATTACCGGTCCAATTTGAAAGGTTTGTTCTGTGCTAGATAGCCTATTTATCAAGGAAGGCTATAGGCTACTGTTTTGCCGTGATCACCAACGCTCACGGGGTCGAATCCGCAAACAAAATCTAATTATAAATATAGGTTTTAATACTCTTTTTCAAACTTCACATCTTATGAATAGTTCATAAGTAAATCGATATATTTCTATATTTAACATACCACGTCAAACAGTCCAGGTAACCTTCGTGATAATAAACCATAAAATATAAAAAACTTTGTAGTTTATTTGATTTTCACCTGCAAGGGTAAAAGAAAAATGTTTTCTGTATTTCATACAAATTCTTGTTATTTTTTATTCTAATTCACCTTCTTATATTAATTAGGAATCAATAATAAATGATAGCGCAGTTGTGGTGGCCTTGCGGTTCAATAACCGGATTCGTATGCACATGGTTGCGGGTTCAAACCCAGGCAAGTACCAATGTGATTTTTCAAATTTATATGTATGTACTTTCTTAATTATTCTAAGCAGCGTTGCCAGTATTTTTTTTTTGCCAAGTCGGGATTTTGGAACTTTCTGAGTGAAAACAGCGGGATTCTTTCGTCGAAAGCGGGGCATAGTAAAAAAACGTATATAATCAGAAGTTTTCAAATATTTATCTTTTTATTTGAATTAAAATTACGTTTACGTGACAATAGATGGCAAAAATAGCCATAGAAAATGTATTGTTCAAAATAAAAGCTAATAAAAAAATAAAAATATAATATTTTACATCAGATTTACCCTATCAATATAGTAAAGTTTTGTAGTAGTCTTATAAGTCTTCAGAATAAAAAAAAACACAAATCTAAATCAAAAAAAGTTTCATTCATTAGAAAAATATGACGTTTCATAAAATAGCCTGTGGAGTGAATGTTACAAATTGCAACTTACAATAAGAGAATAATTATTTATAAGAATTACTTATTCATGATATTTCTGTGAAGATTTAACTACTTTTAAAGTTTCCGTTTTCTCTTTAATAAATATCAAGCACGTTCGAGTTATCTCCGAAAAGCGGGACTGAGCCTGTCCCGCGCGGGACAATTAATTTTGATTTAAAAATCGGGACGTCCCGCCAAAATCGGGACGTCTGGCAACGCTGATTCTAAGACACCGTTGACATACAGTGAAGGAAAATATCGTGAGAAAACCAGGATTTCAAAAATTGGAATCTGAAATCGCCATCCTGCAATGAGCAAGCGTGTTAATATCATTACCTTTAAATGTCTTTTTTCAAGTTCGATAGAGTCGACATTACCTATTACCCAATTCAGGGGTCCTAAGCTCGTTTACAGTCCAGACTACTAATTATTCACGAGTAATATTGGGTAAACAAACAAGGTATTTACTGGACTGATCTTTTGAAATCAGATCGATCTGAGCAAGCAATACATATATCCTGGCAATTGCGTATGCCACACTGCCATAGTCTGCGGGCGACGGGGGACGTATGCCAGTGGGAGTGTTAAAACGTGCGCGTGAGACGAGGAGTCGGGGGGAGGGGTTCATCTGATTCAAATAAGACCCCGAAGACATCCGCTGTTGGCTGTGCCCGAGGCACGCACCGTCTCGCATTCTAACTCTCCGCTTGTCCGCTCGCTCACACTGCTCAATGCACTCATGACGTCAGTACCTGATTGTGATGTGTTTGCGATGAAATGGGAGGATCTATGTTATGAGTGTTTAAGATTTTGCGAGATGATGAATGACTGATAAATTGTTTATTTCAGTTATATATTTTATTTTTTTAACTTTTGATCTTTTTATCTCTACATGTTTTGTAAATAACCCTAACTGTGCAACGATTTAGTGTAAACTGTTATGTTGTGCATGTAATTTCAAATAAATAAATAAATAAATCTGACCGGAGCGTCATACGACTCATTCGCCGCCGGGCGCGCCGTCATTAGGTAGTAACGTCCCTCACCCCCCGCGTGGATCATGGGAGTGTCATGAACGAATTTCGAACGTCAATATTTTCAATAATTCGTTTTAATCACTGTTTATATACTCATGATTTCCCTATTCAAATACTATACACCTTCTAACAATAATCCGCGGTGTTATCCGCGGTCTATTTTATTCACATACGTAGCTTATTTTTTCGGTATCAAAAGTAGCCTGTGTGAATCCAAAGTACTACCTTAACATCAAATTTTATCAAATTTGGTCGAGTCGTTTGAGCGTGAAGATAAAACAGACACACTCACAAATTTTCGTATTTAGGTAATATTAGTCAGTTTGTCAGATATATATAGTCAGTATAATTATTTTCACATGTATTGTGTTATACTCGTCCGTAATATTAAAACAATACAATACTTCCGAGTTTATATTTAATATCCCTTCCATACTAGAACGGTATCGAAAAACTTCCTCTGAAGATTTATTTAATACCTGAGAAACAAAAGTTCCCCACTAACAGATAATAATGAAAGTTTTGGAAAAAGTCAAGATCAATTTATAGAATTAAAGGGATTCAAAGAGATTGGAAGTTGACGCGGCCGGTGCGGGGATGATCGCGGGATTACTGCGGGATTAAGGCCCTTTTCCCGGGAGAGTGCGGCCCTAGCAATCTACTGAGATTACAAGAAATGAATCAAATGTTCAAAGTATATTGAATCCACAGATTATGTGATTGTGTTGGATTGAGTTAAACAGTTACTTAAGTTTTAATTTATAAGATAATTGCTCTATCTAATCTATTTCAATATTAGAAATTCAAATAGAAAGACTTTTAAACGGATTCTATCGCGGTTTATACAGATTTTACTTCCCGACGTTTCTGCCGCCTTTCCTGCCCGTGACCAAGACACCTGCAAAGGCATTGAAACGTCGGAAACTAATCTATTTTGCTCTCATTATTTGCTTTGTACATTAATTATTTTAAAAAGCTTAATATTACATGTGTTATATAAAACCGGTTGTCAAGGTGTCACCAACTCTGAGGTCCCGGGTTCGATCAATATAGGACGGGAGGGGGTCAATGTAGAAAAAACACTTTTCTACATTGTCTCAGGTCTGGGTGTTTGTGGTACCTTCGTTGTCTCTGATTCCATAACACGATTGCATTAGCTACTTACTTTGGATTCCGAACAATGTATGTGATGTTGTAAGTGCTCGTAGTGTTGTCCACATTTATTACTATTAAAAATATATAATTGAATTTTATCGCTTCCTTTACGAAAAACTGGCATCTATTTTTGGTACACCACAAAGAGTTGATACCGTGGAAGGCTTTGACCAGATAAAATATGCTGAAACATAATAATACCTACTGATCTTCAAATTAAAAGCAGCGTAACTGTTTTTAAATATGTTTCGAGAAAGCACATTATTTATTTTTGTCGTAAAATGACGTCATAATAATAGCGTAACATCCAGTTAAAACTAAAGTTATAATGGTTCAGAACAGAATAGTTAATGAAGTGACTTATTACTTGTAGTTCATTACTCCTTGTCAATACGTTTAGTCGGTACTTATACTGGAATGGGAACTACAATTATTTGTATTTATAAAAGCAATTACACTTATTCATGGACGATATTTGTCGATGAATTGTGTTTGACTTATATGTTTTTTAAACCTTTATTTTTTTGTGTAGGTATATATAGTAGGTCTGGGAATAGGTCGTAGGCAATTTTTATAACCCTAGGTGATAAAGTCTTCTGCAGGATATAGCAATATATATGTGCCGGGTCAGCAAGTTTCATTAGGTATATTATCTTTCGAGTGGATTCGAGCGGACACAGTAACTCTATATTGTATTGATCCGTTGTAAGTGGCAGACGTTTCAGATTTCGTAAGGGTTTCGAACTTTTGGTAGTATGTGGTTTTAAGGCCCTTTACGTTACTTTATATTGGTAACTAACTTTTGATCGCGGCTCCGCCCGCTTGGGCGTGGGATACCGGAACAATTTATGTATATATAATTAATAGTTTGCCTTGCCTTGCCTTGCCTTCCTCAAGAAGTGGGCTATCTAGCAGTGATTTTTTTTCAAATCGGTCCAGTTGTTCCTGAGATTAGCACGTTCAAACATACAAACTCTTCTGCTTTATAATATAACTAGCTGTTTCCCGCAGCTCCGCCCGCGGTCAATTTTTTTTTTATATAATTGAGATTTAAACTATCCTATCTCTCAAGTTGGATCGAACTGTACATGGTGTGCGAATTTTATTATAATCGGTTAAGTGGTTTAGGAGTCCATTGAGGACAAACATTGTGACACGAGATTTATATATATTAAGATTATAGATGTAAATAACTGTAATTACCTTAATGTATATAATTTAGTTTAGTTAATTTACTTATTTAACAAAACGTTAAGTTTAGTTAGAAAACTAATTAACACCTGCATTAATTTATCCGCTCTTTTCTAGATACCGACTACGAATACTCTTCTTCTATAATTTATCAAATTATTAAAAAAAAATGTAAGTTAAAAAGTATTGTTATTTCTTTCAAGTGCTACCACAATTTGTATGCTTATTTGTAACTTTATGATATGTAATAAAGTTTATTTTTTCGTAGCATGTATACTGAATAGTCCTATATTTCTTTTTCATTTCACTCAGAACCCGCGAAGACTCAGCGTGAGCAAATAAAGGTGTGAACTCACCGACACACGGGTTGTGGTTAACGACAGCGAAGATGCGGTCGCAACGTTTCTTCATGTGGGTGTTGGGGCAGATGCAACCGAAGAGAGGGGAGAGTCGGAGACCTGCCCAGGCTTCACGACACGCCTCCCTATAGCACAAATTTGATTATACTTATAGGTCATACAAGAAAAATATACAACCTCATTTTTTATTATCAAGAAACCTAAGAATCGTTTGGTCAGGCCCCTTTTTTATAATAACTAGGGTTAAAATCACACACGGCCATCTGATCTTAAACTAGGCAGATCCTATGACTGTACTATGGCAACCAGAAAACTAAAACATATTTATATATATTTATAAATACATACATATACACCCGGACACAGAAAAAAATATCGTGCTCATTCATCACACAAAGATTTGTCCAGGGTGGGAATCGAACCCGACCTCCGGCTTAGCAGTCAGGGCCTCTAACCACTAGACCCACAGGCGACGGGCTTCGACAAAGTACATTTCTAATTTTCTACCATCGTTAAAGCTGATCGAATCGCTAAAATGTATGAAAGTGACAAGTCTATAAGTCACGTGAATTACCGAAGAGAAATGTCCTATCCATACATTTAATGTCATTTAAGCGATTTATATCATCGAAAACGCTTGTAGAAGTGTACCTTGTCTAAGGGGGGCGTTTTTTTACTAATAGTTACAATTTAAAATGGAAACGTATCACGCCGTACGCGCCGTACGATGCAAAAAATAATAATTTGATTAATATGTGTTTCGGTTTTAGTATATATTAATAATAAGATTGTATAGCAGAAGCATCGAATCCTAAAAAAAATATTAGGTTGTAATATTAGGTTTTACAATAAAATTGGTTTTCAATCTTTCAACACCGGGTCCGCCAGCGGCTTTCTCATTCTATATTTAAACACAGGAAAACATTTTTAACTACCTAGAAAGAAAGAAAATGCATTTATTCGAAGCACATGCAACGCATAAAAAAACAAACTTTAAACAGTTATTAAATATTTTTTAATACGACTAGTATTAAATTAGCAGAACTTAAATAAAAAATAAACTATGTGCCACCACTAAAAATAAGCCAGCATTAACGAGATATTCCAGTACAATGGCCGTCTAAAAAGCAGAAAGAAAAAAGACGGACGCCAGCCTCCAGCTGAAAACAAGCTTGGTCGATATCCAGTAATAGCTTTATTTAGACTTGCCGTACTGTTATGAATTTATAATGACTTTCAGAATTTTATAGAATAGACCCCGATAAATATAACAGACGGTAAACAATCGCTGACGTTTATTGGATAAATTAGAGGAAACGCGAGTGATCACTTTTGGAATCATTTTTGGATTGCGAAAAATTATTACGTATATTTATTATATTACGTTTTTATTCGTAGCCAGTATTTTTAGTTGTGAATAAATATAGGAAAAATCGACGGTTTTTTTTAAATCTACTCTTACAGTGTTACCATTTTTTTAACTTTAAATGGCTTGTTGTTCTTGTCCTTTTTACGGGGTCCATATTGCTTCTTTTTTCCTATTTAGGTTCCTATACACACCTTGACTAGACTATATCTCACAAATTTTTGGACGTCAATGTTTTGAATAGTACAGAATAGAAATAAACAGAACATGTCAAAAAAAATAAATAAAAATATAACAGAACAGAATAGAGCAGATAGAATATTTTTTATTGTATTGTACACCGTGAAAGTTACCTAAGTATTGCATTATATAAATAATACACAGCAATGAATGAGCACAATGGTGGTCTTATCGCTAATAGTTATAACTTCCACCTTTGGATGGAAAGAAAAAATAAAAAAACAGAGGTAGGAAGGTTAACAGGCGAACTAAATTCCAGTCTCAAAGAAAAAAAAAGGTCCGCAAATAAATCTTTAAGCTTTCTTAACACCTTCCCTGTCCCGTCAGAAGACA
Source organism: Plusia festucae (assembly GCA_950381575.1). Taxonomy (NCBI): domain Eukaryota; kingdom Metazoa; phylum Arthropoda; class Insecta; order Lepidoptera; family Noctuidae; genus Plusia; species Plusia festucae. The sequence goes on along the minus strand of OX494456.1, from coordinate 4,647,626 downwards.
CAATAGTTAAACAATGGAAATGTTCATATGTGACTCACAGGACAGTGAAATAGTTAAAATACAAAGCACCATCTCCAATTTCAAGAGTATAACTTCCTGTCTACCTGTCATCCATACGGCACTCCCCATCCCTGGCCTTGCAGGCGTTCTTGAACCGGTCGAAGAGTACGGAGCAGGCCTTCTCGTTGTGGCAGACGCTCAGAGCATACGTACAGGTTGGCAGGGTCTCCACTGGGTACGGGTCTTTTTCTGGAAATATTTCTGTGTTAAGTGGAATAAACTGGGAATAAACATATTATCACACATAGCTCAACTAAGAGACAGATCATTCTTCATAGCCAATATTTAATGAGATGTTCAGAAATTGGTCCAAGATGCAAACATCTATTTATACTTTAAAAAGTAACGGTAAGTATATTTTCTGCATTGAGGAGAACATAATTAAACACCCCAACACAAGTACAGGAAACATCTTAAATTATTATTCTCAAGGGATGATCAGTTTTTTGTTCAATAAATTTTCTAGAAGATGTTCCTGTGATCCAAGCGTCATTTGGATTTATACAAAGCTTCATTTAATCAAGAATTATACTCACTATGCTGGTCCTTGGATTTCTTATCTACGCCTACTTAGTTACCACAAGATCGTTTCAAATCTAAATATATTAAAGCCCTCCAAATAATCGACTATGTAACAAAAAACACAACTTTTATTCCCAATTTCACCTAATTATTCGAAGCGCGTCCTGACTTAATTTTCTCTAAGACAACTCATGTTTTTTGATCGAAGTATTTACTGGCCTTTGCTTATCTTGGAGGTAGGTCGTTTAATGGGAAATGTGTTATGAATACTTGTATAAGAAACTTTTGCAGAAAGAAATAATGATACTTCAGAACTTATAACTCATTATTTCTTGGGAGATTAACCTGAGATAACAGATGATGGAGATAAATGTCGATATAATATTACAAAGGGGAATGACAAGTGGTTGCTTTTATTTCTAAGAAGAATCTTTTATACTACTTAGTAAATCGAAGACTTTTACAATACAAAACTGTGAGGTGCTCATTAAACAGTAGAACCAAAAAAGACCAGATAGAAAAAAAGAACTTAGATTTTTATGGGAAAAAAAAGTTTGTGCTCAATGCTGGTATAGAAAGTAGAAAATTTAAAAATTTCCTCATACCCTTCTTCATGACAAACACGCAGGGATGGTCGAACAGGAAGTCCCGGAAGGAGTTGCACTCAGGATCCACGTTTGGTTCCCGACAGAGGCACGTCGGCTTAAAGAACGGGAATGCCTGCAAGGTCCTTAGGGCAGCCTGGCACTTCGTCACCGTCACCGTAGAGCAAGCCACTGAAACAATGATAAGAAGATTATAATATTATACAAATATTTACAGTTTACCGTGTGATTGCGGCTTAGAATAAAAACGACTAAGGAACATAAAAACCAGAAGAATGAGCAGCAGCGTTCTCATAAGGATTGAATACAGAACTGCGGTCATCAACCCGCTTTCCCAGCGGGATGACTAGGCCCCCAGGTGTGGCGTAATTTGGGAGAGGCCCATGTTTAGCAATGGACCGCAATAGGCTGATTTGATTGATTATGTACAGGCTTCTAAGCACCTTTATTTGTTTGTTGGTAGCCGCAACGCTTGCATGGACATTTTCGAGCCTATTTGAATTCAAACAATTTTATAAGTTTACAGTACGACAGGATAAGTATATAGGACCCGTTGATATTAGAACATGCAAGCGAAAACAAAAGTTGAGTTGCTTCTGTTGTCTGTATCGATTGTCAAATGTGATCTTTGATAGTCTATATTAATCAAGAAATGGTGGCATTGTGGCAATCAGAAAGTCTGTGTAAATCCATGTGAAAAACCAGTTCCTAAGGTTGAAAACGGACCTTCACAAGTCTATAAAGTATAAAAGAGAGAGAATATTAATATAAATTCGTCGTAAATATGAAAAAAGGTTGTTTATAACTTACATTACCTAATGAGCTCAATTAAACTATACCTTGTAATTACAAGCACTTAACATAAGCACAGAAGTAATTAAGTGAAATGTTCAATAAACACCGTCTTACGATTTAACTCGCGTATCAAGAAAGCCACAGTTCAAAGGTTAAAGGGTCCAAAAAGGGCCAGAGCCCCGCCTTAACAAGGCCCACTGAACCTTCGCAGCAAAAACCACAATTCCGATTATGTGGGGAATTAGAACTGGGTTTTTGCGGTCGTAAACCATTAAGGAGTCACCGTATTAGATTTCTTCCTTCCTTATTGAATTGAGATGATAACTCGCTGAGATTAGATTGTTCAATGTATTGAAGTTAATTTATCAATTAATGTTTATAATACTTGTCTGCATAATTATTAAACCCTATGACGCTATTTACAGAATGGTTTAAATGTACCTATCAAAATAAAATCTATATAGGTTTAAAAATGAATCCCTATTTCCCCTGGTCACGGAATGCGGCATCACGCGTGAACGGATTGTACAATTTTGATAATTCAATTTTGTTGTCATATTCGTTATTATCAGGAGAAAGTTCTTAAGAAAGAATGACAATAAAAAAGTAAAGCGAAAAATTAAAAAAAACGTTAGTTGGTTGACATTGGCTTTTGTTAAGGATGGATAAATATCTATACATATAAATAAAATTGGAATGAATGTTTGTAATCTGAAAATAACTGCTTTTTGCTACATAATAATAATATCTTGGGACACAGCTCACACACGGCCATCTGATCCCAAACTAGGCAGAGCCTGTACTATGGTAACCAGACAACTGATATACATACTTATATATTTCTAAATACATACATATTATAGATAAATAACACCCAGACACAGAACAAAATAATGATCGTGCTCATCACACAAAGATTTGTCCTGGGTGGGAATCGAACCCACGACCTCCGGCTTAGCAGTCAGGGTCACTAACCACTAGACCAACAGGCCCGTCAACATACATAGTATGAATATATAATACCTAAATAACATCTTTAAAATTTTTTGTCCATTTGTTTGTTCCCGCTAATCTCTGAAATGGCTAGACCGTTTTTGACGGGACTTTCACTGGCAGGTATCTGATACAATAAGGAGTAACTTAGGCTACTTTTATTGTAAATAAACTGCGTGTAAGACCGCGGGGTACAGCTAGTATATAATAAATGTTAGCTAATGCTTCAAATGAGCTAGCGCTGCAAAGAAACTGCAAAGGGTAGGGGATAATGTAACTATCAGGAAATAACAGTTTTTTATAATTCTTGACTTTGCATCCAATTAATTGATAAAAGAAAAAACTCTCTTCAACTTATTAAAGTTCTCGTTATATCAGTTCCTCAATGCCCGCCGGGATTTATCCAATCCTTATTAAAATGCATTTTATGAGGTTCCATCATATTTTTTTGCAGGTCAATCACGAGCATAAAGTAAACTTAGGCCTTAAGGTAAAATATGCTAACTAATTAGTTTAAATATCGTTAAAACACTTTGTTTCATAAATTGTTGTGTATTATGGTAAAAAAAAAAACGTGTGGTGTCGTGGGACCAGATAGGAACGAAGTTCCTTATTATATAAATATTAATTTCAAGTTCTATTCGAGGTGTAAAGAAAATAATTATTCGGGTTACATACATTATTTATTATGATTTTTATATCGATAAAATAAAAAAAAACAACTTTACAAAATTATCTTAACACCTTTATTTTATTTACAATGATTTATGAAAAAAATATAATAATAATAATAGCAAACTGCAATAATAATAACAGTCATTCCGTATACTATACTAGACTATACATTAGACACTGTATAGCCATCATACATAGACTATACATAAAAATCTTACGGTAACGCTACGGACGTTTTTTGCCGTTTTTTGCCGGCAGGGTTGGAAAGCAAATTATTTATAATTAAGTATATAACAACCTCTGCTAGGTAATACAGTATCCCATAGTAAGACTGATTGTCAGAATTGTAATGACTTAACGACTATCAAATATCACGGTATGATAGTCGGCACCAACGGCTTAACGTACCTACTTTCCGAGGCATGGAGAGGCTTCGGTATGTTTACAAATGGTCACCCATCCACGGACCAAAAGCGGCGAGCGTAGCTTAACCTTAACTATCAGTCCATCTGATAAAGTATAAAGTTTTAATGAATTAGCTTTCTGTATTAAATAAAATTGCTGGATTCCTTTTCAAATATGGATAGGAAATAGTATTTACTTAGAGTTTATTGCATGTTGTTCTCCTAACCATTGAATCTAGTTGATTCCCGTTTACCTTTCCACAATATAGAAATTGCATTGCTACGATTCGCAAGCTTTTTCCAATCAACTACTGGACAATAGGAAAAATAAACATCATCTCTGCCGATATTATAAAATCAAATAAATCTTTTACCCTGCACCATTAAATAAATAAATAAATAAATGTGGACAACATCACATACATTGCTTCGAATCCAATGCAAGTAGCTAAAGCACTTGTGTTATGGAATCAGAGACAACGAAGGTACCACAAACACCCAGACCAGAGACAATGTAGAAAAGTGTTTTTCGATCGGTTCGATCCCCGGACGGATCAATGTAGTGACCCGTCCGGGGATCGAACCCGGGATCTCAGAGCCGGTGACACCTTGAAAACGTCTCGAACGTCTCAAAAAAAAAAAAATGATATCTTTTGGGTGACATCATTCTAGCATTGCCGCTAGCTAAAGCTACATAAATAAATAAAGTCTGCAAAGCAAAGTATATTCATTGAAATAAAACTACTTTAAACGGATTCTATCGCGGTTTTTTTTGATTTTAGTTCCCGACGTTTAAACACCTTTGCAGGTGTCATGGTCACGGGCAGACTGTCAGACAGATTTTCAATGTCTAATATTCGCGTAAACCTCAGAAAACATTACAAAGTATATTCATTAATTCATGTAATTAAAAAATAATAATACATATTTATATTTGGTACAAAATTCAACAGTACTTGAATAATTAAAACTTCCTACCACGGAATCAAACGGGCGATCTAAATTATTAATACCCGCCATTAAAAATGTATAAGTTTCTATGTTTGTTTCGATTTAAACTGGGTTGATGATATTTTGTAATGATAAATGGAATCAAATAATTTTAGTTTATGATTTTGGGAATATAGAGCTTTATCCACTCTTCTGCCTAGCCTTTTTCCCAAGCTATGTTGGGGTCGGCTTCCAGTCTTACCGGATTTAGCTGAATACCGTATATTACATGGAGCGACTGCCTATCCGACCTCCACAACCCATTGCTAGGTAATACAGTATTCCATAGTAAGACTGGTTGTCAGAATTGTAATGACTTAACGACTATCAAAGATCACAGTTGGGACCAACGGCTTAACGTGCTTTCCGAGGCACGGAGGGATCTCGGTATGTTTACAAATGGTCACCCATCCACAGACCAACCGCGGCGAGCGCGACTTAACCTTTATTATCGGTCAAATCGTACGGCTTACACTTAGACACGAGCCCCTCCTCATAGAGCTTTATCCACTCAAATGTTTAATTGGCTAATTAACACAGATTTTTATGCAATTATCTCACTTACAGAATCTCCTGTAAACAAGGTTATTCACTAAGTCCAAACAAAACGTTATAGACACGCATCACCAATACCTACTGGTAAATCTATACCAAAAGTTAACTAAACCATCACCCAACTACGCACAATAATCTCGAAAATTCAAAAAAGAACAACCGAATCGAAATCGAAAAACTGTCAGAAACAAAAAAAAAAGATTCAAAAGTGTACCAAACGATGTCATGTCATATAAGGCTGTGTCTACACCGGCGTCATTACCGATGACAAGGGTAGACGGTTCTCGGGGTCCTTTATCGACGCGAATACTTAAAATCTTCTCTTGAACGTTACGTACCTAATTTGCCACTTGCTTTCTACTAGCCAGTGAGTTATTGCCCGTAATTTTTCATTCTTAGATCTCGTTTTTCGTCGTTATAACTTCGTTTGCATCGTTTGTATAGATACCGCTTTAGGAATATTTTGGTGCATTTTTTTGAGGTTGGTGGTGAAATAACGCAAAACACAATGGTGCGGTAAATAATAATTTGGTCTTATGTTATATGATGCGAGTTTCATGTGACCGAGTTCAATGTACTCATTTATAAACAACTTGTAATCTTTTGCTATATTTTTGTTTCTTGATAATCTGCGTTCTAATTGATGAAATTGGGCAATAGCCATTGATTTTGATGACCCTAATTTTTTCTCGTATTCTTGCTTGAGAGGGAGGCGTACTTCATACCGGCCGTCTTGCTTACGTACCGTTGAATTTTCAAAGAAAGTAACGCATTGCTTATCTTCCGCTGATAAATCCGCATCTTCCGTGATGTCTTCTATTTGCCAGAAGCGTTGGATGTCGTCCATATCGCTTACGATAACGAAACATTGGCGATTTTGCGATTTCATGCTACTGCCGCATACAATCCACCCTAGTTGAGTTTGTTGCGCGATTGGCATAGATGTCTTACTACCTTTGCGAAGACCGTCTAAAATAATTGTCGGAAAAATGTCTGACCCTAAAACTATGTCAACAGGACGGCTAACATTAAACTCGTCATCCGCTAGTTCTAAACCTTGTAGATGTGGCCAATTTTGCTTGATTATTGTGCAACCTGGCAGGTTTTTGACTATTTTGTTCATAATGTAAGCTTCTACATTAAACTCAAATTCTTGATTGTAAATAGAGGAGCAAGTCAGCGTGATGATTCCCTTACAGGAGCTTTCTTTCTCCCCTACTCCTGAAATAATACCTTTACATCTTTTCCTTGAAAGTTGTAAAATTTGTGCGGCGTTTTCTGTTATTAAACTCATCTGAGAACACTGATCTACTAAAGCACGCATTTTATGATAAGTGCCGTATCGATCTTGAACATTGATAACAGCTGTGGTGATGAGTACTTCAGATAAAGCTTGGTTCCGTGAAACATACGAGTTCCCGCGGGGTGTTTCCGAACTCGAGGGCTTGCTTTTTACCGAGGTTGTTGAACTCGCATAAACTGCGTGCAAGATGGTATTGTGTTGTTCATTGCACTCGCGGCACGTTTTGCTTGAAAAACAATTTTTTCCTTGATGATCGAATAAGCAATTTTTACATAAATTGAGTTTCAAAATCGTTCTTCGTTTTTCGTCCGATGACATACTTAAAAATTGCTGACAATGATAAATTCCATGCTCTTCGCCGCAATGTTGACACATAACTTTACTTTTTCGTGAAATAAATTTCTGATTTTGATTTATTGATTTTGATGAGACTTGATTGGTTGCGAAAGCTTTGTAATTATGCGATTTTGATAGCTTCTGTACCCCTGTTGGTGGCAAGCTATTTGACGTAAGTGCAAGTTCTTGTTTCTTGCGTGTAGCTGAAGACTCCATTGTAGTAAACTTGTTCTCTAGAAATTCCAGAAAAACTCTCAAGTCCGGTATTTCTCGAGGTTGTTTCAAGGACTCCAAATAATCGTTATACGTTCCTGAATCTAATTTTAATGACATAATTTGAACCAGCAGTGGGTCCCATGTGCTTACGTCAACACCAAGGTTCTTGATTGAGTTCAAACATTCATTGATGGTATCATGAATGCGTTTGATAAGTGTCACGTTAGGATGCTGCATGACGGGTAAATTTAAAAGGATATTTATGTGCGAAGTAAATATGAGTCGTTTGTTGTTAAATCTATGATTAAGCAATTCCCAACAAACTTGATAATTGTCGGAATTAATTGCAAGGTGCTGTATTAATTTCTCAGCTTCGCCTCTAACCTTACTTTTCAAAAATTGCATTTTTTGCGCAGGGTTAAGGGTAGGGTTTCGGTGGATGGTCTCCGTAAACAAATCTTTAAAGGAAACCCACTGATAGTAATTTCCTGTAAAGGTTGGGATTTCAATTTTCGGTGTAAACTTCTCCCTATGAGATGTTGCCCACAATTTACTGTTAATTGCTTTTTTCATGCTTTTGTACCGCTTTTCATTGGCTGTAAATAATTCGTCATACTCTCTATCCTCGCCGTCGAGCTCGCTGTCTATTTCCCAATGGAGAGAGTCTATGACTGACCATCTTGATTTCAGCTGCTGCAACAGATCTTCAAACTCCCATTTTTCTGTCACATCTTCCAAGTCGATGTCATCTATTGTGCGAACGAAAGCTTTGAAGTTGGCCTTTTGCTTTTTTAGCAGTTCAGCGGTCTTGCTATCTGTACCTTGAGATCTCTTAATTTGACCCACCTGTGAGGGGCCCGGCCTACTCGGGCTTAGAAACTTTGCGTCTCCGCTCGGTGTTGAAGGTCTCGGTAGCCATTGCTGTAGGTGGGCTTTAGCATTTTTGTAAAATTCCAAAGCCTTTTCAAAATGATTGTCCCGAAAATAAACTATATTTTCGTCCTCATAATTAACTAGACGAGAGTGGTTGGATTCGAATTCTTTCCAATACGACTCCAACGTGTCCAGTTTCCTGGTGATGTAGTCGGTCGTTCGGCGTTTGCGACCTGTCTTCTTGAACGTTGACAGAAGCTGCTCCATCGCCCCGACTGTTTGCTCCTGATTAGCTACAAGGTCTTCCATTTTTGTAAGAAAAAAAAAATTGGAATGATCTTACTTGATAAATGTTGTATGTACACCTCCTGTTTGGTGCCGTAGTCACTGCGCTTACTTGCTCGCCCAGTGCTGCTTGCTTGATAAACTTGATAGTCTTTGATAGTCGCTGATCACTACTAGACCTAACACGCGAATGGTCCTGCTTTTACCAACACGCGCGAAAGGTATCCGGCTCGAAGGACCATAAATGTACGGGTTATGTACACTTCTTGATAGGTGATAGAAATGATAAATTATAGAAGTTGAACACTTTTATTGATAGCCGCAATAAGATAACAACCTAGTCAAACTATTACTAAATTATGATTAAATGATTGATATTATGTTAATGAGTACACGATACGCTTGCTGAAAGTGAACTGAATTTATTGATGATTGTAAAATCGTCACATTCGACGTAAAATGCTGACCGCGGCAAATGTACGGTAATTGGCCCGTACAATACCTAAATAACATTTTTAAATTTTTTGTCCATTTGTTTGTTCCCGCTAATCTCTGAAATGGCTAGACCGTTTTTGACGGGACTTTCACTGGCAGGTAGCTGATACAATAAGGAGTAACTTAGGCTACTTTTATTGTAAATAAACTGCGTGTAAGACCGCGGGGTACAGCTAGTATATAATAAATGTTAGCTAATGCTTCAAATGAGCTAGCGCTGCAAAGAAACTGCAAAGGGTAGGGGATACTGTAACTATCAGTGTGGAGGATTATTAGGTAATTATATGTAATAAAATATCCGAACTTGTAAAAAGCTTGTATTCCGAGCAGTAACAAATCGCAGAGTGGGAAAACAAACGACGGTAGACAAATGGCGGTATCTTAAAATAATAAAAATCAACTTAGGATTAATTAGCGCAAAATTATACAACAACTCGAGTTGCTTTAACTTATCACTAGGCGCTCGATACAAGTCAACTTAAATCTAAACAATCAGGAAATAACAGTTTTTTATAATTCTTGACTTTGCATCCAATTAATTGATAAAAGAAAAAACTCTCTTCAACTTATTAAAGTTCTCGTTATATCAGTTCCTCAATGCCCGCCGGGATTTATCCAATCCTTATTAAAATGCATTTTATGAGGTTCCATCATATTTTTTTGCAGGTCAATCACGAGCATAAAGTAAACTTAGGCCTTAAGGTAAAATATGCTAACTAATTAGTTTAAATATCGTTAAAACACTTTGTTTCATAAATTGTTGTGTATTATGGTAAAAAAAAAAACGTGTGGTGTCGTGGGACCAGATAGGAACGAAGTTCCTTATTATATAAATATTAATTTCAAGTTCTATTCGAGGTGTAAAGAAAATAATTATTCGGGTTACATACATTATTTATTATGATTTTTATATCGATAAAATAAAAAAAAACAACTTTACAAAATTATCTTAACACCTTTATTTTATTTACAATGATTTATGAAAAAAATATAATAATAATAATAGCAAACTGCAATAATAATAACAGTCATTCCGTATACTATACTAGACTATACATTAGACACTGTATAGCCATCATACATAGACTATACATAAAAATCTTACGGTAACGCTACGGACGTTTTTTGCCGTTTTTTGCCGGCAGGGTTGGAAAGCAAATTATTTATAATTAAGTATATAACAACCTCTGCTAGGTAATACAGTATCCCATAGTAAGACTGATTGTCAGAATTGTAATGACTTAACGACTATCAAATATCACGGTATGATAGTCGGCACCAACGGCTTAACGTACCTACTTTCCGAGGCATGGAGAGGCTTCGGTATGTTTACAAATGGTCACCCATCCACGGACCAAAAGCGGCGAGCGTAGCTTAACCTTAACTATCAGTCCATCTGATAAAGTATAAAGTTTTAATGAATTAGCTTTCTGTATTAAATAAAATTGCTGGATTCCTTTTCAAATATGGATAGGAAATAGTATTTACTTAGAGTTTATTGCATGTTGTTCTCCTAACCATTGAATCTAGTTGATTCCCGTTTACCTTTCCACAATATAGAAATTGCATTGCTACGATTCGCAAGCTTTTTCCAATCAACTACTGGACAATAGGAAAAATAAACATCATCTCTGCCGATATTATAAAATCAAATAAATCTTTTACCCTGCACCATTAAATAAATAAATAAATAAATGTGGACAACATCACATACATTGCTTCGAATCCAATGCAAGTAGCTAAAGCACTTGTGTTATGGAATCAGAGACAACGAAGGTACCACAAACACCCAGACCAGAGACAATGTAGAAAAGTGTTTTTCGATCGGTTCGATCCCCGGACGGATCAATGTAGTGACCCGTCCGGGGATCGAACCCGGGATCTCAGAGCCGGTGACACCTTGAAAACGTCTCGAACGTCTCAAAAAAAAAAAAATGATATCTTTTGGGTGACATCATTCTAGCATTGCCGCTAGCTAAAGCTACATAAATAAATAAAGTCTGCAAAGCAAAGTATATTCATTGAAATAAAACTACTTTAAACGGATTCTATCGCGGTTTTTTTTTATTTTAGTTCCCGACGTTTAAACACCTTTGCAGGTGTCATGGTCACGGGCAGACTGTCAGACAGATTTTCAATGTCTAATATTCGCGTAAACCTCAGAAAACATTACAAAGTATATTCATTAATTCATGTAATTAAAAAATAATAATACATATTTATATTTGGTACAAAATTCAACAGTACTTGAATAATTAAAACTTCCTACCACGGAATCAAACGGGCGATCTAAATTATTAATACCCGCCATTAAAAATGTATAAGTTTCTATGTTTGTTTCGATTTAAACTGGGTTGATGATATTTTGTAATGATAAATGGAATCAAATAATTTTAGTTTATGATTTTGGGAATATAGAGCTTTATCCACTCTTCTGCCTAGCCTTTTTCCCAAGCTATGTTGGGGTCGGCTTCCAGTCTTACCGGATTTAGCTGAATACCGTATATTACATGGAGCGACTGCCTATCCGACCTCCACAACCCATTGCTAGGTAATACAGTATTCCATAGTAAGACTGGTTGTCAGAATTGTAATGACTTAACGACTATCAAAGATCACAGTTGGGACCAACGGCTTAACGTGCTTTCCGAGGCACGGAGGGATCTCGGTATGTTTACAAATGGTCACCCATCCACAGACCAACCGCGGCGAGCGCGACTTAACCTTTATTATCGGTCAAATCGTACGGCTTACACTTAGACACGAGCCCCTCCTCATAGAGCTTTATCCACTCAAATGTTTAATTGGCTAATTAACACAGATTTTTATGCAATTATCTCACTTACAGAATCTCCTGTAAACAAGGTTATTCACTAAGTCCAAACAAAACGTTATAGACACGCATCACCAATACCTACTGGTAAATCTATACCAAAAGTTAACTAAACCATCACCCAACTACGCACAATAATCTCGAAAATTCAAAAAAGAACAACCGAATCGAAATCGAAAAACTGTCAGAAACAAAAAAAAAAGATTCAAAAGTGTACCAAACGATGTCATGTCATATAAGGCTGTGTCTACACCGGCGTCATTACCGATGACAAGGGTAGACGGTTCTCGGGGTCCTTTATCGACGCGAATACTTAAAATCTTCTCTTGAACGTTACGTACCTAATTTGCCACTTGCTTTCTACTAGCCAGTGAGTTATTGCCCGTAATTTTTCATTCTTAGATCTCGTTTTTCGTCGTTATAACTTCGTTTGCATCGTTTGTATAGATACCGCTTTAGAAATATTTTGGTGGATTTTTTTGAGGTTGGTGGTGAAATAATGGTATATTTTCTAGTGCTATTTTCAAGTTTTAATTTAGGTTCTTATACTGTAAATTAATGAATATTTGGCATCGTATTTCAAACTAGCTTTTACTCACGACTTCGCCCACGTGGGCTTCAGTTATTTCGGCAAAGAGCCTATAGCCTTCCTCAATATATGAACTATCTAACACTAAAATATTTTTTCGGTTTAGCAGTTCCTGAGATTACCGCGTTCAACCAAACAAATCGTTCAGCTTTATAATATTAAGGAAGTATAGAGTATAGTTTTTAAGTGTAATGTTAAAAGTTGTTATACATTTATGTTTACTCTAGTTTTGAGACGGTGTTACTAAACAATCATCACATAAAATATATTATGTGTAAGTATTTCTTATATTGTACTATCTTCTGCCCGCAACTTCGTCTGCGTGAACTTCAGAATTGGGTCCAAAAAAAATACTATATGTGAAAGTAATGAAAAATTGAATAAAATTTTCACCCGTGATATCGCTTGCGTTGTAATAGAGAAAAATACCAAATTTCAAAGCTGTCTGCCCTCGGCTTAGCTAGTAAATAAAATTCAATTTTCCCTCGGGAACTACTAAACGAATCGGATAAAAGGTAGCCTATGTTCTTTTCCATGTCAAAGGCTAGATGCATGCCAAATTTCATTCAAATCCGTCCAGTTATATTTGCGTGATTGAGTAACAAACATCCAAACATCGAAACATCCACATTTTCCAATTTATAATATTAGTAGGATGTACACTCCAAGGCAGGGAGGAAAAAAACCATTAGATACCAACAGACCATGAGTTGTTATCCTAATTATACGGTAAGAGAAAGTAGAAAACGAATGCGACTGTTTCAATGGAGAAAACGTTATTGCAACACAATTGTAGGACTTACCTACTGTTCCTGAAAACATTTTCCAGAAAAACTTCCAGCGGTTATAACTTTATTTGCTTTACGAGTTTCGGGAACAATTCATTTTGTATACAATGTTGACTTTTGAGATACTATCTTGCTAAAGTAGAATGTAGTGCGCAAAGCAGGCTGAATATTGTTGTATGTATGTTTTCTACGAGTTTGGAAAATTTGTGGTCTAATAATTTTTTGGACCGTTTTAAAAGATGCATATTGTTATTTCGACTATGTTTTATACGGGGTATCTCCGGCAATATTATTGTATAACGATTTAAAAAAATACCTCAGAGGTGGCTTTATATGAAAATCAGAATTAATTCATTAGTTTACATTTAAAATCCAAGCAATCAGATGTTTTCACCAAGAGTATTTTTATACATTTATGTGTATGTATGTAATTGTATATATGTTTTCATATTTTCGCCTTGTCCCCTTATTGAAAATGGATCTCGAAAATAGTGCAATATTGCATCCAACTACTGTAGTCCAAGAACTGTAACAGTTCTTTTGACATAACCTGCATTTAGACTTATTTATTAGTAGCAAATAATAATAATAAAGTATATTTATGGAAATGAGATTGAAGACACCAAAAGTATTACATTGTAGTAAAAATTACGTTTAGTTTTTTTTTATAGTTAAAATAGTGATTCAAGAGGAATGTTCATATCTATACTTTTATAACATAAAGCTGAAGAGTTTGTTTGTTTGAACGCGCTTATCTCAGGAACTACTGGTCCGATTTGAAAATTCACTGTGAAACAGCCCACTCATTGAGGAAGGCTATAGGCTATAATTTGGTGAACACTGACGCTCACGCAGGCGGTGCCGCGAGTAAAAGCTAGTGTATATTATAATATGTACACATGAAGCCGAGGCGGGTCCGCTATTTCGAAAAAAAGAGGCTTTCTGGTCCATTAGACCTGAAATTCGATTCAAAAGCTCCCATTTCGTTTTCTAAAGATGTTAAACAATGGGTTTGTAACAGTCATGGCGCGGACCTAAATATGGTGGGAACAATTAGCCGTGATTGATGAGATTAGCTTCGCCTCCAAGCTGATAAGATTGTTCAGATCTCTTGTTCTTGGTTCTATTGTTCTATTCTTTCTTGTCGGTATCTTGAATAGGATTAATGAGATATAGGGTTTAACTTCATGACTTGTTTGGTGCTAAGCTATGAATAACAGGTCTTTAAATGTGTAAAATGTATTTTTACTAATATTATAAAGCTGAGGAGTTTGATTGCTTGGTTGAAAGTGCTAATCTCAGGAACTACTGGTACGAATTGAAAACTATTTCATTCTTAGATAGCCCATTTATTAACTGACGCCAACGCGAGTGGTAAAGCTCATGAAAGTTCATGATAAAGTTACTTATATTTTTTATTGCGTCCAAATATTACTTATAGTTTTTTTATTCGGTAAATACAATATGTTCTTTATTTTACATCATTGATACCCCAAATTTAGGAAGAACCTACAATTCCTGGCTGTAACATCTGTACAAAGTTTAATTAACAGTAAAATGGCTATTAATCTTTGCCTTAAAAGCAATAAATACTTTTAATGAAGGTATCACTCATCGGATTGGGGCGAGTCACAATCAATACCAGGAGACTTTAATTGAAGGAGTCCTTCAATAATTGTACCTTGGAATGTAAGATTGATTTCTGGACCGACGGTTTTTAGTACTGTCCGTCTAACCAAGTGACAATTCTACAGCGTTATCGCCGATCGAATCGCTCAAATATGTAAGTATGTAAGTGACAATTCTAAGTTATCGAAAACAAATGTCATTTCCATACATTTAGGGCGGCTTGCACAACGTTTGACTTAAATCACTCCTAAATAAAATTAGTTAAATATAATTAACCGCTTAATCACGTTTATCTTAAATACATTTAGCGACCTCTTGCACAACGATGACAGCCTCTTGATTTAGTTAAATATGTTTAAGAGGTCGCTAAATGTCGGTACAGCAGTTTCAACATTTCGTTCCACGGTATAGCGTTTTTCGGTTACGATTATTAATACGGCATACGTATATTTTTTCATAAAACGAAACGCATTGTCTTATAACCTCAGATTATGAACTCATTGGTTATTCATCTAAGCTTATAACCTCCTTATAGCTTTCTAGTAACCAGGGTAACGGACGAAATGTCATAATAATAACACGAGAAAAGTAACAGACGTTCACATTGAACAATGAAATGAAAATAAAACATGAGTGCTCCCAATTTTACTAAAGAAGAACAGTTGTTACTGTTTACGGCTATGGAGCCATACACAAAAATTATCGAGTGTGAGAAAACCTACTCCACCAAGCAAATCGACAAACAATAATTATGCTTGGGTAATAGTAACGGATGTATATTTTATAGATGATGCATTACATATAAAAACAGACTTTGGGCACACAGGTAAGTGGTTTTAGTATGGTTAAACTATCTATTATATAATTTTGTAAGGTTTTATTAATTTTAATCTAAATTTTGTGTAGTTTTATTAATTTATTTATTAATTCTTTCACAAAACTTCTTACACTGGCCACACTGACTACGTTTTACGGTATTTTGTATTGTGGTTTGCTAGCCACACTGGTGGGGGCTCTTTTGTTTTGGCGGGACGCGGTCGGGCGTTGAAAAAAGGAAGGAATTCTTCTGGATCGGGGAATGATACAGAGGAGTTGGATGTTTGAGCAGTTCTCATAAATTAATTAATATTGTAACGCAAGAGTGTACGTCTTATAACAATTGCTTAATAAATAAGTTGTACAAGTCACGCTGGTGTTGTTATTCCTGAGATATCTTACAATTTAAACATAAATTCAATAACATATAAATAACGGTTCTTATCTTTTCACAGGTTGTGTGTTCAAGCAAAAAAAGAAGTGTGATATTTCTTCCATTTATCACAGGAGAAGATTGAATTAGTGCAAATGCAAGTAAAGATTTTAGAGATGGAAGTGCAACACAAATCAAACATTTATAAATTGGAATAAGATGATAAATGAAAAAAAGAATTTTGTAATTTTATAATTATATTAATTAATTAAAAATATAAAATACAGTGAATGATTCATAAATTGTTTTATTCAATTCAATGAACTATCTATTAAACCATCCATTAAATATTCTTCTCTGTAAGGTTCTCTCTCCTTGTTGGGTTGTAAAACTTACATTTCCAATGAGTACTGGGTATTCATTTTCCTCTGGAGGAACTTCTTCATTTTGAATTTTAGCTAAAGTATGTAGCATAGCTGTAGCCACTATGATACCTGGTACTCGATGTAGATTCATACTTATCCCACGAGACAAGAAAACGATGACACGAGAAACCTTCACTTCTATAGACCAAATGCTCTTTCCACAACATTCCTTGTTTTAATTTGAGATTCTTGATAGAGTCTATCTTCTCTAGTGCTCATATTTCTATCAGATAAAGTTTCTTCATCACAAAAAACATATCAAATCACAAAACATATCATTATCGAACAAATCCAAATCCATACTTGTGTTAAAAAATATAATTATTATCATCATAGAAAGTTTGATAGAAACTGTCAGTTCCTTAAACTGTCAGGCTTAAACGTGTTTAGCGTCGCTAAATAGCAGTTTTTGGGTAATTAATTTTGACAAGTCCGTAAACATATTTAGCGACAAATTTTTCGTTGTGCAAGACGCTAAATATGTTTAACCATTTTAATCATGTTTAGTGCGTCTTAAATCAATTTAAGCTTTGTTGTGCAAGCCGCCCTTAATGTCATTTAAGCGATTTATATCATCGTTAACGCTTGTGAAAGTGTCAGTTGGCTAGGGTGGCTGGTATCCTTATATTGGTTGAAAATATAACGTATTAAGCTAAATTACTTGAATTACGAGTGGTTTCATGCCGGTAGTTCAATGGGTGGTTTTCGAACCGGCAACGACATGTTCTCAAGGTCCGACGCCCTAGCCATTGAGCTACCGCTGTTTGAATATGTTTGATGCACCTTTAATATAAATACATATATCTACATATAGATCAGTGAATGAATTTGATAAGGAATTTTAGAAGTACTCCAACGAAAAAATCGTCTACTCTACTTCTGTGGAAATAGCTTTCAAAATCAAAATCAAAAATATTTTTATTTCGAGTAGACCTTTACAAGTATGACGCTAGTTGCGCGGTTCCAAGGTGTCATTCCTATGGAGAAGAACCGGCAACAACTCCACTTTGCGCTTAGTTACAAATAGTATACATATGTAACTCGAAGTAAAATAAAACAGTATCTATCTTCTCCTAAACAACTTGAAAAACGATCGCTCACTCGTAAAAATATATCAAGTAATTCACATTGTAAGGCTGGATGGGCACTGGCGTATCCGCGTCACACCGCCGAGCACAATAAACCCACCGGTGACATGGGACTACCCTTTGACATCGAGCCGTTTTGTCAACTTAATGCGAACAAAATTCAAGCCCCGTAGACACTTGCCCAAAAATCCGATAAAGTATCCGAAACAATACTGTGTGTCCCAACCTTTATTTGTCTTAATTATAAGACACACTTATCACTGTCGAGTCTAAATTGGAGTACCGATATTGTTTAATTTGTTAAGATGGATCAATTTGTTTTTCTGTTTCTTTTTATGTTTACTGTATTTTAAGAAGCATTTTGAGTGTTCAAATACCCTACAAGCCGTCTTCTAAACCAGGGATTGACTGGTAAAAGCTGATAATTACCATAATCCCGTTCATTGTTAACCTAAATAAACTAAAATAAATTTAAACCAAAACTATCTTTTAATAACAAAGACGTGAGAAAAGGACGGCAACAGATAACAACTAACTTAGCAATGTCACCTTGAACATCACAGTTTTTTTAGGGCACACGTTATTACTTGTCGATAAACTTATATGAGAATTTTAGTCGGAACTAAATTTAACAGTTCTAATTTTCGTCTGTCCTTTTCTAAATGAAAAAGTGAAAAAGATACAGATGGACTAAAATTAGTTTAGTACGTGTTTAACAGAATCAGTGCCTATATTTCTATATAGTCTATATTTCTGTTGCCACTATTACTCAAATACTAACTACGTGCACTACTACGCGTACTATCTACGTGCACCTATTGCTATTTCCACCCAGTGCCTTTGTATCGAACAGTGGCCTTTTAACAATTATTTTCAGGATTTCGAGTGTTTCACAAGCGCTGTAGCATGGTTGCCGTTTTTTATATTATAGCGTGAAAGCCATCTGTGCGAGCCTCGGTAAACATGCCCGATGCAAAGTGAGTTTATTATCTATCTACACTAATATAATAAAGAAGAAAACTTTGTTTGTTTGGTTGTAATGAATAGGCTCAAAAACTACTGGACCCAATTAAAAATTCTTTCACCATACAAAAGCTACATTATCCACGAGTAGCATAGGCTATATTTTATTTTGGAAAAAAATTGGGTTCCCTAAGATATTTGGGTTTTTCGGACACAAGGTGTAAAAAATCAACCAGAGAAGTTACTTATTTTGGGTACGCTGCCTAAACTATAAAAGATAGAACCATAAAATCGAAGATCTTATAAATATCTACAAAAAACTCCGCCAACACACCTATCTATATCGAGTGAGGCACAACAACCATTTTTTTATTTAAAGATTCTTGAACTATAATCTGCGTTATGTTTTATTTGGACTTTAAAAATAACCCCCCAGTTACTTCAATAACAGCAATCTTTGTTTTCAGAGGTTTACGCGAATATTAGACATTGAAATAAAAATACTTTTTGAACGGATTCTATCGCGGTTTATTTTGATATTTGTTCCCTTTTTCAACACCTTTGCAGGTGTCAAGGTCACGGGCAGACTAAGGTCTTGCAGCGCTGCTCTTGGGTTTAGTTTTAATTATGTGAATTATTGGGTCCCAAGTACATAGTCCATCTTTAAACCATCTTCTCTATTGAAATTAGAATGTTCTTTCATTTGTATAGCCTCACGAAATATCTCAGGTAGGAACTTGGATTCTTCGGCTAGGATGGTTTATGGTTTATCAATCTGTTCAAAAAAGTAGTTTTATATCAAAATAAATCTGTTTATGATTATTGGTTTCGGATAACCGATGCGAAAAATGGATATCAATTATTTGATTCTATTTTGAAACTGAAATTTTGAAAACGGATCCGATACATACCCCTTTCATAGGATGTCACCGTAAGGTTCTATCGAAGATTTAACCTTTTGGTAACACCCTTTATAACAAGATATAAACCACATACTCTTAAGTAAAAGCAAGAATTTGTAATCTGAACTTTACATAGTATGGTGGTTCTATTGTAATTATACCCATTGTTACGTTACCATTGAAGTCAAGGTCGTTTCCGCGCCTTTGTGGTGTTGCCAACAATAAATTATACGAGAGTATAACTTTCACTCTACAATTTACCTCTGAATATAAGAGAAAATTAATGAAAATATTCTCTAAAAATTAAAAACGTTAAATTTACGAAATAGTAATAAAGTTAATGCTAAGATGGGAAGAAAAAAAAACCGGCCAAGTGCGAGTCAGACTCGCGCACCGAGGGTTCCGTACAAACCTGTAGGTATATAAGTAAAAGTTATGGTATTTTTATTGCTAAATGTTAAGTTTATGATTATTAAAAAAAATATACTATGTGATGTAACTAAAAATTTAAGATTTTCGGAATTTTTCCTATATGTGTACTTTATAACGTTGCTTCATGCCAAATTTCAAGATTCCAGGTCGTCTGGAAGTATCCTTTAGGTTTTGATTCCCTTGCGAGTAGTTGCGAGTTTCAAAATATGCGGCTTTAATTGCTGTATCTTTTGATTGCGTTGACGTAGAAGTTTGATTTTGTTACAGCTTAAAGATATTATAGACTTGAGTATTTGTTAAGAATTTCAATATAATACCACTACGCGTTCATGAGTAAAGGGGTAATAAGTTTAAAATTATTAAAAATATTTTTATTATATGATGTAACTAAAAATTTATGCTTTTCGCAATTTTTCCTTTATCTGTGTTATAAGACGTTGCTTCGTACCAAATTTCAAGATTCTGAGTTCACGGGAAGTACCCTGTAGGTTTTGATTCCCTTGCGAGTAGTGGCGAGTTTCAAAATATGCGGTTTTAATTCCTGTTTCTTTTGATTGCGTTGACATAGAAGTTTGATTTTGTTACAGCTTAAAGGTATTATAGATTTGAGTATTTGATATGAATTTCAATATAATACCACTACGCGTTCATGAGGAAAGGGGTAGTAAGTTTAAAATTATTAAAAATATTTTTATTATATGATATAACTAAAAATGTATACTTTTCGCAATTTTTCCTATATCTCTGCTATAAGACGTTGCTTCATACCAAATTTCAAGATTCTGAGTTCACGGGAAGTACCCTGTAGGTTTTGATTCCCTTGCGAGTGTCGAAAATTTGCGGCATAAACGGAAGTATCTTTTGATCGCGTTGACTTAGAAGTTTGATTTTTTTACAGCTCCAAGAGACCATAGACTTGAGTATTTGATATGAATTTCAGCTTGATACCTCCACGCGTTCCTGAGAAAAAATGTCTTGACAGACAGACAGACAGACAGACAGACAGACAGACGGACAACAAAGTGATCCTATAAGGGTTCCGTTTTTACCTTTTGAGGTACGGAACCCTAAAAAACGATAAATAAAAGAAAATTAAGACTAAAATCATAAATTCAAGATTTCTTTTTCTAACTATAGGTATAAAACTTAAAAAATAATCTTCAAAAATATTGGTTGATTTCCTCCTGAGTAGTTAAGAACTCCACTACTTAGATAGATATGATATGTCTAGGTATTTTGAGTTACCTAGGGCATAAGGCAATTTTTTTAGTCCGATTCGTTTTGTCCTTAGACTAGCAAAGGACAAACAGAATCGGACTAAAAAAAATGTTTTTCTGAAATCTAATTCAACAAGAAACATAATATTTCTATGAAATAAATTGAAATACACAAAATTGAAGTTTTAAAACTACGAATTCACACGAAATATCAGTACATTTTTAATCCTAACCCAAATATACAAATCACGTACATTTACAACCACGAAACGACACAAAAACCAGTTAAATACCCATTAACTGGCAACACTGGAGTTCCGCAAAGGGGGGATGAATTTAAATACGTATTGTGTAACCACCCTTTACTCTGGTAGTGGGATGGTTAAACTAAAGCAAGTACACTTATATTTGCTTACTGTTTTGTTAAATTAACAGTCATGTATTGTGCTTTTGTTAATGTGTTGCGACACAGTTCATAATAATAATATCATAGTTGCTTTTCGAAGCAAATTATTCACCTTGCTTTGTAGTTCTGTGGTTGTTTATTTGTATACCGGATTATTTTTTATGGAGTGCGTATATTCAACCAGGTAATCAGGTGCATTAAACTGAATCAATTTCTCCAAGAAACATGGGTCGAAAACTTAAAATTGAAAATTTCATACTAAGTGACAGGTCACGTGTCTTATGTTTGATCACGAATCACGACTTCTTCGTGCCTGACTACTCATGCAAGTTATGGAGAGTATTTTTGAATTTAAAATATATAAAAAAAAAATTATAGTCGCAACAAAACGAGTGCAAAATCAATAAACCTCTGAAATATGATCACATGACCAAGGTATGTAAACTTTGATCCCAAAAAATATTACAATCAGCAAAGTCATCGACGTGCTCCAAATTTATGGATAAATATAAACCGAGGACCCTTCAAACATAAAGCCCTCTTGGTGCCCTCAAGAACCCTCCTGATGTTATTTAAGAACAAGATTGTGGCAAGATCCAATGTTTGAATATACTTTGTTTTGTTACCTTTTGAAACGCTAATTTCGAAATGTTTCGGGGTAACGTAATTTGGATGAATCAATTATGATGCGGTTGTATTTATGTTTTAAGTGTTTAATTTATGTTTTAATTATACGAGAGGGCCAATAGTGGTCTTAAATCTATAAATAAAAATGAATGTTTGTCTGTATGTCCTTTATAGAATCGTAAACTATGCATTGATTGTGATGATCTTTAGCAAAGTTGTTATGCATGAGCCTACGGAGGTTTCTAAGTTGGCCCGACCATTTTCGACAGATGGCACCACTGTCATACCAATGATTATCTGATCAACGCTAACAACGTCGCGGGTTCAGCTAGTCGACCACAAAAGTTTGAAAAAAGGGATCAAGTTTTTTGCTTCACATATTACAAAGATGAAGAATGTTTGACATTCAGTAGACAAACAATATCAATCTCTTTATCTCTATTCGCAATTTGACATTTTATATTTATAGTGTATATATGTATGCGTGTGTGTGAACAATACATGGTATTATGTGTAAGTAATGCTTGTTTTATATACAGGGTTATTTGTAAAACACCGGCAACCCCTTAAGAGGTCATTGTACTCAACATTATGAAAAACTTTTACTTTGGGACCATAACTGAATTCGCGAAAAAAAAAACAGCTGTTCCATACATTTTGACGAGTTATACGAACATAAATGTATGGAACAGCTGTTTTTTTTTTCGCGACTTCAGTCCTCCTAAGGGGTTGCCGGTGTTTTACAAATAACCCTGTATAATGTGTTTGAAAAAAAAAAATAGTATTTTGCACACCTCTTCCGTCTCATCAATTTTCGTTGTTTAAGTTGTTGATAAGATAGTCTAAAAGAATAATTAAATATTTTAAGGGTGAAGTATATCTTACTTAATGACGTGGTGGCCCCGTTGCGGGTTTGAACCCAGGCAAGTACCAATGTGAGTTTTTCAAAATTATGTGTATGTTCTTGATTATTCCGAAAATTGGAATCTGAAATCGCCAACCCGCAATAAGCAAGCGTGGTGATCAATTTTCGTTCCTTCTTTATATGTGAAGAGGCCTGTGCCCAGCAGTGGGATATTTATCGGCCGGTATTATTATCTCATAGTCTCACAGAAATGTGAAAGTGTGTGTGCTCTAAACACTTAAACATTTTCAAAGTAAAATGATATAGGGGCTAACAATTTCCAAAAGTTCCGTGTTAAATCAAGCTGCACGTTTAATTATGTATAACTTAATTTCAAAATCGATATCAAGTTAAGGAAAGTAAAGCACTTAGGTGGTGACCTCAATTCATTGTCATGCTCGCGATCACGCCCCATATGTATAAAGTAGAGATATGATAGGATAACCACCATGTTTTCAGATTTTCAAGGAAATTCCGCAATTGAATTTCAGTTTTAATTTTAAAACCAAAATATTAAAATAAGGGGAAGTTTATAATGATATCACCACGACCATCTGATACTAGCCAGATACTGTGACTTATGTATTTCTCAATACATACATATTATAGAAATATTACACCCAGACAGACCCAAAACAAATGATCATGCTCATCACGCAAAAGGTTTGGTTCCTACCCAAGACAAATCCTGGGTAAGAACTAAACCCTCCAGTTTTGCAGGGTCCCTGATCTGTAGACCAACAGGAAAGTCAACTAAAAAGTTAGAATATCAAGTCTGGTAGTCAAGAAAGTCTATTATTTAATATTTGCAGTTCATCATCTCTTTAGTATATAGGTATTAATACTAACCGTTGCTAGCGGCTTCACCCGAGTTTTGGTTGGAAATTTTCCCGCGGGACCTTACCACCGGGATAAAAAGTATCCTGTATATTATTTCACAATTTAACCTACATCTGTGCCACATCCTGAACCTGTTTAAGCCTTCTGAAGTGATCAAGTAACAAATATCCCTACATCCATAAAAAAATGGAATATCAGTTTGTATAATTCGTATTTAGTTTCAAACGAGCAAGCTGACCTGACGAGTATACAGTGATTCCCATTATCTTCAACTATAGAAAATGATTGGAAATATAAAAAGGATCGATTTACAATCTGTTTTCCTTGATTGTTTATTCTTAAATTATTTCAGTGTTAGACAGCCCATATATCGAGAAAGACTATAGGTAAGGCTAGTTCTTGCCGCGATTGCCGATGCGGGCGGACCCATAAGCAACACAACACGCTCAAAAGTTAGTATAGCTCAAAGCTGTCTTTTATAAACAGTAAATTGGTTACAAAGTCTAGTATCCTAAGTAAATAGTGCCGAAGAGTTATGTATCCACAACTTATACAGACTGAAACAAATATTTTTCTTGAGATTATAACGAATGAACTTCTATCCTAAATAAATATAAGTTAAATTAG
Source organism: Plusia festucae (assembly GCA_950381575.1). Taxonomy (NCBI): domain Eukaryota; kingdom Metazoa; phylum Arthropoda; class Insecta; order Lepidoptera; family Noctuidae; genus Plusia; species Plusia festucae. The sequence goes on along the minus strand of OX494456.1, from coordinate 4,623,060 downwards.
TTTTCCTGTTAGCTCTTTCTGAGAATTAGATCGTGGCAAGGTCAAAAACTGAAACAGTAATGTTCTTTTTATTTTTCCCATGCTATGATAGGTTAGGCTTTTAGTGTAACTGGATTTAGCTGGATACCGTATTTTACATGCGAGCAACTGCCCATCGAACATCCACCTAAAAGTCATTTTACTGGGTAAATCAAATTTACCAAAGTAAGACTGGTTGTCATGAGTTAACAACTGTCAAAGATCTTGATCGATACGACGCTTTCAAGTTCACAAAAAAGGAATAAAAAAAAACAGTACGGCTATTGTTTATTTTTAATTTCTTGTTTGTCTTGACGTAAGACATGGTCACCCTACTCAGCTAGAATATCGGCCACCTATTGTTGCCTTACCTTTGTTACCATGGGTGGTTATTAATATATTTTTTGACGTATTGTCCCCAAGTAAATTCACTCGAGTATTTCGGGTGTCATATAAATCATTGTTATGACGGCAGTGTTCAATATTAAGGGTGTAGGTTCAACTTGGATTATCTTTGAATTATGATTGCTAATATTAATGTTTGAGTTTTCGTTGATGGTAGGAATTTAGGTGAGTACCTAGAGTTTGGGACAGGTGGTTGTTTGCTTTGCAGTGTAACACTGTTCGTTGGTAGGTAATTGGCCTTTCTTCTGCTGGTGCTGCGTAGAGCTTGCGTAAGCGATCCCGCGACAGCTCTCTAGGGTTGACAATTTTTTTGGCTTTGATAATTAATTATATTTTTGCGGGGTTTTTGTAATACGTTGTATATATCTATATAATAAATCGCATATTGCTCGGAATTTGTTGTATAAAGGTACGAGTAAATACAACAACTAACCACCATTTATACGCTTATAAAATTCATATCACAAACAAATTACACCTAATTATGAATAAGAATTATTCAAGCATACCCTTTACATGGCTTTTCACATTAAATATTTGCCTCCATCTTGGATTTGTGCTATAATAACCGTTATTTCAATAAGGTCACCTCGACCTTAGAGCACATTGAAATGTTTTTTAATAATTTATTACGATAGACTTAGAACACGAAAGTCGTATTACGTAAAAAGTTTAATAAGTGCGGTGAGGGTGAGGTGCGACCGTAAAATAAAATGTGTCATTACTCGCTTAGCTCATTTACATAAGAATAACTTCATGTGATTGTGTATTTAAAGTCATAAATGCTATTTAACGTCATCTATATAAGTAAATTGTATAAAACAAAGTCGGGTTTATTACAACACGGCACCTTGATTTTGTTGACTTGTCGTATTTGTCCTGAATAGCAGAATAAATATTTAAAACAATGAAACATTTACAAAATTATATTTCCGGTAAAGAGGAAAACTTGTGCGGGTGAAACCACGGGTCACAGCTAGTTACAAATAAATCGTTGTATATACTTTACGAAAATTAAATCCATTGTTATTTATTAACCAAAGCTTTTGTAAAGGGATGCTTGAAATATACGGTTTAACCGTACAATGAAAGAACGTCATGAACACTACTACATGCAACATGCGTAGTAAAAAACTTAATGTTTAGCCATCGACTTTATAAGAAGAGGTTTAGCTTATTAAAAAGCAGGAAGCAATTATATTCATAAAAAAATAATTTATATTCTTTTAATCTGATCGACGAAAGCCACGTAGAAGACCCAGGCGGAGATGGACGAACGAACTAGACGCCTTAAAAGGAGTGGCTTGAAAGGGAGGCCTTTGCCCTGCGGTGGGACAGTTCCAGCCCAAAATGAAATAATAAACAAATTAATCTGATTAAACTAATCAGGCTCATTAATTTCTCGCTCATTCCTCGATTAGCTTAGCTCGCGCTATTACGTAGCCTTATAAAACAGTAGAAAGTCCAATATATTAGCAGAGCATAGCAAAATTGTGGAAAAGCTTTCAAGTTGTATTTACATGTATATTTGAAGAAAACTTTTAATATGTATATTGTATAATGTTTATGAAAATATTTGCTTGGAACTTATTGATGCGTAATTTATCTAACTAAAGTCGTGCAAATTGTACTGATTTAATAGATTTTGTTGAATAAAATAAATCAAAGTTTTATTATTGAATATTTTATAGAGAATGTGAAATTACCGATGGGCCTCTTAATGAGCTTCAATTGTAATGATAAACGAGATGGCAGAAATAGGTTGTATGCGGTTAGCAAGAGACAGAAAAATGGAATCAACAAAGAAAGGCTATTGAAGTATTTTATTTTTACTTTTAGCCTAGTTGATTTGAAGGCTTGGGTTTAAAAATACTTTTTCAACACTTAGGACGAAATACCGTCACCGCGGTTAGTCCGTGGATTATTTATTTATTTATTATTATAAAAGAGATACAATATTTATTTAAAACATTCTCCCACAAAACCGGAAACTGACTATTTGTAAACATACCGAAACCTCTCCGTGCCTCGTTAAGCACGTTAAGCCGTTGGTCCCGACTGTCATACGGTAATCTTTGACAGTTTTTACCAAGTTTATTATGGTTACTATATTTGACTTAATTTGTAAATGAACTCTTGATACATCAGACAAATGAAGCAACACATAAACGTTTTACGTAATATCTTGTTCATTATTGATTAAGAAAATCCGAAATGAATATAATCTTTAACGTTGCTTTTTAATTAATAAGACAAAACACATTAGATTATGTCGGATAGTCACAAAATAAACAAGTTTAAGTACGATAACGCATAACCATTTCGGCAAATAAGCACTGCATACCCTGTAGTCTCATTAATACTGACATAGACATGTACCTCTAAATTATATAAATAAATTAATTTAATTTCTGGAGTTGCCGGTAAAAATTCAAAGGTTGTTTTTTTTAGTGGTGCATACCCTGTCTGAAATCTCTGTGCAGGCGATCTCCTGGCCTATGTTAATAAGTATGCTTTATTACGTGAGCTCGTCCATTTGACGTTACTGCTTATTTGATGCATCACTCACAACAGCCTTCTGATGTTTTATTCCATACTCCCAAGAGTGAATGCGGTGAAGGGTCAAAATACAAAGGCTGCGTGTTACACCGACGCGTAACTTGTTTGCGCAATAATTGTCACTTGAGCATATTATAAGGTATTTAATGAATTGGACTAGGAATACTTTTTTCTGGTGAGAAACAAACATCAAAACCAACAATAATCAACTAAATATTATACTGTACTTCAATAATTCTGCCACTAAGACGATGGCAAATAAAAAGTTAGGTTAAAAAGTTTCAGTTGTATAATACTGTCCAATTATTTTTTCTACAGATTTTTAGGTAAGTGTTAATAATATAAAAAAATTCTTAGCTCGTTTCAGGTGTGTTTTTTTTTTCTTTAAGCTAATGCAAATCGAGAATAATCCGTTCTTAAGTTATATAGAATTGTAAAACGACTCCAAAACATTTAAATTCATAGCTTGATATTTAGTATATTTCTTTGGTATTTTAGCAAAGCGTTTGTGTTGAATTCATAATTAATTAATACTGAGGTTCAGTAGTCCACGGTTTATGAACTCGTGTTTATTCTCGTAGTATTTTTACTACAAAAGGTTTATTTTTAAAATACATGTTACTAACGTTTATAAATGATTTAGTTTCTACAGAAAACAATGCATGGAATTGTATTGTAAGGTAAAGAAGTTTATTTTCTAACTTCTTTAGGTTTATAGTTTGAAAGAATTTATCCACCGAATACTCAATCGTCAATCAGTTTGAAGCCGCCGTTAAGTCTGTCTCTGTTCTTCTCGATATTGTCTCTGACACTTTGAGGTGTTACGGAGCGACAAATATACATTTATGGACTTCTTAAAGTCAATTGTCGTTTCAGTTTTCGTGTGTTTTATAGTGCCTTTAAAATAAGTAAATTATTTAAGCTTATTTTTTATTATTTTTTTTCTTTTAAAAAATAACCATACTAAAGTAATTTCCACTATCATTTCAAAAAGAAAAACTTCTTTACTCCATGTAGATAAGGTTGATCTCCGTGGTGATCAATGCTCGTTCCCTCTCTATATGAATAGAGGCCTGAGCCCAGCAGTGGGATGTTTATATTAGTATTATTATATATAATGACACTATTATAAATAATTATTTGTATATAATAAAATTTCAACTACCCTAATTGTTACGCTTCGGTGTGATAGGCATCCATCTGTTGAAAGGTTGTCGGGGTTAGAACCCCGTGTGTTCGCATATACAATAGCTTGTATTTAACAAGAGATTTTTTATGAATGTCCTTAAGAAAGGCTCTGAAAACTGCCTCTCATTGTCTAAATGGTACATATTTTAGGCATAATAACATATGCCATATGAAATACCTTGGTTGTAGAACGTTTATGATTTTAATATAATTTTTGTTTTTATAAATATTGTGTATGTTTTAAATGTTCATGTAGTCTGACGACTAGTAATAGGCTTTTGCCGTACCTATGTTTCTTATTCTTAGTCGTTTTCAACCAGTGCATAAGTTAATTGCGAATTAAAGTTCTAGCATAGAAAAAAAAAACCGGCCAAGTGCGAGTCAGACTCGCGCACCGAGGGTTCCGTACAAACCTGTTTAATATTTATAGACTTGAGTATTTGTTAAGAATTTCAATATAATACCACTACGCGTTCATGAGTAAAGGGGTAATAAGTTTAAAATTATTAAAAATATTTTTATTATATGATGTAACTAAAAATTTATGCATTTCGCAATTTTTCCTTTATCTGTGTTATAAGACGTTGCTTCGTACCAAATTTCAAGATTCTGAGTTCACGGGAAGTACCCTGTAGGTTTTGATTCCCTTGCGAGTAGTGGCGAGTTTCAAAATATGCGGTTTTAATTCCTGTTTCTTTTGATTGCGTTGACATAGAAGTTTGATTTTGTTACAGCTTAAAGGTATTATAGATTTGAGTATTTGATATGAATTTCAATATAATACCAGTACGCGTTCATGAGGAAAGGGGTAGTAAGTTTAAAATTATTAAAAATATTTTTATTATATGATATAACTAAAATGTATACTTTTCGCAATTTTTCCTATATCTCTGCTATAAGACGTTGCTTCATACCAAATTTCAAGATTCTGAGTTCACGGGAAGTACCCTGTAGGTTTTGATTCCCTTGCGAGTGTCGAAAATTTGCGGCATAAACGGGAGTATCTTTTGATCGCGTTGACTTAGAAGTTTGATTTTTTCACAGCTCCAAGAGACCATAGACTTGAGTATTTGATATAAATTTCAGCTTGATACCTCCACGCGTTCCTGAGAAAAAAGGTCTTGACAGACAGACAGACAGACAGACAGACAGACGGACAACAAAGTGATCCTATAAGGGTTCCGTTTTTACCTTTTGAGGTACGGAACCCTAAAAACGTTTATTTCATCATTCCAACTCTGGACCTGCTGTTGGGTAAAAACTATGTCAATAGCTTAAAAAATAAAGATTACTTGTGCCTTGATCACATTGCTCCCGGCCGATACTCGGTATGTATGAACATAGCGACGAGTGCTCGGCCGAGCGCTCGGCCGAACGATGCGGCGAGACAGTAGCTCGGCTCCCATTCTACGTACTAGACCGAGTGTTCACCTCCCGCTTCCCCGCACTGTCTCGCTCGCTCACTTCGCAGGTCTGAACTTGCACTGTTTCGCCACTCGGCTTCAATAGAACTGAACTGACTATGCTAATTTCAAAACATGTGTGAATAGCTACTCGCTTATATCACTGTCTCACCTGTTTATTTGGTACGTGTAAATAAATCCCTATACACATAAAGTGACTTACCAAGTTCAGAGCCACAGACACGGGGTATGATTTCCAGGATTGCAGAGCAAGAGGCGTCTTCGAAGCAGAGCTGGCGAGCCAGCAGGCAGTTCAGGATCGCCATCGTGCCCTTTATACCGGGCCCTGTGAACAAGAGGTTAGAAGTTTAAATTGCGTTGTGTAATCGGCGTACCGTATGTTTGATAAATTCTTACTCCCTATTCGTATATCGCAAATCATAACAAAAAATAAAGTTGCACATTGAGGAGTAGAAACATGAAACTTATAATATCACTTTTAGACTACAAATCGAATAAAAGTAAAAATAAGATCAAATTGCTGCTGAAAAGAGAAGTGCAACGAGATCTATAATTTAGATCTGAACCAGCAGAAAACACGGTAATTGAGGCAATTTTACTACCCGGATACATACCCGGGAAGCGTATTTACGAATGCTTAATGCTAGACGTGACTTGATTTATAAGATTTATCAACATAGAACAGACGCACACAGGAAAAAAAACAAAAGAATTAAAAAAAAAATTGGCATCATTCCTTTTTCAGGTTACCAGCCGGTGCCGCCACCAGCTACCAACACCAAAACATGAAAAAGGAAAAAGCATTTCTTTTAAAAGTACCGTGTTGCCGGTGGCGATGCCGGCGGACAAGATAAGAAATAATATAATTATGTTCTTTCAATATATATTATCTATATATTAATACGTGATGCCAAAACTTTGGACCCCTTTTTACGAAAATTGCGCGGACGCAGGAGCATAAAATTTGGCACACTTATAGTTTATGTGTAGGAGAAGTGCAGAACGCTAATATTTTTCAATAATAATGCTTATAAAGTACATTAAATCAATAAATAAAACATTACCCACACTACCATGCATTTCACACACACATGTTTGTTTTGTTTTTCATTGACTGCTTACTGACATTGACATAAATAAGTGGTTTAAGTTTTTATATATCCGAATATAACGGCCAAGGACATTTAGCAAACGATAAAAGAGGTTTTACAAAAAACATTGTTTGCAGAGAAGTTTGCAATATGCGATAAAATATGCTCTAAATGGATATGTATTTTTTATATGTATTTTCCTCTTATAGCATGTTTTCTTTTAATAAACATTTTTTAAATAGATATTCTTTATTTTACTTCCTTTTAATTTCATATAATTTGTTCAAAAAATAAATTGGCAAATAACAGTCTTGGTCAAATGTGTGGTTATAGTAGTTTAGTTTTCGACAGTAGAACCTTAATAATGTTTGAATATTATATTTTAATAATGTATATTAAGTCACTCACAATTTAAATTTATATTATAAGGTCGAATTTCGACCATTGGGCGACCACTAGTTTTAATAAATAAAGTAACCAAGAATGTCAACTTATGGGAGAAGTGCGCCCCATCCCACCCAGTTTAAATCGCGCGATAAAAATCCCTTTAAAAAGTAGTTTTATTCTACTGTCTAACATTCGCGTAAACCTCAGAAAACTATAGTTGTCCGGTCATAACGGTAAAGGATTTGTGTTCAAATAATAAATAAATACCGCGCAGTGTATTGCATCTTCCAAAGATCAAGTTACGGTGCTTATGTTATAATATTATCATTTTTAGTTTTAAAAAACAAAATCATCTTACTCTCAATTATTTCGCTAGACTACAATACACAATGACGAACGGAGAAAGAAAATATCTTGGAGGAAACCTGGATTACAAAATTTGGAATAAAAAATCTCCAACCACAATGAGCAAGCGTGGTAATCAATGCTTGTGTCTTCCATCTGGTTCTCTATATAAGAAGCTAAGCCCAGCAGTGGGACATTTATAAGCCGGTATTATAGACATAGTCAGACAAAGTTAAATTTTAGTCCCGTCAGTACAAAATAGCAAACTGTGTCATTGATTTGCACCGAAATAGCTGCCGACTGAGATTCGGTATCGATCGTGACGTGAATTCAGTTCTAGAGCCATCGCTCTAAATTTTTGTAGAAATAAAATCAAAGTACCTACATTTATACTCCCATTCTATTTATTGGTTGGAATGGAATTGAGTTTGGTTTTCTTTTGATAAGGAATCAGTAAATATAGTGGTAAGAAGTTAGTTTTATTGTAGACATTTGATTCATTAGATATCTATTTTGTTTCCCTGTGATATACACTATACCTATGTAATATTTTCAGATATAGGCATGATCTGTGAAAATAGCATAAAATACATACTGTTTATTGTACTTTTTATCTAAAAAAGGTAATTGATGCGGGCGTTGGTTAATTAAGTTACTTTTTTTTTTTTTTTTTTTTTTAAAAAGGTTACTAGCAATGTGGGTCGCACATTACTAGTAATCTCGTTAACCCCTCGTGGTAAGCTAAGATGCTTGTGTTACGAGTGGGTAAATTAAGTGCATTGTAATCATACGACAAGTGTTAAAACTACACGAAAGGTAGATATTACAATTTTGATCAAATTTATGCAATTACTACGAAGCAGCACATATATTTTAAACTTGACTTCCGTATTATATTAAATGTCAGTATTATTCGTCCTGTACTCGCAAAGACCAAGTCCACTAACTGCGCCATTTTGAATATTTGCATTGTAAAAATAAACATGTACGGTGCGATATTAATGTTTAACATGTAGCGGCAGCTGTGGCCGCTGGTGGCGACATCTATCGTACTGACCTTAACTAAAATATCAGTGCATTTAATATTTTATGTTATTTTTGAGTTGTACTATATTTTCGGACATTCGATATGGATTTTGAGGGTTTATTCGTAATTCACCATACAAATAGGAACTAATGATTTAAAATTTGCGAAAATTTATTTTTGATAGCAGATTTATTGAATGGGAATATAAATAAATAAATATAAATAAATAAATAAATGTGGACAACATCACATACATTGCTCTGAATCCCAAGTAAGTAGCTAAAGCACTTGTGTTATGGCATCAGAGACAACGAAGGTATCACAAACACTCAGACCCCAGAAAATGAAGAAAAATGATTATCTACATTGACCCGACCGGGGATCGAACCCAGGACCTCAGAGCTGGCGCCACCTTGAAAACCGGTGGTTACGTCACTCGACCACGGAGGTCGTCGGAATACTTACCATTAATGAATATATCCCGTAAAGAAAAGAAAACGCGACTTATTCAAGCAGAAAGTTCCAATTTATTGCAGTGTAGGGGACATACCTAGACGCTAGATGCAGCAGGTATGGATACTCAGATGCTGTATGTAGCGAATAATTTTTCGCACAGATCAAATAGACGTTTTCTTCTCTCCTCTGACGGGTTCAAATAAAAAGGACGAGAACATCAAAATTATAGACTGGTTATTATTATAACTGCAAAACATTACATTTAAATGTTAAGTTTAAAATTATCTCTAGGATTTATTATTTAACCAACTTGAACTTTGAACCAGAGTTGTTTTATGAGACTCAAATAACTTCTGAAATAAATCAAAAGTGTTAAACTGTCGAACATGTTCAAACTTAACTGAAAAGCGAGTAAATATTTATACATAAAAATACTACGAAAGTAAGTTGATAGACTAATTTAAAGAGTTAATTTTTTAATAAACGGATTCTAGTAAAATAATCGAATTATTTTTAAAATAATTCTTTATTGTGATGAAAAATTTTAGTATTTACGTTGCAAATTCAAACACCTTTCAGACTATAAAAGTGTAGTATTTGGATGACTGAGATATGTCATGAGATAGACAAAATATATTTGTTCTTGTTTACAATTCAATTACGAACTATAGTAGGCTTTTTAACAATCTTACTGCTAAACATTCTAGTAACGGTCAAAAATCAAAATATTAATATTTAAAGTAGGCCTTTTGAGGCACTATCAAAACGTTAAATGACACCAGTTGCGCTCTTCCAGAATGTCATTCCTATCACGGCAAGAAACTCCATAGGTTATCAGTTATTCAATATGTTTTGAATAGGTCGAGCAGGTAGTTGGTCCATATGAAAAAATAGAGTTTCTTTATAAGTTGTCAAATCAATAATTATAAGTGAGCTGGGTCGGACTTGATGCGGAAGACGGTAAACAAACTTTTTGGCGCAATTGGGAATAAAGCCTTAAGCCGGTATCCAGTTGTGAGGTCATTAATAAAAAAGCTGTAGTTGTTAAAATATTAAAACCGGCCAAGTAGGAGTCGGACTCGCGCACAAAGGGTACCATTATCTATAAAAAACTGCATATAAAATAATTTATTTATTTCATTCTGGATTTTAATATTTATTGTTATCGTGGCAACAGAAATACATAAAATGTTGTCTATCTACTAAACTATTTCTGGTACAAAATTGAATCGAAAACACCAAAAAAGACCACCAAGAATTTGAAAAGAGTAAAAGGTAATTTATAACTCCTTAAATAATTAGTTCGTTCACACTTTAATATATTAAAAGCATTGATTAGGTCTATTAGCTAAGTAGGTCTTTGTTATAATTATAACGTTTGTTTAAGTATTCATAAATTTTTATTAGTCGTAAGTCGGTAACTGAAGGTAGTCAAAGAATTTTACAACACACTGTGAGGTAATTTCCTTTAATAATATTAGGTTAGTAGGTAGTACTTAATGGTAGTGTCACACCGAATCTTTGCGAATCATATTTTAAAATGTGCATAAAGCCTGTATGATTTGTTTTTATAACAGCGTTCTTAAATATATACGACTAAAATAGTATGAAAACATATTTTAGGCTTGAGTTTCGACCGCAGATTATTTTGGTTTCGGTTCTTGTCGGAAACGGACTTTTATAAACCGATTTTATGTTTTATTTCTTTTTTTTTCTTTTTGAAACACGACGCCCGCACTAAGGAATTTAATCCTTGTGTCGCGGGGGTTTCACAAACATTCAAATCACATGCACAAGAACACCCAGCCTTGAAACAAGCATTTGTGGATCACACAAATGCTTGTCCCATGCGGGGATCGAACCCGCAGCACTTCGCGCACACTGGTAACTAGCGTGGTGACCTATGCCACTCGGCTATCCGTGCATTCAATTAAATAAAAGCTATAAAATATTTTTTTAAAGCTTACTAGCAATGTGGTTCACACATTACTAGTATTCTTGTTAACCCCTCGTGCTAAGCTAAGATGCTTGTGTTACGAGTGGGTTCACGTCGGTAGTGCAATGGAATTCAAACCTGCAACCACATGATCGTTAGTCCGACGCCCTACACTCGCGATAAACTCAAAAACTTCTGCACCAATTTTCATGGTGTTTTCACCAAGGTGGTTCTCGAGGAAGGTTTTTAGTTTATAATTTGACAAGTTTTTGTAGACACTAGCTTTTGCTCGCGACTTCGTCCGCGTGGAATCCATTGAGAAATAAACATTTTCAATTTCCCACCCTTTTCTCCCCTTTGGGGGGGAATTTCCAAAAATACTCTCTTAGTGGTAGCCTACTCCTCCCAACAAACACACATGCCAAATTTCAGCTCTTTACGATCAGTAGTTTCGGCTGTGCGTTGTCTGTCAGTCAGTCAGTAACGGAAGAGTTTTATATATATAGATTGGCTAACCGAAATCGAATCGAAACCGCGAGCATCAGTTAGTCTATACATAAAAAACAAAGTCGTGTTGGTTACAAAACTTATAAACTCAAAAACGGGTGGATCGCTTTTCATGATCCTTGATTTGTTAGATGCGTCTCCGTCCTGAATAGCAGAATAAATTTTAATATTAAAACACTGAGTGGGGAAAACTTACGTGGGCGAAACCGTGGAATACCGCTAGTTTTCATATAATTTATGGCTTAGCTCAAAATTCTAGTTTTTTATACGAGAGTCGAGAGCTATCATTCCGTCCAGTCTTTGCATTAGCTCGTCTCACTAAAGGCTAAGTGACTTTATGTCTGGAATAGTAGACGAGCTCTGAATTATCTAGCTCAGCTATTTGTATAAGTTTAATATTCAGAGAATGTGAAAGCTATGCGTAAGTGAGGCTTATACCCACTTTTTTTATTTAAGTTGTTGGATGACAAAAGATTGTGGATGATAATAATATATGTTAACGTTTAAGCTACAAATTATCCAATTACAAAAGTAGTCTAGTACGGATTATGGTATGGTCATTGAACATGTAAGAGCCTTTTTTGATGGGCTAAGGTTTAATTACCAGACAGTTTGATAGTACCTTTATGTCTGGTTTTTTTTCAACAGTTACAAATCGATTACATTAAGATATATATTTAAAAACTAGGTAATACTATTATACTAAAGTTACTATTATAATAATTTTATTAATAATTGTTTCCGAATGCATCATAAACTAAAGAATTTGACGACCTCCGTGGTCGAGTGGCGTACACACCGGTTTTCAAGGTGTCGCCAGCTCTGAGGTCCCGGGTTCGATCCCCGGACGGGTCAATGTAGAAAAACACTTTTCTACATTGTCTCGGGTCTGGGTGTTTGTGGTACCTTCGTTGTCCCTGATTCCATAACACAAGTGCTTTAGCTACTTACTTTGGAATCGGAGCAATGTATGTGATGTTGTCCACATTTATATTTATTATATTTTCTTGAGATGAACACTGATGAACATCATTGAACAGATTGAACACCACATCCACTATTCAGTTGCAGATGACATGACTAACCTTGCACCTTCCGACTTGACCAAAAATCCTACTAATTTGTGTGTAGAAAGAAAGAAAGAAAGAACATTTAATTTGTAGGGTTTTGACTCAGGGATTTCAGGTTGATCACAATTTATTGCACTTTGGAAACAATTATATCCTGCCTACACCTAGCCCATTAGTAAACAATTCGCACGCATAGATACACGAATGTCCTGGATTCTGGCTAATGAGTCGCCTAAAGCATTGTATAGTTAGCATGACATCCATGAAACGCAATATTGTTTCAACGCATTGACGTTCCACATTATCGATCAATTGTCTCATTTGCATCCCATATTTTGTGCTGACCCAATTTCATTAGTACACAAACAAGTAAGGTTTTGTATGAGAGAAAAACTTTAGGTTGCTCATGAGATGTATTCATGAAATTAAACGATCGAATACAAAATATAAAATATAATGCAAATCTTAACAAAACGCAGTAGTCTAGTCTCCTTCATCGCCACCTTCCTCTTCTTCGTCAAATTCTCCTTCTTCCTCAGCGGTGGCATCCTGGTACTGCTGGTACTCCGAAACCAGATCATTCATGTTGCTCTCTGCCTCAGTAAACTCCATCTCATCCATCCCCTCGCCGGTATACCAATGCAAGAAAGCCTTACGTCTAAACATTGCAGTGAACTGTTCAGAAATACGCTTGAACAACTCCTGAATAGCTGTCGAGTTTCCAATGAAGGTCGCAGACATCTTTAAACCTCGCGGCGGAATGTCGCACACCGCAGTCTTCACGTTGTTTGGAATCCACTCCACAAAGTACGAAGAGTTCTTGTTTTGAATATTCATCATTTGCTCGTCCACCTCTTTCATTGACATGCGGCCTCTGAAGACAGCCGCGACGGTTAGGTACCTCCCGTGACGAGGATCGCACGCCGCCATCATATTCTTTGCGTCAAACATTTGTTGAGTCAGCTCCGGTACAGTCAGAGCTCTGTACTGCTGGCTTCCTCTGGACGTCAATGGCGCAAATCCTGGGATGAAAAAGTGCAAACGAGGGAATGGTACCATGTTTACTGCTAGCTTCCTCAAGTCTGCGTTTAGTTGGCCAGGGAATCGGAGACAAGTAGTGACACCAGACATCGTCGCAGATACCAGGTGGTTCAGATCGCCGTAGGTCGGTGTGGTTAGCTTCAAGGTACGGAAACAAATATCATATAGGGCTTCGTTGTCAATGCAATAAGATTCGTCAGTGTTTTCCACCAGCTGATGTACTGACAGTGTGGCGTTGTAGGGCTCGACAACAGTATCAGACACTTTAGGGGACGGTACTACACTAAAAGTATTCATAATACGATCAGGGTACTCTTCTCGAATCTTAGAGATAAGTAGAGTACCAAGGCCGGCTCCAGTACCGCCCCCGAGAGAATGTGTAAGCTGGAAGCCTTGAAGACAGTCGCATCCTTCTGCTTCCTTCCTGACTACATCTAGGACAGAGTCTACTAATTCCGCGCCTTCCGTGTAGTGACCTTTGGCCCAGTTATTTCCTGCGCCCGACTGCCCGAAGACGAAGTTGTCAGGTCGGAAGATTTGTCCGAAGGGTCCCGAACGCACAGAGTCCATGGTCCCTGGTTCGAGGTCCACGAGGATAGCTCTGGGCACGTACTTGCCCCCTGTCGCCTCATTGTAGTACACGTTGATGCGCTCCAACTGAAGGTCAGAGTCGCCGTGGTAGGTGCCAGTGGGGTCAATTCCATGCTCATCAGAAATTACTTCCCAGAACTGAAATGGAAAACAGTTGTCAATGTAAGATTTTGAAAAATATGCTCCAAGTCTTTTTTTGCCTAGTTCTATTTCTTAACGCTTTATAACTTATATTACGCAGACAACGAAAACACGGTGGTCATGCCTTGTGACCTTATTTAATATTCATGGATTTTCATGGATTTATCTTTCCGTGGATTAACTGAATCGATCTACATTGATCAAATTGACAAGTATATACATTTTATTTTTAGAATGTAACCAGTTCTTACAGAATCATTCAATGAAGTTGACAGTTCCCTAACTATACAAATACATAATTATGGTATACGATGTTACAGAAGATAAAACAGTTTTTCTTACCTTAGCACCGATTTGGTTGCCGCATTGGCCTGCCTGTATATGAACTATTTCCCTCATATTTAGTATTAAAACTTAACAACGAAAAGCTTCCGATACACACCGACCGTATTTGAGTAATGTTCAACCTACTAGAAAGACAGACTTAAAACAAATGCACTGTTCGAATCCGTCACCGTGAGTTTTCAAATATTCAAATTATTGTTCATTTTTTGTCTTTTGATGGTTTCCAAACTCTTTCGACAAAATGATATAAAACGTCATGCTTACCAAGGCTCTGTTTTGAAGCCAAAAATGGAAAAATACCATAAAGGCCGAGTCACACCGGAATGGCAGCGGCCGGCAGCGACGAGGCGAGCACTATCAGTGTGAAATAATTTTAAATTTTAACTACATACTTAAAAGACCAGTATCGCTTTAAAAGCTTGAAAAGGTCGCGAAGCCGCCCGCGGTGACGCGAGCAGCCGCGCGCCTCGCGCGTCTTGTTGGTGTTTCGGCCCGCGGCTGCCAGCGGCTACGCTTCGGTGTGACTCGGGCCTAAGCGATCATTGATATAATAATAATAATAATTTGAGACAGTTCACACGGCCATCTGATACCATTTTTAATTTATACATAATACAAATAAATTAAACTCGGCTGAATAGAATTTTCAAAACAAATGATCATTGTCTTGAGCGGGAATCGAACTTGACGGTTCAACAACCTTCGGTTTAGCAGTCAGGGTCACATACTAGGCCAAATATAATGAGACAATGCCTTAACATAAAAGGAACCTTAGAAAATACCTAGACAAAAGCATACCATAAATAAAAAGTGGGATGTAATTGAATGGTAAAATAAATAACTAATTTTAAACAATAGGCGCAAAGCGAATTTTCATGAAACACATTTTTTAATCTGAATAATATCATGGATATAGAAAAAAAAATATGTGTGTGTACCAGAGTACACAGGTAAGAAGTGAAACTTCTTTATTTTCTAATCGTTTTTTGTTTTATTTTTAAATTATTATTTAATTTATATTTTTTATTGTTTTTAGAATTAATAATGTTCACTAGATTTACAGTCATATTTATTAATACTTGCTAATTTTAACAGATTTATATACATTTTCTGATACTTACAATCAAAAAGTGAGGTTAACCTCAAATAAATATTAAAATCATGCTCATACGTGTTGAATTTATAAAACGAAATATATAATCACTCTCACTTTTCTTGTTAATTCACTTAAATTTGAACAAGTCTTTTTATTTTATCACTTTCAAATTAATATATTGTTATTATTTTTTCAAACCAAACTTCAAAACTAATATATTATTGTTGTTATTATTATCATATATTACATTATATTCTTTACGTCACTATACTAAACTTCGATAAAAAAAGCAACATGGCGCGTAACCGAAAAACGTGACGATTTTCATCACGTGACTTTCTCCCATACGTCGATAAAGAAGTTTCACTTCAAAAAGTAGATACCCAGTCAATATGACACAGGTGACAGTTTTTTAACGACTACATTATTTTCAAACGCAATTTCAACCTTATCCGCATGTCATAAAGTTTTTTTTGCAATGCGAGACGTTTGACTGAATATTTTTTTCTGAAAAAAATTTGAGGCCCCGACTGCTTCTTGAGTTTTTTTTTATATCAGAAGGGAGATCAGCACATCTATACATGTATATATGGTACGAAAAACAGATTCTTTGAGAGAGTTTTCGCAATTCAGTAAAACTTTTAGATTTTATAAAAAAAAAATATCTCTAATATATAAAATTCTCATGTCGCAGTGTTTGTTGCCAAACTCCTCCAAAACGGCTGCACCGATTTGTATGGAATATTGTGTGCATCGGGCAGATCTGAGAATCGGACAGCATCTATTTTTCACACCCCGAAATAATACGAAAAATATCTCAATATAATACCTCTCCTGATTTTTTAATATGGCAGAACAACGTTTGACGGGTCAGCTAGTTTTAATATAAAAATAAAAATCTTCATCGGCCATTTAAGTATTTTCTTTATAAAGTGTTTACAAAGGCTCTAAGCACGACTCAAAATATAATGTAAGTAAACTTTTTAAGTGGTGTTAAGAAAACATCTTGTATTATTATACTTCTGAGCAGTTTGTTTACACCGTAGTATTTTTCTCAAAAATTCACGACTATTTACATTACTTTCCAGAATGTTTTTAAAAGTAAGTAGTTTTTGTGTTTTTACACTACGATCACTTTAGTTTAGCTCAGTTTAGATGGAGACCTTTGTTATTAATTATACGACAGACCACGAAATATATGTAGACACCTTCCAAAGGAACTGACAATGAGAAATGAGGGACCAGGATCACTGGAATGAATGGAAGGAGACTTTTGCCCAGCAAATTTTAATGATCATGCATATAACACAAAGATTTGTCCTGGGTGGGAATCGAACCCACTCCCGGCCTCGCAGTCAGGGTCACTAACCATTAGACCCACAGATCCGTCAAATAACATTCTTATTGCTTTATTCTCGTATACCAAGTTCTGAAGATAAAGGTACAATTTGTTTAGGTTACATTTAAATACAAAATAAACAACTCCAGCAGTTTTCAGTTTATTTTGTAACAACGCAAAAATTTAGCGATTGTTTTGTATTCTGTTCCAATATAGAATATCTAAATGTCAAAACAAAAAGTTATTTGAATGAATATTAAACGGTTTTCTCGATAGGACAAATAACTTATGAATCGGTTAATCTGAAGACCTTTAATTGTTGGAATACCTTTAGTTACGTAGGTTTACATTAGTTACCTTTGACCGAAATTCTTGTTTTAAATAATTATATTATATGTTTTTAATTATCATTTGAGGGGATCAATCTTTAATTTAGTACAGTTTAGTTTTAAGTGTGCATTGTACATGTAGTTTAGTTTGTAAATATATTATTATGCGGGCGTCGTTTTTTTCTTTAAAAACGACACCCGCACCAACGAATTTAATCATTGCGTCGCGGGGGTTTCACAAACATTCAAATCACATGCACAAAGAACACCCAGACTTGAAACAAGCATTTGTGGATCACACAAATGCTTATACCATGCGGGGATCGAACCCGCAGCACGTCGCGCACAGTGGTAATTAGCGTGGTGACCTATAGCGATTTATAACTATTATACTTTAGTATTTTAAAATATTGTACATACTCATATTAAGCATTTTTAGTAACACATAAAAATAAAATTCACTACGATTGCACTAACATTTTTTTTATAAAAAAAACGATATATCTAAAAAAGGCTTGCTACGATCATCGTTTACAGTTAAAAGCTGATCACAGTACACATTATAACATACTGAGCTAAACTCGGAGCACATTAATAATAATAATAATAATAATAATAATATTCGTTTATTTCAGGCAATTAACCCATATTAGTGTAGATACATATAACATAACATAACAGACAGACAAACTTAAATCTTAAAAAATTAACTTAACAATAATAATTTACAATAATAGCTCATGCACACGGGAATTCAGAGCCAGGTATTTAGCTGACCCCACACCGAATGCACGCTTCGTTTCAACCCGTTAAAATGAATTTCAACCCACGCTATTAAATGCTTTGTTTATTTTGGGGTTGAAATATGATCTAAATTGCTATTGTTTAATAATTAACCAACATAATTATGTTTCTTTTTTTGAGAATTTTCTTTGACTTGACTTTGACGTTACTACGTTTGAGCTTTCTGTTTCGTCTAATGAGGGATGAATTTTGTATTGCGTTGTACATGAGATGTTGGTTTAAGATTTTTTTTTGTAAGCGTCTATTTTACTGATAATATTTTTAGAACATCAAACGTAAAGTTATAAAAATAATTACGTTCATAGGTGGTACTTACGGTTACTACTTTACCTTTCAACAAATCTGTAAAATACCTGTTGTATTTTAAACTTGTAAGAGAGTCAACAACGGGTTGCTTACACTTGACGTTGGTCGACGACCTTTCGTAGTCATGATGAAACTCTACTGGATCCTCTACCATGGGGAAGCAAAGAGACAGGCTAAAATCGCTACTAGTCTACTTGGTACCGCATCAACCAGACAGCAATGGCCCTAATAATTTATTCACCACTCCGCCTCCAATGCTAATTAAATTTGCCTAAATTCCGAAATAATCTAGTAAAATTTTAAGGTCTTACTTATCTAAGATTCATTGATTTTGAAAGCTCTTCAAACTAAGTAGAACAAAGTAAGTTTCAATATTTTTATTTAAATATAATGTAGTTCATCCCCCGGGATATCGTAGCAGTGTAACAGTGAAATTAAATTTTCAAATCGGTTTAGTAGGATCGGAGCTTATTCAATGCAAACAAACAAACAATCAAATCTTTCCTCTTTGTAATATGAGTATAGATTATTCTTATAGATATAGAAATATATAGATACGTAGAGAATTTATATTTTTTCGGAAGATGAAGATTTCCGGAACGGAGATTTCTGTTCAAAACTATACATTACAACCTTTTACTGACATGACATCATAAATTTTTTTAAATAAAATTACGTCACGGGAATTAACGCGAACTCATGCATTTACCTTTTAAAGCTTGACGTTTCGGCCGGGTTACACTGCCCGTGGTCGCAAGCAGACTCTGTTGTGATGACTTAATTCCCATGACGTAATTTTATTAAAATCATGCAACGCGATAGTTTTAAAGTTAATATGAAAAGGTTTTGTCGGATTGACCGTGGAACCCTAATATTGTGACCTGCATTACTTTGAGTAGCAACGTTTGCGGAAGGGCGTCTTCGTGACACACTTACCCCATTTGCCTTTTATAAACGCGAAAAGAAATATGACACTAAATAGCCTTGGCACCTTTAGTGGTGTGCATCGTATTTACGAGAAAATTCCTGTATGTATGAGAATTCTTTCGGACGTAGATGTTATCTCTTTGGTTATAATAAATAAATAATAAATGTGGACAACATCAAATATTATTTATTTTGACGGGCCTGTAGGTCTAATGGTTAGTGACCCTGACTGATAAGCCGGGGTTCGATTCCCACTTGGGACAAATATTTGTGTGATGAGCACGTTCATTTGTTCTGTGTCTGGGTGTAATTTATCTACAATATGTATTTAGAAATATATAAGTATGTTTATCAGTTGTCTGGTTGCCATAGTACAGGCTCTGCCTAGTTTGGGATTAGATGACCGTGTGTGAGATGTCTAAGGATATTATTATTATATTGCTCCGAATCCAAAGTAAGTAACTAAAGCAGTTGTGTTATGGAATCAGAGACAACGAAGGTACCACAAGCACCCAGATCCGAGGCAATGTAGAAAAGTATTTTCTTTTTACATTGACCCGTCCGGGGATCGAACCCGGGACCTCAGAGCCGACGACACTTTGAAAACCAGTGTGTACGCTACTCGACCACGGAGGTCGTCAAAGGTTATGTTTAACCGAAAACCTTGTTTGAGTGAATGCGATTTATCTTGTATACTATTTTTTACGCAATATCTCCAACAGCTAATGATCGAATTCAATAAATAGTTTTTCCATCGCTAGAGTGTCCATGGAGGTAGTCGGAATGGCGTGCACAGATATTTCAGACAGTATATATGCACAAATAAAAAATCTACCAACGCAACGGGCAACACTAGAAATTAAATATTTTTTATCATTTAGAGGGGCATGTGTTTGTCTGTAAGTACGGGTATTATATTACGCCGTGCTTTTAAGTAATAAAAAAAGAAGTGTATTAAATTGCTTCTATGGAATGCACGCCTAGGTGACCGATATACCTACATTTGTTTTTTAAAATCGATTCAGCGATTTTAAAGACCTTCTTGACCAGAACTTCCTCGCAAAGTACATCTCGTTTTAAACAGTACAGTATAAGTAGTTTGTAAAAAAATATTTTACAGTCAATTAGACGACAGAGTCGGAGAGCTTCTGAATAGTGTATGAGCGTCCGTTGGCTTGTGAAAGGCTTCTGACACAACATATAAATGTATAGAGTAGTTATTACGAATGGAAAATTATGTGTTTTTGGTGGAAGTCTGATCCAAAGGGATACTGGACTACGTGGTACAGCAAACATGTTGTCATTCAAACGGTGTCGGTTTATTATGACAATGGATAAGATCTGCTGGCTTCGTTTCATTGTGATAGCGGTTTACCTACGACTATTACCCCCAAATAGTGAAAAAGCACCAAAACTTTAAGTAACAGAGATACCATAAGACTTAACGTCTACTTAAAACTGATTGACGTTTTAGTATTCGGCCAATAATATAGGACGAATATACTCAAACGATAACCGTCTTTAAGTCACCGATAAGTCTCCGACACTATAAGGTTTAGTTTAGTAGTGATGGAAGATAGATTTCTAAAAACGTCATTAATATATTTAGCTTTTTTTTATCATACACACTGTGTCTATGTTTTTTATTTTGATGTCTCCTGTCGCAAGTCTGCTGGTAGAAATTTCCCTAAGTTTCCTTCTGTAATCGTTTCCTGATATATTTTTTGTGTGTACATAAATAAATAAATAAATAATAAGTTGTATTTGGTTTCCAGTTCTTATAGGTCTCTAGGCTACCATTCTGAGCCACGATATGGTAGTGCCTGTAGTTTATAGTATGCTCAAACACACAAAACATTCGACGACATTAAAAAAAAGTAATACAACAAATTCAGCTTTAAAAACATCGATGCTATAAAAATCGCAACGATAAACAGCTAAAACATGGCGTCCCTATTTAACAAATTATACAAAGCGAGCTCATTTTTAAATATGGCAATTAACACCTCTATACGTGTCCTCAATTATTCGAGTGGGCAATTTCATTGCCTGAAAGTCAACGAGGTTCGGGTAAAAGCCCGTCATCTGATGTGTAAATGATGTACCAACATATTCTATCTTGCTCTCACTCGTCGTACCTTGGATATACCCATCCTTGTCACATCCCATGACCTTTGACCTAGGGTTGCGTTGTAATGAATTATGGAGGTTGTAACGGGGAATCCTTTAGTTCAATTTAAAAAGCAAGTTTTGATGACTTCTAGTTATTTGCTATTAAATTCTAGAATGTCTCTTTATTGGTTTGGTATTATAATAATAATATTAATATTATAATAATATCTTGGGGCATCTCACACACGGCCATCTGATCCCAAACTAGGCAGAGCCTGTACTACAGCAACCAGACAACAGATAAACGAACTTATATATTTACTAGATGAAAACCCGGCTCCGCTCGGTTGAAATGTGACTCATGATACACAATGTAGGTAAATATTTCTGTAGTCATCGGTTCTCAAGGAATATTAAAGGTAAGCAAGCCATAGATTCGTATAGCTTCATTCATTGCGTAAATATAGTAAATAAAAACTGCAATAGTTTTCACACAAATAATTTTAATTTTTTACACAAATAATATTAATATTTTCGCGAAACGACAACGACTGAAGAAAAATTTTAAGTTTTGTTATGATTCACTCAAACTTTCCGGCAAGACGTTTCGTTTTACACAGTCAAATGAGTCACAGTTCTTTGTGATGGATACTTCTTTGGCGCGACGCACGCGACGTGTTGATTGGCGAGGCGTATATAAGAGCTAGTATGCAACGAAATAAGTGAAATGAAAAAAGCGAAATAAATATTCTTGAACTATTATTTCAAACGCGTTCCGAAACGATTCTGGTCCCAACTATCATGCAACTTTCATACGCCTTGTCAGCACTGTAATCACTTCAAGGAGGTTGTATGATAATAAACTCCTTGAATCACTTCGAAGCAGAATTATCTGTTACGGAACGCGGCCTTATTAATTACCCAAGATGGCGACAGCGGTTTTTTTGTTTGTCAGTGCCATTAGAATTTAACGAAATTCTCCATAATCCGAATTTTGCGGATATATGTTGTCGACTCGAAATCAATATTTTTTCATGTTTTGTTATTCATATAAGGTTTCGATCGAGTCTACCGTACCCCTGAACGAAATTATTAATATAGATAATAAACTCCTTGAATCACTTCGAAGCAGAATTATCTGTTACGGAACGCGGCCTTATTAATTACCCAAGATGGCGACTGCGGTTTTTTTTGTTTGTCAGTGCCATTAGAATTTAACGAAATTCTCCATAATCCGAATTTTGCGGATATATGTTGTCGACTCGAAATCAATATTTTTTCATGTTTTGTTATTCATATAAGGTTTCGATCGAGTCTACCGTACCCCTGAACGAAATTATTAATATAGATAAATACATACATATTATACCCAGACCATTGAGTTATAATGTACTACGTACTAGAGAAGCTATCTCAAACAAAATATAGCGCGCGCATTTGAAGTCAGCGCAGGACAGCGCATGCGCGGAACCCGCGCATGCGCGGGGCAAGCTTGTTATTTTCTCATAGATAAAACAATCAATGCGCGCAGATGCGACAATTTTTTATATTCTGCCTACGTGTGTAAAAAAGTATTTCAACTGTTAAAATACTTTAATTTTCTTCAAATAAAGTAAGTTTAGTTAATTTCTGCCGTTTGGTATTAGTAATCCACAGTTGGATCAGTTTTTGTAAATATGTATCTAGCGTTACAGTATTAAAAAAACCGCCATTTACCTACTGGTTCTGCCTCTCATAAGCCCCAAGTATACTGAACATCAAAAAAGTTAGTTTTTCTAATAACAAAGTATAAAACAAAAATTCCAGCAATGTTATATTTACAAATATAATATCATTTACGTTATCGCATGGTAATTCAGATTTCTTTAAGTATACTCTTAGTGTTTTCGTGGTGTATTTGTCGTTTTCTTGGAAATGCACGGAACATAATATGCGTGAATAATCTGAAGGTAACCAAGTTTCTTCGCTGCGATTTATCTGAACTTTGATTGATGATTCTCTTGTTTCATGACATAGCCGTGGAAACCTTTAAATCCAAACAAAAATGTGAAATATTATTACAACATTACTATCGTGATTAAATATTAATATTTTATTGCTCATAGTTTTTAAAATTATACCTACATCGATAGTGTCAAGTCTGCGAATAAAAATGTTTTACTCTTTGACATTCACGTAACCAACCGCCGCCACGGTGACAGTTGCAATAGAAAAATTATAATTAAATAACGCGTGGTTTAAAGATAATAGTTGAACTTACTGGTGAAAAGTCACTCCTTGACTTTTATTTATGTTTTTGGAATTGTTGGAACAGTACCTCAATGCACACGAAGGCATATTTTAATCATCAAAACTTCACTCAATGCGTCACGTTGCAGCAAGCGCTTGGCACAGACTAAGTGGGTTTAGGTCCGTGGACCATAACTCGTGTTACAAACAATTGGATTGAGGTGTCTCCTCTAGTACGTAGTACATTATAACTCAATGACCCAGACACACAACAAATGATGGTGCTCATCACACAAAGATTTTTCTTGAGTGGGAATCGAACCTACGACCTCCGGCTTAGCAGCCAGGGTCACTAACCACCAGACCAACAGGCCCATCAGAGATTATAGCTTGCGTTTATACTGTGCTGATTGTTTTCGAATGAAATTGTTTTAAACCCGGAAGCGATCAGAAAAGATTCATATTTGAAGGTCAAACTGAACTATCAGTCCCACCATAGATTCACACATGTATACATATAAACAATTCTCTTGAACCACTATCTATTAAAAACTCCATCAAAACCCGTTGCGTAGTTTCAAAGATCTAAGCATACATAGGGACAGTCAGCGGGAAGCGACTATGCTTTATACTATGTAGTGATATCTATTGTAATGGTAGTGTAGCATCATATCAGATAATGAAGTATCAAAAATATTTTCAGTGACATAATCTGATATCCCTCTAAAACTTATTCTTATTCCTAACTACTCGTAAATATGAACATAATCGAAAATCATAGCAACCTTCAAAGTTCAAACAGACAAGTTCCTCGCTACCTATAGTACTCATACACCCTACTATCGAACGAGTGCACTCAAATTAAGGACTTCGCCAGCAATCCTGATTGTGTCTTATCTGATCAATCCAACTAATGTGTTTCATAAAGGCCGAGTCCTGCCGGTTCATAATACTGAGTGTTACAGGGTAGCATAGTTTTTTAGCTGTTACTATCCCAACAAATATTATGATTACGAAAGTAAGTATATGTTCCGGTTTCACGGCTAAACTGCTGTACAGATTTTGATGAAACTAGCTATAGGATAAGAGGCTAAATACAGCTTGAATACCAAGAAAATAATACCTTTTGCCTCGAAAGCCGGCAACCGCGGAGCCGCGAGAGGATTATACGATAGTTTTAAACCGCGCGGATTGTACAAAACAAATAATTATTCTTCGAGATAATACAAATGAAATGAAAAGAACCAAAGTTGGTACAATGTATGGGTATGTCCAAATAACTTAAAATCCTTTGAGTGATGAAGCTAGAAAGAGGCAATTAATAACAAAAGCTTTCACTTTAGTATTATTTGTATTCTTGACTGGAGGGTCTCATGGCCAAGTTGTACGGTTTGACCTGCAACTTATTACCGGCCTATAAATGTCCCCCCACTTCTGGGCGCAGACTTCTTGTCATCATGAGAAAGAACAAGCATTGCACAACTTGAATTAACAATAATTTTAATTAGATATGTCTACGTAAATATGGCTTGGAGATTGTTCTATCGAAGTTACAGATCGTATTACCAAGAAAACCTTATGATAACACATATATACGTACCTACCCCACATTCCCTAAATGTGCAATAACAGATTCTCAGTAAAAATAATAGTTACATAAGATCGCTGATTTAATTTGATTATTTTATCAGTAACAGTAATATCTAACTTTGTGAATGCTGTTATTAATGCTTCAAGTTACGCTAAGAGATAATTTTCAAAGTAAATAGAATAGTTATTAGTTAGCCTTGAGTTATCACGGATAGTAGATAACTTGCCTTTGGGTTCCGTAGTTTTTTCTAAGTTTCTTCTGTGCAGGAAACTTTCTAAGTATTTTCTGTATAATGATTGGTGACTGTATTTATGTTAAGGATTGCTAGATGTCTTCTGCCTAGCGTTTTCTCAAGCGTTGTTGAGTTCGTCTTCCAGTCTTACCGGATTCAACTTTTACTAAGCCTAGAGCTATCCGAAATGGATTATTGCTAGATGCATCTCTCTATCTTTATCTAAAGGCAAAAATGATTTACTAATGTATTAACGCACAGGCCAAACCCTTAGGACAAGAAATCCGAAATTTTGACAGTTAATGCATTTTATGATGTAAGCATCCACTAATTAGATATTTTCGGCAATTCTACCTCCAGAGGTAAGGATATAAATAAACATGATGAGAGGATGAAATAGGGGTTGGAATTTAGTTTGGGTAGTTCGTCATTATCAAAGATGGGGACATGAAATTTCACTAACGGGTTTCTGGTTAGATATAATAATCACGTTTTTCACCAATTATAAAACTCCTCGTTAAGAGGGCGAAATAGGGGTTGGAATTTTGTATGAGGAGCTTCAAACTGATTTTTGAATGGTTTTCACCAATAGGTAGAGTGATATAAAAGGAAGATTTTTGAGTATAATTCATTACACATGGTGGACATTTTTGCAACCCGTGCGAAGCCGGAGGACGGGTCTGCTAGACCCGTCCCGGCTTCGCAAGGTTCATTCATAAAATCTCAGTTAGGTTAAAGTCCACCGATGCATTCAAAGATGCACAAAGACGTGTAGCTACCAAAGATTTCCGGTGACACATGTTTACCATCTATTTTACCAGCAAAACGGTAACATTTTTAAATTTATTTCGTGCTTGTATTCGTGTACAATACGAAACCACGTACTTGTGTTGAATACTCGAATAAAGTGCCGCGAAGTAG
The DNA here is from genome assembly GCA_950381575.1 of Plusia festucae. Classification (NCBI taxonomy): domain Eukaryota; kingdom Metazoa; phylum Arthropoda; class Insecta; order Lepidoptera; family Noctuidae; genus Plusia; species Plusia festucae. The sequence continues at coordinate 4,596,643 of OX494456.1, read as the reverse complement.
TTCAGTGCAGTAAAACGCTTGTGGCTTCAGCAATTTCTGATGCTATTGAACGTTTTAACTAGTGGAGTAAGCAGTATGGTGTAGATAGTATCGAAATAGAAGTGTATTTAGTTATTAAGAAGATTTGTATCTACTTTAAACAAGTTTTTTTTGCTTAAAGAAATACAATTGAAAATAGATAGCAGGTGGCTCTCGGAACGGTAAAGTTCAAGTTCAAGTTCAAGTTTCAATTGAACATAATTTTTGCCTAAACAATCTTGGCTCTGCTCATGTCTATGTCGACTGTCGCAACAAAAAGTTGCTTATATGTATTATGTCCTTTCTTGGGATAAAAGTGTACTCAATTCTAAGTTTCATTAACATCGGTTCAGCAGTCATAAAACTTAAGAGACTGAGATTTACTTTCGAATTTAGAGTGTGAGTTTTTATATTTATTGCTTGCACCTTTTAATTTGAACCCTCAAATTATAACCCCAACAAAAAATGCGCCATTAATTTATGTGGACCATTCAAAACAGATAACTTACGTGTCACAATAAATCAAACGATTACATTCAAGTACTTGATTGATAATCGTAATTATTGTTTGTCGCTGATCTGTAGATTGTTGATAACCCCCTAATGTCCCCATGGCGTGTGAGGGTTATGTTTTTTGACGCCTACGTGCTGTAGGCTTAACATTTTACGGTTAACCCATTTGTATTGGAGTGGATTCTTAATATATTTGCTTGTTAATGTCTTAATACTAACCACACTCCGATAAAGTCGTTGATGTCTAAGATATTGTGAAGATCTGATCAGATAGGTGAGGTGCATGTAGCCAGAAACGCTTATAGTGAGTTCCCTGTAAGCGCTTTACGGTATCTGAAAATGATTAAAATTGCTTGTAAAATTGACTGATTCATTATCAGAAGTCATAACTAAACCCGCTTCAAGCTGGGTAGATAAATTTAGGTGCATTTTATAGTTTGCGAATCTAGTCCGGAATAGAATTTCAACTGTGGATATGGACGTGGTCTAAGTGACATGATGAACGAATAAATATTCATGATAAATGTAGAAGTTATATCGTCTTAGTTGGCAGATTGGGAAGTATTATGTAATAAGGCCGGACCATAAATATCCCACTGTTGGGCACCCACTCATTTCACACGCGGGTTGGCGATTACAGATTCCAAATTTGGAAATTTGCGATCGCATGGGAACTCCCATAAAGAAATATGAGGAAATCTTAAAATGGAAAATGAAATTTACATACAAAGTCACGGTCACGTGATTTATGTTTGTATGAATAGATATTTTTTTAATTTTAAGATTTTGACCTATGTTCCTTAGAGAAACTTGTTTAGTTCTATGCACCTAATTACCTCGTTGAATATACGCACTCCTTTTAAATTAATCCTGTATACACGTCATTCGTTTTTTTTTCATACATTGTGATAAGAAAATATTAATATAGGTCACCTTTATCAGCTCATGACTTGGACCGCAAGGACACAGTGGTCCAGCTTACGGCTCGGAGGTTTGAAGCCAAATTGCACCGTCTATACATTTAGCTAGCAGACTAAACTAGGCGACCTACTTACTGATATTTTAGTTCTGTACCAAACTTCGACTTACGTCACAGCAACCTATCTTACATTTAAGTAGCACTCAAGTATCCTGTATCGGTAACTTATACTTTATGTTATAGGTTTAAAGTGTTAGGTGGTTTGTTAGTAAATTTGTTAGTTCCTAGATGGCTGTTGACAATTTTCTACACTAGTTTATTTATGTACACAAAGCAAACTAGATATTTATACAGAGCACACTAACAAACAAATCAATTTATAAGCAACAGGGGTGTTATATCAAGTTTTCTTACATGTTATCGTAGATACTCGTTTGTAGTACTCACACACTTGCGTTTACGTAGTAACTATTTAGTAATCTGTGCTTGCGTATAATATTACGTTTACATGCTTATGATGTAATCGACATATAATTATATTGACAGTCTGCTGTAGGAAACTACAATCTTTAAGACGCTCTTAAAACTATCCAATGAGTTTAATTTAGTCAAACTTATAACTGTGGAAGTGTTATAAATTAGGCTACGTCTGTATAGGTAAGGAGTTTTTTATAAATAAATAAAACTGAGCCCGTGTCTTCCCACTGCAAGGCAAATGCCTCCATCTCCCTTTCAAAGGCATTTCTATTTTACCGTCAAAATAAAATACCGCCGTTAATAAAATATTATTAAAAAAAAATAAAATTATAATTATGTATTAAACATTTCGTGCAACTCATTTTCCGCTTACATCAACAGATGGCGCTGTCTTCAATTGTCAGCGAAACAAACATACATTACAAATTCGTTAGGGCACGGCAGTAGAGTCAAATATTTACCAAGAATAGCAGGATTTACATCGGGTAGGGTGATTGTGGACTGTTTGCTCATCGTTCAGGGTTCACTGGCTCTTGTCTGATTTGGGCGACTGTTCGACAGCAAGAATCGAGTTTAATGTCGTCTTGGAGGGTTTGGATATTTGGTAAGATAATTTTGAAGGTTATTTTAGGTATGTTGTCATGGCGTCGCAAATTATTAAGTGTGAGGTCTTGATTTCGATTGTAAGATGGAAATTATAATGCTTTGTTTTTGCAGGTCTTCTGGCCTTGTTTGTACCCGAAGTATCTACTGGCAAGAGAACGGTATTATATAATGATGCAAAATCTAGTTAATTTGTTGCCGCAATTCAACATTCAGGTTCAGTCAATATATCAACTTAAACAGTTTTATTACATTTCATGAATAAATAAACCAATGCATCGTCGTGTTTTGTAAGTTAGCTAGTGAACTGGCACCAAAGTATTCAATCAGGCGTAATATGACTGCGCCGATATGATAGAATTATTTTCTCTTATATCCGTTCAAAAATAAAAACCTTCATCTTTGACTTGAAATTAATATTTAATTTGAAACAAAAGCAAAACGTAGATTCCATCAATACTGCAATCTACAGGAAACAATCACAGACCAGCAGTAAAACAAAATTAAATTTCTTGCGGAAAGTAATTGTAGTGTTTCGGTGGTACAGTCAACCGATCTTCATTAGAAACGTCAAACATCATCTTTATTTCGTAGCGGTAAGGTTCAGTTTCGATGGTCTTTGTTTCCTCTGGCATTTGGCAAACTGTACCAGTGCTAGCTCCGGTATCTATTACCTAGACTACCTACTATTTTTATTTTAGTTGAATTATTTGCTTCATACTAGCTGCTTTTAGTTTGATCAAAATATAAGTATACCGTCAAAATAAGATGTTTGGTTTATTTTAAGACAAGTTTAGTTCCATATTGGCCCCGATTCTGTTAAACTCCTACTAAACTAATTGTAATCCATCGGTATCTTTTTCACTTGTACATATTTGGAAAAGGCGGAGGAAAATTAGAACTGTCAAATGTAGTTCCGACTAAAATTCTCATACAAATTTGCCGTCAAGTAAAAACGCGTGCTCTAAAATCACTGTGATGTTCAAGGCGAAAACTAGTTTGACATTTCTAATTTAGTTGTTATCTGTTGCCGTCCTTTTCTCACGCTTTATGTCTGCAAAAGACAGCAATGGTTTTAATATAGATTAATTTGCGTACAAAGGAATTAACACCAATATATAAGGGGTATGTTCCCCTCATACTTAATACTCAATATTATATTGTACTCCATAAGTTTGTACAAAGGTATTAAAATAACAGTTTTATAGGTACGTTTTGGACAACGGCAAAACATCTTAATTCGATTAGTTAAAACTTAAATCTAACAGACTTAAAATATAACGTAAGCAAGACATAGGTAGTCAACGAAATTATTAAAATAAAAGTAATCTCTTATTATGCACAAACTAAATTTAAAACATTCTAAAGACAACAAAACAAGGAACCGTTAGACTATGCATTTTTTCCTTTTTTTCAGCATACTTCTTCTTTTCTTTTTCGATGAAGTCAATTCAAATACTATCCAGCCAGTATTGAGCAACCTGTTCAGCTCTATCATTGTGCTTCTCAGAATATAGCAGATTTTCTGCAGTCTATATTCCTCAAAATAAAACATTCTCTTTCCAAGAAATAAGGAAAACTAAATAGTAAGTATAAATTGAGTTCTCTATCAACGTTTATATGGCTTTCTTGATTGATAGCCATTAAATATTGAAGACCACTTTGTAAGTCGAGAGTTGTTTGTTCGTTTCTTTTGTGGAACATTTTTGATCGTATGTCTTATATATTGTTTTATAGAAAAGATTATTCGATATTTTTAGTGAAAAAAATATTTTTAGATTTTCCAGTAGCCTTTTAGTAGGTCAAAACAGAAATAATTCATCAGAAAATATCAGCGCAATCATGACTTAATAAAGCAAACACTGATTTTATATAGGTATAGTAAAGATCAAGCAAGTAAATAGTGTACGTGGGCAAAAATTATAAAAAAAAACAATTCCCGTACTAAGGAATTTAAGACTTGTGTCGTGGGGGTTTTATAAACTTTCATAACTCATGCACAAAGAACGCCTAGGAACAAGCATTTGTGGATCACACTAAAACGGTGAACGAAAAGATCGTGAGGAAACCTGGATTCCATAAATTGGAATCTGATATCGCCAACCCGCACTGAGCCAGCGTGCTGATCAATGCCCATTCCTTCCCTATACGGGAAGAGACCTGTGCCCAGCAGTGGGCAATCATAGGCCAGTATTAAAGGCTCATTTATCTATACTAATATTATAAAGAGGAAACCTTTGTATTTTTGTATTTTTGTATGTTTGTATTGAATAGGCTCAAAAAGTACTGGACCGATTTCAAAATTTCTTTTACCATTACTTGGAGGGATTCTTCCGAATCCGTATAGGCTATATTTTATCCCGGAAAATAGATAGGATTTTTCGTGGTAGTGAAAATTGTGGAGTAAGTCGACGAAAAAACTGCCGTACGTTAACGATTCTTGCGAACGCTGCCTAAATGGTTAGAGATGTATGGTTGACTTCTATAGAAAAGTTGTAGAATTCAATAATGCCTACAAAAAAGTCCGCGATAGTATATACCAAACATTTATATTTTAGCCATTATAACCACTTTTCCATAGAATAAAAGTAATTAAAATTATTAGCCCATGTTTATTGATCATATTATCGTCAAATACTAATCCTTATCCAAATAAACTATTTATTGAGCAAGATTGTTTCAATAGCTATAAATTACTTTTTATTTTATTCCAATCGGACAATTCATTAAAAAGATATTACAAATTTAAAATTTTAATCTATACTTATAATAAATCTGTAGAAGTGAAAATTCTGTACATTTAAAGTATTAAAAAAAGAAATGGCGGGGGGTGTTACTAGACCGAGACCGAACACAAAAATGTGATTAAAAAAATTTTTGTCTGTCTGTCTGTCTGTCTGTCTGTCTGTCTGTCTGTTTGTTCAGGCATCACGCAAAAACTACCGGTTCGATTACGATGAAACTTGGTATAATTGTTCCTTAATATCCTGGGCACCACACTGGGTAGTTTTTATCCCGGAAAAGTATATACCTGATGCAGAACCGCAACAGACCAGCTAAACTATAAGAGATACAAAAATGGTACCATAGCAAAAATTGTTCCACGTGATGAGCATTTTCTGCTGAGAGAATAAATTTGAAGATCTGGAACACCTGATGTGGAACTCCAAGAGCCCAGCTACAGTATAACACATATAGGAATGACGTCTTAGCAAGAGTTGTTCAGCCTGATGAGCACTCTCTGTTGACGTATAAAAATTGAAGATCTGGAACACCTGTTGTGGAACTCCAAGAGCCCGGCTACACCATAACACATATAGGAATGACGTCTTAGCAAGAGTTGTTCAGCCTGATGAGCACTCTCTGTTGACGTATAAAAATTGAAGATCTGGAACACCTGTTGTCGAACTCCAAGAGCCCAGCTACACCATAACACATAGGAATGACGTCTTAGCAAAAGTTGTTCGGTCTGATGGGCATTTCCTGTTCACTTATAAAAATCGAAGATTTTAAACATCTGACCTGGAAATCAAAGCTATCACTAATTATACTGTATAATTATAAAATAGCATAACCTTCACGCGGTGAAGGCGGTAACAGTTTAGGACTGGTTTTCGATGACAATGGTATATCTGTATACAACATGTAACAAAACCCCTGTCAGATCCAATAATGGCGTATTCGTGGTACAGTTCATGAACCGTCTCGCATAGGCGGCTTCTTTGACACAAAGCTACAGGTAGTAAGTACATGAACTTTGAGGAGCGGTCAGTGTTGCTGTTGCCTTGGATCAGTTTTTATTTTGATTTAATTATTTTCAATTAGGAAAAAAAATAATCTCCAATCCATTTAATACCTACGTATATGTGTTCGCAGTACGATACCGAATAATACCGAGTCTAAGGGATCGGACAGGGTTTTTGTTACATGTTGTGTATAAATAAAAAGACAAGGCCTGACTGACTGACTGACTGACTCATCAACGCCCAGCCCAAACCCTTGAACCTGGATAGCTGAAATTTTTGCACAGACGTTTCCTATTTAATGTCGACAAGGAATAAGGAAGGATTTTTCGAAATTCAACCCCTAAGGGTTTTAAATAGGGGATGAAAGTTTATATGGAAATTTCGTATACGGGCTTCTCGATAGAAATAAATAAAGACGTATTTCAGCAATTTTGAAAATCTACCCCCTAAGAGGGTAAAATAGGGGTTGGAAGTTTGTAGGTATATGAATTGTGTAGTTTTCATTAAAGTTCATAGGATTATGAGTTAGAAATAAATAAGACGTATTTCCGAGATTTTAGAAATCTACCCTCTAAGGGGGTGCAATAGGAGTTTGAAGTTTTTTTACGATATTCATCATTTTCAAACAGAGATACATAAGATTTGGTATTTGGGTTTTTGGTAAGAAATAAATGAAAACATATTTTTGCGATTGTAGATATCTACGCCTTAAGATGGTGAAATAGGGGTTGCAAGGTATTATTTTTATGGTATGTATCTTCGTTGCTTCTGATTCCATAACACAATCCTGCTACTTACTTTGAATTCGGAGCAATGTGTGTGACTCTTCTTCGTCTTTTCGTGTAAATGATTCTCAAGTTTTGTCTGACCAAAAATTTGCCACAATTTTAAAAGTTTATCCAAACTCAATGTATGTGATGTTTTCCACATTATCTTATTATTATCTTGACGCCATAATATTTTATGAAAAATATAATTTATGCGCCTTACTTTGAAAATCACAGAATACATCCATCTATCCTTTACTACCTACTTACTACTCTTAACTTTACGCGCGAGCGAAGCCGCGGGCAACAGCTAGTATGTTATATTTGTATCTTAAGTTTCATGAAATTTTAATTATATGAATCAGAATCTTCCCCTATCTTAAACGAAAAGCAATTAGACCAAATGTTTCCGATTTCGGTCAGCCTCCAATTTCCATCCCGGACACCTAAGAGCCATCTATTGTTAAAAACAAATTATTTTTTCCTAGAATTGAATTACGAAACTCAAGTTTTATAATCGTAAATGTTTTTCAGGTTTACCCTAAATTGTGGATAAATAAACACGATTATTGATAATAGACTTTCAAATATTCGTTTTGTGAAATTACCGACATTTTGGTTAGTTCCTAAGGATTTTTCTTTTTTTTTTAACCAAAAATTCAGGGCATGATTTGGTGTTGTTAGTTACCATGGAGAGCTGTTTAATACTTACTTATGTAAACTTATCTTCTTCTTCTTAGAGTGTCGATCAATGGGCGATCAACCAAATATTATATGTTGACAGACCAGTACTCGACCAAGCAGACAGCATTGTCGGTGACGTTGTAAAGGCCTTCGCGTGTGTAGGGACACGCTGGTTAGTTCAATAAGTGGACCATAGTTTGAGGGAAAATGCCGCACTCACATGGCTCAGGTGTGCTGTAACCCCACCGGCGCATATTTTCTTTGCACCGGCCAACTTGTTTTATATAAAGTTTGACTATTCTGAATAGAGCAAGAAATAATATTCTGGATACATATCTATCTTAATCTCCATAGATCTTTCGTAGATAGGTAGATTCCGTGCAGCAGAATCAATAATAAAAATATGTTTACGGGACTTGTGCGGGTGAAATCGCGGGCACAGCTAGTTCTTCAATAAAACAAGTATTGCAATCGAATACCTATTCACAAGGCAACATTTCACAACAAAATAGTACGTTATTCTTTTGAAAATCACGTATCATATTGAGAACAATAAAACTGCGCTTTTATGATATAGTCTGAACCGATATCAGTAAGTGCAGTACCAGATCATTAGTAGTCAGAACGGGCGTTGCATTTGCATAGTCCAATGTTATGTAGATAGATATAATACAAGCAATTCTCCCTAGACAGCTATTATAGAGTCTGGTTCGAACAATATCTTCGATAGGGTCTGTGACGTCAGGTTAATAGGATATAAAATAATATTGCTGACGATAATAAAGATTGCTTCACAGAAACTTAAATTGTAAAGCATTTTGTGACATTAGCAAGTGTATTTAAACAGCAATTTTGCTTGAACCCGCGAGCAAAAGCTAGTATTATCATAATACTAGCTTTTGCTCGCGACTCTGCCCGCGTGGTCGTCGGTTATCGCGGCGAAAAGTAGCTTATAGCCTTCATCAACAAATGGGCTAACAAATCGGACCAGTAGTTCCTGAGATTAGCGTGTTCAACCAAACAAACAAACACTTTGGCTTTATAATATTAGTGTAGATACATATAAGACTAGCTTTAGCTCGCGGCTTCGCAAGGTTTTCGCAAATTATAGCCTTCCTCATAAGTGGGCTATCTGACAGTGAAATAATTTTTCAAATCGGACCTTTAGTTCCTGGGATTAGCGCGTCCGATTAAACAAACAAACTATTTGTCTTGTAATATTAATATAGATAGATCTTTAAAATTTCATTTATAAACGCTGCTAATTTTGTGTTTTATGGTACTATTTATAAGATTTACTAAATAATGGCTTACATAAAGTTTTTAAATAAAAACCTATGACATAACATAGAAATACTTAAGTGCATTCTAATAATATCAACCATTTCCCGTTATTAAATCGCAAAGGACGGGCAGACATCTTGGTAACCAAATGCAAAATCAATAGGATCTCTGATCAGAGGTCACACGATCCAAACAGAAAATACCTTATAATTAATACTGTTAACGTTCGATAATTACAAGAGGTAATTAAGCCGCAAGATTGGTTAATGTAATGTCCATGTAATCCCGGGAGTCTGGAGTCCGGGATTCTGTTGGACATGCCCGGGGCGGGATGAACAGGATTTGAAAATGTCTGGTGTAACAATTGACGTAACAATTATTGAATGGTAATGTTATTATGTTACAGTTATTAATTTGAGGTAATTGCTTAGTTATTTTGTTAGTAATTAAAGAATTATGCAATTAATAAAAATAAATTCTTTTTTTTACTTAGCTATAAATCAGGCTCTGCCTAGTTTTGGAACAGATGAGCGTGTGTGAGTTGTCCCAAGATCTATATAAAGGATGTTATACGGCACATACTTATATCAACAATCAACCCTATCTATCTAAATAAAAAAGAATCGCCAATTATGTATGTACCCACATAACTTCCAAACTAGTACACAAAACTGAATAATTCTTTTTTATGTGTCCTTTATTGTAAGGAGAAGATTTGTACAAAGAAAATAAAAAAAACGTTGAAGTATTTTTACCCAAGTGCGCCAGAAGGGGTTTTGTTTTTTTTTCAACTACGAATATTATATTTTAGTCCGAATTTTTTTGTGAATTTATAGGACGGAATACAAATTGGACCTACTTACGCCAGTAAAACAGTAGGCATTCCCGTGATGTAATTTTATTAAAATGTTAATAAATAGGTGTATTTAAACATCAATTTTACTTAAAACTATCCATCTATACATATAATAAAACAGTAAAAAAACTGTGTCTGTACATTGAATATATTAAAAAAAAAAATATTGAGGGGGGTTTACAAACAGTTATAGAGCACGAATCCAAAAAAAAAATTCTGTCTGTTTGTCTGTTTGTCTGTATGTCTGTTTGTCTGTTTGTTTGTACACGCTAATCTTCGGAACTACTGGACGGATTTGAATGATTTTTTTTTGTTGTATAGGTATTAAGTCTGGGCAACATATAGGCTATAATTTATCTTGGAAATTTGAACACCTGATGCAGAACCGCAACAGACCAGCTAAACTATAAGAGATACAAAAATGGTACCATAGCAAAAATTGTTCCACGTGATGAGCATTTTCTGTTGAGAGAATAAATTTGAAGATCTGGAACACCTAATGTGGAACTCCAAGAGCCCAGCTACACCATAACACGTATAGGAATGACGTCTCAGCAGAGTTGTTCAGCCTGATGATCACTCTCAGTTGACGTATAAAAATTGAAGATCTGGAACACCTGTTGTGGAACTCCAAGAGCCCGGCTACACCATAACACATAGGAATGACGTCTTAGCAAAAGTTATTCAGCCTGATGAGCACTCTCTGTTGACGTATAAAAATTGAAGATCTGGAACACCTGTTGTGGAACTCCAAGAGCCCGGCTACATCATAGCACATATAGGAATGACGTCTTAGCAAGAGTTGTTCAGCCTGATGAGCACTCTCTGTTGACGTATAAAAATTGAATATCTGGAACACCTGTTGTGGAACTCCAAGAGCCCGGCTACACCATAACACATATAGGAATGATGTCTTAGCAAGAGTTGTTCAGCCTGATGAGCACTCTCTGTTGACGTATAAAAATTGAAGATCTGGAACACCTGTTGTCGAACTCCACGAGCCCGGCTACACCATAACACATATAGGAATGACGTCTTAGCAAAAGTGGTTCGGTCTGATGGGCATTCCCTGTTGACTTATAAAAATCGAAGGTTTGAAACATCTGACTTGGAAATCAAAGCTATCATTAATTTCACTGTACCTATAATTATAAAATAACATAACCTGTAGGACTAATTTTCGATGACGATGGTATATCATTTACGATGGTATATCTATAAATATAATAAAACAGTAAAAAAACTGTGTCTGTACATTGAATATATTAAAATAAAAAATTGAGGGGGGTTAACAAACAGTTATGGAGCACGAATCCAAAAAAACAATCTGTCTGTTTGTCTGTATGCCTGTATGCCTGTTTGTCTGTTTGTCTGTACACGCAAATCTTCGGAACTACTGGACGGATTTGAATGATTTTTTTTGTTGTATAGGTATTAAGTCTGGGCAACATATAGGCTATAATTTATCTTGGAAATTTGAACACCTGATGCAGAACCGCAACAGACCAGCTAAACTATAAGAGATACAAAAATGGTACCATAGCAAAAATTGTTCCACGTGATGAGCATTTTCTGCTGAGAGAATACATTTGAAGATCTGGAACACCTAATGTGGAACTCCAAGAGCCCAGCTACACCATAACACATATAGGAATGACGTCTCAGCAGAGTTGTTCAGCCTGATGAGCACTCTCAGTTGACGTATAAAAATTGAAGATCTGGAACACCTGTTGTGGAACTCCAAGAGCCCGGCTACACCATAACACATATAGGAATGACGTCTTAGCAAAAGTTGTTCAGCCTGATAAGCACTCTCTGTTGACGTATAAAAATTGAAGATCTGGAACACCTGTTGTCGAACTCCACGAGCCCGGCTTCGCCATAACACATATAGGAATGACGTCTTAGCAAAAGTGGTTCGGTCTGATGGGCATTCCCTGTTGACTTATAAAAATGGAAGATTTGAAACATCTGACTTGGAAATCAAAGCTATCATTAATTTCACTGTATCTATAATTATAAAATAACATAAAATATAAGGACTGATTTTCGATGACGATGGTATATCATTTATAATTTGACTCAACTGGCCAAAACTCCCAATTTTTTTTCATTTTTTTTATCGAATATAATTATAATAAATATAGTTATATGCCTTCGGGCTTATGTTATTTGAGCGTTTAATTTACTTTGCAGTCACTTAGATTTTAATTGATCAGGTATCTTCACTATAAAACTATAACCATGATGAAAGAGGTCAAATCTTTCCCTCTGTTCCAAAGGAGCTAAAAGATTGAGGATCATAAGATCCCAAGAATCTAACGAAGGGCGTCGAGAGAGACTTGATGCTGTTCGGGAAGATCAGGCTGCAACTCGCTCCGTGGAAATCTCTTCGGATCGCGAAGCACGCCTGCATTCTCATCGCATTTACGCATCTACATCCAGGTCTCTAGAGACCAGTGAAGAATATGATGCGCGACTGACAGCTGATCGTGAGCAAAAATTCTGATGGGCATTTCCTGCTATCTTACAAAAATGAAAGATCTGGAGGGTCTCGAATCGTCTCGCGCATCACGTTGTTTTCCCGTCCCCGGGCTCTTAGAATTTGACATCAGACGTTTCAGATCTTTTATTTTGGCGACCCTGTTGTCGCTGGCATAAGCAACAGGATCCGCGTACGAAGTCGCGGGCAGAAGCTAGTATTATCATAAGACTAGCTTTTGCTCGCGACTCCGCCCGCGTGGTCGTCGGTATTATTTTTAAAACAGTAGGCCACAGCTTAATTATTAAAGTTTCAATAAAATCTTTTAACTACCAATACTCCTAAAATATAAACATAAACACAACTTTCCATCTAAATACCGTCCAATTTAAACAAAATCTCGCACACAGACGCAATAAGCACGGTAATAAGTATGTATAAGTGAGCTAACAGGCGAGACTCAATTGGTTTCCAATTCCGTAGCCATGCATATGTAAACAGACAAGTTAAGGGCAGGTGAGAACACTGTATTAAAATGTCTAAAAATCTTCATCTTCGTATCCTTTTCCCAAGCTACGTTGGGGTCGGCTTCCAGTCTTATCATATTCAGCTGAATATGTTTTACGTGAAGCCACTGATTATCTGACCTCCACCACAAATTTACTGGGTAAAAAAGCATCAAAGACTGGTTGTCAGGATGGTAATGACTTAACTACTTCCATCACTTGGTTGTACTCACCGACACCTTGTTTAAAATATTACTTCTTTCACTTTAATCTTTCATTCTAAGACATTATTGAAAATCGGTGAAGGAAAAAAAGATCAACAAAAATCCAAAAATTGGTATCTGAAATCGTCAATTTGCAATTTGCATGGGTATGCAGCGTGGTGATCCTTCTTGACATGAGAACAGTCTGTGCCTAGTGGGACAGTTATAGGCTGGTATTATTGTAACTATATTTTTAATAGACGACTATTAAAAAATTAAGTTACCGAATTATATTTCTCCTTTTCCTAAATGGTTAACTGTAACTGTCATACAAAAAGGTTCATCCCATAGTGGTTATAGGCAAATAAAAATATCGATTACTAATTACAAACCCACTTGGAACTGCATCCGTCCTCTAATCATCAAATGGATATAAGCATGAAAAGAATATCCGTAATTCACCATAAAAAGTCCCTCTACCCTTTTAATGCACGAAGGGTTTCTCCTTAACAAGAGAATCGAGCCATTTCAGGAGGAAAATGTTTCCAGACCTATTTTATGCCAAATTAATAGTTTTTACTGACGATTGTGAATATATACGATTACTGAGGGCTTACTACTGAAACTGGTGTGGTTCTGTTTTCAGTTCCGAACTTGATTCGGGTCTCGATTCAACCTTTTTTTTTCTACGATATCCGGGGATCGAACCGAGAACTTCAGAGCTAGTGACACCTTGAAAACCGGAGGTTGTAAAATTTGAATCAAACCTTGAATTGGTAATCCCGAACCAAACCGAAAACCGAGATCCAAATATAACCGAGTGTTATAAGCATCGTTAGCGGTAAATATACAGGATTAATTTAAAAGTAATGGGTATATTCAACTAGGTAATCAGGTGCATAAAATTGAAAACTTTCTCCGAGGAACATAGGTCGAAATCTTAAAATGAAAAAAATAAGCTTTTTATTCAAAGTGACAGGTCACGTGATTTAGGTGTGTGGAAAGTTGATTTTCAATTTTAAGATTTAGAACCATGTTCCTTGGAGAAAGTTGTTCAGTTTTATGCACCTGAGTACCTCGTATAATATACGCACTCCTTTTAAAATAATGCTGTATAGCTGCGTAGTCATAAAGATTTTAGTCTTTGGTTAATTTAGTTTTTAAGGCATGGATAGCCGAGTGGTATAGGTCACCACGCTAATAACCACTGTGCGCGACGTGCTGCGGGTTCGATCCCCCCATTAAGAACAAGCATTTGTGTGATCCACGAATGCTTGTTTTAAGTCTGGGTGTTCTTTGTGCATGTGATGATCAGAATGTTTGTGAAACCCCCACGACACTAGGACAAATTTTTTTAGTGCGGGAGTAGTTTTTTCAAAATAAAATAAAAAAGAAGAACATTTTTGGACAGTTTAACTTTTAGGCTGTTCTTGATCGAGCTTAGTTACAACTCATGCCACTGCACAATCTGGCGCTAGTGTCGGGTTCTGGAATACAAACTCGATCGCAATTCGTTTGAAACAGAACTCGATGCAGTCGGGAGTAAGGCCCGTGAACGATCGTTTAACCGGATCTATTGGGGATGAAAAGTTTGTTCGTTTTAACAATGTACTATTTATATGCTAATGGAATTTATTGTTGTCGATATGGGTGTAGATCGGAAAACTGAATCAGTTTTTTTTCCTGCGAAGCTTTTTTCGTTCGGTGTTTCTTTGTGGCACAGTTATTATTTAATAAAGTTCTGAATTCTTCGGATTTTATACTGTTGATAGTTAATTTTTAATTTATCAGCTCCAAATATGAAAATTCTGCAAAAAAGTAATTAGGTACAGTTATCTCGTCCTTAACCTCCTGCATAGTAACTCCCGCATAGCAACGCCCGAGTAAGGTTTAAAAAAAATTCACAGCTCCAAGGGACAGTAAACTTGTGTATTTGATATAAACAGCTTGTTAGCTCCACGCGTTCCTGAGAAAAAGGGACAGACAGACAGATAGACGGACAACAAAGTGATCCTATAAGGGTTCCGTTTTGTCCTCTCGAGGTACGGAACCCTAAAAATGACTGAAAATCGGTGATATGTCGTACTCCTCGCATCGTACAAATACAATGTGTGTTAACTTTAAAAGGAATACCTCAAAATTTTAGTAGCAAACTTTGTAACTGAAAATGCATTTTAAAACCATTTTACTACCTAAAACATCAGAAATTTATAAAATAATATACAACGTTTGGAATTTAGGTAGTAACCTTTAAAAACATACCCGATTTTCAATTAAAATAGGATTTCCTAACCCTGAAAGAAGGTCGAGAAATTAATTAAATAACTCGTACCCAAACAGATGGGTAATAAAATTCATTCGGATGTTATAGATACTGGAAGCGTTTTTGCTATTATTTAAAAATTACTAAGAAATCTCATTAATTTACAAAAACTAGCTAACACGGTAAACGGTGTTATGCCATATTAAAAAAATCTAGAGAGGGCCACCCCTATCACTCAGGGGCGAAAATAGTTGTGGCTGATTCTCACACCTACCCGATATACACACAAAATTTCATACAAATCGGTCCAGCGATTTCAGAGGACTTTGGTAACCAACTCTGCGACACGAGAATTCTATATATTAGACTAGCTGACCCGGAAAAGTTGTTTTATAATATACCGGATAGGTTCACCCTTATCACTAACAGGTATAAAATCACCTCATACCTACCACATATAGAAGAAACATTTCATCAACATCGGTCAAGCCGTTTCGGAGGAATTCGGTTACAAAATCTGTGACACGAGAATTTTATTTAAATAGAAAATTACAGTTTCGAATTACATGTAAAGGGGAAATATAATAATATGCCTTCAATGATAGAAATGAGAATTTTTTGCATTTTATTTGTAATATCATGTTCTTTTTAAAATAAACATTTACTTTATAGATTGACCTTTAATTTCAAAATTTCTTTAATGATTAATTATCCGAAGCACTCTTCCAGCTCCTAATATAATCTTTGAGAAAACACAGTGAACTTTTAGATGGGGTCAATAATTTGTAGGGGTCTAGGCAACAGTATGAGAATTTTTATAGCCAATTTCAATCTAAAAACCTTTAGCAAGGTGATAATAGACGTTTCTAATTAAATTTTAATCTTCTTTTATGTTGTACACCCGGCAACTAAAGTGGATTATTTTTTTGAACATTGTGAAAGTAGTTAGTTGCAACTTTGAATGCAGTTTGTATACTGCTACTTTTTCTTCTTAGGAACTCAGGGTAAAACTTACTGTTTGAACGACGATAAAGGTTTGATGGATTACAAAAGTGTCATAGACAGTGTCGTCAACTAGGACAATACAAACATTAAAATCGGTTGGTTTATACAATTCCAACAAGGTTAAGCCGCGCTCGCCGCGGTTTATCCGTGGATGGGTGACTATTTGTACACATACCGAGACCCCTCCTTGCGCCTGAAAGCACGTTAAGCTATTCATCCTACCTGTCATACGGTGATTTTTGACAGTCGTTATTTAACTAAAAATCTAACTTTAATAAGGAATACTGTGTTACCCAGTAAAATGGGTTGTGGAGGTCAGATAGGCAGTCGTTCTATGTTAAATATGGTATTCAGCTAAATCCAGTAATATTGGAAACCTAGCTTGGAACATAACTTGGGAAAAGGCTAGATGACACCTGAATTTTGGACGGTTACAGGTTTGGGAACATTTTTTTTGTCTTAATGTTTAATCGCTACTTACTTTTAAGTAGCCCTTTAAATCTCATCTTGTCTTTGCCATTTAAAGGTGAAAAGTAGAGACCAATAATCTGTTTGAAAGTTACGTTTTGTTATTTGGGACTTAAACTTAAACATTTTTATTGTGTTAAATTGTTAAAAACTTGGGTTTTGTATATGGGACATTTTTCTTAGTGTCTAGTAAGACCAATATAAGGTTGAATAACGACTTAAATTAGGTGAGAAAAAGTAACGTCATTATAAAAGCTCGCATTTCATGACCTTTCGCTTAATTTGTACAATCAGAACTAAATTATAATCTTTATAGCCCAACTTAAATGATTTAATTACAAATTCAGGAAACATTACACTTCGAGCCAATTTAATTGGTCACTAGTTAAAAATGTATAGAAACACAAATTGGTAGAAATTGACTGTGGGATCGTTAAAAGTTCGTTGGAGAACAGGAATTTTGATGGTAAATTTCATATTCAGATTTCAGACGGTGAATTGTTTAGTATTCATTATTGGCGATTTAAACTCTTTGTTCGAACGTTTTAGTACTGAAAATCAGGTTTTTATACTTAACTTGTTTTTTTAATAAGTACTACTTTTATCTACTTTAAAATGTGAAAATGTGTTTGTGTGTTGGTTGTATCCATCGTTTTTTTTTTGTTATGACATCATTATTGTTTTGGTAATTTCTGTCGGTAGTCTTGCATAGTTCGTATCCGCAACAAAGTAATCTTCGACATTTTTTGCTTAATATAAAATTAATTTCTAAAAATCTGTGGAAATATAGTGGATTGTACTTTTACTTCTTATTATGGTGTACCTAGATGTAAGAGTTACTGTACAATATTGTTTGTTTCTAAAGAAATCAAATAAAAATAAACACGGCTATGCAATTACGTGTCTATACCGTATCTTTTAATTTTGAAGCATTTCTTCTACAGTATAGAGACTTAGTACCATGTACCTCTATTCATTTATGTCATCTGTTTACAAAAAAAATCTTTCGTTTCCTCTGCTTGTCCTGTAGTTTGTAAGCGTAATAGTCAGTCAAAGAGCTATCATTTTTCTTTCCAGAAAGATTACATAAAGCTAGTGTGCCACTGCACATAAATTGTAATTCACATGTTTGGTCGGTTAGTTTCGGGGTGCCAAGTCTGTTGGCTTCAAGCGAGTGGATTTAGATGTAATATGGATGCTGTATATCATACCGTGAGTAAAATATCAAGTGCATAGCTATTACGTAACAGACGCAGTCGTTTGAGCATGAAACTGTTGGTGAATAGAAGCAAAATTGTCCTACAACAGGTGCTATTGAATGAAAATATGTCTGTGCTGTAATTTTGCGATACACAACTGAATGAAGAGTTTCTTTTTTAAAATAGGTCATAATCATTAATCAAGAAGTTATACTTAATAATAAATTAATTGTCTGATAAATTGGAAAAATGGATAGTTTTTACATATAATCTAAACCTTATATACAGATAAATTACCTTTCAGAAAAATATTTTGAAATCCTACTATTATTATAAATGTGAAAGTGTGGATGTTTGGATGTTTGTTACTCAATCACGCAAAACGGCTGAACGGATTTGGATGAAATTTGGCATGCATGGCATAGCCTTTGACATGGAAAGAACGACCCAATTCTGAAATCCACGCAGAAGAAGACGCGGGCAGAAGCTAGTGTATAATAAATTTATGCGCTGTTATATAATCAGCCGTTTCTTTTTATAGTGTTAATTTACAAGTTCAAATAACAAACATTTAACACATTCCTATATTTACAAACAAATTGCATTCGTGCATAAAAATCATGTAATAAATTAATAAATGCAACATTACCATATAAATGGTCGGCAGTGTATAGTTTTTTTCTTTTTAATTTTTACGTATTACTTGCCCATTAAAGTTTCTGTCATACTCCAAGGTACCGCAATGCGGTTCTGTGGGAGGTTGAGCCATAATGAGTCTTATTGTGTACTCAATAAAGTCGCAGTAAATAGTAAAATGTAACATTACTCTGAGTAAGTCCTTAAAAAAATAAAAAAGAATGGGTCACGCACGTTTCCGTGACGCGTTTGAACTCGAGACTGGGGTAGTTACAAAGCTACCAATTTTTTTTGTGTTCATTTTTAGTTATCATGTTATTGGTGGTTTCTTTAAGGGGTAGGCAGAAAGAAATCGAAACATCAAACGAGCTATCATCTGCCTAGCCTTTTCCCAAGCTAATTGGGGTCGGTTACCAGTCTTATCAGATATAGCTGAACACCGTATTTTACAAGAAGCGACTGTCTATTTCACCTCCAAAACCCATTGCTGGGAAATAAATACAGAATCCCATAATAAGAATGGTTGTCAAAATTGTAATGTCTGGCAAAGATACAGTACGATAGTCGGGATCTACGGAAGCACGGTGGGATACCGGTATGTTGATAAATAATCACCCATCCACGGACCACCCGTGGCAAGCGTGGCTTAACTTTTAAGGTACAAACCGTACCGCCTATACTTTCTTAGTCAAACGCGCCGTGTAAAAGTTGTTTTTATTATACAAGTTACGTGACTTAAAATCAATAATTCATTTTGACGTCATGTCCTTACCTAATAAGTAATAAGATATTTATCTCAAAATATTACGACATGGTCTGAAACTAGTGACCTAATCATTTTATATTAATAGAAAGTTTTCCTATTAATATTATCGTTAAAGATCTTATGTGACTCGTGACCATGACCTTAACAACATGCTCAGTCACGAAAGATGAAATAAATATAGAAACAGTTCCATGTGTACAGTATTAAAATAAGTATGGTAATTTCTATGTTTCAATGGTAATTAAAAGGAAGAATTATGGAAATTTATTGGGGCTTATATATTAAGAGACTAAAAATAAAAAGAATAAAGATTTCTCACGGACTAACGAAAAATAAAAAGTGCAGCCCTTCTAACCCAGGTTAGACAAATCCGAACTCCAACCCGCAAATACAGGTTAAACTAGTGCCTAACCTGTATTTGCGATTTCGAGTTCAAGTTGAGGTTAAAATTGTTCCTCAATATTATTTGTAGATTTAATAGAAGAAATAATTGTTTATAGCTCAATTAAATAATTATAGGTTCAAAAGAATAGAAGAAAGGTCTTTTCCCTGCAGCGGGAAAGTTCGGGTTAAAAATAAATAATAATGTGGGTACGATACTTTACCATCTGGGTAATTAGGCAACTAAACTTCATAGCGTGTAGATCAACGGCAATCAAATTATATTTTTCCTAACCAACATTATCTGTGGCGTTGTGCCCAGGTCCTCGCGTGTGCGTATGGATAAATAAATACGCTGGATAAATAAATAAATGTGGATAACATCACATACATTGCTCCGAATCCAAAGTAAGTAGCTAAAGCACTTGTGTTATGGAATCAGAGACAACGAAGGTGCCACAAACACCCAGACCCGAGATAATGTAGGAATGTTAAATTTTCTACATTGACCCGTAACCCGGGAGCTCAGAGGTGGCGACATCTTGAAAACCAGTGCGTACGCCACTTGACCACGCAGGTCTTTAAATAGGTAGATCATTAACTGTGCAATGATTTGTGGGAAGATGCTACACTCACATGACTCAGAGGTGCTGTAACCTCACTACCACATTTTTTTGTTACTCCAGCCGACATGAGTCCAAAGTCTATTCACGAGATTTCACTCAGAATTTAGTAGGTCATCTATTGAATTCCATTCAGCATCTTAAAATTAATACAAAGGAAACTTCCTGAGCGTTACTTACTTATAAGTAGGTCTCAGTAACAGAGCTCTTATTATACTCGTAGAGTTGTGATTGTGCAACTGCTCAAGACTGCTAGTATTAATTGTTTGAAGTTGGAAAGTTCTTAACTAACCGACGTATAGAATGTAACAGTATACTCGTATACGTACTGAATAGGTACTTAGTCTGTTATAGTTAGAAGTAGCTTTGAGATCGATTAATAACTTTAATTCCTTAACACGTTAGATACTGACCGACGTTAGATATTTAACTAGTTGGCTTGTCAGATAACTTATTTTTAGGGTTCAATACCTCAAAAGAAAAAAACGGAACCCTTATAGGATAACTTTGTTGTCCGTCCGTCCGTCTATGTCAAGATCCTTTTTCTCAGTGTTATTATGTGCTCAAAATACTAGTTACATCATACCATCTGTAATGTCTATAGATGCTATATCTTTTATTATCTGTGACGGAAGTGTAAATTTGTCAATGGTGTAATGTATCTATTTTCATAGAGAATAAACCTTCTTCTGGTCTTGTCAGCGAAACCGATCACACGTTGTTTTACTTAAAATCCCAAATTATATTAGGTTATGGGCCCAGAGCGTTTCTGGCTAATATTCAGTTAGTTCTCGCGACAGTTGTTATTGTGGACATTGATAACAGTTGCAGTAACTGGACAGAATTGTTTTGTGGATTTGTGCAGTGTCGGTTAGTAGGTACTTGTGATTTGAACTGAACATTCATAATGGCGTCAACAAACTATTTGGTGAATGTACCTAAACTCAAAGGACGAGAAAACTATAGTGAATGGTGTTTCGCGGCGGAAAACTTCTTAATTTTAGAAGGAACGCTAGGATGTGTCAAGCCAGAAGCGGGTCAAGCGACAGTTGCAGCCTCGGATGATGCTAAAACCAGAGAGGAACGCGTGGAGGTATCAAGCTCAAATTTATATCAAATACTCAGGTCTACTGATCCTTGGAGCTGAAAAAAATTAAACTTCTAAGCCAACGCAATCAATAGATAGAAAGATAGACAGCCGCTTATGCCGTAAATTGTCGACACTGGCAAGGGAATCAAAACCTACAGGGTACTTCCCTTGAACTTAGAATCTTGAAATTTGGTACGAAGCAACGTGTTTTATAGTACAGATAAAAGAAAAAAAGCTTAAACCGTACATTTTTAAAAACATATAATAAATATTTTTATAAAATTTTAACTTAGGTTTGTAGGTACGGAGCCCTCGGTGCGCGAGTCCGACTCGCACTTGGCCGGTTTTTTTCAGTCATTCAGCTGGAAACATCTTTTATGAAACAACTTACAACCAATGTTATTAGCAAAAGTGTGCAATTTAATATCAATACAAATAGAAAGAAGAAAAAATTTTAACCTCCGGCAGGACTCGAACCTGCGACTTCTGATAATCGAAATTGGTCCAGCCGTTTGAGCGTCAAG
This sequence comes from Plusia festucae, assembly GCA_950381575.1. Classification (NCBI taxonomy): domain Eukaryota; kingdom Metazoa; phylum Arthropoda; class Insecta; order Lepidoptera; family Noctuidae; genus Plusia; species Plusia festucae. The sequence continues at coordinate 4,574,630 of OX494456.1, read as the reverse complement.
AGGTAACAAACATACACACACACACTCACAAACTTTCGCCTTTGTAATAATAAAACTTACTATAATAACGATATAAGTAATAAACCTAAGTGGAGAAATGCATCAAAACGTTGTGGGGCACGTAGAGCGGCGAATGTCTCAATGCAAGCGGAGCGTGGGGATTTCGTCAAGCTTACAAGACCGAGTGAACGGCGTTAAGAGCTTATTGATGTACAACCTTTTATATAGAGGTATGTTATTTTGTTACTCTATTATAATTATCATCTTGAAACACGCAAAAATTGTTAGTCGTAATTTATACCTTTTCCCGTAATATCATATTTTATCTTATCCTGTTTGCAATTGTTTTATTTGTACGGAGACGAACAAATCATAGATCATGAAATCGGTCGGTTCCTTTCATTAAATTTGTCATGATTGTTAGAGAGAATTGATCCTTATTTTTGGCCATATCGCTTGATGTCGTAAAAGTGCAGGGTATTTTTTTTTTGGATTTCAGTCTGTTCGATTTCCGGAACGGCCAAGCGAATTTTCAAATATCTGTGAAAGCAGTTCTGTATCTTTTAGAAAATAAAGAAATGTTTCATTTGAGTAGGTATAATTTGTTATCTTCAGTAGTTATAGTAATCTCCCGGTTTCAGAAATTTCAAATGTTTAGTGTGTTTATTTTGTCTGGTCGCCATAATAAATGCTCTGCCTAAATGGGATTATATGGTAGAGTGTGAGTTGTAAGGATATTAAGATATTATGTTATATTTTTAAACCATTCCTCTGCAAGAAGACGAACTTAAAATGTAAAAAAATCAAACTTAACATGGTAACCTCAAGCACAGTATTCCTACACCACATCACCACAAAGAGTCTTATCACGATTTTACATAACTGTCATTCCAAGTTACATACGGTTTTATTCCTTACAATCAAAGTTAGAAACTTTAAGCCAACTGTGTGAAGGAACTGCGAACGCAGACACATCAAAGGTTCTTACTTAGCAAGTTGCAGAAACCTGGTGCAAACGATTCAGTGGGTTCTGTTTAATAATTAGATTATGTCATGTGAAGATCTGTGTTCTGACTTTAATATGCTTAATAACAAATGAAAAATGAAAGTGTAGTATCGAAACAAGAAGCCCTAGCAGATTTTTTTTATCCTGTTTAAAAGCCCACTTCCCCTTTATTTTGGGTCAATATGGCATCATTATGATTTTCTGATGAATATTTTATGCTTAGATTTATTTATTTACTAGCTTTGCCCCGCGGTTTCACCCACGTAAGTTTTCCCCGTTCCCGTGAATTATACAGTAAATTTTCCATAGTTATTAATGTTTATTCTGCTATTCGGCACAGAGACGAATCCAACAAATCAAGGATCATGAAAATCGGTCCACCCGTTCTCGAGTTATAAGTGTTGTAACAAACCCGACTTTGTTTTATATATATAGATTTGAAACATGGAAGACTTACAGCTAATTATAACAAAACAAAAAAATTGTAGCTGATAGTCATTAACAAGCCTTCATTCATAAAAATATTTCAAAAATAACGAATGCTGCTCACCAACTTAATATAAAATAATAATTACAACATCATCGTAAAGAAGATTAAAAAAATCCATATATTAGTCAATGTTATAAGATTATTGATCAACTAAAAAACCATCTAAACATATGAACGAAGTAAGCTGTAAAGAGGAATTTACTTCCAGATAGACGAGCCTACTAAATAACATACTATTTTGATATACCTCTTTATACCAGTTAGAGCTTAGGCCACAGTTCTATCGAAACTCAACATGTTATCCAAACTTGTAGAACTAAATAACGACCAAAACTTCATATTCTAAGATACAAGGACTTCATACGTTTCTGGATAGTCTGCCTAGATGATGAGAAGTTAAGTCTAGAAGCAATTAGAAAACTAAGTACTTTCGAGTTCTATGCCATTGTTAAGTTTCCACTAACGCTTACCAGAAACTGGAGCAGTTCCGAATATTGTGGTTTTAGGAACTTTATTTCACTGTTTGTTCTCAATGGGTTTGGAAGTTTTAATTATTTCGACGGAATGAAAATGAACCTTGCTTGATAGCATGTAAAATTAAAAGAAGAAGAAGAAAGATGGAGTTGAATAATACCAGAAGATATTTCCACAGCAGTCAACAGGGCACACTAACAAAGCTGCCAAAACACATGCATGTAAACGAAATATAATACTCCTATTGCTCACACACATAGGTACAGGATCCCCAAGGAACATAGGTCGAAATCTTAAAATGGTAAATGAACTTTTCATACAAAGTGACTGGTCACGTGACTTATGTTTGTATGAAAAGATGATTTTAAATTTTAAGATTTCCACACAGTTACACTCATGAAACTGTGAGGTTCTTTTTTCTAGACTGTTTTCGTCATCCCTCATGATTCCACAAACCAATCCCATTTTTAATTTCCTCGCATAGTTTGTTTCACCTAAGTTCATAGGTACAAGGCTTCTCAATTTCGCAAGCTGCAGACGGGAGTCTCAGCGGGCGCTTAATTGGGTAATGGATCGGACACAGTCAACCGATGTCATTCGGATCCTGCCACAATCTCGACCTAACTTGTACCGTAGCTCTATTTGCCCTCGACAGCATTTGGTGGCAGATCTCGTAATTTGAAAGATGTGAACTGATTATAATTAGGATTTTAGATCATTTTAAGGGAAAATTTGAAGGAATACCAATGTCAAAGTTTAATTATAACGGATGAATTTTATTTCAATAGAAATCAGGAACCATTATGTGAAGAGCGAATCAATTATTTTAGTACTAAGATTTATTATTCGTTTAAGTAAAGATGTTTTGACTTGGATTGGAAGAAGAAGCAGAAGACCAACCTTCCGTAAATCAAAGGTTGAATGTCTGAAGAGAGATGGTTATATCCACTTTGACATTTAAACTAGATTTCAATGGAAAAGCTGGTTGCTGTCATTACCTTCGGTCTTTCTTGATAACTGGATAGATAAAGAAAATTGTACAATATCAAGCTACAGTTCATATCACAAGCATCATTTTCGAGCATTCAAAGACTGAACAGCACTATCAGGAGATTGCATACAGAGTGTTTGGAATAAATCCAAAACGGAATGCCCGTATCGTTCCACATTGGCTGGTCTCTGACCCGGTGACGTCATCCAGGGAACTTTGCCAATCGCGATCTGTGCTGGCCAATTAAAAAACAACGACTTCTATATGGACTCGTTTTTGTAAGCCTTAGGAATCAGAAATGCTGTGGACTTAAAAAACGAGAAAAGTCCTAGATTTTTCAAGTTAACTTGGCGAAAATGTTAAGGCATCGAAAATTAACGTTTTTACAGATTACTAGCAAGTGGATCGCACATTATGAATATTCTTCCTTATCCCTGATGCCAAACAAAGATTGTATTATGCTTGTATCATGAGTGGGTTTACGTCGGTCATGCCTTGGGTAGGATTCGAACCTAAACATTACTTATTCGAACTAACTGTTAACTCGAAATAGGTAAGTATGAGGTCAAATAGTTCAGCCTCATAAGTCCATTCTCACATTTTGAACTTAAAAACCAGTCAAATTTTGAGACGAGTCAAAAAATTTTCAGTTTTCGTTATCTAAACTACAGGAATGCTGCTGATGTAGCTAACAATGTTACGTCACAGGATCCGACTACAGCACTATGTAAGCGAGACATTATCACGTCTAAACATGCATTACTGGCTTTTAACTATTCATGAAGATAACGCCTTGTCATCTCGAGATAAGGCAAGATTTTCTTTAGACATATTGCTGGATTCTCTTGGCTTGTGTGAAGTAAGTAGATAAGAAGATTCCTCTTATAGAGTGTTTTAGCTTGATGTTTAAATTGAGGCACTATAAAAAAATATGTACAGTTCTTGGATATTGAACGTTCAACGTCGCTGAACGTTCTGGATGACCTGCGTAGTCAAGTGGCTTACACACCGGTTTTCAAGGTTTTCCAGCTCTGAGGTCCCGAGTTCGATCCCTGGACGGATAGTCAATTTAGAAAATCACTGTTGTACTTTGTCTTCGGTCTGGGTATTTGTGGTACTTTCGTTGTCTCTGAATCCATAATACAAGTACTTTAGCTACTTACTTGGGATTCGGAGTAATGTACCTATGTGATGTTGTCAAAATTTATTTACTTATTGAAATTAATATTGTGTAAAGTTTTTAATCATCTTATACTATGTGATCATGAAACTCTCTAAAACGTTATTTTTTCTAACTTCAGAAAAACCTGTTTTTAGTTTAAATCAAAACTTATATAAGTATATCCTAACACAGAATCGTAAAACGTTACACAAATTGCAGCATGCTTACCTATGCTAACAATATTTGTATGCAATTTGAATTGTCAGATTTCCAAACGATCACCATATTTACAGATGTCTGGCAAACCTGAGCAAGGACGTTGAAGAGCTGTGAAAGTGACGATTTTACATTTATATTCTAAAATAAAAGTTGGATATGGATTTCAGGACTTTGAGACAGTTTTGATATAACTATCGCTATGTTTTTACTGTGCAATTAGATACATCATCATCTGCCAAGTTTTTTCCCAAGCTATGTGGGGTCATCTAAAACCGGTGAGACTGGAAGCCGACCTCAACATAGCTTGGGTAATTGCTAGGCAGATGATGACACTACCTAGATAAGTTAGAAGTTACTTTACGGGCAAAAATCTGGCTTTTAAGAAGAACTGTCAAAATGTTGACAGGCTTGTTGGTCTAGTTAGTGACCCTGACTGCTAAGCCGAATGTCGTCCTCCAGCTTAGTCCGGGGACACTCGGTTCGATTCTTACCTAGGGCAAATCTTTGTGTGATGAGCACGATCATTTAATTTTGTTCTGAGTCTGGGTGTTATTTATCTATAATATTATGTATGTATTAAGAAATGTACAAGTATGTTTATCAGTTGTCTGGTTGCCATAGTACTACAGGCTCTACCTAGTTTGAGATCAGATGGCCGTGTGTGAGCTGTCCTAAGATATTATTATAGAAAATCCACTACAAAATTTACGACACAGACTACCAAGGTACTAAAACCATCTTACACAACCAATCTACTGCTATCCAAAATCAAATGCTTACATAAACTGAAGAAAACGGAATGAAGTTCGTATGAATATTTTACGCGCGCTTGATTGTACACAGCTAGGTGACCTGGGTCGTGTGACGTCACGGCTCCCGCCATTGTAGAAAATATCTGAAGAGACTAAAATTGTTTTACAACATGAAACTGAGATTGGCTTTGTGTTGAAGAAGATGAAGTTAGGTTATAGGTAGATAAGTTTAACATAATGCGTATTTTTTTTCATCTTAAAAGTGAGGAAATCATTAAATACACAAGTATTATTTGTTTAAGAAATTATTTCCGTTTCAAAATCATTGTGTTTCACGTCTACAAATGTGAAGATTATAAAACTTTATGTATTTGTAAGTAGCCTTGATTGTCATGTTACGTATTTTGTTACATTTAATAACACCATTTTATCAGTGTTTTATTTATGTATTTTTATGCAGTGTACATAAAGTAAAAGTTTTCTGCTAAATAAATAATTTAATTTGATTTGATTTGTTCCATTTATGTGTTCAGCTGTGCCAGTTATCAGAAAGATATCCAATTTTAATTTTTAATAACGGGTATTTTTTTTATTTTCTCTTATTCCGGACGTACAAAAACCCAACAACGTTCATTAAAATCCATCTGTTCTTGATTAATAAATGGTATTAACCCGACTTTGTTTTAAATATTTACATTAATAAATTCTGACTTCTTAAAGAATAGTCAGAATTTATATTTCATCTATCAGGGGGAGGGGCTCGTGACTAAGTATAAGCCGTACGGTTTGACGGATAACAAAGGTTAAGCCGCGCTCGCCGCGGTTGGTCTGTGGATGGGTGATCATTTGTAAACATTACGACACCCCTCCGTGCCTCAGAAAGCACGTTAAGTCATTGGTCCCGACTGTCATACGGCGATCTTTAACAGTCGTTAAGTCATTACAATTCTGACAACCAGTCTTACCCACTAAAATGAGTTGTGGAGGTCAGATAGGCAGTCGCTCCATGTAAAATATAGTATTCTAAATCTAGTAAGACTGGAAGCCGACCCCAACATAGCTTGGGAAAAGGCTAGGCAGAAGAGGTAGAAGAAGCAACGGACACTTCCATATTACGAAAAATCTTTTCCTCACAATTCTTCCGCCATCTTAAAAATAACAAATGCCTTGTACAAGAATCTTACTTATAATAGTATAACCATTGACTTATGTAGTACAGGAGTCCGGATTAAGGGACCAGCGTCGCACAATGTCGCTGGTACGGGCTTACTCAACTTAAGACAATTGTGGACTTTGTCGTGACAAAGTTTTCAGGGATGGCGCTGGAATTGTTAGAATGTAATTAAAATATAAATGTACGGAGTGGTTTTAATGATCGTTAATGTTTTTTCAAATTACTATTTTTATTTAGATTTCGGTAATGTAGCTCATATAGTTTATAATAAATGAACAGGTTAATAATATGGTAGTAAACAGTTTTTTTTTTAATAACACAATGCTGATAATAACTGGATAGATGAATGCCTAAAAAGAGCCAAAATCAACTGTCCTCGTCAGTTAGATAATAAAAAAAGAAAGTGAACGTATGTATTTTGTTTTTTTTTTATAAAAGTTGTTGGACCAAGTCAAGTGTTAACAAGGGCTAATCTATCACAATTTAGATTTTCTACTTAAAATAGGAATAAAAATGCTGTGCTACAGTCCATTTTGCCCGGCAGTGTGACAATTGAAGCTAAATATAAACCTGGGATACTACTAAGTTACTAACGTAATTGCAATATCCTTGTTATAACCTATTCAAAGAAACGAAATAAAAAATTAAGGACTTCAAACTGCAATTAACTGTTCTTTTGTTCTCCATATGCAAATATTCTCAGTGATCTTGTATCTACGTGACCAGTCTCAATACTTTTCTACATCCGTTTGAATCTGCGAATTATGCGAAACTTTGGTATTTGCCCACCCCCGGAAATATTACGTACATTGCAAAAGCAAAGCTACAGCAAAATTAGCACAATAGGGTTTTAAACTAATTGAATATGTCTAGTTTTTATTAGACAAAGAAATAAAATTTAACACGCATTTTTCTGTCATAAATATGACAAATATAACGTTCTTAAGTTTAGGAGTGGGGATATTGTAAGACAGAGTGAGGACGAATTTCTTCATCTCGCTATCTCCTTTTGCTACAATTTTACTCTTTTTTAAATAAGACTACTTTTAATAGTTATGTACCGTTTCTTTGTAGAAATAAATGCCTTTTTATTTATTTCAAGTTTTCATTCACTGTTTCTTCGCAATAATTTATTTACGAGATAAAAGAAAAGACTCGTATCAAATATTTTTTTATTATGTAAAAACTGGTCATTTTTTTAAGTTTAATTATTTTATTGTTTCTGTCGAATTGTTTAATCGTATTACATAACGCAATAACGTTGCAATATGAAATATAAGTTAGCAATTAGAGAGCAAAAATCGTGAAATTATTGCAGTTGTACTTTGCAAAATACGTAATGAGGTCACCGGTAGAGACCGGTGGAACGGGGATGGAGGGCCAAGAACTTCGCAGATTTGTTCCATCCAGGGATGAAGAGTTTCACCTAATGTGGATAGTTGCTTCGAATTCTCAAACTTTAAATAACTCGGGTTGTTTCGGATAGAGACAGATTTAAATTTCAAATAAGATTGCTTACAACCCTTGATATAGTAGAATTTATGTTTTAGTTGTGATCTAGTGTATTTGAATGAGCGCAGTTACTAGAAAAGCCATCTATCTATACTAATACTAGCTGTAGCCCGCGACTATGCCCGCGTGGGTGTCAGTTATCACGAGGAAACTTAAATCCATATGTCCTTTCTTAGGCGTGGGCCGAGCCGCGAGCAAATGCTAGAAGAGTACTTATATAATTAATAGTTAATAGAGGTTAAGCCGCGCTCGCCGCGGTTGGTCTGTGGATGATTGTCCATATGTAAACATACCGAGACCCCTCCGTGTCTCGGAAAGGACGTCAAGCCGTTGGTCCCAACTGTCACACAGTGATCTGTGACAGTCGTTAAGTCATTACAATTCTGACAACCAGTCTTACTATGGAATACTGTATTACCTAGCAATAGGTTGAAGGTCAGATAGGCAGTCGCTCCATGTAAAATACGGTATCAGCTAAATCCGGTAAGACTGGAAGCCGACTACAACATAGCTTGGGAAAAGGCTAGGCAGAAGGTGAATAAATAATAAAATAAATACCGAATTGTTTACAATATTACGAGTGCCTGTTTATCACAGTGCAAAAAAACAACAGTGCAAAATCCCTACAATACAACTGCAATATTTGTGCGGTTTGGATATCGATTTTCATGTTTTGATAGGTTCGAACCCTGTGATATGTATGTGTGATATAAAATGCATATTGTATAGGTAGAAAGTGGGATTACATGTGTGCAAGAGTAAAAAGTTAACACATGGATAAATGTGTTTTTTGGAGTGAACTTTTCTTTTAGGGTTTTCCATGTTTTGCGCGGAACCCTATTTTTTTTTAACATAGAAGTTATCTTTGCTATTCCTCATATTAGAGGCTATAAGGTATTGGTATATAAAGAAAATCTGGAGAGGGCCATCCCTATCACTTAAGGGTGTGAAAAATAGACGCTGGTAGATTCTCAGACCTACCCGACATTTACACAAATTTTCATACAAATCGGTCCAGCCGTTTCGAAGTAGTTTCGTTGCACGAGAATTTTATATATTAGATTAAAATATATGATTTTTTTTATTACTTATACCTACTGCTAAACAATAATAGACTAGTCATACTAGCACTAGTGTTCTTAATGTGATAACCTTCACTGTGGAGAAGGAACGAGCTCTTCACTGAAGATAATAATGTCAGTACGTATAAACAAATTAAGAAGTCGATATCGAAGCAAATAAATAACCAAGTACCAAATAACAAGATTTCATATAAAAATATTAAGAGAAAAAAAAATTAAAACATAAATTTTAATTCTAAAACATTTTAAGGAGTTACCTTCGTAACTTTGTCTCTTATCTCCTAAAATACTAAAGAAAAAACGACGTGTACCGTTAAAAATATAGCAGCAAGCCAGTTGCCAAGTTCTGCAGTCTAACGTCTAGTTGAAACAAGTTTGGGAATTTACGAGTATTACTATCGAGCTAGACAGTTAGGCATTTAACTAGGTTTTTCTTTTTTTTTAAATATACTTAGTTGGTTACTCAAGAAGTGTATTTTTGAAATAAATATGTAATAAAACTATTTTGAATAAGTATAGATCTATACTAGATATTATAAAGAAGCGAGATTTCTATTTGATTTTAAAATTCTTTCACAATTAGAATGAATGATACAGCCCTGAATAAATTAAGCTATAATATTATCTACTAGAAACAATTAGGTACCGGAGCCGCGGACAACACATTGTTAACTTTAAATATACATAATAATAAAATAATAATACCAACCTATAAATGTCCCACTGCTGGGCACAGGCCAAGCATTGATCACCACGTTGGCTCACTGCGGGTTGGCAAATTATTGGAATCCAAGTTTCCTCATGATGTTTTCCTTCACCGACGTATTATAATATGATTTTCGAAGATACTTTTAATGCTTTTTAAATTTATATATAGTTAATTCCTTTAATGCTTTGGGTATGTGGTTTCATAGATTACTATATTTTTCTGCGTAGAAAAAAATGGTGAATCAATTGATTTTGAATTCCAACACTCTAGAAGAATATTCAACCGAGTTCCAAAGTGAATGTAAAGGTAAACTGTTTACAGTGTAAACAGCTTAGTAAACCCACAAAAGGTTTCATTTTCGGGCGTCAAGCCTTCGTGTAAACCACTCCTGCTATTTCAATGTTGACGGTGCACTGAATCTCAAAGCTGTGGATTTTGATGTCTTATTGAGGGATGTTATACTCGTAGTAACAGATTGAGATAAATGTTTTTTTATATATAAATAAATGAGATAAATGGATTTAGTTCGCTGTTAGATGTGATAATGTTTTTGTTAATATTGGTGTAATAATTATTGTCAGTAGTATATCCCGTGGTTTTACCTGACTTTATGCTCGGCTTATAAGACGAGCTGGTTGTCAACCCGAGTGCTTGTAATATTTTATAATCCACATTGCTAACCCCTTGTGACCATTACAAATGTCGTGATGGCCCAATGTCGTGATGGCCTAGCGGTTCAATGACCGGATTCGCATGAACATGGTTGCAGGTTCGAACCCAGGCAAGTACAAATGTGACCTTTTTTAAAGTTATATGTACCTTCTTAATCATTGAGGAAACCTGGATTCCAAAGTATTGGAATCTGAAATAGCCAACCCGCAATGAGCAAGCGTGGTGATTAATGCTCATCCCTTCTCTATAGGGGAAGAGGCCTGTGCCCAACAGTGGGACGTTTATAGGCCGGTATTGCATAACCACTTGTGATATGTTGACCCCTTGTGCTAAACTAAATATGCTTGTGTTACGAGAGTGCAATCTGTGGGATTAGAAGCGGCAACCACATGATTTCAAGTCCGACGCCTTAGCTATTAGGCTACCGCCTCTTGATCATGATTGATTACAAGAAGTTAAACACTATATGAAGACCACTAATACAGGTCACCAGTGCTATTCTCAGTATTTATTTTAGGAAACTAGAAGATATAAAGCCTTAAGTTACACAGAAGTTAACTTAATGGGGCTAGTAGAAGCTGCAGGGAAAACAGCTGAGCTCTAGATCGTCTTGCTTTTTAACAAAAGTTTGGAAGATACATTGCAACTGCAGAGCTAACGATAAAAAATCCAATTTATAATAATGATAATATCTTTGGACATCTCACACACGGCCGTCTGACCCCAAACTAAACAGAAAATGTACAGCTATGGTAACCAGACAACTGATAAACAAACTTATATATTTATAAATACATACATATTATAGATAAATTACATCCAGATACAGAACAAATGACCGTGCTCATCGCACAAATATTTGTCCTGGGTGGGAATCGAACCCATGACCTCCGGCTTAGCAGCCAGGGTCACTAACCACTAGACCAACAGACCTGTCAAATTTTGGTGTATGTATGTGTTCTTATATTGTGCAGATCATTAAAATGACAACAAAATCTAGCATGGCGATCAATGCTTGTGCCTTGTCTATATGGAAAGATCCCTGTGCCCAGCAGTGGAACATTTAATTTTATAGGCCGGGACTATAAATTGTCTAATATAAAAAATTCTCGTGGCCCGATGTTTATTACCAAATTCCTGGATCGATTTGTATGAAATCTCGTATGCATATCGGGTAGTTCTGAGAATTGGCCAACATCTAAGTGATAGGGGTAGCTCTCTCCAATGTTTGCCGGGTCAGAAGAAAATATTAGCGAGTACCAAATACCTTAAAAAAAAACAAACCTTTTTTAAGTGTTTCATCTAATCCAGAACAGTTCCATCAAATCCAATAATAATATTTTTAGTTGTTTCAGTACTGTAATATAACGTTATGCCTCGTTGCAACTGTCTAGACGAGTGATATTATGCCAGTACCGATATTTTACGACGATAGTGATGCTCACTACCTTAAGATCTTACGTCAGTAAATGGTACTAAAACTGAAGTATTTGTGACTTGTAGTACTTTCAGTGAAAACTTTAAAACGATTTGGATTTTATTTAGTCCCTTGTAGCGAAGCGACTTCTGCGATTCTCTGTTATAACCTCGGTTTTACCTTTATGTATATTCTATGTATATTTATGTATCCTCTGTACGTTACCATAAATATATGTTCAGTAGTTTATGAGTTAATATGGAACAAACATACTTCAAATATTTCCACGTCCACGGCTCTGTCCGCGTGAATATCGGTTGTCACATTGAAGAAGTAACTTATATCCTTACTTAGTCTTCAAACTACTAACCTCATACCATATTCAATCAAAGTCCGTTCAGTGGATGGAAAGAAAAAATAATTTATCAAGCTAGTATTAGCAATCTATCCTAGATTGCGGTTAAAAAATTACATAAAGAGCTGATACATAGCTAACAATATTTAAAAGACCTGCACTACAAAATGCACCCGTCAGGTGACCATATTTCAAAATGACAAATACATTTCACTGTCGCAACAACAATTTGTAATACTGGTTGACATAAAACGCAACCCAAGAAACCGATTCTTTATTGCTGCATTTCTATCAAAACATGTATAAAACTATAATAGCACCCGCGGTTTTACCTGCATTTGAGAATTGATTGAGGTAGAAAATTTTCTGTTTTAATTCACCGTAGTCAGAAGACTACGAATTCTTCTACAACTCTACGACTTCTGATATTTTTTTATTAATTTTTTTTTTTTTTTAAAATAACGACGCCCGCACTAAGGAATTTAATTCTTGTGTCGCGGGGGTTTCACAAACATTCAAATCACATGCACAAACAACACCCAGACTTGGAACAAGCATTTGTGGATCACCAAATACTTGTCCCACGCGGGGATCGAACCCGCAGCACGTCGCGCACAGTGGTAATTGGCGTGGTGACCTATACCACTCGGCTATCCGTGCAGTCTAGTAGATATGGAATAGAAGGCATCCAGGGACAGCCACAGAATAAGGAAAAGCAGAAGCATCATCACCATGAGGGTTTTAATCAGTAAGAGTCTAGAATAGACCTCCGTTTTCTACGGTTAGAAAAAAACTAATGAGGAGTAGCCCAGGTCAGAAAACGGTTGATAGTAAAGCCTTACAAATTCTTTCGTGACAGCTCCTCCCAGCTCAGTATCGAATACCGAATTAACCTTCATCAATGTACCGATTGTTGAAAACACCTTACTTCCGAAGTCGGTACTACAAATTACAGTTCATCAATGAACGGTTCTCTGAAAACATCCTTCGTCAGTGATCGGTTCTACAAATCATAGATCACCAATGTACTGTTCGCCGATAATATCTTTTCTCAACAGTCCATTGAATGAAACAATCTTTGACCTGAACAGAGTATGATATTACATCCATGGTCGCTTTTACGACCGTTTATTTATTTCGTTAAGTCATTACAATTCTGACAACCAGTCTTACTATGGAATACTGTATTACCTAGCAATAGGTTGTGGAGGTCAGATAGGCAGTCGCTCTATGTAAAATACGGTATTCAGCTAAATCCGGTAAGACTGGAAGCCGACCCCAACATAGCTTGGGAAAAGGCTAGGCAGAAGAAGGTCGCTTTTACGATGAGGGTCCGCGCCGGTGACGAGAGACGCTGCTACCTGATGATGGCGCTGGATTGACGCTCTTGTCAGTTTTCCCCCATTTTCTGCACCTTTGATACCGCCTCCGCTGCCTATCATCCATCGTCGCCCATGGTCCATGGGAGAGTTACGTACAAATTTGCCGTGTGTCATCCAAATCTGTTGAATAGCATTTACCTGAAAAACGTATTATTTTTGTTTTAAACCTGAACTGTCGTACTGCGGGTCTAAGGCCTTCCTTTCCTTGTGTGGGTAGAGGAAAGGGGTAGATATTTGTTGTTATTCCTTCCTGTGTGCGTCCAGTTCATCCTTCCATCTCCTCCAGGGTCCTCAAACTGTTTTTTGTCCCAACTTTTGTCTTTTGGGACTATTATAAATTAGGCTTTTACCCACAATTTTCCTTTGCGGTTCGAGGACATGTCCGACCAGTTCCATAAGAAAGATTTACCGAATTAAAATACCCATTTATTCAAGATCTATCCTACATATAACGTTATATAATATTAGCAAGGAAGTAAAATATGATGCCACAGTTCAAAAGGTAAATATTCTCTTGTTAAAGAAAACCACAACGTTTACTTCAACGTTTATTAAAAGAGAATAATCTTTTCTGAGGTTCTGCAAAGGATCATACAAAGAAGCAAACAAAATACCATTGCGAGTTCTGATTTAGACAACGCGCTACATTTCAAAGCTCTTAGTTAGTTTCCTGTATTTTAATGAAAGCGGTGAAGACAAAATATTTTAAAATTATGGAAGATTGGTTATTTTATTATTGGTACCCAAGCAATATTACCAAGTAGAATCTCGTAATTTTTGTCAAATCTCTATAAACAGACAGATAAAACAATGGTTTGTTAATTATAAATCATTTGTTTGAAAACAATAAACGTTGAATAATGCTTTCGTACGGATTTTGTTCATTGAATATAAAATTAATCTGATATTCATGAAAAAGGAAAATTTTAATGAGTAAAAAATTTTTTAGTTTATTATTCGAGCGAAAAAGCGACGTTCTTTCAGGATTGGGATTGGAGCGTTAAAGAAAATTATTATAAAAATAACATTTTACAATAATTTTGGTTAGGAGAGTTTCGGTGTATTAGTTAACAATTTGATTGACAAACCACCAGTCGAAGGTACAGCATGCTGCTGAAGACTTTTCCGCCATTTGTTTCTTTGGCATGGCAAGCTGCGAAGGGTGGGAAATCCCGGGCGCTATTTTAAGTACTAATAACGTTGGGAGTGAAAGAGGGTGAAACATGATCTACTTAGTGTTTCATTGAACAAACCATTGATGTCGGATATACTGATCACCGGAGACGACACACGATAAAAAACCGCAATTTACAAACTGAAAAATTACCTGACAACCATTAAAATATTCTGTCAAAATGATAGAAAATTAAACAATCTAACCATAATTAAATACGATGACTATAAAATAAAAATATCAGTATTTGAAACTAAATAATATAACCAAATTCAGCTATTCTACTCAGTCACCATAATACTTGAATTTTTAACACCTGCATCTGCAAACAAAATACACAAATACATGCAAGACTAAGTCCCAAAAACACATCAAAAGACGTCTAGACAGTTACTATGAAGTGCACAGCACTACGAATAATGTTGTGGCAAGACACGAAATCCCCCGGGATTGAGTTGGAGACAGATGCAAAAAACAATTATAATCTGTTTGATTCAAGTCTGAATGCATTAAACGCTGTGAGATTGTTGAGCACTCTCATCTACGGTAGCGGGGTTGCGTAAAATAGTGATGGGGCAGGAAGAACATTTCCGAGATTTTAGAACATGAAATGAAAAAAGAACATTTGAACATTGATCGTTTGCTTAATATAGATTCTGTTCAAATTTTACTATCATGTTGTCTTGCAAAACGAATAAAAAATTGAGAAGAAATATACCCCTCTGGAAGTCCTTCGAGGACCAAGGCCTGCCAGAGCTCTGCGTTGGGAATACGCAAGTGATCCCGCGGCTCTTGCTAAGGCAATGATGGGACCGGGGTGTTTTTAGTCGGTTACAGTCCGACATATCCCCATGCCGTGCCCTCGGCGTGGGGAAGTCATAAGCTTTTCACCCCGCAAAAACAAAAAAAAAATAGCGTATGTATTTATTCTTTAAAACTATTGCACTGTTTACTTTTAGTACTTTTGCAAAAAACATTTTTTAACCCTAAACCCGCTTAGGCATCCTAGAAAAACCACAATGTTTGTCATACCCTGCTGGCCTGTCACAGTATTTTTATATTACTTTCGTAATTAGTTTTCAGTTATTTAATCGAGTCCCGCGGTTTTCACATCACTATAAAGAAACGTCCTTATTCTGATTCCTCGATCCCAGTGCGGACGTGTACCCGCTTGTCGGGTGGCATTACATTAAATGTCATTAGAGTATGACATGTTTTTAGTCTTGACATTTACCTACTGAACAAAAGCATTTTTGTCGTAAGAAATATTTGGTTATTTTTGTCGTGGTGGCCTAGCGGTTCAATGAGCGGATTCGCATGCACATGGTTGCAGGTTAAAACCCAGGCAAGTACCAATGTGACTTTTTCAAAGTTATATGAACTTTCTTAATCATTCGAAGACATTAAAAAAACGGTGAAGGAAAACATCGTGAGGAAACCTGGATTCCAAAATATTGGGATCTGAAATCGTCAACCCAATGAGCAAGCGTGCCCAGCAGTGGGACGTTTATAGGCTGGAATTATATTATTATAGCTTAGCAGATAAATAGTTAGGTAAGTTGTCATGAAAAAAACAGGGGCATATTCAACACGATAGATCTTACCTTTGACATGGAAAAGAACATAGGTTACCATTTATCCCGATTCCTTAAGTAGTTCCCGAGGGAAAATTGAAAATTGATACCGAGCTAAGCCGTGGGCAGACAGCTTTGAAATTTGGTATTTTTGCTCTATTTCAGCGCAATCTATAACACGGGTGAAAATGTTATTCCATTTTTTTATTACTTTCACATTTTTCATTTCTTTCTGGACCCAATTCTGAAGTCCACGCAGACGAAGTCGCGGGCAGAACCTAGTATTGAAATATTATGCCGAATACACCTCTTATCTACAAAATTACTCCGTAAAAAATGGAATCACTTTTACCCTTCAAGTAAATTCGCGCAGTACAGCGGTTTGAATCACGAAAATGCGTACAGTCATCCACAATAGTGCTTTTACGTTAATGACGTAGCTAACGAAAAACATGTCTCCCGTAAGGAAAAGCGTTTTGTATTTTTTGTACACCGTATCTTTTTAAATATAAATGGTGTTCACCGCTTCGCTTTTCAGGGATTAATATTGTTGCTTGTTTTATACTATTCGGAAGTGGATTTTGCTCTGATAAAGTTGTTTTCTGATTTTTGCAATGAACGGTACTTCGATTAGTGGTATTTTATGTACTATCCGTCTATAATTTTGTTTGGTCAAGTTTCCATTGTTATTTGTTCTGCTATTTGGGACATAGACCAAACTAACAAATCAAAGATCATGAAAATCTGTCCACCCGTTCTCGAGTTATGTGTTGTAACGAACCCGACTTTGTTTTACATTTAATGTAGAAGTTTACAACCGGCAATAAATAAATAAATAAATGTGGACAACATCACATACATTGCTCCGAATCCAAAGTAAGTAGCTAAAGCACTTGTGTCATGGAATCCAAAGACAACGAAGGTACCACAAACACCCAGACCCGAGGCAATGTAGAAAAGTGTTTTTCTACATTGACCCGTCCGGGGATCAAACCCGGGACCTCAGAGCTGACGACACCTTGAAAACCGGTGTGTACGCCACTCGACCACGGAGGTCGTCCGGCAATATTTACTACGTATGTGAGTATGCAAATTACTAAAATATTATGAAGGTTTTTCAGGTATCATGATCAACTAAACACTTTTATTTGCACATAGTACATAGAGTATCTACTCGTGTGATTCTAAGCAGCTGCCGTACTTTCTTGAGAATTCCATATTATCGTACTGCCTAGACTTTCCCAAGCTTCGTAAGGTTCGACTTCTAGTCTTACTGTATTTACGTTGAACGACTGCCTAACTGACCTCCACAACTCATTTTACCGTGTAACATAGTATCCAATTGCAAGACTGGTTTTTGGAATAGCGACTTTCAAAGATCAACGTCATGACAGTCAAGACCAAAGTTACTTGCTTTCCGAGGCAAGGAGGGGAGTCGGTATATTTACTAATGGTCACCCATCCACGGCACAACCACGACGAGCGGAGCTTAACCCTTATTATCGGTCAGCTTACACATAGATATCCACCAGCCGCATAATTCTGAACTCCATATTAATTGAATCAATTATAGTGACCCTTTTTTCGTAAAGATAACCATCAAGAGGTGTTGTTACGCTTTGAAATTCGACAAATATATAAAGACTCCTTATAAGTTCTCAATTTTGGGAGTCGGTAAATTTACAAGGTGAGTACTGATAAGATAGGAGCCTGTTTATTGGCACCATTAAGTCGCAAGACCATAAATCACTGAGAACGGCGCTGTAGCCGAACTCGTTCATGGCGGTATGGATTTTATCTCCTGTACGACTGTACATATTTGTATTTGATTGTAGAATTATATAGGATCATTTAAGAAGAAAAATTTGGGCTTTTGAAATACTGATTTTAGATTTCCACTTGGTTTCTGAAAGTACAGTTATATATCTGAGTTGTTTTTTATATTTTTTTATTTATGATTTAAGAAGATTGTGTAGAATCCTAGCCAAAGTGTTTGTTGCATGGTTGTCTACTAAAATGTAAGAGACAAAAAATTACATTTACTGCAAAGTAGCTCAGCAAGTTATTTCAATTTAAAATGCATAAAACAAAGCTTAATGCTCTCAACTTCTCGTAAAAGATGTTTTACCTTTCCCAGTAAAATGCATCTAAGAACTCAAGAATCATCATATATTTCAACTTCACTTCTGACACTATTTAGTGCATTCTTCATTATTTTAAGCATCATTGACAAAGGAACCTGGATTCCAAAAATTGGAACCTGAAATCGTGGAGCAAGTGTAGTGGATCAATGCTCATTCCTTTTCTATATGAGAAGAGGCCTCTGCCTAGCAGAGCGACATTTATAGGCCGTTATTAATATAGGCTTTTATATCCAAAACTATAAAAGCCATGCAATCTTTTTCAGAGGAACATTTACAAAGAACGTTATATAATAGCACTTAACACCTATTTAAATCAGTCAGCTGCAAACTCCAACCCCTCAAGGCAACATAAACAAACAAACAATAAAACAGAAAAAAAAGAAAAGTAAAAAGTACAAGTCGACTCTGCTTTGTATTCATGACTTTCAATAAATAACGGTTCCAACGGCGTGAGGAGAAAACGAACATCACTACTATGTGTTCGAGAAATATTATTAGTCGAACGAAAGTCGATTGAGAAATGACTGAAAACTGTCAGTAATTCGAGAAAATAAGGAAGGAATCAAAGATGAAAAACAAAGTTTTAATTAAAAAAATATAGATAATTTTAGATAACTACTAAAAAGGCTGGTGAAAAATCTACTAAAACACTTTTTTTTTTGTGTAAAGAAGTACTTAGCACTAATTAATGTGCATCTTGTGGGTTCGATTCCCACCCAGGACAAATGTTTGTGTGATGAGCACGATCATTTGTTCTGTGTCTGGGTGTTATATGTATAATATGTATGTATTTAAAAAAATATATAAGTATGTTTATCAGTTGTCTGGTTACCATAGTACAGGCACTGCCTAGTTTGGGATCAGATGACCGTGTGTGAAAAAAAAAAAAAAAAAAAAAATCTTCGTTGTTACCATGCTGTAAGATGAAACACACAATAAAACAGTTAATTTTCAAATACTGGGCTGATTAAGTTGAATTTAACACATTGTTTAAAACAAACGAAAGACACTACGAGACACACAGACAGATTATTTATTCAAATCGAAAGCGATAATTTTATGAGAAACCTGTGAGTTTTCATATTAGGTACCACAAAGCCCAGGTAGAAAATTTATTTAAGGTTTTCTCTCAATTTTAATCGCGTATATCTTAAAATATCGCATTACTTACTTTTAATTATTTTTCCTTAAATAAAAGATAAAAAGAAAGCGGGCAATGATTGTGTTTTTAACAAGACTTTAATTGTGATTGTTTTTTATTTATTGTTCTTTTTTATGTATTGGCTAAATGAGCTTGATATTCTGTAAAAAAAAATGCTAGTAAGAAAATAATCCTGTTTTGAAAAACAATTACGAATTGGTCTAGTTCTATGTATATTTTAGCTAATTCATTTAACACCTGTTAATCAACTTGACATCATATTTTTTTTGCGGTATTAGAGATAAAAATTGCTGTATTGTATCGCTAATTATCATTGTGCGCTACGTGCTGCGGTTTCGATTCTCGAATGGGACATGCATTTGTGTGGTCTACAAATACATGTTCCAAGGCTGGGTGTTTGTAATGGCTAATGTTTAGCGACACAAGGAAATTCCTTAGTGCGGGAGTCGTTTTTTTAAAGAAAAGAATAAAGAAAATGTCTATTATAAATGCTTTCAAAACGGTTAACACAACAAAAAACTGTTTTTCGTATAAAGAACGAAATACTTCCAAAAATAATTATCTATATTACCAGCGCCCCAAAACAAAAGTAATGACCCAACAAAAATCGCGCAGTACATAACATTCGCTTAACAAATCGCCATCATTATCCACTACTAAGTAGTTAGAAGGAAACACTTAGGGTGGTTATAGACCACCTAGAAAAAATATTTATTTTTGTAATTTAAGTAGTAGCTAACTTTTTTTTTCTCAAGGTATTTAGCTAGGAAAAAAATTGATGAAACACCAAATTTTGAGTTAATGATGCGAAAATAACGACGTACAATGGCAAAATTCTACAATTCTATGAGCAAGCAATTTCAATAGGTTATTAACCAATTTTTTTTAATGTTATGTTATGTTAGGTTAGAAACACTAAGGGTGGTTGTAGACTACCTTGAGAATTTAATACGGTATTAATTGATTTAAGAAGGATTTTAGATAAAGAACCAATACGTATGTTTTCTTTTGTCTCGTAAAAAATATTACGGAGATACAGAGAATGGAGAATACGCGTCTCGTCATTCTGTCCTACAATTTTTGCTAAACAAGCCCCCACTCCTGAATTTTAAAACGTTTCATCTTAGTCAATTTTTATTGTTTTCATGAAGGAAAATATAAGTGTTACATATTTTTGGGGTACCGAAGATCAAAAGAAAAAAATCGGAACCCTTATAGGATCACTTTGTTGTCCGTCTGTCTATCTTCCCGTCCATCGAGTTAACTCAATCATCGGTTGAGTTAACTCGGGTTCAATAAAAGGGCCCTGAGTCGTGATTTTTATTTATTAATTTAGTACCTTTCAAGTATTCGTTGAAACTTCATATTACTAAGAAATTCTCCAGTATACTCTCACCTTTAGTCCTAATTCCCCATTCTATACATTTTTTCTCCATTGAACAGGGTACAAAACGCAGTTAATCGATACTATAAATCAGGATATAGACAAAATATCGCCTCTGTCGGGTGCCTACGTGGCGTCGGTCGTCTTCGTTGGAGAGCATTCTAATGAGGAAGTAAGGCTGGTTGCAGAGCTGCGATTTTTATGCAAAAAAAAATAATTTATTTATACTAGTAGGTAAATACTAAAATATTTGTATCGAATTATGCCCAAAAACAAATAAGGAACTGGGGCACCAAAAAATTAGAATCATGTTGTTATTATTAATTTAGGTATTTTTATATGTTATGCGCGTCATATTACCATAATTCATGGTTTTTCTTTCTTTAATTTTTTTCTAGTGGCTTTAAAATGAATCCGAATCGGCACTCTCTTCTGCCTAGCCTTTTCCCAAGCTATGTTGGGGTTGGCTTCCAGTCTTACCGGATTTAGCTGAATGCCGTATTTTACATGGAGCGACTGCCTATCTGACCTCCACAACCTATTGCTAGGTAATACAGTATTCCATGGTAAGACTGGTTGTCAGAATTGTAATGACTTAACGACTGTCAAAGATCACTGTATGACAGTCGGGACCAACGGCTTAACGTGCTTTCCGAGGCACGGAGGGGTCTCGGTATGTTTACAAATGGTCACCCATCCACGGACCAACCGCGGCGAGCGCGGCTTAACCTTTATTATCGGTCGAACCGTTCGGCTTACACTTAGCCACGAGCCCCTCGAATCCGAATCGGCACTATCCGACCAATAAAAAGTCTGACGAATCTAAGTAGACGCCTACTCGGCTATATCCAGTGACTACTTATCATTCAGTCTGAAGACAAATTCGCGATCTCATGTAATCAGCCTAATTCTAAGATATCGATCTTTTTCTCATCGACAAGTAATAAATCCTTCTGGATAAATCGCTTAAAAAACTTCAAAGTCCATTGAAATACGCAAATGGAGGACCGAGTTGTTATCGCCTGATTCATCCGCTTTAGGGATCCGTGAAAATAAAAAAAATGGTTCTCAATAACAGCTTTTTTGTAGTTTGATTAATTAATTGCATGATTTATATACCTACGTATCTTAAAGTTGTTTTTCATTTTTTGAAACAAAGTTTTTTTTTTTAACTGTTAAAATATAGCTGATATTATGATTATACATATTAGATCCAGGTAGGTCTAATTCCAATGACAATGCATGGGTTAATGCTCAACAAAAAATTGTAAATAGTATTTTTTTAATTATTTATTTACTCATGAAAAACCAACAGATATACAAAATGTGAATTATTTCAAGAATATTTTTATTATTAATAAAAATTAATTAGTGCAGAAATTAGTCAAATCAGATCACTTATTTCAAATTCGGCTACTATGTAGCACTTTTTGAATGTCATCGAATACATAGACAGCACCCTGATTCGCCCACCCTTCACCGCTTCCTAAGTGCTCTAGCTAGGGAAAAGAAACGGCATAAAAAACTTCCCAGCAGAACGCTGCCTCATTTAACAGAATAATAATTGTAATTAAAATGAAAAAATTGTTTTCCAAAGTTTACGCGAATATTAGACATTGAAATAAAACTACTTATAAAATCAAAATAAACCGCGATAGAATCCGTTTAAAAGTAGTTTTATAAAAAAAATAGTTCTTTCTAGCAAGTTTGTCTATTACCAAATTAATTAATTACAAAATTATGTTACCCTTTTAAGGATTCTTACCTGATGATAAACATATAGAAAACATGTCGCATAAACTTGTATGGACATTTCTAAAGAATCCTTGACTGAATGGCTAGACATGTAATTTCCTACAGATAACATCGCTGCAATGTTTGTTTGTCGTGACGATGGCTGTAATGAATGGCCCATGATGGAGGAAAGTGATTGCTTCTGCGAAAAACCAGTCACCTTTACGGAATGCATTATTAATGCACTTTTTTCTAGGAAGTATTTTTTGCAAAATAATGGTCTAAAAGTTGTGGAAATTTTCTATGTGACAGTCAAGACTGTTATTGAACTAAACGATATTGAGAATGTTTATGTGATTAGCGCTTTTAAAGAAACAAAAAAAAATTCAGTAATGTTTTCAACTTTAGTGCGGGCGTCGTTTAAAAAACGTTTATATACGTAAAAAACGTTTTGTGTAACAAAACCCCTGTCCGATACGATAAAGGCGTATTCGTTGTACAGTTAATGAACCGTCTCGAATAGAGCGGCTTCTTTGACACAAAGCTATAGGAGTATAGGTAGTAAGTACGTGAACTTTGAGGAGCTGGTGTAGCTGTTGCCTTGGATCAGTTTTTATTGTTGTTTAATTATTTTCACTGGTGAAATATAACAATCTCCAGTCCATTTAATGGCTACGTGTATGTGTTCGCAGTACGATGCCGAATAATAGTCTTAGGGATCGGACAGGGTTTTTGTTACATATTGTATATAATATGATTTCTATTTTCCCGACCCGTCTAGCCCAGTCTTTTGTATAAAGATAAAAGATTTAAGTTTGAGAAAAGTTATATTTGTTTGTTAGTTACAAGGCAATATCATTATTTATTATCCTTCCAACCATAAACAGTGTACGTAATATGTCCAGAAATGCATTAATTACTGTTAATTACTCATATTAACATTTATTTTAATATTACGAACGTAAATTACCTTTATCTATAGGCACATGCAATAGATTCATTATGCAAGTAATTTTTTCGTGTTGTAATAGTCATCAATTATGGTTCTCTCTGTAAAAGCAGATTTTATGTCGCTATTGGTAGATTCGTATATAAGTACATAACTTAGATGACCCAACTGTCATTGTCCTGTCAAAGACTGGCCTGTTGGTCTAGAGGTTGTGATCCTCGACGTGTACTAGTAGAACGTGGGGTTTTGGCATAGAATATACCCTCCCCTTCTCTCCTCGTGGGTGTCGTAAGAGGCAACTAAGTCATATAGAAACAAATAGAATGGGCAGCGGCGTTCTCTTAAAGAACCGACAGTATACTACAGTCACCAACCTGCTTGCCCAGCGTGGTGACTAGGGCAAAATACCTTAATAATGGCGCACCACAACACACAGACCCCAAATGGAGGACTGAGTGCTGTGTCGCAACATAGGGGCGGCCTAAGTCCAGCAGTGGACAGCAATAGACTGAGTTAATTTATTGACTGACATTGATCACACACTTTTTTTAAAAGTTATTGTTATTAATTTGTTTTTGTATTTTTTCCACCAATCTAGTCTCAACTCAACGTAGAGTTAAGTTAAGACTTAAGTTATAGATAAAAATAAATAATTTCGTTTACGTTTCTATGTAAAAAAATAACAGCTGACAAAAGAAATGACTGGCAACTTTAGGTTTCTCTCGATTCGTGACCTTTTTACATATGGTACACGACGTAATTATATTACCTTACCGTAATCTTTCGCGCTGTCATAACTTACCTGTAAAGAGAAATAAAATATTAGTAATAGATATAAAATTACCATTCAGAAACATAAATGTAAAAAAAACTATTAAGTATTTTGCATAATACACAAAAATCATAAGCTTTTTTAATATCCGCAATTTTTATAGTTTTTTGAAGTTTGATTTTCATATTTGTATAGAGAAGAATTTACCATAAAATACATTCTTATTAGGTATACTATATATTGGTGGTATTATCTAGAAAAAAGAAGTTTTCTCCATCGCTCTTCTTCTCTTTTTTTCGGACCAATAGTAATTTAAATAAACAAATTTATATAAGTATTTCTTAATACAATATCGGCTTCTATTTATTCTTATTACTGCCTTTTATTACAATTTACTGCTTCAACTAAGAATGTAGGTATATAAGAGATTAAATATACTTAAACTATGAATACTAGATTAGCCTGTGGTTTAGTAGTTAGTGACCCCGACTGCTAAGCTAGAAGTCGTGAGTTCAATCTTTGTGTGATAAGAACGATATTTTTTTTTGCATCTGGGTGACATTTATTTATTATATGTATGTTTTTGAATTCGTTTTCAAGGTTATGATGAAAAAATAGTATTGTAATAATATTTTATTATCATTGCAAAATTCTAAGAAAAAACTAATGAAATTTTCAAGTAGTTGGGTCGGGTCGTCCTTGATTCCTCTTACTTAACTACGAAGGAGATCTCCAAACTTTCGAAGGCCCTTTACTGGTACACAACGGCTATCTCATATAAGTATCTCAGACTTAGAAAATATAAATAATAAGTAATGGAACGCAATAATAATAATAATGTGAATATAATTTGGAATGGGTCGATGACATTTAGGCAGCATGTCAAAGACTTCATTCATGGTCATTGACTGACGATCTTAAAGCCTTCACTGTACTTAACGAATAGGTATATCTTATCTATACCTACTAATATTATAAAGATAAAGAATACATTTTTAATTGCAGGATCTACAAGTCCGATTTGAAAATTCTTTCAGTGTTAGATAGCCCATTTATCCAGAGAGAATAGGCTTTTGCTGCGATTACCGATGCCCACGGGGGCAAGGGAAAAGGTAGTATAGTGTAAAGTACAATATCCAAAAATTTCATTGCTATCGACAAGATTTGATTTACGGGATATATGACCAATATTTTGACGGGCCTGTTGGTCTAGTGGTTAGTGACACTGACTGCTAAGCCGGAGGTCGTGGGTTCGAATCCCACCCAGGACAAATCTTTGTGTGACGAGCACGATCATTTGTTCTGTGCCTAGGTGTTATTTATCAATAATATGTATGTATTTAGAAATATATAAGTATGTTTATCAGTTGTCTGGTAACCATAGTACAGGCTCTGCCTAGTTTGGGATCAGATGACCGTGTGTGAGATTGTCCCAAGATATTTATTTATTTAGATATTTATAATAACAACTGATGAGAAAAGGTTATGGAGACTATTTGACAACCATCAAACGGGCCAGTTATCTTATATCATTTCGCATATGAAACAATGAAGTTTTTTTAAGTGATTGCCGCCCAAAATAAATATATGTCAAGTAATGTCATTCTGACTCAGCAATGACGTTATTAAAGTTTGATCTTTTTTTTAAGTTTTCTAGCAATGTGGGTAGCTCATCCTACGAGTATTCTTATTAACCTGTCGTAATGGTTGGGATACGAACCAGAAACCACATGATCGCAAGTCTGACGCCCTAGATTACCGCTGAAAGTTCAGTGTATCAGAATAGTCTCAGACAAAATACCAAGCTCTATCCATCGTACAAATATTATACTCCATAAACTTTGAAGCACGACGAAGCATATTTGATGGTTTACAGCCCGCCATACAAGATGTCGTAAACATTTCTGTATAAGGGTTAGACGTTCGCACGCAATCAAACCACCCAGTTTCACATAGTTTGGCTTTTCTCCTAGATTTGATAGCGAGATAGATGACCGATCCCTTCGAAGGTCGACCCCTGACTATAAAACAAAAACTAATACGGTGAAGGTTCGGCGTATATTTTGTATTTAAGTTGATGTCGGTCGATTTCAGTAGAGGATGTATTGGAAAATCTTTGGAGGAAAATTTAAGGCTGATTGAAGAACAAGTTCTATTTTTAACCGACTTCGAAAAGGAGGAGGTTATATGTTCGGCGTGTCACTATTTTTTTTTTTTATGTATGTTCACCGATTACTCCGTCAATTGTGAACCGATTTTTATAATTCTTTTTGTATTCGAAAGAGTATTCTCCCGAAGTGGTCCCATTGTCACCAAGTCAGGATCTGATGATGGGATCCCAGTTAAATCGAAGGAAACCCTTAAATTTTATAGATATGTCGAACGTGTTTCATGATTCTACTGAGCCTATTTAGGTATTTACGTCCAATAGTCATCACCTCAAGGCTTTTGGTAAATATACTGAGCTGATGATGGAAGAAACCTTGACTTTTAGGAGTTAAGGGTTGATTTTTTTTATATAATAAATATGTATTGACCCTCATTTACATTTTTTAACGTTTCTAAGGTGAGCTGTATTGTATTATTATAATAAATATTATGAACACAAAAAATGAAAAAATAAATAAACTTTTGAAAAAAAAAATAAACCGACTTCAAAAACCAAAACACAACCTAAAAGGCACAAAATAGTGTAAAATAAACTTAGAACTATCTGAAATATTAATACAAAACTAGAAGTGATCTGTTTGAAGTCGGTGCCAAACAACAATATACCAACAAAAAATAAATACCTACAAATACTAGTACAAATACGAGTATATATAGTTTGGCACCAACTTCAAACAGATCACTTCTAGTTTTGTATTAATATTTCAGATAGGTAGTTCTAAGTTTATTTTACACTATTTTGTGCCTTTTAGGTTTTGTTTTGGTTTTTGAAGTCGGTTTAAATTTTTTTTCAAAAGTTTTTGTATATAATTATAGTGTTCAAGATATTTTGAAATACAAATCATTTTCCTTAATTTGATGCAATGTGACTAGCAATGTGGGTCGGACACGTTGCACATTATAAATATTCTTGTATACCCTTCTTGCTAAGCTAGAATGCTTGGTGTACGAGTGGTTCGTTGTTCGTAGTTCAAGTCACAGTGGGTGGGATTTTTTTTTCTTAAAAAACGACTCCGCACTAAAAAATTTAATCCTTGTGTCGCGGGGGTTTCACAAACATTCAAATCACATACAGAACACCCAGACTTGGAACAAACATTTGTGGATCACACAAATGCTTGTCTCATGCGGGGATCGAACCCGCAGCACGTCGAGCACAGTGGTAATTAGCGTGGTGACCTATACCACTCGGCTATCCGTGCAGTCGAATCGGCAACCACGTGATCGCAAATCCGATGTCCTAGCCAGTATGGCGATATAATCAATATTGAGTTCGGAGTCATTATTTCCAAGACTAGCTATCACATCAACTACTTCATGACGCCGCAACGTCCTGTGGGCTTGAACCCTTTAGGTGATAAATGTTTGAGTGGTCCCCAAATGTTTGTTTTAAGTCTAACACCCCTCCCCCCCCCTCCCCGGCTTAAGACAAAAATTAATAAATAAACGCTGTTTGTTGGTATGGTTGGTTGTTTAAATTGTCGTTCCATCAATACGGGATCAGTTTATTTATTTATTTATTAACTGTTTTATGTACCATGTCATGTAAAATGAGAACAATAAGAACAATATAGTTTATTGACAATAGTGAAAATAATTAGCATATTATCTAAAAACGGGGTAAGTATTCTTTCGGTGTGTGATTTGAGTATTTGTGAAACCCATTACCATACTAGAGCTTATTCTAAAGTGTGTTATTTTCCTAAATGATAAAATTATCCCAAACTAGGCAGCTAGACAACTAATAAACACACTTACATAATTTTAAATAAATACATAACACAGATGAATTACACCCAGACACAGAACAAATGATCGTGCTCGTCACACAAAGATTTGTCCTGGGTGGGACTTAAACCCACGACCTCCGGTTACGAAGCCATAGTCACTAACTACTAGACCTACAGGCATCTGCTCCGTAAGGTGCGTAAAAACGATTGGTAGTTCTACCTCGTTCCTATTCTTATTTGTATTTCAAATTTCATGAAAAAAGTCTATAATATGCTTAATAAGCACTGAAAAGGTTTCCCATTTATCTAATAATCTAGATATTTTCTGACTAGATTTTAGGGTATGTACAGAATAGCGAACAATGGCCTTTTGTGTACTCTCTTTTGTTATTAAAATTGGTCTGTTTTCATAGCGGGCAGGGTTTGTAAGACATTATTCAATAAAAATATTTTTATTATAAGACAAGAATAATAGAAAAATACCTAGTATTTGGATAAAAGGTAATACTTTAATAATTTCTTAGAAGTTATTTGAGATTCTTTTGAGAAACCCACATTTTTTCATACAATATAATGAAATTACTCACAATCCAAAGAAATGTTTGTTTAATTGATTACCAGAATTATACCAAATAAATCTATACAATATATATTATATCTGTGTGACTGTTTGTTTTCTGATAAATAAATAAATAAATAAAATAAATAAATATATGCTTTTTTAAAGATTTTACATATTGAGCTATGTTGCTCGCGGCTCCGCTCGCGTGGGCATCGGTTACCGCTACAAATTATAGCCTAAGCTTTCCTCAATAAGTGGGCTATCTAACAGTGAAAGAATTTTTCAAATGTTGTTGTCCACATTTATTTATTTATGTCTTCTTCCCAATTTCTGCGCCAAATATCCGTCCATACTTTCCATTATAATTTTATAAATGCAAAAGTAACTATTCCTTTCTAAGCTTTATCGGCTAAACCGCTAGACCGATTGTGATCAAACTTGGCTTGAAGAAATCTCGAATACCAAGTAAGAACAAAAGCTACTTTTAATCGCAGGCGGACCTATTATTTAAATAAAAGTACAGAACAATACTTTAAAAACAACGCCTTCAAATCTAAACTCAATACACCTCCATTTAAGATACAAATTCTGTTTTTACAACGACCACGTTATTACGGTCGCTTAGATGTCAAATTACATTACTCTATCTAAATCAAACGGAGACTTGAAGAAAATTGCGATTGTTACAGAAAACGTGAACATTTATCAAAATGAATTGAAAATTACGATCACTTTCGTAGAATTTTTTCAATGGAAATAAATTTTATGTCACCACAAAGATTATTTAATTTCGAAATCATATTTAAAGCATATTAGCAAAATATTTTTTTAGTAAAAAAATAGGTACATATTATTAAATAAAAGCTCAAATTCAAGTGTCAAAGAAAAGAAACTGCAATAGTTTTTACCAATTTGCCACTGTGCTGCACTCGCAGCTTATTCTATAATTATATGTAATTATCAGAACTAGTAGGTTTAAAATCAAATGAGAAAATATTATAAAAAGTATGAGAGAAACGCAACTACGGTAACTAAAGCAAATGTTACTCTAGAATTAAGTGAGCTCATAATTTACCAGTAGATAATGTTTTACGTATATTAATATTGCACTATTGTTAATGTTACGCCGCTGGTAGTGGGTGGATTGCTGATTAGAGATGAAGACCTGGAAACTATAAATACTGCACGGATAGCCGAGTGGTACATGTCACCACGCTAATTACCACTGTGCGAGACGTGCTTCGGGTTCAATCCCCGCATGGGACAAGCATTTGTGTGATCCACAGATACTTGTTCCAAGTCTGGGTGTTCTTTGTGTATGTGATTTGAATGTTTGTGAAACCCACGCGACTCAAGGATAAAATTCCTTAGTGCGGGCGTCGTTTAAAAAAAAAAAGGAAAAAACAATGTACAACTGTTCACAATGTCACATTTTACATATCCTATGTTTGTGAATGTACAATAAAGAGTAAATAAATAAATAAACAAATAAATGTAAATAAATTAGGCAGACGGTGACTCGCCGGATAACTCATCAGGTGGGCCCCCCATCAGCTGTCATACACAGCAGGGTCAACAATAGTGCTAGGGGTTTCGAGCGGTGTGGCCCCGGTTTCACCATCGCGGTTCACAGAAGCGAACCCAAAACAGGTACCTTCGCTATTACGCCATTAAACACTTCCACCCTCGGGCATGTAGCTCTGGTAACCCCTCTTAACTCTTTAGCCATTCAAAGCAAGAATGAGCTTAAGTACTTATTAGGAAGACCAAAAGAGTGACGCTTTGGGGTACTCAGGTCCTTACGAACAGCTCGCCACAAGCTGCCATGCAAGTTTTTTTATATTGTTTTAAGAATAAAATAATTTGTTATACAAAGTACTATCCAGTCTTAATTCGCTGCTTGACGTATAAGTATGCAACCATTTTGTTCAATCAATCAATTCTGACGAGCCTGTTGGTCTAGTGGTCTAGTGGGGTTCGATTCCCACCCAGAACAAATCTTTGTGTGGTGAGCACGATCATTTTTTCTGTGTCTGGGTGTAAATTATCTATTATATGTATGTATTTAAAAAAAATATTTAAGTATGTTTATCAGTTGTCTTGTTGTCATAGTACAGGCTCTGCTTAGTTTGGGATCAGATGACCGTGTGTGAGTTTTCCCAAGGTATAGATAGAAGATATATATGTTAGGCCTATCGCGGTTAAAATTTTGTTAATTTTATCAAATTGCGTTAACAAAACAACAAAATAAAATAGGTTCTAACAAAGAGCAAAGGCATTATCATAATAAATATCAACAAGTAGCGGAATCGACAAATGTAGAGAAAGAAAAATGTCTCCATTTCCATACAACAATACAGAACGACATTACAAGGTAACGTACGAAACAAATAAAGGACAAGACGTAGACTGAACAACACGACAATATTGTAAAGGTGGGGCCAGACAATATAAGTGCGCTGTCCGAAAACGTAAGGTAACTTTTCCGTATGTAAGCTAAGAATAATGTGAATTGTCGATTGCTGCTGCGCGTTTAATATTGAAACTTAGTGGACTGAAAAGTTATTCATATTCATATTCATATATTTTATTTGCTGTTATGAGATATAGCTTATAAATAAAGAATTTAAAGATAGCAAAATCTCGAATATGTCAAGATTTTTTAAACTATTTGCAGAAGTCAACAAAGTAGCGGTAAACAACGCTCTTTTTTTATTTTTTGGGGTGGCGCAGGATACGACTAAATGAAAGGACTCGGGGGAGGCCTTTGCCCAGAAGTGGGACAGCAGAGGCTAGTAAAAAAAAATTATAACAACACAAAATTTTTGAAGGATGACATAATTGAGAGTTAACTTCTCAGTAGTTAGCTCTCAATTTTGTCTTTAATTTTTTTATGTTCACAGCGAGAAATCGCAAGTTTTCCCCAATGTGTGGTCCCACCATAAGACGGTCGTTCGGAACTTCACATCGACGTAACAAGGTTAGAGTTTACCTGTACCGATATGTTTATAGAGACAGCAAATAAAACGAAAGTTTGTGTCGTTAAGTACCAAAGACGGATGTAACAGTATTTCTTGAGACGTAAGGAAATAGATGAGTTTGTTTGATGCTAACTGATTCAATGATATTTTTTGTAATATGTATTTTTATTTATTTGTTACTTTTTTAGAGGTAAGAAGTCTAAATGGATCATTAGCTGATGATACCTATTGAAATCACTTTTATCATTGTTTTATCCACTGTTAGCGCTGCGGTACAGCGCCCGGTCCTCCGCTTTCCACATCCAGTCCGACCCAACAACCTTTCTCAGATCATCTGTCCATCTGGCTGGGGGGCGTCCTACACTACATTTGCGGATTCGCAGTCTCCACTCAAGGACTAATCTGCTCCAGGGGCTATCAGTCTTTCGACAGACATGACCAGTCCACTGCCACTTCAGCTTATTAACTCTCCAAGCTATTTTGGTTCAGTACTTTTAGAGAAGTACGACCAATTAAAAATAATAAAAACAATCTTTTTTGAACAAAAAAAAAACAGTCATGAAGTTAATCTACACTGTAGACTCCATGACTGTTTTTTTTTAAACAAATAAACGGATAATTATTATAATAGAAGAAAACTTAAATTAAATATCACGTGACATTACTAATCATTCTGTAAGATTTTCTATTTCGGGCATAAAATATTGTCTTGTAATTGCAAGATAAGTAATAAACCCGACAAGTAGCTGATAATAAGCTGTAATAAAGTGCTTAAAAGGCACGACTTATTTAGATTAGCTAAAATATCTGATTCGAAGTTTACATTAGCTTATGATCCTGAGATAGGCACATTTTATTACCTTTGTAAATAATATAATAATTATTTGCAACAAAAAGGGTCATTATGTAACAATTGGGCCTGTTGGTCTAGTGGTTAGTGACCCTGACTGCTAAGCCGGAGGTCGTAGGTTCGATTCCCACCCAGGACAAATTTTGGTGTGATGAGCACGATCATTTGTTCTGTGTCTGGGTGTTATTTATCTATAATATGTATGTATTTAGAAATATATAAGTATGTTTATCTATATATATATATATATAAATATATATGTAAGTAAGCAATCAGATACCATAAATCTCTCAAGTTACGAGAGCCTCAGTAGTAACTAGAGTATTAAATCCAATATGGTTTATTAGGATTAAACGCGTTATCCGAGCCAGCGCATTAAATAATTACGTAGCAGCTATCAAATCTGATTACCGTCAAATTTCTCGAGCCTAAGTGGCATCGATTTGTTGAGACTATTTTTAGAAAGTATTTACAGTTATATGCCTACCGAATTATAACATCTGGGAGGTAAAACGCGCTTATATATTTAGCTTCAAATTGTCATAACGTGATATTAAATCACATGGTATTTGAGCCATCAAATAATAAGAAATAGTTTTTTTTTATTATTTATTTCGATTACAACGCCTTTTTAGAGATATAATAGTTATCGCGGCATATTGTAGGCCTTATAGCATTCCTCAATAAGTGGGCTATCTAACTAAAGTGAAATAAATTTTCAAATTGGAATAGCAGTTGGTCTTGAGATTGGCGCGTTCTACCAAACAAACACTTCAGTTTTATAAAACTGGTATTGAAGTGTATATAATATCATCGCCGTTCGATTCAGGGGTGTACAAAACGAAATCCATAGATAGGTGAGTGAAGTTTTATTTCTTTAAAAAATTAAGGTAAGTTTTTTTTAATATAATTTGCTACCTCCATTAAATAGAGTATTGTCCCTCCAGGTAGCATTCAAAATCCCACCCTGTTTACGAATACGTCACACAGTTAAATTCACAGTTAATATTAATACAACAGGTAACAATTTAAAGCCCAGTTAATAATGGGATTGGAGAATCTGACCGGTTCATGAACTTTGTTAAATGAGCGCTCTCCATTACAGTATTAATCAAATCAAATAATTGAGCTTCGACATTTATATTGATGTTATGTTTTACCTCTAGAATATACTGTTTTTTTATTAAATAAAGCTTTAGCAATATAGGAACACTAGCTTCTGCCCGCGACTTTGTCTGCGTGAACTTCCGAATTGGGTCCAAAAAGAAATGAAAAAATGTGAAAATAATAAAGAAGAGAAAATTACCAAATTTCAATTTACCCTCGGGAACTACTTAAGGAATCGGAATAAAAGGTGGCCTATGCTTTTTTCCATGTCAAAGGCTACATGCATGCAAAATATTATCCAAATCCGTACAGCCGTTTTTGCGTTATTGAGTAACAAACATGAAAATATCCACACTTTCACATTTATAATATTACTTAGTAGGATTACTATACTCCATTTAAAATAGCATTAGACAGAAGTTAAAAAAGGTTATTTATAATGTATACTTTGTTGCAAAAGTACAAATAAACTTGTTACAGTTACGATTGACGCCTATAAATTAAAATCTATTTACATACCAGCTGTCACACTTATTTGTAATCATGTTAACCATTTTTCATAACAAATTATGTGGCTTTCATTTATCTATATTAATAATTTCGTTCAGGGGTACGGTAGACTCGATCGAAACCTTATATGAATAACAAAACATAAAAAAATATTGATTTCGAGTCGACAACATATATCCGCAAAATTCGGATTATGGAGAATTTCGTTAAATTCTAATGGCACTGACAAACAAAAAAACCGCAGTCGCCATCTTGGGTAATTAATAAGGCCACGTTCCGTAACAGATAATTCTGCTTCGAAGTGATTCAAGGAGTTTATTATCATACAACCTCCTTGAAGTGATTACAGTGCTGACAGGGCGTATGACAGAGTTGCATGATAGTTGGGACCAGAATCGTTTCGGAACGCGATATTTATTTCGCTTTTTTCACGTTCCGTTGCATAATATACGCCTCGCCAATTAACACATCGCGTACGTCGCGCCAAAGAAGTAGCCATCACAAAGAACTGTGACTCATTTGACTGTGTAAAATGAAACGTTTATATTAATAACACAAAATGTACTTAAAAATATATGTGTAGTCTGTAAGGTATATATCTATGGGCCTAAGTAGCCTGAAAATGCCGGCAACATGTAGTTAATCATAACAAAACTTAATACTTTTCTTCAGTCGTTGACGTTTCGCGAAAATATTGTTTTTGAAACTTTTTTTATGATAAACTCCTTTTTTATGATAAACTCCTTTTTTATGATAAACTCTTTGTTATGTGTTCTTTCTTTAAACCTGAGATTGGCCAATTGCGATAACAACCATAGAAAAAAGAATACTAACCATAACAAAAATCAAAGCTGTCAGTCAGCGGTAATTTTATTTCTTAATTACTTATTATTATTATAGAAACGTCTTGCCGGAAACATTGATTGAATCATAACAAAACTTAATACTTTTCTTCAGTCATTGACGTTTCGCGAAAATATTGTTTTTGAAACTTTTTTATGATAAACTCTTTGTTATGTGTTCTTTCTTTAAACCTGAGATTGGCCAATTGAACCGATATTATAGAACCGATGACTACAGAATATTTGCCTACATTGTGTATCATGAGTCACATTTAAACCGAGCGGAGCCGGGTTTTCATCTAGTTTATAATATTTCATTCCAATCTAAAATGACAGTGTCAATGCTAAAAAGCTAAAAGAAGCAGTGATGAACAATACTGGAACGTTTTTCGTTTTACTATTATCCTACCATTATTTATTATTTTATTATGGCTAAATCCTATGATGAAGACGAAGAAGTTTCACTATAGTGTGTTGTAAGTTGTTATTTTAATTAAAATATTGATCTAAAATTTACTTTTATTTTAATCTAAATTAAATCTAAGTCATCATGACATGATTGGTTGTCTCATTCATTGTTTTGGTGTAAGTTTGTAATGTGTGATGAAGATATTGTTATAAATAAAGCGTAATTAAAAAAAAAAGTTTTATTTCGTTTATTTAAGTACTTAAAACAATTTCTTTGAAATAAAATGTTTTCAATTCCTGCTTCTGCGAGCCTCTTTTTTCTAATGCTATAATAAATGGAGTATAGTATTCTTCATAACCCCTCGTGCTAAGCTAGTAACTTGTGTTACGAGTGGGTTCAAGTCTGTAGTGTA
The DNA here is from genome assembly GCA_950381575.1 of Plusia festucae. Taxonomy (NCBI): domain Eukaryota; kingdom Metazoa; phylum Arthropoda; class Insecta; order Lepidoptera; family Noctuidae; genus Plusia; species Plusia festucae. Next base: position 4,538,768 of record OX494456.1, on the reverse strand, counting down.
ATGGGTGGGATTCGAACACGCGACTACAAGATCGCAATTCCGATGCCCTAGCCAATTAGGTTTGCTATACTTATTGGAGTTAATTATATTATAGTTATGTAGCTCAATAATCACGTTACACGCAGATCTTTCCTATTTACAAATAAGAAGGTATACACAATATTAATTATGTATGTAAATCGTCATAATCATATTAAAAGTTTTTGAATGTATGATTAATGATGTTAATGTATGTTACCTACATACTAAAACGTGTTTGCTACTAACATAATAATACTATACCTCATTTTTCCATATTTTTGATGGTAATTGTTTTTTAAATTAAGGCTATGTAAGATAGTCTTGTCGTTTGGCAATATTTTATTTTAAGTGAAGTTCGATTTTTTTTATAACTCACACACATAACAATAACATTTTCGATTCAATAGTTAGGGTCCCGGATATAGAAGTAAGTATAAAGTTTCTCCTTTTATCAGACAGTCTATGGTAAAGACCCCACTTGGTCTTTTATTAATGTATTCAGCCTAATTACAGAGTTGTCAATCTTTCGATTTGTGAATAAATTATGTTTTAAAGGCTCTTCCATTTTGTTAGAACGAAGATTTTCCAATCGTAGTATCAATTAAGTAATTTCAATTTTTAACACGCTTTTATTAGGTCGACCTGTATGTATGTAACTATGTAGTCAAATCTAAGAAAACTAATTTAACCCCCTTTTAAAGATCGTAGCGTTATGAAAATTGGCAGTTGTATGTGATTTTGATGACAATACAATAATATGGTACTGTCAAGCTGATCTGATGATGGAGCCGGAAGATATGAACTGGAACTTCATGAAGGATGATCGTGTCATAGCCGTGTTTGGACTTGTTAGAAAGGTCTTGTAATGAACATTGACCATGATTAGGTTTCAAGGTCTGATGATGAAGCCGGAAGATAGGCAGTAGCATTCTATGATGAAATATCGTATCATAGCCGTGTTTGGACTTGTTAGAAAGGTCTTGTAATGAACTTTGACCACGATTAAGTAAAGCGTGTTTTTAGTGTTTTTTAAACTATTAATTTATATTTCCTGCTTTTAGTTCTATGATTTTATTTTGTATTGATTTTCAAAAGCATAAACTGTAATTATGTTGCCGTTACTTATTATGTTGTTGAAGCGAGTTAAGTCGATATTTTACGATTTATGTTTGTCTTTTTCTTTACTTTAATTTGACATGATTCTTTCTTTCTGCCCTTATCTCATTCATATAGGGTCGGCGCAATGCGTATTTTCCTTCCATTCCTCTCTATTACTCGTCATCGCGGCATCCACTCCTTTCTCTCTCATATCATCTTTCACACAATCCATACATGTTCTTTTCGGTCTCACTCTACTTACTTCTAGTTATGTGACTTTCATCCCTCCTCATAACATGTCCATACCACGACAAATGCTTACCTCTCACCATTTTATTCATGGGCGCTACTTTCAATTCAAATCAAAATGTTTTTATTTGTAGTAATAATAGTAAACCTAAAATAGGCGCTTTTGAAACTAAATGACTCTAGGTGCGTTTCAAGCTTCCTCTAATATACACATTACTTATCCTATCTAATCTCGTCACTCCAGTCATCCATCGAAGCATTCTCATTTCCGCTGCATGCAATCGTCTTTCATCAGTCCCTTTAACTGCCCAGCATTCTGAACCATCATCAATACAGGTCTTAAAGCCGATTTATATATTTTACCTTTCAGCTAAAATAGCTTGCAGCTTTAATAGGTATGATTATATCATTTAATTACCACCTTTCCTTGTACTTAATATTAGGTTTTATCCTTCAGCGCGCTTACCATAAACTCTTCAAGCAGGAATTTACGCTGCCTCGCTTCCACATAGACAAAAGTATTTCTTTAAGAGTTCTTGGTACAGGTGCACTTTCTTTTGTTTTTAAATTATCAAACCGTTGTAATACTACAAGGAATAGAGATTATTAGCAATGCTTCTCAACTTAATTTTGTCTTAAAAGTTGAGACAAAGTTTAATGTGTTCCGGCAATATAATTTTAATATGGCAATAACTAAAGTATTAAAGTAAGAAAACTTTATCATTATAAACCTGGTAGGATAATTGAGGTGTTACGGGTTAGTATTAAATATTCAGCTGTCGGTACAGTATATACAGGATTATTTTAAAAGGAGTGCGGATATCCTACAAGGTGAACTCGTGCATACAACTGAACGACTTTCCCCAAAGAACATACTTAGGTCAAAATCTTAAATTGGAACATGAAATTTTCATACAAAGTGACAGGTCACGTGACTTATGTATGAAAAGACTGATCACAAACTAATCAGAGCCTGTACTATGGCAACCAGACAACTGATAAACATACTTATATATTTCTCAATAAATGCATATTATAAATAAATAACACAACCCAGACACAGAACAAATGATCGTGCTCATCACACAAAGATGTGTCCTAGGTGGGAATCCCACAACCTCCAGTTTAGCAGTCAGGGTCACTAACCACTAGACCAATATTACGGTAAAATAAAGAACTCTCTGTTCATTTCAAACTTCAAACTAATATCGGTCGAATTTCCGGCACCATTGAGCCTCTTGTTTTAATTAATTCATAAACCCCATAACATAGACATAATTTAAACTCCTAATAACCACTTCCACGAGAATCATACAATTCGAATGAAAAAACCAACAGCCCTATCCTTTTACCATACCTTTTAGGAGATTACATTATATTAAGTAATAATATATAAATAATAATTTAGGGCTGTGACTCAAGGGGAAAGCTTCGTCCCTTTGTCATAATATAGTAAATAATTAATAAGTACCGGAAATTATTTAGACTATTATGGTTCATTTATTGGTTAGAAATTGTGAGCCTAATGTTTTTTATGTTTAAAAAAAATATGTGACGATATGCTATGACAACCTGATTTTATTAGTAAGCTAAGGGAAGATAAATATCTTTTAAAATAATTTAAATTAAAAAAAAAGAAAAACTTCAACTGGAGGATTTTCCTAATATGACTGTATGTTTTTTTTGTATGTTTATTACGCGATATCTGTATCTCTCTCTATCTCGATTTGATAAAATGTTTTAATCATCGATAGGATGTAAAGTTCTCAGATATTGTCCGATATTAATTTCATCAAAATTGATGTAGCAGTTTGGTTGGAATATTTAAACAAAACAGTGTATTTTGTATTTTCGTACAATTGGTTTATCTTTCTAAATTGTAATTAATTACTTTATCCTTAAGTAATATAATAAGTATAAAATTCCACTAAGTTAATGCCTTAATATGTTTTTAACTTCTAACTTACTTAATAAATAACTCCATCTACAAAACAGCTCACTAAATCTTAAATTCTTTACGAAATTATTCCAAATGACATTGAAATTCGTCTTTGAGTGTTGAAGGTTCTTTACATCATATAACTTACAACGTGAATACAACCTTAAAGGGCGTAGACTTGTTATTGAGACGGCGTCTACAACAAGAGACCATCAGCGCATGCGCGCTACGCCGCGTAGCAACTCGTAGCGTTACGTTTTACTACGCACCGTAGCCTCGTAGTACTCAAAAAGCCGTTCCCTTAAATACAGACTTTATTCTTTTCAGATAGAGTTTTAAATTGAATGTGTATTTACTACAACTGTCTGGAAGGAGTAAAATATTTAGTTAGATGAGTACCGGATTAAATGTAGACTATTTGTCTATTGACATATGGTTGAAAATTGAATGTCATATTTTATTTATTTGAACCGTGTTTTATAAAAGTAAGCAGTTAATCATAAATTATTCTGATATAATTCTAGGGAAGGCTTCGGTTACAATCGGTCAATATCGAGAAGGTTAAGAATTTAAGTTAAATCTTTAAGAATTGATTTTATCAACCAATTAGTCAGATCACTTGAAAATCTAAGGTCTGAGTGAAGCCTTTATTTTATAAATTGAACGTCGAGTTGAAAAATGTATTGTTCATCGGTCACTGGTGACCACAACGGCGTAAAAAGCCTTGAACTCTACAAAAGGACGAGTAAATGTTGAGTGTTTTATAATTATCGTTACTCTAATATTAGTAATTAAGGTTTTATAAAGGCGCCTAGAGATTTGTATGTAAAATGGTTAGCTTCAAGGTCAAAAAACATATTTGTGTTTGTATTTGTATTTGAGTTTGAGTTAAAAAAAATATTATCTGAGATTTACGAAAAAGTTAGACATTAGAATAAAACTAATTTTTCAAACGCATTTTGTAATACTTCCATTACAAATAAAATCAGTTTAACGAGTAGTTTTATTTAAAAAAAAAAAAATATTACCATAATTACTCTCTTATCATACATGATTGTCCCACTGATGGGTTACGCTTTCCTTCTTCAGATCAGCATTTTTTTTAATAATTTAAATAGGTAGTGATATATGGTAAAACGACTCATTACTATACCATCATCACCACTCAGTACAAAACCTGGTGATCAATGGCTGTCATCCAATTACGCGCAGTTATTTTTATTATAATAATTAAATAAACACCCTCATTTCATCACAATACCAGAATAATGGAAAAAACACGAAAAAGGGAATAGGATGGCTTATTTTATATCTTATGACCCTTAAGTTATATCGCGTTAAGGCGATAAAGGCAGCATTACACATGTCCACGATATTTGCACGTAATCGCACGTACACGTAACAATGTCAGACACGTATTACGTGGTGGTATCGTAAAAATATTACGTCATGCATAAGGGTCAAATTACTGTTGTATGGAATTATGTTATGAGGCTCTATAAGGAAGAAAAGGAATATAAATATATGTATTTTTTATTAGATAATATAATATATAGGGAACCCATACTGAGCCAGCAATGATCAATGCTCGTTCCTTCCCCATATGGCAAGAAGCCTGTGCCCAGCAGTGGGTCATTTATAGTCTGGTATTATTGGATAAGCAGCGGTAGCCTAATGGCTAGGCCGTCGGACTTGCGATCATGTGGTTGCAGGTTCGAATCTCACCCATTACACTACCGACGTGAGGGTACTCGTAACAAGCATCTTAGCTTAGCACGAGGGGTTAACGAGATTACTAGTAATGTGCGACCCACATTGCTAGTAACCTTAAGTTTTGGTATCCAGGGCTGTTTCCGCAGTAACCTACTAATTATAAAATTACCGTATTTGTTTATAATAGCTTGTAGAATAAAGTTAAACTGTTAGGTTAGACATTTATACCCAGACAAACCCTGAGAAGTTCTTGTGGTTCCGTCATTTTTTTTAAACTAGGTTAAGTGCTTTGGAAATAAATAATATGTAGTTAACTTTGTAACGATAGAAAACTTATTTTTGTCCATACACTTTAATAAATTATATTAATATTTAATACAAAAAATCTTCCTTTGAGCTGAACTTATATACCAACTCCATACTCTGTGGTGTGTTGAGTGAGGTGTGCTCTTCACCCATTTTGAATAAATATAACCTTTAAGTAACATAGGTATACATCTATAGATATCGGTTACAAACTGGAAACGTCCCAACATCGATTCCGGTCTTAAATGTATTTTCTAGACAGAAACAAACAATTTATCACTTTCTACGGTGAGAGGAAAATGTCGCAGGAAAACCCGAGAATAAAATCTAAAGTAATCTCCTTGATAATGGCGAGAGGTAGCGATCCCCGTAATACGCTATAGATGTAAGTTATGTATCTTTTAATTGTATATACCTGCAGTGGTACTACTATATAGGGTGTAAGAGAAACGCTTCCGAAACAAAAGACAAACGATGGTGGACAAAAAAAAGACGTTGGAAAAATCGGTCTGGAAGAAAATATATTTTTACAACGTTTTATTTGCATCATAACGTTACGACATTTTAAAACATAAAAAAAAATACATAATTTTACAAACCAGCTACTTTTGATATTGTTTTTCATTGCTGGTTTTTATAATTAAATGTTTGTTTTAAATTGCACAAACAAGCGTGAATATAAAAAAAATTGGATATTCTATGGTCGTCTGTGTATCTATGAACGGACTAGGTACTTACTAATTTTTAAGTAACTAATTTTTAATTTTTTGACTGGCCTGTTGGTCTATTAGTTAGTGACCCTGACTACGAAACCAGAGGTCGTGGGTTCGATTCCCACACAGAACAAATATTTGTGTGATGAACATGATCATTTGTTCTGTGTCTGTGTGTGCTGCTGGCTGTTTATCAGTTGTCTGGTTACCATAGTACAGGCTCTGCCTAGTTTGGAATCAGATTACCGGGTGGGAGGCTTCCCGAAATAAAAAATATCCATTTTTTTACAACATTCAATTTAAATGGTATTTTATTTAGAAAGGTTATTTTGTAACCCAATATTGTTAAATGTTATTAATTGTGATGCTGCAATTTCACAATCACTACTCAAACTAACCGTCAATGTTAAAGAGTAGTGTTCCTATAAATAGTAAGTTATGTTTAATGTTACCTAACTAGTGCTTCCAAGGGTCACTGCAATACAGCAACTAATTCAATAACAATTGAAACTCTACTTTAACTCAACTTGTTTCGGTTGATAATTGAGCAACTCAATTTACATGTTCGCAGCGAATTTGGATTGTTACGCTAATTTCAGTCGTAAACAGCAAAGGTTAAAGTTTATTTTCAATTGTTATTAAATTAGTTGCCACATGCTAACTTTTAATAAATTTTATAACTTATCCCTGAAGTGGGAGCTTCATTTGTTCAAGATGGAATTGGTCTTTTGGGAATTCGGGTTCGAAAACCCTAGGTTTTAAAATTTATTAATACATAACATTAAGGATATTGTAATTGGCTTATCAACTCATTTTCACTCACTAGGGTGTTGCAAATATTCACTTCCGCATCCGCAATTTGAACATCTGAATCCGAACATCCGCAATTTGAATCGCGACGTCTGAGAGTGCTATGCACGTGTGTAGTAATCAAAAGTGAAAAAGATTTTGTACGGTGAAAAGATTCGATGTCTTATTTATTTATGATTTTGTCTGTTGTGTTATCTAACTGTCGAAAAACTTATAGTGTAAGCCAGAAACGGCAAAATATTATGGATTATTTGATACACCTTTACTAATAAATTTTATCTTACGGCATATCTTCATTGGGAGTATCTTGGAGCATCAATTTCCGAAAATGAACCTTAACTCATTGAAATAAAGATGCTATTTATATGACAGAGTTATCGCTTATGTATTTTGACTATCTTAAAAGTGATAATTCTGTATGATTGTATTCTGTGGTTAATACTTCTGCAGGCAGGTACACTGCAGTTACTGAGCTTTTTATTTTCAAGGTTTCTGGTTTTCCAAAAAAATCTTAAACGTATAGGTTTGTATCAGATCTTATAATAATCTTTTGGGTTTTAAAAAGGTTACAGTTTTTATTCTGTTTCCAAATTTTTTCCTAAAAAAATATATTTTAAGTGTATTGGTTAAGTATTAACTTCTTATAAACGGGATGCTTAGTTTCTAGTTCTGGCCTAAATATGTATGTCAATGCCACTGTAAAATCGATTTAAAAGATCGTCAATACTCGCAAGCCGAATGCCGCATGGAGCCAGTTGTGTATTCTGAAATGTCAATGTCAATGTACTGTTCCCCTCCCCCCTCCCCTCTGCTCTGCAGTCCACTCCATACCTACAGATACTAAGATTAAAAATACAAAATTAAATATGAGGATACTCAGAACATGCACGCGAATAACATGTATAATGAAGCTCACTAAAATCTCATTACAACACAGTTTAACCCATTTGTATACGAAACATAATATAGCCATTAACGTTCAAAGTTCGCTCAACAAAGATAGAATAATTCGCCTGACGAAACTAATTTAAGACTAAAACAATAATAAATACCGCAACCCAACCGTAGCGAACACATCCACACACGCGAACATTCATTTAGGCTAGGAAACGCGCAAAGATATATCACCATAACTAATGACAACCAAACAAATAACTCGCCAATTTCAACCCTATCACAATAGCATTAAAGTTCAAACGATCGAAAAAAACAGATAAAACTATTGTTGATAAATTTTCGTCCTAGTGCGGCAGTCATAAAGCTCAATTTGGTATGTGCGACGAATTCCGCAGAGGTGCGCATCTAGGGAATGCAAGCAATTAGGTACTTTTACATTGCAGATGTTCTCAATTAAAAAAAAAATGCTCACCGTCCGTCGTAGAGGTTATATTCATCTTGAAGCTGCAAGATCGCCTTTTAGTTTTAAAACTTAGTAGAAGTTTTTAATTGAAATGTTTATAACTAAAGTTCAATGTACTGTGTCACGTTTAGTTTACAGTCTGGGTAGTATGATTGATTCTGCGGCTAGTACTGCGGATAGCACAGGTGTGAATGTTTACCAGTTCACCACAAATCACCGGTAAAGAGCACTCACCAAACGTCAAGTTATTCAAATTCTGAACGACCGACCGCACGCGGCCAAACGTCAACTATTGGCGCGAACACTTGACAGACGGCTGATTGATTCCGCGCGTTCGGAAACTCACACACACTTGCACTTTACACCACGGGCTGTATGATAGCTAAGATACGTTCAGATATCACCCAATTAGCAGGGAAGATGCTACTATGCGAGCAATCCGAAGCTTTTTGATAGTGTAACGACAAAACAAATAGTCCGGAATGAGTGAGCCACGGGCATGCGCAGTAGGCATTGCCGTATGCGTACTTTGTTAAGCCGTGGTTACCGACGTAGGCCGAGATAAAATTTTATTCACTTAATAAAATTCACATAAAACCAATGAGTTCTTGATAGTTTTTTTATTGCTACGTTTGTTCTATTACGAAAATTACGCTTTAGTAATAAAAATAGACGTGTTTATATGACCTCTATATCTGGGTTTATTCGTTTATTTTCTCATCACAATCTTTATTTATTTCAATTTATATGTTGCGAAAGAAATGTCTCACAACGAAACACACCAATAGAATAGTTGTTTATTTAAGTAAACATATTCAAAACGAACTTACGAGAAAAAGTTTGGCATGAATAACACTAGGCTTAATTACATTCGCATAACTTTTAACATCCTTTTTTTCATTCTAACAAATCAATAATTAATATTTTTTTTTGTTAATTAAGATAATCATTCGCAAGAAAAGACAGAAAAAAAAACAGTTTCATGAACATGATCTGAAAAAAAAAAACAATTGACATTGACAGCTTTTTTCATGTTTTTAAATAAAACATGGCGGCTTTCCACATTTAAATGTTCCGTATGAACGAGCCCCTACTGCAGCTTGCTAGGCTGGCACGTTCCGCGCAGGGCTGGGACTCTTGAGATATTTATCCGGTGACGGATACCTGACGCACACAACCGCACTTCACACGTACACGCAATGTGTAATTGGATACCTTTTGTAGATTATCATTTTTAAAATACCGGTTTTTGTTTTTGATATTGGAGTATTAGTGTTGGAATGACCGACAGTAGTTTCAGTTGTATTAATTGCTTTTTCCAGGTATCTAGATTTAAAAAATAAAACGAGACCTAACCAGTGTTAAAAAAAAGTTTTGTTTTTTACAGCATGAAAAATTATTTTCGGATTTTTCATGACTATCTAAACACAATAAAATAAAAAATGACATTTAACTTTGTTAAATAACCTTGTCATGATGTAATTAGACACTTAAAACAATCGGATTATTTTTTTACATATGAAGATGTTGATTTTATTTTCATTAATTTATTACGTTTCAAATTAATGTAGTTTTTATTTTACGATTAATTATAAACTTAAAAAAAGAAAACAAAAAGTTCAAACTATAGTAAAAACTTTAAGTGATGTACAGTAACGTTAGTACGGCTACACATCTCTAGGACAAGGGTTCGAAAAAAAAATATGGTCATATCTTTAACTACCAATACTTCTTGGTGAAAATATAGTCTTTTAGCTTTCTTTTTAATAAACACAGATGTTATCATATAACATAGTTATCAAATACTAAGCAAAATAAGTTAATCTAATAAAGAAAACACCTCATACATGCAAATGATAAACATACAGGGGAAAAGTTCCGCAACTTGCCGAGTTTATCGATAAAACTTTGACCGTAACAACACTAGGAGCAAATAAAACTTGCGTATAACTTGAAAGTATTCTTAAAAATGTCGATAACTTCACTACACTAGACCGAGTTTAAAATTCAAATATTTTTAGAGGGTAAGTATATAATAAAGTTTGATGGAGGATTTTGCTAGTGTGTGAGAACGGGGTTGTTTGTTCAAGAACTTCGAGATACCTGCTTAGTATTATCCAAGTTTAGAAGCATAAGAATAATAAGGTTAAAGAAAATATGTACTTTTTTACGACAAGCAGTGGAGCGAAACACTCTTAGGTTAGCGATGATAAACTTAAGTAACCAGAAAATAATTATTGACTCCAGCCCCCCTTTTTTTTTTTTTTTTTTTTTTTCGGGGTGAAAAGCTAATGCTTTCAACCCACGCCGAGGGCACGACGTGGGGATATGTCGGACTTTCACCGACCAAAAACACCCCGGTCCCGTCTCTGCCTTGGCCGGAGTCGTGGGATCACTCGCGCATTCTCTGCTCGACTCCGGCTGGCCCCAGTCCTGGCAGACTCCTTCTAGGTGTGGGTGTAAAAGGCCCGCACCTCACTCCTTCTGAGAACGGACGCATGGGACGACGCATCCGTCTCCTTCTTGGCCTGTTAGCTGATCGAGTGACAGGTTGCCCTCCCTGTCACCCGCAGGCCCGACCTTAAGGCGGTCGCTGGTCCCCGTTTCGCGCTCTACGGCGGCCGAGGCGTCTGCGACGCGAAGGGAGGTCACTCGTCGATTCCCGCTCACGTTCTGCGGCCTCTTTAGCCGTCATCACGGTGTCACAATATGTGACAACCGCCTGCCAGGCGCTCTCACTACGAACCATGGCTGAAATCACCGTCGAAAGTGAGAGCGCCTGCCCACCCAGTTGCGCGACTAAGTCACGCCGGTCTGTTGCCCATGCTGGGCAGTCTTGGAGCGTATGCGTTGCATCGTCTTCTGGGGCCTCACAATGGTGGCAGCTTCTTGTTTCCTCTCGTCCGATCTGACACAGGTACTTGCCGAAACAGCCATGACCGGTCAGCACCTGTGTCAGTCGATACGTTAGCCCTCCGTGCCGCCGCTTCAGCCAGTCCCAGAAGACGGGGCGGACAGCAGCAATTATATCATGCCCAGCAGTGGGACTATTCAATTTTAACAGCCAGTCTTCAAGGGCTGCCATGCGCAGCTCATTTCTTTTGTCCGTCAGCGACAGAGCACTGTCCTGGATTAGAACCTGGCGTCGCCACGTGTGAAGTTGTGCCAAGATTCTCGCCTCAAACTTCCAGGGCAGCGTCTGTGCGAGGAGTGTCGCCGCTTCCCCCGAGATCGTGCGATAACCTCTTATGATCCTAACGGCCATTGCACGTTGCGGTTTCTGAAGCAGAGCAGCGTTGCGGGCCGTCAGATCATTCCCCCATATCGGGGCGCCGTAGAGTGCCATGGATCGCACGATCCCGATGTATAGCCGTCTACAAGCAGCACTGGGACCGCCAAGATTTGGAAGCAATTGTGACAAAGCTCCCGCAGTCCGAACAAGTTTTGGCGTAAGAGCAAGGAGGTGAGGCTTGAAGCTCCACCGGCTATCCAGCACTAGACCCAGGTACTTCAAAGTGGTACTAATACCGACTCTAACGCCACCGACGGTTATGAAAGAATCGGGAGGAGGTGCCATACGAGGGCCATGGAAACAAATAGCCTCTGATTTGTGAAGCGCCACCTCCAACCCCAATCTTCGAATTCTGGCGACGACTTGGGCTACCCCAGCTGTCACCAGAATTGAACCACTCCGATAGTTCTGGGCCTGCGCTGTGACAAGGGTGTCATCAGCATAACAAATGCACTCGACACCTCGCAAAAGCTGACCGCACAGAACCCAGTTATACCCTATGTTCCACAGGACCGGACCCAGAACCGATCCCTGTGGAACACCGCGCGACACCTCATGTCGTCCCGAGCCCTCCTGGCCTGGAAATACAACAGCACGCTCTGAAAGGTATGATCCCAATATCCGGCGAAGATAACAGGGCACCCTGTGGTTTACAAGGGCCGCTTCAATGCAAGACCATGGGATGGAGTTAAATGCATTGGCGATATCTAAGGACACTGCCAACACAACCCCTCTTCTCGCAACAGCCTCTTTGGCTATTCTCTTGAGGTGCGCCACCGCATCTATGGTGGAGCGACCCCTTCGGAAGCCGTACTGATTCCCAGCAAGGTCCGGCCCCACGTGTGTCAGATGTTGGACGAGGCGATCTGCGATAATCTTTTCGAAGATCTTGCCCACCTCGTCCAGTAGCACGATGGGGCGGTAGGCCGATGGTGATTCGACGGGACGGCCATCCTTCCGTATAAGAACTAACGTGCCTGTCTTCCAGATCACTGGAAAGCGACCTTGCTGCAGACACTCAGAGAAAAGCCTCAGGAGGCGAGGACCCAGCGCCTTCAGAGCCAGTATCAGAGCCCGGCCTGGAACACCGTCTGGACCGGGTGCCGTTTTCTTAGCTCTTAATCTGTCCATTGCCGTCTGCAGTTCTTGCTCCGTAACCTCCGGAGGATTTTCACCCAACTCCTCCGCCGACAGGGAGAGCAAACGATTCCTCACCGGCGGAGGGAAAAAGTTGGGGTCATCTCCGGGGAAGAGAGAAGAAACAACATGTTGGAGAAGCTGCGGTCTCAGGACTTCAGTGACCGGAGGGGCTCGTGGTCGGAGTTTTCCCCTGACCATGCGATACGGCGTCCCCCATGGGTCCCTGTCTAAGATAGCCAACAACTCCTCCCGAGCTCGTTCTTTGGCAGCCTTGATGGCCACCTGCAAGGCTTTCTTTGCCGTGACATAGGACGCATACAGTTGGGCTTCACGGATCAAAGAGTCCTCGGGGCGGCGACGCCTCCTGCGGAATCTAGCGTACCGGCGTCGCGCAGATACACACAAGCAGCGCAGCTGAGCGATGTCTTGTGACCACCAGTATACCTGACGTCCTCTGTGGTTTTGGTTTCGGATTCGAGGCATCGCCGCGTCGCACAACTCGGTGAGAGTTAGCCGAAACTGTAAAGCTTCGTCGTTTATGTCGACGAAATCCCGTGGCGAAAAACCCCATGCCAACACTAAAGCTGCTTCTTCAAGGATCTCACGATTGAGCTTCGTAAGAGCCCATCGAGGGCCGTGGCTTTCGTTCGCCCGACCCTGATTACTTCCACGGAGCGTTTGGGTTGAGATGCTGAAATGGATATATCGGTGGTCCGATAGCGTCTCCACTCCCTCATCAACCTTCCAGTCGCTTATTCGTCGAGCGATGGCGGGACTTGCGAACGAGAGATCCACGATGGAGCCGCCATTATGCCGCACGCAGGTCTGTGCTCTCCCTCGGTTCAGAAGAGCCAAACCCAGTTCGAGCGCCCACTCCTCTACCAACCTTCCCCTCGCACTCGTCACCGGGGAACCCCACGCAGTTGATTTCGCGTTGAAGTCTCCGGCGACGACAACGTTAAGGGACTGGTTGCTGGCTATAAATGAACCCAGCTGACCAAGGAAGGTTTCGAATTCTGCTAGCGGCCGGTTGGGAGAGAAATATACTCCGACTACTAACAATTCCCTCACATGAGCGGCAACAAAACCACTGCCTCTGGAAATGTTATCCAGGGCGGGTTCCGATGTGATGAGCGCGACCAAACCGTCCTCGTCTCCCGCCCAGTTGTTTCTGGGTGGCACATAGTAAGGTTCGGCCACAACAACGACATTTATTGACCACTCTGCCACGCTCTGTAAAAGCAGATCTTGTGCCCTTGCAGAGTGGTTAATATTTGCTTGGAGAACTCGTACAGCCATTAAAGAGTGTCGGTCTCCATTGTCCCTTCTGTTTCTAGCACCGCTACCGTAGCCGGCGCTCGCTTCATCTTAGGCCCTGTTTTAGCTTTACAGGCTTTACTGCCAGCGATATGGTTGGCAGATTGGCCTGATTCCTCACACACTGGGCAGTGCGAAGGGAACGAGCAGTTCTCTCTTTTGTGACCTTGCTGGCCGCATTGGAAGCAGCGGTCTGCATAGTTTACCGTTGAAGGACAGGAAACTCCAACGTGCCCATCGCGCAGGCATTTATAACAGCGCATGGGCCGCGCCTTTAGCAGTTTAACCTGCGCCGACGACCAGCCCACCTTTAGTCTCCTATCCTTCTCCTCCACCATAACTAGTTTCTCCACCGCGACTACAGGGCAAGAGATGACAGCCGTACCAAGCCCAGCATGGTCTTTTCGAATGGCTCCCACCCGGACGTCTGCGGATGAGCAGCCTCCCTTCTGTGCGACGGCAGCAATAATTTCTTCTTGCGTCACCGAGTCGTCTAAGTCCAAGAGCCGTATCTCGGCGCACTTTACTGGCCTCGAGATACGGACGTCCTCTAATTTTAAGGTGGCCCTGAGTTTCTCGGCCAAGGCATCCGCTTTTTCGCTACTAGTGGCTCCTGGAACCTGCAGCATACGGGCGCCCGTCACCGTGATCTTATGACGGACTCCCGTTATTCCTAAGTCTTGCAGGCTAATGTTTTGTTTAGCCTGCGTTATTAAGTCACAATACGTGATCCCCTTTTTAAGTGCACCAGGCTGTAGGGTCAACACGACCGCTGTCGAGCTCGGTGCCTTTAGTCTTGTTTTGTCCCTAGCCTGTTGTTTTGCCACCTTCTTCTGTGCTTTCTTCTTTGCCTGCTGCTGTTTCTTCATCTCCCCCACAATTTCCCACTTTCCCTGCTCTGGATTGGGTCTGCTAGGTTCGAGGAAGACAGAGGGATTCTCAGTTACCGGCCTGTTTTTTGTCGGCTGTTTTGTCTTCGGGGCCCGGTTTTTTGGGGCCGTGGACGTGGAGGTTGACACGATCGGCCTCTCCGTTGTCCTCGTTGGGGAAGACGTTTTTGGTGCCTTCGTGGTTGACGAACGCGTCCTCGCCGCCTTGTCAGCGTATGTCGCCGTAGTAGGCTGCAGGACCTGCGCTGGCATGCTTTGCGAAGCCAGAGGAGGTCGAAGCATTTTGCCTTCGAGGAAGGATACGCGGGCTAACACCTTACCGATCTCCTCCCGAAATACCTTGATCAGAGCTGACTCCTTGACCTCCAAAATTTTGTTTTCTTCGCCGGAACAGGGGCCTTTCCTTAGTGAGGCCAACTCTGCCCTTATGTGTTCCACTTCTTTGCGTAGATCCACCATCTGCGCCTTGAGGCGATCGTTTTCCTTTATAAGCTGACAGGTCTCCTCAGATGTCGTTCGCTGAAGGAGAACCTCAGTCGCCTCCTCAATGAAGGTCGCCGCGTCTCTAAGGGTCTTCTGGCTAGTAGCCTTAAGACCCTTAGAAACTTTTGCGACCGACATTATAGACGAAACAGCATCCCTCACCTTCTTTTCAATATCCTCGGCTATGAGCTGGTCCATCTCTAGCTCGGACGCCAAGGTTGCTGCGACTCTGGGTCTTACGGCCCTTGCTGTCTCTTCAGTACGCCTATCTTCTTCGGTGGTCTGTTGTTCTAGACAAGAGACCCGCTTCTTCGTATCTGTCACCTGACTGACCTTGCGGTAGCCGACGTACTTTCCAGTCGTTGGCGGCCTACCCCTTCCTCTCCTGACGGGTGAGACCTCAACGTCGTCCCCGCTGGACGCCGATACTTTCGGCTCCCGTTCCGCCTTGCGTTTCGTTGCCTGACGCCAGAATTTTGACGCCACACATTTGCGACTCCCCACACTCGATATGCTACGCATATCCACCCCATCCGTTGAATCGGACACGTCCCCTCCACCCACAACGTCGTTTTTGTTTTTTGAAATATCCATATGAAATCCCACGAGTACGGGAGAAATAAATCGTCGTTCTCGAGCAGCGCCCCCTGTGCCCGAGAAAAGTCTAGCATGACCCTTCGAGGTTTCGACCGGTTCCTCGTCGGGGATTTGCACTAACAACTGGAGACCCTCCAGCCATTCATCCTCTCGCCGTGCATCGCAACTTAGGATTAGGAGTTTTTTAAGCGGTGTCTTTCCTCGCGATCCAACCGTTTAAGGTCAGACCCCCGTTCCCGTAAGATCCACCCGATCTATCGTTGGGGTTACGGGCCGGCCGCGGTGGCCTTAAAAGGCCTTGTCCGAAGGCATGGTGAGTGCTCTCCGGACCCGCCGCCCCCTCCGCAGTTTTTGCAAGTGGTTTTCTCCACCGGAATAAAAAGGAGTTAGGTAAGAATGGGTAAGGATAGAGCAGAATGCTCCTTGAGGATGGGTAAAGGAAAAAAAGGAAAGGAAAGGAAGACACTGGCCGTTTGTCCGCCCCATTACGGGACGCAACGGTACGCCCAAGACCCCTGGTTTTCGTCCGCGCCGGCTCTACCCCGGTACTGCAGAATGCAGCATGCCCCTATCCGCCACCTGGAGACGCGCCCGATAGCAGTCCAGGAACTGCTCCCGTGGGAAAAACCGTCCCACGGCGGGGACTCCAGCCCCCCTAGCCAAGAGACATCTACAAACGATAACGATAATAGAAATCGCTTCAATGACATTAAAAGTATGGAAATGACATTAGCAAGTTTTCTTTTTATAGATAGTTTTATTTATCTTATAAGTTTTTAGTTTAGTTAGTATAATTAATATAGTTTAGTATTAGGTGTGTATAATATAAAAATTATGTATATTGTTTACAAGAAATAAATTTCAAATATAATGACATTTGTTTTCGATAATATTTTCAGGTGACTTAGTCTTGTCACTTTCATACATTTAATGTCATTTAAGCGATTTCTATCACCGTTAACGCTTGTAGAAATGTCACTTGACTAGGGGGGCAGTAGTCGATTCGCAATTTAATATTGTGAATTAATTTTCAGCGTATTAAAAAGAATTTATATTAATTGGAGTTTTATTTGTTCAACACGCAAAACCGCGGGTAACGGCTAGTACCATACACAAACAGATATATTTACTCAGTTCTATCAAATCCACCACGAGACGTCAAAGTCAGCATTAACTAATCCCCAGTAAGCAGATGTCGGCTTTTGTTTAATCTCGAAGTTAGCCAATACGTCTTGTTAGATACGTAATTAATGTAGCCAGTGGTTCTACAATGTGGTTCAACTGAGATGTTTACTTGTATATACATACAAGCAGTCCCGTAATTGTCCGCGTATGTATCTGGTAATTATAGGACCATTATGCTATCATATGGCTAATAATACCTACCGTAACGTTTCATCGAAATCTGGTCAGCAGATTTTGCTTTTTAAATATGATATGCAGTGATTATATTAATAGGTATGTCGGAGAGAAATAGTAGAAATTTTATGTCTTTAACAGAATTTATTAAATATAAAAAAATACGATCTTTACTTGGTTGCTCGGATTAGTTTGGCTTATATAAATAAAACTCATACTTTAATAATAATAATAATTTAAAAATAGTAACCTCCAGACCGAATTTCGGCTTCGGCGGCCAATCTCAAGAGAGATCAGCCATGTACGCAGCAGATATTATTGTGCACAAGTGTGAACGCAGTCACAGAAGCACTCTCTGTTACTTCTACCTCATAGTCCGATGGGACGGCAGACCGACACGATCGGAGAGGGATCAGGCGCAGGACCTACATATTTACGTGCTTTCCTAGGCAAGGGGGAGGAAAAACCGCGACACTTCTTGACTCCGAGCAGTACTGAGAATTTCTAAACCCTATAAGATTCGAACCCGAGACCTCGTGCACGGTAGTCGCGCTTGCGACCACTAGACCAACGAGGCAGTCAAAACTCAAACTACTACTAAATTAACTAGTAAACACGTAAAATATAATATTGAAGAGAAACTAACTAATTAAATACGCTATACTATAATATATAGTAAAGCAGAAGAGTTTTTCGTTTTAACGCGCTAATATCTGAAACAACCAGTCAGATTATAAAACTTGTTAAAAAGCCAGAAAAGCTCATAAGAAACTAAAACGCGGACGAAGTCGCAGGGAACAGCTAGTTGATAATAATAGCCTATTTCTACACCTAAGTATTTAGTTATTCCAATGATGTGCATTCGAGAACACATTCTGAGGGTTTACTGGCTGTCTCTAGTAGACAACCCAAGCGATTTCGACTGGATAAAAAATATATTTAAAAAAAAAAGAAACAAATTTAATAGGTATCGGGTAACGTAAGTGACCGACTGCCTAGTTGATCATCAAGGTTCAACGATACGACATTTTGTGCATTCTTTAGTTAGTCTTAGTTTTTTCTTTGGAAAGCTATTATTGCTTTCGTTGACAACCGCTTTATCCAAAACGCCTAAAGGTTTATAATATGGTTGTGTAATAAAATAAATACCTACCTAAACGTTTCGCATTTCGAACGATTTCTCGGAGGATATCTTAATTTTCCTTGTTATTTGTTTCACGATAAAGATATGGCTTGTTCCTTTTAGGGTTCCGTACGCAAAGAGTAAAACGGGACTCCGTTGTCCGTTCGTCCGTCTGTCACTAGGCTGTATTTCATCGACTCGTATAGTTAGCCAGTTGTAACTTTCACAGATGATGTTTTTCTGTTGCCGCTATAACTAAACAACAGAATAAAATTAATATTCAAAGGGGCTCCCATAGAAAAAACAGTTTTTTTTGCCGTTTTTATAGATAAAGGTACGGAACTCTTCGTGCGCCAGTCCGACTCGCACTTGGCTGGATTTTTATTTAGGAATGGAGTATAACTAATGTATCCATTACAAAAACAATAATGTTAGTTGTGATCATTATACATTAAGTTTACCAGTAAACTGATATCTTAAGTATACAAAAGTATGTTGCTAAGTATCCTTTTCAGAGAAATAAAATAATTTCAGGAAAAAATGCGTTTGTTTTCGATAACCATCATCGGTCTAGCCTTTTCCCAAGCTATGTTGTGATCGGCTAGCAGTCTTTCCAGATTTAGAGCGACTGCCTATCTGACCTCCACTGCCCCTTGCTGGGATTACCCAGCAACTATCATGGGATACTGTATTAACAGTATCCCATAGTAAGACTAGTTGTCAGAATCGTAATGACTTTACGACTGTCAATGATCACTGTATGGCATTAGGGAGTGCTTTCCGAGGTATGAAGAGATCTCGGTATGTTTACAAATGGTCACCCATCCACAGGCCTACCGCGGCCACGGTGGCTTAACTTTTATTTTAGGTCTATCTCGACGGCTTACAATTAGCCACAAGCCCCTGCATTATTTTTTGTGCTAGATAATGTTATGTTTAATAATATTAGTTTTTCTACATGCAAATCACATAATTAAAGATGGAGTCTATGGGTATACAAACTAAAGGTAGAATAAGAATGTATAAAATGTGCTATTACAGTTGTAAAAAGATATTTTCCGATAACAATAATCAAAATAAAACAAATGATGAATGACTTCCCTATATGTAAAATGTACTCTGTAGGTACCTAGTTGACATTCTCATTTTCTCATTGAATTTATTATTTGTTGTTGACAAATTGACATAAAATACTTGGCTATGGTAGGAAACTGAGATTCCTTGCCTTTATAAGCTGCTTATTTACTCCTTCTCCCTATAGATGGCTACCTTCGATACATGTAAAACAGCAAGCATTGACACTTCAGAGATTTGTCCAACCAATTGATTCACCACGATTCTACTAGATGGCGTTACGTACTACGTAATCTTACACAAAGCAAACCAATCCACATATTTTGTATGTTAATTAAAAATGTTATTTTATGTAGTTGCCTATTCAATAATATTTAATGAAAAAAAACTTCGAACTAAGTATGAAAAGCACAAGGTATTAAATAAATTTTCTTGGATTACGAAAGTTTTGCCAAGATTTGAGGTGACTTTTAAGTATGTACCAATGTTTCGTTAAGAACCTTCAAGTTTAGATGTATATGGGCTGATTTTTTCATCGCCAGATAACGTTTATTCGAGGAATTTAAATTGACGTAAGACAGTTCTTGTGTGAATCAATTGTCAAAATTTCAAAGTAATATCTGACGATGGAAAAAATAGCTCTAAGAACACCTTTTTACTTATAATATCATTGTCTAAGAACCCTAGACTTTAGCAGAAAGATGAGATACTATATAAATAAAAATTTAGTGATTCAGTTAAAATATTTTACCAAAACCATCTGCAACCTAAGAAACTTTTTAAAAAAGTAATTAACGAGACCACAATAGTTCTGCTACAACAAAAGGCTCAACAAAATATAGTACCTAACAACAAAGGCGGTTATTTTAACTCAAGAAAACCAAGAAACACGAACCCAGTAATCCGTTATAGAAATCTCTATATCGACACGCAAACAAAATTAGTGGATCTAACTATGTCATTTTTAACCTTAATATGTCGGAATAGGGTCTTTTTATATAATAAAATGGACGTAATTTGGTAATTTCGTATTGAACAAGTCACGCCTATTTGTAATTTTTTTGTTTTGTATAAAGAATTTTCGGTACCATTTTGACAGTTTTCGATTTATTATAATAAATTTTGTTGGTGATTTTTTTTGCTCGCATGTGTATGGATTAACTTAAGCGTCTGTGGAAGTTGCTGATTAAACGCTTTAATAGTATAGTATTTACTTTTTTAATTGACTGCACGGATAGCCGAGTGGTATAGGTCACCACGCTAATTACCACTGTGCGCGACGTGCTGCGGGTTCGATACCCGCATGGGACAAGCATTTGATTTGTGTGATCCACAGATGCTTGTTCCAAGTCTGGGTGTTCTTTGTGCATGTGATTTTAATGTTTGTGAAAAACCCCGCGACACAAGGATTAAATTCATTAGTGCGGGCGTCGTTTTTTATTTAAAAAAAATGTCACTAGGCTAGGGGGGCTGCAATCTTGCGCACTGAAACCCGTTCCTTGAACCGCTACCACCACGTCACCACGACCTTTTTTTTTGCGGGTTGAAACGCTATTGCCTTCAACCCACGCTGAGGGCACAGCGTGGGGATATGTCGAACTTGCACCGACTAAAAACACCCCGGTCCCGTCCTTGCCTTTGCTGGAGCCGCGGGATCACTTACGCAAGCTCTACGCAACTCCAGCAGGCTTCGGTCTCTACTGGACCCCATCCAGAGGGGTGGGTGTATAGTGCCCACCCCTCACTCCGTACGAGAATAGGCGTGTGGGACCTCGCGCCTGTATCCTCCGACGTCACCACGACCTGAACATGTTTTATTAGGTCCTGAATCACATTCTAATTACTGGTATATTAATTCAGGGCCTTAATGTGGAAAATGTTAAGTCATAACGACCTCTAAACTGGTGGCAGCCTTGTCTCAACTTTCATTTCTTTTTATAAACTACTTCGGTGTAATTAACTCGAAATCGTGAGAACCTTGCGTGTAGTAGTCGATTTATTAAAGTGCCAAACGATTATTAAGTTGGAGTTGAACGTCAGAGCGGTAAGTTAATTATTTATTTCGATAGTCGACGGAATATCGATGTGATGTTGTTTTAATATAGATATAGCATTTTGGACTATGGTTATTAATAGAACGGACAATTTAACTGACAAACTGTTAAGTTGTTAAATTAAGTTGAGCGATTGTTGTTTCGTTGTTATTAGTCCGTTGTCCCACTGCTAGACAAATGCGTCCTTTAAGTCCCTTATACAGGATTATTTTAAAAGGAGTGCGTATATTCTGCGAGATAATCAGGTGCATAAAACTGAACAACTTTTCCCAAAAAACGTAGGTTGAAATATTAAAATGTACTAACTTAAAATGCACTTATTTTTGCACATGTGCGCAAACATAGGTGCACTCTCTGTTCCTTTACTCTCGACCGATGGATGGGGGCATACGAGATAGAGGTCAGCAGACCGATTAAAAAAATGTCCTAACTCACTTCGCCACACTAAGCGATTCTCATACTCACTTCACTATTCACTACACTTGTAATTTTCACCGTATTCCCTCACGGTCAAGTGGTGTAATTAGATGATCGAAATCTCGGGTGAAAAGTTTTGAGGTGGGCTTAGACGGGTCTTGTTTTCAAATTCAAATTCAAATTCAAATTATTTATTTCAGATTATAAGCATCCATATTGTGTTAGTATAACTTAGGCTAATGTTAGTATCATATTTTACAATTAATTAACATTGGTATTATTTGGATAAGTGCGTCTGAACACTTACCCACCTTCGTATCAGGGGAGTGTCCCACCGATCTGAAAACACATTCAGGATGCGATTGGAGGAGGAGCGCAAGCGCTCCATCATGGAAGCGCATCGTTTCCGCATAATCGCGGCGAACCCGTCGACACACGCTTCCGCGAACATCCCTGACGCGCTACATCTCCACGACAACCCCAACAGCACCCTGAATGCGTTATTATACTGGACACGCAGGTCGCTGTATGCCCGCAGGGTATACTTGGTCCACAGGCTGCACGTGTAAAACGACTGGCAGAAGGCCTTAAAAAGCATTATTTTTACACCGTCAGTACAGCGTGCAAACCTGCGGGCCAGCATGCTGCACCGGGCAGCCAGCGACCTGCGCTCTCTGTCTATGTCTACATCATCTTTTAAGTCTTCAGTGACCCAGTGACCCAAATACTTAAATTTCGACACACGACCTAAATGAAACCCAGAGAGTGAGAGTTTAGGCAACTGTTCATAGGTTAAGGTACCTGATTTAAAGACTAACCATTTACTCTTATCAGTATTGTATTTCAGTCCATGAGCCACTGCATAATTTTCACAAATTATAAGCAATTTCCTCATTGCACTAATAGATGGGCTCAGCAGCACCATGTCATCAGCATAACTAATGTTGTTCACGCAAACACCGTCCACATGACAGCCGATTTTAGTGCTGCTGAGCCTACCTATCAGCTTGTTTATATATAGGTTAAAAAGACGGGGGGAGCTTAGCCCCCCCTGCCTAACCCCACAATCTAACCCATATATGTCCGAATATGAGCCTGCCCACTTTACTGTGTTCTTTTGACTACTGTACCAATATCTGAACAATGATATTACATCAGCTGGGACAGTAGTGTCATGTGTGAGCTTGTGCCAGAGTAGGTCATAATTGACCAGGTCGAACGCCCTCGATAAATCCAGAAAACATGCTATGACAGGAGTCTTTTTGTCTGTATAGTATTGGACAGTCTGCTTGAGGCCTAATATTGCACTTTCCGTTGACAAGTTTGGTCTAAAACCAAACTGACCATCCTCGAGAACGATATGTTTAGCTAGAATTTTATCAAGCAGACTATCCAAAACCTTAGCACATATAGTGGCAAGCGATATCGGTCTATAGTTGGAAATATCGGAGGCATCACCAGTCTTGTTCTTAATCACCGGTACAACGATCTCGGTTTTAGTAACATAAATAAATCTTTGTAAAATAATTTTACTCAATTTCAAGATCATAAAATTATGTCTTCGAGACTAGTTACTCAATATAAAATCTTTTTTTAAGTTGCAAAAAGGGTATTATTAAATTAAATAAGATAATAGCTCTAAGCGTTTTAATGTTTGAGAATGAAAACAAAATCAAACGAATTATTAAAAACTGTTTCTAATCTTGCGAGGTAACAGGTGTTTTCAAATAACCCTGTATAATTTATACTACTTACTTTTAAAACTTACCTAAACAAGACATTTACTTGTTCTTAGCTGAGTACAATAATACAGGCCTATAAACGTCCCACTGCTGGGCAAAGGCCTCTTCTCATATAGAGAAGGGATGAGCATTGATCACCACGCATGTTCATTGCGGGTTGGCGATTTCAGATTCTAATATTTTGGAATTCAGGTTCCCTCACGATGTTTTCCTTCACCGTTTCTCAATGATGTCTTAGAATGGTTAAGAAAGTACATATAACTTTGAAAAAGTCACATTGGTACTTGCCTGGGTTCGAACTTGCAACCATGTGCATGCGAATCCGGTCATTGAACCGCTAGGCCACCACGACAGCTGAGTACAATAAAGATTTGTTTTATGTTAATCTCGAGGACGCTTCGACACTTGCTTTAAGAATTACGTACTGATAAGCTATGTAAAATAATGATTATTTTATGGGAATTACTGAGGAGATTCATGTCTATCCTTCTTCATAGAATTCTCATTTAAACAGAGGAAATCTAAAGTATTTTTGTTCCGCTGGGACTGGTAATGGATTTTAAGCTGAACTTACACGATATCTGGATCTAGTAACATGATCTTAAATTGAGACTTTGCTTGAGTATTTATGTTTATTGACAAATACCGTGAAATACTAGTAAATAAGTTGGTGAGATAAGATACATTTATGTATGATGTACACGTTTGAAATAAAAATGGGAACTTGAAAAAAATTTAGATCCGTCTCAACATAACAAATCTATCCGTCATTCTAAGGTTAGCTGACAGGAATTGAGTTGAGTTCAGCCTCTGTGTATCAAATGTGTATTTAGTGGCTTTTTTTGTAAGTATTAATATTACAACAAAAAATAAGTTTTTTTTTTTATTATGACAACCTCCGTAGTCGATTGGCGTACACACCAGTTTTCAAAGTATCGCTAGCTCTGAGGTCCCGATTTCGGGTCAATGTAGAAAAAAGAAACACTTGTCTATATTGTCTCGGATCTGGGTCTTTGTGGTACCTTCGTTGTCTCTGATTCCATAATTAACACTTGACAAGTGCTTCAGCTACTTACATTGCGTTCGGATCAATCTATGTGATGTTGTCCACATTTATTTATTCAATTTTAATTTTTGTGTTAAATCGCAGCACGATGGCAGCTGTCGTAGTTTGTAACCTCATATGTTTTGTGTCTATAGATACTACAAAGTCTACAAACCTATACAAGTCGTTGTAACCTTTATTGAGATTTTTATTTTTTCTTTGTGTAATTAAGTTGTGTACCATAAAGTATATTCTGTACCATATTATATACCATACGTAAACTCGAATAGTAGGTACCTATAGTAAGTTTCGGTGTAATTAAGTATGTGTATCAAGTGCGATCCTAAACAGAAGACAATCAGAGCTGCGCTGACACCACTAATCATTACAGTCGACACCGAAGCTCTCCCTGTATACTAATCAGGACACAATACAATTACAACAGAAGTTAAGCTCTGCACGAGACCCGGACAATGTTTATGTATCGTGTTCAATTTGCATACGGTTAAAAATGTTTGTTTATTTATTTAAATAATGTAGCTGCAATTGGTAGGTTTTACTGTGTAAAAATTTTATTTATTTGCAAGACGATTTTATCCGCATAAGTGGTCTCCCGTGAACTTATATTATTTTTCTAGTGTATTTTTCATTGTCTTTAATATTTATTCGTCTATTTCGTAAGGAGACAAAACCTACAAATGTAGTATCATGAATGAATTATAAGTGTTGTAACTAACCTAACTTAGTTATATACACGTATATGTTTAGATATATTTATTTATAACTATGGAAGACTAACAGCTAAAAAAAACAGAGTAATAAAGTAAATAGTAAACAGGCAGCCCAATACTTTATAATATCATCTACACTAATATTATAAAGCTGAAGAGTTTGTGTGTTTGATTTGATTTGGGAAATTCTATCAGTGTTAGCCCATATGTTAAGAAATGCTATAGGCTACTAATTGTCTTGATAACCGACGATCATGAGCAAAATATAGTTAACTAGCTTTTACTCCCAGCTCTGCCCGCGTGGGCGACATTTATCATGACACATTATAGCGTAGAGCCTTACTCAATAAGTGGGCTATCTGACAGTAAAATAATTTTTAAAATCGGAGTAAAATCATTTTTAAAATTGTAGCTTCTGAGATTAGCGCGTTCAAACAAACAAACAAACTCTTCAGCATTAATATTAGTATAGATTAATAAAAGCAATTTTGAATAATTTTTGGAAATAATTTTAAAGCTAGTTTTAGTTTAGTTTTTAAGTAACTTCCTTTTGCCAAGTAACCCCACCTGTCCATAACTACTGTTTCCCAACTGTATTGTATAAATAAACAGCTTCACCACCCTACAAGGGAATTTAAACCCTAACACATAGAGATAAAGTGCTAAATAATTTATTAGATCTAAGTAGGGTAGGGTAGATTTTACTAGGCGGTTCGTCAAATGCAATCAACGTCAAAATTAGACAGGAATGCCACAGATTATACAATAGGGAGCGATTCCTTTTTCCTACGTAATGTTTTGTGAATGTAAGGTGGTCCATACAAATGATTCTGTTGGCCTGTTTTGTACGAACTAAAGTAAATTAGTCTTCCTCTCTTTGTCTTTCTTGTGTAAAAATGCAATAGGAAAGAGATAGATGATATAAAACCAGCCAAGTAAGAGTCGGACTTGCGCACCGAGGGTGGTTCCGTACAAAGTTTAAAATTATTAAAAATATTATAAAATTATAATATGATGTAATTAAAAATTTAGGATTTTAGCAATTTTTCCTTTATCTGTGCTATGTACCGAATTTCAAGATTCTAAGTTCACAGGAAGTACCCTGTAGGTTTTGATTCCCTTGCGAGTGTCAAAAATATCTATTGATTGCGTTGGCTTAGAAGTTTCATTTTTTCACAGCTCCAAGGGACAGTAGACCTGAGTATTTCAGCTTGATACCTCCACGCATTCCTGAGAAAAAGAGTCTTGACGGACGGACGGACAACAAAGTGATCCTATAAGGGTTCCGATTTTTCTTTTGAGGTACGGAACCCTAGAAATCATTAGTTTTAAATACACCTTTCTATATTACTTTTAAGAGTACTGACTTATTCAACACTGAACAATGTCAAGCTATGCTAAATATGCCAGCCATTAAACTTTCGAAGTTGGTGACAAAGTAAAACCGTTCAATTATGCAAACTTATTTCTGTTTAACTAAAGCTTAGTAGCCTAGAGGTGTTGCTGTTGATCTTGAAAACTTAAGGGTGTGAGTTCAAATCTAGGTATATACTGCTTAAAATATATAATTATGCTATTTGTGAATTTGATTATAAATTTCGACTCACTTTTTCGAATCGAATAAGTTAATGAAGATACATGTTTTAAGTGGAAAAATGATTTAAGAATATTATAACAAGAAAAGAATTGCTTCGATAATAGTGATGGGCAAGATTCCCTCAATCTTGCCCATCACTATTATCGAAGCAATTCTTTCTGAGAAGGCGTGTTGGAAGAAGAAAGAAGTCGTGGCTCAGAAACATACGGGAGGGGACAGACATATGACGGGCCTGTTGGTCTAGTGGTTAGTGACCCTGACTGCTAAGCCGGAGGTCGTGGGTTCGATTCCCACCCAGGACAAATCTTTGTGTGATGAGCACGATCATTTGTTGTTTATCAGTTGTCTGGTTACCATAGTACAGGCTCTGCCTAGTTTGGGATCAGATGACCGTGTGTGAGATTGTCCCAAGATATTTATTTATATATCTAGCGCAGAAAATATTTCCGCGTGGTACAGGACCAAGATAAGTTTGTGTAATTAAAGGCCGACCTCCGGTAGCGGTGAGGCACCCTAAGAAGAAGAAGATTATAGAAAGGAGAT
Organism: Plusia festucae; assembly: GCA_950381575.1. NCBI lineage: Eukaryota > Metazoa > Arthropoda > Insecta > Lepidoptera > Noctuidae > Plusia > Plusia festucae. The sequence continues at coordinate 4,511,155 of OX494456.1, read as the reverse complement.
TCTTATATCATATTAAAGGACTGATCCAAATAAGGTTAAATAGAGAAGAATGGAGGAAAGGAAGGGAGGTTTTTTTCCCAGCAGTGGGACAACATGGGCATAATAATAATAATAAACAAGAGGATGCTGTTCAAAATATAGCTAAATTTTCTGATGCACTTATGGGAACAGCACCACGGTATAATAAAATCGTGTATTAGCCTGACTTCCTTCAAAGATTTTGGTACCCTGGTCCAGTTAGGTAAAGAAAAATAAAGGGAAAGATGGAAGATCAAAATTAACCGTGACAGAATCCGCTTAAAAGTAGTTTTATTTCAAACCCTAAAAAAGGTAGGTGGTTATAGAGTAAAATAAAAAACTGTTCTAAAATGATTAAGCAACTGTAGTTAGCAGATTTGATTCGATCGAGAAACGTCATTAAAACTTCGGTAAAGTTCGTATTACACGAAAATATCCGAAGCTAAGTACTACATTGGGTTTCATTTCACTACCTTACGTCCATAATTTGTCAAAGTCACCGACTTTTGTTATGAAACTAAAAAATGGGTTCAGCGAACTAAAATCGTGGCTACGATTAATAAATACGTAAATAACAAAAGAGGTCAGGTCATATAATGACCTCGGTATTATAACAGTTTGTGTCGTATCCATTGCTGGATCAATACCGCTTTTGGTGTGACCTAAGTGGATTATACGAGCAATGTATAACGCTGAAGGCAGTAGAATTTTGAACGATTTTTTGTTTGGTAGGAATTATGCTGCGTGTTTACTGGTAATGGTAATCCGTCATTTATTCATTCGAATGTCGAAAGTTTATAATTTCATTAGATTTGGTAATCCAAATCTTACTCTTTTTATGTTTAAGTGTACTTGAGCAATATAACTATTGTATCAAACATGTTCTTAACTCGTTGATGAACGTGTTAATTGCGTTTACAGATATTTTGTATTATTACGACATAATAATTATTATTTCTTTAACGCAGTCTTTGTTTCTTGTTTAAAAATGTTGTTACCGAATAATTTATTTATAATTATATTTTTTCATAAAGCAATTTGGTTCACACATAACTAGTATTCTTTTTAACCCGTCGCGTTATGCTAAATTTCTTGTTTTACGAGTGGGTTCACGTCAGAAATGCAATGAACCACATGATCGCAAGTCCGACACCCTAGCCACCCTAGTTTCAATATGTTTAATATAATTGTATGTTGTAATACTAATATAATATAAACTGCCTATCAGTTTACATTTCCATGTGTAGAGAGGCAGGTGACATAGTTTTCCGATGTTATTTAAGTAACCATTCTACATAACACAAACAAGGCCTCTGGGTGCTGGACCTGTGTCCCCACGTAAGCCTTTCAAAGGACCTGGTCTCTTCTCTTGAAGCTATCCCGTGATTTAAAAAGAGATACAAATATAAAATTAAAACTACTCCAATCCTACTCTATTTTGACTCCGTACTTCTCATATCCTATCCTATCAAGAAATACACCAATAACAAATATATAGAAAAATATACGTAAGGATCGCAGTTGACCGATTTTATTACCGGATCATTCCTAATACCGCCTTAGGGAGTTTGTCGCGGCAACAAACTATTGCCGGCGTTTCTGCCGCGGCAAAACTTTTAAGATTTGTTGTTGTTTACCAAACTTTGTTTGTCGTCGAATAATAAGAATTGGTGGGTAATGAACGCTGAAGTGTTCGGAGTTTAGTATTAACTAAGTTATAGTTTTGTTATGTTTTGTATCTGTAATGTTTGGGCTGTCTCTATCACTTCTATATGTGTGAGTTCTATGAGACAGAAGGACAAGTATGTTGCTATAATAAGTTGCCTTTTTGGAACGATGTTCCTTATGTGACTACACATATGACACAGTATAGCCTAAAAAAAAGTGTAAGATTTTTATCTATAGTCTATGTATTATGACTATACTGTGTCTTATGTGTAGTCTACGTGATGACTGTTTTTATTATTTCAGTTTGCTATTATTATGTTTAGTAAATCTGTTGTAAACGGCGGTAGCCTATTAGGCTAGAGAATCGACTTGCGATCATGTGGTTGCCAGTTTGAATCCCATCCATTGCACTACAGACGTAAACTCACTCGTTACACAAGCATTTAGCTTAGTACGAGGGTCACAGGGATACTAGTGATGTCTGGCTCACATTGCCAATAGGTTGTTTGTTGTTTAAAAGTTTTTTGTAAGACGAATATAAAAACTTTTAATTTTAGTTAGTAGTTGATTCCACGTTTTTCCTGTATCTTATGTTTACAAATCCTTAATCCGTCTCGGACTTTGAGAGAAAAAGAGATTCTTTGTGAAAATAATTACCTTATAATTAGTTTAGTATAATATTTTATACATTTGACCTTTCTGTCAAGAGAGACCGTGAACAAAGTTCGGTTCGTCTATAATACAATATTAAAATTAATTTAAAGATTTAAAATGTATAATAGCAGTCCATACTTTCCAGTTTTTCATTAATTTAAATTTGAATATTTATACCCAACAATTTATTTTAATTTCCCGTAAACCAAGCTTTAACACGTGTTTTACCCTACATATTTTTTCCTAATTACCTCCCTATAATAATATATAACAGCTTAACCCTCTAAAGCTCACACGCATTAAACACATTAAACCACGTCCCACTTTTATGAAACTATAATCATATAACAATATTCAAATGGTATTAAATTGTTGTGATTAGGTTGCGATAACCAGAGCCAACCTAGATTTGGTTATCAGATGGTAACCGTGCTGTGCCTTACAGGTTAAGTTTGGTACATTTACGACCTATTGGTTAAACGTTTGATGACTCTATTGCAGTAGAACATTTTCTGGATCAGTGCTACGTCTTTTAGATTCTTTTGCTTTCGAATTTTTTACGGCTAAATTTTTTTTTTATAAATTAGTATATTTGTTACATGGATTAATTCTATTTAAATTTCAATGCATCCTATCGTACTTTGGCCATACAGTGCGCAGAAAATCTAAAAAAAAATATTGTGGTGGGGAAATCATTCAACATTATAATGCTATATTATACATACGTAACAGAAGCTATATTTGTAATTTAAAAATATTCAAATAAAAAGCAACAGCTATTACAACAAAATGCAGTGCTTTTTACATTAAAAGTGCTTCATTTCGTTAATTATGCCACAAAAAATGCTAATTATAAGTCAATTGTTTTTACGTATGATTCCCTGAACTGAACTAAAGAAAATCTGCACATAACTCTCATATCTTCTAAAAAGTTTAATTATAATAAAAACGAATTTCCAAACAAAAATCCCAAAACTCAATCAATAAAAATAATCCCATGTAGGTCCTTGGTTAAGTAACCTTTAAAGCATTGATCCAACCTAGCTCAGAAATCTAAGCATTTTCCAAGCTACCGTATCCTCGATGCAAATCACTCTTTTTATATACGGAAGCTCAGATATTTTTAAAGAGAAAATCTTGAAGCGACCTGATATCGGAGATGTGTAATCGACCTTCAAGGCCGTCATACTTTGATCCCTATCGGTAACGATTTAATCCGATTGCATTAACTGTAATTTAAAAGTTTATGATAAACTATTTTCGTTTATTTTATGCGTCAAATATACGAGTACCACCAAAATTAAAATTATTGTTTTAGTCAGTTTTATTTATGTTACTTTTGGTTCATTGGTTTCAACAAATTGTCTGTACTTAATATATATGTAGATTTATAACTCTTATTGCAATTAACATAAAGGTTACCCTGAGGTGGAAATTAACACTTCATGTCTTAGCTATAGAGGGCTAACATAATACCCCTTTCGCGACTAGAAACTTGCAAACTAATGAAATCACAATGATGTCGAAGTTGTGTTTAACCCTCGTGCAGACTCATGTTATTATAATTAGGACATGAATAGGGCTTTATTTAAAAAGTAAGAAGTTGGTTTTAAAGGAAAAAGCGATGGCGACTATATTTTGCTGTGGGTAGAACAATATCTTCATCGGAGAAAACGCGATTGTACTTTTCTATACAAACGCTCTCGACTGTTTTCCTTGTGGTTAATGAAGTTAGAGCTATACATTTTTTTTATTTGTTTATAAATATAGTTCAAGTTATATCTACAAGGATATTTCGTAAGGAAAAAAAATAATTTGTTGTTTTGTTATTAGAACAAGTGTTTTCACCGTTATGTAACCAGCCTTACTGTAAATAATTTCAGTCTCGTGTTCACTGCAAAACTTATTACTTACTGTTTAACGAGTTTGCGACCACTGAATAAGTTTGTGCACACACTGTCGACATGTGATTCCTCGTTGTTTGTCAACGTGTTTATTGATGCATTTCAAAATATTGTGGATTTGTTTGATAGATAGTATGATATTTAGATTTAATTTATTTCTCATTACAAGAACAAAATTATAAACTTAAATCTGGATGCGGAAGGATCGGGTATTGTGGCGCCGCTTGGGAGAGGCCTATGTCCAGCAGTGGACAGCGATAGGCTGAGTTGATTGATTGGTTGAATAAAGTTAGCATTATTTTGTTTATGAAAAAACGGGACAAACGATATTAATATGAAAATCACCGAGATAATATTACTTGTAAAAAAGTTATTGTAAAAAAACATTAAGTACCTACATTAAAAAATCAATACACTAAACTTATAAGGCTTTGAAACCCATGATTTTGTTCGATTGACATAGACGAATAGAGATATATTATAGACTGATTTTATAATATTTTTATCACACCATTTCTATGATGCTAACGGAAAAGAAAGTTTGAAATAACTACAAAGAATAAACTAAATAAGTGGCAAATAAAAAAAGCATAGGAAATCGAACTTTAATCCTTTGACACAATGACGCTTTCCGAGAATGAAAATAGGCATTTTATATACAGTAGTGCAAAATGAAAATATATATATATAAAATTGAGCTTTAAGGGTTTGGAATAAACGTGCTTTTTGTTATTGTTTTTCGTATTTACCCTCGAAATACTAAATAAATACCAGCAAGACTAAAAACATTTCCCTAACAGCTATTCCGTTGAAGTCGCTTCAAATTACGTAATGGTAATTCAATGTCAAATCTCATGAAAGCTGATATGACGGGCCGTTGTATGGTTTAGGAATTTAGATGAAATAAGCTCGGTTTTGTTCTCGTAAATACGATTACCCGAAGAATTTTGGATGGATTCCCTTTTTAACCAACTTCAAAAGAAGGAACTTCTCAAATCGAGCGAATGTGTTCTTTTCTGCATTTTTCGGCATTTGTTGAAATCGAAAAAAAGTCTTATAAATTGATGAAGGCTGGCTTCACGTACAAAAATTGTCACGTTCCATCTGAGCCGAGCGTGCAAGTGAGAGCGCGGAACCAGCCAAAGAGAGGCACGATCGGCTTAAGCGTATGGCTTGGGACCATCTATCTCTCTTCCTCACCATCCGCCGATTAGTACGCGTGGAAAAGAGACAGTATGCGATTTTTTACCAATGTTTTCTTATTAAGTCATCACTTAAAATTATCTTCCGTAAGTTTTTTTGCTATAGATAATAATTTTAATTTTACGATTTAATTGGACGATAATTTTAAGTGAGAACGTTTTAAAAAAAAACATAGATGAAAAATTATAAGTTTGTTTTCTATCGATAATAATAAAAAAACTATTTATTATACTATAACTATATATTATATCCACTTGGAGGGAAAGTACACTTAATGCTAGAAATAACAAATTATGCTCAAAAGAATCACTCCTTTATTTTTAAAAAGACATAAAACTGCACTCATAGATTGTTGAAAATACGCTTGGCCACCGAACAATCAAACAGGCTGATATCCAAAAAATTTGTTCAGTCATATGAATCAACTCTTTCTAATAAACATGGTAAATTATGAGGATAATTTGGATATCTTAAAGTATGGGCAGACTATTTCGCGGAAGAAATAATTACAAACACATAAAAGTACCTTTTTTTTCTAGCCCACGCCCTATACTGATGTGATTTGACCGTGCAAAATAAATTCCTAAATAGACTTGAAAAAATCTAGTCTGGACATCTATAGGCGAAGAGTCATTGATAAGCTAGAAACGTATTTACCCTCTTTTATATAAAAAGTGAACACAATCCGTCGTAATATGAGAGGACATGGTTGGCGTAAGAAACGATCAGGTTCTAGAAATAGAAACAAGGAATACTAGACTTTATGAATTAGATTGACTTTTCATTTGGTTACTTTTTTTGGTAAACTAGCTGTGCTCCGCGGTTTTACTTGCTTAAATTATCATAGTTCATTAGAGAAGATAGCTGGAAGATATCACCTACTTAGGATCCAATAATTCACAAAATCAAAAACCAAACCCAATAGCAGCGCAGCAAGACTTTAAGTAATATAGATAATATATATAATATAGATAAAAGATTTCATCGAATTTTGAAATTTCGTTTGAATTTTGATTTTATTGCTTATTTTCTAGTTTAATTTAACACATATGCATAATTCATTTATTGATTGAAATATATGTGCCTACGCTAAAAAAACAAATGTATAATGTAGCATGTAAAACTTTCACACGATTAGTTAATTACAATGCAACCACTTAGACAATGTAAAACAATAAAACCAAACCAATTCTACCCTCAATTACACTAAATCAAAATTACGAAAATCGAGTATCGATTTCGTAGGACAGAACCAATAAGGTTGTACCTCGTACCCTATTATGGGCCAACCCATTACTGTCCTACCCAGTTAACAGAATCTATGGAACGTGAGCTAGCCTCTTGAAATTAGCAAGCTGTCCCATTTTTATTACAAGGTTCAAACATTTTCGGTATTTGTGGGTAGTTCGCACCGCTATAAGGGTTAAGCGTTGGAATACTATACTAAATGTTTTATTTAGACACCTAAATTTATAATAAGATATTTAATTGATATTTAACACGCTGCGCCCTGCGGTGTTACCCGCATGGCCTATGTGTTAATCCAGGGTCTCAGATACCTAATTTTATTAAAATTGATCTAGCCATTTGAATGTAAAGAGGTAACAAAAACACTCACACACACACACAAATTCTCGTCTTTATAATATTAGCGTGATTATACCTTTCTTTTGCTATTGTTTTGTTGTTCGAAAATAAATATAAAGCGTTCGGGATCTGTTAATGATATTTTTTTATGACAAGGCCAGTTTTTTTTATAGACTATGGTTTTATAAAGATATTCATTTATGGAAGTAGAATTTCAAATATGATCACTCGAATCATTTCCTTGACACTATACAAAAATATTTAAAAATGTATACCGAATACGATTTCTCTTACAGTATTTCAGTAGGTATTATTACAAGCAGGGTTCTGTAAATGATGTAATTAAAAATTAATCTTTAAGGTAATTCTAGTTACAATATTTTGAGAGCAAAGCAACTGTCCACTAAAAAATCTATTAATAGATATAAATCTATTTACATCGGATCTCTTCTCATTAACCAAACTCAATCCCGGATTGAATAAAAATAACACAGTTCAATAACGATAATCAACAAACTTAAAATCACGAACTAACGATCCACCCATGTTTATAATTAATATTTTTATCGATCTTTTTTTCAGATCTATCGACCTATTTCATCAAGTAGCTATGTATATTTTCCTCCACAAAACCCTATTAACTATTTCCACATATCGACTATCATGACAAACCAATGAAACATAAAACCGCCTTCACTAAACCCGAATAGAGATCCATTTAATTTTATATGTAATATCTATATGATACTTTCTCCATTCTAAACCAAGCTTATATGGACCGCAAGTATTTTTTTAATTCACGACACGTCCACACGCGTATAAGACGTCGATTTTAGTAGGGATTTGTCCTCCTGAAGATTATTTCGCCCCCCCTAGTGGGAGGGATCTAAATCGAATCGGTTACGTCACAGTCACATTAAAGCGAAGGCCTTAAATACAGAGGGAGAAGTACGCAATGAGAATAATTCTTTTGTTTTAGCGTTCATTTCTAAATGACAAGTTATATGTGTTACATTTTAACCGACTTCCACAAAAAAGAGGTATACAACCTCTTTGTGGTTCGACTGTATGTATTTTTTTAGTAACTCTGTTCAGGAACAAAACATTTTTTAGTTACGAACCAATTTATTGTAAATGTTATGATGATTTTCTAAAAATCTGAGCATCTTGGTCTGAGAAAAAAATATTATTATATAAGCACTTATTTTTGCACACTACTCGACTGTAAGATAATATTCCATTATCAACACACACTTGTGCCTCAACAACAGCGAAAAAAAAGGAACGCAAAAAAGAAATGAATAAAAAAAAACAGACCAAAACAACCTATATCCCCAATTTTTTTTCTGAATTCCTTTCTATTCAATTCTGAATCTCAAATTTAGTTTGTATTCAAGTGCGATCGGAACAAATATGACTCCGTGATGAATCAGTGAAATCCGCAGTTCTTGTGGCCTCTCCAAGGGCGAGATAGCGAGCTTTTCTTAATTAAGACATGGAACAGAAATGACTATGTTATTTGCATTGTCACAAAGATAACCCCTTTCTCTTAAGTTTATCTTGTAAGTCGTTATCGGTTGTCATTGTAAGTATTATTAGATTTTGACTAAAAGACGACATTTAAGAATATTTTACGTCAACTTATATGGGACTATATATGAAGATTACTAACGGTTCTCATAATAATCATTTATCATTATTTATTTGGTCTTGTGTAGGTCTGTATGTAAGGTCTATGTAGTTAGGTCTCTCTGTGTGTCTATTTATTTATTAAAACTTTATGCACAGTCTCACAACTCTACCAGTCAACCAAGGGTGGTGTAGAGACAAGCATGGTAGGTGCAGTTACATCGAGTGAGGTAGAAAAAAGAAAAAATATATAGTTATACTATAATATATATATATATATATATATATATATATATATATATATATATATTTATAATATATAATACACATAGAAATAATATATCGTATATGTGCCAGGTATATGCATTAGTCTCATGTATCCAGTATATGTATATGTATGTCCATAAGTCCTGTATATATCTGTATTTCTGTGTATCTAGTGTCAGGTATTTGTATCAGTGCCTATGCATCTGTATGTTGAAGTCTTAGTGTATGTATGCTTTCTAATATGGATCATCGTATTGAGTACGCTCCTTTAGATTATGCTGGGTTAGCACTTTACTTAATGCGCATTACTATTGATATTTTACTTATAATTAAATAAACTAAAGTCATTGAAGCTGGTTGTGTCATTTGACGGGCCTGTTGGTCTAGTGGTTAGTGACCCTGACTGCTAAGCTGGAGGTCGTGGGTTCGATTCCCACCCAGGACAAATCTTTGTGTGATGAGCACGATCATTTAATTTTGTTCTGTGTCTGGGTGTTATTTATCTATAATATATATGTATTTAGAAATATATATGTATGTTTATCAGTTGTCTGGTTACCATAGTACAGGCTCTGCCTAGTTTGGGATCAGATGACCGTGTGTGAGATTGTCCCAAGATATTATTATTTGTATCTCTTTTAAATCACGGGCTATCCTCAGTAATGAAAATACCCGGTCCTTTGAAAGGCTTACGTGGGGACACAGGTCCAACACGCAGAGGCCTTGTTGAGAACTTTACTCTAAAATGGGATGGGGCACCTACCAGGGGCCACGCATCCCTATGAAAGAACAGGCATGAGCGGCCCAAGGTAGTTACAAAACTATTGTGAAAATTATGGTATTAAAACTAATTTGGGCTATTGATATGTATGGGTTACGTGGATTGGTTTTCTTATATAAAATCGGAAAACTATGTCACCTGCCTTTCTACACATGAAAATGTAAATAAATAGGCAGGTGGTGACTCGCCGCTCACTAGATGGGCCCCCCAAACAACCGCCACTGCAGGCAGCAGGGGGCAACACCAGTGCGAGCGGCTAGGGGTGTCGAGCGGTGCGGCCCCGATTTCGCCATCGCGGGTCACAGTGTGGACCCGGAGCGGGTTTCCTCGTTATTACGCCATTAGACACTTCCACCCCCGAGCATATAGCTCTAGCGACCCCTCTCTAGCCAGCCAGTTAAGGCAAGAAAGAGCTGGGAGCCCTCCCTAAAGAGTGACTCCCTGGAGCAATAAATATTATTATTATTATTACACCACACAATTAGGACCTCAACATCACAGTCTTACCAATTCCAAGCCATCATTAACGTTATATCAACTTGACTTTAGGCTTAAAAGATTACAGTAGCTTTGCTAATCACAACTTAAACATTCTCCAATTTTCTGATAACTTCAAAGTATTACTTAAGTTACTTAATGCTATTAAAAGGGAACCCAAGTCTATAATAAAATCATTCGGTGCGTTTCTGCTCCCTTTTCGAACCTTCCTTATATCTCTAAATTTCTAGAGAAAGTTTTTCGCATAACGGATAGAATTTCCCTGAGAATTTAAGGATGGAATGGCTCATCTAAACATTTTCATATTGATGTCGTTGTAAGCTAGCGGCTAAAGAATTTATTTGTGTGCGAAATTTGCAGTTTCGAATCCATTACAGGCAAGCACCAATGTGTTTCTATACATGTACTTTTTTAATTATTCTAAGACATCATTGAGAAATCCAAATCTCAATCAATTGCAAACATCGTGAGAACTTGAAATTCGTAGGTAAGTGATGTCTATACTATAACAAAAACTACGGAGCATACGTTGTTAAAGTCAAGTTTGAAGATGTACCTGGTAGAAAACTGAGTGCTTTTTTCATGGAAACCCCTAAATAAGTCCCTAGCTGTATGTTCATATATTATGTGTTATAGCGCTTTAAGTGTCCCAAGGCTGATCAACGGTCTCTCAAATCGCTTCAGGCCCTTCGGTCATGAGCCGCTTCAAAACCTCTCCAGTTGCTTTCAAAGGCTATTTTTCAAACGCAAAGAGAAAAACAGAACTTAAGAATTTGTTTTTTTGTTTGTCGTGACAAACGGTGAAGCAAAATATTGTGAGGAAACCTGGACTCCAAAAATTCGAATCGAAATCGCTAACCCGTAGTGAGCCAGCGTGGTGATCAAAGCTCATTCGTTCCCAATATGGGAAGAGGCTTGTGCCCAGCAGTGGGATAATAAAGGCCGGTATTATTATAATGGCTCTTTAACATATTTATTTTTATTGATGATGTTATGAGATAAACTATCCTTTACAAAACGCTTTTTAAAAATGCTGAGATATAAATGTACCCGTATCGGGTATACAAGTAGCGTCAAAATTCCAGTTAAATACATTTTTACACAGTTTAATTTAACGTGTAAAGTTTATAACGAAAATAGCCGGGATAATAGATGTTTACTAAAGTCTTTCAACGAAATTATACACTCCAGTGCCTGTACTATGAAGTGAGGTAACATACGAATGTTGTCGTTGTGGAAGCGAGACAGCGCTACACTACGCATAGCGGTGTCTCGCTCACACGTTTATATCTAAAGCGTTCATGGTTAGCGCAAAAGAGTTAGAAGTTGGTAAAAACATTTATCTTCGTTAAAACTGAAGTTCGTAAATAGAGTTTAAACCTAGTTTGTAATTAGGATCTTGGTATTAAGTATTATGTTGTTAGTGTTTTATAGCTTAACTGTTTGTTAAAGAAGTAATTAGGATTATTACTCTTTAGATGTTTCCCGCAATTGCGCCCAATATCAGTAGGTTTTTTTTTTTTATTTTGCTTAAGATACTCTATACTTAGCCTATGTTAATATATACTTTTGAAATTAGTCAACCAGTTTTTGAGTTATTTGTTACAAAAAAACAAAATACTATAACTTCTCGTTATTATATTAGAATAGAGATAAATATTGCGGGTCGGATTAGTGCTGGCGTATTGGTGTTTTGATACGCAATTATTATATTTACCTACTAGTCTTTTTTATGATATACGTATGATATTATTTGTTTTACTGTACTATGATTTAAAAATATTTCTCACTGTTACCATGCACAAATTGTCAATTGCAGACTTTTATAAAGAGATTCATTTTCGTACGTGGCTTCTTTATGTATTGTTTTAAATATACTTTTAACTATGCATTTTTGCTTCATTATATTGTTTTTATTTAAATTGAGGACTTTGTTTGTTTAAAACTTTAATAAAAAAAATATATATATGGTTTTATCGTAGTAGATATCCAATGGAAATCTGAAATTTCGTTATTTTTCTATAAGAGACGAGGACTGTGCCCGCAGTGGAACATTTATAATTCGGCTTAATTATTAATATGTTATTTAATTATATGTGATTCGTAAAAGTAAAGTGTATAACGTAAATATATCATGCATTTCGTATTAGTATGTTTAGTATATATAAATAGTATGTTTTTGTGTTTACCTTTATTAGATTTTCTATCCGCCGGCGTCCCGTGCAGCTGCAGCCACGTACCTGAAACAAAGAAAACATACTCATTAATTAATTAAATCAGAGACCTAAACATTAAAAATTCTTCGAATTACGTGGAGACGGCTAACGAGATCCTACTAAAATTAAATAACCACAAAATAATAGTACTCATATGAACCGGAATTTATGTGTTATGGCAGCAAGAGTTTAAAAAAAAATAGCATTATCGAAAAAAGTTCACCCGTACCCCACTTAGCCCGTTGCTAAGTGTAAGCTGTAATAAAGAATAAATCGCGCTCGCCGCGGTTGGTCCGTGGATGGGTGACTATTTGTAAACATATCGATACCGGCTTAATGTGCTTTCTAGGCACGGAGGGGTCTCGGTATGTATACAAATGGTCACCCATCCACGGACCAACCGCGACTAGCGCGGCTTAACCTTTATTATCGGTCAAACCGTACGCCTCTCCCAAACACCAATACTAGTAATGTGCTATAAACATACATAAATAAGCTATAAAAAATATATAACAGTCAGCCCCTTTGAAATATTGCAAGCCGTTTGCGAACAAAACCTTAGCTAAACAAATACCTAGGTTACCTAGGTCGTTCAGGTCATAGCTGAGTACTCCACAAATATAGGCTAGACGCAAGGTAACTTGACTGAGTGCGAAGAAATAGGATTATGAAAGTTACTTGATGTTATTGCGTGACGTTTTGTAATTATTATATACAATTTCAATGTGTATTAAGTATTATTTATTTATTACGGATTCACACATGCGGACGTGTAAATAATTTTCAAAAACAGTTGAAAAATGTTAACCTCCGGTAGATCTCGAGTTGCCACTACTAATTCAATGCAACACTTGTACCTACTTATCAATTATATTATTACTAGCTTCTGCCCGCGACTTCGTCTGCGTGGACTTTGGAATTGGGTCCAAAAAGAAATGAAAAATGGAATATAATTTTCACCCGTGTTATTATAAATATTAAGTATAAATTAAGTTTCAAAATCGACAAATACTATAAAATCTGTTATTTTCAAAATTGCAATGAAATGTTAACCGAGTGTGGCTAAATAAAAACATTATTTGAATTGAAGCCGGCTTGCGATAAACGCTCTTAAGGTGATACAAAAATGTCTTATTAATTACTGCAGGTATGTAGTAAGTTTCGTCAACTCTAACAAATTCCACTAAGTTTTAAGAAATAAGTAAACGCATATTGGTATACATACAATTTTAATACATACATACAATTTTCAATCAACATACAATTTCTCGTTGCTTATTCAATTGTGTACTAAAAGGACTTTGACCCTTAACCGTCCATTTCATTGCATCTCGTCGCATTTAAGAATATCTAGAGCTAGTCTGAATAGTTCCTACCTAGAAGACAATTCTGCAGACGCTGAAACTAATGAAACGTACATAGGCCGTGGACCCCGCTTGAGCGCTCTCCAAGTCAGCATAGTGATGTGGTGATGATCGATAGTTTTTGTCGATAAAATGTCAATAATTTAAAATAACACTTATGAGTAAATACTTATAGGTTTGACAGCGACTTTAGGATGATGATAAATTAATGTCATTATTTAAAAAAATATATAAATTTTATACATTTATGCCTTGTTTATATCAACTGTGTAGTAGGCCAATCTTAACAGTTACTGAAGTTAACTCTAGAGAGAGAGTCAGTTTCTACCACTTCTACCACCAAATCTCACGTAACCCGCGCCCACTCCTAAAAATACGCATGATTTACAGATATGCACGATACGTGCAAAATTAATGTGTTATTAGATTCAGCGCGTTTATTAAACACCCGTTTTTTATATTTGTACAACTACTTATACGAGTACACAGTACGAAACAAATAAACACTTACTATAAACTTATAACTCAGTTTTAATAATCCAATATATTTTTTTGACAAAAAAAAATATGTCGACAGTTTCTGCACCATCACTATAAGAAACAAACGCATACATAGGAATACAAACGCAGCACAATACACACACATACACAATGCTCCAGCGACAGCGCTCCCTAATCTGGTTGCAGACAATTGCGGGCCGCGGCTTCGCCTGCTTTGTTTATCTTTAAAGCGTTTTATTTCTAGACAGTGAGTAGAATTTTAAGTATTGTCGTTATTCTTGTAGATATATGGCTAACTCTGTTGATGTAGTGGATTTATGAACAGATTTGTATGCTGAGAAGGGTAGGTTTAGTCAATAAGGGACCAGACTTAGAGTTTATTTAAGACTCTTTGATATTTTTATATGCACAATAAGTAATTTGTTCGTCTTTTACATAATTATATCACTCAAAACACAGTTCTATGTGTGGCAAAATATCTATTATGAGTGCATATATATATCTTATTTGTTTAGTTTAATAAAAAAAAATTGCTAATTCATTAGATGGCCTGATGACAAACTATAATTAATTACACTTTTGCGTGTTTGTGTTTGGTACATTCCAAAAAACAAAAGTTTATTTCATCAACTTTTACAACTAAGGGCCTATTTCACCATTGTCAGATAACTTTTATTCGACGAATAAATTGATGTTTGACAGTTTCTGTATGAAACAACTGTCAAAATTTCAAAATTATTCCTGGAATAAAGTTTTCTGACAACAGTGAAATCGGCCCTAAATCATTTTATCTTACGTTGGGACGTTTAAGGCTTATTTTAAAAAGTAATTTCGTATCCAAATTCATACAAACAAAGTATGTACACTTGTGGCCACTTCACAAATTGACAAGCTTTGTAAGTGATCCATTTCAATTTTCAAAACTACCAAATTGGAAGCAGGAAAATCTTCGGAATAAGCCTCGTACATCTTTCAAAGTTTTACACTAACTTAGGAATATATATTATATTTCGCGAACTATCTTCACGGCTATATTGACACGTGTCACCGATACATCACTAGAGGAAATAAAGTTTGACTACAAAGTTCTTGTTTTGTGTTCTTTTGATTCTTGTATTGTGTTACCTTTAAATGCCCAAGGCTAAATAAGAATAAATCAACGCGATGACTGTTTCCAAATCTTCTTCTTCTTCTGCCTAGCCTTTTCCCAAGCTATGTTGGGGTCGGCTTCCAGTCTTACCGGATTTAGCTGAATACCGTATTTTACATAGAGCGACTGCCTATCTGACCTCCACAACCTATTGCTAGGTAATACAGTATTCCATAGTATGACTGTTTCCAAATGATAATGATAAATTAGATTTTTTTTTAATGATTACATAGC
Source organism: Plusia festucae (assembly GCA_950381575.1). Lineage (NCBI taxonomy): Eukaryota > Metazoa > Arthropoda > Insecta > Lepidoptera > Noctuidae > Plusia > Plusia festucae. Next base: position 4,495,481 of record OX494456.1, on the reverse strand, counting down.
AATTTCGGTCGCACATTACTAGTAATCTCGTAAACCCCTCGTGCTAAGCTAAGATGCTTGTGTTACGAGTGGGTTCACGACGGTAGTGTAATGGGTGGGATTCGAACCCGCAACCACTTGATCGCAAGTCCGACGCCCTAGCCATTAGGCTACCTGGTACATGGTATAATTATGACAATTACATATACTGTGCACATGGTTTAGTGACGTGAAGGTGAAAGTTATTGAACAAGAATTTATATCGTATTGACACTGTCGCCAAATCGATCAATAATTCAGGGCATATGTGGAATAACGTAAGGTTATTTCCTACTTGGAAATAGAGGAAGTTATCATCAAGTATTAGATAGCTATTTGCATGAGAAATTGAAGTGAAATATGTTTTGAGTAACAGCTTATACGTACAAATCTATACTTATATTAATGAGCTGAACAGTTTGTTTTTTGTTTGATTGAACGCGCAATTCTTGTAACTGGTACGATTTTTAAAAAATATGTCGGTATTAGATAGCTCATTTTTCGAGGACGGCTTTAGGTTATTTTTCGCCGCGAAAACCGACACTCACGCAGGCGGAACCGTAAACGAAAGCTAGTTTTTAGAAACAAAAAGTTTTAAAATTAAAAAGAAACAGTATGAGAATTTAACTCCACTATTTACAAAATCTGCAATCAAATTAATTCACATGTTAGCGAAAAAAAAACATCAATTAAATTAAAAATAATTTCTTTTGACTGTCTATGCTTACTTTTTTTAATAAACTACCAAAATCATTTATATTGTCAACATAGAATCGTGTTAGTCTGTTCGTTGCCTCATAGCGACGGAACTACAAAAAGAAGACTGATAAAGTAACATGGCCGCATTCTGAAACGTCAGTTTGAAACTGCCGGTTTTTTTTAATGAGGTCTACTGCAGTTAGCCTGTGCGCAGGCTTTGACTGCTTCACCGGAATTTAACTGAAGTCGTTAAGTCTCATGCTGGCTTTGTCACTTTAAGGTGTGAAGTAGCGACAGAAATATTTAAGAAAACCTTAAAGTTAATTAGCGTAATATAATAATATCTTGGTACAACCCACACACGGCCGTCTGATCCCAACCTAGGCAGAGCCTGTACTATGGCAACCAGACAACTGATGAACATACTTATATATTTCTAAATACATACATATTATAGATAAATAACACCCAGACACAGAACAAATGATCGTGCTCATCACACAAAGATTTGTCCTGGGTGGGAATCGAACCCACGACCCCCGGCTTAGCAGTCAGGGTCACTAACCACTAGACCAACAGGCCCGTCAGTATTGGGGACTAGAGTCTGAAATTTGACTGACACTTTTTATCGCGTAAACCTATAAATTAAAAACTAGTTTTAATTTTAAAACCTAAAATGCCCTTCGAATTGTCCTTGTATATAACAGATATATAAAAACATAGGCGTTATGTTATGAAGTAAACAAAAATACATCACATTATTATCCACGTTACATAAGGTCGGTACACACTGAGTCGCCCCATCAATCATACGGTGACGGCTGCTATCATCGCTCCTGTGTACTATCCTTTATTATTATTATATAAATCTCATTATAGAAGTATAATAAGATTAATTTAGTAATCGATTCATATAATTATATGACTAGCTCAGCTCAGCCCCGTGGTTTTGCCAGTAAGTATGTGTATGAACTTCCCATACAAACTTTCAACCCCTATTTCAACCTCTCTTAAGGGATAGATTTTCAAAAGAAAAGTAGCCTATCCCTAGCCCTCAATAAGTTGGCTATCTAACAGTGAAAGAGGATATGGTAGGTGGGTTCAATTCCCACCCAGGACACATCTTTGTATGATGAGCATGAGCATTTGTTCTTTGTCTGGATGTAATTTATCTATATTATGTATGTTTTTAGAAATACATAAGTAATATGTTTATCAGTTGTCTGGTCACCATAGTATCAGAGACCTTGTTTGTGTAAAAAAAAATCCTTTCCTTTAAGTGTGTATATTTAAATACAACTGAGATCAAACTATCCGATGTGTCAATCCAGGCTGAGTACCTACTTGAATATTGAAACTTTATCAATATTAGTTATATTGTTTTTACATGAAGATTCAACACACATACAAGCACTCAAAAATTAACTTAAAAGCTTCAAAAGTTTCAAGAAACAGATATTTATTATAAAATATTTTTCAATGTAATCTCGTGTTTTACCCTCATATTCAATTCAACGAGCAACATCTCATGTTTGAATGAAAGACAAATACCACCTCAGTCTCCCCATGACCATGACACCTCCAATTGCGTCGAAACGTCGGGAACTAAAATCAAAATAAACCGCAATAGAATCCGTATAAAAGTAGCAATATTTCATTTCAATGTCAAACATTCGCGTAAACCTCAGAAAACAATCTTCATTTTTATTCCAGTTTTTTTTTCAATTCGTTACAATAACTTTGTTTTATATCCAACTAAACGACTCGTTAACCACTAAGCTCTGAGATCTACACATTCAAAGAATTCACTCTAATTGGTTTTGTTCCAGCATTTTTTCGTAAAAACTTTCCGAGATCAAAAGAAATCTCTATGAAGAAAAATACAAATGGCGGACTTATTATAAGATCATTAGTTGTAAGTCGAGATCTTTTCGGCTCTTTAATTAATTTTCGATAATAATGGAAGTTTTTTTTTTGTTTATTTATTACTTCGTTAAATAATGATACTCTTGTTACATGTTACCTTTTTGTTGTGTACCTTTGTTTGTTTTACTTTCACGTAATTAATAACATATAAGGTACGTGGTCTCCTTTGAAATATACTTTTTATTTCCTTTGCTACAAGATTAACGAGCATGATTTCGAACTCAGGTTGAGTTGAACATACTTGTTTGAAATTAAGGTCCAATGTACTATTAATAAAAAAAAATTGACGTATTAGCTAAGCCTCTCGCGGTCTACTGGACAAATACCTGTCCTGAGTTGTGCTTCAACTCACCGTACTCCCATCCACATCCAGTCCTACCCAACTATCAGGTTATCAATCCATAGAGCTGGATCCCTCACCACGTTTGTCGATTTGCGGTCTTTACCCGAAAATGTCTGCTCCATTCTGCCATTGGTCCTTCGATAGACATGACTAGCTCAAATAATTATAAGTTTTAGCAATGATATTATGTGTACCTATGGGTAAGGAGCAATTACGTAAAAATAAAATTACAAAAATAATAAAATACGAGCAGGTTTGAGTGAGTGCGAAATTCTTATTTATAAAACATAAAATAAGGGAACAAGATTAATTAATGCGGGTTAATTTATTATGCCAAAAGAAGCAGAAAGGGCAAAGTTGAGTCAAGAAAACTGTATTAAATAAATAGCAAACCTTTGCTCAGTTGTTTGAAAATGCGTATGTAATTACATCTATGTTTATTAACCAAATACAAAGTGCACAAGATCGTATAATACCGGCCTATAAATGTCCCACTGCTGGGCTTCTCATATAGAGAAGGAACGAGCATTATCACCACAATGGATCGCTGCGGGTTGGCGATTTCAGATTCCAATGTTTGGAATCCAGGTTTCCTCACGATGTTCGCGTTTACTAATTATCAATGATGATTTAGAATAATTAAGAAAGTTCATATAACATTTAAAAATTCACATTGGTATTCACAGTGATGATGGGAATCGAACCCGCAACCACATGATCGCAATTAGGCTACCGCCGCGCGCCGCTTCAAAAATACACTACAAATCTATACTACAGAAAACTATGAACGTATCTGTATCCATTTTCGTACAACAAACCACAGCCAAATAATAATAATAATAATCGTTTATTTCAGGCAATATAAAACAATGCAAAACAAAGCTTACAGAGGCCCATATTATATATACCTTACAGACTAACATACATACAAAAATATAAACTTATAACTAATAAAACTGCCTACTTCCCTAGGTGTGCCATTATATTATCTGGATATTAAACCTCGAACCATCAAATAGTTTATTTTATTTTAATAAAAAAGAACCGTAAACCGGACTTTTTTATTACTGAGTAATAAATTGATTGGGGTATTTTTATTGGGAATAACTTTTGAGTACCAGATTGACACACATATTTGCTCGGTTGTAGTCTATTCTATTGATACAGTTTATTACAGGAAGGTGTCATTGAAAAGCTATCTAAAAAGGGTGACATAGGTTTAAATTTCATTAGAAACTAGCTTTTGCTTGCGGCTGCGCCCGCGTAGGCGTTGGAAACACGGCAAGTATTTCAAATCGGCTAGTAGTTCCTGAGATTTTTTAGAGATTAGCGCGTTCAAACAACTAACTCTTCAGCTTTATAATATAAGTATAGATTAGGGACTGCGGGCGGAGTAAAATATTGTGATTTATCAGTATCATTCAATATTATCAATCAACGATGGGATAGCTCCTTAATAATAATAAATTATTTATTTGCATACATTATTATTATTATTGTATCATGCTATTCTACAAGCATTCAAGAAAACTATTATGATAACAAAATGAATAGAAATGATGAAAAAAAAAATGTTTTTTTTTGTAAAATGCTCTGTATCCTTATTTAAAATCGTTATTAGAATAAGTTTATTTATTTATTCAAGCGTAAGGGGTATTAAAATGATTAAATAATTATCAAACTGATTTCTCACTAATGACAATCTCACTCAAGATAGTCTAAAACAAAAAGTCTACATCTAAATATCGACACATTACTTGACGCACAAGCCTAGATATTTCTGTACACGTTTGGTTAATTTTGTGGTTCAATGATTTCGGATAGAGATGTGATGTGTTTTGATGGGTGTTACAGACACACGTCTATGCCTTTGAAGGTACGGAGATATCGGTAGCTGTCAACAAGATAAGTCGAAAGGAATAAGAATTTAGCAAGAATATTTTGATATGGAAATACGTGGAGGGCTACTGAAAATATTACAATGTAAAAAAGAATAATAATATCTTGGGACAACTCACACACGGTCATCTGATCCCAAACTAGGCAGAGCCTGTACTATGGCAACCAGACACCTGATAAACATACTTATATATTCATAAATACATACTATGGATAAATTACACCAAGACACAGAACAAATGATCATGCTCATCGCACAAAGATTTGTCCTGGGTGACAATTGAAACCACGAACTCCGGCTTAGCAGTCAGGGTCACCAACCACTAGACCAACAGGCCAGTCAAAAAAAACTTCTTCGTCGCTGTTTATCATTTGTATTACAGATATCATATTATACTCTCAATAGAAACTTATGGCATTTCGTTTTATTGAGATGGTTTGACCGGTTATGTTAACCCACTTTTACTGTTTTTAAGTCTTTCCCTCTCTCTCTCATTCGCGGCTTCGCTGATAACTTGACTGGAAACCTGACGAAAAAAGGGCGGCACTAAAATTCAAAACGTTTACGTTTACTTGTATAAAAGCTAATTTACAAATGTCACAAAAAAAAATTGTTAAAACTATTATTTAAAGATTCAATGGCTTAGTTACGCGCATTCTCGGGATCGGAGTCCTTATCTCGGGCGACACCGCCGCCGCGGCGTCAGCTCATGATTACGGATTCCTATTGAGTCTGAAACTAGTCGGGCGATCCCGAGAATGTGAGTAAGCCGTTGTATCTTTAAATAATTATGAATTCGTCTCACGGAGGTTATTATAAAAATATAGTTAAAACTATTTCGGTCACAGGCTTTTAAACCGAATCATAATTTTTTCAAGTGTTTAAAAACGGCGACTGGATCCGTATCGATTATGCGATGGAATTCAAAAGTGACGCATTCAAATTAAATTTATTAAATATTGAACAATCATTTTAATTATGCAGTGTTGTTTCGAGACCATTAATTGTTACATTATTAATGAGTTCAAGTAAGTTGTTGATGTTTATAAAATATATTAAAGTTCCAATTATACAAAATTTGTGGTTTATCGGTAATTATTTCATTATTTCAATTGTTCGTTGACTTTTTTGGATTATATTCTAGTCTATTATTACGAAACAGTATTTATTAGTTTTGACATAGAATAGAACCTCCTTTTCTCTTCCCATGGGTGTAAGAGACGACTAAGGGGATACCTTTTTGAGAGAAGTCTATTTTTAGCAGTGGACCGGAATAGGCTGAGTTGATTGATTTAACAGTATGTACTAAATCATTACACATACTGAATAATGGAGTAATTAATAAACAATTGGGTCATCTTTTATTCTTGATTTTAATGAATATATGCTGGCAGAGAATATTAAAATAATTTGAAATTTTAATAAGTTTTATCTCTTGACAAATAGAATTTCAACTGATGTGATTGGTTCACCAATAAACATGAACGTTTGAGCATGAATAAGAATGGATATAGAGGAAGAGGAAATAAAAGAAATGATGGTTGGATTGTGTGAAAGACGATAATATGGTCAGAAAGTATGTTACTTGTGATGACGTCAGAATCAGATAGAGAAGTATGAAGGAGACATTTTGCGCCGACCCCAAATTAAATTAGGTTAAGAACAGAAAGTCGTGGTGGCCTATCGGTTCATCGGTCGGATTCGTATGCATGTGGTTGCAGGTTCGAACGTTAGTTAGCATACTTAACCATTGGTTGAGTTAACTCGGGATCAATAAACTGGGTTCTTCCCCCAGTTTTTGAAAGAATATTGTGCAAAACTTAGAAGGAGTAGAAATCAGACTATAAAATGACTACTTAACTTCGTATAATACACATTAGCGTACTGTTAAGTAATAAGGCTTTTACTAATGAAGTCGTAAAATAACACTCATTAATTCTGAGCTTTATATAATTATTATCGCCGCTAACTCCACTTAAATTGTTCTAGCTTAAAATATTAGTCTAAGTTCACTAAAATCTTGATTTACATCTAAAAATAACATTAATATTTATAAATGAAAAAATCTTAATACTAAAGAATAATTAATTTGAGAAGAATAAACGGTTTACTCACGCAATTTTTTTAGTAAGCACTTTTAAATTATATTTTGAGTTGTTTTAAATTATGAGCCATTAGTGAAGGGATTTGCATGCACAAAGTTCTTAGATTCAAACCTAGATAAATATCAATGTGACTTTTACATAGTCATACTGAGTTGACTTTAGTTTTTCTAAGAAATTTGTAACTTTTTTTTGTCTGAGACCTTACACTGAGTTATTATTTTCTGATTACATTACTTTATTAAATTACTTGGATTTTATTTATACCCTACCCTATAATCACAATACAAAAATGCCATTATTTTTATATCAAGATTCCAATTAAAATAACAAATTCATTAAAACACAAAGCATTGATGAACTCAAATACGCATTCAGTGTCTACGAGCTACGCCGCGTAGCACTTATCAGTCAACTATTTAAATTGCTACGCGCTACGAATCTTTTATATTTTCAGAGTCTACGTTTACCATTGTTATTTATAAACCTCACGTATTTGCCTTTCATTTATTCATCGAACTTCAAAAGAAATAAACACTGAGAATTTATTGCATACTTACCTAAAATCTATAGGGTTAAAATTGCATCAAGATCTTGTTTAGTTTCAAGTCACGACAGGGTTGCACATAACATAAATTCAAATGCACGGGTCAAACGCGTAAGGTCGTGGAGGTGAACGACCTTTGGTGGTATAAAAATATAGTATGAAAACGATTATAAGAACGATGGTCCGAGATGTTTGGATTCATTATCTGTTTATGGTATTATGGGACGTGTCAAGTTAGAAGCTGATGGGTAGATTTTTTTTATAATAACATCTTGGGACATCTCGCACATTACCATCTGATCCTAAACTAGGCAGAGCCTGTACTATTGTAACCAGACAACTGATAAACATACTTATATATATCTAAATACATACATAATATAGATAAATTACACCCAGACACAGAACAAATTATCGTGCTCATCACACAAACATTTGTCCTGGGTGGGAATCGAACCTACGACCTCCGGCTTAGCAGTCAGGGTCAAATGTGATGTCTATGGTGAATGTCTGTCCTTAAAACTATTCAGTATCCATAGTATATAATGTGACAATTGGTTTGGTTACAAACAAATGACACATGATTTGACAGATCGTCGCTTCTTGTAAAAACTGGTATTAAGCTTTGCAGATCCATCCGACTTACAAAAGAACTAGGCATTATAAAAGTACAGTCAACAGCAAAAGTAGATGATGAATTGAATTTATAACTTTTGGAGTCAAAACTGATCACGAATATATCGATGGCCCCACCGAATAAACGTGTAAGTCAAAAACCACAACTTTTCAGGAAAAAATAAAAACGATTAAACTTGAATAAGGTAAAAGCACCTATTACGGAGGTATTTCACAACATTTGTAAGTGAGAAAGAAAAATAAGCATTTGTAAGTATATTTAAAGGTGCAAAAAAATTTTATCGTCAAAAGTGGAATTTAAATTTTGTATTGCTGTTGAGTCAATGTTTCTTTTCATGATATTTCTTATTTTAAAAAAAAGTTTAATAAGTCGAGTCGATTTTCCCTAATACGGAGCTATGATTGAAGTCAGAGCCTATTACTGCGGTAGACGGTTCCTAATACAGAGGGTCAGAAATAATATTTATTGAAGTGCCGAAAAAATATTAAAAAAGAGTTTTGGGTCAATACAATAAGGTTTATTTTTCTTTTTTAAATGAGAATGCTTATGACGTTCAGTAAAATGAAAAAATGAGCGAAGCCTTTCCATACAGACAGACTTTGCTCATTTTTATAGATAATATGTAAAATTATTTTTTCATCGGGTTCCGAAGGAATTTAAGAATAAGTAGGTAGTAGTGTATTTTTACAGATTTTATAGAATTAAACATACAAGTTTTATTTAGGAATCAACTATATCATTAAAGAAATAATGAAGAGTAATAACAATCATTCTTAATATAGTTTAGTATTAGGTGTGTATTATTATAAAAATTATATATTTTGTAATATTATTATAAGTTCTGTAAAGTGTTTATTTTAGTACGTAGTAATTGTATATATTTAATATATTTCAATAACCTTTCAATTATTTTAACGGAACCCTAAAACTTGTAATTTTATGTTCAGTATGAATTGGGCCGTAATAAGAGATCATAGAACCTAACACAGAGTTACCTGGAAATAACTACCACCGTAATAAGAAAACTACTCGTATTTTTCTAATCCTAATTCTGCCCCATCAAAATTTCGATAAACAAAGATTGTAAATACTTAATCAAACGATAACAGTTTTTTGGCTAAGATGTGTAAAACTCAAGTCAACAGTTGTACAAAATTAATGACTTGTGATGAATTAAAATACACCTTCCTATTTCTACCCCTTCTAAGTAACCAATATTTTGCACTCAATAGTTTTCATATTTAACTAGATTTCTAATAAATAACACATACCGCAGAATATGGTTTCTAATTCACGAAATTAATAATTATCCCAACTAAACTTGGAACTAATTCAATAAGTTAATAAATTGAAAGTTATAAACAATTAAATATGTCCCGTATTTTTCCTATTTCGGAGTTATACCACCGTATTAGGATTAATCTTTAAAATTCGTATCCTATTACGGCGATATTTTGTTTCTTATTTTTTGGGTAAAAATGAGTTACAAATATGAAACAAGTTATTTAAATAGTAAGTGTAATAGTAGGAAAATGCTATAAATAACACATAAACAAACTTGAACGGCTTATTAATACAAAAAACTTAATTTCTAAATACTAGTGTTCCTAATTTTTTTGTTCCGCGTTTGTATAGAAACCCCTCTCACGTCGATGCCGTGACACAGACTGATTGATTTTGTTATGTTCTCTACATGCTAAACTTGCAAACGTCAGTTAAATTATGAAGTAATAAATTTAGAATAAATAGTTTACGTTTTTGTGTACCTAAACTGAATAGAACAGGAATAAAACTCGAAAATAGAAATACCACCGTAATAGGAAGCGATTTTGACTGCCTCCGTAATAGGTGCTTTTACCTTAACTGTTGTTTGGTAGTATGTAGGGTTAAACAAATTATATCAAATTAAAGATAAAAAAATATATTATTACATTTGATTTAAATATTTTTTTTAATATAAACGGTTTTCCTACAATTTATGAAAAACAATTTTATTTTTTTATTCTTGTGAATTTCTATAACTAGATAACAGTAAACTTTCATTACACGGTTATTCGTGTAAAGTCTCAACAAACAAAACTAATAATATTATATTACACTATTATTCGACGGTAATCAAGCTTCTTTAATACCTAGTAACAAGCATAAGCACGGTTGTTTACAGTAACTTACTGCATTGTTTGTTTATTGTAAAGATAAAATGCATTTATATCAATGTTCAAAAGATCGATGCTCATTTATATAATATACTTTTGTTTTTGCATGGTGTAATAATGTTAACATCATTAATTATGTGAAAAGTTGTAATTAAACGAAAAAGGTTTAATAAAATAAGAATATAATCAAGTTACTACCTACTTGTATAAACACTAAATAATAATCACAATTTAAACAACTTAAATCTATTTCATGATTAGAAAATAGCTACCTATTAGCTTGAACTGATAACAAAAAAATAACTGAATCATATCGTAATGTGAAATACTTAATCTTCCTCGTCACTATCATTGGTGACAGAGATCGAGTTGTCCAAAGGAACTAAGTTTCTATAAATAGTTTGGTAATGGTCTGGTATGGCTCCTGGATCACACAAACTTATCAAATCCTTATGTAAAGAAAGAGAACTTGGTATTTATGCCCAGTAACTTTGGCATTCTCTATAAAACTATACATTTGATCGGGCGTTTATATAGTATACCTTTTCTTGGAACGCTCGATTGTAGCATGCATAGAGTCGCCTTCCGATTGGCTCGGACCTTTTTAAAAAAATCGATGTGTTATTTTTATCTTAAATTTTAGATGCGACGCAAAAGCAAACATGGCAAATACAAATCGATTGCATTGAATCGGAATAAAAAGAAATATTTTTATCCTTAACTCAACGTGAAGTTGAAAAAATGACCACAGGCAACTTGTTATTTCTATATAATAATAAAAATCAATAATAATAATATAATCCGCAGTGCAGCTAGTGGCGAGCTGTTTGTGAGTAGCGACACAACGGACCTGAGTGCTCCAGAGAGTCACTCTTTAGGGAGGGCTCCCAGCTCTTTCTTGCTTTAACCGGCTGGCTAGAGAGGGGTCGCTAGAGCTATATGCTCGGGGGTGGAAGTGTCTAATGGTGTAATAGCGAGGAAACCCGCTCCGGGTCCGCTACTGTGACCCGCGATGGCGAAATCGGGGCCGCACCGCTCGACACCCCTAGCCGCTCGCACTGGTGTTGCCCCCTGCTGCCTGCAGTGGCGGTTGTTTGGGGGGCCCATCTAGTGAGTGGCGAGTCACCACCTGCCTATTAGTTTACATTTTCATGTGTAGAAAGGCAGGTGACATAGTTTTTCGATTTTTTATAAGAAACCAATCCACGTAACCCATACATATCAATAGGCCAAATTAGTTTTAACACCATAATATTCACAATAGTTTTGTAACTGCCTTGGGCCGTTCATGCCTGTTCTTTCATAGAGCAGGTGCCCCATCCCATTTTAGAGTAAAGTTCTCAACAAGGCCTCTGCGTGTTGGACCTGTGTCCCCATGCAAGCCTTTCAAAGGACCGGGTATTTTCATTACGGATAGCCCGTGATTTAAAAAAGAGATACAAATAATAATAACTTTGGGGGATACTCAATACTTTTTCGAGATCAAAACATGCCACACAACACTATGCTTTTTATCAAAATTATTTTTCTCTTCTACATGCTACACTATACCGCTCATTTGTGTCCATCCATTCTAAGTACAGGCTATGCATTTTATATACAACATGTAACAAAACCCATGTCGGATCCAATAAAGGCGTATTCGTGGTAAAGTTCATGAACCGTCTCGCATAGGCGGCTTCTTTGACACAAAGCTGCAGGTAGTAAGTTAACTTTGAGGAGCGGTCAGTGTTGCTGTTGCCTTGGATCAGTTTTTATTTTGATTTAATTATTTTCAATTCGGAAAAAAAAATCTTCAATCCATTTAATGGCCACGTATACCTATGTGTTCGCAGTGCGATACCGAATAATAGTCTTAGGGATCGGACAGGTGTTTAGACACGTATATTCAATGTTTCACAAAGGTATTCTTTCTGGCTATCTTTTCTAACTTAGTGTGCTTCAACTCTTAGAATTTGGTTTATGTGGTCAATGATGCTGCTCTCAGTCTCTTCTGACATCTTTCTAGGTCCATTTTTATGTCTTCCTCTGTTATTTTTTACATAATTTTCGTCTCCTAACTTCTCAATAGCTGTATATATACTACTTGCTGTGTAATAGACAAAGTATTTAAAAACATAGTTTTGCAAATTCTATTATTCGAATCGTTATCATCAGGAAGTTGGTATGTTTGACTACTATTTTTTTTGCGTTCTACTGTAATTTAATATAACGGCGAATTATTTCATTCCACAATAATGACACATTAAGAATAAAAATTGTATGCTTAATTACACGAATAAACGTGTAAGCTGCTATTATACAAACTCGAAGAAGTGCACAAGTCTTCTCAAAAGTTTACTGGTTCTAACACGTTTATTCGTGTGAACTCGGCGACCAAAAAAGCGTTTAACAATAGCATATACTTTTATACTTGTGATATAATTCCATGATTTTTCCCTAGAATAAAGGAATAAAATGTGTGATATAATTCCATGATTTTTCCCTAGAATAAAGGAATATAATAGGCGTATTTTGAGTCAAAAATGTATAAAAAAAATTTAGAAGGTGCTGCATAGGTCAAAGAAACGAAAAATGCAACAAAAAAAAATTCGTGTAAGAGCTCTTGCACGTTTATTCTGTGGAGCCATCGAATTATGTCAACTGCACTAGTACATAGTAAATGTTTGGTATAATTTACAATCACATACGTTGAATCACTTCGACGCCACACAGTTCTGACGCGAATTCCGTTTATTAGTAATGAATTTCTGATTTTGATCATCTTTTTACTGAAATAACATTTCAAAAAGTAAGTTTATTATAAAATTTAATAGGTTTTTATTTAGCTTTGATTTGGTAGAAAAAGGAGTTTTGTTATGTTTTGTTCACGATCTTTAGCTTGATGGGTTAAGTTTGAGATGTCATTATAAACATTTCCAAAAAAAAAAACTACCATTCAAATTTTTAAGGAAACCTTAAAAATTTTAATTTATATTTTTAATTGTAATATCAAAATATAGGGTTTTATTAGTTGTCTTATAAATATATACATAACTTTAATTGTATGTAATTATGATTGAATAATGTAAAAATATAAAAATTGCTTCCAGGATTTTGTTTTTTACAACGAACTAGTTGTGCCCCGCAGTTTTACCTGCGTAAAATGGCAGCGCCTGTCAAAAATTAGTCGTAAATAATCCTGTATAGACATAGGCCTATGCTTTGCAAGAGAGGAAAAGGTAATACTTCGTTCAAAGACATTTAATTCGGACCTTAACAGCTAACTAAAACAATCATACAATACTATAAAGGCGTAGATTTGTTACTGTGTATATGTTTGTTACCTCATCACGCTCAAACGGCTAGACTAATTTTGATAAAATTTGGTGTAGACGTAGCTGACAGTCTGGATTAACACAGACTTTTTTTTATTAAAATAATAATAATAACTTTTAAATTTGTCACTATTGGGCACAGGCCTCTTCTCACATAGAGAATGAACGAGCTGAAAATGAGTTATCCAATAAATTGCGGGTAACACGGCAGGGCGCAGCTAGTTTTATTCTAGGTCACAATCAAACCGTCTAGACTCTACACATTTATGTCTCATAAATACATTTGCATCTTATGAATAATTTCAAGCAATAGATTTTGCCTGCTTATCAAGTAACTTTTTAGTACGTAAACAGTTAAATTTACTGTTTTTTTTAAGGTTTGTGTCTCTCGCTGTCCGCTTGTACCTTATCCAGGGGCTATTAGATCAGCCACCGAATTTCCCCCGGGTCTAACGTCGTGCTTGCGCCAACGACACATAAAAATACAGGCACTTATGTTTGTCTATATGATTGTCTTTATAACTCTCGATTTAACTATTATTATGTTGTTGATCCGTGAGAAAATAAATGGAATGTATAAGTGGCGGTAGCTGAGTGGCTAGGGCGCCGGACTTACGATCTTGTATTTGCCGGTTTAAGCCGGTGAATACAATCGTTACATAAGCATTTAGTTTAGCACGAAGGGTTGATAAGAATACTAGTAATGTGCGTTCTGCATAGTTAGTCAGCTTTCTAGAGAAAAAAAAAGCATTTCTTAGAAGAAGTAGATTACTTTTATAAAATGTTTGGACTGTTATTTATACACATATACATTAAATGTCTACATATTAATGTAAGATAACCTGTAATCAATATCTTCTAATATATAAAATTCTCGTGTCGCGTTGTTAATTACCAAACTCCTCCGAAGCGTCTGTGCATATTTGATAGGTCTGAGAATCGGCTAATATCTATTTTTGATACACCTACGTGATAGGGATGGTCCTCTCAAGATTTTTTAATATATTAGAACAAAGTTTGCCGGGTCAGCTAGTTTTTATATTTATTTATTATTTACTTATATTCTTACTAGATCTTAAAAATAGTACTTTATAGAATTAGGTAGTTGTTGTATGATCATGTGATCTGTTTGTTAAATAATATGTATGCTTGTCATTACAACTACGGTACGCCCGGGTTAACCAAGAAAAATGATTTTAATAACTAAAACAAAAAGTTATATAAAAAAATAATTAAATTACAACGAATAGAAATTTGAGTTTCGTCTTGAGAATAAAAAAAAACTTTTTTAATAAATAAAAGATACAGTAGAATATTTTTTAATTATTATTGAAACATTTCAACCACAACATTTCAATTTTAATTGAAAAATACGAAAGTCCCAAGCGTTTGTGGGCCAGTTAATAAATATTTCAAATAAAGTACTGCATTTTACTGTTTGTATAACAAAGTACGCGCCAACAGACCGAAAACGGATTAAACGGTAGCCTTGCTCAAAAATGTCGGCAGTTACAGTTATATCTGGACCTATAGCAAACCGAATATGTGTCAGGTGTAGCCGCAGGCTATTAAACCAATACAAAATAAGCTACCAATATATCTGGCTATAAAAACTTTCATATATGGAAAGAGTTGAAATGTAAACATTTTCAATAAAGATTAATATATCTAATAATAATAATATCTTGGGACATCTCACGCACGGCTACGTGATCCCAAACTAGGCAGAGCCTGTACTATGGTGACCAGACAACTGATAAACATACTTATATAATAACTAGCTGTACCCGCGACGTTGTTCGCGTTGATTAGTCGTAATAGGTATAAGTGTGTAAAAATATTTTGACTGAAATCACTGGGTGCGCTTTAGATGGCTCAAGTCGACTGATATTTTCTTTTCGTTTGTTACGCGATACCTCGGGAATTTTATAATTGATCAATTTCAATATTTTTTTGTATCGATCGGGTTAACATAACACGTGTAGTGGTCCCATGCACCATAATTATATCATCAAAATTGATTCTCAAAATCTCAGAACAAAATTGCTTATTGTACGTAGGTAGAAGATAAAATATTTAAACTTGTATTTATTCAATGACTGAAATTTAAAAGTTTTTCAAACATTATGGAGACTTTTTACGAAAGATGTAGTTTGATGGATTTTTGTTCGTTAGATAAATGTTCTTCTGTATACTACTATACACAAATAAGATTGCGGGACCTAGAGTCAGAAATATTTGTAGTTACATGTTTGTATTAGCTCGCGATTTTTTTTGTGAATTTAACTGAATTTACTAATTTTGTAGTTATATAGTTACACATACACACCCTTTGTAACTCCTTTACAGTTAGGTGTTTTGGGTAAGATGTAAATTTTTCACTGTCACATGACAAATTCGATCAACCGCTGAGAAAAAGGTGGTTTTTCTGCCTATTGACATATTTATAAGTTAAGATTTCACGGTTTTCCCTTTCATTATATTCATTAACCGTGTTTGTTGAAAAGATCAATAAAATAAATAAAATCTTCATAATTTTCCCTGTTGATGATCCTATAACAGTACAGGGTGTAATTTAACGCATTTTAGAATGTTCGATTCCCGGGTGTACAAAACAGATTTTTAAAAACTTATGGATGCAGCTGAAAATGAAATAGATTTCAATTTATATGTTAAAAAAATAAAGAAATGTTATCGACTTATCGCATTTGCTATCTCCATGAGGTATTTAGAGTTCCCTTCAAATGGCCTTAACAAAATACACCTGTGTAATAGCAGCTTCCTTTGAACGTTTAAAGGATTGTTTCGACGATATTTATTTTGAGTTTGATATTAAGCCGAGTGTCAATATAGCTGTGAGCAAAAATAACTCATTAGAATGGAGGTTTTTCGATGTCCACTGTCCTAAATATTACTATGGTGTCTACAAACGACCAAAAGAGAAGGGCATTCATTTCCTGGGTCTTTTCTTTTTGTGTTACACCAGACAGTCCTGTTTACCCTTGCTGATAATTTTGCATTACGGTACTGGAATAGAGCAAAAGGGAGGATCACTGCAGACGGCTGGGAGGTAGAAAGCGGCACCAAAACGCTAAATGCGTATAAACAATTTCATATCTCCATGTCGTGGTGGCCTAACGGTTCAATGGCCGGATTCGCATGCACGTGGTTGCAGGTTTGAACCCAGGCAAGTACCAATGTGACTTTATCAAAGTAATATGTACTTTCTTCATCATTCTAAGGCATACCTACATGACAATCGGTGAAGAAAAACATAGTGAGGAAAACTGGATTCCAAAAAATTTGAATCTGAAATTGCCAACCTGCAATGAGCAAGCCAGATCAATGCTTATTAAATTCCTTCTCTTTATGGGAAGATTCCTGTGCCCAGCAGTGGGAACTTTATAGGCCGGTATTTTAAGCAATTTTCATGACAGTTGCCTCGTAATTCTAGTGTTCATAATTGCGACTACCGTGAGCGAGGTTTCAGATTGGGATCCAGGGTCAGGCAGTTTGGACCGGTTTACATCCACACGACTGTCCGATGGTCAAAATTATATGATCTTTGTTGGTCATAACAATCCTGATAACCATTCTTACCAAAATATACGTACTGAATTATTCCGTAAAATTGGTATCTACAGCTGTAACCGATGAAAAAGGAAGTTTACTTCAACAGCTTGGGAAATGGTAGAATGTAATTATGACGTGCACATTTTGACCAAAGCTGAATTTACGAAAATCAGAGATCTCGTGAATTTCCGTAAATAATGTCTAGATAAATACATCCATAGTGTATAAATAATAATAATGACCAGAACAAAAGCTGGAACGGGCGCTATATCCTGTATATAATTTATTTATGCCAGCTTAACAGTTTGCCATCAGATCTCGTCACACACAGGCATTTATCAGTAGTCGATGCGAGATTCAAATACCGTCCATTCTGTTTAATAAAGACAAAAAGATGAATAAAGTAACCTTACCTACCTGTACCCGCGACGTTCTTCGCGTTGATCAGTCGCAATAGGTACGCATGTGAAAAATATTTTTGACTGACTGAATCACTGAATGCGCTTTAGATGTCTCACTGTTACAGGTATTTAAAAATTTGGTTTCTCATAAGTAACTCGCAGAAATTGCGGGATTGTGATGGTGGACTTATCTTCTAACTGATTATGAACAAAAAGTAAAAACTTTATAGGTACATTTTTGTTTGTCTCGATCAGGCATCAAACATTATATGAGCAGCAAGCTATCTTGAGCGTTTTAAAGAATTGGAACTGTTTTTATAATATTTCTTATAATAACCACCTGTGTAAAAAAATACAAACTAAAAAATTATATAAAACCACAAAAAGGGTTAGCTCGATACATTTAAAATTCTGTAAGAAAGTCGGTGCTAGAAATGATATAAAACAAAAAATGTAGTAACATCAGGATTTGAACATGCAGCAAGATATTTCACATTTCCTATCGTACAACCACCGAGCTGTTTAATACTACTGTATGCTTCGTAAATAGTTATTCATACTTCAATAAACTGATCGCTATGGCAACGTTATTTTCGCCATGGTTACTTTGTTGTTTATATGTCAAAGATTACATGTACAGATGAATTGAGATTGAGTAAATTTAAGGTTTGATCCCTATTAATTATAGACGACCATATTGATGAGAGCTCATCCTAAATTGGACTTTGTGCCGCCGATATCGCTTTCTATTCATTCAAATGTACATAACTTTTTTGTTTATGAACCGATTTTGATGAAACAACTACTAAATGTTATGGGAAAGTTGAAGCAATACGTCAATCAAAACGGCATTTAAATCAATTCAGTCGCTTCTGAGATCATCGCGTACAAACGCACAGACAAACAGACAAAAATTAAAAAAAAAAAATATTCGGCTTCCGTTACTTGAATAGAACGTGTGTATGTAGTTTTTTTTCTAAAATATTCAATGTACAGACACTGGTCGTTTACGATTTTATTATATGTATAGAAGATGTATAGATATTAACTCTTTATTGTACACCGAAACAAGTTTACAGAAAAACAAAATACATATAGGTACAATGGCGACGCATTAAATAAAAATAAAAAAACAAACTTGAAATAAAATTAATTAATATAATTAACTCTAAATAATCTGATACTTTTAAATAAAAGCAAAAAAAGAACAAAAAAGTTTACAAAAAAAAACGACACCAAAAAAGTTAATCTTAAGACAAAGCCCAAAAATGATCCTCCCTTAACAAGGGGCAACCTAGGTAATTTCTAAACACTCCGTTTACTAAATTAGTGAAAAAGAGGTATTTATAAAGAGAAAATTATCTCCGGAACATAATACAACGGACAAAAACAGACAGTGGACTAAATGGTGACCCAACCCTTTGAGCCTTGTAACTTCCAAACAGAATACCATTTTACTTTACATTTGAAAAATAATAATTATACATTTAAGGCCGGCAAATTTGGATTTTTGGTTTAGCATATCGTGGTGAGCGTGGCTTTCGTGGTTGTTGTACTATGACCAATCCATGAGAAAACTATAGCAGTATTTGTTGGTGGTGTATATGACGATCTTTAGATTTAAACTACTTATGTAGGTTTACTAGCTAACCAAGCAAATGCTTTGCTTTATTCTAGAGAAGGCCACCCTGATCATAATATAAATAATAGCCTACGGTATGTTCTCAGACCTACAAAATTATCAATAAAACCGGTGAAGCTGTTTTAGAGGAGCTGATTTAAATAAATATACAGTCGAACTCGACTATATATTTCGCGACACCGCCGCCGCTTCAGCTCATGATTAAGGACTCCTATTGAGTCTGAAACTAGTTGGGCGATCCCGAGAATGCGCGTGAGTAAACCGTTGAATTTTTCAATAATTATAAATATACAACGTAATTTTTTTTTTATATGTTGGCTGGGAAAGTGCTCTTAATACTGGAAAGATTAAAAGCTGTTATCTGAATGATAGTAAATTATAATCAAAGGAACATTTCCTTTATTTTTAAAAAGGATTAAAACTGCATTTATGATTTTTTTATTAATGAACATAGGAATAGAACGGGCTAAATTCCAAAACATTATCATTATTATGTACTTTTATGACATAAATTCTTATGATTGTCTCTACCACTTGATGCCCATGATAAAAACTACAGGGTGTTTTTTGGTGGACAATTGGCTGTGTAAAATAATTGAGTATATTTTTTAATCCTAAGGTAATAGGAAAATTAAAATAACTTAGCTTTTGAGAAGAAAATTATGATAACTAGTTAATTATAAATAAAATTATTATTAAGTTATAAGTGATTTATTAAAAAACTTTGTATTTCAATAATGAAATAACAGTATGATGATTGAAAAGCTAATATCTGTTATTTGATCCTAACTTTTGTAAGCAAAAGATTTTATTATACGTACAATATTATTTAGGATATAACACAAAATAAAGTAAATACAAAGTGGTTTTAACAAATTATTTTTATAATAAACAAATCAAATTGCAAAAACAAATTGTGTTTAATAAATAACTCAGTTTTGCTTTGAGATAAACCGAACCAATTAAATTCGTATAATAGCCCACACTCATGAACTGTTTTAATTTTAAACAACAATTTAACCCAAATGTCATTTAGAAAAATTTCAACAAAAAACGCAGTGAAAATTCATATATAAATTAACATGTACGCTTTACAAGCTTTTTGGCTTATGTTACATAATGGTCAGGGGTCTGTATTTTACTACCACGGGCCCAACACAGAGGTTTTACGACTTAATAAATTTTGCAAACTTTGACGAGTGTGTCAGAGTCATAATTCAAAATCCGCCACTCTAAAAGATATCCAAAAACGTGAAAAATTTTGCAAAACTTTTTGTTCGCATATTTATGAGTTGAGGGAAGATTCAAGATGGTCGCTTGAAATAAAAATGTCTAATTACTCTGAATAAAAGTTAAGAACGAATTAGCATTTTTAGCGGGACACGGAATTATTCGACGAAGTTTTCGTCAACGATGTTTTGTATATGTTGAGGTCTCGTAATTTTCTAGACAGTATTGTTCGTAAAAAAGTATAGATTGAAGTTGTACGAATATTATCATGATTTCACAGCGCCAATTGTACTTTCATAACTAGAATAATTATATGATGTCTTTTACATAATATTTTAAATTGTTTTCAACATTCAACAGGCTTGACTTATAAGGACACTAATACCATACTAAATAAGTTAACAAAACAATGATAGCATTTTTGTAAGAACCTCTTTATTGTATTTTAACTTTTAATATAGACACCAAAATAATTCCTCAAACATTTTTTGAGATTTTACTCAGCTTAACATTAACAATTATAAAATTTTGCTGGATGCATATTATTATCTAGTCATTACCACATAAGTAAGTTTCACACAACTGACTGCAGCATACGTAGGTAGTATGTTAACGCATATTCAGAAACTCTTACTAAGATATATTATGTAAGCTTCAGATTATATAGAAATACTTCAAGTGTGTATACATGGATCATAAGTCAGAGTTTGGCATGCATAAGGGTCGGAATATTGCCTTGCCGTATTTTATGTTTGGATTTCATCTTTCAAACGAAAATGGTTCTTATTAACATAGCGGCTTACTCCCAAGTATTAAGGTTACTAGAACTCATTACATCTTAGTTATATTGTATTAGCCACTATAAACGTATACGTAACTACTTCAGTGAAATTTAACTTAACTTACTATTTGTTGTTTGCGATTAAAAATAAATTTATTGCTTTCAATGTGTTCATGACTTAGCCCTTATTTAATTTAAAAAAATCGGTTGCAATCCCCGAACTAAACTTATACTGGTATCACACTTGTTTTTTGTATGTTATGGTAAATGTAGAGATCTATTATAATCTATTATAATCTATTTCTATAAAACAAAGTCGGGTTTGTGACAACACTTATAACTCGAGAACGGGTGGACCAATTTTCAAAGTTTTTATTTTTTTGGATTTGTCACGAATAGCATGATAAGTTAATAACTATCAAAACATTAAAAATGATCTAACGGGAACAGGAACTGCTGACGTGGGTTAAACCGCAGGGTATAGATATTTAAAATTTATTATAACGATAATTTGAGGTTATTAGGTTATTCCATTTCATTGTATCTATTAAAAAAGTAGCATTAGCTACTCATCGAATAGAAGGGTTCGCCAGATTCAGCTTAACTTTACATTATGAAAAGTCCACAGTCACATATCATCAGTCATCATATATAATATGATTAGTATATATATATAAAATTATATGTCCTACTAACTGACCCGGCAATCGGTGCCATATAAAAAAAAAAACTGAAGAGGGCTTCCCCTATCACTTAGGGGTTTGAAAAATAGATGTTGACTGATTCACAGACCCACCCGAATACACAAAAAAAATCATATAAATCGGTCTAGTCGTTTCGGAGGAGTTTAGGAATACACATTGCAACACGAGAATTATACATATTAGAAGAAATATGGAATCCGTAAGCAATGCCACGCCAATCTCATTACCAAATATGTAATTACAAAACTCATTACTCTGCAATGTTTTTAAACAAAACACAATAAAAAAATACATTTTTAACATCAAACGGTGACGTCACGTCCCTGGAGATTCTTTCCCTACATTAATAAATTAAACACAGACAAACATAAACTTTGTTTCTAATACTGTAAAGTTTAAAATCGTTTAACGTTACGAGTAATTCTGTTAAAGCGACGAGGCTTTTATTTTGAAGGGGTTTATTGAAAACATTGTAGTACTTTATACTCGTATAGGCTTTTTTTCATTTTAAAAGAGGTTCGTGCATAATTTGCAGGCTTTTTTCACCTTGTATTATCGTTTTAGGTGTAGTTAGAAAGCTTTTTATCAGTTAATGAGGTGAATGGCCTTTCGTAATTGTTTCGACACGTACTTTTACATTACTAGCCAGAAAAAAGTGTGTATATACGATTACTGAATCTTAACTTAACTATAAGATACTCTTAAATGTCGTATGGTAATAGACTTACAGCTACTTAAAACTGAGAAGCAGTATTGGACTTACAGCTTCTTAAAACTGATTGATGTTTCAGAATTCGGTCATTATTAAAGCAGTTCAGATCCTTAATCGTAATACATAAAATAAATACATACCAAATATCGTTGGCACGATCATATAATTTAACTATCGTACAGTTTAACTAGTGTGATTAAATGAACGGCGTTCGAACCAATGGACGGATTTGAGTGCTCAAGGTTGCAGGTTCAAAATCAGTGCAGGCAGTTATAATGTTTTTTTTTTTCAAAGATATATGTACGTTCCTAATTACGGCTTACTCACGCGCATTCTCGGCATCTCCCGACTAGTTTCAGACTCAATAGGAGTAATCATGAGCTGAAGCGGCGGCGGCGGTGTCGAGAGTCGAACTGCGTTTTTGGTGCTCGTGATTAAGGACTCCTGTTGAGTCTAAAACTAGTAGGGCGATCCCGAGAATCTTCAAATAGTTCCTAATAAATTCCTAATAAAAATTATTGTTAGAGATCACTGATAATCGGTGTAGGAACACAAACTGATAAAACCTGGATTCTAAAACAAACTCGAATCGCCCATCCTTCCTCCTTCTCTATAGGAGAAGAGGTCTGTTCCCAGCGTTAGGACATTCCTAGGCAGGTATTACAGTTGAAAAACTAATTATAGTGTTCAAAAAACAGCTTGTATATTTTCTGTACCATACACAGAAATTTTCCAACCGACCTTTGTTCAGCTGTGGGACAGATACAAACTAATTAATACCTTAATGGGTGTTATCTAATACTTAAATTTTAATTTGCCCATCGCTAGAACAATTTACAATATCTTACCACTTTAACGCATTATTTAGTAGTAATTACGACCTTAAAATAGGCCCCACAGGCTTAAGATAGGCGAGTATTGTGTAACACGTTAACATCGATATGGGTATTACAAAATCCGATTTTATCGTAATGAATTAAAAAGGTACATATTATTATGGTGTGGTGAGATAAAAAATAATGGAGATGGCTTTCATAACACAATTCTTTAAAAAAAAAAGTAGTCTTGTAAAATAAATGCCATGTGTACCATTGAAGGCGGAAACAAAAATTGCCAGGCATAGTCACGAGCATAAACATGTATACACATAGCGAATTTGTAAAACTTATATAGCGAGAAGTTTTTGTTGAAACTCAAAATATCTTCTATATATATAAAACTCTTCCGTTACTGACTGACTGACAGACAACGAACAGCCGAAACTACTGATCGTAAAGAGCTGAAATTTGGCATGTGTGTTTTTTGGGAGGAGTAGGCTACCACTAAGAGAGGATTTTTGGAAATTCCCCCCAAAGGGGAGAAAAGGGTGGTAAATTTAAAATGTTTATTTCTTAATGGATTCCACGAGGACGAAGTCGCGAGCAAAAGCTAGTACCTATATACATGATTTGAGAACTGTTATAATTTTGTTAAATGATTAAAAGTTGAATTGATGGTGAGTTCCTGTTAAATTATTGTTTTACAATTTCGCTATGTGTATACATATTTAAGCTCGTGACTGTACATACTTCCGAATAATGCGATGAGCGCCGTGCGCTGCGCATGCCTCAAAAACTATACTAAACTTTACTAATTAAACTTCTGAATAAAACCTTGACAAAATACTGGTTGATGTAAATTAGTGTTGAGCATTACATCATCCACATCCCGTTCAAGAAATCCATTCCCTAATTACATGGCTGATACCAATTTTTTGAATTCCATCAATAAAATATTTTTACACCTATAAAAGTTTCAAGTCATTAAAACTCTCACTTCACGACACACTTGTGTTCTATACGGCGATGTGTTCTATACCCTTCACACACATGCATACATACTAACAAACACACACACATAATTCAGAGAAAAACAAAATGAAGATCAGACGTACGGCACGATCGTACGTGACGAACAGGCTTAGGACAGACCGACGGAAAGAAGTAAGGTCAGCAACATAAGTCGAAGAACAAAATTCGATTAACAAAAAATAATTGATTTCCGTCGTGGTAGCCTAGCGATTCAAATACCGGATTCGTATGCAAATATTTGCAGGTTCCAACCCAGGCAAGTAACAATATGATATTTTCAAAAGTTTTATGTACTTTCTTAATTATTTTAAAACACTATTCAAGTTTTGTGGAGGAAAAATAGAGGAAGCTTGGATTCAAAGAATTTGAATCTGAAATCGCCAACCCGCAATGAGCAAGCGTGGTGATCAATGCTCGTCCCTTCTTTTTATGAGAAGACGCCTTCTTTATGAGTAGCAACTCACTATGTGGAAATAAATTGTTTTTAAGCTGTTTTATAAATATTGTGTTCATCGACTTTTGTTGCTGACTGTACTACTTAATGTATATGCGTTTTACAATAGGCATTATACAGTCATATCTTAAAGGTAATATTTAAAGCAACTGTTATAACTTTTAACTTTGAGTATGCCATGTACGACTCGTTGAATAATATAGATATTAATTAAGTAGGTACGTACACGAAAATAATAATAATATCTTGGGATAACCCACACACGGCCATCTGATCCCAAACTAGGCAGAGCCTGTACTAAGGTAACCAGACAACTGATACACATACTTATATAATAACAGACACAGAACAATTGATTGTGCTCATCACACAAAGATTTGTCCTGGGTAGGAATCGAACCCACGACCTCCGGCTTAGAAGTCAGGGTCACTAATCACTAGACCAACAGGCCCGTCAAAGGCCCGGTCGCTTTCGGTCATAATTGTGCGGAACCGAAATATTATATTACAAGGCTGTCCCAAGATATTATTATATTATTAAAGCTGCACTTTTTTTTTATTTCTTTTTTAAACTGTCCAAAATAACACTAACAATATTTTTTCCATCATTATCATGATTCCTAAACTCGTTAATATCATTTCACCATACAAAAAGCTCCTGTGACATCGGTTCGTGACGATATGACACACACCCGGATGTCACAAGGTGTGTCATAGCTAATGTCTTCCTACCGTGTCGTAAAGGAGAAACGATTAGACTCTGGCGAAATGAAAAGTGATTCTTGAATCGTTTGAATATGGTGCGTATGCTGGTTGAAACAAGGACGAATTTAAAGTAAACTTATGTTTGTGCACGTTTGTTTTGTTTACGTGAAAAGATTAATAATAAATATTTAATTATTATTTTTTCGAGTCAAATTTGGATGATAATTTACGTATTTTTTCATATATTATAAGTCTACACCAATATTATAAATCTCAAGACTTTGTTTGTTTGGTTTAACGCGCTAATCTAGTATAAAAAATCTATGTTTCAGTGTAGCTGGCTCATTTTTTGAAGTAGGAGATATTAGGCTAACTTTTGTCGCGATAACCGACGCCTACGTATTAAAATACGAAGTCAGTTTAGGTATACCATTCGTTAATAAAAAAGTAGTAGACCAATTTATGAACTCTATGATTTTTTTTTATTTGTCTCCGTCCTGAATAGCATAAAAACTATAAGAATATTGCAAATAATACCTACTCTAAAAATAATTACATTTTACGGAAACCGGGTGTGTGAGTTACAGACACCCTGTATATAAGTTACAGATCGGTTTGATCCGAAGCTAATATAACGCATGAGGCGTCTCGCCCTAATGGGAATGGGGTCTTATGACGTCACTTATCAGCTTTGATTATTATCAGCTTAAAGGATAGAGTGAAGTGAAAAGATGAATATGTATTTACAAATGACAAACACAACCAGTCTTACTATGGAATACGGATTTCCAGTGAACTGTCGCTCCATGTAAAACACGTTACTCAACTAAATCCGGTAACACTGGAACTTGATCCCAACATAGATTGGGAAAAGGCTATGCTGAAGATGTGAAGGGTCCATCATGTCTTGCTCAGGTTCACTCTACAACGACCCACTCGGGTCCGTAATCGGTTTTGAGATTTATATATAAAATACAAACTATATATAAATATATAAATCTGGGGGATATTATAAATTGCATATCAAATAAATAATCGCCTATCAATACATACTCATCATTTATATTCTTTTTTACAGCAAATAACTTACTTCACTACAGATAAACTAAATGTTTAACAAAACTCAAACTGCAGATAATTCGAAATTATACATCAATATGACATTACTTTTTTCCTCATAATGCAATACAGTTAAATTTATGTTTGTACAAAAATACTACATACATAGCATAAATACTGACTGCACAGCAAATGTTCCATATTTCATAGCAAAATAACTATCCCAGTCGCATATTAACCAGTAAGTACAACAAAACCTGGTCATCATATTTGTCTTAATTTTCAAAAAGCCATGCTCGGCAAATTTAATGATTATTATAACAAAAAAATCCTTTTACATTGCATTATTTCTAAAAGCAGAACAACTTAACTGAAAAACTTCGCGCGCTTTATCGTCACTGGAGTGCAGAGTGGCGCAAACGAGTAAGATATAGATAGCGCTAGGTCGTGTTGTCGGGAGTCGGATTTTTTTTTAATTGGAATCTCGGAAACGATTGAAACGATTTTTATGAAATTTGGTATACCCACAGGGGTTTTCGGGTCGATATATTATTGTCCTACTTGCCCATTGCAGATAGGTTTAAGTGCCAAATTCGACTCAGTAGGTTAGGTTAGGTTAGAACTGCGACCCCCCACGAGCCGAGCGAGCGAAGCGAGCGTGCCGCGGCAGCGGCCGGCGAGTGCCAGAAGCGACTTGCTTTGTTTTTACTTGTCCATTACAGATAGGTTAGGGGGTTTACAATCATTCATTTTTACCTCAGCTATTTGGATTTATACCATGAAAAGGTATTATTACAAGTACATTTTTATATTTTTTATTAGTTTCTGTATTATAACCACTCTGAATAGTATTTTCATTATAACGTTGTAGTTAAATTAGCACCACAGTCTATTAAATGTGAAAGGTAATTTATGAATTAATAGTAGGCAAGTAAAGATAAAAATGCCAAAACATAATTTTCAGTAGAACGTAATTTAAGCTGGTAGAAAAGTATTATAGCAATAAACAGTTATGTTTATATTTTTATGTTTATATAAATATCGGTCGTTTCGTCATTTTTATTCGGATAAAAGTAGTCGGAAAGTAAGTATTTTAGGCAGTAGATTTAATATTTTGAATAAGGACAATTCTTATTTTTTTGGCGGAGCAAACCCATTAATTTTATGTAATAATCGTGATGATATTTTTAATCGGAAATTCGGAATCATTTTTGAAATAAAAATACATTAAAAGGCTAACGAAAACAGTCGTTATATAGTACCTACCTATTATTAGGATCGAATGTATTTGCTGCGAAAGCAAAACCCGCTTTAATAATTCAATAAATTACAATTTTGTATCTAATTTTATATTTTTTGACTAATAAAATGCTGTTTTATTTAGAAAAACTGCTGTAAATAATATAAAAATAGAAGCTATATTTAAAAGAAAAAGAGTTAACATGTATAATGTGCATTAAGATTATTAGCTGTGCATTGATGAAAAAGATTTTGCTTTAGGAAAAATCGCTGTACGCTGCGAAAATATATTGAAGTGTGTTTAGTGATATTTTGTGTTGAATATTTTGCTGTGCAATCAGTAATTTTGATGGGAATTCGGAATGTATAGAAAAAAGATATTTTTTGACTTGCGTTTAAATACTACCCTAAATCTGGTAAGGGCCAGCCCTATCACCTATTCTATGAAAAAAAAAACAGACGTTAGCCAATTCTCAGACCTACCCGATATGCACGCAAAATTTCATACAAATTCGTCCAACCGTTTCTTTCGGGGGTGTTTGGTAACAAACATTGCAACACGAAAATTTTACATATTAGAAGATAATTATTTACTTATTTAATATTGAAAACATATAAATAAGGTCATGTAACGAAACCTCTCAGATCACAAAACCTTTCTATTTTGGGGTACACATAGAAACACTTCATGGTAACATTTCTGGGAATAAAATTATCAAGATCCGACTTGACGCGATGCTAACGTGTCTATATGACACGCAGATGACACATGGGGCGTGTCCAAGGCTAATATCTCAGAATGGTCCAATACAAACGCGTTGGCGATTTTCAAAAAAATCTGAAATGCTAAATATGGCAATAACTAAATTTGTTTTCAATTTCTGTTGCCTAAAATAAAGTAAAAAACATGTTTTGTCTGAAAAGATAATGAGCTATTTTCCATCAATTGTATTGTATATAATTATTATATAATATATAATTAGTATACACAGGAATATAAATATTTCAATTATTTTTATTTCTGTGTACACCTTCAATCACAGGAGACTTCAGCAAGAAAAATATTGAACAAAGCACGTTAAGTTACACGTCCGATGTATAGAAAGTTACTGAAATTATGACATAACGACAATAGTTAAGAAATAATATTTCGAAACAACAAAAAAATTGAATAGAATAGCCGAAATGAAACTTAGAAAATTTCTCAAAACAATCAACCCTTTCGGCCTTCAATACCATTATACCACTATTAACCCTTTACGGCGGTTTTAATGTATTTTTTGTTAACCAAAGTAATTAGTAGAACGTCAGTTATAGCAGTGTTTCCTTGACATCCTATTTATCCACGTCGGCCGCCATTTTGCAGGAGAAGTGACGGCGCAAGCCATAGTTAGTAATTAATGTACGTCATTCATAGTTCTGTGGTTGGGGGCAAACTATCCTGAAGTTTAAGATGTTTCCCTGAGATGTTGACAAATAGATTTTCTTCGAAGTTGTTTAAAATTTCGCTCTGTGAGAGTTTAAATAATACCGGTTAAGTTATTTTTTTTACACGACTAAGTCAGAAGGAGGTTACATCATAGTGTTATGTGTCACGAGTATTAATATGTATTTATTTTGCACACTCTATAGCCTAAACGGCTTTATTTATTGTAGCTTGAGATCTCTCATTAGATTCATAGTAATAGCATGTCAGTACTCATTGTTACACGTCCGTATTACCTACTGTAATTGTTTTCTCACTAATATCTCAATTTCAATAATAATTGTCGACCGTTATGATGACTTGAAAGTAACGAATGTAAATCTTGCAATTTTTTTATGTTTACACGCGGAAATAAAATATTAAAAAAAACTTATGACCTAAAAATATTTTTTATTTGGCAACACTCCGAGCCGAGTAGTAGTAGTACGAGGGGTTAAAAAGAATATTCATAGTTAATGTACGATCCTCGTTCCTAGTATATTAAAAAAACTATACTAATCCTTACTTTATTACTTACTTATTATATTTGGAAAAGAATAGTCTAGAATCCGAAAAAGAACAAATCCTACTTTTTGCCACAATAACCAACACCCACGCGGACTGAGTCGCGTGCTACAGCTAGTCTTCAATAAAAATAGTTGTCGCCATCTCTCATACCTTGTACATACGAATAATGCTAGCTCGTTTGTCTGTTGCTATCAAATTAGCCGGGAGATTGCCCTTTTGGCTCACTAACACTGTTTAATGCGTCCGCGTCGACTTTATGGGCCGTTTACAACCCAACATTAAAGTTTTTCTCATCTCGGACATGCTAAGTAGGGTGTTTCGTCGTTTTAACTATGGTTGAGATGGTGGGCTGAAAAATTACAAAAAAAAAACAGAAAGAATCCCGTTAACCTTTATGGTTGACCATGAACTTTTGATAATAAAAAAGCTCTTATTTAACATTTGAAATGTATAAATATACTATAATAAATAAATCTAAATAAAAAACTTATTAACCATTATCATCCAAAATTGATTGATAATAATTGCTAACACATTAATAAGTAGTTTAGTATAGTTTTATTTTTAAGATGAGGTTTTGGTTTAGTATAGCTTTATTTTAGTCTAGTAATATGTGCATATAGTTATGTTTGTATATACTATAATATCTTCGCTCGTTAAATCCTAGTTTTTTTTTTATTTAGGTAGGCTGTAGTTAATTCGTGAATGCCAAACCACTTTGTAGCTCCGTTTCTTACTACTTACTATTGCAAAACAAAATTTTGACCTACTTAAAATTGCAAGCTTTTTTTTCCTAGGCCTAAAGGCACGCGTAGAGTGTGTGCCAGGCTCTAGTCTTTTTTTTTTTCAATCACACAATCAGAACTGTGTATCATTAAAAACTTTTGTAAGATTGAATGCTAACAGTCGCAATTAAAATAATACGTTACTCACAGCAATGCACCAAATAGCTGAATTATTTAGAGCTTAGGCTTCGGATTTGCGATCATGTGGTTGCCGGTTCAGACCTCATCCATTGCACGACTGACGTGAATACGTAACACAAGCATTTAGCTTAGCACGAGGGGTTAACAAGAATACTAGTAATTTGTGACCCACATTTTCTTATTGGCCTGACTGCTAAACCGGAGGTCGTGGGTTCGATTCCCACCCAGGAAAAATCTTTGTGTGATAAGCACGATATTTTGTTCTGTGTCTGGGTGTTATTTATTTATAATACCTATGTATGTATTTAGAAATATATAAGTATGTTTATCAGTTGTCTAGTACAGGCTCTGCCTAGTTTGGGATCAGATGGCCGTGTGTGAGGTGTCCCGAAATATTATTATTATCAAGCTTAGTACGACGGGTTAACAAGAATACTAATAATGTGCGACCCACATTGCTAGTAAATAAATATATGGAAGAAAGATATCTGTCATCATCACCAAATTGTCTCTTCATTGTAGTACCTTTATACATCTCTAGTCTACATTGCTTAACGAGGTTTCATAAGTCTTTATCTATTATATATAATTCCAGTGTCACGATGTTTGTCCGGGATGAACTCCGAAACTACTTGACCAATTTTAATCAAATTTGCACACCGTGTGCAGTTTGATACAACTTGAAAGATAGGATAGCTTATATCTAATTATATAATAATTAAGACCGCGGCCGGAGCTGCGGGAAAAAGCTAGTAGTAACAATATAAACACAAACTACCCAAACTTGAGCAATGACATTTCATCTTACTTAAGTTTTTAAAGGGGTCGAAAAGTTCTCGTTTACGATCCTTAACCTTTTTGCTTTTAAGAGCAAATAAACCTAACAGTTAAACTAAGCTTAATATATAACTGGAGTTTAGTTAGTTCCTCTTAATAAGGGGATTGACTGATATAATACACACTAGCTTCTGCCCGCGACTTCGTCTGCGTGG
The DNA here is from genome assembly GCA_950381575.1 of Plusia festucae. Classification (NCBI taxonomy): domain Eukaryota; kingdom Metazoa; phylum Arthropoda; class Insecta; order Lepidoptera; family Noctuidae; genus Plusia; species Plusia festucae. Next base: position 4,463,576 of record OX494456.1, on the reverse strand, counting down.
ACTTTAGAATTGGGTCCAAAAAGAAATGAAAAATGTGGAAGTAATGGAAAATGGAATAAAATTTTCACCCGTGTTATAGCTTGCGCTGTAATAGAGAAAAATACCTAATTTCAAAGCTGTCTGCCCACGGCTTAGCTTGTAAACAATTTTCAATTTTTCCTCGGGAACTTCTTAAGGAATCGGGATAAAAGGTAGTCTATGTTCTTTTCCATGATAAAGGCTACATGCATATCAAATTTCATTCAAATCCGTTCTGCCGTTTTTGCGTGATTGAGTAACAAACATCCAAACATCCTAACATCCAATAGGATAATTTATTTTCAAAGTTAAAGTATCCGTTCTACAAATCGGTCACACCTTTACCCGCTTTATTATATTCCCTTACTCCAATACCTGCATAGGCTGTCTGGAAGAGATCACAATTAGTGATAAGACCGTCCCTGGTAATCATTATTTATTTATTAAATACTTCATGCACTGTTAGGTAAAAAGGCGGACTTAATGCCAGAAGGCATTTTCTACCAGTCCACGTTAAGGTGATGCAAAGACAGGATGTATTTAGTTATTCTGTAAACTTATTTTGGTGTACAATAAAGAGTTATTATTATTAGTATATTTTTTTTTGTATATTGACTTTTGTTGTACAAATATTGAAGACAGGAAAATCTGGTGTCCAACGGCAGAGCTCTTTGCCCAATAGTGGGACAGTGAAAAGATTAGCTAAAATATACCTTTAATATGCCATCACAATAATATTGTCATTTGTAAAAAGCCATAATACAGTTGTGCGATTATTTCAATTAAGTATATCTTTATTTTTAATATTAATGCAATAATTTTTAGTGCCAGGTATGATACAATTGAAGTATATTTTTTTCTTGAAAGACGAGGCAAAGGATTTTGTCAAATTCATGATCCACGTCTTGTGAAAAGTACATAACTGTTTAGGATGCGATGGGACCGACATACTCTATTGAAATAAAAGACTTATAATTAAATAAAGAAAACAAAAAACAAGCGGACTTTGAATCATACCTTGACTACAGCAGGTATAACAAGATAAACTTAGCTAAGGAGATATCGAAATCGATAGTACATTAAGTTAATGAGTCCATTAACAAAGTAGGAAGCTGGTTCGAGTCCGTATATCTCAACTAAAATGAGATAATGATTTTCGATAGCCTTAGCATCGGCCGTAAAAGATTACTTGATTAAGAATTCCTAAGAAATAAGAAAATTTTAGAAAAACTATGTAGCAAGCAGGACATCTTTAAGATATAGTATTATATATATAAACCCAAAGGCACATAAACTACAGTATGGCACTAATACCTGATTAAAAGAGGTATAATATCTGACTTTACAACCTTTTTCACGGTTTTCCTTTCATTTAATTAACTAAACAGATTTGATCCTCATGATTGTTCCTAACAATGAATGCAATACAAGTACAGCGTGTTAATTTTTCGCATGATAGTCCGTTCGAGTACAATTATATAAAAAATTACAAACATTAAGGAATGTCTCCTTATAGCATATTTTGCTATCTCCAGTAATAAGAGAACTTTCCCTCTAGCATGAAGAAAATCCACTCTGTATTTATGAAACAATAATTTCTAATTATATGACTTACTTTTTACGGCACAGAAAAGTTATTAAAAAAATATATAAGTATTTAATTTTATTACCACTGTGTTATATTATGCGCCACGTTGAAATTATTTCAATACTCAATACTCAATACTTTATTTCATTACGGACTTTCCCATTTGAAAAACAACTCTTGGAATTTCAGTTTTTTTAAGAATTTTTTATCCGTAATTATATTACGAGTATATCCTTTCCGAGACAAAGTACTAAAACAAACTTCCTCACAAAATATAGCTCTTAAAACTTCTAAGTCAAATAACATAATTCTACAATTAAACAATGATCATTAGGCGGAGAATTATACAGTTACCTCAACCAACTCTAATATACGTGTATTGTTAGAAGTACAAAAGGATCACATACAAAATCCCACATTTACGACTTGTAAGTGAGTGACACTGGTTCGTTACTGACTTGTGCTTTCAGAAGGTTAATTTCAGTGTATATAATATCTTGAGACAACTAACACATGGCTTTCTGATCCCAAACTAAGCAGAGACTTGTGGCAATCAGACAACTGATAAAAATACTTATATATTTCTAAATACATACATATTATAGATAAATTACACCCAGACACAGAACAAATGATCGTGCTCAACACACAAAGATTTTTCCTATGTAGAAATCTAACCGACGACCTCCGGTTTAAAGGTAAGGTCACTAACCACTAGGTCAACAGGCCAGTCGATTATTATATATTATTATGATCTTTTCTAAATGTTAGACTTAATACCAGATGTCCTTTTCACCCCTTTTTATAGATATTTAAATCTTTCGGTCACCATATACAGGATTAATTTAAAAGAAGTGCGTATATTTAACGAGGTAATCAAATTCATAAAAATGAACAACTTTTCCCACGGAACATAGGTTGAAATCTCAAAATTGAAAATCAACTTTTCATACAAACATAAGTCCCGTGACCTGTCACTTTGTATGAAAAGTTCATATTATATTTTAAGATTGCGACCAATGTTCCTTGGTTAAAGTTATTAAGTTTTATGCACCTGATTACCTCGTTGAATATACGCACTTCTTTTAAATTCATCTACTATATAAAAATAAGTCGGGTTTTCCTTCCTGACGCTATAACTCCAGAACGCACGAACCGATTTCCACGGTTTTGCATTCGTTGGAAAGGTCTTGGGCTCCGTGAGGTTTATAGTAAAGAAAATTTTCAATTACATAAAAAAATTAGACCGCGGGCGGAGCTGCGGGAAACAGCTAGTCCTATATAATTATAATGTTAATATTTTTACGTGTGTTGTTCAAACTTAACCTTCTCCACGTTTCTACATTACAGAGTATCCTCGCGGGTGTGTTATTAGCTTAAAACGTCACGTATTCCGTAATAGAGCCGGTTAAACTACTTACTAGTTGAGGTATAGACCTTTTACGGGAAAGTGTATTTACCACTTAACTACAGCCGTTTCTACATAGTGGTTTGTGGTAAAGAATTAGTATCGAATTGCTAATGTTATTCGTGTTAGGCTACAGACAAAGAGTGTAAATTACGACTTATATAAATTAATTGAATTAACTTTAGACCAACAGACTGTACACATGAAAAAACAACCAAGAAGTTTTCAAGCCTTTTTTGCTGACTTTTGAGGATAACAGTTAATTTGTAGCGATAAAAATTGGATATCCCTCTATCTTTAAACAAATGTTAAATACAAGATAGTATAAAATTCATTCTTTCCTTAAAAAAAAAATAAAGTGAAACTTTTACTTGAAAAGAGACACCCCGAATAGTGAAACGCAAATTAACTTTAAGTTGATCTTAAATGTTTATCTGTCGCTACTTTACACCTTAAAGTGACAGAGACAGCATGAGACTAACGGCTTTAAACTGATTGACGTTTCAGTGTCCGGCCACAAGTTTGTTTCGACATTTATTCTCACGGCAACACTAAGGAAAATATCGGCTGGTTGTCAGAATTATGATGAGGCTACCAACTGGTAAAAATCACGCATAAAAGCCACGACCCAGGCAAACCGAAGCCTCAGTTTGTTAATGTATTAGTCAGTGTTTTAATTTTACCCCACTGTCTTATTAAACAAAAAAACATGTTAAAGTGATGAAAAATATTCTATTGGCAGAAAAAAAGACTTCAATATCGATTGATCAGTTCAAAAAATATCGTCACGATTATTTACTGTTTAGTAGTAAACATACTTTAGGAAGTCCTCCAACACGAGTTATGTATTAAAATCAATAAATAACTCATTCATCATACTCGGGCCACGGAGACACGTTATTAAGGAACCCTATTCAATCTATACTTTCCTGCCTGCTCTATTATTTATATAGGCTTTCGTTTTGTCATTTGTTCAGTGGTAAATTTGTTTAGTTTTTGAATTGGAAGTGGAATACAGTATGTATTGAATCAGTTATTGTAGGCTGTACAATATACAAATACAAAAACACTGACGCCTGTGCTAGGTTTAAAACCTGTGTTATAGGAGTCAGCCTCTTCGCCTATTCGTGTTACATTATTTAATGTATTTTTATCACACACATTATTAGCAATTGGTTTGTAACCGTTAACACAGACAATAATAATGGTGTGTGTGTGTGTGTGTGTGTGTGTGTGTGTGTGTGTGTGAGTGTGTGAGTGTGTGAGTGTGTGAGTGTGTGTGTGTGTGTGTGAGTGTGTGAGTGTGTGTGTGGGTGTGAAAGTGAGTGAATGTGCGTGTGTATTACTATTAAGGTTATGGAAGTGATTAAGTAGTTTGACTATTGTTTAAGATTATAAAATTCTTTGATATATATTTTTGTTCCTCCAATGAAACAAATAGTAATATCTAATACTTTAAAGTTTTTAATTAATTTTGCCTAAAAATTGGAGGATTTTGTAATTTGTAAATTCTGTATTTTGTTAACCAGACAACTGACAAACATACTTTCAAATACCTATGTATTACAGATCTATTACAACCACAGAACAAATGATCAAGCTCATTACACTTTTTTTTTCCTGGGTCGGAACCGAACCCTCCCGTATAGAAGTGCCTAACCACTAGACTAACAGGCCCTTCATATAAATCTGAAGTAGGTTTTTACCACCCTGGCATCAACGACTAAAGTAAACCCTTCGAAAAAACTATAAAATATAACCGACTGTAGTTTATGAAATAAGAACCGTCACAACATACACAGACTCGTCGGCGCCTAGCTATCGACCACGCCACATAATTACCAGCTCACTTTCAAGTCGGACTGGCTTGAGTTACTCTTTATATTCGAACAAACTTTCAACTGGTTTTTAATCATTTGTTGGGTTGAAAATTAAAGTGAGAATTTTGTGATCTTGGAGCTTCTTTTTAAAGAAAATTAGACTAATTTAGTGGCATATTAATGTATAGGTATTTTTATGTCTTATTATTTATATTTATAAATAAATAAATGTAAAAATTTGACTATAAAAAGTATTAAGAATTAACCTTTTAGATTAAAACTGTGGTTGAAATAAAGATCATTCATTTACTCTTTATTGTACATTCACCAACAATACAAATAATACAAAAATAGGATTATCTTTATATATATAATTCTTCTGTGAGTGTGTATGTGACTGAACTCCTCCTAGACGGCTGGACCGATTATAATGAAATTTGCTGTGTGTCTTCAGGTGGATTCGAGGATGGTTTAGATTCACAATTTGGTCCAATTTGAAATGTTTTTTTGTTTCATTTTCATCAATTATTAACATCGCGATTATTGATATTAACAACGAATAAACAATGCGGTAACCATGGTAAAATTAGTAAGTAGGTAGTTGCCATGACGACCAAATTTTGTTATTTTAAGTACGATTTACTATCCTACGCTATATAGGTTATTTAACAATTAAATAAACAAGGTTGTCAAAACTCCTTGCAATGATATTAAAACTGTTTTCTTCTTTAAATATCAGGCTCGCAGACTTTTATGTTTTTTTTTCGTTTGTCTATTTGGTAGGTCTGAGAGTAGGTCGTAGGTTATATTAAACAGGATAGATTTTTTATTGCCACCAGAAAGAAAGAGAGAAAGTACTCTCAATACTGAAGAATAGCAAATTAGACTCAAAGAAAACATTCTTTTATTTTTTTAAAGAAATAAATCTGCATTAAATTGATGTTTGAATACGCTTTGCGGACCGGGAATCGAATGGGCTAAAATGCGAAAAACTAGCACCGTGTACTTTTTGGCATCAATCGATATTATATATAATTTCAGTGTCATGATGTTTGTCGGGGATGAACTCCGAAACTACTGAACCGATTTTAATCAAATTTGCACACCGTGTGCAGTTTGATCCAACTTGAAATATAGGATAGCTTACATCACAAATATTAAAAAAAATTGAGACCGCGGGCGGAGCAGCGGGAAACAGCTAGTGTAATATAAGAACAGTGTGAATAGTAAGTAGGTACAAAGGGCGGTCTTATCACTAATTATGTGTATATCTCTCGACGTGAGTTATTGGTACTTCCACGTTAAGAACTAGCCCTCTTTATAAGGATCTGTAGTGGAATAATTTAAATATTATCTATATATCTAGCCTATGCTAGGTTGCTAATATCTTAGTAAATATAAATAATCGTATAAATTACCTAGTTATGTAACTGACTTGAGAGTCAGAAATCACTGGGAACACTCCCAGTGATTTCTGACTCTCAAGTCAGTTTCGAGCGAATAAAATGGAAGAATCCTGTGAAATTTATTGCTTTATTGCCTTCCTTTAATTCGCAGTCAAAGCGATATTAACCATAGTAAAACCATAGACAATGAGTTTCACCTTGAATTTCGTAACAGTTTTACTTTGACCCAATTTTTATGTTTATGACTATATTACGATAAAATTAAGTGCCGTAGTAAAACGAAAATTAAAACAGTTTATTTCTTTTTTTTTTCAAATTGTTATTTGTGTTTACACCTTGAGAAATAAAGATAAAAAAACGGCCGGTATTATTTTGAACATTAGTTAATACATATGTGTCACGAAATTATTATTCTTAAAATCCAGACTTACCAAAAGTTTTATTTTTGTCAAAAAAAAATATCTTGCAGACGAAAGGTGTAACAACTTTAGACCAAAAAATACCCCACAATTTATTTAATGTAGGTACAAACAATGTAAACTATTTCATTGTTTAATTAATTTTTTGAAAAACTTTAAACTACTTTCACCTTGTTTTAAACTGAAAAACGTATTCTATAATAATATACTCGCAACCCACATTTAATTTTGTTTACAAATCGTAAATGAAAATCAATTTACTCGCGTTCCTAAAGTGTATAATTGTCAAGTCACATAAATTATGACGTGAATAATTTATCTTTCTAATCAGTCTGCAAAATGAAAGTCATGTGCAAAGAAAGACTAACTAAATATACTATTGTAGCTATTAATGCGTGTGTATGAAGGCGGGTACAGTCAACAGCAAAAGTAGATGCTGAATTGAGTTTATATCTCTTGAAATCAAAACTGATCACGAGTGTATGGCAACTGTACTAGCAGTTAATGTTTGGTATAAATTACAATCACATACTTTTGAATCACTTCGACGCCACACAGTTCTGACGCGAACTCCGTTCATTAGTATTTAATTTCTGATTTTGATCATGTACTTTTGCTATTGACTGTACAGACGGTGTGGAGGTGTGGACGTTCATAGTCGTGGTGAGGCAACATTTACATTAATTTTATATGACTTCTAAGATTTTCGCGGTTTGTATACATCATACAACCAGTCTGCCAGTGACCAAGGTCTTTGCAAGGTATCCGAAACGTCTGGAATAATTGGTATTTATACTTTTAATTACGTACACGGTTAATAATTTTATAATCTATTTATTTTCGAAAGTCGTTATTTCTATACAATTGTGACAACCAGTCTTACCATGACATACTGTATTACCAATAAATGGATTTTGGAAGTTAGATAGATAGTTATTAAGTAAAATTCAACAACAATTCTTGAGAATGTACCCACGCTTACATCAAAAAGCTGCTAATTTAAAATGGGCCTGGGCTGGACATGTTTGTCGCTTGCCAAATGAGCAATGGGTGCGGAGAACAGGATTGGCGCCCTACAACAACAAACCGCGAACGTGGCAGACCACGGAAGAGATGGCGGGACGAACTAGATGCCTACCTGGGGAAATGTCAGGAGGCGAGGGACCGGTATCGCTGGAAGGAATGGAGGGAGGATTTTGCCCAGCAGTGGGACAGTACAAGTTAGTTATAACATATAATACATAATGGGGAAAAATACAGAAGAAAAAACAGTTACAGTTACTAAACGTCGATACTCATTTTCTCTTTACATTTTCAGATGCAAATATACCTTACCGAAATATGTCACTATCGAAAATCCGCCATCACTACACTAACTATTTTAAGGTATCATTTGACAATTACCTCATGACAAAAAAAAATCCTAGCATAAATCTAGAGTTTCTACCCTACCTCATTACCTACGAGCCTAAACAACTCGCCATAAGCAATCAATTTTCTAGGCTTTTTACAACGAAATTGAGTCGAATTTCCAACATCGTAAAATGAAAATTAGATATAAAAATACTCGTTTGACAGCCTTCGCTAGCCGTAAAGATATTATATACGATTTAGAGACTCATAAAATTGGATTATTTTGAGGTCAAGTCTACGGCGTTTTGTTTTATGATTTCTGTTCTGTAGTATTTCGAAATGTAGCCTGCCTGTAAAAATTATGAAAAGGTGGACTTTGTGATGTATGAAAAATCACAGGTCACCTGATTTTTCACTTTTCTTTTATGTTTGATATTAGGGACCAAGTTTTGAAATAAGTAATACTTCTGTAAGATTTCCCTTTCAAAATTACTGGAAATTTTAAATAGGTGCTGGATCTTACGATGGTTGAACAAACCACAGGTCCCCTATTGTTTTGTTCGCTTGATTTTTAGGTCTAAGTGTTTAAAATAATGAATAGGTACTTCTCTAAGATTCTCCTGTCAAAATTACTGGAATTTTGGATGATACAACTGCACTTACCTGTAACAAAAACATAAAGGATTCTATTAACAATATCGATCTCTATTTTTTTATCATTTATAAAATTCAAAATTATTTAAATGCGTTGCCTACTTTGATTACATTTAAAACGGTATGAGAATTCGATAGGCAAGTAGAGGCCGTTGCCCTAAAGTGGGACAAAGTGGGGTTCAAAAATGTATATCGAAATGAACAAGAACCTTCCAAAAAAGCTTATTTTGATTGAAGTTTCCAAAAACGTATTGTATAAAATAAATATGGTAACTGTTAACTATTTACAGGATTAATTTAAAAGGAGTGCGTATATTCAACGAGGCAATGAGGTGCATAAAACTAAATAACTTTCCCCATGGGTCGAAATCTTAAAATGGAAATTGAACTTTTGATTTTAATCCTTGTGCCGCGGGTGTTTCACAAACATTAGAATCACATGCACAAAGAACACCCTGATTTGGAACAAGCATTTGTGGATTACACAAATGCTTGTCCCATGCGGGATCGAACCCGTGACTCGGCTATCCGTATAGTCAAATAATGTGTAGCTAGCCATAACTATCAATATTAAACGTTCTAATAAAATATAATTCTATGCCTAGCTATTTAGATTTGGATGTTTCATAAGCGTACAAGTTTAATAGTCGGCGGACGGAGAAGCAGCTGAAATATTAACTACAGTATTGACCCAAGAGGTTGGATGCCGCGATAACTTTCATATTACTCGTAAAATATACTCATCTGGGTATAGACATGTTTCCAAAAACATAAAACAACTTTTTTAGTAGTAAGATAGTGTACTTTACATAAAACTTTTATTGTTATTCAAAATTTAAGCTTTTTGTCACTCCTTTGAAGGTGGCCCAATGGCTAGAGCGTCAGCCTTGCGATCATTATGGTTGCCGGTTTGAATCCCACCCATTGCACTACCAACGTGTACTCACTCGTAACACAAGCATTTAGCTAAGCACGAGGGGTTAACAAGAATACTAGTAATGAACGACCCACATTGCTAGTATTTTTTTTATATGAAGCTTATATTGTAACTCAAACTTCAAGCTCTTTTGATATACCTTGGCACACAAAAAAAACAAAAAAAAACATAACTGAATTGCATGTTTTGTGACTACCAATCGGTGTTTTAATTGGCGACATTTCAATCAATCTATCAAAAACTGTGAAACTATTTAAAATACAGTTGCGTTTTTTTAGGATCCATATTCCCCCGTACCAAGTTTTATCAAAATCGGTTCAGTGGTAACGGTGTGACAGCGTAGCAGCCAGAAAGACTGACAGTCGCAGGCAAAACTTAGTTTCTGTCAGAATAAATATGATTACAAGAATACAAAACACTCCAGTGATAATAAAAAAACATATCTTCCTTTTTTAGGGTACTGTGTCTTAAAAAAAAATGTACCCTTACAAGATCACTTTATTGTCCATCTTTCGGTCTGTTCGTCCGTAAGACTGTCTATCAAAACCATTTATCTCAGGAACGCGTACAGTCGAAATTGAAGAATACGTATAAATAATTCATACCTCAAAAACTTATATTTCGAAACACTCAAGGAACTCAAAAATTGAGTACTTCCCATTGCTCTAGAACCGCTGCATGCTGGACCTGTGTCCCCATGTATGCCTTTCAAAGGACCGGGTATTCTTATTATTGAGGAGCACCCGTGAAAAATAAGAGATACAAGAAATAATAATAATAAATAAATAATAATTTGGCAAGTAATATCGTCATATACCTACTTCATGTAGGGAACAGTCTGAAAACTATACGGGCATAATAAAAACATCAGAAAATGGGCTTTACACGGAACCCTCAGTGAGCAAATCCAACTCACACTTGTCCGGTTTTTATCATATACGACCTTTATTACTGCCGACCCCACTTACAAAATAAAAAATAGGTTGAAGTAGGTACACCATTATTACTATAAGAATATTCGCATACAATTCTATTGTCGTTTGAATACCTATGTACTAGAATCCATTATTTAATGACAGGATAAAATGTTGGTTTTTCCCTACTTGATCACAAAGTGGAGACACTATATTTTCCTAACAAAAGCCTGTACTATTGACAATTATTTATAATAGCTTCTGCCCGCGACTTCGTCTGCGTGGATTTCAGAATTGGGTCCATAAATAAATATTTCTTTTAGAAATTTTATTTAGTTTAAGTTTACGGGGATATCTTACGCGGGTGAAACCGTATGTCAAAATAATCTCAGATCAGTCAATTTGTAAGTCCTAAAATTAGATCCCTAAATCCCTTAAAGCTTGGTGTTCAAACCAGTTCCCTTTTCTAACAAATGAAGGTCTACCCATTCGTCGGAGGTTCAGCTTAAGATGACCTTATGAGATAAGAGGCGATACTACCTGGTATTGGGCATCGTTCCAACACTGCTATTACTGGAAATTTACTTCCAAATATTTTATGGCTCTTTCGACGCAATTTTTAACTAGCTTGTAATTTTACAAAATAAGTTCTTGAATTAGTTATATATTATATAAGCAGAGGGAGACCCAAAAAGAGATGGTGGATTGTGTGAAAGATGAAATGAGAAAGAAAGGAGTGGATGCCGCGATGACGAGTAATAGAGAGGAATGGAAGGGAAATATGCATTGCGCCGACCCCATATGAACGGGATAAGGGCAGGAAGAAGAAGTACTTGAATTAGTCATAAATTATGTTAAAATCGTGCTAAACTAATTTAATTCCATCTGTATCTTTTTCACTTGCACATATTTAGAAAAGGACAGACGAAAATTATAACTGTCAATTTAGTTCCGACTAAAATTCTCATACAAATTTTCCGACAAGTAAAAACGTGTGCTCTAAAAGCAAAAGCAAGCAAGCAAGTCATGTTAAGGTGAAAACTAATTTGACATTTTTAATTTAGTTGTTATCTGTTACCATCCTTTTCTCACGTTTTATGATAGTAAAAGACAGCAAGTTTAGTGTCCGTACAGAGGAATCAGCACCATTAACTTGAAATTACTATTAGAGTGGCTCGTGGCCGTAAGCCGTCCTTGGATTAGTGACCATTTTGAAACATACCGAGACCTATCCGTGCCTCGGAAAGCACGTTAAGCCGTTGGTCCCGACTGTCATACAGTGATCTTTGGCATCCGTAAGTCATTACGATTCCAAAAACTATTCTTATTATAGGATACTGTTTTACCCAGTTAAATAGGTAGTGGAAGTCAGGTAGGCAGTCGCTCCATGTAAAATGAGAAGTAGCAGGTGTTCTACAAATATAACTTACTGGGCACGGATCTCTTCTCATATAGAGAAGGAAGGACCATTGATTCGTCATAATTTGGAATTCAAGTTTACTTCAGACTTGGTTCAAAAACACATATTTTGTATCTAAAATTCATTATTTTAAATAGAAGAACAGCATAACAATATCAAAACACATTACCTAAACATTCGATACACTATCGATATTGAAAATCTAATACAAAATATTCATGAGTTCGAGAACTACGTATTATATCATCGCTGATTGGTGTATACCAATTAATACCTCCACGTATCAGAGGCAATTATTAGATAAATTTAATGTGTTTTTCATTGTTTTGGGCGGTCGTTAGTTATAATTATTGGAGTGTTAACAGTATTGTGTATACTGTTTAAACACGTATGTTTAAACAAATGAAATTTGTTTTTGCTGATCTGATTTTTGTGTGACTGTATGTATACACAGAATAGGTAGCACTTTTTTTTTCTTTTTTTATAAAAGATTACTAGCAATGTGGGTCGCACATTACTAGTAATCTTGTTAACCCCTCGTGCTAAGCTAATATGCTTGTGTTACGAGTGGGTTCACGTCGGTAGTGTAATGGGTGGGATTCGAACCCGCAACCACGTGATCACAAGTCGGACGCCCTAGCCATTAGGCTACCGCCGCTTAAGCACCGAATAATTAATAATCATTCAAAGAATAAGTTTTAACATTGGTTGGTTTATATTAAGACACTAAGGAAAGTCGAATACATGATTCAATGGACCAAATATTTAATTTAAAAAAATTGGTTGTCTGTAGAATCAATTTACGGTCGATAATTTTACGTTACGAAAACATTAGCCTCGAACGTTTCGGCCGATCGAGTGGAAGGGAGATAGATGCGTCACAAACCGAACGCTTAGGCCGATCGTGCCTCTCTATCGCTTGTTCTGCGCTCTCGCTTGCACTGTTGGCTCAGGCGGAACGTGACATTTTTCTTGACTATTTATTAATCTGTGGTGTAGCTGGCATTCAGCGATATGTAAGCAATTTTTAGCACAAAGACAACCCTATATTTATACACAAAAACCTTCCTATTGAATCTCTTTGCTGAAAAAACCTTAAAATCCGTTGCGTAGTTTTAAAGATCCACTCAGCGTACAAAAAGCAGGAGGGGTTTTGTTTTATTGTATGTAAAGATACATACCCGGAAGCCGTAGAATCTATACCCGGATTTTATTAAAACAGTCCTAAAGAACATATGAGAGGTTTTACATTTCTTGGAACTCAATTCTCAAAACATTTAATTCTTTGAATCCCTTCTAAACTCGTATCATTTGAAACTCTAGGTACCTACTAAAGAATTTCAAAAAATAACCCACAGATTCACCAAAGTCGGACTTTTATTTTAATATTAATAACTCATGCCCTAGTTTACCCTATCGGAGGCGTTGAAAAAATGATAATGACGGTACATAAATTAAAAACTGCTAAGTTCATTAAAATAAGACTTTCTATCGGTTTTAATTAATACAAGGTGTACGTGATTATTTTAGAACAGTTTAGAATGTGTGTGTGTTAGGAAAAGCTTAGGTTTTCGTTGATTTTGTTTTTGGAGTTGTAAAGCCGCGCTTGCCGAGGTCGGACCCTGGATGGGGTAACATTTTTAAACATATTTAGACCCCTCCATGCCTCTAAAAGCACGTTAAGCCTTTGATACCGACTGCCATATTAACCAGTCTTGCCATGAAATATTGTATTAACCTCTAAAATGGGTTGTGGAGTTCAGATAGGCAGTCGCTCAATGTAAAATACAGTAGCAGCTAAATCCGGTAAAACTGGAAGCCGACCTCTAGCTACTAGCTTAGAGAAAGGCTAGGCAGATGATGAAGATTTAAATCTACGTCGAGGACACGACGAGCCAGACTTAGATCATCTAAAATACACCAGTTCCATCCTTGCCTTTGCCGGAGCCTTGGGATCACTAAGGCATTCTCAGATGGTTCAGGTGGACTTTTCGGCCAAGAAGCTTCTAAAGAACCGCTTTTTATCCAGACTTTTTTGTCAACCATGGGAATAAAATTTATGAGGTATTCTTCCCCTTCGCCAGAAAATTCACCGGGAACCAGTCGGGAGGGAGGTAACCTTACCTACCTTAGTATAAAATATTTTTTTTATATTCATCGAAGGCACTAGACGAAATTGCTAAGGTTGATGGTCAGCAATATTTTACGATTATGAACGGTTCTGATGTAATACCGCCCTCTGATTTACTACTTTCCTATTAAACCTACAAAATTGTATAGAGTTGTTGATACTCCCTTTTTAAAAGTCACAAATTTTGTTACATGAAAATTCCAAATTCCATATTCATGGTATTTCACATTTCATCTCTTAAAGTTCCATAAAACGTGCTAGAATAATTAGTAGTAGTAGTTTTATTTTAGTCTCTTTTTGTATTTTAAACAAAAGTTTTTTTTTCATAGTCATCGCATCAGAAATCGCAGTAATATCAATAAATTTATTCCGAATTACATTCTAGGTACTAAGATGGAATATTTTCCTCTATGAAAACTAGGTCGTTATCCTCGAGTTCCTGATATTATATGTAGATGAAGGCTTTCACGGCACCAGTGCCCTTGATTTATAACTGTTACAATAATAATATAGAGCTGTTTATACCACCTTGACTTTTTAGCATCTAAGGTTTTTGAAATGAAACTTTTAAGCCATTTATCGACATTTAGTCTACAAAAATGCACTAGACGGATGCTCAGAAAACTTCATTATTTTTTTTGTTTAGAAAGATGATAACTGTTATTACATAAAAACCGTTGGAATTTTCCCTTATAATTTTCAATTGTCTATGATCTATACAATTTTGAACTAAAGCTGAAGAGTTTTTTTTTGTTTGGTTAAACGCAATCATCTTAGGAACTACTGGTCCGATTTGAAAAAAACGGTCTGGATTAGATAGCCCATTTCTTGAGGAAAGCTACACTTTACTACGATAACCGACGCCAACGCGAGCAAAGCTGCATTGAAATGTCAATTAGATTAAAAATAAATAATTTTTACCTATAAAGTACTTAACGTTACTTTACAGAAATGTGTTATTCTGTATACTGTTACAAATACTTAAATAGTCAAACAAAAGCATTCAAAGACAAAAATAAATAACAAATCTAGCTTCAATATGATGTCACTTGAAAAATGGCGACACTAAACCAAGAATACTGAATGAAGCAGTGGATTCACAAAATGTCAAGAAAGCTTGAGACGAGTCTAAGAGATAGGCCGCATACGAAAAACCAGCTTTACTTGACCTCCCAACCCTCCCTCAGACAAGAGAAAGTCGGAGAGTAAAAGGAACAATTGTGGAAATATAGGGGTCTATTTAAACAGGTTTTTTGGTCCACCTTGGCTAGCATCGCAATTGCCTGCCAGTTTGCTGCGCAGTTGATTTATTTCTTCATTACAAGTGGTTATAGGGATGTAACCAAGCATTTGTTTAAAAATACCGTTTCTCTTTTGGCATTTCGTGGGTTCATGTCCCGACCTCCGGTACAGGTATTTCTGGTAAAAGTAATTCCATCCTTAAAATAATAGAACAAACTGTCAAACGCTATCTTACTATTAAAGAAATTATTGATCCACTGACATTCAAAATACAACTTAAAAATACTTTTAACATATGCAATATTATTATACGTGACACTGATCATCTTTCCAATATATATCGTACTAGTTTTTGCCCGCGGCTCCGCCCGCAATCATTTTTTGGAAATACTATAGCCTATAGAGTATAGAGCATTCTAATGGTGAAAGAATTTGTAAAATTGGTCCGGTAGCTATTGAGTCTATTACTACAAAAATACACATGTTTGATCTTTATAACATTAGTGTTACTACATTAGATACCAATGTAACAAAAGGTTACTAACCCATCACGATAATAACCGTAACAGACGATGCTTAACCTTTCAATTTAATCAATCGATAACCACACTTACGATTACAAGTAGAACGTAACTCGATTTAAAGTTCAGTGGCTTATTCAGTTCGCTCTCGCCAGAGCTTATTAGTTAATTGATGTAATTCCAGCAACGTGAACAGCATAAAGTTGGAGCCTGTACCACGAGAAATATCGATCGAGTTTAGGACGTTTTAGAGGATATGATAGAACAGAGTACGTAAAAACCTTGAAAGTTGAAACGTTGAGATCTAGAACTAACATTCTCCAAATCCTCGGAAAACAATAAAAAAAGTTGATGTTATTCGATGGATTTAAGGATTGGTTTAAAAAATACCAAAAAAAAAAATTAACGGAAAATCGTCAAATCATATTTCAGGACGTTACAAATTATATCAAGTTTAAAAAAAACATAATAATATATACAGGTTGTGGACAAGATTGAAACAACAATAATAATTATAAACCACAATATGGCAGAATATATTCTTATTGAAACTACGGAAAAGACAGTCCAGTAATTTTTAGAAGACTAAAAACATTTTCACCATCTTGACTGGCCTGTTGGTCTAGTGATTAGTGACCCTGACTGCTGAACTGGTCGTGGGTTGTTTCCCACCCAGGACAAATCTTTGTGTGATGGGCATGATCGTTTGTTCCGTGTCTGGGTTTAATTTATCATTATTAAGTATGTATTTATGAAAATTATGAGTATATTTATCAATGCTCTGGTTTACCTTAGGGATCTGCCTAGTTTTGATCATGGCCGTGTGTGTGTTGTCCCTAGATATTATTAGAATCTACGAACGTATTCTATACCCATTTATTTTGAAGAAAAATAGCCTGTAAAAGTAACCAAAATAACAACAAAAAGTATTTAACAAAGCTCGAAGATCGAACTATCAAACCGCTTGCTTTTGTTTTGTTATTTCAACCTCTGTATTGAAAACCTTATTGTAACACAAAATCACCATTATTTCTAAAGAATATCAAGTGGCCTCCATTGTTTCGACACTAATACCTTTCAGGAATCTTTTAAGGTAAGCCTTGAAATTCTTTTACGTAGAATGGGATAATAATAGAGTAAGTTTGCGAAATTTTGTGCGAATGTATTTTTCCAAATTGCTTTGGGTATTGACACAGAACTATTAAGTATGATGAAGGCTTGGCAGACATTTTCATATTTTTAGTTTTACTATATTTCTGTAGGTATTGTTTTATCCATTACTTGATTTTCCTTGCGTTCTTATTCTGGTTCTCACACTTTTTTTTGTAATCATTGGTTTATGACCTTCTCCTGCCCAATAGACTTATGACCTGTGAAAGGTGGCCTGGTTGGATAGGATGTGGAAGGTGGTGGTTCGGGTGTTGTTGCGCAACATTTCCAGCAGTGGACAACGATATGCTGAACAGATTGATTAAAATTTTGTGAGAAAGTACCAGTTAAATCTTTCTATTTTCAAAGTGTGACTGCCTGGATAGCCGAGTGGTATAGGTCACCACGCTAATTACCACTGAGTGCGACTTGCTGCGGGTTCGATCCCCGCATGGGACAAGTATTTGTGTGATCCACAAATGCTTGTTCCAAGTTTGGGTCTTCTTTGTGCATGTGATTTAAATGTTTGTGAAACCCCCGCGGCACAAGGAATAAAATCCTTAGTGCGGGCGTCGATTTAAAAAAAAAAGAAGTCATCGTTTTCACAAGTATTTTGACTGATTTACTGCTTCTAGGCATTTTAAGACCTTCTGATCAAATCATAAACACAAACCAATAAAAACTCAGTCCACAGCAATCCTATCAAAGATTGAAATGGGAAAAACCCATTAATGGAATCCAATTGGGAGTCCAGACGCACCTAAATCAAACTCTTGCCGTATCTTGGTGTATTTGGCAAAAGTCAGGGGCAAACAAATGAATTGGGCCCCTGGTCGGTAACTGCCGCGGGGCACGCAACGTCAATACGCGACATTGAGACGGGACTGACAAATTAGACCGCCATTATCAGTCCATACCGTTTTTTTGCGATTCGTGTCGCATTGTGAGCGAAAAATTGAAATTTTTCATTGAAGGTACTCGAATGGAATTTTGGGGCAAAATTGGAGCGTTATTTGTTAAAACCGTTTCTAAGTGGCCTTAAAGATATAAATACTAATTTATGTTTCGAAGGCACTGATCCTCGAGAACGATTAAATGGATGAGCCAATTATATTACAAAAACCAAAACAGATTCGTCACAATTAATTTGACTTATAAACTGAGTAGGCAGTTTAGATGATCAATGCTGTTTCGTTCTCTATTTGACAAGATATAAATTTAAAGGCTG
Organism: Plusia festucae; assembly: GCA_950381575.1. Lineage (NCBI taxonomy): Eukaryota > Metazoa > Arthropoda > Insecta > Lepidoptera > Noctuidae > Plusia > Plusia festucae. The sequence continues at coordinate 4,445,368 of OX494456.1, read as the reverse complement.
ATATTATTATTATTGTTTGTTAAGGAATAAGGGTTCCAATAAAACATGACTGCCTATTATAATTATTTTAATCAAAAGATTGAAATAGGACTATTATATTTACTACAATATTTTTATACCGATCATTTTTATTTTACCGTGTTCATTCCATAAAATTACATAAGTTTTGTAAGTAGCGTGTCATTTAATACCACATTCTATTCATTTGATGAGCTCATGTATGTTATTTTCGTCCACTATTAACTATATTGTCAACATCACTCACTTAGATGTCTGGCACTAAAACTGGGTCTAATGGGAACATAGATTATGCCTTGACTAAGCTAACTGTATCATAAATTAATCTGTTTCATCTCTTCCTGTGGATTATGGGCAGAAAATGGAGAACTAAGTTATGATCCTTCAGACAGTTTACCGCTTCTCTTGGTAATATCAAACCACTTTTAATTCTGTATTTTTTTATGGAGAACTTCTACTAAATACTTAGCAAAACTATACAGCAATTTAGCTTCTTTGTACAACGGAAAAGCTTAGACTTTGAATGTATTATTGAGTATAAGTTACTTATTTTTATTTCAAATAATTGACCATCAGCTGTAAGATTGGTTTATAGACGGTAATTTTATATCATTTATAGTCTTAATAAGTCTTCTGATTAATCTGATAAAGTCTGAGAAAACTTTGATGAAAAATTGCATACCATCTCTTTTCTTCTCGGACATATCGATGAATGGAAGAGAGATAGATGCGTCATAAGCCGAACGATTAAGCCGATCGTGCCTCTCTATCGCTTGTTCAGCGCTCTCACTTGCACGCCCGGCTCAGGCGGAATGTGACACTTTTTCGTGCGTGCAGCCAGCGTTCATCGATTTAAACCCGAAATAACGTTAAAAAATAAAGGATTTTGAATACAAGGGTATTTTGGCACAGTCTTGAGTGTATCTTCATGGTGGTGCCTTTAAGTGATTAAAATATCTTTTTAATTATATCCTCACGCCATTTTAGACACTGATAGCAGTTATTTTTTTAAAGACACTTGTTATATAAGTAAAAAACCTCTACCAAATGAATTTGTAAGAAAATCTAACTTACAAACATATCTACTGGAACTCGAAACTTTGAAGAGCAAAAGAAAACCTTTGTCCTTTTCAGATATCATTAGGAAGCTACAAAATAGATATTGTCAGACCGTTTTCAAGCTTAAATTATGGTAGGCAAGGTTAAAAGTTGATTGATGGAATGTAGAAACTTCTCGGATATGACTGGAATCTTTTAATTGGTTTATATAGTTCCATTACTTTTGTATTTAGTTTTGTGAATAGGGTGTATAAAAATGAAGTTTTTTTTTTGTTTTGAAAATAATATACAGGTTTTGATTATTACAAAAAATTATAGCTGTTGCTATCTTACATTGATGTCTAACAAAAAAATGCGACTTACACATAAGTATTCTTGTTAACCTCTTGTTTACCTAAAATGCTGGTGTTATGAGTGGGTTCACGTCGGTCGTGCAATGGGTGAGATTTGAACCCGCAACCAAATGATCGCAAGTCCGATACCTCATCCATTATGCTACCGCCGCTTCAAATATTGTCGGTTCACAGAATTTAAAACACAATATTTTAATTGCTTTTCATAATTATTTATACTTCATTAAACTAATATATACGGGTACTATTTCAATTAATAGTTTTTCATGAACGCATTTAAATTGGGAGTAAACCAACAGTTTGATGTTACAAAAAGTACAGTTCTAAAAAGTTCACTCAAAGCGTATTATTTACATCGACTACGACCAAATAAATTACCAATGTTTATTTATATCAAAGGAATAACAAACACGTTATGTATTTAAAACTGTAGGTATGTTACCAAAACATGGCGGTTACCGGGTTGTTAATTAAATAAACAAATAAACTTCGTCATAATTCAGAATGGAAACTCCATTTCCTATAATTTCGAAGTTCCTGCTAGTTACGTAACGATAATAAACGTACATTTATTATGGTTACATAATTAGTAGGGCCTGTTGGTCTAGCGGTTAGTGACCCTAACTGCTAAGCCGGAGGTTTGAGTCCCACCCAGGACAAATCTTTGTGCGATTGATTGAAATCTGGGTGTAATTTATCTATAATATGTATGTATTTATAAATGTATAAGTATGTTTATCAGTTGTCTGGTTGCCATAGTACAGGCTCTGCTTAGTTAGGGATTAGATGGTCATGTGTGAGTTGTCACAGGTTCGAATTACTTCTCTACAGGAGTAATTCGAACCTGTAAACTTGTACATTCGAATCCAGTCATTGAGTCGCTAGTCCACCACGACATTTACAAATAATTTTATGTACCTAAGTACTCATAATTATTTATTACAATTATTTAGTAGGTTTAATACAATAATTTTCCATTTATAATAAAAGCAACTAAACCCAGATTTCTCACGGCTCTCGTCAACTTTAATTTGTACTTATTAATAAAGCTCGATTGAAATACCAATTTATTCATATGACAACATAACTCGTACAGTCAACAGCAAAAGTAGATGATCAAAATTCAATACTAACGAACGGAGTTCGCGTCAGAACTGTGTGGCGTCGAAGTGATTCAAAGTATGTGATTGTAAATTATACCAAACATTTAATACTAGTCCAATCGCCATATATTCGTGATGAGTTTTGTCTTCAGAAGATATAAACTCAATTTATCATTTACTTACTTTTGCTTTTCACTGTACCACACAATAATATAAAATATAGGCAAATTGACGGAAAACTAGACACATACTGTCGACAAACACTCAGTCTAGACATAACAAGGTCAAAATCTAACTGACAACTACCGAATGACGACTCGTGTTAAATTATTCAGGGGGAATGAATTCTTCGAAAACATACGAATGGGTAAGTAAGTACGAATAGATACTTAGAATATTATACATGGACATGTACTTGAGGTAGTTATTTGAAGACCTCTTTGGTCGATACTTCTTGTTTTTTCAGACGCGAATTTTAGACATTGAAATAAAACTGCTTTTTACATGGATTTATTTTTATTTTAGTTCCCGACGTTTCAACGCCTTTGCAGGTGTCACGGTCACGGGTAGACCATCTGTCTTGTATTGTTGACTGAATACTCAATACTAGGTACTCAATCGAGTTTGTATTAAAGAAAGTGCGTATTGATCCCAAAATTAGCAAACGTAGGTATGTTATTTGATATGATATCTGAAACTTAAGTTAAGTACATTTTTTTTAATATTATTTCTAAACTCTTAGTTCTGTATCTCAGTCTACATACCGCGCCATATCATTGTGTGAATTATCGGTAATTATTGCATCGTGTGTGACAATAAACTAAGCAATAATACATTTATCATTTGCCTAACCTTTTCTCAAGCTATGATGGGGTCGCCTTCCAGTAGCTGAATACCGAATTTCACATAGAGCGACTGCCTATCTGACCACCACAAACAATTTTACTGGGTAATTCAGCATCCCATAGTAAGAATGGATGTTAGAATTGTATTGACTCAACGACTTTCAAAGGTCGAAGTATGACAGTCGCCTAGTCGGGACCAAACGTGCATTTCGAGGCCCGGGGGGTCTCAGTATGTTCACAAATGATCACCCATCCACGGACCAATCGCTGCAGACGCAGCTTAACCTCTATTATTGGGCAAATCGAACGGCTAACATTTAGCCACGAGCCCCTCTAACATATTAAATATCATATTCTTAACACCCTATTTGTTGACCACATAACCTACTCTGAGTATTTTTTTCGCAGTCAGCCCAAAAAGCTATCTCGCAGCGTTATCTTCGTGATAGATCAATCCTAGAATTTCATCCCATACAATAGGTACTAAAGCCCAAGAAATAACAGTCAAAACTACAAGCTACAAGGAAACAATCGTAACCACTACACAACACTACTTGACACCTCGATAGGCAGTACGGCTTGATAAAACGACTTCAATTGAATGAGCGCTAAAATGTCAGATGGCTAAATTTGCAGAATCATATTAGATAAAAAATGTTATTTAAATTTTATATATAAATAATAGAAACCATTAAAAAACTGTCAAATAAAGAAATTTGATTGGATTTCTACTTATTTAAATTAATAAATTTTTATTTGTCAGTTTTCAAGATTATTATTATTATTAAAGTAAATATAAAATTTAAATAATTAAACTCGTCATTTATGTAAATAAATGATAAAAAAACCATTGCCATTGCATGTAATCTCTACCATCAGATTTGAAAAAATATTTCAGTGTTAGTTAGGCAATTTATCAAAGTAGTAGTTTAACGGGTGTAGCCGCGAGCAAAAGCTAGTTTTTCATAAAATCGATTCTATATATCTTGATAAATCGCCTACTCATCTCTCAGATTGCAAATTTAGGAACAGTGTTCCTAATATGATTCTGCAAAAATACCATTTTAGCACCCATGAGTCGACTGCCGAGTGATACAGAGTGATTCCCTATGTCAACCCACGTTATTCGAGTGATAAGCCTGGGTGCTGAATAAATAGAGAATTCCGTTTTTGTGGATCCGAACGACGATCTGACGATAAAACATGCCGAATCCGAATACAGACACAAAATCTGATATGTATGGATTGATATTGTAAAAAAGATTGACATGTACTTGCAAACCTATGAAATGCATGAAGCCTTCATTCTCGTTTGGCTAAGCTCATGGTAAATGTTTGAAAACATTGCATCAATCGCATTTGCAGCTCCATATTATGTTATAATTTGACCGCCTAAATAATAGTAGAGTACCTTTAAGATACATCCAATAACATCAAAACAAAAATAATAATTCTAACAGTTTTATTTGTAACACTAACTTCTCAAAATAGGTAATAAAAGACAAAAATAAATTATTTTGTTTTAATAATCAAGGCCATTTACTTTTTAAATCGATGGAAAATGGTTAAAAAAGTATGCATGGTTTTTTTAAGTTCACATAGTACAGTCAACAGCAAAAGTAGATGTTTAAAATCAGATATTCAATACTAATGAACGGAGTTCGCGTCAGAACTGTGTGGCGTCGAAGTGATTCAAAAGTATGTGATTGTAAATTATACCAAACATTTACTACTAGTACAGTTGCCATATATTCTTAATCAGTTTTGACTCCAAAAGTTATAAACTCATCTACTTTGGCTGTTGACTGTACATAATGCATTCCTACTTTTTTCACCTTCCAACCTAATCATCGGTTTCCCCGTACACAATTTTCTCTTTACGTAGAACCAAAACGTCGTAAGTATACAAAGCACGCATGACCTAGATAATATCTTTACGACTATGTAGTTAATCAATTGGCCATGCTATAGTCCTTTACTTATTTACATGGTTGCATAATTGGGATTATTTCGAATAGAAGATGAATCAAAAATAATTAATTCCAAAGAAAAAAATGTTGTTCGTAAAAATTCGATAGTGTATTGTTATTTTTTCACTCCTAAACGACTGAACCGATTTTAAGAAATTTGACAGAGATGGGCTGGAGTTCCTACGTAATCAGGTGATTGGCGTTACTTAGCTTAAACATGGGGGTAATTCTCTTAGGCCAAACAAAACGTAACGAGGCATAAAGCAGATTATAGTTCAACTAGCCCAGGTACCCAAATCTTTTTTGTAGTCTGAGAGTCAGCGGGTAGTGTTACCATATTGAAAATATCTCTTTAGACCATTTAACAGATTTTTTCTAAAAGTATAGTAATTTGAAAGAGATAACGGCTCTCTTACGACACGTAACAACACGTTACCTGCTTGAACTTAGTGAATAAAGCCTGCAAGCGAAACTATGTAATTCTCAATGCATTCATATTTTTTCCCATACTCTCCATACCTACTTTTTTCAGAACTATCTTTACACAAATTCCATTGGTGGCACAAATAACTCCTACATAGATATTTAAAACCTTTATGTATATCTTTGTTCACAAATAAATATATTTGATTGATACGATTCGTTCATATTTTTTGTGTCAAATAATTGACGTAAACAATGGGATATCAGTTATTTAAATACAACATAACTAAATAGTATATTTAAAAATCACAAGATAGTATAAAAACAAGGAAAAATAAAATTAACAGTTATAGATAGGTAGCTATGTATGAAAATAATTGGATAACAATTTTATTTACCTCGTTTTTAGCTGTATTTTTTTTAACTCTATACAAGTTTTACAATTTACTACATTGATATACTCTTTCGTTTATTACACACTGTAGACAAAAATCATCTACTCGACAAACGCTACTTAGTTTTATTCCAAAGAGTATCAAACCATTTCTGTGAAGGTAAGATAAATACATCATTTCCTTCGTATCTTCATAGTAACTTTGGCCTTATATCCATACATTATTCGCACGCCCCACCTCGGCTCGGCACATACATTTTGTAAGAACGTATAAGCTTACGCCCTGACGAGCTTCGCATTTCAAGCATCGTTGATATGAACGTTAAATGATAAGCGAGATAATTATTTACTTCCTTATATCATGTTAATGGTATGTCATAAGTTCAAGTCTGACTTGCAATACAATGTGTACTGAGAAAATAATAATAATAAAATTATGTAACGAGCCGAAATAAAATATAAAAGTCTATTTATTTTTTGTCTAAAAACCGGACAATAGTAAAAATAGTTATATCTTTGTTTTTATTGTATAGGGCATACTTTTTTTTTTTTTTTATAAATGTGGACAACATAACATACATTTCTCCGAATCCAAAGTAAGTAGCTACAGCACACCCAGACCCGAGACGATGTAGAAAAGGTTTTTCTTCTTTGATCCGTCCGGGGATCGAACCCGGGACCTCAGAGCTGGCGACACCTTGAAAACCGGTGTGTACGCCTCTCGACCACGGAGGTCGTCAATGTATCAAATAGATATTCATAACTATAGTTATGCCATAACCCAGCAATACACATCTAGTCGGCCCAATTTGGCGCTTACATTCGTATTCATAAACGCGAACCGATGGTCCGTCGGATAGCAACGTGGTATGGTGCCACTGTTAGCGATAAACTAGATATGTAAATTACGTACTTGATAGGTGTAATTATTGTTGCAATATTTGCAATTTAAAGCTGAAATAAGTCGTTTGGTTACTTGGTATTGTTTCAGAGTTGGATGTAGTTGATAATATGAGACGTGGGACACCAAATCTTGTACCTAAGTATTTACCTAATTAGATTGAGATGTAATACAAATCAAATCAGTAAAAACTACGCTGGTAGTTTATGATAGAAGAAAGGTATAAAACTTGAGAGGGGTTGATGACTACAGTACTGTGTATACAAAAATATCTTACGTAATACTTCCCCGATATATCATTTGAATTTCACTACATTAACATGTAAACAAGCGGGCCTTAATTTAGTTAGGTACATAATACAGTTTAAAAATATTTTGCACCATCATTCAACAGCCAAATGCCCTTGACAAACAAACGCTACAAATAAACAAACTATATTCAGAACACACCCTAACTAATGTATGTAGTAACATAACATAATGTCTAACACAACATCGCTAACACTCACGCTGCGACACTAATGTTAGAAACTGATTTGTTCGGGGAAATAACCCTATAATGGCCCGATTTCAACCTAACTACACTTAGGGGTTGAAATGCATTTCGCTATGAAAAGGGGTTTTTTGTAATCGACGAATGGGTGAGCACACAAAATTCATTAGTTTCAACATTTTGGGTCAAGGTTGGGTAGTTTCGCATATTTTTACGGGGGATGTTTTTACTGAATGCGGGGCGCGTGTCCCCATATAAAGGGAGATATGTTTGTGTGTGTTTGAAAGGTGAACGCGGTAATAATACATTAGGTGGCTATTTATGTGAGCTCGATGTTTTCGAAGGCTTTATGTAATAGCTTCGCGGATAGAGAAATGTGGTTTAATTTTATTTACTTTTGAAAGCGAGCGAGAACTGTTTGTTAGAAATAGAACTTAGAACTTAAGTGGAGCTTATTTTGTGTTCTTGTAAGTGTAGATAACATTGTTTAATACTTAATTCTATTTATGTTCTAGGTACCTACTAATACTGATATTCCGGCGACCCAATTGACATATAAGGTTGATTTTCTAACCAAAAACTCCGTCTTGTCAGGTCGCAATGTCTTTATACATTTTTATACAAATTTCTAACGAGTAATACACAAATTAAATAAATATTTTATACAATCCTCAACTTTACAATTATTCATTAATGACTTATTCAATTTGTGTTTTGAAATTAAACATTGTGAAAGTTGTGACGTTTCAATGTTGTTTACACAATCAACCCTTAATAAATGAAGGGATGAGGGTAGAATTTTTGTTTATGTACCTATAATTACCGAAGCATTTAACCCTTCATACTAATTTATTGTTAATGCTGAATTCAATTAAAAGTTTCGTTTAAAACAATAGAAATGGTAAATATATATTTATAAAAAAACATAATTTCATTGTTTTACATAATGAGGAACGAAATATGTTATTAGGGTAAGCTTATTTGATTGCATGTTTGAATAACTAGGTACAGTCAACAGCAAAAGTAGATGATCAGAATCCGAAATTCAATACTAATGAACGGAGTTCGCGTCAGAACTGTGTGGCGTCGAAGTGGTTCAAAAGTATGTGATTATAAATTATACCAAACATTTACTATTAGTACAGTTGCCATATATTCGTGATCAGTTTTGACTTCAAAAGTTATAAACTAAATTCACCATCAAACCATTCTACTCATCTGTACTCTACAGCAACACTAATATTATAAAGAGGAAAGATTCGTATTTTTGTGTGTGTATGTTTGTAATGAATAAACTCAAAAACTACTGTACCGATTTCGAAAATTCTTTCGAAATCGGTACAGTAGTTTTTACCATCAGAAAGCTACATTCACCCTGAGTAACATAAGCTATATTTTTTACAAAAAAAATTGTTACCGCATGCGGAGTCGCGGGGAACAGCTAGTAACATATATGGAGAGAATATAATTTAGTAAAATTATAGACTATAATGTAGTTTGTTTGGTTATTTCTGTCGGTATCCAATACTTCCGTGACCGTATTATACAATATGACCTACAACTGTTCACAGATCAATATTTTGTGTTGTGATTTGATACGAATGTAGAATTCGAATGTTTTAAGGTATTCTCTTGTTTTTTTATTAAACAAATACTTTACTGATACAATTTTTATCTAGTATTCTAGTTAACATTGGTTCTGTTACTATGATATCTTTCTGCCTAGCCTTTTCTCAAGCTATTTACGGGTTAGCTTCTAGTGTATCAGGATTTAACTAAATACTGTATTTTACATGGAGCGACTGCCTATCTGACCTCCACAACCCATTTTACTGGGCACCACAGCATCTGACTGGCCTTTCTCGATAAATGGCTTGTCTAACACTGTTTTTTTTTCAAATAGGCTGCGTAGTTCCTTATATTAGGGCGTTCAACCAAACAAACTCTTCAGCTTATAATATTGGTATAGATAAATCAATAAAGAAAACGAATATTATGAACATTCATTATACTCGTAATATAAACTGTTATCTTATATCTTTAAACGAGCAATTCTTGTATATATATATAATCTGAATCTCGGAAACGGCTCCAACGATTTTCATAAAATTTTGTATGCAGGGAGTTTCGGGGGCTTTAAATCGATCTAGCTAGGATTCATTTTCAGAAAATGTCGTTTTATCCGTGTTTTCAGTAATCTTAAATCTTTAAACAAGCAATTCTTGTATATACGGCCATCAATACTGTTACAATTCAAAATAAACAAAATATTACATTTGAATTTGGAATCTGTAATTTTTATATGATTGTTCATTGTGTTTTCTCATTTTGGCGCCAATACATTGTACAATATTTTGCGATATTAAAATGGCACTCCATTTTAATATCGCAAAATATTGTACAATGTGTTGGTGATAAAGAGAACCGTGGTCAAAGCAGTAAGGGAAAGAATTCGAAGCAATCCTGTCCGAAAGCAAAAGATTTTTATCTCGGGAGATGAAGATAGCACCTAGAACCATGACGCGTATTTTAAAAGATGACTTAGGACTTGTAGCCTATAAGAGACGTACTGGTCATTTCTTAACTGATAATTTAAAAAAGAATAGGGTGGTAAAATCGAAACAACTACTGAAGCACTGTACGCAAAAGGAGGTCACAGAAACATTTTGTTTATGGATGAGATTTTTTTTACAATTGAGCAACTTTTTAACAAACAAAATGACCGTATTTATGCTCACAGCTCTAAGAAAGTTTCCCAATTAGCCGACAAAGTGCAACGTGCGCACTATCCAACTTTAGTGATGGTTTGGTGGGCTATTAGCTATGAAAGAGTGACTGAGCCATACTTTTGTGAAAAAGGTGTTTAAACATCGGCACAAGGGTATCAAGATACCATTCTTGAGAAGGAAGTGAAGTCCCTTAACAATCTTCAATAACCAAGAATGGTCCTTCCAGTTAGACTCGGCACCGGGTCATAATGCTCGTTCTACGAAGTCTTGGTTGGAAACGAACGTTTCGGACTTCATCAGAGCTGAAGACTGGCCGTCGTCTAGCCCCGATCTTATTCCGCTGGATTATGATTTATATTGTTAGATTTAGAGAGAACAGCTTGATTTAAACGCCATGATAATTTAGAGTCCCTAAAACATTTTTTTAATTTTAATGTTATTTTTTATTTATTGATAAGCTGTTAAAAAAATAAGTATTTGTTTCTTATAAAATATTAAACTAATTGCACTCGTGATTTTGATAACCAGTTCACATTTTTTTATTATTATGTCGGTAAGATCGACAAATATTATTCATACTTCCTCGTTTCATCAGTGTGTTTTTTAGAAATTATATTTAAATACGAAATTTAAATATAATTTCTAAAAAACACACTACCATAAAAAAACGAGCAAGGCTCGGTGATCCAGGTACTTTATGTTAATACAAGCAGTTTTTTTGTAATTAAACGTTGTATTTTCATTACGAATATAATAATATGCAGGTATAGTCCCTCTATCTGGTGAGTATGTAGGTATGTTTAGAAATATCTATAGAATTTTAGTTTTGTTTGTAAAATCAATAACAAAATCTGACATAAGTTGGACGTAGGTCCTGTATCAGATATTAATAATAATAGACTAGGTACAGCCCGCGTTTTTGTCCGCTTAAGTGTCGGTTATCGCAGAAAAAAATAGTCTCTATTCTTTCTCAGCTCTAGACTATCTCTGTACCTAATTTCATTCTTCTTCTTAGCGTGTCGATCAATAGCAAAGTCAAACTTTTACGGACCAGTACTCAGCCACGCGGACACATTTCATTTAAATCGGTTCAGTAGTTAAGGCTTGATTGCGTACCATACAGACAGAAAGAGTTACTTTCGCATTTATAACATTAGTTAGGTATACATAAAATGACAGCATTATATTCATACTATGTTTATGTATACCCGAGTGGTACTTTAATCCCATGCGTACTTGTTTAAATGGAGTCACCGGCTTAACTTAGCCGACGTGATGGTTAGTATAAGAGTGCCGTAACAAAATGTCGACGTGTGAAGCGGTAATAAGCATGACATTCTTCATATTAATGACAGCAACGATATAGGTCTTCCGCATATTCGTGTAACAGACAGTACAGTAACACATACTTATATATTTATAAATAGATAAATTACACCCAGACACAGAACAAATTATCGTGCTCATCACACCACCTGGGTGGAAATCGAACTCACGACCTCTGGCTTAGCAGTCAGGGTCACTAACCACTAGACCAACAGGCCCGTCAAAAATATCTGTTTATATGTAAAACATAATATATGATTATATTATTTAAACGACGTGCTACATATAATGCTCTCTGCTTACCCTGTAACTTCAAACAGCGTGATAATACACAATTAAAGATTTAAATATTGAAATAAACTGTACTCTATAACAACAAAATTGACGGTAATCGCTGCTATAACAAAGTAAATACCGTTTTATATTCATAAGCACCTTTAAGAGGTATTTTGAACTTAACTGAACGACTTTCAGAGTTTACAGTAAACCGTATTGTTCTTGGTAAAATATACGGTTACTTTTAACTTCTGTAATCAAGTCAGAAATACATTAACGGTTAAGAGCCTGTAACTACAGTCTTTGGTTTTTTCTACAAGTTTTCTCCCAGAATTTTAAATTACCGGCCTATAAACGTCCCATTGGGAACAGATTTCTTCCCATATAGAGAAGGAATGACCATTGATCACCACGCTTGTTCATTGCGGGTTGGAGATTTCAGATATTTTTTTTTGGTATCCAGGTTTCCTCACTTTGTTTTCCTTCACCGTTTGTCAATGATTTATTAGAATGATAAGACATACAACAGACATACAAGTACATATTATTCTTTCGCCGCGCAGGGTCAGATAATTATACACATAACTATGAAAAAGATACATTGGTTCTAGCCCGGTTTCGAACCTACAACCATGTGCTTGCGAATCCGGTCAATGAACCGCTAGGTCACCACGACATTTTAAAATCCAAAATCCGAAACAGAATTGCCCGTATAAGGCTTATCATTCAAATTGTGAAGATAAACGCCTTTTTTTCTACGAATAAAAAATAAAGTTAAAAACTACAACCCGACTACGTATAAAAAGTGTCTCAAAAGGACGAAACAAGTCCAGTAGAAGTCCAGAAATCCGACCACGGAAAGAAGAAAGACCACGGCTCTATCTTGACCATTTTTGTACCTATGCATTTCTGGACTTCTATTGGACTTGTTTCGTCGTTTTGAGACAACTTTTATACGTAGTCGGGTTGTAGTTTTTAACTTTAATCTTTATTTAATACTTCCGTTTCCCGATCGGGCATATAATACACTAGCCGTGCAATACCTACATCAATTCTGACGTAATTGAAACGTCTGGACTCACAAAAAAAATCTCATTAATTGTAACGTCTTACACCTACATACAAATTATATACAGGAATGTAACACTCACACATTTTACGTAACTTATTTACATGAATATGAAATATTCTTCATTTTGTACGAAATTTTAATTAGGTGAGCACGTCATCAAAATATTTGCATAGCAGAGGCTTCAGAAGTCGTCAAGTAAAAGAGTTGTAATTTCTTTGACAAAAATATTTTTAATTCTTTTTTTTGACAAAATATTAGGATGAACATCCTTGAATAAGCAGAATCAAAATATCAAAAAAGGTAATTACAGAAATATGTATGATCAATATTTATAAAACTCTTCCGTTACTGACTGACTGACAGACAACGCACAGCCGAAACTTCTGATCGTAAAGAGCTGAAATTTGGCATGTGTGTTTGTTGGGAGGAGTAAGCTACCACTAAGAGAAGATTTTTGGAAATTCCCCCCCAAAGGGGAGAAAAGGGTGGTAAATTGAAAATGTTTATTTCTCAATGGATTCACTTAAGCAACTAATATATTTATAAAAACCCAAATTCTGACGGAAGTCATTACTACACGCGGACGAAGTCGCGAGCAAAAGCTAGTTTCTCTCTTTCTCTTCTCTCTTTCTCTTCTCTTCTCTTTAAAAAAACGACGCCCGCACTAAGGAATTTAATCCTTGTGTCGCGGGGGTTTCACAAACATTTAAATCACATGCACAAAGAACACCCAGACTTGGGACAAGTATCTGTGGATCACACAAATGCTTGTCCCATGCGGGGATCGAACCCGCAGCACGTCGCGCACAGTGGTAATTAGCGTGGTGACCTATACCACTCGGCTATCCGTGCAGTCTGTTAATAATTAGCTGATCGACTGTGTCCAATTCACTGGAAATCAAAGATCACCATAATAGCCTGTGGCATTCAGAAATAATGTAGCTTTAAACTAGTGAAAAATTTTCACAATCGGTTTTGTGGGTTTAGAGGTTACCAGACAAACTCCTAAACTAAACTAGTTTTTCTTTAGTTTGATTTGACAGCTGCCATAAAAACAAATAACACATAAATTATTCTCATAAGGTGTGTTTACAATTACTCCTGGTAATTAAACACATTTAGCCAATAAACATTAGTAGACTATCATCAATCATTATCATATCCCTAAAATGACGAAACAAGCGAAATAAAAAGAAACCCGGTCTTGCATGAATTCACATAAAAATTTAAGAGCACAATGCATAAAGGACATTTGAGCGCATTGCAAGAGTTGCGAGTCTTGTGAGCCTTGCAAGTCTTGCAATTTCGCGGTAACAAGAATGCAGTCTCACCTTTGTCACGACTGTCACTTTCTGTAATTAATTCTGCTGTTGCAGTGTGACGGTTGTTTCCTTGTTTATGAGTTTTTTTTTTTTGTGATGTGTAAATTTTAAATTAAGAATATGTTGTATTTTATTTTACTGTTTTTTAAAAGATTATTTTTGGCCGTAAATGTCATATTTGATACTACTTCATTGATATGTAAAAACTCAATATGCAAAGTCTGTGCCTTAAATGGGCCCTAAAAAATGACCACAGAAATGCAGTCATTTCAAAAAGTCTCGCATTGCAAGAACCACTTTTTGCCATGCATATAAAGATGAATTTACGAAAAAATATAGTATTTTTTTATTTAGTGTGTTATTGAAGACGATTTTGACTGACTTTTGTTTGAGACTAACTGGCGTTATTTCTTTTACAATGTAAAATTTGGTTATTTTTTTTTATTTCGATAGCTATGTCATTGCTTAGAATAAAACTCTTAGGCCGTTATAATATGGTAACTAATGTTTTCAAAACGCTTTTTTTTTCATCAATTGTTATTCTATTAAATGGTCAAAATGTGAAATGAGAGTGTGCGAACTACATCGCAATTTAAACAAAGGTATAGTCAACCGGTTTTAAAAACCTTGTGCAATTTAATTAGGTAAGTAGGTAGGCTGCCATCACGAAACATGCAGTAAATTAAATAAATGCATGTTTGCGCCATATTTATCTTTAATGCCACTGTTTTTATGCTACAATTAATTTTTATGTTATTTCTAATAATTATTATATTTTCTTGAAACTTTGTTGTTATTAAAAATATTAGGTACTGAAATCGAGTACCTACATAGTGTAAATAATTGTTTAATTCTATGAATATCTATCACTATCACTGTGCTATATATTTTACACTAATATTTTTACGTGATATTTTGTTTTTAAATTAAGATTATTATTATTTTAAATTATTTTAAGTAGTTTTTTTTTGTTGTCACGCTTAACTTAATCTTGGTTGTTCATAATATGGTATCTGATGCTAATTGTTTTAAATATAAAATATTTTGTTGCATTATGTTCAAACTATTATCGATTACGATTATCGAAACTATTTGGACGATTTTTTATCAGTTATTAACTACGCGACAAATTAAATTAACTAATTAAAAATACAAATACTATAATACTAACTCTTACTACTATATTAACTCTCACAGTCAAATTTGTCAGGTCATTTTACAGTAAAACAGTGCTGACAAACCGTAATTAAATTAACTGATCGGTAAAACACACGACAAACGAAAACGCGAACAAACACTATTTGTGGTCGATTACCGTTAAAATGGAGGATTAAATTAACACAATGTAATTGTAAATAAGAATTTTGTTAATACTAACTAGAGGGAAAAGTACTCCAAATACGCAAGCAAATTATGATCAAACAAAACATTCCTTTATATTAAAAAATATATAAATAATAATAATACACTATCCAATATCAAGAGTAGTTGGCTGAATTGTAATGACTTAACAACTGTCAAAATAAATTATATATAAGTAACTACGTAATCAGATACATAGTTTCCTAGCGCAGGATTATTTTTTATACAGTGCGTTTATTCAACGAGATAATCAGGTGCACAAAACTGTATCACTTACCCCAAGGAACATAAGTCGAAATCTTAAAATAAAAAATGAAATTTTCATACAAAGTGACAGGTCACGTGACTTATATTTGTATGAAAGTTGATTTTGGACGTGTTTGTATGAGAACATTTAATGCCTATTTTTCAGTAAACTCAATAAATTTTTCCTGCAAATATATATAAACATACGTCTCCTCAAAACACTGCTACCTTACCATAAATTGTAGGTAAAAATATACCATAATCTACCTATTTCAATGCGTATAATAGGCTAGATGGACTAAGTTATAACCTTGAGCCAACTGCAGCCACTTTCCCAACCCCACAACCTTGAGACCAGAACTCTACAAACTCGATTTCTTAGGAAAAGTGCGACCTTCGGATTTATTGTTAACGGTAGGTATAGCTAATAAAGAATAATATATTGTGTAATAAAATGAGTTATTTTTAAAGAAATATTAAAATATTATGTGTATTATAATTGATTACACAGTAAAAACTATGACTTTAATTGCACGGAATTTTTACTTACTTAAAGCAAGTAAGTAAATAAGTAAGTAAAAATTCCGTATTACGCAATGTCGTTTAGACATTCTTGGTGAAATCCAATAATTTTGACTTAAAACACAACTGAATCGATTTTGATGATTTTTAAATCGATCGACAGTTTTATTGCCGGGATATCGCGTAACAAACATACACAAACAAAGCATACAATCGCATTGAGAACCTCTCTTTTGAAAGTCCGCAAAAACGACATTATAATCTACGTGAACTCGTTCCCTCTCAATGTGGGAAGAGGCCTGTGCCTGGTATTAAAGCCGTACACCTAAAACCATCTAATTAATAATAATATCTTGGGACAACTCACATTGCCATCTGATCCCAAACTAGGCAGAGCCTGTACTATGGCAACCAGACAACTGATAAACATACTTATAGAATTATACATACATACATCTTCTTCTGCCTAGCCTTTTCCCAAGCTATGTTGGGGTCGGCTTCCAGTCTTATCGGATTTAGCTGAATACGAGCGACTGCGTATGTGACTTCCACAACCTATTGCTAGGTAATACATTCATACGAATACATACATACATATTATAGATAAATTACACCCAGACAGACACAGAACAAAAGATCGTGCTCATCACAGAAAGAATTGTCCTCATCACAGAAAGAATTGTCCTGAGTGGGAATCGTACCCAAGACCTCCGGCTTAGTAGTCAGGGTCACTAACTACTAGACCAACAGGCCCCATCGTAATTAGCATATTAACTTTTCTTAAGCGCCTTTTTGAGGTTTTCTTTCTGGTTTAGTTTGATTTGATCTTCTATCCATATCACGAATACTCCGTGTAAATAGTAACTAAACATGACACCAATAATAATAACAAAGTTATCTCTGCTTACAAAGAGAGGGTGTACATTACTGTACATGATACATATAAAAACGAATGTATACGCATAACGATAGCTTCGCATATAAATATTTAATTTAATTTATGCAAATTGTTGATATAACATTAGAAATAAATGGGGAGATCAACACCAAGTGAAGAAACAGTTAATAACATTCACTTGTGATGTGGATGAGTACTGCTTATATACCAGCATACGAGTATGCTAAAATCTAGGGATTTTTTTTTTTTTTTTTTTTTTTTAAAAACGACGCCCGCACTAAGGAATTTAATCCTTGTGTCGCGGGGTTTCACAAACATTCAAATCACATGCACAAAGAACACCCAGACTTGGAACAAGTATCTGTGGATCACACAAATGCTTGTCCCATGCGGGGATCGAACCCGCAGCACGTCGCGCACAGTGGTAATTAGCGTGGTGACCTATACCACTCAGCCATCCGTGCAGTCTGAATATGAGAAGTTGAAATTGAAAACATTATTTTAGGATTTTACTGTTCAACCAGCTGTCTTATAATCTTAAGATGGGGATGTATGTGCATTACGAGTAAAAAAGAAATAAGTTTTCAAGTGACAATCGCAATGAATGTAAACGAAAAGAAGATTCAATTGTCTGTATTTGACCATGACCTGCAAAGGCCCTGTATTATGAATTCATTGTTCTAATAGCAACCCCAGACACTCATATTAACTTATTATTTTTCACATAAAAAAAATCTACTGATGCTTTCCGCATTATTTTTTTTTGTACGTTTAAACATTTCTTTCTTTCTTTTTTTTCTTTTTAAAAAAAAACGACGCCCGCACTAAGGAATTTAATCCTTGTGTCGCGGGGGTTTCACAAACATTCAAATCACATGCAGAAAGAACACCCAGACTTGGAACAAGCATTTGTGGATCACACAAATACTATAATAATACTATAACCTAAAACATGAACAACATATGAAAAATAGAACAAGTAACTTAGTAATCTAATCTTACCTGCTAGCTTCGGTATTGGCTGCGTAATAGTTGCAGCTACCGTCGTTGCAGTGTTCGGGGGGTAAACGGGATCGCAGCATTCTCTCTCCGGGAATTCGCTCCCCCCAACCCACGCCACCAAAAGTACAACCACTCCCACCACGGACCATATTCCACTCAACCTTATGCACCCACGAGACATCGACGCCGGTTTCAAACCAAAAATACAACACCCCTTAACACTTGATTTAACAACAGATTTAAATAACGGTGATTTTTTCGTATTTCGAATTTTACCCTTCGGATTTTGATATGTCAAAATTTTTAATTTGGAATTTTGTATTGCCGGTATCAAAAGTCTATCGCAATCTTCTATCTCGCTTTGTTTTTGCATTTGAAATGATGTTTTTGTCTCTTTTTCACCCCCCACCGTTTTTCTTTGATTATCATCGCAAATGTCCTTCTCCTCGGTCATCTGACACTTGTTTCACATTACACTTTTTAATAACGTTTCTTACATAAATTTTTCGACTTAATTTTAGTGATATGTTTTTATTTCCTTTCTCCAAACTCTTAACTCATAGATAAGTAATTGACTTTAGATTTACGGAACTTAAATAGTGATTTTATTTTTTTATTTGTAAATATTGTAATAAATATTTATATTTATTTAAATCTGAAACAAGAGAAAAGTAAATGCACGGTCTTATATACAGGGTGGAATTTATTTTTGCTACGTTGCAAGGAAAGTACTAAATACAGAAGATCACGACTTATTTATTTTTTATTAATAATCAAGCAATCATAAATCCTTGAAAAACCCTTTATACGCGGATTGATTGAACGGCCAAAAAGCGAATAATTTACACCTTGTACTTTTATGGCATTTATCGATAGGGTCAATTTATTGTAGGAATCAAAGCTCCATAAAAATATTATAATTTAAATAAAAGGAAAACCGATCGATTCTGGCCGGGCCAAGAACATTTTCAAAAATTGGCAAAGCAGTCTAGTATCTTTTGTAAAAATAATATAATAATGTTTTCTTTGCGTTTAAATCTATCTCAAGTATTAAGAGTACTTCCCCTACAGGTGGCACTAAAAAAGTCCACCCTGTAGAACAGAAAAAAACTGTCAAAAAATGAATGAAAAGGAACTAACAAAAGGCACATAGTTCATTCACTTCCAAACATAAATTTGAAACAACCTCACTCTGTCATCCGTAAACCATTCAGGCGGCCATAATTCTTTTGCCACAGATTATAAAAAGTTTAAATTTCCATCTCGGCCTTGTGTAAGCGGCCTAAACTTTAAAGGGCATTATACAAATTGAATTCCTAATACGCTATTTAACTTTTGTTGGAAATCCAAACGCATATTACTTTTTTACCTACTTTAAAAACTTCGTCTATTTACGTCCGAATTTCATTAAATTGGCAAAGAATTTTTTGGACCGCTTTTGTTTCACGTTGAGACGTGATAATTTATTTTAATTGTAATTCTTAGAAAGATTTTTGCTTTTTCGCCGGTGAAGTAGGCGTTGTAAAGATTGTTCTTATAATAATTACTTGTTTTATGGTTCCGTTGGTTTTTTTTAATTACAATGGTCCCTCGTAATTATGCCATAGACATGTCGTGTAATTATTATTATCTTTCTTTTTTATAAGACTGCTATTTACAGCTGTTTTTGGTCGGATTAAAATTTATTTTTACTTAAATTCTGTTCTGTTTTTTATATCTGGCTAGTAGATTTTATCATGATTAAAATAAGGATATTTAATAAACACTCACACAAGCATACATACTTCAAAAGTACCTTTAAAATATAAGTGTTATTATTCGCGTATAATTGAAGAAATTGCGATTAAAAACAAATGGAAAAAATAGATTAAACTTACGGAACCCTTATTGGTGTATTTTTTATTTTTAGGGAGGCGAACATAAAGCTTTTTAATGAACCAGGATCATATTTTGTAGTTTTTCTTCTAACTTTTAATTAAACAACCACAATATTTATGGGGAGCGGGGAAAAACAGAGACAGATTCGTTTTTTTTTTATTGGACCACGTGAAAGCAATATGATGTAAATGTCATTGTCAAATCATAAATCATAAATCATTAGCTTTTTTATTTGACAGTGTTACCGGACCTAGTTGGAAACCGGATTTCAGTTCAGTTCAGTTATAATTATTTAATTTCGACGACAATTATTACTCACTGAATGTAATTTGTAATCAAACTATATATACTTGTACTTTGTTATACTGAGACATCGTAATAATATTTTGTAGATAGGTACATAAGAAAGGAACTTTAGAGCAATCGTATTAATACTTGTATCTTGTCTATATGGTCTGGCCTGTTGGTCTAGTGGTTAGTGACCTTGACTGCTAAGCCGGAGGTCATAGGTTCGATTCCCACCCAGGACAAATCTTTGTGAAATGAGCACGATCATTTGTTCTGTGTGTGGGTGTAATTTATCTATAATATCATTATGTATGTAATTAGAAACATACATATTACAGGCTCTGCCTAGTTTGGGATCAGATGGCCGTGTGTGAGCTGTCCCAAGACATTATAATTATTATATATTAAATGACAAAGTATAGCTTGTGAGTCCGGTAAATAATATAATAATAGCGGCCTTATAATATGTCCCTGCTTGTTGGCCCTTATGAAGAAAAGAACGAGCATTGATCATCACGCTAGTAGTTTTATCTGCGGTTACGCAATGTACTCATTGCGGAATCGCAGATATGTTTTCAAATTGGAAGTCCGGGAATTGTCGCAACTTGGGAGAGGCATATGTCCAGCAAATGACCGCGAACGGCTGATTTGATTGATTGGTTGTTTGATTACAGATTCCAATTTTTGAATCCAGGTTTCCATTACAAGCTGGTACGCATTTAATTTTTAAACTATTACATCTTCACAAATTTTTAGAACGTATTTTACTTCACTATTAACAGGTTAAGTAAACGCGTCATACCACATAAAGGGTGCGTGTGCAACATCAATAAAATCCAATTAAGTCTTAATTCTGCGAGTTCTAATCAATTAAACTGTCACATTAAACGTTTGCATCGCATTTGAGTTCAATTTTATCCGTTTTGAATCGCGCTGTCAATTACAACCCTAAAATGAAGCGGAATTACAATTCATGGGATGTTTTCGTAAATTGGAATTGGTGATGTTTTGTTAGTTCGTTGTTAATGGATTTGGTAGTCTTAGTTCACTAGGTTTTGCTCGCGGCTCTGCCCGCATAGGCATCGGTTATCGGCAAAAAGTAGCTATAACCTTCCTCAATAAAAGACACAGAAATAATTTTTCAATTTTGCCTAGTAGTATCGGCCTGAGATTAGGGCGTACAACCAAACAAACAAACTCTTCAGCTTTATAATATTCATGTAAACATTTAACTAAATACAAAAACATAAATTTATACACACGTTGACATACGTATGGATATTATAGGTATAGAAGATGCACATAGCTGCCGCTTATCATCAATACCTTAAAAATAAATTAATAGTTTAAAAAACACTAAAAAACACGCTTTACTTAATCGTGGTCAAAGTTCATTACAAGACCTTTCTAACAAGTCCAAACACGGCTATGATACGATCATCCTTCATGAAGTTCCAGTTCATATCTTCCGGCTCCATCATCAGATCAGCTCGACAGTACCATATTATTGTATTGTCATCAAAATCACATACAACTGCCAATTTTCATAACGCTACGATCTTTAAAAGGTGGTTAAATTAGTTTTCTTAGATTTGACTACATAGTTACATACATACAGGTCGACCTAATAAAAGCGTGTTAATTAAGAATAAGCATGACATAAGATTTGAAAACAGTTTATCTTTAAACTGTTCTAGACTCAGCCCGAAAAACAGATGAGTTCTTTTGAACAAAAAGTTAAACTTAAGTAATTAGCCTAAAAGCCTAGGCCTTATCATTGACGTAGGGCTGCTACAGCCGTACTAAAATAAATAACTAGCTGTTGCTCGCGGCTCCGCTCGCGCGGGCATCGGTTACCGCTGCAAATTATAGCAATATTATAAAGCTGGAGAGTTTGTATGTTTGTTTGGTTGAACGCGCTTATCTGAGGAACTACTAGTTCGATTTTAAAAAATATTTCATGTAAGATAGCCCACTTATTTAGGAAGGCTATAAGCTATAATTTGCCGCGATGACCGACCCTTAGGCGGGCGGATCAGCGAGAAAAAGCTAGTTCTAAATAAATTCAGAGCTATTCCACCATTTGGTTTGCGTAACTCTGTCTATAACTGCCAGCCCTATTATATAATTCTTCTATTCAGCTAGATTTCAAATAAAGTTATTATTTAGCTTAAGCCACTAATTGTTAGATTTTAGCAAACTAAATTGCTTAGTTAACTGAAATATTAAAGTTCATGTAATTACTTCGAAGTTAAACTTGTGTTAATGTTCGCGATTTAGGTTTGACCGTAAGGTTAATGTTTAAATAAAGGGTATTACTGTTTTATTTAAAATTAGTTATATAATTGACCTTAAATGTCTTGTAATGTTAATTAAGGTTATGACATTTCTAGGTATCTTTTAATTAAACATAAACACTAGCAAATAATGGTACACTTCAATTTTTTTTTGTTTTAAAAACAGATTACTAATAGTCTTGTTAACCCCTCGTGCTAAGCTAAATTGCTTGTGTTACGAGTGGGTTCACGTCGGTAGTGTAACGGATTTGAACCCGCAACCACATGATCGTAAGACCGTCGCCTCAGCCATTAGGCTGCCACTGCTTCAATTTAAGTTTTTTTTTTATTTTATTTTTTACTTTTTTCATAATTTATTATGGGTTACCAATTGATGGAGTAATTTAAGAAGACAGGTAAATTCATTAATTTCTTAATATAATTTATTTATATTTGCAAACGTACTACAGCAAAATAATAATATTGTGCTACCCGTGCAAAGACAGGGCGGGACCCTAGTTTGTGATAATTATAAGATTTGTACTATTGATAGTTAAAAAAAAAACGGGGTGAAAGCTCCGAAGGCACGACGGGATGTTGGACTTTCGACCAAAAACACCCCGGTCCCGTCTCTGCTTTGTCCGGAGTGGTGGGATCGCTCGCGCATTCTCTGCTCGACTCCGGCTGGCAGAGTATTTTTAAACCTCATGTTCTGAGTCAGAAAACACATTACTGCACTTAAAATGTCAACAGCAATGAATACTGTGAAATCTCTTTACCGCTATAAATTAAATTAATGCAAGTATTAACAATAGTTTTGAGAGTAGCGAAGTGTAAAAGTCAAAAGAAAATTAAATGTTGATGAAAAGTATTATGCAATACATAAAAACGTTGTTCTACCATATAAAAAAATCTGAAGAGGGCTACCCCTGTCACTTACGGGTGTGAAAAATAGTTTACCTGCTATTCTCAGACCTACTGAATATTAACACAAGATTTTATA
The DNA here is from genome assembly GCA_950381575.1 of Plusia festucae. Lineage (NCBI taxonomy): Eukaryota > Metazoa > Arthropoda > Insecta > Lepidoptera > Noctuidae > Plusia > Plusia festucae. The sequence continues at coordinate 4,421,609 of OX494456.1, read as the reverse complement.
AGAATCGGTTCAGCTGTTTCGGAGGAATTTTGCAACAAATAATGTGACACGAGAATTTTATATATGTCTTAGAAAGTGACGACCTCCGTTATTGAGTGGCGTACACACCGGTTTTCAAGGTTTGGTAAGCACTGAGGTTCCGGGATCCCCGGATCCTCCGGATCCCCGGAGGGCTCAATGTAGAAAAACACTTTTCTACATTTCTCGGGTCTGGGTGTTTGTGGTACCTTCGTTGTCTGATTCCATAAGTCAAGTGCTTTATTTAGCTTCTTACTTTGGATTCGGAGCAATGTATGTGATGCTGTCCACATTTATGATTATTTAAAAAGTCATAAAAAAGAAGTAGCTACTTACTCAACTACCATCAAATAAAAACATTTACTTTCTCATTCATAATATTACTACCATTCTACTAATCTAAACTTGTATCATAACGCGAAAGGCACAAAAAAACTGTGTACACAACCTTCACAACACAGGTTCACTTAGCTACCTTCATATTCAAAATCAATAAGCAAAAAGGTCTTCACTGCCATTTTTCCCGCCGCCGCTACACGTTGCTATAAATAAAATATGGCGGACTTCCGGTCAAGGCACGCACTGACCGAGGCAAAGGCAACCCTCCCGAAGGGCCAACAATTTCTGTAATAAATACTTCGTTCATTGCTCACGATTGAATAACAGTTTGTCAATTCTTTTTTCAAAGGCGAAGGGTTCGATTCGTTTTTAAATGTTTTATGGCGGTTCGTATTTTTTGAAATGGGAACGGATAACGATCTTTGTTAATTTGTATTTGATTTTCGAACAATTAATTTTGATATTATGTTTTATGTACGTTCTAAATCCATTAGTCTGGATTAATATCTGTACTAATTGTTTGTTTGTTCGGTTGATGGTAATCTCAAATACTTCTGATCCGATTTGAAAAAAATCTTACAGACAGCCTATTTATCGGGAGAGGTTACTTTTAGCCGCAAGAACCAACAATCACACGGGCTGAGCAGTGATGGTAGTTTTAGTATATAACAATAATAATTTAGATTTCGTGTTTTATGATTTATTACATTTTCGGATTTCTTTAATCGATATTTAATAAAACATTTCATACGTATCGACAATCAATTATAAATAACCAATTTTTGTTTGATTTTTATAGTTTAGTTTTAGGTGTGTATACATTTACGTTTGCAAATACTTATTACAAATGTAGGTCTTTACTACAAGTCAAATTAATATTATAAAAAGAGTATCAAGAATGTAGTAAGAAATAATTACTTTTTATACGGATTTTAGTTCCCAATGCTTCAACACCTTTGTAAATGTCATCGTCAAAAAAAACGCAAAAGAAGCCGTATAAAAAGTAGTTTTATTTCAATGTCACATTCACGTTTACCTCAGAAAACAATATGACGAATGTTTGTTAAATGAAATAGGTAGCTACGCATGACGTCATATAAAAAAAACACAAATATAAAAGGTAGGGGTACCGTCGCCGTCGGTCTGTCTCGTATTGATTACGTAGTGCCCTTGCACCGAATCGATCCTATAAACCGATTCGATTATTCGGTACGAGCGAGTCCAAGACAATCGTGATACAGTGATTTATTTCGATTGGTTTCCTAACAAAACTACATATTGGAAAACTCTCGATACTTTTAACAGAGGCGTAAGAAGGTATCCATTTCCATCACGACGGGCCTGTTGGTCTAATGGTTAGTGACTCTGACTGCTGAGCCGGAGGTCGTGGGTTCGATTCCCACCCAGGACAAATCTTTGTGTGATGAGCACGATCATTTGTTCTGTGTCTGGGTGTTATTTATCTATAATTATGTATGTATTTAGAAATATATAAGTATGTTTATCAGTTGTCTGGTTACCATAGTACAGGCTCTGCCTAGTTTGGGATCAGATGGCCGTGTGTGAGATTGTCCCAAGATATTATTTGTTTTAGTTTCCTAAGACGTACAGTACTAAGTTTAGTATGGAAATTATTTGATACCTTTATCTAAGTAACGAAGTGTTTGGGTTGAAACGTAAGCTTTGAGTGATGTACTAGTAGCGTCGTTGTATAGTTATGTAATCACCGGATTTCGGAGCACTACGGCTTAACCCTAAGTAGAAATAAGCATTTAGGTAGGAATTAAGGTTTTTCTAGTCATTAAATGATACTGAAAACTGTGGATAAATAGTAAAGTATTATTAAACTTAAAGTGTACCCAGTCAGCAAGCGTGATGATCAATGTTCCTTCTGTATGTACTACTTATCAATAAAGATAATAAAGAGATTTTTTGTTTGTTTTAAAGCGCTGGTCTCTGGATCTTCTCTGGCAGAAACTGATTGGCTGATTTATAGGGAATTAGACTATTGATATCAGAAAAAGATTTCGTAACAACATACATTCGAAATCAAAACTCCTCTTTCCAATGTTGGTTAAAAAAACATATCTTAGATAGTACTTCTCGCAAAACATGAAACTATGTATTACATGATGCGAACAATGTCTCGAGTGATATGTCGTGGTGGCCTAGTAGTTCAATGAATGGATTTTCGTGCACCAGGTTGCAGGTTCGAACCCAATACAGGCAAGAACCAACGTGACTATCAAAATTATATGTAGTATAAGTTTCTTATTCTAAGACATCATTGACAATCGGTGAAGGAAACATGGATTCCATAATTTTGAATCTGTAATCTCCAACCCGTAGTGAGCCAGCGTGGTGATCAATGCTCGTTCCTTCTCTTTAAAAGAAGTGGCCTGTGCCCAGCAGTGGGACATTTATGGGCCGGTATTATAACGTCTTGAGAGAGAGATGATAAATGTGCAATAGAAGGACAATTATAATACTCTGTTATATTGCAAACTCGATTCTAAATATAATATTTGTTTAACAAGCCTGAATGGGTTCTCCTTTGCGTTACGCGGGAACGCTTACACTCCTTTGAAAATAGAATTTAACGTGTGGCTGTAATTTATTATTTGGGCCCCATTAGCTGAGTGGTTGAGTGTTTGACTTTATACTCAAAAGGGTGTTGGTTTAATTGTTACATTGCATTATTTCTTCTGACACGAAATTTATTGTCGAAGTAAGAAATCTAAGAAATAGACAATAATTCTTGGTGAGTGTCCACTTTCCATTTAAAGCCTTCGAAAACCAATTTCAAACGCCTTCAAAAGGTGTAAGTTGGTTAAAAATGGTTTGCGTCTTTAGTATTCTCGATAACTATGGTGAATTTTGGAATGTGGTTTTAGAGTTTATATATACCCGTAAATAAAATTTAAATAATAATGAAATAGATTGCTTCTTAAGTGATTGGCGTCAAGTAGTTCAAGACAAAGGAGACAGTTGCCCAACAGTGGGACAATAATTAGGTTATATAAATAAAAAAATATAAATAATTAAAATATCTCCGTTCAAAAAGCTGTGTGTAAATTCGTGACACAAATTTGACATAAGGCCCATTCTGCCGATCCATTCAACTGTTTCAGGTGTGATGATAAATGCATTTTTCATATTACATAACTTGTGCTATATCCAAGTGAAGGGTCGGCTCAATCTCAACATCGATCGACCTGCGAATCTGGCGAGTTTGGGAACTAAAATAAACTACGTCTGTCTGATGTTGATGCACTTTCTATGACCTATTTTACACCTTATAGAATCATTATATATATTGTTGTCATAACTGTTTGTGCATATAGTTAATGTAAATGAACAATTGTTATTATCATACACTTATAGCTTTTCTTGCGACTCAGCCCACGTGGGCGTCAGATAAAAAAAAAAAAAAAAAAAAAAAAAAATTAAAATACTATCTATCTATTATCTATGTTTTACAAATTATATAACGGTATTTTATTTATCTACTTATTACTAGGCATTAGTATTATATATTCTTTCCCTGGAACCCCCCTCAGGTAAAGGCCTCCTCCAAAGTTTTCCATTTTTCTCGGTCTTGAGCTATTTTCTGCCATTGTGGGCCAGCTATTTTTTTAATATCATTATCCCATCTAGTGAATGGTCTTCCTCTGTAACGCTTTCCCGATGGGCCGTTCCAAAACGTAACAGTTTTTGTCCATCTGTGATCCTTGAGACGTGCTATATGGCCGGCCCATTTCCACTTTAGATTTTGGCTATATTTGAGTGCGTCTATTGCTTTTGTTTTTGATCTTATTTCAGTGTGCCTTATTTTTTGGACTCTCTTAATATTTAACATGCTGCGTTCCATTCCTCGCTGACATGTGATTATTTTATTTTTTATTTTATTAGTAAATTTCCATGTTTGGCATGCGTACGTCAAACAAGGAATGAGACAAGAGTCCATGATTGTTTTCTTTATCTTGATTGGCATTTCGCTTTTAAATATCTCCTTGCAACTCCAATACTTATTCCAGGTTTGTTTGACTCTTCTCTCCACTTCAAGTTCATTGCTGTCTCTTTTGAATCCAATTTGTTTCCCTAAATATATATATTGATCCACATAGTCTAATGGGTCATCTTCGATTGTAATTCTAGATTGTTTGAAGTTAGTCATGAGTTTGGTCTTTGTGATGTTCATTTCTAATCCCACTTGCCTGCTTGCTTTATGTAAAGTTTCTAACATATATTGTAGTTGTGGGCTCGATTCTGATAGTAAAACCAAGTCGTCCGCAAATCGTAAGTGGTTTAGGTATTTACCCTGGATATATAGACCGCAATTTTTCCAATCTAATTTGCTTATGATGGATTCCAATATCGCGATAAAGATTTTTGGAGATAAGGGGTCTCCTTGTCTGACGCCTCTACTAACTGGAAAGCTTGGGCCTATGGTTTCCAGTTTGACTCTACTTGAGCAATTACTGTATAGGTGTTTGAGTATATTTATGTACTTTTGTTCTACATTTTGGGCCTTTAGACTGTCCCATATACTTTCGTGTGAGATTGTGTCAAAAGCTTTTTGGTAATCAATGAAAGTGATATATAGTGGTCTCTGTTGTTCTTGATATTTTTCAATTATTAATTCTAATGTGTGAATGTGGTCTATAGTTGAAAAGTTCCTCCTAAATCCCGCTTGTTCAATAGGTTGATTGTTCTCCAATGTTGTACTGATTCTTTGATTGACTATTGTAGAGAAAAGCTTATATATACTTGGTAAAAGGCTTATCGGCCTGTAGTTGCTGATGTCTCTTGGGTCTCCTTTCTTGTATAGCAAGATAATATTAGATTCGGACCATTGAGACGGCGTGACACCAGATTCGATTATCAAATTAAATAATTTTGTTAGTGGGTCAGCTAGTATGCAACAGGCGGTTTTTAAGGCGTCGTTAGTGATGTTATCTGATCCTGGGCTTTTGTCTGTTTTTAATCTTCTTATTGTTCCAGTAACTTCAGTATAATCTATTGGTTCTATATGGGGTTGTGACGTTTCCGTATGGATGTAATCGTTTTCGAATAGGTTTGTGTCTCTGTTTAAATCCGGCGTACTATATAGTTTTTTATAAAAATTTGTAGCAATGTTAATTATGTCATTTCGGTTGTAAGCAGTATCTCTATTTCCTGACTTTTTCAGACTTTCAATCCATGTTTTATTTGTCCGCAATTCTTTAAATCCCTTTTTCAAACTTCCACTTTGCTCTACATGTTTTTGAAGGATATTAGTTCTATGATTTTTATAATCTCTTTTTATATATTTACTTGTCAATTTGTATAATGCTTTTAGTTCATTTTTCATTGTTCGTGTTTTATTTTTGGTCCTTTGTAGCTCTTGTCTTCGTTTTAAAAGTATTTCTGTATTTTTTGTGAGTACACTGCGCGCTTTCGTTGAATGTGAGGTTCGTGCGACTTGTAGACTGTCTGTGATGTGAATTATTATTTTATCGTAGTAGTCTTGTCTGTTGATTCTGTAAGACGTCGTTCTAAAATTCGAATCTGAACCCGCCGTGAATTTCTTGATTGGCATTCTATAAACTCGGTTGATACACTAGCGCTACACTTGCGAGCGTGTCAGCGTGTTGAACTAAATTAACCGTGAGATTTAGACCCAAGTTCACCAACAGATGGTTAAATTTTAAACAAATGTTTGAACCATGAACGGCTGTTTAACAATATTTTGCTGTTCACCATTCTCTAACCATTGATTATGTACTGTAATCGAATGATTAGCTTAAACGATGTAGCCAACTCAGTTTAGCCATTGGTTTATGCTTCCTGACATGAAGTTTTTATTTTGTTATTCTCCCAGCAAGTGTTTAAGCTATAACAAATATGTAAATATATTTGATTTGATTTGAAGCTCTCAAGAGAACGTTTGCAGTGAGTACTAAGAGCATTAAACTCGTCAGCCAGATCCTTCCAACTTCTTGCTTTTTCGGCATTTGCTTTAGCGTCCGATTTTTTATTTTCTATTCTATCTCTGTACTTTATTACGAGTGCCGTAAGTACAGATTTCTCGCCACTGGTGAAATTCAAAGTACGTTTACGCTCATCTTCCATATCACTGATATATATTCAATAAAAGATTTAATAACAAACACGACACGAAAAAATTATAAATTGAGTTAGATAATTTGATCACAGAGTTTGACAATGAAAATTGATTGACGTGACCATTAAGACATTAAACATTCACAAAATAATGATAAACCATTCCAGCATTTGGTAATTTTGGACTCACTCATTCAAAACAGTTTGGTTAGCAAACCGTTGGTTAGAAATAAATGGTGAACTCTAAAAAAAAACGCGGTTGGATTGAACATCGGTTTAATGCTAACAGAACGGTTACGTAATCAATGATTATGACGTAGTTAGAAAACTCGGGCCTAAATATGAGATGACGTTTGAGTTCGCACTCGAAATTTGAAACTTATGCGAAGTGAGAGTGAACGTGAAGTGAACAGCGAAGTGAGATGCGAGTTGTTGATTGACATTTTACAGAATTGACGTGTTGTACTGACATTATGGGCTCGTTGTGGAGTTGAGATATTTGGGTATGCAAGTGTTCCTTATACATTTTTATTTCTTCTTCTTTTTTAAGTGTACTATTTCGCTTATTAACAAACCTGGTTCGAGTTTTAACTGGTTTAGTAAGTGATATTTTAGCTCTGAGTGGTCTGTGATCTGATGTAAAGTTTATACTTAGTGTTTCTATGTCTTGGAATGATTGAGGGTGATTAGACAGGATAAAATCTATTTCATTTCTATGTTGGCCATTCGGAGACTGCCAGGTCCATTTTCTTTTCTCTTTTTTCTTGTAAAAAGTATTGATGATAGCTAGCTTGTTTTCCATGGCGAAGTCTATAAGTTTTTGACCACGCGCGTTTCTTGTTCCATATCCATATTGTTTCATAACTAAGTATTCGTCTTTTTGTGGCTTACCAATTTTGGCATTGAAATCACCCATTATAATAAAATCTTCATGTGCTTTATTCATTGCCTCATAGACGGTATCATAAAAAATATTTACTTCTTCCTCATCTGCGGCTTCTGTTGGGGCATATACTTGTATAACGGTGAAATTCTTACCTGGTATTTTTAGATTAAGCAGAGCGACGCGTTCAGAGATACCCAGGTAACTTTCTATATATTTTTTCAGGTACTTTTGTATAATAAAACCGACTCCATATTTGCCCTGTGTTTGTCCTGTACTGCAGAGAATAAATTCGTTGTATTCTTCTATGTTGTTTCCAAAGCGTCGGACTTCTGATAAACCTATTAAATCGTATTTTACATGTGTTAATGCTTTTTCCAGTTCTATTATTCGTTCGTATGATAGTAGAGTTCTAACATTGTAGGTCAATATGTAAAATGCTTCATTTTTCCTTTTTGACCTTTTTTCAGGATCTTTTGGTGATATCTTTGGAGGGTTGTGGTCATATTCTTCCACGGTGACCAGCCGGCTTGGAAGATATTTCTTTTTTGGCGTATTTTCAGTGTAGTTTTGCGCGTCTTTAATTGTTATATGTTATCGTTTTTGTTTTCTTGGTTTCTCGATGTGTTGGTTGGGTGTTTAGTATGAAAGAAGTTTAATATGCCCGGTTTTATTGGCCCTTCTGATAGACTGGATGATCTTTGTACGGAAGTCCCTGTTTTATTTTTCTTATTTACCTGCGATTTGTGTTCGTCGCTAGGGTTCATGCAAGTGGTATTGTTTTCAGGAGAGTTTGATAACATTCGTTTATTATGACTTGATGTGTTTGAGTTTTTATTCATAATTACTATTTTATCGTATTTAATTCTGACTGAGTTTCCTTTCTCTTTTTCAATTCGTACTTGCTCTTGCAGCTCCTTCCTTTTATTTAAGACATACTCCGGATAGTCTTCTTTTATGTAATATGGGGTATCCTCAAGTACTTTCTTCTGTTTAAATATGGCTATTTTTGTACCAAGTGTTGAAACAGTGATAATTATTGGTCGTGGCCTTTCCCCTTTTTTTCCAATTCGTTTAGCCTCCTGTATGTCTCTATAGTCTATCTTTGTGGTAAAGTATTCATTTATGAAATTTATAATTATCTTTTCTAAATTGGAGTAAGAAGATTCAGTTTCCTTTAGGCCGAATAGGACTATATTTCTTTGTCTAGCCTGTTTCTCGAGGAAATATAATCTTTTTTCCTGATTATCCAATTTATCCTTGAGGTTTTCATACTTTTCTTCCAAGGTCTTGAATTTTTCGTCTAATATATTATTTATATTTTGCGTTACTTGTTCTGTTACATTTTCTCCGCTTTTTTGTATAGTTATTTTTTGTTCGTCTAGTTCTTTTTGGATTTTTTGGAGTGCTTTTAATACTTCTTCCATGTTAAGATAGGGTTACTGTTTGTTTTTTTGTTGCTAATAGCGCCCTCTCGTGACAGAATTCCGTATTATTAACAAATTACCGACTCGGCTCAATCTTCTAATCGACCCGGTATTGACGTATTCGTTTCTTGTCTAGTATTCTTGGATTGTAAAAGATGGCGTTGTTGACGTATCTATGTTTGCAGCTATGCTGATTCATGTGATAAATTAGGTTATGATTTTTATCACTTTCTTTATAAGTCCTCACTATTTGTTTAAACAACAGCCCACGTAGCTTACGCGAGTCTGATCACTCAATATTGGCTTTTGTTCCGAGAAGGACAATTTTTATCGCACAGTAACAGTATTTTAGCTTTGAGTTTATTTCACTGGTTAATGTTTTTTGCACTAGTATTTAGCACTGCTCACAATATATGTTTATAGTCTTGTTGTTTCTTTTTAACTTTTCTTCTATTTAGTAGGTTATATGCACTTTGACTATTTTAAATCAGAAACTATTACGGAGACGATGTAAACAGTAGCACTATGGCGCCCTCTCTCCTGATAATACAATCCTACAATTTTAAACGATTTAAAGACAAACTATGTATCTGAAATGACTACATTGGGTTATTCTTGGATCCTAAACTCCTTTTCAAAAAGATCGTCTAGCAAAAGAAGTAAAAAAAATCTAATTTACCCAATAATAGGACATTAAAACGAATGGAGATGCCTTCAGTTTACATTAGCCAAGGGTATACCAGGACATAAAACTCTAGTGACCAAACGAAAAAGCTAAGAAATACTTTCAGGTTTACGCTCCTTCCCCCGGGAACACACAGATCCGCTTATAAAGGAAAATCAACCACCAACTCAAAATGATACTCTCACCCTGGATACACCTCAATCGAAATCGGAATTTGGTTATTTTTACGTAATCAATGCGTGGAAAAATGTTTGGTAGCCTCCATGACTCCCCTGGGCCGTATTCGGTTAAGATATTCATGCGTTCCGGGGGAAATTTTACCTGATCTCTTCTCCATCCAGGTCTTAGGAAACGAGTATCGTAAAATTATCCTTTTTTTCGCCAATTTCCTTTTTTTTACGTATTCCGTAATTTTATTGTTTTGCATTGTTTATATATTGAATTTTGGTTAATAATGGGTCAAACGTTTTGATTCATTGTTTTATGACTCTTAGTTTATTGGGTCAAAAATAAAATCCATTGATGTCAATCTTGATGTCAATCTTGCCAATTTCTATTAATTTGATGAAAGAGAAAATCCTTCAAGTAAGGTAAGATTTGTTAAAGCAATAAATTTATATATATATATATTTATATTGTTGGTAACAGGAATATAACCAGGAAACAGACAGAACCTTTGATGTCTCAATTTTACATTCTCGTAAATTACTCAATACGAATCATGGGTAAATGCTGACGACGATTACGTAAACGTATAAAGCAACCATAGTTACTACATTGTTCAATTTTATATATACAAAACTAAACTCTTTAATAAGTATTTTTAAATAGCCAGGGTAACCTATATCTACCTAAAAATACTCCATACATCAATTTATCCAGTCATTTAATAGTTATTGTGGAATAACACTGAAAAACATGAACTCAAAAATCCAAGAATCCGAAACTGAAATCCGGTTGGTAAAAATTAATTCACGAACGAATAGCAAAATATATTATTATCATGATTACAAAGAAAAACTTATTGATAAATAAAATCCTCGTAGGTCTACACTTCGTAGCTCTTGCTACGAACTTTCGTAGACCTTTACTACGACATTTAGTACGATCTCGTCTCAATACATTCTGTCGTAAAATGTCGTAGTAAAAATAATATTTATGTGTCCCCTTTTTATACATACATTTAAGGGATCGTCCTTAGTGCTTAGTCAACATCATACAAAAAGGCAAAAATTGCCTTAGGCTCCTGTAGCCGTATGATGGGCAACAACTGGGGCCTTAGTCCCAGAGCTGTCTTATGGCTGTATACCACCATTGTGAGGCCGACTATATCGTACGCCTCTGTGGTTTGGCATCACAAAGCCAATCAAAAGACAGTAATTAACAAATTAAGTAGTCTGCAAAGACTAGCCTGTCTCATGGCAACTGGGGCAATGTCCACCACACCTGGGGCGGCCCTGAACGCTCTACTATGCCTAACGCCCCTAAGTATGCATATTGCTAAGGAGGCGGGGGCAAGTGCTTACAGGATTAACGCTCAGGGGGGTTTCAATTGCATATCCCAGAGAATGAGAACAGTACTGGAGGACGTAAGAAGCACACCAGCTCTCTGCATGACTTCAGATATCATGGTTCCAAGCTGTAGCTTCCAAAAGAACTACAAAGTGGAAATACCGCACAGGGAGGACTGGTTGGACAAACAAGTCACCTGTGAAACTGGTAGCCTAATATGGTTTACTGATGGGTCTAAAATGGGCACTGACGTAGGCTTTGGCGTATATGGAGAGCAGCCAAAGTTCCGGCTATCTCAAAGCCTGGGCAAATTTGCATCCATTTTTCAAGCAGAGGTTTACGCCATTATCGAATGTGCGGAAGCAAACCTACGAAAAAATTATGCCAACCACATAATTTACATTAACTCAGACAGTCAGGCAGCGCTGAAGGCCTTAGACTCCAACTTAATAACCTCAAAGTTGGTAGCAGACTGCATGAGTCGCCTAAATACTCTAGGAGAACGAAACAGAGTAACGCTTAGGTGGGTTCCGGGTCACGCGGGAGTCGTGGGCAATGAAAATGCCGACGAACTCGCTAGAGCGGGATCGGGAAAAACGCTATATGGTCCAGAACCTTTTTGTGGCATTCCGAAAAGTCTCGCCCGAATGACCCTGGAGAACATCTATTTGAACAAATCCTGTAAGGCATGGTCAGACATGCCAGGACTGACTCACTCCAAAACTCTTGTTAAAGCCTATGACAAGAGATACACTAAGCTGATCATAGGACTGAGTAGGAAAAGAATGCGCATTCTAGTTAGAGCCCTCACTGGACACTGTTGTCTAAACAGACACATGTCCACTATGGGACTGTCCGAAACAAGAACGTGCAGAATGTGCCAGGAGTCAGACGAAACTCCGCTTCATATTCTGACGGACTGTGGACCTTTAATGCGCAAGCGTAGCTTACACCTGGGCAAACATATCCTTGGCCCACAGGACGTAAAAGATATCGCCCCCCAAAAGCTACTGCGATACCTGGTGGACGTAGGACTTAGTGGCGAACTGTAAAGATAGCAGCGGCGATCACAATAGATCGATAACGGTCGCAGTGATACTGGGGCTGCAAAGTCCCAGAATAGCCGCTAAACAAAATAAAAAAAAAAAAAAAAAAAATAGTGCTTAGTAAAGTAGTAGTGGGATATTGCGTAAAAGAAATTGACTTTGATAATACACTCAGGGTGGTAACATTAGGTAATCTCTTTCACACACAACATGAACTAAATTTATATAAATTACTATAATGGTGCTGTGTTTAATCTTGTATTTAAGTGATAACTTCTTAGGGGAGGGTAATTCGTAACGTAACGCGTTACGGCGCTACTCTGTCTGTCTTCCCTTTCTCTCACGCATACGGCAGCAATAGGCAGGCGAGGAGGAGTCTTCCTACTGTTACCGTATAGTTCAACTTAGATTAGTTACAGTTCTCATTTCTGTTGACTGCACACGCACACGATTTTTTATGTTATCTTAACTGTATCAAGTGCAAATCTATACTAATATTATAAAATCAAAGAGTTTGTTAATTTGGGAACTACAGCTCGTTTTGATTATTTTTCAGTATTAGATAGCATATTTATTGAAGAACTAGCTATTTCCCGCTGCTCCGCCCGCAGTCTCAATTTTTTTTTATATTTCTGATGTAAGCTATCCTGTCTTTCAAGTTGGATCAAACTGCACACGGTGTGCAAATTTGATAAAAATCAGTCCAGTAGTTTCGGAGTTCATCCCGGACAAACATCGTGACACTAGAATTATATAAAATAGATGCTTTAGGTTACTTTTGCCGCGATAACCGTCGCCCACGCGGGCAGAACCGCTAACAAAAGTTAGCTTGTAATCTACACATTGACTTTCTTTCGCTGTTTATGAAATAAGTATTTAGTAATGTAAGTCAAAAAGTTTTGAAACATATCGCTTTGAGTATTGTCATTTATAAAAAAACTGGGAATCGATTATGTAAAGCTGTTACTATAAATAGTAACAGCTATAACAATATCAATAAAATATAGCATAGATAATACACGATAAATGTTTTCATAATTTTTAACTTAAAAGTTTAACTAAACCTTCATATTTGTTGAAAGCGCTTAAGTTACATAACTTTGGAATCGAAAGCCTGTCTGTTTTACTCCCCCAACACATATACAAAATAATTAATCTTAACTGTAGATATAAAAATATATATATAAACATATTAAAAACTAAAACTTTATAGTTTGTAATAACTTACTCTTATTGAGTGTAAATAGATTTTCTTTTACCGTTAAAGAAGAAATATAATTATAAAATTATACCTTAATTTAGGACTCCCACAATTTAATACAATAATTTAAATTACTAAAGTGTATTTAATGAAAAAGAAAATACGATGATAGCATATTAATTTAAATTTATATCAATTAACAGATAGTTTATGTAATGCCACAACTCAAAATTCATAATCAAATAATTAATTAATATTAAACAACCACTATTTTACTGTCTTTGAAATAAAATACTTTTTAGTCGTTACATAAATCATTGAAAAGCTCATACGTTCCGATAAAAAAGAACCTTCGCTTCAACGCACCAACAACGTTAATGAATAATAAAAAATAAAATTGATAGGTAATAAAGTTAAAAACTATGCAAGATATAATATATATTTCCTTATCTATAACTATATAGATAAGGAAAAAGCGAAGAGGCTTTGTTCGATTTTAAGATTTTTTTCTTTTAGGATAAGGTTCAAATTAATAACTACTTATCAAACTTAGATTTGTCTTTAGCAAATCATCAGTGTCTAAAGGTCGAATGCTGATACGTCAATCAGTTTTAAGTCTCATGATGTCTCAGTCACTTTAATGTGTGAAGTACATAGATAGACATTTAAGAACACCTTAAAGTTAATCATCGTTACAGTATTCGGAGTTAAGATACCAATAAAACAGAAAAACATACAAAAAAAGTAGGTTTATATTGGACCCTTTCAAATCTCCTTACACAAAAATACCGATGGGTAATCTAATGATCCCATAGCTTATTAAGTGAATAATGTATCCGCTTAAATACGTATACATACATCTCCAACGGATCCGCGGTTCGAATCCGGTCGATACATTTTTTACGAAGTTGACTACTCCTGATATTAAATCGTGCCCGGAATGAGGAACTCAACGTTTTCAATGATTAATGTTTAAACAAACAGCCTGTTATACATCCGATTATTTTCAGGAGGTATTAAATAATACCCCATCTTCATCATAAACTTAACAATAACAAGTTGTTCTTTAATATTTTAATTCCCAATTTCCCTTCAACGGGATTCTGAAGCTTGCTGGATTACGGAACAATTTCCATTTTAAATTCTACTTGAAATTTTAATAAGAGAGTACTCTAATACGCACGCAGGTTACAATACTCTTCCCGCCATTTTTACACGCCGTATGTGCTTTCCCGCGCTTTCGCAGAATAGTTTTATGTTTAATTTAATATAACAGGTTCGACTTCCATTCAGCCTCATATTCTTTAAATATTAGCACCTGTACCTTTCCATACCAACATAAGTAGGTCATATATCCACTGTATACCAATCGTACGTACGATAGCATCGCATCTATTAAACTCTGCCGTCAAGAGTGCAAGCTCCACACAGCACGACACACACTCTCACAAACATCCGATAAAGTTCAGAAACCAATAATAAAATGATAAAAGCGGTTAGGTAAGCAGGGATGATGAGTATTACGTTTTAAAAAAATCGTAAAGCGCACGCGCGTTGTAGTGCGCGCCATCCGTGCGTACGGTACGACAGACGCGGCGGTACTAACGTAGTAGACCTGGAAAGGCTTCAGCTGCCCCCTCCCCTCGCGCACCCCCACCGGCACCCCTTTCAGCCCTCGGCCGTGGCTACTACTTCACACACAGAACCAGCTATTCCACGAAATTGGACCATTCGAAATATAACCTTATGACATCCACAAAAAGTAGATTTCAGTTCAATCCGTCTACGTGTCGGAAAACCGAATGCACGCTGTCCCACGAGTCAATAGGTTGTACAATTTATATTAATCATAATCGATTTTCAACTTAATTACTCTGGTCTTAAGGGCGACTTTTAATTAATAATAAGGAAGGTTACTAAAACGCGATGTATATGTGTGCGATGTTCACAAACGTCCGAATTCGATTACGGTGTAATTGTGTTACATAATAATGGTTCTTACATGTTTAATTTTAAGGGTCATTTTTGTGTTTCTTAGCAGACTTTGAGAGTGTACTGTTTGCTTTACACAGTTCATATTAGCTGGTACAGAGCTTAGGAAAGTGACCGCTCAATTTTGTGACTTATGGTGTATTTGTTAGGGTATAATTTTGATTGATTATGTACAACAAGAAAAATCGAAATTTAACACCAAGGGACTGTTATTAATGCCGACATAGATTTTGTCAAATAAGTATCATAAGAAGTGCATTTTCTTGGGAAATAGATGCATTATGTCCTCAACGGGCTTCGTAGAAAACATTGTTTCACCCCGAAGCCTTACGGACGATGGGAAAATTCCTATCGATGGGAAAGGTAACGTACCTAACCGATGTGTATTAATTTATTAAGTAGTAAAATAATGTACAGTCACTAACATAAGTTGATGAACACAATAGCCTCCGTGATAAGGCTTTATTGTTCCCTAGTCACAACATCAATATGGACCTTAAATGCTAGATATTTTGCAAAACTGAGTTTTCACATAAACTTTTGTTGCCGACCTCCAATAACATATTTATCTTATGTACCTCTTGAAAAGATCTAAAATCGACCGTTTTTGAAGTCGATTTCAAAAAACCTTTTTCAGCAACTGAAACGTTCAAACGGCTTTATTTTCACTTTGTGCATATAATCTTAATTCTCTGATCACAAAGCCAAGCAGTGAACCACTGAGCCATTATATTAATTACTAGCTTTTGCTCGTGGCACCGCCCGCGTGAGCGTTTTTTTATCGCAGCTAAAAGTAGTATAGCCTTCTTCAATAAATGACCTATCTAACACTGAAAAAATTTTCAAATCAGCCCAGTAGTTCCTGAGATTAGCGCGGTCAACCAAACGAACAAACTCTTCAGCTTTATAATATTACTAGCTGGACCAGAAAAGGTTATCATGCCTTTTAAAATCTGGAGAGGACTAACCCTATCACTTTGGGGTATAAAAATAGATGTTGGCTGATTCTATGACCTACCCGATCCGCACATAAAATTTCATACAAATCCTTAGCCGTTTCGGAGTTTTTCGAAGTTTGGTAACAAACACCGCGACACGAGAGTTTCATAGTATAGATAGTATAGACAATCACTACGGTTTACCTTTCTTCAAAGTCAGACAAATATTTATATTCTGAAAACATTATAAATTGATGCAAAATATTAAAGGGCTTCTCACTGACCTCCAGACTAGCTAATAGCCCATAATGCACTCACTTAAATGGATTTCTCTAGCTTTTTAAGATTACTGACAAATTTTACAAAGATGATTTTTATTTTGGAAATAAAATTTAGAAATAGTTGATGAAAGTACTCGAGACAAAAACAGAGAAGATATTTTAAGGAATATTTGCTGTAAAAAGTTAATACATCTAATATTATCAGATTTTTAGTGGCAGCTTATTTCATTTATAGTCTAGTTTTATATTTATTTAATTATTTGTTTAGTACGGCTTACACAAGCCATTATACACTACTAGCTTTAACTAGCCTCCCTCAATAAGTGAGCTATTTAAAAGTGAACGATTTTTTCAATTCGGTCCTGTAGTTCCTGAGATTAGCGCGTTAAAACAAACTCTTCAGCTTTATTATCATATATGTATAGATTAAAAAATACAGACTCGTACAAAAATTAACATCCAATATGAATGAATAAAATATATAAAAATATAGACGCATAAAATATGAATGAAATCAGATTAACTAAGAACATTCAGTCATTTTTTAATCATTACAATGACTCAATATAACTAAAGCAGATGTACATAACTTCTAAATAAATATAACTAGAAGATAGACTATTTTTAGATTTTGTAAATTTAGTGGAGAACCCCAAACGGTAAAAGTATTGTAGGCTGCGTCCCAGCCCGTTGGACCCATGACCCGAAAAAGGTAGCTGGGTCGGACTGGATGCGAAAGAAGGTCCGGGTGTTGTGACGTAACCTAGTAGAAGCCTATGTCCAGGTGTAGACCGAAATAATTAAACAAAATTGACGTGATGTAGATTTGAATTTAAAATCACAATTAACGAAATAAAAAAAGTGATTCATACTAACTCCAAGCAGAGGCATTGGACTAGTAGAAATAGTAGTAAATGTATATCATACTAGCTGCGCTCCGCGGTGTTACCCGCGATTTACCAGACAACTTAATTTTATCGGGCTAAATAATTGCCAATAATTGATCCAGGGCGTCAGCTACCTCCATACTAAATTTTATCAAAATTGGTCAAGCCGTTTGAACGTGAAAGGGTAACAAACATACAAACTCACAAATAACTTTTTATAATACAAGTGTGCTTAGTTCGACTCCGCTCGTGTAGTAGTCAACTATCGCAGCAAAGCGTAGCAATTATCTCCATACCAAATTTTATCAAAATAGGCTCTGTGGTAGCCAGGAAAGCTTAACAAACAGAATTATTTTATGATATACAACATTAGTATGGATAAATCGGAGGCTCTATTAAGCTCTATAAATCGCAGCAAAGCCTTCTAGACCACAATTGGAGCCTCTCGACGCCATCTTGGAATCCGGAACTTAATTTAAATGTTTAAAGATCTATGGAATGATGAAAATTATAATTTAGATTGATGCAAATTCAGTAGATAGGGAATAGATTTTTTTATAATTTTAGCTGTTCATGATATCAACTATTTTTTAGATTTTTAATTAGTTATTTTTGTTTATTTCGTGTGTATATATTTTATGATAAAAATAAAATAGTTTTTTACCAATTTTTTATAAAAAAAACCGGCCAAGTGCGAGTCAGACTCGCGCACCGAGGGTTCCGTACAAACCTGTAGGTATATAAGTAAACATGTGATGTAACTAAAAAT
Source organism: Plusia festucae (assembly GCA_950381575.1). Classification (NCBI taxonomy): domain Eukaryota; kingdom Metazoa; phylum Arthropoda; class Insecta; order Lepidoptera; family Noctuidae; genus Plusia; species Plusia festucae. The sequence goes on along the minus strand of OX494456.1, from coordinate 4,403,526 downwards.
TTAAGATTTTCGGAATTTTTCCTATATGTGTACTTTATAACGTTGCTTCATGCCAAATTTCAAGATTCCAGGTCGTCTGGAAGTATCCTTTAGGTTTTGATTCCCTTGCGAGTAGTTGCGAGTTTCAAAATATGCGGCTTTAATTGCTGTATCTTTTGATTGCGTTGACGTAGAAGTTTGATTTTGTTACAGCTTAAAGATATTATAGACTTGAGTATTTGTTAAGAATTTCAATATAATACCACTACGCGTTCATGAGTAAAGGGGTAATAAGTTTAAAATTATTAAAAATATTTTTATTATACGATGTAACTAAAAATTTATGCTTTTCGCAATTTTTCCTTTATCTGTGTTATAAGACGTTGCTTCGTACCAAATTTCAAGATTCTGAGTTCACGGGAAGTACCCTGTAGGTTTTGATTCCCTTGCGAGTAGTGGCGAGTTTCAAAATATGCGGTTTTAATTCCTGTTTCTTTTGATTGCGTTGACATAGAAGTTTGATTTTGTTACAGCTTAAAGGTATTATAGATTTGATATGAATTTCAATATAATACCACTACGCGTTCATGAGGAAAGAGGTAGTAAGTTTAAAATTATTAAAAATATTTTTATTATATGATATAACTAAAAATGTATACTTTTCGCAATTTTTCCTATATCTCTGCTATAAGACGTTGCTTCATACCAAATTTCAAGATTCTGAGTTCACGGGAAGTACCCTGTAGGTTTTGATTCCCTTGCGAGTGTCGAAAATTTGCGGCATAAACGGGAGTATCTTTTGATCGCGTTGACTTAGAAGTTTGATTTTTTCACAGCTCCAAGAGACCATAGACTTGAGTATTTGATATGAATTTCAGCTTGATACCTCCACGCGTTCCTGAGAAAAAAGGTCTTGACAGACAGACAGACAGACAGACAGACAGACAGACAGACGGACAACAAAGTGATCCTATAAGGGTTCCGTTTTTACCTTTTGAGGTACGGAACCCTAAAAACACTACAGAAGATGTTTGACCTTATTTATCTTTGATATTCGACGACCTCCGTGGTCGAGTGGCGTACACACTAGGGTTCAGAACCGGGAAATCCCGGAACCGAAAAACCCGGGATTTCCCGGTTCTTTAATAGTAGTCAAAGAACCGGTTTTCAGTGAAAAAGAACCGGGATATGCGGTATTTTCGGGAAATAACGAATCATGTTAACTATCTCATCATTTGTTATTTTAATACCTATTACAAAAGTGACGAAAAATCGAACACGTAATTTAAAAAATTATCTATATATTAATACGTGATGGCAAAACTTTGGACCCCTTTTTACGAAAATTGCGCGGACGTAGGAGCATAAAATTTGGCACACTTATAGTTTATGTGTAGGGGAAGTGGAGAACGCTAATATTTTTCAATAATAATGCTTATAAAGTACATTAAATCAATAAATAAAACATTACCCACACTACCATGCATTTCACACACACATGTTTGTTTTGTTTTTCATTTACTGTACTGACATTGACATAAATAAGTGGTTTAAGTTTTTATATATCCGAATATAACGGCCAAGGACATTTAGCAAACGATGAAAGAGGTTTTACAAAAAACATTGTTTTCAGAGAAGTTTGCAATATGCGATAAAATATGCTCTAAATGGATAGTATTTTCCTCTTATAGCATGTTTTCTTTTAATAAACATTTTTTAAATAGATATTCTTTATTTTACTTCCTTTTAATTTCATATAATTTGTTCAAAAAATAAATTGGCAAATAACAGTCTTGGTCAAATCTGTGGTTATAGTAGTTTAGTTTTCAACAGTAGAACCTTAATAATGTTTGAATATTATATTTTAATAATATATATTAAGTCACTAACAATTTAAATTTATTATAAGGTCGAATTTCGACCATTGGGCGACCACTAGTATTGATAAATATCTCATCATTTATTTGATTTCAATCTTCTATTAACAGCGTTTAATCTTTTTATACAAAATATCAAAATATCGTGGGCGTTATTTAACAAAAGCTTACGAACACCTTCTCACAATTCCACCTACTAGCGTGGAGCCAGAGAGAATTTTCTCCTTAGCTGGCCTTTTTTGTAACAAAATAAGATCTCGTTTAGGTGATGCAACTTTAGATGCAAGGATCTTTTTGAAGACACATTACCAAGAGAACAAGAAAGTTTAATTATAAAGACCAAAATGGAGATACTATTTAGTAGAATCAGCCTACGATATACGTTGATTACCTTTATTCAAAGGCTATGTACCTGTGATTTTTATTGTAATTGTTATATTTAATTTTATTTGAAACAACAATAAGAAATTTTAACTTAATTTACGACGTTTTAAAAATAATTTTGACTGATTAAGATAGAGACAGACTGATTTTATTATAATATAAGAGAAGAGAAGTTTAAAAGCTGCTTTAAATTTTGAAAAATGTTTAATGTGTACAACTTTATCAAAAGTGAATTTATAACTGTACTTTAACGTGTTAAAGCAATTAATGCTTATCTTGTCATGCCAAAATGCGCAATATGTGTTAAGTATTAAATATAAACAATATTTTTCTAAGCCTTTGTATTTATTTTTGACTATATTTACCTCAAAAATTCTTAAAAGAAAAAAAACCCGAATATACCGAAAATCCCGGGAAATCCCGGTTCTGATTAGAACCGGTACCGAAAATCCCGGTTCTTTTATCTATACCGGTTCTCGATACCCTAGTACACACCGGCTTTCAAGGTGTCGCCAGCTCTGAGGTCCCGGGTTCGATTCCCGGACGGGTCAATGTAGAAGAACATTGTTCTACATTGTCTCGGGTCTGGGTGTTTGTGGTACCTTCGTTGTCTCTGATTCCATAACACAAGTGCTTTAGTTACTTACTTTGGATTCGGAGCAATGTACGTGATGTTGTCCACATTTTATTTTTTATATATAAACGAATTTTTATACGAATAATAAGAAGATGTTCTGGACAAGCTGTTTAACAAATCAAGTTCTATTAATTACTAGTTTCAAAACTATAACCCAATAATGTTTCCTGGTAAAAACTGAATGAATTTACTAAGAAACCATATTACACAGTGTAACAAACACACAGACAATCGTCACGGAGTCCCCCTCGACTTGGAACAATGACCGCGTGAGGGCGCCACTCTAGGTAGAGCTCTCTTTGTGTATGTACTACACACAATGCTGGTACTATTGAGGATATCAGAGATTTTAAACCGACTTCGAAAGCAGGGGAAAAACATACTGTAGAATAGAGTTTTTTTTATTTGTATGTTGTTACATAACATATTATTATAATAACTTCCGTGAGGCGAATTCATAATTATTTAAGGATTCAACGGTTTACTCACGCGCATTCTCGGGATCGCCCGACTAGTAGCATAACTAGTAGTTACATAACATCTCTGAAAATACTAGATCGATTTTAAGAAATCTTTCTTTAATAGGGTATACCCTATCCAGAAAGATTTCTTAAGGTATACCTTAGACGTGGTTTCGTGTAAACTTCATCAAAATCAATTCAGTAGTGTAGTTCAGTACCTATGGAGTTTCTTGCCGGTTCTTCTCCATAGGAATGTCATTTTGGAACCGCGCAACTAACGTCATTTTATGTTTCGAAAGTGCCTGGAAAGGCCTACTTGAAATAAAAATAACTATTTTGATTTGATTCGAGTCTTAAATTGAAATGATTGGAAAATGTTAACAAGAAGTTCTGATAAGTTTTTATTAATTCTAGCGGTCTCATCCCGGTTTCAGACAGGTAATAGACACAACAACCTTCTTTCTGAGTCACTCTATCTATATATTAATACGTGATGCCAAAACTTTGGACCCCTTTTTACGAAAATTGCGAGGACGCAGGAGCATAAAATTTGGCACACTTATAGTTTATGTGTACGAGAAGTGGAGAACGCTAATATTTTTCAATAATAATGCTTTTAAAGTACATTAAATCAATAAATAAAACATTACCCACACTACAATGCATTTCACACACACATGTTTGTTTTGTTTTTCATTGACTGCTTACTGACATTGACATAAATAAGTGGTTTAAGTTTTTATATATCCGAATATAACGGCCAAGGACATTTAGCAAACGATAAAAGAGGTTTTACAAAAAACATTGTTTGCAGAGAAGTTTGCAATATGCGATAAAATATGCTCTAAATGGATATGTATTTTTTATATGTATTTTCCTCTTATAGCATGTTTTCTTTTAATAAACATTTTTTAAATAGATATTCTTTATTTTACTTCCTTTTAATTTCATATAATTTGTTCAAAAAATAAATTGGCAAATAACAGTCTTGGTCAAATGTGTGGTTATAGTAGTTTAGTTTTCGACAGTAGAACCTTAATAATGTTTGAATATTATATTTTAATAATGTATATTAAGTCACTCACAATTTAAATTTATATTATAAGGTCGAATTTCGACCATTGGGCGACCACTAGTCCATATTAATACTTAAAAGGCTCTATTATATAAAAAAAATATCAAAATCAAAATCATTTATTCAAACTAAGCTACTATTTTTGAACGTCAAACATTTCATATTGACAGCACCCTGCCCCCGCAGACAAAGCACACCCCTACAAGCGCCAACGCCGACATTAAATGTATGCACAGACCACTTAGAGATGCTACGCATCAGACAGGGCACTCCCATAGATGAAAAATTGCTTTGACGAACCTCAACTATAGAAAATGACAGATGTTTTTTTTTAATTTTCACCTATAATGAGTTTGGATTCAGGGCTTTTAGACTGTGTTCTTATTTCAGATTTGGCTTCCAGTCTTTTAAGCTATGCAATTCATTTTAAAATATATTCAATGCTAATTAATTGTCCAACTACTGTTGGATTATTTTGGGTAAGGTACAGTAGAAAAATTAAACAAATGTTTTTTTAAAAGAAGCTTTTATTATGTCTTACATAAATTTAGAATAACGCTAAACATCGAAATCCGTACAAACACTTGGATAATATTATACATCAATACGAGGACGATCTCGAGTCTTTTACACAGAAAGAAACCTTGATACGCTTTTGGTACTGGCGACCTACGCGATTTCTCACTGATTAAACTGATATCACTGTACAGCTTGTTTACAAGGCACTATTCCTTTGAAAACTTTTATTTTGACGTCTTCCTTCGCTTTTTATCACAAAAAACAACACTGCACCTTTTGCAAATACTTTGCAAATCATTATTTCAATATCTGAAGCTGGTTAATTACGGAAATTAATTAATATAAAACTTCACACGACACACTTCGAAGCTGTAAATAATAATGATGGCGGACATATTTTTACAAGTTGACAACTTGACCAATAACGGGCCAATCAGGAACAAGAACTGACGAGAAGAACTGTCAGCTTCTATAGTTGAGCCGTAGACAATACCATAGACGTATGGCGAGGAATTGTTGTATGAAGATTACCACCCGGAAATGACAAAAGAAAAGATCCTCATACTTTTCCTATAACCTGAAAATTAACAATTCAATATGTTTATGCAAATATCCAAATTTAAAATAACTAATCTAATAAAAATACAAAAAGAATCAAATAACTTACCATTTACACAAAACACAGTATCTGGTAGTCTTAATTTCTTTACAAATAAAAACTTACGAATAGCAGTGAATACTGCCATTTTATTCGGAATTATTTGTGATCGGTGGTTCCCGTAGATATTTATAACGGGCTCAACGATCCGTGGCTGTGGTACATTTTACAGGTGTGAAAACTCCAGGGAACGAAAATAATATGCTTACACAAGTATTGGAACTATGGTTCGTAGGTTATTGATCGTATACCTACAGTTAATGTACAGGTTCAAAGATATAATTATAACATTTTTTTTTTGTAAAGATTACTAGCAATGTGGGTCGCATATTACTATTATTTTTGTTAATCCTTCCTGTTAAGCTAATATGCTTTTGTTACGTGTGGGTTCAGTAATGGGTGGTGGGGTAGTGTAATGAGGGGACACATGGCAGAACAAAAGATCGTGCTCTTCACTTAAAAATATATCCTGGGTGGGAATCGTATTCACAACCTCTGGTTTCACAGGCAGGTTCACTAACCGCTATATTTAATTCGAACCCGCAACCACATGATCGCAAGTCCGATGCCGTAGCCATTAGGCTACCGCCGCTTGGTTGTTGATTTGAATAGTTACATGAACGTTCAATCTACTGGCTTGTATTTGAAACCTAGCTGTGCGCGCTGGTTTCATCCGTGATTCATAGGTAAGATTTTTTCGAAATAGTAATTATTTACACACAAATGCAAAAAACTGACTTCCATTGAACGTAAGTACAAAGTAGGTACATAATTTAGTTTAGATAATAATAATAAATATTAGGTTAAAATTTTCAAATCGTTTTGATCTAAAAACCAAACTACTAAACCGAAAACGTCGAATCGAAACATGATAATAATATGAAATCATACGGAATTACTTCCGAGATATGAAGACAAAATTTTTTTTTGATTTTGGTAAAAAACATACAAAAACACATCCAGTCGATTTGCGATATAAAATATTTTCAGTGCCAATACTCATAAGTCAATTTGATAAACCAACATTTTCATTTGCTCTTATAAAAAGATAAAAAAAAACTTGGATTGATCTATCGAATAATTATTGAAAAAAAAAAATAGTTTCAAGTAATCTCTTTTGAAATATGCAATAGACAAAGCTCCAAGCAAAGTTATAAAAATCCAGACCGAATCTCAGACCTAACTTTAAAGCCGTTACAGCATCAATCCTATTCACTTCCGGGCAATGCAAAACCAACCTTATGCAAACACAATAACACTTAAGTTCGAATTGAATGAATTTGGAAGTATATTTAAACTATATGACCCAGACGGGTTGACCTGATTCAATAACACGATGTATTTATATACAGGATGTAATAAAAACCCTTTTTGATGCCATACGCTGTTAGTATTGATGTAAAAATAGAATCATGATTAAAAACAGATAGACTGACGGACAGGCAGACAGACAACAAAGTGATCTAATAAGGATTTTTTAAATCGGAACAGTAGTTTTTGAGTTTATTCATTACAAACATACACACACAAAAATACAAATCTTCTCTAATTAAATAACACAAAACAAGTGATCATGCTCATCACACACAAATTTGTGAAATACGGATTCTATCGCGGTTTATTTTGATTTTAGTTCCCGTCGTTTCAACGCCTTTGCAGGCGTCATGGTCGCGGGCAGACTGAGGTAGAATTTTTCTTGACATGAGATGTTGCTCGTCCTACCTTCATATTAATTTTTATTAATTATTTGTTTTCCGACTTACGCAGTATGTTTCTGGAGGACTTTTGGGTTTGGTGCGTTGCTTTTGGGTTTGGTTTTAGTTTGGTGAATTATTAGGTACCAAGTAGGCGACCTTCCAGCCATCTTCTCTATTGAAATTAGGATGTTTTTTAATCTCAATAAGCCTCATGAAACATCTTTAGTAGGAATTTGAATTCTTTGGCGAGATTCTGTGGTTTGTCAAATCTAATATTGTAACTGGAGCCTTCAACACTGCGACTGCAGACTTCGTTGAGCGGCGACTTTATTTCAATGTTTCACATTCACGTAAACCTCAAAAAACAATATGACTCGTATATTTGAAAACTGCAATTAAATTTTAAATGTTTATAAAATGACTTGACACTGAAATCGCAAATCATATATAATTTTCAAACAACCTGTATCACATTCAATAATACTCATCACATTGTTACCGATTTATGTAACTATCATAAAACATTCATCAGTTTCGCGCCTAAACACCAGTTAAGGTTTGAGTTGAGATTATAATCAGTCGGCGATTAAGTTTGAGGTCTATTCCAAAATTCAGAGGTAACTTGTTGCTTACACAGCTTTACGACTTAAACAAGGAAATAGGACCTTAGCATAGAATTTTACGATTTGTTTCATGATACAATGTTTTAGTTCTTCTTTAACATATTTTATTATGTAGTACTCCGTAAATATCTCATTTATCTAAAGTTCTATGATACGAACTGAACAACTTTCCCCAAGGAACATAGGTCGAATTTTTAAAATTGAAAATCATCTTTTCATACAAACATAAGTCACGTGACTTGTCACTTTGTAAAAAAGTCCATTTTCCATTTTAAGATTTAGCCCTATGTTCTTTGGGGAAAGTTCTTCAGTTTTATTGCTTTATGCTTAGTTACCTCGTTGAATATACGCACTCCTTATAAATTAATGTTAGCCTGTAGAGATATTTTTAATCTATCGCTTTTAGGTTTGCTGTAAGAGAACTCAATTCTGAGTTGAGCTTGCCTGCGTACATACATTTTAATATAACTGTATTTTATAGAGTACAATAGAAAATCAGTTAATCAATTAATATATCTCATATCTCATATTAATATAACTCATCAAGCTCAGATATTGCCAGCGTAAAAATAACTTAGCTAATGGCACCCAACGTGGGACCAAAAAAAATATCGTCCAAAAAAAAACAAAATCCAGCTACATCATTCGTATCCGTAAGTTGGAGTTCCGACTTATATTTGTCTAGACTAACTTCCGAGGCTGATGTTCCGGATTTAGCGGACTACGAACCACCAAAGTTTAATTCGTTCCATTTTTAGTGCTACTCCGTCGTAGTTTCGAAATCCTTCTCAAATCTGTATTAAGTGCAGCCTGAGAGGTGATTTATTTTGGTAGCGGTGAAATTTCATTAGTTTACTTACTTTACGATACAAGGTACAGCATTTTGCTGTACCTTTTGATAACACATTGTTATGCAGGGCACACAAATCGAAAACATAATAATATGCATGTAAACGTAAATAATACTAAAGTTATTAACACTTACACACATTTTTTGTTAGTGCGAAATTATCTAGTTTTCTGTGAGAACATTTATGTACTCACAGCAAACGGGCCTGTTGGTCTAGTGGTTAGTGACCCTGACCACTAAGCCGGAGGTCTTGGGTTCGAATCCCACCCAGGACAAATCTTTGTGTGATGAGCACGATCATTTGTTCTGTGTCTGGGTGATATTTATGTATAATATGTTTGTATTTAGAAATATATAAGTATGTTTATCAGTTGTCTGGTTACCATAGTACAGGCTCTGCCTAGTTTGGGATCAGATGGCCGTCTGTGAGCTGTCCCAAGATATTTATTTTATTTATATCTTTCATTTATAATTTTTATGTAGGCTCTAATCTTACACTTAACTCCTGTCTTCGTTTTCACTGTCTCTTACACTCTGTATGTTAATAAACGATTTGTATCAACTTTTAGGCCACTAACAGGCCATTGACTTGCCTCAGAAATTACTTTTTTTTTTATTTTGATATTTAACAAATTTTTGTGTTCATGAGCATTTCAGGACACGGTTTATGGTTCGGAAAAATAACACACCCTGTATTTATAGAATAACTAGCTGATGAATCAGCCAGTTTTTTATACATAACCTTTTAGAAACCAATTTAAAAATAACAACAGCTTAACCTTCCTACAAGACCAACAAAAACTTAAATTCTGAATGTTATAATAGTCGATACAAAGTACCGAGTATTTCAGGTCGCATGGCGTGATTTTATAAAGAAACCGACCACTGTAACATGGTCCTGTTTATAACTTATATTTTTAGCTGTGGGAATTAGCTTTAGGCGGGTGACAAACAATACTATGTCGTGGTAACCCAGCGGTTCAAAAAACGAATTTGAGTGCACAATTCTATAGGATTGAAACCACTGTAGTCAAGTACCAAAATCACTTTTTCAAAGTTATATGTAGATTCTTATTGATAGTTAGACATTCATTGACTATACTATCAGTGAAGGGAAACATCGTGTGACCACCGGAATTCCTAAATGGGAAATGCGTTGTCATTGCTCCTGGTGTGAAGTAGATAATTCTTCATTTACCCACGATTTTTCATCTACCCTACACTGACCATGTCTGTACCCTGAACGTTGGAGCAGAAAAGCTTCAAGTTAATCGAATCCCTGTTTTCCTCCGTCCTTGATGCTGATAATTTGTAGCCGTCTTTCCGAATGAAATTTAGGTGTTTTTTTTTATTTCAATCGCTTCTCGCACTGTTCTTCAATGAAAATGGCGACCGGTGGAGAGGACTTGTGTACGAGTTCCAAAAATTTTCCTGATCAACCAAACAAAAACAAACACGACATCTTTACAATGTTGGTAGAAGTCGTAAGCCTGTAGCCAACCTAACGCCGCCAACACAACGGGTGTTTACATCAAGCGTAATGGCCACAATGCATTCGAGATTTAGATAAGTTCATGTTAGAATTGTTAATTCATTTCTGCCTCAATTTGAGTATAACACCGCATTTGACGCAGGTTTGAGTGACGGTGCGTTTAATCATTTCTGTTAGCAAAGCAATAATAGAGTCACTCGAAAAAATCAGGCCTTAAAATTTTGAATTAAAACGATTTAGGCCTAGCGGTTCATTGTCCAGATTCGTATGCACGTGGTTGTGCGCTCAAACCCAGACAAGATTTTGTACCAATGTAACTTTTTCAAGGTTATATGTACTTTGTTAATTAATCTTAGACACCTCTGACAAACGATGAAGAAAAACATCGTGAGGAAACCTGGATTCCAAAATATTGGAATCTGAAATCGCCAACCCGCAATGAGCAAGCGTGGTGATCAATGCTCATTCCTTCTCTAAATGGGAAAACGCCTGTGCCCAGCAGTGGGACATAAGAATGGTATTATTATGACTTTTTGTAGATAAAGCCTATCTTACGGATTCTTGGATCTTGAGGTTAAACAACGCTGGTGTATTCAAAAATTCGAAGTAAATAATATATTCCAGCCATGTCCTCCATTGACATTGAGTTATGTTCTAATTTCAATCTTTGGAATCCGATAATCAAACAAAAATGTGTAATCCTACACTGAAATCCAAACTAAAGTTCCTGAAACCCGCAGTCCAATCACTCAACCACTGAATCTTGATCAATACCAATTCATAAAGATCATATTGAATGCGGGACTGATCGGGAATCGAACGCCGGACCGTGGCAGCTCGCCAAATTACACCCGTTGGCAATAGTTCGTGACTGTAGTGTTCCTGCTATCATAACGTGATACGAAATTGAGCAATTTAAGTCTTAGCAAGATCTTGGAAGGAAAAAGAAGCTGTTACTTTTTTACCTATGTGGGACGTACGTTACTAGTAGATATTATTATTACTGTTAATCCCTCGTATTAAACTAAATGCTTGTGTTACGATTGTGTTCACGTCAGTAGAGCAATGGGTGGGTTTCGAACCTGTAACCTTATGATCGCAAGTCCGACCCCCCCAATCTAGGCTACCGCCGCTTCTCATATGCATGATAATTGAGATAATTGTAATTTCCCCTGAATACCGAAACTCAAGTTGTTATTCTTTTGCATTAGTAGCACTTAATTAAATAAATAAATAAAAAAAGCAATAAAGGTTAACAGTCTTATTCATAAAAAGTTAAAATAGGTTTATTAGCTTGCTATAATGAGAATCCCGAAAAGCATTATTCATAAACGTTCAATATCGCTAAAAAGCTTTGTAAGTATTCAATAGCGGCTTCGTAACTTATAACAGGGTCGACCCGACTATAAACCTTTAATAAACAGAAATATGGCCGACAAATGTATACAACAGCTGTTTTCGCGTCCGAACCGTCTAATGGTTAGTTGGTTGAAGTTAAGTGTTATTTGCAAGGAGCTGGGAAGTAGATATTTAAAAAATCGTGTAATCGTGTTTTCACCAAATCCATCAATAAATTCCATGGAAATAAAATAGGCCATCAATTTATCAACGAAAATAAATGTAAATAAACACTTGTGTACCTTAACGAAAATTGTTGAACTAACCATAACTTCCTCCAGCCAATTTTCGCTTCTTTGCCTTTTCTTTATATTTTTTTGGTTTTCCATTAATTATTGTAGTACTCACAAGAAAAAATACAAAGAAATCCAATTTTCTTCAAAAACTAAATACGTGAACGAAACACAAGAAGTCTTCCAAATGTCACAAGAGACCACAGATAACTACATACAAGTCAGAGAGACGTTGTCAAACTTTTTTTTTGCGTTTTTTGGCCATTTTATCTATGGATTCATCAGAACGACAACTTAATCACGTTAAAACGCGTTAAAACGTATTATAACGACATTTTAACTATGATGGGTTTATTGAACGTTTATGAATAGACAATTTTATAAAAGGTTTATTAGTTCTAATGAGCATTTTAACTAATGAGTGTTTAAAACCTATTATAAGGGATTTTTATGAATAAGACTGTTAGTCTGGGTATATTTAGTTAAAAAAATAAAATAAATTAATTTGATAATCTGCTGTAAAATCATAACACAAAAAAAAATAGATCACTTGAAATTATACATTTGTCTATTTAAACAATACATTATGTATGTTTATTTATGTCAGGTCAAAATTAACACCACACAACCAAAACAACGGTAAATAAAACAATATCTAACTGTACTATAATAACTTAACTGTACATAATAAGTATATTAAACGGTAAAATAGCTTAAATTAAGTTATGCAACATTATCGACAAAATAAATATTCAAAGTTAAATAAATAAAATGACTAGACATAATCACGTGTGTATTAATGAGATCAATGTTTTTTTCTTAATGCCCAGCGGTGGGATAAAGTATTATGGCCAAATTCTTAAGTCCAAATGATTTCATAATCTATTTTGAATGAACTTCATATTCGGATTAGAAGAGTGTCAGTATCCGAGTATAAATTGGTTTTGTCGCTTTTGCTTCATTGCTTGATGTTTTTTACAAATTCGATTCAAAATTACTAATACCAACATTATTATCAGTATCTAAAAGATGACAATCCTCAAATTCACTTCGTTTTTCATCGACTTTCTCGAAATTGTTTTTACAAAGGAAATCCCCGTCACATACAAAATCATTCCTTCCATCTTCCATTATGGAATCTTCAAAACTCTGTTCCCTAAATCTTTTATCTGTTTCATTCTGATAATTCTGGTATCTTTGTATCTCGAAATCTGGTGAAATTGTTTGTCCTTCATTTACTCCATCTTTACCTAAAATATCTTCAGTTTCTAGAGCCTGAACTGTTTGTATCTCATTAAAATTTAATCTGTTTTCATTTTTAACTTCATATTTTATTTCCATGTCAACGTTTTCTCTTGTTTCAATCAAAGGTTTTAAGTTGATAAGATTGAAATTTGGAATCATTCTGGAATCCCAGTTAGCTTGGTCTGTAGTTTCTAAATCTAGTTGGACATCTTCACCAATCTTTTTGAAGCTTCCAAGGTTATATTGGAGAGGTATGGAAAATGATGGGAGGTCGACTTGGGGATTCTGTCTCGTTGGTAAGGCAGATATGTGGATAGCTGGTGGTGAAGGCTTTGATTTTGTTGCGTAAGCTTGTGTTTGAGTTTCGTTAAGGTTTATCATTTGTGTTGACGAAACTGAAAGAGATATTGAACAATATATTATGTTTTTGCTTGACCGTATTTACGAGAGCATTTTATTGACACGAGTTCTTAAAACAATAAAGGAATTGTTTTATGATGTGTGGTTGTATCTGTAAAGCCATTTCATAGAACTTGAAGCAAAATCGAATCACTCTATTAAAAAGAAAAATAAAGATTGGCTTGTCAAAAAAAATGTTTCATACTGTTGACGAATTTTAATAATGTAATAATGAATTTTTAGTGACTGTATTTTTTACCTTGTAATGATTGCTAATAAGGAGTCGAGTATATGTTATAATATGACATACCAAAAATATGATTTAAACTATAATAGGCATGAGTAATAACTTAAATAACGTTCTTTATTGAAAAAAAATGGGTGAACGCCATTTTCTTTTAGAAAACTATCGATTTTAACTTACCGGGTATAGTAATGAAGTCTCGCATTTCGAGGGCTAAAGCTGATGGTGACCTTTCACCCGGAGACCTTGGACCTCTAGCAGTAGCTGGGTATGGTTCACAACCGGCTTTCTGCTGTTTTCGCCATTTAGCACGACGGTTTTGAAACCATACCTGGGAAAACATATTAAAATATTTTATATTATTTGTTTTGAGCACTATTTATGTAATTATTATTCATACTTAAATGTGTATCAAATAAATAGTTAAAAAAGATTTAATATTAAGTATATTAATAATTACTAAGTTGAAAAAAAAAGTATTTTCCAAGTCCATGGTGGACCTACAAGAAATGTATATAAGAGATAATCAGTAATAATACAGTCAGATACATTTGCCATTTTGCAACATTCAATTACAATTAAAAACTAACTGCCAGAGATAGATGACTGGCAACGGATTACAGGATTATCAAATAGTTTTTGTATTTACAAATTGGCAATATGTGAGGGCTGTGGAAACCGGAACCTCAGAGCTAGCGACACCTTGAAAACCGGTGTGTACGCCACTCGACCACGGAGGTCGTCAAGATTATCTATCTAGGTGTTATTTAATCTATGTATTGACTGGTGACATGGTTTTTTTGTAACGTAACTGGTGACGAACGGCCTGAGAGGCCGCTGCTGTACCTGGGTTATAGCATAGAACCTATATAGTTGGGGTAGCTTGCTGTAGTCTTTAAAAATAGACTGTTAGTATATCTAAGGATAAAATAAAACATATAAATAAACTCTAAATATGTATTTCAGTAAGAAAATTTTCTATTTGTAAATAATTAGGAACTGAAATCAAAATTTGGACATGAGATCGATAATTACAACAAAAACACTAAATCAAAAACTTATAACAAATATACTTATTGTTTTTTAAAGTTTAAATACTAAATAATGAAAAAAAAAAGAAAGCCCCAGTCGCTGGTACTATTTTTTAAAACTGGCAATGGTCAAACTTTATAATCATATTTATTGAAAATCAGGGCATAATTGTTTAGCACACTGCAAACACACAATATGTTTTTTGCATGAATAACATTCATCTTCAGAAGCACTTTCTTCGGTTTCCGTGTCATGATCACTTTGCTCTGGGGCGAAGTTCTCCGGAAAATCCTCGGCTTCCGAACCACTTGAGTCTTCTTTTTCCAAATATGCTTCAATTTGAGAATTTTCTATTCGTCTACTGGTGTTTGGTACTAAATTCTCAACTAACGACACCCTACGCTTCTTTTTTTGAGATTCGGACTTATCTATTTCAAGTAATAGCTGTAAAAACACGAAAAAACAAACTTACTTCAAAAAGTTACGTAATTGGTGATATAGGGTCTGAGAGACCGTTACCGCACTTTAAATCGATGTAACTTACCGATTTGAGACAAATCGACGCAACTATTCCCCTCTACGGCGTTGGCGCAACTAAAGTCGAAGCTACTGAGGCGTTGAAACATTAGACGTGCGGGGAAGGGGGTGAAATGATGATTCACTAACTCCGCTCGGCCTGTGAGACCGCTTGTCACCAGTTAAAGGATATAACTATTTATTTACCTGAACTCTAGCCTCAGTCAGATCTATCCTCATAGCTAATTCTTCTCTGAAGAACACATCTGGGTAGTGAGTCTTGTGGAACGCTGCCTCTAACTGTTCAAGTTGGACATTTGAAAAGGTGGTCCTGAAATTTAGTAAATAATGTTAAGTAGAATTCCAAAAAGGTGACCAAAGTATATGCGTTAGTATCTAGCCGGTGTCAAGCAGGGAATGCGCGAGTGATCCCACGACTCCAGCCAACATAAAATTTAAGTTGTCATTTTTTGCATGATACAACTTTCAAAATTACAAAACTATTCCTGTAATAAAGTTATCTGACGTTGGAAAAATCAACCCTTAAACTTTTTATTACCAGTTTAATACCTTTTTCAAATTTTGAGAATAATTATATTTCGGGACACCTCACACACAGCCATCCCAAACTAGGCAGAGCCTGTACTATGGCAACCAGAGAACTGATAAATATATTTCTAAATACATACATCTTCTCTACTACTTATATAAAAATAAGTCGGGTTTTCCTTCCTGACGCTATACCTCCAGAACGCACGAACCGATTTCCACGGTTTTGCGTTCGTTGGAAAGGTCTCGGGCTCCGTGAGGTTTATAGTAAAGAAAATTCAGGAAAAACAGAAATTTGGTACCGCGGGCGGAGTCGCGGGGAACAGCTAGTTATATATATAAATTACACCCATACACAGAACAAATAATCATGCTCACCACATAAAGATTTGTCCTGGGTGGGAATCGAGCCTAAGACCTCTGGCCTAGCAGACAGGGTCACTCACCCCTAGGTCAACAGGCCAGTCTATATCACACAATTTACAGTCACTATAGAGGTATTCTTCTTCTTATTGTTTTAAACCTTGTCTTTAGAATGAAGCTTAAAATAACCTAACTGGAAGTTGACCCTTCGGAATAGTATATTAGACATAATGGTGTACCATGAAGTTTGTGTTCTTCGAAGTAAAAGGGCTTACGATACCTTGAAAAACTAAATTTTAATGTATCTACATAGTCTAATAGCCTTAAAAGTAATCTTTAGTTTATGGGAAAGTATTTAAATGTCTTCCTTATTTTTTATATATCTACACTAATTGTAATCAAACATAATTATTTTTGTTATAAAAATATAATCTTTATAAAAGTTATAAAAGTTAGGCGACAGATTTTACTTTTAACAGACGGATAAAGACGAAAGATTTGTATTTTTGTTACAAATATGGAAAAAACTACTGGAACGATTTAATTTTTTTTTCGCCATTAGAATGATATGGTATGCTAATTGAGGCTATATTTGTAGCCAGAAAAAAAAACAGGGAGTGCGGCCAGAGTCGGGCCACAGCTAGTTTCATAAAAAAAATAAGTAAGTGTTTAACATACCTATATCTCCGTTGCTTCCGCTTCGGTATGTCTCCTTTTACATCTAGAAATAAGCGAATTATAAAATTACACAAGGAAGCTATATTGATATTCCTTTCTTACCTGGTATTAAAATTTACATACATAATAATATTGGCAGGTGTCTTGTCTATGTATCTGCTTATATATATTATGTTTCTATGCATTTGTGTCTATAAATATGTGTTCATATGTATCTGTGCTTATGCTTTTGTACCTGAGTGCCTAAGTATCTGGTCAGGGTAAGTATTTGTGTCTAACTAAAATGTCGTGGTGGCCTAGCAGTTCAATGACCAGAATCATCTGCACATGGTTATGAGTTCGAACCCAGGTAAGTATCAAAGGGAATTTTCCAAAACTTTCTTAATTATTAGGAATAAAAAAGAAAAACAACGTGAGGAAAGCTGGATTCCAAAATTGGTTTTAAATTGCCAACCCACAATGAGTAGGCGTGGTGATCTACGCTCATTCCTTCTTTACGCAGGAAGAGGTCTGTGCCTATCTGTATGGAACTTTGTGTCTTATACAAACTAACCTAAAGCTCTTAATTATCTAAGGTCATTGAAGGTGCATCTAGAGACAACAAGATAGACAGGCGCGGTCCGAAGGGGGGGTCACAGGGGAAATGACCCCTTCCCCCAAAATCTAAGGTCAAATTGAAAATCTCAAAAATTTGCCAAATAAAGATTGTTTAACAATATTCTAATAATGTAATTTTTCGGTTTATTGTAAAGATTCAAGATGAGATACCTATTATTTTTATTAGTTTATTATGTTTTATTTTTTTTTATTAGTGTAGTGAGTGACCCCCTCCAAAATTTCAGGCTGCGACCGCGCCTGAAGACATAGTACAAGATAGAGTAAGATACAAGCACATGAATGGTTCACAGTTATATTGTTTAGTAACTAATAATACAAGTATATTTTTAATTTCTTACTAGATTTAGGAGAATATTCTTCATCATCTTCATACTGTTGGTGTTCCGTATTCTCGTCCACAGGTTCGGTGCTCGGCGTGTACGTTTCACTGGGTTCCGCATCAGGACGCTCGCATAGCACTGAGCCAGGGCCAAGACTGGAAGATACAACAACTTAGATGTGAAATTTAGTTAAAAACGCAATATTAGTCAAATGTATACTTACTAATATTATTAAACTGGAATTTGTTTGTATCGTCGAACGCGCTAATCTCAGGAAATACTGGTTCGAATTGAAAAAATCGTTTTGTGTAGGATAGTCTTTCATAGAAAAAGGCTATAAACCATACATCAAGCTAAGATCAATTCATGAGAAATTTTGGAACGACAGGAAAAAAAATTATTATAAGTGCTTCCTTAATTAAAAAAATTATTATTAATATGTGAGAAATATTTTTTTTTTTTTTCTCTTCCACAGAGATAATATAAATTAACATAAATCTTCAAAATTAATGTATGGCTGCACCAAATTCGATTATCATGACAAAGTTTTTACAAAAAGAATTTTAAAAGAAATCGAACATTGATATCGAACAGTTTTTTTTATCATATCAATTGGCACAGAAGACTGGTAAATCACATATTCACGGAAACGAAACCGCCGGCCACAGCTAGTTACAAATGTATTATATAAAATTGCTTTTATTTTAATATGATCGTGATAAAGACCGAGAACTTAAAGTCTTGCGTTTGGATGAACGGATGTGTGCATAAGATTGCAGGATTGCATATGACATTTACCAAGGTTATGTTCCGACTTTTCCTTTTGAGGTAAAGAACCCTAAAAAAATATATTTCAGAATAGCATGATTAGTTTGGTCGCTAAAGCCTGCGTGCTAGTTCCAGTAATTGATAGAGACGATAGACCCACAATAGTTAATTCACAAAAATAATAAAAGTTCTGAACTGTGGACGATAGATAAAACAATCTTGGATATTTCTTTGTTAATGAGAATCAATAACTTACCCATTAAATAAATTCGGTATATTATAGCAAAAGCTGGTGGTCGGTGATACGTCATCGTTCAAAATGGCCGCGGAATCAAACCCGCTTGCGACCGCATTGCTTTCTCGTCCGTCCAGAGATTCCTCCATCTTGTTAAAAATAGAAGATAGGTATTTTATGAATATTTCTGTTGTAAAACATTAAGTTTTGTCCAATTAGGTACTAACTAAAAGAGGGAATAGAGTTAGTTTAAATATTGACAAAGCCAAACAATACACGAGAGAATATCACATAGAATTTGAATCCAATGCAATTTAATATAGTTTATATCACAGATCTATAACTTAATACTTTTAAATTATAGATTTAAGAAAAATACAGTATTAATAGATATACTACCGGAAGTGAAAATATTAAAACAAAAAATAATCAATAATTTAGGCCTGTTTTTTCCATCGTCAAATAACTTCATTCGAAGAATAATTTTAAAATGTTGATAGTTATTTCATACAAAAACTGTCAAACGTGAACTTTATTCCTCAAATAAAAGTTATCTGGCGATGAAAATATCTGCCCTAATTCAAATTAACTATTAGATTAAACATTAAAGTGTCTTAAATAGCAACCTAAGATTAGCACCTTAGGATTTTCTTGTTTCTTCAAGTTTTTTAATTATAAAATCATATTATAAACATAGAACTATAACGCCTAAAAAACGAAAATACGCGCACAAATAGTGAAGCACTTCAAACTGTGTCATATCATCACAGTTGGCACCGTCAGTCATCAAGCGCAAGTATCTCCTTTATTTTATGTTTATAGGCGGTTAAAGAAGTGAATGGAATAAATAATATGTAGACGACGACGAAAGAAGATACATAATGCTCGGTGCACACAATATCAATCTTTTTTGCTTCATTATTAGCTACGCGTTTGTATGAAGAGAATCTATCTAGGTGTTATTAATCTATAATTATAAATTAATTAAGTTGCAGTCAATTTAATAAATCAATCATTTATTTCATTTAAGTATATTATCATTTAATTTTTAGGTGTCGCACTAATGGGAACATGACAAGGTGTAATTTAGGGAGGGGATACAATGTATCCCCTCCCTAAATTACACACATTACAGGCCCTTCGGTATTGAACCGCTTCCCACCAATCCGGAAAATAGCTATAGATGTCATCTCACCAGCGTCTTTTTTTCCCGTTTTCGTAACAGAAATAATTAATTGTTAACGTCATTCCTAGAAAATCATATTATCGTATTATGGCTGCTGTATGGATGTAACACAATACTAGGGGAGGTGGTTGACCCTTCCCCCGTGCGCCGACTTCACTTAAATTGAATTAAATGCCTATAATTTAGTTAAGTTTATTAAATTACCACTAAATGAGTATAATTTATGTTGTATTTCTATTGACTTGTTGCAACAAGGCGGGCTCGTTCGCGCCCGCGCTTCATATTTTGCCGCCGAAAAGTTCAAGTTTGACAGCTAAATTGGCGCCTTTGGCGGGAAGTGTTTTTGGATCACAAGTTTTAAATTGTGCGTGATTGTGAAAAGGATATTAAATAAAAGTGTATTTGAGTGAAACATTTCTTTCGTTTACAAGGCAAAACAGACGTGAAAATGACATGAAAATTTAATGAACATTTAAACTAACGCCATTATTTTTGTGAATCACTGTTCAAAGTATTATTTTAAATAAAATTTTTTGGAACATATTTAAAGGTACATTTATAATATTATTTATATTATGTATTTAAATGTAATATAAATTCATTTTTTTACTTATTTTAAAATAGTTTCTTGAAATGTGGTCATGTGTAATGAAAACATATGTGTGCGTAGATGTTAACCAAATTTAGTTAGTAATAGGACTTAGATTCAATAAAACAAAAAAATTATAAATAAAGACTGTGTGCCTAAAATTTAGCCAAAGTATCTACTTTTCTTAATTTTTTCTGGACAATGAGAATGTGGCAAATTTTATGGTAACACGTTTGAGGATTATCGTAATATTATAAAGATATCAACCTGAACAAACTATAACGTATAATGAAAATCAAAATAAAATTAATCAATATGTTGAAGTAAATTTAAAAATAACAAAACGTTTAAGTGAAGTAGGTAGGTACCATTTCTTATACATGTAAATTATTTTTTACCATAATATTCTATTAACATTTTTGGTTCTTTGTCTTCTTGGGCAAATTCTTTTAGATACCTTATTGCTTGGTAAGTAAATAGATATTTTGTCACAATACTTATATTTGGAATAAATAAATATGTTTAGAAACTTGACAAATTTTATTAAAAAATATAAATTAAACAGCTACATTTTAATAAATAGTTATGCATATTTTAAAAACTTACCTCCACTGATTAACACCAATTATAATTACACTAGAACATAATATTTTTAATTAAATTTGTTTTGCTGGTCTGTCGCTGAAGGCTGTGGCTATTATCACGTGGTCACTTGGACTGACTGAACGACGGGTAGCTTAGCTGTACAGACCACAGAACGGATAGAATAGGCAACGGTATTTTATTTTGTAATTTATCGACTGCGTGAGTACTAATAAATATTATATTGTTAATTTCTTGGTTTTTATTTCACTGCAATTACGTACCTATAGCATACTTTTTACTGGAGAGATCGACGGAAAACGGCCGAGAGGACACAGTCCGTTGCGTTGGTGAGATTAAGTCAGTAAATTGGTGTACACCAACCTGCATGCAACCCTCCACCAGGCCAAGGACAGAATTAGACGACGACATATTTTCAGATCGAAGGTTTTGCGTCGGAATCATGACCCATTTCAGTAATGAGAAAAACGCGTGGAGAGCATTAACTTATTTTTATGTCTTCTAAAACATACCAGTGTTTAATTGAAAATATATATTAATACCAGCCTTTATATGTCCCACTGCTGGACACAAGCTTCTTCACATACAGAGAAGGTATGAGATTGATCACTAGGCTTGCTCATGGTGGGTGGGCGACATCAGATGAAAAAAAAATCGTCGCGTTGTAACTTGGCTGTAGTGGGTTTGGACCCGCTACCGTGCTTGAACTTAAATAACATAATTGCAATACTTATTGCACAAAAACACAAGACATTATTAACTTATAATTCATACGTAGGTAGTTAATTATTCTAAATCTGTTTTTTACTTAACAAAAAATACACTAATTTAATAAATAAAAACTATTCAAATTTATTTCTACTTGTCTACTCTATACCTTTTATGCACCTGCCTAGAAAACTCATGACGTTTACTATTACGTATACCGGGTCGCAGGTTCGTTCCGGAGCTAAGCGCGGCTTAGAGGGGCGAACACCCACAAGTGCTGTTGTCGCTGTCAAATGTATTGCGGCTTTCAAACCTATACATTCCGATGGCATAGTAAAATGGATAGGGCGATCAATCGCCATCATATTTGAATTTGAATAGTTACTCATATTAATAGCCGCGGCTTCGCACGGGTTGCAGAGTAATAAATGCCTTTAAAAAAACATAAAAACTTTTCTCTCGAATTACTTACAAGGCCAGGGTACCATAGTTGAGATAATGGAGAAGGTGCCCTCGGCGGATCCAGTGCTGGTGCCTTGCGGCGGCGTCAGTCTACTGACTGGAGTCGCCATCGATGTTAAACATATTAAACCTGATATCGAAGTTTATGCAATTTTTATAGGTGTTATTTCAATCTATTGCTGAAAACTGAATTAATATCTGTTGCGTAGTTTAAGAAATTGAAACACATAGACCGCTTCGTTTTGGTAGGTATAGTATGTAAAGATTTTTTCTAGCCAGCAAACTTTGTTTTGCCATATTCTGGTGAGGAAAACCCTTATCACCTCGGAAAAAATGGCCTACGACCTATTCTCAGACATACCAAATTATACACATAACAACATTAAAATCAGTAAAGCCGTGTCAGAGTTCGATAAAGAGCACTGTGACACAAATAAGTTAATTTTTGCTTTGGTTGCACTGATGTCTGAAACTATCCTACTAATATTATAAATGTGAGAGTGTGGATGTTTGGATGATTGTTACTCAATCACGCAAAAACGGCTGAACGGATTTGGATGACATTTGGCATGCACGTAGCCTTTGACATGGAAAAGAACATAGGATTCCCGAGGGAAAATCGAAAATTGTTTCCGAGCTAAGCCGTGGGCACAAACAGCTTTGAAGGTATGCATGTCACCTCTGCTATGGAAAAGGACATTTACTTTCTATACCGATCTCTCAAATAGTTCCCGTGGGAAGATTAAAAATTGTTAACGAGCGAAGCTTTAGACCCAATTCTGAAGTCCACGCAGACGAAGTCGCGGGCAGAAGCTAGTCGTTTATAAGTCAGGATTGACAAAATCTGTTTGCTTTTGATAGCCCAATTCTGAATGATACACATCTTGGATGATAAGACAGGCAAATGAAACTACGGGACAGAGATAGTATTTTACTAACCGACTTCCAAAAAGGAGGAGGTTCCATGTTAGATAATAAGTTTTATTTTTCATTTATTAATTCCATTTTCATATTTTATAAGTAGTTTTATTTCAATGTCTAACATTCACGTAAACCTCAGAAAACAATACATATTATTCAGGTACTTATCTACATTAATATTATAAAGAGGAAACATTTGCCTGAAATAAATGATTATTATAATTAGATATTATTATATATGACGACCTCCGTGGTCGAATGGCGTATACACCGGTTTTCAAGGTGTCGTCAGCTCTGAGGTCCCGGGTTCGATCCCCGGACGGGTCAATGTAGAAAAACACTTTTCTACATTGCCTCGGGTCTGGGTGTTTGTGGTTCCTTCGTTGTCTCTGGATTCCATAACACAAGTGCTTTAGCTACTTACTTTGGATTCGGAGCAATGTATGTGATGTTGTCCACATTTATTTATTTATTATTTGTATTTTTGTAATAAATAAAATCAAAAACTACTGCGCGCATTTCAAAAGTTCTTTCAACATTAGAAAGCTACATTTACCCTGAGTAACATAGACTTACTCACTCACGTTTATGTAATACATTTTATCAGATAACTAACCAAATATTTCAGTTTAGCTTCTTGTTAAGAAGGGTAAAATCGTAGGGTTTAAGTAAATAAAAATAAATAAAACACGAGACTATTCATGAATGTTAATTCATATTTAATAAATAAATACATTCTCATCGTTTTATGTTTTAAATAAAATTATTATTAAGTGACTTAGTTGTATCAACTCTCAACAACTTCTATATGATACAACGCGCTGACGCATGCGCGTTATTGCTTAAATACTAATGTTTTTAACAACTTCCAACTAAAGATATATATTATAAAGTACTCTTTAATATACATATATAAAAATAAGTTAGTAAGTGTATGTTACAAAACTGAAAACCGCTTATTTCTATTACAACTTAATTATTTCGTGTAGTTTTATTCATATTACTTTTAAATTTTATCAATAAACAATGAATTGTCATCGAGAAATGATTTAATATATCACAAGGAAAATTATGAGAAGATATTTATACAGTTATGAATAAAACTACACAGCCAAACTCGAAATATATTCAAAATGAGGCGTTTAATCAAAAATATCGTAAATTTTAAACAATACGAAGTAAATGTTTAAAAATTAAACGTTTATTAACTTTGAACACAAGAATTAAACATCTTTGGCGTCAAGCGAAATCTACAAAAGCGATTCGAAAATTCTATCTTCACACAAAGCTTAGTGGTGTATTTCTTAATGAAGATTATGGCTCAACTTATTTTATTATGAAATTTTAAATCATATTACGTACAGGAACAACGTATTTAGTTAGAAGGATCAATATGGCATGGAAATCAGACGAATACGGTATTGATCTCATCAATTGTACGCAGAAATATAGAAAATACACATAAATATTATATACATGAAGTATTTATGACGTTTAATTATTATACTTATGACAATTCAGATATTTTCTTTCCAGTTAGAATACAAATCCTAAATAAAACGGAGTAACTCCATTGGATCTATTAAATATAGACAAACTTTTATAGATTGGAAACATCCATTTTTAATAGGTTGTATCTAGAAATACACCACGTCTCCACAAAATTATATCATATCCCTATTAAAATAAAGACGCATTTCGCTTGAAACACGCCTACAAACATTACATTCGAGTTTCGTGATGAAACTATGGGATAATTTAGTTTTAATTTAAAAAGATCGTTAATACAATACACATTACGATCAAAATCCAACGAAGAAACATTTTACATCAATTCCTTTCAATTTGTCATGCATTACATTTTTTTTAAGAATTTTGAAAGTTTTACACTTTTGCGTACAGTCGAACACAGTGAACGCTGAAAAAAAATGTTGATGTGGAAGTTTTGGAGATTTCATTATTATTAAAAATAAAAATCATAAATTAATTTCAAAAATATACTTTTTATGTGGTGTGCCCGACTGTACATTCATTAATGACAAACTAAACAAGAAATTGTGATGAATTTAGAGATTCAGAATCAAATATATAGGACAGGTTAATTCTGCAAAAAAAGATCGTATTAAAATTAATATCAATGCCACTTCCATTCTTTCGAATTTATTAGTTTATCTAATAACCTTTTAAAACAGTATATTTAAGATTCCTGGCATTAGTACTAATTTTAACCAATTTTTTGAAATTTTTAAATTTACCCTCATTTTCGAAGGTACGACGGTAATATCCAATAATATCCTTCTTTTATAACAAGTCGTTTATTCACTATCTACCCTCGTATCAAATAGTAGAAACAACAAGCCTAATAACCGGTAAAAAGTCAACAGTAGCTACATTAGATTAGTCAACATTTTTAACTGGGTCGGCCTTTTGAAGTTATTAAAACATCCGAAATCTTTTAGGAGTTCGTAAGCTTTTTATTTCACTCTCAAAAGCAAGAATCAGACAGTTTATGGACATTCACTAGATGTATGGAATCAGACTTAAAAAACGTAACTGTAGTGTGGCATATACGTTCGTGGCACTCCATGGTCCGAGCGGGTGGAGGGGGACGTTACGACCCAATGCCCGCGCCCGAATGGCGAGAATCACGCTCCTTCCTCGTTCCGCGCGAACGTGTTGGTAACACGTGCGCACGCTGCCTTTCGTTCGCCGCACGCAGACGTTGGAGTGTCATATACGAAATTGCCAGGTTATCATATTTGGTGACGTAACAGGTTATGAGTAGTGTAGATTTTGTAGTAACCATTTTATGTTGTTATCACTGCTTGTAATCATAATTAGTTAATGCAAATCGACTTTTTAGTATTTCTGGTATTTATATCCTAAAATATATCTATTAGTTATATTTTTAAGTTGTGTTCCTGTCACTCGTTCCTGCATTTGCGCAAGCGCAGGCAAGGCCGACCACTGTCATTACAATACGCACTTACCACTATTTAGTTATAAGTTACGGTAAAATCCAAGGAAACTTTGAATCGGTAACATTAGGTAATATAATAAATAATGTAAAAACGAGTCATACATTGTAAAATTAAAAGCAGCCTTCAAGTATAGTCGAATACAGAAAATCGTACATATTTTTGGAAGATATAAGTTATTCGTAATATTATATATTTTTTTAATAGATTTTTATGGACACTCGAAGATGTATTAATATCGACGTTTTTCATGTTCACATCAGAAGGAATGAGTACTAGCCTATTTTTTTTTAAATCTTGAAACCGCCTAATCTAATAAAATTCATCAACAATAGAGAATAAATTCGTATTTTTATTAAACATACTTTTATCTGTGATGCCTATGTATTGCTTTCGTGCTGAAATTAAGAATATTTTGTGTACTTTAAATTTCTATTGCATTCTATCGCCAACGTATGTACAATTATTCTAAAGAAAATATCTTGAAATCTATGAGTTAAAATTCTCTTTTATTATTAAAGTAATGTTTATAATACTTTGTGGTTGGTAACATACAATGTTTTTTTTTAAATGTATCTAAATAGTGACGCAATTAAAATTGAATACATTGGCTCTTTATATCTTTCGGTAGTCGTCCAGTATTGCCACATTTAACTCTAGCTAAATATAAAACCTCTGTCACTTTTTCGTGTTATTAATAATTCAAAAATCTGAATATTATTAAAAAGTCGCTAATCTGAAAATATTTTTTAAGTTGGCAAAATTTATTTCGTACATGGATTTACCTACAATGTGATTATGATTTAAATTTATTTAACACTTACATTATTATAATTTAAGAAAACTTCTAATACCATAGATTAAACTTTATTTGTATTTATTAAATGAGATTTCTAATAGAACACAGTCAAAGTGACAGAGTTTTAATCCAACGCCTAAGAATTATCCTACATCCATAATGTGGACCCATTTTATCTTCGATTCATACGAAAAGCCTTTATTTTCGTTATAACACCACTTCAGACTGATGTTTATTACCTTTCTGAATATAATTAAAGTTCTTCATAATTTGAAGTTCTAATGAAACGCTAAATCTCAAATGAAGATGATAAAGTTTATTTACCAATGGCTACTTCAAAACTAATTGGCATCCTGTTTATTCTTCCGCCGTAAGTCATACTTGTTATCCCGTGTTCGTATAGTCAAATATATTAAAAAATTCGAGTACCATAGCTTGGCACTTATTAATATACAATCCAAAACCGCCCTGAATGCTTATCAACCGTAACCTACCCTGATAAGAACCGTACATACGTGTTATATAGCGATAGCCAAAATGCTTTATCACGCTAAAAGTTATAGTCATTGATAGGGATTTTTACTGTTGTAAAAATCATAATGAAATTTTATTAATATTCACAAATGAGTTATAATATATTGTCATCATAATCTTTTAGGAAACGAGTTGAAAAGCCTCCAAAGATGGTTTATTTCTATATAATCAAGATGGATGCCATACCATCCATTATAACATGACGTCATCTGTGAATATTAGACAAGGATAAATTTTATTATACATATAATATTCAAATCAGCTTTATTTGAAAATTCAATTCCATACTTAATAAATAGTGCTTTGAAAATTAAGATGGCACTAAGAAAATGAGGTACCCGACCATTTAAATAATCAACCTTACAATTGTAAAGATAAAGTCGACAATCACCAGAGCAAACTTGCTCTTTCTTGACAAAATCATAAACGAAAATGTCCGAACGCGTTCGTGAACGTTCGGTAAGAATTCGACCAATCAGGATCTCGAATTCGTTTCTCAGGTATTCAAACGATTACTTTAAACGTTGTTACCGTTGCGTTGTTTAAACTTCGGTGCTCTTCCCGACCTGTCCGTGTTTCGTGTCCGGGATACCGGATGCGCTCAGTTTACGCGTACGGCCGGGGAATATTCCGCTTATGCCGCCAATGCCACTGAATAAGCGACCTAGAAAAAATACATAATAAAGTTGAATATATACTTAACTTATTAAATGAAATTGAGAGACTTTTTAAAAATATTTTTTTTCATCTTGTCTTCTGTAGAATTTTTCAATATGTACCTATGTACAATGTAATTTTTAACTGCTTTGAAAAATTCATATCTATACAAGTTAACGCAAAAATTACACTTGTCATAATTAAAGAAATTGTCATAAATGTTTAATATTTCAAATACTAAAAGACAGCGAATTCAGAAATATTTTTAATTTAATTATCCAGCAGGCTGATTAGGCAGCCTCTTATTGCATTTTAGTAAAAGATTCTTTGATTTATGTGAAATAAGGGATATTTTACATCTTCCCAGGTAAATTGACCGATGACCTGAAAAAGCTAGGTAGGTCGGACTGGATGTCAGTCACAGTCAGACAGTCCGGACCATCCAGACCGGGTGGAATGGCGCAACTTGGAAATTTAGTATTTTTTTTATTAGAGGATATGTTATATAAATATTAGTATAGTAGTGTAGTAGCCAGTTACCTGGGGAGCGTTGTTCGTTGGGATGGCGGGGCGAGGTGGCGTGCAGCGCGTGGCGGCTGCCGTGCGCGAAGGTCACGGACATGCCGCTGTCCAGCGACCCCACCGACCCGCGCCGCTGCAGCCGCTCCGCCGCCAGCGCCACTGCATCACACACACACGCTTTATACACGGCATATAATATACAGGATTATTTTTAAAAGGAGTGCGTTTATTCTACGAGGTATAGATATATATCTAGATATATAAAACTGAACAACTTTCCTTTCTACAAATGAAATATTCATACAAAGTGACAAGTCACGTGACTTATGTTTGTATGAAAAGTTGATTTTTAATTAGAATATATCGACCTATGTTGCTTGGGAAAAGTTGTTCAGTTCGATGCACCTGATTACCTCGTTGAATAAATGCACGGCTTTTAAAATAATCCTGTATATGTAAATATTACTTAAATTTCGACTGGCCTGTTGGTCTAATGGTTAGTGACCTTGACTGCTAAGCCGGAGGTCGGGTTCGATTCCCACCCAGGACAAATCTTTGTGTGATGTGCAAGATCATTTGTTCTGTGTCTGGGTGTACTTTATTTCTCTTTCTCTTTACTCCACCCACGTGGGCTCGAGTTTCCGCGGCAAATTATAGCCTTCCTCAATAAGTTACCAAAAGCAGAGAACTTAACCTTTATTATCTGTTAAATCGAACGGCTAACACTTAGCCAAGATACTCTCAGTTAGGTCAGGCCATCACGACAAATAAATAAACAATAACAACGAAAATAAATAATTAATTTGGTTATATTGTTACCTGGGTCATTGATATCGACGAGCGAGTTGCTGAGCACGTTCCGCTTGATGATGCTGGTGGGCGGCGGGTTCTGCGACAGCCGCGACGGCGCCGCCGGGGCCGGACACGACGGCGGCGGCGGGACCACCACGCTGGGACCACACAACATATTATATACTAAGATAAGGCCGAATTTGCCATAAAAAAACAATTGTGGAGCTCTCGGAAATGCACGGCTTGTAAAATGATGTGGAATTAAATTAAAATTCCATTGTTTTATGAACACTTAATTTAAACCATCTTCTAAAAAAAAGGAAGGCCTATGTTCGACTGCATGTATTTTTCATGTATGTTCAGCAATATCTCAATAGTGGACCGATATTCAAAATTCTTGTTTCTTCATATATTAATCCATAGTGTTTACTCAATAACATATGAAATTTTATTATCAATTGACGAATATATGCGTCAACTTGCGTGCAATGCAAAAAATGCAATACGGAGGAAAAACATTGCGAATGTTTACGTTTTATTAGTCTATTTCTAAAGGAAAAACAACTTGTTTTTGGCTACATTGAAAATAAATTATTTGAATTTTTATTTTGAACTTACCCATGCATATGAACATGATCCATACACTGTTGGTGATCAATTTCAACATCAGCTACACCACTGTCTCTATTCTCCATCACTGTAAAAAAATAACAAAACAAATATGACTTCGATGTGCGATCTCATCCATTTCAGTGTCGTAAACAATTCTGCCAATCAACAATGAACCTTATAATGTACACAATACGTACCATTCCGGGCGTTATTCCCGGTGCCCCGTCCCTTGCCACGGTTGAGCTCGCCTTCGATGCGCATGGCCTCCATCTCGTCCATCTCGGCGACACTTTCGCGCAAATCTTCAGCAAATTTGCAGCGATCGTGCTCGTTGCGAGCGTTGAACGTGGCCAGTCGGCGGCCGTCCACGCGACGGGAGAGCCGGATGCCGAATGGGTAGTCTGGAAACGATATTAAACAATGATTACTACATATCACAGTCGATGATCATCTTTGAGTGACGCTGGTTACTTCTTACGGCCGTAAATTATGCTACATACTTTCTGTATGTGCCGTACATTAAATATATAAATATAAGGACAAACAGTAAATCTATTATATATAATTCCAGTGTCACGATGTTTGTCCGGGATGAACTCCGAAACTGCTTAACCGATTTAAATCACAACATTATTTACAACACACACAAACAAATTTGTACACGGTATGCAGTTTGATACAACTTAAAAGATAGGATAGCTTGCATCTCAATTATATAAAAAAAATATAGATCACGGGCGGAGCTGCGGGAAACAGCTAGTATTCTTATATTTTTTACGAATTGGAAGTTACGTATCTAATATTAATTGCAGAATTTTGAACGGAAGGTCTGGAAAGACCCTTCTTTGAATAAACAAAAAGTCTAAACGCAAAAATTATAAATTCAAATTCAAAACCATTTATTCAAATTAGGCTACCATGTAGCACTTTTTGAAGGTCATCGACACAGACAGCACCCTGATTCGCCCACCCCACCGCTTCCTAATCCCAGGTAATAAATGCTGCCTATAAACAGTATTTACATATAGTACTGAAAATACAGTTCTCATAGTCGATTTCCAGACCTACACAATAAAGATTTCCAACGACACGATGAAAAGAAATGCATATCAGAATAAACAATAAAGCCGACGGATCTTGGCGAGTCTGCAAAAAAACTGCAAGGCAGTTTGCGTAAATTAAAAGATGAGATGAAATAAATAAAAGGTGGATGGTAGAAAGATACGACAATATCTTGTATCAGGTGGATGAGAAAGAGAGGATAACATCTTGTATCTCTTTTTAGGCTTTCCAAGATACATTGGCCGAAGAGTAAATTACGTCACTCACTTACGACTGCTTCGTTGGTCTAGTGGTTGCAAAAGCGACTGCCGTGAACGAGGTCTCGGGCTCGATTCCCGGGTCCAGCAAAAAATATTTACTGAGTTTAGAAATTCTCAGTACCGCTCGGAGTCAGGAAATGTGGCGGTGTTTACTTCCCCGTGCCTCGGAAAGCACGTAAAGCCGTTGGTCCTGCGCCTGATCCCTCTCCGGTCGTATCGGTCAACCGTCCCATCGGACTATGAGAGTGAAGGAACAGAGAGTGCACCTGTGTTTGCGCACACACTTGTGCACTATAATATCTCCTGCGTACATGGCTGATCTCACTAGAGATTGGCCGCCGAGGCCGAAATTCGGTCGGGAGAGATTATTATTATTATTACGTCACTCACGTGGCACAGAGAATAGGTTGACGAGCATGCCGCAGAGCGGGAAGGACTGCCGGAAAGTGTACGTCACCGACGACTTCTTCTTGCTGAAGATCTTCGTGATCACCAGCAGGTCGTTGAACAGGAACACCTGGGGATGTCAAGCACAGGATTTAATTATAATGAATTAGATGAAGGAAGACTCTCGCTTTTTCCAATCAGAAAAGTTTGTTGTTCGTGATGAAATTTTGTTGAACGAAGTCTTTAATTTTCCGATTAATAGCTATATTATATTAATTTCTTTAATTAATTTTACTTCTTATACATAAAATGTACAATGGCGGACTTAATGCCTGAGGCATTCTATACCAATCAACCATAATATACTCATAAGTCATAATCATTTTTTTCTGGAAGTATCTCAAAATAATTATTAAGCAGGAGTAACTAACGACATTCCTCCATCATCCTTCTGCTTTCTTTATATAGGTATAGCCGCTTTTTTTTTCTAATCATAAATATTTCTACCCTCTCTTTTATCATCATGGCCTGTGTCATCATCATCAGGGGTCTTACCGTCACATTTATACAACTACTAGCCGACCCATCCCCGCATACACACAAAACCTTCAATCACTCCATCTATGCCTGAAAACTGCATTAAAATCTGTTGCGTAGTTTACAAGATTTAGGTGTACATACATCGGATCGACTTTATTATACTATGTAAAGATATGTACCTCTCTCTGATGCACTCCGGGTCGTTCCTTCTTGTGTATGTCGGGTATTTCGTAGAGGCGGCAGTAGCAGACCAGGCGCCGGTGCGGCAGAGCTAGGTGCGGCTTCTTACCGACGATCGTAGCTTGGACTTTCATCACCTGGTTGGTTACCAAAAATTAGGTTAATTACTTCAATTACTTTTTATTTATAACATATAATTTATTTATAGCGTCATTTATAAGTCTTCATATTTGCATGATAAAAGAAATAAAACGTTCCTTTATAATTACTTTTTGCTGTTTTTTTTTAATACAATAAAAGAAAAAAATTGAACAGCAGAATCCCCGATAAAACGATACCTAAATATTAAAAATAACAAGAGCTTAGTTTTCATTTCCTTAATTTCTCATGATCTCAAATATTTAAAATCTAACTCTGTGTACAAGCGATGTTCAAAGCCAAGCTATTATAAAATGTATTTTAAGTAAAATATTATTGTTTTCTGAAGTTTACGCGAATGTTAGAAAAAAACAAGTTATTCAAACGGATTCTCTCGCGGTTCATTTTGAAGTTAGTTCCCGACGTTTCAACGCCTTTGCAGGTGTCAAGGTCACGGGCAGACTCAAGTTAAATTTTAAGTAAAATATTGTATTGACCTGCGTAACATGATCACTGCCGGGTCTGAACTCGCTGGACTTGACCCTGTCGTAGATCCCGGCGAGCATGTCCCGGTCGATGTCGCCGCAGTCGTCGATGCCGCGGAGGTTGCGCACGAAGTCGTCCAGCGACATGCGGGCTTCCGGCTTCAAGTTCGGCGTGTGGAGGTCCGTGTTCAGCATTATTATGGCGAACGCTAGGACGAATATCTGTGGAGTATAAAGATAAATATTAAGTTAAAATAAATAAAGTGAATTTATATGAGATAAGATGAACATAACACTGTATGAATAAGCTTATCGTATACTTTTTCTCCATTCGCTGCATATGGCCACACAACATACATGAGGTAAAAACATGAAATAATTAGAAAATACCTTAATTCTGTACAAAATGTAAATCCTGAATATCATGAAATATTGTTTTATGTATTCATATGTCCAGCTTCCAATTTCCACTTATTTACAATAAGCAGTATCACTGTATGATCACAAATAATTAGAATGCTCACCGTATCCTGGGTCCGCAGCCGCTGCACGAAGTCAGGGTTGCAGATGCAGTACCTCCTGGCGAAGGCCTCCACCAGGCGCTCGATCTTCTGCGCCTCGCCCGGCAGCCGGAAGTGTGCCTGGTAGCGGCGGAGGGCCACGTCCACCGCCATGCCGGATAGGTCTAACTCATTCACGAAGCACCTGGAAGTTTAAATGTTGAAATAAATAAAAAATATATTATACAATCTTGTTAAGCTATTGCATAGCTTTTATCGCGGGCTTTGAGCGCGGCGATCGAAACAAGAAATTCCGTAACGAAAATAAAACCTAACACCCCACCCCACTCCGCCTACCATGTAGCTCGGCCGAGCGTTCGCTTAACGGGTATGTATAT
This sequence comes from Plusia festucae, assembly GCA_950381575.1. Taxonomy (NCBI): domain Eukaryota; kingdom Metazoa; phylum Arthropoda; class Insecta; order Lepidoptera; family Noctuidae; genus Plusia; species Plusia festucae. Next base: position 4,369,363 of record OX494456.1, on the reverse strand, counting down.
GGTACGACTGTACGAAGCTCGCACGGATCGAGACGAGTTGCTCCGAAATCGGGTGAGTACGTAAGCAGCTGTTTGTGAGAAAGTATATACGTGTATAACTAGGTAACCACATAATTGCATAAGTTGATAAAAACTGCTATGCAATAGCTTTACCGCGGTATTCCCCGAGTGCCACGAGTTTTTTTTACGAAACTTACTAAACTGGTTAACCCAGTTGACTGACGAATTTAAAAATTGGCGTTATTTACATCCGTTAGTTCGACAAGATCGAAACTGCATTCTAGTATCGTCTATACTAGAATGCAGTTTCGATCTTGTACGATTAAAAACACAATATTCAGGTTAAGGGCGAAAGTACACAAACTCACTCAAGTACAGCCATATTGAAGGGGTTCTGGAGATTTCCAAGGTACTCTCCAATCATCTGCTTGCTGAGCCCCTTCCTGGTGATGAGGAACCTGGCAACTCCTCGGGGGGAGTTCTCGAGGAAGCCGCGGGAGATCAGGTAAGCGATGCCGCGCTCCGGCTTCTTATTGAACAGGTTTAATCCAACCCGGTACTGGCGTTTGCGGACCGTTTCAGAAACCTGCAAAAAAGAAATCAAGTTTCATTTTTTTTTTGCGAAACGTTTTTGTTTCTTTTGACGGTTTGTTCTTTAGGTACATGACAACATGAGAAAATAATTTAAATGTTGTTTCTGAAATTTTAAAAGAAAATTATGGTTACTCGTTGTTTAGGTGTGCAATGCAAGAAGTGAATAATATGGTCAAATCGTTGGTAGGTGAGGTTGTGCAAATTCAGGACGCAAACGATCGGGGAAAATTTATGCAAAACTTAGGCTTATACTAAAAATAATGATAAAAAATGATGTTTTGATGCATAGTCAAGTGTGTTTTCTTACTAAACTACTATATTCCAGATTACTACATGTACGAGTATTGCAACTTTGAAGAGAGATTAAGATCTGAAAGTACTAATTTCTATAAGGCCGTTGTTAAGTATTGTTGTTTTTTTCGTCGTTGGATTAATTGTTGACTCCCGCTTTCTGATAGGCTGATAAACACAAAAAACTTGTCGATCCTCCGTAAAACCTCATGACAAGCGCTGTGACAGGTTTTAGCAACAACATTTAATTTTGTTATGACTTTTGATAATTCGTTTGTTTTTGTTTTTCAAATTTATATCTATTTATTAAGTATTTTGATCAACCAATCAAAGTCATGATCAGTATATTTATTTGATCAGATTTTCGGAAACTGAGGATTTGTCTTCAAAATTTACAAGTACCCATGTTAGCAAATCTCCTCTTGTCGTATTCCAAATCATTTAAGGATTCCTACTACAGAGAAGACCACGACATTTTAGAAGAAGAGAATAGACTGCTTAATTTTTATATTGGAGTTCTCAATTTTTGGATGAGATAAGCACCTTGAGCGGCTGGTGCGGGTGCTGGTGGTGGTCGCTGGGCGGGCGGCAGCAGGCGGCGGGCGGCGGCGGCGCCTCGTAGTACGGCGGAGCGTCCTGACGCTTCCACACGGCGTAGCGCTCCGCCTCGTACCCGCCCGACGCCGAGCGCGCGTGCGCGTGCGCGTGCGCGTAGCCCTCCGACACCACCAGCGTCTCCTGCGGCGGGGAGTGGGAACGTGTTGCTACTCGGGCTTATACTACTATGTGCTTGTATAGGACTTTACAGGCAGGTAGGTACTTATCTTCAAGCTCGGAATGAAATAGTCGAAAAAGTGAATTAAAAAATGTTTTTTAATTTACTGTTTCGACTAGTTTTAAATTTTTTTTTGCTAAATGTTTTTTTTTTCGAACTCACTTAGCCGGAAATCTGGTCTTTTGAAGACATAACGCGTGAAAATTATACTTAAACATAAATTTTCTGTCCAGAACGAGCCATATTAAAATTCCCCATATTAAAAGTCCCTATTGGTATGTTACTTTGAGAAATTACATGCTTTTTGTTTTAGGGGCATGCTACAGTCCCATAATGCAGGATTTTCATAGCAGGACATGTGTTACATATTAAGGTCCTGAAAAGTCTAACATCACCTTGGATGGTTTTAACCCCTCAAAATGTCTGTAAAGTGGTACTTACAGGTGCCCTCGGCTGGTAGGGCTGGTGGTAGTGATGGCGGTGCTCCTGAGAGGATGATGATGAGGAGGACTGCACGGAGGACATAGAACCGCCGCGGACAACAGCGCCGCATTCCGCGCGACGGAGCGAAACTGGACTCTCAGCGCTGAGGGTGTTACAACATAAGGTTTATTCATTGAATTGGGTTTCAAATATATTTTATTTAGTGCCCTAGATGATATTTTAAACGATTTCAGCATTTACAGCCTGTAAAAAATACCCTGTCCGATCCCTGAGAGTATTATTCGGTATCGTACTGCGAACACATATACGTAGCCATTTAAAAGATTGGAGAATAAAATTTTTCCCCAGTGAAAATATTTAAATACAAATAAAAACTGATTCAAGGCAACAGCTGAACAACTGACTGCTCTTGGATCTGACAGGTGTTTTGTTACATGTTGTAAAAGTGAATTGTATTTGGCAATGAATGAACTGTAACTGTACTAAATCACATCAAGTAAGTTGCCTGCTTGGCCTATGGTAGCGGAGAGGCACTCTAAGACGAAGAAGTTGTCTAGAATTTTACTAGGATAGAAAAAGTAGCACCGGATACTTTCTTGTTTAACTATTTAGCTTAGAAATTTAAAGTATTTTAATGGCTAATCTTCAGAGGAGTTTTGTTTTTCGTAATTCGTGATTTATAACTATAGACATAAAGTCGAAATTTTCGTATACCTAGTTATATGTATCAACATACTTGAGTGTAATACTACTAGTCCTCTTAGGTACTTCTGGGGGTAGCCGCCTGGCGTTAGCCGCTTGTATAGCCGCTAGTTGCTGCTGTTGTCTTGCTGTGGGTGAGGACAGTGGCTTGCCACCGGAGGATAGCAGGTTCCCGTATATTGGACCTAGAAATACACATGAAAAGGTGAAGTTGAGGTGCTTAATGTTCATTTGGAAATTGGTTATTGACATGAAAATACCAAATGAACCTTTCATGTCTTTTTAAGTAAGAATGAGAAGATAAAGTGGAGATACAATATTTCCTAGCCTTAAATAATACATTACATAACTGTAGATGCAAAGTTTTTTAAGAATTCCCAGATTGTTCTAAACGATAAAACTTGTTCCTTTTAGGCTGTATTTATGTTTAAGTACTTCGGCCTAGTTAAAAGTACTTTTTAGTAAATGTTATACATGGTCTCCAATTTGTAAACAATTAAATCATACGTAAAATTCTCATCATGATGATAATGTAATATTTACTTAATTCTTACAATATCTTGAGGAAAATATGTCATATAAAAATAACAGGAGGTATTTTTTATATAAATAATGATAGCGTGGACTTGAGAAAGATTAAAGCCACGGAAGAGATAGTGTAATGACCTCAAAGAAAGAGCACAAACATTGCTTGCTAACTTTATAATTAATTAGATTTATTTTTTAAGGTTTAGTTGAATATTAGTTATTGAAATAAAACTATTTTTGAAACGGATTCGCGGTTTATTTTGATTTTAGTTCTTGTATCCGTATAACATACGGATGTAACTAATTTTACCAAGCACAATTTGTTTTATACAGTAGAAAAAATATAAACTCTTCGCCTGGTAGTCTAAAAAATAGCTGGCGAGATGACATCTGTCGCAGTTTGCCGTACTAGTGGAAACCAGGTCGAGAGCTAAGGGCTATGCATATTATTGCAATTTTGACCAGCAATGGAACCTTAAAAGTTTAATAAAAAACAAGAGGATAACTATAGTTTGATTCATTTTATTTTAATGGATGAGATTAAAAGAAAACCATTTTAAACTTATATTTTTAATATAATGTTTATTTTTACATACTAGAGTAAAGTACTGCAGCTCTCACTCATAAATTTTCATTTAATTGGTCTGTATTGTAGATGCAATTTATAAGTGTTGTAGTTTAACTATAGTACACTTACCTGTGTTATTGAGTAACTGGTGATTGTGTAGAGATTCATTGTGCGACGAAGATGTAGATATGTTGGTAACTGAGCCACTTACTGAGCAACTGCATACCTGTAATTATGTCGTCATTGTTATATGAAGAAATTCATGGTTATGTGATACTAAGGAATGATAATCATATTATGGTCAGCAAGGTTTTGAGCACGAAGATGGATATAGAGGAAGCCAAAGAAACGATGGATGGATTGTGTGAAAGATGATATGGCTAGAAAGGAGGTTCTTTGTGTGATGACGTCAGATACAGAAGTATAGAAGAAGTAAACATGCTGCGCCGACCCCGATTTTTGGTAGATTTCAATCTTCTGTGCACAAAACTAAAACATATGCTTATTTTTTTGTCACCTTGTTTTGAACTGCGTCTGTGTGTATTATTTGTTGTATTTAAATGAAATTAGGATAAGGGCAGGATGATGAAGGAAGATGAGTAATATTAGAACAATTTATGGATTTATTGTTACTGTAAGTAGAAATTTAATACAGCAGAATATAGAACACTAATACGTAATTAATTCGAGTTACGGAATTTCCAAAAACGATTGGAGAGAGAAAAATTCGGATAAAAGGACCAATATACAACTTTTTCTCAAGCAAATATGGAATTTTAATATTTCAGCATTTTTTCATATGATAGTGTTCAAATTCATACATATATATGTATTGTATGTATATGTATATATATGTAAGATAAATAATATAATATCTTAGGACAATTCACACACGGCCATCTGATCCCAAACTAGGCAGAGCCTGTACTATTGTAACCAGACAACTGACAAACATACTTATATATTTCTAAATACATACATATTATAGATATATTACACCCAGACACAGAACAAATGATCGTGCTCATCCCACAAAGATTTGTCACTGACCACTAGACCAACAGGCCCGTCAAGTATTCGTGTTGTCAAACAAAGTAACAAAAATATGTTATTTTGATAATTTTTATATATAGGTATATGAATTAATGTACCTTACAGGGCATTTATGTTTATTATTTACAAACTATATACATAACAATGTGAGAAACATATCACTAGAGCATTATGAACCAACATAATTAGATTCCGAAATAATTGTCATATAAAAAATTGTGATACCCTTTCTTGCTACGACCATCAATACGATGATGACGTCACTTGACATCAGCCAATCAAATTAGATTAACGTGTTGATTTAATCATTTAGATGGTTATCTAAAAATTCAGAAGATATGCATCAAAATTATGTCATTACATAAAAGGTGTAATTTTATCTTAAGCATAAAATTATGCTGTGGAATGCACCGGTAGATCGATAAAGTACTTTTACAGAGGCCAAAACCTTATAATTTACAATGCCGGGATAATATTAGTTTTCGCAAAACCGGCTCATTTAAAACTTTTGATAATGTTGAAAAAAATATCAATAAAGTAAAGAGACGATGTTTAAGTTTTAAAAATCTAAATTTATAATTATTATCCATACTTTGTTACTAACTTTACATTCCATTATTCCTTTTCCCTTAGGTCGTATCAAAAGACCAAAAAACCACAAGCACCGATATTTAAAAAAAGAAGTTCAATTTACAATTTCCCCAGGCATTAACCCTACAGTGTATTTAAACATTATTTACACACATAAAACACTTATATACAATATACACACACTTTATACTTTCCAGTCAAATTCCAAAGTTTAACTTTTTTCATTTTGTTCATCACAACATGTTTATTTTTCACTATACTTCTGATTATGTCTTTGGTTCTCGATTGGTCCATATTTTATTTAGCACAGACGTTAGTTTGAATCAACGGCAGAAGACGGACTGATAACACGGTAGATAATTGCAATAATTACGTCGGCAATGTTGTTTTATATCAGCCTTATCAGTAACGAAAAAATAATATTTACTTTATTTAATATCATGTGAGCACAGTGGAAAATGATCTCATATTTTTTTTATTTTAATATATCGGAAGGATTTTAGTTTTTACAGGAAGTCCGTGGTCGGACGTTTTATATCAATGCGAACTCGTGTTTGAAGAACGGCATTCCGAATGTTTTCTAAACAATAATAGTCACATTGCAGAACTGTAGGCATTGATTCACTATAAGAAAATATGGCAATAAGATCAACAATTCTAATATGAAACAATAACATACTTCTATGTTTATTTTTCATACCAGAATTTGAAGTAATAGATACACCTTCCAGATATATTTTGCTTCAAATATACTGCATTCAATAATCAGAAATATTGAAAATATACATGTATCACTTAATATCATAAAATGGTACAATATTAGTGCAATTCACCAACCGTACCTACTAACAAATATGTTCTACGACTTTTCTTCCACATTACAGTGCTATGTTAAACCACTTAATTAACAAAACAAATACACCTTATACAAGAGTTAAATTTTGCAGACATGTGCGTCCAAGCAACCCAGTGCTCAGTGGTACTACTTACCCCACTGTCAGCATCCCCGCGGTGCATATGCGGCATATCAGCTGCTATCATGTGGATCTGGTGGGCAGACTGCTGCACGCGAGCCATCATGGCATCCACCTCGCTTTGAGGGTCGAGGACCATGTGGTTGCTGGAATTTGAGACTTAATTAAGAACTAGGGAAATAACAGATACCATCAAAATTTAATAACAGGTTAAAAAAAATATCAAGACTATCTCACTTCAAATTCTTCTAAAAAAGGTCTTAAAAGATAGCCACCTAATAATGAAGCTTTTAAAATCTGTATCCCAAACTTTTAGTACATAACTAGTATTGAAAAACCTAGTGATCGATAGAATCCCAAAACCCAACATTTCCTCTGGGACTCGGATGTATACCAACACCTTTTTACCTCCTTTTAAATAAGCACGCCAAACAAATTGTTACAAGGATATAAAAGCCAAATTTAACTTTATTAACAACAGATTAGGTTCCCATTGCCTTGTTAAAGGTATGTTCAAATATTCAAATGTGTGCGCTACTTTCAGTCACTAAAGATAACAGGTACGACAACTGATTATAAATTAATGTTACTGCTTCATTACGTATTATTGGAAGACACGTTTAGTATTCGTGACGAGTTGATAAATAAAACAAGAATCCTGACTTGGTTACAGGTGTTTTTAAAACGTCTTCAAATCGACTTTATCTATATAATGAATATTATTTTAAAAGACCGGAAGGAGCTCGTTTATCACAACCAGTCTCGGAAGTGAGCTAAAATAAACAACTTAAAACAACCCGTTTGAGTCTGGCTATCGAAGTTTGATAAAGTTGAGAAACAAGTTGGAGCTACTTTTAGTAACATTGGCAGTAAACAGGTGTTAAAATTTATACGTATCGAAGGACCGATTTTTTTGGTCCTTGTTTGGTGTAATCCTAACTAATCCTTTAAAAATACCAGTTTTTTACACGCTGCAAGGCTACCACCAAGACTTTCCATACATAGATAAGACCAGCCTTGATCATTAGCATTGATAACTACGATTGCATCAAATGTCTTACCTCATGTCAATATCGTGTCGTTCTCGTAACGACATGGACCGCATCGGCCTGGTCAGCGCTAGAACCTTTTCCGAGCCAGCAGGACTCTTTTGCAGTATTGAGTTTCCGTACATATCTGTACCTGAAATGTTCAAAGAGATGTTTCACCGAAACTACGTTACACAAAACAATTACGAAACTGTTGGGGAAAGGATGAAAAAGATTTTATGATACAGAAAATATATGGTATACATGTGGACATTCCCATCAAGGAGATCTACCGCCTTTAACCTGAGCGCAGGCTTTCATTGATTTACCGGCTTTTTGGCGGAACCCTCCAGCCAGAATTTATTAATTTCACATTAGACCATCGGCATACTTTAAATCTTGGTTAAACATTAAATGCGACCAAAATTCAGACGAAATCGTGCCTTTTCATTATGTCTATACCATGTAGTAATAACAGGTAAAATTCTATAAACTCACCATTGACTAGTTGGCCATGATCGTCTTGAAGCCTCCTCGCGTTAGAGTCAGCGGCCTTTGCCATCGCAGTGATGGCACTGAACTTCTTCAGCAGCTGTCGTCTTCTAAAAGCCCTCTGTATAGTCACAGCGGCCCTCCTCGCTCGTAGACCTCCGTACCTTCGTTCTAGTATCTCCACTTGCTTGTCGAGAAGATCTTGGGACATCTCATAACGGCTGTAAGGTGAGTTAAGAATGAATGTGGAGTGGGTTTTGGGGTGTGCAGTTAATGGTAACGTGGAAATTTTGATCTAGATGATGAGTTTCAAAAAGCTCATTTGATATTTAATCAAATGTTTGTTTTGGATCTGATTTAGTGAATAGAATAGATGCGTCTTAATGCGAGTAAACTATATAATGTAGGTTTATCAGGATAAATTATAAATTGATGGAATATACTAAAAAGATTCTACTTCAAAAGTTGAAGATAAGTTAAGAGGACTAGTATTTTTTATTTATTTTTACAACGCGCAACGTTTATACTAAAGCTGAAATATTTAAATATTAAATTGAGATCATTACTGACTTTAATTATGATTTTATGTGTCACTAAAAATTTTTTGGGATGCTTTATTGTAAAAGTACCTTTAATATAAAAAAACAGAAAATACTTAAGGCTTAGTTTTCGTCCATAAACTAATGAAGTACCTATTCAAACATACTGAAAGGAAAGTGTCATGTTAATACAGGGATGATGAATGAATTTCGATTATCTAGAAGACGTATATTATTGGTTTGCGACCAAACTTTTAATACGACATGCTGTTAATAACTTTCGAAGATTATTCTAATAGAAATAAGTTTAATTAATGTTAAAATTTAAGTAAATTAGGTGCCTAGAGTTAGTCCACTTTTACTACATGAAGGCCACACTATTATTACGTTGTTTTTATTTCGTAACAGTTTTTATTTTAAGTATAGCTAATAATTTTCTGAATAGAATATTACGTAAACTACACAAGATGTTATTATGCACTGTCAATAGAGCTGGTTAACCTTGAAATGCCCGCATTGACTTATGTAAATCGACAATTACAATTATTAATATCCAAAAATAAATAACAGTACTTATTTCAATTGAATAGGTACTACATTACTTAAAAATAATTAATAGTTTATAATTTATTTATCATTACAACCACTGAGCCACTTAATTTCGTCGTTTTCTGACAAGTTAAGCAAACTATTGTTGAAATTTTGCAAAGACCTTTATATTTCGATGTTAATCTTGACAGCCCTTATAAAATTGACTGCACAAAACATGTGTGAAAGTGGACCAGGGCCTTAAGAACTATTCTTAAAAGTCATGCCGTGATTTAAAAAGGTAATTTTCATTTTTTTTTATTTATTATGAGCTGTTACAAATTACATTTGGACAAGGCTTTGTCCTTATCGCAAGACGCGATTACAGTTAAAAAAAAAACTATAATATATAGGTTTATATTAAGAACTCTTTATCTGTTAAAGTTATAGTTTATTTCCTTTCTCATGAGACATTTAAGTCCAGATACCAACCAGGACCAATATTTTCGACTCAAAGGACCAGATGAAATTTTGATATTATTCAGTCCCGTTAGAATTCATCTAGAATTGATTATGGATACATCAGATGATCGTCAAATTAAATGCCAGTCATCTATTATGATTGGTTTGAAGGGAACACTACAAAGTTATCGTATAGCTCTTTGAATAGAAACAGTTTAAATTTTGATAAGGTTTATGGTCAATGGTCCACATTGGAGTTTTTTTTTTTGCGTCAATTTGTATGTAAGACTTAGTCAAGCCAGGTTTTTGTAATTTGCATCAGTGGTTAGAAAAATTGGCTTATTTTAATATGAGAAAGAACAGTTTTTTTAGTTTAGATAGGAGTAAGTGTTATCTAGGTGTTAAGGGCGCACAAGACATTTCTGAGGTTCGCGACATACCCTCTAGTCAGTTTACCCCTTTTTTGGGGCATTGAAGGATCTTTTTGTGTAATCCCGGTGGTACCCATGATGGACACATCTGTGCCTCGCCTATGGAAGAATTCAAAAGTAAAGAAAACATAATATACACGTTAGTAACAACACCCAGCCAGACATAGAACAGACCACAATACCAACAACACTAATATCAATATACATATACACAATATTTACAATGCTGAAATAATGCAGTTTTTCATCACTGTGCGAATTTATTACTCTTACAACATATATCAACACCCAAACCTCATCTTTACAAATAAATATCTCAACTGAGATGTGCAACTATACCCCGGACCTCTAACATTTAAAGTAAGCGAGAATTTTTCTTTGCTTGTAATACACTGACCTGTTTGTATGTACGGCTAGTCCGAACCCCTCTGGCGGGGCGGCGATGTACAGCGGCGGCGCCGGCTCGGCTGCGCCCGCGCACAGCCCCGCCCCCGTGGACGCGTTCGACGCCGACGAGCATGACGAGTTCGAGTGGTTTAATGCTGGAATCACGTTATAATAGAATTATTTAAATTAAAATAGTATGATGATTGGGGGACATGGTAAGTAGAACAGTGATCTACGAAGGTTAAAGATTTAGCTTCTTTTCATATCTTAAACATGTCCTCAATGAAGTGCCAGTAGCAACAGCAACCAGTACAAAGCTAGGTCAACGAATATTTGTATAGCTAATACCTGATTTGAACGTGGGTAAACAAGTGAAATCTCAAAAGTAAATAACGAAATAGAACCTGACAGCACGGCCCCACATCACCGAGCAAGAGCTTCCTAAAATGCATTTGATTATTAAGGTAGCTTAGTTATGCATTAAGTTCAGCTCATTGGTTCACTACTAATACAGGTCTCCTCTAAGTAACATGACTGTCAACCAACGTATCTACATCTGATAGATTCCTACGATCTTCTTGCTCACCATCAGGTATCTGAGTAACTTTTGTTGAAGGTCTATGCTCACATCAGCTGAATACGAAGACTATAATGCCTATGGCCAGAATTGGACCAGGGTTGGCTAAGTTGATTGATTTATTTTCACATCAAAATACTTGAAGAATGTCGATGACTTAACCTGTTGGCCTAGTTAGTGGCCCTGACTGCTAAACCGGCCGTCGTGAACTCAATTACCACGCAGGACAAATCTTTGTGTGATGAATAAGATATACTCTTTATCGGGGTGTAATTTATCTATGAGGTTTCAATTAAGAAATATTTAAGTACGTTTATCAGCTGTCTGAAAGTCAAATCTACCACATGCTCTACCTATTTTGGGATTATATGGCTGTGTGTAAGATGATTACTTTTCCAAGATATTATTAAGATTTCAGGTCTTACCAGGCAGCGGTCGATGTACAGCGGTGACGTATCTATTGCCCTCCATGTAACCTCGGTCAGGTTCGGCGGTGTTCGCATGGTGGGCGTGTATCGAGTGCTGGTGGGTGTAGAAGCCGTCGGGGGGATGTAGCGCCACCCCACCCGTCCCTTCTTCTTCGTCTACCTTCTGCGAGAAGCTGTGGACAAAGAAAATGTATGTTAGTAAAGATTTTCAGACATCCACCTATCGCGAAAATCGTCATAACGTCATACCAATTATAATTTTGACTACACAAATTAGGTATAATGCTTCCAAGTTAATGTGTTTTTAAAATGATCTGTTTATAAACCTGAATAAGAACAAACGAAATATTTATCTTAATTCCCTAAAACAAATATAATAAGATAATGTCATAAGGCTTTCATAACACAAAGCTTTGGTCTTTACATGCGGGTTTCAAAGGATTTCATCTAAAAACGTAGATGATAATTCGGGATCCGTTTAGTAGAATTTTCTTATATACTTTAAGCGACTTTTGTGTTGTGGTAATTATTTAGATCAGATGGGTAAATTAGGTCCTTAAATATACCTAGTTTTCTTGTGTACAAAGTTACAATTCCTAGTAATCTTATAAAGGTAAATGAAATGAAACGTAAACAAATATTATCACTATGCTAATAAATATATGTTTACTGATGTCTACATTTGATAATTGTTTAAATAACATATACCCAGGTTATAGTGCCATATAGAAAAATAAACTTACGTACGGCTGAAATTTTAATCTATACTAATATTATAAAGCTGAAGAGTTTGTTTGTTTGAACGCTCATCTTATCTCAGGAACTACTGGTCCGATTTGAAAAATTATTTCACTGTTATATAGGCCACTTATTGAGGAAGGCTATAGGCTAATTTTTCACGATATACGATGCCCACGCGGTCGGAACCGCGAGCAAAAGCTAGTAACGGATATATCTTGAATTATCTGGTTTTTGAGAAAGTTAAGTTCTCCTGTCTAGCCTTACCATTTCTCAAGCCAGGCTTGGGTAGTCTTTCAGTCTTACCGGAAACAGCTTAATACCTTATTTAACTTGGAGCGACTGCATACCTGACTTCCACTACCAAATTTTCTCGGTACTAAGTCTAAAATCTGGAAAATCCCATATGAATTCTGGTTGCCCGAATTGTAGTGACTTAACTGACAAAGATCTACTTATAACAGTCGGGACCAACGGCTTAACGTGCTTTGCGAGTCACGGAGGGGTCTCAGTATATTTATATTTGGGAAAGCTAACATTTCCCTGTAGTAACAAAGTGTTCCGTATATTTTCATTATCTTAGTCAAATGTTTGCATACACTGGTTTTATGACGCTTTCGCAACTATAAAGTGCAAGGTATAAGCGAGCAGAGAGATTATTATCTATCCCAGTTTGAGACTTTGAAGAGTGTAATAAAAACTGGGGCACATCACGAAGGCATATGATGTGATGAAAATGGGACTATTTAAACCAGCTACGAAACATAACTAAAATGAAAAAGATATAAACAACCAACGACGACCTCCGTGGTCGAGTGGCGTACACACCGGTTTTCAGTCCCGGGTTCGAACACCGGTTGGGTCTCTCGACTCTTTTCTACATTGTCTCGGGACTGGGTGTTTGTGGTACCTTCGATATTTCTGATTCCATAACACAAGTGCAGTAGCTACTTACTTTGGATTCAAGGCAATGTATGTGATGTTGTCCACTGTTTTTTTTTTATTATTATTTTTCAAGAATACATTAAGCTGGTCATACATAGGTTTTATGATTACGAAAGTAAAGAATTAAGTACCTATACTACCTCTTAATAATGGAAAATATTTTAACTTTCTACGCCTTGCGCGGATACAGGTGCGATCATGACCATCTCTGTACCATCCCTAGATGAATATTACCTTAAGAATATTAACTTTGTAATTAAAATTTCTCATATATTATGGTTATAGTTTTAACTGGGTAGTTAGACAAACAATTTGTATTAACTATGGTATAAGATAGTTTGTTTAGTTCTCTTGCGTTACGAAGATAACTAGGAAAGCGTGTTTGTCTAAGTGATTGTTTAGTCACTTAGGTAGACTTGAGTACGGTACTTTAGGAGTTAAGTGGGCTATTCTGTATAACTACGAAAAAGGTGTTTATAAAATGTACCTACATACTTCTATTTATCACTCATTATGAAATGTATTTATTTATTTTATATACTTTATTTGGGAAACTTGAAACAGATAGAATGTAATAGACCATTTTACAAAAACAATAATAACACTTTCGATATAACAATACATATACAGGAAACGACGAACACTCATGGCTTCTGTGAATTCATCTAGTAAAATACTAAACTAGAAATTATCCTAATAGCTTCAAGAATTAAATAACTTTGAATAGTATCCGGCGTAAGGTGATCTAAAGAAATATAGATAGGATTACGTAGGTAAAATAAACAAGATGGATTGAGATGTAATCAATCGTAAATATTATTGGCTTATTAAAATCCCACTGCTGGAAGCAGTCTTACTTTTTATATTTAAGAAGACACGGGCATTGATCACCACGCTTGCTCCTTGCGAGTTGGCAATTTCTGATAATTTTTAATCTTTACCTATTGACAATTATACTTTAAAATAATTAAGAAAGTACTAACTTTACATAAGTCTCACTGGTACTTGCCTGTATCGGGTCCGAATATGTAACTTTGCGCACAAAAATCCGTTCATTGAACCACTTAGCCACCACGACATTGATGTGATAAGATGAAAAAATATTCTTTCTTTCAAGCACTCAATTAATTATGAAATTATATACGACTCAATTACTATGGGTAAGACGATCTTTATCCAACGAGAGGGCACAGAACGGATATTTCAGAGTACTATCTGTCAGCAAACAATAATTCGTCTGGTTGTACATCATCTGAATGTTTCATTGTTGGCATTTAATGTTTATAAATACCACTGCACAGTTAGAAATAATAGGTTTGTTTACTTTCTTCTATAAGTATTTACTCTTCAATCCAAACCGGCCGAGCAAACCCAGAGATGTATTACGAAAATAGCATTAAGTATTTTAGCTTTATGATAAACTCCAAAACAATGTAGATAATTCATACCGATAAGATATACTTAGTAAAATTCTTGATATAATCAGTTTTACTAATGCATATTTTGAATAGTTTAATAACACGTAATAATGTGTGTTGTTGTACGTAATTGCTGTGATTAGAATTATTTATCTATAATTAGTGAGACATTCACACAATCAACGTACCTACGAATTAAATTGATGAAACACAGATATTTTGTTGCATCGATAAATATTAGGTATAGTACCTGAATGACCGAGATATGCTCGTCTTGTCGGACATCGAATCCTAGCTAGCTTGATTTAACACCCCCGAAACCTCCTGCATACTAAATATTATGAAAATCGTTGGAGTCGTTTCCGAGATTCAGATTATATTAACAAGAACTGCTCGTTAAAACAAATAAGATTTGTTTCTATGGTTTTTCATTTAATAATTTATCATGTTTGTTGGAGAGAAAGATCCTTATGGTTGGCCCTATCGATTGCTGCCGTAAAAGTAGAAGATATATTTTCTTCAACAATGTCCGTTCGCGCATTTCATTCCCAGGTGTACCTACAAAGCGTTTTTCTCAAAAAATTATCATCATCATCAGCCTGATTTCTTTTAAAAAATACAACACAATTTAGAGTATCTACTTTCCCTCTATGTGTCTTTAAAAATCCAGCCTGCATAATTAGCTACCAAAACTTTTTTTGGGAAATCTTTCTCTTAATCATTATCGCAATATCTTTAACGAACCATTTAATATTTTAAACTAACCCTAAACATTATTTTTACTAACAAAAACACTTACATACTATATCCGTTTGTATGAAAACTGTCAATTTTACAAGTTTCTAGATAAGACATTTTAAGTTTTACCCATGTAAGTATAGATTTTATCTTTACACGTGGATTTTAAAATCGAAAGTATGGACGAAACTAATCGTGTTATAGTAATTACATTTTCTTGAATTTGCGATAAAAGACACTAATATTGTCCGAAAGTAATTTCCTATTTTTTTAACCCTACCTTTACACTTTACATACAACCGCATAAATCAATAACCTATTTATAGTTATCCCATTTAGAATGTATCGATCTATACATACCTATTATAAAACAAAGACCCCGCCGCGTCTGACTGTCTGTCTGCACGCGGAAAACTCAAAAACTACCGAACGGATTTTCATATAGTTTTCACCAAAGGATAGTGATACGGGAGGAAGGTTTTTGTGTATAACACACTAGTAAATTATACGATGCTCAAAATCAATTTAATATATCATGCGAAGTTTTTGTTTTCACCGTAAAACTTGGCGAATCGAAAATTTTACACAAAATTGTGTACGCGACGTTAAAAATAACGCTTTCTAATTGTTGATATCGTTTAATGTTCAGTGAACCCAAAATACATGTATTAAGAACAGTGATAAAAACTAGTTGCCAACTGTTGGCGTGATAAACGCTATTTATTTCTTTTATACAGACTTACTATGTAATTTGTAATTACAAAATGTACATACTCCAACTAATATAATTTGTTAACTAACATTATTGCTAGAGGTTACTTCATTTATTTATGATTTCCTGTATCATGTAATGAAATGTAAGTTTTACATATTTATTGCAAATGTATAACAACTTAATTACGTTTATAGCTAGCATACACTTAATTACAAAATTAAAAACAGAGAAAGCCTGTACCTACAGGCTACACATATGTCTACTACATATAGTCTTTTATTGAAAGACTAGAATCTATGTCTAGGATATGAAAAACAAATAGAAATAATCGTGTCTGTAAGTTTAGCACTAAGAATACATCAATCAGTGAGCGTCACGAATCTCAGAGAAAGTTTGCGAAACTCAACAATTTTGTATAGTTAGCGATCTGAGGTCTCTGAATATAAATAATAGCTATTGAGACGTGCTTAGAAATCGGAACATGGGTCCAAGACGGAACAATCATAATTGAGTGTTAGATATAGTAATGTTGGGTTGGGTAATCGATTTGGTGCCGACGGCGGTAGAAGTCAGGACAAGATCTGTTGAGGAAGTTAAGGAATCCACTCTCGTTACAGTAAATTTATTTGCTTAGCAAGTAAACAGGAATTCCGAGTAGATAGCAAACGTTTATTCATTCCCTGTTGTTCAAATCTAAAGTTATTCTTATCCTAAATATGTTTTAGGTTCTTCTTCGTTCCCATATGACCCTTGGTAGGAGTCGTCCCCTGGGCTAAGTAACGCTACACAAGGTAGTCAGCTCAAAAAAAGATTAATAAGCAGTGAATATCTTAGTAAGGTATAGGTATTCCAATTCTGGTATACGTATTGTTAATAAATAAGAATAAGAATAAATGTTATTGTTACTTAGCTTACAATATTCTTAAATTTACACACGTAAAACATCACGTTCCCAAATAATTCATTTTGACATCATGAAAAGAAAGTGGTTCCCAAACTAAGCTGATGCTAAAAAAATAACATATCTATACAATACCTATATCTGATCCCCTGATCTAACGTAATCCCTCAGCTATACAGTTCTAATAAAACCTTGTAACAAACAAGAAATAAAATCTAGTCATGCTGGCATAAAATAAAAATAACATTAACTCGTCAATAATATAAATTAAAACCCATTTTCAATAACGCTATAGATTCAAATTGAATGCAAAAACATTACCACAACTCACAAGAACTATTTTGTTATTAAAATTATAAAAGAACTAATGTTATGTCCAACCATTGTATAGAAACACGCTTGTACACTTATCAATAACAAAACCAATGCAACTATACACATCTGAATATTTTAATATCTACTACAATGCCAGTAACTCACATAAATACACGAAAAATAGTATCTATGTTGTAGATATACGAAACTTAACTTTAAAAATATAAAAATAATACAGAAAAAACGGGTTAAAAATAAACCTGAGTTACCAGATTTTGTCCTTTATGTTAATGATAAAAGACCAAAAAAACTCGACACTCGAAAACCTGTTTAAAACAAGACGGAAATGTAGAATTTGTTTGAATATCACAGTACTACAACGACTAAAAAATGCCCGTCGGATATTAGGGTACATTGCGTTGGTAATGAAGAAAGTAGAAGGAAAAGTAATACAGTCGTACAGTCAACAGCAAATGTAGATGATGAAAATCAGAAATTGAATACTAAACGGAGATCGTGTCAGAACTGTGTGACGTTGAAGTGATTCAATAGTGTGTGATTGTAAATTATACAAAACATTTACGTACAGTTGCCGTATATTCGTGATCAGTTTTGACTCCAAAAGTTTGAACTCAATTCATCATCTACTTTTGCTGTTGACTGTACAACATTTTAGTCATTATAAAATAGACTAGTGGTCGCCCAATGGTCGAAATTCGACCTTATAATAAATTTAAATTGTGAGCGACTTAATATACATTATGAAAATATAATATTCAAACATTATTAAGGTTCTACTGTAGAAAACTAAACTACTATAACCACAAATTTAACCAAGACTGTTATTTGCCAATTTCTTAATAAAGAATATCTATTTAAAAACTGTTTATTGAAAAAAAAAACATGCTATAAGAGGAAAATACTATCCATTTAGAGCATATTTTATCGCATATTGCAAACTTCTCTGAAAACAATGTTTTTTGTAAAAACTCTTTCATCGTTTGCTAAATGTCCTTGGCCGTTATATTTGGATATATAAAAACTTAAACCACTTATTTATGTCAATGTCAGTACAGTAAATGAAAAACAAAACAAACATGTGTGTGTGAAATCCATGGTAGTGTGGGTAATGTTTTATTTATTGATTTAATGTACTTTATAAGTATTATTATTGAAAAATATTAGCGTTCTACACTTCTCCTACACATAAACTATAAGTGTGCCAAATTTTATGCTTCTACGTCCGCGCAATTTTCGTAAAAAGGGGTCCAAAGTTTTGGCATCACGTATTAATATATAGATATGACGGAAAGGTTCTAGTTATTATAAAATAAAAAGAAACTTATTGCTATTTAAAAACGGTTCATATTGAAATTCTTCTCCTTAAAGTGCCTCTCCAACTAGTGAAGGTTGGCAGTCAGCTCCGCATATCTCTTCCTATCTTTAGCAAGATTTAACAGCTCCGCAGCACTTGTGATTCCTGTCCATTCCCGGATGTTACGCAACCACGACTTTTTCCTGCTCTATTATATTGAAATTAGACTTACAAAAAGAGTAGCAAAAGGAGCTGGCTTAACTAATGCTGTACCAGGACCAGCACGACCTATCACTGCCCTGATTTTTAGCAATTCCTTCATAGTTCAGAATGTATAATATCATCAACAGCCTAGCCTTCAAACGCTATGCGGCCAACACTTAGCCCCTCCATTCCTATATAGTTCAGTTGTTTTTCGTTCAGGGATGATGAAGACAAAACTGACAGTCTATTCATTTGATTATTCATTTGACAATGATAAGGAGAATTGAATGGTGTAATAAAACTTGAATCGTATAGCAAAAAACTGATAAGTAACTGGTACGACAATGCAACTTAATTACTTAGATTAACATAATACTAAATTCTCCTTATTGCGCACCACAAAAGATACTAATTCGACGAAATTCAAACCGAAAAAGAATCGCACTTCACACTTATACAAAAAGGCTAAAGTTTGTGAGTGTGTGCATGTTTGTTACCTACCTCTTCGCGTTCAAAATTTTATCAAAATTGATCCCACCGATCAATTTCGATAAAAATTTATGGTTGCTGGTACTGGCTGAATTAACTTATCTGATAAACCGCGGGTAAGACCACGAGGTGTAGCTAGTATTAAATAAAAATTCTAAAACCTTAAAATACAACGTAACAATAACACGAATTTTAATCTAAACGCCAACGCGAAACAATGCTCGTAAATTCAAAACGTCTGCGAACCATGAATAGGTGTAAATTATTTTCCACGTGCGGAAAATCAATAGTAACTCTATTTTACCGGTACGTGAACTAAGCGATCCCACCGGTATTAGTGATGTGGAAGTTTCCTGGTTGCCGGCAACCTGGAATCACTGCGGTAGAGATGTGCCAATTTCCTGGCGTCCGTACCGAATCTGATTTGACGGGCAACCCTAACATTTTGATACGATATCGTTTGAACATGTTTGGACATCGATAGGAACTTGATGTTTCTGGACATAGGTAAAGATTTTGGAAGTAATTTACCCAAACATTTAATCTATATAAATAAAAATGCAGCGCCGAATATAAACAGAGCGCATAACTTCCGAATGACTGCACCAAATTTGATTGGAAACCGCGAATTCAGCTAGTAATGAAATAAACAGAGCTTGAACCTTAAAATCTAAAATCGCCTGAATTATTCATGTTTAATTCATTAACCAAATTCACTCGCAATGACGTTGAAATTTTAATAAAATTAGGTAACTTATGAAATAAACGGACTTATCCTATCTTTAAAACATTAACAAAGCAAAGCAATTATGTTGTACTCCCGTACGTTGCACTGTACATAAGGCAATAAATAATAAGTGGTTTTTATCAAAAATATGTACTATCAAGAAAATATAACTAGCAAACACGCATCTATTCTCCTTTCTTTCATTAGAAACGATTTTACAGTACCTAAGAGCTTTTCCCACATTCCGATGGAAATATAATAAATAGGAAATTGTAATAACCAGTCCACATGCAACATTGAACGTAACCTCGTTTCTGAAATTGTTATTGCAAAACTCTAAAT
Source organism: Plusia festucae (assembly GCA_950381575.1). NCBI lineage: Eukaryota > Metazoa > Arthropoda > Insecta > Lepidoptera > Noctuidae > Plusia > Plusia festucae. The sequence continues at coordinate 4,349,124 of OX494456.1, read as the reverse complement.
GTTATAAAATTGAAATACCTGGATCTCTAGGTAAATGCAATGCGAAATTCATTATCCGTTAGAAATTTGTTGTTCGTGTTAATTAAATTACCCGGTTTTCGTTCAACTTTATTGGATTAATTGTTTTGAATTTTGCACTGACTTTGATAAAAACACTATCAATGGACCTTATTTCGAAGTTTCAAAACAGCAAATGTATTGTTTTACATCGAAACGGATAATGAATCAATCCTCATAATAAAATATTCTAGTCCTAGTAATATAAAAAGCCATGGTTCACACAGTTTTCTTTATCAATAACTAGTTACCTCGATTAAGTAATTATAATTCCATCGTCACATCCGTTCATGAAGACAACGTCTGAATTATGTGTATTTTCGTCAATTAAGTAATACCTATAGTAGTAACAATTCTTACTTACGGAAATATGTCTGAAAGAGTTCAGGCCGGAGTTCCTATCTCATCTCAATAATAAGAACAATCTCGAAGATCAACAATCAACTTCATTATTCGAAGAAGTATCTCGTCTGCTTCCGAAAGTCAACAAACAAACAGCTGTTTAATCATACAGCGAAACGGTATCTAACGGAGCACGTTTTGCGAAAAACAAATATTTCTTAAATAACAAACAGCTAATTACATTCAACATTGTTGTTCAAGTAGAACAGAATAGGCTCGTGCCTAATTTGTTGAGACACCATGACAAACAAGTTCTTATGAATTCTTCAGCCACCGCCATTTTATGAAAGACTCGACATTACAATGGACACTTCAAAAATGAAGCCTTATAACATCTGAACGACAAAATTTACCGTCCTTTTACAATAAAAACTAAGTGTTTCCTAAAGATTTCCCATTCAGAAGCGTTCCGGCACAATGTTAAGAGTCGTAATTTTTTATTGTACGTTTAATTTTCGCGATAAAGCCTGCCAATTAGTCCGACAGGCTTGCTTCTTGTTGCTGGCTTCGTGCCAGAGTATTGCCTCGTGTAACTATCCCTGAAGTTACTTCCGATAGAGCTTACTCAGAGATTTTATGTTGGCAACATGCGTGTAGTCTCAAAACATTTTCTCGAAACGTGTATCTTTTGAAAATTGCTTTTTTGTTTGACAGCTACGGATAATTAATGAAAAAAGAAAACAATTTTAAACTAAACCACTAGTCGAAACAATGAACAAAGCGCTTTAGCTAACAAATTACACAAGTAATTAGTTGCCGAATGGTTTTCCTAAAACATTTTTTAAACTAGCTCAACTGCTGAAGCACTAAGTGTCTCAAGTGCAGTTTATTTGTCAAATGGAGCACGACATCCCCATTGTCGCCAAAGGGGAGCATGGGGAGCCTGGGGGCGTTGGGAGATCGTCTATTCAGTTGCACCGACTTGATTAATACGCCTGAATGCGCGCGCTCGTTGCAGGAACGACCCAGTTTCTGGGCCCAGCGAAAAATTGTAGGTTATTAGACTGGGCAATGCCTATGCCTGCGAGAGGCCGAGACCGAGATTGCGCGGTTTAAAAACAAAATGGGAGCTGTTGCTTTCATCATCCGCTTTTTAACCGCGCACAATACGGTGAGTGTGAATTTTAAAATCCTCCGTAATTGTTCTTACTGTCTAAACATTCATTTGCATTTTCAGAATATAAAAAATATTGACTTGCCATTTTTGACTATTTGGACATAAGGTTTGGACGTATTGTGGAAGTTATTGCGGTAATTGTAGCGCCGCCTGGTTACACAAAGACCTTGAAATTTGCTTTTGTATGCAAACCACATTGAGAACAAACGAACGAAGTTAATTATTATTAGCTTAATAAATAAATATTAATAATGGCTGTACGTAAGATTCTACGCAAAAAATATTCATGAGCTCGAGTTACACGTAGGTAAGTTGTTCTTATTTCAAGTTTTAATATTTTGTGTTGGACTGGATTTTTTCTTCTGCATAGGGAGTTAGAATCGTGAAGTTTTAAAACAGCAGTGTCCATTGGCAGTTGTCCAGAATTGCAGCCTTATTGGGAAGAGGTTTGTAGTGTCAGAGTGGTTTTACATTACTAGATCAAGACTTGAAGGCAATGTAGGTCATATAGAGCTGAAGTGTACACATTATTATTTCAGGCTCGCTTGAAATGTTTCTCTTTGAGATTTCTAAACTTCCCGGAGATTTTGTGGTAAGCTTTTAAGTAGTGAAAACGAGCAGTATGTTAAACTCAAGTAATCCAGGAACCTAGATGTTTATACTAGTCAAAGATATTATAGATCTATTTTTATATATAATTATACCTCTTCCTTTCACGATGAATTATGATGGTGCACTTATATTTGCACTGTCATTTTCTAAGTACATAATGCACTGCACGGTACTCATGACATGAATACCTTTCGCTATTTAGAAACGGTTGCTTTTTATTTCTTTCATAGAGGATGCATCAAAATGGCACAGCTTGTGATGTGATGAAACCTACGTTATAATTGTTTTAGCTAGTCTTGTTAATGGAGACGCTGCGGATATACAAATAATTATAATCATACAATTGTGTTGTATTTTTCAGCAGAAGTCATTTTAATCTAATTACGGAGAAAGAACGTTGCAGCATGATCTTAATAATAAAACCTAACATAAATTGATAAACCTAATAAAACTTCCGCAGAATATTTTAGGCATCAAACCCTTTTCAAGACGAGTACACACGGCTTCATATCAAGCTATACATTTCCAGTTTATGCTGACCTCGCAGTGTAAGGAAATCCTATACAATGCGAGATCAGCTTATACTGGAAATGAATAGCTTGATGTGTAGACGTGTGTACTTAGCTGTTTTTTTAGGGTTTCTTTTATACAAGAATCACCAATACGTCACGGGAATTAACGTTGACGTTGTAACTCGGTCGAAAAGTTAATCCTTGTAAGGTAAATGCATGTGTTCGCTTTAATTTCAATGACGTATCTAATCTATACCTACTAAAATTATAAAGAGGAAAGATTTGATTGTTTGTTCGTTTGCATTGAATAGGCTCCGAATATACTGAACCGATTTAAAAATTATTTCACTGTTGGGAAGCTATACTTTCCCCGGGTGACATTAGCTTTATTATATTAAAAAAAAATTGAGATCACGAGCAGAGATGCGGGAAACAGCTAGTATTTTATAAATCACCAACCACCAGTTTCTATATCTTAGTATAATTATTCCAGTGGAATGATATAATGAAACTGATTAAGTTATAGAAACATTCACGGCACATAAAAACCCGGGAAATTGCAATTTCATTTCCTTTGACGCGTTTCTGTAGAAGTTTTGAAGACTGGGGTTTAATTAAAGTTGGAACGCCAAGAAGGTAACACTGTCACTAAGGTATTTATACTATTTATGATATTTTTTAACTTTCAGATACCGTGGAAGTTTGTTAAATTCATTAGTAACTATGAGAACCTCAGAGTGGAAATATTACTCCCATAAATGAAGGTGTGATGTCATAAAACGATTATATAGCTCTTATATGCAAATAGATGTCATCATAGTTAGGTATCATGAACTTTTTATACAAAACCTCATCATAGCTAGCATGCGCGGTTACGATAAAATTGTCGTGATAATTTATTGAGTCAAACACGTCAAAATATCGTTTTATCTTCTGCCCTAACATGGCTAGCTAGCTCGTTAGAACCTGCCATTCCTATAGACAGCCATGTAAGAACCGAAGACAAAACGTTGAACGAAGATATTTTGACGAGTAGATTCGATAAATTGCCACGACAAAATTTTATCGTGGCGCGCATGGTAGCCCTGCTGGTGTAGTAAAAGACACATTGAAGCGTATTTATTGTGAACTTCAGGTATTATTGTAGTTTATCAAAAAATACCTACCAATAATAACGGAATATTACCTAAAAAATATGAGTATTTTTTCAGAGTGGTTTTTAAGCCCTACCCAAGCTTATTATTGTTACGAACGAAGGTTTTTTTTGGTTCCTAAGATTATTCAAAAGTGACTGCCTTCACACCTTCAAGTCGATTACTTTTATAGTTTCGATAAATCAGACATGTAGACACTTACCCGTACCCAGGCCTCTGACAGAACCAAGACCTGGTAAGCTTCGCAGCTTCGAGCAACACGCCGCCAATGTCACCGATCCTCATGCCAGAGCAGGTGCAGCAGCCATCACCCTCTCCATCACCCACTAACTCAACTCGCGACTCCGACTTCGCCACTTTGGACATCAAACGCACATACACCCACAGAGCTTTATCCAAAAACGTTATTCAAAATTTGATCACTTCCATCAGCCGTTCTATTTCTTGATTCGAGTAGCTTTGGTTTTATTTTTATCACAATGTCACTTTATCGTTCAATCGCCACAAATCTTTCGAATGGATCTATAAAATTAAAACGTTAATTATAGCCATCGTCACGTCGAGGTCATAACTCGATGCAGTCAAGTAATAAACACGATTGTGTTCGCAATGAGACTCTTGATACAAGCGACCAAATAATCTGGAAACCATTCGCGGTAATGACATGAAGCAACGAATTACCATTTTGGTTTGAAGAGCGTATTGATTGACTGAATACCGTAATCAGTATTGAGTGTAGTGAGATATTAAAATCAAAATCAAAGATAATGCGATTTCCAATAATACGATTAACCACTCTAAGGGAAAAATTAAATAAAGTAGTTAAGTAAAAAATATTCATTGTCACAGAAAACGAAATGAACGGAAACTGACCTGACTTCTGATAAATTTGAGAGGTATAACAGAAGATCTAACAACAACATGTCGATTGTCCAACTATAAATACCAGTAAATTCAGAAATCGAAGCCTTACTTTCATTTCAAACCTCCATACAGCAAATATGACCGGCACGAAATACTGACCGACTTTGCCGTAATATGTATGTGGCTATCGAAAGATGTTTTCACTATTCTAGATAAAGTTAATGTATGCAAAGTACGCGACTATGATATCTTATAATATCCACTCTCTCCGTCATACGCTCAAACACATTTTATTCCTATTTTATAAGTGTTATTCTAATCATAACTTTGAATCTTAAGCCTATATATTAAATGCAACTTTCTGTTGATATCATCAAGAATTTACTTGAAAGAGATATTTAATATTACAAACCTTTATATCTATTATCTTAGGCGTGGGGTTTGGAACAAATTTTACCCTCAAAAGAAATTGAACGAAAAGGTAAAGAAAAAAATGCAAATTGGAGCATTGTGGAGGCCTCGGAGGCTTTACAGGAGTTAGAAAAGGTATATTGTACAGGTAAAGGTGTAGATAAAATTAGTGATATCGGTAGTTTAGATTAGGTAGAGCCTTGGATTAATTGGCTTCGTCGGAATTTCAGGTTTTCTTCCAAAAACTTTTTCATCAGTAATTTCATTATCTACTTAGAAAACTTATGCACTCGTTTAGAGGAGAATAACAAAAACGGGGTTCAGCGTTTTAAAATTCGAAGTTTAGTTTGATATTAAACTAACATCAACATTTTTTTTGTGCGGTTTGGAATAATTGAGATTTTTCAGTCTTGTTTTATTTGAAAATCTATTTGTTTTGTGGTAATCGTGTGGTCAATGCCTTCTCGCCATTTTCTTTTGGATGTTTCCTTAGCAACAGCTTATGATTACATCTATGCTTCTTTAATTTAAGTACCATCAGATTTAACATCGACTTTGGATAAAATACGATGGAACTCTGATAGCATGACAAAACCAATGTTTTAGGTTATATATTATATATTTACTTTGCTTACACTACGTATAAGTAAGTATGTAACTTAGTCACGATCGTCAAAGTTATGGACGAACAGAAACTATTTGTAGAATGGTTATCGTCATAACATCCATTACAATAAATGTATGGTAAATACTAGCTTAAATGAACGTCATACGTTTCCTGATTTCTAATCCTTTAACACTAGACAAGATTCGCTTTGAGGTGCTCATTTAAATGATATGACAAATGGCTGGGATTAACATGAAAGACTATGGGTTTTACTCGGATTTTATACATCGTCTTTTGTTTCTGGTTTAAGTATAGCATTTAGTAAATCTCATATAATCTCATAATAGTGCCTAAGTCTCATACCGTAAAATGAGTATTAGATTGAAATTCTTGATGTATTGAAAACGAAAGAGACAAATTTAATCATTTTCATGTAAATTATTGCATCCTGTAATTCTGCTTAAATCTCATTTCATCACGAAAAAATCAAGTTGACTTTAACTGCTGACGATGTTACACACATTGTAGTTTATTCTGAGAAAAAATAACATGACAGACAACTAAGTAGAAATAATTATTGGAAACAAGATAATAGAACACGTTTCAAGTGACTGGATAGAGAAAATTACACACGACCAAACACAGAACGTGTTACTTATGAAAACTTTTAAAATATACATTCAGTATATTCTGAAGTATATTTTTGGAAAAGATGAAATTAATCCAAATACTTCTTCAGACAATTCTAACATCCTAATCAATTCTTGCATTTTCAGGGATATCTTGATATATCCAATGCCTCCAATGTTCCAGAATCAGACTATTACATGACCTGGATTTCGTCAACACAACCTCCACTGTAAACACAAATAAGAACAAAAGAGTTCGTTGAACGTCTCAGGGATTCAATTGATCCCCAAAATGATGGGCGTACATTACAATGTAATTCTGACATCTTCGGGACGAACAAACAAAATTTCTCTTCACCAAAGAAAAAGTTACGAATAGGACAGAAACTGAATAAATATACCGCTCACATTATAGTAGGGAGTAACAATATATCAGAACCTTCAAAGCGTAGTTGTTGGATTGAGGCCAAGCTACTGTTTCTTTTCTCCAAGTTTCATTAAATATTAATTTTATATAGTGTGATCTCTCGCGAAGTTATCAAATATTATATGCTGTCTATTTAATTTTTCAAACAAATCCAAATGGATGGAATCAAACAAGGTCACATTGAAATGGAGAAAATTGGGGAACATCAATTAGATGCTCTATCATAACAATAAAATGAAAATCCTAAAACTCAGCGAGTAGAAATTGGTATCTTATGGAAAAAGTTGTGTTTTAAAGTTCTCAAACCGATGTTTTTCGCTCCCAAAACAGGCGTAAAGAGTATCATTACATAGCTATAAACAAAACATATAGCCGCGTATGTGAACCCAGCGACGCGTGAACCGAAATGATCACGATAGCTCGTGTCGTTGGCGAAATTTAAAAGGGAAACAGACTTTGTTTATCTACGCCGGTCTCATTTTTCTACCAAAACAAAATTCTATTCCACAGAAACTGTGGTTGGTAGAATGTTAGTTCACGCTTTGAGTATTATAAACATTTAACGTGTATTTATTGACGTCTTCTGATGTTTAAAATGATTACTACTGTTGTTTATAAGACGGCCTCATTAACTTTTACAATGCTTCTATTTTTTAAATGGACTTTTGGATCTTTAAGATAAGTTAATGCTTCTAATAAATCTTTATCTACGATAGTCAATAAATAATTCCTTTGCAGTACATCAGCTGTTATAAAATAGGGACTTCCCTTAGGCTAACTTTAAATTGTTTTGATTATTTTGAAACAAAGTTCTATAACAGTAATCCATCTTTCGACGCGGCTAATCCAGGCAATTTTCCTCTCCTAATTTAGGACCCCACAACAGAAACAGGAAAACTAAAATGAGGGTAATGTTTTACGCTTCGGTATGTACACAGACGTATTTTACCGTCTTCCTAAACGGTTGAAACGATTTAGACAAATGGGGTATTATTGGATCCAGCTTAGTATTCACAGCCTCACTCACTGAAATACTTTCGAAATCAAATATGGTGGAAAAGTAAAACAAGTGTTTTGTGTGCTGTTGCAAGTGATTTTGGATTCACAACGTTCGATTTGGCAAGACCTTTGGAATCTGTTCAAGTTTCAAGAAGTTTTGTAAGCTTAGTTTAAATGCAGTTCAGGGAATAAATTACGAGAAAAGTAAACGCAACTCCAACTACATTCACGGCAGGAAAACAGCATAATATAGAAATGGACTCATATTCCAATAGGTGAACTTTGATATAATCTTTAAACCACCCATCTAGGTATATAGGCATGTCAATTATATTTATTGATACCAATTGAGCCCAACCTCAAACCTTTATTACCACTATTTCCAAAACAACTAGGCCTCAGCAAATCGAGGGCATCCAAAATTCGTCACAGGCAGTAACCACAATTACCCAAATCAAATGTGCACCGCAATATACTGCCTCGAAACACTCGCTACCCATAAAATGGATCGTATATTTCCACGGCGTCTTGTTATGGGGCAAATTAATTTTACCCCACAATCTAATTTGCACTGTAAGTCTTAAATTATAAATACTAGATTGGTAGAGCAGCGACAAAGCGTTTAGTTTGAGACATGTATAGCTCTGGACAGATCTACTTGAGATTGGAATTGTTTAACCTCAATAGCCATTCCTTGCGACTGTTTAATGTTATTGATCGGTTTCTTAGTGTTGTTATTTAGTGTAATGTCGACACAATTTGTGTTTTATGTTGTTGTTTCTTGATGATCACCTCAATCAGTTTAGCCTTCCCGAACGACGATATGTTTTAAGTTTCACAGTTCAAACGCTGCAACATATAATTTCTAAAATAAATTTTGCTTGTAAGTAATAATTACTTCTCACATAGATTTTGATTTTAAAGAAGTTTTAGACAAAATAAATGCATCACTAATTATTTATCGATGCAGTTACGCAATACTTTGTAAAAGAAACAGGGCCACAAAAAAGTAATAAAACAAAATCGCGTGTCAATTACCTCAGTGATTAAGTAAGGTAATTTGTTCGAAACAAGAATCGGGTCGGAATGAGCCGAGTGAAACAGGGAAGTGTCGCAAGGCCATTGGATTATGTCAATTGTAAAATCAGCTGATCGTTAATCACTTTTTTTTCGATCTAGAATGTTTTTGATCACGTGCGGCTGGATCGAAGCGAGATTGTGAGAAAGTCAGGGTTAAATTAAGTACTAGCGAGCGCTGGCCGATAAGATTACGTTTTGTCGCAAAGCGTGTCAATGTTTTTGTTTAATTAACGCAGTGTTGTTTTTGTTTTAAAATATAGTGATGTTATTAAACTGTATTTAAGTGAGTCGCAAATGAGAAGATCGAATTGAATCATCCACATTTTTGACTTATCTATTCAGCTTTGAAATCGATCAATAATATAGTTTACAACTGCATAAATATCGACAGAGAGCTTAAAAAACTACAGACTATAGCAGCAAATGTTTGAGATTAACATGATGACAAAACACAAAATCCGGTAAGAAAAACTCACAATCAGCGGCTTTAAATGACATTCAACAAACCTTTCCACTTTTATCAGTCATTCGATGACGAATGAATAGGTATACTAGATATGATACAAGTTAAGTATAATATGCACGGATAAAATGATCACCAACGAACAAAATAACAGTAAAACTGAGAAAGTGCAATACAAATCATTGTAGAAAGCAAAACCATTCGCAAATATGATACAAGTCTCAATAACGCTGAGACTCGTATCGTTTGATAGACAACACTGAAATATTAAATAGCAATCAAGAGTAGATCTAAAATATTACAATCATACCAATAACAGTTTCAAACAAATATGCAGTTTCTCTCAATGCAAGACGATCCCACAAAAACCATAAATATAAAACCACAAGATCAAATAAAACGGAAACACGTACTTAATGATTGGATTTGAATTCACATATTTTTTATCAATGTTGATACATAAAACACTATGTCTTCCCACGGTTAATTTACAAAACACTAGTATATTCTTATGGTAATATTCACGAACACTATTTTGACGTATCACTGAAAGATTAAATGCACTAAAGGCTCGCTCGGCCTCAGCCAGTAATCAAGGTTTATTTCGTTTTGGATTAAGTTGTAAGCGTTAAAAATTAAGTTGATATACCGTAAAGATTTGTACATGTTTTGCTGGAATTATTGAAATTCATTTCGTGAATTCAAGTAAGTGGACACGAATTGGGGTCACTTTTTGTGGTCTAGTTTATTTTGAATTATACAATAGTGAAATGGAAGCGCAAGCCAGGCACTAATTCTGGTTCTGTACTCAGTGAAAGCGAACAGACTGACACTTCGCCAGAAGGTCAGACTCTACAGTATAAAGTTGGCAATGGTTAAAATTACGTCACGCATGGGAATATATAGGGGTGGGGATATAGCATAGACAAGAAAAAATTTCAAGTAATATTCTACGACAAAGTCGCTATAGCTCATAAATTAAAATCTGCTCTCTTATGTCACATCGAAGTATAATCAGCCAACGATACTGGCCGTAGCGGAGATGTCGCCGCCTTACACAAGCCTTATACACCATCTGATTAAAACGAATCGTACCTAATCAATAACGTATTAAGATTCAAAACCCAATAACACAATTATGGACAAGTTCGAGCAGTCTGCAAACCATCAATAAATATCATTTCACATTGTCACTTACTAAGTTATGATTTATATTCAAATCTATATTCAAGGCAATAAGTCTCATATTTGCATGTTTATATTATGTGTGACATTTTATTTTGAGACTTAAAAACTGGATTTCTGGTTTTTATTTCGCATAAACTGGTCGCTGCGTCCCCGGCTCTTTTAATTGAATTCCGTTTTCAGCTTTTAAAGTGTCATTTAATTAAAATTTTAATTATCAAGAACTTATCTGTGGATTATATTGTAGTGTGTATGAGACTATAAAGGAATTGTATCGTTTAATTAGTAATATAAAACGAAGCACACACAGGAGTAGATGCCGCGATGACGAGTAATAGAGATGAACGGAAGGAAAATACGCATTGCGCCGACCCCATATGAATGGGATAAGGGCAGGAAGAAGAAGAACAATCAAACGATGCACATATTATGGAGAATGGTTTTAATGACAAACTAAAAGAATCAGTTCCTTGGGCTTTGGCCCTGATTGTCGAATGCGAGTTCATTTTACGTTAACGCGATCGACACGTTTATGTCGTTCGGCGCACCGATTGGTCCTACTCCAAATTCGTAACAAATCAAAGAGCCAAATGCGGTAAACGCATTGATCGAGTTAAATGTAAAAGATCTCACACTAAGGGCTCGTACACAAAACTGCGATGCGACGTCGCATCGCAAAAATGTGCGAGATCCTTCTATGGCGATGCGTAGAGGGAGCTCGTACATTTTTGCCATGCGACGTCGCATCGCAGTTTTGTGTACGAGCCCTAAGCACTCATATTATAAGTGACAGAAACATATAGTGCCACAAATTTATTTGACTCGATGGCCTAATCCGGATTGAGGCTGAGGCAAGTCCCAGTCAGCATCAACCCAACCAAGAAAAGTGGGCAATTTGATTCTAAATACATTGTTAGTGTCATTTAATCAGCCAAGGATCCCACTGCTCATCTTCTTTACACAATCATTCAGTTAAGGGTAGAAAAGGGTTGGCTTTCCTTTCAACAACTACATACAATATTGCTCTTACGTCCAACCCTACTTACTGCCAAAAGCTAGTGATATATCAGATGTAACTGGTTTTATAGTTACCACTGTAAGAACCAGTTTCTAGACTAGAAGAAGGAAGGAGTAATAAAAATAAATATATTCAACTAAACCTAGATATTATTATTATTGTGTATCGTCCTAATTATGTTTGAGCGCGTTTTTATAAATAAAAAGAAAAATATATCAAAATATAATTTACGTAATAATTAATTAATAAAAATAAAAATTATGTTTTCAATTTGTATTTTTACATAACCAGATGTTTTGTGGCTTTTTTTATCATAACTTCTTGAGCCATTTCACGTCAATCTTTGATGTCTAAATTCAATATTAAGTAGGTATCTTCGAATATACCAACTGTTGCTTTAAAATAAGGGGGAATTGTGGACCACGGTCCCAGCCCGTAAAGACACCGGCCAGGGAAAATATACTTAGAGAAACCGTATTTATTCCTTTTCCCTATTAACACAACACTTTGTAAGTACTTAATGAAGACCTTAACATAATTACCAGAGCAATAAAAGGCGAACAGATATCAGACCTCATACATGAACTGAATCGCAATCAAACCATTTCATCATCTAATGTATCAAGATTCATATCTCGTTACACATGACATGCAACTTGACACCTTAACTTAAACAGGTTAAAGTGTATTATTACATGTCAACGGATCACCGAACAGGTACATAGTGATGTATCTCAGTTATTAATTTTTATCGATTAAAACTACTCGAGTGTGACTTTCGTCAATATAATATATGAATTCTAAATATGTAATAGGTCTTACACAAAAGAGATAATGAATGATCAATCAAATAAATCAACATAAATCTAAAGTTTCTAGATAATCCGCAAGTAGGTGAATTGTTTTACATAATTTAAATTTGCATAAATAATATGATATCTAGAGACTACTATACTTCGTCTACGTAAATGAAATCTCAAAACTACAAAATGTTTTAAATATAAACAGTGTACATACTTTCAAATCGCTATTATTAGTAACATATTAATGAGTAAAGTAGTAAGTGAGTGTAATAAAGTATTAACCTACTACTAGCTTTTGCACGCGGCTCCACACGCGTGGGAGGCAGTTATCGGCAAAAGGTAGCCTTTAGTCTTCCTAAACTTAGGTCTTCCTCAATCAAAATGCGCTATCTACTTAACACTGAAAGATTTTTTTCAAATCGGACTAGTAATTCCTGAGATTAGCGCGTTCAACCAAACAAACAAACTATTCAGTTTTATAATATAGTATATAGAATAGATATGATGCAAAATGGAATTATGTAGCGTTAAATTTATAAGGGTATTAAATCTATATTCTAGACTGTACTAAACTAATTGCATAATATATTAGCACTTATATATTCACGATGTGATTCCTACACGGAACTAAGGATGTCTTTCAACAATTTCCGCGCTGTTATTGTAATACTGTATTGCATAACATTTGAGAATAACCTATTAACCTAGTCGATGTAATGTGGAGCATCGAAATAATTTCCCACTCGAGAGGAAACACAACATCTCAGTCACAAGTTCACAACACTAATTCGTATTTATTTGCCCAGATTGTCTGTATGATCGCTCATACGTATCTGAAACTAATTGTAATTGAATTCACACCTTATTTAGTACAAGTTAAGTTAGTTTGTCGCATAATTTTGTTGGTAAACCAAGTTAAGTTTCAAGGTAATATGAGGTGTTTGCCAATGGCGGTAGCATTTGAATCTGCAAACACAATACAGTAGTGTTATTCACTTTGTTGGTTGTAATGTAATATAATTGTATTTTATATTATTTGAAACGGGTTCAATTGTTAGTTTTATGTTTTTAAATATATTATTAGGATGGGCTGGCTGTGTATTAATTTTGAATGATCTTGTTTTGTAACACATGATCGTTCTCGAATACGAATATACGTTCGAAAATTCGGCAGCTTCCAAAACAACTACAGTGGACCCCCGGTAATCCGGCCCCTGTCTAGTCCGGCACCCCCTATAATCCGACATGGTCTACTACTTATTATGTATTGATAATCTTTGCTAATGCATGATTGAACAAGTTATAACTTGTACACACCACTATTGTATTGTTTAAGGTGATACCTCCGATGTGGCCCGCGAAATTCAAATTTTCATGTGTTTTTTGCAATTTGCTTATCACTGACAAGTTGTAATTTGATCAAAATATGATTCGCGACAATAACAAATATAACTTCAAATATAAGAATGATTAAAACGTTCGCTCCATTCGCTCGCACAAGGAATAATTGAAAATGAGTTAGATTTCGGAAATTTTACTAACTTTCAACTAATCTTTGTGAGAATGAATGGAGCACATGTTATGATCATTTTTATATTTAAAATTATACTTGTTATTATCGCGAATCGAATTTTGATCAAGTTACAACTTGTCACTGATAAGCAAATTGCAAAAAACACATGAAAATTTGAATTTCGCGGGCCACATCGGAGGTATCACCTTAATTTACTAAAATTGACATACATAATGAAGTATGATTTGTACTTCAGAGTAAATATATCCGTATAAAATATAGAATCTTATCATTGGATCTGTAATTTGTCAGATTACAAGGTACTCTTTTGTAAACATTTTCGGACTATAGGGGGTCTTAGGCAGTACTCTATAATCCGACAAATTCGCTAGTCCGACTCTGCCCTGCAAAATGTTTGTCGGATTACCGGGGGTCCACTGTATGTACATACGTACTGTAAACTAGCGGACACGCCCCGGCTTCGCACGGGTATTATACACAAAATCCTTCTCTTGAATCATCTATCGATTGGTGAAAACAATATGTTAATCCGTAAACTAGTTTATACGTTTATCGCGTTTAGGCAGACAGACAGACACGGCGGGAGTATTTTTATAATATGGATAAATCAAACAAACGATGAGGTATTAAATTAATTAATAAGATGTTCTAGACTTACCAGCGCCAAATTAAATACAACATCGTGAGAAGACCTTCTCAACGGTGCGAAGTTATAATACACTTAATGTTATATTTTTTACGTATTAGAAAAGACATTTTGTCCAACAGTAGCACAGAAACAGACTGATAAAATGTCATAACAATAAAATGATAACGATGAACTATTATTTTACGAGTTCGTGGGAACACTAAAATAGTAATTTATTAACCAACATTACGGAGATAGTTTAATGTGTTAGCAATGAACTCAAGTTCAATATTTTAATTAGTTTTATTAATAACTTCATTTGTTATTGTTTTGCCATTTCTAGTCGTAAAATGCACATTAAGTTTATCAATTAGATGTTAATAATAGTTTGAATGAAACCATCTAATTAATGAGACTGGCTAGACATATTAAATTACATTTTTATTACAATATAAACGAAATAAATATTTTTGTTTTTTTATTATACTTTTTATTTCTTCTTTTGTGTAGAGCGATCATAATTAAACTAATTTTTAATTTGTATGTTACTCTTTGTTTAAGTTTTAATCAGGTTCGTAATCAATGGAATTTATCAATCGAAGTAAATACCATTGTTAGAGGTTGTATCATGTGACAATCCTCACTTAGATATCGCAAGGTACTTCCATTGTCCCATGCTATTCGGTCAAAAGAAGATTTAATAAGAGTAGGATACAAATGTTATAAAGAGGTTAAGTTTGTGAGTTTGTTTATAGTAAGTAAGTATTCTCTGGAACCACTGAACTGATTATGAAAAATCTTTTATCAGTAGAAAGCTATTATTTTTTTGATTACTTAAAGCTATTTTGCGATTGCGAAGCCAGGGCCGCTACTGTTAAATAAAAACAAAAGCTATGGGAGACGCACGAAATCACGTTTCATATCAGTATCAAAAATCTAAATAAAGAAACACTCCATTAATTCAAGGAAGCACAATGAAACTCAGAAAATAACAATTAAAAGCAAATAATATATTTTCTCAGATAGACAAGTGAACGCAGATCGTATGTAGATAGACTAACAATCTAGCCGATGAGAAATTGTAATGAGTTGCCATCAAGCCGTTCTTTTGAAAGCAAGTAATATGACGACATTGCTGTTCAAGACTTATTACACAGACTAATGATATGAAGAGTTGTTGCATCGGCTTGAGATTAATCTACTTTTAGTTTATCTGTATACATACTCTATGGAGTTGCTTACTCCTTTTTTCGGGTAAAAAGCTTATGATTTCCCCACGCCAGGCCCTCGGCAATATGTTCGACTTTTACCGACTAAAAATACCCCGGTCCCATCATTGCCTTAGCCAGAGCTGCGGGATCATTTGTACATTCCCTACGCAGCTCCGACAGGCCCTGGTCCTCGAAGGAACTCTTTAAGAGAGGTGGATGTAAAATGTCTACTCCTCACTTCTTCCGAGGACGAACGCGTGGGACTTCGTTCGTATCCTCCGTGGCCTGTCAGCTTATCTGGTGAAGGATTGCCCTCCCCGTGACCCGCAGGCCCAAACTCTAGGTGGTCTAAGGTCGAAGTAATTTACTCCTAAGCTTTAATCAATTAGCTATACTTCTTAGAAATTTTTCTTCTTCTATTTAGTCAAATAGAAAATACCTTGACCACAAAACAATATGAGACAAAACGGAAAAAATTAAACGATTCTGTTCGTCATGTTTATTTGGTGAAACAGCAGAACAGGTCTTATTGAAATCACAATAAAATTTCTTAATTCTTGTACAGGAATATAGGCTGTATTGTGATGGTATTTGTCACCCACAAAGACGTTGCCGTAAACATAAGATAGTTTGATTAACATACATAACAAACATAAGATTCTTGATTCGGACAAGGTACCTTACCTACCTACATGATACTCAAGATTTCTAGTTTCCATTATAGAGTATAATTTCTTGGCATGTGTTACTGGAACTATAAATCATAGCACCAATCACCATTTGGACCCATGTAGGGTCGTAAACACATGAAAGTCGCAAGTAGACCGGATCACGGGCGTTGCGCACGCGACTCGCCACGCGTCTTATGCGCGTGCGTACCGCCAGTGAAAACGTGCCCGATAATTACAGCGCGCTGTAAAACGTACGGTACGCGTTCTGTATGCAATATTATCAGCTCGTTAATAGAAAATGTGTTAAATATCGTAGTTTTCGTCACAGTTGTGGGTTTAATCAAGTTCAATGCTGGAAAATTTGTACTGGACGCAGTTGGTTAAGCACAGTTCTTTCTGTTTGTATGTGCCGATTGAAATTTTTAGTATAATTTATAAGTATACAGTTTCAAGGATAATTCTTACATTTGTTTTCGTGTACAGGGGTCTAGTTGTAGGAGAACGCTCTTTTTATAAATCGGACTTATAACTAAAATCCTCAGTTAAAACCTCTATTAGGTACGGTACACTACGGCTTAAACCTAGATTTAGTTAAACTGCTTTTGTAACAAGACTGATTGAGTTTATTTACTCTATCTCTAAACAGCAGATATATAGCATAGATTGAGAAATCGTGTGCAACAACACACGCATAAATTTATTGTTTTTTTTAAATTAACCCTCTTGTTTGTTAGATGCACTATGTTATTCATCAACAGCCTAGCCTTTTCCGAAGTAAAGTTGGGGTCGGTTGCCAATCTAACCGAATTTAATTTAGCTAAATACCGTATTTAACATGGAGTCATGGAGTGACCTACCTATCTGACCTCCACAACCCATTTCTGGGTAATATCCCATAGTAAGACAGTCACTACGTAATTTTTAATACATATAGTTTTGTGAGTCTGCAAATAGTATAGCTAATATGCAGTGTGATAAGAAAAGAAAACGTGACTATTTTAAATAACAATACAATTTAGATTTAAATTGCCATATGTACCTACATAACATAAAATACATTATGTTTGAAAATATATATATACCACCCAACCAGACTTGGCAGCATGGACGCTCAACAGAATCAGTAATATGACGAGGGGGTTCTATGTAATTGCATTCTATGTAAAATCTGTTACAGCACTTCCCATGTGAAAGACAAATAATTGATCGCACATACAAGTTAAAAAAAAATACTTCAAAATAAATTGTAATTTGCCAAACCAAGTAGTAGGCTGTACAAGTTTATATATTTTCTCTCTAAATATATGTAACTAGCGACCCGCCCCGGCTTCGCACGGGAGGACATTTATTTCTTCATAGATGTGCACCCCCCTCCCCTGCGGTTTCGCCGTGCGAGTCGTGCGACTCATATATATATCGGCCGGTGGCCATCATTCATTTTAATACCAATTACAATTTTAAATTCGTAATATCTTTTGAATGAATTGAATAATTTAAATAAAATAAAAAGTAATTTATAGCTATGGAAACAATCTTGCTCAATAAATAGTTTATTTGGATAAGGATTAGTATTTGACGATAATATGATCAATAAACATAGGCTAATAATTTTAATTACTTTTATTCTATGGAAAAGTGGTTATAATGGCTAAAATATAAATGTTTGGTTTATACTATTGCGGACTTTTTTGTAGGCATTATTGAGTTCTACAACTTTTCTATAGAAGTCAACCATACATCTCTAACCATTTAGGCAGCGTTTGCGAGAATCGTTGACGTACGGCAGTTTTTTCGTCGACTTACTCCACAATTTTCACTACCACGAAAAATCCTATCTATTTTCCGGGATAAAATATAGCCTATACGGATTCGGAAGAATCCTTCTAATTAATGATAAAAGAAATTTTGAAATCAGTCCAGTAGTTTTTGAGCCTATTCAATACAAACATACAAAAATACAAAGGTTTCCTCTTTATAATATTAGTATAGATAACTGTGAAGTTTGCATAATAAAATAAAATAAATCAATTGCACGAAAGTATTATACGCCATTTCGTTTAAACATTGCTGGTAACATTTTCTAATAATTTTGTTTAAAAACTAAACAACTGAATCGATAAAATTTATATGGGGCGACCTCTGAGGTATACTATCCATTGAAGAAACTTTTAAAATTGATTCACATTTGCCGGAGATATCGCGTAAATATACAAAAATCGTCCTGGTTATGAAATCGGTTGTAAAAGTCTACCTGGGGCCTTACTTCCTAATAAAGCAAGCATATGTGATGATCAATGCAAAAACTAAAATCATTAGGGTACTACGTAGCACTTTTTGAACGTCAAATTCAAAACTGCACACCTGACAGCACCCTGATTCGCCCTTCACTGCTTCATAAGTGCTCTACTGCGGTTTTAAGACATACTTTTATAAAATAGGTATTGAGTCATGTCTAATACCAGTATTATCTCATGATCCATGTACGTGTCTTTCCAACAAAAACATGGTTTTTGCTTAATATTTGTGTAGCGTGTTCGGAAAACTTGAGTCCATAATTATTGTTTAAATTGTTTTACAAACATGACGCCATTTGTGGTAACATGACTTATGGTTATTTAAATAATTTACAGACATAAACGACGATATTTTACAATATAGCGAACAAAATGAAAATGTTTCATTCTTTGTATTTTTATATTGATATTTTTAGTTCAAAAAAGAGAGTGAAAGGTAATTTTTTATTATATTTATTAGGTACCTATGTACTTAAAGGATTTCGGACCAAATCCATCTAAGTAGGTACATAGTATAAAACAAGGTCGCTTCCCGCTGTCTGTCCCTATGTATGCTTAGATCCTTAAAACTATGCAACGGATTTTGATGCAGTTTTTTTAATAGATAGAGTGATTCAAGAGGTCAGTTTATATGTAAACTACACGGAAGCCGTGACGGGTCCTCTAGTTAATTAAACCTAACATGAATTAAAGCAATGGCACGTTTTATTTACAAACATGAAATCTTTGTTAATGATCGTTTTATGAAGTATAATTTTAAATTTCTGCTTATTAACCTCTTAAACAGACAAACGCGCATTTCAATTGATTCAATACGGTTGCCAGTTGACGCCAATAGATTTTTATGCCACACTGGGCAATGAACGCTGATGTAATCAATAATGATTGGAAAATCCTGTTAAATATGGTATGCGAAGGACAGTTTCCTTTTGATTTAACAGCTTGTTATACCATCTACATTGTTTTATTAGGTAATGATTGTACCTACTTATACACATTAGTGAGGTTTTGACCTGCCGGGGTTGCGCTGGGAATTCACAAGTGATCCTGCGGCTCTGGCTGAGGTAGTGATGGGATCAGGGTCTTTTTGGTCAATTAAAGTCCAACATATGTAAGGAAAGTCATAAACTTTTCACCCCGAAAAAATACTGTTTCGTCGAAAGTACTTTTTTATTGACATCTTTCGTCTGATTGATGATTTCACAGAGCAACTAGTTACTGGATTCGTGTACATAGGTATGGAAGGACAACCATACTTGAATGTGGACAAAATTATTTTATAAATGATTTCTCTTCAGATTATCCCCGAACGCATTTATGCATTCAAGGTAGTACGTGTTGTATATTTTTAGAGCCAACCATACAGAGACCAATTAATCCTCTTATGGATAGCAAATAGCATTTAGATTAGTTCTGTCACCATACGAATGAATGACTCATAGAATTTAAATGTTGAAATAGCCTCCCATCATACAACTAGTCATTTGCTGCCAAGGTCATTGGAAGATGGTTAAACTAATGAGAGATTTTTATACTTACTTCATCCTACGTTTTATCTTATCAAGATTTATAAAACCATTAGCAGGATTACCTATTAAATCTGCTCATGTTTTGACGTTCTGAATAAAAGCTACATAAGTTACTCAAACAGAGGTATGACATCAAATATGGTACACATTTAGAAGTCAATTTAATCGTCAATGTAACTTACCCTCGAATGCAACTTAACTTTAAGAAGTTCTTATATGTATATCTGTCGCTACATATCACCTTTAAGGGATAGAGACAAAATAAGACTTAACGGCGGCTTTAAATTGATTGACGTTTCAGTATGCAGGGGTTGTTCAACTACATTTTAAGATACGATCTTCCATCTTGAGTTGCCAAAATGTTCTGAATTAGGTAAACTGTTGAGAAAATATTCGTAGATTTTAAACACCGTTTTGAAACGGCACTTTAATGAAGTATAAATAATCTATTAAGGAATTGCTTGCGGATTTGAAGGATGGGTTACATAATGTTAATTTTAATTATAATTATTATATGGAAGTGAGAAATGTCAAGGTGTTTAACGCCCATCTTGAAGCTAGCCTTGTGAATGTTGCGTTCGATTTGTTCCATCACACGCATCGGTCAAACTGTAAGTTGTGGATGTTGCTGTATTTTGCAATTCTAATAACAATTTCAATTGATATTTCCGTTAGATATTGCTGTTTATTTTTAACTAAACTTAAACGTCTTCAATTGCCTCTTTAATTTTGAAGGTTCGTGGTCAGAATTTTGATTTTTTCTTTCATAATAGAAAACTTAATACTTTTTCCGTCAAAAAAATATAGAAGGCACTATTCCAGTCCTAGTCTATATATTTCTTTGACATTCTTAATACTATCATCACAGTGGGTATTGATAATGAATTCGCCCATAATAGAAATTATTATTCAAGTAACAAGGTACCAACAAATTTATTGCATACCGTTTGATTTCATAACAGTAATGCGCGGAAGACTGATATTTTCCTGCTCTGCAGTTTGATTACATGTAATATTGTTTTCCTCTACTTATTCTTTTTTATGTATATTACCTACTCGCATATACAGTGCATATCAGTTCAAAAACCAAGTACCTAGGTACCTATAACTCACCAAAAATGAGCATTTAGGCATTTGACAACATAAATTGCATGCTCAGACCTAAACTATAGGAAGTAAGTATGGTTTGTTTTTTTGTGTACATGTTATAGTAGCTTATATTTGTGTAAAGTACTGTTAGATAAACTTATTTAATAAATGTGTTTAGTCCAGAGCATAATTATTGCAATGGTTCAGTTAACCCATGTGTGTAACAAATTAAATGAAACTGAACCATTTAATGACGTCGGTATTCGATATTCAGTAACGGACGTAAGACTTATACCCTCCAGTCTTTGAAGACAGCTACGGTCACTAGAGATCGATTAACAATAGATTTGACGAAGTCTAGTTCTCCCAGAATTTCGATAATGGATTTTACAATTAAGGATTAAATTGCACCTTTTGACCTACGTTGTCACCAAAATATCGACATATTGTGCCGTCGAAAACGAAATACAAAGGGTCAACCCCACACATCGAACTTCAATTCTCGACCAGTACCTATACGAAATACACAAAACCAAATACGCTTATAACAGGTGATTACCGAGTGAATTGAGGTGTTAAATATAATTAACAATAAAGACAATAACAATACGATACCATCATTGATAACAATCTACTAAAAACCGTAAATTAAGTAAAAATAATGACCCTTTCACACGCGGCGGTTCGTCATTGTTTCACACTGGCGTTTAGAAAAATCGCGTAACCATGAGAAGTTTGGATTACATTGCGTAACTTGAAATATGGTCAGGGTGCTATTAAATTTAGCAATATAGTACCAAAATTGTCTATTGTTTTGTTGTTAGTAACACTGTATGGGTCAGTAGTTGTGCAAGCGTTGTAATCGGGAAGTGGAGTTAGCTAACCAATAGAAGGTAAGCTATGTAATATGATGCTAATATTTACTAGGTAATTGCCTGTATTAGGTTCAATCAACTGCTAAAGAAATTTTATTTGAATAACTTCATTATGAAACCTTTATTTAGAATAAATAAAGAAAACATCGAATAAGTAGTTAGGTATTGGAAAAGAATACTAAAAAAAAAGGTAATGTAATTTAAAGTTACACATACTAGCCTATCCTATTCACAAAATTCAAATAATATTTAGTTCTAAATTCACGGATAAACTAAAATTTTTAAAAAACTTGAAAGTAACGCAATCATAATTAATTATACTCTTTAAATGTTTTGTAGCTAAAAGGTTATAAATAATATCAATTCAAGACCAGGAAAAATAATAATAACCATAAATTAACTGTGTAATTTTGTTTTTAACTCATTATAAAAACATAGGTACATAAATTCAATTCACCTACTTTAAATACTTATAGGAAGTGAAAGTTTAATCTGTTAAAATATAAACACCTTGTACTTCATTAAATAACACTTTATTATGATAAAACCTAAATAAACCATGCACGGAATACACGTCCGCACTTGTTGAGAGTTAGAACAAAAATAGCAGCCTATTGACCCGAATCTCACGCATGCGCTGGAGACGTTAAGCGGGCACCTGCGTGCGCGCAATCTAAGGTGCTGGCCAGACAGAAAAGACGCAAGACAAGGGCGGGGCGCGGATCCGTCGCAGACAGGGCGCCGTCACGACTTTTTAAAATATATAGAAAAGACACGGACCCGTCGCAGGCAGGGCGCCACGACTTTTTATGGCGCGCACTAGAAGCTTTTCCCGGCATTCAACCGTCCGATTTTGATACGACAACATGTCTTCTTCTGAAGATGTACTAGCACTGGTGCATCTCGCTAATATACAGAGGGTTTTTCTCAATTAATTCACAAAACTGAATATTATAAGCTAGGTCGTCACGCATTTTTATGAAAAAAATTATAACAGCTCAAAACATGACGCAACCATTCAGTCTCAAGATGGTACGCGTGACTGTGCCTGTGCGACGCGAGCGAGCGAGCGAGACCCTCCCGGCAGGCATACCACCGCGCGCCCTGTCCTCGCACCCACCGCATCCGTGCCCCGTCTCTCCTGTGTGTTTTGAACAAAAGGCGCAGACGTAAAAGCGTTGCGCCCGCGCCCCGTCTTTTCTGTATGTTTTGCGACGCGACGCTTCTATACATTTTGTATGAAAGGGACGCGGAAGAGACAAATGTCCGCGCCCCGTCTGCGTCTTACGTCTTTTCTGTGTGTCCTGCGCCTAAGGTGCTATGCTGTTACGTGTTTAGGTTTTCGGATAAAGGTGGTGTTGGCAGTCACAGACCAGAACTAAAATAAGCTAGGTTAACGCGATGTGTTTTATGAAGCCGCTAAAAATAAAGAAAATAAAACGTAAAAATTTTACATTCTCTAAACACGAACCTTTATTAGCAAGATATCTTTATTATAAGAATCTGAATCCTCGATTGACATTTAGGGCCTGCATTTTGACTTCATATTAAAATATAAGGAGAGGCCAATGACCAGTAGGTAGTGAACTGATGATGATGAATACTAAAATTCAGAACTTGGTGGTTCTTCTGCTCTATATTTAACTATGTAAATTGAAGTTATTGGTCCATCATCATCTGCCTAGACTTTTCCATTGTAAAGACTTGACTGTCAAAGATCACTGTATGACAGACGGGACGGGGTCTCGGTGTTTTTACAAATTGTCTAGATGACAATTTGTAACAACTTACACTTAGATATAGCCTCTCAATTATTATTGAAGTCATAGGCTATACTCATACTACACGGTTATTTTTCCCTTGCATCAGTTCAGTATAATTCTGTGCAAGTTGTTTACCAAACAACCGGATGGAGCCAATGAAATATGCTTTGTTTTGGTTTTTGAAAATACTGTAATTTGTTTGTCCTCGATTTGAGTAGTACTAGGACTATTCGGGTTGTTGTCGGATCTAGAATATAAATTATTTTGAAATAAGATTGAACATATGGGTGCCACATAATTATCTGACGCGGTGGCGGCGTCGGTGATGTTGAATTTAGTTTCGATTTTTTGTGGTTCGAAGAGTAGGTAGGGTAGGGTAAGAGTAATGCACTTGCCCAAGTCTACAAGAAGTAGATTAAATATTAATTTCCGATTATAACACGGCCCTTATGCTTCAATCGCAATAGGAGATTTCTTACCTCACATATTTATAGAGACTCATTTAACCTAAATTAAATACATTATCTTTTATTTGGCAAACAACTAACATACACAAAAACTATGCACGTAAGTCGTACAAAGTTGTGTAAGTAATATTAAAAATTTGGAATGCAAAGGCGAAAAATAATCAAAGTAGTTTTCCGCAAACAAAAAGGTTATAAATAAAAACTAGGACAGTAAAAGTAATAAGAATACTTAAAAAGAGAACATCAAAGGAAAGTTTTCACATTTTTTCTTACATAACAATAATAGGTCGAGTGGATTGATACGAAAATAATCTCCGTGACGAAAGAAACTTTATGACGGTAGACGACAGATGACATTCTGACAGGTATTGATCACAATTGAATTAGTTTAGTTCTTAACCGCATTAAAAAAATCATAATTGTTATATCGGAATTCGCACGTATATAAATCTTGGCCTTTACACGTGTAAATACAAATATTAGTTTGCGCTTGTAATTTAGCAATTTTATTAGATTTCTAACACGTTATTTTCAGTTTTTTGTGTGAAAAACTTCCAGACAAAAAATTAAAAAAATACATGTATCCGCTGGGGCTTGTGCACCTTAGTACTTTCATACATAAAAATGAAAAGTTATGTATTATATATAATTCCAGTGTCACGATGTTTGTCCGGGATGAACTCCGAAACTACTGAACCGATTTTAATCAAATTTGCACACCGTGTACAGTTTGATCCAACTTGAAAGATGGATAACTTACATCACAAATATAAAAAAAAAATTGAGACCGCTGGCGGAGCAGCGGGAAACAGCTAGGTAGTATGTTATAAATAGCAAAATTATATTTCGGCCGCCATTGAATTTGTTTTTCAATGTCTTTGAAATAAATTCTAAATGTAGGTTCTATAATAATACTGTGTTATCAAAGAAGCCAAGTATGCAAAAGTGAATCCAGGCTACAAAATGCCATGTGGTTTAAATGTTGTCGAGTTAAATACAAGCCAGTTCAGATAGGGTGGTCTTTGGACCATATGGCGCGTTCATTATGAGTTTAAATACTGTAAATTATAACAATGCAATGACTTTGTTATTTTAACAATAAGGAATATTGTATTATACGCATTATCGTCTTAATTTAGTTATTAAATATCAAACTGGTCAGTTTTTTTTTATAAATGCTTACAATTTATTTGGTTTTAATTATACAACGTTAAATTTAGATATAATTATGCATTGTTTATCTTCAAATTCTCTATTTTCGTAGTTCTTTTGATCGAATTATTGGGTTGCCCTCATTATTATTTCTGACTAAACAGACTTTCAAATTTCGTCTGATAAATTACGATCGTTTCTTCAACTTCACTGTTGTTGAAATAAAACTACTTTTTAAACGGATTCTATCGCGGTTTATTTTGATTTTAGTTCCCGACGTTTCAACGCCTCTGCAGGTGTCATAGTCACGGGTAGACTGACTGTTTTTATAAAAGGTATAGTAAAGGTATATTTCTCTATATTTAAGTGGAACCTACATCTTCTTTTTTCCTTTTTTTTTTTAACCCTTAACCACCTACCTGTGGTCTCAGAGACCGCAACGATTTTTCAAATTCAAATATTTCCGCGCGTGAGTGGCGTACGTCAAAGCGCGTTCATGTACCTTTTCTACACACCACTCAGAGTCGCACTAGCGCTCGGCGAGTGTGTACGTGCGCGCGTTTGGCCAGGGTAAGTAAAATAAATTCGCCAGCGGTCTCCGTGACCGCACGTAGGTGGTTGTGTGAAGTTTAGAAGACTGGCAGTCGATTAAAATTCTTGAAAAAGTTGGCTCAACAGTTTACAAAACCGCACATGGAACGTCGTGAAAAAAATGACCGCATTCCGAGAGACATCAAGAACTCTATTCGCCGTATTTTGCAAACTTCTGTTGCCGAAAAACTTGGAAGTTCGTAAAACATGCTTTACGTGTGATCCAAAAAAGAAACGCAAAACGGCTTACCTATGTTTCGTGTGTAATGTACCTATTTGTTTGGAATGTTCGCAAAAATGTGTTGTTACTGCCGCGAAAAAATGTAAAAGTTGAGGCTTTGCAATTTTGTTTAATTTTTTATTTTTTGTTTAGTTTTTTTATTCGATTTTATTTTTAGTATATTCAAATTAATAGAAATAAGAAAAAGAAGTGAAAAATTTAAGTATTTTAGGAAAACGATCTCATTTTCTTAGTATAGTCATTTTTGGTGCCATATTCCTTATTTCATAGATATTATACCATTTTTTTAAGACTTTTAAATTACTTTTGCTAATTTGTGATGCTTAAATAAAGCAATTAAGTATAGACATGCATTTTATTTAACCGAACTTTAATTTCTTATCATAGATCCCAAAATAATCGCAATATTTTATTAGCGGTCTCTGTGACCGCACGTAGGTGGTTAAAGGACAGAAATAGGTGCTAGGTGGTTAAGGGTTAACGACGCACTTCCGCACTGTGGAATTTAATCCTTGTGTCACAGTGGTTTCACAAACATTCTAATCACATGCGCAAAGAACACCCAGACTTGGAACAAGCATTTGTGGATCACACAAATGCTTGTCCCATGCGGGAATCGAACCCGCAGCACGTAATTAGCGTGATCTATACCTACCACTCGGCTATCCGTGCAATCTAAAAGTCGACTTCCAAAGCTTCCTCTTCCATATTATATTGTCTATGATTAGCTTATTGTGTCCTCTTTTAAAATCATATTTCTTATGTATTACAAATAAACAGCTTCGAGTCACACGTTTATCTTTACCTGAATATAGAGTAGGTATGCAAATGTTATTTAAATTTCGTTTGTAAACATTCAAACGTGTTGACCATAGACTGGGGAACGAACTGCAATATAATCATCGCTGACATCTTCAATAATATAACTTGTAGATTTGCTAAAACCCACACGTTTCTACCTAGAATTATTACCTAGTAGGTATAACAAGCTAACAAGTATGATATAACTGTTTAGGAGGTAAGTATATGCTTATGAAGAATTTTGTACGCAATTTTTTTTATAATTTGTCCTAAAAGACACTGACAATTACTGATATCATGTTCTTTTTGTTGCTGCAAAAAGCAAATTCTTATAACTCATCGACAGTTATCTAACTTAAAAATCCTTCCATTTTGGCCTTAACGAGTACAATAAATCTACACTAATATTATAAAGAGGAAGGATTTGTATTTTTGTGTGAATGTTTGTAATGAATAAACTCAAAAACTACTGAACCGATTTCAAAAATTCTTTCACCATTAGAAAGCTACATTCACCCTTAGTAACATAGGCTATATTTGTTTACTAAATAATTAGGTACCGTGGGCGGAGTCGCGGGGAACAGCTACATATAAAAAATAAGTCATCGAATATTCTATTGAGTCTATATTCCAGTCCAGGTTATATTTAACTCAACGGCATTACATAACAATATCTTTTGTTAGGAACGTTCAAGTCTGTATAGAAAGATGTTTAGTTCGTAATAGTGCTTAAGTGACAGGAGAGAATCTTATCGCCCACATCACACCTACAGGAATCACGACTTTACAATAAGAAAATTACAGATACATATATACAAGTTGTTGATGGTAAATACCTATCATCGGTTTTTGGAAGGTTAATCAATTTTCAAAGCGGCAACCTAATGGTTAAGGTGTTGGAGTTGCAGTCATGTGGTTGCCGGTTTGAATCCCACTCATAGCACTACCGACGTGAACCCACTCGCAATACGAGCATTTGAGCTTAAGAGGGGTTTATCTTTATACACTGAACTATGAATAATAGTAGTAGGTACTAGTATTTAGTAAGATTTTCAAAAACAAAAAAAAGTTGCCCAATTTCCTGATCTTTACTGTGATTGGTTGATCAAAACACACAGGTGACAGGTGGTCAAATAATTTATTTGTTAAAAATTATAATTATGTCATAGGCATTACTAATTGATATTTAATAGTCGTTCTAATAAAAACAGTCTAGTAATTGGTAAAGTAATTAATAATATCTTGGGCCAACTCACATTCGGCCTGATCCCAAACTAGGCAGAGCCTTTACTATGGCAACTAGACAACTGATAAACATACTTAAGTATATATTTCTTAATACATACATATTAAACTTAGGTAAATTAAGTCACAGAATAAATGATCGTGCTCATCATACAAAGATATGTCCTCGGTGGGAGTAGAACCCATGACCTACGGTTTAGCAGTCAGGGTCACTAACCACTAGAATATAGGCCAGTCATGAAATTGACAGTTTTATTTAGGCGGTATTAAACCCGCCAATACCAGCGGGGCAAGAATAAAGATCTAATGTTTTTCCAGATGTTTCCCATTTCGACTTGTTGTATACGAGTATCAGACAAAATTGCAAATTCTAAGTAGGTTTGAAGGTAAACATGCGAAGACATTACCTCAACACTGAGTTCATGTGACGTCACTGCCCATGTCATGGCGAAACAGGTTTGGTTTCGGCGAGCCACCGAGGTCACGTAAGGTCACGCCGACAGTGACCTCAAGCGGTTCCGTATGGACATCACGCATCAGGAAAGATGCGTTTGCTACTGATAAACAATTGCTTTTCTAGGAAGTAGGAATTTAATAAATTATTAGGTGTTTTACCCGGATGCAGCGAAGCCCAAAGTTTCATGTATTTTTAAGATGAACTTATATTTTTATTAATTAGATACAAATATTTCTCTATCTATCTACTTCAAGTGACTGGAAGCATTGACTATAAATGCAGAGAAAAACATTTTTTTTACTCAGATAGACGAAATTTTATACCAATAAGTTCAATCGTTCTTGCCTAATCTACAATCGACGGAATAATGCTTCCCTGCCTTCTGTATAATTAGTACTAGAAAGTTTAGGAAAAAAAAACTGAAAGTAACTAACTTTTTGCACAAGGAATAACAAAAACACTAAAACTCTTCGATTTTAAAGTGTTTGAAAGAACATTAATTGGCAGACACTTTCACTGGCCTTCGGGGAACTGATAAAAATAAACTATTAATCAAATAAAATAACGTTAATTTGTTTAAAATTGTCTATAGAACAATTTGTGTTCTCTTATGTTAGTTAGAGACTTAATTATAAATTTGAATATTAATTCTGAACATATCACTACACAAAATCGCATATTATTACATATTTGATTCTTAAATTCCAAATTTCGTTTTAAGTATATAAAAAAACTACTTGCATGACATTACCTTATTTACACAAAAAAAAGGAGTATGTGTTCTTAATAATTACCCTAGAATTAGTACCTATATTTCTAACTAGCTGTTGCCCGCGGCTTCGCTCGCGCGTAAAGTTAAGAGTTTGGATAAACTTTTAAAATGGTGGCAAATTTTTGGTCAGACAAAACTTGAGAATCATTAACACGAAAAGACGAAGAAGAGTCACATACAATGCTCCGAATTCAAAGTAAGTAGCAGGATTATGTTATGGAATCAGAAGCAACGAAGGTACCATAAAAATAATACCTTGCAACCCCTATTTCACCATCTTAAGGCGTAGATATCTAAAATCGCAAAAATATGTTTCATTTATTTCTTACCAAAAACCCGAATACCAAATCTTATGTATCTCTCTTTGAAAATGACGAATATCGTAAAAAAACTTCAAACTCCTATTGCACCCCCTTAAAGGGTAGATTTCCAAAATCTCGGAGATACGTCTTATTTATTTCTAACTCATAATCCTATGAAATTTAATGTGGCTATCTATGAAAACTACACAATTCATATACCTACAAACTTCCAACCCCTATTTTACCCTCTTAGGGGTAGATTTTCAAAATTGCTGAAATACGTCTTTATTTATTTCTATCGAGAAGCCCGTATACGAAATTTCCATATAAACTTTCATCCCCTATTTAACACCCTTAGGGGTTGAATTTCGAAAAATCCTTCCTTATTCCTTGTTTACATTAAATAGGAAACCTCTGTGCAAAATTTCAGCTATCCAGGTTCAAGGGTTTGGGCTGGGCGTTGATGAGTCAGTCAGTCAGTCAGTCAGGCCTTGTCTTTTTATTTATACAACAACAACAACATGTAACAAAAACCCTGTCCAATCCCTTAGACTCGGTATTATTCGGTATCGTACTGCGAACACATATACGTAGCTATTAAATGATTGGAGATTATTTATTTTCCTAATTGAAAATAATTAAATCAAAATAAAAACTGATCCAAGGCAACAGCAACACTGACCGCTCCTCAAAGTTCATGTACTTACTACCCGTAGCTTTGTGTCAAAGAAGCCGCCTATGCGAGACGGTTCATGAACTGTACCACGAATACGCCATTATTGGATCTAACAGGGGTTTTGTTACATGTTGTATACAGATATACCATTGTCATCGAAAATCAGTCCTAAACTGTTACCGCCTTGACCGCGTGAAGTTTATGCTATTTTATAATTATACAGTGTAATTAGTGATAGCTTTGATTTCCAAGTCAGATGTTTCAAATCTTCGAATTTTATAAGTGAACAGGAAATGCCCATCAGACCGAACAACTTTTGCTAAGACGTCATTCCTATATGTGTTATGGTGTAGCCGGGCTCTTGGAGTTCGACAACAGGTGTTCCAGATCTTGAATTTTTATACGTCAACAGAGAGTGCTCATCAGGCTGAACAACTCTTGCTAAGACGTCATTCCTATATGTGTTATGGTGTTGCCGGGCTCTTGGAGTTCGACAACAGGTGTTCCAGATCTTCAATTTTTATACGTCAACAGAGAGTGCTCATCAGGCTGAACAACTCTTGCTAAGACGTCATTCCTATATGTGTTATACTGTAGCTGGGCTCTTGGAGTTCCACATCAGGTGTTCCAGATCTTCAAATTTATTCACTCAGCAGAAAATGCTCATCACGTGGAACAATTTTTGCTATGGTACCATTTTTGTATCTCTTATAGTTTAGCTGGTCTGTTGCGGTTCTGCATCAGGTATATACTTTTCCGGGATAAAAACTACCCAGTGTGGTGCCCAGGATATTAAGGAACAATTATACCAAGTTTCATCGTAATCGAACCGGTAGTTTTTGCGTGATGCCTGAACAAACAGACAGACAGACAGACAGACAGACAGACAGACAGACAAAAAATTTTTTAATCACATTTTTGGGTTCGGTGTCGGTCTAGTAACACCCCCCGCCATTTATTTTTTTAATACTTTAAATGTACAGAATTTTCACTTCTACAGATTTATTATAAGTATAGACTAGAATTAAATTATTCCAACTTAGACAAGTCAAGTTATAAGTGTCCAAGACAAAAAGACATTTACTTAAACTTATTTAAATCAAGTATCCTTGATAACTTAAATAAATGTATCTTAAATGTTATTGCAAGGCAAAGATTTATTATTCACGATCATACTCCGACAAAGGTCATGCAGTTTGACCTCTCGCGAAATAAAAAATAAACCCTCGGATAAGGAAATTATGAGGTTTCCTTTTAACGTTGGTACTTGCTCACTGAACTTTTGCTCAATTATTGTTTCATTAAAACGTGTAAAGGTCAGAGGTTAATCTGATAAAAGTTTGCATAATCAAAATATTAAAATAATGTTTAGGATTATACTACTAATATTATAAATGTGAAAGTGTGGATGTTTGGATGTTTACATGTTTACATGTTTGGATGTTTAGATGTTTGGATGTCTGTTACTCAATCATGCAAAAACGGCTGAACGGATTTGGAAATGAGAGAAATTTGGTATGCATATATAGCTTTTGATATTGAAAAGAACATAATATCACAGTCTTAACATCATACAGTCGTTCGACGAAGACGTCTAGACAGGGCAATCGTGCGGGGTGCGAGGGGCGAGACGGGGGAAGGGCGCTCCCGAGCTGCATACATTACCGTGTTAGTAGCTCGGGAGCTAACTTTCAGGGCTATCTGGTGTTAGTTTAGTTCTTTTTGTTTCAATAAATATAAAATAATTTTATTAAAATGGGTGCCAAGAAACCAAGATGGCGTCGACGACAATTTGCAAATTTTTCGTCATGGGTGTCATTTTCATGATTCCCGAGGTCGCTAAAACGACTATGGGGTCGAAATTAAAACCCAAGATGGCGCCGAGGAAATTTTGCAAATTTTTCGTCATGGGTATCATTTTCATAGTTCCCAAGGTCGCTAAAAACGATTATGGGGTCGAAATTAGAGTCCAAGATGGCGCCGATGACAATTTGCAAATTTTTCATCATGTGTGTCATTTTCATGGGATCCGAGGTCGCTAAAAACGATTATGGTGTCGAAATTAGAATCCAAGATGGCGCCGAGAAAAATATAATTTTTTTTCATCATGGGTGTCATTTTCATGGTACCCGAGGTCGCTAAAAACGATTATGTGGTCGAAATTGGAATCCAAGATGGCGCCGAGAAAAATATAAATTTTTTTCATCATGGGTGTCATTTTCATGGTACCCGAGGTCGCTAAAAACGATTATGGGGTCGAAATTGGAATCCAAGATGGCGCCGAGGAAAAATTGCAAATTTTTCTTCATGGGTGTCATTTTCATGGTTCATGGGGTCGCTTAAAACGATTATGGGGTCTAAATTAGAATCTAAGATGGCGCCGAGAAAAATATGCATTTTTTTGTGATAAGTCATTTTTAAGATTTGCGAGGTCACTGAAAATAAAAATGAGGTCAAGCTTTCACGGAAATGTCTATCGCGCAAGAGTCCTGATCCAAGATGGAGGACATTTTTCTAAATGAAATTACATGTGTTCGTCTCAATCTCAATCTAGAATTTTTGCATGTGAGACCATAGACGAAGCACATTTGCATAATAGTTACTGTTTTACAAAATGTGTATCTCGCTATTGTTAATATTATTGTAACAATATTTATTTTTATTTATTTTAGATAAACGTTAGGTATTATTAAATAATAATGACTATTAAGTAATGTTGAACAAAAATAAATTCGATTTTTTTTTTATTAGGTATATATTTTTTTATTTATTTTATATCAACATTATCTATACTTATAATATTATTAAATAATAATTATTAAATAATATTGATCAAAAATAAATTTAAATAAATATTGTTAACTTGAGACAACCCTGGCTGTTGCGACAATTTCTACACATTGTCGGCATTTACAAGGAGATCAAAGGCGTCGTCCTACTGTATGTTTTTATACTGTGATAATATGCTACCTTTTATCCCGATTCGTTAAGTAGTTCCCGAGGGGAGTTTTTACGAGCTAAGCCGTGGGCAGACAGCTTTGAAATTTGGTATTTTTCTCTATTACAGCGGAAGCTATAGCACGGGTGAAAATTTAATTACATTTTACATTTCTTTTTGGACCAAATTCTGAAGTCCACGCAGACGAACTACGAAGTCGCGGGCAAAAGCTAGTAATACTATAAAAATAGTAATTTTATAAACACAATGTTTAAGGACAACCTTTCTGTATATGTTTGTTTAAGTAAATTATGATAACTAAATATAAACTGCAATCGTTAAATAAAAGTATAAATTTTATAGTAGCTATTTAAAACGAACGAAGTAAATAAACGAATGAGTGTCAGGCACCTTACGCGTTAATGGAAGATTCCGTAGTTATTATTATGATTACCATATAACATATTTTGATTCATAATTATATATTTTATGTGGCCTAGCAGTTCAATGACCGGATTCGCATGCGCATGGTTGCAGGTTCGAACCGAGGCAAGTACAATTTGACTTTTTCAAAGTTATAAGTACTTTCTTAATCATTCTAAGACATCATTGACAAGTGGTTAAGGAAAATATCATGAGGAAACCTGGATTCTAAAAATTTTAATCTGAAATCGCCAACCCGCAGTGAGCAAGCGTGGTGATCAATGCTCATTCCTTCTCTATATGGGAAAGGCCTGTGCCCAGTAGTGGGATGTTTACAGTCCGATATTATATAACATATTTTTAATTTTCAAATTTCCATGTATTTCTTTCTTTTCAATTAAATTATAATTATAATCATATTATGTAAAATAATTAAACCATAATATCAAACAGGCTATTAAGTAAATTAAAATATAAAAACAAAACAGGAAAAATACTAGCTCGATTAAATTTGGGTTTATAATTTTACGACGGAACCATAACATTTTTATTTTTCGAACGTACCCGATCACGCTCTCTGATTGGTCGAGTGAAAGTGAGAGCGACATCTATTCAGTGACGTGACGTAACAAATCGGCCAGTCCGCTCTGGGTTACAATTTTAAAGTTACAACAGTATTGGCTAATGAGTGTCTCAAGATTCGTAGACTAGGCCGTTCTTTTGTGTTATTAATAGTCCTTAACGAATATTGTGATTACATGGTGATTGGTAACCTAACACTCGATATATTGCGACGTTGTGAAGATAAATATGTATGTCACGCAGAATCTAAATAAAGGTTATCTAGAACATTGGCATTTTTATCAAAAATAATAATTCTTGGAAAATATTAAACGTCATTGCAAACGATAGTTTTCTATCTATACAGGATTATTTTTTATGGAGTGCGTATGGACGATTTTCTTATAAACATAAGTCACGTGACCTGTCACTTTGTATGAATATTTCATTTTCAATTTTAAGATTTCGACCGTTCTTTGGGAAAAGTTTCTCAGTTTTATGCACCTGAATACCTCGTTGAATATACGGACTCCATAAACAATAATCCTGTATAGAGTAAACGATAGAGTTAGAGTTCTACATAATAATATGTCTAATTTATTTAGCTACTTAAATCATTTTTTTCAATACACTAATTGTCAGCGTTCGTTGAATATAGGTACTACTTAGGCCCAGTTTTTTTATCTCTAGTTAACTTAACCAATGGGTAAAAATGATAACTAATGGTTTAAAATTTTGGTAAAACGCGTTTTGTTTGTCTATCAAAAAGTCAAATAAGTTGGAGAGTTAATTACTAAGTTCGTTTCAAACTTAATGGCGGCTGTGAAGTTAGTTACACACTGCGCAGTACCTCAGCCCGCACCCCCGCTGTTGCATGAATTTATTACTGCGCAGCGACTCGCCTCATATTCACAGCCGTCATTAAATAAGTTTGTATCGCACTGTACTGGCAAAGTATAAAAAAAAACACCGTTTACATTACAGGAAAGGAACTTAGTTTCCTCATGCAAGTGTAGTTCTAATTCTGACATACTTACAATAATTAGGTGAATATTAAATTTCTGTCTGTCGAAAACAGTAGTTTAATAGTAGGTAGTTTGGGTGCCGACAAAAAGATCCGTTGAATCAAAATTTGTATTCCTATCGATCCTGGTCGCGTTTATTTCCCGTCTAGAGGTCTTTGAACCTTCGTTAAATTTACGCACACTGTACCCTGAATAATAATACAATTTGCATACTTAAAGAAAGGGTAAAAGGAGGAGGGGCTCGTGGCTAAGTGTAAGCCGTACGGTTTGACCGATAATAAAGGTTAAGCCGCGCTCGCCGCGGTTGGTCCGTGGATGGGTGACCATTTGTAAACATACCGAGACCCCTCCGTGCCTCGGAAAGCACGTTAAGCCGTTGGTCCCGACTGTCATACAGTGATCTTTGACAATCGTTAAGTCATTACAATTCTGACAACCAGTCTTACTATGGAATACTGTATTACCTAGCAATAGGTTGTGGAGGTCAGATAGGCAGTCGCTCCATGTAAAATACGGTATTCAGCTAAATCCGGTAAGATTGGAAGCCGACCCCAACATAGCTTGGGAAAAGGCTAGGCAGAAGAAAGACAGGGTAAAATGAGATAGATGGCCGAATCGAGCATTTGTTGTCACTTTCACAGAAAATATGGCGTGAATTTTTGATAATATGTTTATTTTTATGCTGTGAACGCGACATTTTCCTGTCAGCGCATTTCGTTGCTGTTACATGTTTTTATACCGTTACGTTTGTTATAGTTTTATATTACTTTTAATCTTCGGTATTAAATTGAAGCCCGTTTTATGACGTTTCACTTTCTCCCAGTATCCTCATACCGCAATTATTACTGTATTCAATTGACCATTGAGATTAATATTAAAAAAATTAAGAACTTTTTACTTCATATAAAATTACATTACTACCTAAAGATACTCATGTCTGTACCTAAAGGTTTGAATATACTTTTCGAACGAGTAAAGGCAGTAAATACAAGACCAAAAAATCCTTACGTCATGTACAGTCAACAGCAAAAGTAGATGATGAATTAAGTTTATAACTTTTGGAGTCAAAACTGATCACGAATATACGGCAACTGTACTAGTAAGTAATAATGTTTGGTATAATTAATAATATCTTGGGACAACTCACCCACACATGGCCATCTGATTCCAAACTAGGCAGAGCCTGTACTATGGTGACCAGACAACTGATAAACATACTTATATATTTATAAATACATACATATTATAGATAAATTACACCCAGACACAGAACAAATGATCGTGCTTATCACAAAGATTTGTCCTGGGTGGGAATCGAACCCACGACCTCCAGCTTAACAGTCAGGGTCTCTAACCACTAGCTTAAAAATCACTATCACATACTTTTGAATCACTTCGACGCCACAGTTCTGATGCGAACTCGGTTCATTAGTATTGAATTTCTGTTTTTGATCATCTACTTTTGCTGTTGACTGTACCAGACCTGACATAATATGAGCATGAAGCTCAAAAAACTTCTGAGAGGTAAAATAACTTGCAATACAAGTTGTCAATATTCGCGCAACATACGCGAGAACTACGTGCTCAGAAATGCTTTATTGGCACATTTCTGCAATACCGTGAAAGGAAAATGTTACACAAATCATCTGTACAGAACAATATCTAAAGAAATACATATGTTTATGAACGCTGTAAACTAGCGGTCTTAACATAAATCCATACTTTAATAGAATAAACAATGTTAAAAAAACACTTCCTAAAATCAAAATAGACCGCGATACAATACGTTTAAAAGTAGTTTTATTTCAATGTTTAATATTCGCGTAAACCACAGAAAACAAAATGTATAAAAAACGTCATCGATGAAAAAAAACAAGTTTTCGAGTCCATTATAAATGTAAGCAGGTACATCTCTATTCCCCAAATCCGCCTGATCAACAGCTGACAACGTCTTTGTTCTTTAATTAAAATGTAATAAGTCGGGACGGTTCAATCGAAATGTCAGCGCATCCCTTGGGTATCGCCCACGCCCAACAGTGGCCGTGAGCGTGGGTTTGACGTATTAAATGTAGATCGCAGCACCTGGGGTAAGCTCTTCGCGATGTCGGTACATCTGATATGGAAGGCTCTTGATTATACTGTGACCTAGAT
The DNA here is from genome assembly GCA_950381575.1 of Plusia festucae. NCBI lineage: Eukaryota > Metazoa > Arthropoda > Insecta > Lepidoptera > Noctuidae > Plusia > Plusia festucae. Next base: position 4,311,388 of record OX494456.1, on the reverse strand, counting down.
TTAAATACCTTTTTTTTGGTGTTGTTAATTAGATTTGAACAAAGCATGTTGTGAAATGTTTTATATGTAAATGAAAATCTCATTATTTTATATTTTTTGTCGCAAAGCAGTCCTTCTGCTACACGTAAGTCTTTTAAAAATAAATATGGGCGAGCTTTTTAATCATTACCTGCCTTATAACTTGAACTGAAGAACAAAAATTATAGGACAACAACATCACCATCAACAGGAGTCACCAAGGTTATAAAATATAGATAAATAATAACAAATGTATAGGTTGGCACGCGACAGTAATGACGATCTATGGCCGACATAAATCATAACAGCTTCACCAGCAAAGCGATACCAATGTAACTCACTGACGCCTCGCAAAAAAGACGTGTTAGTTATAAGTGAGTTTTATCACGCGAATTAAGAACATTGTAAAGAACTCTTTTTTTACATCATGTAATAAATATAGTTCATGTATGGTAGATATTTGAGTAAGTATATTTTGCTCAGTAATTTGGTTTTTTAACACTTAGGTATTTTATGACTAGTTTCTACTTAATACAAAAACAGACACTGTTCGACTAACTCATACTGCCACTGAAAAAGGGCTTGTTGAAACAACAATCAATCAATTAATAATGTCTTTGTTTATTAGTGTGAGAGGTAAACAAGTCAATAATAATAGTTATGAATCCAATAATAGTTGCAATAATAAATAGCAATGAATAGGATTTCAACCTCTTGACTGATAAGCGGTTTATTATATGTCTTATAAATAACTACTACAATTAAACGAAAACAAAAGAAAATAAACAGCTTTTTCAAAGTTTTCGCATCCGAATTGAAAGTTCCAAAACAAATCCAGCCCTTAGACGTGGTACATTTAATTTTATACAATCGTTATCGCTGATCGAATCGCTCAAATGTATGAAAGTGACAAGTCTTAGTCACGTGACTTATCGAAGAGAATCATTTCCATACATTTAATGTCATTTAAGCGATTGCTATCATCGTTAACACTTGTCTTGAAGAATGCAGGAGTCTTTTGGCTGAAAACTGAAACGTCAATCAATTTGAAGCCGCCTTTAAGTCTCATGCTGTATTTTGGGGTTTGTCTTCTTCTTCCTAGCCTTTTCCCAAGCTATGTTGGGGTCGGCTTCCAGTCTTACCGGATTTAGCTGAATACTATATTTTACATGGAGCGACTGCTTTGTATTGTACATATTAAGTGGTTTCATACATAACAGTATTTTAAACAGAATTGAAACTGACACCGGAAAAACGAAACTAGATAATCTAAACTTTGTTATTATCTAAAATTTACTTGCGGAAAGAGGAAAGATAGTCCATTTTCTTGCAGTGGGACAGATATAGATTTATTTATTGATCTAAGCCCAGCAATGGTTCAGTGATGAGCAAAAAAATAAGATTAGATATTACAGCAATAGTTTTATTTCCTCAACAGCGGCGAAGAATATTTCGCAAAGTTCAGCGTTTCCGTAGTAATGAAATCGTGCATTATAATAATCACGATGCACGGAAAACTGTCTCATTTAAACAATAGTTCGTAAAACCGTTAATAGTGGTACACAATGGACCATGATAAGCTAAATTCGTCGTTTATTTCTTCATTTGTAAATAAACTTGAATAATGGGTAAAGTTTGACGACTTGACGAAATTTTGAGTTTAATTATTATATATTGTGTTGTGTTATGTTTTTCGAAGTGCATACTTCGTGTGAAAGTTCCGACGTTATCTTACACATACAAATCTTGTTTATCAATTTATGATTCTTATATTTGCCAACGCACACCTTCAATGATAAAAAAATACCTTTGAAATTAATACGAAGTCTCACGGACATAAATAACAACATTGCTAATATCTACTTCCTTAATAATATTATAAATGCGAATGTAACTCTGTCTGTCCGTGTGTTATGCAATCACGCTTAAACTACTGAACCGATTTAAATGAAATTAGGTACAGAGATAGTATAAAGACTAAGAAAGGATATAGGATACTTTTTGCCGCTATAACCGATATCCACGCGGGCGGAGTCGCGGGCTACAGCTAGTTTAATATACTTGTTAATTTCATGCAAAGTGGGTCAAAAATAACCATCCAAAACACCCATAAAACCACAAACTAGAAACTCATTTCACAAGACCAGTAAAAGGTAATTTGATAAAGGGAAAAATGAATTATGTTCAGTGAAAGTCACGGCACGTACCTACCTAACAGGATTTTTAATTAACTGAAGGACTTTCTTTGAGATAGGCAGGCCTGATATCAGAGCCTTAGCAAGCGACCTTATGTAATGCTTTACTATTTAAAGAGAACAATGGTCTTGATAAAAGAATAATAGAAGTGAGATCAAAAAAGGCAAACCTGGAAGCGATATGGTGCTATAATTATTGTCCGCCTACGAAACAGCCGGTGTTCTATTGTACAAAATTTTAATGGAAAAACGAAAAATATGAAGGTATTTTTTCATTGTAAGCTACCAAACGATTTGAATGAGAAATTTTAGACACTCCAAACAATGTAATTTAAACTTAAAGCAGGTTAAGCTTGGGATAAACGTTATATCCCAAAGGAAAAACCAATGAATAATTATGCAATAAACTTTTACAGATTTCTAATTGAAAGTGTACTCTATTCATATTCATACACGAACCAAATTGTGTCATCATTGTTTGTTTTCCTTATTACCTTTGTCACATATAACGTCACTATTCAAATTGTTTATTTTTTCATAACTCTGCTAATTACCTCTAATGAACCCCTTAGTCTTGATATAAAAACGGAATTCGCACTAAGACAACAGAATATAAACCACATTTTTCACAGCCAACCGTAACTAGTTTATTTATGGGATAGACGACATCATTATAAGCTTGAGTGGACTTCTATAATACGCCTTACGTCACACATGACGAGATAAAAATAAAGTTGACGCTAATATGTGAACTTCTAACACAATCTGTTTCCCGCAGATCCGCCCGCGGTCTCGGAAAATATAATATCGCCTATGGCATCTGGGGAAAGTGTAGCTTCCCAACAGTGGAAGAATTTTTCAAACCGGTGCAGTAGATTCGGAGCCTATTCAATACAAACAAATAATCAAATCTTTCTTCGTAATAATATTAGAATAGATTGTATGTATTTGACGACCTCCGTGGTCGAGTGTCGTACACACCGGTATTCAAGGTGTCGGCAGCTCTGAACTCCTGGGTTTGATCCCCGGACGGGTCAATGTAGAAATACACTTTTCAACATTTTTACGGGTCTGGGTGTTTGTGATACCTTCGCTGTCACTGATTCCATAACACAAGTGCTTTAGCTACTTACTTTGGATTCGGAGCAATGTATGTGATGTTGTATGTATGAGAAGATGTATCCTTAGTGAAATCTTTGGTAATGTTTATTTCAAATCAGAATCAATGTTTCAAAATGATCAGTATCAGTGATAATATACTTGGAAACTTGTCGATGATCGGTTCTTAGCTAATCAGAATCAACTGAATAGAAAAGTTAAACAATATAATAAAGCAACTGAAACAAACAATTTCAAACTTTTAACAAACTTCCCACTGCGAGTTATGAAACAGAGCTCAATCACGAGGATTTGAAACATTGACAATTTCGTAACCAAAGGTTACAGAATTAAATGAAAAATCATCACGTTTGTTGTCCAAACAGACTGCCTATTTTTTTCAAAAGCCATTTATTTGAAACTCCCACAGAGCGAGACGAGATTGTATTATTAAAAACTGGCGAATAAATGAACAAAAACAGTTTCCGTATTAAATGGCAGACGTTTTATTCTGATGTTGACTTCAAGATGTCGCAGATGAACGATTCTAGAAAACGAAACTCACATGACTTTTAAGGAAATATCTTAAGAATATTCTAAGATTATAAATACAACAGTAACACGCAAAGACAATAAATAATAATGGCTATTATAAGATACTTAAGTATCGATTTAAAAGTAGAAGGAAATTTTTAATTAAAACCATATCTTATAGCTTATAACGGAGTTTTCTTGGCGCGGATACCCCATAAAGGAAAAGAGCGTGACGACAAATCAATTAGCAATATGAAACTTAACATGGATGTAGAATTACACCATATAAGCGAACGATCTGAGCCGACTCCATAAAACACGCGCTAACTACAGTATTTAAAACAAAAACATCAATTTGTTGATGGGAAACCACTAATTACGGGAGAAACAAGGAGAAAGCATGTACAAGAAAAACGTCATGTCCAAGAGTTGATTGAACTGATTGCGAAGACGCGTGAACATGTCTTTCAACTTAGGAAGATCCGAGAGAACCTAACAATTACATCCATGATACCAAGTAATGCTAAACATTTCAAATTTACTTGACGACAGTAATTATCAAGGCTTCCGAGATCAAAGGTCAGCTACAGAAATTATTGTATGTATTATTAATGTAATATTAGCAATTCTGACAGTGTTGTCTGAGATCCCAGATGGAACTAGGCATCTATAATTTGTCGGACATAAAGCTGTAATTCTAAAGATGTTTACAAGCGTATTTTTTACGAGTTCTGAAGTACAATCGTTATAATTTCGTTAAAAACTTTCAAAGAAATGTTTAGGGATTCTTTACGCCGAAATCTTGGAGGTAACTGAGCGGTAAATACTTGGAAGCCGCCTTTTGTTGATGTAATCTGTTTTAGAAATTGTTCGTGTCGAAACCTCAAAAGGGATCGTTCTATCAAAAGGAATTATTGATATTGAGATAGTACGTTTACCAAGACTTGTTTACTTTCTGTGACCTAATAAGAACGGGTGGATCAGGAAGTATTTTAGTGCACGTACGGTTTATCATTTCATCTTATAACTGCCCTATTTATGACTTCAGTTATTTTATCTCATATCCTATCGATTTTGGAGATAAAAGGTTCTGATAAATCGTGAGAAAATAAATACTGAACTTATCATTTTGCATGATATTTTTGAAATACATTTTCATATAAAATACAAACGGGGAAGTTAGATGTAACCAAAATTGTTTTTCCATCCTATTTCCTACGCCTTTAAGAGAGCGATAGAGATATTTTTATCTTCATTGAATATTTTTTTATTTAAATTTAATCACATGTTTTCATAACAGGTATGAGATAATATACGGTTCATTATTCGTATTTATAATAGATTCTTATAATAACACGGTTAATTAACAATTTATGCATGTGTTTTCACTTTCAACTATTTGATTTTGTGTGATACCGGATCTCAAGGTAATTTACTGCTGAGATACAGCTTCCTACTCAAATCTTATTTTGTGCAAGTGAGTGACGCATTCGGTTTTAACATTAATCTCAGCTTGATTTCCTTAATAACGTCCATTAATGAAAGAAAAAAAAACTTGTATTCTGAATCTAGAATCAAGACAATAGCCTGGAAATCGGAGAACGAGATGAATTGAAAAATCATCTAACTGGAACGTCCTTACTTCAATCGAGAATAATTACAATTATAAAATAATTAAAGAAACATAAAATAAGAAACCTACATAAAAAAGAGTCAAAGCGCGTGACGATGGCTGAGGAAAAAATACACTTGAGAATCTCCTTTTTTGCAACACAACACTGCTAACCTTGGTAAGTCCCAAGTGTTTGATCACAAAATTTGTTTTTGCACTGTGGACACTTCACTAGCTACTGACGTAGACGGCGGCACGGCCCGCCGACTGATCGATTCGCGAATTTCCGAAACACGGACGCGTGCGGCCCCTCTGAACGGCCGTGAGCGACTGGCGTGGCGCATGCGTACTCAGCAACGCGCCGCTTGAGAGAAAGCAACACTCTTGCGCACAAAACGGATACAAGTAAATATTAAAAGCGCTGTTTTTGCTGAAAGACCGAAAGAAATGCTTTCTAAGAGACGGTCAGTTTCTTTGCTCGATGAACAGTAAACACGTACATATTGATAGGGGAAAAGCAGATATGTGCAACAAGTAATCCGGTGGGTTATTGTAATATTGTAAACAACATGGTATGTGCCGGTATGAGCGTACATGATGCTTAATTTTGACAAAGAATAATAAAGTTAAATGCTTATGAAGCTGTGTTAAGCGTTTGCCATCTGGTGTCCGGTCCACATTTACGTGAGAAGCCTTAAAACATGAGCATACCGGCCACCTGTCGCACGACTCGAGTGTTTGTGCGTCATGTTATAACAAACAGCCTGGAACAGCTGTGATTCAGGGTACAATAGAGCCTCAAGGTGATATGTTTGCACGAAGGTCAATGGCACGGCGACAATAAAACTGATGACACTCAGCACGTTCACAATCACCGTAATTACAGAAATTATTTTCAAGACATTATATACAGACTTGTCACACAAAAAGACTTGAATATATTTATAAACCAAAGTGTAATTCAGATGATATTGTGGTACCAGTCACCATATTGGCACAGAAAGACCAATAAACAAATATTACGAAGCCTCAATCTATAGATCAGTAAGTGAACGTGTGCGGACGCAAGGTCGTTGTGAACCGGTCCTACGGTCCGAGCGCGACTGTACAGTATCGCATTTTAATAACATTGTACATTTTATTGACCAACATAAACTATGCCTGGCGACATATTAATTGTTTTCTTTTGTTTATTGTTTAATTATTTACAAACGTGTTTTTGATTTGAGTTACGACGGCGTCGTTTTGATCAGAATTTTCCACGATTCAGAGTTTTCATAATCAATACATAAGGACCAAAAAGTTGTCCTTATAATCACACACGATATTTTAAACTAAAGCTAATTTAAATATAAAGGATGTCGTTAGTCAAGCCTATTAACAGGTGATATGAGTTGTATATAATTAAGTTCGCTTATGCGGCGCCGGCGCAGCCAAGTTGACCCACTACTACAGTTACCCGTTTGGGTAGTCACCGTACAGAGCGAGACTTTAGATGGACAGCCATTCGAGTTTATAAATAAACTACTCGTTTGATTTTTAAAACAGGTGTAGCTTCACCTGCAAATATTTCTTTAGTATAAAACTAGTCTAGTTCACTATGCATTATTTGTTGTTTGTGTTCTAAAGAGAGGTTAGCTCGGTAGAAATATGGTTAGTCATTTTTAATTGCAACTCAGAAATGTTATTGCACAGAAATACCCAATAACTTGATATATCCGACCAGTTCACAAAATATTATGTAATGAAATATTAATTGATTTGAGGATTTTTAATTAACATTACATGTTATAGTTGTGTCGAGTATTTTATCTGAGAGTTCATAAATTTGTTGATAGTTGATGTACCTACGCGCATATTATCGATAGATATAATGTATTAAGATAAAGAATGCTGTATGAAAAGTACCATTAGTCACGCTTCTTGGATCTTATCAAACGTTTTTTCTTATTTTTATCCGACTGCACCAGAAGGAGGGTTATGTCTTCCACACTTCAACAACTATGTTTATGTTTAAAATCATATACATAGAAATTATATAAATATTATTATATAATATTTATAATTTCATAGAAATAATAGAAAAGTAAGAAAGTTAACGGCAATGCTTTCTTGTCGGGCCTGTTGGTCTAGTGGTTGGTGACCCTGACTGCTAAGCCGGAGATCGTGGTTTCGATTGCCACCCAGGACAAATCTTTGTGTGATGAGCAAGATCATTTGTTCTGTTTCTGGGTGTTGTTTATCTATAATTTGTATGTATTTATAAATATATAAATAAGTATTTTTATCAGTTGTCTGTTTTCCATAGTACAGGCTGCATGACACTTAAAAGCAGCATCAAACTGATTGACGTTTCGGTATTCTGCCATTAGTTACATATTTTAGAGTCCATTTGTGTAATCAGAAAAAAATATGGTCATAAATAGTACCAACGGCTTATATCTACAGAGCTTTTGAATACCTTTAGGTCATAATAAAAGCTCAAAAACATTTTAGGGATTATTTCAGATACCAATTTAAAAATCAGATTTTCTCACAAATTTTTACCACCATTAACAATGGTCACCAAGACAGGTACTACAATGCCCCATCGAAACGCTACACGAAGGAACGCTAAGTACAAGCTCGGATCCCCTCGTCTTCCCTCGCTTCGCCTTGCTGTCGCTACGCTTTGTGCCTGTTTTCAGACACGAGTCAAAAGACGTAGGGGAGTAGACGTAGCGGGCAACTAAATAAAGCGATATTGTGGATGGTTAGCACTTCTACAGCAGCTTCCACTCACCAAGACTCGTGCCGAGAGCCTCTAGGGGGTGCCTCGCGAGCGACAAGATGGGGCACAACATCGACCTATATATTTTAATTTAAAACACATAATATTAACACAGACATTAGACTGTTTTAATAAAGTGTATCATAGACTAATATGCACTCACAATTCCGTCAGTTAAGACAGCAGTTAATTCCCTACTGTATACCGGTCGCGTTCTACTAAACCGTAGTGGACGGTAACCGCTGCATGTTAACGGCGCGTGCTTTGATCCGACTTGCAAGTGTAATTTACTCCACTAACTGTTGATTGATGCTAGTATTGATTGTTGCCAGAACTGAACGTTGTTTTGAACGTCCATCTTAAAAGGGAAAATGGAGTTTGTTGCTTAATTTCTTTAGGGTACTTAGATGTTGGAAGAATTAAGGTAGATTATAACTGTAAAATGTTTATAGAACCAGACAGAACTATGAAATAACATGAATTATTTTTCTAACTTTTGCTATTAAATAATATCTGAAGTACAATTGCCGCTGTGAATAAATCTCAAAATCAAAAAGTAGCTAATACCGCTGGAGCTCCAATAAACCAAATATGGAAATGTGATTATTTCTCTTTTCTCATCTGCCTAAAACTTTACGTGAGATATCGCGAATACTAGTACGATCCTTCTTGTACAATTATATACCTAGGTATAAACGCGTAACGAACATTCCGATCCACAGGGAAATACATCCACAAATGCAAATATTTCACGTGGAATGAGAATCATCTGTATTTTCACGAGGTTTTGCGTACCTACTATCCCTCACATAAACAAACCCTTACATTATTACACGGATGTTTTGGTCCTTTTGATGTCCTCTGGTCCTTCTTCGCTCGTAACATCCGTAAACTACTGACGTCACGCAATGTCGTCTAGTTTTTGTGCTGACCTACATAACTTTGATTAAGTAATGGATTAATAATGTAAAGTGATTTATGCAAATGAATAGAAGGAAACTTGCCGTTGGTAGACTCCGTAGTGTAGATAATTATATTCAAGCAAAATTAATTAATATTTCAGGTACAATAATTACAGAGTGGGTCATCTAACATCGAAACCTTTATTTTATGTTTATATTATGTGACAATTTAAATTAGAATAACAGGTAATAATCCTTATAGAGATTAAAACTGGTGTAATAATTAAAACCAGTTTCTTACGAATTCGACTAGAATACATAAAAAAAAACTCAATGTAAAGCAAAAATTCACATATTACATAAAATTTTACGTCGTATAATGACAGTTGCTTTTAATATTCTTAAAACATAATAATTAATTTCCTGAATATACATAAAACAAAATTATTCATAACCTGCTTATTAAAATTCTCTTTCATCTTAAGGCTGTTCCTAAGATTACTTTAGTAGGTGATAAATATTTTCTGATCTATATGTATTAAGTTACATCGGGTGTTATGGCAAAGAGCCAAACGTTTATAACCACTGCAACGAATTATTGGTGCAATGACTTGTTTAATTTCCTCGTTAGGAATAGTATGCGTATAAAAAGACCATGATTAGTAATAAACGGAATTATTTGAAACAGATTTAAGTAGTATATGATCAAAACAACTACTTAATCTTAATATTTGAATAAATCCTTGGCACCCACTTACAACTATTTTTCCTAACTAGCAACCTACCTTGGGAATTCCAATGTGTGTGGGATCGTTAGAATATTCCAAACAAGTTTTGTAGTTGCAAACTTGCAGCCAGTTGCTAGTTGTTGACCGCTGTCCCGTAAAACCATAACAAAATTATAATTGTGCTTGCCTGTTATTTCAAAACTACCTGTTTAATTAGAATTACTTTTTTTTGGGACAAAATTAATTCCCTACGTTTGTCCTCCAAGCTATGTTGTCACTAATGTATAAAGTTTTCATCATAGATTTGAGCTTTTATAATTTGGAATTTAAAGTAAACCGGTTTTGGTCACTGTCCATATACAATGTGACCATATTACTGTTGCTAATAAAGTTGTAATATTCATAGTTACAACTAGACGGATTTAAATATAAGTATCTTTTATTCATGACATCACTTCGACAAGCAGAACTTAATTCGATCTTTGGCAGTCGTTTTTGGAAGTTATTACAATTCCGACAACCACTCTTACTATGGCATACTGCGTTACCCAGTAAAATGAGTTGTGGATATCGGGAAGGCAGTCGCTCCATATAAAATACGATTCTTAGCTGAATCTGGTAAGAATGGCAGCCGATCCCAACATAATTTGGGAAAAGGCTAGGCAGGTTTGACAACCAGACCTACAACACGAAAAAGAAAACTATTTGAATGGATATTTCAGAAATCAATATCGTACTGACTCAGCAGCAGCAAATATCTAGGTACTTTAAACTTAGATAGCAGTACCTTGGTTAGTTTGAGGTGGCGCAAAATAGACAACTATGGAAGGTTTCGGGGGAGCTACTTGCCCAGCTGTGGTAGAGCATAGACTAGAAATTTTTTTTTGAAAAATCCGCTTAGGTCGCTTAAGGTCTATCTGGCAATTTCGACCAATTGCTGGCCAGTAGCTTGTCTCTCATTGGTGGAGAATGACAGATAAACTTTATGCGACACTAGCGACCCTAGCGGATTTTTAATATGCAATAGCCCCCATTGAAATTAGTCAACCAAATTACTTTACAAAATCACTTGATTGAATAGAAAACTATGTTTAAAGGTTAACTATGAGAATGAATTAAATATGAACTAATACGCTTTTCGATTGGTAATTAACATAAAGGGTTACCCTTTTTGGACCAGGGATTAAAATTTACAAACTATCAATCAAGAATTAAAATAAACCTTTATGGAAAATAGATTTGAATTCAAGTCTTCGGTAATTAATCCAATTACGATTATAATAGTAAATATTGATGAAGGGAAATTGGAATGATTGGGTTTCGTACTTCTTCGTACTTCGTTCTTCAGCCTAGCGTTTTTCTAACCTATGTTGGGGTCGGCTTCCAGGCTTACAAGCTTTTGCTGAACGCAGTATTCTCGACTTAAGAAAAGATCGTTATTTTTGGTACTTGCTGCTTGAATGAATTACTTTCTTAATTTAAAATGAGGATTTTGGATATTGGAAAAAAAAATATGATTGTCTTTGAAATGGAGAGACTGCCTGTCTGTCTTCCACAAGCCTTTTAACAGGTTCACACAGTATCCGATGGTAAGACTGGTTAGACTATCTTTTGTAAAATCTTAAATAGGTATCTGTTAAAGAAATAAGTACGAGCAAGTATGTTCCCTATGGACATATTGTAACGATCCTCGGTTCATATTCACGCTTCGATTCCATCCGATCAACTCCTATTACCGTTACGGAGTTCATATTTGTTCACGACTTATCGATTTCCGCTTCTCGAGTTCAGAAAATTCTAGTTCAGTTCCAGAACTCAAACTCTACTAGCTACAGCGATTTTATTACGATGAAAAAAAGGAATTTATGTCCAGAGAAAATTCCCTCGATTCCAAAACAAAACGATCGGCTTAGAATTGATCTGCTTTACGGTTGAGCGAAATTGGAACTGTTGTACTCTTTCGCTAATTTTCTAAAATCACTATCCATTAATCACCGAACACATTAAAATCCATTCAAAACTTCCATAGTTAAAGAGCACACTAAGCAAGCATTCATGGCCGTCATGACCATAATTTAACTAACTCTACCTTTATTCCAAATGTGGTTTCAAGAATTACTCTAGATGTGGTTTCGAGTTCCATAGTAACAGTAACCACTCCGTTATAGATAGTTTTGTTACGTGTCGTATGTGTGCCAGCATTTTATTACGACAACAGACGCTGGTCTTTCGTGTAAAAGAATCATGAATTTCTAGCGGAAACAAAGTGTCTCGAATAACAGAATATGCGAATGGATGGAGTTTTCGTGATCGTTACAATCAAAATTCAGTTCACATACAACGGCGCATGAATTATTTTGAAACGGTAGTGTTGCAAATATTCCATTTATGTTTATGTATATAGATTTATTTTCTGTGCTTTACTCATTAATCTCTAGTTTCATTTATAATTAGATGACATTTGAGATGCATACAATGGCTGCGACGGGAGATCGAAATTTGATCTGGTTTCCAAGGTGAGTAGACTTAAATAAATCGAGGTTTAGATATAAAGAGAGAGGTACAAACATCTAATTATTGTAGGTTAAATTTATATTTAAGTTCGATACATAGGTGAGTGAATAATATAGACTAGGTAATTGAACTATGATGAAAAGCAAAAATATTTTTCTCATAATTTATCGCTTAATGTATTTTCATTAATATAAAAGGTATTACACACCTAATTACTTAATGCGTGACTCTTTAACGTGGTGTCATTTTCTACGTGCATTTTGAATATATACCTAAATAAGCCTAGAAACACTATACCCAAAGGTCAGTCCTAATTTCCAATTAATTCCTCAGTTACATTATTGATTACATTAGAAGCGGCGGTAGCCTAATGGCTAGGGCATGGGACCTGCGATCACGTGGATCGCGGTATCGAATCCCATCCATTGCACTACCGACGTGAACCCACTCGTAACACAAGCATATACTTAGCTCTCCACGAGGGGTTAAATACTAGTAATGCTAGTAAATAAAAAAGAAAAAAATCGAAACATACAATATACTTTCGTATCGTGAGATTACGTGATCATTTTAAATAATTAATTTGAGAGTAGATCTCTAATGCTAAGGATAAGTTACATGACATCAGTCCTGATACAAAGTATCCAATCAAAGTTAAGTAGACTTGAAATCAGTTACACAACAGTCCAGTAGGTAAGGTACATACAGTAACGACACGGAAATGACTTAAACAAGAGTTAAATGTGTATTTCTTAACTATATTACGTCTGAACTGATATTAATGGCGCAAAATAATCTGGTGTGATATAAAGTGGAGGCTTGACTTGTGTTACGTTATTACACCTAAGGGTACATTACCGTTCCAGTAGCGATCATACGGGTTTGATACCTTACGTAAGTAAATGTCAATCTTATTAATATCAGTTGCTTTTGTGTTGGTTTGTCGTGAAAAGAAATAAATGAATTTAGATTAAATATGCATTTTTTTTTATTATAAATATTTTCATAAAAACTAGATGGAATAAGTGCCTTTTTTTCTTTGTTGAGCGGCTATCCTGGGACTGTACAGCCCCAGTATCACTGCAACCGTTTTCGATCCATTGTGATCGCCGCTGTTTTCTTTACAGTTCGCCGAGTCCTGCATCTACTAAGTACCTACTGCAGTAGCTTTTGTGGGGCGATATGTTATACATTCTGTGGGCTTGGAGTAAGTGACGTAGACATAGAATTAGTGACTTAGGTTGACTATTAAAAGTGGTTTCTTAGTATTATTAGTTCATCAATCACTAGTCGTAACATATGTATTTTATTGTAACCGTAAAAAACCTTTATGTATAGAAATAAATGGTGTCTTGTGCTAAGGTAATATAAAATATTCTATTCAGCCACAAAATAATAGGTAATTTTCATTTGTCACAAAAACGATAATCTGGGCTCCAGAAGGACCAACATGGGTCTTAGACAGTCTTTTCACTAAATGTATTGCTTTAATTTGATTACACTATTAGAAAGATACATTAGTTTCCTCGGAGATTAAATAATGTGTACTTACTAAACCAAATCACACAATAAACATTACAGGTTAATTAATGTGAGCAAACCCGAGTGCATTCACAAGCGATATTAAGTTATATCTTTGCATTCATGTAGGCAAGTAGAAAGTTGTTTATTTACGGAATGGAAGAAGGTGATATGCAACGCTGAATTAACACGTTGAATGTCAATGCGCAGATGAATTGATCAACATGAAAATGTGCATGAAGATAGGATACGTTTATAGGTTTTTAAGACGTCAAAGAATTCTATCTAGATCATAGTTGACGTGGTTGTTATAAAAATCTCTATTTCGTGCGTTGTTTAAGTATCTATGTTTTTCGCCATTGATTTTTAGCAAAAATAGTTTAAAAATATTTCGACCAATTAATTTTTATTCCCAAGTTACCAAATTCGCATCTCATTTGAATTAATGTCCAAAGAAGAGGTAATAAATTGATAGGGATACATTATATTTATTCGTAATTAAATCATATACTTATTGAATACCACCAATCACCAAAAAACAACGGGTTGCTCACCGGGATTGCCGGAGTGAAAACTAGCAAATAAAAATAGCATTAATAGACGCACTTTTTTCAATTTCCATATTTTAAACACTTTAATTAAACGAATTTTACATATATATTTTTGCACATATTTTTTATTATGCTGACACCGGATGACATCTCACACTCGCTCAAGCGCCCTGCGCCGAGTCTTAGGATCAGTCACGTGACCCCTGACTCGAGTTTAACAATTTTGTACCCATCCCAAAAAGTGCACAACGCCGCTAAAGAAGTTTTCACTTCAAAAACTCCTATAAAACTACTTAGTGTTACTCAAAGTCAGACTTCAATAATTCAAATCTTACCTCTTATATCCACATTCACATTCATTGCTCGTGCAAACAAACGGAAAATATTTACTTGCATTTTTCACAATACGAACACTCATTCTTATCACTTAACACATTATCTTCAAACGTCAGGAACTACGATGAAAGTTGGAGATGTTATTACCGGATATCATCTACTCCTTAAGGTGGAGTGGTTCTTGGTGTACGGGAATTAAAATAACAAATGAGTGTCATGTTCAAACAAAATCGATTGAACTGTTATATGTGGGTGGATGTGACCAGACGTTCATACAGTGGGCGTATCCCTATATAGATAACGCTACATGTTATCAATATATACAGATTTCTTTACATTTTACAGTCTAGATGCGATTGTAATGATAATTTCAATTTTCAGGTCTTTCTTGATGGAATACAAATGGGTTATTCATCCATGGTCATGATGAAATAATTGGCAGATAATCATAGAAAGTTACCTTGTCATCATTACCTGCTTATATTTATAATTCACGACATTTGTATATACCTAAATAGTTGTAACTATATGTGTCATCACCGTCGCTTATTATATTCAATGGTTTTGTTATAGGAACATACATATTATGCAGGTATTCTCTCAAGAGTGTATCTCAACTTTGTTCGACTAAATTAGTGGCAGTGATTATTACTAGAAGAAAATAACAACTGACTACTATTTAAAGCGTAGCGTGGAGATAAGTCAAAAAACCTAGATGTAAATTACCCTGCATTTATACCTTTTCTACGCCCACAATATTCCTTCACATCTACAGATAAATGTATTAAATTTTCGTGGTTTATTACGCTTAAGAAAACTGAAACCTCTGTTTTATTTCCTCTGTAGTAAGCGTTAGTAAATAAATATATTAATTGAATTCTTCATGGATTATAGTCCTAAAAATAATAGTTAAAAATAGGGTAAACATTGCTTGGATATAAATAATAAACAAAAATTGGAAAAAAGCTACAAAGACATTTCGTATTAAGATATTATGATAACAGTAATTAATATATAATACATAATATTATTATAACAGTAGTATATAGATATAATAACAGTACTTAGTACGAGTATGCGAATAATCGCATAGGCAAGAAAGTATCTAATATAATAGTATAAAATATGTATATTCACCACTAAAAATAGCAATTATACTAATAGTCCATTGAAATGTTACATTTTTTAGGCCTAACCTTGCGTTTCTTAGAGGACGCAATTTTATTTTTTTGGTGTGTAGGGGGGGTCAGTGTAAAGCTAAAACCAAGTTTGTGGGGTCGCCACCCTTGTCCCCCGGCCGCCATCTTGAAAATAGGGGTCCAAATGGTTTTTGCGATATATCTCTTAAACTATTCATCGGATAAAAGAAATTTGTTAAAATTTTTTGTTGCAAATAATATTCTCTACAACTTTGGTTCAGTAACTTTTTGTCTTAGAACTATAAATAAAAAAGTTATAAGCGAAAATGTTCAGAAATTCGAGATTTTTTTTATATTTTTCGATGTAACTTTTTTTTTACCTTTTTACGAAATAATTATATAAGACCATTTTTGTAGATCGTTTTTTAAGGAACAACTTTCATAAACAACATTTTTTTATTAAGTTAATAGCTAAGGTTTTACAACGCTCCCAAGTGTGTACCTACTATTTTTCAGTACTCTTAACTATACACATAATATACGTCTGTACTAATAATGTGTCATCAGTTATTGTTTATTTTGTTATTATATTATTAATAGTTAATTATTGACTGTTTTCCACTCCATTACAGAATTTTACAATTATTGATTTTGAAAATAATTTGAAATCTGATGGCCGTTACCGAGAATACTGTAATAAAGATGATAATTCTCTTCACAAAAGCAAGACCTCCAAAGGCAGTGACAAAAAGTACTTTTAATTTATCTTCACTTCCTCCAACACAAGACACAGCTCGCTTCCATACTTTCCGAGTCTACCATCAGGTCCAGTCGTGGCTTGGTAACAATAATGATCCTGAAGACTGGGGCTGAAAAAAATGTGGAAAATTATTGATGCCAGTGCAGAGCTCTAAACCTCCAGCACCCCCTGAGCTTCTAAAACTGATCTTTTGCAAATGCAAAGGAAACTGTTGAGCAATGTGTGGATGTCAAAAAGCAGGGTTGAAATGTTCTGCAGTGTGCTTCTATTGTTCTGGAGAGACTTGCTGTAATGGGGCTTTCAGAATTAATTAATGAAAATGAGTTTGATGATGAACCGCCGACATTACACATCACACCCCTTCCTTCTCCAGTTCTCCCACAAATATTTAATACAGAAAGCCGATCAGATACTGAGCCGCAGCCTTGTCCATCGAAAATACTAAGGACGGAATAATTGAAATTTAGAAAATCACCGTGGATTATGCCTATTGGCAATACCACATAAAAAACACGCGACTCCAGACTCTTCCTCTTGAGTGGTGGAGAAAAGAGACAATAATTAACTATTAATAACTAGCTTCTGCCCGCGACTTCGTACGCGGATCCTGTTGCTTATGCCAGCGACAACAGGGTCGTCAAAATAAAAGATCTGAAACGTCTGATGTCAAATTCTAAGAGCCCGGGGACGGGAAAACTACGTGATGCGCGAGACGATTCGAGACCCTCCTGATCTTTCATTTTTGTAAGATAGCAGGAAATGCCCATCAGAACTCTTGCTCACGATCAGCTGTCAGTCGCGCATCATATTCTTCACTGGTCTCTAGAGACCTGGATGTAGATGCGTAAATGCGATGAGAATGCAGGCGTGCTTCGCGATCCGAAGAGATTTCCACGGAGCGAGTTGCAGCCTGATCTTCTCGCACAGCATCAAGTCTCTCTCGACGCTCTTCGTTAGATTCTTGGGATCTTATGATCCTCAATCTTTTAGCTCCTTTGGAACATTGGGAAAGATTTGACCTCTTTCATCATGGTTATAGTTTTATTGTGAAGATACCTGATCAATTAAAATCTAAGTGACTGCAAAGTAAATTAAACGCTCAAATAACATAAGCCCGAAGGCAAATAATTATATTTGATAAAAAAAATAAAAAAAATTGGGAGTTTTGGCCAGTTGAGTCGAATCATAAATGATATACCATCGTCATCGAAAATCAGTCCTAAAGGTTATGTTATTTTATAATTATACAGTGAAATTAATGATAGCTTTGATTTCCAAGTCAGATGTTTCAAATCTTCGATGTTTATAAGTCAACAGGGAATGCCCATCAGACCGAACCACTTTTGCTAAGACGTCATTCCTATAATATATGTGTTATGGTGTAGCCGGGCTCGTGGATTTCGACAACAGGTGTTCCAGATCTTCAATTTTTATACGTCAGCAGAGAGTGCTCATCAGGCTGAACAACTCTTGCTAAGACGTCATTCCTATATGTGTTATGGTGTAGCCGGGCTCTTGGAGTTCCACAACAGGTGTTCCAGATATTCAATTTTTATACGTCAACAGAGAGTGCTCATCAGGCTGAACAACTCTTGCTAAGACGTCATTCCTATATGTGCTATGGTGTAGCCGGGCTCTTGGAGTTCCACAACAGGTGTTCCAGATCTTCAATTTTTATATGTCAACAGAGAGTGCTCATCAAGCTGAACAACTCTTGCTAAGACGTCATTCCTAAATGTGTTATGGTGTAGCCGGGCTCTTGGAGTTCCACAACAGGTGTTCCAGATCTTCAATTTTTATACGTCAACTGAAAGTGCTCATCAGGCTGAACAACTCTGCTGAGACGTCATTCCTATATGTGTTATGGTGTAGCTGGGCTCTTGGAGTTCCACATTAGGTGTTCCAGATCTTCAAATTTATTCTCTCAGCAGAAAATGCTCATCACGTGGAGCAATTTTTGCTATGGTACCTATTATTATAATTTTTGCTATTTTTGTATCTCTTATAGTTTAGCTGGTCTGTTGCGGTTCTGCATCAGGTGTTCAAATTTCCAAGATAAATTATAGCCTATATGTTGCCCAGACTTAATACCTATACAACGAAAAAAAAATCATTCAAATCCGTCCAGTAGTTCCGAAGATTAGCGTGTACAAACAAACAGACAAACAGACATACAGACAAACAGACAAACAGACAGATTTTTTTTTTTGGATTCGTGCTCCATAACTGTTTGTAAACCCCCCTCAATTATTATTTTTTTAATATATTCAATGTACAGACACAGTTTTTTTACTGTTTTATTATATGTATAGATATTGCTAAAAAATAATTTAAAAAATTATAATAACAAAATAAACAATAATAATAATATCTGATCCCAAACTAGGCAGAGCCTGTACCATGGTAACCAGACAACTGATAAACATACTTATATATTTCTAAATACATACATATTATAGATAAATAACACCCAGACACAGAACAAATGATCGTGATCATCACACAAAGATTTGTCCTGGGTGGGAATCGAACCCACGACCTCCGGCTTAGCAGTCAGGGTCACTAACCACTAGACCAACAGGTCCGTCACAATAACTGATGACACATTATTAGTACAGACGTATATTATGTGTATAGTTAAGAGTACTGAAAAATAGTAGGTACTCACTTGGGAGCGTTGTAAAACCTTAGCTATTAACTTAATAAAAAAATGTTGTTTATGAAAGTTGTTCCTTAAAAAACGATCTACAAAAATGGTCTCATATAATTATTTCGTAAAAAGGTAAAAAAAAAGTTACATTGAAAAATATAAAAAAAATCTCGAATTTCTGAACATTTTCGCTTATAACTTTTTTATTTATAGTTCTACGACAAAAAGTTACTGAACCAAAGTTGTAGAGAATATTATTTGCAACAAAAAATGTTAACAAATTTCTTTTATCCGATGAATAGTTTAAGAGATAAAGTGCAAAAACCATTTGGACCCCTATTTTCAAGATGGCGGCCGTGGGACAAGGGTGGCGACCCCACAAACTTGGTTTTAGCTTTACACTGACCCCCCCTACACATCAAAAAAATAAAATTGCGTCCTCTAAAAAACGCAACCCCAAATGTAACTTTTCAATGGACTATAAGGAGTAACAATTTTTTTTGCGTATAGTCGGCTAGCGTAGTGAGCGGTCGTGTTTCTCCTTTAATTTGTGACAAATACAAAATTTAAAATAGTAGTGCAATACAATATTAAACTTAATTGTGGTCAAAACACAGTGCTCTTTCATATAACGCTGTGAGTGTCAAAGCACGTATTAGAACGAAGCGCATAGACTCGCTTCACACCGCTTGCACATAATAAGGGTCACCCACATATTAACCGAGCGGAGCGATAAGCGGATCGGGAATACTGTTACACTTAGAATGAATCTCCAACGTTCACCCCCTGAAAAATACAGCGACAAAATGAATACTTCTGGCGGGAATAGTAGTTCTCAGCCTGACTTATCAACTTTTGGAACTGTTGGCTATAGTGAATTTGTAGCACAGCGCAAACGAAAAACGCCGGAAGATGATTTCTCGTACCAATTTAAGGAATTTAAAAATGAAATTATAGAATTGCTGAAGGAATTTGGTAAGTCTCAGACAGAAAATATCAATACTATAAAAAAAGATATCTCATCTATAAACGAACAACTGATTGAAATGAAAAGTAAAACAGACCAATTGGTTAAGGAGCATCACACCTTTAAATCGGAATTTCAAAACCTAACAAATACTGTCAACAAAAATCAGGATAAAATAAAGTGTATTGAAAACGATGTAAAGGCTCTCCAAAGTACTTCATCATCGTCAGAACATCCTTCATCAACACCTATTTATGATAACATGATGATCGAACTTCAAGAACGTATAGAGCGCAGTAAAAATATAGTAATAACTGGTATTTCTGAACCGCACACAGAAAATATGGAGAAGAAGAGAGAAACCGATAGATGTGAAGTGAAGAAAATTTTATCAGACATATTCCCTGCCCACCCTGAACCGGAAAAAATAATACGCCTAGGAAAATATGACGGGAAGAAAACACGCCCTCTAAAAGTCTGTTTTACAGCATCAGAAACAGCTAGAACAATTCTGAAAAATAAACTTAACTGCAAAGATAAAAATATTAAAATCTACTCCGACCAGACACCAAATCAAAAACAGGATATGGCAAACCTACGAGAAGAGTTACATCAACGCAAAGAGAAAGGAGAAAGTGACTTAATCATAAAATATATAAAAGGAACCCCTAAAATAATAAAACAACAGCCAAAAAACGGGACACAAGAGAAAATACAATAAGAAACACAACAGGTAACAAAACTGTAACTCATACAATTTATAATAACTATGCCGATATAAAAGTTACAAACAAAGCACTAAAATTTTTGTATGCGAATATCCGCAGTATAGTAAAGCCAGGCAAATTAGATGAAATGCGATGTGTAATAGATTCTTTTGAAACTGAAGTTCATGTTATAATTTTTACGGAAACCTGGATAAAAAATGATGATGAAGCAAAAAGATTAAAACTGCCAAACTATACGCACTACTACAGCTACAGAAAAAAATCCAGAGGTGGTGGAGTATCTTTGTTCATTCACAACAGTTTAAAACATGAATTTTTGGAGGAACAGTGCGAAGATGGAAACCACTTGTTATGGGTACATGTTGAGACCTTTTCTCTGGACATAGGGGCCGTATATAAACAACCAGCAGCAAACACTGACAGGTTTCTCGAAAACTATAACCAACATCTTGCAAGAAGAAAACGTGCCATTGTTTTCGGCGACCTTAACCTAAACTTACTAACTAACGACAAACCTGTAAAGGAATACAAGGAAATCCTGCGACAGAATAATATAATAATATTGAATAAGATCTCCCCGGAACATTGTACTCGCGAGACTGCAACCTCAAAGACAATCATAGATCACGTATGTACAAACTTACACAATAACTCATTCCAGATGTCTATTATTGAGTCTTCCATAGCTGATCACAAACAAATTTATATTGAGTTAAACAGGTTTAAAACAGAACGTATAAAAAGAATCGAATATGAGACAATAAACTATATCAACTTACAGAACGATATCAAAGAACTATTTCACACAAAATTACTTAATGAATATGAAGAACTGGAATGTCAACTGTTACAAACAATAGCAAAAAACAAAATAAGGAAAACAAAAATGCTAAATCCCCCATGCAAAGAGTGGATAAATAAGAACCTCATAACATTAATAAACAAAAGAAACCAACTGTGGCATAGTTTGAAACAAACACCCAAAGATGAACATTTGCGTGATGAATTCTTAAAACAAAGAAATTACACCTTTGCAAATATCCAGTCAGCTAAAAATCAATACTACTATAAGGCTTTTTCTAACTGTAAGAGGAACCCTTTAAAAATGTGGCAATTAATCAATCGACTATCAAATAATAAAACAGAATTGGCTAACCTTAGGCATTTAAAAATCAGTACCCCCAGTGGTCAAATCTCAGATACCCAAGCGATTTGCGATTACTTCAACAATTTTTTTGCGACAATAGGTACTGAACTTGCAAATAAAATACCACAAAAATACCATAACAACCAAACTCAGACACTAACTTATAGTAAACCTAAAAACAACAATCCTATATTTTCAAAATTAAAACCAACTACTGCAGATGAGGTATTAAAAATAATAAAAAACCTAAATTCTAACACTAGCTCCGGTTTAGACGGCATTAGTACGAAATCCATAAAATGTATTAAAGACAATATAGCAGAAAGCTTAGCAAACTGTATTAATAAGTGCTTCGACCAAGGCTATTTCCCTAACCACCTTAAAATTGCGAAAGTTAGCCCAATATTCAAATCAGGTAGTAAACTGGACCCCAGTAATTATCGACCTATATCGGTATTACCAGTATTGTCGAAAATATTTGAAAATTTTTTACATAAACAATTGTATGAATTCCTTACCACTATTGATTACCTATACAAAAAGCAATACGGGTTCCGTCCCAGATCGAACACTGTATCCGCGACTGTTGACTTAGTAACTAACATTAGACAAAACATTGATCAGAAAAAAATTACTTTAGGAATATTCATTGATTTAAAAAAGGCATTCGACACCGTTAGCCACGACATACTACTATCGAAACTAAACGACATAGGTATAACTGGTAAAGCATATGATATTTTTAAATCATACCTCACAGACAGAACTCAAGTTGTCAAAATTAATAATCACCAAAGTGCCCCTGAATTGATAACCTGTGGCATTCCTCAGGGTTCAATTTTGGGACCCCTATTATTCCTTATTTATGTCAATAACATACATGAGATTGGACTGAAGGGAGATATCACTTTATATGCCGACGATACTAGCCTCTTCTATTCTGGTCACTCATTAGAAACAGTAATGAACCAAGCTCAGGAAGATCTAATTCTGCTACACATTTGGTTACAGTCAAATTTACTTACAATTAATGCCTCGAAAACAAAATACATTATTTTCTCTGCTAAAAATAAGAAAATTGAAAATCATATTCCTCTTACTATTAACGGTGAAAAAATAACTAAAGTTAATAATGAAAAATATCTAGGCCTTGTTATTGACAGTCAGCTTACCTGGGCGCCGATAAATAGAAACAATTCGCAATAAAATAAATTCACTAACAGGCGCGCTACGAGGTATAGTGAGATGTCTCCCGAGACATGTCCGATACACGATATATAACTCTTTAGTCAAGTCTCGTTTAGATTATTTAGTGGAGGTATGGGGCTCAGCAACTAAATCGAACTTACAAAAACTGCAAGTTGCCCAAAATAGAGTGATTAAAACATTGTTTTCATACGACTATCTAACACCAACTATCAAAATTTATAATGAAACAAAATTGTTCAATTTGGCTCAAACGCATAAATACAGTATATGCATTTTTATTAGAAAAATATTGACTAAAGATATCCACTCACAAATTACTTTCACAAAAAAGATAGATTACCACAAACGCATGACTAGGCAGGCCAATAACCTGTGTTTAAAAAGGCATAGAACAAACTACGGGAAAAAAAGTATTCTATATGATGGGGCGAAGCACTATAACAAATTACCTAAAAATATAAAAGAAGCTAAATCTCTGTTTACATTCAAAAAATTACTAAAAAACCACATTTTAAAGGATTCTTCATTAATAAAAGCTTAATATTAAGTTAAAGGTTAAGGTACCAATTACTAATTTACATTATATATAACACACATGTAAGTCTAAAATTAAAAACATATTTTGTTAAACAACGTTATAAAAATTAACTTAAAACACATAAGTACATACACTATTAAAGTATAACATACAAAAACCCTACACCCTGCCTAACACATACGTGTACATATATACTTTTACTATATTTTAATTGACTTAAACTTATGTTTAGGCAAACAGTTTGACAAATAATAGTAATTAAATATTATATCTCAAGTATTTGGCACTATTTTAATTGTTACATTTATAATAAGTAAATAAATACATAAATACATATTAAATTCCATGTAGTAATACACCATAACAAAACAATAATAAGATAAATATACATTTTACAACATAGAAATAACGACCATCTAAAAACTTTAAACACAGTGAAACAATCACTGTGTCATGGGCCTTAATAAACATCTATTGTATTCGCAGCTCATGCACATTTGTACATCTACCCGCAGTCGCGATGCGCATACGACGTCGCTCGTGCACCCCGTTTAGTTTAGTTTGACCAACTTGTTTTCTACAACTACCCCTGTTACAAAAAAAAAACAAAAATTGTTACAAATCTAATTTTTATCATAGCATAGTACTAACCCACTACGCCAATCGACTTTATGTATTTTTTAAGTTATAATTTGTATTTTCTCTGTAAGTGATTGTAATCTTTTGAGAAAATAAATGTCTAAAACCGTTAAACCGTTTTCAATTTTTTTGTTGCCTTTAGTTTTAGGTATTTAAACCATTTACAATAAACAACTTTAATACCTTAAGTTAAGTTACAATTTAAGCTCATTTATCCTACTTTTGTACCGCAACTTACACAGTGAAATTATGTATTAATATTATAATAAATATATAATTTTATAAAGCAGATTTTCAAGCTAACGACTAATAAGCAGATGCAAGATGGAAATTTATTATGTATACAGAGACCAATATGGATGGGTATCGATAACTTAAGAAGAAAATGACGCTGGATAAAAACAACGATATTGAAGTTTAAATAGATTTTTAAAACAAGATTTCTGAAGATAAAATATTGTTGAGGATTTTGAGGAAACTGGATTAAGAAAATACGATGCATAATACCGAACGGGAATTCTTGTGCTAAAACATTGTATAAATTTGCAAGCCTGTTGAAAGCGGGATGTGTCAAGAGCTACATTTTTTAGAACACATTTATGAACCTTGTACGTTCTAGCGATGAAGGATAATTTCTATCCCCTTCTATTTCGTAGTGTTGATCAATGGCAATTGATGTCAGATTTTTACGGACCAGTCATCAGCTATGCCGACAGCATTGCCAGTGGCGTTATACAGGTCCTTGCGCGGTGGTGGGACACGCAGGGAAGCTCAGCATGAGAGCCATGGTTTCGGGAGAGACCACACTGACAAGGCTCGTGTGTGCTGTAACCACTGATATAAATCTTTACACCGGCCGATTTGGATCCGGAGTCCATTTAAAGATTACCACATCGTGGACATGGTAAGCTTTTACCGGGTGGAAGTTTTTGGGACAGCAAGATGGGGGATAAGGTTGTTATTCCATTATTTATAATACTAGTTGACCCGTCACGCACGTGTACTATAAATAATAATATAAACCGTCCTCTTCTGTTACTCTATCTGTTAAAAAACGACATCAAAATCCGTTGCGTAGTTTTAAAGATCTAAGCATACATAACCGGAACCGACAGACAGAAGCGACTTTTACACTATGTGATGAGAGAGAATGAATAAAATTGCATACAATTAGGCATAGTAGAGCTTTTAACTACACATATTCAATAAAACCTACGTCATTGTGTTCAACTTCATATCATGTTACCAAAACTAAACAAAATATGTAAGTACATAATTCATTCTTGCCCTACATAACTTCACTTTGAGTTGTGTAACTAAACTTAACCCCTATTTATAGCATCCTAAGGTAGATGAGACAGTGTGACACTAACTTACTGTCGTAAAGCAACAAGTCTCTTGTATAAGAACCTAAACAGTAAATATTTTTCAAGAAACATAGAGCTGCCTTCTGTTGTGACACTTTGTCGTTGGATGAAAGGGATTGTTACAGTTTACTTTAGATAAATTCTTTATTAAAACCTCCACATTGCAGACTTAGTTTTTTTCTACTGGAATGAAGTAAGTGTACTTATATCTATACATACAGGAATTTTTTTTGGAGTGCCTATATTCATAAAACTGAACAACTTTTCCCAAGAATCATAGGTCGAAATCTTAAAATTGAAAATCACGTTTTCATACAAACATAAGCCACGTGGCCTGTCACTTTGTATGATTATTTAATTTTCAATTTTAGGATTCGACCTATGTTCCTTGGGGAAAGCTGTACAGTTTTATAAACCTGATTACCTCGTAGAATATACGCACTCCATAAAAAATAATTCAGTACCTATATAATGACGATTAATTACTGAATAAAGACTAGAGTGCTCCTAGCAGTTCAAAAAAACTCTACAAAATGTATATATTTTTGTTTTTAATTATTCACTCACTGAACACTCAAAGATGGCGGAGATGGATGTGCGGCAATAGAGGTGTCATGCCGGTGTGACGGCAGATACGATAGCGGCCAACAAAAAAAAATACAAAAGATCATATCGAACTAAAAATATTGCCGCACAAAGAAAATTAACAGAGATCTGGCAATCGTTATTTTGGGCAGCGCTCATCTAGAAGTGACAAATAATCATCGTCACGGGAAGATTTCGAATACAAATTAGCGTCTGTATCGCTTACTATATATAGGTATACCAAATTGATTAAAAAACCGTAAAGCTCCTTCCGAGGCAGTAAGATAAAATTTCTCGACCAAGAAACAGCGTAACTAGTACCTAATGAGCTGTCACAAAACACAAGTAGCAAAGTTTTCGGTCTTGTCATTCGGCATTATTGCTAGACATTGAATATTCGCCCACCACACTGCAAACAGTAATATACCGCTTTTCTGATGTCGACAATAATGTCACGTACATGAGAACTTGTGGTTTTGATACGAGTGCTATATTTCAAATTTCGCAGCTACTGTATTTAAGGTTCTCATGGAACATTACTTAATGCAATGAAGCGCATACCTACTTTGTTTTTTATCTGATGTTTCAAAGGTCATTTTAACCCTTTGTCCGAATGTATATTGCATAGGTAAATAGTTGTGACAACCATTGTTTGTTGTTTCTTAATTGTGGATAAATTAATAAACATTTTAGAAATGTACGTTATAAGCAATAATTCTAAAATATCACTAATATTACTCTAATAATAGGCAAAAGTTCGAGACTGTGTATGTTACTCTTCAAGCTCTAAAGGCTGGACCAATTTAAATAAAATTTGGTATGGAAGTAGCCAGCGCTCTGGATTAGCTAACACATTGAAAAACATTTATCCCGAAAAAAAAAAAGAAGATATCAGATAAACAGCAGCAAACGCAAGACTAATCAACAACACAAACATCAAATGGATTTAAAATTATCGGAGAAGCTTCTAGGATGAAACCCTTAAAAAAGGAAGGTGAACACCAACAAAAGGTTCAACCTTCTTACATCCCACACTGGTTATTTGAGATATACCCACAAATAGGCCGAAATTTAATAATTATATCACTACGTCAATCGGTAAACGGAAATACGATGTATGACGTACATGGTCCCGGCGACATAAACTGACAGACGTTTACTTCCTTCGCGGCACCAAAACCAAAGTTAAGTGATTTCATTGAAGGAAATGAAATATAAACTACACACATCAAAAGTGTCTAGGGATCAACATATATTTTTGCAATAACTTTTCTCCTGATTGATATTAATTAAAATTTTCTTTAAGGATTCATCGAATAAAGTGTTTTCGTTTGTCACAGTAACGATAAACCAAGTCACCTTTGCATTAATAAAGAAATTTGCCATTTTCCTAATAAAGGGATTTTTGACATTTGAACCACTAACACAAAAGTTCGAAAAAAAAAGACTGAAATAACAGTTTTCTTTAAAATTTTATTGGGTAACTTAAACAATTAATAATCCGTGTTTCTACCGCGAACACTAACAACACAAGAACATCGGTTTGGCATACTCAAAATGAGTTCATCCAAATCACGCTGTGGAATGGCCGCCCATGTTCGTTGCAACAACAAAAAAAGGTCTTCTTGCGACTGGATACCCTCCATATTCGGCAGAGCTCTTCTCTGTAGCATATCCCATGCATGCTCAATCGGGTTCAAGTCTGGCGACTGAGCAGGCCAGGGCAGGACATTGATGTTAGCTGCGGCGAGAGTCTGTCTTACAACTCTTGCGGTGTGCGGTCGTGCATTATCATGCATTAACTGAAATAAGGGACCGATTTGCACTTGTAGAGGAACGATGACGTCTGATACAATCGTCTCAGCATAAATTTGAGCGTTGAGGTTGCTTCTGATCCAAATCAACTCAGTTCTTCCGCCGATCCAAATACCCGCCCATACCATGATGGTTCCACCACTATAAGGATGGACTTCCTGGCAGGATTTTAATCGCTGTTGGCGTCCAGGGGTTCTCCAGTGTCGTATACGTCTTGTATCCGGTCTCATACCAAAACGAGACTCATCAGAAAAGCACACGAAACGCCATTGTTCTTCTGCCCAATTTCTGTGTTCAAGAGCCCATTGATATCGAATCCTACGATTGTGCATTGCTATAGGTGGTACCCGTAGCGGTCTTCGGGAATGAAGGTTCACTTCATGCAAGCGGTTTCTGACTGTTTGGTCGCTAATTAAGTTCCCTGAAGAGTGATGAAGCCTCACGGCTAACATCATGGCGGTTATTGTTGGAGCTCTTCGAGTTAAGATTTGAATGTATCGGTCTTGTCTCCGTGTGGTGCAGCGATACCGTCCTCCATGGCGCTCAGCCACGGTACCAGTGCTTCGGTAACGTGTCCAAAGTCGACTGATAACACTCTGACTTGTATTCAGAGCTAAAGCCACAGTACGTTGCCGGGAACCAGCTTCTATCATTCCCACGGCTCTGAGCATTTCTTCCCTGCTTAAATGACGTCGCCGCTCCATAATAACGTTGGTTTTAATCAGTAGTAGGGAAACAGTAGCACTAATAATGTCTTCAATGCGTTGTATGTTTTTATAGGGAAAATATTGACCGCTGATTTTCATCTTTTACTCGAATTTGATTCACAGTTCCTGATTCGAATTATGAAATGCACCAAAAAGGATCCATATAAATTTATAAAATCATAAATTTATTACAAAGCCACATCTCAATCTCAAGAAATCCGCATAAAAATGCTTGATCCCTAGACACTTTTGATGTGTGTAGTTTTAACCCGCAACTTCGCTATAGCTATATTCGGTTGTCACGGGTACCGGAATATTGTTTTGATTTTACCCTGGTTGAAAACGATTTTTGAAGTTTTTAAATTTGGTTTGGGCTGGACAAACAGACAGGCCGACAAAATAACATCATGAAAATCTTTTCCCAAACTATGTTAGGGACGGCTGTCAGTCTTACCGGATTTAGATGAATACCGTATTTTAAATGGAACGACAGCCTATCTAACCTCCACAACCCATGGCTGGGTAATACAGTATTCCATAGTAAGACTGTTGTCAGAATTGCAATTAATTTGTACAGGCCACAAAGTATCTCATTCAAAAATTGTTTCAATATTAGCGTTTTTTTTTCATCTTTTGAGTCTGTGGGCGCTTTAAAACCGTTAAGAACAAGTACGGTAAACAAGTTATTTAACTTGTTAACATCGTATTTATATTCATTAAAACTATTGACTTAATCTTTTCAAACAAACTTACTTAACATAGCCCCTAGCTCGGCATGAAACCGAACTATCCCAACCCTTAATATGCTTTCAATTCAAACTAGTATTCCAAAACTAATATTTGATATTTAACTTTTGCATAAATTCTAGTTTCTAGCATTTTCGCACACAACGCTGAATAGAAAACATTTAATTCTCAAAGTTTATTTAACAAGAAAATCGTACTTAAAGCGATATATTACATGCTTTATTATGATTGTGTGGGCATTCAGCTTATTTCACTTGTTTGAGGTCAAAGAACAACCCCAAGGGATGTTTTCCACGAACCACCGACCGGGAGCTACTTATAGTAGGGGAGCCCAAGAGGGGATTTCGGGATTTACTAAAGCGCGGCAGATTAATATACAGGGCGATACCTTGTATCCGGTTAAGTACCTCCACCAAATATGAGCCCCATATATAAGGCCGCCAGTGAAGGATTAAGGATCAGATTAGTAAAAAAAAATTGATCATTAGAAATTCTCGAGCGCGTCAGATTAAGGAAGGGTGAGTTAATTACATGATAAAAAGTGTATATTCCACTAATCTGACAATTTGAGAGTGACGTAAAGAAAGGGGAGGGCAGCAAAGTTGTAAAAAAAAAACGTCATCTCGACATTCTCGAGCGTAGCCAAATTTTTTTTTATTTTGAAGGAAATAATTTAAGGATAACGAAAAATATATAATCTGACGATTTCCGCAAGCCGAAATAATAAAAAATCGTCGATAAAGTTTAATGCGTGCAGCTGGGTGATGCCTATATTATTATTTCCCTTTCCGCGTTTTTACTCCTCTCTCACTTTTTCTCAATCTATTACTCTCTCACTCCGTCCCCACTCTGGATTTTACTGCCACGACATCATCACAGCTGATCACAGAGACTCGTTCGTGGCGTATTATTTATCAACGTGTTTCCAACGTTTCGACTTATTTTCTTAATTTAATATTAGTAATGTGACTTAAAGTTTATAAACATTTAATATGAGCCAGATGAATTCGAGCCAGAAGAGGAAGATAATTCTACTGATGAAGATGATGATTAATTTATTAATTAATTATAAAAAATATATTTTTTTTTGGCATTTTTTTTTAATTGTTTTCATATAAATACAAGTATTCTACTTAAATAACATACACTTATTTATTTGCATGCTATTTCCTGAGCTTTTCAATTAATTAAGTTCAATGATTTAAAAAATTGAAAGAAAAAATATATTTTTTCGTCAGATTAGGCGAATCCCTTTAGATAATCGTCAGATTATGAGACAGCACGTCTAGAACATAAAGATGAACCATATATATTTTAATCTGACGCGCTTGAGTATTTCAAAATGGCGAATTTTTTTTGCACATTATAATGATTGCCGCGAGTTTGCGTCAGATCGAAATCGTCAGATTATTGAATGAGAGCTTTTTTTTTGGTGCACTTAACACCCCCTTAGAAAATCTGACGCGCTCGATTAAATTTTTTTTTTTTTCATTTTTAACCCTTGCGTACAGCCACCCGCATCATGCAAATGATCAGATTAACATACGTACATTATTTAAAATACGTAGGACATTGATGGTATCAACATCTGACGCGCTCGAGTATGTCCACGTAACAATTTTTTTTTACATATTTAAAAATCTATAGCCGCTTCCCCCACCGATGAAAAGGTATTATTATATAACATTTTTTTCTTTTTATCATCTAAGCTTTGCAACCTAATAAGTCTCTATGACGCTCGAGTAAATCCCCATTTAGCATCGTGGGCTCCCCTACTATTACATAATATTTTTATTAAGCTTTAGGCAATTTATGAAGGCCGTGTTTTAGATGATTTTGTGAGCGATACCGTTTTGATATTTATTTGATTCTTTAATCTAATTCGAATGATAGCCCAAGAAAATAAACTGTAACAGATATACACCAAGTTAGTAGTGTAAATTGCAAAGTTAAGTGTTTGGTTGCGACGATAGCATTCGGTGGTGACGTCATCGAATGCAGCATTACGCAAGCAGAATGTTTACTTAGATTCGTTGAATTTATATAAATGTTTGCTTTGCCTGATTGTATTACAAATACCTCGTTGGTCTAGTGGTCGCAAACGCGACTGCCGTGCACGAGGTCTCAGGTTCGATTCCCGGGTCGGGCGAAAAATATTTATTGAGTTTAGAAATTCTCAGTACCGCTCGGAGTCAGGAAGTGTGGCGGTGTTTACACCCCCGTGCCTCAGAAAGCACGTAAAGCCGTTGGTCCTGCGCCTGATCCCTCTCCGGTCGTGTCGGTCAACCGTTCCATCGGACTATGAGAGTGAAGGAACATAGAGTGCACCTGTGTTTGCGCACATACTTGTGCACTATAGTATCTCCTGCGTACATGGCTGATCTCACTTGAGATTGGCCGCCGAGGCCGAAATTCGGTCTGGAGATTATTATTATTATAACAAATATCGCAGGAAGTAACTCTATTTTCAAGATGATAGCATATTTTTATAGATATACATATTATAGCCAAGAAAAAAAGCGTATTATTAAATATAACAGATTGTTAAAACTTAGTTCCCTCGAGACGTCGTCAAAGCAACAAGAAGAACCACAATGACACGAAAAACCTTAAAAAGAATAACGAATTCATTATGAGACAGACTTGTTGAATATTCTTTTACATATTTTAAGATGTCAGTTTTTGTGTTATTAACATAGATGCCTTGATATTTTTCTTTCTTAAGGTCAAAATAATAAAATTTGCTTTTTAAAAGTTGAATTATGCAATTATTATTTTAGAGGCTAGCTAGGTTGATAGGCCTAGAGATTTTCGATACAAACATAAATATTAATTCAAAGACTACTTACCTAATAAGTTCCATAGGCATATATTTAGTAATACCAAGGTACTTCCAATCTATATATATAAAACTCTTCCGTTACTGACTGACTGACTGACTGACAGACAACGCACAGCCGAAACTACTGATCGTAAAGAGCTGAAATTTGGCATGTGTGTTTGTTGGGAGGAGTAGGCTACCACTAAGAGAGGATTTTCGGAAATTCCCCCCCAAAGGGGAGAAAAGGGTGGTAAATTGAAAATACTACTCCACGCGGACGAAGTCGCGAGCAAAAGCTAGTGACAAATAAACGAGTTACTTTCCTTTCTAATCTGGAAATTCAACCACAATTTAATGAACCCGACATTGAGAATTCCAAGCCCGAATTCCCAAGGTTTCATCTGTCCATCCACCAGTGTTAAGGTGTCGGAGTCCGATTGTTTAAGATCCGATCGACTCTTTGGGGACCGAAATACTAAACTGCCAGTATACTTGAGAGGGGAATACAGGACATTAGACCACTTTCTATCTTGCTAAGCTCTTCGAACTGAAGTGAATCTATATTTGCAAGAAAAAAATATTTTATTTAGGACGATAATTCAGCGTTTTGGGCGAAAATTTGTCGACTTTTTCACAAAGACCACCATGCGCGTCACTCCAACAGTATTTTGAGCGACCCATTGCTCTCAGAATCTAGTACAGTCTCTTCGTAATTTTGCAATCTATTTAAAAGGCCTTCATTCAAACATTCTTCATCAATATACCTCTTTTTGTATAATCTACAATGCGTTTGAACAAATTAATGCAATATTAACATTAAATGATCAATATAATTGCGAAATCAGTGAGGTCATATTATTATAGCGTAGGCACAAAAGGCGATGAGTTTGAGGTCGTTCTTTGGCAACAGTAAGGTCGTAGGCATTAAGATGGTCAGCTGCTGCCAGTTACCACAAGTTGTCGCAACATAATCATAATGAATACATCATTAATTGACGGTCTGTATTATATGTTGAGATGAGGTTTTAATTATGTATATTGAGAATGGTACAAGAAAATTAGTTCCAGCAGAATCGCGAAGCTAATATCCGACTGTCTAGTCCGTAAGTAATTAAAAGTTCAAGAGGAAAATATAGCTTATTGCTTTCCTATCACACCGCGAAAAAAAATAAGTAACTTTTTACACGTTTCAAGTCACATAGTACTTACTTCAAAGAAATAATCTACTATATAAAAATAAGTCGGGTTTTCCTTCCTGACGCTATAACTCCAGAACGCACGAACCGATTTCCACGGTTTTGCATTCGTTGGAAAGGTCTCGGGCTCCGTGAGGTTTATAGTATAGAAAATTCAGTAAATTCAATAAATTAAAAGAGAAAAGCAGGAAGGGAAAATATCGCGATTATTGACATTAAAAACGAATAAACAATGCGGTAACGTTGGTAACCTCGGTAAAATTGGTAAGTAGGTAGTTGCCATGACAACCAAATTTCGTTATTTTTAGTACGATTTACTATCCTCCAGATCCTCCTCCATAGAGGTTATCAATTAAATAAACAAGGTTGTCATAACTCCTTGCAATGATATTAAAACTGTTTTCTTTTTTAAATATCAGGCTCGCAGACTTTTATGTTTTTTTTTGTTTGTCTATTTGGTAAGTCTGAGAGTCGGTCGTAGGTTATAATTATGATAAACAGGATGGATTTTTTATTGCCACAAGAAAGAAAGAGAGAAATTACTCTAAATACATAGCAAATTAGACTCAATTTATTTTTGAAAAGAAATAAAGCTGCATTAAATAGATGTTTAAAAATACGCTTTGCGGACCGGGAATCGAATGGGCTAAAATTCGAAAAAATAGCACTGTGTACTTTTTGGCATCAATTAATCTATACAATAAAACAGTAAAAAAAACTCTGTCTATACATTGAAAATATAAAAAAAAATTTAGAGGGGTTTACAAACAGTTATAAAGCACGAATCCAAAAAAAATATTCTGTCTGTTTGTCTGTATTTCTGTTTGTCTGTTTGTTTGTACACGCTAATCTTCGGAACTACTGGACGGATTTGAATGATTTTTTTTTGTTGTATAGGTATTAAGTCTGGGTAACATATAGGCTATAATTTATCTTGGAAATTTGAACACCTCATGCAGACCCGCAACAGACCAGCTAAACTATAAGAGATACAAAAATGGTACCATAGCAAAAATTGTTCCACGTGATGAGCATTTTCTGCTGAGAGAACAAATTTGAAGATCTGGAATACCTGATGTGGAACTCCAAGAGCCCAGCTACAGTATAACACATATAGGAATGGCGTTTTAGCAAGAGTTGTTCAGCCTGATGAGCACTCTCTGTTGACGTATAAAAATTTAAGATCTGGAACACCTGTTGTCGAACTCCAAGAGCCCGGTTACACCATAACACATATAGGAATGACGTCTTAGCAAAAGTTGTACGGTCTGAAGGGCATTCCCTGTTGACTTATAAAAATCGAAGATT
Source organism: Plusia festucae (assembly GCA_950381575.1). Taxonomy (NCBI): domain Eukaryota; kingdom Metazoa; phylum Arthropoda; class Insecta; order Lepidoptera; family Noctuidae; genus Plusia; species Plusia festucae. Next base: position 4,276,286 of record OX494456.1, on the reverse strand, counting down.
TGAAACATCTGACTTGGAAATCAAAGCTATCACTAATTTCACTGTATAATTATAAAATAACATAACCTTTAGGACTGATTTTCGATGACGATGGTACCTATATCATTTATAATTCGACTCTACTGGCCAAAACTCCAAATTTTTTTTTATTTTTTTTATTGAATATATATAATATGCTTTCGGGCTTATGTTATGTGAGCGTTTAATTTACTTTGCAGTCACTTAGATTTTAATTGATCAGGTATCTTCACAATAAAACTATAACCATGATGAAAGAGGTCAAATCTTTCCCAATGTTCCAAAGGAGCTAAAAGATTGAGGATCATAAGATCCCAAGAATCTACCGAAGAGCGTCAGCTTCGGATCGCGAAGCACGCCTGCATTCTCATCGTATTTACGCATCTACATCCACGTCTCTAGAAACCAGTGAAGAATATGATGCGCGACTGACCGCTGATCGTGAAGAAAAGTTCTGATGGGCATTTCCTGCTATCTTACAAAAATGAAAGATTTGACATCAGACGTTTCAGATCTTTTATTTTGACGACCCTGTTGTCGCTGGCATAAGCAACAGGATCCGCGTACGAAGTCGCGGGCAGAAGCTAGTATTATATAATTTAATCATAGATTAAACTCCCTTACTCGAATCCATGCATAGGTTGCTGTTCACACTGTCCTCATTTTACATATCCTATGTTGGTGAATGTACAATAAAGAGTAAATAAATAAATGAGAAACCGAACCGACGGAAAGTCAGTATTCCGCTCAACATTTAGCTGTATATTCGCAAAAAAACATAATAGATAGTGAGTATATTCTCCTTATACTACATTCTACCTCTTTTTTACGAAACTATATTCTACCTCTTTTTTACGAAACTGCATCAAATACGATACATAATGAAAACTAGAAAACATAATTCACTCAAATTGGAGCAGTTAATCTAAGTCCAATTCAAATTGGGTTTCTATCGGAAAGCAATTCAACTGACCAGCAAGGTCGTGGGTTCTTGATGACGTAACGATCCTGCCCACGTTTGGAACGAGTATTGTGACGTCAGAAGTCGGGGGCGGCCGCCACAATGTGTACTCATATAAAAAGGTACGGCAGTTTTACTTATTTTACTGACGAATGAAACAAACAAACTGTGGTACACGAGTTTATGTAAGTTCACAGTGAAGGTTAGAAGTAGAATGTTATAACAAGGGTGAGTTTTGCGACAAGTTTTAGCGTCTTTGAGAGCTTTCGTGGTGAATATTGGCATCAACCCTGGTAAGTTTCTCGCCTGCTTGTCTGCGTCTGCATAGAAGAGTGGCAATACCAATAAAATAATAGGACAACAAAGGTTGATTGATAAACAAGTAATGTGTCCCTTGATACATACTTTCTATCTCATAAATATGTTGCAGATGGGTCTAGAATGTCTACAGTAACTGGTCAATAGGGAAATCACTTTTATTATTGCGCTTAGCTGATCAGCTGGATAATGTGGAGTACCTCGTCAATGCAGATTTTTTTTATGGTAACTTAAACTATCTTGTTGCATGATTATAATAAAATTACGTTTCTCTCTGTTAAGGCTTGATCTTACTTCTGAGATGTACCAGCCGTGGTCGCTAGCAGGTTTTTTTGGAAACAAATTTCGAATAGGACTTCTAGTCTGTAGCTATCGCGGTAGTAAGTAGAAGCGTTCCGTTTGTTCCCTGGTAAAGGGCAGTAAGAAGGAACATAACAACAAGGATACTGGTTTAACCAGTGACAAATTATTTTTTCTGATTTGGACGACGGCCGACGATTTTGCTCTCAATTGGTCTTTAGGACTTGTTTGACCAAAATCTCATTGTAGAGCTCCAAGGGTTTTTATTAACCTTCTGCAGGTTACCGCATTCTGGTTATAACATGAAGGTACCAATCTATTAGCTCAGAAGTGGGTGGTCGAATTAATTTTATTGCTTGTACACTCCCACGGAAAGGGTTATGGATCGCTTTATATTTGAAGTTAAAATACATGATTAGGTAAATGACATCATTAAAGTCATGAAATAAATAAATAATAAATAAATATGGACAATGTGTAGTACAATGGGAGGGATTCGAGCCCGCGACCACATGATCACAAGTCCGATGCACTTGCCATTAGGGTACCGCCGCTTATTAGACATCAGTCTCTCGCTATACCAGGTTCGCATGTTTATATCATTAGTAAAGCAAAGGATATTAATAACTCGTTATCCTAATGATAAATTCATATATAGAGCCCACATAATTATGATAGTGATGCAAAAATATTAATATTCTTAACATTGCATATTTCTATTCTACTACAAAGTTTTATACAACATTTCTCTATCATCATGAAAACAATCTAAGCACGACTTATTAATTTTCGTGAGCAGACACTGTGACGACCCGTATTTATATACAAAAAGAAATAATGGCTATTTGGAGTGACATATTACGTGATGTAATTGTAGCATAATGGTTCAGTTTCACTTTCACATGGTATGCAAATCAAGCTACTGTGTGCACATCAGTGAAAGCGGTAGACATAAATTCGTTATATCGCAGGCTATCAATCATACGGTATGGCACTAGCAGCGGCGAGATTACATACCATGCGAAAAGCAAAACTTCAGCAAAGTTTATTAAATACAAAGATTGCTCTAAATTTGCTTACAATTATTGCTGTCAAACTTAATGAACTTTGGTAGCAATTATGGTCGCCAATTGCCGTCGCTTTGCTATTTCCACGATAAGTAATAATTTAAGACCCCAAGTTACGCAGATTTATAGTTTAATAAATTTTTTGCAATGGAATATGATGGATGTGCACCGTATTAATATATTTTTCTGGGTTGCTAAGATGGATTCGTAAGTTGTGATGACAGTGATGTTAACCTAACATCAAATATGACCAACTTCTCATACCTACAGCGAAAAGAATACCATAATACAACTTTATTAAAACCGACTAACAAATATGGACCTGTATATTTTTAATGTGTGCTTGGTCTGAAATAAATATTTTCATTTCATTTCATTAAATAAAAAAAAGAGTAAAGAAACATTTTCAGTGTTAACATAATTTTTTCACGACATATTCATATTCTTACCTTCAGTTTTTTTTACATATTGTGAAGTTAATTATTAAATAACAAAGTATTTTCGTTGAAACATAACATTAACAAGGCCAGCGTGTCTTCGTAATTCGTTTATTTTTTTATGATTATAATAATATGAACAACGAAACGTTAAAAAAATGTACTAAAATATGTTTTTAACTCATAAACCACTCTAGTTAATGCGCATTATAAAATCGGTTTTGCATTTATTCATATTGCATTGTTCCAATACAAACAAACGTTGATATAATTTAATTAATATCATACTGAACTGAGTTTTATAGCCATAAAAACTGAATGTAAACATAAACCACCGATACCTATTAATATTGCAGTTTTTAATGGAGTTCAGTGCAATTACTATAAGCTCTTTACCTTTGTACCTTTACTAATATTATATAGTGGAAAAAAAATGATTCTTTGTTTGTTTGCATTGAATAGGCTCCAAATCTACGATAACGATTTGAAATTTTGAATAACTTTCAGTGGAAGCTACACTATCCCCGGGTAACATAGGTATTTTTTTTAATATTTATAATATTAAAAAAAAAGAATTGAGACCGCGGGCGGAGCTTCGGAAAACAGTTCGTTATTAATAAATATATCTTTTCATCAATCAGAGTTACTTTGCTATTTAAAACACAATTTTTCTTGAAAAACCTTACCGAACTTATTACAAAAGCGATTTATCGAACTAAGGTCTAAACCATAGTTTTACCGTACCTACTTTAAACTGTTTTTAGTTAAACTTATTTTTGTAAACTTACTGAGCAGTTACTATCTGAACATATATATACCACCCACCTACATACGGATATTTAACGTACAATAAACAATTTATTTATAACTTGAAGCAACTTTAAGATGAAACAAACAATGCGTGTTATTATGCATTATCTTCAATGCAATAATGACTCAGCTGAGGAAAACAACTCATCTGTGTGTAGCTGCCCTGTAATTGTTTTAACTATGACCTCTATGCATCTTAATAAGTGATATTAACGATGCTAAGTTTTTCTTTATTACTAACTTATGAACGCTGCACTAAGATGACAGTTTTGTTTATGAAACCATTCGTAACGGTACGCAACATGGCGGTGCGGTCAGCTGACCCGCTCATACTTCTCCATTTCGCTCGAATCTATCCTAATTATCCATAATGCACATATACTTTTCATTTTAGTTGTACATAATATCTTATTTATACATTTAAAGTGTATGGAAACAATGAAGTTCATTTCACTTTTGATTATTTATCCTATTCTATTATAGTTCCGTAATGCGGGCATCAAACAAAATATCAGGGTAATCATAACCTCATTTCTACTGCTTAAATTAAAGTTACATAAGAAAGAAACATTCATTGATCAAAATCCATTAAAAATAATCCTTTGATATGAACCTTTTAACTTATCGAAATTCTCTAAATTAATTTTAAATACTTCAAAAGCCAAACCCTGCAAAATACGCAACAAAAAACTAAGTAATTTATAACTTCGTTTTTTTCAAATAGATACTCATGTTATATAGTCGGGCCCGTCAACGTCTCCTTTATAAGCTAGACGTCGACTTGCGTGAAAGGCTCTTTTGAAAAGAGTGCGGAGGACCTTCTGACGTCACTGTCGTCGGAAACCTCCCTGTGAACAATGGGAGTAATAGGCACGCGTATGTTTGTGTTAAATGTCACAAGAGACAGCGGACTGAAGAAAGATAGAGCAATTTGTTGCATATGTCGATATGTTAAGCATCTCATAATTTTGTTGACTATAAACTAAAGCAATCAATAAATCGATTTTCTGATCTTTATCGCTTCTTCTAATCACCTTTCCTTGTCTGCTAATTTTCATCGACAGTACAAGTTATTTATATTTCAGTGGTCCAACCGTTTTGCAGATGGCACGTACGAACAGACAGTATTTTTGAGTAAATCAAAATTTTAATTGTTCAAATAAAGATAAGCATAAGCACATACATGTCTGCAATTTATTGCCGCATCTTGTAAACTTGATTATAATTCTGTTTGTAATTTTTAGGGTTCCGTACCTCAAAAGGTAAAAACGGAACCCTTATAGGATCACTTTGTTGTCCGTCTGTTTGTATGTCTGTCTGTCAAGACCTTTTTTCCCAGGAACGCGTGGAGGTATCAAGCTGAAATTCATATCAAATACTCAAGTCTATGGTCTCTTGGAGCTGTGAAAAAATCAAACTTCTAAGTCAACGCGATCAAAAGATACTCCCGTTTATGCCGCAAATTTTCGACACTCGCAAGGGAATCAAAACCTACAGGGTACTTCCCGTGAACTCAGAATCTTGAAATTTGGTATGAAGCAACGTCTTATAGCAGAGATATAGGAAAAATTGCGAAAAGTATACATTTTTAGTTATATCATATTATAAAAATATTTTTAATAATTTTAAACTTACTACCCCTTTCCTCATGAACGCGTAGTGGTATTATATTGAAATTCATATCAAATACTCAAATCTATAATACCTTTAAGCTGTAACAAAATCAAACTTCTATGTCAACGCAATCAAAAGAAACAGGAATTAAAACCGCATATTTTGAAACTCGCCACTACTCGCAAGGGAATCAAAACCTACAGGGTACTTCCCGTGAACTCAGAATCTTGAAATTTGGTACGAAGCAACGTCTTATAACACAGATAAAGAAAAAATTGCGAAAAGCATCAGGTTTGTACGGAACCCTCGGTGCGCGAGTCTGACTCGCACTTGGCCGGTTTTTTTTTTATTGCGACACATTTTAAAATGATGAATTTTCATGTGGTCAACAAGTAAAGGAAAATATTTAAAAACTAGTGTCATAACGCCTACTACATCTTAGTTTTTTTAGTAGACACTACTAAAACGATTGCAGTTAATCAATTAGTAGGTTTTAAAAGAAACTATGTTATTTAACTTGTACCATAATCTTTGTCTGTGGTATGAGAGGTCCCCGACGAACTGACGAGCTTTTGAAAGGACCTGCAAGACGTAGGCACCCTTTGTTTGCTCGGAAACGGTTCTCATGTACAAAGATTGTATGTGGAGCGTCTATGTGAAGATACGTGTTTCGGAAATACTTTAATATTAAGGCTTTACAAACCTGACGTCATCTTGCAAGTGTTTCAACTCGCTTAGTTCAAGCTCCCGCCTCAAGTTGGAGACCTCACAGAGCAGCATGTCCCGCTCTGAAGACACCTTCTCCAGCTCGGCCCTTAAGCGGACCACCTCGTTGGTGAGATCCATCGTCGCCATCTTGACGACTATCGATAACCACTATCGACACAGCACATCACTAATCACAATAACACTCGACACTCGGACCAATCACGGTCGCGCATTTTAATTTTCGAACATCACTCAACGAGACGAACGATAGCACACACAGCAGGGATGGGAATTTGATAACTGTTCACTCCCCGAGCACAAATATGTCGAAGTTTTTCACTGTTGCAATATTTTCAGCTCGCTCAGTCTACATCGTCGGCATCTGAAACAATAAATCATTCCGTTAGGGTTGGGGATGAAAAAGAAAATTGCTCTGTTGGTATGAGAACCCGAAATATTCAGTTCATAAACTGCGCGGAACACAATAGCAGACGTATGAAGTTACAACATCGCAAACTATGATAATACAGCGCTATGAATAACAGAAACTGGTCTTTTTATTGGTTGTTTTGAGCAAATAGAGATGTTTTCTTACATAACTTTCTTATATTACGTTCAAGTGGATTGTGGAGGCATGCTTGTAATATTCCTGTTTTACTTGACCTTAAAAGGTATATTTCTCCAGCGCTTTTATGTTTTGTGGACAACAGTTTCTGTACTGAGCAAGTATTATATTTCATCGCTTCATTCTTCAGATATAAATTAACCATGTAGTCCCTTTCCCTTGCGCTAGCAACTACGCACGTCTTTAGATACCCACATTTTTTTTTTTTTTTTTTTTTGTGGGTACTTCGTATTTTCGCCGATACAACCCCGCCATTGTCACATCAAGCCGATATTTTATCATTCCTTTTTCGTGCGCAGCAACGAACGGACGTCTTCTGAAAAGTGTTAGATTCTTCGTAGCCTACAGGTGTCATTATGCCAAAGCGTAACGCTGCAGAAAAAATCGAGCATTATAAAAATAAAATTAGAAGATTAGAAGAGAAAAGGAAGAAAAAGCGAATAAGACGTGTATCGTCGTCGAGTTCTGAACAAGATCAAAGTAAGTCTCACTTATTTACTTCTGGTGTTCACCCGCATATTTTGAACAATTCATGCAATATTACTTTTTAGTAATTTATATACCGGGAGGTTGTCCGCGATGGCAACACGAAGGTTGTTAAGTGCATTTGATCCGTTCAAACAAGTATTTCTTGGTTAATAAATTTAACTATCCTAAGCCGGGAGGTTGTCCGCGATGGCAACACGATGGTATCAAGCTGAACAAACATGGATTCTAGAAATTAGTATCTCATGTAACACTGTTCTTATGATCAACGCTTCGATTTGCCGAACGATGATTTAAACAATGAACAATTTGGTTGTCAGATCTGAGTGAAGCAGAAGATTGCCGAGCTTCTACGGACCCGGAGCCGGAAGCACAAACAATGGAGATGCCAACAGCAACGCTCAGTGATTCTACAACTACCCCAACAGTTTTACCTGAATTAACAAATGCCGAGAACATACCGTTATTGAACGAAACCGTTCCGGACCTGGACCCAAATATCTTGGCCGCGTTGGGAGAACCCACCAACGAAACCCCTGAATTTGGGGAAAAAATCCATGAAAGTTTAGCCAAGATATGGTTACCTTTATTGAAAAAAGGTATGACAAAGGATAATAGGGAGGTACTTTTGAAAAATTATCTTATACCAGAAAATTGCTCTCTGCTCCAAGCACCGTCACTAAATCCCGAAATCCTGGCAGCTATACCTGATTCGGGTAAATTTCGTGATAAAAAGATGGCCGCAGCACAACAACAATTGGGCATAGGCATTGCCGCAATTATTAAAGGGGTAAATGTCTTAGTTAGCGATGACAACAAGGTCGATTCTATTAAATCAATAAGTGATGGCTGTCGTATTCTATCAGATCTACATCACCTAAATTCAGAAGCTCGAATTAAATTTCTAGTTCCTTGCCTAGATAAGTCTTTCCTACAATTCATAGAACGTTCCGAAAGAGATAATACTTTATTTGGTAGCAATCTCTCCGATAAAATAAAAGCCTCGCAAGCTATTACAAAGCAAGGGCAACAAATAAAGAAGACCTTGCCCTTACCAAAACCTCAAAGTTCCAGTTCAAGAGCCGAACCTACAGCTACTCGTTCCAGCTACCAGGGAAACTGGCAAGGACCTTCTCGCTACCAGTCAAACAGGGGGGGGCGAGGAGGTTACAAACGGAATACGCCCCGAGCGCCTCCTGCACCACCAACCCATGCGAAGACGAGCCAGTCGAGCCACAAGTCACGTGCTCCAACACGACATCGTTAACCCAGGTACGACATGCAGGGATAATTCAACATTATCATGACTGCTGGTGTAAAATCACTAAAAATACGACTGTTCTTAATTGGATTAGTCAAGGAGTAGATATACCTTTTTCAAAAAGGGTTTATCAAATTACTACGCCAAAAACTGTTTGGTCTAAACAAGAAAAGGCAGACATGACAATAGCTATTAATAAGCTTTTGGATTTGGGTGCGGTAAACATTTGTAACCCAGTAAATGACCAGTTTATATCACGGATATTTCTAGCTCCAAAATCAAACGGAGAAAAGAGATTTATTTTGAATCTTAAGCCACTTAATAAGTTTATTGTCAAGTCTCATTTTAAAATGGAAGATCATAGAACAGCGTCTAAACTCATTCCGATAAATGGTTATTTAGCTTCCATAGATCTTAAAGAAGCCTATCTTTTAGTTCCAATCAACGAGGCATTTCGTAAATACTTGCGCTTTCAATTTAAAAACAATAATTCTGATACAGTAACGTATGAGTTTAACGCGATGCCCTATGGTCTTTGTATAGCTCCGAGAGTATTTACAAAGATTATGAAGGAGGTTATGACCTCCTTAAGAAACAGAGGCTATAAATCCGTTATATACCTGGATGACATTTTATGTATAGGTAATACCTATACTGATTGCATGAACAACGTAAATGAAACGTTACAAACCTTAACTTGCCTTGGGTTCGTTATAAATCATAAAAAGAGTTCTTTAAAACCACAACAACAATGTAAATTTTTAGGTTTTATCTTTAATACCTGTAACTATTCTATTTCTCTGCCTATTGAAAAACGCAACAATATCGCACAGCTGGTTCAAAAGTTTATTTTGTTACCGCGTTGTACAGTAAGAGAATTTGCTCACTTAATAGGCGTTCTTACCGCCGCATGCCCTGCTGTCAAATACGGTTGGTTATATACCAAAACAATGGAGCGTCAGAAATACCTTTTGTTAAAAAGATTTAATAATTTTGATTACAAATTTCATCCTTCAAAATGTATTCTGGATGATTTAAATTGGTGGCGACTTAATATTTATAATTGCTCAAATTTCATGAAACACCCAGATTTCGAATTGGAAATTTTTTCAGACGCTTCAAACACAGGTTGGGGAGCATTTTGTAATAACAAACGAGCTCATGGGTCTTGGAAAGAAAGTGAACGATTTTTTCACATTAATTATTTGGAATTATTAGCTGCATTTTTTGCAATAAAAATGTTCGCTACAGGGTATTCCGACTGTGCAATATTGTTACGGATTGATAATAGAACTGCCTTAAGCTATGTCAACCGAATGGGGGGAATACAATACCCTCACCTAAATGATCTCGCTAAACAAATTTGGCAGTGGTGCGAAAAGCGAAACATCTGGATATTTGCATCGTACATCAATACCAAGGAAAATGTTGAAGCTGACGCGGAATCTAGAACGATCAACCTGGACATAGAATGGAGTTTATCGGATGAAGCGTTTAAAACTATTACCCGTACCTTGGGTCAACCAGATATTGATTTATTCGCTTCTCGCATCAATGCCAAATGTAACATTTACGCGTCTTGGTTTCCCGATCCCGACGCTTCAATAGTCGACGCATTTACAATCAAATGGAAAAATAAATTCTTTTACGCATTTCCCCCATTCTCATTAATATTAAAGTGCTTACATAAAATTGTTAATGATGAAGCATGTGGTATACTGGTGTTCCCATGGTGGCCCTCGCAACCTTGGTTCCCGCTTTTAAAAGATCTAATTTCTTCTAATGTTATATATTTTGAGCCTAGTAAAAACCTTCTTCAAACCCCTTTCAGGAGTCAATATCATCCGCTACACGAACAACTTACGCTAGCTGCAGCAATACTCTCCGGGAAGCCTTTCTCCGACGTAGCATTCCATCAGAGGCGGTAAATCTCATGCTAGCATCACTTTCTGATAATACCAAGAAACAGTACAATGTGTCATATAAACTCTGGTGGCAGTTTTGCCAAAGTAATAATTTTAATACATTTGAAAGTACGGTAGCGAGGGTAATTTCGTTTCTTTCTAAGGAGTTCAATAAAGGCGCGTCATATGGAACTCTTAATTCTCACAGATCCGCTCTCTCCTTACTATTGGGTAACAACATTGGTTCCGATGAATGTGTCAAACGCCTCCTCAAAGGTGCCTACAAACTTAAACCTAGTAAACCTAAATATTCATATACCTGGAATCCACAATTAGTTCTTAATCATATCTCAAAATGGTATCCAAACAAAGATCTGAACCTAGATAAACTGACAAGAAAATTAGTTATGTTACTTGCATTATGCACGGCACAACGAGTCCAAACCCTTTCTCTCATAAGAATAAATAATATACATTTCTCGTCTAATGGAATAAGAATTAATATTACAGATTTAATAAAAAACATCAGCACCAGGAAGAGAACAACCAATTCTCTTCCTTCCCTATTTTGTTGAAAATAAAAGCATTTGTCCTGCTACAGTACTTTCAGACTATGTAACAGTAACCAAGAATTTAAGAGACACAAATGAAACTAAACTAATATTAACAATTAGAAAACCAAATAAGGCAGCTACTTTGTGAAGTAGCTGCCTTATTTGGTTTTCTAATTGTTAATCAATTATAATACAAACAATAAGCCGATGGATAAAAACCGTGTTATCAGAAAGTGGTGTTGACATTTCAATATTTAGTGCACACAGTACACGACACGCTTCAACTTCAACCGCAAGTTCTGCTGGAGTGTGTATTGACACAATACGTAGAACTGCTGGATGGTCAAATAATTCTGTAACCTTTGCTAAATTTTATAAACTTAATATAATCAACCAGGGCGAATTTGCAGAATCCGTTTGTTTACTATAGTTAGGAGAATAAGTTACTTAATGTATAAATGAGTTACGCTTATTGTGATTTATGAAATAATAAATAAATGTTTTTTCCTTCCATAAAACTATTTTATTTATTTAGTCTCGCAAAACTATTGTCTCTTAACATCTACATGGTTAATTTATATCTGAAGAATGAAGCGATGAAATATAATAGATGATCAAACGAACTTCCTAGTGAAGTTCGATCATTATTATATGAATCGCTTCATTCGAAGATATAAACTCCCACCCTCCCCTGGGCACCCAAATAGTTTTGCATCAAACCCTAAACCTATCTCTAAAATAATGATAAAATATCGGCTTGATGTGACAATGGCGGGGTTGTATCGGCGAAAATACGAAGTACCCACAAAAAAAAAAAAAAAAAAAAAAATGTGGGTATCTAAAGACGTGCGTAGTTGCTAGCGCAAGGGAAAGGGACTACATGGTTAATTTATATCTTCGAATGAAGCGATTCATATAATAATGATCGAACTTCACTAGGAAGTTCGTTTGATCATCTATTATTGTCGGAATAGAAAATTTACCATCAAAATAAAACAATTATTATTAATGTAAACATCAGAGGGACAGTGGTCTCTGAAAGAAGCTTTTAGGACACCTAAATATTGAAACGCTAATTAACTACTACACCTTAAAGTGACAGAGACAGCATGAGACTTAACGATGGCTTAAACTGATTGGAGTTTCAGTATTCGTTCATAATTCACACAAACCATGACAAGACACTTCTAAAAATATAAAAATCTTGATAAGACGGCAAATTTTAGGCATAATGTTAGTCACATCTATTTTTAAGGGTATTATTGAAGCTATCTATTGGATCTATGATGATAAAATGATTAATGTTTTTCTATAAGATACATTTACCTTTGTTATCAAAACCTTAAGATGAATCACTCAATATTTATTTGTTGCCTATCTACACTGACTACAAGTTCGTATTATGTAACTTATTCTGACACATCCCTAATAAAACTTCGTCTATTGTTACCAAAAAGAATATAATTATGTTTATATCATACTAGCTGACCCAGCGTAATTTGTTTTGCTATATTTTGGAGAGAGCTATCCTTATCACCTAGGGGTTTAAAAAATATCCTACAACCTATTCTAAGATCCTTTTCGTAGGTGTTTGATAGCAAAAACTGTCACACTAGATATACATATATATACTGCCCCGCGGTTTCACCAGCGGTGTTTGTCCCCGTTACCGATAACATATATTTTTTGTAAATTTTCTATTGTTCTAATATTTATTCTGCTATTTGGAACGTAGACTAATCTAACAAATCACGGATCATGAAAAACAGTCTCTTAACCGACTTCTAAATCTACTACTAAATCTGTCTAAGTAGGGATACATTGACAAATCTAACCTTAAGTGCAGTTGTGGTATTACCCCCTGAACATCTGCTACCTTGTCTTTCATGTCCTAACACTTGTACGCTGGACGATTTAATGAAGGCTGCAGTTCTCGTAACAAAATTCTGGTATTACACAAGGTGATTGCCATGTGCTGAAAAGATAAAGAGTTAAGAGGTTTCCTTCTAATATCTCATTCATACTTGGTTAATTGTAAAAATAATACAGAGCTGACGAAATTTGTTCCACGCATTTAAAGTACTTTAAAAGACATAAATTAATTGTCTTCACAATGTACTCGTTAAGTTTGATTTCATAATTAATCCTCTCTTAACTCGGTTAGCATCGCATTAGTTACACTGCAGGCCGGAAGAGTACGTGATAAATGGTAATCATGTGTGGTCCAAGTAATAAGCGAAGACCGTCTTGAATCTAAGAAAAGTTTTAGTTATATAAACCAGTTATACAATATTAAATAGACACTGGGATATTATTAGTCACACAAATGGATTAGATGGATTCGCTTAGATATAAGTTAATAGGCAGAGTCTGTACTATGGCAACCAGACAACTGATAAAAATACATACATATTATGGATAGATAACATCATTAACAAAGGTCTAGTGTATTTTTCAAGCATCAATACAATCAGCATTTCTTTTTATTTTAGCTAGGTTTTAAAATATGGTGCTCCAGCTGTTGTTACTTAAGGTCTGTTATTTTCTGGTTATGAATATAGGCTGTCAATCGGAGATAGTGTAGCATTATAATGGTGAAATAATTTTTGAGTAAATTCGTTACAAATATACAAAACTTCAAATCTTTTCTCTTTATTATATTAGTAGGTATGTCGACAATATTACTCGCTAACTAAACGGTAGGCGACGTAAACTACAGATGGTTGACCTTTGTATTTGTACGACCATTAGTGTTAATTTAATTCATACTTTTATATAAATACGTGTAACGGTTCATAAGTTTTACTAGGACATCGCTTAAAATACCGTTACGAATAACATATCACTGAACACTGTAGTGTATGTAGTGCATTGTAATGCACACGCACCACTTTTGGCAATGAAATCCAACGCACTGACCACGGCAACAATATTTTATCGTCAACACGGTTGATAAAAAAAAAGAACCGTACATACAGTCGAACATGGAACCTCCTCCTTTTTGGAAGAAGGTTAAAAAAAAATAGAGGTAAGTAGCTAAGCTTCTATATCTATAAGGGTCCATTATATTGGCCGAGTTTACTTTGTTATAAACTTTTATACAATTTTTACGATTAATTAACACAAGTGGGTACCTACAAATTGACTATATAAAATAGGTACATACCTAGTACAATCATTAAGATAAAAAGATATACTAATATAAAGCTGAAGAGTTTTTTGTTTGGTTGTACGCGTAAAGCTGAGTAACTACAGATCCTATTTAAAAAAATCTTTCTGCGGTTGTAAACCGAATCTCACTTGAACGGAGTCCCGAATAAAAGCTAGTATCACATAATACTATTTAAATCATTAAGGAAAATACGTACAGTTTCTTCTATTTTAAGTCTCTCTTATAACTTGTACCACAAAATCACTTCGATTCCGGGTGTTGCTTGCCTTGGACGGACTCAGATGAATGAGTCGACCGCTCGACGGCTAGTGAGAAATTACTTAATTTTACAATTAAAACCGTTTCAAAGATAATATGCGTGAACATCACTCGTGACCAATAGAAAGTTCCACTCGATTTTATTTATGGTATATTTCCCCTACGCTTACTTTCGTTTTAGATATTTTTTTCATACAAAGAGATCGGAGTCTTTAAATAATTCCGGTAATGTCCAAGGGAATTTGTTATTCGAAACTTTTCGACTCAATTTTATGAAAACAATAGGAACTTTCTTAGTCATTAGCTACTGGATATTAAAAAGGATAGATACCGTAATGATAGACCGAAACAATTACATTTGATACTTCATAACTACAGCTTTTAAAATGGTTGCTTCATTATTTTGTGGGAACTTTGTCTCTTTATTCATATTGTTTATAAAGAATAGAGTTCTTTGACGCTTTAGGTTAATTTAGTAATCTTAGTTCAATAACCTTTGTTCGAACATACAATTAGTGTTAGAAGCTGACCCACATTAAGAGCTAGTTTAATAAAATTTTAAACTGATTGCAAAAGCGCACGCTGCTTCTTCATTGTTTCATTACAATCTTATTTCGTTTACGAATCTCCTGTTACGAAGTCAATGTCGACTTCGAATCTTCACAATTAATTAGCGTCATTGTTCTACAACGTTACTGTAGAGTTTATAATAACCCTGCAAACCAAGGGGCATGAAATAGACCTTTCCTTTAAAATGAGGAAGAACCGTCCCATTTACGACGCTTTGCAAACAATGGCGACAACCTCTTCGCAGCCTTTACCGCACTTTGAGAGGACAATTTTGTTTATTCTTTACCCCAATTTTATACCATCCATCTTAGTAGGTCCGTCATAATTCCCACCCTTATCGCATTTTATTGGAAAATGTCGCAAGTATGTCTTCCTTTATCTTAATTTCTTTCATAAAGTAAAGCTTATCAATAAAGTGTATGATTGATCGTAACGTTGATGAAAAACCTGATAGTACCAAATCAATACTAAATGCTTTTTCCTTTTACGGAAGAATCAACTGTACGGACTTCCAATTAGTAGGGAGATCTATAAAAAATACATTGGAATCGTATTTTTCCTGCAGACTTGGCAAACAAAAAAGCTTCAATAAACTGAGTTGCAGACAAACGTGTTTAATTAAATGCTGGGACTCGACACCAACCGAGTAATAAAGTTAGTTCGTACCTGCAAAGGGAACGGATGTCAAAATGTAAGCTGGAAATATATTGTCACTAGTTAATTTAAAAGTAACTTTATAACAGTGAGAGGGAGGGACTAGGTAAATAACAAAATCCAAAATTTTATTAACTCTGCTTGAAAATTCTCATAACATTACATAGAACTATGCTACCAGCACAATAAATCATCGTAAAGGGAAGAGAATGATTTATATTCTCAATACCTATGTAATTTTCTAATGCCTTACTAAGTACCTAATTTAATCTCAAATGTCGTTTTCTTAAAACATGCGCTATTTTGGACTTATCTAAAGCATTTGATACGTTAAGTAATCGTATAAAAACTTAGGAAAGATATTTAAAAAAAATGCCGCTGGAAGCAGATCGCTTCCGACCAGTCGATCTGGAAATCATTTGGAGAGGCTTATGTTCTGCAGTGGACATCTTGTGGCTAATATGATGATGATGAAAAGCAAAATATTTCAGCATGAATATAGTTATCGAATTATATTACCAGTAACCAAGTCATAAAAAAGGATACACGACACTTCTTGTCCAGCCGGATGGGTGGTTCCTTTGGGATATCAAATGAAATAAGGTTTCACCTCAGATCAAACAGGCCTTGGTAGGCCGCATTTATATAAGTGACTGATTGAGTCCCAATTCCCAGGTCAGAATCTTTTCGTTGCCAATAAGGTACGAGATTGGAAAAGGCTGTCTTATCTTCATGATGTTTAAACGTCCTTTAAATAAGCTATAGATACCTACATTTTGTTATTACCATGAGTTTCGCAAATTTAAATGAAAATACAAGCACCATTAGGCCTACCAGTACCCAGTGCATTAGTGAAATGTCATACAAATAAAGAGTAGTAAGAAAGCCGTTTGTGCTAACGGTCATGAATTATAACAAAACAGACAATATCCTAATAAACTAAACTGAGGCCCCTCCAAATAATAAATCCTTGTCAGATCGGAAGCCGCAACCGAATTTGAGCGTTAATCTGATAAATACAGGGGCTAATTCACTTAAGCATGTTTCCCATACCACTTGCTAATTAAATTATCCTCTTAGAAACTGCAACTGTAATCATATTTGGGAAGACAGGAGTGAAACATAAGGAATTACAAGAAAATGGTGCAATGCAGCACAACATTTCGTTTTGGACAGCATCCACGGAATTTATTTGATAAATGCTAGACAAATGTTGCTTTGTACGTTGTATGTTTTTAGCTTAAGAAACAGCTTTCATCATATAAGACAGATGTGGTAGGGTTATCTAGCCTAGCTATTTTCTACTTAGGTACTCTTTTCAGCTTTAATTGAAAAATAAGTGAGAAATAAATGCTTTAAAAGTTGAATATCTAACTTAAGTGAGAGAAAATATAAGCTATCTAAAAAAACATACGAGCCAAATATAAAAAAACTAATCATGTAGTGAAAATAACCGCCCATAATAACTTAGGACTAACAATGTCGTATTAACAAACACTAGCGCCATCTATGAATGATCCATAGCAACGCTCGGTGCGCGCGCATCAGGTAATAAATACAATAAATCGTGTTTCGCTAACAGATGGCGCTAGCAGTACTTGCGCTTGAATGTCTGTCAAACGGAGATTTATTCGCCCCGTGGGAAGGCGGCTTAAACTGTAAAGTGAGTTATTTGAATGAGATACGACTGTTATTGAGATTTATTTGTTTATTACATGATCTATTTTTTATTTGAGGCCTACGCAACTATGTG
Organism: Plusia festucae; assembly: GCA_950381575.1. Taxonomy (NCBI): domain Eukaryota; kingdom Metazoa; phylum Arthropoda; class Insecta; order Lepidoptera; family Noctuidae; genus Plusia; species Plusia festucae. Next base: position 4,258,816 of record OX494456.1, on the reverse strand, counting down.
AAGTTTATTTACATGATTGAATAGATTTACGAGTATTACTTATTTTCATTTGTTTCCTAAAATTGAGATTGATGACTTATGCCTTTCGAACTTCAATGAGGACCTAAAAAAAATACCTTACGCAGATTGTTTAGACTGCAAATACTTAATTTAAATACAAAACAACCTAATCTTCCTTATCATGAACGTCATCGACAAAAATATTTCCAATATCAACTTATCCGTCACTCACATCGGCATTAATGTTTACCAGTTTGTTTACAAGTTCACGAAGACTGACCCCTGGGAATGGCTCTCGAGAATGACCGAATGAACTCTTCAACCGAATAAGCCGGTTTTACGTTCCCTAACAAAAAAGTCAAAAAGGTCCGTCAGGAGACAAATGTAGAATATGTAGATGATACTATTATGTACCATTATGTTCGACTAATCTTATTTAACTGTACCGATATGATTATGTAAATGTATTCTGATTGAATTGAATAATGGACGTTGCAGCGTCGTCTTGAGATTGATTCCCAGGTAATGTGCAAATTAAAAAGTTTGATTTGTTAGTAGAGTGAAGTTTGGAATGTGTGTGAGCTTTTGAACAGGATTTCTATTGTGTTAAATTTGAGTATTTTGACATATGTTAATTATATAGTTAGGTATCTTTACTGGGATCAATCATTTCAAATATTGACGACAAAAGAAACAGCAACTGTAACATTGAAAACACTGAAACAAATTCTATTCAATAAATATATCACACAGTAAATTTCCTATAGACACGTTTCGGTCGACCGCTAACACAAAAACTCTAGTTCCACAAAATGGAATTCAGAAAAAGCAAACCTCCCCGCAAAACTAAACGAAACCAGGCGAGCTGCGGCCAAAACTAATCTAGGCTAGGCAAACAAAAATTCTGCACCGCTATGATCCAGTGGTACCAACGTAAGGCTAAAAATATCAAAATGGCTGACACGACCTTCTCGATCGAGAACCAATTAAAAAGTTTCATCTACCTGGTGGAAAAGTGAAATTGGGTGATGCCCCCCTTCTCCCAATCGCCCCCGCTTGTAAGGTAAACACTGTTAAACTATGTGGAATTCTGAAGCGTACGAGAAACACGGGTTTTATTTCCGAGGAAATGTATCTGATGTGAAATGTATCCACTGATCGTTTTATTGGAATCTAGTCTAGTTATAACGTTTTGTTGGACTGGATTGTGTATCTTTTTTTGTACTTTCATTCTCATCATTCCTTTTAAGGATTAACCGTTCCCAATTAGTGGTGCAAGTTCTTAATTATTTAGAAGCCCAGTAGTTTGACTTGCGTTTAAATGATTTAAATTCTCAATTAAGAGTTAGTGTCATATATTTTTGTGGTCATTATAAAAAAAGACTTTACCTAATTATCTGGATCCTATTGAACATACTCTTAGACACACTCTTATATTTACACATTACACATTCTCACATTACAAATTTCTTTATTCAAAAATTATATTTACTATAATAAAAAAATCACTTTATTCTTTTGCAAGTTATTTCTATGACTTAAGGATGAGCCGGAACACCAAGCTGCGTTCCAGAACAGGGATAGAGATAGGGACTTAGGGGGGGCTTTGCCCAGCAGTGGCCTGTGGGACAGTAAAGGTTAAAGAAAAAAAAAAGACTAGCCTAAATTTGTTTTACCTGTTACGTAAATAAACTTATTTATTATGATGATTAAAATTATTATTATTTTACATAAAATTAAGTATGGCATCCACTTTAGTTATTGGCGCTTCAAAAAATGTCCGCGCAAAGTATTACGACAGAAGATTCAAAAGTTAAGGTGCTTATGGAAATATGATGCTCCACTCTACATTATCTACATATAGATAAACTAAATCCCCGTAATATGGTACAAAAACAATTGAATCCAACGTTGGCACCAATATTAATAACTTGGTCACGTGATTGGCCATACAATATTCATGCGCAGAGCCATGAATTGTTAATTAGGGTTCCGTACCTCAAAAGGTAAAAACGGAACCCTTATAGGATCACTTTGTGGTCCGTCTGTCTGTCTGTCTGTCCGTCTGTCTGTCTGTCAAGACCTTTTTTCTCAGGAACGCGTGGAGGTATCAAGCTGAAATTCATATCAAATACTCAAGTCTATGGTCTCTTGGAGCTGTGAAAAAATCAAACTTCTAAGTCAACGCGATCAAAAGATACTCCCGTTTATGCCGCAAATTTTCGACACTCGCAAGGGAATCAAAACCTACAGGGTACTTCCCGTGAACTCAGAATCTTGAAATTTGGTATGAAGCAACGTCTTATAGCAGAGATATAGGAAAAATTGCGAAAAGTATACATTTTTAGTTATATCATATAATAAAAATATTTTTAATAATTTTAAACTTACTACATTTCATTTAGCAATAAAAATACCATAACTTTTACTTATATACCTACAGGTTTGTACGGAACCCTCGGTGCGCGAGTCTGACTCGCACTTGGCCGGTTTTTTTATTACTGCAAGCTCCAGTAATTGAGTAAGTAACTAGGCATTAAAAAGTACTGCTATCTTCAAGGCATTTTGTTTTCTTAGTTAGAGGTGTAATGTTTTTTTTATTGATGAGGTCTACCGCAGTTAGCATAAGCTCAGGATTTGACTGCTTCACTGGACTTTTGCCGCTCCAGACAGATTTAATTCTTGATATTTTTATTACTATTTGAGACGAGTCTTGACAATATTATTATAATTATTAAAGTCGGGCGATCCCGAGAATGCGCGTGAGTAAACCGTTGAATCCTTAAATAATTATGAGTCTTGACAATATTATTTCTACAACTTTCTTCACTGGTAAGCTTTAGTTGAGCAAATTAAACACAACAACGATACGTAAGCTAATAATTATGTTATGCAAAGTATAGAAGAAGCTATAAATATTTCTCCCACACGTTAGAATATTCCTGACCTATGTTTCATTGCTTAAAGAACTATTCATGCGTTCACTGTTGAGAAGCTATAAATATGTATAGTGTATCTCGAGCAAGACTACCATTATCGAAGTCTTTGAAGATAAAAAAAATATATATTTTACGAACCTTCTTAATAAATATCCTTATCCTTACTTATCATTATAAATGCAAAAGTAACTCTGTCTGTCTGTGTGTTATGCAGTCACGCCTAAACTACTGCACTGATTTAAATGAAATTTGGTAAAAATATAGTCTTGAGTCTGAGAAAGGAGATAGGGTACTTTTTACCTCCGCAACCGACGCGGGAGTCACGCGCTACAGCTTATTCCGGAATAAATAGATACGTGAATACCACTGTTAAAAGTGCTTAAAACATGTTTGTTTACATAAACAAATCAAATTAATTTCGCAAAGAAATTACTCAGTTAAATAACATTTTAAATAATAGGTATTCTTAAAAAATATGTGTTGTATATAAATCCACTTATTTACACTTTAATTCATATGTAGTTTAAAAAACATTATCAACATAAATAATCTACAAAAACAGATCCAGAACAATTACAAAATAAATTATTTATCCAGAAACAAAACGTGATACATATTTAGCGAAACGAAAGTGAGTGGTTCGCGAATATTACACGTCACAAATTCACAATGATAATCCTTAGCAAAATGTATTAATGTACTGTGACAGTTAATTGATTGGGACTACGATATTGTCTCTGTATCTGTAACATTAATTCAGATGTACATTTCTCGCATTATAAGAGTATGACGTAAATATAGAAAAATAACCTTGATTTATGCCTCAAAGATGGCATATGTAGGCAACAGGTGGTTATGCATGTATATACATTAAATTAAATAACTGTAAACAGCTCTCGTATTTATAAACGATTCAACTAATAACAACATTTTTAAATTTGTTTGCATCTCTCGCACTACATAGTCTCTACTCTAGATCGATTCAAACTTAATGGCAGCTGTGAAGTTAGTTACACACTGCGCAGTACCTCAGCCCGCACCCCCGCTGGTCCATGAATTTATTACTGCGCAGCGACTCGCTTCGTTGTTCACAGGCGCCATTGAGTTTGAATCGCACTGTATTATGCTACGAAATATCTTCGCTGTTCATCAAAATATCATCTTTAAATAAAAAATGGAACTTCACATACTTCTAAAATGAATCGGCGCACATATGCCACAGCATGTCATAATCAAATTAATGCTTACGTCAGTTTAACACGGATTCAATTGAAACATCAGTTGCGCACGCGATGTTTTTTGTTTTAAAGACTCGTGCACAATGCCGAGTTCAAGGCTTCGTATCAATTGACATGCCTTGCCATGCCCTTATTATTAAAACAATGAGATTTTACTGTCCAGAACTAATTACACGTTCATTGTTTTTGAAGAAAGAAATTAAGGTGATGAAGAATTATTATGGTGTACAGCTGGATTTTGGTACGATATGGTTTCCTTGTTGAAGAACTGGCGACCGGAAAGGGCTTACTCGAGCAGCCGTAATCGGTTTTTATCTATCGGGACGGCGCGGCGCGGCGCGGCGCGGCGCGCCGGCGTTAGACGCACTGAACTACTACTTTGTGTAATTATTAAATATTAAAAAAAATGTCTATGGTTACGTGAGCGAGCTGCCCATATTTTGTCAAGTTGTGGCATTACAGTTTTATTTCTAAACCTTTCATGAATATTATATTTGTCATTTCTTTTCTGGTTCAAATAAATGTAAAACTTTGTAAGGAAGATTTTTTATCTTTCACACATACTTAACCCATGACATATTGTTTACCAAAAATCAACGGGTTGCACTCCGGGAGTGCGGCTGAAGTGAAAACTAGCAAATTAAAATATCATTAATAGATGCACTTTGTTCAATTTCCATATTTTAAACATTTTAAATACTCGAATTTTACATAATTATATATTTACACGACGCTGCTAAAGAAGTTTTAACTTCAACAAGACACCCATTGACATATTTTTTCTACACCGGATAACATCTCATGAACACGCTCAAGCACCCTGCGATGCTGTGACTGATCCTAAGACGCGGTCCTAGGATCAGTCACGTGACCACTGACGCAAGTTTAACATTTTTTACCCATCCCAAGTCTTAGGATCAGTCACATGACCACTGACGCGAGTTTAACATTTTTTACCCATCCCAAAAAGTGCACAGCGCCGCTAAAGAAGTTTCACTTAAAAAAAAACCGGCCAAGTGCGAGTCAGACTCGCGCACCGAGGGTTCCGTACAAACCTGTAGGTATATAAGTAAAAGTTATGGTATTTTTATTGCTAAATGTTAAGTTTATGATTATTAAAACAAATATACTATGTGATGTAACTAAAAATTTAAGATTTTCGGAATTTTTCCTATATGTGTACTTTATAACGTTGCTTCATGCCAAATTTCAAGATTCCAGGTCGTCTGGAAGTATCCTTTAGGTTTTGATTCCCTTGCGAGTAGTTGCGAGTTTCAAAATATGCGGCTTTAATTGCTGTATCTTTTGATTGCGTTGACGTAAAAGTTTGATTTTGTTACAGCTTAAAGATATTATAGACTTGAGTATTTGTTAAGAATTTCAATATAATACCACTACGCGTTCATGAGTAAAGGGGTAATAAGTTTAAAATTATTAAAAATATTTTTATTATATGATGTAACTAAAAATTTATGCTTTTCGCAATTTTTCCTTTATGTGTGTTATAAGACGTTGCTTCGTACCAAATTTCAAGATTCTGAGTTCACGGGAAGTACCCTGTAGGTTTTGATTCCCTTGCGAGTAGTGGCGAGTTTCAAAATATGCGGTTTTAATTCCTGTTTCTTTTGATTGCGTTGACATAGAAGTTTGATTTTGTTACAGCTTAAAGGTATTATAGATTTGAGTATTTGATATGAATTTCAATATAATACCACTACGCGTTCATGAGGAAAGGGGTAGTAAGTTTAAAATTAATAAAAATATTTTTATTATATGATATAACTAAAAATGTATACTTTTCGCAATTTTTCCTATATCTCTGCTATAAGACGTTGCTTCATACCAAATTTCAAGATTCTGAGTTCACGGGAAGTACCCTGTAGGTTTTGATTCCCTTGCGAGTGTCGAAAATTTGCGGCATAAACGGGAGTATCTTTTGATCGCGTTGACTTAGAAGTTTGATTTTTTCACAGCTCCAAGAGACCATAGACTTGAGTATTTGATATGAATTTCAGCTTGATACCTCCACGCGTTCCTGAGAAAAAAGGTCTTGACAGACAGACAGACAGACAGACAGACAGACAGACAGACAGACGGACAACAAAGTGATCCTATAAGGGTTCCGTTTTTACCTTTTGAGGTACGGAACCCTAAAAATAGCAGAATATATGTATACAGATGCCATGAATTTGGGTTAGTTCCGTTCAAACAGTCGGTTCCAGGATTATCCGATTTAATAATTTAACTATGGTGTTCCTAGTGGCGTTTGGATACTTTTACTCGCATTCCTAATACAGCGACGCGCCAGTTTTCACTCGCCGCGACCGGCATACCAAGATGTCTGTGATTTACTACCGGTGGATACAGTATCTACGTACAGCTATTTGTAAGGGCTAGCAAATGTTTTTATAGCGATTTGATTGATATCACCAATTGGATTATTGTTATTTGATTGTCATGGTTTTGTTTGATTTATGGCATTTAGTTTGATAATTTAACAAGGAGACAGGCGGTAAATAATGAATACTGTTCCATATGCAGTCGTGTATGTGGACGGGCTCGTAGCTAAGTCTAAGCCGTCGGTTTGACCGAAACCCTTCCGTGCCTTGAAAAGCAGTTTAAGCTGTTGGTTTGACTATCTTACAATGATGTTTGACAGTCATTAAGTCAATACAATTCTGATAACCAGTCTTACTATGAATACTGCAGGTATTACCTAGCAAAGGGTTGTGGAGGTCAGATAGACAGTCGCTCCAAGTAAAATACGGTATTCAGCTAAATCCAGTAAGACTGGTTGCCGATCCCAACATAGCTTGGGAAAAGACTAGGCAGATGATGATGCAGTCAGGTATATCATTGATGTGTAAAGATTGACCTCCGGTCACTATCACGTGGATCAACATATAATGAGTTAATTAGCTATCAAACCTCATGTTAAGCGATGTGATTGGTTGTTACACTATTGGTCAAGCAATCACAGTCGTAATCAATTGATTTGAGAACAGGTCTAATTGATCAGCTTTTCAGAAAACGGAGGTGAATCAAGTAAACTGGTTGAAGATTGGATACCTAAGTTAATTCCCGTGGCGTCATTTTATTATAATCATGCAACGCGGTAGTTCAAAAGTCAGTAGGTATTGGATACCTAAGTAATAAAATGTATTAAGTTAAACACAACTGTTACAGAAGACAGCGCGGATAGCCGAGTGGTATAGGTCACCACGCTAATTACCACTGTGCGCGACGTGCTGCGGGTTCGATCCCCGCATGGGACAAGTATTTGGCTGTATATTTATATTGTGACGCACAAACCCTTTGCCTTCAGGCAAGACATCACCGTATGCAAATCTCAACTACAACCAAACAGATCAATACCCCGGAACCACGTGTATCGGGTTGTCTACTCACAATCATCATTTACATTCAGGTGCGTCATCGATGATTAATCGCATCATCATAAGTGATACATAGGACCCTCTGGACCTCAACAATGGCGTTTATTGTCATTAAGGCAATCGGTATGCTTGAAACGTGCCGAGATTGTGACTGGATTGTTAAGTACGCTATATTATGTACGTTTGTTGCTATTGATTGTATTGGAGGCGACTATAATTTTATTTTTTTGTTGGGATCTAACTTAAGTTAAAATAGTTACAAGAAATGTTGACCGAAGGTACTGTTGACTATCGTGTGGAAATATCACTAAATTTTAAAGTTTAACCCCCGAATACAAAAACGCGTATGAACTTTAAGATGTTCTGAAATGTCTATCTGTCGCTACTTTACACCTTAAAATTACTGAGTCAGCATGAGACTTAAGTTCAGCTTCAAACTGATTGACGTTTCAGTATTCGGTTATAATAATTTGAAGACAACAGGAAGGTTCTTTTAGTTATTGAGGTTACAGTTAAAAAATATTTCTGAACAGAACATAAAAAAATTGCTATTTTTGCCCCTTTTGAAAACTAATGGTTTTCTTCGGAGGCTCTAAAATTCATTTCTCACAGTGATGACACATTTTTGAATAAATAGAAATTTTGCATGCATTCCAGTAGGTATAAAATCCTCCTAGGAGGACAAATATCTGCTGTACGCTAGACAGTGATAAACGATAAAACTGCGGATATTCATATCACGGATTACCTCTGACATTTTGCAGGAATACGGTATTATTTTGCCACTTCCTACACGTTGCTATCATATTTATAAATTTTAGTAGGTGATCTAATGTAGGTTACAAAGTTGATGCATTCTGTTGGTCGAAAAGTATTTAAGTTAAGGTCCCATGAATGATATTTTGCCAGTTCAAATTCTTACTAAGACTACCCAAAGGTAGCCTAACTTTAACTTTTCCGATTCAAAGTTTAACAAGAGTAGGATTTTTTTTATTTTGATTTTGTCTTCATCGGATTAAATAGAGATTCTTCTAGTAAGTACGATTTTAACAAGCTTTATACATGGGATAATAATAATAACGCTATACATAATCCAGGCGGCAGAAACTAACTTGCAAAGCTTGATAAGCCCTTAACAAGACACGATCGTATAGTCCCCAATTCTTTTCTATTATCATAGATAACACGGTTCCTCGCTAGAACCTCATAAATAAGGATTTCGGGCAAGTCCGAAACTGTATGGGCGGAAAACGACAGCTCTATTACATAGACAACGTTGGTAGCACCACCCTCAGTTCTTATCTGGGGATAAAATCTTGTTGTACTGTATGTGTGAATAAACTACTAAATTCAATAGCGATTTTTTATTTCACATCGATTTCGTCATTAATGGGGTACTACCACATAGGTGTTCTCATATAAGTTTCACCCATCTGCTTTTTTTTATTGAATTCTGTATCATATTAAATTATTTCACACTTCAGGACTGAACGCTACATCACAAGGTACTGTGGTGATTTTACCGAATGTTTATTAGTGATCATGTGCGTTTGTGTATATTTGCGTTTTTTCAGCGCCTCTAAGAATATTCCAAGCACTGCAAACTCAGCTAATTATGGACGGCTTAAAAACGTGGAAAACCTTTTGAACTTCCTGCTTAGTAAATAATTCAGTGAATATAATAATTTGTACAAAATGGCTGATAAATTGAATTAAATCAGTTATTCAAGTGTTTTAACGCCATAAATCATAACTTTAAAGTTGTGTCAAAGTCACTAACTAGGTCAACACGAGTAGATATTTATTGGATTTCAAACTATTTACGGGTAATTTAAAGTGCTTTTAAATGCTTATAGTATATTAATGATATTCAAGAAGATTATTGATCTCGTCAATATATTATCTGAGTTGATTAAATATAAACATTCTCATTCATATGAAGATTTGAGAAAAGTAGCCGTCTAATATTTACAAGACTATTAGAAGACAAAAATAAGGCTAGTAGAATATGAAGTTGAATAGATAAAAGGACAAAGAAAGAAACAAATAGGGTATGATAAATGGAGAATCGTATACACAATTCTCTAAAATGACTATCAAGTAATAAAAATCACATGGAATAAGTTACACGACGGAGTCGACTTTTACGACTACCCAGTGAAGAGCTAATGCGATTTATGTCTTGTTTTATAGTCGTGTCAGCAAGGAAGCTTATACACACTAGTAGGCTGTTGCAGGCTAAATATAACATTTCTTCAATCCGCTCAGCCTATCGCAGTCCACTGCTGGGCATGGACTCCTGACTTACACCACAATACCCGGTCCTGCGCTTTCCGCATCCAGTCCGACCCAACTTTTTTCAAGTCATCGGTCTATCTGGCTAGCATCATTGTATAGATAATTGTTTGAATATACTTTATTGTACACCAACATTTTACACAGCTTAATTACAACAATTCTTAATAAAGGGTGTAACAGTTATGTAATTTAAAAAATATAAACCATTCATTTGCTAAAGATATATTATGTTGGAGTTTTTAATCGAAGGTGTACAGCGTTTAAAGAAAGATAGTTTTTGCTTTGAAATCCGGTGAAACAGTCACAGCCTGCGCTTAAGTTAACTTCCGTATACCTCTTACAAAGGCAGTTTTTTATTTATTATTGTGAAGAGGCAGAAGAAGAGTAGGTAGTCAAGACTTTGGGATGGAAATGGCTCAAATTATTTTTACAGAACAGATTATAACGCTCACACCCTGGAACAGAAAATCACGTATTATGTACTTTCGTTTCGTGCATTTGAAGCCGATTATCTACTTTTATGTGTAATAAATTATATTTCCTTTAAACATTGAAGTAGTTACTACAAGATGGTATAACGAAGAAGCATTATTAAAAATTGGTCCTCAGCAACGTGCAGAATGAAATCTAAGTAAGTAGAAGCAGGTGTGTATACAGCAGTGGAACAATATCATTATGGTAGCTATTATAATAAAAATATACAGTAGAGTGTACCAGATGCTCCAAATTGTTGGAGTAATGCGGTGGAATGATTATGTTAACTATTATATGACACTTACGTGATAAGTATTTCATATGAAGGTACTTACTTGACAAGGTACCTGTATGTATGTTCAATAATAACGCCAGAACTATTGTATCTTTTTGTAATATATGACTCGTGAGTCGTGACTAGAAAATAAAATAGTAAGATATGTTTATTGTTTTCTGGGGTTGATGCGAAGGTAAGACATTGGAATGAAACTTTTAAAGCGTATTCTATCGCGGTTGATTTTGTCATCTGCAAAACTCGAATCAAAATAAACCGCGATAGAATCCGTTTAAAAAGTAGTTTTATTTCAAGTTGGGCTTACTCTTCATATTGATATTTAAAAGTACAAGGAGACCAGAGTTGGAACAATTTGATGATCATAGAAAATTTTGCCAATGTATAGATCGACCCTGCAGTCTGTATATCACGCAGTAGTGTCTTCTATCCCGCCCGTCCTGCACTACCACCTGCACTCTCCAGGTCGTGATGGAGGCCAAAGAACGTGCCATCCAGGTGGCAACTTTTTGGAGACGAATAGAATTCTTAGTAGTTGCGTGGTCTGTGGAGTCAATTTCCATCAAATTTGTTCAGATGTTTATCGTTTTAATGGTACTCTTAACATACAAAAATCTTTATAATGGCATTTCTCGTTACATTTGTATTTGTTTTCCGCAAAAATAATGTCAAACAACTTAAACAACAATGTACAAAAGGGATTTCAGTAAATGAGACCATCCTACAAAACTTTTTACGTCTATAAATAATTCAAAAAGGTTACGTGATAAAAGGTATCGTCGGTAACACTTCAGTGAAAGCCTAACCGACTTGTACATCTTCTTCTTTTTATTATTATTATTCAAATTTTTGCCGATTTTACTGCAATGAAATAAAGACAAAAATGGAATGTTCTAGCGATCCTTCCTTTGGACGGACTGGAAACGCCTTTAATTTATAGCTTTAAGGTCCATTTTCGTTATTCGTTGTTACTTTTCCAATATATTATAACACTTTCGAACACTGACGTTTTCATTGCACACTTTCAGTGAGTTCATAAATATATACGAAAACGCCTATTAAGTCTGATATGAAATATAAACAAGATACCGTACCTAAAATCACGATCCTGTTTTTTCTCGGTGAGACGTGAAAAGATTTTGATCAAATTATTAAGTATGCTTTTTACTCCTCGTTTTATTTTGGGCTGACATAAACAGTGGGGTTTACCGTAATATATGATTGAATTTTCGTGATCTTTTAGGATGAGATTTGTGTTAGTGTCACCACAGGCATAATATAATAGAAAAATGAAGACTTTTTAAGTATATAAATATCCACCTCCATTATATCTTGGGAAAAGGTTAGATGGAAGAGTATGGATGATATCAAACCAAGAACAAATGACACACATTACTTAAAAAAATCTAAAATAGTAAATTTTAGAAAACAATCCCTGAATTTGTACAAAGACTAAATGTTATTGTAAAGAATGATTCCGCTAAAATCTATGACACTGGAAGCTAATTAGATGACCGCCAATATATCCTAGGAAAAGACAACCCAAAAACTTAAAATTCTTTTCATGATCCTCCTGCCTAGCCTTTTCCCAAGCTATGTTGGGGTCGGCTTCTAGTCTTACCGGATTTAGCTGAATACCGTATTTTACTTGGAGTGACCTCCTATTCCTACCTACCTATTGCTTAGTATCATAATTATCAGTATTCCATAGTAAGACTGGTTGTCAGAATTCTTTAAGTAATATTCTTTTCATGATAAATGATCATATTAAAGGGGCAGGAATATAATTAAAAAGATAACATAAATCATTTGCAAATTTCGCCTGTTTCTATTCACACTCTATGACACGTGTTCAAGGTCACGAATCGTGTATGGTTCGGGCTTGACTCATGTGCTACCGAATTAACTGAACCCTATTCGGGAACACTTTACAAGGTGGGGTCGGCCGACCTTGAATATTGTTTAGAGGGTCAGTTGTAATGATTTTTATAGTTGACGCGAATATGACTTATCATTTGTCAGTAATAGAGGAAAATGGAATTACGAAAGATGTGTTAGCCGTACAGTGGAACATTGAAATCAAAGTAAAATTATTTATAATACTAGTAAGCCTGCTTTAGAAAGTTTAACTTTAAAACTAAATGACTCTTATCTAGGTGCAGTCAGTTTGGGTTTGTAATAAATTACGTTTGAGGTGATTGGTTGTCTATATAAATATTTACGACTGTAATCTCTGCAGGGGTATCCAAAATGCTACCATGAACTCTTAGTAATGTTGGTACACTTTCATGTCTTGAGTTTTGATCGTTATGTTGATTTTTTTGAATAAGTCCAAGATTACCACACCTTATTGTAAATTACTATAGCGTCCTATTAATCAGTATGACATCACTTTAACAAACCGCTTCTACTGGTCGGTCGACCTTTAAAGTTGGCAAAAACGGTTCATGTTTGAACACTTTTTCTACGTTAAGCAGCCTGTTAAATATTCAGCGCTTATCTACAATGAGATTATCTTAGTCCCAGCACTTAATAGCCTCTACTTATTCACTGAGGACGGTGCAGTAATAGTGTTTACTTAAACTCTTGGAAGAAAAAGGATTTTTATTTTACAAAGATGCGGCAAAGTTTTATTTTTCTACTTGGACGAAGGATGATGATAATCAACTGTGTTTGGATTAGGAATTGAAAAATGACCTACGCCTGCAAAACCTGTATCTAACTTAAATAAATAGCGATTATTTGACGGCCTCCGTGGTCGAGTGGCGTACACACCGGTTTTCAAGGTGTCGCTAGCTCTGAGGTACCGGGTTAGATACCCGGAAGGATCAATGTAGAAAAATAAAACCACACTTTTCTACATTGTCTCGGGTCTGGGTATTTGTGGTACTTTCGTTGTCTCACATTCCATAACACAAGTGCTTTAGCTACTGACTTTGGATTCGGAGCTATGTATGTGGGGTTGTCCACGTTTATTTATTTATTAGATTAGATAAAAATATGTACAAGGAATATATTTTTTTGGTTTTAATTACAAATTTATAGTTTCATACTTTTATCTACCTACTACTATTTATAAACAAATATAAACATAAACATAAAAGATATAATTAGTACATACTATGAATCTAAAACGAATGCCAAACTTTTACAATTCCATCCAAAACAGGATCAGAGACATAAGAATGACATGGTTACTTCTATATCCACTTGGTGTCCACAAAATCACCGTTTACGTTAAGTGCTCGTAAACGGCGAGACAATAAAAGTAATGTTGCGTTAACTCTGGACAAGCGGTGATACCGGTAGTGTTTAACTTAATGTTTTATGTGCATCAAGGGAATCGCGTATCGTCAAAATATAGGCTTCTTTTAATGATTGGTTGCGTATAAACTTTGATGATTCAAAATCAGGGTGTTACATGTGACTTCTTCGAAATGAAACATGAATACGTATACAGGATTAATTTAAAAGGAGTGCATTCAACGAGGTTATCAGGTGCATAAAACTGACCAACTTTCCACAATGAACATAGTTCTAAATCTTAAAATGGAAAATGATTTTTCATACAAAGTTACAGGTCACGTGACTTATGTTTGTATGAAAAGATGATTTTCAATTTCGACCAATGTTCCTTGGGAAAAGTTGATCAGTTTTAAGCACCTGATTACCTCGTTGAATGCACTCCTTTTAAATTAATCCTGTATTTATACTCATAGTCATAAGAGTAAGTATGCCCCGAATACTGAAACGTACCTTCAGACTATTTTATAATAACTGTCGTAAAACAAATTCATAATTAACACGATAGTGGTTTACGCACGCGCATTCTCGAAATCGCCCTATTAGTTTCAGACTCATTAGGAGTCCTAAATCATGAGCTGACAGCGCCAATACATGACATTTCCTAGAATTTTTTCTCTCCTCTCCTCTGTATGAAAGAGGTATCATGTTAATTGCTAAATGCGAATAATGCGATGTTAATTGTATTAAAATATATTTTTTTAACTGGTATTTAAAAAGAGTTTAAGTGGAATACTTGCCTTCCAGATGTGGGTTGTTCTACTGCGCTGGACTTTGATGTTTATATACCTGAAAAAAAAAAACAACGTGTTGTTAATTTCACGTCAAATTCAAAGTTATTATTGATTTTTCAAAACCACTTATATTTTCTTACGCTTCTTTAAATAAATTAGATAATACTCTTATTAAACATGAGCAAGGAGCAAGTTTATCTTTACCTGCAAAATGAAAAATAATGCAACAAAAAAGTATGTGCTTTATACAGAGGTCAATTTCTGAAGCACACTGCTAATACATAGTTCAGTATTTGGCTTTTCATTTCTAAGCAAACAATGCTAGACTAGACTAAAATAGTTTCTTAAATATAGCAGCAATCTCCTCTCACATTTAATTGATTGTTAATTGTTGTCTTAACATTTAGTTGAGCGCAAAGATTGGAGTAGTCGAGTACGCAATTGTGACGGACATTCTCTGATTGAGTCAATTTAAGGAAGCTTTGAACGGGGACTACAGAGAAAGGCGATAAATTAACTAATGAAAGTAATCCTGTTCCTGTTAGATACAGGACAATTAAAACTAACGAAGGATGAAACAAAATATTTATTTCAAAACACGGTAATTTTTCAGGGATTACCTTAATGTACGGGTTTCTTCTAGGAAGAAACCTGGCTTTCATTTTTCATGACAGTCCCTTGTCAAAAAGAAGAATCCCGTACAGTATTCTGAATTATCCCTGAACGATAAAATTTACCACAGAATGCTTTCTGTTGGTCAATTTTATATTTATAAACATTTCATGGTTCACCGATGAATGGTAATGCGAAAAAATTATTAGGATAATTCGGAATAACGTACGGGACTCCAAAAAGAATGAAGAATTGTCTTCCTCATTCTTTCAGGATTCGTCCAGATTATTTCATCCTTTACAATTTTAATCTTTTTATGTTGATGGAATTATTTCAGGTTGACACCGACTTTGAAAATAGGACTGTACTGTAAATATTCAACGAGTTTTCCCCAAAATAATCCTACTTAACGCTGCAATCTGTGTTGGAAAAAACCCTATTAAACTCATCAACGCGGTTGCGGTCAAATTTGTCGCAGCCCGCCTTTTCTGGTTACCTTATTATGTATTAAACAGAAGACGAGATTTTTGGAGGTCATCTAAAAACATTTTCGTTTATTCAATCCAACACATTAACAATGTCACTTCGAAGTTATTATTTGTTCATTTCGAAGCTTGAACATTTTTACTGTAGTAACTCCAGGTCTTGACTTTAAGGACAAATCGATATCTCTATGAGAAATGAGTGACTTTTCATAAAATTAACCATCTGGAGGGCTTTAATTTTGAAGCAGATCCTTCATAGGCTGAAGCTGGATTTCTATTTTTGGAAGTTACAGAAGAAGAAGAGTCCAGAATTCATCGTTTCAGCAATCTTAAACTTATTTACCGCATACCAATAAATAAAATCAAGCGTGTATTTTGTCATTCATAACTTTTGCTTTCTTTGTGTGATTCTACTGTTTCAGAGTTTTCTGGGTAGATCATATTCATAACATACAAAACGATTTTTGATGACTATATTGAAGCACCGTCTTGAATATGATCTAAAGAAGAAATACGAATACTGATATTCGATACCTCTCGTCGTCTGTACATGTGATTTGCCAAGATGAAGCATTTTATGGTAATCCTAAAATAAAAATACATACTAAGGATATGTCTGTATGTTTAATATATAAAAGGAAGTATAGTATTCATTCTAGTTTATAACCGACACAAATTATCAGTGTAAATCTAAGCATATCAGTTTCTGTACCATGATCTCTTAAGCAATGCCCGTGGTGGAAGCGAGACAGCGCATTACACTGAGCATAGCATCTCGCTTACACGACGGAAAAATCCTACGTTCATAAACACGCATTTCTCAAATGTGTTTATTGTGTGATAAATACATTAGACATATCAGATAATACCTAATACTTTAATAATCTACAAATCCTTACTTCATATTATAAATGCGAAAGTGGCTCCGCCTGTCTGTGTGTAACGAAATCACGCCTAAACCACTAAACCAATTTAAACGAATTTTGGTACAGAGATACTCTACATGGGCTTTTTGCCGCGATAACTGACACCCACGCGGGCGGAGTCGCGGACTACATCTAGTCTATTTATAAGTAATAATTTCCGCTATCTGGTTTTCTATTACGTTTGATTATTGATCGATTTGCATAACAATGCGAAAGAGGATGTTAACATCCGATCATATTATAATACCTAATTAGGACGTAATTTTGCATTGAACTTTATGTGAATATTAAAAAGCTTTACAAAGGCCTTTCGAAGCATTTCCGATTTAAAATGTTGATTTGTAACGTTTAATCAAGTTAATATTGACAGGCAATGAAATGTGCAGCTTTATTGCATACTATTTAACAGTTTCGTTACTGTATTATTCATTAACTAGCTGTTGCCCGCGGCTTCGCTCGCGCGTAAAGTAAAGAGTAGTATTAAAGATGTATTCTGTGATTTTCAAATCGGGGCCGCACCTCTCGACACCCCTAGCCGCTCGCACTGGTGTTGCCCCCTGCTGCCTGCAGTGGCGGTTGTTTGGGGGGCCCATCTAGTGAGTGGCGAGTCACCACCTGCCTATTTATTTACATTTCCATGTGTAGAAAGGCAGGTGACATAGTTTCCGATTTCATTATGGTAACCAATCCACGTAACACATACACATCAATAGCCTAATTTAGTTTATAATACCTTATTTCACAATAGTTCTGTAGCTACCTTGGGCCGTTCATGTCTGTTCTTACATAGAGCAGGGGTGAATGGCCCCTGGTAGGTGCCCCATCCCATATTAGAGTAAAGTTCTCAACAAGGCCACTGCGTGTTGGACCTGTGTCCCCGCGTAAGCCTTTCAAAGGACCGGGTTTCTTCTTCTGAAGTTATCCCGTGATAAAAGAGAGATACAAATAATAATAATAATAATAATTTTATTTGTAAGAATATTGTTACATTAGGTGTTACATTAAAAAAAAAGTCCATAATATTCTGCTGTCTCCAGCGTACAAATATTCAAGAGATACATTATGTAAGGAGAATGTATAAAATTTTTCATCTAATATTATGGCGTTAAAATAATAATAAAAGTAAAGTAAGTAGCAAAAGCATTTGTGTTATGGAATCGGAGACAAAAAAGGTACCATAAACACCCAGACTCCAGACTATGTATAAAAGTGATTTTCTACATGGACCCGTCCGGGGATCGAACCTGGAACCTTAGAGCTGGCGACACCTTAAAAACCGGAGTGAACGCCACTCGACCACGGGAGTCGTCATTATAGATATATCTTAGATGGTCATTATCTTATCTATTTATCTTTTCATCTGTCTATCTTTAAGAATACTGAACTTCACATACCAACTATTTCAGCCCTTATTTCACCTCCTTAGAGGGTAGATTTCTAAAATCTCGGAAATACATCATATTTATTTCTAACTAATAACCCTTGTATGAAATTGAATGTGTCTATCTTTGAAAACGACACAATTCATATGCCTACAAACTTCCAACCCCTTTTTCACCCTCTTAGGGGGATGATTTTTAAAATCGCTGAAATACATCTTTATTTATTTCTATTCAGAAACCCGTATACGATATTTCATGTGTCTATCATTGAAAATACCGAACTTCCTATACAAACTTTCATCCCCTATTTCACCCCCTTAGGGGATAGATTTCCAAAAGAAAAGTAGCCTATAGCCTTCCTCAATAAGTGGACTATCTAACAGTGAAAGAATTCAAATCGGACCCGTACTTCCTGAGTTTAGCGCGTTCAAACAAACAAACTCTTCAGCTTTATAATATATAATAATAATAATATATATAAAGTATAGATAAATAATTATAGTATCTTAGCCATGTCACAGATTAATAAATAGTTACTTGGTCGTGTGCAGCGCCCCTTATTGAACTCCACTGCGGGTGACGTAGCCTACGACAAACTTATTATTTGCGGTTGGTACAGTATTCGGGTCTAGGGATCGAACCGCAAAATTAAGTTTGTTTTTTTTTGTATATACTTTTCCGGGATAAAAACTACCCAGTGTGGTGCCCAGGATATTAAAGAACAATTATACCAAGTTTCATCGAAATCGAACCGGTAGTTTTAGCGTGATACCTGAACAAACAGACAGACAGACAGACAGACAGACAGACAAAAATTTTTTTAATCACATTTTTGGGTTCGGTGTCGGTCTAGTAACACACCCCGCCATTAATTTTTTTGATATTTTCAATGTACAGAATTTTCACTTCTACAGATTTATTATAAGTATAGATGAAGATAATGCAATAAATGTTTCAATGTAAGTAGAGGAAATTCATTTGTGTACTGGGAAGGAAAAAGAATTATATTTTTCAAAATCTTTATTTGATGTTTTTTGGACATTGATGCATCAAGGCTGTCTTAATGTTAGAAGGTATTCTCAGCCAGTCAACCTTAGGGTGGTGCAGGGACTCAATGCTCGAGTATACATTACTATTTTTAGCATATAATTACTACCAAGTTAGGAGCTGGAGGTTTCAAACGAAAGCATTTATAATAAAAACAAGTTGAGCCCCACGATTTTACCCAGACTTATTTGTTATGTGTTAATCCTTGTTATAAACTATATGTATGCCAAATTTCATCAGAATCTGTTAAGTACTTTCCGTGTGAAAGTGACACTAACAGCCATCCTTACAAACTTTCACCTTTATAAGTAGGAATTTCCTTTGACATAATTAAATACGCCGTAAGGCCACTCAGTTCTCATTCTCACATTTGAGTGGACATTTTAGGTAAAACAGGTTTCGTTAGATGGTATCCTTAAAAAGTTAATGGCGCCTTTGTTTGTCATACAAAGTGAGCGTGACTCCAAACATAATAACTGACGTTTTAGACTAAACTAAAGGGTCAAATTTAAAGTCAACGATGGCTATAGTTTTCTGAGGTTTACGCGAATATTATACATTGAAATAAAACTACTTTAAACGGATTCTATCGCGGTTTATTTTTATTTTAGTTCCCGACATTTCAACCGACGAATACCATCTCAGTCTGCCCGTGATCATGACACCTGCAAAGGTGTTGAAAAGTCGGGAACTAAAATCAAAATAAACCGCGATAGAATCCGTTTAAAGTAGTTTTATTTCAATGTCAAAGATGGCTTATTTGCTTTCTACGTTGCTATGATACAATAAGTGCTAGTTCATATGGACGCGCGGAGCCGCGCGGAACTTTCGACCGCGCGGTACAAGATCGAAGTAAACAGCTAGTATTGTCTACATGACCGCGCGGTACCGCGCGGTACCGCGCGGCGCGCTCCGACCCGCGCGCTAGTTCTTGAACCGCGCGGCACGGCGCGTTTCAAGTTCTACAAACTTGTACCGACCTGTTCAGTTGATCCGCGCGTGTTGAGACGGATAGACACATAGATTCAAGAAAAAATGATCACCGAAGGAGACGACATTGTATCTATCGATTTGCTTATCGACGAGATTGAAAAAAGAGAAGCTATCTGGAATATTAACTCCAAGGAATATTCGAATAAAATAATAAAAAGAAGATCTTGGGAAGAATTAGTTTTATTTTTCTGCAGTAATAATGATTCTGAAGAAAAAAAGAAAAACTTGGGTAAGTTACAATCGTATGTATAATCGTAATCCTAACTATCCTAACTAATATTATAAATGCGAAAGTAACTCTGTCTGTCTGTCTGTATTTTCTTCACGCCTAAACTACTGAACCGATTTGTGTGAAATTTGGTACAGACATAGTCTTTGGTACAGACGTCTCCCCGCGACCGCGCTAGCGTTCGGGTGCAGAAAAAATGGCACAACAAATATTAAAGTGTACTCAGTGCAATATTGTGATAAATGAGCTATTATGCTTTATTCAAAATAAAATAGACATTATGGACGAAGAAAGTTAATAAGAATATGTGTGAAGAATAAGACGAAGCCACGCCCCCAAGCACATTATTGTCTTCTAATTTTGAAAAAGCATTAGAATCGCACGCGAAAAAAAGTTTAGGCGGCAGTGAGCTTGACAGTCTGAGGTCACCGAATAGTAATATTAATAATTTAAATAAAAATACTGATAAAAATACAAATAATTTAAATGAGTCAATAATATGCAACAATTCGATGTCTATGGCTGATAAATAACGTTTAGATGGAAAATGGAAACAAGATAGTCCTAGTGAAGAAAGGGTCGAGGTCCAGAGAAGGAAATTGAAAAACAGACATGAAGCTAGTATTATTATTTATTAGAGTTATATATATTTTTCTTGCCAATCTAATTTACCTTCACTTACAAAGTAATTCGTTAATTTAGTTCGAACATTATCTGCTTCATGAATTGGACGTCCAGTGTTAGTGGGATTTATGTCAGGTAATGGCGCTGGACAATTCATGTCCTCGGATTTTATACCATCTCTTGTCCTAACAAAGTTATGTAAAACACAAATGGCTTTGACGATATCATTGGCAAAATCTATCTTGACGTCTATTGGCCGGTGCAAAATTCGCCATTTGTTACACATTATTCCAAATGTGCATTCAACATACCTTCGTGCTAAAGAAAGACGGTAGTTAAATATTTTTTTTTGTTTTGACAACATTTTACCTCCATATGGTCTCATCAGATTTTTAGTCATACCGAAGGCTTCGTCAGCTACAATTACGTATGGCAATTTCAATGCATTGTTCTCATTATCGGTGATAGATCTTGGTTCAGGAATGTTTAACAAATTTTCTGATAGTTTTTTGTAAAACGACGTTTCCTTGAAAACACCCGAGTCACTGTCTTTTCCGTAAGCTCCAATGTCTACCCATATAAAGCAATAATTAGAATCGCACAAAGCCATTAAAACTAACGAGAAAAAGTGTTTGTAATTGTAATACATTGATCCTGAGTGTGGTGGCTGAGTTAAACGAACATGTTTGCCATCCAAAGCGCCAATACAATTTGGAAAATAGGCTTTATTGGCGAATTGTTTAGATATTTGTATCCACATATCTGTAGTTGGTGGGCTCATGACCATAGCTCTTAAGTTTCTCCATAAAACTTGGCACACTTGCTGAATTACAGCTGATAACGTAGATTTGCCAATTTTATAACCATACTGCAGCTCTGCTAATGAACAACCACTGGCTAAGTACCTGCAACATAATTTTTTTTTTGTTTTTTAGGATCATTTTTGCAGAAAAAATGGAAAAATTTACGAGATGCCTATGTTAAAGAACATAAAAAAACAAAAAATTTGAAATCCGGTTCTTCAGCTTCAACAACATCTTCATATGGATATTTTCAAAGATTATCATTTCTTAAACAAGTTGTCCAAAAAAAAGTTACTGATAATAGCCTTGACTTTGTGGAAACTTCAGAAAATATTGATTCGAACAATATCAACAGTAACGTTAAATCTTCCATTGAACATTTACCCCGAAAGAAATACAAACTGAACCCAGCCGATGAGCATTTTGCAAATATTTTAGAAAGGAGTTTAGATGCTCGTAATAAAAATGTAACAGAAAAAAAAGAAGAAGATGAAGATAAGTTATTTTGTCTTTCATTGGTTAAGGAAATAAAAAAAGTTTCCGAAAACCGGCGCTTGAAGTTGAAAATTGAAATATATAATTTATTAGAGCGCTACCAATCCGCAGAAGCACAGTCATTTGGAGACATTAACTACCCGTCTACTTCATATAATTCACAACAGCAGCCAAGAAACTATCCAACTTCATTCAGAAGTCCTCAATATAGAGACTCGATGCAGCATTCTGATAGAGAAGCTTCAACACAATATGGTTATACAACTAGTTCCTACACTTCACCTCCCACAAATTTGTCACAAGTAACATCACCCGGGTCATACGAAGATTCTCAAGAACTGGATTTATTCAATCACAATAATTAAAATATAATTTGCTGAAAAGTCTCATTTCTTAAATATTTGATTTCTCGTTTTAAAGATTTTTTTTTAGTGATTGTTTCTTTTAATAAAGAATTAACTTACCGTAATGTTACTATGAGTTTTTCTTTTGGTGATATGCAATATCTAATAGCATCTTCACTGGGTTTTAATTCGTTCTCAACACAATCATATAAAAAATCAAAAGATGCAACAGACATCCTGAAGTAGTTAAAAAATTTTTCTTCATGTAGTCTCAGGTCGGGATATAAAGTTATGTACAGGCTTGAAGAAAGTCTTTCACTTAAAATGGGATGCACCCAGTATCGTCTCTGTCTTCTTCTGCGACGTCTCAGCCTTCGGTATAAAATCCATATGCAAATTGCCTCCTCCACGTCCATTCTTAAGCAATGTTGATGCCAGACTACCGCGCATACATTTTCCGTCATGTGAATGCTCTTACCGCGCGGCTCCGCGCGGGTCCGCGCGGTCATATGAACTTACACTAAGGATGGTGGGACATCTTAAGAAACTACAATAATAAATCTTTAGCATTTTTTATTGAGATTTTAATGTTTTCGTTATAGTGGTAAAGTAATAGGTAGTAGATAGCAACGAAAGATAAATTTTTTTTAAACAGTCGTCTACTGTTTGCCTTTTTGTGTCCTTTTCTATCAAAAAATATATTTTTATCTGTAGAAAATTATGTATTTCCCTGAAATGTTTAAGGGGTCTTTCCCATGTGCATTTCATCTCAAAGCATCAATACATCATTAACCTTACAAAAATCTACTTATACGTTATTCGCAGCATTTATAAACAAAACTAGTACTTGAGTAAAATTTGTGGCGTCCCGGGTTACCTAACTGCACCATCTACCACTCCAGGATTTAATTGAGATATAGGGCTATTATGCGTTTAACCTCCTAGAATTTATGAACGGGAAGACCGAGATTGTGTGTTTCTGTTTGTATTTAAAGAGAGAAAATATCCATATCCTTAAAAATGTGAAAGTTTGTTAGAATGAATGGATTTTTGTAATGCGAATTTGGACGAAATTGGCTACACATATAGCTTTTAACATGGATTAAAACATGAGACTATGAACCCAATGTCTCTGAGAAGGGCAACCAGGCAAGTAAAACCGTACGAGACTAGTTTATATTGGGGATAGATAAAACTGATTGTGATGTCTTTTCTGGCGACCTGGTCTTCCAATCCACAGCAGCAGAAGCAGCAGTTACCTTCATAAATCCGAACCTGTTCTGATGCTTTGTATTGTCTACTTTGAATACATCGTGATGTCTTTTCTGGCGACCTGATCTTCCAGTCCCAGCAGCAGAAGCAGCAGTTACCTTTGAAATCCAAACCTGTCAAAACGTCGTGTGGCCGACCACCTTGAAGTTGTTAACCTACTGGGCTGTTAGATCCTGGACAACATCGTGTCTGACGATGAGACAGTGATGTAGGTAAACAGTTTGATAATTGCAATCGAAATATTGTTTTAGGGTAGAACCAACTTACTTATTCTCTTTGAGAAAGCCCCAACACCAGGTATATGTAGGTAGGTATATCAGACTACAAATGTATTTCGGAGAAATTTGAGTTTGTTTGTGAAGCTTATAAAACATCTTCACCGAATAGGGTGTTTGTGTTTCCTCGTCTTGAGGCGTTTACATAAGTCATGACTATTCCTTTGACCTTTATTGATGTGTGTAAAGTTTTAACTATAAAAACAAATGAAATGTGTATGATAGGAAAGTATTGATACATTGTAGTTCATTATAATTTGATGAACAAAATATGTTTTGTCAGGGGTTGTCTTAAAGTTAAGTGTATATGATTGTGTCTTTGAATGTTAAAAGTATAGTTATATTCAAGTATGCTTGTTTGAATAAAATATTTATAGAGAGACTAGCTGCCCGGACAGACTTCGTTCTGTCAAAAGTAAATAGGTAATTAAGGTAATTCCCGAGTTTAGGAACAGTTTTTTTTTACATGTTTTTTATGTTTTTCACCTTTTAAACCTTCCCTGGACCTCCACGAACATTTCAAGATCAAAATCAGCTAAATCGGTTCAGCCGTTCTTGAGTTTTAGCGAGACTCACGAACAGCAATTGATTTTTATATATATAGAAGATAGAAGATACCAATTAAATTTACCAGCAGGGGATTACGTTGAGATAAATAGAAACAAACATATATCAATCAAATTCGTATATTTATTTCGTTTAATCGTCTTTGTTTATTTACCACCGGTTCGGAAAACCTACGCCACTGAGAAGAACCGGCAAGAAACTCAGCGGGGTCCTAATCATTTCTTTTTACTGAACTAAATAACGTTTTAAATCCAATATCACACAATATAAAAACTATGAGATATAACTGCTCTTGTAAGCAGTCGTGGTGACAACATAGTATGATCTCGTATTAAGGCGCTGACAACAGCCAAATCGGCTTGTCTCAAACAATTTTTTTGCCAAATCTATACAGTTGTTGACGGCGGCAAAAATATATGTTAATCTTGAACATATTTCTAAAAACCCCGTTGTATTCAAAACACGTTCTTGAAAAGTTTTCTCGATAAAAAAAATTTGTAAACTAACCTCTTAACATGATCTTCCAACAAAAATATCTGTATTTCTTTTCAACGTACATTAATCAAATTTATAACATTAACGTATCATATTAAAATACACAACTTGGTTGATTTTAAATTTTTACTACTCAACTTATTTTAAAGTAATTAATTTATTTTATTTGTAAAAAGGTTTGTAAGAAGATACGAACGTCCCGTCATCACGCTTCTCTTTCTTACGTATGCAATCCGACAGTGATCGCTTAGACGCGCTGCTAGACGGACCTATGTCGCATGTCGCTTTGCCCCGCTATCCGTTCATTTCATATTTTGATGTTTGAAACGTCAAACATTCGTAATATTTTATTTTGTTCCTAAAAGTACCTACACTAAATTGTAAAAAAATTGGCACGTAAAGAAATTGGTATAGGAAAAATTATAAGTTTAAGCATTTATAAAATAATAAAGTTGTGGTAGTAGGTATACGGTCTAGTTGAAAAGATTTGCTGTGCAAAATGGGGAATAAACAAAAAAGCCGGAGACCAGTTTGTATTGTAATATTGACAAAACAGCTAAATAAAATTATAACCAAATAGGTACTATGAATGCTATTTTGTACTACGGATAGCGTAAATTCATCTCCGAACGTAATGCTCGGTTGGTCTATTGGTATATGAATAGATTACGATAATCGAGCTTCGTGTTCAAATCCACGTTGAGTATTAGAAAATTGAAATGGATAAGAATTTATTGCGTATTTTTTCAAATTTATTTTTTATATTTTTAGAATAATTATTTATTTTTTTACAGTAAAAAGAGACGTTTGGCGAACAGTTCAGAAGCAGGTGAAGCTTTGGAAATTGTTTTTCACCAGTAAGTGTACTTTCACTAGTAATAAGTACTTAGGTACTAATATAGATAAATAAATATAATTATAAATATGGTATTACTTTCATCATAAAAAGAAAGTCTAAAGCTACGAAAGGACAAAGCTACGAGTATTTTCCTATAAGTCCAGTTTTAGGTCAAAGTAAATTCGATATATAATACTTATATCACTGGACTTATTTCACTTATTTGTGACTTTCTTTTTATGATGAAAGTAATACCATATTTATAATTATATTTATTTATCTATATTAGTACCTAAGTACTTATTACTAGTGAAAGTACACTTACTGGTGAAAAACAATTTCCAAAGCTTCACCTGCTTCTAAACTGTTCGCCAAACGTCTCTTTTTACTGTAAAAAAATAAATAATTATTCTAAAAATATAAAAAATAAATTTGAAAAAATACGAAATAAAATTCTTGTCCATTTCAATTTTCTAATACTCAACGTGGATTTGAACACGAATCTCGATTATCGTAATCTATTCATATACCAATAGACCAACCGAGCATTACGTTCGGAGATGAATTTACGCTATCCGTAGTACAAAATAGCATTCATAGTACCTATTTGGTTATAATTTTATTTAGCTGTTTTGTCAATATTACAATACAAACTGGTCTCCGGCTTTTTTGTTTATTCCCCATTTTGCACAGCAAATCTTTTCAACTAGACCGTATACCTACTACCACAACTTTATTATTTTATAAATGCTTAAACTTATAATATTTCCTATACCAATTTCTTTACGTGCCAATATTTTTATAATTTAGTGTAGGAACTTTTAGGAACAAAATAAAATATAATAAATGAATGAAATATAAAACTGCCGAATTAAAATGGTTGTCTCTGCCGTAAACCCCGAAAGGTACCGTCTCTCCGAGAAATACTGTCCGTGGTTCTAGCAATTTGTCCTACTGGTTCCGAACAGTAGGACAAATCGGTAAAACAAGTGAAGGACGGAAAACACTTGCCTAACTGTAGCAAGTTAAAAAACATGTTTAAGCGATTTTCGACCTTATTGACATTAAACATTAGGTTTGTTTTTTCCTACATTCTCGTTCGCTAACATTGCTCCTTTATTAAAATACGGTGTTTTCATAAATGTCATTAAGGTTGAACCAGTTTTTTTAACTTGCCATCGTTAAGCAAATGTTTTCCGACATTCACTTGTTTTACCGATTTGTCCTACTGATTCCCACCAGTAGTACAAATCGGTAAAACAAGTGCAGAACCACGGGTATAAGACGGTATCTTAAAACAAATAAAAAAATACATTAGCTCTTCATACAGAACAAAAATATATAAGAGCGCCATCTATTGGTTCATTGTAATTATTATTGATCGCTTACTTGGTAGTTCGCTGTATCGCCGCTGTTTAAGAATGGCGCTAGGATACCGGAGAAATAGTGGGCGTGTCCAAAAATACCGAAACAGCGCAGCTCAATAGCGGTTGTCAGCGTCTTAATAACATTTGTACAAACATATAGCTATGTATACAATAATATACTTTACATAATATAGATCTTTCTAACAATATTTATCTATAACTTCAACAAATTAAGATATTAAAATTTATGTTCATAACAAACTGATACTAAAATACACTACGCATCATAAACATATAATATCTGTATAATTAAATGTAGGAGCGATTACTTTTAGGTTTACATAATATGCATAACATAGAAAATCTTAAACTCTTAGGAAACTACTAAATAACCTATATTTCAGTTACCTATAACAACTTTTATCTATACATTAAATAAATACGTTGTCACAGTAAAATTATCAAAGTTTAGGTAACATCCTCTCTAGATACATATTACAAAGGGCGTGGGCCGCGGCGCCAGGCGGCTTAGGTCAATCAACTTTTAAGGAACATTAACAATGGATAAACCTTGCAAACTTCACCTTTGCATGCTTTCTATACTTTTAATAATATTTGCGTTGATTACGACATAACTGAATAATACCGGCCTATTAATGTCTCAATTCTGGGTACCGGCTTCCCAACGAGGGTTTGGAATTTTGGATTCCAATAATTAAGAAATTACATAAAACCTTGTAAAACTTACATTGGTAACTTGCCAGTACTGGGTTCTAACTTGCAACCTTGTACATTGAACCGCTAGGCTACCGCGTGCACGACATCAACTATCTTTGATCATTGAAAAACTTATTTTTTTATAAGGTCTAATCTATCTAATTAGGTAGTAGGTAACAAGTAAAACTTTCCTATCTCAAACGCTGAAATAAAAATATTTTTTTATTACCTATTTATTCTTTCTTATATCCACGATCTTAAGAGTTTAACTACTCGTATTTTTCATCAACTTTAGACGTATACATTATACGATTTTAACGGCTAATACCTAATTACTCGCGTATAACTTATCGGACGAATTCGGACGATCTTACGAGGTGTTCAGGTGTTGCGAGATGAACTGTTTGTCACATCACGTTCTTCAGTTCGTCTGATGAGCTCATGATTAAGGGGCTCGGTCGGGCTTCTCCAATCGGTGTGAGTAAAACCGTTGTAATCTAGATTATAATGGAGTCGTAATTTCCCGCTGCATTTGACCATTGCTACTTCTTGGTATATTATTGTTGTCAATTACTGTGTAATTATAAATACGACAATAACACACCAAAAGAAGCGACAGTCTTTGATCTAAAATAAAAATTTTGATGAAATACCTAAGAAGGATGGATGAAGTAAGTTATAAGTAAAAAATCGTACCCATAGGATTATATTATAGTCAGGGAAGCATAATAGAAATAGACGAATTAATTGGAAAGAAGATGATTAACATGTACAACAATTTGCTTTCGAAGTTTTGACGTAATTTATTGTTATAGTGTTAGTGATGCAATCTATAATTATGATAAATAATAATGTAGAAGCCATATCTTGCAAGAAGTTGAGTTTTTAATAAAATCTAATTTTTTCTTTTTGCTAGAAGCAAGAAGAAAAAATGTGGTTTTATTAAAAGTTAAGAAATTTCGCAGCAGACGATAGGCCAAGCTGGGAATTTGATTGCTAAAGAAAATACTGGAGCAAATTGAATAAAATCTAATAGAGACAATTTATCAGTTTCATAAAGGATATTTTTAAATCTGTTCTGAATCCTACTAAATATTATTAGGTAGGTATACAGTATCCTAACTACGATGTATTAGCCACCCAATATTAACGCTGTGGCGGACACAAAGAACTAAGGCACCTAATTCAGTATCGCAGACCAGCTCGGTTTTTAGGAGTCTTTCTGTTTTAGATACTATATATTTCTATAAGCTATATAATACAAGCAGCTGTACTCATAAGAGATTGACAGCTGACTTCAAAATATTATGGAAGGTTCGGCAAACCTCGTAACACTAGAAGAATGAAGAGAAAGAAGAGATGCAGATACAAAAAGGGGAATCAGTAAGTTTCAGTCCGTAGCAGTGGCATCTAAAGCATGTTGCAAGGTTAGCCTGTGAGAGATTCATCACTGCCTATCACCTGCTAACTATGCTACTTGCCATAAATATATATATTTTTTCATTTGGTCCGAATAATATACAAATAAATAATTAATTATGCGTGTAAGCATGCGTAAAAGAAAAAAAAATTTAAACCTATATCATAGGAAAAAAACCATACAAAAAAAGCTGAAACGGGTGGCAAAATAAAAGAAAATCATAAAAGAAAAGAACGACATTTAAAAAATGTATCAGTAGACAACGACCAAAAGTATTCGAAAACTACAATTTAAAAAGAAGCAGGAACTCCTATTTAAAACAAACCCAGACAATAAATATCTGAAACCTAAGAAAAAACCACTAACGAGTCTTAGCGAAGTCACAACGACTTGATGTTTTACAAATCCAAAATTCCAACTATAGAAACTACCAAAAGTAAGAGACATTATATATTTACAATAAGGGTGGAACCACACCACCGTGCGCGCAAAAAGTCAGTGCCTATAAACGCGCACTAACAGCGGTGACGGTACACGGACTGAGCGGCGTGATCGTACACGTCACGAAGTAATTTTCACGACACGCAAATTTACTTGGTCGAGTCGTTCGAAGCCCCCAGATTAGAGCTATACGCAATATGGGGGCTTAGAGCGAGATGACCAGGCAACTATGTAATGCTGGCTCAGAAAGAAAGCACAAAACGTGCTTCAACTGTTCCCGTCAGTCGCACGTTTATGCGCGGGTGTGAAACCACCCTTAAAATCAAACAAAAAGTAGAATTTACCACTAGAGTTAAGACTTTAGACTAGTATCGATTTGGTTCCAAACGAAGAAGTTGACTGGCCCTCATTTGGGTGAATGTGCGTCATGTTGATTTACCACAATGACGTGATGGCGTCATAAGGCAGCGTCATTTCGTCACGGTGGAGAAACACCATGAGCCAGGAAGACTTGTAGACTGATTCATCCAAATTTTCGGTAGATTGGAAGTGTAGGAGATGATGATTGTATGGAGCAAATCTTTATATGTGACAGCGAAGTATACAAATACCCAATAAAATTTCCAATAAAATATTGTAACGAAATGCTGTAAAATCTACAAAATGATTATAATACACAATGTGTAGTGGGGTATTTAAAAAAAACATCACTTTCTAATTTATATAACGTACAACCAAATAGGCACGCACCTACTTCCATTCTATGTTATGAAGGCTTGAGATAGAATTTCCTCGTTGTATGTACTGGCTTCGCAGATATAGTAGCAATATAATCGATTAACTATCGACATAACACCACAGTTTTCGTTATTCAACAATACGGTATTACATCGATAATCATAACGACTATTGCTGTTTATTTTTTCAGCTGATTTATATATTTTTAGACAGTTATAAATAGCATGGAAATATAATATTTAATTAAAAAAACTATCAGAAGCGCATATTAGACAGCGCTTTATTCAGGTAAGGGGGCGTCCATAAATTACGTGAGGTGTTTTTTTTTAATTTCTGACCCTCCCTCCCCCCCTGGTGAGATGTGGTGACATTTTATTCAACCCCCTCTCCCATCCCCCAATCTCACGTGAGATTTTTCAAAATGTGGGTTTCTTACGTAAACGCGTTGGATGGTCATTGAAACAAAAAAAAATAGCTTCGTGCTTTTATTTACGACAAGTTAAGACTAGTAATCAATATTGCTGAGAGTTTAATTATAAGTGTAATAAAAATTTAACTTAAGCATGTACAATCTGGAATAATGGACCAAAATAGTATATTCTTTTTTTGTAGTATAATTTTAAAAAAAATGCGTGATATTTGCCGAGAACCCCCCTCTCTCCAACGTAAGATTAGATGAGATTTGACTCGACCCCCTCCCGCCCTTAAACACCTCACGTAATTTATGGACGCCCCCTAAGACATGGCTGGTACCGGTGCTATTACATCGCGCTAAGTGCTATTCGTTTATTCATTCGCAAGGCCAACGTCATCGTTGTTGGTCATCATAGAAAAGCACCCTTACAAATAATTAGTCAGTAATTAGTAGTTAATAAGACTGAATATCGCGCAGTCTCATATACTACAAATCATTCAAACGAATAGTTAAAATTAATTAGTTACGATCATTTGGCAACATGAAGTTTTTATTATAGGTACCTGATAACATACTATACAATTTTTAATTCTTCGATTCCGTCGTCTTTATGATGAATATTGCTTCAATGCCATATAACAGACAGAATTGTGAGAGATCTATTTAAAAAATCTATCACAAGACTGTTATGCTATATGTCAAAGTAACTTTTTTTTATTTATTGTTCTGTTGATTATTAAAGCTAAACAGTTACCTAAGAAAGAATAACTCGCCAAGTCCCAACGTAGATGATTCTTAAACATATTAACAAAATGTGCTGTGAAGGATCTATGTATGAAATCCTTCACAACACATTTATGCTATATGTAAAAGAGCATTTTATCGTATACGTGCCTTTTAGTAACATACATATATTATTCATACATACATAAATATTTCGCAGACTTTTTCATGGTAAAGTAAATTACCGAATATTGTGATGTTGCCAAATTTAAGACATCATTTTTTTATAAATAATATTGATAATATAAGTATATCAGTTATAGCAAGTTGTAACGTCGTTGTGACGTAGCTGAAGACGATTAGGGATTTTAATGTCAATAAGTTCATGAAATGTTGAACTTAGTTTGATCATCAAAGTTATTATTGATATTATTAAAAGGTTTGTAAAAACTAATAATAACAAAAAATTACATTACTTTGTTCAGGCTACAGAATGTAAACATGCATTACATTTAAGCTTAATGCATGCTGAAAAGTGTTTACAATGAAATTCCGGGAATCAAACACTAAATGAAATAAAATTAGACTTTTTAAGACCTAACTTGCCCACATTTGTATTTTTTTTAAAGGTGGTTAAAGACTACAAGCAAAAATCTAAAAATGAGAAAACTGGCATGCAGACTCATTCGAATTGACACAGTTTTCGACAGCAAATCAACCTTATCATTCAACATAAAAGGCTCAATTTTATACAATGCTTTTTTTTTCGTTTAAAAAGAACAATATAACGTAAAGAGCAGAACATTTAATTATGGCACGCGCGAGTACAACGACCCCGTTGTCCGTATGTTATGGTGCCGATTCACTAGACTGGAAAATCTATGGGAGGCGAATACCTATTGATTTTTAATTTAAACGTCCAAGGGGAATTGTTAAGGGAATACGTTTTCTATTAGCTGTGTATTTTGCAGGGTGACCAACGTATTTAACTGCAAAATTGAAGGGTTTTGATTTTTTAAATGGCAAATGTTGTAATATAATTTCCATATTATGTAAGTACCGTTATGTTTAGATTATTGAAATATGTTTTTTTTATATTCATATTTTTTTTTCAAGTTGTTTTGGAGTCAGCTTTCAGTCTGTATAAATTGCCAACCATTATTTTAAATTAAGCGCCTGTATTAATTGGTAATGACTACCACTTACGAGTTATTGAATAAAACCTTCTTAATTATTTAATTTGTCCTGTAAAAATAAAGTCAATCATTTCCCAGCACTGTTTAAAGAAGATATATTAAAACGATTTAAATCAACATTACCCTCGTTTTAAATAAGTAGGCGCCGGAGAATAATCATAAAACAACAAAACATTAATTTAAAATATTAAACGTACCATACCTAAAGCCTACGCACGGCCGTAAATTGTAAAAGATTCGTTTAATTGAACCAAAATTCATTCCGAAAAGCCAATTTCGTTCGTATAATAGAACAACATTGCTGGTTGGTTTAAAATTGAAAAAAGAATAATAATTCATTACATATGAGTGTTATCTTTTTAAAAATGACGCCTTGTGTTTCACTTTACTAGAAAAATCAAATATATTTCATATCGTATATGTATCCGAATCGGCCTGATTACAAAGTATGACGTAAGCAAGCAGGCTAAGGCCCAGTTTTCTGATCCCGAGTTAACTCAACCAATGGTTAAATATCCTAACTTATGCCTTCAAACTTTGGTAGAACGTGTTTATTCTCGTCATAATTTCTCCGGTCATAATTCTGTCATATTTCATGATCAGAATCATACAGAGTTCGTTTCGAATTTGTAACTTTGTATTGGGTTTTTTTAGAAGTTACTTACATCAAATCAAGTATGCAACAGATAACCCTTATAACTGCTCACATCATCTTTTAAGATCACTGTATCATAAAATATTCAACACAATGGCGAATGTACACGTGCGGACATCTCAGAGGCAGATGCGCACACGCACCTGGCGGCGCATGCGACTCCAGAAATAGTATAATGAGTTAGCGATCGCGTTGACCGATTTCACTCGAATGCAGAATAAATGTATTTTTAGTTTTGTTGCTTTTAGAGATTTTGTAAGGGCGATAAACCTTAATGTAAGAAATTAACCTGTTTATTGAGTAATTATTACTGGTAAAGATGTTATAATCAAAATTTGACAACTGGTTAAGACAAGTAAAGATACAAGGACAACATAATTTATCTGAATTAAGTATGTATTTAGAAATATACAACTATGATTATCAGTTTTCTGGTCACCATAGTACAGGCTCTGCTTAGTTTGGGATCAGGTGACCGTGTGTGAGGTGTCCCGAAATATAATTATTTTTATTATTATAATGTGTTCAACATCTTTCTACACCTTTCTAGGATCTGTTTTAAACCTCATTTGGTCAACTAATTAATTTACTCTAATAAGATTTCACTCAACTCAAAGACTTAACAGCGTTTTCCAAACCAGGGCTAAATAAATAAATAAATAATAAGTAAATATACCGTTACAAAAAAACTACAGAGTAAGACGATTTCTCTACAGATTACTACTGAATATTCGATACTTCTGTGTACAACATTTAATATTTAAGCTTGGGTTGGTTTGGATAAGCGCCTGATTTCCTCACTGGGTCTCGATTTCTGCACCAAGCAAATAATATTACGTTAGTTGTCGTACAGCTACCGTATAGGACTTCTTTTTGAAATAGCAAACAACATAATGTATTATTAAGACAAATTTAGATAGTAAACAAATTAATAAAATGAGACGAAATCTATAAAATAGGAGCGAAAACAGTTAAACGTTAATTGTTTTTCACGACTTTGTAACTTTGTATTGTATCCATCTAATGTAATCAACGCATATGGCTTATAACAATATAACAATTAAGATTGAAAGGTTAAGTTTGCATTTTTCAAAATAACAATAATTATAATTGGCACATACATTAAATAATAACATAAAGCCGACTTTTCACAAGATGCGATATCACAAATTACCCCGCATCGTCCTCATCCGATGACCATTGAGACGACGTCCACACACTTAGAACCTGGTCCATGTGAGTCCTGAGCATAAAACTTGAAAAGAGAATATTAAACAACTGACTTTGATAATACTTCAGAGGTAGATAGTTCTATTTCAATGAACTGGCGCCGGTGCTATCACGGATGAGCGACCCCCGACACGTGGGGTGATCCGCGATATTGCGAGTGGCAAGTTGGCTTGTCATATTACTCCATTAGAATCAACGCATACCTACAAATAGTATACTTTTTCGTTGACTTATTGTTTAGCTATAATAGTGTCCCTATAGCTTTCATGATGCGATTCAAACGTAATGGCGGCTGAGCTTAAGGCGAGTCGCTGCGCAGAAACAAATTGATGCGCCAGCGGGGGTGCGGGCTGAGGTACTGCGCAGTGTGTAACTAACTTCACAGCTACCATTAAGTTAGCATCGACTTATATAGGAAAGCGCCATAAGTGCAGTAGCATCTCAACATTAAATTCACTGTCTCAATGCTTTTCGCGGGCATATACTAACATCAATTTCACCGAGATATCTTGTCATACTGATAATTTACTTGTACATCAATTAGGTACGATGAAAAAGGAAAAAGTTTAACCTCCGGCATGACTCAAACCCACGACTATCGGCTCAATGCAAACTGTAATTTTTTGCCACAGTATTGCGACTGCTGACTGAAAAATGGATGCACTAATGCACTTATAGCGCTTGACTGTACATAGTTATGAAAGACACTAAGCTTCAATTTTATCCGTCACAAACTTCTTTATCAAATGTTTTAAACCTTTACCAATACATCATATCTTTCAAAAAAGCAACGCTTCGTGCTACATATTAACAAATGACATAATACACATCAAGTCACGAACATAAGTCAGTCAAAACTGTGTTCAACACATTTAAATACATATTACACAACTGGCAGCGTTTTTAAACTGACGACGCCGTATGTAAACAGCGGAATAATACGGATTGCCTACGACATGTATGTCATATAAAATTCATGATGTATGGGACAAGTAAAATAGACAGAGGCTTAACAATCGGTAAAACGGAACATTCTATGATCAGGGGTTTGATTCACATCGTCTTAATGCCACGACAATTAAGTTACACTCTTTTTACATAGTATAACACTAAGTCGCTTCCCGCTGTCTGTCCCTATGTATGCTTAGATCATTAAAACTACGCAACGGATTTTGATGCGGTTTTTTTTTTAATAGATAGCATTTGATCCAAGAGTAAGTTTGCTGTTAATAATCGGTGTTGTGTTTTCTTTTTCGTAACTGTGATAATAAATTAAACCTAAATACTTATTCAATTCCATTTTTTTTTACAAAAACAAATACGCAGGCAGTGTTTAAAAATCTGTAAGTTCGTTAACCTTAAAATTCTTTATACCTACGATTCCGGGAACGACTCATGAGGGCACGTGTCATGAGTCATGGGGAAAACGTACATCGATCACACGCTTTGAACCTAATGATAATATTTAATTAAGTCTATTGTAAGAACACACCTGGCGTAAACTATGTTGCATTTCATTTACGGGATTATCTTGAACTTTGTATACAGCTATAGCTGAGAACTTTACTATTAGAACTGATTAGTTTTAAATAACGTACTGTACTATCCCCTATTGAAACTTATCGTTTCTGAACGGATTTGTTTACCTAAACGCAATGCGAATAAAAACACGTTAGTGTATAATTTTGTATCTGTGCTTAATTTTATAAACTATAAAACCGTTTAGAAATTAATTCAATTCAATTCTTTATTGCATACCATAATATTACATAGGTGGTCAATTATTTAGTAAGTTCACAGCTCATTATGGACCCTGTTATTAATTAGAATCTACAAGAAATTGAGCAACTAATTGTGCAACGCGCAATAATTCTTCAAAAATGATTTATGTCTTAGTTTGTTTTGATCAAATTAGAAGTCCAAAGATCGTTACTGTGCTAGTGATTGTTATAAAACACCAAACATTCAAAAATGTATTGTTCATGGGTCACCGGTGGCTACCACGACGTTAAAAATCTAAGAATAATAGTGGTACAGGTGATTATTATTTAATAATCAATCAATAAGCACTGTCAATAATATTCACAAACCACTTAACGGGTATAAAAAAAGTCTAATCATAAATTACAATCAAAGCAGATGTCATTATCTTAATATCATTATCTAAGTTCTAGGTTTAAGTTCAAAATGGCGGCCTGACAGGGTGCCGATAGCAACGCAACCTACCTTCAACCAGGATGAACAAGCGGTGACCTAAATATTCTGGGCGGGGCACAGGTGCGAGTGATGCGCATGTCAACTGGAATCAGGTCAAAATGGATTCCATTTCTCGAAAGTGAGCTAGCTACTTTCCGGGTCCAATACACCTCTGCGCAACCTCATATACTAGGGCAGAATGGCGCCCAACATCGCTATTTAAATGCGATACTTCAAGATCTTTATAATTGACCAACAGCTATAAAATATGCTTAATAAGTCCTAGGTTTAAGTTCAAAATGGCGGCCTGACAGGGTGTCGACAGCAACGCCACCTACCTTCAACCAGGGTGAACAAGCGGTGACCTAAATATTCTGGGCGGGGCACAGGTGCGAGTGATGCGCATGTCAACTGGAATCAGGTCAAAATGGATTCCATTTCTCGAAAGTGAGCTAGCTACTTTCCGGGTCCAATACACTCGCATTGGGCGCACTGCGCAACCTCATACACCAGGGCAGAATGGCGCCCAACATCGCTATTTGAATGCGATACTTCAAGATCTTTATAATTGACCAACAGCTATAAAATATGCTAATAAGTTCTAGGTTTAAGTTCAAAATGGCGGCCTGACAGGGTGTCGACAGCAACGCCACCTACCTTCAACCAGAATGAACAAGCGGTGACCTAAATATTCTGGGCGGGGCACAGGTGCGAGTGATGCGCATGTTAACTGGAATCAGGTCAAAATGGATTCCATTTCTCGAAAGTGAGCTAGCTACTTTCCGGGTCCAATACACTCGCATTCGGCGCACTGCGCAACCTCATATACTAGGACAGAATGGCGCCCAACATCGCTATTTGAATGCGATAATGTAAGATCTTTATAATTGACCAACAGCTATAAAATATTCTATTAATTAAAGCTTATAAGAACCACAAAACTTTTGTGGTGTTAATAAGTCCTAGATTTAAGTTCAAAATGGCGGCCTGACAGGGTGCGACAGCAACGCCACCTCTTCAATCAGGGTGAGCAAGCGTTGACCTAAATATTCTGGGCGGGGCACAGGAGCAAGTGATGCGCATGTCAAATGGAATCAGGTCAAAATGGATTCCATTTCTCGAAAGTGAGCTAGCTACTTTCCGGGTCCAATACACCTCTGCGCAACCTCATATACTAGGGCAGAATGGCGCCCAACATCGCTATTTAAATGCGATACTTCAAGATCTTTATAATTGACCAACAGCTATAAAATATGCTTAATAAGTCCTAGGTTTAAGTTCAAAATGGCGGCCTGACAGTGTGCCGAAAGCAACGCCACCTACCTTCAACCAGGATGAACAAGCGGTGACCTAAATATTCTGGGCGGGGCACCGGAGCAAGTGATGCGCATGTCAACTGGAATCAGGTCAAAATGGATTCCATTTCTCGAAAGTGAGCTAGCTACTTTCCGGGTCCAATACACTAGCATTCGGCGCACTGCGCAACCTCATATACTAGGTCAGAATGGCGCCCAACATCGCTATTTGAATGCGATAATTAAAGATTTTTATCATTGATCAACAGCTATAAAATATGCTATTAATCAAAGCTTATAAGCACCACAAAAGTCTTTATTAAATATCAAAGTTGTATAAATAAAGGTATAGTATTAACGGAAATGCTATAAGCACTTGTTTAAACACAACGTTTTATCAATTCTATTTCTATCTAAATATTTGATTAATTGTTGTATAATAAACTGTTGCAAGTTGACCTGTCACAATGGACTCCTGAAGCCAACTGACCTGAATGATTACCGGGCCCGAAAAAGTTTTAGCATTTTGCGCAATGCGCAATACCTCAAATGAGGTCAGGCACCACCCCCTCTCCCTCCCCGCATCTTTACTTCTTTTAAACACAAAGCTGATTTTCCGGGCCCAGTTCAGCAAATAAGGTCAACATGGCGGCTAAAATCGCTATTGGCGCCACCTAATACAGGTCTCGAATTCTCGATATGAAAGCTTCAGGTTCAATAAAGTAGTATATTATTTTTAAATTAATTCAAAATGCCCGTAATTATAGTTGATGCGCGCAACACAAGTACAATTAGTATCCAATACTTTTACTTCCCAATAAAAATAAAATAATGTCTATATGGGCACTAAAGTAAGGTATTGATTTTTCATACAAGTATATTAACTGCACTGAATGAATGATCACGAACGCTACGTATTACCGATTGAAAATATAAATTTAATTGATTCTATGAGTATTTCACTGTTGCACTCAGTTATAGTGAATATGAACACACATTTCTTACAAAATGTTTACACTACACTGACACTACCAGTCACAATAAAGTGGGAGAGCGAACTGCCCAAGTTTTGCCCGGGCCTGGCGCACTAGCATCCTATCTATCTAGTGCGCAATTCCTGATTGAGGTCACATTGCAGGTTACCTGGGCTCCCGTGATGACCTATATTTTCAAACCACGCCCTTTTTGCGCTAGGTGTACTGCGCATCTCATTAGTACCTACGTTACCTACTTACGCATGCGCGCCATTCGCCTTTGTTACGTAATAATCTCAAATAAAAATGGCAGCATAAGTTATTTTAATTTTCTGACAAAAGATTGAATTAATTGATGATTTAATTTTAAATTATTTTTCTGGATGACAAAGAAATCTAACGGCATTTGTTAGCTTTTAGCACATTTTAAAACACTATGACAAAATAATCAAATTTAAAATTACAACAAATTAGGAATAGTAATTCTTTTCATATTTTATTTTGTCTGCACAGAGTTACTGGGTTTTGCGCAAAAATCTGCACAGTTTACGTTAATAAGTTTTCTTTTAAATCAAGCACCTACTTAAATTACAATAATTGCACTAATAAAAAGAACCAAATATGAATAAGAAAAATAATGATCATTACTTGTTGTAACAAACTGTTTCTGATTAAAGATAACAAAATTAATGTCCCAATGTATAAAATAAGTCTAATAATATCCATTGTCCCACATATTCTCACAACGGCCTAACATGTCACATTATCAACCTGTTGAGTCCGACTCCTATCAGCTAGACAAACCCGACCGCAGTTTAACTCGAGCACAATGAACCACAAGGAAAAATGTCACCATCACCACTGCAAAGTCAATCACCAAAATGTCACATGATTCTTGTTAAAAAAAACTGAGAATCGCGCACGAAAAACAACACTATTTAACAATACTTTTGGATTAGTTATAGAATTGATTATAAATATGAAGTCTTTTTAGGTTTTTATGCACACGTCAGTATGGTTCGACAGCTAGCGAGCTAATAGCTCCAGGACCTTTGTCCTGAGCCTTTGCCTGGGCCGCTCGATGCAGCCCCCGACGCACCGTGTACCATCGCATCATAGCAAAATTCGCGATAGTCGGAAATAAATAAGGGTGCGACTACACAACTGTTATCTGAACGTTGTTCCGACTCTCAAACAAGACCTTGTTATTTGGAACAAAGACTTTTTTTAACAAAATATACTTAACAAAAGATAAAACAATGAAAGACGTAAGATAAAAGAGATTTTTTTAAATGATATCGAATTATGATAAAAATAAAAAATTGTGATTTCTTATGAACGTTGCATTATTACAAAAACATTACAAGTTTAAATTGTTTAAAATCAACATGGCACTTGGACAAATGATAAAATATTCGATCAAAGGTCAAATTTGGTACAAAGTTTTTACTAAAATAATCTTTAACACCTGTCCAGTTCCCAAGTATAGTCGTACCTAATCATGAAGTAAGTAAAACTTTATCAATCTTTACCATTTGTTTATTGTGCCGCATTTACGCAAGTAATACATATATGGGACTATCCAACTGGGATCGAAAAAAGTTGTGGCAATTAAAAGACCATAACTGATGTTTAAAATGAGTACAAAAACAGCTGACAATATAAAATCAATAGTACATATGTAGCTTTAACACAAAAGAACCAGTTAAGTTCCGAACATCAATAATGATCAGATCCACCAGTAGTTCCGAACTAATGATTTAGAGCTTCCAGAAAAAAATATTGTCAAACTGACAAACAAAGTAAGTTCAGTCAACTTTCAATGTGTGGTATTAGTTCTTCTCTAGTATATTCAAGATGTATAATAGTGCAGCTAGTTACCTACTGAAAAAAATCGAAACGAAATGTAAAATGTATTCACTTAAATGAAACCAGCGATTCGGATCAACTCATAAATCATGTAATGTATACGAAGCTTAATGGCTGCACGGGCGAACTGCAGGTATCGGTCACCCGGGACTCGACGTTTCAGTAAACATCAAAATAAACCTTACAAGTTTTGAAATACAGTCCATTTTCAATTTACCATGTAACTGGACTTTGAGCCTTTGATTCCCTCAGGAGTTTCCGAGTCGCACTAGTTGCTTCGCATTTCCATAGTACAGGGTTGCACTGGTTAGCGCTTTTCCAAGAATTTTTCGACTCTCTGTAACGCCGAATGGCAGAAAGGGATGCAGTATTTATTATGTGGGACAGGCTTCATTGATTTATGGAATCCCGGCGACGACAGCATGTATATAGATAGACGTATGTTACGTAACTGATTAATTTGATGTACTATGTACTTAATGTTGGAATGTGTAGAAGTTTAAATGTTTTTCAAAATCCTGTATTAAGGATAG
Source organism: Plusia festucae (assembly GCA_950381575.1). NCBI lineage: Eukaryota > Metazoa > Arthropoda > Insecta > Lepidoptera > Noctuidae > Plusia > Plusia festucae. The sequence goes on along the minus strand of OX494456.1, from coordinate 4,216,987 downwards.
GAAAACTCGTCAATGCCAATTCCTAAAATATACATATATTCTGCCTAGCCTTTTCCCAAGCTATGTTGTAATACGTATATTACTATCACCATGTATTTTTGTTACACTGCTTCAGTAATATAACAAACTATTCTTCTGTAAGTCCACGTGTCTTCAAAGACTAGTCAATATTACATACAAACATTTTTTTAGGAACAAAGGAAAACCAAGGGCCGTAACTAAAAATATCCTAATGAAATACCGAAATAACATAATAACACAAATTCTCGGAAATTTAACCCAAGTCTTGTCAACTCCGACAACGTTTAGGCGACCAATAATACGGTAATATTAACAAAATTTCTATCATAACCTTTATTTCTTCACGAGGCTTTTATGTCATGCTTGAAATTCCTGGCCTGTTATATATACTTACAGGATTAATTTAAAAGGAGTCATCAGGTGCATAAAACTGAACAACTTTCGCCAAGGAGCATAGGTCGAAATCATAAAATGGAAAATGAACTTTTCATACAAAGTGACAGGTATCGTGACTTATGTTTGTATTAAAATGTTTATGCTTATGTTTTATGCACCTGATTACCTCGTTAAATATACGTACTCCTTTTAAATTATCCTTAAATTACTAGTAGGTACAATAACACATTTGTTTTTTAATGTTATTAACAAATTAACTTAAAACCACTAGCAACAAAAAGTCGCGTCGTTAACTCGTGTTACCATAAAAATCAGGTGTTAACCCAGTGAATATTTGAATAGTAATTACCACAGGTAAAGTCTGACGTCACACAAAATTGTAGGGGCCAGGGCTGCACTGGGGCCTTTGATGTTGGCTCTAGCCGAAAAATTGGCGGCAACCCATCCGTACCAAAAGACTACGCGTGAAAGCGTTGTCGCGTCCAATGGGTTATTTTTGTGGTTACCCGAAAATAATGTGAGTTAATTATGCGCGCATCAAGTGGCATTACAGAGACGTGAAGGGGAACACTCGGGAATCTGAAACCGTCTTTGCGTTGAAAGGCAAGGATTAATAATTAAGTTATATTTTAGTTAGGTGTTGTGTTATTTATTGTAAAATCAATATTGAAATTTACTGTATCATTAAGTCCTAAACAGGGAGTCAAGCTTCACCATGAACACATTTCAGACTGCTTCGAATTAATATTAAATACCGAAATGTAAAAAAAATATCATCCAATATCAGTAAGGCAGACTCGGGTGAGACAATAACCAACCCAATTTGAACACTATGCTTACCATAACTCAAGATAACGACGTCAACACAACGAACAACAAGATCAATTAAATACACTAAAGCTATTTTAAAGTCAGTCATAAACAAAAAAAATCGAACATTTCATGGACTACAAACTAAAGACAAAAAAACAACACAAATACCCGTCTGTCTCATACACAGGGATATTACAAATATAATAGGCTATCTATCTATTGGTCTAAATCCGTATTGTCAGATGTCCTTATGGTCGAATGGTACCGATTCCGAGCCTGCATTAGCCACAGAGCTACCGTAATAGACCCGGCTCGAACACACAATATGGAAGATCGATACTTGGGGTTTACGTGATTGCATTTCATACATATATTCAAATACATATATGTCAATGGTAGGCATTGTAGATTTGTGGGTTGCTGATATTTAGTTGAATGGCAATGTATTGGGTATCTGTGCATTTTTTTCATAACATGATTCGAGAATAAAATGCCTCAGAATAACGCATCTAAAGCCAATTTTTTTAAATTATAATTGAATTCTCGATAGTAACTTACTTATTTACGTTCCACTATTTGTAGATCAACTTTACAGCACTTACCTGAAACAGAAAAAAGAAAATCACAATATGTTACATCAGCAATTATGAACACAAAACAATGATTAAGGACTACGTGAAATATACTGGAAATCTTTAAAAACACCAATATTTAATTAAGATAACGGATAGATTGAATTTCATCAAATACGTTACAGTAATAAATGTTACAAAAAAATCGTAATATGGGGACAATCAGTGAGTTGCCAGCCCGGATTATTGACTGTCGATAAATCATTACCACACAGGGGCCTAATTCACAAATTCAAAGTTAAGAGATATCGTTCTACTTACAATACTTTTAGGTAAAAAAATCTGTTAAATGGTCTAAAACGTAAATACTAACACTACCCGGTAACTATTAGAAGTCAAAAAAGATTTGGCCACCCGGGATAGTTGAACTATAATCTGCGTTAGTCTTTATCGTAGTTAGTTTTTTTAGTCTGTTTTTTTTTAGTTTAGTCCATTTGTGGAACTTGCTTCTGTTAAAAAGCTGTAACATACTCCTGTTCATGCCTGATTGACTCATATTTTATCGCCTTGTATTCCAAAACATAATCATTTCATCACGGAATTTGTTCCTTTGTGTTTTAATTACTCATTAACTTCGTTAAAATGTAAATTAACGTTGTAATTTAAAGTCAAAAGCTTCGGACTCGAGAAGAATTAACAGCAATGTTACTTACATTTTGTATCATTAATTTCTAATTGACTCAAGAAATATTTATTAATTATTCAGAAATTTTAAGTCCGAATGCGAAAAATATCAACACAAATAATGCGTGTTACTTAGAAGCCTATTTAAGTATATAATTTTACAAAAACTGAAAACAAAAAAAAACTATTTTAAATATTGTTCAATCATGTCCGACAACGACACTCTGGACAAGAAGATTGGTCGGATCTATAGCGTCCCATACGCGGTCAATTTGGACCGAAAACCGCAATCAAAATCAATGATCAGTCTGGATTTTAAAATATAGGTAAGCGGCGCGGTAGCTTTATAGCTAGGGTGTTGGATTTCCGATCATGTGTTTGCCGGTTCGAATACCACCTATCGAACTACCGACGTCAATCCACTCGTAACAAGCATTTAGCTCAGCACGAGGGGTTAAGAAGAATACTAGTAATGTGCAACCCTAATGCTAGTAAACTCAAAACAAAAACTTCGGTGCCTTCAGTAGTTTTTAAGTGTAAAGTTGATGAAAGACTAATGGGAGTTTTGCATAATTTCTAGTTCGGAACTTCAAGATGCATTTTGCAAGTCGAAAGCCAACCTCAACTTTGGAATTTGCATAAAACGATAAGCAATAACTGAACGGTATAGTTTGCTATTAATATTCATATACCTTGAAAGTTCGTATGTCTGGTGGTATAAATTATTAAGTAAGGAAATTGGGGCTGACGTCAACTATGGAATGAATAGGCTGTTCTCTGAATTTCAATTCATTCAGTGCAATCACATACGAATAACCGATTCTTGCAATAATATCTTGAATGAGCTTTTATTTCGAAGCGTAAGTGGAACCGTCAATGACTACATTTTGTGGCTAAATAAATCTTTCATATCTTAAAAAAGCGTTTTTCGCAATGCTATACAATATTTTTTATTAAACTCAGTGGTTAAAAATGCTGCATTACGGGAGGAATGGCTACGAATTGTGAAGCTTGCCACTACGCCAGATGTGACCACTAACGACCATTCTGCCAGAAGTGTAACAAAGAAACAGAGATTGAAAAATAAAATACCCTGATGTCAAAGGTACATAATTTTATATGTATATTAAATCTAAGTCTACAAGCCCAAAAATATCTTAGTAATAGATATAGCTAAAATAATTTTGATCACATCCAAAAGTTAGGGGATACTTAATTAACAGGGTTCAACTGTTTTCTGCAATGCGGAACTAAATCATCACCATGCCTACATTTTCCATAGACGCAAATATATCCAGAACTTCAATTTACAATCCCAACAGGAGCAAAGCCGAGGCAATCTATTCCAGATACAAAAACGATTAAAAACTTTCAGAATAGACAAAGGCTGAATTTTTGAAGCCACTCCATGTTATAGTTATGACTTTGTGGGTCTCACAAATTACCTGTCCGCTGCATTTATTGGCAATACTGTTTCACGTATCACAAAGAACGTGACCTCAATGTTGAATTCCTGTGTATGTGGCACAGTAAGAATTGAATACGCCATTTCAGTTTGCCGGTCTCGTCTTGGATTTTATATTTTTTCAGTCTTTTTACATTGAAGCGAGTTGAAAATTAATAGCGTATCACGGAGTGGTCGCGGTATGCTGACAAATGATCACCCATCCAAGGACCAACAGCAGCGAGCAAAGCTTAAACTTTGCTGGTCCAACCGTTCAGCTTTAACTTAGCCACGAGCCTCTTATAAAAAATGCATATGGTCAGTAAAGAAAGGGGTCTACTTTTTATTCAGTGATCCATTCAATTTGAAACCAAGAATGATAACTGCTATAAGCATTGTTTATCATTATTTACTGTAACTTTAGCACAGTTAATATGAACACAAAGATATCGAAATATTTTCAAGTTTATCGCGTATCAAATTGACAAGAAGTACAATAAGGCCCAGTTTTTTTATCCCTAGTCAACTCAACCAATGGTTAAATATGCTAACCAATGGTTTCCAACTTCGGTAGAAGGCGTTAATACATGCATTTTTATTCTAACAAAGTGTTAAATAATTAACTGTTCAACTAATTTGCTGCACGGATAGCCGAGTGGTATAAGTCACCACGCTAATTACTTACCACTGTGCGCGATGCGCTGCGGGTTCGATCCCCGCATGGGACAAGCATTTGTGTGATCCATAAATGCTTGTTCCAAGTCTGTGTGTTTTTTGTGCATGTGATTTGAATGTTTGTGAAACACCCGCGACACAAGGATTCAATTGCTTAGTGCGGGCGTCGTTTAAAAATTGATCATTTGATAGCCTAACAATTAAAAAAACGTTTTTTGAAACCATTAGTTAGAACATTTAACCATTGGTTGAGTTAACTCGGGATCAAAAAACTGGGCCTAAAACATGTAGATATATGTTAAAACTAAGATATTAGGACGTAAAGTGTCACAAATAGGTTTTACGGAGCTTCAGTCGGTTTTTATGTTGTTGTCTTATATGATCAGCATAACTTGTGTGGTTTATGTTAATCGGAGAAGACATAAGGAACCATAAATGTGAGTATGCTTAACGGTTAGGTTAAGCTCAGTTTATACTTAGACTTGAGTTGAGAAAAGCTAATTTTGAGCATTGTTAATATTGTTATAATAAACTAGGTTTAGTAATCATGAAAATATTTAGAACTAGCTGCTGCCCGCGACTTCGTCTGCGTGGAATTCAGAATTGGGTACAGAAAGTAATGAAAAATGGAATATTTTCACCCGTGTTGCATGCGCTGTAATAGAAAAAATTTTTAGGATTACGAAAATGAGTGATTCTTGGTTAGTTATCTTCTTTACATAGTATGAAACAGTAGCTCCCGGTGTCTGTACGCATAAGATCTTTTAAACTACGCAACGGATTTTAATGCAGTTTTCAGCAACAGATAAAGTGATTTAAGAGTAAGGTTTTTGTGTATAATTAAAGACATTTATTACTGTTCTACCCATGCGAAGCGGACCCTAGTTGATTATAAAGGTTTTTTATAATTTATTACAAACCAAGAGATTGAGTAGGTAAAGTGGCAAAGTTAAGCAGTTTAAGCAAAGATTTTAAAATACGACTGAAAATTACTTAATACTTAGATCTTTTGATGTAGGCACACTATGTGAATACCTCACGGACAATAAAATTGCATAAAAATAAATCAAGAATATGTATCCAAACAAAATATAACAACACACTCTATGTGAATCAAACCACACCACATAATTAAACAAAATCTAGAATACACAGAATTGAACCTAGATATAAATGGGTGAACTCAAAATTGCAACCTTCGCCCTTGATAGTTCATATAGCTCCCGCTAGATGGCAATAAACGTTAACAGTAAACTTATGATAAATAATTTATGGCGTTTTACGGTGTAAATTGACGATTTAACACTCTTAAACGACGCATAAATGGAGTTTGATATTAAATTAGGATTATGTATAATGAATATAGAGTGGAAAATGTATTTCTATCTTATTTATATGGTAACAATTATTGTCACATTAATTTCAGACTCGTATTTCGCTAATGTTGTTTATAGCACTTGTGTCACTTTTTTTTAAATTGACAAGAAAGACATCCACCTTGAAGGTTTCGTATTCTAACGTTTGTAAAATTCTGAGCACTGTATAGTACAGTAATCAGGTGTTTATTTACATATAAATATTTGTACATGCAAATGAAGGAATATGCGAAAGCTCAGTTCCTTGCTCGTTCACACGCTGAACAGACTCAGATGGTATTTGGAACAGAGTTGTGTGTCGTGAATTATTAGCATATTGTGTTTATATCGGATAATTTAGTTATACTCCGAGGACGTAGTCTGCATATTTAGGTAGGTACTTTAAATTTAATAATTAAATTACACTCCTGTCACATAACCGATAGCTACAGTCCTTCAGAACAGTTATCATCCAAAGAATTATTAAATTCAGTTACTAAGATCCTACCTTATATATACCTGTCAGTAGTTAGAAATATGTTAAGGCTTATCGCAAAAGGAAGAGATAGCTTTCAGACATTACATACTATTACCAAAAAATATAATAGTTAAGTAGCATATTCCTCCTCTCTCCTATTTTTTCTGTGCCCGACAGGGTCCATAATGAGCTGTAAACTTACTAAATAATTCACCACCTATATAACATTATGGTATGCAATAAAGAATTGAATTGAATATTACTATAAGGACATTTTTCATCTTCGTCGTCTTCATCCTTATAGGTTTAAAGTTTTAAACCGAAGTTATAATACTCATATAATTGGATGACGTACAGTATTATAGCTTTCTTACTCTCAAAATTACGATCTCTAGTACGGAGAAGGTATTACATTACATTATAAAATGTAATACACCCCAATCTTATTTAAATGTTAAGCAGACAAGATAAATAATATAATAATGCCTTGCAAAAACAAATTTCACCGTTCGTTACACATTAAATCAGGTTCGGCCGAGCCGTCATGGGGTCTCACATGTTTTTGTAGATAATAATGAAGGGATGAAAGATGTCGGCGCGGTTTTAAACGGGTTAAGAATAATTTGTAAGTGAATTTAATGATTTGAACATAATGCTATTCATGTATAGATTTATGCACGTGAGGCTAATGTTATGGAACTAGGCAGGACACTTGGACGAAGAGACGGTAGATGGAGTAAAGCAGTAACCAAGACATGGCTGTCCGGAACTTGGAAGATGGATCGATGATTTAACAAAGGTTTCGGTTCGGATCTTTATGAGATTGGTACGGTACCGGAGAGAATGGCATGGAAAAAGAAAGGCCTATGGCCATCATCGGGATGGCAGGGGTTCTGGATGATGGTATTGAAAGTAGGTCTCTATCTATATATATTCTATGAGGAAAGATTTGCATTCTTTGGCTCGGATCTGTGGTTTATCAAATCTAATATAGTGACTGGAACCTTCAGCATGTTCGGCGACTGCAGACTTCGTTTTGTATGTTTGTACTTAATAAACTTAAAAAAGTACTAGACCGATTTCAAAAATCCTTTAACATTAGAATGCTAAATTATCTCTGAGTAATAAAGCACATATTTTTACTAGAAAAGATTATGATGGAGTCACAGGCAACGCTCAGTTGTCAATAAAACTAAGTATAAAGTATGTCAACATAACGCAGTTAGGCTCAGAAATGATAACGTTTAATATAATAGATGTCTCTCGTGTTCATATTTTTCAGTGAGTACTGTTAACGTGAAGCGTAACTGCATTCAGGACAACGTTTCTAGTTTTTAGTAAAACAATAATGCACTAGATGGGGCTACATGTGCGACGAGTATAATAATTGTAAGTTATTTTATATACCTATATCTGCCTATTGAATTATGTTTGTATTACAATGAGATATTGATTATAATATTGTTTTAAATTAAATAAATGAAAATAGAGCCCTGTAATTATTTTTAAATTACTGAGTCTTTTAGGTTACTATTATTGAAACTAGATGGCGCTGTACGTATAGAAGTTTCTCACTTTAATACTTAGTACAATACTTTTAGCAGTCTATTGCCTACTTAACTTTTACCTTCAAAAATAAATTCGTCTTTTTTGTTTAAAGCCCACTTTTACTTAATATTCTCAGTTAATCCTACCACTAAGAGACAACTTAAAATTCTTAACGAGTCTGAAGTGGATTTGATTGTGTTCACCGTATGAAAAGCGTGACTTTCCTTCAAGACATTTGTGACTCAGCAACGGAAGCTTAGCACTCCAACTCTCTAAGAATTCAGTAACTTGAATACAACAAAATATAAGGTAATGGATAAGTTCAGGTCCTGAAAATGTTTAAAAACGTTTAAATTACTTACTTCAGAAACGAGTAAGTACCAAATAACTGAGTGAATCAATTGTGTTTTGATTGTTCTTTTTTATGATTTAATTTTTAACCGACTTAAAATAAATTATTTAAATATAATGGATAAGTATCCTGAAAGTCTGTGAAATTTTTGTTAAAAAGTTTGTTATTATTATATCATTAAATCATTGCATGAAAAAATATTGGAATATAATGACCTAATAGTTTTGTTTAAAATAAATTTAACATCGTACCGTGTATTTTCAATTAACATAGTGATAGGTAGGTACTTAATTATTAGGTAAAAGAAAAGATTATTAAATTGAGAATAACTTTGGAATTTGTTTCATTTCGGCTGTTAATATTTAGATAAATGAATTATTTTAAATTCCACCTCACGCCATGATTCCCCAAGTGACAAAACCAAACCCACGCTTGGATTAATTATTTGTAGACCTTTACATTTGTGTATATTGTATACCATATACGAAATAATTTGTATTTTAAATAGACGTAATAATATTCTTTTAGATAACACCTAAAAAAATGATGTTTTGCGTATCGAACGCCGAGCATTTAAAAATATTTTTTGTCATCGGTCCCTCACCACCACCACCAAGGCGTTTAAAGCGTTAATAACTATTGGTTTGAAGAAATACTTTAAGTTTTTAAGTAACTTCAAATCGGTCACTGCTTTCTTAATAGACCCAAAATAATGAAAAAGAAATCAGTGTCTGCCTTATTGGGTTGTCCCATCATCGCGATTAAAAACTATTATGTTCAATTGTTCATATTATCAAAGATGAACGAAACTTTCATGTGGATACGAATCAATTTTTTTTTATAAAGTTAAGAGCAATGTGGGTCGCTCATTAAGTCATTACTAGTATTCTTCTTAACCCCTCGTGCTAAGCTAAGCTGCTTGTGTTTGCGTCGTTAGTGCAAAGGGTGGGATTCGAACCCAGAACACGCCCTAGCCATTAGGCTACCGCCGCTTCAAATTGTATACTATAAGTAGGTAATAAATCGAGTATTTTATTCTTATTCAACAATATTGTACAAAAAGACTATTATAATAACTTATTGCTAACAATATCTTGATTTAGAAATAAAGTGCCATATTTACTGTTTTTATTGCCAAAATTCTTGATGTATCGCCTATGCTAACGTCAGACCATACAGGAAGTTAAGATAATTTCAATAAGTCATTTTATGATTTATTTTAATGTTATTTTTTATGTTGTAACTATGAATTCTGTTACCATTATCTATTAAGTTAAACGTAGAATGAAATATTTTACGAGAGATTTTTTTTGCATGAAAAAATGCTACATTTTACATAGCGTTTTGTTTGTCTATCAATAAGTTGGAGAGTTAATTATTTAACCATTTGTTAGAATAAAAATTTACGAATTAAGATATTCTACCGAAGTTTGAAACCATTAGTTACGATATTTGACCAACGGTTGAGTTAAATAGGGATAAAAAAAACTGGGACTAAGTCCAAGCGGTTAGCGTGTTTTTACGTGTAGGTTTAAGAGAGGCTTTATCTTTTTCGTTTTACTATACTTTTAAGTAAAAAATCTGTTAAATTTCCCAAAACGCATATACTAACGATAACCGGTGACTCTCAGAATACAAAAAAAATTCGGTGACCCGGGTTTCTTGAACTATAATTTGCGTTATGCCACGTTATGTTTTGTTTCGATTTAGAGTATAACCCCCTTGATTATTATTTGATAACAATGATTGATAATCATTGTATAAAATTACTTGTTCTCATGGCTATACCGGATTATTTATTATGGAGTGCGTATATTCTACGAGGTAATCAGGTGCATAAAACTGAACAGGTTTCCCCAAGGAACATGGGTCGAAATCTTAAAATTGGAAATGAAATATTTACACAAAAGGAAAGGTCACGTGACCTATGTTTGTGTGAAAAGTTGATTTTCTATTTTAAGATTTCGACCTATGTTCCTTGGGGAAAGATGTTCAGTTTTATGCACCTGATTATTTCATCGTGATTGTTCCAGTAGAGAAGCGGCGACAACGCGACGCACGCGCCGCGTTGTCGCGGCGTCTGTGCTGCGCATACGTTCATCGAACGCCTACGCTGGACAAACGCTAGTGTGAAGGCAGCCTAAAACAAACTTTTGCGAAAGAGAATCGTTTGAGACTATTCAATTATGATTCGACTTCTTGGCAACTTACCCCGAATACTGAAACGCAAATTAACTTTAACACGTTCTTAAAAGTTTATTCGTAGGTTCACACCTTAAAGCGACAAACACAGCATGAAACTTAACGGCGGCTTCAAACTGATGGTCGTTTCAGTATTCGACCATCAAGCGGATATTTTTCTTCACGCTTGTTACGAATAAATTATGCGAGCGTTAAGTTTTTAATTATACCTAACAATTGTTTTAGACGTTCAGGCTAAGCTGCGTCCTGTATATTCATTAATTTATTCTTTGCTTGCTAATAAATAACATAATAAGTAGGATTAAGTAAGAAGAATATTAAGGAACGTATCGGGTGAACGTACACAGATTAGTAATTGATTCCCTAACATTCCTACCATCAGAATAATTCAGTGTAATTATTATTAATAATACGTGCGTTGAATAAATACTGTCTTATTTAAAGGTCGTAATACAATTTCTTATACCTTGAGGTAATTACCTTTATTCTATGTGGTCAATTAATGGAGTATATAAAATAAGATTTGACTGGCCTTTTGGTCTAGTGGTTAGTGACACTGACTGCTAAGCCGGAGGTCGTGTGTTCGATTCGACCCAGTAGCACGATCATTATTTTGTTCTGCATCTTTGTGTTATTTATCTATAGTATGTGTGCATTTAGAAGTATAAATTTATCAATATTGTCTGGTAGCCTTAGTACAGGCTGTGCCTAGTTTGGGATCAGATGGCCGTGTGTGAGCTGTCCCAAGATATTATTATATCTATTACACGAGGTTCACGCAGTGTTTTAATCCGTACAGATATACCTATCATAAATAATTGGGCGCTGTGTTAATGGCATAATATCGTCCGACGAAAAAGATCGCTCGTCAGTGCGTTTAAACATACCTACTGGCTACTGTGTTCTATTGAATCTCTTATTGAGGATCGGGCGAACATGCGGTACGAACATAAACCGTTTCCTTGTACGATGAAATCTGGCAATAGGACTTACAGGAGAGATGATGTTCGCAAATGATTTGATTTATTATTTTATACGCGATACTGGGAAAAAAATAATCTCTGGTATTCGGAACTTTTCGATAATGACGCGACCTAACTAGCGGAAGCAAAATCTTCTTGGTTATCAATAAAAACATTTTTCATATCATTAGGAGAATAGTCTTGTTCGCCATGTTTATTCACAATAGTAATAATGTATACAGAATTTATAAATAGATCATCTTTGTCTTCACAGAGATACGGGCCTAATGGAATATTATTATCGACAGAAACTAGGCCAAGCAAAAGAACATTATAACATAGAAAAATATAAGAGAAACATCTCAAACGGGGTCTTAATACAGACAAGACATTTCTGTGCAAGAAAATCTTATTTCAACAATAACTTCTGCTTGCAATGTTGTCGACTAAGGCCGAGTTTTTTGATCCCGAGTTAACTCAACTAATCCTACTTATATAAATGTGAAAGTGTGGATGTTTGGATGTTTAGATGTTTGTTGCTCAATCACGCAAAAACGGCTGAACGGATTTGAATGAAATTTGGCATGCATATAGCCTTTGGCATGGAAAAGAACATAGGTAGGCTACCTTTTATCCCGATTCCTTAAGTAGTTCCCGAGGGAAAATTGAAAATTTGGTATTTTTTCTATTACATCGCAAGCTCTAAAAACGGGTGAAAAATTTTATTAAATTTTTCATTACTTTCACCTTTTTCATTTCTTTTTTGACCCAATTCTGAAGTCCACGCAGACGAAGTCGCGGGCAGAAGCTAGTGGTTAAATATGCTAACTTATCGTTAAAAAGTTCGGCAGAACGCTTTTATTACACAATTCTTATTCTAACAAATGGTTTATTAACTAACCCTGCAACTTATTTGACCATTTGATAGACTAATAATTGACGAAAAAACTGCGTTTTGAAACCATTAGTTAACTTTAACCATTGGTTGAGTTAACTCGGGATCAGAAAACTGGGCCTAAGACACTTTCAATTATGCTAAGAAAGAACAGGCGGTCATTCACGCAAATGATAATTCAAGTGTTTTACATAAGCAATTCAACAGTTTTTTTCTACTTCGTATAATACCAATGAAAGTGATCAGATTATGCATATAATTTCATTTTTAAAGTGATTTTAGTTGCGACAACTGCATTCGAAAGTAGTTGAAACAACAAATATGGCAACAAATATTAGCAGGCGCATAAAGAAATCTGATTATTTTTCTTCAATACTATAATCGCTAAATCACTGTTTTCCATAGGTTTTCGGTTTACCATAGAGTTACACTTGTTAAGATTTTGACGTTTCCGTCGTTTCACTCACTTCATTCAGCCCATGAATTTTAAACAGGTCGTGCTGTTCTCATGGGTATTGTAAGAGGTTATTAAGATGATGGAACGCTGGTATGATTCAGGTAAATAGTCTTGATTTCCGCTTTATATTTAACCGACTTAGAAAAGGAAGTTATCAATTCTGATGTTTAAGTTCTTTTATATTTTGATTTTTTTTGCCAAATATCTGTAGGTACTCATCTGTATCTTCCATAGTACATGAGTAAAATTATATCTATTTTTACACTTCTCCAAATACCATCTAAGTCCGTCAGATCTAAACTTAAAGATTTTTTTTTTTAATTTGCCAATGATTGTCTTTTCAAACAAAATTTTGTAACAGGATAAAAGTAGATAACTACTACTAACCACGACTGTGCTGCATTACAAAAATGAAAGTCGATTATCCGTACAAAATTAAAAAAATACCATAATTCAAACCCAAGGCTATGCGTTGAAAGAAAGAAAGAACATTTAATTTGGACACAGCACAGAGACACAAACCGTTGCTAAACCCGTAAGCAAAATCTCAAAAGTAACAGTGAAAGTAGGTAAACAGTAAACACTGGTAGCTAGCGAAGAAGACAAGGTATGTTACCTTTTGCCTTTCTCTGTCGACGCCTAAACATCAAAGGAATAACATTCCATATAGCTGTTGTCAACTGAGCCTATATATAAGAGGTTTCTATATATCACGTACATAGCAGTGAATGCGCCATTTGAGAATTAAATGAAAGCAAGGACGAACTCAGATAACAATATAATATGTATATGCAATGAAAGGTACAGACCTACATCTTCAAATTACCTAATCAATACATAAAATTCTCGTGTCGCAATGTTTGTTACCCAACTCCTCCGAAACGACTACACCTATTTGTATGTTTGTGTCTGAGAATAGAGTTAATAGGGTTAGCTCTCTTAAGATTTTTTTTAATATGGCAGAATAACGTTTTCCGGGTCAGCTGTGTCAGTATCCTATACAAAACCTCACAATGATCTACACGAATAACATTTTCAATTTAAAGTTATAATGTCTTAATCATGGGATCGTGTTTTAAACAAAAGTTTAAGTCAAGTTTCCCATTCAAACTTAAAGCATACCCCAAAACCGGGAAATAGCAAAGTCATTGATAATATTACGTGAACCAAATTCATTATTTTGTCACACGATACCTTAAGCCCTTGGATTATTAATTGATTCAAAATATTATGTAGCATAATTTAAAGGCTTACAATATCAGGGCTGGGATGAAACGAGTAGCTATTGTAAGTAGGTATTCGTGTAATCCTCACAGACAATATTGTCTGATCTTCCTTTGAGATCAAATTGGCTCTTGAAAGAGTAAAAAGGATTGAGGAGATAATTTGTGTTAGCGCCATTAACGTAATGAACTTGTGAAAAGTCTGGAATAAGAAACTGACATTAATGAACGAAAAAGAATATCGAAAGATTCTGCTTCAATTTCGTTAAATTTAAGATAATTATAGAGGTGTTAGAATAACCGAAATAAGGCGTAGGCGTAAATAGAGCCTAGCTTTATTGTAAACGAAAACATAATGCAGATTATTTGAATACTGCCACTGCCACAGTACTTATTAATGTCCACCTTTCATAGAAAAAAAAGGTTTAATTTTAATATGAATTTTACTTCTAACATTAATAGCAAGCACGAGCGAAACAAATACTTATAAGAATATTTCATAGTAGCTGTCACACGTGACCCCGCCCGAGGTACCTAATAATATGTATCATATTAAAAAAATTATGGCCTATGTTACTCAAGGTGAATGTAGCTTTTTAATGGAGACAGATTTTTTGAAATCGGCACAGTAGTTTTTGAGTTTATTCATTACAAACATACACATAAAAAACAAAATCTTTCTTCTCAATAATATTAGTGTAGATGTAGATACAATATAAAACATTCGGCGTGCGACTACAACTCTGAGAAACACGCAGGATGCGTAGCAGGATACGAAATGCGGAAACGCACGAGACAAAGGTACTAGGGGATGGTTGGAGTGGGTAGATAGGGGGTGAAATGGGGAACAGGAACACCCTCGTCCACCCGGTCCAACCCCGATCGGCCCCAAGGCGACGTTTCCATGTTTCTTGATGCCCGTTCATAACACGTTATTGTATGGTACCCCGAACTTCATTGGGTGCTATTTGAGGGTTATGACCGATCGAAGGTAGTACTAAAGTAGCGCTTATGATGGACCCTAAATGGCTTATATTCAATATCGGAAGAACTGTAGGTTCAAAGTTGTGGAAACTTTGTTATTTTTGGACCGAAAATATACAGTACATGTTGGAGTTTTGAACGTGAATTATAATATGTAATATATGTTTTTATATCTACTAGGAGTCGGTCGGTTATGCAAAAATCATAGGTACTCTTTTCAGAAACGAACGACAGAGATTACACTTTTACACGTATCGACATTATTCCTCGATTCTTTTCAATGAAATTATATTTGACAACACATAATAACGCTTATAAGATATGTAAAACATATTTCATTAACATTTGCATAAGTCACGTGACCTGTCACTTTGTATGAAAAGTTCATTTTCCAATTTAAGATTTCGACCTATGTTCCCTGGGGAAAGTTTTTCAGTTTTATGCACCTGATTACCTCGTTGATTATACGCACTTCTTTTAAATTATTCCTGAATATTTGAATACTAAAACCTAAATATCTTTGGATAACTTGGGTAAAACTACCTAAGAATTATTTTTAACTTATTACATACATTGCAAAAACTGACCAGTCGCTTAAACTTTTAAATTGTGAGTGGGTGTCAAATCTTGACCCCTTAATATGTTATATATGTCTGGTATGTTATATATATATGTCTGGTTATGTATGCATAACCAGACATATCAGTCATTACTCACGTGGGCGATATAAATTTACAGTCAAATAAAGAAGGTTTTAATGTTGCCGATTACTTAATTGTTGAGTCAATAATGACAGCAAGTATTAACTATATCTATTATGAAACAATAATAAATATCTTAAGACAGCTCACACACGGCCATCTGATCCCAAACTGGGCAGAGCCTGTACTAAGGTAACAAGACAACTGATAAATATACTTATATATTTCTAAATACATACATATTATAGATTCTATAAATAACACCCTGACACAGAACAAGTGATCCTGCTCATCACACAAAGATTTGTCCTGGGTGGGAATCGAACCCACGACCTCCGGCTTAGCAGTCAGGGTCACTAACCACTAGACCAACAGGCCCGTCCAAGTTTATCAAACTTATTGTGTATAGTCTGTTCATCTATACTTGTCCAAACATGTAAACAAATATGGCGTATGTAAGAAATGTCAATAAAATTAGTGATGGGAAACTTTGTGTGATCTATTCAGAATTGTAAACTAATTGTGGTAACATACATTGTGTGATTTTTGAGAAAAATCGTGATTTGTAATTGACGTCGGTTTGTTTACTATTTGTGACAAGTATAGATGAACAGACCTTAAGGGTATGAGCCTTCATGAGTTAAATTACACTTAAGTATAAGTGTAGGTGGAAAATAATGTCGATTCTTGTTTCGTAGCGAGGTAAGTCTAATCTAATAGCCTTAAACAATTTTATATTGTCGAATACAAAATAAAAGGTGTCTGAATAATTTGTTACGCGATATGATCCCTTAAGTGGTTTATTTATAAAGAAAGTTAACTTAATTATTGGATCATCGCTATCCTGTCCACACTAATAATATCAATGTGACAGAAACTCTGTCCGTCTGATTTTCATGGAATTAAGTATAAAGTTTAGCCGTGAGAAAGAACACAGTATACTTTTTGCCGTGATAACCGAAATGCACGCAGGCGGAGCCATGCATGCCAACAGCATGTAAGCCATTATATATGTACAATAAAAATAAATATATGTAGGTACAAATTAAAGGCAACGGGTCTGAACCGCGTACGTAACATAGCAACCGTACTTTAAATCATAAACAATCTTAGCATATCTGCCATGGTATAAAATTACCACTATCAACATGATAATATAAAAAAAGTTACAATAAATAAAAAAACACTTCCAGTCATCTAACACGTCTACTCGCAATGCATGTCGGGCACATAATGAGCTGCCGCTATAGCGGTAGCTTCATGACGTCACATCCTACGATACGCACACGCACGCAGCATGCGCTATTGACATCCGACGGCAAGGTGACGTAAAAAAAACTACAAGTGTGTTTACATACAAAGACGAGCGTAGGTACGAGGATTTCCAAGAATTGTTACAAGAGAGTTGAACTTGCATTTTTATTGTGTCACGTTGAATAAAAGTGTCTGTTGACATTGCCGAGACAACTGTTGAAGTGAATATTGCAATATCCGACTTCTAAGAACTTAGTTTTCATAAATTGTAAGGTACTTTTTACTTACTCGACTGCACGGATAGCCGAGTGGTATAGGTCAGCACGCTAATTACCACTGTGCGCGACGTGCTGGGGGCTCGATCCCCGCATGAGACCATGTTCTTTGTGCATGTGATTTGAATGTTTGTGAAACCCCGTGACAAAAGGACTAAATTACTTAGTGCAAGCGTCTTTTAAAAAAAAAACTTTGAGAGGTATCAAGGGACACCCGGATGGAACGAAGTTCCTTTCGATTAATTAGTGAAGGAATTATATATATATATTTTTTTTTTTTTTATAGCAAAAGGTGTCGTGACAACTTTTCGTAAGAACAAAAAGTGTCGTGACAACTTTTCGTAAGATTTTTTTCCGTCTAGCCCCCTTTCACAACGCGCGATAAGGAACTTCGTTCTAAAAAAACTGAAGCAAATGCTGAGTATTTGTGGGTTAAAGGTCTTATTTAATTCGTGTTGATATTGTTCGTAATGTTCACCGGATACGATAATCAAGTAACGGTGTACTTCCGTACGTTCGAAGTACTTAGTTGACACAAGATTACTGTTGCTGTGGGAATACTATTTTATGAATGAAGCTATCCGATTGATGGTTACCAAGAATTAAGATTATACCGTAGTAATTAAATCGAGATATTGAACGTGAAATGTCCGCCTATGTCTGTGAATAAAGTATTAAATGAATAAAGTATGAAATTAAAGTTCAGTGAAGCATTGAAGCCTGTGCTGAGGCTAACTGCGGTAGATCGTATAAAAAAGTATTAAAAACATAAATGGAATCCTAGGAATTTTATTTTCTGGCTTTTATTGCTTTAATAGACCACTTAATAGACCCTATGAATATCCTAATTCAAGATAACTGTTTTGAAATATTCAATCAGAAAACACCCTTAGCAGTCTACTCATTTCAGGGCTAATGAAAACTATATTTTTAACTTTAGCTCCAAATTTTGGCCTTTTGCCGTTTCACCTAACTAAACACATGAAGAACACTAGTACTATTGAATTAAAATTCCAATTTCTTTTTTACCAAAGAATTATAGCACAAAAACTTCACCATCTCAGTCCACTTTTTCTTTCATTCATAAATAAAAAAAGAACTGTAATATAAACCGGCTGGCTCGTCCATTACATCTAACGGCAACATGAGTATTTTTTACAGCTGTCTGTCAAAACATCGTAAGTAATAAGGTCGAGAACCGAACCCCGCCTACGACAGACACAGCCAGTTACGTCACGGTTACACATTATAAACGGTATAGATAAGAGTGATAACGCAATCGGATTTTATTGCCTAAGTTATGTAGGTCGAAATCATTGATTAAAAGGACATATTTATGTGTAGTACTTGGTATTTTAAAAATAACCAACTTTAAATACTGACGGTTATTACCACACAATAAAAACAAAAATAAAACCAGAGCAAACGTAGATAAGACTGATGACGTAAGTAACTAAGTAATATTTTTTTTCTTCTTTAATGCGTCACATCATGAGGCGCTAAAAATGTATTTTCATTCTTTTTAATTTCACAAAAAAAAAATGTTTTTTTCTTATGTAAAAACAGAATAAGAAACATCATATTATTTAGATATTTTGACAGCGTTAACACCGACTATGCACATCCATAATGTCAGTAAAACAAAATGAAGAGCTCTCTTGCATCAAAACTGCCAATCGAGTGAGTTCATTGAAGATTGGTTGAACAAAACATCTATAAATCATAACGGAATTGAGTGAACACGTTATTTATATTTATTGAAAGGGTTCAGTACAAAAATTTGATTGGCATCCAACGCGTTTCCCTCAAATTTATCAGGAAATACAAATACAAAATGATATATCGTATTTTTAGTACTCTCTAAACTTCGGGATTGTTTTTGTAACCTGATTTGATGAAAATGTTTTGTTTTTGCATCAGTTAGTATGACGGCTAGTATGCGTGGAAAATGTTTGAATAAACATCGTTCATCTGTTAGTTGTAACAAATGCATGGACATAAATGTTCAACTGAAATTTTGTGGTAGCTGAAGGCAAACGCAGGTCTGACGGAAGAATTTTGTTATATCCTAATGTTTTATAAAGGCAAGTAAACATACTGTTCATGATACCTAAAATATTAAACGTATTAAATCTCAAGGCCATTTTCTGGCATGCATATAAAACTTAAAATTATCTAAAAAGCCTGCCTCGTTATCAAACGGAATAACCTCTCCCTAATACCCAGATCATTAACATCAAATGATATCATGTCACCGCTTAAAGTAGTAAACTTCCAATTAGGATGGTCACAGAGCAGAAAACACAAAAGATCCACTTTTTCTTTATAAATAAAATGCTTCCGTTAAGTTTTGGTCCTGCATTTTGTAGGGTTGTTTACACTTGTAAATCTCACATAATGCCTAGCTCGGATCAAAACGCAACCAGAGCAAGAAGCTGAGTACTTAGTGACTGAGCCAATAGGATTACCTCTTTTCCGGCGTATCGTTCTAGAATTGTAGAGTAAAATCCTTTGCCGGTGCTTCGTATTTTAAGGTTTCTTTTTATTGCAAGCTTTCACGTAGTATCGAAAGCTTTGCATGAACCGTATTTCAATATAACGTATCGAGGTTTAGCGTAGGTAGGTACTTGTGTTTTTTTTAAATACCTTACAGGAGAATAACACTGAGCCAAGAGATTTTAAACTTGAGTAAATTTTGGCTCGATTCTCGAAATTCAGCAAATAATTCAGTATTGCATATCTACGCGCTAAGTAAAAGTCATTTGAAATATTTAGCAATTAAAGTACTTCGTAACAACATGGAGCTACTGCATTTCCTACACAATGTCGACCCCGGGGCAATCTTCCAATAAAATACTCGTAGCTTCGCAGGCGGCGCGCGCGCAGATCCACGCACTATGGTTTCACTGGGGCAATTTGCGTCCTGGCTTTGATTGAGTGATTACTGTGGTCTCGTTTTACTGCTACTGTGCGCAAACGATTTATATTTAGGTTTTATGGAGGGTTTAAAGAGTAATGATGGTTTGTGATTAAAGTAATTTTGTGTTAATTCGATGGTGAGTATGCATGTGAATTTAGTAGATAGTGGTGGTGGTGGTGGTTCTCATCAGCAAATGTTTTATCCAATCATTTTTAACTATACGTTTAGAAAGTGAATCTTCGAATTTAAGACTAGTCCCATACCAATTTATTAGAAACTAGCTGTTTCCCTCATCTCCGCCCGCGGTCTCAATTTATGTCACACGGGGATAGTGTAGCTTCCCAACAGTGAAATAATTTTTCAAATCGGTTCAGTAGATTCGGAGCCAATTCAATGCTAACAAACAAACAAATCTTTCCTCTTTATAATATTAGTATAGAAGATTTAAAGATATCTCTTACCTTTACATAAACACACCTATTCTAAACACATACAAAACATAACATTCATTCATCATCATTATTTCAAGTTACCACTTACCACTAACTTAAGTGAAAAGGATGAAAACTGGCAAAAAATGTAAGACGAATTTAACTGACGTCATAAACAGCTGTCTATCTCGTGCAAGCAGCTAAGACATTAAGGTGCACAACAATGCCTTTTATACCTTTTAAACAGCTCTCGTGAACGTCCCGAAATATCTCGTAAAATTTTACTAAAGAATCCTCAAGCTACTTGGGAGAAAACTTCAAAAATCGTTGCAAGTATAACTTAGCTTACCGTTTATCTTGTGTGAAAAGGAATAACTATAATGTGTTACTTTACAAGCGACGAGCGGAATAAATATATATTTTTTATAAACTTTTAGGTGTCCCACTGCTGGGCAAAGGTCTCCCTCAACCTGCTCCAGGCCCCTCGGTCTTGAGCGGAATATAAAGCATAATAATTTATATTAAAAAGTTAAGCATACATGTAGTTGATCTCTATCTCTTGGTCTATAGACTTATCACATATCATTAAAAAACTAAATTACGTATTTATTTACTGAAAATTGACGTAAATATTATTGCTACTACGACAACTATTGTTTACTTTTCATTATTATCATGATGATTGTACTCATCGTCATCTTCCTCGCCTCTGCCCATTTATATGGTGGTCGGCGCAATGCGTATTTTCCTTCCATTCATTACTATTACGTCATCGCGGAATTCACTCCTTTCTTTCTCATATCATCTTTCACACTATTCACCCATCTCTTTTTCGGTCTTCTTTTGCTTGTCTACCCATCCAATTTTTTTTACTATTAAGAGTTGTTTTACTCAAGTTACATAATCATTAAGTCCATCAAACCATTGGTTTGGTAAAAACATAGAATTAAGTTCAATGAATAATAAAAACAACTAATATTCGACAATCGACAAAGCAACGCAAAAATGAAAACATTTCATTTCGCAAAATAAGTATGGATCAAATACGGTTTCCATTCATTTCTCAAAGTGAAGTTTACTGTATAATCTGTATATCGACCGTGACCTCTATCTGAGGTCAGTTATCAATGTATATAGGCCACCATATGCAAAACTGCATGTTCAAGGGCGGGTCGTACCTATTATATCATGTTTTCAAGGACTGCTCCTGGAATTTCCAGTATTAAGATTCATGAACGGCTTAGTAGCAAAACTTCTCTTTCGCAAAATGTCTGCTGGTCGTAATAATTCTCATTCGATCAATTATATAGTTATAGACCCAGATAAGTATTATATACTAAGGCCCGGTTCCTGTATTCCAAAAACGACTGGTTTCTTTTACGAACAGTAAGTGTCAACGTTGACACTTTAACTGTTCGTAACCGTTCCTAAAACCATGCCTTTAACATACGACTCGTTAGCCAAGCAACTGTCAGTAACTGACGGTTGCTTACTAACGGATGGGATTGGTCAGTAATCGAACATTATAGTAGTCGGGTAGTTGATTGGTTGCATATGAACTGTTCGACTCTACTGTAGTAAACTAAATATCTCAGCCCATGGTGATTCCAAGTCTGTGCAGTTTTATATAGTGGTCTTTACACAACCGATTTTGGTTTAGTCTTTTCCTTCTTAACTAATGCCTCATAAGTGATGAAAGAATGACTTCCCAGCTCACTGATGTGAGCTCATCACAACATTACGCATACTTATATCTGTACAAATAATATATATTACGCTAAGCGCACACTACGATAAATAATCATCTGCGATTATAAATCGCAAACGATTTATTTTCGCAGTGCGCGGTTTTAGTGTAATTCTGTTGTTCACAGATTTTATTTCCTTCAGTCTGGGGGAAGAAATATTATTTCGATAAGCAGAATACTGTTTTGGACATAAGAATAGGAAATAGGGTGCCTCTCAGTTACCTCGAGTCCTGTCAATCACAAACACATGTAATACAGCATTTCTCGAGTCTTGTTACGCGTCAAGAAAATATTTATATTTTCGGAATATTCATAATGGAAATTGCAGACGATTATTTTTGCTCCATTAACACGTTTACGTAGAATTTATTTATAATAAGGAAAACCAACAGCTACACAAAATGTGAAAAATCAATAAGGATAGAAAACATAAAGTCAGTAACAGGTTCCCACTGATAGCTACAGTAGAGCCTGAGTTAGACATTTAAACAAAACTTAAATACGAGTAGGTATATACATATATGTATATGATTGAAAAAAAAATTTGGATGGTAGGTACTAGGTATATCAATTGAATTGATCTATTCTTTACAAATTTCGCTGTAAGGTATTTTTTCTTAATATTTAACTATTGTAGAAATGGAAGGAAAATACGCATTGCGCTAATCCCTTAAAAATTAGAGGACAAAAGGCAAGAAGATTATGATGATGTATATATGTATTAAATCCGCTTTTAAAGGTATTAAAACTACTAAATATTAATACTAAACGTCGTCAACCTTATGTCAAGCCAAACGATTAAGACATAAAGCCTTCATGATTGCTCTGAAAGTCTTATGAGGACATGAATAGTTACTTAAGTATCCGCTTTTCAGTTCATTATTCAAGCCTTTGAAAGCAACAGGTAACAGATTTGGACGTAAGAGGTCATTCACTCTGTTCTAAGCTACAGGGATGCAAATTCATCGTACATGTTTGAAACAGACTGCTTCTAATTTGACCGCAAGATTTTGGCTTTAAGACTACCAGCAATTTACATTTCGTCTTGCCTGATTGAGTGAAGATACTGAACTGGGTCCACAATTGTGACTTTTTTTTATAGTTAGGCACTAAACTACTAAGTAAAACTTATAGAAAATAAGAGGAGATACATTGGCAGGTCTGAAGAAACCTTCCAGTAAATCTCGCTACAAGCCATGTCGACCGATGAAACTCCATTAAGAAATGAGATTTTTGGAATCAATGGAGGAGCACATAAGCAACCCGTTTAGTGTAATGTACATTATTATTAGGTCGTGATAATGTGGCATGGCAATACTAAGGACATGGTTAAATTGAATACTAGATAAGTATAAAACCAAGAAAATTTTAGCTTATTACGTATTCCTTGGCTATTATCATCATTATTGTTTATCTAACGCAGCTTTACTTTAAAATTCGTATATATAGTTACGTCGGTACACATTAATCTTGGTTTTTTATTTGTAAACAAGCATACGATCCACCTGACGGTAAACTGTTATCGTACTAGGTGAGCTACAAACGCGTTGCCAACCTGTCGCCTTCCCCTTAATGGAGCCTACACACCCGACTCAACGCAGGGAGCCAACGCAAGGATGCTTGGATGCGATCTTCAGTAGGGCGGATGTATTTCACCAGTCAGGCTGCTCCAATGGGGGCTTTTCGACCTATTGCATGCCAGTTGCTTGTCTCTCATTGGTGTAGAATGACAGATAGGCTTTAAGCGACACAAGCGACCCTAGCGGATTTGACACGCGATAGCCCCCATTCTAGAGCAATCCTCTACTTCTCTTATGCATAAATATCCTATGTTGGTGAATGTACAATAAAGAGTAAATAAATAAATAAACGGTCTGTCTAAATATTCGGTTTGACTTTAAGGCGCAGCTTTTTGCGCAGTCCGCTATGCGCAATCATATTAATATCATAATGTTACTTATTTGGTAATTTACAGAAACATTCAAAAGGGAACAGAATTTTATTAAAGTAACTAATTAATTAAGGAAGTTGTCGAAACGTGCACGTGGAGTGATCGTAGTTCTAAACTTCTGTAATAACTCGTAAAGTGACTTTGCAGACTGAAATTTAGATAGGTATAATTACATACTCGCGCCTGTTTTTCAGTTAAGTACATGTGCTTGTAACAACAAGAAGATATAGAAATTAGATTCCCGTTATTTCAATCTTTTTTAATTAAAATAGCATACATTTTTGTTTCCTGATATAACAATATAGAACGAGCAATACCTTATCTCAAGACAAATAACACCTAAGTGTGCCCGTGACCATGACACCCGAAAAGGCGTTGAAACGTAGGAACTAAAATCAAAATAAACCGCGATAGAATCCGTTTAAAAAGTAGTTTTATTTCAATCATACATTTTGTTTAAATTAACTAACTCTCTTCTTTTCCAATTAAAAAGTTACTACCTATACCTTGTTACATTAATTTGTAGGTATAGGCTGTAGCACCGTTAACAAAATGTTACTTTAAACTGGTACTGTTATCCTTTGAAATATTTTTTCCTCGTTGTTAACGAAATAATTTAGAGATTAAGATTCGTCCCGAACACGTGTACGCTGCTTACGTAACATAAGCTCGACCTACTTACTTTTACAAAACAGGGAAATACGCTGATTAATTAAGCAGATTAAATCCATTCATTTTGTAATGGTGATTAGACTCAAATGCTTCATCGATCACAGGGTAATGGTACTCAGAATATACAAGGCGGATAGACACATCTTATACAATTCTAGTTGCTTCTCGCAGCTCCGCCAGTGGTCAAATTTTTCATAATATAATTGAGATGCAAGCTATCCTATCTTTTAAGTTGGATCAAACTGCACACGGTTTGCAAATTTGATTTAAATCGGTTAAGTAGTTTCGGAGTTCATCCCGGACAAACATCGTGACACTGGAATTATATATAATAGATTAAGGTGTTGTGTGCGATTATTTTTATTATCATCAGCCCATGCAGTCCCACAGCTGGGCAAAAGGCCTCCCTCCCTTCTTTCCATGCTTCATAAAGGAATCGAGATCATCTAGCCATCTCCTCCTGGGTCTACCACGTGGTCGTCTGTGGTTTTTTGGTTTCCATTCCGATGTTATTTTGGCCCAGCGGTCAGTCGACATTCCGCAAACATGTCCTGCATAGTCCCACTTTGGGCAATTTGCGTCTAGGAAATCAGTATAGTATTTCGGATGCGGTCCGTGAGTTTGACCCCCAGTATACTGCGATCCATGCCTCGCTGGCAAACCGCGAGCTTGGATTTTTGATATTTCGTCAAAGTCCAGTTATGTGCACCATATGTGAGGTTGGAAAAGCAAGTGTGCGAATAAACTTAAAGTGTAAATAACTATATACCTGCAGAAGTAAAAAATAAATTTACTCGGATGAAACTAGTACAATGATAGATATTGTAGAATATTTAAGTCACTAAAACTAAAGGGGTTTAAGTCATTTTCAAAGGGAATTTACCCTTTCATCACTACTAACTGAATAACAATATAATAAAAAAGGAGGGAGAGTTCTAAATATGTTCATTAAAACTATAATACACGTGTTGACATGGAAAATCAATATGAGTTGCTTATATGGGTCAATGGGCCGACAGCAAAAACTGTGTAACATATAAAATGCTAGAAATTTTATAGGTTTTCTTTTACAGGCTGAAAATATATTTATCGTCTATGATTTTTACGATCCATATAGTGAAAGGTGACTCATATATTTTAAGAAACATACATTTCTTACTTATTTTAGGCAAACAGGTTCTTTTTACTAATACTTAAAAAGCTCGGTCTTGTATAAATTATAGCATATTGATATGCTATAATTATAACGAAACGAAAAAAATATGGATGGATCGTGTGAAAGACGATATGAGAAAGAAAGGAGTGGATGCCGCGATGACGCGTTATAGAGATGAATAGAAGGAAAATACGCATTGCGCCGACCCCATATGAATAGGATAGGTAAGGGCAGGGAGAAGAGGATTGACCTCACGAACCAAAACTCGATTAATTTATGAATAAAGATATAAAACGTCGTTGACAAAACGTTACACATCCAAATTTTTATTTTCTCCACGCCAATTAATTTCGAGATTAAAATAAGTCTTAAACGCATGTACCCTGTACTCTGCGTAAGTAACATTAGTAAAAACGAATAACTATTGCATTTTCTATATTTTTTTAAAACACCTGTTTAAAAAAAAAATTGAAAAGAAAGTAGGTAGGTTATAGGTATGAATTACTCAATAAAAGTTGACGTGTCGCTTATCGATACTACAACTTTTAATAAGCATGAATAAGACTGATAATCCTGTTAAAAACCAACACTCATATAAGTTGAATGCACGTCATTAAATTTTAATATTGTTATTAGTTTTTTATGCTGACCGTATGCTTTGCAATTTTGTCTCAACGGCTTTGACTTAGGAAACTGCGGTTTTAATATGTTATTTTTCAAGCTGTTGCACGGTTGACGGTCCTTTACGATGGTTTAAAGCAATTACACTTTCTTTCCACTTTCGTATTTCGCAAATGACAAGAACAAATTATTTATAAGAGAAACGTACGAGTATGTGCAAAATTGAGTGTAGGTTCTAAATAGTCTGAATATACAGGGTTATTTGTAAAACGAAGAGGTCATTTTTTCATAATGTTGAGTACAATGACCTCTTAAGGGGTTGCCGGTGTTTTACAAATAACCCTGTATAACTAGTAAATTTGCTTATGGGTTAATGATAGAGAATAGATTGGATGACAAGGTGAAATACTAGGACATTATGTTTGTTAATAGTACGTGTTTTTACAATCCCACTAAAAACATAAATTTGAAAATGGGAGCCATAAGAGGGAGAAGTATAATAATAACAATATTGTGGCTATCGAATTCGCTCGAAATATTTTAGTACTGGGCCTTAAACGCCTTTTACTGGTCTAATATAATTTTCTATAATATAATTATCTATATCTTTTGCTATGATATAACTATAATAACAAAAGAAATTGTGTAACCGCAATAAAAAAATTGTATAAGTACGTGGGTCAAAGATATGTTTAAAATACTGATACATATTAAATTGATTTCTTTCATTGACAAAAGGTTCTAAAGCTTTTCTATGTACTTTCCTGACTGTACCGCTAGGTGGGACGTGTAGCGAGTTCATATATTGTCAGTTATCGGGAAATTCCGAACCTCTTAGAACGTCTACGTATTAAGAAATTGCTATAGAAAAATGCAATAAAAGTTCCATTACAGAGAAAATGAAGCGATTTTACACTTTCCGTCGTGTGATGTTGTTTAAAAAGAATTTTTCTAGAGTTGATTTGACGAGATGAAACAATGAGTTATTGCGAAGAGTCCATACGAGTAATTTTCTTGATTCAATTAACGATATAATAACATTGGTTCATACAAGATATTCAATTATATTAGCCTAGTTGAGCAAGCGGTATTGGGTAAAGATATTTCCAGATCTAATTAGTTTTATTACTTTCTGTGTGTAATTGGAATTAAGTAATATTTTTACAGAGCATGTGGAGAGACGATCACCGTAATCAGCAGGAACTATACCGTCTAGTTGTTAGTGATCCTGAATGCTTAATCGGAGGTCCTGGGTTCGATTCCCATTCAGGACAAATCTTTGAGTGATGAGTGTAATCATTTATTCTCTGTCATATAAAAAAACACCTAAAGAAAATTTTTGTTAAATTCATGGTTGCTATAGTACAGGTTTGCCTAGGTTCGGATTAGATGGCTGTGTGCGAGGTGTCCCAAGCCACTATTATTATAATTCTTATTAATAATAAGAATGGGACATCGAAAATTTCACGTAGAACAAAGATTTATTAAATCAGAACTGATCATTTCTGGTACGCAAAACATTTCTAATATTAATCACTTGAATAGGTAGGTACCTACTTACAGAATAATTTTTGAAATTGGTCGTCATTAGGAACATACAGAGAATTTCTGTGACACATAACAGACAAACTGATAGACATACGGAATATTTTGACGTGAGTAATTTCTCTAAGGAATTCTTGAGGAAATTTGGATTTCATATGTAACCAGTTTAATCCTGTTTGAAGATCATACCGTGGGTAGTAATTACGGAAACTCAGATGAAGCTTCATAATATACGGCAACTTTCGCTAAATTCAAAGAATTACCTAACCTGCATGATTAAGTACATTTTGAGTGATTAAGTATAGATAGGTAGGTACATAATTTTAAATTTTCATTTTTCTTCAGCCTGAGTCAAATTTCATAGCAGATAATGTAACTTAGGCATAGATAAAGATCTTAGAATAAGATTGATTAATTAACCATTACCTTGAAAGCTGTAAAGTTTATTTTAATAAAAATTTAAAAAGTAACATTTCTTTAATATTCACTGCAATTTCGGAATAATCCATCAACCTATTTCAAGGAGGACAGATATTTCGGCCTTTTTTGCTTAGGAATCAATAACAAATTGTGGCATAATATTTTTCACACAGCCATTTGGTAATTCCCGTCATATCAATAATAAAGGTACATAAAAAATCGTTTTGAATGATACATTGCATGTTATTGCTAACGAGGCAGATATAAATTTTTGCCCGTCCTTTAAAAATAGTTCATGAACATAAATATCTACTACCTACCTACATAAAAATAAGTCGGGTTTTCCTTCCTGACGCTATAACTCCAGAACGCAAGAACCGATTTCCACGGTTTTCATTCGTTGGAATGGTCTCGGGCTCCGTGAGGTTTATAGTAAAGAAAATTCTCAATAACATAAAAAAAAATTAGACCGCGGGCGGAGCTGCGGGAAACAGCTAGTAAATAATAAATAAATGTTGACAACATCACATTCATTGCTCCGAATCCAAAGTAAATAGCTAAAGCACTTGTGGTATGGAATCGGAGACAACGAAGGTACCACAAACACCCAGACCCGAGACAATGTAGAAAATATTTTTCTACCTTGACCCGTCCGGGGATCAACCCAGGACCTCAGAGCTGGCGACACCTTGAAAACCGGTGTAGGTATACACGACTAGACCACGTAGGAGTCGAGGTACATGGCATGTAAGCTTCGCAAAATACATAAAAATACAGCATACATTATAATAATTCGGTTCACCTAGATCCCGAGTCGCGCAGGAAATAACCAATAAACTGCGGAATATCCAGTTATATGCGGTTCAAACACCGTGTTCATTTTATTGCGGCCGTGTTAATTAGCAACCAACAAAATAATATGGAAAATTACGTAATACTTCACACTTTAAATATTTAGTTGAAAATTATTGCGAAATTCGTGTTAAAATTTTGTTTGTTCAACTAGTTGATGTTTTCTGGGAAATAAGTCTATTAATTCCATACGTAAACTCAAGTTTAGGTAAAAATGTGTTAATGTAAAGGTTTTCGTATACAATAAAGTAGTTTTGAAGACATC
The DNA here is from genome assembly GCA_950381575.1 of Plusia festucae. Lineage (NCBI taxonomy): Eukaryota > Metazoa > Arthropoda > Insecta > Lepidoptera > Noctuidae > Plusia > Plusia festucae. The sequence goes on along the minus strand of OX494456.1, from coordinate 4,187,115 downwards.
ATATAAAAAAAACGACTCTAATGTTTGTTTTAAATTACTATCTGGTTTCCAATTATCCCCTCTTTACCTAAATAGAAAAAAAACTCAGTGACTCATGTCCATCAAACAATATTATTATAAAAAATATATAATAATACCGGCCTATATACCTACGTCCCGCTGCTGGGCACAGGCCTCTTCCCACATAGGGAAAGGACGAGCATTGATCACCACGCTTGCTCATTGCGGGTTGGCGATTTCAGATTCCAATACTTTGAAATCCAGGTTTCCTCACGATGTTTTCCTTCACCGTTTGTCAATGATGTCTTAGAATGATTAAGAAAGTACATATACCTAACTTTGAAAAAGTCACATTGGTAGGTACTTGCATGGGTTCGAACCTGCAACCATGTGCATGCCAATCCGGTCATTGAACCGCTAGGCCACCACGATAAAAAACATATCTTTATATAAGGGACTGAGATACATAATTATGATGTGTGGCAATAAGCTCTTATAGAATATTCCCATGTCTTACAAATTTCTTATCATGACCTAAACAATATTGAAGACGTTCAACGATCCTTTAACCACAAAACCAAACGCCGGCAAGCTCCTCATTTATTAACAAGTTATGTTACACTCGATTTAACTTGCCGAACAATCTAAGGCGTTCGACTGGGTCTTGTTTGGCGTTTGGCAGGCAAACGACTGGTCTAAACATGTCACTGATTTTATACACATTAAGGGTAATGTATTATTAACAAAAGCGAATGCTAATTAGGTATCGGATATGTGTAACCAATTTCAACTAAAATTATTCAGAAAATCACACAAGATTTTAAAAAGCTAATTTTTTTATGAATTATAATTTATTTATTAGGTTAAACTTTGCTAGCGACAAAGTTGAATACTTCTTTATGTAGTGTCGATGGTTATCATATTTTGTCGGTCCAGAAATCCACTACGAGAAGTGCATTACCAGTAAAATTACTGGTAAAGAAGAATACGTTCACCTACTACACGTGTTATGCGATGCTTAAACAGATTATTTCTACTAAATAGTAGAAATTATCCAGCATGCAGTTATAAGGGCACAAAGGACAATACAACAAATAATTCATGTAGTTTTTTAGACCATTTGAAAGATTCATAATTATTTCTTCAGTCGAAAGTGAGTAAGTTCTGAAAAAATATACATGGTCCACCTAAATACAACACAAATGTCTCGTGTTCACCACAAACATTGTAAGCTTCAGCAAACCGAATTTACCGCAGGCAATACACATCGGTTAGCTAAAACTGATTAGTATGCATGTGCACTAAAATTTGCAATAGATAAACGAAAAAAGATGTTATCCCAATAAACCGCTCAACTCTCTTTTCTAAAAGGCTGCTTTTATTTACGATCGGAGATGTCGAACCTTAATTCAAGTGATTATTTGTCCTTTGATCAACCAACTACGTCGAATCCAAACCAAAATCTTTTTGAAACCAGTTAGTATGCTCTGTTTAAGCATCGCCTAACACGTGTAGTAGGTGAACGTATTCTTCTTTGTTTCGTGTTTTAAAATGGTAAAAAGAATATAAATTGTACCACCTGCTTACAATTCTGGGCAGACTGCCGCTCTATACAAGATACCTAAGATATTGCTCGTATTTCATATTGCTTATTTCACATACAATAAAAGGATATTTTACAATCCTGTGAGCAAAAGGTAGGTGATAGTAACTGTATTTACAATGTTTTTACATTATGTATGACCGTAAAGAATACTCGAGAACCAAGCGTGGAAGTTAAAGTCACCATCGCTGACGCGTAAGCGTGACCTAATATATTTTATTTCTTCTTCTGTGTAGCCTTTTCCCAAGCTATGTTGGGGTCGGCTTCCAGTCTTATCGGATTTAGCTGAATACCGTATTTTACATGGAGCGACTACCTATCTGACCTCCACAACCTTTAACTGTATAACCTAATATATATTTTATAAACGAATTTTTAATGGCTTTTTTGCCTGACTATTTTGTCTTTTGCAAAGCTAATCTACATATAAGGATTACTAGTTACTACGCAGGCTACATATTACCCTAAACTACATGTTCTTGCTTCGGAGGTTGACGCTTAAGGATAGTCAACAAACACCAAATAACAAAAAAAAATGACGACAACTGTGTAATTAATAAAACTTTAGGTACTCTTTTTGTATCAAACTTTATAATTGCTCTTTTCATTTGCAGGAAAAACAAAATTTCGCATTAAAAATACGAACTTCTAGTCTTGCGAAAATAATAAGTGAGATGAGAAACAATATTTTTTGAGGAAAACGTCGGAGCCTGTCTGGCCAAGTAAACTGAAGGTATTTCCGAATCGATGTCGAGGAAATATAAAGCGAAGTTAATAGAAAGTTCCTTATAGCATAAGGAAAAATGTTCTGATATTTCAGTCTGCACTATAACGTTTAATCTATTTGATCGATATAGTAACCCTAAAATACTGCACTGTGGGTTAAAATTGAATTCCTACTAATTGTAGATAAATAATTATTTTCTATTATTATCGCAGTACGTTTCAAGGTATTATGAGATCGCGTCTTCGATTGAGAAATATGGCTTATTTGGTATTAACTTGTTTTGATTTCAACTTGGACGAAACAAACAAGCGCTTAGTTAAACAAATCAGCTGCTGCCAATAATTTCCATTACAAAACAAACTTGCCAATGAAGCGTTAAGAAACGTTCGGTATTAATAAATTGTCCCATGGCCGAGTCCTCAGACACCTCATAACTGGCGCCCACCGTGGGGCCACGAGGCACACCTACTACAATTCTCCAATAAACTCGTACAACTCCGAACAACACAACCCTTAACATCATTACATTAAAGATCAACCTCCTTTGTTTCAGTGTCAATATCAGTGATTACATTTGGGCGTCGAAGCAAAATGAACTTTGTAATTGAAGTGGAAAGATTCGTTATCGTCAGTTGTAAGTTTTAATAGAAAAGGGTCTGTTTAACGGGAAGGGGAATGGAAACAGGAACAACACGGGGAAGCTTGAAGCCGTCGCGACAGTCTGGAGTGAGAAACTAAAGGCCTTTGTTTAGTTAGAACGAAGCTCGTTAACAAAATCTAGAAAGTAAAATAAGAAATTATTGGTCAAAACAAATTGTTGTTAGTGAGGGTAGAAGTGATAAATAGAATATGGACACTTAATGTAAACCTTCTGCTAAGAAGGTTTTTAGATTTACGACTTCGTGTGTTGGTTAATGTTAATTTAATACTGTTTTTAAGTTTTCTGTGCTACTTTCAGTTACCTTGATAAGTTTTGCTTAAAAAAATATGAGCAAATGGTTTTCGCATGATATTGAACTTATTTCTTTCCACAAAGGTGCCCGTAAACATCGATTTGTACTCACTATAGTAGGTCAGTTTAAGGTATTAGTGCTATTTCTATGCGAAAGAATTTAAGTAAAATAGTCCGAGGCTTTGTACACGTATACCGCATATTCCACGTTTTGTAACCATGTTCTTATTGTTTTAAAAGTGTTGCGTTCAAATTGTTAAGGACTTCACCATTTTGTTATTTTTTAGTGTACGAAATAGATGTCTTTATTTGTTCGTGAAGGCAGATTTTATAAATAAATAAACAATATTTTTGTATTCAATAGAAGCTAATTGTTTACATACTTAAACTGGTAAGTACACTATATTTTATAAGCACTTAAAATTTATCATTTTTGACATCATACAAGTTTATTTTCAACATCGTAACCCTAAACATGTTTTACTTCGAGTACAAAACACAATATGTATATTGAAAAATCTACTCCCTAAGACTAGACCCCCAAAGTTATACGAGCAGCCCTCTGTCTGGCTCCAGGGCAATTTGTCAAGCCCGGACCTACCCTCACGTCCCCTCGTATAAAAACCATTTGAATAATCGAAATGATGACGTAGTCCTTGATATTGGCAATACACAGGTGCAGCAAACATTCAGGAAATGGAGGTCGGCTGTTTATGATGACATGTCACGTAAGTTTGCATTTTTTGGTGGTAATATATGAGGTAAAGCCTCAATACTTACTCCGCTTTATTATATTGGAGGAAACGGTTTCAATGCGCTGCAATTCGATAGTTTAGCAAAGCATTTATGTAAGTCATTGGAAAATCTTCGACATACTTTATGTAGGTAATTCTGTTTGATATTTTTCGAATGCATAAAACTTAAGTATCATTGAATAATTATAAAAAATCAAGTCATAACTCTTCTTTTTACGATGATGTTGATACTTGATGCAAACTATAAGTTTCACTACATCATACAGACAACTCTAATACTTATTCAAATCCTTAGTTTTTTCTACTCAAACCTGACCCCATAATAATACGTAGTTCTAAGTACCAATACGATATTGGACGTCGAAATCGATTACACAGCTCAAAAACCACCATATAAACGCAAAGTATAAAACGAATTATCTATAATATTACTACGAACCCGGATTTATAAATACTGGATCTACCCCTATGAGTCACCAGCGACGCCGAGGGTGGCCATTGAAGCTAACAGACCTTATATTTATAGAGTTTATCGCTGTTTTATATCGAACCACTGCGACTAATAAAATGTTGATCGTCAACAGATCGTTCTTCAGTTTGTTTGATAGAAAGATCTAAAAAATTATGTTATAAACCTATTTTTTCATGGAATGGACGAAACGAAGAGTCACTCGTCCATTATTGATGTGTTATTCTTCTAGAGTCTTATTCACTAAGTCCAAGCTGTTTACGTACTGTTACGTGTAGTGTTTTATCTCTTTCGACTTATTATATAATAGGTAGATACTATACTTTTAAGTGTTTAAGGGCCTAAAACGTTTAATAGTTTAAACATTTTAGGCCATTTAACAATATTTTTTTTGTTTTCTGAGAGTCGTCACCGGGTACTAACACTACCCGTGTTAGTACCCGGTGACGTTTTGTTGAACCCTCGATCAACAAAATATAGTAAAAGCTGTTTATCTAAGGCTGTAAGGATATATAACAAATTACCATGTAAACTTAAATTACTAAATGGCGGACAGTTTAAAATTTATTTGTTTAAATGGCTGAATGATAATAATTTTCATAGCATTAAGAAATACTTTGAACATAAGTTGTGTTAATCAATTTGCATGCTTTAGTCTTAAGCAAAATATGTATGATTTTATCCTAAACTCATGTAACACCTTTGTACACCATGTATTACGCAAATAAATAAATATGAATACTACCCGGTGACTACTACCCGGTGACTCTCAGAACGCAAGAAAGATTTGGCGACCCAGAGTCATTGAACTGTAATCTGCGTTATGCTATGTTTTATTTATACTTAGAGAATTACCCCGTCTTTAACATTAACGATAGGATTACATTAAACCGCAAAATTCACGGATAAACCTTTCAATTCGACGAATCGTTTGCAAGTTCAGCACTAGGTACCAAGAAATTAATACGCTCGATATGGTGTATATATCCTGACCGTATGACTGGCGTGTTGGTCTAGTGATTAGTTAGGTACCCTGACTTCTAAGCCAGAGGTCGTGGGTTCGATTTTCAGCCAAGACAAATCTTTGTGTGATGAGCACGATCATTTGTTCTGTGTCTGGGTGTTATTTATCTATAATATGTTTGTATTTAGAAGTTGTCCGGTTGCCATAGTATAGGCTCTGCCTAGTTTGGGATCAGATGGCAGTGTCTGAGCTGGCACAAGATATTATTATTTTGTTTACTAGAGAGAAATATTCCTGAGATTTCATGCAGATTACATATTTAATTTTGTCTACCGCTTTTCTGAAAATAATATGCGTTTTATATTCAATCTAATTAAAAAAGGGTTCACGCAAAATAGAAAGGAATAATTTTGTCGCGCGTCGGTTCAAAGACAACATTATAATTCAGGTTATTCATGGCACCTTGACAATTAACTGCCTTCCAACTTGGAATGAGGTTATTAGAAGTGGATTAACTGATGTAGAGGACCCCATAGGATGACTTGTACTGACCATGTTCAGTTTTAGACATTTAGGAGGTACCTGTCGTAAAAATCTATATGTTACATATCAACAATTAGTTATGTCTCTATACATTGAACTTGTCTAAGTGTTTATCGAGTAATCCTAATAAAGAGTTTATCTATATTAAACTACTGAACCGATTTAAATGAAATTTGGTACAGCGATATTCTAGACTCTGAGAAAGAAATAGGCTTCTTTTTGGTGCTTATAATATTAGTAGGATTCATGTACCTAGGAAGTAGGTACTTTTGCCTACAAACTGAGACCTTTGTTAGAAATCACTAACACTGGTGCCTTAAATTCTAGAGGTAGAGAAAATAAGTGATGAAGCACATCTGTTTTAAAATTTTAAATCTATAAACGTTTTCGGATTTCGTAGGTTTAAATAAACAGTATAAACAACAATTAAATCCTACATTCCTAATTACAAACCTACTGTGTATAATTTACATCCCTACGAACCTCAGAGAATACATCCATGATTACAGATCCATTACATTAATGAGAACGAAAAGGGGTTACGCATACGTTACTACGTAAACACAGATATATGTTTCAGAGTCCTTGGTCAGCGAGTAATGGATTACGATAGTAGCCTCTCTCTAATGTATCGAAAACTAGCGTGCGACCGAACTGTTACGGATAACGCGAACTGACGATTATTACAGAGCTATTTGGTTCGGTCACGTTGCAATAAAGCTGGCCTGTTTAAAAATGTCTGTAACAAAAGTTATTGTAATTGATGTCGTTTCGGAAACCAACTACATTGACAACCATTCTGTAAGAATGTTTAAAACCCAAGATGACAAGGAAAACAAAAATGTTTCATTCAATAAACTAGGGTTTTCCATTTTTTTTTTCTCTTCCATTTAATATATTTCAGAAATATGTACATTGGGTTTCTTTGAATTGAGAAAACGAGATCCTATTTTGGAATCTTATATATATACTAGCTGTTGCCCGCGGCTTCGCTCGCGCGTAAAGTTAAGAGTAGTAAGTAGGTAGTAAAGGATAGATGGATGTATTCTGTGATTTTCAAAGTAAGGCGCATAAATTATATTTTTCATAAAATATTATGGCGTCAAGATAATAATAAGATAATGTGGAAAACATCACATACATTGAGTTTGGATAAACTTTTAAAATTGTGGCAAATTTTTGGTCAGACAAAACTTGAGAATCATTTACACGAAAAGACGAAGAAGAGTCACACACATTGCTCCGAATTCAAAGTAAGTAGCAGGATTGTGTTATGGAATCAGAAGCAACGAAGGTACATACCATAAAAATAATACCTTGCAACCCCTATTTCACCATCTTAAGGCGTAGATATCTAAAATCGCAAAAATATGTTTTCATTTATTTCTTACCAAAAACCCAAATACCAAATCTTATGTATCTCTGTTTGAAAATGATGAATATCGTAAAAAAACTTCAAACTCCTATTGCACCCCCTTAGAGGGTAGATTTCTAAAATCTCGGAAATACGTCTTATTTATTTCTAACTCATAATCCTATGAACTTTAATGAAAACTACACAATTCATATACCTACAAACTTCCAACCCCTATTTTACCCTCTTAGGGGGTAGATTTTCAAAATTGCTGAAATACGTCTTTATTTATTTCTATCGAGAAGCCCGTATACGAAATTTCCATATAAACTTTCATCCCCTATTTAACACCCTTAGGGGTTGAATTTCGAAAAATCCTTCCTTATTCCTTGTCTACATTAAATAGGAAACGTCTGTGCAAAAATTTCAGCTATCCAGGTTCAAGGGTTTGGGCTGGGCGTTGATGAGTCAGTCAGTCAGGCCTTGTCTTTTTATTTATACACAACATGTAACAAAAACCCTGTCCGATCCCTTAGACTCGGTATTATTCGGTATCGTACTGCGAACACATATACGTAGGTATTAAATGGATTGGAGATTATTTTTTTTCCTAATTGAAAATAATTAAATCAAAATAAAAACTGATCCAAGGCAACAGCAACACTGACCGCTCCTCAAAGTTCATGTACTTACTACCTGTAGCTTTGTGTCAAAGAAGCCGCCTATGCGAGACGGTTTATGAACTGTACCACGAATACGCCATTATTGGATCTGACAGGGGTTTTGTTACATGTTGTATACAGATATACCATTGTCATCGAAAACCAGTCCTAAACTGTTACCGCCTTCACCGCGTGAAGGTTATGCTATTTTATAATTATACAGTATAATTAGTGATAGCTTTGATTTCCAGGTCAGATGTTTAAAATCTTCGATTTTTATAAGTGAACAGGAAATGCCCATCAGACCGAACAACTTTTGCTAAGACGTCATTCCTATGTGTTATGGTGTAGCTGGGCTCTTGGAGTTCGACAACAGGTGTTCCAGATCTTCAATTTTTATACGTCAACAGAGAGTGCTCATCAGGCTGAACAACTCTTGCTAAGACGTCATTCCTATATGTGTTATGGTGTAGCCGGGCTCTTGGAGTTCCACAACAGGTGTTCCAGATCTTCTATTTTTATACGTCAACAGAGAGTGCTCATCAGGCTGAACAACTCTTGCTAAGACGTCATTCCTATATGTGTTATACTGTAGCTGGGCTCTTGGAGTTCCACATCAGGTGTTCCAGATCTTCAAATTTATTCTCTCAGCAGAAAATGCTCATCACGTGGAACAATTTTTGCTATGGTACCATTTTTGTATCTCTTATAGTTTAGCTGGTCTGTTGCGGTTCTGCATCAGGTATATACTTTTCCGGGATAAAAACTACCCAGTGTGGTGCCCAGGATATTAAGGAACAATTATACCAAGTTTCATCGTAATCGAACCGGTAGTTTTTGCGTGATGCCTGAACAAACAGACAGACAGACAGACAGACAAAAATTTTTTTAATCACATTTTTGTGTTCGGTCTCGGTCTAGTAACACCCCCCGCCATTTCTTTTTTTAATACTTTAAATGTACAGAATTTTCACTTCTACAGATTTATTATAAGTATAGATACGTAGTCAATCTTTGACACACTTTTATCCTATACATATAGTTAACACATTTTTAATCCCCAATACAAGTAGGTACTTCAAATTGTTTCATATTATAAGAGCATTAAGGTTTAAACGAAATTAACGCACCAGGTAATCTTTAATTACTTAATAATCTTTGCAAGTTGCGCAGATATGAGAAACTCAACAACACCGATTAAAAGTCGCACGTGCGCACTACACGGCTTATTATGTAAAATGATTACCGAAAAGCAACTTTATTTGATTGGTATAAAGGTGTTTTTAATGTCAAAGTTTGTGTACTATGGGGCCGATTGTAGAACATAAATGTTGCATAGCAGGCGCTTTGAAAAGTTTTCAAGGCGTGACTAAAAAGCTATTGTTTGAGAGGCAATGCTGTATCAAACAATGTGGTGTATGATATGTTCAACTGTTTCGCAATGAGAAAACAGCCTCGCTTCCTTATTGATAAATAGCTTTGTTTATTTGTTAACTTGAGAGTTGACGTTGTCGGGGAAATGTGTATAATAAATAAATATAAAATAAATATCTTGGGACAATCTCAAACACGTTCATCTGATCCCAAACTAGGCAGAGCCTGTACCACGGAACAGGCCTGTACTATGGTAACCAGATAACTGATAAACATACTTAAATATTTCTAAATACATACATATTATAGATAAATAACACTCAGACACAGAACAAATGATCGTGCTCATCACACAAAGATTTGTCCTGGGTGGGAATCGAACCCACGACCTCCGGCGTAGCAGTCAGGGTCACTAACCACTAGACCAACAGGCCCGTCATGTAGTTGTCAATCAGTGCAGATGATTTTGAAGCCCAAAGTGTTATTCTATACAATGGCATCTCTACTTAGGTAAGCTATTTAAGATAACAAGTCATCTATTGCCAAATACTGAAATGTCAATCAGTTTGAAGCCGCCTTTAAGTCTCATGCTGTCTCTGTCTCTTTAAGATGTAAAGTAGTGACAGAAAGACATTTAAGAACATGTTAAAGTTAATTAGCGTTTCAGTATTCGAGGTTAGGGTATTAAATAGAATCCCTAGCGTGCCCGCCCCGGCTTTGAGTGGTAATTATACACAAAAATCTCTTGAATCACTATATGTCTATATATATATCCATTGGTAACAACCATATGAAAATCAGATCAGTAGTTTTTGAGTTAATCACATTCAGAGAGGCAGACAGACGCATCAACAACGTTTAAATGTAGAAAAGACACTAAAAACATTACCTTTACAAATGGAAAAAACTCAAAAGCGGAAGAGCAGTTTATAAGCCACAAAAATATCTATGCAGAGAGTGGATCGAAATTAAAACACTTAGGATTACGTTAAGAGTTCTTTATACGGACAGCCAAGCACTTAACCACTGTGCAAATAAGTTTAATGTTTATCATTACCAGAAAGGAAGTACTTTCGTTCAAAGTACAATTGCAGAACTTTCGCATTTATTTCCTGCTTCGAATATAAAGTGGTAGTTAAGCCATTACGAAACAAAATAAAGTTAGAATTACACAGTTAACATAGTAACAAAATAATCCGATATTCGCTCAAAGGCAGTGTTGTGAACGAAAAAAGTAGTAAAAGCTTTTTTAGATCTAAGTTGAAGCACCCACATTCCGCAACTACAAAAAGAGAAGTAAACAACAAATAAATTCCATCTAAAATTTCTAGAGAATTTTCCAGCGTGGATTTTTACACCGGAAAAAATCAGTAACAAATCATTTTTCTGACACTAAGTAGAAGCCTAAACTAAAAACATTGAGGACACACCGGACACATTTGGTGCGAAGCCAAAAAATGGTTAACTTTGCTGTTACCTCAAAAATATCATAGAGTATATAAGTGAGTTATCTCAAGTGCGATCTTAATAGTATCTCAGAATGGTAACATGCTCGTTACGGGACTACGAACGGTAACAAAAACAACGATTCATTCATTCAAGTTAATGTTTGGACACATTCTCACTGACTATTTAAATAAATTTCACATATAAAATTTGTAAAAGTAGGTATGAACAGTCGCAGATGTTAGCTTAGGGTGAGGCCACACGTGAGGATAGAACGCCGCTCGATTTGTTGTACAGTAAAGACGTTTTTATAATAAAGATTATCTATGTAGCCATTAAACTTTAACGCCTACAAAGCCAGTAAGCGCGTGAATAGTGAATCCGTTCAAACTGAGCCATATCAACACAGTTGGTACGTCCAAACGTATCATAAGTTGTCAAGCTCAAGCGCTAGTGCAAATATCGCCTTTAATTTAAGTTTAATGGCGGTTTAAGTAGCGAATGAATGTCACAATGCAATAAATACGTAGACGACGACGAAAGTAGATACGTAATGCTCGATGCACACATCAATATCTTTGGTTTCACTATTAGCTACGCGCTTGTATGAAGCTTATCAGATATATAGTTTATTTTATAGATTTTATATAGATTAATAACTCAGCTAGTATGAAGTTTATCAATCTGATAAGCTTCATACAAGCTGGGTTATTGATATATGTATGTAGCATAGCATAGCATCCGGCTCGAAGGACCAAAAGATATCTATTGAAGTTTAGTTATCCTAAGCCTCACATAATAATATTATAGTTGTTATGTTGACACTACACATTAGCTAACCGGTGGTTGTGTTACGACTAAAACAAATAGATTGTTTAATTGTTTACGCGTTAATACAAATCAGCTGTATGGGCAATATTGGCTCGTGTACACATAGTAAGCCTAGTGGCGCCGTAGAAGCAACTGCAACGTAGCGACGCCGCAGCGCACTGTCTAACACTACATACCGCAGCTTTTTCTATGATAACATTACACGCCGTAACGGCGCCGCTTCGCATGTGTAACATACCCTTTAAGTCAACTGTACAGCTCTCGCCAAACTTTATGGCCGCTCCGAACCTAGCCGCATTACGCTGCGCAGAACACAAAATCACGCGCTTTCTTTTCTATCCGCAAGCGTCCCCGCCTACCGCGCTTTAGTGCCAGTGTATAAGTAGTGCGTACGAGAGTATGTAGTAGTATGAGTGTACCATACGCGAGTTCGTACCGACGCCGCGACGGCTACATTCAGAGCGGCCATAAAGATTAGCGAGTGATGTACGTTGCTAAGGCCAGCTAAATGCTTGTATGGAAAGGATTTGAATGTAAATCGGATAAGGAGATGCATTATAACTTCGTTATTTTTTTTTTTTTCGAATTAATTTCGTAGCTAGTCGTTTCATCGTTTAGATGAATAAAAAGGAAGCAAACTCAAGCTTCAATAGATTGCAGTCGCTTTCAAATCTTTTTAAGTTTTAATAGGTTTGCTACTGGCTACTGTTGAACTTGGACCGTTTGGATCTAAAATGAATGTTACACAGGAACTACTTCGAATTACATTAAAAATGTATATTTAAGTGTATCTATATATATAAAAATCAATTGCTATTCGTGAGTCTCGCTAAAACTCGAGAACGGCTGAACCGATTTAGCTGATTTTGATCTTGAAATGTTTGTGGAAGTCCAGGGAAGGTTTAAAAGGTGTAGGTAAAACATAAATAATAAGCAAGAAAAAAAAATTACATTTGGCAGAACGAAGTCTGTCCGGGCAGCTAGTTTCCTATAAAACAAAGAAGATTAATTAAGTACGCGAATGTTAATTCCATTCTAATGTCAAAAACGAGTACCACTATTATTCGTTTAACCTATTGTTTGTATATTATTCCAAAAAGATACCAATGTTTAATATAATACCAACATTTTTGAAAGTAGATGATACCACAAAGTTGTTGGTATTCTTCGCACATTAGAATAATAATTAATGAAATAGTAATCCGTTGGGAACAGAAAAAATACAAGAGCTCAAACCTGTGGTATTCGTTATAAACGATTATTTTAAAAGAGGTGCGTATATTCTACAAGGTAATCAGGTGTATAAAACTGAACCACATCCCCAAGGAACATAGGTCGAAATCTTTGAATGTGAAAAAAATTGAAAATGAACTTTTCATACAAATACAGGTCACGTGACTTATGTTTGTATGAAAAGTAGATTCTAAATTTTAAGATTTACACATATGTTCCATGGGAAAAGTTGTTCAGTTTTAAGCACCTGATTACCTCGAAGGATATCCGCACTCCTTTTAAAATAATCCTGTTGGTATAAGAAAAGAAATCTAAATTATTTTACGTTACGATAGAAACCCACTATCTATTATAATAATTCCAGTCACGATGTTTGTCTGGGATCAACTCCGAAACTACTGAATCAATTTTAATCAAATTTGCAACCGTGTGCAGTTTGATCCAACTTGAAAAATAGGATAGCTTACATCACAAATATAAAAAAAAAATGAAACCGCGGGCGGAACAGCGGGAAACAGCTAGTATAATATATATTAATAGAACAATGATGGGTTTTAAAACACTCATTTATTATCAATTTCGTTTACAAATAAAATTATCAACCCACATGTAAAACAAGGTTCGTATACCACACTTATTAACCAATTAAAACATAATTTGTCTTCGTAAACCTAGCAATCCTAGCATGTGTGTTGTATAGAAAATCACCGGTTGATAGAGAAATACTTATTCCCCCTTATCAATTAGTAATTCATAGTGAGGGGGTTTTTGTAGGCCCCTAGACTAGATGGAAGCCAAGCACCGTTGAGGTCCAATGGTTAAGAAAACTAACGTTACTATTAGCGGAATAACTAAAACTGGAGGCACAATAGTGAGTCGTAAATCGGCCATAAGTAAATTATGTAATTCTTTTTAATTTCAAGAAGTTTTTGCTTCAAGTTTTACTTAATATAAAGATTAAGGTTATTTTTTATTTTCAGTAAAGACAAACAATATTATTTTTTTTAATTTATTCTTGATGCTGACCACGGACTTTTATAATAAACAAAAGAGTATATTATTCTAATGTGCATGTGTGTTTCAAATACATGGTAGTGTGTGTAATGTTTTGCTATATTGATTTAATGTATTTTAATGCATAATGTTAAAATAATATTAGCGTTCTACACTCCCTCTCTATATAAACTATAAGTGTGCGAAATTTCACACTCCGTCCGTACAATTTTCGTAAAAAAGGCTAAGAACAAAGTTTTACTTTCGTATTAATATATAGAAGTCTAGCTGTCCCCGCGTCTCCGCCCGCGGTACAAAATTATTAAAAAATATAGCCTATGTTACTCAGGGTGAATGTAGCTTTCTAATGGTAAAAGATTTTTTGAAATCGGCATAGTAGTTTTTGAGTTTATTCATTACAAACATACTTTAACATAATTATGTATTGACAAAAATACAAATATTTCCTCTTTATAATATTAGTGTAGAATAATGTAGGTGGGTCGTTCTTCTTTTTAGCCTACAAAAAGGTGTCTCCACCAGTCCGTGAATAAAAAAAACAAGAAAATTACCATATTTTTTTCTAAATTGCATTTCAAAATGCATGTAATGTACACAACAATGATTGTTCATGATTAAAGAACACGTATTGATTAATTTCATTATAAAAAGTACGTTACAGTGTGGTAAATCCGCGTGACAGAAGTGTATTCCATACAAATCACGGTTGTCTCCCGCTATCTCGGCTTGCGTATAATCTATAATGTTACGAAAAAATTATATGATGACACGTATTGTAAAAATACCTTATAACTCCTCAATATATTACCTATCATGGAATAACAACCATTATATTTTACCACTTTTAATAAAATATTTAAAAAATCTCAAATACTTGTCTCCTACTACCTGATGTTTTAATTTGTAAATTCTGTCACGTGGTTGTCCTTCGAAATAAGCGACGTTGCCGCTCTTTTTTGTGGCCTGTGATTGAACGTTTAGACCGCCCTCCCCCCTTGGTACGATTTCGCCTTGGCATCAACAGTCAGCGCGTCAGTCGCCCGAAGGCTGAGATAGGAAGTGCGTGTGTTTATTCGGCTACCGCTTCGTCACGTAAGTAATTGATACAAAATATTATTATTGTTGTTATTTTTCGATGTCTACTTTTACGTTATAAGAAATATTTTATTGTCATCGCGTAAAATATGTATTCTACGTTATCTTTTAAAGGTTATCGACTTTGCAACAAATTTTTACCCCTCCGTCACAAGACCACTCCGTCACTTATTTATTGTGACGGAGTGGTAAAGTACGTGACGGAGGGGTAAAATAAACGATATTATGTTCTATTTATGCTGAATCCGACAAATATTGAAATAGATACTAGATGTAAACACTATAGTTATGAAAGCGTTACAAATATTTTTCTATTTTATTGTATTTTTAGGTATACTTATATCCTATTTCCAGATACCATCATGGCAAAAAAGAAGGCATTAACACCAGCAGAAAGACAGCGGCGTTGTCGGGAGAAACGAAAAAATGACCCTGAGAAGGTAGCTGAAATAAAGCGCAAGGATTTAGAAAGGTACCATGCTCGAAAGAAGCTAGTGGCTGACATGAGCATGCGAGAACATCGAATCAAAAAGCGAATATGGCAAGAAGCAAATAAAAAAAGAAGAGAGAAGAAAAAGATGCTTGAAGAGGTACTTTTAAACACGCCGGCTCCTTCACCAATACCAGAAGCCCAACCAATGACACCATCTGCAACACCGACTCCCTCTGAAGAATCTACTCGTAGTTCAAGGGGAAGAAAAAAAGTGAAAAGAGATAGAACAAAGTTGTACAGGGATAGTATTAAGTTTCAAGAAAAAATTGCCCAGTTAGAGAAGAAAGTTCGAAAATATAAGAAGAGATTGCACAGACAATCAATAAAAGACAGAAGCAACAACAAAGAAGAAAGCAATAGTCAGAATATGAAGAAGTACAGCATTATTTCTAATGCCATTAAAGAAAGATACAAAACTGTCAAAAGTCGAAAAGAAAAACGCCTCATCCAATCGGTACTTCAAACCCGTATCGTAAAAGAGTCCAGAATGCAGATCGAATTGGTAAGAGACACATTAGGTGTAGACCGACCTTCAACATACAAGCGCGTTCTGCCAAAACATACTGATCTTGTACGGAAGATTAGTCAGTTTTTCTTGCGGGATGATGTAACGAGAGCTACAGCTGGTAAGAAGGAGACTGTCACACACAAAAAAAAGAAAGTACAGAAAAGAT
This sequence comes from Plusia festucae, assembly GCA_950381575.1. Taxonomy (NCBI): domain Eukaryota; kingdom Metazoa; phylum Arthropoda; class Insecta; order Lepidoptera; family Noctuidae; genus Plusia; species Plusia festucae. Next base: position 4,170,926 of record OX494456.1, on the reverse strand, counting down.
TTTTATTGGACTCTATGAAAAACCTGTATAAAGCCTTCTTGAAAGAAAATAGTGGCCTCAGATGCCACTACAGCTACTTCACTAAACATAGGCCATTTTATGTGAAGTCACCTTCTGTAGATGGAAGAGATACTTGCTTATGTAAGTTACATGCAAATTTTACCTATGTGGTTAATACATTACATAAGAACAAAGTAATTGTGCAGAAAGACATAAATGCAGTGTTAGAATCACTAGTTTGTTCTGTTGATTCGTTATCCTGTATGAAAGGAATTTGTTCAGTGTGTAAGAACCGGTGCATAGATTATGATAAAAGTAACCAAACAGAGATTGTAGACTTACGGCAGTGGATAAGGAAAAGTGAAGTTATAGAAAAGGCAGAGAAAAAGGTAAAAATTTCAAAAAACGTACCAGTTACTGAAAAGGTCACAATTGAAGAATTGATCTATAAATTTGAGAGCACTCTGCAAGTCTTCAAAACGCACATTTACAATATCAGACACCAATATAAAGCTTACCGACAGTGCATAGACGGGCTGACAAAAAGTGAAGTAGCATTACATATAGATTTTAGCGAGAATTATGCCTGCAAGCATCACTCTGAAGTCCAGTCTCACCATTTCGGTGGTTCTCGTAATCAAATCACCCTGCATACAGCAGTGATGTATTATTTTTCAGCAGAAGCACAGACAAAACAGGTAACTTCATACTGTACAGTGTCTTCCAATCAAAACCATGGACCCTCTGCGATTTGGGCTCACCTTCATCCAATTCTGTCGGAGTTAAAAGAAAAATACCCTGCCGTAACAACTGTTCACTTTTTCTCTGATGGGCCTGCAACCCAGTACAAGCAAAAGATAAACTTTTACCTAATGGCAAACAGATTTTTCGAAGAATACGAGTTTCGCAAAATATCTTGGAACTTCTTTGAATCAGGGCATGGAAAAGGAGCTGCTGATGGTGTTGGAGGGACGATGAAACGCCAAGCTGATGCCATAGTAGCTAGAGGAAACGATATTGCAGATGTGTTCCAATTCTTTAACGCGCTTCAAGATGCCACCAAAATTAAACTCTTCATGGTGACAGACGAAGACATAGAAACGGTAGCCGCAACGATTCCAAGTAACATTGTGACCCTGAAAGGAACAATGCAAGTTCACCAAATGTTTACGGAAACTCGTGGAATTTTAAACCATAGGGTATTAAGTTGTTTTTGTAATAAATTCTGTTCTTGCCACGTTCCGCAAACTTATCGGCCTCTGTCTGAAACCCAACAAGAACATATTGCTGTGGAAGAGTTCTTATCTCACGAAAAAGAAGACGATATAATTCATTATGTGGATGATTTCACGCTGACTGATATTACGAACACAGTTGGGATGCCTCGAAAAAGTTTTTACGAAACTGTGTATAGCCCAGATGAATCATCCGATGAAGACCAGCCTTTGGCCATGCTTAAAACGAAAGATCCAAATGATCAAACTGCCGTCTGCGGTACTTCTTACCAAACACTCCAGCCTACAGACATTCATCCAATGAACATAAAAGACGGAGTACACGTATTGGTTAAAGTACGAAGCGAGAGGAAAATCCAATACACTTATGCTGGAGTAGCAAAAAGTACCGTCGATGAAGAAGGCTATGTGTTGGTAATGTTCCTGAAAACAGTCGATGATAGCGGAAAACTGTATAGGTTGGTGGAGAATGACATATCGGATGTTCCTTTTGATGATTTGATTAAAGTCTTACCGGCTCCAAAGGTTATTAAAAAGGGAAAGAGACAATATTTCCAGTTCGAAGAACCACTGTCAGTATTCGAAAAATAAAACATTTTATCAGTGGCTTCGAAATTGAAATATTGTCTTGCTAGATTACGCTATTGATAATGATTATTATTTTATTTTATGTTTTGGGAAATTTTAATTTGTTGTCAAGTTAGACTATTTTTTTATTTATTTTTTAAGACTAGTGAGCAGTTATTTAATTTCTCTTCTCGTATTCTAAAGGTTCTCAAATGTGATTTCATTAATATCTAAGTTCGATCTCATGTTATTTTTTTATGACAATGTTGAAGACTGATATAGATTTATAACAAAATAAATGATTCAAGAAACATAAACCTGTTTTATTCCAAAATGCAGCTTGGTATCCCTAAGAATAACAACTCTGTCACATAAGTTACTACTCTGTCACGATGTTGTCTCCTGGTAGGAGAATTGTTTTGGTCATTTAAATATTTTGTTATGACTAATGCAACATTGCAAAATTTATATTTATTACATTGATGTTATTGCCGTCTGTGATATTCGTATTTATTTGTAAATGATATTAAAAATTGATTTATAGCAAAAACATACTTCAAATTAGCAGAAAATGTGACAGAGTGGTATAAGATCATAAATAAAATATACTTTATTAATACAAATGAATTATTTTAATATGTTTTCTAAAAGTTCCTTTAGTCAATTAACGTATTACAAAAGTAAAAATTAATTGACTAATAATATTCGATAGAAAAAAATAAAACATTTCGTGACGGAGGTGTAATTTTTTTTGTCGAATTTATCTTTCAGGTCTTGAAAATCGTACAAAAACCTGTAAAGTTCGCGGCCAACAACATTTTCAGATAGAATAGAAGTTCTGCTATCAGAATATATATATATACTGACGAGAAAGCTTTGTATTTTTTTTTTCAAAATTGAGCGAATGTTTAATCAAATTGTAGGTTAAAAAGAAGAACGTCCCAGGTACATTATGTATAGTATGCATTAACTATAGATAAGTATTAATTAATGATACAACATATATCTGTTGGCAGAATCCGTACAAATGATGAATCGATCTGGTTAAGGAGGGATTTACGCAAATAAATAGTCGTTGGAATTTATTTAAAACTAGTTGTATCCCGCGACATGTAAAACTGATTAAGTGATTATGTTCATATCATGTTTTTTTTTTATAATAACTTCTGTGAGACGAAGATTCAAATGTTTCCACACTCGCATTCTCGGGATCCCCCGACTAGTTCCAGACTCAATAGGAGTCCTTAATCATGAACTGCGACACATACCATGAGTGCGCTTGAGCTACCATTGACTCTTTAAATAATATCATGTTTTTTGCTGACTGTAAATATGTATAGTCTAAAAGTAATCAATCTAATTTATTCCCTTGTATTTTTATACCCAATAGCGACTGTCATTTGTTTCGAAGACGAAGATTCTATAATACTCATAATATTTCATATTTAATGAGATACAAAAAATAACATGTTTATAATACAACAAACAAATACCGACCGTAGATTTAACATTCCAATTCGTTGAAATTGAAAAACTGAAACATAAATCCATCGAAACGCCGTAGGCGGATACCGTTTGCCAAATACGAATCATTATTTCGGAAAATAATAAATAATGATTATTACAAAAGCAAGACGACATCAGAACACAAAAAAAAACACAATAATAAAAAAGAATAAAATAATACTGGCACAAAGAAAGTCTAAAGGATAAAATTTATCATCATAGTTCTGTTTAAAAAGAGATAGAACTATTTGTTTGTATAGCTCCATCCCTCTATACAAGAACCTCAAATCTAAAACGAATAGCCAAGTTAAACTTACACGATGTAGTTTGAATAGTTCAAAATTAATATTCGTTTTTGTAACAATTTGAATTTCTAATAAAGCAAGAAGAAAACCCCAACATTGTCGGCTGGTTATCTTAACAATCGAAAGCTCAAAAACAATAATATAAAAGCAAACAAAAACTTTTATCTGGGGTGGACGAAGTTAAGTTTCTAAGGCCCAGTTTTTTTATCCAGAGTTATCTTTAACCAATGGTTAAATATGCTAATCTTATGTTTTCAAAGAAGAACCCGTTTATTCATGAATTTTCATTCTAATAAATGGTTAATTAATTAACTCTTCAACTTATTTGACCATCTGATAGGTTACAAACAATTGATCAAAAATGCGTTTTGAAACCATTAGTTAGCATATTTAATAATAATCTCCCGACCGAATTTCGGCCTCGGCGGCCAATCTCTAGTGAGATCAGCCATGTACGCAGGAGATATTATAGTGCACAAGTGTGTGCGCACCGCAAACACAGGTGCACTCTCTGTTCCTTCACTCTCATAGTCCGATGGGACGGTTGACCGACACGACCGGAGAGGGATCAGGCGCAGGACCAACGGCTTTACGTGCTTTCCGAGGCACGGGGATGTAAACATCGCCACACTTCCTGACTCCGAGCGGTACTGAGAATTTCTAAACTCAGTAAATATTTTTTGCTCGACCCGGGAATCGAACCCGAGACCTCGTTCACGGCAGTCGCGCTTGCGACCACTAGACCAACGAGGCAGTCTAGCATATTTAACCATTGGTTGAGTTAACTCGGGCTCAAAAAACTGGGCCTAAGAGTTTCAAATTTTCAAATTCTTATTAGGTTGGTATACATTTTCAAAGGGAATTTCGTGAGTCTTGGCTCTAATCATCTTAATGTTACCCTACATTAAGATGATTAGAGGCCAGTTACCCGGTTTTAATTAAAGATGTTCTGTGCTATTAATTAAATACGACACCTGTTGACATTTTTGCTATAGATAATTTAAGTCGAACTTACCGAATGGAATCCAACAGCATTTCCTGTAAAACAAAAACGATTTAGATAAATATACGAAGATAGAAGTACGAGTATATCACACAAGTTTGCAATAAGTAAAGCCAATAAAATCAGATACACTGTACACACTAATATGGCCTATAAAGTCGAAAGTTTGTGAGTGTGTGTATGTTTGTTACGTCTTCACACTCAAATGTCTAGGCCAATTAGTTTCAAATTTAGTACCTTCTGCCGAGCCTTTTCCCAAGCTATCTTGGGGTCGGCTTCCAATCTTACCGGATTTTGCTGAATACCGTGTTTTACATGGAGCGACTGCCTATCTGACCTCCACAACCTATTGCTAGGTAATATAGTATTCCATACGACTGTCAAAGATCACTGTATGACAGTCGGGACCAACGGCTTAACGTGCTTTCCAAGGCACGGAGGGGTCTCGGTATGTTTATGAATGATCACCCATCCACGGACCAACCGCGGCGAGCGCCGGGTTATTATCGGTCAAACCGTACGGCTTACACTTAGCCACGAACCCCTCTGACATTTTAATTTTTTATTTTACCCGGTGGGAAACCCTCCTGGTCTACCATCGCTCTGGAGAAGAAGAACCGGAGTGCTTCTCCATTCCGTTTTGCCGGGGCCGCACGGGAAAGCATTTTGAAATACTACCGCGATAAAGATATTTTAGATCGTCGTCTTATCAGGTGTGGGCTAACACCCTGGATTAATACAAAGGCTACCTTTTCATCTCGATAAAATTAAGTTATATGGAAAACTGCGGGTAAAACCGCGGGGCGCAGGTAGTTTGAAATAAGTATTCGATTCGGTTGTGCCCCTTACGGCTGTTTGTTTTTAATATTTGAGGACAAATATTGTGGGGTTGCAGTCCGCATTCGTTTCGAACAAGAATTACTTGAGTACCGTGTAACAAGGTCCATAGTAATTGAATATATACGTACTCTTTTCATTTTACTTGTGAAAGCAAAGAAGTAGTTTCACAATTTGAGTATTTAATTTACAGTGTAGCATCGTATTTAAGAGACCTGTATCTCGGTTTTAATATATTATCTTAATTTTCTATGAAATGAACTACAACTTTTGAATTCGCCGTCCGTAATGCTATGCGCGGATATTTTTTTAGTATTTGTACGCAATATCAGTTTATCAGTAGGTATGTCAGAATAATTTAATTATGAGAAATTGATGTTAAGGAGATGCCGAAAAGCATTGAGACAGTGAATATATACCTAATGTAAGGTGTATTAAGCACTTATAATGCTGACTTTACTTGTTCATATTGGCAATATTTTTTTCGATGTTTCCTTTGCCTAAATATTTAGTAGGAAGTAAGTTCAGTCATGTAGTCTGTGTTCAGGTTTTGAGTTCGTCGTTGGTAACAGACATATAGTTCAGCTGCCGTTTCAGTATGTCTTAGTACATTTACCTCAATTGAATCACACATTGCACACTCAAATACTTATGAATGGTTAAGATTTGAGTTCTGTGGGTATAACTTAATATTTATGGATATTCAATAAAGCTGCTAGCCATAATACCTGCTAACCTTTAAGTATCTACCATTAGTATTTTTGTACTTTAATTAATTTCATACATTATTCTAGATATCTTTCCATCAATATATACCTAACCTTATAGAAGCAGAATTCTCAAATATTTTAGATTTTAGTTCCAATACCTGATACGGAAAGTAATATTCGGAAGCTAGATATTCATGAATATCGATGTCGAAGTTCACGTAACTCGTACTACAAACTGCAACTGATATTCCGACTAGTATTTGTACTCGATAAGGGCTCGAGTTCAAACTAACACGATTCGTTCACGCCAATTTTGGTCGCAAACTTGTTTGATCGTTGAAACTTGAAGCGATAACACGTGCCATAGCTTTTATTTTACTTGAGATACTATGTTTACTTGTTTTTAACTCCTAGATATATCTATAATGTACATAGTTACATAATTATGTTAAATAGTAACGTATAATATTACTGTAGTCGTTCGACACGAGAGACAATAATTACCACCAGAGGTATGTTCCACCTTCCACCCCCTCATATATCGAAATGCAAAGAACACCCGTCATCACTTCATAGTTTAAAACAAAGTCGCTTCCCACTGTCTGTCCTTATGTAGATCTTTAAAACTACGCAACCGATTTTGATGTGGTTTTAATAGATTAATGGCCGAATACTGAAACGTCAATCAGTTTGAGGCCACCGTCAAGTCTCATGCTGTCTCTGTCACTGTAAGGTAGTAGCGACAGATAGACATTTAAGAACGTGTTAAAGTTAATTAGCGTTTCTGTATTCGGGGCGAGAGTGATTCAAGCAAGAGAAAGGTAGATGCATAATACACGTGCGAGGCAGTGGTGGGTCCACTAGTTTGTTATAATTTAGGATTAAAAGATCTAAAGGTTAATTTCAGACAGTTTCTAAAAAATTTTAGCTATGTCCGTTTTTGTCTATTTCGCAACGCTTGGATAAGGTTTTATCAGAACACAAGAATTACCCATCTTTCAGATCGAATCAAAGTAATAAATAGTTATTAAGCCAATAAATCTCATCAAAGAAAGTCATCTCTTCATATAAGATCCGATTGTTTATTATTATGAAATACATAAAGACAGTCTTACGAAACTAATGTCTCCGCCATAGGAAATCAAACATTACGTCAAACGGATATTATTGTAGATTTCAAGTAGGAAATGGGGAACGTACTCGGAAGTTAACATAAGTAAGTATTTACTTGTATAACTAAGAAATACTAATATAAAAACAACATGATTTACTTAATAGGAACACATACATTGTATGTGTAATGAATGAGACAAATGTATTTTTTACTAAGAAAAATCATTTTTTAATACTAATTTATGTACACAAAAAATCATACGATACCTTTCAGTTCTCACCCAAATCGTAGGTACTTTTGTAACTTTTATACTATTAAAATGAGTTATTGTATAGAACAAATGTGCAAAGGTATTAAATAAGTCTAAAGAAATCTCTGCCATCAGACCCACGACAGGAAAAATAATTACTATCTTCATTTTTTTATATAACTAAGTCTGTAATATCCAAAAGGGCGGGCCAAAGTATATTCCGACCAGTTTCTGCAAAAAGATATCTAAGGTAGTTGTACAATTTATTTACCTAAATCAGTTTATTCGTATCAAATTAAAAACAGCAAACATTTTTTCAACAAAATACCCATGTTTGTTCAAATTCAATTGACTACAATTTCACCTCCTACACGTTTGAACATCCATAAAAAAGGATCACGCAATAATGGGTAGAACACGTGGGTCAAACCCCTTATTATAACCCCCTTTGGATGCAAAAATAAACTTTACCGTCATAAATATAAGGGTGGTTATGTAAGTGAAAAGCGCCTCTTCCACTATAAATTACTGCAAGCAATGCAAGTTGGGTGCAGTGGATCGATAGAGCTGCGAAATATTCGGGTTCCCGGTTTGCCCGTAATTGGTAGAAATGTAGGATGTATTGATAATTTTTTATTCCATACTAGCTGCCCGGACAAACTTCGTTCCGTCAAAAGTAAAGTAATTATGGTAATTCCCGAACAGTAGAAACAGTTTTTTTTTTTTTTACTTTTTATTTATGTTTTACACCTTTTAAACCTTCCCTGGACCTCCACGAACATTTCAAGATCAAAATCAGCTAAATCGGTTCAGCCGTTCTCGAGTTTTAGCGAGACTCACGAACAGCAATTGATTTTTATATATATAGATTTATTCGGAACTTTTACGCACTTGTTATCGTAGACTTCTTCGTAGATTATCGTCAGAGACTGTAAGTAGGTACCTACTTTCTGGTGTGTTTTCTTAGGCGACACATACACTTTTTAATCTTCTTAAACTTATTGCCTTTCAAAAGCTATTATCAGATTTTTAACAGAAATAGCATTTCAAAACCCTAAAAGAGTTGTTTCGTTTCCAATACTTACATAAAATTAATTTACAGTAGGCATTTCAAAAGCGCCATTACCCGGTGTGAATAAAATAAATCCTTTTGAAATTAAGCCTCAATAGATTAATTAGTGTATTCAATAAAACAATACGTAATCCGACACTTTGATGGCTTGATTAATTGAATAAGAATTTTTTGCGACCCACAAATATTGGAATTACGATCACAATATTGAGACCACTTGGCTACTCACAAATACTGGAATATCAATTAGAAGTTCAAAGTTTTTATACTTGTTTGATATTAAATTGAAAACGATGTCAATATATTTCTATAGTCTGTATACCTACAGGATTAATTTAAAAGGAGTACGTGCGTTTATTCAATTCATACAAACATAAGTCACGTGACCTGTCACTTTGTATGAAAAGTTCATTTTCTATTTTAAGATTTCGACCTATGTTCCTTGGGGAGGGTTGTTCAGTTTTATGCACCTGATTACCTCGTTGAATATGCTACAATCCTTTTAAATTAATCCTGTATAGGCACAAATATTATAAAGCTGAAAATTTTTTTGTTTGGTACTATTCATCTAATTTGAAAAATTATTTCAGTGTTACTTTATCCCATTTATTGAGGAAGGGTATATAGCTACTTTTTGTTACGAGGGCGGAACTGCAAGCAAAAGCTAGTAGGTATAAAATATGCATTTAACTTATTATAAACTAGATCACATAAAATACAAATAAAAACATGAGGAACTCCACTTTTTAAAATAATTCCCATTTATTTATTTTTACAGGTACTCAGAACAAAACAATCTCATTTTCCTACTTACCATTCCAAAATAACATTTTCACTCTAAGTTTTTAATACAAAACCTTGCGCTTTATGACTTGACTGATAATGATAATGTTAACTATACGGAATATAAATTGAATTATGCACGAGACGTGTCAGTAGATTAGCATGGAGCTGTTCACATATCTGGTGCAAGTGAGATCAATAGAATGCCAAGCAGCCAATCATATTGATTGACAGGTACAATAGCCAACTAGAATACTTGTTAGGATAACATATAACGTTAACTAATTATGTATGGTAAACTAGTAACGTACTTTGGTTTTACCCGGGTAGCTACCGTTCTCATGGACTTATCGGAAAAAAAGTATAAATTGCTAAATTTCATTTAAATAAATTAAGTGTTTTTATAGTAAAATGTTTACAATCTGTTTATGAATCCTCGAGAATAAATTGACAAGTAAAAATGCCAAAATTACATAGATTCCAATATAAGCGGCGCGCGGCGGTAGCCTAATGGCAAGGGCATCGGACTTGCGATCATGTGGTTGCGGGTTCGAATCCCACCCATTACACTACCGACGTGAACCCACTCGTAACACAAGCATCTTAGCTTAGCACGAGGGTTTAACAAGATTACTAGCAATATGCGACCCACATAGCTAGTAATCGTTTTTTAAAAAAAAATGACTTCATAGATTTTACTTCAGTTTTGACAATTGCACTTGTCAATTTTATATCTAGGATTAAAAAACCGAGTATAGGTACACACATTAAACAGTACCTACCGACCCACTGCAAAAAAAATGCGTTTGTAGCTAGTTCTTTATTGTCAGGCAGAATTGGTAAGACTACGCAACGCAGACAACATTGATTCATCTAATTCGACTAATATCTCGTTTCTCACAGAAAGACAGCAAACAAATTAGATGTTTACCTTTATCGAAATAACGACTTAATCTGGTTGTCACCAGATTCAGTCGTTTTTCTACCTTTTCGTCGTAGCATTCATTTTTGTTATGTGAGGAAGAAATTATAGGTCATCAAATGTGTGTGTGTGTGTGTGTGTGTGGGCATACAATTGCATCGTACAGAAGAGAATCTTCATCCATCTCTTTCACATTAATAAACAAAGTTTTACCAACATACTCGCAAAAAAATATAATTCGCTCTAATTCTCGTTCAAATGGTAAACTGAGCGATAAATTTAAGTGAAGGTTATATGTATTACGAGCTCTTAGCAACAGGGAGAGTATTATATTATTATAATAACTTCCGTGAGACGAATTCATAATTATTTAAGGATTCAACGGTTTACTCACGCGTATTCTCGGGATCGCCCGACTAGTTTCAGACTCAATAGGAGTCCTTAATCGGTGTCGCGAGTCGAACTGTTCGACTCGCGACACCGCCGCCGCCGCGTCAGCTCATGATTAAGGACTCCTATTGAGTCTGAAACTAGTCGGGCGATCCCGAGAATACGCGTGAGTAAACCGTTGAATCCTTAAATGAGTATTATATTACAACAATAACAGAGGCCAAGCTGAAACAACAGATATCTTTATTTAACATAACTTGGAAATTAAACAAACTATTGATATTATAACTCTAAGTAAATTATAGGAGATAATATCTTACTGTTGATCATTTGAATTGCAAACGAGAGAATCATATTACTTAGAATAATTAACCAATTGTTCAACTTAAAATATAATTTCGGTATTTTTGTAATAAAATATTTTGACACGGGTTCTGTAATAATTTGTACATTCACACTTAAATATTTAAAATATCACAGACTATGTTAAGTCCGTATTTTACTCGTTGTTTGTACAAAGACAAAACTGAAAATTCTTTAACATTTTCATATCTACAACCGATATTTTTACGTCTGTCTACCAAAGTTTTGAAACTTGATGGTTGACTGACGTAAGTACCTACTGTAAAAACAAAACAATAGTGAAACAAATCAGGGACAAATGATAATGTTAAATGAAGGCACAAACATACGCAACACAGACATAGGTACATATCTGACAGCCACCACTTAAAATCGAATCCTTTTACTAAAAACAAAGTAGTTAACAATATAAATATAGTGTATTGAAAGCGAAACAACAGAATTATATATATCTAACTAGACATATCAACCGATCATATAATATATCGATCCGTTAAGTCAAGCGCTATTGAAACTCACAATACCGAAATTAAAGTAAAAAAACCAAATAAAAGGCAGGGCAATCCACAAAACAATTCTATAACATAACACAATACCATTTGGTCTTCCCCTCAATGGACTTTCTATCGATTTCTAACCGAGGGCAACGACCAATGCCAACTTTTTTGACACTTAAACGTCAGGCCTGACGTTTAGTTTCAGTGTTTGAAACGATAAAACAAACGTCAATAAATACTAAGTACCGTAAACCATAAAACATCGCTTTGAAAGATATTTAAATACACAACTTAACTCCAATTGGATTTCACAGTCTTATTTTTAGAATGCTAGACACAGGATCTGAAATGGTTCTGCGAGTTAATTTGACGGCAATTGTGTTGGTAATCAAGTGAGCTCGAAGCTGAAAATTTCATTGTTTGGTTCACAAATAAAAAGGCTAAACGGCCGAGGGGAAAGTGGACAGAAAAGTGTCACGGCTAATTTGAGGCTCATGAGGGTGTTTTGTTTAGGCGTGTTTATTCTCCCGTTATAAAATCAGGGTTTTATACTGGCCCAAAAAGGATCCTGCCCTTGGCACAGGCATTCAAAAATACCGCTGTTACATAAAATAACATACTAACTGCTGGTCATTATTTCAAATAAGATAAATCCCGTCTAAACTTGCGTAATAAATCAGAGAAGGTTCAATATCAGTTTAAACCATTCTAAGAACACCCAAACTCAGACATTCTCTGCCAAAAATGTAATAAAGTTACTAGAATCTGTTTTATTATTAACGTTACGTAAAGCCAGATGACACGTAATAAAAATACCGCCAGAAGTTTGAATTTAAAATGAAATGCTGAGCGAAATTTAAAATGTATGCAAATTTTACATCCTATGCTCTAGACATGACCGACGACAATTTTAGTCTTTTGACTCACTGAAAAACGTACACGGCGACTTCTTTGAAGCAAAACCAAGTTGTGTTAGCGCTTAATAATAATTTTTATATGCTATGAGAATTTAATCAAACTGAAAAGGAAATAGATGTTCATAAATATTTTTTACATCTGTATGCGTAATAACCACTGGTTACATTTCTGTCCGTTCGATGTTAACGAGGTAGGACCTAATTAATAATTATTATATTTGGTTTTTTTTTATTTGCGTCTACCTAATCAACGAACAGGGGCGAGCATCTCGCAATAAAATTTGCGGAAGAAAAAGGGCACTTAGCAAAGAAGAAAAAGTTGGAATGAAAGGAGAAAAAATATCTGTTCACATTAATTTCCGGATATTTGGTTTGCATCATCAATATCGAACAAACACGTCCCGGGGAGGATTATAGATAATGTTGGCTTACGAATGAACGCGATTTTACCAACCATCTATTATAGTTTGTTGAACCGATGAATAATGTGAACGGGACACGTGTAGCCTACAGCTGACATTTGGGAGTTGGGACAGCTTGCCTCTTGGGAACTATTAATTAATATTATGCCAAAGGTCCTGTCATGTCTCGGTAATGGAGAGGAACAGTGTCAGGTTTAGTTCGAAAATATGGAGAAGACATGATTGTTGTGACATCTGTATTTTAAGATTAAGATTATTAATTAGTCCCCACAATTACTTTCCCATTTGCTATATTCAAATGGTCGACTTCAACTCGGTCCAGGAAGAGATGGCGCGATGATTTCGACGCATACTTTGAGGGCTGGTTCGAGGTGGAACGGAATAAGGTTAAATGGAAGGACTTGGGGGAGGCCTTTGCCCAAAAGTGGGGCATTATAGGCTTAAAAACTTTTTATACGGAGTTTTAATGATAAAGCAGCATGTTTTTAGATTCTAAAACTTCCCCTGAGATTTTAGAGTCGCACAGTCCATACGATTCAGTATTTTGCAATGCCATGACTTTCAGACGACAAAGTTATAATCTATACTAAGGCACAGAAGCGCCAGGCGGCCCGACCTATTATGCATGCATATTCGATTTCCCCCATCTTTTGCCAATTCATACCAACCGTGACATGTGTAGCACCCCTAAGGGGCCATAAGCATAATTTTAATGTTATATCGTGTATTCGGTACATACACAAAAAACTTTTTTTAAAAACTATTAAATCGAATGGTGTCAGCGGTTCTTTATTTCCAATAGTCCTTAATGTCTTTAACAGACATGAGCTTTGAAAGTTTTACGGCCTTTTAAAAGCAACGTCTAATAAAACCACCATTTTAGTTTAGATTTTTTTGGAGTCAACGAAGCGTATCCTATTGGGATCACGATTGGGAATCAATTTGAATCCTTTAGGCGTAGTTTTATAAGAGAGGGCATCATCCGACCCTCATGCGTTCCATCAAGTGTCGGTTTGATTCCAGACACTTCCGGTTCTAACAACTACTGATTTATAGTCTTTTACAATTTATCAACCGTGACGAATCCCAATCAGTTCAGTAGTTCAGTTTTAGATCTTTGTGTAACTGTGAAATTGGATTCTTTAATAATTTACGGCTGTTATAGCTGTTGACGGACAGTCCTTGATGTATTATACTATTCGTCTCTTAAAATAGACCCAATAAAACGTGAAAGCAAAGATTTTAAAGTACCAAACTACCATAATGTAATAAAGAAAGTTCTGCTGTACTTAATGTTCATACATTAAGTACAGCAGAACTTTCTGTGTAAATACACCTTAATATAATACGGTATATTTAAGACAGACTGAGTGAGCATGTTTAGGAATTTCAAACGAAGACACAACGAGGAATAATAAAGAGTATCGAGGTAAGAAGTCTGTTTCGTACTGAATATTGATGGTGACCTAAAACTGGTAACCCAAATAACATATTTAAATTTAACTTCTTATGTATTATCATAAGGTTTAATTTAAATCAGACATAATCTTCATGCAAGGCGACGGTTTCAATGTACGTCATAAAAGTGAACGGGTTTCTTAAGCAATTAAACATTCAAAGCTTGCTTTAAAATTATTTGAATATCAAAGATTTCTTACAATCTTATGCATGCGTTTCAGAATGATACAGACAGGTACGTCAAATTTTAAAATTTCAGATTAAAATTAACATTACACTTCAATAAATAACCAAATTGTCTTTTGAACTAAACAAAATGTTCGTAATAAGTTCAAATACTTGAACTCGAAGTTCCAAACAACTTGCATTTAATAAACGCTTAAAGCGAAATATTTTAATCATTTCTAAGACCTTTCCTCCTGCCATTTTCCACCACATTCTCACAAAGATGTGCATTAATAAAAATATTATCCTAAGAAATTGGCAATAAAATACTGGATCACTATTCAAACACACAGAAAATAACTAAAGTAATCTCATATAACAGTCCTTAAAAACGTAAACAACGTGAGATACATAACAGTACATCGAATCACAACAAAACCTCAGTCGGGGTGCAGTGGCCGTGGACGACCGTGACTCATCTATCAAGTGCATGCGCATGCGTTGGTGCAGCGGTGCCACCGAATTAGACCGCGATCACACGTTATACAGCCCAGTTTTACACTTCGTTTTTTCTAACATGTTTACGGTATTCGGTAACAAATTTAAAATGAGGATAGATTTTTGGTATTTCAGAGAATTCTCCTGTTATTTTGAGCATATGAAATGAAGTCGAACATTGAACCTCGAATATTTGTCCAACTTCATTTATTAAATAATTACAACAGAAATGTATTTCGAAATGGGTAATTAATTAGCTCGAACAACTACAATAAAACGTAATTAAACACTTCTACATGTTGTTTAACTTTGAATTAATATTTTAAAACGAGGATAAAGTAAGTGAAAGCGTTTTGGACGTTGAATTACAGACTTTTAACTTTTGTAAACCTTATTTCGACAACCTAAAACACAATCTATGTACACCCACGAAACTTACATGATCGGACATAATCATACAGTTTTTGCTCATTCAACAGAAAAAAAATATAATTGACTAAAATCCATAATGACGCAGTTTCCAATTCAGTCAAAAATTAGAAAAGTATTTTGGACGCAATGGCGACCATCAGTGGGAGCGATCTAACTAAATATGGAAGTACCAACGCGGTGAACAGATTTGACCTTTTTGCGAGATGAGGATGCGAATGGAATCATTTGTACTAAATTTAACGGAGTCACGTGTTTAATGAATATCTTCATAACACAAGCCTTTGTTATATGATTTATGTTTGCTGGTTGGTTGAAGAAACAATTTCAGGGGTGTTATTTTGAGTCATACGTTTAGCAACTTTCAATTTAGGTAATGAATTTTGTGATGAAATATCTTAATATGATAATGGTGAAATGTTTTGTAAAGTGAACGAAGGAAAAGTTGATAATTTATTACGAAACCGAAGTTATGTAATCGTAACTAATTTAAGAATGGTTTCAAGAATGTAATAACATTGAATCACAGGATTTTTTTCTTTGTTTAAGATTTTTTGAGTGGTATTAAGTAATGTATTAGAAATTTTGAAAAAGCTATCCTGTAAATTGCAAATCGACGCAAACAATAAAATGTTCAACATCGCATTAAAAATTTACGAATGGATACGAAAGGACTTAAGTCCAAGGCCTCGATAAAAACTTATTATTTTTTTATTGGAGCAGGAACTTCCATTTTCATTTTATTACTTTATCGGAACTGAGTCAAGGCCTCTCAAGTACACTGAACAATAATTCATTGTCTTTAAATCTACAACAGTATTATAAAGAGGTAAGATTTGTATATTTGTTACGAATGAACATTAAAACTATAAGACGGTTTTTATTAATTATTTCGCCATTAGAATGCTAATATCCCTGAGTAACATAGGCTATATATTTTACTAGAAAAATTAGAGATCGTAGGCAGTGTCGCAGGCAACAGTTAGTCTACTATATAAAAATAAGTCGGGTTTTCCTTCCTGACGCTATAACTCCAGAACGCACGAACCGATTTCCACGGTTTTGCATTCGTTGGAAAAGTCTCGAGCTCCGTGTTGTTTATAGTAAAGAAAATTCTCAATTACATAAAAAAAATTTAGACCGCGGGCGGAGCTGCGGGAAACAGCTAGTATTATATAAAAATCTTGCGTAACAGTGTTTGGTAATCAAACTCCTCCCAAACGACACTGAAATAAAATACTTTTTAAAAGGATTCTACAGCGGCTTAGTTTGATTTTAGTTCCTGTCGTTTTAACGTCTTTGCAGGTGTCATAGTTGGATGGACCAAGAGCAGCGCAGCGGAGAGGATTTTTTTATGAGACTCGAAAATAAACTTTAAAACTATTAGAATAAAGCGCTTAAATGTATTTATACCTTCATGCTCACGTGGTAAAAAGACCGCGCGAGCATTTTGTCATGTTTAAACATTTATGCACTTTCTTTTGATCGTTTTAAAGTACATTTTGGAGTGTGATAAAAAAATCCTCTCCACTGCTCTGCTCTTGGTCTGCGCTGGGCCTAACTGTTTAAAAAGTAGTTTTGTTTCAATGTCTAACATTCGTGTAAACTTCTGACTACCATTTCCAAGAATTCTCAACACTGACAGAAAAAGTCACATATCCTTATACCAATATGTTAACTTAAGGAGAACTGAGTGGAGGATATGGGAAACCAAAAAAGGATTTCTTACGACCCGGTCTTAACGCGTGATTAAAGTTCGACCGGGTAAAGTTAGGATTCGTTCAATCCCTCGATGGTAATACCATGGAACATTTCCAACTTGCGCGAAAAGATCAGGAATTATCTTTTAACTTAAAGATAGTTTTTCCTTTCGCTAATGTTTGTGTATATTTTTAGGTTAAGTTGGCAATGAATTGATTTTCTCATTAAGCATTTGGTTACTGCGTGCTACGGTTATATCATTCATCATATCATTTGACATGGCTTTTCTGTAGTTTAAAGGTAAATAAAGACAGTATACATTAGTTTAATGTTATTTAGCATTGCACGAACATTTGCATAACACACATGTAAATTGACCACTAACCACATGATAAATAAAACGTACTAATTTTAGTTTTTATATATTTTTCAAATATATTGATAAACATTCATACAGGAAAAGAAACCCAATAAGTACATATGCCCAATGTTGGGTTTTTTTCTGTTTGAATGCATATATTACAAAATTGTTTATGAATACGTGTTTACAAAAATAGAGGACAGTACTCGCCAATCTTTATGGCCGCTCTGAATGTAGCCATCGGTACGAACTCGCGCATGGTACACGCTTACTACTACATACTCTTATACACTCGCACTAACGCCCGGGAGGCAAGGACGCTTGCGGGTGGAAGACCGCGCGCGGGCGTGCCCTGCCTCCCCGCCCAGCTACGTCCCGCTGATACCTGATTTTGTGTTCTGCGCAGCGTAATGCGGCTAGGTTCGGAGCGGCCATAAAGTTTGGCGAGAGCTGTAGGTATAGTTGTAAGTTCTTGTTAGAAAAAAAACATTATATTTAGTATCTTGTGTTGCTTAACGCATCGCCTGAAAAAATTGTACAAGAGGTTAGTACATATTTCATAAGTAATATACATGCCTGCTAACTTTTAATATTCGTAAATTATGTTGTTACTTGACTATTATTGATTAAGTATATTCAAACAATTACTACGAACCGAAATAAAACTTTTCAAGGGCAATTTATTTTTTGTAACCATAATTTAGGAATGTTCCATGGCTTTACTATAGTAGGCTTTTAAATGGTTAAGGATTCAACTCTGTAAATACAATAACATTCAAGCATTAGGTACCTTGTAAACGAGTTATAGTATTAAAAGGTACAATGAAGGTTAATTCTGAGTGCAATATAATCAAGCGATGAGCATATCACTAACAACTGCGCATTACCTAATTAACACCAGTGTTTAAATCATATTGATGAACAATGACTATATGATATTATATTGTTGGTGGTTACTCATTAGCTGCATTTGATAAATACAGATTAATTAAGCGGTGTGGTAAAAAAAAACAAGTATAATACCTATATAAAAATGATACCCTATTTCTCTTGGTCCTTCACGCGTCAGGGCTTGACCAATTTTTCTAATTCTTTTTTGTCGTGTTTGTTATTATCGGGAGGTTTTTATTAGGGGAATTAAGAATTCTATTTGTTAATTTTTCTTTAGATATTACGTTAAACAATGGAATATATATATATATGTTTTAGATTGATGTATTATAAAGAAGGCGTGAAGGCCAGGTAATTTAATTTATTTAGTTCAGTTAATGCAACCTCATATCTGAAAGCGTATTAAATGAATTGTGCACGATACAAATATAAATCATGTACTTACTTAATTTCGAACATAAGTTCACTATTACACATTATTGTAAATATTATATTGCTTATGATAATGAATGTTTGTGAAACTGTAACAACTTATTTATATCCATGACAAATGCAATAGTAATTAGTTAAAAGCATCAAAAACAAAGTTTGGCTTAAATATGGTTAAATATTGATGAAATCGTATTCTGGCAGATTGCCAATGATTCCAACACTGCCACAAACACAGCCCATCCCTCAATCGATAATTATGATCTTTATTTATTAGCCACTCCAATATTATCGTGGCAAACAGGCTTAGTTCGTTTGTTTTGTTAGTTGCTAACATTATTGTCGTGGTGGCCTAGCAGTTCAATGACCTGATTCGTATGATCATTGCAGTTTCGAACCCAGGTGAGTACCAATGTGGCTTTTTCAAAGTTATTATATAATTATCAACTCAGCATATTGCGAACCACTGCTGGACTTTGAGTTTGACTCTCCCAATTAAGTTGCGTCACAACACCCGGTCCACTGCCTTCCGCAGTGGAACTACCGGGTACTATATGGGCAATCATGGGGTGTTTCTTGCCCTAGTCTAGTCACCACGCTGGGCAAGTGTGTTGGTCGCCGCAGTTTTGTATTCGTAATTTCGTACTAAGTATAACGAACGTGTGAAACGTGTGAAAGTTTTCATTAAACACATAAGATTCATATTCCTAGATCTAAAGAACAGACAAAGGATATGTTCAAATTATTTATTCGTAAACCAAAAATCAATCGAAAATTTTACAATAATAACCAAATTTATTCAATTATTTTATCCATTACGAGGGTTATAATGGCAAGTTGACGCCCTAAGCTACATTTTAGTGACGTCATTCACATCATAAAGGGTGCGAAATACTCGTAAGCCAGGAGAATAATAATGAGCAGACCGAATTTAAATTTAAGTGTTGGTAATGTAGGTATACAGTATTGTACTTGAACCGACATTAGGCAGATCTAGAAAGAGGTGAAGCAGTGTTTTTGAACCACATCCTACACAAACACTTTCAACTATAATTAAATACATTAATCTCACTTGCAAAAACAAATGCAGACTACACTGCAATAACTAACTAAAATAAATTTTGCTTTGTTAATGGCGCCCAAACTGGGACTTGCATGTAAATGTTCATCCACCCTCCTTCACATTTTTAAAAACAAAATGTATTCCTTATAGCATTCGATAATTTCGTGTCTATCAATCATACCTATGACTGAATAACGTGTATGGCTCATAAAGATAACGCGTTATAGGCCGCATAATTCATAATGTGTACATTTTCGCCAAAAAGCTTGTGAATTTATACGGTAACTACATCTGCATGTTAACATGTTTTATCAGTGCTCATAATAAGCCGATACATGTTTATAATACGACGCTGCCATTGACCCAAGTTGGACCGAAATCGGCCGAGTTAACATGTACCAATGGGTTTGCAGCACAAATGAGCCTTGTGATTGTGGTTTCTCTACCCAAACTATAGCTCACTTGATGAGCTTTCCACATGTAGGTACCAATGGGTTTGCAGCACAAATGAGCCTTGTGATTGTGGTTTCTCTACCCAAACCATGGCTCACTTGATGAGCTTTCCAGCGTGTCCTACCACCTATCCACACGAGGACCTGTATAACGCACTGACAAAGATGTCCGCGAGGCTGAGTACTAGTCGAAAAAATCTAACTTTGCCTATGATCGACACGTTAAAAGAAGAACATGACGCTTGCTTTCCATTTGCGATGATCAGAAATGTATAATATTTTGGTATTGTATTCGTACTATCATGTGACAGCGTCAAAGACGGCATTACTTTGAGATATATTTTTAATGCTTACTAGCATCGTGGGTCGCACATTACTAGTATACTTGTTAACCCCTCGTGCTAAAGTAAAGTACTTGTGTTACGTGTGGTTGTGGAATGTCACGTCAGTAGTGTAATGGGTGGGTTTCGAACCGGCAGCCACATGATCGCAAGTCCGACGCTCTAGCTTTTGGACTGTCGCCGCTTAAATTAAGCACTATTGTAGTGATCCTTTTGAATGGGAATGCTTTCACTTTATTCCCGCGTAGAGTGGCCGCAAAATATGGAGCAATTCAAACTTAATGGCGGCTCTGAAGTACGCATTGCGCAGTACCTTGCCCCCGCATCCCCGCTGGTGCACGAAGCGGCGGTAGCCTAATGGCTAGGGCGTCGGTCTTCCGATCATGTGGTTGCGGGTTCGAATCCCACCCATTACACTACCGACGTGAACCCACTCGTAACACAAGCATCTTAGCTTAGCACGTGGGGTTAACGAGATTACTAGTAATGTGTGACCCACATTGCTAGTAATCTTTTAAAAAAAGAATTCTTTGCCACGCAGCGACTCGCTTCATGTTCACAGCCGACATTAAATTTGAATCGCACTGTATCACGGAGTATATTACGAATTATAATAAATAAATAAATAAAACTATCAAGATTTTCTTTACTATCAATCTTCATAGAAACTACAAGACTTACAGCACAAAATTAGATTACCGAGCCTCTTTCTTAATAGTTTAATTTGGATATTCCCTCTGCAGTTAATACCTGACTATCAGGCGGATTAATTGTGTGTTATCACGGCTAAATACCCAAAGGGATAGCGCTAAGGTGTAGTATTATAGACAGGTAGGTAGGTAGGTAGAACATGTTATAGCCTAACCAAAACGATTACAGCTTTACAACCTTAATCCAAAGACCACTGTCAGTAGCAATGAATTTAATTAAAAAAAATAGTTAGTTTGTTATAAAAGAAAATTCTGGAATGTAAAAGAAATTCTCAATTATATCTTATACTAGCTGTTTCCCGCTGCTCCGCCCGCGGTCTCAATTTTTTTTATATTTGTGATGTAAGCTATCCTATCTTTCATGTTGGATCAAACTGCACACGGTGTGCAAATTTGATTAAAATCGGTTCAGGAGCTTTGGAGTACATCCCGGACAAACATCCTAACACAGGAATTATATATATATAATAGATAATACAAGTCTGCTCGTGTCCATGACGCCTGCAAAGGCATCGAAACATCAGGATCTAAAATCAAAATAAACCGCGATAGAATCTGTTTAAAAGTAGTTTTATTTCAATTATATAATACAACTCATCGTATTGTAGTACAGTCAGCTAACAAATGTATGAACAGCGTCAGTGTTACAGAACAGCTAAAACTCGATAAAATTTATTTACTAGATATTATAACAATAGTCTTATCAGGAAGATTTAATACTATGATTTTATACTATCCTATTTGTTAATATATGGAATTCGATTAAGTTTATTTGTTTTGTTAATCTGATTGTGTTTATCGACTTTTGTTGCTGACTGTACCTAAAAAGAAGGAGGTAGATAAGCGGAAAACTTGAACTTTTTCATAATCCAAAGCTCTCTTAATGAATACAGTTTAGTAGGTAGAATGTTTAATCGCACAGACTACAGCAAAGCTATGAGAACAATGACGATACAGCGTTATTGACACACTGATAAGCTTCCCGACACGTGTATTGATCGGAATTTCAAAACAGGCATTGCAGGTGGTGCAAATCTATACTACTAATATTATAAAGCTGAAGAGTATGTTTGTTTGTTTGGTTGAACGAATCTCAAGAGCTACTGGTCCGATTTGAAAAACACTCTCAGTGATGGAAAGCCCATTCATCAAGGATCGCGATAACCATAATTTCATGAATCAGGTTCCAAAAACCTGACATTCCTTTATATCATCTATAATATATCAAATGCAAAATTACCAGCCCCCTTTCAACATTTTATTATTTTTAGATAAATATTGGAGTGAGCTGGTCACGTCGCGCCAATGCAACCTGACCAGCAAAGATCGTTACCCACTGGACGCCGGAGGAAGAACATCATCATCAGACGTCGGCGAAGGTGGTGTGATGGTTTAGTCAGGTATGCGGGGCGCACGTGGCCAGAAATAATTTCAAGGTTTTTTTACAAGATTTTTGGAAGGAGAGAGAAGGAGAGTTTTGGAAGAAGAAAGGGCAGGCCTTTGCCCAGCAGTGGGATCTTTTATAGGCTAGAAAAAAAATCTTTGTTTTTTGTTATTTAAACTAGATAGGAATATAACAATACAGTATCATAACAGTAGTATTGTAGTAATTGATCAAACGCAGTGTTCTGTTGACGTGACCGCACCGCTACTTTGCACCTGTTGTTTTTGCTATCATGTTTGCATATACTTGGTATCTACTTACGGACCTAGTTCACAATGATTTAATAACAAGGTATATAATAGCAAAAGGTTTATGATACATTAGTTAATACAAGTACTTACTAGTACACAATTGTATTTTTTTGGCGAACCCTTACTGAGTGCGTTTGAATATTATAAGCGTTACATAGAGGTAAACGTACCTATTCTACGCTAATATTTATTTCGCATAATTTCATTTGCATTATATTTTCAGGTTCTTATTAAGAAACCGTAGGTACTTATACAGTTTAAAAGACGGCGTTTGGCTAGGTGCCCGAATCAATACTTTTTCCATTTGTTTTTCCAACGGAAGTAATTACGAGGGCACACTCATGCCTGATAGATCATACCAAAAATATTATTAAAACATTTCACCAAATCCCCAAAAAAAAACTTATGATAAAAATAATTAGCTAAAATACTTTTAACTGTCAAAATAAGTCACGCAAACAAAACCGTTTTACGTTTACAAAACGTAGAAACAGCACTCGGAAACATTGGAGTCCCTCTCGCGCCAAAGTAAACCTTAATAATGAAAGCAACAATCAAACCTCACTTATATACAAGTCCTTTTAACCGCGTCGCCTCCGAAATCAAATAAAACGGCGTTACAAAATGATTTTCGGCTCGTTAAATTGGTTTTGGATATAATCTGATTTCGGGCTTTTGCTGGCCCGTCGAGGACTATTCGACTTCTTTGCTGGCTTTAAAACATATTAAAACTCAATAAAGTTATTTCTGTACCAATGAATTGTTAATTGATTGGGAGAAATTCCGTCTTTGATGAATCAATTCTGTAGGCCTGTATATTGTTACTTGAATACTAGGATTTGATATTGATTACATTTAATTCAAATATGGTTCCAATTCAAATTGCTAATATATCTATTATTATATATACTATAGATTAATTGATTTTTTGTAAGTACCTACATCACATCTTATAAACACAGGATAATTTTTTATGGACTGCGTATATTCAACGAGGTCGAACAGTCGAACTGTTTGAAATCGACTCGCGACACCGCCGCCGCCGCGTCAGCTAATGATTAAGGACTCCTATTGAGTCTGAAACTAGTCGAGCGATCCCGAGAATGCGAGTGAGTAAACCGTTGAATCCTTAAATAATGACAAAAATCCAAAACTCAAGAACGTAACCCGTAGTTGCAGATTTACCACCATAGAGCTCTAAGTTTGATTTTTTAAAACAAAGCCCTTGGCTCTGTTATGTTTACATCATTTGATGAAAGTTGATTAGTGTTATAATTTTTTGTGTTTAAGTTTGTAAGATAATAGATAGGTAGATAGATAGGTACCTACAACAAAATATATTTTACTAATGAAATCAAATTTCGGAAAAAAATTGTTGGATAAGTTTTTTATATTCCATTTATTTAAAAATCTGCTTTCAAAGTGAGTAAATTATTCTCTAAGTAAGCAAATAACAGGCGATTTTTAAATTAATAATAATGAATGTCGTTGCGTGAAAATTACAGTGCCTAATTAATGAACTTCGGTGTTAAAATTTATGACCTGACGTGATGAATAAATTACTTTGCTTGCTAATAAGAGGGTACAAAAGGCGATCAAGTAGGATAAAAGTAAAACGTTCCTTATTTTGTTAATTGAATTAATTAAGCGCGGATACTTAGAATGATTTGTCTACAAAACACGAAAATACGGCTACTAAAACTTTTGAAGCGGCAGTAGCTAGGGCATCAGACTTGAGATCATGTGGTCGCGGGTTCGAATCCCACCCATTGTAATACCGACGTGAACCCACTCGTAACCCAAGCATACAGCTTACCACGAGGGTTTAACAAGAATACCAGTAATTATAGTGCGTTTGTAATTGTAATTGAATACCAGTAATTATACTGTATTGTGCGCTCCACATTGCTGGCAAGCTTTAAAAAAAAAGAACTGCCTGCATAGTTTCCGTCTGTTCAGCCTTTTAGATGCCCAATGTACATGTTGTGCTCCATCGTGAGACATGGCGCATAATCCATTCTTTTTCTATTTTTTCGGCGTGAAAAGCTTATGCTTTCAACCCACGCCGGGCGCTACGTGGGGATATATCGGACTTTCACCGACCAGTATACCCCGGTCCCGTCTCTGCCTTGGCCGGAGTCGTGGGATCACTTGCGCATTCTCTGCTCGATTCCGGCTGGGCCCCAGTCCTGGCAGTCTCCTTCTAGCGCATTATCTGCTGCCAGTCCTGCACAACCAACTACACGCTCCGGGACGTGATGGAAGCCAACGACTGTGCCATCCGGGTGGCAACTTTTTGGTAAGATAGAGTACAAAAAGAATATGAATAATTATATAATTATCTTTAAGATTAGAAATGTCCGTAGGTAATAAAAGGATGTGGCGCATTTGAAAGCAGCTCAGGGGTCATATTCCCAAAGCCCAAGCAGTATACGTAACGTTACTTGAAGGATAAGAGAGGCTTTATATCTTTTGACTTATTATGTTTTAAAGTAGATCTCTTATATTACCTAAAACGTAAAACTAACATTAACCGGTGACTAAAAGATTTGACGACCTGATGTTCTCGAACGATAATACACGTCTTGTTTTGTTTGGACTTAAATAATGACCTCCTGGGAACGAAAAACATGAATAAACAATCCAATGACAATATTGGCACTCAAAATTCAAGATAGCGTGGAGATTAAATTGACAGCTGAAACTGTATCAGCTATTTTAATATTTAAATGTCCATGCATTTCTTTTTCACTTAAACTCTTGTAAGTAAACTAACTTCCGATAAAAATAAAAATATTTTCTTTGGTTTATTTTTCAGTCACTGAAACCTATTACTTGTGTTTAGTTGTTTTAAAGTAGCCATCGTTAACGGCAGCTCCGGAAACCACATTCATTCTAATTACTCAAAGACAAAGTTGGAACTCTTGCAACAAACTTTCCACTATATTTTAGTTTAACTCGGAGATTTTTCTTTTCCCCGACAATTTTCTTTACAACTGTTACCGTTTCACACTATTTAGGTACAAATAGTGGTTATAAAGTGGCCACTTAGGTACTTTGTAGATCCTTTGGTAGTTCAAATTGTTTTACTACGTCTAGTAAATGTTTTTACCTTTTTCAGACGTAGGTAATGGTAAATATTATGTTGCTTGTTATTCTTTGACAAAAACTTCTGTTTCGTTATTGAAGGACAAGTGTTTATTATTATTAACGATAACAGCACTATTTGATAGTGTAATATACGAACGTTGTAAACTATTTAAGTAGTAAAATATTTTTATTGCACTTATTAGTCAAATTTTTATATGATAAAAAATATAATTTATAGTATTCCTTAGTCTTTATAGTATGTATTAGAAAAAAACACTTTATCTTTTAAACATGTTACTGTTCGGGTCAATTCCTACTACAGCGGAGTCGAAGCGCATCGAAGTGTCAATCTTTAAAATAATAAATAATTCCCCAACAACGTAATGCTATCCATATTTATTCTGCTATTACAACAAGGCGACATTCCGTAAGTAGAATGCGCGCGCGCGAATTCGGTTGCGTTCGCGCGTCTTTTTTTATCTCGGATGAGCATTACATAGTTGAGTTAGCTGTAAATTTGCTATTTTAACTTTCGCTGATGCGCTTTGACTTTGCTATAGTATGACTCGACCCTATGACAAAAGTACTGGCTACAGAAAAAGACGCATAATATATTTCTTACTAGCTGTTGCCCGCGGCTTCGCTCGCGCGTAAAGTATTATAGAAACGTCTTGCCGGAAACATTGATTGAATCATAACAAAACTTAATACTTTTCTTCAGTCATTGACGTTTCGCGAAAATATTGTTTTTGAAACTTTTTTATGATAAACTCTTTGTTATGTGTTCTTTCTTTAAAAATTATCATAGTGTGCGAGCGTTCCAGAATCAGTGAGTCAGTGAGTCAGTGAGTGACGTGGGCTTTTATAATAGAGATTGCACAAACCATTACTAACCTTTTTACAAATAAACCTGAACAACGTAATCTAATGACGTACCGTAACAGTGTCGATAGGACCGATATCATTGTGTCAAACGATTACTTAATATTTCGAGATGCCGATAAAATAATAAGCAATCCTTATCAATGAATGTCAAGTGTATTATTACGAGATCTGAATATTGAAATACTTCATAAACTGGGTATTTCATTGTTTGATTCTCGTAATATGTGACACAGTTATAATTAACCAACCCATAATACAGCTAACTTTGAGTAATGCGAACATTTATCAGGGATAATGTAATGAATTATAGTACCAACGCGCGAGGATTTCAATGACATTTATATAATTATGCAATATTTTAGTTACTTCAACAAAATTGATTGTAAAGAAACCGATGAATTGCAACAGGATGTTGAGAAGTTAGGAGATGTTAATTTGTTTATTTATTTTCCCAATTCCTATGGTTCAGTGATGGTTTAGTGATACAGAGACACCAGGCGACGTCATCACATCAACGCCGGCCATCGTTGAAAACCAGCGCTGAGGTTGCGAATCGCCGTTTCACCGTTTCGCTATTGACGCATATTTCTAACATTTTTAGAAGTTGTTGATATTATTATTTTCTTATTTTTAAGCGTCACATAATGCTTTACTTTCTTCCTTTTTTAGGTGGTCCAGCGTTGCCTTTCCACTTTTACCAATTCTTGGCAAGTGTCTTGTCATTCCAATTTGTTAAAATAACTGAAAAGAGCCGTGAAATATTTTCCATTTCATCTTAATTATCTTAGTATTAACGAGACAAAATCTTCAATCAAGAAAGACAGACGAAAATTAAAAACTTTTTAATTTTCACACTTGAAACGTAGAAAACCAGAAAAACTAAAATAAACTGTTGGCCAAGTCGTAAAACTTAAAACATTAGTATCAATGTTGCTAAGTCATCTATACCTACTTCTATAGCTTAGGAAAGTTTCAAGATATAGTTCCTTGGGAGTAATTTTTCTTGGAACTTGTGGGAAAAGTGAGTACACATTAACGAACTTTCGTCCTTCCTTATTCAAGCTTCTGATTATAATTCAGGGTTGGATCTTAAATAATATGGAATTACCGATACTTCTATTTTAAAATAAAAATATTAAATTTGAAAGATTTATTGTTTCTTTGAATTGAATAGGCTCCGAATCTACTGAACCGATTGGAAAAAATCTTTCACTGTAGGGAAGCTACACTATTCCCGGGTGGCTAGCTCTGCCCGCGGTCTAATTTTTTTTAATATAATAATATTTAAAAAAAAATTGCTTCCTACATCCTATTCTAGTAATACAGAGACTTTTAATTTTGACCATAGTTGTCACAAGTCCCATGAAACTGATTAAACGAAAACGGAGGCACTTCAAAAATACTTTCTCTACTGAATCTGTCTCCAATAACAGGCATGAAGCAACCCTTCCGTCCTTTACTCTAAGAAACAAAAACCACGAGGAAAACATCAAGACAAAAAAGGAATGATTAAATTAGAAACTTGTTCACCGGATCTATCGTCATCATTGATAAAAAGATTTGATATTCATGTACATTATAACGAAAATTACCAATCGGATGTAAAGGAACCTGCAGCAAGTTCCTGTATGATTCATCATCCACCCCTATGATACACAAACACATATACGCTAGCAGTACTTAACAGTCCACGTAACTTAGTTCTGGCGCAGTACTGGCCGGCACATTATACTTAGAAGCTTTCTGTCCTGGTAAAATCTTCATAACACCCCTTACTGTAGAGATTATTCTGGAGACAAAGCTGACATTGCTTTTGTTCAAATTTTATGAGATACTTTAGCTGTTGTTTATTTATTTAGGTTAATTAAAGTTAGTTTCTGTTACTGGTCGTAAATTACCATTACACCGGGTTCCAGATAAGTAGCCAGTGTGGGTATTTTGACCAGAATCACATTTGCTATACTGATGGTGCTACATAATTTCTGAGGTTTAAAGTGCTGGACAAGATTTAAAGACAGCGTATTTCTCCTGTAGTCACATTTTTTTTATTTACACACAATATAATGTTGAAATAGCGAAATAGAACAGAAGTACAGATGTCCTGCTTATTCTTGAGAGTTCTCTGCCAGCAGACCGAGTTCTAGATGAAACAAATTGCTAATATTAACGAAGAACTCCAAATAATTGTGGTCAAATGTGACGGTGAAACCAAGACTACAAATTCTTTTCAGAAATGAGCAATCACGATGAACAGCACAAGTTAAATGCAGTGTAGATTGCACGAAGAAGAAATCTTTCAACAAAAATGTCAGACATAGAGAATATTATAAAAACGTGATAGTAACGAAGCGTTACGCGCTATGTCCAGCCGATGTGAAGATTGTTACTATCGGAATATATCGTGCTTGAATTGGAAATCCATTTTATAATGATGCACAATAATGTAGCATTTTATAGCGTGATGATTAGTTGAGATTACTGTAATTATGTGAGGTGTAGAATTCACACTATTTCATGTGTAGCATTATTGAAAGAACAGTCAATAACCTGATTACTATAATCTTATACCATTTCTCGGTTCGAATCCCTTATCTGAAAGTAACAAAGGTGCAAAATATGCGCTGTCACCTATTACGATTTTATCTACTAACAACAATTATTGCTTTTTAGGATACACGCAAAGGTTATGTGTCAAATTTTAATTAAATACTATCCAAAAATCATTCATAATAATCAGCCTTTTATTAAAATATGCGGTTATATCCCACAGTTTCACACGACTTGTGTTTGACTGGCTCACAATTTTTTTCCCTAGTAGCATCTCCAATAGATATAAAAAAAAAGTTTTGGTACGTATATCAATGAGCATCTCATAATCTCTCTGCTAATAGCAGGCTCGGTACCGACAGACAGATTACTAAAGCGAATTACTCACGAAATAGAGTCCTATACATTATATAATACACCTAGTCCTAATACCTACGTGTCCACGAATTGGATACATCATCAAAGCAAATCCATATAACTATTGGAGCGTAAAATTTCAGGTCCTGACCACACCAGCAACACTATAAATGCACCCAACTTCACTTTGTTTTATCTAGGATAAGCGGTTCAGAGTAAATACTTACTGATAACTTGTGTTTGGTGACCTTAATTCGCTATTTCGTAAAGTTGTAGCTTGATAAAGAAATGTTTTCAAATACTGAAGAATTTTGAGGACAAAAGGGTTGAGGTTTAATTAGAGTTAAGTAAGACCCTACTTACAATATTCGTAGTAGAAAATGGAATTTATCAGAACGATGTACGTTTTATAATGATAAGACACTTCCAAAACTTATTGTTCAAAGTTTAAATTACACGGTAATTTATCAATTTGTACATGAATGGGCCACCCAACTAAACAAACGCTGACAATTGAATGACAACAGTGATGCAACAGTCATTATCATTACAGGCGCTGCACTATTGTTATTGTCAATCGCCACCATTATTAAGTGATCCCGGGAGATTATTACAATGTGGAATAAATTGGTGATATGTACGGGGTCTAGTGGGTCTGGCTACATGAAGCACCTGTTCCACTTGTGTTTGACCTGCGATGCCTCCCACGTGCGCTGTCGCAAAAGTAACGTAAAGTAAGGCCAATTAGACGAGACGAAGAAGGTATTAAAAGGGTTCAAAGGATATCATTTTTGATCTGTCGACATGACATGAAAAAGATGATTCGTCGGAATAGTCCGTATAAAATTTGGTAGATTATATAAAAAAACGGATAAATGTTGACTGCAGTAAGTATCGCTTTCATGATCACGAAACGCACAACTGACGTCTTTATTGCGTCTATAGTAATGTAACTTAGTAGCATTTAGGTTATGTATATTCTTTATCTCGTCTTGTTTGGCCTCACCTTAATCAATGACTCCCAGGGTCCATGTTATGTTGGCCGATGCGCACCGTTTACTGTCGCACTTGGCCTGTTTCGCAGAAACAGAAAACAGAGGTTATATTATCAAGATTGTGCCGATTCTGTATATTCTATTGTTTTCCTTACGATGGATTCACATACGTTTTTGCAGTTTATTTTGATGAGAAAACATTTGGGAGATTATACCGTCTCTACTAGACCTATTATTCATAACTTCATTCACTATCTTTTGACTCTATCAAATTCATTACAAACTACCTGGTATAAAGTAGGATCGCTCGTGTGCACGTTCAATAAAATGAAAACACCTATCTAAAAAAAAAGTTAACAAAATATCCAATTGTAATTCACATTTTTTTCGAGTTCAGTGACTTGACTTGACTTACTTAATTGTTTAACTTCCACATGAATAGTTTATTTGTCATTCTGATCTATGCATAAGGCTGAGTAAAATACGAGAGCAACTTGCGCAAATCGTGAAGTACTAGGATCAAGTAAACAATGGCAAAGCTCGTGAATGCGATGCAAAATACTGTTCAGTGATCAGACAGCGCAAAAGTGAAAACTAGGTAGTTACTGAGTTTCTTTGTTAAAAGATACGAGAATTTAGAAGTACCATTTAATATATGTATGTACTATATAAGTTCCAGTTAGTATTTATCCTAATTTTATTGTGAATTGATTACTAAATATATTTGTAATTACACCTTCCCTGTCCGGTAAGAAGCCACAATAGTTAAACAATGGAAATATAAATATGTGACTCACGGGACAGTGAAAGAGTTAAGAGTGAATACTGCAGACTATTGTCCAAAAGATGATATTTACCTTTAAAACTATATCTGGTTGAACCCAGTCAACCAAAATTGGATAAAAACTTAAAAGCTCTAGAGAATGACGTTTAAAAACTTGGCTTTTACTAAAAATTATAAATCTTCCTCATTTATTAAGAAG
This sequence comes from Plusia festucae, assembly GCA_950381575.1. NCBI lineage: Eukaryota > Metazoa > Arthropoda > Insecta > Lepidoptera > Noctuidae > Plusia > Plusia festucae. The sequence continues at coordinate 4,138,983 of OX494456.1, read as the reverse complement.
TTCAAAATCAAAGAGGGGTAATTAACAAAGTCACAAGTAATACCAGGACGGAACTAGCACAGGGCCGAGTGGGTGGCGTGCAAAATAGGTTCCGCAGCAGTGGCATTGAGGAGACTAAACATGGCGATTTGAATACAATACTTTCTTTATTCAAGAGTACTTGAACCTACAAGACTTGATGTTTTAGTAAGCGATTTTTAATGTGGCTGGAGAACTTGGACACGCTTTCGTGAATAGTTTAGTTTTAGTCATATTAACATTAATATTTTGCAATAAGGATTTTTAAACGATCTTACCAGCTCGTTGAAGTCTACAATTTCCTACTCTGGAGAAGAAATGTCGAAACAAACTCAGGGGTCTTTTTACACTCACTATTTTCTTTTATCTCATAACAAATTTCTCCGTCAATACTTATCAAGTAAATAGGATTTGTTAGTATCGAAACAGTTTTTGCTGAAAATACACCACCAGGATCTAATCTCCATACAATCAAACGTCAGTTGGAGTTGAAAGATATCAGCTCCATTAATGTCGACACGTTGTTACTCAAATTTCCACTAACAATAAAGTCATGTAACCTATAAGGAAGATAGTATACAAACCAAACATCGCCTAAACTGTCCCCCCATAAATGGTACGTTAAGCGTGATGACGGTAAAAGCGGTACCATGACCCGCTCTGAATGACAATGACCGAGATTTCAATCCTTTTCTCCTTTGAGATCATCGTATTGAAACAAATCACGTAGGTTTTGATCTCAGACTGAATTATCAATATGAGAAAGGTAAATTGGTTACGAAAGCTAGTATTGTCTTTGAATGAATTCATATTTGTAAACGTTATAACCAAATTTAGAGATGCTGAATAGAAATATTTATTTATTTATACTATGGGAGACTCACAGACAAAACAAACAGAGTAGTAAAGTAAATAGTAAACAGGTAGCCAATATTACCCCACCGGGGGTGTCTCTACGTTGTTGTCGTGGTGGGGCTTGTGTGTTTCAATGATCTTTGGGGCTACGCCGGTAGAGTTACTCTTGCCGGAAAGGTCCAAAGTAAGAAACCAGACTAAACGAGACACGAGGCGTCATAACATCAGGCTGACGCGAATGTATGCCATCTGTGTAACTGATTACGTTATTGGATGGTGTATTGTTTACTTCCATATTTTGGAAGAGGGAATCAGGGTTTCACTCTTAATTCACGTCTTTTTAGACGTAATCATGCAGTGAATAACTAGTCGCTAGTAGCGATTTAGAGGCGATGGGTTTGCCAAGTTTGACCGGCAGACACGGTCTGATACAGACCACTATTCGGCTCGACCCGTAATCCACATTGAGTGGAACGGGGGCCTTGCATGCAGGGTCGCGGGGAGAAAACCCCTTTAATAAATCCGACTGTTGGGGACCCCACCCCATAAAAAAGGCGAAGCTGAGTTCAGCAAATATGAAAGCGCATCAAAAGAGAACACTACCCCAGGAGGGTACCTGCTGCTCCACAGTAGGAGAATCCCTCACCGAGCAGAGCTCGGTCTGTCCCTCGTATTCTGGGGGGGACAATGATCGCTTCAAGTCTACTAATGATTTTTATCCGTCTTTTAAAGGCGCTATTAGTCAAGATAGCCCTCGTTCTTGTGACGGAGAGTTGCAGGGTTCTAGAATTCCCAAGTCACTAGATCTTCAGAAAACCAATTTAGCCAGCGTGTCTTCTGGAAATCGGAGAGAGCCCGGCCCGTCGAAACAAGTTGGTACTGTGGCACATTTTCTTCGCCCACCTACCCCGGTTGACGTAGGCGTATTGAGTGATAGCAGCGAGTCTTACTTTTCGCAAATATCGCATACTTCTGAAACGTCAACGAGATCGTCGCGACTTCTGACACGCAAACGCACTCAAGCAGCTGCAACTAAAATGAAAACCATCAAGGCACCATTTCGCAGCCAAGTGTCAAATGAGAGAGGAGAAGAGGTAGACTCGGAACCTTCGAGTCCTCCTAGTAAACAGGCAAAAACTCGGACTAAGGTCCAGCATAAATTGCCAAACCCCGAGATCCTAGTCGAAGAGATGCAGACTCAACCTATGGCCGAACTTAGTTCCTCCATAAATAATAGTTTAAGGGTGATAGAAGAGGTTGCAAATTCATCCCGCAATCTCAAAAGTAGCTTTGTTCACAACCTTAAGTTGGCTGCAGTGACGGTGCGATCGGCCGTTAAGGTCAATTTGGAGAGGTTAGAGACTGAAAACGCCGAGTTAAAGTCGCAACTTGGCGGTCTTATGGTACGCGTTGAAAAACTGACAACGCAGGTAAATCTGCTTAGTCGTAAGGGTGTCGCGATGGAAGAAACTAGATCCAAAGAACTTGACCTAGATATTACAGAGGTCGCAGCTGCTGGGTGCGTCCCAGCTGCTGGTTCGGTTCAGGAGGTTATAGCTCAACTCCGTCGTTCTATCGCCATAGAAATTGGTGGCATGGTAGATGCCAAGTTGTCTGCTATGGAAAGCAGGTTGCTTCCTGAAAAGCGCTTACGTCCGCCTCTTGCTGCTGATGCGAGGGAAAATACTTTGTCAGCAGAGCATATTACTGGCCCGAGTCTAGTACCTACAGGCGTAAAGAAAAAGGGAAAGGGTAAAGGAAAAGGTAAAGTTAAAGGCAAAAGTAGCGCTGTAGAACCAGTGACGAAGCTGCCAGCTGTAACTGCAGTATCTACACCATGCACGCAGGCTGTAACTGTGCCGGCGTTAGAGGCGTGGTCTACTGTGGTGGGAAGGAAAGCAAGAAAGGGGAAAGTTTCTCAAGCCAACCCAACAACTGGTAACTCAATTGCTATCCCTTCCTTATCTGCGGTCACAAATGAGAAGAAACGGAAAACTTCCCAGAGTCCCTACTACGGCAGCTATAACAGTCTCAATAAGAGAAGGGTCGTCGACCACGCTTGCGGAGGTTATGTCTACCGTTAGACAGCGAATCAGATTAGCGGATGTTGGAATTGATTCTGTAGGTCAAAAGAGGGCTGTTGACGGCGGATTGGTATTATCCATCCCCGGTGTCGATGCTTCCTCCAAGGCTGACTTACTCGCCAGCCGTATGCGAGAAGTTCTTACAGAGTTCGATGTCAGGATTGCACGCCCAACCAAAAGGGCTGAAGCAAGAATTATGGAACTCGACGACGCCGTCACACCACAGGATGTGGCAGATGCCATAGCTAAATCGGGTGGCTGTTTACCTGGTGAAGTAACAGTTGGTGAAATCCGCCGTCCACCTTCTTCTTTGGGGCATGTCTGGGTCCGCGGCCCACTTACGGCTATAAAAAAGTTGGCTTCCGCTAGGTACATGCGGCTGGGCTGGTCCTTAGTAAAGGTTGAGGTATTGGAGGCGCGTCGGTTGATGTGTTTTCGTTGCCTCGAGCCTGGGCATGTTCGTCGTCAGTGCACGAGTTCGGTTGACCGGAGTACCCAGTGCTACAATTGTGGTGGAGTACACAAAGCAAGAGAGTGCACGTCGCATACTTTACGGTGTCCTTTGTGTTCAGATCAGGGGCTTCCAGCAGATCATCGACTTGGAAGTAAAAAGTGCGTCCCTCGTAAAAAGCAGGTCCTTAATGACCATGCCGTATTACGCAAATCTGTGACGGCAACATTGGATGCAGGTCCTGCGGAGGAAATGGAAACATCGCCTTCGCAGCCCTAAAAGTTCTCCAGTGCAACCTTAATCACTGCCGCAATGCGCAAAACCTTTTCTTGCAGACCGTTGCGGAGTATTCGGTTGCCATAGCTGTAGTAGCGGAGCCCTATGGCCTGCGGGACCATCCTCGCTGGTTCCGAGACATGGTTGACTCTGTAGCTATTTATTGGAGCGGTGGAAGCGGTGAGCCTTCTTGCTCATTATTAGATAGGGGGCATGGTTATGTAGCTGTAGAATGGGGACCTTTAGCTTTGGTAGGCTGCTATGTATCTCCAAATATATCCCTCGTTGAGTTTGAGCACTATCTGCACAGTGTTGCCAACTGTATTCGGAGCAAATGTATGCCTCGTCCAGTACTTGTAATGGGTGACTTCAATGCTCACTCTAGAGCATGGGGCAACATTCGTGACAGGCCCAGGGGGCATGTGTTGCAAGATTGGGCGGCAATGCTGGATCTTCGACTTATGAATCAGGGTTCTGTCGCCACGTGTGTTCGGTGGCAAGGAGAGTCGATTGTTGACCTCACTTGGGCGACTCCTTCTGTAGCCACCTTGGTGTCAGAGTGGAGAGTTGCGGAGGAGATTGTGACACTCTCTGATCATCGTCATATCTTCTTTGAGGTGAATCTGCGCTCTTCAAATGGAACACATCATGCAGGGTCTAGTCCATCCGTACGACGATGGGCCCTCAAACAATTGAACCTTGATCTGCACGTCGCAGCTGCGAATGTCGTGGCATGGTCAGAAAGAAGTGTTTCCGAGGGGACTTTGCTTGATCCAAATGAGCAAGCGGACTGGTTTCGCGAAAGGATGTCGTCGATTTGCGACGCTTCTATGCCCCGAGTTAGATGCGCTCAGCGTCCTGGTGCAGTTTACTGGTGGTCACAAGTTATAGCGCAGTTGCGTGTTATATGTCTACGATCCCGGCGCTTGTTTCAACGTGCTCGGCGCAGGAGGCAGCCGGTTTCTTCTGAGGAGGAAATTGCCAGAGCCTATAGAACATACCGGGAAGCAACTATGACGCTGCAACATGCCATAACGGAAGCCAAATCTCAATCCTGGAGGGAACTTTTGGAAGGACTCGATAGGGATCCATGGGGGAAACCTTATAAGTTGGTTATGGGGAAATTACGTCCGTGGGTTCCTCCCATCACAGAAACCATGGATCCAAGTCTACTGGAGAGAGTTATCAACACACTCTTTCCCGTAGTCAGAGACAGCCCCTCCCTATCCCCGTCTTCCTCAAACTGGTCCAACGATTTTGAAGTTACGGAAGGAGAGCTAGATCGTGCCGTTAAGCGTATGGGAGCTCGTAATACAGCACCAGGTCCAGATGGCATTCCTGGTCGCGCATGGGTTCTAGTACAAAAAGTTCTAGGGGATCGTCTGAGATGTATGTTTGACAGCTGTTTCCGTACAGGCGTGTTCCCTCACTGTTGGAAGGAGGCCAGGCTGGTACTATTGCGAAAACAAGGAAGGCCCGCAGACTCTCCCTCTGCTTATCGTCCCGTCTGTCTACTTGATGATGTTTCCAAACTCTTCGAGAGGGTGGTCGCTGAGAGGCTCGTTAAGCACCTGTCAGAAGTTGGTCCTGATCTCGCAGATAGCCAATTTGGCTTCCGGCAGCAACGTTCTACCGTGGATGCGATTTTACGCGTCCGCTCGCTATCAGAACAAGCTTTGTTATACGGTGGAATGTCATTGGCGGTTAGTTTGGACATAGTCAATGCTTTTAATTCCGTGCCATGGGATGCCATCAGGAAGGCATTGGAGTATCATCGCGTGCCGACTTACCTTCAGTGTATCATCGGGGCATACTTAAGTGATAGATATATTTGCTATGTGGGTCGAGACGGTAGTCTTAACCGGAGGAAAATCACTTGTGGAGTTCCACAAGGATCGGTTTTAGGTCCTCTTTTGTGGAACTTAGCATATGACGTGGTTCTTCGAGTCGATCTCCCAGCCGGGGTGCATATAGTGTGTTACGCAGATGATACCTTAGTGTTGGCTGGTGGTGTAACCATAAATGAAACTATTCGGCTATCTGAAATCGGAGTGGCAAAAGTCGTGGCTTCAATTCGTAGGTTGGGTTTGGAGATAGCGCCACACAAGACTGAGGCATTGTTGTTCCATAAACTACCAAGGAGCAGAGAACCTCCCAATTCATTTGTTCGGGTTGGAGATGCACAAGTTCAGGTGGGTAGATATATGAAGTATCTCGGCCTAACTCTCGACAGTCGGTGGGGCTTCGAAGAACATTTCAATCGCTTAGTCCCTCGAGTCGAAAAGGCGGTGGGTGCATTGCACAGACTACTGCCTAACCTCGGGGGACCACGAGAAGAAGTCCGCCGTCTCTATGCGGGTATGATCCGATCGATGGTTCTATATGGGGCACCGGTTTGGTCAGGAAGACTGTCTGCCTCCCGACGCAGCAAGACTAAAATAAACCGTCTGCAACGTAAGATGGCCATCCGCATCGCACGCAGGTATCGAACCGTGTCCTTTGAGGCGGCGACACTTTTGGCACGCTTTCCACCACTAGATATTCTGGCAAACATGGATGCGAGGGTCTATGACAGAATTCGTACCATTCGTCAAGGTGGTCATAGAGCACCAAGTGGTGCCTTTGTAAGGCTTAGGCGGCAAGAACGGCGGCACGCGCTCGAGCGGTGGCGCGAGAGGTTACAACAACCGCAATATTCACACAAGCGTGTTGTTGAAGCTATTCTACCCTACTTTGAAGCCTGGCTAAAAAGAGGAGAGCACGTTTCCTACCGAGTCACTCAGGTATTGACTGGCCATGGTTGTTTCGGTGAGTACCTGCACAGGATTGGGCGAGAAGCCACGCCAAACTGTCACCATTGTGAAGGCGAAATGGATTCCGCTCAACACACACTCGAAGAGTGTTCTGCTTGGGCTTCGGAGCGGCGGGTCTTGACTGGAAAAATAGGACATGACTTATCTCTGCCTGTAGTGGTGAGAGCTATGCTTTTAGAGTCCGAGAATTGGCGAGAAATGGCATCATTCTGCGAAACTGTGATGGTTCAGAAAGAGGCCGCCGAGCGGAATCGTGAGAGGGCTGATCCCGATCGTAGAAGGCGCCGAAGAGGTAATCGGCTCGTAGGCGCCTAATATGCCGACTCTGCCGCCTATTAAGTAACCTTGGAGAAGGCGGTAGCAGTTGTCAATGCTACCGTAATTAGTGAGGGTCCGGGAATACTCTATTACAGTCTTCCCAGGGATGTGCCATAACAGGCGTTGCACAGGAGGGTTTCTGGTTTGGTCTTTTAAGAGGTAACAGATCCCTCCTACATGTGCTGATGGTGACCAACGGGGTGGTTTTAGTGAGGTAAAAATCCCACACTGCTCAGCCTTAATCCCCATAAGGCCGGGCGCCTTTTGAAGGTTTCCCCCCGAAAACAAAAAAAAAAAAAAAAAAAAAAAAAAGGTAGCCAATATTAAACAATCCTTCTGTGCACTAAGTATGAATGAATAGATAATGTTACTTTCTGATAAATTAACATCAAAAAGTTATTCTTTAAGTACAAGTAGTTCGGATGAATTAAAATTAATTCCGTAACTAGGTATACCAAATCTGTATTTGCGATTTGTCATCACTGCGTGTTCCAAAAAGCGTCCGCTGTGATTCATTCATAGTCATCAACTGGAAATAGTGTACGTTGTAAACAAAGACGTATTGAATCATCTCATTAGCAACAATTTTTTTACTTCTCTAGGTTTTATTTCACTCAAAATTAAACCAGTTTACAAGTTGTCATAATGTTGACGTTTGAAGTTGTCTGCTGCCGAGCTTATCTCCCGAACTGTATCCACTGTTGATATAGCTTAGGCAATGGCTGAAACCAGACCTATGTCGACAGAACTGAGAACACATATTCAACTTCTAGTCTCCCCCGATTCACATAAATGCCGTAAATTGCATGGAGCTACGAATAATTATAAATGCAGTTTTTCGAAAAAATCCTATCGTGCCTTAATTTGCCACGGTGATTTGTTACGTGAGAATCTATGCAACCAATCTTCGGGAATTTATTGTTCAATTTTATATTCACAAACGCCCACTTTATACAATTATATTATGTAGATCTAACAGTACTGCATGAGGCACAGACAATAACTTAACCACTACAAAATAGTGAAGCGCGCGCCAGTAATAATGCTAAAAGGTTTGTCTGTGGTCTGTATGAATAAACTTAAATTTCCTAGATTAGACCAATAAAGAATAAAGGTATTTGACGATCAGAATCCTCTTCACGGTCAAAATATATTGTGCTGACACTGAATTATTTTTGAAGTCATCGAAGTCGAAATAATAAAGCCGTAGGTACTTGGTCTTTTTGAATACTACTGTCACTACTGTTTGTAGATCGAACTATGATTGCAAGGATCAGGTCACAAATAATACGACGTACAGTTGTGTGAGTGAGTAACCAAGTATTATCTCAGCCTGATAGTCGGGTTTATTCTATGGGTTTTCCACAATGATATAGATATAGAAGATACCATTAGATTATTTTTAAAGCAGCTCCGCGGTAGTACTCACTAATATACTATGTCCCTACACTATAACACACAAAAAAAACCGCTAACAATCCCTTTTGAGACTGCCAACCCTAGAACACAAATCCCCACAAATCTTTTCTCCATTCCCAAATAAATTCGTCACTTTCTTCATCAAAGTGGCAGCCATCTTAGATAGTGATGTTACGTCACCAACAATCCAGATGTGTCGATAACATTGTTTGGGTGCGTATTTATGACGCGGCCGCCGCATGTGTGCCCTAAAGAATCATAAAGATCGCGGGGAAAAAATCGTGAACGGGGTAGGGCGTTGCCCTGCACATGTTACGAATAGTAAATATATCAAGATTGTAATCTTTGATGTGGTTCGTTCATGTTTTTTGTTTAAAGTTTGTTATAGAACAGATTTGTACGGGTTCGATGAAAAGCAAGTGGATTAAGTAGGGCAAAAGCGCTTTATCTCCTAATTTTATAAACAAAACAAAATGCGGTAGCTTGTCAGACATCGTTAGTGAATATGAACTTCTTTCCTTATTTAGAAATTCAGTAATACATGCATGCTTTTCTTATTTCAAAATATTAACCTTAGATTTTTTTTAATTAGACTTGTAGATGGCTGAATAAAGTAACAGTATTATTAAACAATCATACTAAGAAGTCCATTGGATCATAAAGAAAATGTTCATTTTAGCACAGACAATAAACAAGTAATGCTTGGCAGGTAAAGTCGAAGGCTATGCTAATATAAAGAGTAACAACCACCTATTAAAATTTATCGCGGAATCTACAACCATTAAAAAATGAAATATTTTTCAAAGCCCATGAGTCATGAGTAACATTAAAATGAACCATGCAGCGTATAGCACGCATTATTTTTACAATATTTATTACCTACTCTAAAAGTACTTACAAATGAGTAATTTTACACATAACTCCAACATACCACGGACCAGAAATATTTAAATTTAAGAGTACCTAGCAATTTTTTTTAATACATTGTCTTCCTATTCTCCAAACTAACGCAAGTAGGTTGTAATTGGCGTTTCTGGATCAGGTCAGATCCAGAAACAGCCAATTACAACCATCATTCATTATTTTTTCAATCATTCAGTTTCCTAAGCATGTGTTCATGTCATTAATAAACTGGTAAGTATAATTTTCTAGATTGATCTGATCTGATCTGATCGGCTATTCACTATTTATATATTCATACTAGCTTCTGCCCGCGGCTCTGCCCGCGTGGGTGTAGATTGTCCAGCCGGCCTCAAGTTATAGCGTGACCAGAAGAAATAGGGGTTGCTTTATATATATATATATATATATATATATATATATATATATAGAAATAGATTAGATCCTAAAACCAACAGTTATCATCATTCATTCATTCAATCTATTCCATTTATGACTATTCAGCTAATATTAATTGAATAAATATGTAGATACCATGAGAAATTTAGATACTTATTGAATATAATTATGAAACATTTATCGTAATTCAACTTTCATATTTATGTGCATTCTAATTTTGTATCGTTAATTATTACGTTCATTCAACAATTCAATGACACGCGCATGAAATTCGAGTATCAGTTGGCGTAGTCTATTCGTCACGATAGCCTAACAAAAATGGAATGCGCTCGCTATTGTCCATTACGTTGCCTTATATAGGTACCTACGTAGTGCAGTGGCTATTAAGTACATTTATAATGAATGTCGTGGTGGCCTAGTGGTTCAATGACCGGATTGGCATGCACATGGTTGCAGGTTCGAACCCAGGCAAGTACCAATGTGACTTTTTCAAAGTTATATGTACTTTCTTAATCATTCTAAGACATCATTGACAAACGGTGAAGGAAAACATCGTGAGGAAACCTGGATTTCAAAGTATTGGAATTTGAAATCGCCAACCCGCAATGAGCAAGCGTGGTGATCAATGCTCATCCCTTCACTATATGAGAAGAGGCCTGTGCCCAGTAGTGGGACGTATATAGGCCAGTATTATTATAAGAATGAGGTAGCAAGAAAATAAAATATGTATACGTATTATTTTCAATTATTTTATTTTAAATGTACAATATACAAGTTTTAATATTTTCATAATTGATACCTATACACTATATACATAAACTTACATTTTAGAAAATTAAACATACATTACATAGGTAACAGTACATAGTTGATTTTATTGCGTCTATACAATCTGCACACAAATCTCTACTCTTACTCTCAAATCTATACTCTCGGTTCGATGTCATCTTGAATTTTAGTAATTAATTCTCTCGTACTGGTATATATATCATCGTATAATATAGTTTTTACGACATGTTGAACACACACATCAGCCTCACAATTACACATCGGCTGTTCGGATTTTTGAAAACTGTCTGCATCATAGATTTCTATTTTGATTATTTTTGCCCCGCGCGTTACAGGCTTCTTTATATATTGAAAGAATGTTTGATCTGTTTTTGATCTCTTGCGAGCAAGACCCAGCGTCTTCTGTCCGGTGGTTTGTTGAACTGGTTGATTCATGGGTATGAAATTGAAAAGATCCCCAGAGTCCTGAAATAACAATGCAATATGTAATTTAATATAAGTAGATACACTACAAATGTTACGATTAAAATAAAGGATTATGTGGAAATACATTATGCAGTTATGCTAATAATGTTGTTAATACAATATTTAAATTGTTAGAGAATAATTACTATATTAAAGTAACACTTACCGACATTCCGCAATTATATCACTCTTCACCATCAGATGCAAACATGAAATGGATTTCAATTTTTTATACTCCCCTTATATATTTTTTAATTTAATATTTTTTTAATACATAGAGTTCAAAATGGTATATTTTTTGTTAGAAGTTAATATCTACACTAATATGGTATGGTGAAACTGAAACCTCAGACATTCCGACGCCTAAGATTTTATTGTTTATCATAAATATATATCGATAAGATAATACTACTGTCCGTGTGTTCACGGTAATCGTTTTCATACATTTTATTCAGTTTGATTTGGCAGGCAAAATCATGGTATGTTAATAGTATATCAACTTAATGAATTCGCAACGTAAGTTGAATTCTTTTTAAGGAGACGGATCAAGACAATTAATCAATATTGACATACAACTATAAAGCCTGGTTTTACCTGCAATTATTATAAAGATAAAAAATAAACATATTTTTGTCATTGATTTATTTTTTTAAATAGCTCAGATGTACCTCTATGCTGAATTAAAACACAAGATTTAAGTACTTCAATTTACTTTTATTATTAGTGCCTATAGTAAGTGAGCATTGGTATGTTTTATGTTTTCAAATAATATCGTGTTGGTTCGGTTAGAAAAAAATTGTTTGAACTATGGTTTCATAAATTAAAATTATTAAACACATCACTATCTTTTGGTTGATGCAGTCGGGTAAAAATTATCATAGTAAGCTAAATTAGTGTTATATTACAATATTGAAGACAATGTAAACTATCGTATTTGGATAGAGTTATCTGACACAGCATATTTTACACGTGCCCTTTTCTATATTTGGGATACTATGACGTAGATTTATCACTATTTAAGAGTGTAGCTGCCGAAGTAAGACCACAAAGCATTTCTTCAAGAGCTACAAGCAAGAGCTGCCCTCATCATTACCTAGAAGCTTACCAGACCTTCTCTAAGATGTAAGTTATTTTGGTTTATACTTATGTTTATAATCTAATTCTACTATTCGATCATTCAACTATTCAGTAACTGTTCTATTCAGTCATTAAACTTTTCAAGAACTCTACTATTCAGTCATTCTATTTTTCAACAATTACTTAAGTGTTAATAAGCAATCTGTTATTTATCCATTGCGATATTACTAGCGGCCCTTCTTTTTTCATGTCAAACATTCCACTTAAATGTTTTCAACCAATATGTTGCTACTTGGATAGCTTTATCGTTAAGTTACTGCTACCACTTACTTATTAACCTTTATTTTCAGGTCCAAGCAAATAGCTGACCAATTGTTCCCATCATCAGACGAGTCGACGGTTGACGCTTCAATAAAATCGAGCAAGAAGAAGCGAAAGATTCCTGAGAAGACATCAGACAGCCAGCCTTCTACTACAAAGAAGACGAAGGTGAAAGCTACGGCGCGAGATCTCTTCGGCACCGATAGCGACGATGATGAACTGGATCGTAGCACCGCTGCCGGTAAAAAAAATACACCTATTTACTCCTACATAACAAGGAGATTAGCAAACGGGTTCTCGCGACAAATAGATGAAGATAAAACTGGAGGTTATTACATTGAATTGAAAATATATAATACCGATGAAATTGAGCGGGTTCCACCAGTCAATCGATGGCGGCATTCCATTATAACTATCAAAAATAAAACTAATTCGGATACTGAGTCCTGGAAGCATATAAATGCATTTATAAAGGAGACGAGAAAAGAATTTAAAAATCGCACTCCAACTTTTATAAGCTCGTACCAGTAGAATACCTAATACCTACTATCTGAACTATTCCCAAGTAATATGTATATAATCTTTCTTTCTATAGAACTAAACTAAATTGAATTTAGCCTATTTTATTTTGTTATAACTGTATTGACTAAGTAATCAGGATAATTGTGTATGTAAAATGTAGATTATTTTGTTTTCATTAAATATATACATATTATATACTATTCTTCTTTCATTTTTCTTTTCAGTGAAATCATCTTCTACTGATTCACCGTCAAGATCTTATATATATTGTGATAAATGTAAAATTGAGATACCTAGACATGAATACAGATATCATAAACGAACCAATATCCATAAATCGAATTGTTTGATAAAATCAGAGTTTGAACATATTGATATAATAGCTACAGCATTTAAAAACAGAATAATGACTTATCGCTTAAACCCATCCATAGAAGACGAGTACCTCCTACCAGAGGCGTTCTTGGATGGTAAGCGAGATGATGTTTTTAAACTAGTTGAGCTATCATTATTAAAGAATACATGTATTAAAGTTAACTTTGAGCTGTTTGCTTACTTCATTTTACCTAAATCGGGTGAGCAGCAGCTGAAGTCATTTAATACAAAATATGAAGTTATTTATAAAAGTACTGATTTTGATGAAATTTATTTGAATCTAAGAGAGACTTTCAAGATGAAATTAACTGAATTTGAGCACTGTGAATCTGGGTGGTCATTTACATTATTGAGTCATTTAGAAATAAATATAAATAAGTATTCTCCTATGAGAGGTGGATCTTATATAGAATTACCAAAAGTTATTAAGAATACAAAGAGCTGTATAAATATTCAAAATAACGATGAATATTGTTTTTTATGGAGCATCTTAGCAGCATTATTTCCAGTCAAAAATAATGTCTGTAGGACAAGCTCTTATCCTCATTTTAGTACGATATTTAATATAACAGGGATGTCATTCCCACCATCACCAAAAGATATCAGATTATTTGAAAAAAATAACTGTGATTTAAGTATTAATATTTACGGATTGGATAAACATTACAATATAACTGGCCCCCTATATGTGACAAATTTCAGGAGAGATAAACATATTAATTTATTGTATTACGAAAAAGATAACAGAGCTCATTATTGTTTAATAAAAAACCTATTACGCTTAGTGAGACGTCAAGTTTCACGACATGAAGGTCGAATGTATTTATGTGAGACATGTTTGCAATTTTTTACAAGTGAAACAAAATTCCGTTCTCATGCATGTTCCAAAATTATAACTTTATTACCAGATAAAAACAGTACGCTACAGTTTAAACATTTTGAGAGACAACAAAAAATTAACTTTGTTATATATGCCGATTTTGAAAGCCTATTATGCAATTTTAATGAAGTGAATACTGATAAAAATACTATAAAAAATAAGTTACACCAGCCTTCATGTTTTGCATACTATGTGTGTTGCTCGCATGACAGTAATTTAAATAAATTTGTTTCTTACCGAGGAGCAGACTGTGTACAAGTTTTTGTTAAAAAAATCATTAAAGAAACTAAATGGATACATGAGATCTTGATTACTGAAAACGCCATGAAACCAATGACTCCAGAACAAATTGATAATTATCGCAATGCAAGTACATGTCATATTTGTAAAAAATTATTGTTTGATGACAAAGTTCGAGATCATGACCATATTTCATCAGAGTATAGAGGCGCAGCACATTCACACTGTAATTTAATTTATAGAGTTTGTCCATTTATACCAGTTGTTTTTCATAATCTAGCCGGTTACGATTCCCATTTGTTTATCAGAGAATTGGCGAAATATGATGGCGAAATAAAAATAATTCCTAAGACAAAAGAAAAATATTTAAGTATTACAAAAACTATTGAGACCGGTAAATATAAGAAACCTTTGCAAATTAAATTCATAGATTCCTTTCAGTTTCTTAGCACAAGTCTTGATAATTTGAGTAAAAGCTTAGCAGGCAGTGATTTCTTAAATTTGAGATCACTTTTTCCTGATGACGAAAAATTTGTTTTAATTCGAAGGAAAGGTATATATCCATACGAATATATTGATTCATGGCAGAAATATAATGAGACACAACTTCCTCCGAAACATTGTTTTTATAATAGTATGCAAAAAAGACATATAACAGATAACGAGTATGAACATGCGCAAACTATTTGGAGTTGCTTTAATATTAGCAGTCTCGGTGAATATACTGATTTATATTTAAAGTGCGATGTTTTATTATTATGTGATATATTTGAAAATTTTAGAAATATATGTCTACAGCATTATAATCTTGATCCTGCATACTATGTAAGTTCCCCTGGTTTAAGTTGGGACGCTATGCTCCTATACACGGGTATTCAATTGGAATTGATTCATGATTTAGAAATTTATAATATGATAGAAAAAGGAATACGTGGTGGATTAGCACAATGCTCTCACCGATATGCTAAAGCCAATAATATTTACCTCCCTCATTTTGATGATTCTAAGCCGTCAACATATTTAGTATATCTTGACTGCAACAATCTTTATGGATATGCAATGACTAGAAAATTACCTATATCAGATTTTAAATTTATGACAAGCCAAGAAATAGTAAGTTTTCATCTGTTTGATATTCCTGACGATGCTGAGTACGGTTATATTTTAGAGGTAGATCTAATGTATCCCGAATATTTACATAATTTACACAGTGACTTGCCTTTCGCTCCAGAAAAGTTCATACCCATAGGAGGAAAGACAGAAAAGTTAATTGCGAACTTGTATGACAAGTATAACTATGTTATACATTATATTCATTTGAAAGAATGTGTTAAAAATGGCCTTGTATTGAAAAAAATCCATCGCATACTTCAATTTAAACAAGAAAACTTTTTAAAAAAGTATATAGACTTAAATACTCAATTGCGCCAATCAGCAAAGACATCTTTTGAAAGGGATTTCTTTAAACTTTTGAATAATTCAATATTTGGGAAAACTATAGAAAATAAACGAAAGCAAGTTCATGTTAAATTGGTAACTAAGTGGAATGATAATAAGAATAGAACAAATAAAACAATAGGCGCAGAGAAACTAATTGCAAAACCAAACTTAAAAAGTATTTGTATTTTTAGTGAAGATTTTCTTGCAATTCAATTGAACCCCGACAAAATTGTTTTAGATAGACCCATCTATGTTGGATTTGCTGTACTAGAATATGCTAAACAACATATGTATAATTTTCATTATGATTTCATTAAAAATAAGTACGGTGAAAATGTTAAACTGTGTTACACTGACACTGACAGTTTATTATACTTAATACATACACAAAACTTTTATAAGGATTTGAAAGAAAATATTTTAAAATTTGATACCAGTAATTTTGATTTTAATAATCCTTACAGTATTCCAAAGATAAATAATAAAATTCCTGGCTTGTTTAAAGATGAATTAGGCGGCGATGTAATAAGCGAATTTACAGGTTTAAGAGCAAAACTTTATTGTATTAAATCAATCAAAACACAGATTAACAAAGCTAAAGGAGTATCAAGGCCCATTACAAAAAATTTGAAAATATCTAACTATAAGAAGGTTTTATTTAAGAATATTACTTTACAATGTAAGATGAATATGATAAAGTCAAGCAAACATGTACTGTATTCACAGGAAGTAAATAAAGTAATTTTAAATAGAGTAGATGATAAAAGAATTGTTCAAACTAATCAAATAGACACTTTACCTTGGGGTCATTTTGACCGCATATGTTAGAACTATGCAATGTCATATATGTAAACTGCAATGATTTAAAACATAATATTTGTGTTAGTTAAGTTGTACAATTTATAATGATAGTCCTTATTTTTATAAGCATAATAAAGTATATATTTTACTCAGAATTTTGACTTTTATTTATTATCTGCTAACTATTTATAAAATGTAAGACTTTGTGTTGGTATATATTGGTATGTTCAATGGTAATAATAATAATATGCAAGATGAAGTTGATCAAGCAGCCCATATCCTTGAACGTTAATAATATAAACTTTAGTGAATCTCCTCACTATATCAGGCATAGCCCTTTATTACCGAATATAATTCGTTGTATAATATGTGGGCCATCCAACTGTGGTAAAACAAATGTTATCATCAGTTTATTGCTACATGAAAATGGACTGAAATTTAAAAATTTATATCTTTACTCTAAAACTTCTTTTCAACCAAAATATCGCTATTTGAGCGAAGTGATAAGAAGAGTGCCACAGATAAAATTCTACGAGTTTAATGATGATAAAGATGTCATAGCTCCGAGTGAAGCTTTAACAAATTCTATTTTTATTTTTGATGACGTTGCAACCGGAAATCAAACAAACATCCGTAATTATTTCTGTATGGGGCGCCATAAGCAAATCGATTGTTTCTATTTATCTCAAACCTATTCAAAAATTCCGAAGCAATTGTTACGTGATAACGCTAATTTTCTTATAATATTTAAACAAGATGATGTGAACTTAAAACATATTTATGCGGAACATGTCAGCCCTGATTTAAGCTGGAACCAATTTAAAGATATTTGTAAAACAGTTTGGAGTAATCCTTACAGTTTCGTGCTTATTAACAAAGAATGTTCATTAAGTGATGGGAGGTACAGAAAGAATTTCGATATATTTTTTACATTTAATGAAAGTTGATGATACAACTGATATAATTATGAATATCATACAAAAAATTAGTATTAGTTCTTCTTTAAGCGAATACGGTCGTTGAACATAAGATGGAGAAAAATATTAAAATGGAATTAATGAAGTCTGTAGACTCCATAAAGAATAAAATAAAACAAATGAAAAACCAGGAACACTCAATGAATTTGTCACTTGATAAAATGTTAAAACCTGTCACAGATCCCCTTAAAACCCTAGTTGATTCGAGTAAAACAATGGCAAAAATACAAAATTTAGAAAATACACGCTCTTATTCTGACGACATCGAATTGGATGATATTAATACTAGCTCATCTACAAAGTTTGAAGATTGCTCCGATCCTAAACCGAATTCGGAACAGTTCATTAAAAATTCTCCCACAACGGAATTACTAGAAGATTTAGAAATATCGTTAGAGGGTTGTGATATCCATGATATTTATGATGGTGTAAATATACCTTTTGGAATAAGAAGTGTAAACAAACAATTACTAATGGGCAAATCAGTAGTCTCATTTTCTAAAATCGATAGTTTGAATGACGATAGTGTCATTTTAATTAAAGTCGGTGACAAGTCCTATAATTTAACCCCTGGCTTGAAAGAACTTTTACTTCGAAGAAAACCTGATTTAAAATTAATATCGAGTAAAGATAGACTTGTGTACAAGGACATGCTGCATTATACAAATGCTCATAAGAGAGATTTTAATCCTGATGGGCAAATAAGAGGCGATAAGGGAATAAAATATCGTGAAGTAATCAAACCATTATTTTCCGAATCGTTAAATGAAAATTTTCACACTGGAGGAAGCTTACCAACCTTAAAGAAATACAAAAATAACACTGACTTGGTATATTGGGATGACCCTAACGAACTGGTTGAGAGATTGAAACTATTAGTTGCTTCCAGAGATGCTGGCAATACAAACCATGATAATGAAATTTTATCGATAGTTGAAGAATTGAAAGAAGCCGGCATAATCAAAGAATAAATACTCATCACGAAAAAAAAATCTGTCAGTATTATAGAAGGATTCAAAACAAATGTATTGAATTGTGAACATGAGCAAAACCGACGTGGTAAATGAAATTCATAAAAATGCAAGGGTGAACTTTCCACGAAGATGTGTTATTATGAAAGACATAGATGACCTATGGCAAGCAGACTTAATTGATATGCAATCAATTTCAAAGCAAAATAAAAATTACAGATTTATTCTTGCTGTTATCGACACATTCTCAAAATATGCTTGGACTTTTCCCCTAAAAAGTAAAACCAAAGATGATGTATGTAACTCTTTTAAGAAATTATTGAATAAAGGCCGTGTTCCTAAAAATCTGCAAACGGATAATGGAGTAGAATTTTACAATAATCAATTTCAAAAGCTTATGAAAATTTATCACATTAATCATTATTCAACCTTCTCTACAAAAAAGGCTTCAATTGTTGAACGATTTATCAGAACATTGAAATCCAAAGTCTATAAGGAATTTAGTTTAAGAGGCAGCTACAATTGGATAGATAGCACGCTTAATGATGTTATTTACAAATACAATCACACATATCATCGGACAATTGATGAAGTACCCGCTAATGTGGATAACATTAATAAAAAACATATATTAGAAAGGTATTCAAGGTTGGTAAAAAATCATAATATTAGAAACAAATATAAAATTGGTGATTATGTCCGTATCAGTAAGTACAAAGGAACATTTGAAAAAGGTTACACTCCCAACTGGTCTACAGAAATATTTAAAATTCGAATGATACAAAATACAACTCCTATCACCTACTTAATAGAAGATACAATCAGAGGTCAGCCTATTTTAGGTGCATTTTATGCGCAAGAGCTTCAAAAAACACAACATCCCGATGTGTATCTAGTGGAGAAAGTTCTTAGAAGAAAAGGTAACAAGGTTTTAGTGAAATGGTTAGGTATGTCTTCAGCTGAAAATAGTTGGATTGATAAATCAAATATATTATCATAAATGTTAAAACATTAACTAACGACAATTCAAATTATAAGTATTTAATAAAGCGTTCAGTGCAGATTCATCAGTCTTATAATGTGTATTGGAGAGAGTAGTCTTCTCAATTGGATTATTAATCACTTACCTGTTGAATTACACTTGCCAGGATACAATTATTGTGGTCCTGGTACAAAATTAATTAAAAGACTTTCACGAGGAGATAACGGAATTAATAAATTAGACGAATATTGCAAAGATCACGACATTGCCTATCATAAATCATCAAACTTAAAGGATCGACACGAAGCTGATTTAATTTTGTTAAATATGGCGAAAGAACGAGCAGTTGCTTCGGATGCGAGTGTAGGTGAAAAAATTGCAGCACGTTTAGTAAGCCGGGCTATGTCAACAAAAATTAAGACTGGTTCTGGTCTGAGAAGTAGTAATACAAAGAGGTGCCAAAAAGTTACATCTGGAAAAGGGTTAAAAAGTAAATTAAAAAATGTTATTTCTAAAACCAAGAGACACATAAATAAATTAAAACCAAAAAGTAAAAAAATGGCTATAGAATTGGCTTTCGCCGCTGCCAGAGAATTAGCTGATGCTTCATCTATTACACTTCCACGTGTTATTCCTATACCAAAAACTGGTGGAGTATTGCCGCTGATTCCTATTTTTGCGGGATTATCAGCGGCAGGGACTTTAGCAGGTGGTGCAGCTGGTATTGCTAAAACCATTAACGAATACAAGATGGCTAAAAAATTGTTGGCTGAATCGAAGAGACACAATGAAAAAATGGAAGCGCTTTGCATTGGGAAAGGATTACACCTTAAACCGCATAAAGATGGGCTTGGAATTTTTGTATCGAAGGAAAAAAACTAAAATATCGGCTACCCAAACGAGCCTTAACTAACTTTGACATTTTAAAATATGGAAAAAGTATTCCTTATTTTAGAGGTGTCTTTATGAGAGATGAGCTTCCTAAATACCCTTTGATAAAAGAATGCGGAGTTATTAATTTAGATAGTTCTAAAAACCCTGGTTCTCATTGGGTAGCCTATGCAAAATATAATGATTATGTCGAGTATTTCGACAGTTATGGAGATCTTAAACCTCCCAAGGAATTTATAAAATACGTAGGGCCTAAAGTCCGATATAATTATGAAAATATACAACGCGATCACCCCTTTAATTGTGGACATCTATGTTTGGATTTCTTAAAGAGTTTTTGGTGTAGTCAAGGAATAAAATGAACAGGATCTTCTTTAATACTTCAGTATGAAAGCATGTCTACTACGGTTACCATCTCTGGAAATAAATCTGAATTGGTTTCGTATTTTCAACCACCTCTACAGTTATCTGATCAATACGAGTGCGGTTTGCTATTCTTTTCAGTATTAAATTATAGACCAAATGTGACCATCAATAATAGCGATCTGTCTGTAATCAGAATCGAATGCGATCTTGTTCACGGTTCATATTGCAACGGATTACCAACTCATTTTCTTCACGAATTTGTATCTGATACTGCTCCAGGTCACCGGTTCATAGAAATACCGCAAAACGTTATTTACTTTCCAGTGAACAAAAATATAATTTCATCTATATCTGTAAGGATTGTTGATCAACTTGGTAACTGTATTAACTTTGGTGAAGAACATATTCAATTACGCCTTCATTTAAGAAAAACAAAATGATAGTATATTATAAAAACACTCCAGTGAAAATCAAACGTCTTATTCCATCTACGACCATTAAGGTGCATAGACGTAAGAAAAAAGTGAAGAAATTGAGTGAATCAAATAAAGATTTTCTTAAAACTCTAGGTTTTAAAGTATGAATATACTACAGATTACTGAATTACCTCACTTCGATAGTTCGATTGAAAGCTATGAAGTCCACACATACAATCCCTACACTAACAGCTTTAGAGAAAACGATGAAATCAGAATTCCCGTACACCAACAAGACATATACGTGTTACCGTCAGCCAGTTCAATTTACGTCGAGGGTCAAGCAAAGTTCTTCGACAAAGATGGAAAACCGGTTAAGAAAAATATTACGTTCAGTAACAACCCTGTTATGTTTTTGTTTCAAGATATCAGATACGAAATAAATGGCATTGAAATAGATCGCATTAAAAATTCTGGAATAACGTCGACAATAAAGTCATATGTTTCAATGAATGATGGAGAAAATAAAGTTGCTGCCTTGTGGGGTTGGAACATAGATGGATTCAAAAGTGATGGACATTTTAGTGCTATTGTACCTCTTAATAAGATTTTAGGATTTGCAGAAGATTACAATAAAATTGTGATAAATTGTAAACATGAACTTATTTTGAATCGAAGTAACTCTAACTTAAACAGTATCATAGCGACCGATGATATTGTGCATTTTCAAATAGACATACAAAGATTGCAATGGCGTGTACCACAAATAAAAGTGTCAGACCGTGAACGACTGACACTGCTAAAACACTTGGAAAGAGATAAACCTATTCAAATAGCGTTTCGAAATTGGGATTTATATGAGTATCCTTTGCTCCCTAAAACTACAAAACATTCTTGGTCAGTTAAGACCGCATCGCAATTAGAGAAACCTCGATATGTAATTTTTTGTTTACAAACCAACAGAAAAAATAATAAAACCAAAGACAGTTCTCTGTTTGATCACTGTGGGGTTACTAACGTAACACTATTTTTAAATTCACAGTATTATCCTTACGAGCCTCTAAGCTTAAATTTTTCTGAGAACAAATACAATATATTATATGAAATGTATGTGAAATTTCGTCAGTCGTATTACAATTGTCCTGCAGACCCCTTGCTTAATTTGTTTGATTTCAAGGAGAAGGCCCCTCTCTTTATCATAGACTGTTCAAGACAAAACGATAGTTTGAAAACAGGCCCCGTAGATGTGCGGCTGGAAATTGAATGTTCAGCGCCAATACCAGAGAACACAACTGGATATTGCTTAATTATTAACGATCGTCTTGTGGAATATAAACCTTTAAGTAACATAGTGCGCAGATTATCATGACTGCCATTGTAGATGTTCAAGGTTTTAAAACAGAAACAAATGAATTTATCATTAAAGAAATCGCTGTATTATGGAATAAAAAAATTCAGGTGTTTTTAATTAAGCCACCATTTCCATTTTACGATTTGACGAAACCAGAAAAACGGCAAGTCAGTTGGATTGAACGTAATAGAAGTATATACTGGAGAGATGGGTTTGTGCCATACTCAAATCATCAGAACTTGATTGTAGATATTTTAAGAGATACAAGTGTTTACACCAAAGGTTTAGAAAAAGTGTTGTGGTTAAAAAATATTTTGAATAATAATAATATAAATAATTTAGAAGATGAAGGTTGTCCTAATCTATTAAGCTTGTACAATAAATATGAACATTCTCATGATGTGTATAGTTGTCTTTATCATGATAAAATATGTGCTTTAAAAAATGTATTATGTTTGAATAAATGGTGTATAGATAATAAATTTTTTAAATAAATATTTTCTTGTTTAATTTGGTAACACGTAATAGTTTCCTATCCCTACCAATCCCATCCAATGTTAATCGTTATAAGTTGCTGGTAACAGCTGTGCGTTGTCATTATACATTTATAATTATCAGTATCAAGAACTAGGAAGTAAGTAAGCAGAACATGTCTCAAACTAAATACAATCCTCGATATGATATGTATAATGCATATAAAATGCGTGAAATTTCATTTAGTCACTATTGGGCAACGGTTGATTCAAGGAGAAGATTGGTAATGGAAATGGCTGACGCCGGATTTTTTTATTGTGGAAATGGTATAAACGATATAGTAGCATGTTTCTCATGTGGAGGCGTTATAGAAGATTGGGAGATTTACGATGATCCTTGGATGCAACATGCTATACAATTTCCTCAATGTTATTATTTGAACGCTGTGAAAGGAACAGATTATGTTGAAAAATCAAGACGTCTATTTTTAACAGAAACAAAAATATAATATTCTTAAGTGAAGGAGGATAGATTGATTCTTGCTGAATAAGCTACTAAATGCTATTAGCAATGGAGCCTAAGTAACTAAAATTATACTTACCAGTTTATTAATGACATGAACACATGCTTAGGAAACTGAATGATTGAAAAAATAATGAATGATGGTTGTAATTGGCTGTTTCTGGATCTGACCTGATCCAGAAACGCCAATTACAACCTACTAACGCAAAGTACAGGGGTACATAGGGAGCGCTATCGACATCATAATCATTGTTAGGATTATTTTTTACAGATTATTCTAAGATCCATAGCTTCTACATTATATTTCTTAAATGTACTTAATGTGTACAACTAACGGACGTCCCTCGCACGGGAAGCACTTTAGCAAAAATCCTCTTAAATCATAAATAAATGTGGACAACATCACATACATTGCTCCGAATCCAAAGTAGCTAAAGCACTTGTGTCAGCTGTCAGCACGTGAATCAGAGACAACGATAGTATCTCAAACACCCAGACCCGAGACAAATAAGAAATGTGATATTCTCTACATTGACCCGTCTGGGGATCAAGCCCGGGACTTCAGAGCTGGCGAAACCTTGAAAACCGGTGTGTATTCCACTCGACCACGGAGGTCGTCCAAAATCGGTTGCTGAAAACTGCATCAAAATCCGTTGCGTAGTTTTAAAGATCAAAGGGTGCGAACAGCGGGAGCTACTTCCTCTTTTACTAGGTGATACCACAGATTACTAAATAGTTACTTCGTAAGTGATACGTCATCTTTTCATCCAGTGGGTCCGGGCTTCCGAATATCGAAGATACCTACTTCAAGGCCTAATTTACCAGCTGACTGCATCAGCAATTTAGGTGTTAATTCCAAGGCTAATAGGCGTTTATGATCGTATGTAATCAAAACTTTTTACCGTTTGTAATTCCAAGTATGTTTTGAAGTTATCCAACTATCTTGGAGATGAACCGAAACATATTTGGGTCAGGACTTGGGACCTCTTGTCCATAATAATAAATGTTTCGTAAGATATATTGAAGAATATGTCGTTCATGTAAAGGACAGATCTGACTAAAGGACTGTTGGACAACTTTCTAGCTTAAAGAAAGCAATACACTTGAAAAAGTTATAGAACATTTATTATTATATCTTTTAGTATACTTATATATTATTAGTAGGTAATACATTAAGTTTTTATTTAATTAAGTCTAATAAAGTAAAATCCTAAAAAAGAATCAATAAATCCACTAATAGAAGCTTATAATTTATTTAACAGCGTTAAAATAACTGTAACCTGTACGTTACGAAATGAAGGTAGGCGTAAATTTTTAATGTACCCTCTTAAACATTCACATTTAAATCAGAACATTCCATGTTCTCTACGGAATTTTGCGTAGCATTAAATGCGAAATACCGTAAAATCAACATCATGTTACATACAGCTACATACTTCACAAATTAAATACTGGAATTACTTCATCAAGGAATTTGTGTCGTATTCCGAGCTATTACTTAAACTACATTTTAGTTTGAAAATCGTTCGCCGAAACTACCGTCGATAAATTAGCATGAAATAAAGAAGGTAAGTATCGATATCGTAATAACTTTTTTATTGACGTTTCTCGATTCTAATTGTGATATAAAAAAACGTTTCAACCTCCTGACAAGTCATTAGCGCAAAACCGTTTGTAGAAAAAGTTTCTGTGCAACCATTTCTGCTGCGGTTTGAATTATATAACTGCAAGCATTGCAGTAAGTGAAGTAATAACACGTAATGCCACAAAGGACAAGGCAACGAAATATTACCTTCTATATTGCGTTTAGTTTTATTTCTCACTAACTCGTGTCGACTTCGCACAGGTGGTCATTATTTTTGAACAATTAGTACCTAATAAATAAAGCCTTTTATAATGTAGCATTCTAATGACGAAAGAAATTTTGAAATCGCTCCAGTAGTCTTAGAAATTTTTCTTTATAAAAATCAAAAATTACAACTTATATTTCCTCTTTATAATCTTAGTGTAGAAGAATTATCGATAAAGTGAGCCTATACCTAGGTACTGTACACTTACAGATCTATATGTTATCAATGCTCGTTCCTTCTCTATATAAGAGGCATTTTACCAGCCGAAGTATGGTAAAAACTCGTCTGCTTCAATTGCTATCGGTTCTTCTTCAGACATGATTTACCCTGTTGCGTAATTAAAGACGTCTAGTTCCCTAATAATTCGATTTCTGATACCCAAGGCACAATAACATAAGTTTACGTTCTCTGATCCGCATTAACTTATACCGAGTATAAAATCGTTTGTTTGGCTAACATACGTTCTTATAAGATATTATTTACAAATCTAGACCAAACATTATGTTTAGGACAGAGGCAATTGATGAAGTTGATAGTCTTTAATGATAAAAGTGATTCATGTTAAGGCTAGGTGAAATTATAAGATTACGGGTGCGTTATAGTAGATAAGGATAAAACTCATAATACAACTGATAGCTATATAAATATACTACCAGAACTTAAACATTTATATTCGTTAAAAACGTTAAACTGAATTAAATGCTGTAAGTTGTAAAGAGGCAACCTTTCGTAAGTTTTGTGTAAATCAAGATCGTGTTGGTTACGGTTTTTATTTTTTATTTCAATCTATGTCTCTGTCAAAATACGGTCTGTGTAAAAACGAGTTTCGGTATGTTAACAATAGATATTTTTCTATGAAAGCGCGCGAAACCGCATTATGAAGCTAGTCTATTTACGATACCCATCCAAATCCTATTTTGTGGCAATATACCTAGGCAGTTTTTGTTAACCTTAGGGTCTTCATAATATGATGATAAGTTGAATGGTGTGATATTGTCAGGCTTGATTTTCGGAAATCAAAGTAAGCGAACTTATCTGCCATTTGTGCTCTATAACTTTGTTTGAAGGTCAGCAAATAATTTGCAATTCACTAATACTTATCTGTGCCTATACTACCGTTCTTATAAAAGCGTGTTTCGTATAGAAAATAAGCCGGTTCGGTGATTGTGGGTGGGCGCGGATTCAAGAGTAAATTTAACGACATTTTATGCCTTTGTGTGTAATGTTTGTAGATAGGATTTAGTTTAATTTTATTCTTTAAGTTAGCTTAATCAGGCTGTGTACTGAAATTTCAGGTGAACAGTAACTAAAACTATCAAGTGAATAACTGACAGCAAACCTAAGAATCATAATAAAAAAAACTTAAGTGTTATTTCAAAACCACTGTACCTACTACATTGGAAATTAATTTTAAACATAATTTTTTTCTGCTATAAATTAATTTACTTATTGATAAAACATACAGTTTAGTTTTTATTCAACCACATCCAATGCAAAACCATTGCATGCCCATTATACCGCATAACTAAGTAAAATTATTAAAAATAATTATTTTTGAATCATTAACCCTATCTAAGACATTAAACAAAATTAACCCTTTAAAAGAATCTAAGTTATTTTATAACCCTGTTAAGTTATTATTCTAGCCTTAATATCTTACCAGTAAATTATATAAACACAAAAATTTATTGAATTAAACTATTGTCCCATATTTAATCTAAAAGCTATGAGCATTATTTATTACCATTTATTATTAAAGCTTCCACTTACAACCTTAATCACATCTTAAATCATATTTGATCTAATTTTAGCGGTGAGTGTAAATCACACCCTATAATTAATGGGGGTGTTAAGAAGTTAAGGAAACCATATTGTATCTTTTGATTGAAATAACAAAGAGATCCTGTGACTAATGACGTTTTATTCTTATCTGTTACTTATTATTTTTAATTATTATAACACAAAAAAATATCTAATTAAAATAAGAGTACACAATAATTACCATAAACAGTGAATAATTATAAAAAAAAAGAGAACACAAGTGCAGTACCTATTCATTGAAATTTAGTTTACATACATGTGATTAATTTATATAATTAAATATACTTAAATAAAAAGTAGTTAATTAACTGCAAAGTTATTAAACTTTTGGTGAGTTTTTTTATCACAAAGTAGGTAGGTATATCACCTATACAGTTTGTAACTTTAATCTATATTTTTAGTAAGGATATTTTATTAAGGCATAGTTTATGCAAGTGCCTATTGTAAAATTACTGAACACCAATTTACACTAAATAAAATAATGCAAAACTTTATATCTCAAGTAAGATGAGTTGTATGAAAAAGAGAATTTTCAAAATAACGTCACTTTCAACTTTTAAATGCTTAGTAAACATGTAAACAATCATAAAAATATTACTTTATCAACGCTTAAATTAATTAAATTTACTTAATTTCTTCCAGTAGGTATCTAATTGGCCGGAACTAATAATAAATGCAAGCAAGCACGTATAAGATCCACAAGGAACTTCATTTACGAATTAAAATAAAGGAAGCATAGTTTCCATAACAATCCCGGCCATAACTTTGAAATTTAACCGAAACTGAGTTCAAATTCAAACTACAAACATAACATGTTGTATAAAATGTGCGACATTGAGTTATTATAACGAAAAGAAAGCAAAACGCAGGATAAAAGGGGGTAAATATCGATCATACACTCACCACAACAAGATAAGCCGGCGAACTTGAAGTAATCGTACCAATTTACCGTTTTACCTCACAATTTTACACATAAACGTCCACTAAAAATCACAAATTATCACTTCACTTTGTTTCTGAGCCCTCAAACTTATAATTCCATACGATTTTCAGTCACAAATTTATGTAAAAACACTCTCAGTATTTACACGAAGAATCTGTTTCGACAACTAACACATCCACCGTTCATAGAGACGCGGCAACAGACTGCCAGACGGAGGATTCAACATTCGTTTCGTTCGGCCCATAGACACGAGCTTTGTCTGTTATTGACTCCATTACTTTTACTATTAACCGACTAAATTGGCAATGACATTCTCTTCTTGAAAATCTCATTACATGGCAGTACTTTCGATATAGTCGAGTTATAATAACGCCATCTATAATTTTAGCAGAATACTTTTTGTATTCGGTCACCCCTTAGTAGCGCCATCTGCCTTCACAGAGCTGTATTATTTGAAAGCGCGCCATCTATCAAGTAATCCTTACACTATATTACAACTCGACGAGCTTAGATGTTTGCACGTAATACAGAGTTTCTTGAATAGATGGCGCGGTTGTAACTTCAATCCAAATGCGAAGATTCAGGAAATGAAATAATTATTACTTATTTAATTTCACGCTGTTTTTAATATAATAAGTACTACAGATGCATCATTGTAAGACCTTGACATGCAAATAAAGATTTTGAGTTTGAGTTTGTTGCAGGTTCTATGTTCGACTGTATTCTGTATGTTTGTTTTTTATAGCGGTTTCATTTATAAATAACAGAATACACAAATAAAAAACTCAGAAGAAGTCTCCATGCTGCATTAATTTTAATATTAAAACTTGCTTATATCAGTAATCTGTAGGTATGTAAACTTCATACCTAGTTGGGTAGGTACCTACGGTTCCTACCAATAAATGGTTTTGGGTGACACCCATTGGATGTGCTTTAAACTAAAGTAAAAACCTGAAGAGGCCTATTTCGAATTTTAATACCTTAATTAATTAAATAATAATCATAATTTGAAAATTTTTCTTTACAAAATTGGGAATTAAACATACCTATAAGTATTTGGAATTGAAATCGTGAATAGGTGGCATAGCAACATTAATAGGTTGTCAAATATTTCCAACGCTTTTATTTAATTTATTTTGAAGTTTATATTCCAAAAGCATATAAATTCACATTTTTGTATAAAGGGAACCGTCCCATGTTCCTAAGTTCCCATAGATAGAGGGCATAGAGATCAGATATTTTTTGTGTTGCTTTTTAAAAACCATAAACTTTCGGGGAAGAGGTGAATGGAAAAAAAATCTGGGAGTTGGTTGGAGCTTGAAATGAACGGTTTTGGTACACTTCCGCCCAATGACCGCTGGCAATGAGCGCATTGGGGTGCAGACATGAAAAACTATAGAGATGACTAAGGACACTACATACCTACTACTACTTATGGTTTTGGACAAGATAATATGTTAAGGTAGAGGGTTTAAGGGGGTAAAATGCAGTGGGCTTCGCAGCAATTTTAAATCATATTAAATTTTGTTATTAAATTCCTGGCAAACTTTAGGTGCCAGGTAAAGATTGCCAGAAATAACTTAATGAATTAAAAACGGATTGGTTTCAGAAAAATGCCGCCAGTCATTATTGACTTCTGTTAATAGAAATTGTTTATTATTTTACTCTTAAAATTTTGTTAACCTTGAAGACAACGGTACGTTTGGGCGTAGGTCACAGATTAATAAATAGTTACTTCGTAACAGATGCCTCACTCCCATACAAAAGCGTAAATACCTACGCTATAATAGCCTACAAAAAGAAAAATACCTACAAAATCATAACCGGCTGTTCAGAAATGTACCATAAATACGCACAAAGAGAATTGAGATTGCTTTGCCCGCCGCGCTACTCACGTGCGAGTGCGCCTTCGAGCGAGTGTGCTGGGGTTGTACGTATGATGATAATGGTTATTTTTATTTGTTGATCAATTATGTTTTAGTTTAATAAAATGATATATACATTTTTTTCCTTCCCTGAATTTCCGATTATTTAATTTTATAGTAGAAAATATCCGAAACCGCGTAAATAATTTTAATAAATAATCAAAAGGGAAACAGGAGCAAAGCGGAGGTAAATCAATTACTTTTAAAATTTCCAAGAGGGTGCTGCCAGGCCGATCCGATTAAAAATAAGTTCAAGTACCTACATATTTAATAAGACGAGTAGGATTTATTGCGCTGTTTTGTGTTGACACGAGTATAATAGGTAGTTATAGATTATATAGATATAGATAATTAGATATACAATTTCTATTCAATTCACAAAGTATTTTATTTGTTTATAGAAAAAAAGCATATACCTAGGTACCTATGCAATCACAAAACTAAATGGAAACACAAAGTAGGCAAGTAGTTAAGATTATCATAGTTCCTACCTACATAATGTTCTAAGTTTAAGGAATACATGGTGATACATTGTGAAGGAACAAAAAAGGGAATTCAAAAACAAGAGATTTAAAATAATACCTAACGTAGGTACCTTTGTTCGTTTCTCGGCAATGAAAAAAAAGACAAATTTTCATTTGTTTTTTTACTTTGACACAATAATTTCGTGATTTCGGCATTTTGATAATCACTGCAGTACCTAACCGTGACTTGCGAGCACTCGGGCAGGCGTGCGGCAGCCCACTGTCAGTAGTAGCGACGGCGATACACGAAGCGGTAGGCAAATAACGCGTGGCCTTGAGCGAGTGACGGACGCCTGCGTAGGTACCAACTGTGTATACAGTTTGAACGGGTACTAAAAATTGTAATAATAATACCGGCCTGTAATCGTCCCACTACTGGGCACAGGCCTCTTTCCATATAGAGAAGGAATGAGCATTGATCACCACGTTTGCTCATCGCAGGTTGGCGATTTAGATTAATTTTTTTTGGAATCCAGGTTTCTTTACGATGCCAGCCAGAGTCGAGCAGAGAATGCGCGAGTGATCATACGACTCCGGCCAAGGCAGAGACTAGACCGGGGAGTCCGAAATATCCCCATGCCTACGCCGTGCCCTCGGCGTGCCGTTTGTCAATGATTTCTTGGAATGATTAAGAAAGTACTTTAAACTTTGAAACTTTGAAAAGTCAAATTGGTACTTGTCTGGGTTTGGACCTGCAACCATGTTCATGCGAATCCGGTCATTGAACCGCTAGGCCAACACGACTATGGGTACTTACACAAAAAATAAAAATAATGACTATATGTAAAGTGCAATAGAACTAAAAATAAAATTAAAAATATTATACCAATAACGGCTCCATAGTTTCATTCTTCGCAGCGTGAAGAATGTTATTAAGTGGATAAGCAGTAAAAAAACAAAAATATCTCTATCGGCCGCCTTGGACGTGATAATTAGTAGATATAGCGACTTCAGATACAACGTCACGGACAAACACGTTTTTCTAATAGTATTTATAGAAAGCTGTTGGTTTTATACCATTTTATATTAGGTAGGGTCCATGGTTTGGTGTTGACGGGATGATCATTAAAAAAATGGAAAAATTTATGCTCTGTGCACAATTAAGTTATTCAAACATAATAATATAAGTTTAACTTTGTTAGTAAATAAAATGTTAAATAAATAATACAGATAAATAATACATTTATCAACTAAGTAATTAAACCTGTCTTTCTATGTAAATTCAGTGGCAATATTTTTTGCTGAAAAAGTTTTCGCCTGAAATAAACGTATTAGAATCCATTTAAAATGTATAACCGACTTAGAAAGGTACTATGCATTTTTTAAGCTTACTATTAATGGGGGTCGCACATTTACCAGTATTCTTGTTAACTCCACGCTCTAAACTAAAAACCTTGTGTCACGAGTTCAAGTCGATATTGCAACCGAGGTTTCGAACCGGCTACCACATGCTCGCAAGCCCGCTTATCAATTTTAAAATGGTTTTAAAGCTACAATTGCATACTTACTAATATCTAAACATTAATTTCTCAGTCGAATTCAGTTTTTTCAACTGTTTCTTTATGACCATGAAACATTAAGTTTACAGGGTTGAAAATAAATAAATTGCTACAATTAAAATAGTCTCGTTATAGTTTATTTTAAAGCAGCTGTGCGATTAGTGTACTGTATTGAAGATGTGCTTGTACTTTCATAGACTCCAAAAAGTATAGACAGGATTTGAATATTATTGAACGCACCCCATATAATAATATATCTCTAGCAGTTACATATAGTTAATTAATGTTTTATCCCGTGTCTCGGTGCGCACCTGAATCAGTTGGTACTGTTCTAATTACCTTTTTAGAAATAGGTATATTATATAGCCAGCTTTATCTTTATTCTGGACTAGAAACCCGTTTACGAAATAACCGAACTTCCTACCTTCGAACCTACCCCATAGACGATTGATTTCCAAAAGGAATATCGCCGATAACCCTTCCTCAATAACTGGGCTACCTATCTAACACTGATATAATTTTTCAAATCGGTTCTGTAGTTTCGGAGCCTATTCTACGCAAACAAACAAACAATGAAATCTTTCCTCTTTATAATATTAGTCTAGATTAAAAATATTTATTTCTCGTTGTTTCTAAAATGGGCGCTTTAGAAAAGTTACCTTCAAAACTAAATGTATCTAGGTGCGCAGTCCCACAATATCATTTCTATGGATAAGAACCTTTAAGAAACTCCAACAAGGAAAACACGTTTATTATTTTAATTCTTATGTTCAACTTAGCAACCAATTTCATTCAATTCTATTTTAGGGACTTCACTTATAAATCCATTAATAGAATAAGCAGATCTGGTATTTGCATTAACGACATAACTTCAGAATATCTATATAATGTCACACAGTCAAACTGCTACATCATTACGCTTCGACATTCACAGCTGACAGCACCCTTATTTCTGATACATAAGGTTCAATTTCCAATGACGTTTTTACGATCGAAATGCGTTTGTTTGTACATTAAAATGTAACTCAAATGACTTAGCTCTAGGCTAGACCTGTCGCTACAGGTGTGTTATTAAGATAGTAATCATGAAGTTATTGATGTGTACTCTGTATTATGCTAATGGAGATTGCACACTAGTCACTTAGGTACATGAGGAACGGAAACAGCGACATTAAGTGATTAAGTCTGAATTCTGACAATAGTCTTTATATTAATCTTACCCCCGAATATTGAAATGCATATTAACTTTAAGAGGTTCTTAAATGTCTGTCTGTCGCTACTTAATAAGTTAAAGTGATAGAGACAGCATTAGAGTTAACGGCGGCTTCAAACTGATTGTCGTTTCAGTATTCGGCCATTAATTATTTTTTTTACCTGCGTCTACGCGAAAATCGCCGTAAATGGCTGATATGGTCATAATTTTTCATAATTTTTATTTATTCATTTATCATAATGAAAACCGCGATAGAATCCGTTTAAAAGTAGTTTTATTTCAAACTACTTTTAAACGGATTCTATTGCGGTCTTGTTGTGTCTTATAATTATTCGCGTAAACCTCAGAAAACAACAATATAAGTCCCTTTAAAGTCAAAGAATATCGGGTATCGTTATCCTTGTCAAGACTGCCGGTCCCGGTTGTGAGAGATGTTTGTGTTTTTCGACTTGGTTCATCGATGTGTCATGGCGTCAACTCATGATAAAGGACCTCGTGGATTCTAAAACTAGTCAACTGAACTCGAACAAGCGGTAAGAACTACGAGCACATAGATGTTGAATAGTCTCTGCGTTTCAGAGAATCTTATCATTCACGTTGCATAATTTCGTCATTGATATATCCGTTCGGAGGAAGCACTAAGCTGCAGCCTCTAAGAATTGGAACCGGTACTTTAATCTGGCAATTAAACGGACTTTTTTTGCATTTTCTTTATCTGCTGCTTCTTCTTTTTCTCCTACTTGTGTCGATGCTTTTTAGGGTTCCGTACCTCAAAAGGTAAAAACGGAACCCTTATAGGATCACTTTGTTGTCCGTCTGTCTGTCTGTCTGTCTGTCTGTCTGTCAAGACCTTTTTTCTCAGGAACGCGTGGAGGTATCAAGCTGAAATTCATATCAAATACTCAAGTCTATGGTCTCTTGGAGCTGTGAAAAAATCAAACTTCTAAGTCAACGCGATCAAAAGATACTCCCGTTTATGCCGCAAATTTTCGACACTCGCAAGGGAATCAAAACCTACAGGGTACTTCCCGTGAACTCAGAATCTTGAAATTTGGTATGAAGCAACGTCTTATAGCAGAGATATAGGAAAAATTGCGAAAAGTATACATTTTTAGTTATATCATATAATAAAAATATTTTTAATAATTTTAAACTTACTACCCCTTTCCTCATGAACGCGTAGTGGTATTATATTGAAATTCATATCAAATACTCAAATCTATAATACCTTTAAGCTGTAACAAAATCAAACTTCTATGTCAACGCAATCAAAAGAAACAGGAATTAAAACCGCATATTTTGAAACTCGCCACTACTCGCAAGGGAATCAAAACCTACAGGGTACTTCCCGTGAACTCAGAATCTTGAAATTTGGTACGAAGCAACGTCTTATAACACAGATAAAGGAAAAATTGCGAAAAGAATAAATTTTTAGTTACATCATATAATAAAAATATTTTTAATAATTTTAAACTTATTACCCCTTTACTCATGAACGCGTAGTGGTATTATATTGAAATTCTTAACAAATACTCAAGTCTATAATATCTTTAAGCTGTAACAAAATCAAACTTCTACGTCAACGCAATCAAAAGATACAGCAATTAAAGCCGCATATTTTGAAACTCGCAACTACTCGCAAGGGAATCAAAACCTAAAGGATACTTCCAGACGACCTGGAATCTTGAAATTTGGCATGAAGCAACGTTATAAAGTACACATATAGGAAAAATTCCGAAAATCTTAAATTTTTAGTTACATCACATAGTATATTTTTTTTAATAATCATAAACTTACTAGCTGACCCAGCAAACGTTGTTCAGCGATAAAAAAAAAAAACACATTTTGGCCGATTCTCAGACCTACCCGATATGCACACAAAATTTCATGCAAATCGGTTCAGCCGTTTCGGAGGAGTTTGGAAACAAACACCGCAACACGAGAATTTTATATATTAGACTTGCTGACCCAGCAAACGTTGTTATGCGATTAACAAAAAAAAAAAAAAATAGATTTTGGCCGATTCTCAGACCTACCCGATATGCACACAAAATTTCATGCAAATTGGTTCAGCCATTTCGGAGGAGTTTGGAAACAAACACCGCGACACTTATGTCTATCACTTCTCTTCTTAAAGAGATGAAGATTTTTCCGAACATACATAATGTTTTCATATATGTATTGACAAGGTACCGTCAGCTTTCCACATTGTTATGTTATGGATTTCATCTAGCAATAAAAATACCATAACTTTTACTTATATACCTACAGGTTTGTACGGAACCCTCGGTGCGCGAGTCTGACTCGCACTTGGCCGGTTTTTTTTTAATATATTCGACACAAAACGTAGCTAGCTCGATTGCTTTTTGATCAGCGTCTTAAAGTTCTCCAGCTGTGTCCTTTTTAACTGCTGCTGGATTATTCCCATTTTCAGTTAAATCCCTAGGGAAAATATGCGTAGTTTGAAACACCAACACCAACCTGAATCTTTTTATGACAAAGCCAACTCTTCTCCTCTTAAGCCTTCGCACTGTAATATTAGTATTCACTTTGATCCATGGAGATATGGTATTCAGCAAAATCCGGTAAGACTGGAAGACGACCCCAGCAAATCTTGGGAAATGGCTGGGCAAAAGACTGTTCGGTCGACCCAGCCTATTTTGTGAATAACCCAATACCCCTTTGTAAAACTGGCCCGGCAATCATTTTTGCTGTTCATACAGGTCATCGATTCTGTAAAATTCAATCAATAACTCGCACCTCACTTCGCTATTCACTCTCACTCACTTCGCATAAGTTTCAAATTTCGAGAGCGAAGCGAGCGTCGAAGTGACCAGGGAATTACCTTACTGAATGCCACTTCATACGTCATCTCATACTTTATCTGTCTAAATCTCACGGTTAATTTAGTTCAACTCGCTGACACGCTCGCAAGAGTAGCGCTAGTGCATCAACCGAGTTTTTAGAATGCCAATCAAGAAACTCACAGCGGATTCAGATTCGAAGTTTAGAACGAGGTCTTACAGAATCAACAGGCTGTACTTACTAAATTCTGGACTTGCCGTTTAGTGTAGAGTGCATCTTATCTTTATGTTCATGACTCACTCAAACCGGAAGATTTTGTTCAAATGTCAAAAGTCAAACGTTATTCGTGGTTTTCTGTATATATTAAGATTGAGAGACAACTGGTGGTTTGGATATGACTTTGATTACTTAATCAAATACATTAACCTATTTCAGGTGGGTGCATTAAATCGTTAAAATGTAGCGGTTGTTTTAACGTTTTTTTTGTATAATTAATTCACCGTTTGATAGATGTCTTTATCGAATATTCCTCGTTTAAGAGCACGACTTAGACCTACTTAATTTAGGAATATTATATTATATATTATAAACTGCGAATAAAATGTATTATTAATACAGATTTTGTCTTTTTTGTTTTTTGATGTGATAACATGTGTTATAAATCGATGAACGCAAGCTGCAAGCACGAAAAAGTGTCACGTCATGCCTGAGTCAAGCGTGCAAGCGAGAGCGCAGATCAAGCGATTGAGAGGCAGGATCGGTCTTCAGCATCTGACGAGTCCATCTCTCTCCCATCGGCCGATGCCTCCGAGTATAAGAGAGCCCGTATGTAATTTTTCGTCAATGTTTTCTTATGCTGTTATCACGTTAAATAATCGACCGTAAAGCGACTTTACAGTCAACAAATTTTTGTAAGCTTGGTGCGGGCCAATCGTTGGGTTGTACTTCATAAACGTGTCCATCATATAAACACGAAATTAACTGAAACTAGATGAAAATAAATAAATTATTGTCAATTAATATATGAAGCGGCGGTAGACTAATGGATAGGGCTTCGGACTTGCGATAATGTGGTTGCGGGTTCGAATTACATTCATTGCACTACAAATGTAAACCCACTCGAACTTAACACAAGCATTTAGCTAACCGCGAAGGCTTAATTGAAATAAGTCCGTCTATAAGTGTGTGCCAATGTGGGCGTGACAATAAATAATGTTTGAATTTGAGTACTAGTAATCTGCAAACCACATTCAATCAATCTCAGCCTATTGCGGACCAATGCTACCTAGGACCTGAGCCTCTCTCATTTTGTGCCACTACACCCGGTCCTCCATTTTGGGGCTGTGTTGTGGTGTGCCACATTATTAAGATGTTTGTTCTAGTCACCACGCTGGACAAGCGGGTTGGTGACCGCACTCAATTTTCAGTTCTTTAGGAGAACGCTGCTGCCCATTCTTCAGGCAAGGAAAGGCCTGATTTTAATTTTTGATTCTTATTGTTTCTTCTCCAAATCACATTGCTAGTAAAAGCACAGATTACTAAATATTTACTTCGTAAGTAAAAGTGTTGCAAAGAGAACGTCCCCTGTATGAGTTCTTAAGTCTACATTATATTAAGCGAATCCTGCGGTAGTTGTCCAATATCTATGCGTAACGAAGTACAAGGGAACCGACGTAAACATGAACTTATTAAACATTATGTACTCGTTTTGTTAGGTAAGTAGCAATCGCAGATTTATTGTTATTACCACCATACAGGTTTATGAGTAAATGTGTTGAAAGTATTGAGTAAAACAAGATCGTCATTAAAATTATAGACTAGTTGTCCCGGCAAGCGTTGCTTGGAGATGGCCATCCTTGGAATAGGGTGTGTAATATATCCCTTACTTTTGATGACCTCCGTGGTCGAGTGGCGTACACACCGGTTTTCAAGGTGTCGCCAGCTCTGAGGTCCCGGGTTCGATCCCCGGACGGGTCAATGTAGAAAAACACTTTTCTACATTATCTCGGATGTGGGTGTTTGTGCTACCTTCGTTGTCTCTGATTCCATAACACAAGTGATTTAGCTACTTACTTTGAATTCAGAGCAATGTATGTGATGTTGTCCACATTGTACCTACTAATTTGTATTTATTTGTATTGTATTTACCTTACTAAATAACACATCTTACCCAAATGAGCGACACTCCAATAACTTCTTCTAAGAAGTTTAACTTCTTCATAAATTATCCCCATTCGTTAAGGTTTTCAGTTTTAGATATCTAAGTGTTCTCAATAAGCTCTGAGGATTATTCGAGGTCCACAACCGACGTCCCATTAACACCAGAAATATGACGATGATAGCTCCACGTTCGTCCAGATATCTTTATTGAACCATCTCAAAATTTGAAATATCCATTACCAATACTCACGCACGCTTGAGACGCAATCGTAGATAACAGCAGGCAGATCGATAGAC
Organism: Plusia festucae; assembly: GCA_950381575.1. Classification (NCBI taxonomy): domain Eukaryota; kingdom Metazoa; phylum Arthropoda; class Insecta; order Lepidoptera; family Noctuidae; genus Plusia; species Plusia festucae. The sequence goes on along the minus strand of OX494456.1, from coordinate 4,100,553 downwards.
AGAGATGTAAATACACTAAAAAACAAGTGTGAAAGAGTCAGAACTATATAAAGTCATAAATATCGCGCAGCTGGATTCTTAACCGATGCTTTTTTCTCCAAAAACGAAGTTCTGTGAGTCTTTTACGAGTAAATACAGTCGCGGTCACAAGTGCACTTCGAAGAAACATTTATTTTTATTAAAGTCATTGGCACAGGCGTATGGACTTGAATTCCTTTGCAACATGTTTTTATATGATTGGACAATTCCCGAGAAAAGGGAAGAAAGTATGATTAATTTATTATAATGAAACGGGACTATATTGTTTTGGTCGCTTCTGGTTCAATCCGGTTTGGCTGTTTTAATTTTGTTGTCAGTGCCATTTACAAGATGTTTTATGTATTCTTATAATTATAAGTATAATTATAATATTAACTTAATGAAGAAATATCGCGTATCTTGTACGATAATATTTTTATTTCTATTCACATGGTTGTACTGAAACAGGTTAAATTCACAATCGTTTCTAATTCTTTGTCTTTGAGAAAATATTTAATTGCCACTAGGTACTTAAATTGAGGAGATATTATACATTAGTCTTAATTGATCATATATATATTTTTAATACAATTTATAAAAAAGGCCATACTGTTACTCTCTAAACTAACACTCAACAAACAGACATAATTACGAAGCAAAAAAGACAACAATAAAACGTTCAGTATAATATTGTAATAAAATAATCGTTTAAAAATCCCCAAATCATTTACGTCACCACCTGTACAAGCTTCAGCGATAAATCCAAATAGGCTTTATTGAGAACCCTTCGGATTCACCCGACACCGGCATATCAATATAGTATGTTTTATTAATTATATCTGCTGCCTCATCGATTACTCACGGCATTATCGAGTTAAGAAGTTATTTGTCATTTTCTCATGGAGGCAGTACCCTAAAATGTCGGCTATCTTTATAAAAGATCTTGTTTCTATGAATTATTTGATAGATACAGTGGTTTTCTTAGTGAACAAAATTAATGAGGCTCTCATTTATTGACTAGGTTGTGTAGGTTTATAGACCTGCTAGTGGGAAAATAAAAAGAACTAGAATTCCTTCTAGTATAACCTCTGCGCACGAGGTTCTATGCTACGGATTTTTTCTAGCCTTTAGACTGTCCCAGAGCATGCTAAGTTTGGAAATCATATTATGCATGCACTAACAGGACTGGGTAAAAAAACGTAGGTAATTAATGATCGATTTCTGAGGTATTCTTAAGTGATAAATATGGTAATGATTATTATGAAAGTTAGCCTACAAAACGCAATAAGTACGTAGAACCGAGTATACATATCCTACTAATATTATAAATGTGAAAGTGTGGATGTTTGGATATTTGTTAAGATGTTTGGATGTTTGTTACTCAATTACGCAAAAACGGCTGACCGGATTTGAATGAAATTTGGCATGCATGTAGCCTCAGACATGGAAAAGAACATAGGCTACCTTTTATCCCGATTCCTTTAATAGTTCCCGAGGAAAAATTGAAAATGAGTTAAGCCGCTTAAGCTTATAAATTTGGTCTTTTTCTCTATTACAGCACAAGCTATAACACGGGTGAAAATTTTATTCCATTTTTCATTACTTTCACATTTTTCATTGCCTTTTGGATCCAATTATGAAGTCCGCGCAGACGAAGTCGCGGGCAGAAGCTAGTATTAAAATAAAAATACTTTTGAACGGATTCTATCGCGGTTTATTTCGATTTTATTTCTCAACGTTTAGCAGGTGTCATGGTCACGGGCAGACTAAAATAAAACTAAACTGTCAAAGCACAAATTAGAGTGATTCGATTAGCGTTGACGCTTGTATAAATGTCACTTGCCTAGGGGGGCAAGTCAGTATAATACCACAACACCATGAAATTCCTCTTGTCCGCAAATATACAGGGTTATAGGAATTTCGTCGGAGGTGGACTGGACGTAAAGGCTGCGCCGGTTTCCCAGTCCCCCTCCACTCAGACCATGCGGAAATGCGCTGGGTTGTTTTAGTGGGTATACCGGGTTAGCCCGTGGAGTCCCACATAATCCCCCCATCCCCCCATATGGGTATGCGTAATGTGTAATGCATTTTACACAGATGTCAAAAAAATAAAAGGTATAAAGTTGAGGTATTTTACTAAACATATTTCACATTAATTGTATTTGTAATGCGATACAAATAACATTTATACTTTCAGTAAACAATCCCACGATTCTCGAGTCAACGCGTCGTCAGCAGAAATACAGGTGGTTATTATGTTTAATAAACAAGTTTTACAATTTGTTTAAATACTTGTAATTCATCCAGGGTATTCTAATTGCAGTATGAAATTGAAAGAACAGCTGCACATGTCTTTAGAATTTGTAGATTACAACACTAAACATTATAAAGATCTTATTTTATTGACGTACTAAGTATCTAAGTACCTATAAGAACTTAACATAGTTATATAATAAAATTTTAAATGTCCCACTGCTGAACACAGGCCACTTCTCATATAGAGAAGGAACGAGCATTATCACCAAGCCTGCGTACTGCAGGGTGGCGAGTCCATTTTTTGGAATGCAGGTTTCCTGATGATGTTTTCCTTCACCTATAGTCAATTATGTCTTAGAATAATTAAGAAAGTACATTAGGTCCTAAAGGCATATTGGTACTTACCTGTAAAAGATTTGTTTACTAAATCTGTTGGCTATCACTCCTGTTATTAATTTTTAACTACTAAAACTCAATATGGATAAAGGTCGCAAATTTTTATGCATTTAATTCAGTTTTGATAGCGACAATTCATTGTTCATGTCCTACATAGTTATCTGTAACTATGTATGGTAGTGCAATTGAAGTGTTATTTGTACGAAGCCATTTTGACTTAGGCCCAGTTTTTTGATCCCGAGTTAACTCAACCAATGGGTCCAATGGTTAAATATGCTAACTAAAGATTTCAAACTTCGGTAGAAGGCGTTTATTCACCAATTTTCATTCTAAAAAATTGTTAAATAATTTAATTTCCAAATATTTGATAGACAAACACCAAACCGTTAGTTAGCATATTTAACCATTGGTTGAGTTAACTCACTGGGCATTATTGCATATTATTTTTTGATAATATATTTAAGAAATTAAATAATATTATGATTTTATTAATGCTGTAATAGCATTTATATCTATTTTAATCCAACTTTAAATAATAATTGTAAACCTACTACGAAGCTATAGCTAGTGCACACATGTTGTAGGTTCGATATCCTTCCATCGATATTTATTTGGATGCCGTGTGTAAATAAAAATATGTCGGAAATCAATTGAATATAAGATAAAATTACCTTCTTCATTTCTGTATATCGATTTTTTTAATTAGTAATTTGCTGGAATTATGTAAAGCTCTAAAGAGTAACAGAGGCAATTACGTAAAAGATACGTAGATTCCTTTTCAGTCAAACTAGACATAACAGACTTCAACTTAAAGACTAACTGACTTCACCTTTCTCTCAACGATTTACCATACATTCATACTGGCATTTATTTTTAGAATTCAGCGTTATGTCGGAGCAATAACAATATATCATATTATAACCACAAAAACGTCCGGACTAAAGTACCACGTAGGTAGAGTCGGAACAAAAGTTTAGGAACACAACCTGATGTATCAAGCACCAAAACAATAAAATAAATAAGTTGTAGAAGCCTTTTAAAAAATGGGAAACACTTATAATTATCTATAAAAGCAAAGTATTAAATTGTTTCTTGCTTGCAAATCTGATTGTATTTATCAACTGTTGTTGCGGACTGTACTTGCAAGAGTTGCAACTGCCATCTTTGAATTGTATCTATATTTCATAATTTTAATGAATAAGAATTGCAATTCTTATTTTTTTAAATAAAGGATTTCCAAGGATCGTGCAGGCAAAAATAAAAATAGCAATTTAATCTGTCTTTTTAAGGCCAAAATAGTTATGGTGTATGACTGGTTAAAACAAAATTATTTACCATCATGAAGAAACTCCTTGCACCCTTAATATTTAACAAAAAGGCTCTACTTAATTTCCAGGCGTATGTATAAACTATATCATCATATTTTATGTGAACTATATAATGGCCAACCGAAAGAACCATAATGATCAATCCTTACCAACATTATGATAAATGTGAAAGTAATTCTGTGTAACGCAATCACGCTTAAACTACTGAAACGATTTAAATGAAATTTGGCGGGTGGAATCGCGGGATACAGCTCTATAGTATTTTATAACAAGAGACGACATGAAAGAAGCATGAGAGTTTCTTCTTCGCATTTCATCTTCAGCTGAAATGCGACTAAAACGTCGCAGGACACAAGGTAATGGACAAAATAAGGTTGCCAAAAAATCCTCTATCTAAAACTCAAAAATGTATATAGAGTAATACAATCAGCTCACTGACAGTCTAACATAAGGCCATAAAGTCCCATAGCTTGACCCCTGAGTCGGGGAAAGTGTGAATGAGAAATAGGACATCCTCAATAAAATTTGGGGTACAAACTGTACCCAATAGAACTATAAAAGGCTCCTTCTTTTTGGCGCCATTGAATGGAGCTTGCTCTCAGCGTGTATATCGGTCATGTGGCGGCTGATGTCTGTGTAAGCTTTCGAATAATTTGTGAATGAAATACATAAATTAGAACTTAAGTATTGTACCTTATTTTTCAATAAAAACGATTGTTTATATGTCTTGTCCTAAATAAGCAAATGTTCCATTCCTGAACCCGTTAGTTTCCAGTTTCGAGGGTCCCATAAAACGCTTACAACTTACGTAGGATGATACTACTTATCATCTCGCTCGACTCGTCTCAGTGCCTTTTTTCATTCTCAGTTCAGCACAGAAATATTTTTTAATAAAAAATAAAACTGACCGTTTAAATAATTCAACATCGGGTCAAACTTCACAACGTCATCTTAAAAGGTGGTGGCAACGTTGACTCATATTGTTATTTCATTATAAATGCACAAAATGTCTTAATTAAATGATCGGAACCGGCATAATAACTCAGAAAAAATACACAGCCTCCAACTCCGGTTGTCGTCTCTCTCTTTCACTCGTACGCAATATCATGCTCCATCTCCTTCATCGCCAGACGAACTTGTAAATTGTTCTTTTTACGCTAAGCCCGCAACGAAAGGTCTTATGCATGTTGAATTATTACGAATTTAATCTTTATCGCTATTAATTTAAAATCGATTTTTATTATAATATTTTTCTTTTCCTACTTTTGGTAGTTAACGACGATGATCAAGTTATCTCGCTCAGACAAAACAAAATACAGCAGAAGTCCTTTGAGCTTTCGAGTTTAGTTGCTTTACCGCGATTGCTTTTTGTATCCCTGTCCCTTTTCTCTGGCCATTTCATTCGTAACCAAACGGGTTTGATTCTGAAATCCTTAAAGATTCTGTTTTTAACTAAAAATGGACTTTGTTTTCATGTTTTTAAGGCGAACTTTCGTGTGGAAGTCGCTGGAAAATGTAAAGTTTAATACGTTCTCGTGAAGATGTTACTGTCACATTCTACGATGCGATATGTGGTGTTTTTATTGTGAGTGCATTAAGACATGCATTGCACTCAGTTTGGTTACTGGAGACCAGTTCGGGTAACTAATGCATGATTCATACGGAACCTATTGGGAGTGACGCGATTTCACGCACGCACTTGACAGAAACATTCTTTTGTAAGTGATAGTATGTGATGTTTAGTACTTTTAGTGCTTTTCTTTTATTGAATAACGTTGAGTACTTGACGATGGTCGTCGACGTAGCATTGCGTTTATTCTCTTTCTTGACTTGAAGATCACAAAGAGAGCTGTTACTCTAGGGGAACGATTGAATTAATAACATCCTTTCTGATTCATTGTAATCTACAGTACAGTATTATTATTCAATTCTGTGTGTACGTATTATAGTTTAGTTAAATTAACCCTTTCACCGTCCCGTGAGCCACATATGAACATTTCCATTGTTTAACTATTGTGTCTTCTGACGGGACAGGGAAGGTGTTAAGATAAGGATAATGAAAGGCAATCGATCCATGTAAAATACGGTATTCAGCTGAATCCGGTAAGACTGGAATCCAACCCCAACATAACTTGAGAAAAGGTGGCTCGAATGATAAATGATAATGAAATCTTTCCTACAAAACCCATACCTATCCTTTGTTTTCAGCTATTAAACTACAAAACTTTGTATTCAACCTTTAATAATTACATAATTGAATTATTGTAACAAATGATATGACTACTTAATACTACTCATTTTAATCACACGTGCTTTCAAGATCTCTGCAAGAGTTAACATAAACTACCTACGACATCTTAGCAAATCTTCATCTACAAGTACCATAAGATTATAATCTAGTCAATTTATCTTATTACCATTCTCAGGCGTGCATCAAGCATTTAAGCTATACTTCCATTGAACAAATGAACTCAGTAATTTCCGTACTGATGACTTGGCCACGAAAATCCTCATCTCTCAAATTTCATGTCACACCTAATTTGGCCCTTTCATTCCCAACCCCATTAGTGGGTTCAAACTCAAATAATTGAACTCCATCGTTATTTCTCTAAGTAGTTCAGTCCGTGTGTGATTAAGGAATATTTCTATAGTTTCTGAGAACTATTGGATTGGTTGAGTCGTCAGCAGCTTGTCATCTCTTGGTAAACATTTGTGTAGTAGTCACTGGAGTAAACATACTGCCCTTAAGTATTTACGGACCACTCGACAAATAGATAATTATTTAGTCCGCTTCCACTCTGATATTGAATTTCAGTTTACTGAAATACATACATTTGTCGTGCTTTTTTGTAGTTATTTTATTTATTTTTAAGAATTCTAATTTCATTTAATTTTATTAAACGGTTAGAGGTTTTTTGTGTTTTTATAAAATAAATTAAAACAATAATATGAACACAAAAAATAAAACACAATTCTATTTTTATTTATTTTTATTGGACGAGTAAAACTTTTTCGTGTTTTTACTAAAATTTTGTGTGGCAAATGAACCTATTGCGTATTCATTGGACTTTTTTTAATAGAGCAAAGATAATTATACCATTTTTTTTCAATTAAGTCTTACTGTGACTGCACTGTTCATATTGGTCCTTATTCCTTTAATGTTGACGTATAAAAAGTTATTTTATTTTACAATATTTTTCTTATAAATATCATTTTGTGGAACTTTTTTTCAACGATAGTATATTTTTATTCGGGGGCTATTAATTTTCTCTTAACCTTCCTCGTTTCCTGAGTTTTATTTGGATAACTGTCATTTATTGGTCTATCAATCAAATTGATTGTTTTCTAAGGATAAACTTGAAATTACATAGCTAAATAACTATTTAATTTGTTTTTGTATACTTTTAACTAAGCATGTATTGAAATAATTTGTATCAATTTGTCTTAGAAAAAAATACTTATGTTATGAAAAATAAGTAGATTGAATCACAAATAAATTATGAACTTAGTTTGTATATACCTATACTCTTAAATATTTGCATTTATGACATTGGGGTAGGATAGGTTAAATATAACATTAGTTCCTTTGAAGTTATCCGTTTCAGTTCATTTTTTTTTACTTTTGGGGTACGTAGTAGTTACACCAAGAGGTTAAATCTGCTGGTTCAGTTTAAAACCTCATTCTTATGTTTCGTTTAATAGGTAACTATTGCCTAATTAGGTAGGTACCTACTTATTTGACTTTTACTGAGTCTGTATTCTGTGGTGTCTTGCTATCTTGGAGTATTTATCCTTTGAACCTGATACGTTATAATAACAAATTACTAGCTTCAGACATAGATGCAAAACAATCCAACTTCCGTGTCAAGAGGTTATAATTACATAATTAGCTAAGATCAGACCTCCCACACAACGTGATACCTAACCGTCGATGTTGATTCAATAAAAACCCTTAATCGTCGATGCAAATCCATGAATTATCATTGTTTATGTTAGTGCATCACTCAGCATAGCGCTAAGAAAATGCGATTAAGACATTATCTGGTTAGCACTATCCGCGCTAGAGCAGGACAGAGCACAAATACGCCCGCATATAATTTGTACGGAAATAACTTTCCGTGTGAGAGGGACGGCGCGATTGAAATGTCAGGTTCGACGGGCGCATAATCAGAAAAGTGTTGTCTCTTTCTCTCTAGACGTTTTACAATCGTTTATTGTCATGTTACTGTCTCGTTTCGACGGGCAAGATTGAGATGAAATCGCCGTCGGCGCGTTTCGTCCATGTCCACCCGCTATTAATATGCTATATCGGCCTGTACCGCAGCCGCGGCGGACGTCAGCCGCGTTATTTTTTATTTCGTGATTTTCTTTGACAATCGTTATTATTTTTCTAAATTAAAAACATTGACATTTTGTGCGAGGATTCGTGTGCGAGTGTATGATTTTATTTTTTACTGTTGTGACCAAAAAAATTGTTGATTTAACATTTGATTGACAAGTGAGCAAGTGTTGTGTCTGTATTTATTATTATGCGAATGGATTGCTTTTTCTACCGGCGATATAGTTTGACACGAGTTGACCTGACCAATTGAGATATCTGTAAGTAAACATTCATGCAAATTGATAAAAATAATAAAAAAAATTGGAAGTTTGACAAATAGTTGTAATTAGTGTTGATGCCGCGACATTTTTCTTGGGTACTTACTTCCTATTTTTAACTTTGCAAGTTGTTAGTTTCTGTGTAAGATTGGAACATGTGGCCAGAAGAGTTGGTACCTGACTTGAGAATGAAGGGGCTGACTTTTTGTATGTTTAAAAACAAAGAAGTGGCTGGGTCGGCGGGGAGTCGTCCGGTGTAGCAGTGCAGTCACGTTTAAGTCTTTCCCGGGAATTGCCGGGATTTTTATTTATCACCCGGCGACCGTCGAGTGTTGTTGCATTTTTTATTAATATGAGAAAATTTGTATTCCATGTTTAAGGGCCGTTTTCTGTGTAATGCGTCGGATGTAGGGATTACCATATTCCTGACTACATTGAACTATTAAAGTAGGATTATATTTGTAAATCCACTTGCTTATATTATATGCTATAAATATAAATGTTATGGATTATCTCGCCTGTATATCCCAAAAGTTTAGACAGAAGTGTATTGTTATTTTAGTGTTAGGTTACCCGTAGATGTTCTACCTATAAGACTAAGAAGGTAAGCTAATAGGTATCTAGGCCGAATAAAATCCAACGAAAGATGAGGGTAGACACAAATAGTAAGTTGCTTACCTACTCAACTAAGTTTTAAAAAAATCCTGTCTTTACTTCTTATAAATTACCTATGTTGTAAGTATCTTTTGAGTAGATGTACTGTAATAATAAAAGTAATACCTAGGTAGGTACCTATTGGCGCAATCATTTAAATCTGTCTTTCAAATGACAAAGAGGATTACCTACTCCTTACAATATGAACTTATAGTTACGTACTTACCTAATCCCTGTTTTTGATTTAACTACTAAAATAAAGGTTAAATTAAATGTTCTAATTAATATGGAACTCTTATACCTAAGTAAACCTTATGAAACCACATATTTTATTTTCTCAATAAAAGTTGTTACAATCTATACCTACTCAATGTTATAAAACTGAAGACTTTGTTTGTTTAGTTGAAAGCGCTATTTTGCCTATTTTCTTAAACGCGTTAATCTTAGGAACTAGTGATCCGATTTGAAAATTTCAATCAATGATAGGTAGATAGCCCAATATTTGAGGAAGGCTACTTTTTCTGTTAACCGACGCCCACACGAGCGGATCCGCTAGCAAAAACTAGTAATATAATAATATTCTAAAGGCTATTTTGTTTGAAATCGCTCATCTATGAAAATAGCAGTCGGAAATGGACAAATCTTTTTGCATTTGATAGCCCCATTCTCGAAGAAGGTTTTAGACAATACATAACCTTCGTTAACATCACGGATTTTCGTGCACAAGGTTGCAAGTTCGAAGCCACTACAGACACGTACCAATGTGACTTTTTCAAAGTTATATGCACTTGCTCAATTATTCTAAGAAATCATTGACAATCGGTTAAGGAAAACATCGTGAGGAAACATGGATTCCATATATTGGAATCTGAAATCACCAAACTGCAATGAGCAAGCGTGGTGATCAATTCTCGTTCCTTCTCTATATGAAAAAAGGCCAGTGCCTAGCAGTGGGACATGAATTTTAGGCCGGTATTTTCAGAACAGCTAAGCGAGTGAGACAGCATCACACAGCTAGTTACTCTATTGAAGTTAAAACGAATTTATTATGACTTATACATATTTGTTGAGTTAACTGAATCGTAAAGGGTTGTATGTTAGGAGTGTTAGAAGTACTGCTAGAACTGCGTTGGGAATACGCAAGTGATCCCGCAGCTCTGATTAAGGCAATGATGGGACCGGGGTGTTTTTGGTCGGCTAAAGTCCGACATATCCCCATGCCGTGTCCTCGGCGTAGGGAAGTCATAAGCTTTTGACTCCGCAAAAAAAAAGGAATATCAGAACTAGTAAGGACTGAAAAGAGAGAACAGTTACAAAGAAAAGGGTACAATATATCCATTGAAGATTGAAGTACGATTTAGGGTACCGGTAAATTTATATCAATATTTATGAGCACAATTAATTGACAAACCAAAGATAAACATACTACAGAAAACTGAAACTTTAAATTTTATGCTGATATTTTCACTGGAACAACAACTACTAGGTGTTTCGATAAACTGCCAGCAACTAAAAAATTTAAAATGTAGCTTGTTATAAAAGTCTAAAGATCATAATTTTTGGATGTTTGATACACAAAAATATAAGAATATCTTTCCATATTCTTATTATCATGTCATGCATTTCTCTCCTTTTATCTAAGAAGAATTTAATATTCTTTGTAAAATACGATATTCTAAATCCGGTAAGACTGGAAGCCGACATAGCTTGGAAAAAGGCTAGGCAGATAATAAGTTACTTACTTAACAAAATAACTTAAAAACTATTAAAGAAAACTTTCGAGCGAAATTACCGCTACAAGTAATACAAATAATTAATTACTTAAAAATATTCATTGTATAAACACCTCCGTTGTTATAAGACGCACAATTAACCTTAACTACAAAACCTGAAAACATTAAAATGTAAAATAGTAAAATTTCACCTTTAATAACTTCATTGCTTAGATTTCACGAAGACTGGCGGAGTTGCACGAGCGGACCCGAACCGCCCCGAACGACCGACCCGTCCCGATCACGACTAGCGAGATAGAGTAATGATTTGTTTGCTTACAATCGATTCTTTAGATGAGCTCTCGATACTAGAAATGCAAGATAGTAAATGATGTAATTGCTCTGGAATCACGAGCATATCCGATTAAAATACGATGTCGTAGCGTAGGAATGTCGTTCCTGAAGGGATCAACTTTACCCTTCTCCCTAAGTGGAGGATGGAGAATTAAAAACTATTTTTTTTGGAGGTACAATGACACAACTATCTATATCATCCTGAGTTGTTTATAGTCACGAACCCCAGACTTATATTCCATGAAAAAATCACAAGTATGATATTACCGGATGCGGGTTGCTTCAATATTTTAAGACATTCTCTTATGTTCACTTGAAGTTTGCAGCACTTATATTAAAGAAGCTCACACTATAACTTTCTTCATATTGAAATTCTGTTTTGTATTTTATGATAATGATTACTATAAAAGTGTGGTTAAACTCTTCAAAACAATAATTCTGTCACTGTCCAAAAGTCTTCATTAACGAAGTCCAAGTTGTATATTCCCAATATAATTACACCCGACTTGTATCTCTATACTATAAACCACGAATATTTCCATAATAGTTAACCAATAAGCTGAAACATTACGAACCATTATGAATTCCTTCGTGAGAGTCCGTAACAATTATTGGTATATCTATCGACTCACGCGCATCGGTCGACGACTTGTCCGATCGTTGTATCTCGAATCTCGTTGATTAAGCTATTACCAAAACTACACGTTTCCTCATCTAGTAATGCCCTGCGGCGCCGCTTGCGGTTTTTTCTTACTTATAAATCATATCCGTTATACGAAACTTCTATCATTTTGTATAGTTATTATTTTTTGTAATGGATGGATTTCTTCCTTTATGATTTGTGTTTAAGTAAATTGGTATGGTCGTAATTCTGATTGATTTTTACATTATTCATTATACTGTGTCCGATATCTCAAACGATGATTACTTGGTATACTGTGCATGTTTTTTCTATCATAGAATAGTATTATGATAAATGGATTATTATTAAATTCGAATAATAAAATGAGAATTCATTTAAATAAATATGTCATCAGTTTTAAGTACTGTGCGTTTTTTTAACAGTAGTTGTAATATTAGTTCACTTGTGTCGGTTTAAACATTTAGCGGTTAGCAAAACAATTTAATTTTGTAGCGACACTTAATCAAATTACCCAGTTTCAAAATTTTTCAAAACATTCCATAATTTATTAAACTGCTTCATCAAATCCAAATAACATTCATTGTTGTAACAAAGCTCTCTGTATCCTGTACCATTTTGCTATACCTTCGCTATCTTAGCAACCTTATCTCACAGATATCATCTTAAAACGCCAACTTACATATTTATTATCTATAGAGACAATAAACTCAATATGTTCTCGGACTCCTGGAGTTACTTCGGACTTACTGCTTTGTACTTATCTTAGTATTTTATTCATTGTCATAATCTGCGCTCGAGTTTTCTGTTATAATAGTTATAATGTTTTCTGCTTCTGTTATATTATTGATTATACTGTTCTATTGATTTTTATGTGAAATTTATTTTAAATAAATTAGTTTTTTTGTTTTATTTTGTGGATTTCTTACACGTTCAACTCTCAGCCAAGGAATTAGTTTTGTGTTATGAGTGTGTTCCGTTTTTTATTACTAAAAACATAACCCTCAACGCGCAATCGGATAAAAAAGATTTCAAGATATTCAATTGAAAATGTTACAATAATTTATTACTTAATAGAATTTTATTAAATCTCTGTCGTTAAGTATTAGATAAGTTGACTTGGCATTTATGTATCCTTTCTTATTTCTTTTCAGACAGATATATAATATCACAATCGGATTATCTAAAGATTCTCGTGTCACGGTGTTTGTAATTAAACTCCTCCGAAATGGCTCGACCGATTTTCGTGAAATGTTTCAGGTCAGCTGGTTTACTTATATTTGACTTTCTAACTTTATTTAGAGTAACCACATTTGGGAAATCAGTAGAAGACCAAAAAGGAAATTCTAGTATTCTACCGTTTCTCTTGCTTTCATTGATTATGGAAGAAATAATTTAAAATCATTTTAATCAAATAAAAGTCAGTATGTAAGGTAGGTCTAGCATTTTTTGTACCACAGTTCGAAGAAGTGCAATAAACCTGAACCGAGCCGCTGGTTGAAATAAAAAAAAAATGAGTAGTAATTTCGCTGATATCGTTAAGTCGTTTAGTTATTTGGCCCGGGCTATCTCAGGAACTGGTTGGGGCAAGCCGGGTCAAGCGCGGTCACGGCCTAAGATGAAGACATTCGGGTTCTGGAGTAAAGATGGGATGGAGTCGCGCGTTTTTATTGTGATTATTTTGTTTTATTTTTTTTTTGTTGATTTTTAATATTTTTTTACACCCTGTTGGTCTGGAGGTCGTGTTAGAGTTTTTGTGTATAAGTAATCATTTAATGCTTAAGTTGATACCTACAGATATTTTAAATGATATGACATGACTGCTTATAATTTTAAAAACTAACTTTTTATTCATATATTTAACCTACTTAAAACAATTGAAAAAAAAAAAGACTTTTTTGCGGTTATAACGTTGAACATTATAAAATAATTACTTTGAAGGCGATGTACATTTTTATTTCCCATACAGCATAACTTAATTCGAAAGAGAAAAAACACTAATAACAAAATAAAATATAAGTAGTTGTAGAGAATTTTAATATACCTACGCCAATTTACACCTTTGTTAATACAATATTGACGGACAACTCAACGCTAATTGTAACACAAAGTTTATTTATTTTACACATAATTTAACTGTGTTTACTGTTTATTGATTAGTACTAATTGCCTAACAGTAACTCACACATTTCACCGTCATAATATAATATCAAATAAACATAAGTCTTGTAAATCAACGCCACTATCAACTGGCAATTTTATTATTTAATTAGCGTGTCTCTAAGAAACTTTAATAAACCTGCCTTTTGATTTGATTGATAGCGAACAAATAAACTAACCTTTATTTTTAATTAACAAAGAAATTTGTATTGAAAAAAAAATAAGCTTTTGTGACCGTTATGTATGTTGAAAAATGTGTAGCCTCTCTAGTTTTAGGAATCCGTATCCATAGGGTCAAATAGGACCCTATTATATACTAAGACTCTGCCGTCCGTCCGACGGTCCGTCTGTCATCAGGATGTATGTCATGAAACATTGTAGTTATACAGTTGAAATTTTCACAGATGATGTATTTCTGTTCCCGCTGTATCAACAAATAATAAAAAACAGGAAAAAAATAAAAATTTAAAGGGCTCCCATACAACAAACGTGATATATTTGACGTTTTTAAAAATAATGTAATATGTACGGAACCCCTCGTGCAAGACTCAGACTCGCACTTGGTTGGTTTTTTTTTTGTAAATGTGGGCGTAGTTACACATAGTCTGTTCAAACATAACGAATCGGAAACACTTGAGTTCAACAAACATTTGATCACACAGTTCTGATCATCGTAAGGTAATATTAAATATTCAGCCAAATTGGATAATGCTTCTAAGCACGAAAATTACAGTTTAATTTATAAAAATATATCTCCGCAGATTTGTGAGGAATAAAAAAGATCTATTATCAAATCGAAGATTATAACAAACAATCAACCCTAAAATACCGGGATGCCGATGCTGATCTTAATTTTATTGTACCCAACAAAATCTCCAAACAAAGTATTTAATCACAAAAATGGCGAATAATGACTACATTTGAGGATCACATCCCTGTTATTTACAATCAATCGGCTGCACAAGAGCGTGACACGACCAGAAAATACGACCACAAAATATTTGTACAGTCAGCGTCGTAATAAACACACAGAAGCGAAACGAATCACCGCGTTCACTAAATAAAAATTTCCGAAAGAACCCACAAAAAACGCGAGTAAAATGAGCGTCGAAAGAGCCATCTTCTGGGTAGAACTAATTGGCTTTCGTTGGTTTATACTTTAAAAAAGTTATTTGTTAAAGTTGTAACACTATTTTGATGTCCGAAGCGGGAACGTGAGGTTCAGGCAAAAAACTTTGGTACTGACCGCTATAGACTTGATGTACGGAACGAACAAATATTTTTTATTTAGTCGTATGATTGTGTTTTACATTAAAAATGAAAATGAAACATCATCAAAAAATTTTTTTTACATGTTACGGGGAAAAAAGGACTGATAGTCCGTTTTACATTATAACTGTAAAAGCGAGTATAATAATATCAATGATGATAACGATCAATTTTGACAACGGCTTTGCCAATATGTATTAACATTACAATAAAACTTGTCAACTGTCTGATGACCGATCTGTGGCGTGTGTCGGTCGAGGAATAAAGTTATAACTATCCCATGTTAGATATACTGGATACGGAGCGGTGCAGTTAGACAAAACACCTGTATTCTCCGCCTACCTACCCACTTATAAATATGTAACCCCCATTGTCCTCACAAAAGAGATCTATCCGAGGACTTGCTAACAAGGGATTTTTTGAGAAAAAAAAGTCGAGAGATCCGAATACGCACCAGATTTGTTGGCGAACAATGGGACCAAGAGACGGTCAGGTAGAATAAATTCCCATTGTTGACTACCATTAGGATTGTGAAGATTTTTAGGAGTAATAAAATTCGGTGAACGCAATTTTTTTATCGAACGTTTATACGCCCGGCTGTACTTCTATTTTTTTTATTCGAGAGCAATTTCTGACCGTAAAAATGTTTGGATAAATGATCTTTGAAATTGGATATCGATACATAACCATGATTGGTTAAAACGTAAAACATGAGTAAAAAAAGTATAAACACATGAAGAACACAACGCATTCACATCTTGATCAAATTCCGAATAATCAGCTATCGGAGTTATGGAAAAGGTTTCTCCCATGTCGCCGGACGGGCGACCGTTAAAATTAATGACATTTCTTTCACTACGGTCGAGAACAGTGTCGGTTACCTCGCTCCTTCTACCTGGCCGTTGATGTGTCTATTTAGACATCAAAATACACTTTTTTGTTCGTCTATATCTGTGAAACTAGTTCCCGAGACACAAAACATTCATTGTTGAGGTGCTTTTAATGATTTTCGGTACATTTGAGCGTTCTTGCTTTGGAATTCTGCGAACCCACGTGGTCTATTAGTAAAAAAAAGCGAAGGTGCGTTTCCTTCTGTCAAATGAGGTGTTATTTACGATCTTGACGCAAAACGTGAGCGTTTCAATGAAAATGATACTTTGAGGTGTTAAGTACGAGAAACGTTTCGTGAAATAAA
The DNA here is from genome assembly GCA_950381575.1 of Plusia festucae. Taxonomy (NCBI): domain Eukaryota; kingdom Metazoa; phylum Arthropoda; class Insecta; order Lepidoptera; family Noctuidae; genus Plusia; species Plusia festucae. The sequence continues at coordinate 4,083,972 of OX494456.1, read as the reverse complement.
CTAGACTTCTGAGTGACGTAGCATTCGACTTTAATGTTCCTTTCGTGTTTAAATAATAAGTTTTCGGGCTTATTTATTTTTATACTGTCTTCTTTTAGTAAAATTATTTCATCAACAATAGTCAAATATACCTCCATTTTAGGGTTAAGATGGTTGAGAAAATGTTTATTTCTTCTTATAAAATAAAAATTATTGGACTTCATTTTATTTATCAAGTACTTTATGTAGCACAATGCACCATTCTGTAGCACTATCATCCTCACCTGTCTTTGCTTAACTATTAAGCTCAGACTTAATATTATCTCGAAACGAACCGGAAATCATATAACTCACGTATTAAACAATCAAGCAATGCTGTGTATATAAGTATTATCTTATCAGGATGGACAGACAGACAGGATGCCCGCGTTAGCTCCCATCTGACTGACAGACGAATCCCGGAGCAAACACTTGTTAAAGAACAAATTAACTTGATTGTTTGATGTTATGATGGAATTTGATATGGGTTCACAATTGTCCAACGGCAGGACAGACGGGTATGTTGGTTTTTTTATTAGACAAATTGTATTGTGTATTTTTGCAATACCATTCTTGCTATGGGAGACTGTGTTACCCTGTAAAATGGGTTTGGAGTTAAGATAGGCAGTCGCTCCATGTACCTAAGATACGGTATTCAGGCAAATCCGGTAAGTGGTAGGCGACTCCACATAGCTTGGGAAAAGTCTAGACAGATAGTGATGCTATTTAATGCAATAGGCTAGAGTAATAGACATGTGTGAATATAGAACGAAACCTGCCCCCCTAGCCAAGTGACATTTCTACAAGCGTTGAAGGACTCAAATATAACGAACAAAAACGAGAATCGCTCAAATATATGGAAGTGACAGGTCTAAGTCACGTGACTTATCGACATCAAATGTCATTTCCATACATTTTATGTCATTTAATAAAAGCGTTTTCTATCTTCGTTAACGCTTGTAGAAAAGTCACTTGGCTAGGGGGGCAGTACAGAATAGTTTTAGGGGCTAAAGCTGTTGGTCAATTGAGTGCAAAATGATAATTCTACAGTGTTGCAAGCCATGTGGGGTTTACCTCTAGTCTAGGGGAAAGAGGTTAAAAATTTAAAATGAATTAAATCTACCTTTTGTTAATGCGAGATGATTAAATTTATGAATTACTAGTGACTTGGGCAGTTAGGCACTAATTGACAAGACTTTTTTATTAAAGATTTTTTGGGGGATTAAAATCTTAGTTTTCTCTCTGGTAGAGGTTGGTAGCATATATGAAATTCTGTGACGAAACAAAATAAACAACAGAATATCTCAAATGTTATTTATGTGGGTTCACAGTAATTGAATACTAACTTTATCTAAATCATTACACCTTTCAAGTATTTAGAAACTTGTTACTAAGAGTTTTAGTTATCTAGCAATAAATCAACACAGAATAAACTAGTATAAATTTGATATCCGTTTTGTCGGTCTGTTGGTCGCAACCTGATATTTTAATAGTAAGCAATGACTATAATTATCATACATTAATCCCATTATCGCGGATTGCGCGCTGATTCTAAGATAACATCTCATAGCGGACAGGAAGTATTCTCGTTTTGATCAAAGTATAGTTAAGCGCGGCTTATACATTAAACGTACACTAATGTATAGTTTTATCAATTAATTGCTCAATTTCTCTTAATTAATATTGTGTTAATGTTTGATGCTCTTTTATTTTTATTTTGTTTTTTTGTAAGTTACGTTATTCGTGTAGTAATTATTGAATTATATGACGTATGTTACTTAGATTAAGTGGGTTTACATCTTGACACGAGATTAAGGTTACTTGAAAGCTTATATTTTAAAAACGGACTCAGCCGGGTTTGCACGGGTATCATACAGAAATCTTCCTCTTGAACCACTCTATCCAATGGTGAAAACTATATGAAAATCGGTTCGGTTGTTTTTGTGCTTTTGTCTATCGCGTGTAGGCAGACAAATAGACAGACAGTCAAGGCGGGTAACTTTTTATTTTTATGTAAGATTTCATCGAAAATCCATATTCTTCGTTTACAGCCGGACTATAGATATCTTTATGCCTGAAATTTTCAAAATATCTGTTTTTTTGTTACCTACATTAAAAATATATCTTCACATTTCTAACTTAAAGCTAAAACTTAGTTTCCTACATAACAATCCAGTAGGCAACAGGCTACATTACCCTACCGTCTCAGGTGATAATGACAGTTTGCGCCGTCATTTAACATGGCGGTGCGAGCCACTGCGCATGCGCATCCCTCGCCCCAATATTGTTTCACTATGTTTGGACATTATTATCTTTAGTTGGTTTAGGCAGGTATTGGATTACTTTGCTAGTTTTTTTTTGTTACATTGTAAGTGTTTTAAAATTTGGTTGAATTTTGTTTATGGTTTGGTGATGGTTTTTATGAATAATTATTTTGTTCTCTGTATTAAACTTTATCCTTCATAGTTTCCAACCAAATACACCCCGGTCCCGTCTCTGCCTAGGCCGGAGTCGTGGGATCACTCTCGCATTCTCTGCTCGACTCCGGCTGAACCCTCACGGCACTTTTCACCTCAGATTCGAAAAAGCCGCCAACAAACTTACATAAACAAATAATTCTGTGAAGATCCTATCAGATATATCAATAAATCTAAGATCAATAAACACATACTAATAAAACAATATCTAGGATACCCCGTAAACGCAAAGTACTAATAAGCAGTTAACTTACAAAACCAGTTTGTACAAGAATGCGAGTGGGCGTTCGGTTCGATTCCCCGCTCGGACACTATTGTGACGTAATGCTATAGATTGGTTTGTTTACGGTAAAGTGGACCAGAGTTAGATAGAAGTTGTTTATTACCCGACTGAGGCAGAAGGAGTAGGTTTATTAGGGACAGTATTCTATAAGCGTGGACCGGATTTTTGGTTTATGTTCATTATGCTTGTTACAACATATTTTAGTTAAGTTTTTGTTAGCTGTATCGCAAGATATAGTTAACGCCTTAAAAAATGTATAACTTGTGTCATTAAGCTAAAAAAATACTTAATACTCTTGTTTAGTAAGTATGTAGGTAACTTAGACAACTTTATAAATTTTTATAACATATTTTTGTGTCCCGTCACTATTATTAACCCTATCCATTCATCAGCTGAGAATAGGCCCCCTTCAAGAAACAATAATTATATTTATTTAGTCTTAAAATAATTTCAACATAAACAAAAAAATAATAATAACTCAATCATACAAACTTATCATCTAAAACACAATCGATACTTAAAATCCAGCTAAATCGATATCTCCCCGCAATTAACCGTTCGCAATCAAAAACTAACATAAATATGGTGTCTGTGGGCAGTATTTTACGATTTAATATATAAGCTATAAACACAAAGGCAATAATTAATGCCCTGCCTTCGGCCCTACGGTAACGAGGCGAGAAGCAAGCCTCGTTTTGAACCCAAGTGGTCCACATAAAACTATCGAAGACTATTTTTATCTGGCGTAATTTACAGGGTTCAAAATGGCGGACAGTTCGAGTTAAAGGTGAAAACTTTGGTCCTTTGATACGCCGATGTTAGACGAAGTATAATAAAAGTTTTAATATAATTACACAGTACGAAAAGCCTTTCACAAAAACGTTAGTGTAAGTGTAAATGGAGTATTGAAAGTAGTTGAGTGCTTAATTTTAAATGTATCGAATCATATTTGCATCCACCAGACTGGATTTTATAGTATTTTCAAAATCCCAATGTATAAAAGCAGATGTAAATGTAATCCAGGTGCAACAGAGCTGTACTGCTGTATCATGCATGATAAACTGAAATATCAGTATACTATTGGAAACGTCACAAAAACTTTAATAATGTTCTAAACTCAATACACACGGGCTTGAGAGGGTTGTTAAAAAAAATCAACACTTGAAATCGTCAACTATTTGCTAATACGAAGCATTTCAGCAAATACAACAGATTAAACATATTTAATCCCAAATAGACGTTTGTTTGAACAAGTGGTCGCTACTCATCAGTGAAGAAAGGTGAATACGTCCCATTGTACTTTAGGACCATGGAAGGTAGATGACAGGTTAATAGTACTGCTAACAATAGGAAGCGAGGATTTGTGAAAATTATAACTTTTAATATTTGAATAGAAAGGTACTTAGAAATTGACGAGGGATCTTTCTTTCTTTTTTGGGATTCACGCGGCGAACTTTTTTGTTATATAATATAATACATACTTTTGTTAGAGTTGCTTAGGTCCTATTACTCAGATGTGTTGTTTGAAAGTTATTGGAAATTTAGATATTTTAATTTAAAATTGGCTTGATTTTAAAAAGATACTATTTGCCTCGAAAAGCTTTGCGTCGAATTAGTGTAAGGCAAAATTTTTAGATTATTTTAATCGTTACTCTAATATTCACACAACATCAATATATTCATTGAGAGGCTGAAACATAAAAACAAAATTACGTCTGAATCGAAAACCTCATCACCCCATCACCTTTTTGTGAAGTCGGTTAAAAATATAGAAAATAAAAGTCTGCCATTATACATTTTGTATTTAAATTACTAAATTTTTTATAGTCATAGGTTATATTTTAACAAATAATATATTATGAGAAGCGAAGTTTAAGTAACAACTTAAAGTTTGTAACTATTAAATAAGTGTCGAGTCATTTACAGTGGGTGTAGGCCGAGCACTAGATAGGCCAGTTGCGTTAGGCAATCAAATACAATATTAAGATAACAAAATTATATTGCTGTTACAAATCTGCGAGATAAGCGGCCATAGTTATGTTTTACAAGAAATATGGAGTAAGTTTCCTGCTCAATTGAACAATAGGTATTATTTTCCTTTCGTATAAGTATAAGTAAACTTTCGATAAATATATTTAAATAAGTCAATCAAAAGTATTATTATTCTTGTCTATGTTCTTTGGTACCTACAAATACCTCAAAAGCCTTTTGTTAAAGTTTGTCTTTGTGTGAACGTGCTTTGAGCTTTTTGTTTTATTTCAGAGATATACTCATAAACCTCAAGCAGTTGTTTACTAGGCAATGGCATGTTCCTTAAATTTTTTATATTGTAAAGACAGCGTGCTGCTGGGGAGTTTGTTGCGCCGTTTCTTCGGCTAGAGCACTTAGGAAGCGGTGGGGTGTGCAAATCAGGGTGTTGTCTGTGTTGATGACATTAAAAAATATTTTTTCATTTTTGTGGTTAGATTTATTCGTTATTTTACATCTTAATCGCTGGTATTATATAATTTGTTAAGTTTTTGTATACATTGACTAACCAACATCCACGCGGGCGAAGCTGCTGGCATCAGCTAGTGTTTCCATAAAGGCGTGAATATAATTTCACTTTGAAACATACAGCCGCAAAATCGATCAGTCACAAAACTATTCTTAGTCGTTTCAACTTCCTTTCCGTAAATAGTAATACTCAAATAAGCATCTTGAACTATGTTACACCTTCATATCAATTAGAGTTACACAACATACTGGGTAATGCGTCCATTTTAACTGGAACCCAGTTTAAATGACTACAACGTTTAAGTAAAGACCAACTTCTATTGGTTTAGGATCAGCTAAATCTAAATAGAAGAGTTTGCTCACAATATCTCACAGTAACACTAAAACTGATTCTCGGAACATGTTTTAAGTATATCCAATATTTACCGAGCGAGGCCGGGGGGCGTACAGTAGCTTATTGATATTATGGATTCTGGTTCTGGTCAATATTGGTTCAAACCAGTTTTTGACCGTATATGTAGGGTTGGTATATTCTAAGGATTAAAAAAAAAAGATTATATGCTTCGGTTAAGCTATTGTAATTGAGGATTATAATTGAATGGGTGACCTTTTTAAGCTAGTACACAGTACACGCTAAGCTATTGGTCATGTCAGTAGAATCGTTAGGAAATTCTTTAAGACTTTGTAATGTCAGGCGGCTGTTAAAAATTGTGGTTGAAATCATTATTTTAAATGCCAGATATAATTTGACATTTTATACATTGTTTACCAACTACTTGACACGTCAATTTGTAATCATTATTATTTAAGTTGTAGTAGTGTGTAGAAATAACTGAATATTGTTTTAAAGTGTATAATTTATTGAACTATAAAAGAAACATACCTGCTGTATCTATCTAGAAAAAGATGATCAGCAGAGATGACACGGTAAAATAAATATTGTTTCAAGTTAAACTCATGCACACCTATACAAATAGGGTTCCCACAAAATTAATGTCAACATAAAAATTCATTTTCTGAACCTACCGTATAATATCGCTGTGTATTAATCCATTGGGCGTTACACAAATAAGATGGGAAATAACTTGGATTCCAAGGTAGCAATGTAATGTAAATTTATGATATTCCCATCATCATAAAGTTTGCTCTACAAAAGCTCCTAGTCATACAGTTTGACGTAGGGTTGGCAGCAATATTTTTTTTGTAAAAAAATCAACATTTTACTCGTATTTTTTTTAAATAAGTACATACTTACGTAAGTTACTACGTGATTTATTTTTCACATGGATTTGGAATTAATATGTGATTTATTTAATAGAAATCAGTTATTGTCTTTTCCATAATTGATTGTTATTACACTCATCTTAAACCAATTACAATGAGAAAGTAGATGCATTAATTATCACTTAAAACTTTATTACAATGACGCAATATTGTTATCCATATTCTTTAAGCACTACTACCATATTTATAAGGAAATAGTAGTAGCCCTAGATGGGCGCGCGCACGCAGTAGTGTAAATATTGACGGTGGCAGTAAGCTGCGACGTCGCGTCACGGCGCATGCGTGCGTCAACATTTGCCGGCCGCATCGCGATCACGCTCCTATAATACTTTTATGAGATTTTAAAGGAATTGGAACGATATTTGTTTTAAACTTTCTACGTGTTTTTTATTTTAGTTTAGTTTCGAAATATCGAGATATATGCCGTCGGAAAGATGAAGACATTTATTAGGCGTAAATAGAACACTGAAAAGGACCAAATATGAAGAACAGTTGCATTTTATTTATCTGCCTAGCCTTTTCCTTCCAGGGGTCAGCTTTCATCCTTACCAACTTTACCTGAATACCGTATTTTGCATGGAGCGACTGCCTATCTGATCTTCACAACCAATTTTACTGGATAACACAGAATCTTGTAGGTTGTTAGAATTGTCGACATAAGAACACTGTAATGACATTTGGGACCAACATCAAACTTTTTACAACTGATTACAAATGTCACCCATCCATGGACCGACCGCGGCGAGCGCGGCTTAACCTTTTTTGCCGGTCAAACCGTACCTTGCATGCGTGCAAAGTTTGAAAACCAAAGGTTTAAATGTCAATATAAATTTTCACAGCACTATTAAAAAATAAATGAAGCAACCGTATTCACTGCACAGCCTCTAATGTCAGATGATGCAGAATGTCTTTCACATGATGGTTATTTGTCTGTCATTAACTAAACAATAAAATGGCTTACAACTAGCCACAAACAACTCTCATTCTCCTCTTGAACTAAATCACTTAAAATGCATAGGTAAAATTGTTAAAATTGCACTGGGCATTTATTCGTTTTTTTTATGAGATGATTATTCATCCTATGGCTACCTTAAAGCTAATATAGGCTCGTAATAATACGAAGTAAATTTAATATGGTGATAGCTTTCAATAAATTATGTACTTTCTTCTTTCCTTAGTACTTAATACCACACTAATAACTTTCTACGTCTATAAATCTAAGATCAAATTATCTAACTACATATTTTTACGTCCCTGTCTGTATGTTACAACTAACTTAACAGCAAACACATAATAATATTGCCGTTTAGATTCCAAACTATATAAATTGCAAACATAGTGGTAATTGCGCTTATTAAATTATAATAAAAGTCAATAAAGGCCGTATTATCGTAAGTTTATCGGCGCGTACGCATATGAGAGTAAGTATAAATAATGTTTGTATGTTTGTGTGTGCTGTGTCTGTCCGGTGATAAAGTCACCGCATGAGTCCGGCGCAAAGAGTTGTTATTTAAAGATATCGATGAAAAATAAATGATTGTAGAGAGATTGCATCTTATAATAAAAGTTTCCATACAGAGAGTTATGAATGGCGGAAAAAAATATGTATTATTTTCAAGATTTAGAAAAGCTTTCTCAAGACAGTTCTTATAGAAAAACTTATCAATAGAGATATAAGAATATTGCAAAATTATCATAAACGCCTAAAATGATAGCCAGAACATTACATAAAATAGTGAAATCATTATTTATTTGCTTAGTTCAAACACGACAATACACGAATATCGAAACCACTAGTGTAGTGCTCAAGTATCGATAAACGCTGGTCCTTACAATGATCGTTGGGCGTGGCCCTTCGAACCGCACAATACGAATCCCATGAATTGTATGACTTGTTTTGACGAATATGGTTATAAGACAAATACACACTTTGTTGAACAGTAAGCTTTATTGTGTGGAGCCTTACATAAGCAATCCATTTCAAAGCAAACTTTAAATTATGGCCATATTAGCTAAATAACTAACAATTTAGAGCCTGAATTAAATTATCTAATATCTCTTGTGTTAATCCAGGGTATCAGCTGTTTGAACGTGAAGAGGTGACAAACTTACACACACTCACAAACACAAACTTTCGCATTTATAATATTAGGGGAAGAGTGATACTATTGTTTCGAGAAAAGCATCTCATATTGCAGGTACAACACTTACTGACTGACTTATGGAATAGAAATTAAAGTTTATTTTATTTAAAAAAATGTTAGTGCCTTCCAATATATTGGATTGCAACGTCTCTCTCTCTCATCTAAACAAAAATACAAGTTAAAAATTTTTACTCAGACTTGTTGGTTCCTTAATACAATAAATTCTATCATTCTTACAAGACCCCAAACAATAAACTTTAAAAATAAAAAAGATTTCCCATTTCTACCCAAAGCTTTTACAATCTAGTGTTGTTCACGACAGTTATCGATAAACCAGAAAACCGAGACGTTCTCACAATAATGGCCGGGGCGTGGTACATACAGCCGCAAGAGAACAAACCAACACGAATATATTGTTATTATACGGGCATAAGACACGCGATCTACTAAAGTGCGGTACTACTCATTTAGGCTGTAGTAATTTTTTTTATCGTATTGTGATGTTTTGTAAACCCGGTAGCCGGGAATCTTTACAAATATTTAATAGAAGAAAATTATTATCGATGAAAGATTTGTTATTTTGTTTCCTATATTGAAGGTTACTTTATGTAAGCTATAATTTTACTGCAACCTTGTATTAAGATTGACGTTTTGACATTGTGAACTGTGTTCCTTGATGAATGCTAACGAGAAACTCCCCACATTTATAACAGTAATCGATCTAATTCTGTTCTAATTGCCTGTCTTAGTGAGCGTTGAGATAGCGCTCCATGATTGAGTAGTGGGCTAATCCGCTCAATCTAATCGCTTTATGCATTAAACTAAACGCTAAACATCAGATTTATGCATAGATAACACTTAAAAATCATCCATAAATTACTATTTTCTCTGAAATCAGACTTCCATTAATTGCTAACATTTCTAATCAAAATAACGTTTAATAAAAAATAATCTATCTCTTTTAAAAATGATAAATATGACACAGCACATATCGTGACTAAAACGACGCACCGTAACGCAACGCGCGCACTTTAATGATAGTGATGTGCCTCTCCCGGCTACATATAATTTAGTAAGGATTGAGTTATTAGTAGTGCCGTCTTGAGATACCAGCTTCGAGTGCTGGTTTAATGTGGTCGGGTTTTTTCGATGTCTTAATGTGATTTTGATACGGTCAGGCGGAAATTCAAGTATCGCGTTAGATTTGAACTCAATTAAGGCTTTTTTTATATAATTTTGTGACGCAATAAACGGATAAAAGTGTGTTATAATGTACGAGCATGGGGACATCTCTGTATAGTTATGGTTTTTAAAGGTATTTTTAAGTTTATGGCATGGATATCGTTTGTAAGCTAGTTTAATCATTGATAAACTTGTTTATCGTGTTGATTTAACTGAATAGCTCTTACCTGTGCAGCGTATATTATGTTTTGTGGACTGACCTTTCTTGCATGTTGAGTTCAAAGACCCCGTAAGTACTGGAGCAATTGAAATCATATTGCATCGCTTAATATAACGTTATTTTTGCTATTTCTGTTTTAACGTTGATTTTATCTTTCGGTGTTTAGCAATACAAATTTTAGTATATTTTTATTGCTTGTGTACAAAATGAGTGTCCTAAAACTTTTTTACTATCGATAATAAAGTGATGCTAAGTTTCAAAATTTTAAAGGTACTGAAAAAAGGTACAGATATTTTTTTCATTCTGTTTTCTATAGCACAACTGAAACATATATATAAGATTTGAATAGCAGTTTCTTGCGGTCAAAAGGTCAAAACTACACTAAAACATGTACCTTAACTGTTATCCTGAGCCCCATCAGATGCCATAGAAACCCATATAAGCTTACAACCAAAACAATCGACTTAATTAAGTGTCATGGCTGATTTTTTAACACAAATCGTCTTATTATTCCCTTTCGTCCTTCGAGTCGGATCGTGGGCGTTAGTTTGTCGCTTTCTTATGGTCTTATGGTCCCCATGAATTGATTAAGGCATTTTTTTTGGGATCCATTGTAGGGTAATCACTGCGTGTCTTTTATCGGGGTTAATGATCACGGATTAACATGTTCTGATGATGTGATGGGATGGTGATGACGAGACGAGTTTTTAACTGGTATTGGATAACAATTGTGTTGTTATGATGGGTTGTTTTCGAGAGATGTCGTCGGCTACAATAATAGTTGAAAAAAAAAATGTGTATGAATAATAAATGGTTCTAATTCTTTTTCTTCTAAATTAACTAATGTATAATAAGCCACCAGAGTTCAAAAGCAAAATAGATGCTATAATATAAATTATAATAAATTAAATAATATTTTTTGTGTAGCTTTTTTGAGACATGATTACGACAATAATCTACAAATGGAGGAAAATGACAAGAAATATTTGTACTAAGTAACTAATGACAATAAAATAAGTACAGTAATGTTTTCATTAAAATACTCTCAGTCATCCATACTAATATACATTACCTACATTTATTTATAGAAAACATAATACTTGGTACTTGTTAAACACTTATTAAAAGATAGACATAAAAAGTTTTCTTTACAAGATACTAAAGGACTCAACAGAAGTATGTAATCATAAACGCATTAATAGCATCGGAGTCTTATCAAGTGAAATGTAACTATATTTATATGTACTTAGAATACATATTCGAAATAACAATAGATCCTCTCCCGGGTGCCTATGCATTCCTTGTAACGGATGTTGGGTGATTAAGAAATAACTTATTATATAAAACCCAGACATGTTGTGCCCTGTCATGTTTAGTTTGTTAATTTAGAAGCCAACACTAATGACTAAGTGAGTTGCCTTTTCTTTATTGGGAAGTAATTCATTAATATTTTTACTTTGTGAGTCTCCAATTGAATAGTGAACATACGCCATTAAAATTCCTATCTCTTTGAGATCTCATTTAAGGGTTTTCTCATCTCTATTTACTGGAGTCATTTGGACATGAACGATGATATTGTGTACCGGTTGTTTACCTTTCAACTCGGGTCGTAAACGTCTCCTAGGGAAATTGGTAGCTCGTAAACTTGAGGCTATTCCTATCTTTAAACCAGACCTGTTCAGAGTACATGCGGCTACCAGACACATTATGCCTTGTACTCTAGGAACGATTAACTTGAAACTCACAACAAAGCTGAACGCGACAGTATCTGTTTAAGTGTTCCAAAATAAAACCCGAATCGTATCAGAAAGCAGGACCGCGAAACGAGTCCTAACGAACTTAAATTATAATTTTTTTATTCTTTTTCTATACTGGCAAGACAGCATGTCGGCGCACGAGTGTTGCTCGGGGCGATTTGGGGTTTTTTTTTCTCCCATACGAGTTGCGTTCGACCAAGCTTGTTCTTGCGGGTAATGGCTTCATTATACCACTCGGAATCTCGGGAAAGAAACTCGGGGGCCGTAAGCAAAAACCTGACGCGTAACCCGGCTAGAGCGAGACATTATTCTAATGTATGTATAACTACTTGTACATTTTCACCTGAGTACCTGGCACGATGTATTATTTATTATCTTGTAAATTAGTCTGAAAATATGCATTTTTTGTAGAAATATTTATTTTAAATTAAGATACTTACCTACTATTATTATTTACTTAAACTTATTACTACTTACTAGAATTGTTTTTAATTATAATTTTCAAATGCGCTCAAGGCTTCAAATTTTAACTCCAACTCCTCAGATTTTGTGCCTCCATAATGATACCCCTATCGAAATTGCTCCGGTAATCGTTTCTGAGTTATTACGCAATTACGTGTTCAGTTTCGTGTATTTTTAAACAGCTCTTGTGTTGCAATTTTGGTGGACGAGGTGATTCCGTGATCGTAACACGAATCCAAATTCCAGTGGCTTTTTAACAGGCAACATTAAATTTGATTGATATATTTGGTGGTGGATGGTAGAATTTGGAGCTTGGTGGTCAAAATGGGACAAACGATTAATGGAAAGTTTTATACTAACAACTGGAATTTCTGACAATGCTAATTATTAAATTAAAATTTTCCTTCATATTTCAAAAGTAAATTTTGTTTTGTGTATGTACCAAAGGACCAGGGGTGAATAGCAACATAAAATTATTAGATGATCACAAATTAAAATTTAATTGATATTGGAATTCAAATTTCAATCTTTGAATATTGATACGGTACTAATTAACGTATGAAAATGTCCTCACACTGTGTCCATCGCGGGGGTCCAATTGGGCCTTAATGACAGGTTGCCTCGTAAATTCGTTGAAGGATTGCCATCGGAATCATTTTAGTATCAGACTCGAAGCTCAACTTTTATTTTTGCGCCTTATAATTAGGCACAGCTTTCAGCGTTGCTTCGCTTTTGGTACTGAGAATCGATAAAAGTTATCATTAATGTGCTGTGAGGCGGGTTCAGTTAAAAGCTATTTAGAATTATGAGATAAAAATAATGTTACTGACTGCCAAATTAAAACACATTATGTTTTTTTATAAAAAAATCAAATCTGGTATTTATCAACCCTTCAATATTCTAAAAAAAAATAGGAAACAGAATGTTCGGCGGTTAATATTTCTAGAATCACAACATAAGAGATCAAATTTAACCAAACTATTAATTGTTGAGTAAATCGTTCAATCTTAGATAGGATACCATTACTCACAATCATGATTCAATTTCCAACCATTAATTACTATAACTCCTATAGAACTATTAATGTTTCAAGTTCACATATTAACAAAACGAATACATTTACTCTTGGCCACTAAAGACAGATTTTTATTGCAGATTACAGCGTAACTAACGACTGTTCACAGTCTTTTATTCTTAGCGAACAAAAACAACATTAATCTGAGCACAACGTGGTGTTTATCTCTATTCACCCATTGAAAAGGTGCAATAAATATAGTAGGCTCACGTCGAGCAATTGAAACGTACACTACTTAATAATCGCTGGCATGCAACGCCACTACACGACTGCGCTCGGTGTGGCCGGCTCGCAATACCCAACGATTTTATCGATACCAGAGAATTTTTAATTCCCATCACAGCTTTACCTATACCGATATCTCTTTTTGATCAAATCAAACATCGATTATCGATATTTGAATAGTTATTTTCCCATCACTATTGCGTTTGACGGGTGAGATGTGGTTTTAGAAATCCAATAGGTTGATTAGGCATGATTGTTGATCTTTCTTTTAATCATGTTTCTATTATAAAAACTTGTTAACCCGACTCTATTATGAAATCTATTCATATATGAAAATGTTTAACAATGATCCCATATTGATAAAAAATGAAAAGGAATAATATTCGTGACACTCCAGCATTTCTACTGAAAGCAGTAGAAATGCTGGAGTGTAGTATGAGCCATTTTAACTTTATGTTTGGATACGTTTAGGAAATTTCTTTGAATGTCGTATTTTTATTATTATAGAAAACTGTATTAAAATAATACTAAGCCAATGCCGTACATTACTGAACTCATAAAGAATAAGTTACTAGGCCACCGGATAAAAAGACCTCATTTAAAATCAGAACTAATAACAACTAGGCCGTTTCTGTCCTTAGTCATAAAAAAGAAAATCACGTCCAGAATGTCAATTTCAAATTTAGAATTCCGCGCTTGTGTCACTCTGAATGCAATTGATTCATTCGAATCGTCCGATTCATTCGATTATCGAATAACGTCACGTGTGGTCAGATCGTATGCATCGATATCTCGCGCGAATACCCTGGCTGACAACGCCATAGCTAGTTCGTTCCCGCCATATTTGCCTTGTCGAACGTAAAGATTTATAATATAAAGTGGGTACGTGTACTGAGCGCATATTGCGGTTTTATTAGTGGTGGGACTTGATTTAGTGTTTTGTAATTGAAGTACTAGTAGTGATGTAGAGGATTTTAATTACGCGATTAATTATTTATGTTGAAAAATATGTCTTATTACGATAGCGTTTCGATAAATGAATGTATAATTAATTTTGCTAGTGGCGATAGGATTAGATACATTTCTGTTTTAGCTAAATTTGCATGGAATCGTTGCAATAAAATTTATCACTTCACAACAGCACAAAAATTCATATACATCCCCATGCCTAGTACCTATTTTACTTGTTCCTTTTTTTTAAATAAGTACGGTCTACCTACTCCATTTCTTTTATTGTTAAATCTGAAACTGCCGTTTCAATTCTAAGTGCGGTCTACTTGCTTTTGCTAAAGTATTTCGCTTTCCTTAGATTAAGTAGCATTTTTATCCCCTAGTCCCTTGTCGTCTAGGCGCGATGTTACTGCTAGATGAAAGGATAACGTATCGAGTTCCTGCTAAGATCTTAATCGGCAGATGTATTAGCGCGGCCCTCGGCGCGGGCGCAAGTTACGAACGACTCACTTTGCTCATTGTGATAGGTATATTTAGTTCTTTTTTGTGTGGCTGTGATAAATATAATCTTTGTGAACATTTCAAAACCTGAATCTTGCATAAATGTAGTAAAATGATCTTAAAAGTTAAGTTTCCCAATCTTTTTTGAGTAATAGCTGAGTATACAGGAATTTCTAGGTAAAAAGAAGAACGAACATATTATGGTTTTGTAATTTTGCCCGACTAAAACCCGTTGTTTAATTAATTTCATCAATGTTAATTTACTTAACATAATCATACTAATATTGACTAAAACTAATAATAACTTATGTCCTATACTTTTTTCCCCAAGTGCTTTGGAAGTTATAATTTCTTTATTGGTGGAAAAAATATTTACAAACAAAACATATTGTTTTTTAAATAATTGAACAAACAAATAGTATATCCTATATATTTTCTAACAGATGTCTTCCCCAAGTGCCTATCTTTGGAAGTTATAATTTCGATATCGGATGAAAAAATATTAAAAACAAAAAATATTATTTTTTAAATAATTGAACAAACAATAATCTTGCGTAAGTTGGGATTAGGTACATTAGCACCCTCTACTAAGTGACTGGTGTAATATACGAATACATGTTCGTAACACCTGATGTGTCCCCGCTCTAAGCCAACCCCAGCTCGCTACACACGCATCCTTAAACACTTATAAAGCATTGTGTTGGCAGTTAATTAACTCTCGCAAGATTTATCACAGTCACTCGCGAGCATGTCACTCGTGATATAGTACCCACAACTGACCCAAACCGGTTGTTTCTCAAAATCGATTTCATATCGGGGTTAATTGATATATAGAATGATTAAAAAATCCTTTTAATTGAACGGTTTAATCGTTATAACTAACGATATCGATTAAAAATGTATCGAGTTTCGATTATCGATTTGATCGATTGGTTTTTATTTGTAATTATTGTTTTAGTTGGTTTTGCTAGATTTGCGGTTTGTTTTGTTGATGTTTAGTTATTTCTCTGTTTTCTCTGCCAGCTGTACACGTCTCTAGTAGCGATAATTGACGCACTAAGTAACGTGATTATTTTTGTTCCGTTTATGTTCAAAGTCGGCTTGTGTCAGCTGTACGTCCTATAAGACTTTTTAATTAGTAACATTTACAAATCTTAATTTTCTTTGAGAACTTTGATTTAATTATTTTTGTTTTCTTCGCTTTATATTTAACACGAATGTACAGCAACCAATAAAGTCTGTTTACCATTACTAGTATTCTTGTTGACCCCTCGTAGTGTAATGCAATGGGTGGGATTCAAATCCGCGACCACATGATCGCGAGCCCGATGCCCTAGCCATTAGGCTACCGCCGCTTCAAAGTCGAGTTAGTTAACAGACTAAAAAAAATCTCATTTTTTTTGAAGCCATGTAGAAAGAACATAGAAATACTACCAATTACCACCTAATTAGAGGTTAGGTGTAAACTAACATTAACTATACATAAAATCATCTCATTAACGGCGGACAAAACAAACACCTTCCAATTAACAGTTTATGTAGATGTAGTTTAAAATAAACTCCAAGAAATAGTTAGAATTTGACTTTGTAATAATTTAACAGAAACAATTGACTTTAAGAAAACTGTTATTTAACTGAACTATTAACATGGTTAGTGGTGTAATAGTTATTCAGTGTTGAAATGTCTAATGAGTTTTTTTTTTGTTTTTGTTTTGGGATATCTCACACACGGACATTCCGATCCCAAACTAGGCAGAGCCTGTGCTATGGTAACCAGACAACTGATAAACATACTTATATGTATATTTCTAAATACATGCATATTATAGATAAATAACACCCATACATAGAACAAAATTTTATGATCGAGCTCATCATACAAACATTTGTCCTGGGTGGGAATCGAACCCACGACCTCCGGCTTAGCAGTCAGGGTCACTAACCACTAGGCCAGTCAAATTATAGTATCATTATAAATATTCTTAGGGTATAATATCTAATCATAATTTGTGCACTGCACAATCTCGTTATGTGCAACTGTGCATAATTCGTAACTAACAAACTATCTCATGCTGCTTTTTTTCAATTTATAGAAGTTCAATAAATCAACAAACTGGCAATCACATTCATTGTAATAAATTATAATGTAGTTTTATCAATCACATGATGGATACATTAATAATATCTATCATTGTGAAGTAATTTTTCAATTGGAGTAGTGCCGAACTGCCGATGTATTCTGTTTATAAGTAAAAGCTATACTCAATACTTTATTTGCTTTGAGTTATAAAGCAGAAGAAATTCAAGAAGTAATAGTTTTGAAAATATATTATTTTATACCTTTGAGATTTAATTTCAAGAAAAATCTATCTTGTTTACGAACCAATTAGCAGTTTAGCTAATTGATCGGTGCACAAGTTTTATTTCGGAGGAAAATAAACTAAGGTAATGGTGATATCACTGGAATCTAGCAATAAGATTGACATTTGATAGTTTTTTTGAGCCTCACCAATGTGCAATGTGCAACACGCAAGCAACACAATTTCGAAGTATATCGTTAACAACAATTTAAAAGTGACACCACACTTAGCAAAAACTTATTTAATCACGACTCACATCCGTCTAGAGATTCGTCTTGATTGAGTCTTCACATTACAAAATAAGCAAATTCTTACATCAACCCACCATTTATAAACGAAAACCAACATTACATCAGTCAAAAACCATTCGAAAATACATAATCATTTGTTCCACGCAATAATCAACACGAGAAATTATTGACCGAAAAAAAAAAAAACAAAATGGGACTGTCAAAAAATCACCCCCTCATAAGGTAAGATGGCTTTATAAGGCCGGTGGTACACTGCGCGTTAAGGCGGGCGCACACCAAGCCCATCGGATAATTAAAGAGGCCAGTGGATGATAAATAACCGAGTGTCTGCGTTTTTACCGCAGATGTCATTATCTCAGCCGACTCTATCAGCCGTCACTCGATTACGCGGATACGTGTGGAGTTGATAAATCCCCCGGCTTAGATGTTGACTTTAGTGAATACGTTTTCGTTGTTTTATTTTGATGTCTTGTATGGGTATTTTACAGGTTTAGATAACGGTATAAAATTAAAGCTAGTAAATAGATTTGGAAATCAATAGTAGGTATAATATTCACTTACATTGTTATATTATTGCGCGTTTTTAAACTTGAAAAAAAGAAGTAAAAATTCACAAATTTATTATAAAAAGTACTGTATATTTACTTGTAATATATAAATAGATAACAACTGAAGGTGCGCTTTAACAGCTCTATACGATATCAGTCGCCATCCACAGTGTAGCCCATGAATAATCGAAAGGTCCAAGTTGATGAGAGCGCGTGAGAGCTTTTTTGTCTCAACCGGTGCACACCCTGTGGGGAAAAAATATCCGACAAATAATTATTATTGAGCGTAAAAAATGTCGCTTAATTGTGACCGTTGTATGCTCGTTAATTTTTAACGCGGATGACGTATGCGGTTAGTGTTTTGTTTTTTATTTAGCTGTCAAGTTTTAGAATGCCAGTTTTTTGTGTAACGAGCAATTTTTTTTAGTAAATTTCTTGACATGTGTATAACGTGAACATATTATAATTGTTCATTGCTTCTCCTTGAAAACAAGACTGAAGGTTATTGACGAAATACATGATTTTCATAAAATGACTACTCATATCCAAGGTTTTGGTAAATTATAATATAAATATCAAAAGCATAATTCCTCGAGTATTCACTGATGAAATCGAGAGATAAATATAGTAATCAGTGTTACGAGTAAAAACAATGAATTGCCGCCAAAAATGAATATTAAACACATATAACAGTCGCTCAGAAATGCCTCAAATATTATTAAAAAACACTATGTTTGGTGAAACAACTTTTGTGCACTTAATCAACGGGAATTGGTTGAGAGAAACGATATTATTTTTTAAGTTTGCATTCTGTAATAATTACACTTTTTAATGTTATTTTGCCTAGTATGTAATTATAAATACATTATTTTTGTTTGCAGATGGTTGTAACTGAATTTCAAGTGGTGAGTTTTTCTTTTATTCCTTAACGATGTTTTAATTATTCTGTTATTATTAGTCGTTATTAAGAAGCTGCCAATTAACACTTGTCTTAACGAATAGTAGTAATTACTAAATTATTGATTCCTTGTGGGTTTTATTGATTGAAACAGAAGTTTCATTGTTTGGCTTTTTATTAATGTTATATAGATACTTACCTATATTTAAAATATTTCCTCTAACTGAAATACAGAATAATATGCATGTATTTCTTTTCGTTAAAATTCGAATATGTGTGTATGTCGAATGTTGAATTAATTTTGTAGCTAGAAAAATATTTTCTATAATATGTTGCCAGTAAAACGCACAATTTAATACCTTAACGGTAGAATAAGTCTACGTATACCTGATATAATTATTTCGAAATAAAATTAAAATTAACAAAAACTTTGTCATATTTCAGTGTATCGTTTAACACGTTATTCTGATCATTTTGATTAATTATGATGGGTTTAAGACACGCACGCGTAGTCATAAATTCAAATTGTTAAGTATTTTAAAGAAAGTTATTTTTTTATTATATTTTTATTAATATTCAATACACGCAAGTTTAAAATTTCGTCATCTGCAAGACTGCCTTAACTGTTTTTGTTTATAAATAAAATAATAAATTATTTTTATATGTTTAAAGCGGCGGTAGCCTTATGGCTAAGGCATCGGATTTAGGATCATATTAATGGGCTGGTTGATTAGAAACTCACCCATTGCACTGCCTTCGTAAACGCATTCGTAACTTGTGCATTTAATTTAGCACGATTTTAACTAGAATACTAGTAATGTGCACCCCACATTGCTTCTAAGTTTTTAAAAATAAAATAATAATAAAAGAAAAATTGGACTTCAATATGCCCTCGATCATATACAGCAGTACGAGTACAAGTGACCTTAAAATTGTCACTCAATATTAATAATTGAGTCACGTAGTAACGATAGCCATAAGTGTTTATCGATAAATAACCTATTATTTTCACACAGGCCCATCAGTTTACGTTAAAGACTCTTAATTTATGGGTTGCTATGGTAACGGAACAGTTATTGTAACGCTATACTCGTAGGTGTGAGGGGTAGGCAGGTGTCCTCAAATACTTTTCAAGTTAATTTATTGTGTGGTCCGATATGAGTCTCTTTATGGTTTATTTTTAATTTAGTTGTTAAAATAAAATGTAAAGTTTTTTTCCGACAACCTTTACCCAATAACAGTTTGTGAAAAGTATACCTGAGCTAGGACGATATTAGTTAGAAGTGAAAAAAATATTTAAAGTAGCACAAATAAATTTTGTTTGTGTAACTAAGTGTTTTGTGCGTATTACACTAGTTAGTAGATTAGTTTAGTTTGGTATTTCTTTAATCCCGTCATGTAATTGACGCATATGCCGCCGTGGCGATTGGCCAATCAACAGAGTAGTAACGAGCTTAACATAATTTATAAGATTACCACCTTAAAAAATATACATACTTGTAAAACAAATTCAATAAAAAATTCAAACCCTTTTTTTACAAATTCGTAAGTAACAAAAACGAATGACAACTTAAATACAAACAAAAATGAGAGTAAGTTTTTACGCGTAAATATACAAAAGAATTCACCGTTTAATTATGTTCTAACAAAGAAGCAGCTTTCAATGAAATTGTTTCTTAAACCGATGGCAAAATGTATGGGTGATGGGTAAATTATCAAATAAATAAGGTAACCCCATGACGTCCAGATCAATTATGATCCTTGTTTGCGCTAATGGCAAATTGATTAATTAGTGATGAATGGTGACTGGCGCTTAGCTATCGAGTATACACCTGCTGCACCTCTGAAAGCCTGCCGTAGGTACTTGTTTTAAGTTTAGTTTTTATTTTTCGAAGTGTATGTCATCCGATGAGTAAACGACGGACAATTTGCGCACTGCACAAAAATGTGCGGGTTTTATCTTTTGGTTGCAACTGGCAAATTCAAAGCGGTAGCCTAATGGGTAGGGCGTCGAACTCGTAACACTAGCATTTAGCCTAGCACGAGGGGTTAACAAGAATACTTGCAATGTGCAATCCTCATTGCTAGTAAATTTGAAAAAAAAATGTTTGCTCAGCGCCCAATAATCGTTACTTGTCATGGGTAAAAAAAAACTTTCGAACATTATATAGGATACAAGCTGACTCCGCAACTCTGCTCGCGGTACCTAAATTTTTAGCAATAAATATAGCCTATGTTACTCAGGGTGTAGCTTTTCTAATGGTAAAATCGGCATAGTAGTTTTTGAGTTTATTCATTACAAACATGCTCATTGTTAGACAAGTCTGTAGATTAGCACTTTATTTTCCATATATTTTTATTTTTTGATTAGCAAATAAAAATATAAACAAAATAATAATATAAAAAATTGTGTGAAAAATGATATGAGAAAGAAAGAAGTAGATGCTGCGATGACTAGTTATAGAGATGAATACAAGTAAAATACGCATTGCGCCGACGCCATATAAATGGGATAAGGGCAGGAAGAAGAAGATTTTTATTAGAAAATAATTCAATGCATATTAAAAAACTAATGTATTTTATAAATGTTGGCATCGTTGTCAGTCTATTTAATCTATGACATCCAAATAGGGTGACAACAACATTTTCGAGACATTCTCATAAAATAAATTTTATATGAACCACATTTTTATATCTCTAAATCACGCCAAGATCTCTCGACTCAGGCTATAAAAGTTTTACTGGTTTTTTATATGTATAAGTAATATTAATAGAGTTATAATATTCGCGGAAACATAAACGTCATTTTACATGTTAATATGGTTTTATCGTCGATTAATTAAAACTAAAAAATCTGTATGAGCAAAAAATATCGTCATATTATTTTCTTATTTAGTCTGATTTTGTTAGAAAAAGGTCTTAAAGTAAATGTAACTGTATTTCAATTCAATTAAGGATGCAATTCCAATTTGAAAATTAATTAAGTTTTAACTTTTAATAAAGCTAAATATAAATATCTTATTTAATGAAGTTCTTTAATTATCTTTGCTGATTAAATAAATTAAATCAGGAAATAATATGTATATCTTACATTTTATTATTAAAATAATATAATTAAATTACGAACGGTTATTTGGTAACTTTATTAATAAACGTTTTAATATTTTAATACCGTGAAATAAGAAAATACATTTTATATTATTTTGTGTTTGCACTTTCGCAATATAATAAAAACGTGATTGTGACAAAAAAAATGAAAATACATATTTTTCTTTAAGTCAAGACAACTTTTGCCTCCCCAACTCCGAAACAGTAAAAAAAATGTTTTCTAAAACAAAGCACGCCAACAAGTAATACATTTGTTATTATAAATCTTTGTTTACATTCTCAAACTATAAAAGAAAGTTCACCAGACCAGTTTAACTCGACAAAAAGTATTTAAACCCAGTTTAATTTAGTAAACACACCGCTAAAGCATCATGTGCGTGACTTAAAGCCCTTCTTACATTGTAAGGTCCAGTATAGTGGAATTGTAAGTAAAAATACGCATTTGTATCGACTTTAGGGAAATTCATTACACTCTGGTTTTGCTAAAACAATACACGAATAAAAGTAATAGGTGCTTCTGTTGTGTTTGTATGTATTGTGTTGTTGAGGGTTGAATGCTCGCTTGTGGAAGTTGTTTTAAGGAAACACATTGTTGAAAGGCTTAATGTATGCTTGTAATGTGCCTGTAATATCGCTGCTTATAAGTGTTTTAGCCTGTTATGAATAAATATCATAGTACAGTATTGAAGGTTGTTAGGATTTGGAATCGACAATAAATATGTGTGGTTATCTACTATAAAAAAAACGAAGTCGTGATTGTTACAACACTTATAACTCGAGAAAGGGTGAACCGATTTTCATATTCCTTGATTTGTTGGATTCGCCTTAGTCCCGAATAGTAGAATTAATGTTAAATACAATCGAATATGTATAAATTTTTTTAGCACACGTGCTTGGTACTAATTTGTGTTGTTCGACTCTATCTGTAATTATATGTAACGCAGTATTAAATAATCCGTAAGACACTGAGAGTAAATTTTACCAAACTATTATTCCCCGAATGAGACTTATACTTCGGATGAATATTGATATCGAATAAGTTAAAAAAGTTTGGTTAAATCAGCCCTAAACAGTGAACCTATTGGACCTTCAAAGACAGCAAATTCCCCAATAAATGCGATTTAAATACAATTAGCATTAAAATGTAATTATTTCTTCTTACAAACAAGAACGATAAAGTCCTTTAGAAACAAATGAAATGTACAGAATAACAAGATAATGGATGTTCGCGTTGATCGAATGACGTCGTTGTTTATTGACGAGCCTTGGTTACGAGACGTCCAAACATTTGTAATATACATGTCCAACTATATTTAGATGGAGAGAATTCAATACGGTTATTGGAAACTGATGTTTATTAGCTGATGTACCGAGAATTGTATGTCAATTAAAGTCGAGAACGTTCGTATAATATTTATTTGTTGAAATAGCTGCTTAATGAATGAAGATTTTCGGGTAGTACCAATTTTAAGGGAGCAGCTTAGAAGCAGGAGATTTTAGCTAGAAAATAAGGTGATAACAATCGTACAATAATATTGTAGCAAACAACAATACAATTAATTAATAAAAATAAATGAAGGTAGAACGAGCAACATCCTATATCAAGAACAAATACCAAAATACCATTTCAGTTGGCCCGTGACCATGACACCTGCAAAAGCGTCGAAACTTCGGGAACTAAAATCAAAATAAACCGCGATAGAATCCGTTTAAAAGTAGTTTTATTTCAATGGTAACAATTGATTGAATGGGGATCTAGGAATGGCGTAGTTAGATGTAATCTCTCGAGAAGACAGCCAAATTTCGGAAAGCCCGAAGCATTTAGCAAATTTTATTGTTTAGTTACGTATAGCAATGAAGCAGTGGTAAACTAATCATAAAGTTTCCGGCTCCAATCCCAGCCATTGCATTTCCAACATGAAACCACTTGAACGTGTTAATGGAGTTTCTTGTCTATTCTTCTCCATAGGAATGACAATTTAGAACGTCACAACTACGTCTCGAAAGTGCCTGAAAAGGCCTACTTGAAATTAAAATATTTACATTTTGTACACAAACATTTTACGTGAGCCTACTTCGCTAATAAGCGTAAAAAGAAATCTAAGTCTTTAATAATATCTATCTACTGCGTTGTATAGCTCAGCCTATAGTTATTGTTGATTAGGGGACAAAATTTCTCTAAAAATTATTTAAATCATATATTTATGTATGCTAGAACATTGAGTAAGTTTAATACAGTGCCTTCAATATAATATATTTTATTACATTGTTTATGATATCAATTTCTGATGGAACTTTCCTCCTCCGGAAATATAAAGTAGTTTATTTTTTTCTCTTGATTGGGTCAGCCTTTTTTTCTATAGAATGTACAACAGTATTCAACAGTAGTTCAATATCTCGTGCAGGGACCACCAAAGCCCAGCATACACTTTTGTAATTGCAACATTGTAATACTTTTCACGGTAACGAGAACAGAAGGCCCAATTCCATATCCCTTATACGGCTGACATGCAGGCTGTTCCATATTCTTTGGAGCACCTCTCCTGTTGAAATATTCGGACTGAAGCGATTACTTGATGGCACATTATAATACATGTCAAACTTAAACCTGTAATTAGTCTCTTTTAAAGTTATCCTTGGATAACTTTGTATCGACTATTAAATGGTCGTTCCTTCTCTATATGGGAGGAGGTAGCGCAGTGAGAAATTTACAGGCCGATATTATGATGTAATAGCTGCGTCCGTAACTCAAAAGGAATACACGGAACCCATCATAGGATCACTTTGCTGTCCGTCTGTCTGTCTGTCTGTCCGTCAGTCAGCCTGTCAAGACCCTTGATTTCAGGAACGCGTTGAGATATCGAGTTGAAGAGTCCATGAGTTTGAAGCCACCATTAAGTCTCATGCTGTCTCCGTCACATTAACATCTAAAGTAGCGACAGATAGACATTTTGCGTTTCAGTATTTGTAGGTAAATCTTGAATCTGTGAAAAGATCAAACTTAAAGAAAGATAGGCCAGTTTATGCTGCAAGGTTGGTACAGCTCTCGCCAAACTTTATGGCCGCTCCGAACCTAGCCGCATTACGCTGCGCAGAACACAAAATCAGGTATCAGCGGGACGTAGCTGGGCGGGGAGGCAGGGCACGCCCGCGCGCGCTGTCTTCCACCCGCAAGCGTCCTCGCTTTCCGCGCGTTAGTGTAAGTGTATGAGTGTGTTAGAGAGTATGTAGTAGTATGAGTGTACCATGCGCAAGTTCGTACCGACGCGACGGTTACATTCAGAGCGGCCATAAAGATTGGCGAGTGCTGAACAATGCTTACTATGTAGATCCTGGTTTACAGGAGTTGCATTGACGGGTGCGTGTGGTGGGCTAGTCCTTTGACAGTCATTTGTCAAATTTCTCCTAAAATATTGTTTGATCCTAATTTAAAATATTAAAGTTTCATTCACTATTAGGCATTTACACATAATATCGTCATATTTCTTGCTATAAAAGGCATTCAGTCGGCCATTGCCATACAAACGGACGCAGAACATTTGTTTACGTTTTGTTAGTAATGCCAGTTTTTGTTTTAGCTATTTCGTTAACAATAACGATATTAGGTGTGGCTTGTTAAAAGTTTAATGGTTAAGTGGTCTGAGAAAATACGTTGGAATTATATGTGTTAATATTCCTTGTTGGTTTGAAATTTATTTATATATGTCGACAGTTTGGATGTACTGGAACAATATAATGTTATAAGTATGCATAACTGGAACAATATAATGTTATATAATTAGGAGAGCTTTTTGTTTATGTTGTACGCCTTTTTCGCCTTGGAGACCCCATTATATTTTAACTAGCTGTTGACAGCGATAGATATCCTGTGTTCTGACTTGAGATCCAAGCGTACATCATACCTTCCAAGTTTCATCATAATTAGTTCAGTAGTTTAGCCATAAAAGCCTCATGATGGACAGAGAGAGTGACTTTTATGATAGGTACGGAATAATTTTAGTATGAAGGTATAAGAGGTTTATAAAAGCTACGAAATATAATATAAAAGATATACCTAGGGTATTATGAGAAGAAAACCTAAATAGGTAGGTACATTAAAGTAAATTTTAAAATAAATATTTAAATTGAAATACAATTACAGTAATATTTCAAATACCTCATACCATTCCATTCCAATAATCCTTAACCCTCAAATAACTACGTGATACAACCTCAATAACCAACAAAATATTTCTTCAAACTACGCATATTTCACAATAGAAAAGCTAAAGGAACAAAATCGAATGTTTCCACAATGTCTAGTAGTCTGTACTGCGCTTGTGTTATTATAATCCAATAACAAATGGTTCAGGCCACGCTTTTATACAAAGAGCATGTGTGGGTTAAGGCGATGTTCTACAAAATAAATGAATAGATATTATATTTTCACGTTACGATATTTTTTGAGAGTTTACATTGTATGATCGTTGGTTTTAATTGTAAGAGGTATAATGACCAAATCTCATCCGAATTAAAAACAAATCCTGTACTGACTTATAGAGAAAAATATTTTGTCTTTAAACGTTCAATAAATTGTTGTAAATATATAATCTGAATCTCGGAAACGAGATCTAAACTATAAATCAGCGCTCGCAAACATATGGACAGAATGTTCTAGTGCTAAATACAGTAAACACAACTAAATTTACATAAAGTTTTAGTTTTATAAATATAATAAGCTATATTATTATAATAACTTCCGTGAGACGAATTCATAATTATTTAAGGATTCAACGGTTTACTCACGCGCATTCTCGGGAACGCCCGACTAGTTTCAGACTCAATAGGAGTCCTTAATCATGAGCTGACGCGGCGGCGGCGGTGTCGCGAGTCGAACCAGTTCGACTCGCGACACCGCCGCCGCCGCGTCGCGCTATTAAGTCTGAAACTAGTCGGGCGTTCCCGAGAATGCGCGTGAGTAAACCGTTGAATCCTTAAATAATTATAATAAGCTAGGTATTTAAAAAAAAACCCGTCCCTTTGAATACATATTTGATAAGAAAAACAAATTTTAACATACGCATTTAAAACTTCAAACCTATCCTAAAGCAACCACTTAAAGTAACAAGCTACATCTCACTTCGAGCATCCCCTTAATCAGGTAGTACCCGCTCGGTATGCGCGCGCGCAACCGCCAGAACGCATTTCTTAGAAACGAGATAAAAACCAGCGACACTCAATTTATTGTGCTTTTTAACTATTTACATACTTTTTGTACTTTGGTCATTTGTATAATGTTAAAGTCTATATATTATTGGATTATTACATTACATTTGACGTTGCAATTGGTAGGGTTTGAATATAATGCATACATTTGTCGCTCTCCGATGATATTGTAATACTCGTTGGTTTAACATAAGTTAATACTTTTAGAAATAGACGGGACTTGAATTTCACTGGATTTTAATAAGTATATACAAGTTGAAGGTACGTAATGAATCCATCTCGTATACTCGAAGTTCTAGCTTAAGTTCTTGGTTTCAAAGTTTCAAGGTTCGTCGAGTGGCGTACACACCGGTTTTGAAGGTGTAGCCAGGTCTAAGGTCCAGGGTTCGATCCAGCATCGGGCCAATGCAGCAAATCACTTTTCTACATTGTCTCGGGTACAGTGCTTGCGGTATCGTGTGCTTTAGTTACTTACTTTGGATTCAGAGCATGTGATGTTGTCCGTCCACATTTGTTTATAAAAAAAAACCCGTTTTAGATGTCTTAACGACTCTGATTGGTTCATAAAACACTGGCAACTAATCGCAGCGCTTAGCAAGGGGTTTGACAGGGTTAAACAAATATTTAGTTCATCACGAGCTTTTTAAAAAACGGGGGTGGGTAGCATACGTTTCGGTTCTGGAGGAAACTTCATTTTAAGTTGGAGTTAGAGGTGCTATCTCACCCAAATACTGAAACACGACTTAACTTTTGTTAAAAGCTTACTAGATTTTGTTCTCGAACTTTAATACCTTCTTATACCTCTTTCTACCGATATTGAAACTAACTCAAAGTGACAGGGGAACATAAGACTTAAGGGCAACTTAAATCTGATTGACATTTCAGTGGTTCTTAAGTTGTAAAATAAAAGTAGTTTTACAAGTTTTTCTTAACATCATCTCTAAGTTAAGTGTCGTTTAAGTATTCGGTTCTGGTATTATTAAAATGTCACAATAAAACTAAAATGATTATTCATCATCACGACATCTGTTCAGTAGGTAAACGGTAGGTAATGCGTGACCCAACCGAGATAAGAATCTTGGACCTTTGACCGGCAGCCGCATGTGACTTCAGACTCCACTGTCTTTCCTTATCTTCGTGGCCTCAAAAATGTATTTTTATTTTATTTATAGTGTATCTTTTTAACATACATTGATTATGACTATATGTTTGAAACAAGTAGCGTAGGTACTCTTCTTAAAGAGCATTTTTTGTTATTTTTAATACAGGATTAATTTTAAAGGAGTGCGTATATTCAACGAGATAATCAGGAGCATAGAACTGAACAACTTTTCCCACGAAACATAGATCAAAATCTTAATATTGAAAATCGTCGTTTCATACAAACATAAGTCACGTGACCTGTCACTTTGTATGAAAAGTTCAATTTCCATTTCAAGATTCTGACCTATGTGCCTTGGGGAAAGTTGTTCAGTTTTATATACCGGATTATCTCGTTAAATATACGCACTCCTTTTTAAATAATCCTGTATTATCTTTTGTTTTATCTGAAAATACTAAATGTTGATCAGTGTCATGTTATAGAGGTCCATGAATAAATAGATGACAAAAAATAATTAGGAAATATATTTGTAACAGATTTGGAAACCAACTACATTAATTTTATGATACCAAAATATAGCATTTAGAGTCTTATCAATAGGAAAAAAAAGTTATTATTAACCAGTATGATACGTTTTTCAGAATGTCACAAGACAATATTCAAACGTTCAATAAATTATCAAATATTCAAACTCTTTTTACATCAAAAAGAAGAACGCAATAAAACCAAATCTCCCATTTATTGTTTCTATAACACTAAACCGTTTGCGGTGAAACCGTTCCGATAGAATGTGAAATAAAAAGTATAGAGCAACCGCAAACTCAAGTGAGCGCACGCGCACGTAATTTGTATGGTTGTATGGAGTTTGTATGGGGTTTGTATGGTGCGGTTTCTGTTAAGCTTCACTGACACAATGCAAGTAATGGATCAAATGTGAACCCATTTGTCTGGAGCTATTCGTATGGACTTGAATACTTGTACGAATGTGCTTCGATTTTTGTGTAGAATTCATCGTTGAGTTTACTACAAGCTTAAGGAGGGCTCAGCCGTATACAATTTTAAAAGTAATCATACTTAAATAATCATTGTTTTCTGAGGTTTAACACGAATGAAAGATATTGAAACAAAAGTTCTATAATCTGCCCGTGACCTTGACACCTACGACCTTTGACAATGTACATTTCTACAATCGTTATCGCTGATCGAATCTCTCAAATTTTAGTGTATGAAATTGACAAGTCTAAGTCACGTGACGTATCGAAAATAAATGTCATTTTCATACATTGAATGTCATTTAAGCGATTTCTATCATCATTATCGCTTGTAGAAATGTACCTTACCTAAGGGGGCTTCAAGGAATTTGAGATGGCGGGAACTAAAATCAAAATAAACCGCGATAGAAGATTTATTCATATACTTGTATTATACCGTCTAATCCATAATATTTACAGTCTAAGTTCAAGCTATGACCCGTTTAACTACATAGATTAGATACTATCACTAAGGTTAATTATAATATTAGCAAGTGCTTAATTAAACCGTATTTATCTCCTAGTATTTTATTACTGGGTGGGATCAAATTATCTTAATAACTTTGACTCGAAGTTCATAATCAACAAATGCGTTTTCTCCATGGTGGCATAGGAACTTTTCCTGGTTTTTAGTTTAATAATATTTCTGATAAGCTGAGTAGCTGTCAGAAAATCCATAAATCAATTCCTGGCCTATAAATCAATACTTATATAGAACCTAATCAGTAGGTAGGGGGTATTTGGACACCAGATAATTCAAGAAAATTTTGGAATTTTCAGAACACTGGTAGGCGAAAATCAGGATGTCTGGCTGATTAAAAGTAACAATAATTTAATCGGTTTCGGAAAAGAGGTCGAAATGCTTTAAAAGAGCAGCATCCTTGTACCAAAGTTCATTTAAATCGGTTCAGTAGTTTAGGCGCGATTGCGTAACACACAGAAAATCAAAATTATCTACTTTCGCATTTATAATATTAAAAGTAAGGATTTCATACTTCAAAACCGGCATTAACTTCTTTGTATGTATTCTATGACGCACACAGTCATTCGAGCCAGTCAACAAATAATCACCACGCATCACAGGTAATTTGGAAATCACTAGACAATGAAATAAATGTATTTATCGTCACCACGGCCTGTCGTCTTGGTATGCGGACGATTTTGGATTCAAAACATCGATCTTTTTCGGTTCTTGATTCATAAATTGTGTAGCTTCATTACGAATGCTGGTTGTGTAATGAAATGATTGTAATGTGTGCTGTGTGTCGCGGATAATTTGGACGACGTGGTTACGTTTTTTTTAGTTGGCATTGTGTTTAACTAGGTTTTCGTTATCACCATCATCTTCATTGTTAGTATCTCTGACATCAAATTAATCCATCAATTTGATTCTTCCATAACAATTCCACTTCTTTCTGACTTCACACACTTTATGAAATTCTTCAGAGATATTCACCACTTTTGGGACTGCTACAAAATGTATAAACTTTTCTTCAATATCCATTTCCTCTTCTGCTGGAGGTAGTAAAGTTTCCATATGTTTTTCAAAATCGATTTCCCATTCTGCTGAAGATTCTAGTACATCACCGTCTTTAGGTAAAGCAACGTCATCTACAATCATTACCAACACTTGTTTTTAAATAACCTCTACTAGAAACTACTTCTAAACCAAGTTCTAGTTAAAACCATGAAAGTCACTCTCGGAAGTCGTAAATCTTATCAAAACCATCGCATCGCTGATCGGTATGTTAAAAGACTTCATCAATTTATTCACTGGGCCACCTCTATACCTTGCCTGAATGTAAACTTGTTTCCTTTACGTCATCAATTTTCTCCTTTCAACTAGACTTCATATGTTGAATCTCTAATTTATTTTCCGATACGAACGGAAATGATGAAAACGACAGAATTTAATGATAAGATCTGAGATTTGATAAGCCACTTGTTTAATCAAATGTATTCAGTGATGCCTTAAATTTTTCTTCTGTTTCAATAAATACTTCAAATAAATACTAATCCTAATGCCTCATCAAGAAATGAAAAACACTGAATAAGAGTTTCTTATCACATTTATTAACTCTGATCTAAGATGCGTCTCCATTTTCAAATCAGTAAATCTTTTAAATTTTGTGGACACATCAAGTTTCTCGAGTACCCTAGTTAAGTTCAAAGACATATTAATTACCATTAAGTACGTCTACCGTTCTGTAACCTCAACAGTTTCTGTTTGATTTGTCATGCTGTCCACAATAACCTGCATTGTTCAACTATTTAAAAGTACAGTCACAACACTCAGCATATATTCTATAAGTAGTGTTTTTGTAATTTCATATTTGTCAACATTGTTATGTATTTTTGTTTTAAAGTTGTATTGATGGTTCATGAACAAACTGATTGGTCATGCTGTGTTCAAGTTCGTTGCAGAATACTGATGGGTTTAACTATAAGGGCTGGCCTATTCCGTAGTTATGATAGGCAGTATTTCTGTATGTAAATTGTTGGTAGCTTTAAAGAAAAGTCCTATCATTATAGCCAGTGACAGTCAAGTATTTATTCTTTAATACAAGTGGCATATCCATGATCAGAAATCTTCTTTTCTATTATAATTTCATACAACGCTACAATAATTAATGATAGCTCAATCATTTTATGCTAGATAATCTTGTCCTCGCCTGTTCTTACGATTTGTATCTATATAACTGTAGATAATTTGTCGGAAAATAATATCTTGGTTTAAAATTGCTTTTCCTGATTTTAAATCAACAATATTCTTTTGTTTCATTGGTTTTATTCCGTGGTTCAAATCATCACTATCATCAATTTTCGCTCCAACTTTAAGACTTCAAATAATCAACATCTTTTCATCTGTTGAAGTAATAGCATGTTTATTTTGACTACTACTTTATTTTCAACCATTAAAATCATTGGAGTACTCACAGTTACTAAAAATAATTCTGTTAAACACTTTTTTATACTATGATGGATCTTGGCCAAGTCCGAATGTGTTATTTTTATTGATTCCCGTCTATATACCGGCGTTAAAACATTTATATCAGTTATTTATTTTTGTTGGAAATAGCTTTGAGTGTAGTTTGAATAATTTTGTCTTCGCTTTGAAGGTCTTGTTGTTAGCGAAATAGATTGAATGTTGGATGGTGATTCATAAGGTGGAAAATAAAGGTGTCAAGAGGGAATAGTTAATTAAAAAGAAATGTTTACTTATAAATAAAAATAAATCGGCAAATATGTTGCTAAGTTGTAAGTTACTTACGTAGTAACTAGTATCTAATCTGTGGCGTTATTCCGAAAGACTGCACCAAATTGGATAATTATTTTTTTATGTTCGTTATTAGTAAGTACCTATATTGTTACTAACACTATAAGTTTTGCTTTTTTACTTGCTTGATTATTGTCTGGACAAGGTTTGAAAGGAAGGTCGAGGTTAGAAAAAAATAAACAATTTTTTTAAATCTCATAATATGAAAAGTGAGTGAGTGAAAGAGACGAGAACACTTATAGATCACATGTTTTACGGGAACAGAACCTACTCACGCGGGTGAAACCGCTGGCCTCTGCTAGTGTTAGGTAAATTCTTGTCAGTAATATGCAGAAGTAAGTATTATTTTATGAAAGTGTGTTACAATCTGTTCTCTTTGTCAAGGCTTTAAAATATAATAATTATACATGATAAAATGTAAATAAAAATATTAATTTATGCCACATTTTATTCACAACTATCAAACGACCGTCAAAATCGTTTATCCGTTATTAATGTCAAAGAAACAACGTGTCATATCAAATACTGTTCCAAATCGAGTCCATTCTAAGTTTGCTTTAAAAGGATTAAAATTCATTCCCAATTTAGAAAAAAAGAAGTTAAATTTATAGTTCCAAAAAAACGACCATAAAAAAAGCCATAAACCGGCTAGTTCTACCGCCTATAAATCCAGAAAATGACTACCAATCAATGTGTAAAAATAAATTTATAATGTAAATAAATAAGTTTCACCTACAATTTTTATTGTCCAGCTTTATATTCAGAGCTGCCAGTTTTATTCCTCACTTCCTTCACCGTGGCGTGAATACGCTAACCAAACATAACCAAACAAGGATTTACAGCTACTAAAACCTAATTCCCCCTCTATTGTTACATAATCTTTGGTCAAATCTATTTTGGGGGCCGCACAGATAAGTTTGTAGACAGAGGCGTCAAGTCATTAAGTAGTCGACTGCGAAGAGCGATAAAAATTAGAAAACATAAATAAAGTTTTACTGTGAATGAACATAGTACCGAAATACGCGGTTGAAATAACATTGTTTTTATGTTTTGGTGTCTGGACAGGCTTATTTGAATGCAGTGCAAATGTAGCGGACGCTTAAGTGACACACGCAACGGTCAGTAACATGTTTAGCGCTTCTAGTAAACGTCTGTGGTGGACATCTGCGACATAAGGATAAGAACACATTATGATAAAACAATTGCGGTGTAAAAGCTGCAAAAATGTAACACCTTGAAACAATAATATGGTTTCACTATTCGACTGTATCTTTTTTTTGTGTTATAGGTATGCGATATGTACGGCAATTGTGGATCGATTTTTAGAACATTCTGTAATGGATCCATACTTCAGAGACCATATACGTTTAATCAAAATGAATAAATACAGTTATTTAGTTTTGAAATCAAAGTTATTAAAAAAGGTTACCAAGAATGTCTAAACGATATTCCGTACCTTATACTTTCGTGCAAATGCAATTTTTTTAATTAATTTTAGAAAGACAGAAAAGCATTTTTTTAAATGAAGAAAAAAGAACAAAAATCAAATAACAAACAGTATTTTTTTAAATAGAAATATGCGCTACATCTGTGTAATTAATTATTTTATAATAGATTTAATTCAAAATACTTCTACATTGTTTTATCTATTTATCGAACTATGTAGGATAAATAACTATTTATTACTTTTATCACTTTAATGGCTGATTTTTCAATTGCCAGATAACTTTTATTAGACGATTAAAATTTATGTTTGACAGGTTTTGTATGAAACAACCGTCAAAATTACAAACTTTTTCTTCGAATAAAGTTATCTGCGATTGAAAAATCAGCCCTATGTATTTTAGATCAAAGCTGCCAACCCTTTTTTAATTTTCTATCAAGTCTGAACTACGCCTGTCTGCATAAGCTATAAAAATACAATTATGTGTCTACTGTCTAACCAATTTCCGTATATCTAAAAGGAATAATGGAGTTTTTATAGCCTTTTCCTTTTTCGTCTTTCCAATTTTATCCAGACGCCTTGTACTTTACAACTGACTTAAAAAACATTTGAATGTTGGAATTCTGACTTCAAAGCACCTGACCACCAACTGATCACAATTAAAAAGATAAAACTGTGTAAATGTATTCATAACAGATAATTATGAAACTAAATATACTTTCTTCTCATAGTCTCTTGAAATTAAGCAGTAATCTTTGTATTTAAATGTTTTTATTTAAATAAAACATTAACAATACCATACAGACGTATTTATGAATATAATAAATTATAAACATGTATACGCGTCTATTCACTAGCCGAAGCGTAAAGTATGTGTTCCGTTGAAAGCTTTAAAAGCTAACATGATATTTTATCGCTAACAGGTTAATTTCATTCATAAATATGTATACTATAGATTTTACTTGAGTTACCCATGGTTATAATTTAGTGAGGAGCTCTGATGAAATTGTTTTGCTCTCTCAAAGTTTATTCTTTTCACGAAATTAATATTCAGTACAATATTGTGTCAAAAAAAAAACCTATAATATATGCTAAGTAAACACGTAGCTATGCATATCTGTGACCTTTATAGATTTAGAGGGTATTAAAAAAACAATGTGAACATAAACTGTCATTAACTTGCTCTTCATTTCTTCAAGAAGCTATCTTTAAGTCCATTATAAATACATTAAATCCATTCTCAACTAAACCACCAAAACTTTGACTATTCAAAACTAACTCCCGAACACTGAAACGCTAATTAACTTTAAGAAGTTCTTAAATGTCTATCTGTCGCTACTTTATACCTTAAAGTGACAGAGACAGCACGAGACCTAACTGGCTTCAAACTCATTGACATTTCGGTATTCACCCATAAATATATCTTCCAATCGCTATAGCATGTCTTTCGCTACACCACGAGCCTTGAACCCCGGACGTGCACGTAGCAGAGCTGACACCGGTCCGAAGGGCCTTATACGAAGCCGGCGTGGCGTTGAAACTCATTACAATTTATAGTTGTCTCCAAGCTGTGCCGAATGCTAACTCTTGATGAAAGGATTAGCCGCTTGTTGGCGGATTCCGAGGAGCTGTACGTGCTCCACGTGGATTAATATCCGCATATTAAAAAAAGGCTGTATATCTGACTATTGATAGGTAAACTGATAAAAAAATTAGTAGCAAAGGTGATGAAACGAAAGCGTTAAAAAGCTCAAAATATTTAAAGATTTGGTAAATTTTTTTGACACTATTTTTAAAATCTGTATTATTATGTCTATGTAGGTAGATCATATTTTGTGCATAGGTTAATAAGAATTAATAAATACCTACTTTAAAAAATGTTTAGGGTCATGTATTAAGGTGCTTGTATTTTAATATTACCCTGGAAATTCCACTGTTTTATTTTAGTTTCTTATTAATTTTAAATGCATGGGAATATAGAATTTTTCACTGTGACGCACGTGTTAACTCTTTCTTAGAGGCAATCGTAAACAGTAAAGCCCAGATTTTTTACCTGATTCTGTTGCAATAAATTAATTCTATTCTCAGGGTAATTATTCACTAAGTCTAAGCGGTTAAAGTGTTACGTGTATGGTTAAGAGAGACTTTTCTCTTTCGACTTACTATATTTTGAAGTAAAAAATCTGTTAAATGGCCTAAAAAGTTTATACTAACACTACTCGGTGAAACTAAGAACACAAAAGATTTAGCGACCCGGGATTCTTGAACTAGGAGAACTTGCACTTAGAGAATAGTCCCCCGGGATAGATCCTCAAATCCCTTCGGTATATTTATAAAAGGATCCAATCACAAGTGAAAATCGTACTTGAAGATTTAGACTTATAATTCCATTTAATTTACTGTAATCCAGTAGTTAGACGTCAACCATTTTACGAGCGTAATAAAAGGCCGCCTAACATTGCAGGTTTTAATGGAATATGTAGAAGACCTATAAAATTCTCAAGATGATCTAGAATCTAGCCGTAAACTTGCAATACACGAGAAATGAATTAAGATCTAAGTACGGTCTAAGTAAGGTCTAAGAAATCTATTTAAGTTGCGTTTATTGATTTAGGTACGGTAATATATGATTGTTTAATGTTCCGATTGTATTAATTACTAGCTGCTGCCCGCGACTTCGTCTGCATGGACTTCAGAATTGGGTCCAAAAAGAAATGAAAAATGTGAAAGTAATGAAAAATGGAATAAAATTTTCACCCGTGTTATACCGTGCGCTGTAATAGAGAAAAATATCAAATTTACAAGCTGTCTGCCCGCGGCTTAGCTCGTAAACAATTTTCAATTTTCCCTCGGGAACTACTTAGAGAATCGGTATAAAAGGTAGCCTATGTTCTTTTCCATGTCAAAGGCTACATGCATGCCAAATTCAAATTATTAGTTAAAAGTTTAAATTATTAATTAAAAGGAAAAGTGTCAGGAGGATAAATTTAAAGATATTTGGTGATTTTAATGCCTAGCGATTACATAAAAATCAAGTAAATATTTCTTTTAGTATTTATGAGCGATGATTACATGCAGTAACTAAGTAGAAAAATCTACAAGTTAGCTAAAAATACCACTACCAGCTATATTGCTTCTATGTCCGACCATTATTCACACGAAAATAGATGCTATCCTTACAACGGCCATAAATCAACAAAAATGTAACTACAATTCATACAACAATAAAAAACAAAAACAAATCTATCCGCAAATCGACAAGCAGTATCAATGTTATCAAACAAAAAATATTGCGACCATAGACAGGCCATCAATCTACAACGTCAATCAATAAATCAATCAACTCAGCATATCGCGGCCCACTGCTGGACCTAGGCCTCTCCCAAGTTGCCCCACAACACCCGGTCCTCAAAATTTATTATTTAGTCAACTCATCCCGCGGGATATGTTTCAGCGGGATCAGGTGACTAAAGAGCCTTAATTAACAAATGTTTTGTATTTAAATATTTTATTTTTCCTCTTTTGATGGCAATTTGGGGTGAGTTGTTGCGCGCCATTATTAACGCGTTTGCCCTAGTCACCACGCTGGGCACGTGGGACCTGGGTTTACTTTCAGTTCCTTAGGAGCACGCTGCTGTCTGTTTCCATGATTCTATAACCATTAGTATATATGTTATGTGAACTATATATGTTTTAAGATCTATAATTACCAATACCAAAAGCCCAATACCCCAATTGCGTAAGGGGGGCGTGGGGTTTGACGTTTCGTGAGCTCGCGTCATTCCCCCGCCGCATACGCACTCTACACCAGAGCTTTACGATGTGAGATTTTTTATTTGCCTAAATCTTTTAACTGTTAATCGTAACTTCTTAAAACGTAAAATAATCGATTGTGCATAAAATAACAGCCGCGACACTAAGAAATAAATGTTATTATCGTCGTACACCCACGTGTAGAGAATGGGAGGTTTTATTCTATAGAATCCCCACGGCAATCAACAACGTCCTTCACCATATTCAACTACAAATCGCAAGTGTACAGACGACCTGAACGCTCTCTAATAAGACAATTCGCGTTCAAAACACACTCAGAACGGCTGAGGCCATAATGATGAGTGTACCTATTGTCCCCTGACTTATAGCCAATGTCGACGCAATGAGTTCGTGAGGCGAGGCTCTAATAGCCGCTTATTACAAAGTTTGGAGCGGTTGCCCCGCATAATTGGGTATGCTGATTTGTTGCTGAATAATAATTAATCGTTTTATTAGTTTGTGTTTAGTGAAAATCAAGGTCTTCGTAAGGTTATCGTTTGTATTTGTTTTGATTGAAGTAGTGCAAGTTTGAGCTCATATTTTAAACTATTCGGATATTAAACATTGGTGGTTTTGGAAACTTGCATCAAATTAGGGCTAAAAAAAATTACTTTGCCAAGTTGCACTGTCCGTGGTTGCAAGCTGACTCTTTTTTGAAAGGCCTTAAGTTCACTTTAATCCCCGTTACGTTATTTTATTATCACTAGCTGTGCCCAGCAGTGTAACCGAGGATTAACTAGATATCTTTCAGGAATAGCCTATGTGTTAATCGAGAGTTTCAGTTAGCTCCATACCAAATTTCATCAAAATTGGTCTAGCCGTTTGAGCGTGAAAAGGTAGCAAATATACACCCACACTCATAAACTTTCGGTTTTATAATATTAGTGTGATGCAAAGCGATAGCTTAAATATTAATAGTTCGTAATAAAATAAAAATATTATTAAAAACTACACCAAAGTATTTGACCAATGAGTTACAAAAATTGAAATCTACATTAATGTGTATAAATGTAGAAATAACAGACTTAAATTTCACAAAAGTACAAAATTCTGGGTAAACAATTATAATTGTTTTGGATATAGAAACCAAACGACTAAATCAATATTGATGTAATTTACAGGGAATCACCTGTGAGCTCTATCGATGACAAAATGTTAACGAATATAGCGCGTTACAAACATAGAAAAAAACATTCATTCATTCGAATGGAACCTTCTCTTGAAGTCAGTTACAAATCTTCAGAATTACGTACGAAAAACTATTTTTTATAATAATATCATAATAATATGTTAACGTAAGATATATTTGAATCAATGTCCAAAAAATGATTCATATTATTTTGTATTTCATAGAACCATTACTAAGTATTACCGCTAAATAATATATCGTTAAGCTACCCTCTAATAACATTCATTCCTACCGACACGTGCAAACTTTTTGCATACAACGTCTTATTTGCATTGATAAAATGCAATCATATACTGCATATGATGATCATGTAAGCTGTTTGGTCCATGATATCATCGACGAACATGGTCTAAGATATTACGAAGTTCCATTGTAGTCTGTATAAAGATTTTTTTTATTCATTGCTAGGTAAGGCGGGTTACACACAGAAGGATTATTGTTATCGTACCTTTTGTTATTGAACGATTTTACGTCAATCAACGTGAAGGCTTACACCCTCTTTCGGAAAAGCACGTTCTCTTTAGTCTCTTCGTCGAGAGTTTATACTCTAAATTAAATACAATGTGTATCAAAATAGACGCATAACTTTAAGGAATCAATATTCTCATCATTATAGACCAAAAAACAACTGCCAACATATTTGTGAGCGCATAACTCGACAAAGTGTGCTGGCCGATTTCTTTTCGTGATTTCGGGATTGACCCCATAGTAAAAGTTGTCCACGACGATGAGTAGGTAGGTACAATGTTTCCATAAGAAGTGTTGCGTTTCATCTTTTACATTTTGTATATGTTTACTAAATCTAAGTAAAAGTAATTAAAGAAGTAACAAAGTTTTCCGAATATCGGAAAATTTTGAAGAAAGACTTCTGATAAAATATCGCCGGCTTCTGAATTACGAATTTGACAATCTCTTAAACTGTACTGAAGCCACTCTAATCGTCACACGATTCGTTGATTAGTTTGAGAAGTTCTCAAATTGAAGTTCGAAATTCAGAAACCAGCTGTTTTTGTACATACAAAAATTAAAATAATTTAAAAACATTATTAAGTAACATCATGAGTTTAAGATCTTAAATCGAGATAACTTTGAGAAATTAATAAATTAATTTCAAAATTAAAAACCACTCTGTACATGATGATATCATAAATTGTAATCAGTAACTGTTTAATTATATTTTAATACGAACAAGAAGTGAGTAATCAAATTAATTTAAAATGTTATTAAAACATTGGCAACATTTCGTACAATGTGATTTACAAATACATTATTAAAAAAAAACGTTTCTACTAAGACTTTTATTTTATCACTTCAACCGGAACAAATAGAGTTGTCTAGACCTAGCTATTTATCGACATCGATAGTTAACAATAACTTTAATACCTACCACTTGATTCGTAAACTATCCAAGCCCAATAATAATTTTATATTATCTTAATAGGTAATTGCGATATATATATCAAATTAAACTCTTAACATCATAAACGTTTAGTTAATGACATTATACTAATCTAGATAAGGCAAATAACATAACCTTTCTTATCTTGAGTTCAGATATGCTAATAAAAACTAATCAGCATTAGTGTCAGATGTCAATTCAAAGGCAGGATTTAACTCCTTTTAAAAGAATTAAGAAGCATTCTGACCAACATATTCACTTGATTAAGGGTCTAGAATGATCGAAATGTAACTAAAAACACCATCGATCCAGTCCGGTTACTTTTCTGAGAAGGGCTCGGAACAATTCCACCGCTAAAAACAATTAAATCGTAATTAAGGGCCGTATTAAGAGGCGCGGCATGCGTCCGCGCATTGCCGCACTCATTTTAGGGGTAAGGATGTGAAAGTTTCGATAAAATTGTCAAATTTTTCTGATTTTACTTCTGACCTAAATGTGTTTTAGGATATCGTGTTTTTTAAGTATTCGTTAAAAGTGAATAAGTACCTAGTTTATTGACTTTTTCATAGAAATGATAATTATTTACTGACAGCTGTGATTACGATAAGGATATAGCATTGTATGTATTACATTAGAAAGTATGCCAAGTAAGGATTTGATATTAATAGCGTAGGCGTTACAATACAACTTTCACTGACCATTTTTAAATTATCGCGAAAGTTATGATTGATATAAAACCTCGAAATCACTTGACACTTTACAAAAACACAAAAAAGAGGAAAATCTACCATTAATCCGACGCATTCAAAATTCACGATTCGATTTTTGAATGGCCGATAAAAGTCGACACTCGAAACGCCCGCCAATTTTGCATGCATAAACATCG
This sequence comes from Plusia festucae, assembly GCA_950381575.1. Taxonomy (NCBI): domain Eukaryota; kingdom Metazoa; phylum Arthropoda; class Insecta; order Lepidoptera; family Noctuidae; genus Plusia; species Plusia festucae. Next base: position 4,042,386 of record OX494456.1, on the reverse strand, counting down.
TAAATCTCATTAAATGAAAATGAGTATCGATATATCGATATCGGGTTTTACGATCGATTCATTACTCGAGTATAACTCGTGGCCTTATTGAGGACAATGCTCAAGTCACGTCCCTAACAATCACATCTTCATTAATTACGGAAGGAATTTTTCCGATGGTAACGTACGTTATGTGGCGCGAGTGATGAGCTTTAGCGAAAAATAAAACATTTATCGACAAGAAAATCATGATATATGGCACTGGAATATAAAATACCAACTGCTTAAAATGGTATTATAAAGAGTAATGTAGCTATTATGTTAATTAATAAAGTTACACGTGTTCGTAATAATAAAATTACTGTAAATGAAAGTATTTTAATGCCCGCTACAAGAGACACCACACCCAATTTCCCCGTAAGTGATAATGACGACCCGCAACTTGTACAACTCTCTCAATTTGTCGCACGACTTTTTGTCTTTGCAACTTGTCGAGATTCAGTCGCAATTAAGACCGATTCCCAAGTCTAGGTAATTTTTAGGGTAATTAAGGACTGTTTAAGTCAACCAAATGAAGTCTTTATTGCTATGTAATTAATATAATTATTACATTAAAAAAGCTGTTTTGTTCGTTTGGAGTTAAAATTACGACAGATTTGGTTTTAATTGCATTTCTGTTATGTTATTTCGTGTTTACCAAAAACTAAAGACTCCTTAAATTTTCTGTAAAGATATTTTTGTGGATTTTTTATGTTACGCGTTTGAATTTTTCCAGATAACTATTAAAAGTTCATAAATCTTCTTGTCTAAAGGGAGTGCTTTTGTGTTAAATTGATAATTGTTTTCGAATTATGACGACAAAGACGTTAATAAACTGCAAAGTTCACAGTTTGTGTATTAGTCCAATGATAATAAAATGTACGTATTCCTGAATATGGTTTACATAATAAGAATTAAGACTAAGTTTTCGAAAACCCGGAATTCAAACAAACTAAAATGTATTGAAAACGCTAAGTCTAAAATTACGGAACACTCTTCGTAAGTGGTCAATTTTGGTATTTCTGACGTATAGCTTAGGGCTGTCATAACTTATCCCCATACCACTTCAAAACACATTTATTTCAAAACTAAGGCCAAGATTTGTAGCTTACAATAACAATAATAGAGATACAGTGAAATATTTTAAACCTCACACAGAAATGGAACATTAAAACCTTAACTGTAATCTTAATAATAATATAAGAATATGTTTTACTATTATGTGTGTACAAACGTTATTAAATAAATAAAAGTGTCAACAAGAAGAACAATTTTAACATAGTTGAAAATTTTAACGGTAAACAAGTTAGGGCTACCAATAAAGCAAGTAATCATTAAAAAAAAAAGAATCACACATATTTCCATGCAAATTTTAACCATAATGAACAAGCAAGCTCTATGTTAGAATCGTAATGATTCAGGTTTGAAGCAAGCAATGAGCTAGTGGTTAAACTCTCTGGTTTGATTAAAAATAACATGTTTCCTTCATTAGACTTACTGACAGAAATTGTTTTAGCCACCTTCTAATAAATTATAGGCGTCCAAAACAACATATAATTTATACTACAACATAAAGTTTACATGAAGAATTTGTTAAGGTATTAAATCGAATGGTAAAAAAAGTAACAAAGTTATTGGAAAAACAATAAATTAACCAAGTAACAACATCAAATTAACAAAACTCAACAAAACAATAAATGACTTAGCTAATTACACCAAAACTGAACGAATGCCAACAATAATGCAATTTAGTTATAAAATAGTCTAAACACGTACTTTAGTTGCCAACAACTTAATGCTGGCCGGGTAATTCGTCTCGCTCACTCGTAAAATGAAGACATAATAGAGGCAATTGAAGTAACAACACACAGACACGCAATCTTAACACGATCCCATTTACACTTTTTATTTGAACGTACAAAAACATTCTAATTTAGCGATTCCGATGCAGCTACCGAAGTTTTAGACGGAAATGTAATTAACAGTAATTATCTCTTTGTTACAGATGCAAGAAACTGAAGAATGGGACGAGATTTGGAGAGGACACGACGTTTAATAATTAACGATGCACAAGATTGTAATTTATAAGTACATAATGACGTTAATGATGAAGATGGACGTGATAAGGTTAGAGCTGACCTGACGAAAGATTTCGTAAACGGTGATCAAAGTAAAGTCGTGGTAGTGAACAGATTTTTTAAGTGTGATGAAGTGTTGACTGTCAGTGAAGGACTATGGTGTCTCAGTGCTAGGACTGTAAATAATGCCTGATCGGGAGTCGGTGGGAGGTCCTGGGAGTGCAGGCAGTGGTTTCCTACCACTTCAGTTCCCATCGGCGTTTGCGGCTTTCCATGCTTCGACCCCACCCGGCACTCCTACTTCAGCGATGCATCACGCTACCCATTATCATCATCATGCCCAGTAAGTGATAATTTTATATAGTCACTTATTTAAAAAATGTTTTATTCTCACAAGAGCGTCATTACAGGTTTTCACAACGAAATAAAAAGTTTACGCATCCCAAATTATATGCATTAACTTAAGTAATAAAGTTATTATTGGCAGTAATTTTTTAACAAATGCATCTTAATGTTTTATAATTGCGAGCTGTTGTATATCAACAACTGGAGCATTAGTTAATTCATATTTATTAACGTCGCAAATAATTAGTGTAAAGATGTAGGTAGGTTAATTTACACAACGCACTTAGTTCCATCAAGGTTTTATTGCCTCGCTTATCATAATCTAGCCTCTGAACGCGCGGCGGACCGCTCCGGTATCAGTCGAATCTATCTACATATGTAATTTTATTATGATTCGCTTGCGAGGCAAGTGTCCTTTAATATTACGATCGCTTCACGTTACCCGCTCGCTCCTAAACGCCAACCACGTTTATTGGTCAACTCCATAAAATAGAGTGGTTCATTAAACATTTTACTTGCTGCGAAACCTTTTTATTACATAATTGCGTGTGCCTTTTCAACTTAACTGTTCTTCAAAACATCGACTTTGTATTAAATTTTAATTAAAACTGTTTTTGCATTATCTGCAATAAAATTCATATTTGTTTCTTATACACCTTTATACATGCCTTCTGGTTTCCATTAGTATATTACCTTTATACTGAATTCACTAACTTTTTTACGTCTTATAAGGGAATTTATATCGGGAGCAGGTAGAAAACTTTTAGATTAGATTAGAGCCGGCGTATTAACTGTGGTTTACGGCCGGCCGACCATAAAACCCCCTCCAGGTGAGACAACGTGTTACTTAATGATAATTTATTGCAAAACATCGGACACCGAGCCGGTCAGATTTGACGACAGCATTAATCTTCTGTAACTGGGCGATATAAAAATGCTCTTGTAAACACTTAAAAAGGATCGATCGGCATCTGGATCTATGGGTTGACGAGTGACGGACAGGAAGTCGTCAAAGGAATTGAGACGTTTACAATCTTAGGTCGGACGGTAATAAAAGCAGGACGGTGCGTTTCAACAAATGAGTTACTCGCTGTGCTCAAAGGGTGCGTGATGTATGGCGGCGGCGGGCCGAGCCAGCCGACTGAGATGATTAATGCCTCAGCACCGAGCCTTAAGGCACGCCTCGACTATACCCTTACACCGCACTACGAAAAACTTTTAAAAGTTAATTTTACTTAGGAGTTATAACTTTATTGATGAATGTGACTTCTCTATGGTTTTACCATAGTGGTTGTGTATTAAAACCTCCTGTTGCGGTTTCCCACTATAAATTTTTGTGAGGATAGTGCTGAACCTAAACACGGGAAAACATGCTGAGTCGGCGCCGACTTTAATATTTAAAGGTTCGTGCAATAAACTCGTTATTCCCTACGTCTTATTTATATCGGTTATGTAACTCGTTATGGTGAATGTAAAATCGGGTATGAAATTGGTTGTATAAAGACGTCCGCTTTCTCGGAAGTCCAGTAATCCTTTATCCACGGTCCGTGGCGAAGGATTTCGTCGCCGGATGGGTGTACCCATTAACGACCGTTTCTCGGTGCCTCATTTAACCCGTTGCTGCGATAATTGCCACCACGTGTTTATTTCCAAGCGTTCTAATTATAACACTCACAATGGGTTGGACACGATCGGTTATTTTGGCTTCGTTCGCTCCGTCAAAGTCAATTTTGTCCAGCCACAAAAGAGGTGTTGCGAGTCGCCTGTCGTTTGATTCATTAACTGGAACCCTTTGAACTGATGTATAGGTATCGCGCCACTTCGCCTATTAATTCTGTTTCAACCTTTTTAGCTCCAGCTTGGTGCGCACCACGTGTCGTATTAGTTTGTCGTTTTGCATCATTGGCGTTGTTGCCACCATTCTTATTTGCTCTTCTTTTTCTTCTTACATTTATCTTGTGGCCATTCACTGCTTTGGCGTTCGTATCTAATTATACGTTGGAGACATTGTTTATTATTGCCGAGTTATCTAACGTCTGCGAGTCTAATGACTTTTGTGTTCTCGTTCGGTATGAGAATAATACTCTCTAGTAAAAACCTAGATTCCGTTAGGGTCCACTTATGTCGAAATTGTGTAGAAACTCGGGTTGCACATGTGTCGCCACAAAAGCTCACGGCCACAATAAAAGCGCCATTCAGTCGCCCGCATCCCACTCCGACCTCATTGTGAACGTCCTGGCTTCACAAATCATCAAAGAAAAAATCCATTATTATTGACGTAGAGACAAAGGCGTTATCGAATCGTGATTGGGCGTCGTGTGTGGTTCACTATTGTTCCGACGTGTAACACGAAATCCTCCGCCAATTAGATGCAATAACTCTATCATTTATATCAACGCTTATAAAGAGTGTAAGTTTTATCGAGACACGTGATATTTATTTAAATGTTCCGAGATGTTATGTCATCGATAGCCTTTTTTTTGTAATGTAAACATAGATATTTGTGTTCGATATCAATCTGATACGTTTGGGTTCTGTTAAGTCGTCAACTGTTTTGGTTCTTTCTTATATATGACATTTGACACAACTTGATCGTTATCATGTTCCAGATGAGTTTAGACCATAAGATCAGACATGACGATTTAAATTGAATATTCAAGAAAGTTTATTGTCAGAGGGGCCAACTTTGAGTTTCTCAGGTCTGTTTTATAGATGTAAACTATGATGATGTCGAAATTCAATTGAAAATAATAATTTATAGTTTTGTTAACTTGAAACACAGCAATATCCATACCATGGCATCCAGTCATTTTTCATTCAAGTCAAAGACACGTTTGTTTAAAGAAATGTAAAAACTGTCCGAAGTAATATTACCTCTCATACTAAATGATTTACTTGTTATGGACTACAGAAGTTTATTCTACTTGAGTTAAAACAAATATTAACGTCTTGAAACTAATTATTGGGCATTTTTTAATGAAAAAGAGATTTATTGCGACGTTGGAGTAACGAATACTGGGACTTAACGGGGACTTAAAAATGAAGTGACTCGCCCCTTTGTTGATCTCAAGACTTCCAAATAACTGTTCTCTGAAATATGGTTACGAATATTTGTGGTTAATAAACTTTGTAAAATACTGCTCTATGTACTTTTGACTAATGCTGACTTATACATCCATTATATTAACATCCAATCTCAGCGTTTGAAAAATAATTAATAGAATACACAAGAGCAAAACCTTGTTTAGATCAGACCAATCACCGATGATTCACATTGAGAAGATAAAAACGTTCCATTTTATTTTAAGTCTCCCGGAAGTGAAAAAATGGCACCCACAAAGCTAAATAACATAATTCTTTACATGCTAAAAGCCTTCCGTGTAACTTATCTTTTGAAACCGAACCATTTTTTTTGTCCAAGATTTTCGGAGTCCCTAAATTGACCAAAATGTTCCCCGATCGGTCAATCTCTATAAAAGCAGTTCCGGTCATAAATTGTCCCTCCACATCCCGTTTGACTGTCGTTATTGTCCTGACCACGCCCCGGGTATAAATAGTCCAGCTCCAGTCCTGGGAATAGGACTAAACGGGAAGTTTAATAACTCCTGAACTTCGATGTAACTAGTCTTTATTTCAGACTGAAATCGTAAAAGCTTTTATACAAAGCTAGTTTATTTTAACAGGAATCGAAATTAATGTTTAGACACCCGTAATCCATTCACAAGATGATGTCTTAAATATCGGAGAACATCTGTGTATTTTTGAGCATTCGCTCACAATTTACAAACAAATATGTATAAAGGTGCTTTGGCCATATATATAGGTTCTACCTTAAACTATTTTTAGACAATATTACCTAATGTCACGCAATAATTACATACAAACGTTATTTCTGCTCGAATGCCAAACAAATTCGGGTTAATCACTTATAACTCATCACTGGGCTTGTGACCTCCCACTTCGGTCTAAAAATACTCGCTGCTAATAACTATCTTCACTTATTGTAGGCAAATTTTGTCTGTCATACTTCGTAATACGTGCCACCGTATGAATATTTCATCAGCTTTAAATAGACTATGCGTTATCCTGTTTAAAAATGGTTAAATAATTAATTATGTAAGCAAGTGCTGTGGGTGGGGTTGTGGATGACTTGTGGACTGTCACTATCCATTCATTTATATCATAATTTATTAATAAATCATTTATTTATAAAGTCGATCGCTAATTTAAAGTGCTCACGAGTGGACGGATCTTTTTGATCTTACAAAAGGCAGTATAAGAAGAACAATTCTCAACTTAAAATCTCCCTAAAATCTAAGTTTATAAGAAAACAGTCGAAGCCTGTCGAAATTGGGCGTCAATGAAACTCATTTTTTAATTCCCAATAATCGCCATCTGGGCCATAAAAACGTTAATAACGATGGAGAACAAAAAAAGTGGGGTCATGCAACGTCGCGTGTGTACGGTAGCCAAACAATCGTGCGCAGACGCAGCTCCGCTCATTAAAATCTTAAGGTGCGCCTGTTGGGACAGATATGGAAATGTCTGGATAAACCAGGGATGATTTTGTTGCTGATGGATAAATTAAGGCTTTTATCTCATTTTGAAGATAATCAGGACATGTGATCAAGAAACTTTATTATAGTCTATTCATAAAATATGATGGTAACTTCATCGGTATTGTGTTGTAGGAGGATTTTTTTTAAGGTTATTGAAATAGAGGTGCATGTTTTCTAAGCTGCCTAGAAATCGTAAAAATATACCCACAAATTCATAGTTACAACAAAAATACGTCATAAATCAAACGACCAATAACTATAAATGTACACATGAACCAATAAACGTTTATTTTGCGTTTTATGGCCGTGCCACACACTCGACGAGTGGCATGGGAAGTAGCGAGGAAAGCAGGCAGAGACGTAGTGTGGCAACGTTACTCGTCATGCCGCACATTACGTCTCTGTCTGCTTTCCTCGCTACTTCCCATGCCACTCGTCGAGTGTGTGGCAGGCCCATAATACGTTGTTTTGTTATTTCATTATGTTGCGATTTTTAATGCGTCACGGCGACTGGGTCGACACAATCGCGCGTAAATCGGTCGCGCGGTATATTGTCGCGCGTCGATTAACGTCGTAATGGTTCTATGTTGGACCTTGAGGGGGTGTGAGGGACTTTAAATAGTCTGCTACCAATTTACCCGAGCAAGGTGGGCTGAAGGAATTATGAGCCTGTACTGCAACCGATACACTGGTAAGGAAAAAAATAACATAACATTCTATCGATATCGATACCGCTATTAGTGCTTAATTTAATTACCATTTAAATATGCTTTAAAAGAGAAGAAATGATATAAGACACGTATGTTTTTTTTCGGTAATCAAAGAATAGGGTCAGTAGAAAAACGCCTGACGGCATTCTATCATACAATTCGCTAACGTTGTGACATCACTAGCCCCCACTCCTGAACTTATTAAAAGCACTTCATCTTTTTCACTGTTTATAGTTTTCATAAAGAAGGAATACGTGTCAAATTGCTTTTTTATTATTAACTGGCAGACTAAAATACTGTATTGTAATATTTGTAATATATATTGAATTATATTAATTTCATTCAGATATCATTACGACATTTTCAACTTCGAAACATCGCGCTTGTGGGAATTAACACAATCGCTATGACAAAATTTTATTTCCGTCTTAATGCACGTTTAAATATATCAGCGAACCAAACATTTTATCTTGTACGTAATAAACGTAATGTTTTTATTTTTATGTAAGATAAATATTCTAAAACTGTAGAATAAAATGTGTAGTGAAACATGATACTAAATGAAAGAGCATTGGTTTGGAAACGTAGCACCTGTGATTGTGTTTACTGAAATAACAATGCACTGTGGATGAAAGTGGGCTAAGACATAAGCGGTAGCGGGGCGAGAATTTCATAACCATTTTTATCTGTAAAGAAACAGATAAATAGTAAAATTATATCAATATGGAACTTATTTTCAAATAAATTCCAGTTTATTAAAAATTTAATAATGATTTTAAATTTAATCTTTTTCCGACAAATTTGTTAAATACTCGCTACATTTTATATTTTGTATTGAGTTGAGTTATTTTTTTCAGTATCATTGACAGTCAAATAAAGGTCAGAAGGGGTGTAGTAAAAAGGCTTTTAATTTAAAACTTGAATATAGGGTCTCAAGTAGTCTAAACATAAATATTGCTTAAAACTGGTAAGACATCCGTTTTAAAATCAATAAATAAACAATCAAACGTAACTTCCATCCAAAAATAATTTAAAAAACATAAATAACAAACAAATGCATAAGCAGTTGTCACGAACATTTTGGCGATGCCCATACATAGAAAAACAAAATTAGTTTGTTAAAATATTTTATTTTTTTCAAATTGGAAGCTACAAATGTCCGAGAAATCAATAAAAATAAAACATGTTGATTACGATGGCACTTTGCTCCGGAGACAGTCATGTCTATATTTTATATCGCTGATATAAAGAAAATACCTACCAACGCTTACTTTTCTTTGGTTAACATCATAAAAATGTTATGCCTTATTTTCGTGTTTTAAGTTTTGAGCGAAAGCGATTTAAGCAACTAATTTATTTAATGAGAAGTTTTCTTTAAGGATTTAAGGAGGAACTAACTATATTAATCTGAAAATAGTACTGACTTTTAACTTTGCTAAAGATTACACAAAAGTTTAGACTATCCGCCGTCGTCTGATAAACGGTGGCCAATTTTTCGTTGGAGAAAAACAGAACGTTATGACTTCAACACACATATCCTACAAGAAGTCCATTCATCAATCAGTCATTAGTACAAGAATCCAAAGTCCAATTTATCGGTCCTACATATCAATCTGACGTGTGCAGGTAGATTTTTACTCAGAATATATATATTTTTATTCGTTTATTAATAATACCGTAACAAACTGTTTTTAAAATACTATCATGAACATATTCATATTAAATACTTTGATTTTCAAAAAAAAAAATTGTCAATGCTTACAACCCTCAAAAACTCACAAGAAAAATAATTTATTATAGCTACTACATTTATTTAACATTTGAAATCGCTATTTTTATAACTTGTACCACTCACTACATCTGTTTGCCGACACTGTCCCTTTATTCGCGAATTGGGAGTGAATTTCAATAAAACATTATCGTAAAATTTCGGTTTACAATTTCATTACGACATTGCAAGTTGTGCATTGACAGTGAAATAATAAATTTATATCATAAAGTATCTTGCCGTGGGTTTGAACTGAATATATTTTTAGAATTGCTATTATGTCCTTCTTTGAACGATTTTATTTGGTGATTGGTTTTTTTGGAATAGTTTATAACTTCTTATATTAAAGTACGGATATCATGTTTATATTATGTGTCCAAATATTATTTATAAGCGCAAGTGCGCATTAAAAAAATTAGGTTGTATTATAAAATCTCGAACTATACATTTTTTTTTTCATTAAAGATGTCACGAAACAACCCAGACAATAATAAAAAGAAAATGTTACTACCTATATAATAAATAGAAATAATTATTACGGAGATGATTAAATTGATTTTTTTTCAAATTAATTGTTGAAAAACATTTAGGTTTATCTACAGATACCTACTTTTAAATTTTATGAGTTAACGTAGAAGCTTATTTTTCTTAGTACTTATTTCGCTTAGCTAACCTGGATTGAATCTTTAGCAATCATCTCACGTACGGACTATTAACCGTTGCAATACAAGATTGAAGTCATCAGTTACACAAATTTTAATATACGATTGCTTTGATGTTTTTTTTTTCTGTATTTTTCCTTATATTTCGCTAGTGTAGAACTAGCTAACAATTAACACTTTTTTATAGTTAATAAATATACTCGTACGTTGTGAGGGCTAATTATTTGCGAGATACTAACTTCTAGACAGTTTCGTCAGCAATGTGAGCGAAATTTTATACCAATAATATTCTCATAAACTATCCAAAATTCTTCTTAAATTGAGGATAACTCCCTTCAACCCCTAACAATTTTAATCTTACAATCTAATACAAAACTTAAGACAAATCAAGCCCACTCGAAAAACAGCCTTATATAGTAAAACCAACACAAACTTTATGCAGTGGAACATGACTTCATTTCTTAATATAGAATATTACAAGACACTTGCGAAGGAAAGCAATCTAATCAGCCTCACTCACAAGAAACCATTCTATTGCATTTAAAGGTCTGTATATACCTATATTCCTTTCTGTGAAGGTCAAAACTCGATCCACATAAACTGCATGTCAATAAAAAAGCACCCTATTCAGACGGTTTTTACGATTCATACCCGGTTTTACAACATTTGTATCTGCTTGTATACAAATACCTTATACAAATACTTAATTATCTCGAAAGCTGTATTCGTTCTTGTAATTAAAGAGTTTTGTCGGTTGCACATGCATTTTAGTGTTGAGGTAATTGTATAGTAATAAAAATGGTTTCGCACAAAATGCAATAATTTTTCATAATATATGACAATGATTGTGATATTTTCTTGTTGTAAACTTTCATATAACAATACCAGCCTATAAATGTCCCACTGCTGGGCACAAGCCTCTTCCCATATAGGTAAGGAACGAGCATTGATCACCACGCTTGCCCATTGCGGTAAAGCGATTTCAGATTCCACAATTTTTGGAATCCAGGTTTCCTCACTATGATTTTATATAACTTAAACGTTTTTATATAAATATATAAATTGAAAAGTCACATTGGTATTTGCAAGGGTTCGAACCTGCCACCATGTGCATACGAATCCGGTCATTGAAACGCTAAGCCACCACGAAAAGATGAATTATGAATATAAAAAAAATTCGAAGTCATGACATCACATCATAAAGTAATTACTAAATCGAATAATTCACTGTACGCTGCATATTCAAAGTCCACAGACATAAACAGTATTTCGCATTGCAATTCGCATCTAGAAAGTGCACTATTTGAAATCTAAATTTACCGTACAGAGCGTGTCTTGTCAAGAGGTCAATAGAGGCATTGACAGTAGGGGCAGAAGCGCCTGATCGACACAATCGAGGCATTTCAATTGGAGTGCTCTCTTAAAGTGCTCTGCAGTGTATTCGTACATATAGTATTCAAGAATTTAGTACACGACGACTAGTCTTATCAATGTAAAAGTTTGTCTGTTTGTTTGTAACGTGTTTACGGCAAAACTATTGGAATGATTTTGATGAAATTTTGTACGAAGTAAACTGTAAACTCAAAAACGGATGTACTTTTTTTTCGAAACGTGTCCCGGTATGGTCTTCTCGCACCTATCCTGTACCGGGGGCTGTCAACTTAACTAATAGGTATACGACATAAGAATTTAATCGGAATAAATATGTATGTATGGCTTAAGTTTAGTAGTTAATAATTCTATTGAGTTAATTAATTTCAAATAGTCTTCAACTATTAAATAAATTTACAGTTAGAAAAAAAATACTGTAATTTGAATGAAATCGATTACATTTTGTTTATAACATGCATAAAAAAAAATATTTTTTTCAGTCTTGTCGCTAAAAGTACATGTTCAACGGTCATTCCACTAGATGGCGCTACCTCTGAACTCTTATCAGTGAGGTTAAGGAGCGATACCCCTGTTATACTCCACATAGATAGTTAATTCATATTGATTACTAAATAAATAATTAACAAGCATCCACTGTTCTCATGTAATTGCTGTGATAAATTTTATTACCTAGCGAATTATTGTAGCGACATTGAACTTTTCGTTTTATTTGCTAAGTTAAATATAGACTGCGTAGATTTTAAGTACTTTGTAGATGAAGGATGATTTTTTTTTGTTTCTGTTAAGGTAGTAAAATAATCTTTATAACAAACTATTAAGGTTTGATTTTTAGTGTTAAATAAATGAGTAAAATTGGGTATACATTTTCTAAGGCCAGTAGTTTTTAGCTTATTATTTTAATGAATAAAATAGTTTATAATTTATTGACTATTTATTAATTTACATTCAGTAAACATAATCAAACAAATATAATACATATTTACAAACTTACATGAACAAATATAACAATACATTTAAACAACAACAATTAATAAAATTAAAATTGCGTCTAACGTTTTCTAAGTTGCTCAATTTAAGATGAATTTTGAAACCCGAGTCTATACCAGATGTAATTTTCTCCCCGTTCGTATAGATATGCCCTTTTCAGTAACACCGTGTATAACAAAAACTATAAAACATAATTATCTATACTAATAAAGCCGAAGAGGTTGTTTGTTTGAATGCGCTAATCTCAGGAACTACTGGACCGATTAGAAAAAATCTTCACTGTTAGATAGCCCACCTATTGAGGAAGGCTATAGGCTATAATTTGCCGCGGTAACCGAAGCCCACAAGGGCAGAGCCGCGAGCAAAAGATAGTTTTATATATGTAGAAATCGGTATTCACAAGAAAAGAGACGTGACTGAAACTTAACACTGCAATGATTATTTATTCCCATAATTTGTTTAATTGTATGCTAAATAAAACCATTTTCATTGTGAAAGCTAAGCTTTGTAACTTCTAAGACCAATAAACATTTGTTTAGTTCTTCGTGACATTGCATTTATATTACAAAACATGAATATTCAGCGGAGAACAAAAATGTAGGCTCACACTAAACTAGAAATGGTGTTACAACTTTATTTTAAGATTGAAGCCAAAATTTACCGAGACTAATATAGAGACCGCCATTTAAATAATTTTCCCTCGAATACTGAAACACTTATTAACTTTAACACGTTCTTACATCTATTTGTCGCTACTTTACACCTTAAAGTGACAGAGACAGCATGTCAGTTAACAGCGCCTTCAAACTGATTGAGGTGTCAGTATTCCGCCATTTGAATGATAAGATTTTTAAGCGTATAATTATTATTTCTTTTTTAAATACTGTCAATTCGTCGAATGCGAACTCTCTTTTGTCTCTGCTTTTTTTAACGGTCTTTATCAAGTAAATGTAATGTGCTTTATGTTTAATTCATAGTATTGTTTCTAATTATTACTTTTCCGGTTTAAAAAACAAATATTTATCGTAAGGAAGGAAGCACGATATATTTTTGAAGTTCAGAACTAAACAGTTCACGTTGTGACCGGGAGACTTCTCGCACACAAGGACATTGTAGCAGGGTTACCATGACAACGAAAAAATATGTAAAAAATTGAAGAGAGAACAAATGAATGAAGATATATTTAGGAAACAAATGCTTTCTAATGCGTTATTTAAATAACTTAATACAATTTAAGTTTTTCTTAAATATTTAGAGGTCAATTTATAGGTCTTGACCATAGTTTCAATATTAATTTGGTTGAAATTTAGGCGGAAATAAGACCCCAATAATTATTCAGGTAAAAAAAAAAATTGTTGCCTGTCTCTGTTGTTGTCTGTTTTACCTTGAGGTAATGAAAATAATATAAAATATTTTTAATTAGATCTCGAAGGTGATTATCGCTTTATTTTTGTTAATCGACTGGCTGTTAGTGTCATTGTACTTATTAATAAAGAAAAAATCAATATTGTTAAGGTTACGTAAATTAAGTTAAAAGTTACAGAATATTAGTCAATATTAGCAAGTACAACCGAGTGGCTACCCTAGTAACTCATGTACATAGTCCGATGACCCGAGCCGGAAGCGTATACCGCCAGGCGGCGCTGGCTCGAGGCAATAAAATAATGATGATTTATTTGTAAACATGAACGATGCGTGCGCGTCAACGCGCCGTCCTAATATTGTGTATAGGCGAACGGGATTGTGGATTTTTTGTTGAATTATGTTTTGCGGGTATTGGTCAGGGATATTGTTTTGGAATATTAATGATGATGGGTGGTTTGCAGATTTACAAACACATAAAACTTTTATTACAGGTAGGTATTATTAAGTTTGATGGCAGTGCCATTTACAACTTTTTTTACACTTAAAAAAACACAATAAAAAAAACGGTGGGGAGAGCGAGCATAGATACATATGACCTAATCTTTTGTATAGGTGCATAATAAAATGTTATTGAGTTACATTTTTAAATCTTTTTTTATGTTTGTACGTAATTGATTTATATAAATTCAAACTCCAAAAAAGTAGAAATTAGGTAAACAGAAGATAAGACTAATTTTATAATTACTGTCTTGAAGCTTACCAACTTTGAGCCGATGATAACGTTAAGCAAATATTTAATGTACAATTTCTTCTCCTAAGTCTCATATCTACACTCTTACTTAACATTTATTTAACTTAGTTAACATAATCAACTTAAATAATCACAGTAGATTAAATAAATGAAACATAACAGTGTTACCAAGATTGCTTGCCCCTGTACCGTGCGCCCGCGCAGCCCGGCAATTGTTTACAATAGCTGATCTTGTTTATTTTCGCTGCATATGGATTAAAAAGCTTCCAAAACTCCATTCCAGTCGTTTATCACCTTTTTTATTTACTTGTTCAATATACTTTTTTATATAGCTACATGAAGACATTTGCCTGACTAAAACACTTCTACCCGCGTCCTTTTTGAGTTGCAAGCGTGATGATTTTTAAACTTAATATTTCCAGTATTTGAGGGGAAAAGGAATTAAAAAGTATACAAACCCCCTACTTTTGAAATGCTTATATACTTTAACAAGTTCTTAAAAGTCTATCTGTCGCTATTTCACATCTTAAAGTTACAGAGACTTAACGGACGCTTCAAACTAATTAACGTTTCAGTATTCGGTATTAATAATAGCAGTTAACTTAGCTAGTGTAAAAGTTGATTGACAGTATTAAAAATCTTCACATAGTAAAAAACAAAGTTGCTCCCGCTGTATTTTCACTTAGATTATTTAAACTACGCAACAGATTTTGATGCAGTTTTCAGCAATAGATACAGTGATTCAAGAGGAATGATTTCATGTGTAATTATAGGCATTTATTACTGTGCTACATGTGCAAAGCCAGGGCGAGGAGGTCATTTTTTGATTGTTTAATTTTTTAACCTGTAACCTTCAAGTATTCTGAAATCATGATACAAAACTGCAAATATGACGTAGTTACTTTTCCTTCAACTAAAAAAAACTAATAAATATTAACCTTAATAAATCACATAACAACTTAAATGTAATCCGTACATTATAAAACCAAAAACAATAAAGGGAAGATCGTTACCAGTAATTTACAGCACTCATTAACTAATACACACAAAATTTCGACACAATATGCCTAAATAGGAGCAATAAACCTATTATTTTTAGTTCCCGCCATTATTTTTATTGACATTTCAATCTGTTGACCTGTTTATATCGTTAAAATTATATATGGTCGTTATATGCAACACCATAATGATACGCTATAAAGCGTTCTGCGTTATGGCTAGATTTACTGTCTTGGTATATTAGGAGGTTGCTTAAAATTTTGAAATAAAATTATATAATTATTTTTTATGGTTTAATAGCTACAGAAAGTTAATAAATTTAGATGGTTGGTACTTTGGTAGGTATATTAATTATGGCCGCAAATTTCGGTACTCTTACCATGGTCAAGTAAAAACCTCACTAAGAAAATAATAAAAGTAGGACAACTCACTGACTGCACAAACAACAGATATTTCATCTTCCAACAAGCAATTAGATTCACAACTGTTCTTTAATGGATTAAATTCATAAAGAAACTCATGATTTATATCAGCAAATTGTCTTTAGAGTCAAAAGTAACAACATTTTGCTTCGATATAAAACATTGGAGTCATCTAAAATGTTTTGAAAGTTATAATAGGTAATTCTGAAATCAGTAGGTATAATAAAAAAAAACCGGCCAAGTGCGAGTCAGACTCGCGCACCGAGGGTTCCGTACAAACCTGTAGGTATATAAGTAAAAGTTATGGTGTATTCGTGTTGCGGTGTTTGTTTCCAAACTCCTCCGAAACGGCTGAACCGATTTGCATGAAATTTTGTGTGCATATCGGGTAGGTCTGAGAATCGGCCAACATCTGTTTTTTTTTTTAATCGCTGAACAACGTTTGCTGGGTCAGCTAGTAAGTTTATGATTATTAAAAAAAAATATACTATGTGATGTAACTAAAAATTTAAGATTTTCGGAATTTTTCCTATATGTGTACTTTATAACGTTGCTTCATGCCAAATTTCAAGATTCCAGGTCGTCTGGAAGTATCCTTTAGGTTTTGATTCCCTTGCGAGTAGTTGCGAGTTTCAAAATATGCGGCTTTAATTGCTGTATCTTTTGATTGCGTTGACGTAGAAGTTTGATTTTGTTACAGCTTAAAGATATTATAGACTTGAGTATTTGTTAAGAATTTCAATATAATACCACTACGCGTTCATGAGTAAAGGGGTAATAAGTTTAAAATTATTAAAAATATTTTTATTATATGATGTAACTAAAAATTTATGCTTTTCGCAATTTTTCCTTTATCTGTGTTATAAGACGTTGCTTCGTACCAAATTTCAAGATTCTGAGTTCACGGGAAGTACCCTGTAGGTTTTGATTCCCTTGCGAGTAGTGGCGAGTTTCAAAATATGCGGTTTTAATTCCTGTTTCTTTTGATTGCGTTGACATAGAAGTTTGATTTTGTTACAGCTTAAAGGTATTATAGATTTGAGTATTTGATATGAATTTCAATATAATACCACTACGCGTTCATGAGGAAAGGGGTAGTAAGTTTAAAATTATTAAAAATATTTTTATTATATGATATAACTAAAAATGTATACTTTTCGCAATTTTTCCTATATCTCTGCTATAAGACGTTGCTTCATACCAAATTTCAAGATTCTGAGTTCACGGGAAGTACCCTGTAGGTTTTGATTCCCTTGCGAGTGTCGAAAATTTGCGGCATAAACGGGAGTATCTTTTGATCGCGTTGACTTAGAAGTTTGATTTTTTCACAGCTCCAAGAAACCATAGACTTGAGTATTTGATATGAATTTCAGCTTGATACCTCCACGCGTTCCTGAGAAAAAAGGTCTTGACAGACAGACAGACAGACAGACAGACAGACAGACAGACAGACAGACAGACAGACAGACAGACGGACAACAAAGTGATCCTATAAGGGTTCCGTTTTTACCTTTTGAGGTACGGAACCCTAAAAAGATGCAAACATAAATTTTGGGTTCAGAAATAACCAATAAGTATGTAAAAGACCGGGATCCTATTAAACTCATGTATTTCCCAATGCAAATAGAAACTAATTCAATGTGAAAAGTCCTGGTAAAAAGCTAGTATACTAATAAAGATTCTGCGCGTGCGCAATGTTCTAAGAATGGCGCTTGGTTCCGCCACCTGGTATGTTGGGCATGAACAATGATAGTGGGACATCGCCTGTACTGTACAGTATGGACATGCATAACCCTAGATACATAACACATAACCTTAGATCACCACCGTAACCTTATACCGTGGGGTAGATGTGATAGAACTTGCTGAGATATCCAAGACCAAGGAAGGATGAGAAAAAAAATGAAGTTGATCATCGATGCGGATCGTAGGATCAGAAAAGTATGAAAGGGTTTTCGACTTTCCGATGTTCCTTGTAAAAGAAATCTCAACAGTTTTTTTCATTTGGAAAATCTAATGTCCTATGGTTAATAATGAGAAGTATTATGATTATTTTTTATTGTTTCTTTTTTTAAAACGACACCCGCACTAAGGAATTTAATCTTTGTGTCGCGGGGGTTTCACAAACATTCAAATCACATGCACAAAGAACACCCAGACTTGGAACAAGCATTTGTGGATCACACAAATGCTTGTCTCATGCGGGGATCGAACCCGAAGCACTTCGCGCACAGTGGTAATTAGCGTGGTGACCTATACACTCGGCTATTCGTGCAATATTAAGATGGTTGTTAATTCCTCTATTTTATCACTAGAATTAATGTACTTCCGTAGGCGTCAAAATTATTACTTTGATATGAGCAGTAAAATGTTTTATGATACCTAATTGAGATGTCATTTCAGGCGGTTACATTAGTATTAGAGATGTCGTTTATGATTTTGTCGGATAATGCTTTATAGGGGCAGTTATTATAGGTCAAAGATTTATTGTTCTAAGGCTTGTTTATTATACGCTTTAATAAGTATACTTGAAGATACTAATATAAGGTGTATTTTGATTAAGTTTTTGATAACTTCTGTATTGTTAAAACAATTACTTAAGCTCAGAATTATTTGTTTTATATGGGGCTGTTTTTTGCTTTGGATCTTTGAAAATCTGACTGATCTTGACTTAAGCCACCTTAAAGGAGCTGGGGTCAGAAGAATGTCTGGATGTTAAGGATCTTAAATGAAATCAACTCCGACTCTTTTCGTACTATTCTTAAAACAGGACTTATCTACTGTTAATATATGTACCTGTGCAGGCTTTACCAATAGCCATAAGGTACTACTGATTGAAAAGGGCACAAGCTATTACCAAAATGTACAAAACATTGTCCTTATCAAATGGAATATTTGACGATGATATACAATGCTATAAATTCAATTGACCTCCGAACCACTGCTTTCAAATATATGGAGCAAGATAACTTAGTAACATTAGGAAATTTCTCGTCGATAATATTGATGATTACGCCATCAACATTATTATAACACGTCGTAATAATATTTAATATATAATTAATGTCTAGTTTTGGCAAATTAATCGTTAAATAATCAATTTACTACAATATTTACTCAGTACAAAATTATCAATTATGTATTTACTAGCTTCAGCCCGCAACTTCGTCTTAATCCACGCGACTGCGTGGAATTAAGAATTGGGTCTAAAAAGAAAAAAATGTGAAATTAATAAAAAATGGAATAAAATTTTCACCCGTGTCATCGCTTGCGCTGAAATAGAGAATAATACCAAATTTCAAAGCTGTCTGCCCGCGGCTTAGCTCGTAAACAATTTTCAATTTTCCCTCGGGATCTACTTAAAGAATCGAGATAAAAGGCATTATTAGGCTTATGTTCTTTTCTATGTCCAAGGCAACATGCATGCCAAATATCCACACTGAAAGTGTTTATGTCATTTATAATATTAGTAGGATTTTAAAACTATCAATAATTTTTGATAGCCTGCTGGCTATCAAAAATTATTGATAGTTTTAAATCGAACACACTGCTGTGTGTTCGATTTGGTTTTACTTTGGCTGCAATGTATTCATTTAATTTGGAGGAAGTAAGCTCTAAATGTTTGATCCTCAACTCTAAAAAAAGCAGGACAATATTTTCGGAGCTTTTTCTGAAATGAATGGCTAATTTATTAAGATACATTCATCTAACAAAGATTCTCTTAAGACATCAGAGCACGGAACTTATTATAGATAGAAATTGTGAAAACATCTGGAGTCCAGTTAGCTAAGCCCTTAGAACTACTCAGTAACTACAAGTCTATACAAATGGGAAGCAATTCTATTCTTAGCCAGACACCACATGCCTAAGACTGTAGCTAAATAAATCTATTCATAGATCGAAATGAATGAGTTGATCTTTGAGATGAACAAGCAACAATAAATGTTAACTTCAATTAGACACATATCAATTATGGTTGAACACAAACTCATCGTGAAGGCCACAGCCGCTAATTGTTTAGTTAGGGTCACCAATGTGAAACGACATAATAAAACTTTTAATTTAATATGTGACAGATTTTGTACTTTGAGATATAGTGCAGTTTTTTTTTGGAATTATTGTTGGTACCTACTTCATGAATTCGTTTTTGTATCATCTCAATTTTTCTAATGACAAGTCGATTACAAAATGGTCTTCAATTGAGTGAGTATTAATCATCTACTTTTCCTTATCCCTAGCTATGTTGGGACAATTTCTAGATGTGGGAGAGAAATATGTATTGATATTTGATATAGACAAACCCATAACAGTTCCTTCTTAAGAAATTTATGATTTAAACGCCCTAAGGACCTTATTGCCTCAATTTGCAATAGTTGTAGGGCAAAATGTACGGGATTATTTCTGAAAATTATTCTTTAAAACCTATCATCATGGATGACTACGCTTCGATGAAGAACTGGCTAAGGTATTAGAATAAGTTCTCAAAGCAGCATACCCTGTTCAACCCTAACAATCTTTGTATTGCCACCACTTATTTACAGCTTTCAGACAGTTATCAGCTTTTTACACTACCATGCAGTTTAGTTCTTTGAATACAAGTCGAAAATTCGAAAATAAATGTAGGAAACCGACTTCCTTTATTTAAACAACAGGAAAAAATGGTCACTTTTATTACTGCACACTGTACTGCATCATCATTCATTTTCGTATCCTCATTCAGAAACCGTTACCCACATATATAATTTGAAGCAATACCAACACGCATTATCATATCCTGTGACTTATTGTTGTATGGTAACCCTGAGCGTGTTACAATTCTGCGCGTGCGCGGCGGCCATGTTTGATTTCAAAGACCGGGAACGCACCGTGAGACAAGCCTTATTGCGATGAATTTAAAATGCAATGGATGTACATTTCTATGATAGATCGTAGATAAAGGGCGGACAGCGATATCATTGAATGGTCGTCACGTGCTAAGTAGGTGAATAAAATAATGTTCCATAGTTTTCACTTTATCACCCTAGCCATTAGGCTACCGTTGCTTCATCACTTTCCCAAGATGATACTCCGTCATGATATGATGAAGCTACCAAGAGCTTACGTCCAAAGCTTGTAAACTGGTTCCATAAAACTTCTAGTTGTAATATCACTGCAACAGCAAGAAAGTACAAAGCTATTTTTAATTCAATTGCTTGTCAACGAGGCGAGAACAATTGTAGAAAATAACAGTGTTCTAAAGAATTGGCTGTGACGATATAATATGGCGACATTGTCTGTAAAGTGGTAGGCAGGTCTGGTCGTTACAAGTGCGACATTGTTACCTGCCGATTGTGAGAAGGGTCACCAGAATTTATCGTATATTGAAGACAAGGATAAGTCTATTGTAAATCATATGAATATAATGAAGTTGAAAATTTATGAGTGTGTTTGTTTGTTACCTCTTCACGCTCAAACGGCTGAACTGATTTAGATAAAATTTGGTACGGAGGTCGATGACAATCAGAATTAATCCATAGGTATTATGGATCCCAAGAAAGTTAAGTTATCTGGTAAAACTTGGGTAACATCGCAGAACGCAAGTAGTAATAAATAATTTCTGATTTCTTCATGTCATTTAACATTGAACAACTCAAGCTGTTATCGGATATATTGTTTATTTATCATAACAATTGTAACAAAAAAAAACCGAACTTGCAAGAAGGCAGATCCCGAAGATGCATGTAAATGAACCCTATTCAACAATTCAATAAATATAATAAGTGGGTAGTAATTTAATAAAGTTTCAATCATTATTTTACATTCTATCTTTAACAATACAAACAGAAACATAACACGAATATACAAGATTAATTTAAAAGGAGTGCGTGTATTCTACGAGGTAATCAGGTGCATAAAACTGATTATCTTTCCTCAAGGAACATGGGTCGAAATCTTAAAATTGAAAATGAAATTTTCATACAAATTGACAGGTCACGTGACTTATGTTTGTATGAAAAGTTGATTTTCAATTTTAAGATTTCGAACTATGTTCCTTGGGAAAAAAAAATCAGTTTTATGCACCTGATTACCTCGTAGAATATACGCACTCCATAAAAAATAATCCTGTATAAATATTCCTATCTAAACTTCGAAAAGTCAAAATCCGCGAAACAGTTACGGTAGGGGTACCGCGCGCAATTAAATGAGCTCCGATATACAGTGTGTTGGAACTTGCCTCCTGCATTATTCAAGCTTACGATTGACATGTCAGTGAGCGTAGAGATCGAGCCGATTGAAGCGCCTGCAACTATATGGTAGTGTTTGTTATTGTAAGGTAATAGAAAATGATAGTTTTTATTACGATTATTGTAAACTTTAATGTTTGTATGTTTGAGTGTAATAAAAATAGGCTAGGTTTCGTACGTATTTATTGTTACTAGGCAATGAAATTCTAAGTTAGTTAGGAAGTTAGTAATTGCAAATCTTTTTTTTTCTGAGAACTCTGACGAAAGGCGTTATTATATTAATGTAAGTAGTAATTACTAGAAACAATCAATGTATGAAACAAGGAAACAACATTGTAGTCTTTAGCTTGTTAGACAAACTACTGATGTCTATGTGGATATGTTTACAAAAATCATTTATGTAATATTAAATGTGTTGTACTTTAATTATATTTTCCATATTTTATATCAAGCAAATCAAACTGGACTATAAACTAAATAATGTACAAAAAGTAGTAATTACTCAACATAACTAAGTCATATGCCTAATTTGAACAAAAAAAATCTTGCAATATATTTTAATAATATCTTCATTCATTTAAAAACTAAAAAAGTCTTAGGTGGCGGGCCTAGTGTGACAATAAAATACGGTTTAAACAAAACTCCTACCGTGGAGACCCCGCGGTGACCACTTAAACCTTCTTGGAAGGTTCACACTACAAGTGACTCATTTCAAACTATACTTGTTTGAATATAACACAAAACGAAGCTAGTGTTATTTAATAGTGAATTATTAGGATAATATGACATCCAGGTAGATTTTTATTTTAAAACTATTAAAAAAGGTTTTATTTCAATATAACTGTTTTAGCGAAGTTTTTACCACGTGCGATGTCAGAGTTGTATATTCAATTCAATAAAAATGTTAAAAAAACTTCTTTTAAAACTTTGGCATTGTTATTCAAATTTCCATTAGCAACGACGATCGTGAAATATGATTTCTAAAAAAATATTAAAAGTCAACAAAATCTCAATTTATTCGCGCCAAATAAATCAACCTGTACATAAAAACGGTTATTCAAAACATCGTCGATGTAATACCAAGAGTCGCACCGAAAGGGGCTTAGGGTCCTTTTTTCAACGGCGTTCTTATTTCAGACCCTAATAAATCTGTCATTCGAACACTTAAGTATTTGAGAATTAAAGTTTTTGCATTATTTGCTCATGAAATCTTGATATAGTGATATATTCTTTGACGAAAGGTGGCATAAAGAAACGGCTCATTATTCCAATATAATTTTTATATTTCGAATTCTTTATCCTGAGCATTTTAGGGTTTAATTTATTGGATGCATTGAAATAAAAAATGATAAATTTTGGCTTCACTGGTTTTTAAAACTCAGTAATTTTGTATCAACCAAAACGAATTTCGTTCACGGCGGTTTCGATCACTCAGATGGACGAGACATATTTTAGTGCAATAGGTCTACTCTCTATTCCTTCACTCTCATATGGAATCACCGATGGGAGAGCAATTCGGCATAGGCGGAGAAAAAAAAAGGCGCTGCACCAACAGTGTAAACATCACCTAACTTCCTGACTCCGAGCTGTACAGATAATTTTTTACCCAGCAACAAATTTTTGCTCGATTAGGTATTCAAACCCGAGACTTCAAGTGTGGCATTAGCGCTTGCGACCACTAGACCAACGAGGCATTACTCGCACGTGGTAATTACAACTGATCGCTAATAAGCACGTCTTTGTGCTTAGTCTTTTGATATAGGTAAGTATCTGACATAAAAACAATATTTTTATCATATAAAAAGCAATTAATGGTTATAATCAGGTCATGCAAACAGTTGAGCTTTGTTTATTATATTATTTAAACATTGATGGTCTCCATAGGGTTTGAGAGTTTAATGAAGCGTTTTTATCTATAAAGTTTTATGCAAAAACAGCTCTTACCACTAAAAACGTCGGGATCAGAATCAAGGATTATTGTCATTAGTTAGTAAGAAGGTTAATTCTGAAACAAATGTAATTCCTAGGACAGTTGGCAGGTGTGAAGTAACTGTTACTGCTCCATTAGGAATCATTAGCAGAGTATTATGTATGTAGGTACACGTAATGTACTTATTTAAACAAACAAACTCATGTATTATACTATATAGTGACCATTCTGTTTCTGTTTCGTTTGATCGGGATTGGTCAAATAAGGAACGCATACGGTCCTGGGGTCCTTGACTAAGTCTAAGCAGATAACGTGCTGTTACGGGTAGGGTTAAGAGAGTCATTATCTCTTTCCACCTATATCTATACTTATGAGTAAAAATATTTGGCGACCCGGGATTCTAAAACTATAGTCTGCGTTATGCCACGTTACGTTTTGTTTGGACTTAGAGAATAACCCCCCTGAGGTTTGAGTACGCAATAACGTTCTATAAGGAGATAAAAGTGATAATTATAATATCGTATAATATCTTGGGACAAATCACACACGGCCATTTAATCCCAAACTAGGCAGAGCCTGTACTATGGCAACCAGACAACTGATAAACATACTAATATATTTTTAAATACATACTCATTATAGATCACTCAGACACAGAACAAATGATCGTGTTAACACTTTTTTGACGTGTTTACGGGTAGGAATCGAACCTACGACCTCTGGCTTAGCAGTCAGGGTCACTAACCACTAGACCAACAGGCCCGTCAAATGTCCCGTGTGTGCCCGTGATGTTTTGTAATAGGTAATTTAGAAAGGCTAATATTATTTTGGTTTGACTGCTAACTCCATTTCAAATCTGTAATAAATTACAGTTCATAAATTACCACCACCTGTAATGTTACACTTTTTCATAATAAAAACTCAAAGTAACCCTTTAATTGTTAACAGCTCAACATTAATATTCAACGCTGTCTTAAAGACATAACTTCATTCGAATTTACTTTAATGAAGATCATTCCGCATGCCTTTGTAAATACCATAGACACGTGTAATACAAATAACGGCCACAACTTACCATAGATATGTACCTAAGAGGGTTATGTTGCAGGCAGTGTACACTAATTGGTCATTTGGCGAAAAAACTAAATAAAAACAAAAAGTGCATGGCCGTAAGAAACGAGTGTAATTGCCAACTGGTTTTCATGAAACATTCATGATGCCATGATTGAGTCGCTCACATTGAGGGGCGCAATTACACTTTTAAAATGCTCAACTGACAGACTTCAGCTGCGTTGATTACTCGAAAGCAAGCAAAAAATACCGCTAAATATGGACAACCGTTTATTATTACGTAAAGTTATTCATTCTGTCATTAAAACTTACTGTCCACGTCTATTAAGCTTTCTTCTTAAATGTAACTACTGTATTTTGAAATAATATCGCCGTAAAACGGATAATGATCGCTTCGAAAAGTCTCAATATTGTTTCTTTGCTTCCAAACACTTAACATAATACGATATAATTTCTTGAAGCGTTTTCCTCCTTTCATTGCTACCGTGTTATGATTCTAATCATCGAAATCAACGAAGAAAAATGACTTTAAAAACGTAAATAAAACGTCAAATCAAAAAGCTCGTCTGCGCGAAATCTGTAAAACTTGTTTCACATCCAGCAACAGTTTCAAAACTTTCTTCCTATTCAGAGGACAATCTGTGTGTATCTCCGTCCTTGTCACTCGCACACATGGGAACAGACAGAAAGCGTGGGCGAAAAGGACAGAGTACATGAAGACGTCACGCGGGACGAAGGCGCGCGAGTGTTCTTGCACTTGTTTTATTTATTTTGTTAGCCGCCAAGTTTTTTTTTCTTCGTTTTCTCTTGCTACGTCTTTGTTCGGTTTCGGTCGGGGCGCGCAATCGTCCGTGGCCGGTAAGTTGGATAATTTCTTTATCCTACTCAGCCCACCCGACAATTTTCTGGGGCCGCATTATTATGAGGTTGATTTGTTTAATAATTTTATTACTGGGCGCATTGCGCATGCGCGCGAGCTATTGTGTTCTTATTTTTGTTTAGCTTTGCGCTTTTAGTGGTCGCTTTACTTTTGTTTTTCGTTGTAAACGTGGGAATGGATTGTTTTCTCATTGTTTATCTGATTTATCCATTGTTTTGCTGTTTATAGCTAATATCTATTTTATTAACCCGTCGACAAATTTAGCGCGGAATTTATTTTGTCAGATACGTTATTGTTATAATATTACTTTATACAGTCCCGTTATTATAACGAATTTTAAATATAGCTTCAAGTAACTTGTGCACATAAATTAGCGAATACATCCTTATTATAGCTATCAATACTGAGTGAGTGGCCTTTAATCTGCTACAACTTGAAAAATTAGCACATACAATTCTCTCCAGTATCCAGCTGTTTGTAAATCGTTTTTTGTTCAAAAACGTCCAGACATATTACGTCACGGATGCCGGTGGGTTGCCGCGCTTCTCTTTTTATTGCCTACGGAACCCCACTGTCAGGCCTTGGGTTCGCACCGAGATGTCCCCGCCGATACTCCGAATACTTGAATAGGGATCGTGAAAAAAGTTCCAAATGTGTCATTGTGTTCAACCTTTTTGGCGAAGCATTCAAATATTGCCAGTGGACGAGATTCTGTAATTAAAGGACACCATGTGATGAAGGAAATGGTTCTGGAATGTTCTGCGCCTTATCAGGGTGTGTTTATTTAGATGTTTAACATGACTGACTTTGATATAATAACAAGACTAATGACCGAATACTGAAACGGCAATCAGTTTGAGGCCGCCGTTAAGTCTCCTGCTGTCTCTGTCACTTTAAGGTGTGAAGTAGCGACAGATAGACATTGAAGAACATCCTAAAGTTAATTAGCGTTTCAGTATTCGAGGATAAGCCTATAAGTATTAGTTTTACAGCCACATTAGGGCAACATATAAGCTTCTGAACTCCTTCCATGTATATAGAATTATTAGCTAACATTTATGGAATGCAGACGTCTAAAGCAAGTTTTTCTTTTCCAGGCTGGCAGCGGCGGCGGCGGCGGCAGCAGGCGCCACCAGTGAGCTGAGCTACCTGGCGGCTCTCCATCCAGCGTATCGACCTGTGCCCTACGACCATCCCTTATACGGGGCTAACACCTTAAGAGGTAAGCTTTTCAGCTATTAAATAATACCAACTGGCATCCACTCCAGCAGTGGGCAGCTGGGCAGTCCTCTTCTCATATTGAGAATGTTGAACAAATTGAGTTCACTTTTTATATCATTAAAATGTATAACAACATTGAAGCTCACTCCAGTAAGGCATAAAATACATTTAGATTTGACCGTCATTTTTATTACAGTCTAGGCCATAATGTTGTGATCATGAACGTAAGTCTTTATAAGAAATTTCATCATACATGACTTACATGTCAAGTATATTGATTTTCCACTTCGTTTAAATTAAAACTTTCTTCCATCTTCATTTCAACTTTCAATTGGTAATTTGCCAAAAAGTACGATTTAACATTTTTACTGCAACAATTTTTTCTATGATTGTTGAAATTTTGTCTTTGAACGTATTGTCTTGATATACCGGTTTTCTAATATGTGTAACACTTTAGTTTGTTGTCGATATAAATATAGGTAGTACTTTATTATAGTACTAGTACACAGTAATAAATGCCTTTAATTCTTAATAAAAAAACCTACCTACTAAAAAATAATATTATGTATAGCTGAAAACTGCATTAAAATCAATTGCGTAGTTTTAACAGACAGCAAATCGCTCCCGACTTAGTTTTAGAATTTTGTAAAGATTATTTTTTATAATAACTGATGGTCAGTCATCCATATAACTTAAATTTAAGTCATACGACGTATATAAAAAGACGTATTATTAGTTGCAGGGTGCACCTAATAATACGTCTTCAGCAATTTAAGCGTAACAACGATCGTCATTTCATTTTAAAAGTAATTCTCGATTTCAGTACAAAAAAACTATGGTATAACCTTGTGCTAAACCGTACCATAAAAATACCCGCAGCGAACCTATAAACTGCCATAAGCAGGACAATGAAAAACAATCCGATAAGTCGCAATTAAACCTGAGACACGATATCAACTACGCTGCACTGTGTAGGGTTGTCACCAAGACAAAACTCATCATCAAATTAAATACATAAAAAAAAATTAGTATACAGGATTAATTTAAAAGGAGTACGTATACTCAACGAGGTAATCAGGTGCATAAAACTGAACAACTTTTCCCAAGAAACATAGGTCGAAATCTTAAAATTGAAAATCCTCTTTTCGTACAAACATAAGTCACGTGACCTGTCACTTTGTATGAAAGTTCGCTTCAAAAATTAATCTTGTATTTAAAATTAATGATAAACAGCAGTTACAGAAGTAGCCGGTGTTTATTGTATCATTAAGAATATCGTATTTAAATATTACCTTGACAAAATGAAAAAAAAAACCTTAAAACCTATTTAGTATTTATTATCAGAAGGTAAAAATAGTTTTATCTAAAACTTAAATGTTTAAGAATTTATTCTTAAGAATTATTAATTTTATCTTGACAACTTTTTGGCATTTATAAAACAATCCAAATCACTGGCTTATCGACCCAAACAAACAAACAAATCTCTAAGTACTTTAAATAAATAATAATCACGTCATATCGGTCCTGTCAAAATGTTCGTTAGAAATTACTTCCGTTTTGAAGTCTTATCATTCCCTCAGTAACAATAAGTGGCAGCCCTATGACGTGTGAACGAGGTAACGCTACACCGCTCTTGTAATGATAAATCCGCAACACTAGTCTGTTATTGCAAATTATATGCATACCCAGACACTGACATTGCCGTTTATATTACCCTAAGGATGCATCCGTTGAAAGCTGCGTTTCCGATACACGTTAATATAAATAAAAGTGACATGTTTATCATATTATTTCAATTTGAGTTTGCTGTCCAACTACTTAATAATTTGAGTGACTGCTTTGATTGAAACATAAATTCGCCTCAAAGGACCAATAGTGTTCAAATATTGGTCCTTTGAGGCGAAATTCACTTGTTTAACACAGATTATAATTCTTTAGTAATCATCTATAGCCGAAAACACTTCCCAAGTTATTAACACCATGATTTTTTTGGCAAGAAATGTAGACTATTACCCTGGATTGAAGAGATAATGATTTATGGCATATATGTGTAAGTGTAACAACACTCAAAAATAAATGTACCGTAAACCATTTCAGATGTGCACTAAATTCAAAGTTCTCTGGATTAAATTTCTTTACTTTCGAATCTCTATAAGCATGGTGCAGCGTTGCATATCTCACTGAAACCAATGCGCAACGCCACAGCAGAACACTATCGCCACAATTTATCTCTATACAGAGGTGTTAATTAGGATTTGAACTCACGACTGTTACCATTCGCTCTCTAACGAAACCCAGGGAAGAACCACTTTAACACCACCCATTTTAAAGTTGAAAATCGTTTGGAGGGTTATAGATGACAGATACGTAAAAGTGGCTATTAAAGGACAGACCGTGGTAAGTCACGGGTTAAAATTGGCATGCATTTGAGTAACGAAGGGTTGGTTTTCCGACCTCGCAATTAAGACGTTTCAGATTACGCGACTGGCTATATACGGAGCATTAGACTGTGTGGAGATGCTCTGATAGGCTTTTTTTTCTAAATTATATCTCTTTATGTACCATAGCGTACCCTTCTTGAGTCACGACGTTTTCGTCTTCATCTATTAAGAACTTTATGTCGAAAAATTTAACCTTTTAGTTTTAACCGTCAAATTGTAATAAAATAAACCGGTTTAATAACCCAAAAGAAATGAACGTCTAATCAATCGGTATGATAAAATAATGTCATTAAAATTTCACGCCATTTAACTCGATCCAAAGTTTTTGAATAACATAATTATCGATGATTCAATGACACGGGTGGTTTCCCTCTATTCAAGATTTTACGAGCGTTTAGAATCGATGTAACAGCCCTTTTGTGATTGGATTTAAAAGAACAAATAAGCTTAATGCTCATGTCGATTATTCTGTGGCTTTATCTGGTTTCACTAATGCTTTACTTCAGACCGTAGCAGATGGATTGAAGTTGGATATTGACGTGAACTTTGAGGGCTAAGTGATGAGAAAATAGCGAGAACAGTTTGACATGAAAATATATTAACCTGTAAAGTCTTTAGGATTTGTATTTAAACGTGGTGACTTAAATGTACCCTCTTTTATTAGAATGGTTCTCCGATTGGCGAAGGTCTGGCTGTCAGTCTTGTATTACTATGTCTATCAACCTTGCAAGATGACATATATTATGTAGTTTTGGTGTTGGTATTTATTATGGTTTTTGGAGATTACAAAAGACTTACTTCTTATAACATAATAATTGTGCAATCATAATAATTGTCTTAACACACTTGGTATTAAATAAACGTTTTGCTTTACGTGCCATTTTTTGGTCGAATTTGCAGGAATTTTACCACAAATTTCCAAAATACACCCCTTTATCTGCTTAGTCTTTTCCCAAGCTTTGTTGAGGTCGGCTTCCAATCATACCGGTTTTAGCTGAACACCATATATTTTTTTTAAAGATTACTAGCACTGTGGTCATTACTAGTAATCTCGTTAACCCCTTGTGCTAAGCTAAGATGATTGTGTTACAAGTGGGTTCACGTCGGTAGTTGGATTCGAACATTAGGCTTACGCCGCTTATTTTATATGGAGCGCCTGCCTATCTACCTCCACGACACATTTTACTGGGTAATCCAGGATCTCATAATAAGAGTTCCTTTATTCCCGCCATTTTTACCGCACTTGGGCCAATATATATATCGCGTAAATATACGTTAGCATGCCCTCGGCCCTACAGTGCACATTAGCGATTCGACGTGGACATATTTCGATTCCTCCTACGTACGTTTTATTTTGAAAGTTTTAAGGCCTGAATCTGAATATTGAGGTATAGAGTTTACTGCTTGCGTTAAGCCGGATTTGAAATACTTGTGTATTACGACCGTAAGAATTTGTAAGATTCATATGCGGATTATCTGGTCATTAAAAATACTTTTCTCTTCTTGTGGGAATCATGAGAATTTTGAATAATGGATCTTGTGACATATCTTAGTAATCATAGTTAATTTGCTACAAGAGTTTGTCGACAAAAAGAGTTTAGAAGCCAGTAGGAATAGTAAAACTATGTAGGTATATGAGACAATGTAAGCTGTATTTAATATGTTGAAAGGGGCTTAGATAATTAACAATCCATTAGCGATGTCGCTGATGTAGAACTTCAAAATGTACGGGATTGCCGATAACTATAGAATTGTGACGTGGTGTATCATCAACGAATCGAAAATTGAGACGATCGCTCTCTAAAATATATAAATACTCGAGATCACGTTTGTTATGTCGCCAAATTTCGACCACCTACTTAAAAGCACTCTCTGAAAAAGAAACATCTTTCTCTACTTCGTAATTTCGTCATTATATATTCATCGTTTATTCAAATTCGTCGAAAAGTTCTGTCACCAGGCGGTCTTTTAGGCCCCGTGATTATAACACGTCTGAAACTTAACCCTTCTCAGCGCGGCGTCATTTTAGAACTCAACCGAAACTGTTTATAATAAAAAAATCGCGAACGGTGTCTGTTTTCTTAAGCAGGTCGGATCAGCTTACACGAAGTAAACGCATCTTTAGATAACGCTCAATTAGCTGCCATTTTTTTGTCATTAATTTTTTTGGGACGGCGTCATTCAATAGGTCACCAACTCACCAGTTAAATGACTTTAGGAAAGTAACTTTGATTATTTTTATCAGTACTTAGATATAGAAATGAGTTTTCTTTCTCTTAAGTAAGTAGTTAAGATAAAAATGATTATTTCTCATGTGCTGCGGGTGAGTCATGCTAGTAGATATTACAGGTTCCCAAGTAGTAATAAACAGGTAACATTAGCATTTAGATAGTATCTGCTTACCCCCTCTAGAGCCAATCATTTAACATCAAAAAGTAATCAATAAAAACAAAAATGGCGCACGATTAATGACAACAAAAACTTTGCAATGTCAAAGCTGCTATCAGGTCCCTTAAGAGGGTTGTTATTTACTTAATTTATACATTTTATTGGTGGAGACCGCAGGCGGTCTAGAAACTTCCCTGGAACGTCAATCAACAAAGTACTGCTCCAATAAATTAATTCAAGAATCCGCCATTATCTTTCAATTTATGCGAGAATCGGATGCCTGGCTGTTAATGACTTTATTGTATGCCGCGTTTTTTATTTCGGGAAGCATTTTAGTATTTGAGGAATTGTCTAAATGACCTGTATTATGTTGTCACTAATTATCGATAGTTGGACGTGTTTTATATTTTTGTTCATGTTTCATACAGTAGATACCTACTAATGAATTAGCTTTGTGTTTTTTTTTGTAATTAATAATCTACATTGCAAATTATTTTCTTCTTTTTATTGCCCTGAACAGTAGGTATTAAGATAATTGATTTACTGTTTGGCAAGTCAACGTAAAAATAAGGTATGCAACATATGCCATATTTAATGTCTTCTCTTTTTGATTAAAAGATAATGAATTCACATTGTTTTATTAATTAACCACTACTTATTTGTACTGGTATGAAAAATTCACTGGAAAAATATCATATAAGAAACGGAATGTTCAATTAAAAGTTTTTGCATAAGGTTTTCGGAAGTTAATGAATGCCCAAAGGTGGATTTTCACAATAAATTACATACACTACGTAAGCTGGCAAGATACTTATGCATTATAGCTTAGATTCAAGATTCATAAAAAACTAATCATAAAATATTAAATAGGCATTACTGAAATTAAAAAAAAAATATTAAACTTAAATTCATAAATAAAAAACATCACAAATGCATTTTTCGATTCTCAGTATTTAGAAAAAACTTTGAATGAAAAAAAAAACAAAGAAAATTTCCGCTTGATCGCACATAACGCCATCCAGACAAGTTAACTGGAACTACGGCGTATCAAAGCTCGGGTTTCGTCTGCTGCACCGGACGGACCCAGTTCCACAGACCCATTTGGACATACGACCTTCAGTACGTCTAGTACCGTTTTAACAAGTAGCCCTAGTTATTGAAGTAAACAGAATCGGTTTATTTCCACTTGCATGGATGTAGGTTGAATGGTGGAACACTGTTATAAGGTTTTTGTAACAAGTAGATAATTATCTGATTTTAAGATATACAGGGTATAACCGATTAAGTAGCTTGGATTGAGGTGACAATTTATATGCTTTTTGGTGTTGAGTAATTAATGTGAAAAATTTTATATAATTAATTTTATTAAAATATTTTGAGTTAACTGAATCTACTAGATTTACTCTGCAAAATAAAGTTGATATACCTTCCAGTAACTTCCAGTATAGGTTTAATTTATTCAGTAAATATTTGGTCCTTTTGACCCAAACACCACAAGGACCAATCTCCTTGTGTTCTTGTCCAGTAACATAGACCAAGTCAAGAAATTACTCATGTGAATATTTCCAATACACCTTTAATTATGCATAATGACAAGATTAAAATCTAAAGTTATTGCGAGACGTGCCTGCACATATCACATCTACGCACTACATGCCATTATTTGTAAGATCAAAAAGCGTAGATGAAGAATTTGTATTAAAATGCAAAGTAACATTATCTTCAACTATTAAGAACTATACTCACTCATAAATTATGCTAAATTGTGATTAAACAGAATATAAATGAGCCGGTTTCAAAATTAGTTATAATTATGGAGTCTAATTGTTACTTAGTGTCCCGATTGAAAGATAAGACTTCACTTAAAATGTTTAACCCGTAGATAAAATCAGTCATGTCATTATTAATTTAAAAAGTTTATGCTAATATACCCGATTTCACAACACCAGAATAGCGACACAGTATAATCAGTTTCGAAATAAGCTATTAATGTCCAGCTAAATTATATTATTAATAACGACATCATCAATCATAGTAACACAAAAACCACTAAAACACCTAGATACACTCGATTGGGTTTAATAAAACAAAATACCAACGTACACCGTCATCACTGGACTGCAAAATTTCGCAACCGAAGTGACAAGCCGAAACTTAATAACTTACTCAGAAATGCACCAGCAAATTGGGATCCGAGTCGTCCGACCGGCTCCGTAACCCTATACCGCCTTACCGAAGTCTCCGACACATATAAATTGTATTTTTATTCAAATCGAGCCTACGTGCCGCGATAAAGCCCCCTTAAAACAAATAACCGCTCATTCAGCCAAGAAAAATCACGCAAAAATCAACCTTAAAACAACCCAACTAAATCCAAACTCATTTACACTATATCAACTATCACGACACAGGCGACAAAAAGCTTTACAGTTGCAGCAACAGAGTTGTAGTTTCTGAAATAAGTAGTTTTGCTACACTACTTTTAGTTGCATACAATGATGCCATAAGAAACTACATGCCACATGTAAACAAGCTAAATTATATCCTGATAGTACACACACAAGAATCAGAGTCGAACAATGTACGCCCATCAGATAAGTCGACGAATGATGATGTAAACTAAGATCGTGTTCCCGAGACTTATATAGAGAACAATTTAAAGGTTCATTGGGACAGTTTTTCACTCAATTTGTATCCTTTTCATTCTTGTTGTACAGATAATGTTGACCATCGCAGTATTTATGAAATATTTGAAATTGCAACGGAAAAGATTTGGTGTTATTATGGTGTAATAAAATCTGTATAGGGATCACTCAAGGGTAACGAGACAGACGAGCGATTGGCTTCTCGTGTTTGCCTTTTTAATAAAGTTGTTCGCACCGATACCCTTCATTATTCAGCGGTTTTTCTGTCCAAAATGTTAATCACCACATTTACTTGTCCCGTGTTTTTGCAGTAAGGAATTTTATGAAACATTTTAATAAAGCTGCTAATGGTACAGCTGCCAATCACCATCAGGTTGATATTACACTCCGAGAATCTTATATAAGAAATATAAATGTAAAAATTAATGACAATAATAAAATGAACACGTATCTTATTCCTGGAAGCATGATTCGCAAATGTTTCGATATCGTAAAAACTTATCCTGATTATGGAAAATGTAATAAAAGCGAAAATCATAAATGTCACGGTTATCGAAAAAATATTATAACTTTAAGCCTGGTGGGTAACAACGATACGTGTGTATGTCTTCATCGTCCGATAATCGTAAATTAAGGTCCGACTCTGGTTTAACTGAGCGTAAAAACTGTGAGCGAGAGATTGAGAGTTCATGTTACTCCGAAAATGTAAAACGAAAAAGTGTTCAGCTTCGATTGTGAAACAGGGACGGAACTATATAGGATGTCAAAGAACCGAGATATTGTGAACTAGATATTTGTAGATACAGCCAGGATGGCTCAGTGAGGAAGTAATTTAAATCAGATTAACGAAGTATCGTTGTCGCTGAACTTTGAAGGAGTTTAATCAATCTAGAGGAAGATTGATTACTTTTTTTACTCGTCAATAAAATTTTGCGGCAGATTCCAATTTACAAAATGTCACGAACAGGGTGACACGTTCAATCTTGTTTTTTTTTAAATTGCCTTTGTCAAACATAATGTCCCGAACCTTAATCTTTGTCAACGAGAAGGCGATGGGCGAACCGGAACGGGTTTTAGAGTGGGATGGGACGACTGCGCCCGCGCATGACAAGTGACCGGATTAATGCATTTTAAACGAAGAAGGCTTAATTTTGAGCTCGGATCCCTTAATTGAATGAGTTTGTTTTTTATTTATATCCAGGGATTTTTAGAAGTCACTTTCGAATTACTTATGTATATTACAAGTTTTTTTCATACATATTAAACAGTACTTTACTTATCGGCTTGGACTAATGCCACAACATGCCTTAAGCTTTTAAGGTTTGTGGCCTAAAAACCGAGGCAATAACAAAATTCCCTAACAAGAACTCGTCCTTAAAAAAAGACCGTAGTAAAAATAAAACGAAACTTACTTTTAACAGTCGATAAGTTTGCAGTAATTCCATAAATATAATATATGTAGTTCACAATACATATTCTAGATCATAAAATGCAGGTAATATAATAATCAACATAAAAATTGGTAATAAAACCATTATAATTTATATTTATAATTTGGGTCCATTTTTACCTGTACGGTAATTACAAAACAATCTGCATACTGGATCACCAAAGTTATCTTTAGCCGACAGGGACGGCAACGATACACGTGATAATGTAATTGATATAGAAGAGAGTCGATAAACGCAAGGCAATATAAATTACAATAAATTTATAATATTATCACTTGGGTTTAGGGTCCTGTTGATAATCTCCATCATCAGCATCCGAAGGTTCATCGAATTCAATCCATACATAACAGCAATCAAATCATAGATTAAGAAAACTGATGAAATGTTTCAATTTCGATTTCTGTTTAACAGAAATTTCTTTAGACATAATTTTGGTGCTGTCCTTGAATAGTCCTTGGGTTCAATAAAGTAATTATTTGTGTAATCAATGATGTAGCAAAAACCCTTTAGTTCACCTGAACTAACGTTGTCATTAAAATCATTAACTGGAGTTAAAGTTGCCTCCACGTCTTAAATACTTATTATTGAATATTACCTCCTGTATAATTAATTTTTAATCTATTATATTCGTCGCTTGATTGTTCAGTGTTATTACTTTGGCTTAATACTCACTTCATTTATTTGTCGGTGATATTAAAATGCCTGCTACTAAAATATTGGTTTTTATTAAGTTTTTTTTAAATTAATTGCGTATATTAATTACATTTCCAGTTGCCTACATTGCCCAAGAGATCAATCATGACGATCATTTTTCATATTTTATCTTGATTCTGTCCTCAAAATTACTTCTTAATTATAGATTATCTTACAATTTACGTATTCTTCAAATTTAATGACGGTCACCGCATTATTTCTGTTTACTTCAGTCGTTTCTTAAAAGTCATCTGCGTCTTTAACGTAAACAATTTCTTCATTTTTAGCTGTATCTTTTTCTAAGCTTTCTTCATCGAAATTTGATTATATATTATCCATCAATACAAAAACATCAACAGAACCCAATTCTCTTCTAAGTTCAACCTTGTCCAACTTTTTATACCTTCCAAAGCCACTGACTGCTCGAGCCTTGTACTCGGGCAAATGATTGACGAGCACACATCTACCGCGCTATCCCTTCCCGCTGAGTGTAGAAATATCGCCAACATTTTAATAAATAACCCCTTGCCTACGCTAATAGCGATAATTTCTTCACTACAAGCCAGTATAAATTCATCGAATTATGTACGCCTTGTTTTTCTTTATACGTAGGATATTGTGTACGTATTAATTTTGTTAAACATGTTGACCTTTTTATTGTTAATTTTATGGTCATATGTCTTTATTACGTGTTTTAAATCAGGGAAAATTAATTTATTGGTGTGAGTAATATTCTGTAATATGAAGCTACGCTGTAGGTTCGTTCTTCAAGGATTTCCTTTATACTAAACTCAGTAAACTCATCATTCTCTTTAAACGATATAAATTTTTGTTTATAGAACTTTAAAAAATTGTCTTCAAGACCAGTCAACGAATTTTGATTTCCATCCAATCTCTTTTCAAACATTCTTTCCTTTTTAACAGCATATTTTCGATCAACAAAATCACCATCATTAAACAATGCGTGGTCCGATCTATCGGTTTCATTGGAACTATCCCGAACATCCAAGGTGTATCAGTCCTCTATAATTTTTTCCGTTCGGAAACCAGTTCAATCGATGATCGATGAAAAAAAGCCGTGGGTCGGTTTCGATTGATCCGGTCTCTATCGAGATTGAGACATCTCGGAACGAGTTCCGCCCGCCGCCCTAAGTGATAAGAGATCGTCGAGACCTCGTAAATTACTTAATTTAACAGTGATTGAACTGAATGTTGGTTTACACTTAATTTTTTACTATGGTTGCCGTGAATTATTGAGTGTATTCGATTAAAGTGTATCACGTTGATAATGTTGGTGAATTTATTTGCGTTTATTATGTATTACATAGTTTATTTTTTCTGTTATGTAGAACATTACGAAGATTATTATGTAACTGTTTCTTTTTAGAATTTCTCCTTATAGAAAACAAACCTGGAACCGTCGATGTTCTATGAAGAATATTTATTATATTTTACCCGCCTTTTCGTTTGCTGTCTCTCATCAATTGTATCATACACCCCACCCACCACATTATTGTTACCAAAATATTCAACGGAGTTTTTAATCATGGTTCGATAAGAATAATTGCTCGGCGCTTTATCCTAATGCTTCATGTCCATGTAATTGGCTAGTAATTGCTAAAATGATTTCATTATGATTTGTCGGCGTTGATGAAAAATAATTGAACAGGTACAGGCTAACCATTTGTGTTTTTTAAGTTACTTATAAGTCACGTGTTTGAAGTCGTTGAGCGATTTTTATGCGTCACTTTTTTATCCTTCAATAATAATTGTATCGGTTCACTGCTGGGTTTTGGATTGTTTGATAAATATTTCTATTTCAGCAATTGTGCTATTATCCTGATTAAGGTGATAATTATGCAGAATGGGTTCTTTAAATTCGATGTCTTTACAAGCTGAGACATCCTATTTTTTTTTTAATCTTTTCTTGCAAGTATGTATACTCTTAAAAAATTAGTTCCTTGAAAATAACTTTTTTCACATCCATGTTTTGGGAGAGGTAAAATAATTTTGTTTAGAGTAATTACTACCACCTGTGGGGCCAGGCGGGAGTCACGTGCGAATTAGTTTAACAAGGCACAATAATACCAAATTGGTCCTTCTTTCCGAACGTGTGTATCGAAAATGTCTTAGATGCTGCTGTTGCACCATCTGCCAAAGTAATTGGTATATTATCTCGTGTGGTTATGTTAGGACCTAAGTTTACGATCGATTTAAAAGTTTTGCCATGTAATATTATATACCTAAATTTCTAAATTTAATACCTTCCTACGATATACTTTGAATGCTTTTTTTGCCCGAACAAAATTCTTAAATGCTTGCAACGCCACAAATAACTGACTCTCAAAAACTGAAATATCATTTAAGATTAAGAATATTACCCTAGTCCCTCAATATGCTTAAAAACCAATGATAATAGATTAAGGTT
Source organism: Plusia festucae (assembly GCA_950381575.1). Classification (NCBI taxonomy): domain Eukaryota; kingdom Metazoa; phylum Arthropoda; class Insecta; order Lepidoptera; family Noctuidae; genus Plusia; species Plusia festucae. The sequence continues at coordinate 4,002,958 of OX494456.1, read as the reverse complement.
TACAATAAAACCTGTTCAATTCTAATAACAATCGACGTTTTAAAATGTATAATTCATTTTTTATTTGGAGTTCAGAAGTCATAAATCTCAATATAATATATAATTATCAGCGTCGTGATCCTGTCATATGCTTATTTTAATATATTAATGATATCTCTGTAAATCACACAGGTCAATAAACTTAGCTACGTCATGGTTTACTAGGGTTTATTAATGTTAAGGTTGGATGAGCTTGAAAATATTCTGACTAATGTACTACCATTTTTTTTTTATTTATACATCATAACACAATTGAGAACAATAATTTTATTAAAATAACAATAATAAGGTTTACAATAAAAAATATAGCCGATTAATGTCCTTATGTCAGGAAATATAAAATTGGTCCTTTTGTTAATTTAGTCCTTCTATACGATATACAAACCTACATAGTATTGAGTCGTAATAATCAAGAATTTAGGGAAATGTAAAAAAGAATCGGCTTATTCTATTAGTTGATTGGAGTAAAGGAATGGGTATTGTTCACTGCGTTTTGATGATTTCAAATGTATTTAGTCCTGGTTTTTCAGGGTTTTCCTTTCCTGATTTTGTTGTCCAAGCATCATCTTAAAGTATTAAATTCTATTCTCTTATACAAATGGTCTATAACTACGAATACATGCAATTATACGTCAATTTATTGATTAATTAACATAATAAAACTGTCTCAAACTAAAATTAATAGTTAAAATCTTCTAACGTCGTGTCAACACGATACGGTGTATAGGAAACATAAATCATACGGCACAGTGTTTCAAAATCCGTTCGCATCAGTTCCAAGAAAGTTAATTAACAAGTTAACACGTGTTTTTGTCGACAAACGCGAATTTTTCCACATCTGTTGAACGGTGAAATGTGAGATTGTCGTATTGTTTGCCATCTGTTTTGAAGTTCTGTGGCTGGTATTGATTCTTAAGTTTTTGTAGGGTAAGACGCCAGTTTGAAAATACATTAGATAACGTTTGAAGAGTTCTTATAATATGAATTTGTCTAAGTTTCTATACGACCTCCTTCATCACCATTATGATGAAATCTAAGTGAAGTTGGTGTCATCATATCAGTATTTTTTTTTATTCTTTACCAGAGCTAGACCAGGTACTTAAAAGAGCCTCAGCACAAAGCAAAAAAACCCTTAAGTCAATGTTTACTATACCTAAATTGTTACATCTTCAGTGAACTTAATCACACACAAATAAAACATTTCATAACGAAAACTTCAGAAACAGTAACTTTAGCTGCAGGTAATTTCCAACCTCACTTCAACTTCCAAAACATACGAACCAGCACTTAGGATTTGCGTACAAAAGGACCAGTTTTTAAGCGAATCGGGACTCAAACGCATATCTTCTTCTCTCATTAGAAAGCATCGTATAAATCGTCGGTGACATTTGTAAACTTATTTATGGACCCTGATCGGTACCCGAAAGTGATTTATTTACACAACCAAATCAAAACGGGATTTATATCTTTAATATTGCGTTTATTTTAGAAAATTTGTTACGTCTTCATTTTGTATCTATTATATGTTAATTGCATTATTTACGTTATGTTTAAAGCTATAAATAGGTAGTTAAGAAAGATGGCCATTGAAGATTAAAACCCAAAATCATTGAACATTCAGTTTTCGGTCATAAAATACTTATTATCTTTAAGGTTACAATTGCTTTCCAAAAATACATAATTATTTCCCAGTCTATTCTCGGGATACAGTAATTAAAGAGCGACCCTTACAAGTAATTAAGTTAAACAAAACCGGAAGTACTAACATATGTGCACAGCCTGATGGTTTCGGATTTCTTATTCTTTTTCTCTTTCTAACTACTCAAAATATCCAACGTAACTTGAGCTACAGTTATTTAAAAGTAAAGAAGAAGCACGTTCCAGGGCATACTGGTTTCGTTTACAATAATTGTGTGTCAATATTGTGACGCCTAATTATGGTTTCGAACTACAGTAATTAGTGAGGTTGTTAAGATGGTTCTTAATTATAGAAATGTTTGTTTTAATTAGAACTTCTTTTAACAGGACAAGAGTAAAATTGATAAATGATTTCACTGAATGAATGATAAATACAGTTATTAAATAAAGTCAAGAGAAATGTGAACAAATTAGACGAATTAAATAGGTAGGTATGTGGTGCCAAATTTGTACCAAAAGACCAAATTGCAAAAAAAAAACGGCACGGCTTAATCGAAACTTAGTTAAAAATCGTGCCAATTTATGAACTTGTTTTAAAAAATATTCTTTAAGTGTATCTTACATTCAAACAAAATATTTTCAAACTTAAAATATAAAAAAGGCAATGATTTTTATACAATAAAAAAGCAATTACGTACTTAAAACCTAAAAAATGGCGTCAGAATATTCATCCGCGGCATTGTCGACCGAAAGTGTGCCCACAAGGATGGCTGCATTGCCACAATCTATGGTAATGATTATCTGACTGAGGTAAATGCCAGCCCTGTTTCAAATAATTTAATATCCTAGCTATTTTTTTTTGATACATCATCTTTAGCGAAAATATAACTATTAAGGCATTCAATATCGTTTGGTTAGGTTGAAACAAATAAAGGACAATCCCAAAACCTTTTTCAAGCTTAACTAGCTACTAATTTAAAACTCACTCAAACCCAGTAGTGCTTCAAATCACAGTTCTAAACTACTTCCAAGAATAATATTTAAGATGAGAAAATAAACGAGAACCGTTTATGAATAAATCATCAGCGATCTCGCAAAACGCAATCAAAAAGGGTCCATCAGAAAGAGATAGCAATATCTGCAAGCCTTAAGAGTGAGCGAGAGGTACTTCACTAGATCCTCGAAGGTGTAATTATGCTGTTAAGAATATAATTTCATGTTGTTAAAACGATGTATGCGTCACATTATAGATTTTTGTTTTATTTTTCATTATTAAGACGTTTTCTTGGTCGTTTGCGATGTGATAAATATTTAATATGTGGGGAAAATATATAATTTTAACAAGTTATTCTTCTTAACTCTATTTATATTAGAATCAAATATTAAATCGAGTAGAGAATATTCTAGCTTAGCTTTTAATAACTGTGGCAAATCTATCAATGTGTCCATTTTAGTCAGTTTATTTTCCAAAGAATATCAAAATAATGAATTACAATGTCATTCATTATGTTTGTACTGACAATGTAGCTAATATTAGTAATACTAATCTTTGGATAACTTAATATATTTTGTCATTTTAGCGTTGATTAACTCCTTTAATGCCAATATCTGGCGACTAGTTAAACGATATTAAATTATAATCCAATGTATCGTCATTATATAAAAACCTCATTATCAAAAGGTCTTATACAAACAGGTATCAAATATTCATATAATCATATAGATTAACCTACACTTTTTTACCCACTTAATGCATACATTTTTAATTTTAGATCTTTCAATCAACTCTAACTCCATCAAAAATTAAATGACGGGTATATCTTAACCTTTTTTTTAAATTCCGTGAACTGGCATCAAATCTTGCACCGACTACCTGAGATTACACTCCTGTAGCACCTTCGACCACAGTATAAAAACATCGTTAGTAAACACCGTTTGTTTTTTACAGTGTCCGAACTAATGATCGTACTAATCGTTTTATGACATTGATGATTTAATGAGAGCAGTTTTTTCCTGTGACTTTTAACGCTGAAGATTGGTTGGGGCAAGAATGCCTAGAAAAAAAAGTCGATTGGGTGCCAAATAGGTTTGTTCAGCATCCGTTTTTTATTATTCTTACACAACAATTATTATTTCTTTGTACATACTATCACTCAAATCCGAACCGAAACCCATAATTAAACACAGAAATATTATTTCCTTTATTTTTATTGAGCCGTGAATATTCAAAATGGTAAAGCCGTAAAAAATACCTACGCCGCATTACAAATTCACGTCGTAACGCCTTCATCTCGCCGCACATTCGAATAACAACCAAACTCATAATTTACAACGAGTCTCATTAGTATACGCTGTTACAAAGTCACTACGCGCGCGTCCAAAGGCGCCGCCCAACAAAGCCATTGACATTCATATATTAACGCTAAACGTGACCACGAAACCACTAGATACAGAACTTCGAGATACTAATTTTACGCCCAATCGACTCCGATAAAAATTAATACATCAATATCAAATGGACTCACATCGAGACCTATCGGTTCCGATATAAAAACGAGTTCGTTCTAACATAGTGATTATTCGATATTAACCTGTACGAAAAAAGAGGTAAAGACAGTTTTCGAATGTGGTTTTTGCGCGCGGTTGATGCAATGTCGTTAGGGTGACCATAGCCGGGGTAAAGGAATTCGTGGCGAACTCGATTGGCCTCAAATTCGATCGATGATCATTTTTTTTTCGTCTCAAAGGACACGAATGTCGTTTTCCTCCGGTTCTCATGGCGATGAAGACATAAAAATTTTGGAAGTCGGGCGGCGCGTCAAAAGGGACCACATACGTTATAATCGTGGGATTTGGGTATTATTTTGTTGTTGGGTCAGTCGTACGTCCGCGAAATTATTGGTCGCTGACGCCTTTTGCATCAACCTATTATATTTGGCTAAGCAGCCCGCCTCGGAGCCGGCAAACCGTGATCAACAAATCAAATGTCTCGTTTTTTTTTTCTCCGGACGCTCTGCGTGTTTGTTTTCGTACGTTCGAGATGTGATTATTATGGAAATTTGTTGCTCAAACGACGCCTTCTCGGTGATGAGAACATTTAAATTTAGATGACTAATATTTGTAAATATTTTGTTAATCGATTTATGCGATGTTAAGTTCGATTTAAACAGCCTCAGGTAGAAAATCTGAACTTATTATACTATAGGACATCCGTTGATTGAAAAGGTTTTAAAAATATATAAATAAGATAAATTATTCTAATTTATACGCAAAAGCTTTTTACATTTAGTTAATTAAGTGACTTTACATACCTCGTTTTACATTGAATACAGACGACTTCAAATAAAGCAGTTGCACCATCTCCAACTCCAGAGACTAAGTTATGTAGGGTGCCCAATTAGTTGCGACATATTAGGACATTCCCAATTTAGTCAGCATGAAATCAGTTCCCGCGAAATAGCTCGTAAAAGACATCCGGTACTACATTAATCACATACGGCGTTAAGCGGCCACTTTATATTCACAACGGTTCGGACACGGTGACAACTCAATCTCGCCTTATTACAGACAAGGTGACTAAGGCCAAGCTAATTTGTGGCCTTTAAAACGGACTATGAAGACATTGGATTTTATGGTTATTGATTTTAGATAAGTTGGAACTATTATATTACATGTTGAATTTATAAATATTGAAAGGAGAATGCCAAGATTCGGCCCGAGTCGTGAAGCGTCCGACAGATTTTCTATAATAATGATAGAGGATAATAAAAAACTGTAAAAATTATACAATATAATTAAAGTCTGTAGAAGTACACCGTTGAAAAGTCATTTTAAATAGTTATTAATAACATTTCTTATTTCACTTTGAAATATTGCCAGTACTAAAATAAAATAAAGGATACGAAATTGTAGTTGCAAATCGATTACAATAATATTATTTATTATATAGCTACCTCAGTGAATTTATTACTGACATACGTTGTAACAAAAAGCATTAAGTTATATTTTTTAGCATCAAATTAAATTGTTTTTAATTATGACGATACCGTTAAGAATAATTTATTTCAATAAATGTTATTGTGCTGACAACATTTGATGTAAACTTATCTTGTTTGCTAATGTCAAAAAGCTGCATGTCTCAATGTCGCTTACGCTCTCTAGATGGCGCTGTTAACATTTTAGTTACTGATATTAAACAATGTAGTTTGATGACTACACTAATGTCTAGTCTTCTCAAAGGAAAACTTAAAAAATATCCAAACAATTATTCTTTAACTTAAATAAACTATCTTCAAAATCTTAGGGTAGAAATAAATAATAAAATTATCAATAATATTTGATACAAAATACAAAATAAAATGTACATAAACTTAAGTATATTTTCACTATAAAAACATAATATATAACTATAAACGAAGATGAATTGCCAGAATAACTAATTTAATTAATAATTTATTTGTTTATTTCATGTTATATAGTTCAAATCGGAAGTATTAAGTGGTCAACTTTAAAGAACTGTAACTTTTTTTGGTCAAGTTCTACTAAAAAACTAATTATACTATCAAATTCTATAATTATTTTCCTTTTTAACGATATATGGTTCATCTTTGTCGGTTCGGGCCGACTCTTGTAGGAAACCTTGGCATTCTCCTTTGGTCCTTCGAGGCGGATATGGTTAAGTAGATTAGAATCGAGTGTTAAAGGAATCCTTTGGATATTGATTTTTATTTTTTTATTTTGTGTTAATTTACGGTCCACGTTTATTATGTTAGCAGGACAACATTCCATCAATGGGAAACAATTTTAGGTTTTGGGATCACAAGACTCAATTATTAGTTATTTTAATACATTGATTCACAGGGCTGTTTTTTTTCCTTAGTCTATACTGTCCCACTGCTGAGCAAAGGCCCCCTAAGTCCCTCCATACTTCCTTATACCGTGCAACCTCGAACCAGCCCTCGCGGTACACGTCCAGATCGTCCCTCCTGCCACCTCTTCCTGGGCAATCCTGGGCCGGCCTCGGGGGCCCCGTCCGTCTGGCAAGGCTATTTAAATGATAAAAATAAAATTTGTCTTCTTCCAGGTTTAGAGTACTTAAGTGCTGCTAGGAGTCTGCATCCAGAGCTCCACGCGGGCAGCACGCTCGCCAGTCAAGACTTTCAACTTAGTTTAGAAGGTAAGAAACAAACTGAAGGAATAATCATTTGTTTTTCCTGTAAAAATGTAATAAGCATAGATAGATAGGTAGGCCTTAGAATAGCCGGAGTCGAGCAAAGAATGCGCGAGCGTTCTCATGACTTCGGCCAAGGTACAGACGGGAACAGGGTGTTTTTGGTCGGTGAAACTCAGACATATGAACCCACGTGCTCTCGGTGTGACTTGAAAGCATTGGCTTTTCACGCCTAAATAAAAGATTATGCCTTAGCATACTGACTAACAAAGGCAAAGTATTGTTATGATGATATAGTAACATCATACAAATAAAAGAGAAGACTTGACATGTAAGATAGTGCAAGAGCTAGCACAAGATAGCGAAAAATGGAAAGAGCACCGACATGAGCTGAGCTGTAAAATTGATGACGATGAATGAAAAAAAATAATCTTGGAATGAAATACGAGAAGTAGTAAGGAGGAACTCGAACCCGTGACCACATCAGTTGCACTAGGCAATTTAAAAATACCTCATTGATTTGTATCAAATCGCATTCAAGAAGTTTTGTTGCAATTAAAATTGAAAAGTAAATTACTATTGGATGAAATCTCATGGTTTTTGATAGGATGATTATTCACCCACAAGCATAAAGATTACGTAGCGTTGACTATATTTGACTCTGTGGAACAACAAAAATTTTACGCTATAACCCGTCTCAAAACAAGTTCCCAATAATTCATTAAAGTAGTCCGGATATGGTTAAATCTACTTGAGAATGTACCACAAATTATTATGAGTTAATCATAGTCTTCACATGCATAATAGTCAATTTCCTTTTTAATCAAATGGCTTAATAAAACAAATTGGATGGACGTACTTTTTAATGTTATCAATTGATAGGTTTAATGATGAAATGCCGAGTTGAACTATAATACAAAAAATTAAAAACTATTCTTGTATATTTATCTATATCAAATTAATAGTAACGAATAACGGTACAAAATATTTACTTTGTTTCTGATTTTTTTTTCCTTATAAAAACATATTCGATTAGTATAATAATATCTCACAAGAAAAAGGTGTTAATTTGAATACCAGTTACATATTTCGTAAAGCGGTCCTTACAATCCAATCTTTAGTATTTTTTTTTCTTCATCCAGGATCAAGAATAGCTTCTCCAACTCGGTTAAGACTATCAGGAGGTGCAATAGGAGCGTCTGCCAATCGGAAGAGGGCCGTCTCTTGGAGTCCATATTCCGCTGAGTCTTTAGACCTGGCTGCAGTGATCAGGGCGTCTCCAGCAAGCTTGGCAGTACGAGCACCTTCGGCTGCTTCCACTGGCAGCTATGGACATCTTAGTGCCGGTCAGTTCATAAATAATGCTCAAAATTTCATTAAATAATCTTTAAATTCTATATTATGCATGCCTCATAAATGTGTTTGTATCACTTATAGATAATCTTAGAGTAATTTATCATCATCATCACATCCTCGAAGCTTTTAGAACACCTTGTGAAAGCTAAAAGAAGAATTAAGGAGTTGGACATTAAAACTTCTTTTTAGTCAATTTAATTTAATTTTCAATTTTGTGTCGTCATTACATCTGCTTGATGTCGCCTTATTAAAAGTCATTTCTTCTTCTAGGAGCAATATCGCCAGCTCTATCCCTCTCGCACGCTTCCCTGGCTCAGCAGCTGCTGGCACGGGGCAGCAGTGGGGTGCTCGCGGGAGGGGTCCTCATGGACCCCGCCCACCAGCAGGCGGCTGCTGCTGCGGCGCATCATGCGGCACACGCGCATCTTGTAGCTGGTATTCATAGGTAAGCTGAAACAAAAAATACAGACAATTATAGATCAAAGATATAAACCAAAGAAATATCTGGTTTTGTGAATGGGAAACTTTTGTAGGTCTACATCTTTGCTTGTGACTTCAAAACGACTAAACTAATTACCGTGAATCCTGGAGAAGTATGAATACAAGAAGCAGAGTTTAATCAACACTAACGGTTTATAAGATATTTAGATTACATTGCGTACAAACCACGAAGTAATATTTCTCTCAGTCATTGACTTCAAAAATTTCGTTGTAATTTTGCGGTTTTTAACCATAGGATCAGTTGTATACAAAAACAGATTTTGCTATTGACCACTCGAAGAACCTTAAAGTATGACTAAACTAGAAATTACTACGTGATGTAAATGTATTGGAATTTATCGGACCTCGATTTGGTTGATTAATGGTTAAAGGTCACCGACACAGTTCAGGCGTGCTTTTGTTATCTTAGATATAATGACTAAGCTTTAGGGAATTAGGGCTGAACTTTAAGTAAAGTGCAATATGTATGGAGTTCTTTAATTTAAAATAGTTAAATTTAATCATGAAAATATTGGATTTAGCAGCAGTTCTGCAACCTCATGTCTACCATTTTTCACAGCCATTATATTATTCGCATAAATTAGCGATTATTATTCTTCAGATTTCAGATACCTTACTCTCAAAAAATAAAGTTTTTTTTATCAGTTATCTTATGATCAAAAACACTTTATTCGTTTAACAGTTGAACCATTCAGAACACATTCGATTTGTCCCTTCTTCTAACAAAGATTATTGCGGTAATAAATGTAGATCATATTCTTTACGGTATAAATAACTAAGTTAACCTTTCACACTTCATATCCAGATCACACATTTCATCACCAACACAACTCCTGATGGGTGCCCCAGTGGACGTCCGACCTGGCTTAACCCTGGACGGTACGCCGCCGCAGCATCTCCAGCAACCACCACAGCAGCCGGAAATCACCAGCGTTATGGAGGCTGATAGGTAAACATAATTATAATAGAAAGAAAAACATTGTGATTTTGCTTATATCGGTTTAACACAATGTGAGTTTGATAACATAATACCCTGGGCAGAACATTTGGGAAATAAAGAGATGCAACTGGCTTTTGAAATGGGACTTTCAAGTTGAGAACGTCTCACGGGTGTACTAATCTAAACTTAGTAGGTACAGTTTGAGGCGTTGACAAGTTGGGATTCTCATTTATCAGAAATATGCACATAAAAGTCTGACTTCCCATTGTAAATGTATAATGAAGAGGTAAAGTAAACACGCAATGCAAATTGATACAGTACTTAGGTAGAGAATTTAGGTTCACTGCTTAGTTTACGCATGATACATAGGTATGATGCAATAAGCTTGATGGATGACATAATTTATGTGATTTCAAAGAGTACTGCTGATTTCGAAGTCACAAGAAAGGAATAATTTTAGTCTTTGACCCACCCTTAAAAACTCCAGACTTAATAAAATACGCGATTTTGTTTCAGTGCATCCGGTATGACCCAGAGGAAGTCACCCCAGGGTCTGATGGGACACAGGGACCACCACCACCACAGCAACAAACCTCTGTCGGCTGCAGCGGAAAGCACGGTCCATGATGGTCTCGACTCCAAGGACGAGCCTGGAGACTTCATTGAGACTAATTGTCATTGGGTATGTATAAAATATATGTGGTAGCTCCCAATACTATTAAATGAATTCTCTTCTTCTTTTTATTTCAAGCTTTACGTTAAATACTATAACCTGTCTCGAGAATTGGGCTATTGAATGCAAAAGTTTTAAAATGTCTAATCTAAATGTTGATTTTTCCTTCAGGTGGATTGTAAACTCGAGTTCCCAACACAAGATGATCTGGTAAAACACATCAATACGGACCACATCCACGCTAGTAAAAAGGCGTTTGTCTGCCGCTGGGTAGGGTGCTCCAGGGATGAAAAGCCTTTCAAAGCGCAATACATGCTGGTCGTACATATGAGAAGACACACTGGGGAGAAACCTCATAAGTGTACCGTAAGTTTATTTAGAATTTTAAATTCGTATTTTGGGTCCTTAAGTTCTTGGTTTTTCAGACACATAAAGTTGATGAGTCTCCTCAAAGTACCTGGATGACTTCAATATTGTTAAGTAATCAACTTATATGAACTCTAAAATTGTATTTTATTACAGTTCGAAGGATGCTGCAAAGCTTATTCACGATTGGAGAACCTCAAGACCCATCTCCGGAGCCATACGGGTGAAAAACCATACACTTGTGAATATCCAGGATGCGCCAAGGCGTTCTCAAATGCAAGCGATCGAGCTAAACATCAGAACAGAACCCATAGTAATGAGGTAAAGTAATCTACTTGAATTTTGAAATGAACCCATTGCAAAGGGTTTAATCATCGTCTAACATTCGCGTTAACTTTAGAAAGGTATTTTGGTATTCTTTTGTACCTATGCTTTTTATTTACGGATTAGACAATGTTTGAAAAAAATACCCTTAGTCTTTTGAATAGGGTTTTGTAAAGTTATAGTTTTATAGATCCTATTGAAATAACAACAGCACTTCTTAAATGTATTTCTTTATTATTACAGAAACCATATGTTTGCAAAGCACCAGGATGTACAAAGAGGTACACTGACCCATCGTCTTTAAGGAAACACGTGAAGACTGTCCACGGAGCGGAATTCTACGCTAGCAAGAAACATAAAGGTAAACTAATTAACACTGGTGAACTTTTTACTTATCCAGGAACTGTTCCCAAATTTTAACATCATATTTATTATGGCCCTGTTATTCGAACAAAACTTTCTGCTCCTAGCATATTTAGGGATCCAAGTACAAGGAACATAATGATGATAACGAAAAATATATTTGGTGGAAAATTGGAGTTCATCTGGCAACCTGATCTTTCTATTGATATAGCAAAATTAAAATTAAAATACATATTTCACGAATGCTTTGTGGTTTCAGGTTGCAGCCGTGGCGACGACTCAGCAGAATCTGGAGGTGGTGGCGCTGGCTCGTCTCCACGCTCCGAGGAGGGCGGCGTGCCTCTCACTGGCAGAGGACACACCTCCTCTGCCTCGGTCAAGAGTGAGAGTCCTGCTTCTCCCATCCCTCATGGCTTGCATACTGCTGCTCATCAGGTATTTAATTTTTATGTTCTGTACTAGTGTTTTGGTATGTTCTTTAGTAGGAAATCTTTAATATTGAAGTGAGTTATTTATTGTTTGTTTTTTGTCTCCAGTTATCTGCTCAGTGTGGTGGGGAGCTAGACTTCGGTGGTTCCGGGCTTGGAGGTTTTGGAGACGAAAACGGTGCTCCATACTTCAGATTAGATGGAGAGGTGAGCCTTCTTACTTACTTAAATATCTATGTACCAGAAGATATTGAAGCAAAGTTAAAAACTTTCTTTTTTCTCCTCTGGCTGGTGAAAAAGACTTATGTTCATATTGTTGTTGTTCTGAAATAACCACTGCAGTTTTTCTGTCTCTCTGAACATTTCTTGTAAAATTTTAAATCTTTATCTCCGTTCTTCAGGTGGAACAAGAAGTAGTGGGTGAAGTAGGGCAGTTGCCTCTCATGCTCCGCGCCATGGTGGCTATCGGTGAGCCTCGCGCGCACCACCACGCGCCGCGCTTTGGAAACAAGATGGCGGTCGCGAGGTTGATGCCCCCACCACATCCTGATATGGGCCCAGGTTAGTAGGAATACATTTTAATTGTTATGTTGTATTTTATTACGATTTTTTCGATGTATTCGACGTTCTATTGATGTTTAACCTCATTATAACGAACAGAAGTTGGTTGTACATTATTTTTGAATGTTTTCTTTGTTGGTATTATTTTACTACATACGCACACAACCTGTAACTTTTGTCAAGTTTTGTCAAGGGTGTACCTTAATAAGATTTATGCTTATTAACTAGGTGGAGTCCAAGGTCGGACAGAGTTGGGCAACACGAATGTAGCAGTGGAATTGAAGGCAGGAGCTCCTAACACCAGGCGAGATTCTGGAATCTCTTCTGGAAGCAGCCTGTATAGTGCAAGGTGAGTCATTTCTGTCTAGTCTGAACTAAAAATATTAAAAGCATCGTGTTTAGCAATGAGTCGCTATTAGCCGATGAGAAAAAGAAGGGAAGGTTTTTACCCTGGAGCAGTTCGGGCTCAAATTAATAATAAAATAATAAGAGCACGCTTTAATTTGCAAGTATTCTCTACAAGAATGTAATCTTATTTTTGAACTTATACTTAAACTATCTGAACTTCTTAACAGGTCATCAGACATATCTCGTAAGAGCAGTCAAGCGTCTGTGGTATCTGGTGCGGTGGCCACCGCCGCAGGAGTCACCGGGCCGCAGCGACTAGTCTCGCAGCATACTGCCGTGTACGACCAGTTGTCGCCTGACAGTAGTAGAAGGTATATTGAAAATAATTATCTTCGGTAGTCACTATAGAATTATTGGACTGGCTTGTTGGTCCAGTGGTTAGTGACCCTGACTGCTAAATTAGAGGTCGTGGGAACGATTTGCACCCGAGACAAATGTTTGTGATTAGCATGATCATTTGTTTTGGGTGTAATTGATCTATGATATGTATGTATTAAGAAATATTTAAGTACGTTTATCCGTTGCCATAAGAAAGGCGCTGCCTAGTTGAGGATCAGATGGCCATGTGAGATTTGTTTCAAGATTTTTTTACAGTTTACAACCAATGTGGATCACACATTACTAGTATTGTTATTAGCCCCTCGTGGTAAGTTAAATGCTTGTGTTACGAGTGGGATCACATTCACGATTATAATATTATTATTCAAATTCGAAATTGTGTTGTCCAATCAGCTAAATGATACTATTCTTTATTTTCAGATCTAGTCAAGTATCGTGTGTGGGTTATGCGCCAGCGCCGTCGTCAGCGCTCGCCGCTGTTCAAGCCGTCAGAACATCGCAAGGCAATCAGGTATAAATTAAATTATTATATATTTATTTATTTATATTTATTTTGAACACTGTTTAATCAGCCTATAACGATTCAGTGCTATACAAAAACCTCTCGTGTGCTATACCATTACATTTGGCTCTTCGCTTTCTACTTTCTCATTCTTTACTTACTTACACATTGTAATCTGATAAAACTTTATATGACCTGCATTATTCTTGTTTAGGCCGTCCTTCTTCGAGGAGTGACCTGTTCGGAAGTCAGGGCTGAGGAGTTGGCGCTGGAGCTGGACCCCAACGTGCAAGTAAAGGAGGAACAGAGGAGGCTGTCGGAGCAGTCTAACCTCAGTGACCAGGCGCAGTACCAGCAGTATCCTTGTGGGACTGATGAAGTGGTGAGTTTGAAATTGATAATTTCTTGTTTTAACCAATGTGTACAAAAACTGTTCCACCGTTAATGTTCTTGCTCTATAGTGAAAGAGATGATCGTCAATCTTCTCCCTATTACAAAAAATAAGTGACGTAATGTTCTTAGATAATTTTATTATAACGAGGTAAATATTAAATCGAATGTCAGAGTATAAGAATATCTTTACGAATTTTGCAGGGCGATGCTCCATTCCCATTCAAGACAGAAGATGACCAAGACACGGTGACGTACAAGGAGTCCCGGTCAAACTCCACCAATACTGTGGTGATCACCACCGCGCAGGTCCATCACCCCAACCAAGAGGTCAATCTGGAACAGGTAATTCATAAGTACAGAGTATTCTGATTACCATTGCCTGTAAATAATAAATTGTTAAAATAATTAGTAACTGAAAGTATGGAACCAAGAGGGCGAGATTTATGTAAAAAAGCTAATTCCTTTATTTAATTTTCAGGTTGCCGAAGGAGAAATGGTGGAGAACAAGCTGGTTATACCAGATGAAATGATGCAATATCTTAACCAATCAATATTGGCTACGGAATCGGTAACACCAGCTAAAACTGACTCCACTAACCAACCTGAGCCGGAGACTCCTACCGCAGATAAGGAAACTGCTACCAAAGACAATACCACCAGTGATATACCCAACACGAATAATTCCAGTGACAAAATCAGTGACGTAGCTACGAGTGATGATTCTCTACTTAAAAACTTAGGTGCCATAGGAAGTGATCTCAACATAAGTGATATTCCAGTCGATTTAAGATCTTTAGACGTTAGTATGTCGGGAAATAGTGGATCATTATTGAACTCAAAATCACCCGATGATAAAGGAACTCCTTTACAGGAGCAAGTCATACCTGAAGTTGCTACAGATAAGTGTGAGAAAGACTATACGAAACCGCCGAGTAGCAATGCTTCTACAAATCCTTTGCAATCCCTCCAGACAATGACAGCAAACCAAACTGAGCAGACAAACAGGATGCGATCAAACCAATTACCTCAGAAACAGAATACTATGAGTCCTAAAACTGTAGTCATGAGTCAGAATATTTTAAGCCCTCAAAACTTAGCGCATAGTATGCTCAGCCCGCAGAGTTTACCTCACAGTGCGATGAGTCCCCAGAGTGTCATGAGCCCTCACAATGTACATAATGTGATGAGTCCTCCCAGTGTCTACAACGTGATGAGTCCTCAAAGTGTGATGAGCGTCATGTCTCCACAACACAATGCTATGAGCCCACAAAGTATGCAATCCTTAATGAGTCCACAAATGTCAAATCAAATGATGATGAGTCCAAGACACAATAACATTGGAAGTCCAATGTCTCAAAACATGGCAAGTCCTATGGTAAACTTGGCCAGTCCTATGGGCCAAAATATAGCCAGTCCCCATAGTCATGGAATGCCAAGCCCAATGCATCCAGGACTTCAAAGTCCAATGGGACAGGGTATGACGAGCCCTATGGTACAGAATATGCCAAACATGTCAATGAACGGACAAGTACAGAATCAAAATCAAATGATGAATATGAACATGAACCAAGGCCCTCCTATGCAAGTAAATCAAAACTATTTGAACCACAGAAATGGCAATACGAAGGTCCAGAATAGAAATAACATGAACCAATATAATCAGAACTATAATCAAGCTCCACCATATCCTGTTCAAAACCAAAACATGATGAGAAGTCAAAATATGCAACAGTACCAGATGATGCAGCAATACAATCAGAGTCAAATGCCGATGCATCCTATGGCAAATCAGAATATGGCATACAACCCCCAAATGAACTACCAACCTGTGAACTACCCCAACCAAAGCAACCAAATGCACCCACTACAGATATCAAGATCTTCGATGATGAGTGTGGATAACAGCGGGAATATGAGTCGAGGGACAATGAACAACTACTGTGAGCAGCAAAACCAGTGTCCTCCCATGCAGAACCCCCATTACAACCAAAACATGCAATACCCTCAACCACCACCTTACAACTCTGTGGTAAATGCTGCTAACGTGATGGGTCCACCACCTCCTAAAAACAATCACCAGTACAACCAAACTATGTTAAACAACAACCAGTATTACAACCACCAGAGGCCGTACAGCCAGTGGGACTATCCTGGAAACCAGTTTAACAAGCACAACATGCAAAAATCGGTCCAAAATTCCGTGAACATGTCCACTGGTAGTCAGAAGCCGATCAATGGAACGAGGGTATCAATAAACCAGATGAAGAGTGAACAGCAAACGGACTGCAGTATGAACAGTTTGAGAGGTCAGAATAATCAGGCCAGCGAAGTTCAAGTATGGGATATATCTCAGTCCCAAATAGAAGCAAATAATGGAAGAAAGAAGAATCAAAATAACAACAATACCATGAGACAGGAAACATATCAAAGAACATTGGAGTACGTTGAAAGTTGCGAGAATTGGAAGAGTTCAGAAATGGTATCGAGTAGTACTCACCCCTTGCAAGGAGGTGACAACATGGTTGTGAATGATCTTCAAACATCCTTGTCGTCGTTTTACGAAGAGAATCAATACCTCCATATGATACAATAGTCTAATTTGAACATATCCACAGAACAATCTCAGTGGTACATTACAATTAAGTCAATGAAATAAATGAACAATTATAATATAAGTAACTTGTAATATTTTTGGCAGCTATTGTAATTAAAATAGATTAAGTCCTGTTAATGGTGCACATGAAACTAAAGGTTGTAAAAACTATTCTCATTCCGAGACTGATTAATTTTATAAATAAATTGTAAGGTCACTTTTGGCTAGTACAGAAAAAAATCTGTTAAGAGTAGTCTGGGACTAGATGTTACTAAGTGTCAAATTGTTAAAAATTCTGAGAAAAGAATTCAAATATTTTGCTGTATTGTTAAAAATAGTTGAATAGAAGCTTTGAAATTAAAAGTACATTAGTTTAGTAAAAGTTGTTTAAAAGACATGTTTTGTATGCAAGATTGTAAATAATTGTTAGTTAATGTCTTCCAAGTAATATAAGAACTATTTTATTATTGCTTAGGTACATAAAGGTTATGTAGCTAGAGATTGTAATTGTTTAAACACACTTTGCCAAAAATACGCGACCGAAGTTCGGCATAATTACGCCTGCAATATTCGAATTAAGACGCATTATGCCAAACTAACATAGCGTACAGACGAATTTCTGTCGGGCGTAAGTTTAGTGGCAATTCGGCGCAACATTTTAGGCGACCGAAGTTTGTTTCTATTAGATAATCCAGGTTCAGTCATTCACAAGTCCATTATTTTCAGTAATAACGGAAATACACACAAAATTGCGCAGTTGAAGTTTTGCCGCGTAATTTTGTCAATAATGGTGTGTACCTATATCAGACGTAAACTTTGGAACGTAAAATCAGCCGCGGATTTTCGGTCGCGTATCTTTGGCATAGTGTGTCTAACACTAAGTGCCTTCATAATGTACATAGGATACATTGTACATAACATAACAAGGATAACTGTGCCTTAATAGATTGTTAATTAATCAATAAAATCATTCGAGATCTATGTTACTGGGAGTGGCCTGGTAGATAAAACTACAGCTTAATTAACAATATTTTAATTATGTTTATAAAAACTGTCATTACTGTCTATTTCATGTTTAAATTGGCTTTATTATTATTATACAAGAGTAAGTTGCCTCAAATCAGAATTTTTTTAGAAGAATAATATATGGAAGAATAATAGTTGATGGAGTTATTTCAATCCAAGTGATTTAGAATTTTTTGTACATTTTTTAGTGATTTCGGGTTAAAATCTAGTTAAAAAAGTATTGTAAAGTTGAATCGTTCCAGGCCAAACCCTAAAAGATCTCTGTACAATAAGTGATCTTTGAGATTATTAGATAGAAATATTAAAAAAAAATTGTACAAAATAGACACCTTTTCTAGAATTTTTACAGAATTGTTAAATATTAACTTTAGTTTTAATATCAATTGTAATTAGTTTTATAATTTACATAAAGCAATACGAATCTTTGTTTTGTAACATGGAATCTCTTACTTTAATCAACGAGATTACTAGTTTTTAAGTATTGTTAATGTTTATTTAAATCCAATCAACGCACAATGATTGTAATAGATGAAAACTGTGTATGTCTAATAAATTATTTGTTTTTAACGTTTGTAAATCAAACTGGACATCTGTGACGATATTTTAATAAAACTATTAAATAAAATTTTCTTATTATGAAAGTAAAAAGTGATTTTATTCAAAACTTTTTTGTTTATTTAAGATTCTCATTTTATTTAAACGACGCCTGCACAAAGGAATTTAATCTTTGTGTCGCGGGAGTTTTACAAACATTCAAATCACATGCTAAAGAACACTCAGACTTGGAACAAGCATTTGAGGATCACACAAAATATGCTTGTCCCATGCGGGGATCGAACCCGCAGCACGTCGCGCACAGTGGTATATAACGGGGTGACCTATACCACTCGGCTATCCGTGCAGTCAATTTTAAGTAACAACACACAATTTAACTCTATTTATTAATAAATAACAGCCTATAGATGCCAATTCACCATTAGCCCGCGAATCCGCCCGCGTGGCTATCGGCTATTGCCGCAAACAGTAACCCAAATCCTTTCTCATGCTGTAGAGTACCTCTGTACCAAATTTCATTTAAATCGGTTTAATAGTTTAGGCGTGATTGCGTAATACAGACATAGAGTTACTTTCGCATTTTATTATATTAAGTAGTAAGGATATGGATTCAAATATTGTTCGGTTCATGAACAATATGGCGTTGCCAGTCTAATGGACAAATACTGAAACGTCAATCAATTTGAGGCCGCCGTTAAGTCTCATGCTGTCTCTGTCACTTTAAGGTGTGAATTAGCGACAGATAGATATTTAAAAACATCAAAATTCGTTTCAGTATTCGAGGGTAAAATTATCAATCACTTGAGAACGTGATGAGGGTGACCGAAAAAGTAGTTGAGTATCAGTGATCTTGTAAGATTATATATTATAGTTGGAATATTACGTGCAAGTAAATAATTGTCTGTAATTGTTGTTAAAGTGATTATAGTGTGTAGTTACGGCAGGTCACGGGGTAAGTGTTTGCGTATAATTTATAGTTCAATGATCAGCCCTCTCAGACCATGTACATCTCTATAAGCGTTAAACCGCTTAATTTAACCCCTCAATTGGATTTCTTGAATAATAATGGTTTTTTTTAATGTACCGAAGATGACAAAAGAGCTTATGATCCATCCATAATGTAACCCAAGGACGCCAATCGACCAATAACACTAGCGAAGCGACAAAAATGTTGTCCATCTGTCCCTTCTCTCAAAGCAGCCTGGATACCCTACTCACTGTTGAAATACAACGCAAGGGAGGTATCACACCCGTCGGGCTGCTCCAATTCGAAAGGAGTCTGAGATTCCTCTGTATCCTACCTAAAATGTGGTATGATTCCCTTTTGACGTTTTATGAGCATCGCATTTTCTTCCAATAATGTTTCAATATAACGTAATGGATATACTCCCACAGTGGTATAAGCTTGTTTTTTTTCATTGAATTTAACATATAGTTTCGCTGTCACGTTTTGCTAAAGAAAACTTCAAAAGGAAGTCAAGGTCTAACACAAACAGGTCCAAATCTTGGCACAACTTCTTGAAACCAAAGAACAGATGTCAACGGCACACGTAACGACTCAAAACCCTCTTAACATGTCAAAAACACACTTTAGAAGTTCAAAGTTCATTTGATGACGTTCATAAGCAGTTGGAGATTTTGAAAAAAAATATATTACGGTTTACAAGTTCGGGGCTCAGTCTAAATAGAAGAAAATAAGTCTTGTGCTGAGTTTGATGTTATTTGCATTCCCAACGAACTGGATTCTTAGGGTTCTAGAACACGTCATTATAAATGCTAAGACAAAGGTCCTTGTCGATACCGCCCTAACGTTTGATTTATCTGAAGTCGAAGGTTTCACAAATTTTCGGGTTTTGCGAATAGGTCTGAATCTGTGGGACCTACCAAGTAAATGGGAAGAAGAAGTGGATCGTAAGATTCTACAGCTTCTTGGTATTGAATGCAAACAGGATTGTTTATTTTGTTTGGGTCATCATCGTGTTTTTCGCCCCGCGCAGCGACCTGTCGCCGCTAATTACACATTATAATAACGATTTACACCATTGAAACATTAATACGATCAGAGTGATGTAACAAATTTTGAAATTTATGGTAGGTACAGTCTGGGGCCATAAGTCCAGTAGCACATCAACGATCATATTCGCCTGCATGCTACTGCACTTATGACCGCTACTGTACCAGATGTGAGCGGCAGACCTCTTGTCACCTGCTTTCAACAATCTAAAAAGACCTTAAGTCATGAATGATTCTGCGACCAAGAAAAATTGAACGAAATGAAGAAGGCAGACAAGGAGAGCCAACTAGGATGGCAGAAATTGGTTAAAATACGGTCGAACGTATATACGATCGAACGGGATATTCGTTAAAATACGGTCACTGGATATTTACATGATATGTTTTTAAAACTATAGGTAGTTAGGTACTGTAAGTGCAGAAATTTTCGGTACATTACTACTTCATATACTAAGAAGGTTTACTCACTTCCGAATTACTTCTTCATGATATTTAAGCGCTTAATAAAAACTCCTAAAATACCAGACCTGATCTCCCTTGTCATATCACAAACAAGAATCCAGCTAATCCCAGTTTCCACCGGCTTAACCAATACAGTTTCATAGACCCATTTTATTGATACGTCTGCTGGCAACGTATTCCAAAATAATATGGTCTATTTTAATTCTCTGCCGATGACGTCACCACGTGGAATGTAAACGAGAACGAGACTATTTTTATATCACTATTCTAGACTTTTAGAATGACGGTCGAATTTGCAAAGTCCATTGTTTTTATCGCGATATGTTTTAGGATTTTTTGGGAGTAATTTATTAGTTCTTTGAAGTCAGTATTTGAGTGGATTTGATGTTTTCCGAGATAAGAGACATACGGAACTGTTTAATGAAGATACGAAATTAATTCTGAAGTTAATTTTGTTTTGCGATTCGTATTTGTAGGTACAATTCCCTGCTGAAGTAAACGAATTTTTTCACTCATATTCTCAGTCTCAAATAAATATAAGTAGAGTAGGTATTTTAAAATATTAATTTAATATTAAATACAGTTGCAATTTATCGGTGAAGATCTTATTCTTCTTTCGATTTATCGGTATAAAAAATATGCAATGTATTAATTCAGGCAATAATATTCCTTTTAGCCGACTTCAAAAGGAAGAGGTTCATATTTCAACTGAATGTTTCATTTTTGTGGTTTTTAACTGATACCTGCGGCGAAGATAGGCAGAGTTAAAATTAGCCATGGATATAATTTGCTCAATCTTCCTTACATAGCATAAAACACTCTCGCTGTTTGGATGCATAAGTGCATTTTTCATCAGCAGTTCAAGATTCAAGAGAAAGGTTTTTGTGATTTATTAATAGGCTAACCGTGCAAAGCTGCTACTTTAATATTATATTTATTTAAAACCTAATGTGTTATAATTTTTATTTTATACTGATTTTGCAGAGTTTTTTACATGATGTAGTTTTCAGTGTAAACTGTAAAGACTGCCGATTTGATGAATTTTTATCCAGTTGTAAATTATACAAAAGTTCTAATTTTTGTCTAGACGATAAAAATCTGTAAGAAAACAGACTGTTTTCTCGAATCTCATCAGCTATCATTGAAACAATAACATATGGCTATAGCATTTAAGAAGCTGGATGCCGCAAGTAGCACCTGTGTTACCTCAACAATATATTTAGCTAGACAGAAATACTCCACCAATTAATAGCAAGACATTGCAAACAAGACAAATGGCTAGCTATGCTTTATGCCAATGAACAATTTACTTTCTAAAACTGCCTATAATTAGATTGTTTTAAAGTTCAAAATTGAATGGCAATGATACTTGTATTCGTTTAATTAAAATTGTTAACTTTCTTCCTTAAGATTGAGAAGAACATTAACTAGGTAGGTACCTACGTAGGAATTTTATTTTTTTCAGAAGCAAATTAATATACCTACCTAACTACAATCAACTGATGATCTCATACGACTGAGTATATCATGTATTAGTAAAAGTAGGTAATGCAATTTGAGTACATCAGACAAGAATGAATATACGTATCATTGGAAATGATATTTCTTGATCTATCCATTGTTTTTAAAATGGATGTGATTGATGATGACTGTTTTCTTAAAATTAATAAAAACAGTTTTATCATGTAGCTCGAAATCTTAAAATGTAACTATTCCATAGAAACAAATAAATATTGAGTCCATCAAACAAATATGAAACGGAAACCATGACGCAGATATCAAAACAACTTCCACAAGTTCACATGAAGAGAATATTTTAATTTTACGCATTACACTAAAAGCTGTTACCGACGATGTTTCTAATGAACGATAAATACAAATAAATGATAGAGCAGTCGTCTTGGCTAGCAGTCGGTATTAACTAAACGAAATTATCGCACACACTCCGCCGAACTTAGCAAAATGGCGCTTACGTAAAACCTCAAATACATAAAGTATTGCGCAATCATAACCAACAGGCCAGCGACGAATATAAAACACGAGAAAAACAATCCCAATTACCAAGGCGATTAGAATTCGGGATTCAATATATTTATTATAATAGTACCTATATACAATTTCACATTCAATTGATAAATTATAAAATTAATAATGCACTTCCCTCGTACGCGTGAGTTGACGTCGGCCGCGTGATTTCAATAATTTATGGTTATCATGCTTAGAAACAGATGGAAACGAAAATATCTTGAAACTTGTACGCGCCGCTGAAAGAATTATCCATTTTACAAAACAAGTTTCGCGGTTTATATCGATACGACATATGATAAATGGCTGGACCCGAATAGTCGCCCTGTGTTGGAGACTGTTATCTAAAGATTATTTCCAATTTCAACAGTCACTCACAACAGTCAATCACAGGTGGAAATCAGTCGCTTCTTCGATTAAACAATATGAAAGTTCTGTCGTACCAGCTGTAAGTATATATCATCATTTAATTCAAAGTAACAACCATGCATCTTCTATTAGCCTCCGTAATTTAAAAGTTCCAGGCAATCCAAAAAGGAAGTCAAAATATGAGATCAACTCAGCTGCTATGTTCAACTTCTTTGTGTTCCACAGTCACTTTTGTCATGTGCGAACTTGCCACGTAATTCAACCCACTAGGACAGCAAGGGGTACGAGGATACCGACTACGACGGCAGCCAACGAAGCAATTTTGTACTTGTGCTTCCGAGCGTTCACGTTCATGTACGCCTCGAACCGGTAGAAGCCGTTCACGTCGTAGTTCAGGCGCTGGTACTCCCGCAACTGGTTGATGAAGCCAGGGTTCGGATTGATAAATCTCCTCCGCTGCCTCACGTACACGAACGCTTGCTCAAACGTCAGCTTATACTTTTCCATGATATACGCGATGACCAGCGTGGCGGACCTGGATACTCCGAAATGGCAGTGGACGAGGACGTTTCCTTTTTGGAGACCTTCGTCGATGAAAGCGTTGGCCATAGGGAAGTAGGGCAGGAGATGGGTCTGAGGAGTGTCGTAGGCCCTAATGAAGAGGGTACTGATATTGGTATCAGCAAAAGTGGATTTCGGAAGCCGATGAGCCTCAATGGTGAGCACATGGGTGATGTTAAGGCGTCTAAGAACATTTTTGTCTGCAGCGGCTCTTGCATTGCTTAAGTAGAGGCCAGGGATAATCTGGCTATAACAGGCTTGAGTGCAGAGGTCTATCTTGTGGTAAATCGCTTTCCTGGACCAGTTTTTGAGGCCTGTGAAAGCGACAATAGGGTTGGGAATGCTGAGAAAGGCGACAATAAAAGCGCTTCTCAACATCACCAATAGTAACCCTCTAACACTTATCATAGTAGTTATTTTACTTAGTTTCACATGGTTTTATGCTTTTTTTTTTGTTTTTTTGAATATTTATTACAGTTTGTTCACCGAATTTAGTTGTGACATTTATAAAGATTAATTTGACAGAAGTATTAGTTTTTTTTCTGTCAGTGAAGTCTTCGCCAGTCATCTTACCAAAGAGTATAAAACTGTTACATTATGTGCAAAAGGTTTAACGAGATTAACATATAATAGATATTATCTTTTATCAATATTAGGACCATACTGGTAATTTAAAATACAAGAAAAGTTAGTGTATTGGTTATAATAGATATTTGGTTTAAATTTACTTTGCTGAACATCAGATTGGCTTGGCTTGTAAGGCTTTCGTTACCTCCCAAAAATGTTAAACTGTGTTTGTAAATGTATAGCATGTAAGTTTTAAGCACGGGAAATGGACCTACGTATGCGAGCAAAACCGCGGGCCACAGCTATGTTTTTTTATGCCAAATTTATGAACACCTGTATGTAACCCGTGTACCTATCTGATAATAAGATTAAATATGATAATAAAAACATTTAAAAAAGTTTAAATTATCCATTCGAAGGTCGGGTACCGTCACGATGTCAACGTTTGTATTTAGCTACAGTGAGTGCATATACCTGTCTCGTTTTTCATAATAACGACGTGCGAATGTGACCTACTTTATATTTAGGGCGAGGTTCGCGACATTGGATAAATCATTGATATACTGTTTCCACTCAACTGTATTCGAGAAGTTCTCTAGTTTTTCTACGATGACCGATAGATGGCGTTTGTTTGGTTTTGGAAATTCATGGATTTTTGTTGAATGTGACTAGAGCATAAGTCAGTATTTTACTGGTTGGTTGGTTGGTTTACTGAGCCGTTTCCGCACTTAGCTTCTTGATTGGCGCATCATGTATGGTTCACTCTTTCTCCTCACCTCACTCTTCAGTAATACCAGCTTATCCCAGAAGGTTAAGAACCTTTTCAGGCTGCTATAAGCCACGCTCCTATATTCTACTAGCACGCACTGTGGCCTTTCCTCCTCCACGCAGCCTGGTAAACACCTACTGAAAATAGATGTTGGTTAAAGCCGGGGGTCCGGATATCGGTCCTAAGGCCGAGTTTTTTGATCAACCAATGGTTAAATATCCTAACTAATGGTTTCAAAGCGCGTTTTTTCATCAATTTTTATTCCATCAAATGATTAAATATGTCGGAGTGTTAATTTATTAACCGTTTGTGAGAGTAAAAATAATGAAAAACCGACCTTCTTTTTACCGAAGTTTTAAATAATTAGTTAGCATATTTAACCATTGGTTGAGTTAACTCGGGATCAAAAAACTGGGCCTAAGACTTTCCAAACTTGGTCTCCAAAGTTAGTCTAGTAAGGTGCGGGCAAATATCTAAGGTTGCCCTGGAATGGCAGCCTTTGTTTGCCTGCATCCCATGTTCTCCATTCATTCATTACTCCATGTGATTTGAGCACTGGGTAAAGGCAGTAATGGTTCAAGGCCATACACGTTTGTGCCTCAACCCCTTTTGGCCAATCCAATCTTCTATTATACCCACCGACACATATTCTAGTTGAATAAATATCAAACCTAATTGCTAATTTGAAAACAGCATGTCAATTATGTTCTTGGTGTAGATCCAAATATTTAATGAGCGTTATCATTATGTTTGTAATCTTTTAACTGATAGTTAAAGTGTCGGTGTTAATTTATTATTCTTGAGAGCTGGTGTGTGATTTACTCATAGCTTTCAGTTTATAATAATAATACCGGCCTATAAACGTCCCACTGGGCACAGGCCTCTTTGCCTATAGAGAAGGGATGAGCATTGATCACCACGCTTGCTCATTGCGGGTTGGTGGTTGAAACCACCAAGATTCAGATTCCAATATTTTGGAATCCAGGTTTCCTCACGATGTTTTCCTTCACCGTTTGTCAATGATGTCACAGAATGCCTGGATACTTGCCTGGGTTCGAACCTGCAACCACGTGCATGCGAATCCGATCATTGAACCGCTAGGCCACGTTAGCTTTCAGTTTGTTAGCTAACAATGATTCAATAAATAGCCGTAATGTGAAATTTGTAATTTTAAATTAAGTATTTATATCATTCGGGTCCTGTGTTCTGTAGGGTACATTTCCTACAGACCTCAAAAGGACAAAATGGAACCCTCATAAGATCACTTTGTAGTCGGTCTTTCTGTCTATCCGTCCGTCTGCCTATCAAGATCCTTTATCGAGATAAAAACTATAACTCAATACATCCACGCTTTACCGAGGTAAAGCGTGGATGTATTGAGTTGAAATTAAACCATATTATGTTCAGATCTACAGTCCCTGTATACCAAACTTAAGTGAACGTAAATAAGATACAGTCGTTTATACCGCAAAAAACGTATTTATCGACACTCTCACGGGAATCTAAATCTATAGAAATTTAAATTAAAGTACCTAAAGGAAAACTATGGGTAAATTTGTAAAACTAAACATATTATGGTCTTTGTACGGAACCTTCGACAGGCGATGCCGACTCGTACTTGTTCGGTTTTTTATTTACAGAAATATTTAACAATAATTATAACTTTAAAACCTAAATTTAAACATGTATTATGTAGAGTGAATATTTCCAAATGCTAATTCTTGGCAGTTACAGAGATAGTTCGTTTTAAATAGCGCATAGCAATACTATTAACAGCAGATGATTCACCGTTGCCTAAAATGAAACAAACATCAACCTACAAAAAAAACACTGAGAAATTACACCCACGGCCCTTGAAAATCACTTTGCCAAAGGTATTATTTACGAATTATATACTGTTACGGACCCAAGTGGGTCGCTGTAAAGTAAACCTGAGCAAGTGAGCATCCTACCCCACTTGCTCAGGTATGCTCTTTACTTACGAAATAACTATTTATTAATCTGTGTCTTTACCGTGAATATATTAATATCTCTCTTTTATCACGGGATAACTTCAGAAGAAGAGACCCGGTCCTTTGAAAGGCTTACGCGGAGACACAGGTCCAACACGCAGTGGCCTTGTTGAGAACTTTACTCTAATATGGGAGGGGGCACCTACTAGGGGCCATTCACCCCTGCTCTATGTAAGAACAGATATGAACGGCCCAAGGTAGATACAGAACTATTGTAAAATTAGGTATTATAAACTAAATTGGGCTATTGATGTGTATGTGTTACGTGGATTGGTTACCATAATGAAATCGGCAACTATGTCACCTGCCTTTCTACACATGAAAATGTAAATGAATAGGCAGGTGGTGACTCGCCACTCACTATGTCCCCCGTCACGGTGTCACGGTGGCCCCCCAAACTATCGCCACTGCAGGCAGCAGGGGGCAACACCAGTGCGAGTGGCTAGGGGTGTCGAGCGGTGCGGCCCCGATTTCGCAATCGCGGGTCCAGTAGCGGACCCGGAGCGGGTTTCCTCGTTATCACGCCATTAGACACTTCCACCCCCGAGCATATAGCTCTAGCGACTCCTCTCTAGCCAGCCAGTTAAGGCAAGAAAGAGCTGGGAGCCCCCTCTAAAGAGTGACTCCCTGGAGCACTCAGGTCCGTTGTGTCGCTACTTACAAACAGCTCGCCACTAGCTGCCCTGCGGATGTATGCTCCTACATAGACCTTCAGATACATTTTTTATTTATATCTTAAGGTTGCAAAAAGCAAGTTAATATGACCTCAGGTATTGCGTTATTCTCATGACGAGGTAACGGCTTGCCCCGAGGGGTTATATTATTATTATTATTATGTCGGTCTATGTTTAACCATGTTAAAACATCTCAACAAAGTCCTCTGCCGAGTCTGTCTGTTGCCTAAACGCAATAATTTTAAATATACCGATCGGTGTTTCATATTTATCCCCATAAGAAACTCCAGGAGGTATTTGTGTATACCCGTGAGAAGCCAGGAAGGGTCTGCTATTAAGATCAATTTGAACCATTAACTTTATTGAAACACATTTTTTTTACAAATAAGCTACGTGATTCTGTCCACGTATACTAATCATATATTTCGTAAAAGAATACCTCGGCGTAAATAAGAAAAACAATACAATATTTTAATAACCCATTTGCCTCAATTACCTCACGTCTGTTCACATTTTCCATTTTCCTCAGATTAGCAACAGAATATTATGGCACTTGACACTTCAAGGTATAAATAGACTATCTTGTTCTTATTTCTGGTGTTCCGGCCCATTGCCAGCCGGTCTGCAAAGAATTTGTAATACAGAGACTCACGGTATAGTCCATCATTCATTCATCATCATAAAATATCTCATGTTTTACAGGAAGTGAGTGACATGAAAGTTTTCTTTATGTTGGTGTATGCTAACAGATTTTGACGTTTGCAACTGATAAGCAGAAAAGGTTAGGAAGCACTATATCTGCCGCCCAGCACCTGTTAGCTCACACTATTTCATCATTCATCATCATCAGCCTATAGTCGTCCACTGCTGGACATAAGCCTCTCCTATGGCACGCCATTGAGCTCGATCTTCAGCTCTTCGTCTCCAACCACTGCCAGCTCTTTGCGGATGTCGTCGCTCCGTCTAGCCCTCGGTCGTCCTACATTGATCGATTATTTCATAGTAAGTATGTTTTTCTATGTGCTGCATTGCCGCCTCAGTGCAATGCAGTGCTGCCTTGTGCATTCACGTCTGTTCCTTAGTTACTAAAAACAAGCCAAGGGCCTGATTTACTACTGTTGTAGTTCTCTTTCTCTTAAATCACCAAAATTTTATTGTAATTTATAGTAATACTAGCTGTTGCCCGCGGCTTCGCTCGCGCGTCAATTAAAGAGTAGTAAAGGATAGATGGATGTATTCTGTGATTATCAAAGTAAGGAGTATGAATAAAATTTGTCATAAAATATTATGGCGTTAAAATAATAACTATTGTAAAGTAAGTCAAAGCACTTTGTATTATGGAATCGGAGACAACGAAGGTACCATAAACACCCAGATTCGAGACAATATAGAAAAGTGGTTTTCTACATGGACCCGTCCGGGGATCGAACCCGGGACCTTAGTGGTGGCGACACCTTAAAAAACCGGAGTGAACGCCACTCGACCACGGGGTTCGTCGTTACAGATATGTCTTAGTTGGTCATTATCTTATCTACTTATCTTTTCATCTGTCTATCTTTGAGAATACCGAACTTCACATACCAACTATTTCAGCCCCTATTTCACCCCCATAGGGGGTAGATTTTCCTAAGAAAAGTAACGTATAGCCCTCCTCAATAAGTGGGCTATCTAACAATGAAATAATTTTTAAATCGGCCTTGTAGTTCCTGAGATTAGCGCATTCAAACAAACAAACAAACTCTTCAGCTTTGTAATATAAGTATAGATAATGTGTCTATCTTTGAAAATGACACATTTCATATAAAAACTTCCAACCCTCTTAAGGATATAGATTATCAAAATTGCTGAAATATGTGTTTATTTGTATCGAACCAAAAGCACGCATAAGAAAAGGCATGTCCCTATCTTTAAAAATTAAGTTTTTAATATACTTAATACCTTGCAACCCCTATTTTACTCGGGAGGTTTCCAAAATCGCTAAAATACGTGTTCATTTATTGTACTTATTTTCGTGGGGATACTCACACACCACGTACTGGCGCCGTTGTAGTACATGCTATGTATCAGAGATGGCGCTGTATGAGAAAAATGATTTTTATGAATAATTTTTTTTTCCCGCTCTTCTCTTGAAATTTTCTCTACTATAAACCTCACGGAGCCCGAGATCTTTCCAACGAATGCAAAACCGTGGAAATCGATTCGTGCGTTCTGGAGTTATAGCGTCAGGAAGGAAAACCCGACTTATTTTTATATAGTAGATTGTAGGTTTAGTCCATTCTGGAACTGCACTACGCAGCATGTCTGGCATCCACCACCTGGGGACGCGCCCGATAGGTCCAGGAGCTGCTCCTGTGGGAAAACCCGTCCCACGGCGGGACTGAGCTCTTCTTATTCGCAGCCAAGATTAATTTAGGTACTTACCTACTGACGACATTTAAACTCACAATTACTGTGATTATGTTTTATTGTTGAGATTAACTTTTAACCACGTGTTTCTAGATCGAGTTAGTCAAATAGTTCAGTAGCTCTTACTGCCGAATACTGAAACGCAAATTAACTTTAACACATAAAAGTCTATCCATCTCTACTTTTAATGTTAATATGACAAAAACAGCATGCGAGTTAACGGCGACTTCAAACTGATTGACGATTCAGTATTCGGCTATTAGCTCTACTTTCGTAAAATATTTACATAACTAAAGTCGAATCAACAGTGTGTTATGTATAAAACGAATGGTAAGCTGCGGTTACATCGTAAAAAATGTTGCCAATGTTTTAGGATGAAAGATACGAAAATACATTTTTACTAGATTTAATCAAAAATGATTTAACAAGTGTTTCTTTTAAAGAGAGCAACAAATAATGTGAACAAATCGCATTATGTAAATTGCAAAAAAAAAACGAAAAAAAATACTATACAATTTGTTAGATTACGTGACTCAAAAGTTTAATAGTATGCGATTTTTATGTGAAGTTCTAAATTAGTAACCTTGAATACTTCTATACCTATGAATAGTATAAAGCTGAAGAGTTAGTTTGTTTGTTTAGACGCGCTAATCCCAGGAACTACTTGGTCCGATTTGGTTTTTTTTTCCAATGTTAGATGGACTATTCATTGTGGAACACTATTATGCTACTTCATACCGCGATAACCGATGTCCACACGGGCGGATTCGCGGGCAAAAGTTAGTATGATCTAATAATGTTTACGTAAAACGTATGAATCCTTCTGGATAGCATCCCAAGGCGTACACATGTACCTATCATCGCATTAGTTGATAAATGAACAATTGATGAGTAACACTTGTGCTAATATTTGCCGAAGGTTACTATCGCCGTATGACTGTCGTGCCAAAGGTTGTCTGCTCCAGTTCATCTCGTCACTATGTGAATTTTACTATAATATAATAATAATAAAATCTTCAAGATTTTGCAATTTAAAAATACATTTTAATTTTGCAATTTTTACAATACTTACTTATGATGTAAGGATAAATATTTATTATTTTTAATTTAATATTTTACCGAATTTACTTTTTGACAAATAAAATATTATAAAATAATATTCTTAGTTCAGTATTCGATTTTTTATACATAGGTATATCTGAATAAATCTTTCTTTGCAGCTGCAACCTCTTATTCAAAACGCCAAGGTTAGTGAAATATTTTCAGCAAAATGGAGTCGTGTTTATAACTACAAGACGGTAATTTAATGTATTTCGTGTTCGAAGCAGGATATACTCCGAACGTTAACTTTATCGTCCAAGCCGAAAATCTTCTATAAATTAAATATGTTCCTCGTATCTTTGCCAATTTTTCTGCCATACAAATATATTTTTTATTTTTGCGTATTTTGTCGCTAAGCTGAACTACAATATTATTCATTTTAGAAGGGAACTTGTTACTTTATTGCAAATAAATCACTTGCTCTTTCAATTTTAATAATTTTAATATTTTAACTAAAATTTAAAAGACCTTACACAGTCGAAGAATAGAATGGAACGGATAACAATGCCTAAATAAAAAAAATGTGATAGCATCGAAGTTATATAACACCGTCAAATTGTCTTTCAATTTAGCAAAAATAAAAAAGGTCATGCTTAGTTGTGAGAAAAGTTATTGAAAGATAATTATCATTATCATCTCTCTCGTCCCAATTATATGTGGTGTGCACAATGTTAATTTTATTTCCATTCATTTTTATCGCTCATCATAACTGCATTCACTTTTTCCGTAAACGAAAAGTGAACAAAAAAATTGTCATATTATCATAGATCGTCATTTTTCTCATGAAGAAATACACTCTGTTGGGTTTATAGCATAACTTTGCCTACGTTTTCCTTCTTTTTTTCATCTTATTATGCGTTTAGATAAAACAAGTTGCCGTCGATTTTTTTTTATCTATTTATTTAACACGGGTTTTTATCCACATGAATACGCCAACCCCATCGTAAGCCCCGGTTTTGTACGGGTACGTCGTTCTCTTGAATAATTCTATCTATTGGTGAAAACCATAATAATATGTAGTTTTTGAGTTTATCTGTTCTGTGCCCATACCATGAGCTTATTAAGCAAGGTTGTTGCCGCTGTGAAAGCGAGACAGCGCTATACAATGCACGTAGCAGCGTCTCGCTTCCACAGCGGCAACAACCTTGCTTAATAAGCTCATGGTATGGCACCTGGAGTTTGATAAGTTAATCAGTTCAGACAGACGTGCAGTCGCGGTAGAGGACTGTGTTTCATGATATGAGATAAAGCCTTTATCCACAACTGAGTTTGCAGGCATGTATACTCATGTTTTTATCCAGTCACATCCAAATATGTATTTAATTTTCATCTAAGCCCAAGCTATGTTGGGGTCGGCTTCCAGTCATACCGGATTAAGCTGAATATTACATTTTACGTGTAGAGACTGCCTATTTGACCTCCACAACTCATTGCTGAATAATACCCCAGTCTCCATGTATTATATACATACATCATTATATACTTATTAAGCTGAAAAACTCTAAATCATTTTGTTTTCAGAAGGATGTTGGCACATTCTAGTGGATGATGTAAAAGAGATTACATCTCGACGCGAGTCATTACACTAATTATGTACAACAGGTGTGCTTTTAATTATTCTTTTCGTTTCAAGGCTTTATAATTTTGAAAATGTAATGCATAATTGTAGTTAGTCATCTTGTTATTACCTACGTTCTGACAGGATGCATGCAAAATTGTAAATTGTAATAAAATATTTATTATTTCCTAGTCCAGTTGTGTAAGAAGTAATACTTTGATAATTATGCAGTATGTATCTAACGATACATAATATATTTATCTGGATATTTTTATTATAAAACTAGCTTCTGCCCGCGACTTCGTCTGCGTGGACGTCCGAATAGGGTCCAAAAAATACTGAAACATGTGAAAGTAAATAAAAAAATGATAATTCACTCGTGTTATCATATAAAATACCAAATTCAAAGCTGTCTGCCCGCGGCTTAGCCCGTAAATAATTTACAATTTTCCCTCGGGAACTACTTAAGGAATTGGGATAAAAGGTAGCCTATGTTCTTTTCTATGTCCAAGGCCACATGCAGGCCAAATTTCAACCAAATTCGCTCAGCTGTTATTGCGTGATTGAGGAACAAACATCCACACTTTCACATTTATAATATTAGTAGGATAGAACATTTGTGTGATCCACAAATGCTTGTTCCAAGTCTGGGTGTTCTATGTGCATGTGATTTGATTGTTTGTGAAACCCCCGCGACACAAGGAAGGAATTCCTTCGTGCGGGCGTCGTTTTTTCTTAATACTATATTCTAAATCTACATACGAAACATGTAATATTTTTTGACCCTTAAAATTTGACAAATATTTTTATACAAGCCATTTAAATATGACATGATAAGTTATAATATTCGATAGTGTCTGCTCAATAGTGAAGATTTTCTGCCTGCCTGCCTATATCACAACTATTTTGAGGTGGGCTTCTAGTCTTACAGGATTTAGATGAACTTGAGAAAATGACTATCTTATAAGTACTAAGTGAAGGTTTTATTAGTTGAAATTCAGGTTGCTGTCAGTTCGTATATCTAACAGCAACGGATATGGTGATAGTTTTACTTATTCTGTATGTAGAGAATCTCAGAGCAGCCCACCTCTGAATATTTATCCAGGCCAAATCATTTAGGTTAATAGCATTGCATTCGCATCTTTATACCTTCGCAGTATCGAACCACACTATTTATAAAGTCCACCGAGATTTATACTAAAGTCTAGGTGTTATAAGTGTTGTGTACACAATGATGGATATTTTTGGAACGTCGGCGCGAGAGGAGGGCCCGCTCGCAGCAGTTCAGTGGAGGCTGGCGCCGGTCGCGTGCGCTACCGTACTCTCGGCTCGCGAACGATCATACATACTAGTGAGCAGTGTTTAGTGACAACAACTGTGTAAGTGATGAGTGATGTAACTAATTAATGCTTCGGATGTCGCTCAGTGCTTCTGTGTCGCAGCAGCAGGATTAAGTGAAGTTGTAACTCGTCTAACAAAGCAGGCCTGTGCTAACACACTAACGCATGCGGGGTGGGCAGGGGTGCGCGTGGGCGCGACTGTGGGCTGCGAAATTTGATAAGGCGTGCTGTTAGTTAGCCGCTCGCCACTTTTGTATGCAGCGGGCAGCCGGCCGCGCGACGCGCTACTATTTTTGACCGGCGTCGGCCGAGATATTTCGGCTACTGTGAGCCGTGCGCGCGCGCCGACGCCCGCTTCTTCGTCACCGGAGCGATTTCCTCACGAGATTTATGTAGGACTGTATGCTTTGCAGGACTAGCAGCCAGCTTTGCATGAAGCTTTGAACGATCGATCAGGCTAAGTTAAATTTAGATGGACATTTACAGATGTCTAAAAATAACAGTTTAAATACGCATGTGACAGTGTCGTTACGTATTTGCGAAAAGATTAATCATGGACACGAAATATCGTCCCACGTCGGTGCTGTAGAGTAATAAAACCGATTAACTAGCTACATTTAATTGAAATATGTGATTCTGTAAACGATTTCATTGAAATATATTTTATTGGTGTTTTTAAATTTGTGTTATATATATACGTATGTATTGCACCACAATTGTGAAATGAAAGCTGTATAATAATGTGACATAAATATCTTAAGGTCACGTTTCAGTTTTTGAGGCCACGTCACGAATGTTTTCAGGTGCTGTGACATTAGTTCCAGCCATTGACAGATCTGACCTCAATTTGGGAACGACTCACACTATATTAAAATAACTAGTTAAACATTTAGTAAATCCAGCTGCGTAAAATAAGAAGGCTGAATAGAAAAAAATAATGTCTTAGAGACAGCTACGAGTAATTGCTACGAAATCTCGTAGCATATTCGTAGAGGGTATATTCGCAAATCTGAAATTATTTTGCTTTATGTTTGTACTAATAATCTATACTACGTAATAGTTGTTAGATTAGGTCAATGACATAATATTTAATCCTGAAATTCAGGGCAATCCTATAAACTTCAGTAAATGATGTCATAAATATTTTAAATTTATTGTAAACATGTAATAAAATGCAATTGAATTTATGAATCGAATAAAATTATGCAGCATTGTACTTTACACTTATCAACATGAAAAACGTTTTGAAAACATTTCAAATATACACTTGAAATTGTAACGCCTGTCTATAAATGTCCCACAGCTGTACAAAGGCCTCTTCTCATATATAAAAGGATGAATCATTCTTAATTACATTATTAATTGAAGTTTCAATAAATATGGCGACACATTTTTTTTCTAATTAATTAATACGATGGTTTTAACTTTCAGCAAAGTATAGCAGCGTATAACTGTAACCAATAACCAATCCTATCATCCTCCTGCCCTTATCCCAATTTTATTTGGGGTCGGCGCAGCATGTTTTATTCTTCCATACTCTTCTATAACCAATCCTATAACTTAAATACATTCAGAGTAAATTAAAAAAGTAATGACTGTCATATAGAAAAACGTTCATATGACATTCAGCTCGGGAGTAATTGACCTCTCAACTTATTAAAAAAGATAGAGAGATGGCTTGAGAAGCATTTTTCGATGCCTATTAAAATATCGACTTTTTCTCTAGACAAAAAGTGGATAATATGTGGATTCGGATTCGGATACAAATAAATTAATAATAATAATCATATCTTGAGACAGCTCACACGCGATCATCTGATCACAAACTAGGCAGAGCCTGTACTATATAGACAACTGATAAACATACTTATATATTTCTAAATTCATACATATTAAAGATAAATAACACCCAGACACAGAACAAATGACCATGCTCATCACACAAATGACTGCACGGATAGCCGAGTGGTATAGGTCACCACGCTTATTACCACTGTGCGCGACGTGCTGCGGGTTCGATCCCCGCATGAGATAAGCATTTGTGTGATCCACAAATGCTTGTTCCAAGTCTGGGTGTTCTTTGTGCATGTGATTTGAATGTTTGTGGAACCCCCGCGACACAAAGATTAATTTCCTTAGTGCGGGCGTCGTTTTTTTTTTTTTTTTTTAAATACTTGTCCTGGGTGGGAATCGAACCAACTACGTCTGGCTTAGCAGTCAGGGTCACTAACTACTAGACCAAGAGGCTAGTCAAGTCAAATTGAACCATAACTCCAAAATCTATGGTTTTTTTTTTGCTTCGGTGGACTAATACTGCGTGTGTTTTAATTTATTGCCTACCTAATAACCAGAACTCATCGTATTCCAATAAGCACGTTATACCTTCTGTGAGTTCTGTCCCGACGGTCATAATATACTTACTGATATTTGACTGTCATTTACTCATTCCAGTTCTGACAACCAGTTTTCATATAGGATATTGTATTTCCCAGTAAACTAGGTTGTGGTGGTCAGATAGGCAGTTGCTCCATGTAAATTACGGTATTCAGCTATATCCGGTAAGACTGAAAGCCGATCCTGAGATGGCTTTTAGAATAGACTCAGCAGGTGATGACCCCAGATGGCAATTTAATAGCTCTGTTTTATTTTTCATTCGTTTCACATGTTGGTTTTAAGATTAAACAAAACAAATTTATGCCGATATTGGTATTGGAGAACTTTCATTTCAGTATACTTAAATTGCTAGCTCGTTTGACAACTTTTGAATTAAAAATTCCAGTGTCAACAAATCTAGGCTTATATTTTAAGATTTCGACTGTATTTGTATGAAAACCTGATTTTAAATTTAAAGATTTCAACCTATGTGTCGGGGAAAAGTTGTTCAGTCTTATGCGCTTGATTACCTCTTTTTTTTCTGTCTCTTCTTTCAGAGCACTCGTTTTAAATTAATCCTGCATAATAATTATAGTCTAACAAACATAATCAAGCATAAAAATATTAGCAATAAAACAGAGTAGAGAGAGAATAAAGAGAGGTAAAGTTTTTAAACTTCAGTCAGGACTCGAACCCGTGACTACTAGTTAGCTAGAATATGATCGTGGGATCATTGATTGGTTAGCTTCGTTCCTATATATGTTTAACATCCAAATATGGTATTACAAAGCTGAGTTTTAGACGAGATTTTAGTCCTGTTTAAAGTTCAAAAATTTTGCTCATTTATTATTTGTACTTCATTACATTCTCTCTGCATGCGTTAATGCATTGTAAATAAAATTACTGAAAAAATACTAACTTCAGTCTTACTATGAGATACTGTGTACCCAGTAATATGGGTTTGAGGAGGTCAGATAGGCAGTCGCTCCATGTAAAATACGGTATTCAGATAAATCTAAGACTGGACTAAGACTAAATCTAAGCTGACCCCAACATAGTTTGTTTGGGAAAAGGCTACGCTGATCAAAACGCTATATTTCATGAAAAATACTATAACTAACGGTTATCCTCCACGTTTCTGTAGTTATTATTGAACCATATTTTATTTTGGGTGCGCTACACAAACAAAACACTCTCGCCGAAGGACTGACAGATTGACAGACGGACAGACAGCGTTGTACGGAACCTTTGAGCATGAATTTAGGACGACATTTTGTCGTTTTGACGCCAGTTCTATACTCTCATAAATAAAGCATGGAATAGACTGGAACGGAAGTTGGTTTATTTATTGTTATTATTCATCAGTCAATAAAAATATTTTCTTTCTTTCTTTCATTAATTTCGTTTTGACAAAATCAATCCAATATCCATAATCAAACCTGGCTTTTACCTCGGACAGAGAATAAGCATTGCCATACAACGTGGTAATGCAGCCAGTCTTTTGGGCACAATACTTTGACGCCATTTTTTTAGATTTAAATTAGCTATTAGTATCCTTTTATTTTGACATGCGTCTATTTATTATCATTAAATAAAAACGTTATTATTATAAACATTTCCAACTTAACTACTAATATAGATACACATCTAATACTAAACTATAATAATTAAACAAAACTAAAACTAAAAAATAGCTTCAAAAAACTCTTCTACATCGCTGTCGACTGGAAGTGTGCCCATAAGGCTGGCAGCATTGCCACGTTGAATGGCAATGCTTAACCGCTGACCAAGGTAAAAACCAGCCCTTGGGTCACACGAGGTGTCAACAAGACGCTTGGATAAGTCTTTGAAAAGACTATTAGCTATGTTTTATATATATGTTTTATTATTATATTAGTTAATGTTAAGTTTGTATATAAAATATCTCTCTAAAAAATAAATAAATCCAATTTAAATAAATTTGCTACTTGAACTTGACGGCTGGTTACAAATTGCATTTCTTCTTGCTAATCTTCACCTTGATGAGCTTCTACCTGTGTCCGGCATAGAAACGAAAATTATACATAAGTATTCTGGTTAAATCTGTAAGCCTACCAAGGCTTACAGATTTAGCCAGCTTCTAAAGATAAACTTTTACGACAGCATCTTGACCAAGTGTTGACCGAAAAACTTGCCTTTGTAATTACCGTCTCATCTTAGTAATTTAACATAAAAAAATAAAATGTATTCAAATGTAATTGTGAAGTTTTTAACCTAAATATTTTACTTATTTAGATTTTTTTTAGTTACTTTTGTTTGAAAACATACATACTTATTTTATTATTTAAATATCATTGAATTAATAAAAACTACTTACTTCTTGTGTACTAAATTATCCAATAAATAAATAACAAAAACAATATAGTATTTTGGTATTTTTTTTTAATTTTTATTTATTAGTATCACACAGTATTACCTCCCACAAAACCGCTCATAGCAGTTTATATGTGGGGTTAGAACAACTTAAAAACATTTGAATCTAGAATTTACATTGAGCAATCATAATTATACCAATTTTATCTAGCATACGCATAAGTATGTACCTAAAACTATATGTTAAACATAGCGATAGCATCACAATCATCTAATATAATACTTAAATATATATATATTATGACGTCATATTCCTTACATTTTAGTTTAGAATGAGTCATCATATAGAAATAGTGAACAAAAGTGATACGAACCCAGCCCGCCGGCAATCAGCCAGCGAGCTGTCAATACTTGGTTTGTTCTGATCTTATAACTAACACGTTATCAAATGCGAACTATAAGACAGCTTTTATGTCAATGCACTGCTGAATACTCGTTACATTCGACTGAAGATCATTATTGGTCTTGGTTAAATAATGAGTGGTATAGGTCACCATGCTAATTACCACTGTGCGCGACTTGCTGCGGGTTCGATCCTCGCATGGGACAAGCATTTGTGTGATTCACAAATGCGTGTTCCAAGTCTGGGTGTTCTTTGTGCATGTGATTAGAATGTTTGTGAAGCCCCCGCGACACAAGGATTAAATTCCCTATGCGGGGGGTCGTTTAAAAAAAAAAAATGGAAGTGTGAACTAAGTTTTATTGAAAAGTATTGGACACGTAATTTTTCATTTTCCACGTGTTCATAAAATTACGGAGATATTATATTGAGTTGAAATGTCACATGACGTCACGCCTTGGTAAAATTTATACCGAGCCATGACGTAGTGAACCCCCACTCCCTAACTTTAATGCGTTTTAACTAAGTAATCATTTGTAAATTTGATAAAACAAAAAATATGGGTGTAGCATTTTTTTATTACCTAACTGACGGACTAAATAGAATTACGTTTTCTTTACCCAGTAAATATGCTTATTATTAACATTTGTAAAATATTTGAGTAATTTCAAAATTTTGCAAACGTATTAATGATCTACATAAATGTATATTTTATATAGCACTAGCTGTTTCCCGCAGCTCCGCCCGCGGTCAAATTTTTTTTTTTGTAATTGAGAATTTTCTTTACTATAAACCTCACGGAGCCCGAGACCTTTCCAACGAATGCAAAACCGTGGAAATCGGTTCGTGCGTTCTGGAGTTATAGCGTCAGGAAGGAAAACCCGACTTATTTTTATATAGTAGATTTGCTAACTATCTATGTAACCAACTATTTTGTAAAGTATTACTTTTAAGTCCAAAATAGTAAAATGCCATCTTTATATGTTGCAATAAAGGCTTGCAATATTCCAATGATAAAAACATAAATGTGTGGCGATTTAAAAACATAATTAAATAAAAAGCTACCCGAAACTGTGATAGGTTTGTTGAATAAATAGATAACATACTTCGTTGTAAATATTACTTAATATTTAAACTATTATATTCCCTAAACGTTATCGCCCAGTTTGACCGTTCTTCAAAACGTAATGCTATACGACAAATGTCAATATGCACTACTGCCAATGTAAAGTGGGTGATAGACGTGCGAGTAAGTACGCGGACTTGTGGCTCGACGACCTTTTTCGCCTGTGTGTCATCTTAAAAACGCGTACTTCAAAATTGCCGCGCAAGTTCGCCGGCGATCCAACCTGTTTGAAATCTTACTCGTAGCTCGTCTCGGCTCGTACGTGTGGCGGCGCTGCGAGCCGAGAACCGCCTTTTTGTTCCTTCTCTTCACGTAACTCTCTTACTAAATTCACATGCGATAAACGCTCTCTTTTCGTAATCCAGTGCTTTACCCACACTTGTCGATTTCGTCTTTTTTTATTCGTTTTTAAAATGTAACTTATGATATAATTCCCAAATAACACAAAGCTTATTCTCTCGACGACATCGCGATATAGTATGAGCAAGCTTCACGTGTGTCACCGACGTCGAGTCGAGTAAGTTTTCGATCTTAAAAACCGCGTACTTTAAATTCGTACGTCTATCACCCACTTAAGCCGAGTCATCTCAAAAAACATATGAAATACAACCTGTTTCTTAAATAGAACAAATATGATATTTGATGCAAGCTGGCGTCCGATTCAAACGAAGAAGAAAATAAACAAAAATAATAACGATGCAACAAAAGCAAACATTTTAAAATAGTTCAGTATCCACTTAAACGTGTAGACACACTGTAGGATGTCTTCATCAATTTATACTTTTATTATAAAGATGAAGATTGGTTGTTTGGTTGAACGTGCTGAATCTCAGGAACTATAACTGGTCTGATTTGAAAAAATCTTTCAGTTTTAGATAGCCCATTTACACAGTCCATTGCACTACTGACGTGAACCCACTCGTTACACAAGGATTTAGCTTAGAACGAGGTGTTAAACAGAATTCTAGTAATGTGCGACCCACATTGATAGTAAGTTTAAAAAAATATTATACATATTATCTTGGAGTACTTGATTACACATTTTGTCCAAAAATTCCAACATCTGGCCCACCACGTGCACATCATTACAACTCCTGTAAGCCAGGATCTACCATGATGGCCAATGAATACCACTGAGACAATAAAGCTCGAGTACTCTTCTAATCAATAGAATCTTCGCGTCCTAGTTGCACGTGGCGCCACCTGGCGAAGCCACTTCCGTTTAATTAAACAGTCTAAATGCCAATGACCCTCATCTACTCTCACATTCACTTCCTAGAAATAAATGAGGGCAGCTTCTCGATTGAGAAGGTTACTGATCTGCGGTGATAGATTTAAGGAGTAGTTCTAATTGTTTTGGACTAAATAATTAATTGTTATTATCGGACTTGTGACGGTGATTTGAAGGGGTAGATAGGATGCTCTAGTTAACTAAAAAAACCGGAAAAGTGCGAATTGGACTCGCCCAGTGAGGGTTCCGTACAAAGACTTCTTTTATGGTTTAATTACGAATATATAGTTTTCAGAGGGGCTCGTGGCTAAGTGTAAGCCGTACGGTTTGACCGATAATAAAGGTTAAGCCGCGCTCGCCGCGGTTGATCCGTGGATGTGTGGGTGACCATTTGTAAACATACCGAGACCCCTCCGTGCCTCGGAAAACACGTTAAGCCGTTGTCCCGACTGTCATACAGTGATCTTTGACAATCGTTAAGTCATTACAATTCTGACAACCAGTCTTACTATGGAATACTGTATTACCTAGCAATAGGTTGTGGAGGTCAGATAGGCAGTCGCTCCATGTAAAATACGGTATTCAGCTAAATCCGGTAAGATTGGAAGCCGACCCCAACATAGCTTGGGAAAAGGCTAGGCAGAAGGCAGAAGGCAGTTTTCAGACTTTTTCTGTACTTGTAGTATAAGACGATATTACTTGCCAAATTTCAAAGTTCAGGTCAACCAAAAATACCCTATACATTTTGATTCCCATTATAGTGTCGAAATAAACGTTTATTTGTGTTTTTTCGCGTTCCCAAGATAAAAAAGGTATTGAAAGACAAACGGACGGACGGAAAGACTTTTTCGATTTTTTTTAATTACATGAAAAAATAACCAACTAGAAAATGTGTTTTGAGTTTAATTATTATTCGAACACCTACTTTAGATGGATCAAAAGTAATTGATTACACATTCAATAAAAAAAAATATTAAAAACCAAAGTACTGAATTAAATCTGATGGAATTATATTATGCGACCAGCATGAAATAGTTAAAATAATGAAACCGGTCCACAATTCCTGGAGATATGGCGTAAAAATCTTATGCAATTAAATACAGTCGAAGTAAGAACCGCCTTACTTTGAAATCGGTTAAAATATTAAAGTAACATAATCAAAGTAAGAGAAACTTCCGTTCGTATTTGAAACTTTTAGTTATCTTTGAACAATGACTTTACTACCTTCCAGAATCTCTACTATTTTTTTTGATCCGGGGAAATCTTGATGGTATTCCGTCACCCTGGGAAAGGCGGAGGGTTAACCCGGACTCTTACTGGCTAAATCCTGGGACCATGCAGGACTTGCCAACTACCACGAAAAGCCTCTATTATTACCGTAACCAAACTTTAAATAGTCAAGTAGGTATTTCTTGTAGATTTCGTAACCTCCAATTCTCAGTAAAATAACCCAACCATAATGTCACGAGACATTAATTATTAAGTCCGTGACTAACATTTTGGTCAGCGATGCACCGCGGCTGGTTCTTTGCCAATCGGATAGTGATACAAAGAAGGTATCAACACTTTTACAACATGTAATAAGCTACTATTGCCAAGATACAAACAGTTAATTAAAACAGTTGCAGGTAGAATTTATTTTAGGTAATTGTTGCCTTGAATTTATTTTTGTTATATACTTAATTTACATTGACAGGATTGCATTTGCTTTCGATCCGTTTGAGCTGTAGCAGCGTAACTTTTTAAATAATTATGTTACGACAGTCCAAATCAATTTTTTTTTTCTTTCTACCCAAAATCGTATCGTTCGTTTCAGAAATCAGCCGGAACAAACAGACAAACAGACAAAAATTGAAAATGTTATTATGGTATGAAATCAAATACTTGTGAACCGATTTCACAATTCCTGAGTAACATAGTCTATAGATCTTACTATAAAAATTATGGAATCCGAGCGGGGCTGATTGCATCAGCTTAGAATAAAATTAATTTATTATCTAGATTGGTTATAGTGTAGAATCATAATTATTAATAATTTACTATGATTTAACATTTGTTACACAAGAATAATTACACGAATGCAATTGGTTGCAGTATCTTGTTTCTCCGAATCACGTTTTACTAAACATTCTATTGAGAGTCATCACCAAACTTAGATCTTCGATCAGATAAATATAAATTGCATAAGAACCAAAAATAAATATCTTCTAAGAACAAAATGAAATGAGAAACTAACAAACAACTCGAAAACAAAAATATTTTTAATATAAATCAAAAATAGTGATCAAATCCTTCTATAAATTGTGTCTTCTCAAACAAACAAAAAAAAATATGAACAGTTGTAATAATAAATCTTAAACTAAGAATTATTTTGAATGAGAGTGTTCATTTTCAAAGATATTTACGAACAATACTAGTGAAACAAATATTAGTGGAAGTGAAATGATTAATAGTGGCTTTCTTTGAACAAAAGCTTTTCCTAAACTACATAATTATGATTATATTATAATTTGAAGCGGCGGTAGCGTAATGGCTAGGGCGTTGGACTTGCGATCATGTGGTTGCGGGTTCGAATCCCACCCATTACAATACCGACGTGAACCCACTCGTAACACAAGCATCAGCTTAGCACGAGGGGTTAGCGAGATTACTAGTAATGTGCGACCCACATTGCTAGTAACCTTTTTTTTTTTAAAATATATCTTTATACCAGAATTAATAAATTAATAATATCTAAATTAATAAATACACATTTCTCCGAATCCAAAGTAAGTAGCTAAAGCACTTGTGTTATGGAATCGGAGAC
This sequence comes from Plusia festucae, assembly GCA_950381575.1. Lineage (NCBI taxonomy): Eukaryota > Metazoa > Arthropoda > Insecta > Lepidoptera > Noctuidae > Plusia > Plusia festucae. The sequence goes on along the minus strand of OX494456.1, from coordinate 3,958,638 downwards.
GATGAAGGTACCACAAACACCTAGACCCGAGATAATGTAAGAAAGTGTTTTTCTACATTGACCCATCCGAGGATCAAACCCGGGACTTCAGAGCTTGCGACACCTTGAAAACCGGTGTGTACGCCACTCGACCACGGAGGTCGTCGAAGATGAATTAACAATAATAATACCAGCCTATAAATACCCCAGTGCTGGGCACAGGCCTCTTCCCAAATAGAGAAAGAATGAGCATTGATCACCACGCTTGCTCTTTGCGGGTTGGCAATTTCAGATTCCAATTTCTGGAAGCCAGGTTTGCGATGTTTCACGATATTTTTACTTCACCGTTTGTTAATGGTGTCTTAGTATAATTAAGAAAGTACATATAACTTTAAAAAAATCACATTCGTACAGTCAACAGCAAACGTAGATGATATATATCAGAAATTCAATACTGATTAACGGAGTTCGCGTCAGAACTGTGTGGAGTCGAAGTGATTCTAAAGTATGTGATTGTAAATTTTACCAAACATTCGTGATCAGTTTTGAGTCCAAAAGTTATGAACTCAATTCTTCATCTACTTTTGCTGTTGACCGTACTTGCCCGGGTTCCAACCTGCAACCACATACATACGAATCCGGTCATTGAACCGCCAGCACGACATTTAACTTTATTTAATTAAGGGTATTTAGTCTGAACGGCCCAAACCGAATGGCACGCGGGCCATTCGACCGTAAACAAAAATCGCCTACGTTTCAAAGGACCGGTGATAAAATGATTTCAAAATTAATTTAAAGGTACAGTCGCATACATTGTAATAGTCGCTAAGTTTATGAATTTTAACTATTTAAATATTTGAAATCACCTAATCACATTTCGTTGAAGATGGTTTTATATTATGTCAGTAAGTCTAAGCAGTCAAGATTTTACCACATTCAATGATTATTTTGTTAGCACATGGCTAGAGGATAAGGTGCTTTCAAGTATTCGTTCCTACCTACTGCACTACTGCAGTTTGTATTTTCTGTAAAATACAAACTGCATTTTTTATTTCTTTTTGGACCCAATTCTGAAGTCCACGCAGACAAAGTCACGGGCAGAAGCTAGTTTTTCATATTTTGTTGATTTGTTTCTTTAAAATAAGACTGATTTTTACTAAATCTTATTGTTTAATTGTAATTTTTTATATTTTGTTGATTTGTTTCTTTAAAATAAGACTAATTTTTATTAAATCTTATTTTTTTATTGTATTTTTTTATATTTTGTCGATTTGTTTCTTTAAAATAAGACTGATTTTTATTTAAAATTAATTTATTATCAAATCTAACTTTTGTAAACATTTTAAATTGTTGTTCATTGTTTTTCTAAGGAAGATAATACAAATCTAAGAAAAAAATCTTTTATTTCAACTTTTTAACTTTTGCACCCGAATGTACTTGATGTAGTTTATGAAACTGACTTTGTTTACCAGTTTTTATCACCGGTCCTTTGGAACGTAGGCGATTTTTGTTTACGGTCGAATGGCCCGCGGGCCATTTGGTTTGGGCCGTTCAGACTAAATACCCTTAATTACATATTTTACTTCAGTAAATTATCAAACTTCATAATTATCTTACGTTTTTTGCATCTACTTATACCTATCTACAAAATATAGCTTTATGCATGCAAAGATCATGATCTATAAGAACCGTTAGCGTTGGATTGGAAGATTTGTTACGAGATTTCAATGGCTTGAAATCTTATGGTACATTAACCTGTTATTATCTAGCTATAGTTATATATACACTAATACTATAAAGCTGAAGAGTTTGTTTGCTTGAACGCGCTAATCACGGGAACAAAAGGTCCGATTTAAAAAAATCTTTCACTGTTAGATAGCCCACTTATTGAGGAAGTCTATAGGCTATAATTTTCCGAAAACTGAGGCCCACGAGGGCGGAGCCGCGACTTAAAGCTAGTAAATTTATTTTATTTATTTACAAGGCAATCCAACGACTTATCCACTAAAATATCTTTGTACAGAGTAAACAGTATTTCTTCTACATTGTGGATTTGTCACTTACAGAAGTGCACAGCTTCGACATAAATTGTGTTATTATTATGAAGTTATTTCTTGTGATGAGCATAAAAGTAAACCTAAAAATAATTGCAGACTGTTACAAAAACACAGACACCTAGGCAGAAAACAATGTGTCAATAAAACTTCTAAATAAAATCATGAGACTTAAAAAATATATTTTAGTATCGTGTGGGTTAAAACCACAGACTACCGAAGTTCTCCATTCCAATTTCTTAGAAAAGTAACACTTATGGCCGAATACTGAAACGTCAATCAGTTTGAAACCGCCGTTAAGTCTTATGCTGTCTCTGTCACTTTAAGGTGTAAAATAGCGAAAGGTGTAATTAGCGTTTCAATATTCGGGGGTAGTCACTGAGCAATTTTGGTTTAAAAATAACTTTATATTAATTCAGTTTCAATTCACCTAGGTACCTACGTGACATTTCTTTTTTTTCTAAATGGGAAATAATAATGGTTCCGAAAAACAAATTAATCTCCAGCGATCTGTGGCCGACTATTATTCTAATTAACTAGCGTTATAATGAATTACCGACAAAAAAACCCAAAACATACCGAAAAGAAAAATTATATTTAACAAACAAATAAGAGCACGTTAAAATTACATATCTCCTAAAATAAAATTGAACTTCGAAATACAAAACTAAACTTCTGAATAAAATACTGAACCTCCGACAAAATTACTAAGTTACCGACAACAGAGCTTTAGTCAAAATATTCACATTTTTACGACTTGCATGAACTATTTTAATTTCTATTGTTGGTTATAAAATTTATTTTTTACCTCTCAGTATTTATGAAAATACCTAAACTGTTCGGGCCGCGCGATCGATTCGATCGATTTCAATGCTCTCAATTTCCTGAATTATTACTAAACTGCTCTTGTAAGTAGAATTTTTTATAATTGGAATCTCGGAAACGGTTGAAACGATTTTTATAAAATTTGGTATACCCACAAGGGTTTTCGGGTCGATATATTATTGTCCTACTTGTCCATTGCAGATAGGTTTAAGTGTCAAATTCGACTCAGTAGGTTAGGTTAGGTTAGAACTGTGACCCTCCGCACGAGCCGAGCGAGCGAAGCGAGCGTGCCGCGGCAGCGGCCGGCGAGTGCCAGAAGCGACTTGCTATGTTTTTACTTGTCCATTACAGATAGGTTAGGGGGTTTACAATCATTCATCTTTACTTCAACTATTTGGATTTATACCATAAAAAGGTATTATTGAAAGTACATTTTTATATTTTTTATTAGTTTCTGTATAACCACTCTGAATAGTATTTTCATTATAACGTTGTAGTTAAATTAGCACCACAGCTATGAAATGTGAAAGGTAATTTATGAATTAATAGTCGGCAAGTAAAGATAAAAATGCCAAAACATAATTTTCAGTAGAACGTAATTTAAGCTGGTAGAAAAGTATTATAGCAATAAACAGTTATGTTTATTTTTCGAAGATTTCAGTATCTCATTCGGTCGTTTCGTCATTTTTATTCGGAAAAAAGTAGTCGGAAAGTAAGTATTTTAGGCAGTAGATTTAATATTTTGAATGAGGACAATTCTTATTTTTTTGTCGGAGCTTTTATTACTACCCTTTCTAAATTATAAAACATTAAAACTAATAAATAAAATCAATTAAAATTGTAATTTATTTATCTAAGTAATTTATTTATTACATTACACATAACTTTTGTCATACTTTTTATTTATCACAAATTAATTCGATTACTTATTGTTTCGATCATTAAAAGAAGGAGAATGAAAGAAAAAAAACTTTTTTCTTTTGTTTTTAAACGGTTACTAGCGATGTAGGTCACACATTACGGTAGTGTAATGGGTGGGAACCTGCGACCACAAGTCGCAAGTCCAATGAGCTAGCCTTTAGGCTACCGCCGCTTTCTCCTTCAATAACACCTATTTCTTTTAAAATAACATTTTCAAACTAATTAAATTAAAAACTATTACTCAAAATATAACAAGGAAACATTCGTATATCATACTTTAGCTTAGAGTTTTTATGGAGTCTACATGTCTCTTCTGTCTAATTTAAAGAGATAGAGAAATCATAACAACTCATTGCTAACCCAATTGAGTGGGTAACAAACGACTAAATTTTCAACAAAATGTCACCAAATCGTATCGATCAAAATGAATTCAGCGAGAGAATTCTTCGCAAAACTGTTACTAGTAAAAGCGGTTTTAACCTTCGTTCAGTGAGACAAAAATACTACACGGGTGAACCGACTGAACTATTCATAGACGTATCTAAAGCAACAGAAGGCCTTAACATAAATATTTTTCACACAAGATTTTAACCTGTCCTTTTCGCACTCAAGACGAAATACACACACTGTCTCTTTCTCGATGGCTCGTAGCCAACAGCCGGTCAAAGTAGTTACGAAATATGAAATCTAATTATGAGATTTTTATAAATATATTGCACTTGTCGAAATGTCTTTTTGTTTGGGGTCATTGTTAAAGCTAATTAGACCTGACTAAAGGCTGTATAATTAGTTAATTCGTGTCCTTACTACGTACTCTAGCCAGAGTACAATAATCCAAAACCAAATAATATGATATAATTTTTTTTAAACAATTTTTATAAAAAACGCAAAAAAACGTACTTATGATTGTTATTTAATATATTATATAAATTAAAAATGACAAGTAAAATGCGATTGGATTTTTTTTGACATAGTCTTATTTTTGATGGCGCATTAAATACTAAAATAATATTCGGTAGGTACCATACTTATATCAGTTTTTTTCCGATCTTAAAGTATGATTAAGTTAAAGGTAACTTTACTACTTAACATCAAAAAAGAAATAATAATATCTTGGGACAGCTCTTACACGGCCATCTGATACCAAACTCTCTCTTCGGCAGACCCTCTATTATTGCAAGCAGACAACTGATAAACATACTTAATACCTACATACATATTGTAGATAAATAACACCCAGACACAGAACCAATGATCGCACTCATCACACAAAGATTTTTCCTGGGTGGTATTTGAACCGAGGACCACTAGACCAAAAGGCCCGTCGAAATAAATGAAAGACAGTTCGCATGTAGACTGGAATCTATTTGTGGAGGCTCGAATGAATGGAAAATACAGTAAATTGTTCCCGTCTTGTCTACCTACAAATCTTTAGTGGCCCGACACAATATTTATAGTGGATGAGGTAGTAACAAACTTTTCTCATTCATTTCTACGTGGAAAATATTTTTTTGTGACTAATCCGTTTCATGATGTTCTTTATCACCTGTTAGAGGAGTTATGTTTTTATTTAACTTTAGAGCGATATACTTACCTACGTTGTGCTCTATTTTACATGTTTACAAAATACTATAGGTAAAATTAATTAAAATTATAATCGATTAGATATTAATGTGTTTTGATATTGTGATAAAATTTCCCAATTGAATTAAAAACAATCTAATAAATCGATTTCGTTGAAACTTATATGAGATCACCTCTGAGCGATACCCTAACGAAGACAGAAATATTTTTTTAAATCGATCCTCTATTTCCGGAGATGTCGCTTAATAAACATACAGTCGAACCGAGAACTTCATCCTTTGATGTCGGTTAAAAAATAATATATCAAATATTCTTATGCCTTTATTCAAAAGTTATAATGTTGAATGAAGCAAAAATTACTTAACATTAGTTTAAATTGAGGATATCAGTCTCGCTTCATGTAAAAAATATGATCTTATCGGTAATAAAAATCTATATGAGACCTATATAAATACCGAATGCTTTAATAATATATTTAAGACGGCTCCTAAAACGTATAAAATTTCTTCAAAATGAATTAAACATTTTATTTGCAATCACGGAAGTTAATTGTTACTAACCTTGCGTTTTATCGGGAATCAAATAGTTATAGCAGTAGTTACTGTTAATTCCCATGAGTCGTCAAAGAGTATTTTTGACGTTACGTGACGTGATCCGAGTTTTCGAAGAAACTTGGAATTTATCAATAACAGATGCCAGGCGATTGTTCCACCAATTGTTTGGTTTCTACAGATGTATGATTATAGTAGATCCTGTTGTAACGTGTTCGCAATGAAATCATAAAGGTTTATCTATACATAATCCTACTTATATTATAAATGTGAAAGTATGGATGTTTGGATGTTTTGATGTTTGTTACTCAATCACGCAAAAACAGCTGAACGGATTTGGATGAAATTTGGCATGCATGTAGCCATTGCCATGGAAAAGAACATAGGCTACCTTTTATCCTGATTCCTTATGAAGTTCCCGAGGGAAAATTGAAAATTGTTACTGAGCTAAGCCGTGGACAGACAGCTTAAAATTTTTGTATTTTTCTCTATTACAGCGCAAGCCATAACACGGGTGAAAATTTTATTCCATTTTTAATTACTTTCACATTTTACATTTCTTTTTGGACCCAATTCTGAAGTCCACGCAGACGAAGTCGCGGGTAGAAGCTAGTATGTATATAATTCTCGTGTGACAGAGTTTGTAACTAACTCCTCCGAAACTACTTGACCGATTTTTATAAAAGTGTTTGTGGATATTCAGCAGTTCTGTTTATTCCCTTATGTGATAAGGGTGGGCTAAATTCAGTAAAATAATGTTTGCCGGGTCAGCTAGTGCTTACGATAAAAACTATGAATAAAAAATAGTCGTCTTTCTCTATTTACACTCATTAAATTTGAATGTGACAACGTAAGTTATAGGGACGGCATTTGTTTCCATGTTTCCACTACCAATATAAGTGCAAAAAACCCTTCACTGCTTTAAAACGCCAGAATTGATCAAGGTAACGTGTCGGAAGGTTATAAGTAGGTACCATACCTTTTTCATCGTTTTCGACGCTGCATTTGACTCTACAAATCAGCGTGGCTATAAATATTCTTCTTCTTTTCGAGTTGATGGTACACTTTTTTCAAAAAGTATTTACATTTGATGCGCCCAGCAGTTGGCCACATTAACTGCGGCCTCATTAGCCAGAATCAAATCTTCCAAAGTGCAGGTTTCCGGACACTTTGGGCACTCCAGTAAGTGCGGCATTGTCTGGTCGGGAAGGCCGCACTAGGTATCCGAAGGGTCTATGATCCACAAAACAGCACCCACCACCAGCTAACTAAATTCAACCTCAGGAACATCTGCCGCCCGGAGGGAATCTGCAGTGGCCTATATGGATAGCTCTCAACCGATTGCGAAGCCAGTTAGGTCGCTGCAGACACAATTTCCCCCTTCGGATACCCAGTGCTATAAATATTAAGTAGTATATATAATTATTAGCAGTGCTTGTCAACCTTTCAACAAGCAACCATCCGAAAATTCTTTTGAAGTTCAGCTTTGAAACTGTAGAAAATTTACTGTTATAACCAGACTCCATAATTGTCTCAAAAACACATAAAAACTTATGATGCAAAACAATGGATATTCTGTATTTCTCAACTTCACTGTATTGCCGTGGCATTGCTAAATAACTCACAATGTCACAGTTTATTTTAAAATTCCTATCGTTTTGGCACTAGTGCAGTAGGTACACGTCGAAGAAATTAACGCAAATGTCGGCGCATAGACGTTTTCATTTGAAGCTTGCAAAATATTTTGTATGTTAATTAACAATTGTACATTGTTTTGACTCCAATAAATTATGTTTACTTGATACTTTTATGAAACTAATGGAACTGACTACTTATTTATTTAGAATTTTGATGCCCTAGGTAACGTTTCTATAATGTTTATTAAAATATTTATAGCACGGATGGCCTAGTGGTATAGGTCACCACGCCAATTACCACTGTGAGCGACGTACTGCGGGTTCGATCCCCGCATGGGACAAGTGTTTGTGTGATCCACAAATGCTTGTTCCAAGTCTGGGTGTTCTTTGTGCATGTGATTTGAATGTTTGTGAAACCCTAGCGACACAAGGATTAAATTCCTTAATGCGGGCGTCGTTTTTAAAAAAAAAAAAAAACTTCTAGTATGCGCTCAAGAGATGATAGAATGGAAGGTCTGATCTTAGAAGTCTTTCTTCTCGCTTGCGAGAAAGAAAAATCAGACAAGAAATTATATAATATGTAGTGACTAGTAAATACAATTGTATTCATTTCCAAGTTAGCTCACTGTATATTATAGATATTATAGATATTATTACAAGCTCCGCCCGCGGTCCCTATTTTTGTGGTAAGAAAAAATGCCTTTCTCACTCAAGAACAATATAGCGTTCTAATGTTCAAAGGTTTTTTACTATCGCTCAAGTAGTTTTTGAGTTTATTTGTTACAAAGAACGAGTTCGTGCAAAAGGTGACGAACAGCTGTCCACTATCCATTCATTAGTCCGGACGGACGGCTAGCGGAGTTACAGTAATAGGGTCCTGCCCTTTGAGTACGGAATCCTAAAAACGCCACAAAAAGCAGAGCGAAAAAAAAAATTAAAAAAAATAGTTAGTGAAGCCCCTATAGTCAAACCATTCACACAGTTTAGTAGGGAATTTGTTAATAACATTGAAATTATAATGTTTTAATGAAGATCATGCTGTGACTGGCCTGTTCGTCTAGTAGTTGGTGACCCTGACTGCTAGGCCGGAGGCCGTGGGTTCGATCCCCACCCAGGACAAATCTTTGTGTGATGAGCACGATCATTAAATTTTTTTCTGTGTCTGGGTGTAATTTATCAATATTATGTATGTATTTAGAAATTTAAAAGTATGTTTATCAGTTGTTTGGTCACCATAGTACAGGCTCTGCCTAGTTTGGGATCAGATGGCCGTGTGTGAGGTGTCCCAAAATATTATTATCATAGCATAGCCTAAAGCTACTCGCCCTTCAGACTTGTTGCATTGCGTGGGAGTAACGCATTGTTCGTACATATTGTCTATTTTCGACGCACGGTTGCTGATGCTTCTAATAATATCCCATCGATGTCTGCTATGCTACTCTTATAGATTTAATAGCAGGTATTTGTGTGTCAAAAATTTGATGGGAGTTCAAACTTCAATGGTTCGTTTTAGTTCTGCTAAAGTAAAGTTAGAGTATCGATTGATCTCTTTTTCTCATTTTTTCAAAGCGGGCCAGTGTTTCTATAACCAGGGCATAAAATATTAAAACAATCTCTTAGGATTTATAATATTAGGTATAGATTTTAGTGGTAAAAACAAGTAATTTTAGGTACCGATGTTAGCCATCCTGTACGGGGCTATTATTACATAGCCTATACAAGCCCTAGCGGCCCTAGCGGTTTAATGACCGTATTTGTATGCACATGATGCAGTATCGACCCCGGGCAAGTACCTATGTGACTTTTTAAAGTTATATGTACTTTCTTAATCATTCTTAAACATCATTGACAAGTGGTGAAGGATAACATCGTGAGGAAACCTGGATTCCAAAAATTTGAATCTGATATCGCCAACCCGCAAAGAGCAAGCGTGGTGATCAATTACAATTACATTTTCAATTACAAGCAGTTACCTACACCAGCCAATACAATTTTAGTATGATATACTAATCTGAATATATATAAATCTCGTGTCACATTGTTTGTCCTCAATGGACTCCGAAACTACTGCACCGATTTTAATCAAATTTGCACACAATATGCACTTTGATCCAACTTAAAAGATAGGATAGCTTACATCTCAAATATATAAAAAAAAATGAGACCGCGGGCGGAGCTGCGGGAAACAGCTAGTACTATTATAAATAATGTTACCAACTGTTAACTTTTAGGTCATAAAATAAACTTTGTGATTTCAAACCGAAATAATTCAAGTAATTTTGAATATTTTCTTTCTTCTTTTTCTTTCTTTTAAAAAAAAAAACGACACCCGCACTAAGGAATTTAATCCTTGTGTCGCGGGGGTTTCACAAACATTCAAATCACATGCACAAAGAACACCCAGACTTGGAACAAGCATTTGTGGATCACACAAATGCTTGTCTCATGCGGGGATCGAACCCGCAGCACGTCGCGCACAGTGGTAATCAGCGTGGTGACCTATACCACTCGGCTATCCGTGCAGTCGTTTAAATCAACTTTGCTTGTGTAATATCATTGTATTTATTTGACTGTTTAGTTATTTACTTCTTCTTGTTTATTGTTCAACAAATAATTCATGGTTGATGTTTTTAAAACATTGAGAGTCCACCTACACTACTAGCCACTAATTATACCCGTCACCCACCATTTAGCTAATTAGATGACAAGCTGAATCATTAGTAATACTATACATAATATCTTTACAAACACTAGGTATTATTAATAGAATTTTCTGAAAAAAAAAAACTGGAAAGAATTTGGCTGACAAGTTAAGTCAGCCAAGAGTCTAGACTGACAGACATAACTTTTGGCTAGCTGACTATAACTGTAACGAATACAAGTAAATCAGAACGAACGAAGTGTACTTGAAAAACTGGTTGTCGGTAAAGTCGGCTTACGGACGACTATTTTACGTATAGTAAAACAAACATCAACGTTTGACAGTAGGGACCAACAGCTTAAGGTGCTTTCCGAGACACAAAGGCTCTCAGTATGTTTAAAATGGTCACCCATTCACGGCCCAACCGCGGCGAGCGCAGCTTAACCTGAAAATCATAAGCCCTGCAATCTTACACATAATATATTATATTAATTATCTTCTGTGCTTGATTTTGTGATCCTTGATAATTTTGTGGGTATAAGTCGATACAGTGGCATTGTTTCCTAAGAAAGCTTTTAATAGACTAGTTGTAATGTGTTTGATTAATTAGGTCATGAGTAATCAAGTCCCATGACAAATGGTCGGTTGTTTATGTCTTACATCTGTTTCAATCAGTTTTCATTTGTTTAACATTTTGCATATTAAATAGAAACATGGTAGGTCATATTGAGTTGCTGCTGAAGTTAAACTCAGGTTTAAAAATACCTGTGATCCACAATAAATAATAATTTGATTTGATTTGATTTGATTTATCTATTTCTGATAACTACTGGTTGAAACGTCAATGCACAGGAAAGAATAATAAAAAAAATCAATCACTAAACTGCACTTATCATCTGATTCGAGCTAAAGTGTATGAATCATCGTTCCTCTTATTAAAGTCGGCGTCACACCGCGAGCCTGTGCGTGCGCACCTCGTTTGCCAAATCACGCGAACAGAGTAATTGATCATTTGTTTACGTATTCATTTATTTGGAGATGTAACTGTGGATTGCTGAAACATACGAAGATACTTCAACCGATATATTTATGGGTTTCGAAAAATATCCTATACGTGACGTAACTATATAATTTGATGGTGACGGTGTATAGATACAGAATGCTTATCAATATTTAAGTGTTTCTTGGTATAGCTTAGGCCATTTAAGTATGGAACTAATTTGAACTACACATAATTGTTGGTCTAGTGGTTAGTGACCCTAACTACTAAGCGGGAGGTCGTTCGATTCCCACCCAGGACCAATCTTTGTGTGGTGAGCATGATCATTTGTTCTCTGTCTGGGTGTTATTTATACATAATATGTATGTATTTAGAAATATATAAGTATGTTTATTATTTGTGTGGTTGCCATAGTACAGGCTCTGCCTAGTTCGGGATCAGATGACCGTGTGAGAATTGTCCCAAGACATTATTATTTTTATTAGCTATTCAAAAACAGCAAAAAATAGGGATACAGATGCTTTTCCGTATCCATAGTTTTGCTATTTTGAATGCAATAAAAACAAAAACTGTTATGTGCTTACACAACAGTTTATGTTCCAGGATTATTAATATCTCTATTATTTGTTCTGTGTCTGGGTGTAATTTATCTATGATATATATACCTATGTATTTAGAAATATATAAGAATGTTTATAAGTCGTCTGTTGCCATAATACAGAATCTACCTTGTTTGAGATGGGATGGCCGTGCGTTAGTTGTCGAAAACAAAACCTATTGTCTTGGGTTTGCTTTTTGGATTTGCTATATTTGATCTGTTCAGACAGCTTCAGCTTCTGAGGGCGGAATATAAACAATGCCTGTTACATTTCAGCGTTATATATATACTTCAATTGTTTCTACGAATTGTTCATCGTTGACTGAACTGCTAAAAATAAACCTATTAATCAAACTTGCGTAACATCGAAAGCGGACATTCAAAACAGTTTTGCGATTCCATACATTGAACACATTACTTGGCATTATTTACCGCTATGATTGTTTTTACCTACATACACCCCCGAACATTCTATAATACTTATACCAAACAGGATGCTTTTGTCCGGGCATCCAAAATATCTAATATGTGGGTAGAACCACTCGCTCATTCCCCGGCTAGGTATGTTTGAAATATACTTCCTGTGATCTTCACAACTCATTCATGCTTAGTGGTAATAATAGAACCAATTAATGATGCAATACGAACTCATTTGTCAGAGACTTTGATGTTCTATTGTAGTTTTCCAACTGTAAAATTAAGATGATTATTTTTCTTAATATCCATGCTCACTGCTCCAGGACTTGGAATAATTTTTCTTGGAAATTTACCTAAAATTTCCAACGATTCAAAATTAAAAGGAAGATATTAATCAATAAAGTTATTATATAGGTCCAGTTTCTCACTTAAGCCAGAAAATAGAGTCATGAACAAAGGTTTTGATAAAAAAACCGTTATAAATAAAAAAATACGTTTTTATTCGCACATTTATATTCTCAATTTTCCTTATTTGAATAATGTACTTTAAAGTTAGGGATTTAGCGGACTGTTCCTATTTTTCAAGAAGCTTATAAAAGAAGCTTTTCTCCATAAATCTGGTGAGCTAAAACTATAAAGTAGGCTGTATGTGAAAACACGATTTATAAACGTTTGTACTGGTTCGATTTAAAAAAATGAAATCAATGCTAGACAGTCAATTTATCGAGGAAGGCGCGTGGGTTTTCGCGGCAAAAATTAGTATACGCTACTAACCGATGCGCACGCGGGCTAAGTCTCGAGGAAAAGCTAGTTAATTCACTGGTATCATCATGTCACGCGCTTAAATCTATAAAATATCTAAGCTCGTGACCGTCTATTTATAACGTTCATAATATACTCTATATACGATAGCTCATTTAATCATCTTTCACTTTGGCCTCAACTAGAAAGCAAATATTGCAGGAGTCATTGAACCCTTTATTTTTGGCTCTGAATCCACAAAACCTATTGACCATGTAATCTTGACAAATTTTGAATTAAATTTAAATATATACCAAGACAATATTAATGTTACATGTCTTAACCCAACAAATTACGACGGCGTAAAGAAGTCTGATGTAAATAAACTTAAGGCTGATGATATCAAAAGCTTTACTGAAATCCAAAACGAAAATAATTCTTAATAATTATTCGGTAATGGAATCACACTCCATCATTGTCTTGAAGAGCATTTAGTTCATCAATCACAAGGTTTAAAGCATTACATGTTGACACTCTTCACCTGGTGATTTATAGGTCACCTGACTTCTCCAGTTGCCAAGGGATATTCGCGAACTCCGAAGAAAAATATCCGACGCGAACTGATTTATGGAGGATAATAAAACTGGATCCACTTGTTTGTCAAATTCACGGACGGTGAAATATACATTTATAACATTATTTTATTTGATTTATTAATATAATGTGTGAAATGTTTAGAATCAGATGAAAAATAATTATTCCAATGAAATTAAACCATGTAACTAAGTTCACTAAAAAGAAACACTATAGAAACGATTTCATAAAATATTCATTCATCAGGTAATTTTTACAAAAAATACGTATCCGATAGCGTTTTTTAAAAACGTATGTCTTCAGTTAAAATAGAAACGTATAAGTAACTCGAAGGTATGCTGTTCTGAGTAGCGACGCCCACGCCTAGAAATCGCATTAGCACTGGCCCAAACCCTATCCCAATATTTGCAACAATACAATACCATTAGATCAGCTTCTATCTTCAGCGGAAAACACCTCTGCACCAGCGACGTCACGTATGACGAGTCCGTTATCCAACCCATGGCGGTGCCTGCATCCGCCCACGCGAATTCCGCCCGCCCGCCTCGGCCAGCCGCCAAAATTTTCATAGTTTAGTTACGATTTCGAAAACGACCCGACGCGTCCCGCCGCCGGCGACAAAACCGCCCGAATTCTCTGACGAATCCAGTTTCTTATAACCTTCGTCAAGTTCTCGAACGTCTTGATTATCGAATTTTGTACTTTTAAGTGATTGTGATTTGACTTGAGTGTTTCGTGACACTTTTGGATTATTGGCAGTTCCTACTCTTTTGGTATGTACCTAACTCTTACTTTTACTGCATTCTTAAAAGCAAATTCCTTAACTGAAGTTAAAAATTATAACTACAATAAAATAAAGGACTTAGCTTTGAAGTTACACTTAAATTCTTGCTTTGGTCCAAATATACGGCCTTGAAGTACTTCAAAACGTATCAAGATATGTATAGAATTTAATACAGCACTAAAATCCGTAACGACAGCTGTATATTTCAAGTATGCGAGCCACTTCTGATTGAAGAAATGCATCGTTAAATTTCGAAATGAAACTCGTAAGTGTTAGGTAATCAGAGGAAGTTACTGTTGCAAGTTATAAAATTTCTTCGAGGAGCATTCGCCGCGAGCTGAGTTTCGGAGGCCTTCAGTGGTTACAGAAATAGACCGAGACACTCTTTCGTTTCGTTCACACTCGCGTGAAAATTTGAACACTGGACACCCACTCGGTTACACTTCACCTTGCCAGTGTTGATGGCGCTGACCGCACTGCGCGTGAGTCATTCCGTGAATCTGACTGCTCTGAAGTGGCCAACATTGCTTCAGTTACACTCGATGATACCTGATGAATGGTTTTCAGACTTGATAATATAAATGATCGTGACAGGTGTCTCGTCGATACTGCGGCCAGCGGCAATGATATTTGATCGTTGATTTTGGTTGCAAACATTACCGAAATATAACGTATTATGACAGTAATTTTAAGGTCTTAGAGTATATTCGTCACTGTCAATATTTTCTACAGACTTATATTAATAACTGTATGGTATGTAGTGTAAATACCTAAACTAAATATTTTTTAGTATGGTAGTCAGTCGAAAAGGCAAGAGATTAAAAAACAAGAGCACTACAAAAAATACACCATTTGATTTTGGATTTATTTTAGTCGAAATTGCTATTCGGTAATAATTATTATTTGTAAAACGTAAAGTATCTCGTACTATTAGTGTTCAAAAAGCAAAATACAAAACTGTAATTAAATAACCGAAGGGATAAACGAGAAAGCAAAATTATGCCAATATCGTCTTAGATGTAATAATATAATAAAGTACCTATAATTTCAACATAAATATGGAAAAGTTGGATTTGGGTTATGGAAGGGTGGGCAAATCAGGGTGCTGTCCAATGAATTATTGATGTTTGAATAGTGCTACTTTGTAGCCTATTTCGAATAAATAAGTTTTGAATTTGAATTGATGGTGAATGCCACTAAAAAAATATATGAGCAACAAATATTATATAATTATTCATAACCATAAGTGATTGTACCTACCAGCATCAGTTAATTAATGGTCAGCTCATTTGATTAACAGGATCTTTTGACTACGAATTGCTCGTTTTTTAAACATTGCCGTGGCTTAAGGGTCATGGTGAGAAAGTATAGAGATTACTCCTTATAAGAAACCAAGATTATATTCAATGCATGTACAAGTGTTACTTCATATGTACAAATTCAATGCATGTACAAAATACAAACTGCTTAATATATACAAAACTTACTAACACTTGCACCTTGTTTAGTTGTACTTTACTTACCACTGAGCGACATCAAAAAAGATATTTACTAACTATAAAAAAAAAATGTGGTTCGAATTATTTTAAAATGTGATTAGAATTAAATGATATTTTAATTTTCATCCATATAATCCTGCTTAGAAGATGAAGGATCCATAAAAGCTAACAGAAGGAATTTGTTTTCCAGGTTGAAGCCTATCATCAGAGCGGCAGTGTTGGTCCAGCCGCGAGCGTAATGTCCCAAAGCTAGCAATGGGGGTGTCCGACGATTTAGCCCCTAGCTTCACGCAGAAGCCCCAGCTGAGGCAGGAGGACGATGGCAACAAACTCGTCTTCGAATGCCAGCTGGTCGCATCGCCCAAGCCAGAGATATGCTGGTTTAGGAGCGATGAACTGCTCAAAGAAGATACTAGGACCAAGTTCAAGTAAGTACAAAAGCTGATTATACTCCTGAAAATTCTAGGCTGACGAATCAGATTCTTACTTACCTAAATATTTGCAACACGTCAACGATAAATAGTATTTTATTGATAAAATGCTATTCTATGAACACAAAAACATCAAAGATATAGAAAAACATCTAACAAAAGTATAACCTGAAACAACACAATAGCTGTCACTGATATTTGTTTTGATAAAAAAAATGAGTCAGATGACCTAGTCAATAAAAACCATTTTATTATCACCTAAATATCTGAAAATAATGCGACATCCCAAACATCTGAAGTAATTGGGTTATGGAAATATTTCATTCGAATATTAATTTTGTCTTTGACGAGACTGGAGGGCGACGTTGTTGTGAAATCTGTTGGCTGATGAAGATTGCTATTAATTAATGGTGACGGTTACTTACGTGACATAGCTCAGGTATTACTCGAAGAACTATTTCTTAGTCATTGAATAAATTCGTCTGTTCTACGTCTGTTCTAGAGTGTGTACTGAATCATGGCTTCTTTACACAGTGGATGTTTCATTGTTAATAAATTTAATTGTGAGTGAGGTATTTAAATTAAGGTTTTCAAACTGAACTAAACGGTCAAAATTGCACTAACTTTAATGTTGTTATCAGTCTAAAATACAAACAGTAAACTAAGTTGATTGTAATTGTTAAGATTGTTAAGTTTGCAACTAAATAATATATCAATCTCATGACTGACTACAATGAAATCCTATCTTCAAAAATTACCCTTCTTTCAATTCCCAAATAATAGCATCAAATCATTTAGCACATACTTACGAATCTACAGCATAGATGGTCATATCCATTTCATTTAAGCCGCTAAAAAAAAATAACTGTTGGCACTATTTGCAATAAAACCGAGTCCTAAATAGCTTCTACCATTGTTAGAACGTCTCCATACTAACAAGGTTCGACATGTCCAAAATCTATTAGGTCAACGTTCGGTGTCATTAGCTTTACGATTTGTTTGTCCCAAGCATCCCTTTGATGTGATCGAGACGATCGCAAGTCGACACACTTGGCACCCACCAGACTTGCGTTCTAATAATATTTTGATGAGGAATAGCAAATTCCTGAAGATGATGGGATTCAATATTTGATCAGTGAAAATTTGAAATGATCGACATATGGAATAAAGTACAGAAACATTTGATAAAGTAGATGTTTTTATGTTTTATTGAAACAAATAATATTCGCATGAACCTAGCATTGAATTGAATAATCTCAATCTAAAATTATAAGAGAACATATATTTACGGAGAAATCAGTTCAAATTTGTGTCAAACTCTCTCAAAATGTCTGAGTCTGAGTACTGAACCAGTGATATTGTCAGTCTTGATTTCTAATCAGATATTTCTTCTGTTTAAACCAAACGATCGTTTAATGCTAACTGTGTAATAAATACGGCTGACCATAAAATTGTAGATAGTCTTAACGGATCTGCGGACGACAATAAAACTTAAACTAAACAGTTCACGTCACGTTTAATTTAAATTAAATTGGAACTTTCCCGAAGTCTCAAAATAATCTGGTATAAAACCGAGAAATTTCAGCAAGTTATTCGATGGTTTGTTTGAAAGTATGTCAGCACAATTAAACATAAAACACTTACTGGAATCAGACATTGATAAGTTTAACTTCGAATTTAAAATACTTGGAAAAATATCTACAAATGTCAAAAAAACACATAGACAGACAACATATTATTATATAGAACATAAAACATGGTCATTCATATTGTTATTATAATTAAACATTCGCCTTTATTAGATATTATCGGGAGGGACGACGATACAGACGATATAGACGGTTCTATGAAGTAAAAAAAAATTGCAAGTGCTAAATTTGCAACTGATCGCGTCAATTCTGCTAAATTTTTAACATATGACACAAGAGGCTCCTTCGGTCATGATCGTTGATAGAAACCAAACTAAAACCCTTCCATTTTTTTATGATTATTTTAACCTCTATATTTTAAATTAATTTAGCATTCATATCAGCTTTATTTTCATAGACCTTAAATTAGATTTGACCTCAAAGCTACATAAAACTGCACTTCAAAGCATCGTACCACATGAATACACTCATAGTATTTTCATTGCTTCCAAAATATTATCTTTTCTCTAAATCGGTAAATGTTATGAGTTTTGAAAAGATTCCAAGTGTACCTATTAACATTAGATCGCGATGGTACCATAATGTCATAATCTTGATAAAAACAATTTTCGCTTTTATTCTGTTTCTATTTAGTCCATAGTACACTTCAATATTCGTCGTTTTATTCTTATTGTTACCAACATTTCAACCCCAAATGTGAAATTTAATTCCATACTTAGTCGATTACAGTTTTTTTTTCTACACCCATGTTATGTTTTATCCTTGTTTATCTAGTTGCCTTCATCATTGTTGTCTATATTTTCATTGTGATTCTTGTTCCGTGTTTTAGTAACTGGAACTTCTTCTATTTCAGACTCAGTGAAGCTATACTAAGAACTTCATTTATTACTCGTAGCGATTCTAATATTGTAATGCGTATTACTCATATCTGCCTGTCATGTTCGGTATCTCTTACGAGTCCATTGTAAACATAATATTAGACTGACAGATGAGATACGGACGTTTCATTCAACTCTTTCTAACGTAATTATCATTCTTATGCAGTTGTTGAAGGATGAAAACACTCGTCTTTTTATTAAACATTTTTTTGTGTCTAGGCCGAAGAAGATTTTTGTAATGATTATTCTTGGTTGAGTGACTTAATTTTTAAACAACTCTTCTATGTGTAGCATGCCATTCCACCGGTGTCAGCTATTGTGACAAAAGACTATGATCATTCTCGGGCTCTAGACTTTGTACTAAATTTCGTTTAAATCGGTTCAGTAGTTTAGGCGTGACTACGTAACCCACAGACAGAGTTAACTTCGCATTTGAAATATTAACAAAATAATAAGGATTTTCTGGTTACTGAAGATGAACGTCAATAATATAAGATGAAAGTAGATAGAAAATAACGCAAAAAAATAAGTAAAGGATTAAGCAATCAGAATGTAATAATTTGATGAATAAATTAATAGAGCGATTTCCGTTTTTAACCGACTTCGAAAAGGAGGAGGTTATATGTTCGGCGTGTCACTATTTTTTTTTTTTTATGTATGTTCACCGATTACTCCGTCAATTGTGAACCGATTTTTATAATTCTTTTTGTATTCGAAAGAGTATTCTCCCGAGGTGGTCCCATTGTCACCAAGTCAGGATCTGATGATGGGATCCCAGTTAAATCGAAGGAAACCCTTAAATTTTATAGAAATGTCGAACGGGTTTCATGATTCTACTGAGCCTATTTAGGTATTTACGTCCAATAGTCATCACCTCAAGGCTTTTGGTAAATACTGAGCTGATGATGGAAGAAACCTTGACTTTTAGGAGTTAAGGGTTGATTTTTTTTATATAATAAATATGTATTGACCCTCATTTACATTTTTTACGTTTCTAAGGTGAGCTGTATTGTATTATTATAATAAATATTATGAACACAAAAAATGAAAAAATAAATAAACTTTTGAAAAAAAAATTAAACCGACTTCAAAAACCAAAACAAAACCTTAAAGGCACAAAATAGTGTAAAATAAACTTAGAACTATCTAAAATATTAATACAAAACTAGAAGTGATCTGTTTGAAGTCGGTGCCAAACAACAATATACCAACAAAAAATAAATAGGTACCTACAAATACTAGTACAAATACGAGTATATATAGTTTGGCACCGACTTCAAACAGATCACTTCTAGTTTTGTATTAATATTTTAGATAGTTCTAAGTTTATTTTACACTATTTTGTGCCTTTAAGGTTTTGTTTTGGTTTTTGAAGTCGGTTTAATTTTTTTTTCAAAAGTTTATTTATACTCTACCCATTAGTTTATTGGTCAACAGGAAATTACATCATACCCTCTTAACCTTTTTTTTTTTTTTCCGCTGGGAAAAAAATGCTGTTACGCATGCCCTTCCCGTTGGGGGACGGGAGAGGGGTATGTGGGACTCCCCGGTAAAGTCGTTCCCGGTATACCCACTAAAAATACCCAGCGGCACTCCGACCTCGCCTGAGTGGAGGGGGCCTGGGAGTCTATGTCGTCCAGTCCCCCACCGGCGACTGCCCGCCTTACGGCAGGCCCCTCAATACCCTCTTAACCTACCGCTATAATTTAAATGTAAATAATTTCATAAGGAATTCTAAACATTGAGATAGTTTAGAGCCTGACTCTGCAGATTTCCTATGCAATAATAATCTGATAATGTAAATAATTGATGGTGAACTTTACCATGAAAATGATAATATATGAATTTTCTGAATAAGAGGAATGTTAAATGTGTAACTACAAATACAGAGCATGGAGAAAATATTAGCGAAAACTAACACACAAATTTAACTATTGGAATTATATAAGAAATAAGTACAAATGTAGTACATCACTAAAATAAGGGCGGTTAAGTTCGCAAAATAATTTTATTAATTAAGGAGTACACTACGGAGTCCTTTGATAAAAAAAATGTAAAACATCATTCTCGTGTTCTTTGCGTTTCTTTTTAGCATAGCAACCAGGTCGTTAAGGTTCTTGATAGAGATCTGTGAGTCATAGACCTTCCTATAAACTAATTCCTATGAAATATTTGAAATTTCGAGAACAATGAACCTGTTGGCTAGTAGCCATGTCAATGAGGAGCAGACATTGCAGAATTCCCATTAATCTCATACCCAATTTTACAAGAAATTTATTAAATAATTGCGAGAATGTACTGAAGACGGAAAAAAGGGAGTTTACTTGTTAAAAGATCTTAATTATCAAATAAAAAACAAAAGGAGACAATCTTTTTAATAACATAGACTTTTCAATTTATGCAAGAGAGGCTAAGTCTAGGTACGAAAGTAAAATTCTAATAAATCTGGTTTTTAGATAATAACAAAATATTAGAAACGTACTTTTGCGTTTTTTCAAAATGTTGAAATTTTACAAAGATAAGGCGCGTTTAAGTTCAAGAGTGTGGGCTTGTGACGTCATAAGTTGGCAAAAATAGTAGTCACAAGTTCCGTGCAAGCCCCCACTCCTTACCTTATTGCTGTATTTATAGATACAGTAGAATCCGTTTATTATGACTCCGCCTATATTGACCAACCGGTTATTATGACGTAACTATACTACGAAGTTTGGTTTTCATATGAAATTCTTTATAAATAGTCGGATATAATGACTTCCCTTACAGTGACATGTCGCTTATTATGACCCATTTTTAATAAATTATGTCCGGTTATAATGACGAAGCTGCAGAATTGTCATCACGATTTGTTCACAGCAATATTGAAAATGATAATTTGGCCATAGCTATGTCTTCTATACACAATAGCATTAGATATTGTTATATACAATAAAATGAAAAAACAAAAGCAGACAAAAATTACAGATTACTTACAATAAAAATACACTTGTATGTGTTATAATGTGCTGATTACGTGCAATGTGCGTGCAATTTTGATTTTGATTTAATATGTATGTATACATATGTAATTACTATGTTTATGTATTTAACTACTTAAGTACATTCAAATTTACATAAAAAAGGTTTTTCATTTCACAAAACGCTTTGTATGACGTCCGCTTATTATGACTTGTTTGTCAATTCCTTTCGATGTCATTATAAACGGACTTTACTGTATTAGTTAATTCGAAAAGCAAAAAATACGTGTTCAAGAACATTGAAAAAAAATGGTCCGCATGCCTATTGCATTATTTATTGAAATAAAAAAATATATCCACTGCAGTCTTAACTCTTAAACCGTACTCACCAAAGGAAACATGGTAATAAGTCAGGCCAGTTTACAAATACTTCTGGCGACCCAATTCTGTAATCCAGTCCAATATTGGAACCAAACATTGGAAGCTATTTTAATACAGTGGTAAGCTGGTTACATCATTGTAATTGCAGAATTTCTTCGTAACCATTTCTTATATTGATATTCTTATTACCATTGTATATCAATAAAGTTTATATTTATAGATATATATTTATATACCTGAACTGATCTGACTGCCAGTAAATACTGCTAGTAGCAAAACATTTCGACTCACTTTTAGTTGACATAAGCACATAAGACACAGTACACACTAATATGTACAGTCAACAAGAAAAGTTGATGAGTACACAATCAGTTTTACAGAACAGCTGAGATAACAAATCAAATAAAAATAGCCTTATGACGAATGCAACGCTATCATAAACTTTTTAGTTTAGGTGTCTGTTTTAAATCATCGACTTTTGTTACTGACTGTAACAGGTGTGTAAAGGTCGATTCAATCTTAATGGCGGCTGTGAAGTTGGTTACACACTGCGCAGTACCTCACCCCGCACCCCCGCTGGTCCATGAATTAGTTACTGCGCAGCAACTCGCCTTATGTTCACAGCCGCCCTTAAGTTTGAATCGCATAGCTAGCTACCTTAAACAGTCCGAATATACTGACAATGCCTTGCAATGGGAGTCGTGAAAGCCTAACACAACAACAGAGCCAATTTTGTATTTCTAATATAAGTATGAATATACCATAAACCTCTCTTATAAAGAAGGCTTTCCTTGAATCAAGTTAATTTGTCAAAAGTCAAACATTGAACCTATTGACCTGTTGGTCTAGTGGTTAGTGACCCTGACTGCTAAACAGGAGGAGGGTTCAATTCTCACCCAGCACAAATTTTTGTGTGTTGAGCATGATAATTCTAGGTGTAATTTATTTATATTAGGAAAGTATTTAGTATATATTTGTGTGTTTATCAGTTTTCGGGCTACCGGGATAATACAGATTCAGCCTAGTTTGGGATTTGATGGCCGTTTAAATAAAAAAACGACTGCTTGTTTTTGTTGACCAACCTTTGATAAATGTTTGACATTTATGCCGATCTATTTGAAGAAAGCAAAGCATGCGTATGGTATACATTATCACGTACACATCCATCAAGCAGTTGTGTACAGTTAAACAATTCGATCGAAAACACAGAATATGATTTTTATTTCTGTAATGATGTTCCGTGTCGACACTATTTCGCAGGAGCTTGTCGATTACTTGAATTTCATGTTGATGATGAGTGAGAAGAGAGAATGATGAGCTTAATGAATGATTTAATAAACGAAGTAATTGATGTGTTATTAGATGATAACCTCAAGTGAAAACAAAAGAATGCTTAAACTGTTTGTTACAAAGTTAAATAGCACCAAAAACAATTTTTAAAGCTTGATCACAGAAGCGAAATGAAATTGAAACATTGGCTTGGTTGGAAGTATAGGTTACACAGCTTTGAATATTAGGTAAGAGGAATGTTAACCTATTTGTGTATTATGAATGTAAACTGACGGAAACGCGTCATTTTAGTGCTCCTGTTTGGCAGGCGATTGGCTCAGTATTTGACACTTAATTAATGTACACTTCAGAGGCAGTGTAATGACTGCATACAACATTTACTTCTCGATTTCTATGTGTTGGATTTGTTTAAAAGATTTTTTTATCTAACCGCGGACATCGGTCCGCAAAGGTACAATTGCCATCCATTACCCTTTTACAACGTTTGTCCATCTCCAAGTCTTGGGACACTCACACTCGGTCATCTGATCCAAATCAAGGCAAAACCTTCAACGAGATAACTGATTAACATACTTATATATTTCTAAATACATAGATATAGATATTTTACACCTAGACGCAGAAAAAATGATCATGCTCATCACTCAAAGATATGTACCGGGTGGAAATCGACCCAGAAGCTCCGATTTAGCAGTCAAGGTTAAAAATCACTAGACCAAGAGTCTAGTGGCAAACTAACTAGTTTTTAAAACATTCCAAGTAAAAAAGAATTACCTTAATTATTAAAATTACGAAGAAAACAGTTTAAATATTCATTGAAATAGAATACTTAGACTGAATGCTATGGTCATTAATCAAAGACGGAAGCAAATAACTAAGTAAAAAAGCGTAAGTGGGTTATTCTTGCCGTCATTTTACTTCATACGACTGTATACAATGCTAATTTAGCACACGAATGATTCAGACTTGATTCAGAATAAAAAAATACCGTCAATATTTTGATTCCAGTTAGCCTTCCAATGTTAGTAATATTTTTTTTGCCAACCCCTGAACTTAACAATGACTGATTTCCGTAATAAAATTTATGTAAATAAATAAATGTGGACAACATCACATACATTGCTCCGAATCCAAAGTAAGTAGCTAAAGCACTTGTGTTATGGAATCGGAAACAACGAAAGCACCACAAACACCCAGACACGAGACAATGTAGAAAAGTGTTTTTTCTACATTGACCCGTCCGGGGATCGAACCCGGGACCTCAGAGCTGACGACACCTTGAAAACCGGTGTACACCACTCGACCATCGACCATGGAGGTCGTCAGAACCTATGGTTTCATTATTTTAACTCTATTTTCTTTGGTGACAGGATCCAGAGCATCGCCAACAACAAGTTCCTGGTGGTGCTTGAGTTAGATGACGTGATCGAGACCGATGCGGGGCTGTACAAAGTTAAGGCTAAGAATAAGATGGGCGAGGTGGCCGCTTCCATCAATCTTAACTTCAGCCGTAAGTATTGACATCTATATTTGATTTCTAAACAATAGTAGTAGTATAGTCAACAGCAAAAGTACCTAGACGATCAAAATCTGAAATTCAATACTAATGAACGAAGTTCGCGTCAGAACTGTATTGCGTCGAAGTGATTCAAAAGTATGTGATTATAAATTGTACCAAACATTTACTACTAGTATAGTTGCCATATATTTGTGATCATTTTTCAATTCAAGCGTATTCCATACCAAGTTACATCAAAATCGGTTTAGCACTTTAGCCATAAAACCGTAACCTTTCGCATTTATAATATTATTAGAAATAAGCCAGATAAATATTATATCCATAAAAAATATTTGGCTCACTTCTATAGAGCTATTGAATAATTAGATACCTATTTTCAATATGATATCGCTATTAATTGTTTGGCAAAACAGAAATTTATGATAGTTTTAATACCTGTCATATCCATTATCTTCAACAATTACCATGTATACTACGTATAGCAGTAGGTCATTTACGTAACGTACTACGTTTTGGCTCCAAAACAACAAATATGACATCACGTTGAAGCATGAAAATTACACTAAACGGTGACCTGTTTACGACCTAAACGCCCGTGACGTGTTTACCCCATCCCTCCAAGTCATATCTCAGCCAACACCAACATTGTGACAAATATGACACAAACATTTGTCATATATATCCGTAATTCAATACTTGGCCAATAAAAATACCTTCACAAATAACAGTATTAGTCATAGTCAGAAATAAATGTTTAAGACAAAAAATTTACTGTTGAACGTTAACCCACGCTCCGGGTGTTGAGCCAAACGGACGCATGCGCATTTACGTTGGCAACACGAATCTTAGAACGATGGAACTGTGACGATAGTCGACTGACGGAGATGTTCGTATTGTAAACAAGTTAACTGCAGAACAAATTTACAAACCAAATAATTTTATTTATAATAACGATTTTTAGCTCAACAAGTATGCTATACCTTTAAATAATTGATTGAATGTAGAAAATTACAGAATAATTCAACTGCACGAAAATACAAAATGAGTACGATTTTCTATTTTTTGAGATTTAAAAACCTAATTAATCGAATTTGATAAATTTATATGGGATTACACTGTTGCCCTATCGAACATTTTGAAGTCAAGTACCGAATATATATACGAACCTTGATCTTCTATAGTATGGTAAAAAAAGCACAAAGAATATGTTTTATTTGTTTTTGTTTTATTCACAAACAATGAAACACGATGAGAAAGTGGTATATTTATTTTCGCAAAAGTTTATTTTATTTACCACGCTTCTATTCTGTGCTCAATGCTTGTATATCGTGTACTTGGAAAATGTAGTCGAAACAAGGAGAATACTTTAAATATCAAAAACTACATTTATTATCTAATAAATTAACATATACATTTGGAAATAACATAATCAACTGACATGTTTTGGCAGAAAATAAATGATTAATTATAGGAAATGATAGCAACATGCAGTTTTTGTATAAACAAGAAATCCGAAAAATAAACAATTTCGCATAGCTACGAGAATGCACATTATAGCAGTTATATTTAATAGTTTATATAAATATTCCGTGAATTTATGTCTTTTCAGAAAATTATTAAATTATTCGTGCCGTATGTGCATGTATCATACATGAGCGCTGAAGAATAAACATTTAGCGTTGAATGCTACGCTGTCAAAACTCACATAATTTGTGATCTTTCGACGTCAAGTTGAGGTCGGCCATGTTTAGAAAATAGAGTAAAGAGACAATTTTATCAGGTTTCACATTCATAAATTTTTAAAGTTAGTTTTTTTACTATTTTAAAATCAATATCATTAAATCGTTTCTGAATAGGGTCGAATGCAGACAATTTTTTTTTCTGTGTTTTATATACTGGATAAATATTAGATATTGTTTAATTACGAATATCTACTTACATACAACGAATTTAAGTTGCGGAGTGGGGGCTCGCCACGTCACTTGTGGCTAGTATTTTAGCTAACTTGTGGCGACACAAGCTCCCACTCTTAAACTTTATCGCGCTTTATCTTTTAAAAGAAAAAAAAAACTATATTATTCTATATATTATTTTACGATAATTATGTTTTACGGACTAAACAGATTAACACGTATCATACCTAGTCAATACCTGTTGATGTCAGCGACGCACATTTAAAATATAAGAAACGACTTGCGGTAAATAGGAAAGGTCAAATTATTCTGTGTGCTTGGGAGATTTATTGTAAAATACCGATCATTTGTGTTAGAAGTTCTAATATTTTTAATAAGTAAATATTTTGTTGAGATATAATGTCTTCGTAAAGTTGTCTTACAGCTTTATTAAAAGAAAGGTTTTACACACAAATTACCCGTGAAAATAATTGTTATTTATTGTTGGCAAAAGCTCTGAGTAACCCCCAGAAATTAAAACGTAAATTTACATAAAGCTGTTCTTATATACTTACCTGTCGCTACTTCATAGTACTTCATACCTTAAAGTGACTAAGACAGCGCGAAACTTAACGGCAGGTTCGATATGATTGACGTTTCAGTATTCGGCCAAGCACATGGCGTTCCTTTAGCATAGACCCACGTTGTTTCATTGCCTCTCACAACATTTTCCGACGACAACGTACGAAAAGAAATATCGAGATTTATTGAAAGTATTATCATTAGAAAATTCCGAATGTTTACGTCTGGAACATATTTCACAATGTGTAAACATTAGCTAAAATATATGTTTAGATTTGTATTACCCGGCAATAAACGCTTTTGCACTTAAATTTTATGATTCAAGCTATCTATATCTATCTATGCAGCCATTGCAACAGATATTTTACGATAGCAGCAAGTTTTCTAGAAATAAAACTTCCAAACGATGTAATTACAGACAACCCCTATTTATTGTGCTAGTTAGATTTTATTTGATGTAGTTCAAAATAATTGGACTGAATTATCAGAAGTAATTTTTTATGTTTTATTTTTCAGCCGCTGACGAAGAAAAACAGAAGTAAGTATTACGACCTCTACTTTTTTAAATACTAAAATATTTTTGGTTCATTATCGTCATATCAGCCGTAGGACGTCCACTGCTCGACATAGGTCTCCCCTAACGATATCCGATAGGACTGGTTGGATGTGGCTTACGTCCGATGCGATCCTACGATTTTTCTAGGCTGTGCTTTATCTTTGAATATAATAATACCAGCCTATAAATGTCTCACCGCTGGGCACAGACCTCTTGCCAATAAAAAAGAGAGAAGGTGTAGTGTTTATCTTTTTTATCTTTTAATACATGTCTACTATCAACGCACCAGTAACGCCAAAAAGTATACCTTAAGACCCATCCTCATTCCACGATCAATCAAGAAATCGCCAAACAAAATCCCACTATAAAATCAGATACTTGTAAATTTTCTTCAAAATTCCATCAATAGTATGCTAATCATTTATGTGTTTTCATGATAAACAGACAAGTGGACGGTAAAGCGCCGACATTCGCGCGCAAGCCGGCCATCCGGCAGGAAGACGAAGGCAAGCGGCTTATATTCGAGTGCCGCATTGAAGCCGAACCCGTGCCCCAGGTTGCCTGGTTCCACAACGGCGTGCAGGTCAATCCAGGAGCAAGGCATAAGGTCAGTCCAAAGAAAAATAAAATACACAACAACAGCTGTAAAATACAATCAACAACTCGCATCTCACATCGCTATTCACTCTCACTTCAAATAAGTTTCAAATTTCGAGTGCGAAGCGAGTGTCAAAATGACCAGGGAATTACCTTACTGAATGCCACTTCATACGTCATCTCATACTTTATCTGTCTTAATCTCACGGTTAATTTAGTTCAAATCGCTGACACGCTCGCAAGGGTAGCGCTAGTGCATCAACCGAGTTTTTAGAATGCGAATCAAGAAACTCACAGCGGATTCAGATTCGAAGTTTAGAACGAGGTCTTACAGAATCAACAGGCAGTGGTCTTTGAGTATTTCTTGAAAGCCAACCCCAACATAGCTTGGGAAAAGGCAGATGATGGGTGATATTTGACTATTCCTACTACTTACAATATGAAAACTTGTACATGAAACAGAAATGAGATAACAATCAATTCTCGTCGTTAGTTTAGTTAGTAGTAGGTTTAATTTGAATTTGAGTTACATAACTATAATAATGACAATCTAAATATATTTCATGTGTTTCATATCATAAGTAGGAAAATCTGTGCTTATAAAATCGCGATAAAAGCAAATTAATAATATTCCTCACAGATTTAAAAAACTGAAAAATAACTGTATTTGTTACATGATAATAGTAATAATAAAATACATGAAGAACAAATCTAAAACAATCGCTCAAAGGTAGTGAAAATAAAAAATGTCTTTCAAAGATGTCCTAGTTTTAATAGTACTCAGAAATGGCCTTGACCCCGTTCTAGTTGGCGGGTTGCGATACCAGGTGTTGACTGTCTCGCTCGATGACCTTTCATCCCAAACCGATTTATTAATAACGTAGACATATAGTCCCATGCAATAGGTATGCAATCAATTTGGGACATCCATGAGAATTTTAAACACAGCTATGGAAAGAATGCAAGCGAATTCCTACTTCGAAGATTTGTACCAGTATTTTTAGATTTCAACGCTCTAAATATTTCAATAATTTCGTCGTTTGATTTGAGCCATTGAATAGATATTATTATGCAGTTCTGAGTAAGATTTATTTTTAATTTCACAGCTCACAGTTAGCAAAGAAACAAAATCATACTATGCATCTCTGGAGATCAATAATGTAACCGTTGAGGATGCGGGCAAGTACAGGGTCACGGCTAAGAACGAACTCGGCGAGAGCAATGCCACGATCAGTTTGAACTTCGATAGTAAGTACCTCAAAATTAATTTAAAATTCTACGGGTAAATACATGAAGAAAAAGTTTTCATCAAATCAAATCGTTGGTTCTACCTAGTCCAAAAACAGAAATGTATATTGGTATAAATATTATAGAAAATGAACCAGCAGAAATGTGTACTTTAAATTATTATGCTTAATTTTGTTTAACCAAAGCTATTTTATTGTGTGTATCTAATCCTTTACATGTATTAGTTGTTATTTGTCTGAGTATAAACGTAGATATTGCAGCAAAGCTTGTATAATCATCAACTAATTCCTTCAGAATTTCAGTTACTCTACATAATACACTAGAAAATATTTTTTTAATTGGTTTATTATGTTTTACAGATTAAGATGTTTTCTTAATTACCTAATTTAATCCAAAAACGATTGCACACTTACAACACGAAACACTACACACTCATTAACAATCAATATTTTTACCACACGTTACATCTACACACCATACACTATTTTACTTATAACCAAATTTTAATTCACCTTTAATATCTCAACTTATTTATTTATCTTATCTTTATTTCTATCATATATGTCTCATCACTTATGCAACTATGCTTTGTCTAACTCTAACACACCCTCGCAATATTTTGTAGTTAGTAATTATGATGCAGTCTCTTTGCTTTAGCAATTGCACAATTAACAAAATAACTAGCAACTGTCATGCGTACTGTTTGTCAGAATGAGAGTAGATTGGAAAATATTATACACGTATAATCCAAAAAATGTATTTATGTATTCTATTCGATTATATCATTTATCTATTTTCTTATACATTCCTCGATTAACTCTGAATGAGCCTGGGTTGCGATTCTTAATACACTAGAAAAGAAAACATCTTAAATCTGATAACAAAGGCTATTAAGCTGCAAATCTTCATCACTGATAAATTAGTGAAAATTCTAATAATATGTGCATTGATAAAATAGGCGACGAAGCGCCCGTACCTGAAGACTTTATCAAACCGACATTTACGGAGAGACCGGTCATCAGGCAATCGGATGATGGTACCAAAATCTCATTCGAATGTCGATGTGTTGGCAAACCGAAACCAACCATCACATGGTAAGATGCTACACTACAACACATTATCTCATGTGATTAAAAACTTAAAACAGTTTTAACACTAGCACTCAATAATTCAGGTACCATGGGAAAAAGATGGTAAAAGAAAGTAGTAGATATAAAATTACGTTAGAAGAGGACCAAACTTTATATCATATGGCGCGACTCGAAATCTTAGGCGTTGAGAATTCAGACCGAGGAGAATACAGGGCTGTTGCGAAAAACAAACATGGTGAAGGCGTAGCGAAAATTAATCTTAACTTCGAAGGTGGCGACAGACCGAAGTAAGCAGATACACACAAAATTTAAAAATATTTATTATTCGTTAAAGTTAGGGCTAGTTTTAAAATATTTTGTCTTTTAAACAGAATACCCGACGGTAAAGCACCAAGATTCCCTAAAAAGCCAACCATTAGACAGGAAGGCGAAGTCCTTATAATGGAATGTATATTAGAAGCATATCCAGTTCCAGACATCACGTGGTTCCACGGAGATAAAGAAATTAGGGATGGTGCAAAAATGAAGATGTCCAGAAAAGCTACCGGAAAAGATACATTTAATTTGACGTTAGAAATTTTAGGCCCCACGCGGGAAGATGGAGGCAATTATAGGTGTAACGCCTTCAACTTGTTTGGCGAGAGTAATGCCAACATTGCTCTCAATTTCCAAGGTAAAACAGGATATGACTTCCATCAATTTATGTTTTTATAATGTACGCATACAGTAGCAATGGCATGTAAAGCTTAAAGCTTTCGAGCAGCATGAAATTGTGATTGGTGCTCTGTGTTATAATAAAACATTACTTTCTCAGGTGGGGATGACGAAAATGGTTTCCCACCGTCATTCGTGGAGAAACCCAGAATCATTCCCAACGAGGATGGCACACTCATTACGATGCGTTGTGTCTGCAAAGCAAAGCCGGCGGCCGAAGTCACGTGGTACAGAGGCTCGACCGTCATCAAGGCTAGCAGTAAAATCGAAATCAGATCCTCCGAGTTAGGCGAGGATACATATGAGTTATTGTTGCTTTTGACAAACCCGACGGCAGCGGATGGTGGTGCTTACCGCTGTCACGTCGGCAATGAATTTGGCGAAAGCAACGCTAATCTCAACTTGAACATTGAGGCTGAACCGGAACCGGAAGGTGAAGGGCCTACATTTGTTGAAAAGCCAACGATCCAGTCTAAGGACAATGGCAAATTAGTTATAATGGGATGCAAGGTCAAAGCTAGCCCGCGACCGACGATCGTGTGGTACCACGAGGGTAAAGAAATCAGGGACTCATCGAAAATTAAGACCAGGATCGAAGTAAAGGAGGACATCTACACAATCATATTGGAACTAATCGATCCTGGTATTGAAGACTCCGGATTGTATAAATGCAATATTAAAAATGAACTTGGAGAGCTCAATGCGAACCTTACGCTCAATATTGAAAGTAAGTATAACTAGAAATCATGGAAAATATATAAATGACTATTTACTGGAAAGTTCATATAAAAATTATTTAATGTTATTTTCTTTCCACAGTCATTCCAGTTATCAAAGAGAAACCAAAGATCATTAAGATAGTTAAGAAGAAGACTGTTATTGTTGAATGTAAAGTATTAAGTAAATTTGCACCGGCATGTACTTGGTTCAAGGAGACTAGCGCCGTGAAAGAGGACTCAAGGCACACTGTTCTTATTGAACCTAGTAGAGAAGTAAGTATTCCACTGTTCCAGATTGATATATTGTAACATTGTTAATTGACGGGATCTAGCACGTATTAACTTTCTTTTACACATACAAGGAAACGTTTTAAAACAAACTACTTTGAATTACAGGGTGAATTCACAGTCAAATTAGAAATCTCGAACGTGTCACAACAAGACAAGGGTTCGTACAAACTTGTCGCTAAGAACGAAAAGGGTGAGGCGACTTCACAGCTGGTCGAGATCACCGACATACCAGAAGAGAAGGGTGACAAGCCACAAATCATTAAACACCTCAGAAGCGTGGTAAGTACACTTATGAAACTGTACGTTAGACATTGTACATATTTTTTGGAATATCTTCCAATAAAAGATTACCACAGCTACACGTCCAGTTTGACGAGCAAATTGAGTCACTTATTTATTAAAATAACCTTGTTTACTCTCTACGTTACGTGTAGTTAACAAAGAATATGCTGATGAAATTCGATATTAAATCGAATGTCAGTGATAACCCAAAACTTTATAATAAACTACCCTCACACATAAAACATGTAAACTCATTTAATGTATTCAAAAGTCAATTAGCTGAATTTGTAATTGCGAACAATAAGTCTCCTCATACATGAATACGTTAGATGTGTAATAAAGAAACGACGAATTATAACCATTAATTAAGACAATATGTTGTTCTATAAAAATCTTTAAACCGAACCCGTCTAGTTCTAAAATATCCTGGGTATACATTATTACAGGCGAGAAAAGAAAACGAGGAAGCTGAATTTGTAGCTGTCCTGAAGAGCTCGGACCAATCGTGCAGATGCACATGGTACAAGAATTCAACTGTCGTCAGGGATTCTTCCGAAGTTAACACGTCATTTGATGGCACCAACGCCAGGCTGATCATCAGGAAGGTGTCCACCAAATATGTCGCCAACTACAGAGTGGTGATAAAGAACGAGTTTGGTGAAGACGAGTCGAGTGCCGACTTGACTATTGTCGAGGAAAAGGTACACAGTTTATTGGAAATAATTATAATTTTAAGTTAATAACAAACACGATACTACCATTAACAGTACAAATGGAGAAGAGGTATAAGTCGATTTTTCTCGAAATGCCAGTACAAATTCCAAGAACGTTTACACAAGTTCCATAATAATAGAGACTGGGTACATTTGAGAAACCTAAAAAATATTGTGTATTTCGTCGCAACATTATTGTTTCTTGTAAATATTGAATGTCACATTGCAGAAAAAGAAGAAGGAAGAGGAAGAAGAAGAAACTACAGTTATTGAAGAGTCTGAGGAAGAAATGTCGATCGTAGAGGAGAAATCTGTTATCGAAGAAAACCACGTTGAGGAGAAAAAGAAGGTAAGAACTAACCGAATAAGAACTAATTGAATATAGGAAGTAGTTAGTTGCATAATTCAGTTAAGTTAAGTTAAAGTTTTACCTCTGTGTCACTAACTATTTACAAATCCGCTTTACAAGGAGGAAGAAAAGAAATCTATGAGGAAAATGTCAAAGAAAGAGGAAGTAAAGGTTGAAGAACAGAAAGAAGAAGTCAAGATTGAGACCAAGAAAGCCGAATCTAAAGTCGAAACTAAAAAGGTTGATACCAAGGTTCAAGAAACTAAGAAAGCCGAAGTTGAGGCTGAGGAAACTAGAAAGATTCTAGAAAAAAGGGCCTCTAAATCTGAAGAAGAAAAGAAGTCTCTTCTAGAAAAACTTGAAAAAAAGAAACCAGAACCTGAACCAGAAAAGAAAATTGAAGGCATTCCAAAACTTAGGTCTGTCAAGCCTAAGGAAGAACCTGTTGAGGAAAAGAAAGAAGAAGTTAAGAAGACAACAGGAGAAAAGAAGAAGGTTGTCAAAAAGAAGGTCGTTGCTAAAAAAGATGAGGTAAGTGACCGGCGTGTTCTTTTTTATATAAAGCAATGTATAAAGCTTATATGACCACGGAAATGTATATAATATTTTGAAATAGTAACTAAAATAAGTCAATGTCATTTATATTGCGATAATAAATTAATAAGTCTTCACGTTATAGATTATACATGGGATAGTCATTTTTTTATTCTTGTCGTAAAAGCGCCATAGTGATTTCAAACTTGACTTAACCTGTTTTTCAGTGATCTCAAATTCACGAAAAGATTTTTTATTTTCCAATTTACAGTTATCTTTTGAAGCATGATAAAATATTATAAAATATAGTTAACTATATGGTTAGATATTATCTAGAAACAGTAATTGGTCTACAATATAGTGGTATAAGTAGGCCATTCTAAATGACAGACCTTACATAATTAAATAAAATCTTATGTATTCAGTTTGTTTAGAGACATAGATATGGTTTATTAGGCTTCAAAAGATATCTATATATTTATAGTCACCTATGAATACCTACTACTGATTTCTTCTTTTGGATTAGTCAGAATTCTATAATATTAACATAGACAAACATATTTGAAATATAAATAATGTAATTAATATTAGATAGATTGTGATAACTTAATTTTCTCTGTTGTGAGTGTTGTGTTAACTAGATGTGCTAAAATTTATTTGGATATAGGACGTTATCGAGTTCGTCGATGATTACGAGCGACCGGTTTTGGAGAAATATGAAAAGATTACACCAACGCCGCTCGATAAAAAAGTTAAAGAGGATCACACACCTAAGGTAAACATAACATTACACACATTACACATTCATATACAAAAATAAAGTCGGTTAGTAAAAAGAAATGAATTTAAAAATAATACGAGTTAATCAATTTAGGGTAAACGTGCATCTATCGCTGATAGCGTTAAAAGTGAACAAGACAGTGAGGAAGAACCCTCGGTGGCAGCGCCAGTACCGGAGAAAAAATCTAAAGTTGAACCTACAAAGGTATATCACAATACATATTACTTAAATACTTAGGACATTATCATGTTTAAATTTGTATTGTAAAGATATTAATTAAATTATTTCGGGCTATAACATAGGTTGAGGAGGAAAAATCAGAGCCTAGACGGCCTAGTATTAAAAAGGGAATACCAAAGCCGGAAGAGCCGGTGGACGAGCTATCTAAAGTTAAACTCGGAAAGTCTCCGATCAAACCAGAAGAGACTAAACTTGAGGAACCACAGGTAGCAAAGACCAAAAAGCTGGTTAAGAAGGTAATACAAATTCCTAAATAATTATGTCATATAATATCAAATTTCGATTAGGGATATAATCGTATAATACACATTTTTAAAGCCTGGAGATCAAGCCGAATTCGTGGATGATTATGAAAGGCCAGAACTTGAAAAATACGATAAAGTGACACCAACGCCAAGTGATAGGACCAAAAAACAAAACGGGGTTGATGAGGTATATTTTCTGTTTCATTACAATTCTTTAAACAACATTAGTCGAATAATAAATAATGACGTATATGAATAATGATTAAAACTTGTAATAATAATACTTATAGGCCGAACCTGAATTTGTCGATGATTATCAAAAACCAGAGCTTGAGAAATACGAAAAGATTACTCCTACACCTAAGGACAAACGTCGTCCTAGTGAAACTCAGGTAAAAAGCAACAAAATATACACGTGGATTCTTGTAACTGTTATGTTGTTAAGGTTAGGCAAGTAATAAATCTCAAATATATTTAATAGGATGACGTAGACATGATGAAGGGTAAAATAAAACCTAAAGAAAAAGAAGCAGAACCTGAAGTGCCTTCTCTCCGTAAACGTCCTGTCGTTAAAGACAAGGTAATGGCCAAAACCAGTAAATCATAATATAATTATAATCATCGGTACTTAGGGTTGATGAAATAATAATACATTTTAATGTAGGAGGAGGAGAAAAAACCAGAGGAAAAACCAAAGGCTAAGCCAAAGAAAAAAGACGAACCTGAAGCTAAAAAACGTCCTTCTCTCAAAGAGAAAGAGGTACACAGACATTTTTATACACAAACACTTTACACTTAACAAGTTTGGTAGCACAGGATAACGAGTTTTACAGCCGAGAACAATTCTTTTGTAACACACTAAATTTTAAGTCATGCAGCAGTTTTTATTGAGGCACGCTATAATCCTCTATCGCGGCAAAATATTTCAGCATTTACAGCTCTTGTTTATTAAGAACATTAAGTAAGTAAGCTTAATTCGCATGCATGGCAAAAACTGTAAAAGCTTTGCTTCTCTATGTTTTAAATGTAAAGTTTTAGAAGGTTCACAGTGTTCCTGTTAAGGTGATGGAATGGTAGGTGAATTGACTACGTAAAAATGAAGATAAACTGGCATCTTCTCAAAATTACATACACACAAACACATTAAAATAATTCTTCAATCTTCAATTTTCTTTTTTATTATGTGTTTTGACTAATATTTGTGTACACGACACTTAAACATGTTAAACAATTTGAAGGTTGCTGTGGAAGAGTTTGTCGACGATTACGAGAGACCTGTTCTCGAGAAATACGAGAAAATCACGCCAACACCTCTTGAGAAAAAGAAAAAGGTACACGTTTACACTAAGACATTTGCTTAATCAGACTCGCTTATAGTAGATATTGCAGTAGATAGTAATAATTAAAATGTTTAGGACGAGACAAAACCAGAACTGGAGGAAGACGTTCCTTCCTCCGCTACAGCTACGGCTAGACGACGATCTGTTAAAGACAAAGATAAGCCTGAGGTAATAAACATTCTTAGATTTAATTTGCACATAAAAATCTATAACGCTGTAGAAATTAAAATGCAAATGTTTCTTTAGCCAATGGACGTTGACGAAAGCGTTAGCTTGTCTAAACCAAAAGCACCGGCTAAGCCTGGAAAGGAACCCGAAGATGTTTCTCTCACACACAAAACTCCAGCTGAAATTAAACCTACGGTTCGTACAAACTTTAGTACTGCGCAATAATAAAATAGCACAAATGACGTTAACGATAAATGCTAATGATAATATTAAATTTAGGAGGACGAGGCTGAAGCCAAACTCAGTGTTAAGAAACCTGAAATTGTTGAAGAAAAAACTATTAAAAGACGATCAGCCAAAGAACCAGAAAAGAAGGTACGGCTCTAATCCAAATAAATAAAATATTGTATAAACTAAATAAGTAATAATAATTATAAGCGTAAGGAGACCTTTGCCCATCAGTTGGATAGATAACAGGTCTAAAAAATACGATAAGGGAGAATACCTACCCAATTATTTAATTTTTCTGATCAAGATTCGAGATAGACTCTAAGAATAAAAATCTTTAAATTCTAATTCCAAATAATTCACAGACCGGATTGAAGCCAATCAACACTAATATTCCACCATTATCAGCACCTACAATTTTAAAGCGAATATTAATTCTTGTTAAGGTACCGATAAAATAAAAAATAGAAGTAGAAACAGCACAAATTTAGAAACTACACGGATTTGTAATGTAAATAAGCGAGAATGCACATGTCACGAATACACAATACACTTGTGTTTTTAATAATTTCTTAAATGTTTACTTGTAAATGATCTGATTTTATCACGACTATGTTTTGAAGAAGTGCTTAATAGCCAGTATTACTATATCTGAATCTACCCGTACATACTTAAAATAGCAATGATAGAATCGGTGATGTTTACAACAATTCTATGTTTATCTAACTTGTTTATGTGGTGTATAATACATATGTGTTTCGGGGCTAGGGAGAGGACACTGAAGAGGCTGTCAGCCTTACCAAGCCTCGATCTAAGACAAGTACAACCGCCCCAGAAGAGGCACAACTTACACAAAAGACACCTGCTAAGAAAAAGCCAACGGTACTGTCATTCAGTATTTTTTTTAACTATCTCAGATTTTCAAATATCTAATTTTAATAATTATATGAAAATTGAGAGATTTCACACATATATATTTGATTAAAAATAGAATATCCCAAATTTCTTACAAGGATTTTGAAAGCTATCATAATAAATTAAAAATACAGCAAAAAAAAAAAAAAAAGAATATATTTTACAATTATATAATATGAACATCCATAGGAGGGTACAGAGGCAGCACAGTTGAAAGTCAAAAAGCCAGCGGTGCTTAAAAAGGATAAAGAAGATGATGATGAGGTAGAGAAGATAACGCTTAAGTGCTGCAACTTAGTCACAGTGATGCTGTTGTTGTAGACACTGTTGTGAAAGTAGTTAGATACAAACTCAATGCTGAGATAGTTAGAAAACAAACAACTAATGTTTTGTAGTTAGTCTTCTAATACACTGGGTACTCTCCTTCTCTATACACGGGGCACTTGATCTTCTAATGGACGATGAAGAAAGTGTTACTAATACAATAGCTTAAGAAATAAAATTTACCAGTAGTATTCAATTTGCGATAAATTCTTAATTTTGTGTGAGATTAGGAGAATATCCACTGTAGCATGCAAGTAATTCCACAATTACAACAAAGTTGAAACACTAATGCAAAAGTAGAAACACTTGCACCCTAAAACGCTTTTGATGTAGAACAGGCAATTAAAATCCTTGATTGATTCCCTAGGACCCAATCGTAGTAAAAGGTGGTAAATTTGAAAAGCCCCAGCTCAAGAAAACTGTTAAGAAGACAACAGAACAGCCTAAAAAGGCTGTACTTGGTGGCAAAGAGAATGACGATGGGGTAAAAACTGTTTCAAACGTTGTTCTTAGTGACGTCTCTATATTCTATCTATCTCTTTACCTATCTCTATCTGCAATCTATTACACTTTATGTATTGTCCAATTTCAAGCACAAAACCTTTGTAAATGTCCAAAACTAATCACATATCCACAGATTTGTTGGCACATACCTCACTACACCCTTTTTTAGATTCCGAAGATTTTTTGGGTTCTGCGTCGTTGATCTTTTTTACAGGTTTGGTTGCAAGTCGCATGCTGCTTGTATTATGCTTTCAATGTAATTTTTTTTACAGGTTTATGTTGGTAAAACGTTTGCTGCAAAGGTAACGGTTGCCTAAATTAAAAAAAAATTAAACCTATACCTAACTTTGCATTTTTATTTTTATGCAGCAACCGTTAATTACTTATTGTTTTTCCTAATCAATTCAATTCTACTTAACGGGGAATTAATCTTTTAAATTTTAAATATCTAAGGGGTTGTATAATGGGAAAGTAACGAACCAAATAACACAATAAGAAGTTAATACATTGCGTAAATGTTTACAGATTGAACTCGACTTTGTCGATGATTACGAAAGGCCAGTACTTGAGAAATACGAAAAGATCACACCAACTCCCACTGTTCGGGAGAAGAAAGAAAAGGAAACTACAAAGGTAAGATAAATTAAAAAAAACTAATAAAAATACAGTAAACTATATCAGTGGTACCAAGCTGTGTATGGTACTGTGATCAACACTGTGAGTGACGAAAATAAAAATGAGTAAAACACTAGAATATTAAAAACATGTTATTGTTACGAACTTAAAATGTTCATTTTTATAATGGCTTATGAAAAAGATTATTTAAATAAAACAGGTGACGATGATTGCCCAACAAGCCCAACATCTCGAAGTGAAGGTATATCTGTGAAAAAGTATTAAGTGTGTGCCCGTTCCATGTTCGTTCAGAATTTTTCACAACACACACACACTTAACAATTGTTTATTTACTTTTTCCTTAAGAGTCATTTTAAATTGTTCATAGTTTATTCGAGTTGAATTAAGGTTTCTTAAGATTTAGACCTATTGATACTAGAGTATAAGACTGTTTTATCAGCAGCCAGTAAAAATAAAAATATATATTTTTTTTTCATAACCTAATTATTGTCCCACTGCTGGGCAAAGGTCTCCTCTGCTTGGCTCCAGACCTGAGCCACTTGACGCCAAACACTTAGAAGCGAAAAGTAAAAATTATATAAGTATAAAATATTTAAAAAACAATCAAACCAGTCTTAGATTCTATCACACATCTTACTGGATACATACGTGGATACTGGATACGTGGATATTTTCCATCAAAAACTTTCACAGTAAATTCATCCGTATCTACGTTTCGTATGTATCTACATGTTTTTGGAAAAGTGTTTAATGAATCCATTAGCTTGTGACCCTAAACCCATTATTTGTATATATTGTTACAATATCCTCCTTTTACCCCTAGGTTTCTCTGTTTGCCCTCTTTGCTCATATGTGTTATACATGTCAATCTGTGAATAGCTTCCCAAAGTATATGCTGTGCTAACTTTTTTGCATTTTGTTTTCTTTAGACTGAAAGCCGAAGGACATCATTCCAGAGCGAGGTTTGTATAAGATAAAATGATTTCTAGCTGCTTCTAGTTACAAAAAAAAATATTAAAGAGCAGAGCTTCCATTTTTTGGAATTAACTTATAAGTGAAGTGCTAATATTTTTCTTGCTTCTTTAGGTCAAAGAGGAAATGAAATCTGAGAGCCGAAGGAGCTCCATAATGGAAAACAAGGCTGTTAAGGTAGGTTCACAAATATAAGTACATCATACAAGTATTTCAAAAGTATTATGTCATTAGCTACAGAATTTATAAATAACAAGGTACAACTCTGATACAAATGACTTTCACATAATTGACATTCGCGAAAAAATTCTTTTAGTAGCTAAAATTATAGAATACGTTATTTCTTAATAAAAAAGTTTAAATTTATTTAAATGCTACGCATTTTAAAAGGTTTAAACGTTAACAAATTATTTGTGCTTCATTGCGTTTCGTGATAAGACATTTTTTTTTCATCCAATAGCTTACAAAGGAAACTGCTGAAAGCAGAAAGTCTTCCATTGCGTCTGTCGCAGAACAACAGGAAGTCACTGCATTGAAAAAGACTGCCCAAAAGGTAAGGGATAATAAAACAATCAATATTGATTCTAACAACACCAGCAAATATTATTTAAAAAGAACATAATAATATAAAACTTGCTTACATTAAAGATTTGAATACAAAACCTGATCAAAATACTGGTGGTATTGTTGGAACTAATTTAGTATTTGTAGTCAAGCAAAACCCACGCAAATATGCAAGTCCTAAAGTATTATTTATATGAGTAGAAGTTGTAAACCCCGAGTGTCTTAGTTTTGATTCTGAAACGCCATTGCCTTTAGAACTACGAAAGCAATTTACGAAACCTAAAGCTTAAGTAGATACCCAGAATGGAGTTGATGTTAATTTTGTAGCTGCTCATCTTTTCCAATGAAATCAGCTCTTTTAGCCAAGTGACATTTTAAACAAGCGTTAACAACGCGCGACGTTAGGAATATTTAAATTAACTAAAATAATTTTAAATGTATGGTCATTCATTGCTTTTCGATGAGTCACTTGACTTAGACTATTCATTTTCATCATTGAGCGATTTTATCAGCATCAACTCTTGTAGAAATGTCATTTGTCTAGAGAGGCTGGAATGAATCAATTACTATAAGTATATTCAACAAATATGGGTTGAATTAAATAAAGCATTATCATCAGCCGCCCAAACTGGCTTGATAGCAATCATACCCTGTTTAGACTGTACACGCGTCCCCGTTTCATGCTTATTGAAATCCCTATTAACTTTATTTTAGACAACAATTAAGGCAGCAGAAGAAGCTAAATTGGAACAGGTTAAACTCAAGGTAAGTTTCACGTCATATACCATGCATGTCCATAGAAAAACAAATATTATATTTCAAAAACTATGGAGAAAATCAATGTTTAAATATCTATTCTTTTGTATATACAATTCTATATTAAAAGTTCCGACAGCCAACAGACGGTTGTTTCAACACTGTGTGCTAGTAATTAACTATGTGGACAATAACATTATTGTAAAAATTTATGTTGTAACTTCTTTACGAAGGGACGTCGATATTCATACGTATAGATATTGAACGTTTTGTTTTTGTAAATAGGATGA
This sequence comes from Plusia festucae, assembly GCA_950381575.1. Taxonomy (NCBI): domain Eukaryota; kingdom Metazoa; phylum Arthropoda; class Insecta; order Lepidoptera; family Noctuidae; genus Plusia; species Plusia festucae. Next base: position 3,916,180 of record OX494456.1, on the reverse strand, counting down.
GAAAGGGAAGGTAGAAGATACGGTAGCGACAGATAAGCCTTCAGATAAAACATATCCGTGGCGACCTACGAAAACAGACACACAGGTATAACACACACACATTCACACATACATTTACATTTTATTGAGACAGTGCTTAATTATTTTGACGTGTATATTAGGAACCTACTGAAAAAGTTGAACCAAATCGTAAAGCAAGTTTAGATCGCCCTGCCGATTCCAAAGTACCAAAACGTCGGGAAAGCAAAACCGAGGTACTTTTAAAATTAAAATAATAAAATGAAGTAATTTTTATAAAAAGACCAATATTAATTATAAAGTTGTTGTTCAGGATACGGAAGATGTTGAGGAAGTAGAGGAAACAACTGAGGTTAAACGTAAAGTTTCTGTCGATAAACCAAAAGAACCTCAAGTTAGACGTCGTCCAAGCAAGCCAGATGAGGTAGAATCAGTTATCAATAATTTCTTTCTTTTTCAATATATCTGTAATAATTTGTGTGAGGCACTTTCATACTTATTTATTCGTTTCATTTTAAAATAGGATAAGAAAACGACTAAGAAAACAGAAACTGTCGAAAAAATAGAAACTAAAAGAAAAACTTCACTTGATAAGCCTTCTGAGCCTGAATATCCTTGGCGACGACCAAGTCACACTGATGAGGTAGTTAATTTTCTTAAATATAAAATTGATTATAGTCAAATTTTAATCCTCAAAATAGTGTCATGTAATTATATAAAATATTTCTAACAGGACAAAGAGAATATTGAAACTGAGATTTCTGAAACTAAAATTACAAGAAAAGTTTCAATTGATCGTCCGACTGAACCTACATTCCCGTGGCGTCGTCCCAGTGAAGTAGATGAGGTATATAATATATTTGAGACAAAAAAATTAAGTAATGATGAAATGAAATAAATTTTAAGAGTTAGTTTCTGGTACTGATAAAAATATACAATTTAAACAGGCTGACAGCTTTGCAATGGATGTTGATGATATGCCAATCACTCCACGACGAAGAGTTTCCGTTGATAGACCATCGGAACCTACTTATCCTTGGCGTAAACCTAGTATTGCCGAAGAGGTAACTAAAAATTATAATACTGTTGTTAGTTCTACAGTTGAGGATATTATTATGACTGTAAATGATTTTGTTCAGGCTGGTGTTGAACCTGAGAAACCTGAAGACAAGGGAAATTCTTTAATAGAACCTAAAGAATCTCCTATTTTACGGCCAAAGGCAAATAACGTTGTGGAGGTATATTTTCAAAATAGCTATTAAAAATTAGATAAATTATGATTTTACATGGTATTTTATTTAACAATTATTTTCCTAGCAGGACAAGAAAGGTATTAATGAGCCAGAAAAGCCTAAAGATAAATTACTTACTGATAAACCAAAGGAAACAGAGTATCCTAGGCGTAGACCGAGCAAAACTGAGGTATATTATATTCTTAGTGTTTTTAATGGTAGGTTAATTTTTGGTATAGCATTTCTGAGTATACTTTCTGTATATTTTATTAGGAACCCGTGAGTAAAGTCTCTGAACCGGAACCAACTACGGAAGCTCCAACGTCAAAGGTAGAATGATATATACAACTTTATAAAAAATATCAAATTTGATTATACACTTGTTACAAAACATACTTTGCGTTACTAGGGACCTGACGATACAGAGAAACCACAGACAGACCCATTAACACCGAAACAATCTTCATTTTTCTTAAGAAGGATGTCAAAGGAAAGAGAGGTAGGATACACAAAAAAATTTCCTATTACACAATACATACAACTCAATACACAAACACAATAAATGACGCTGTAGTTAATTATGCCCATGTATATGTTACAAATAGAAGCCTTTATAATTTGAACTACCTGCCTTAGGTACCAGAGAGTCCAATAAAAGAACAAACGGATCCATTTGTGGAACCAATGAAGAACGACATACAAAACGCTAAGGTAGTTAAAAATACATATTTTGGTTACTTTTAAAAAAGTTTTGATATGGCAAAAAATTATGATCTTGAATAATCTTGATTTTAATTTTATTAGGACTCAAAGGCTGAGCCTATAATAGAAACACTACCTGAACAGACACAAACACTATACCCATGGCGAAAACAAAGAGAGGTAAAAACGAACATACCAATATACTCACTCACACTACAACAATTACTGCACATAACTCACACTTATCTTATAAATATAAAACATATAAAATAGACTGTACTCTGTAGAACGTCTGTAAACTGATTTAAAACATTGTCAGGTCCCCACTTTATTGACTCCTGAGCCAGAAACTAAAGAGGAACCACCCGTGGTTCCATTCTCATGGCAGGTTATTCCTGAAATACCACAGGTAGATATTACAGATCACAATTAAATAAATACTCAGATAGAATAGGTAGTAACAAAACATTTTGGTAATCAGGCCGAACAAACACCAGAGTTAGAAGACAAATATAAACCAACATTACTTGAGACACCAGAAGTGACTGCTCCTTGGCGGAGGGCAAAGTCCCCGCAGGTATACACACACAATCCATAAACATATATTCATCGCTTATACACACACGCACACACTTTCATTAAGCACAAAGATTTCGCATCGGATTGGCCAATTTGAAATGAAAGTAGATGATGTATTTCAATAACATTTAAACTATTCCAAATAAAAGCTAAAAATGTAACTGTTATGAAATACAACATCAAACTGCTTGCAAAATTAGAACACATCGTACGGTCGCCAATAAATACAATTTACTCTGTAGGCTGAAACGACTGAAGGCAAAGATGAAAATAAACCAGCATTAGAAATACCACAGCCCGCTTATAGCAGCAGACCTCAAACGCCTGAAGAGGTACACATTGGCACCCACAGTGTAACTGCACTGGATATTTTTAATATGCACTAAGATATAGATCACAGGAGTTTGGTAGAGCACAAGCACTTTCTCACAAGCACCTTTAATATAAAGATTTGCACAAATCTATATAATGGTATCTCTGAGTAGATGACGTAGATGTAGATTGTAGATGCACTGTATTTTAGTTACCTTGTAGACAATAAAGAAGCACTATTCTATATAATTTACTTTATTTATACCTGCTGTATATAGTTATGTAAAGTATTTTTTAGCATTAGTGCACATTACTAGTAGTATTACTAATGTTTGAAAAGCAATGTTTGCCAATACTAACACAGAACCAATTCTATTTTAATCTACGAATGTGTTAAAAATCTTTTTCTCACTTTTCCTGCTTTTGCTTAAGCTTATTAATATTCTATTCGTAAATAATATTCATGACAATGTTATTATGTATAATTTTAGAGTTTTCAGTATCATGGTAAGTATTACTGTAAGTATAATATAAACCTGTTTTATTAGTCCAAATACATGATTATTGTAGTCCATGCTTTGATTGAAAGTACAGAAAGAGACAAAAATATATCATTATTATGGTTCGTTTCTATTTTATTTCAAATCCCTATATCTAGTAAATTATTTATATTGTGATCTACCTGTACAAAATTACACAAATTTCCAGAAATTACACAATTTCCTAAATCCTAAGGATTTCATTTTAAGTTTTTTATTTTCATACAAAAAATAAATGAATACTTTACAAAAAATCCGAGCTCAATCTTTAGTTAGGAATCTATGCTAAATAATAAAATCAATTGCAGAAAGTGGCAGTCAAGGAAGAGAAAGTTGAAGATGAAGCAAAGAAGGCCAAGGTTACCTCAGTCAAGAAGAAGGCTGAGGAACTTCCAGAAATTGCAGATTATGAAAGACCTGACCTCGAGAAATATGAAAAGATGGACTTTACACCATCGACCAAGGACAAACCAGAAAAGGTAAACAATACAGTAACTTTAGATATGGGAGTAACTATAGACGTGGTTACTACGATACTAATACATGTTAACAAACAGCCGGTGCCAAAGGTGCCTGAAATCAAGGCGCCTGAAGAAAAGCCTGCAGCACCCAAGATTGAAGTCATTCGGGAGAAATCTCCGAAACCAGAAATGCCAAGGAAACCATCTCTTGTACCTGGTGCACCCGTCGGAAGACGTGGTTCCCTTATTCCTCCTCCAGAGGAAATGGGAAGACGTCCTTCCCTCATCATCAGCGACGAGGTATGTAGCTTCACAGAATTTCTTAGATATAAGACTTCTCATTCATTTTGTTATGTTTTTTGTACTTGGATACCAAATGTCTTCATTTTCAGTGAAGGTATGATTAGTTTTGTAGATTTATATGTACAATTGTGCCGTCTTAGTCATAGACACGTTACAATATTTCTAAAACAAGCGCTGGCATCAGAATCACTCTTTGAAAGCTTAACGGCTAGAGCACTCGGCGTTTGAGCCACGCAAGTAGCATTTGCACTTGAATGGTTTTCTGGTTCAAATCAAATTATTTATGGACAATTTACTTCCAATGTAATTAGAAACCGTCACTTTAATGTGTTTACTTGAAACCAGATTGCCAGAGTCAGCGTCTCATGAATTGTTTTCACATTTTCGCTGCATTTGTTTCAACATCTGCAACTGAAGCATGAGTATTTAACTAATCGCGTGATGTTAGCGACAATCAACGAGTGATTTACACGGATGTTGGCGTTTATCACAAAGTAATTTTAGTCCCTTAGTAGTATAGACCCTATTCTCTCAAGCCGAACCCATAACACGAATGCATAGACCCTTGAAAAGACATTTCATATCGTCTGTAGACCGATGATGCTTATGATTGTATTACCACGTACGCTTTAGCAGAAGAGTTTAGAGATTGAGTTGGTTTACAGTGGAGTTGAGCTTAGACCCTTAATTCCTTGCTTCTAAATCAAACATAGTTTAGCAATGTCACAGCAGATACTTTGAAAACACTGATATTCAATCGTGTATGTAGAGATATTAAGACCGTGCAAAACGTAATCCACAGGAGAATAGAAAACTAAGACCCGGTGAGGTGATCGAAGAGAAGAAGGTAAAAAATAAACCGCTAAGAATTCTAAATGAATGTTATTATTGCCGTGACAAATTCTTAACTATATCTGTATTACGGAATTATATTAATGCATTTGCATCCGACGCGGTTTAAAACACTGTTTTACACGAAACACTGGATAATCACATGAACCTCAAAATATTTTGTTCAGAATCGCGACCAGAATTGGTAAATGTAATTATCCAGGTTATATCTGTCTAAGAAACGTTTTGTCGTCGAGAGCACAGAGCTAAATTGCACAAATTTGTGAAGTACGCACACACAGATAAACTGCACAGCTTGTTAGCACGTTACGCACACGAAATAATGAACAAAGATTTGTCGTGTCGAGACGTAATCTTTTACAGGAATGGTGTGCCTAAGGAGGCTTTTCTTACACATCACGTAATGAAACGGACACTAACATGAACGATTAACACGAAGGCGACGCAATTTGTAACGTAATAACTTTTGCACACGCTGGCTAGGACTGCACCAAATAATGAACTAAAGATAGGTTAGGGTGATAGCGCAGGTTCGGCAGCGGAGATTTAGGTAGGGTAACTGTTACACATCGGATTATCAATGTTTTTTAACAACAGGTCACGAAATTACGTCCCGGCGAAGTTTTAGACGAGAAAAAGGTGAGACCGATTGGATCTGGTCAGTTTTAGGTGGACGCTGCTCGCTTTTGCCAAGCATTTTTTGTCTTTAATATTATTTTTCTTCTATTGTTGCACATATGACTACACGGACGACTTTACTCTTAATTTAATCCTGTATAGCCTTAAGTTTTACTTTTTACAGGGAATATTGTAATAATTAGTTTTTACCACACACATATTTATGATAAAGTTCATATTTCTTATTCCCCGCAAACACGCTTGGCTACAAAATATACAAGCGAATCATTGGTTTTTGATAAACAAAATAAAAGTCAAAAACACAATCTTTACATACTTTCATAACACCCTCTATCTAAATAGCTGCGTCTCTTCAAGCTCCTGTATAAGCTATTTTAGTCCCTCCTTTAGTTGCAATCTTTACAATGTCCGAACTCTTTTTACATATCTTTTTCTTTTTAGATGTTCTTATAGAATTAGTTCTAGTTACCGCTTTGCCGACCAGCGGGTTTAAAATGTGACAGAGCATCGCTGGGTTTGACTTTTTACGTTTATGAGGGAAACGAGCAAATTCCAATTGGGTTACAAAAAAAAAAAGAAAAATTCTTTAATAACCAAAATAACCAGTAGATCGGTTTGTTTTCCTCATCGACGACGCTTTTTAGTTTTACTTTTAGAATGGCTTTCAGTTTCCAATTGATTAACTTTTTAAGTTTTTCACTAATCACTTTCTAAGCGCAAAACATCTTACTATCATCCTCACAAGCTACCAATGAATGTATACATTACTTTCTCAATCGCAAACATAACCGTCAATGTACCGTACATTGTTAATGAACGTCGCTTAAAATATTACTATACTCTAGTGGAAAAAACTAATTATATTCAGCATTAATTATAATGTTTATTAATTGCACAAGAATTGACACTACACACTAAAACAATGACATCTAGCACTACTACATCATACACTTATACAAAATATACACGATATTAACTTTAAGCACACTATATTTGTACATATATATTTTATATGCACAATTTAACAGAGAATGTATTACTAAAACTTATACTTTTTTTCCAAAAAAGAAACGTGCCAGGCCTGGTGAACTCTCCGACGAGGTATATAATGTGTGGAAAACTATATGTTTAGATTATTTACATGTCATAGAAAAAAATAGAATCGTGGCTAACATAGATCTTTTGGAGGTGTTAATATTTTGAAAGTAAATAATTATTCGTGAACAAAACTATGCTAGTAAAAACCCAGCATAGTAACTATTTTATGTTTATGTTAAAATCTCGAACTAGGCATTTGAATCTATATGTTTTGTTAATAAAATAGAACCAGAGCTACTAATACCTTGTCATCCTAACACTTGATTAAACGTAAAGTAAAAATAATAAGAAAAAAACTTAAAATATTTTGCATGTCTCCTATTTAAATCCAAAAATAAATAAAAACGGATGATCGATTAAATAAATACGTGTCAAGCAAGTTCGTGCTTACCGGTTAAAACAACAGCCGTTATATTTATTTATTTTCGATTAAACTCCGTTAAAATAACTTCCAATATTACTAACATGCGCAATACCAACACCGCACGCAAGTAAATAACGAAATAAATTAACAACAAATTCTATTTAACGTAATAATAAATGCTAAGAGTTACCAGCTTGAAGCAAGGTTAATTATTGCGTTATTTTGAACATGCATGGTTGAATTTTCAATTTATAGCTTAAGCACTTAATAAAACGATATATTATGAAGTAACATTTGAGATTACCGTATCCACAAATTTCCAAATTTGTAACAAGCATCAAAATCTTAAATGTTACTTCTGTTTCACGATGCCACAAAATATTGAAATTTTTCAAATTACTTGAATTCTTCACCAAATACAATATCTAATTATAAAAATAAATAACTTTAATAACATGCGTGCGAAATCTAAACAAAGATTCTATAATTACAAATGAATTTTGATTAGGGCCAAAATTTCTGTATCTATGACGCAAATATGGCGATAATAATGTTCAACGTAATGACTCATATTGGTACTTCCGTTATAAAACAATATATGTGAGGTTGACTCTTAGCCTTTAATAATAACGCCGGTAATATTTACTTCATTATCATAATTTAAAACGGTCCTAACACAAACAAACAAATATTTCAAAAGTTGTCATGGATACAAGTCGAAGGAATTTGGTCGAAGTTAGTGAATTTTGAAATTTGAATCAACGAAGTTTAAAAACAAATGAAGTTGAGCTAACTGAAGTTGAAGTAATAAATAAAGATAACGCACCTGTTAGTGGTATCATAAAAGATAATGACGCCGGTCCGTCTAATGAACTGAAGTGACTACAATACGCATGCGCCAGGAGAGCACTCGCCGACTTTATGATTGATCGTTATTAGTATAAATATGAGTGCAGTATCTAATCAGGCCAAGAGCGAACCCACTGGTCTTGAAACGTTCTCACCCCTAACTACTTCAAGTTGCCAGCACTCAAGAGTAATGTCCATCGCGTATTGTTAAAATCATATACGTCTCAATACTGATCAGTTGGACTATTTTCGACACCCAAAATAGAATAAAAAGATTTATTGTAATGGCTTTACCATAAATTATAAATGATCGATATGCTTTGACAATATATCTAGTACGATCGAATTAAAATAATCAGTGTACGTTAGATGGTGATCGGAGTGGTGGACTAGAAAATCAAAGGGTGGTTAAAGATCACACAAAGTCCAAGGCTCATCACACAAAATAAAAGACAAATTTCGTTGAAATTTGAATGTTCAGTTTTAACTGCTAGTTAGTTTAAATTAGAGAAGACATTTAGAAAGTTAGTTGGCGGATGTTTACAAATTATAATTGAACAACCAAACACCTGTCTGATTGATATAAATAAAGGCAAGGACACGCCACAAATAGAAATTAAAGAGATTTTTGATTGACATAATGGTCAAATAGGAAGGTAGAAATATCCAATAATGCGCGTGGGCAGCCACGGGCGGCGGCTGAGTAGTGGGCAGAGACAGAACTGCTCCATCAAAATATGTTGGCAAGGGTGATGATACCGATATATTTGGCAGTTAGTTCCTTAAATTAATCTTGACATAGACAACAATATCTGTTGTCCTTCCTTAAATATCTTTAAAACTTAAGAACTTATTTTTACTAAAATAATTAATATTACACTAAGACGTACCTCTAGCTCCCATTATATTCTAACTCGAACTCTCAGGAATGTTCATTCAGCTGATAAACTCGCCAAGAATAAACTTGTTAACGACCACGAAATAACAAAACCAAAAAGTTACATTCAAATGCTCGCGTATAAAATTTGTCGGCTCGAGAGCAATGCAGGCGCTCTCGACGCGGACGCACGTGCCAACGATGGCAATCATGTAAAAAGAATGCATTAATACCAGGGTGCCAATCAATCTTTCGATCTTCTTGCGCAACCCCTCAATCTTGTATTATTTATTAATCTAGACAAACACGCGCACACACTTTGTCTCTTCGAGACAACCGCTCTTAGGGCACAATGTCGTACTGATTGTTTTAATATCGCGCATCATTGCGCTAACCGGTCGCTAAAAGTATCATCATCCCCAACTCATTGACCTTAATAGCAGGTGTCAATCTTATTGAATGCGTATTCATCATTAAACCGAAGCGAGAGCTTCCTAGGTTCAAAGCCAAACACGACGCATCTACGTCGGTAACAACTTCACGCATATATTAGCTACGTTCAAGAACATGCTGCACGGATGGCTCACCTTAATCTGATAATTAATTGTATTGGTGTGCTGATTTGTGCTCTGCGCAAATAGACGCCCACTCCCCCGCGCCCCACCAGCGCAAGGCGACCATGTCGACACAACCCCATCTTCAGTCTTTTGACACGCGCCCATTTTTACATACAACGACTAACGAACTGCCCCAAATCGAAAATTCACATAACGACTCCAAAATAATACAACAAAATATTAAAAAATCAAGGTGTAACACTTAGCGAGTAATAATAATTTAATAGCATTTAATTCTAAGCTTTTTTTTTGTAACTATGAATGATCCGTATGAAGAAAGACAACTTTTGAACGCGTATATATTTTTAAAAATATGTAGTTATAAGTATAAATGAAAATTATGTGTAAAATTAAAATGAAGCTGTGATATTGTGTAATGGACTTATAGAAACTTTACTTTTTATATTATTTTACGAGAGTTTTAATAGTTTTGTGGCATCTGAGTGATTATTTGTGAATAACTATGGCAGCGGTTGCTAAAAAGCCTGCTGCTGCTTTACCTAAACCTGCGCCTGCAGGTGATCCGGTAAGTATTCAAACGCTTTTTACTGTAGAATATCAAAGGTCATTAAAATGTTGTGACAAACACTCGATAAACTTAGATCTATCATTGACCTATATCTCTATATTTCCTATATTTTTTAGATCCCTATACAGTTATTTTGGAAGTTAATGTCTCTTTACTGTAACTTTAGGAATGTCGTGCAATGAAAATGTCTTCATTTAAAATGATTTCAAGTGCATCCATGATGTTTTTAAGAACTTATGTACACTTGAAATAGATTAACATGTTGTTGTTTGATTTATAGGAAAAAGGCCGTTTGAACTTTGGAGAATCTTTGGCTCAAAATAATCTACTTACATTCATATTATTTAATTTCTCTAAATACTCCATAATTCTCTCCGAAAATTTAACAGTAAATAAATCACGAAATCCGACATTCAATAACTCTCTGATGTCTTCATAAATCAGACTGCGGTATATTATGGTTAATTATTTCATTTAAATCGTCTGAATTGCAGCCTTCACTATTCAAATTCATAATTTAACGCCAGCCTGTCAATTTCAGCTAGTTCATATTGCGTTAGCAATATATTCCTTTCAATAGAATTATCAGTTATTACACTTACTGCATCAACTTTGTCCAATAGTTCTCGAAAGTTTGTTCATTATCTGTGTATTCTGTTTCATTGATTTTATTAACTAACGAGGATAGGAAAATAAGAACAGGGTCACTGTTTTCTCCTTAATATCAATAGTATTGAGATCTTACAAAATCTTTATTGAATAAAGCACATAAAGTTATATTCCAAATTTTTCGGCCCAATTTTCCAAAAAACCTTCATAATTTTATGTATAGTCTGCGACCATTAGAAATATCCCGATCTGTGTTTATGTGAAGCTTTTACCAAAGCATAGGATGCATTTTTAATCTCCTTTAATTTTTAAGCTGTTTCCCGCAGCTTCCCGATCTATTTTTTTTTTTAATATTATCTATATCACCCGGACTTAGCGTAGCTTCACAATAATGAAAGATTTTTTGAAATCGGTTCAGTAGATTCGAAGCCTATTTCATGCAATCAAACGTTAAATTCTTTTCTCTTCATAATTTTAGTATAGATTTATCCAACTTTACAGTTCTTTCATTATTGTTCACCTTCTAGTGCTTGACGTTATTTTCGCCAGGGTCTAGATGTCCGTTATCTTTATAACTGACGCGACTAATTACTTACGCCAACAATATGATGTAGGTGATGTGCTTGGCACGGATCAGAAAACAATTCGATGTTAATAAATCTCTTTTAAAACGGTTTGTAATAATTCACTCAAGTTGAACATTAAAATGTTATTTTTCTATCTTATCTTGCCCTTGAAACTTTTCTGACAGGTACTCAGAAAAGTGTGTTGATGTTTGTGGGCACTTGTGTTACATACATCAGGAAGTCCAGTATATTGTCAGGCCATTTGGCTAACGCTCCTAATGTAATACAACTGTCATAACATTCTAATGTATCATCCATTTAGTTACCAACCAATTTTTCAATCTATATCGAGCAAGAAAATCATTTCAGAAACATTTATATGACCTTTGATGAAGATACAGAGATTTATCACCTGTTTCACCATCAGTATAAAGATTAATTTAATTAATTTGCGTTGTATCGTTATGTTAATATCTTTGTGGAACGAATCGATTTATGGTGAAGCAGGTGGTTAAAACAAACATTCTGAGTATGTATACTTCAGATGTTACTATGTTATAAATATCAAGAAGTTGAACTTATCAATGTTAATTGCTCCCCCTATAATTTCGAAAATTAACAACTTAAATGTTCTTTTAATTAGTTTTGGAATGGCATTTCCCTTTTTGATATATACAATATATTTTTAAATAAAACTTACCTACATTACCAATATGGTCCATAAGTAAAAATAGTTTTGATCAAAAATTAATATTTTTATTTTAAAAAGGGAGCGGTCAATTCGCTTTGCTATTTCAATGTCGATTTCCAAGTGATTAACCTAATTGGCACTTTTATGAGACACCAATGACTCACATAATTATGATGATATAGCGACGAAAATCCGGCGATGCAAGGAGGCCCTCCGTGCAAGATCTTGAGGACCTCATCAACAAACCTTCGGTACCTCTTAAGCCTCTTGGCAGTGGTGGTCCGCCAGTCATCGTTGATGTACAAGAAAGCTACTCAGCTGTTGAAGGTCAGTTAAAAACACTTGAAATTGGAACTTTCCGAGTCCATTCCTCATTATAGTGAAGATGGTTTGCTCCAATTGGAATAAGGTTTTTTATTAATGCTGTTTTATAATTCCATTAGATCAAACTGGCTACCTCACTGTCCAAGTTGAGGGTAACCCAGCACCCACATTCAAGTTCTACAAGGGTGTTGGTGAGATCATCGAAGGAGGCCGTTTCAAGTTCATCACTGATGGTGAAACTGGTCTTGTTACGCTCTGCATGAGAAAAGTCAAGCCTAACGATGAAGGCAAATACAAAATTGTGGTTAGCAACATCCACGGCGAGGATTCAGCCGAAATGCAGCTTTATGTATCCGGTAAGACTACTTTTAGTGATTTTAACAATTTTCAGTAAAATGGTAACACAATGTTTTCGTATATTAGTGGTAAAATTGAGTGCGTCTAAAATATATCATGATTTAAAACAGACTCCAGTGGAATGGACTTCCGTGCTATGCTCAAGAAGAGGAAGTACGCCAAATGGGGCGAGAAGAAAGAGGATCCCGATTGGGGAGACCTCAAGGAGACTGATAAACCGATACCACCCCTAAAGAAAGTCGAAAAGGTAAGGTGTCTTTTCTTTTTACCATCTAAACAACAGTTCGTAATAAGATGTCTGGGAAATCAATCAATGACGATTAGAAAAAAGGTGGTGATATAAACGCTAATTAAAATGATGATAATAAAATTGAATCTAAATAAAATGATGTAAGACAATTTAGAACTATATAATTATATTTAAAATATTCATATTGAATTAATGAAAAGGAACTTATAAAAGACAGAGACAAGACGCCTGTTGATCTCTAAACAAAATGAGTTTTTATTTTTTCTACATTGTCTTGCATCGATCTAAATCTGAGATTTAAATCTATTTATAAATGAGACAGCTCCATCGGGCTACATCTTCAACAAATATATCATCTGTACTGAATGTGTAATCTTGTGTATAACAAATTATAGATATTGTAAATTCTTCGCAAAAAATCTGCGCTTTACTACAACTCTATCAAGGAGCATGCAAAATAATGTTCAATGAAAGTTCTAGTTGCTAACTTGAGCTATACAATATCTTGGTGAAATTGTGCTAATTCAAATTGTAATAACCTAAATTCCTTGTTTATATTTTCTAAGTACATTGTAATCATGATCTATGATTAGACTTTAGAAAATGTGTTTATAAATAACAATATTTTTGGCAATCACATCAAGAGACAAATGCTTATTATTAAATTGTGTATTTATAACTCAGTTTCGAGTTATTTTAATAACGTTAACTGAGCTATTTTGTATGTTTGTTCTAATATTCTTATCTTTTATCACTATGCATCATGACATTTGATTCATAGGGATTAGAAACTGGATATTACGAGGAAGACGGCTTCACTGTGGTCATTTCTGAAGGTGTCGAGATGGGTAGATTCCCAACTCAAAGGAGGCACTCATTAAACTGGTCCTGGGTCAAGGTCATCAGTTTCTTTAAATATAGCACCATCGTTCATTCCATCTTACATTTCCAATTTCTCTTAGTATGGTCAAATACTAACCAATTTTAATGAATCAAAATTATTATTGGATTTACATAAATTAAATCTCTTTAAAATTTACATATATCCTCTTTTTTTATTCTAACTTTGAGCATATCCTAGGGCACGGTATTGCTCAAAATTATTTGCTAAAAAGGAGAATAGTTTCAGGTGTAGTATCTTTATTTCCCGAGGCCGTAGGTATATTGAATCTCTACTTTTAGTACAATCTGTTTTGAATGTCCAGAAATACAAGAATATTTTCTTATTTATTAGGTTTTCAAGTTGGCCTATTGGAAAAATTTCGAAATAAAAATCGCTAACGCTAAGCTTTGAAATTTTGCACAAAAGACAGAATTATCAATTTTGTTTAGATTAATGATTTGTCTCGCCGCACCGCATCCAGTTATTTATCTATGCAATTCTTTTCACCGATTACTGAATTATTTTCACAATATCTATTCTCCTTTCTAATAAATCTCAAGCATGAATTTAAAAAGGTTCTAATCTTGTTAGTTTTCATAATAAAAAATAAACTTGTCAAATTTATGTCATACAACGAAATTATGCGTTGTTTACAGAAGTGCTAGCATGTTCTAATCAAATAAACTAGAATTATGGCTCGATGGTACTTCAACACGATATTCCCTTGGTTTAATGTTAGTATCATTTACGATTATAACATTATTATAAGCAAGTAAAATAGTAACAACTAAATCAAACTCTTAAAAGAACCTATATCTCGCAATTCACTCCAATCATGTTTCATTTCGCTTCTTATTAATTTAGCTGTTCATCAATTTTAAGTTAATTGTTGAATCCGCTACTTGTTGGTAACTCGCTATTAAAATTCTAGGGTGTCTATGATATAAGGAGACGAATGTCTCTGCAAGAAATAATACCTGATTGGCCCGAATTGATGGAGGCTGTCAAAATAAAGGTTCGATAAAAAGGAAACATAAAATGAAACTTAAACTTTAAAGAGATTTTCTGTTCATTTGAAATCATTCAACATTCACGTAGATAGTTATAATAATACCACATTCAAGTATTAAACATTCGAATGAAATAGGTAAACATGTTTAAATAAATAATTTCAAATGGACAGAAAAAATCTTCTAAATAATGAATGAGATTAAAATAACGAATGATAAAATAACTTAACTAAAAATTAAAACTCTGAAATTATTGACTTCAATAAAACGATATATAGGAACAAAAAATACCAGTTGATGGTACCAAGCTTTTTTGGTATCAAGCTTCTTATTTTGATGCATTTTGAGCTCAAATTATAAAAAAAAGATCTTCTTAGGCATCTATAAATTGAAGCCGATAGTTCCGGAGTTATAAATAAACAACAGCATTAAAACTGAATTTTAAATTAACAAAGGGTTTTGTATCACCACTTCATGTTTCTATAACTTGAACATGACCTTCGGGGAGTGTAAGTGGAATGAATTCGATGACTATAATTACTATTCAATTGGTGTCCACTATGTTCAATTGCAGGTTTATATTGACGTCCGATTGAAGAGCTTCTGTCACGTCATTATTATCAAAATAATTGTCATCATTCTCTACTTCATTAATTTCAGCTGATGCATCCTTTTTTTCGCAGATGTTGGAATTTTTTTACAAAGTATGTTGATAGCAATCACACGGTTATATGGCAATGTTGTGATCAATACTCTTTAGTGTATTTACATTTGATATAGGGCAATTTAAAAACAAGCCTTTCTATCCTTGACCTAAATTCCAAAAGTATGAAAAACCACTAAGAATGAATGGATATTTTGTAGAGATCCCAAATTAGAAGACCGTCACTGGCTGAACTGATTCCGGATTGGCCGGTGCTACACTCGTTCAAAAGAGACGAGGTTTGACAGCAACGTCAATAGACAATGCATCTTGAAGTGTAATATCACAAATGCAAATTATTTGTCGCACAGCAATGTGTCCCACGGAAACCTGTCTGGTCTCATAATCTGGTTGAATTGTTACTGAAAATTTTGCAATAATGTCTGCTAAAATATTTTTATAAACAAGCTTTTAACCAAACCATATTAAACGACTCAATTATTTAGTTTCAAATAAGCAACCAGATTATTTTTAAACGATTTTAAATATTTCTGTAAATATTAAAATAAAAACCTATCAGAGTCTGTCCTGTCCTGAAACAATTTCAAGTGAAATTATAAATACATAATATCAGCACTGACCTTTTCTCATACTAAATACAATATTCTTATTCTTAATATATTTTTGTCATTAAGCGGTATTCATAATATAGCCATTACTTATAATTTCACTAAATATTGCAGTTGTAAAAATAAATATTTAATTATCTTAAATGATAAAAATATTATTAAATTTATAAATGTCACGTTGGCATTAAACATGTAAATATATTTAGCAGACATTCGTGCAGGAATATTTCAATGATTTTTTCAGATTATTTGATCAACAGCGTCGTGGCCACCGACTAGTCAGTCCAGCACATCTTTGGTACTCTATTCTTCTACTCTCTTCTAAAGCAATTCTTCAGTGCACATCTTCGTCGACATTTTTCTAGCAGCACAGCGCACTGATTCAATATTCTATGCACAGTGAATTCAATGTTCCAGTATTAAATCAAAATCCTATCAAAAATGATGAATTCCAATTTTTTTATTTACCAAGGCAAAAAAAAAAACAATCCTTTTCCTTCTTTTAATTATGTTCATCATTTTTGTTCGGTCAAATGTATATTACTTAAGAAAAATTATAAAATGAAATCACGCCCACTTTTGCACTATGAATAAAATACAAAATATAGAAATTCCAATTTCTGTACAATAGCATGGAGTGCACATTATTGTGTGGGTGGCGATGATGAAAGAATGGC
Organism: Plusia festucae; assembly: GCA_950381575.1. NCBI lineage: Eukaryota > Metazoa > Arthropoda > Insecta > Lepidoptera > Noctuidae > Plusia > Plusia festucae. Next base: position 3,899,570 of record OX494456.1, on the reverse strand, counting down.
TGACGATTCTAACGCCTCGGATACTTTGTACGAGTTCAGTTGTTTTCGTTGATTTTTGCACTTTTTACTGTACGTGCGTGACGTTGACAGCGGCGAGAAGTGAGTCAGGTGTCTTGATGGTCAGCACTCAAAGCTTTTGTATGAAGAGCACATTGTTTTGTGATGCACTTCCCATCTCATGCGGGAACAGATATATTAATGTCCAACGGACGTTGTTTTCAGAAACAAGAGTCGTTCTTGAAGCCCCTCGTAGATCAATTCGCTAAAGAAGGCAAAGATAAGAAGGTTACATTCGAAGCCATCTTTACAAAACCTAACTCGAAACCGAAGTGGTTCTTCCGCAAAGATGTAAGTGAAATGAGTAAATTTTGCCATCGGATTATGCGGATAATTTCTACTACACTACGGTGCTAATTGCTACTAATATAAAATTACAGGAACTATTCCCCGGCTCTAAGTATAAGATGACCAACGAACAGGATTCCTACAAACTGATCATCATGAATCCGAAGGTCGAAGACACGGGTAAAATCACAATTGAAATCGGCGGCATCACTTGCACAGCCTTCTTGCAAGTTGACGAACCTGACCCGACATATTCTTTCACTAAACCACTGAAGAAGACCACCAGTGGTTATACAAAACACGAATGCGTCTTGGAATGTACCGTCTCCAACAGTCTCGCCATTGTCTCCTGGTGGAAGGGAGAAGAGAAAGTGGAAGACGGTGAAATTTACCAGATCTCTAAGGACTTGTCTGGAGTCTGCAGGCTGCTCATCAAGAACTGTAAGTTTGAGGATGCTGGTAAATACACGTGCAAGATAGAAAAGCAGCCAGACAAGACAGAGACTGAAGTCAAGATTGTTGGTTAGTAGAATTTTTAGATAATGACTAAAGTATTTATACTTTAATCTGGACGTTAATAATTTGGTGTTGTTATATTACAGAATACCCATACAAGTTCACCAAGGTACTTAAATCACAACAGGCTATTGAGAAGGATACCATCACACTTCTTTGCGAGCTTGACGATGCTGGTGGTGATGTCAAATGGTAAGTACTTTCGTGGCTTTACTTTTCTCTTAGAAATATCCATATCAATGACACGTTTGCTTGTGACACTTCATCATTTCATGCTTTTGGTGACAGGTTCAAGAACAACGAACCATTGAAGACTGACAAGCGTATCACGATTGTGAAGGAGGGTCGCAAGCGTAAGGTGGTGATCAAAGACGCCAAGGTCACCGACGCTGGCAACTTCAAGTGTGTCAGTAACGCCGATGAAACAACATGCGAATTGATTGTCAATTGTAAGTTGAAAACGTAATATTATAAAAGGTAGCTTAAATACCACGATAATTACTTTCTTTGGCTTAGTTATATTTTAAAAATTTCTGGCGTCATCGTCAATAAAATATGAATAAAGTTGACATAGTATGTGACACATGCAAATTATTACCCAATTCACAAAATGGGCTTGTTTTAATAGACTATTGTTTGGGGCAAATAGACCTAAACTTCACCTAGGCTACATGCAGAAAAATATTATTTTAAAATTAGGTCTTGATCGAAACAGTTGTTTGTAACAACAATGTGGGAAAATAATGAATATTCGATGTATTTTACCTAAATTTTTATTTTGTTTATCAGACTCGAATCGCTTCAACAAGAAGTTGAAGGACACAGAAGCAATTGAGAGGGACAGAATTGTCTTGGAAGTTGAGTTGCAGGACCAGACGGCGGAAGCTGTTTGGTCTTTCAATGGACAGCCTATTGTTCCAAATGACAGGTAAGGCCACCTTGTCTACATTATTTATAAATAAAAATATTTAAAATTATCTACAAATATGAACTAACATTTTTCTTGGTCAGAATTGAAATCAAGAACTTGGGCGGTGGCAAACACCAACTGATCTTCAACAAACTGGAGATGGAAGATGACGGCGAGATTCTCTGCGAGTCAGGCAAGCTCAGCTCATCATGTAAGCTGACCGTCAAGAAGGGCGAGTCAAAGCCCGCGATCGAATGTCCGGATGAATTCTACGGACCTGCTGACCGACCTTTCGTCATTGAGGTGCCTTATAAAAGTAAGTTTACGAGACCATGAACTTTTATAACACCATTGTACTGACAGCTTCTTAAGATACCTATCATAATAACATGACACTAATTTTTTGATGTTTTTTAGTTACCGGCACCCGACAGACACCAATTGAAGCTAAATTGTGGAAGGACGGAAAAGCCCTGCCAGCAAAGGAAATCGAGGCAGTGGTTGAGCAAGAGAAAGTTCTCTTCAAGATTAAGAAGCCGAGCAGAGAAGCTTCTGGCAAATATGAAATCAAGCTGTCAAACGCCCAAGGAGAAGACTCAAAGAATGTCACTATCACCATGCAGGGCGTCCCAACTCCGCCTCAAGAGGTGCAGGTGGCCGAAGTTTTCCAGACTTCGTGTGTCGTTGCCTGGAAGACACCACAGGATGATGGTGGTTCACCACTCGTTAAATACGTCATTGAGAGACAGGTAAGGATCTGTTACTATACAAACCTCATTATTGTACTATGTGAACTGATCACTAAAATTAATATGTGTTTGTCTCAGGATATGTCTCTTAAGGCTGGATGGGACAATGTGGCTGAAGTCGCAATTGGCCAACCATTGAAATACAAGGTTGAAGATCTTGTGCCAAAGAAAACATATAAGTTCAGGATTCGTGCTGTGAACAAAGTCGGTTCCAGTGAGCCTGGTCTTTTTGCCAAGCCTGTGCTGGCTAAGGACCCATGGGGTAAGTACTAACTCTAACATTTTTAAGATTCTGCAGTACTTTCTTATTTTGAATGATTATTTCTAATATGTGTTATTTTTCGTAGATGAACCCTCGAAGCCAAAGAATGTCGAGCTTACAGACTGGAACAAAGACCACGCCGACCTCAAATGGCAAAAGCCCGAAAACGATGGCGGTGCGCCTATCACTGGCTACGTCATCGAGTACAAGGTAAAGAATTCTCACATTCAAAGAGTAAAATCGGAATTAATCCATACAAGAACGATGTTTTAAATAAGGATAATTATAATTATCAAATTAATTCGGAAATATTAAATTATAATCTCTGATTCGTTTACAGGAGAAGTTCGGCAAAGACTGGGTAACCGGTAAAGAAGTGGCTGGTGACTGCCTGTCAGCTACCCAGGATGGTCTCAAGGAAGGCTGTACCTATGAGTTCAGAGTACGCGCCATCAATAAGGCTGGACCCGGTGAACCTAGCGACGCAACCAAACCTATTGTCGCTAAGTGCCGATTTGGTGAGTATTAAGTAATACATATAAACCTATTAGCAAAATTATAGACAAAAGCTCCTATTTCATTCACTAAGGCCTTAAAGACGGCAGTTTTTTCTTATATATACACGTAACCTGTCTATTTGCTCCTTATACCTTAAAAAAATTACCTTTCAACATAAATAACCTTGTTCATATTAACGTCAAAGAGGTTCGTTAAGTGCAGTGATTAATTTATTAATGAGTTTTCTTCTTTTACAGTCAAGCCTTACATTGTTGGTGAGGGTCTCCAGAGCATGATTATCAAGAAGGGACAGGTCATCACATTTGACATCAAATACGCTGGTGAACCTGAACCCGAGGTTAAATGGATGAAGGGTGAAGAGGTAAGAATTATATTTTCAATTATTTTCAATTTCTTTCATAATTAATAAAATGCAAATTCCAAGTGAAGAAAACTATAATTTTTTTTAAATGATCATCGATGTTCTATACGGATGAAGAATGTGAAAGAATTTGGGAGGAGGCAACTACTCAGTTTTCAGAATTTCAAGCAATCACGACTATTTTTCTACCATCTACTTAACATTCCCATTATTATAATTATCATAGAAAAATTGGAAATCACGATTTTAATTGAAAATTTTATTTTTCCCCAAAAAAGAAACGCGGCAAGCCGTACACTGAAAAGGTCAGATGGTTGGATCTAAATGTTGTATCGCATTTAAATGTTTTAAACACAAATACTCATACACTTTTTTTTCTATATTCTACAACATGTGCTAACACATTATACAAAATACTGCAACAACTTTGAAGTAGTGGTGATAAATTCAATTATGTGATTTTGACTCGAACTTCTGTATAAGCCCCAGTATATGTATAAGTCGTTATAGAAAGAGATGTAACTATGCAGATAGAAAGCACCGTCCCTTTTTATAAATGAAATTATCACTACTACGCCATACAGCAAAAACGTCACGTTACATTGTATCCGACGGAACACTGAATACGCAATGTAATTGGTTTTGCAAAATGATGCTTTCGATGTTGTAATTACACGTTATTATTAATTAACTATTTTGTATTTTACCTTTCTATTGGCACTATATCTAAACACCAAGCAAATTCAGGTGTATTGTGAAACCAACAAGGACAAACAAGATTTTTCTCACCTTATTTCTTATTTTTTTTATGTGGTAACACTTGACAGTCTGGCGGTTAAGCCCGAAGCTGTCAACACATAACATTCTAACAACGCTTGCACACTGCTCCGGCCGTCATTTGGCCGTTTTTGACTCCAAACTAAGCTCGTCTTTATTTTGATATAGTTTAGGTTCAGATTTACATAAAATCTTACATTATTAACATAATCACATTGTTAGGTCTTATTTTGTGAATCTCCACCTAACGTATGACAACATAAGTTCGAATTTAGTTTGGAATTGTCATCGGTAACGACGGAGCTGACAGTAGGCGAGCAACCTAACTCCACAATCTAGTCGCACTTAATACTACCATCATTTATTATTTTGTACTTTGGGATAGCGTCTGATGTCACCATGCCACATTTAATTTTCCATCAACATTTTTATTTTTCAAAAACAGTCAGACAGCGCATTTACTATACTTACATCATCACTATTAGAACAGACAGGTATAAATAATTACCTTTTTTATTATAATTATTAATAGAAGTATTTTAAACTAGCGGATTTTAAACACGAGTAGTATAATAAAATATGGAAGGTATATTATAACACTAGCTTTTGCTCGCGGCTCCGCCCGCGTGGACGTTGGTTATCGATGCAAAGATTTTTTTAAATCAGACCAGTAGTTATTGAGATTAGCGCGTTAGCAAACAAACGCTTCAGCTATACCTACGTTCCTCTTGAATCACTATAATTATATAGCTGCAATCTGCAACAAAATCCGTTACGTAATTAAAATGATCTAAGCATACAGAACCCGGGAGCAACTTAATGATTAAATCGCTCTTTGAGTTGAAGTAGCCTCATACCACTACGACTTGGATTTTGTAAATGTCGTTATTTTCAGAGACGATTATAAATTAGTTTCTTCGAAATGACAAATAGAGTTGTTTAAAAAAAAAGGAAATAGGTACCTACATGCATATTACTGAACAACAATTTCGGACAACATTTTCAGTCTCCATCTTCACACTAACACCATAAAATCAGACGCATCCCTCTCTATTACATCTAATGTTCACATTCCTATACCACCACAGGAGATCCATGACGATGGTGATCGTATCACCATTGACAAGTACGAGAGGAACACCGTACTGACAGTTAGAAGGACCACAAGGCCTGACAGTGGAAAGTACAAGTTGGTGCTTACGAACTCGTCTGGTTTCTGCGAAAGTATTGGAGATGTTGTTGTACTAGGTAAGTAAACACTTGTACTGAATATTTTAGCAAATATTTAATGGAAGTTATTAATATTTAACTGTACTTATGGGTTTCTGTATTCTGAATACTGTTTTGATAATTATGAATAGGGAGAAACCTTATTTTTATTTTGCAAATGCCTCATAACTTATCATAATTTACTTGTTTTTAGACAAACCGAACCGTCCCAATGGCCCGATCGAAGTTACGGACATCCGAGCTGAGAAGGCCACAGTCAAATGGCAGAAGCCAGACGACTGGAAAGGATCAGACATTACTGGATACACTCTCGAGAAGATGGACATGGTAAGATTACAAGAAGACAAATTAATTAACATGAAGGCCATAAATTTAGTAAATAATATATGTAATGTTAATTCTAATTACTTTTATTCGATTTTAGGATACCGGAAACTGGGTACCTTGTGGCGAAACTGGACCAGAACCAACAGAATTTACTGTCAAGGGTCTTACACCAAACCACAAGTACAAGTTCAGGGTACGCGCCGTCAACAAGGAAGGCGAGTCCGAACCATTGGAAACTGACGGTTTCATTGTCGCCAAGAACCCGTATGGTAAGTTTTTGTGCACAATTAAGTAATGTGTTTATGTAATCGATGAAAGTTAATATCCATATTTAAGAAGTTTTTTTTTCTTTGCCTGTTTATCTTTTTTACTTTTTGACCCATATCTGAAGGAATAATAAAACGTTTGACAGATGAAACCAGCCCGCCATATTTAAAATTTGACGTATTTGTTTTGTAAACTGTGTTCAACCGAATTTCTTTCAACTCATTTCGTTTATTTACGAAACACACTTCTTAAAATAATAAAAAAGAAAATCAATAAACACTAAAATTGATACAAAGCAATTTAACGTTAACAATAAAAACTTCAAATTTTGTCCGTTTTCTTAGCACATTTAAGAACGTTTGTATTTAACATGAATTACACTTGTAGACCCACCGAAGGCGCCTGGAAAACCCACAATCATCGACTACGACAACATGTCGGTGACCTTACAGTGGGAGCCACCTTCAGACAACGGTGGCAGACCGATCCTCGGATACGTCGTGGAGATGAAGGATAAGTTCGCTCCTGACTGGATTGAGGTAAATATTGTTATTTAGTATATTATGTTTAAAGTAAAATACATTGCTTGAGTATTAAGATTATTAGAGTTTTCCTGACTCTTTGTCAAGCTTACAGGCTTACTATATACAACTTTTTATCACTTAATATTTATAAGATTTCTAATTTTGAATAAAAAATAAAACTTTTCAGTAGTAGAGTTAAAATTTTAAAGATGTTTACATGAAGCGACAGCATAAGTTTTTAAAAGATTTTTTTATTAACAAATAGGCAAATGTTTAGAAATAAAGAATGACTATAAATTATTTACACACTAAACACAGGTTACCAAAACAAATGACACCAAGACCGAGTACAAAGTAGAGGGTCTGAAGGAGAAGATGGTGTACCAGTTCCGTGTGAAGGCTTACAACAAGGCTGGTGTCGGTGAGGCATCACAGCCCACTGACAACCATCTCTGCAAGCATAAGAACTGTGAGTATTATTTTACTAAGGCCCTTAAAATATGTCAGAAGCCATAATAATGTTAAAAGAAACATTATATCCCTGCCCTATTCCCATTTATATGGAGTTGGTCGAAGAATAAATATTTAACCAGTTTTATCTATACTAATATTATAAAGAGGAAAGATTTGACTGTGTGTTTGTTTGCATTGACTGGACTCAGAAACTACTGAATTGATTTGAAAATTTATTTCACTGTTGGTAAGCTATCCCCGGGTGACATCTTCTGCCTAGCCTTTTCCCAAGCCATGTTGGGTTCGACTTCCAGTATTACCGGATTTAGCTGAATACTTTATTTTACATGAAGCAACTTCTTATCTGACCTCCACAAGTCCACAACCCATTTTACTAGGTACACCAGTATCCTATTATAAAGACTGGGACAAAATACTTTTATTTATTTATTATTTATTTTGAGCCTGAACTGTCCCACTGCAGGCCCAAATACTTACTTTTTATGTATCCAACAGTGAAGCCACGCATCGAGCGCAGCACCTTCAAGTCGGTGATCATCAAGGCGGGCCGCACTCACAAGTGGTCCGTGGATGTCATCGGTGAACCTGCACCGGAAATGACTTGGTAAGTACCTTAATCTTTTTAATTTCTTTTATAGTATCGTATCCTTCAATAAGTAAGATTGACTGAAAGTAAATACATCAACCCTATAAAAAAAAATTGCAAGTAGTTTTATAGTTTTTAACTGTTTTTCAATCATGTTTTAAACGAGTAATATTAATAAACAGAAGTTGAATTATAATGCAAGCTTATCTATTGTGTAATTATAAAACAAAGTAAAGCTGCAAAAAATACCTTTACAGTTCTTGAAAAACCTTCTTTCTAAGAACAAAATTTAGAAACCACGCAACTAGAGTCAGTTCTTAAATTAACGTTTTATGAGCGAGGGTATTTGGGGTATACATTAGAGATTAAAAAAATATCGGAATGCATTGGAATTTTAATTCAAAACTATTGGAAGAATTTACTGAGAATGATAATTTATCGAAATTCCATATATGAAGCTGGAATTCCAAATTTTTTTTAATTAATGTTTAATTAATTAAATTGAGTGCTACCCAAGAGGTTCTAACATAAAAAAAATCCCAGGTCATGGCGCGACAACATCAAACTAGTCAACACGGAGCGCATCAAGATAGAGAACAAGGAGTACCATACTGACTTCACCATTGTGAATGCAGTCCGCCGCGACACTGGCAAATACAAGCTCCGCGCTGAAAACTGCAACGGCTTTGATGAGGAAACTGTCGAGTTGACTGTCCTCAGCAAGCCGAGCGCGCCTAAGGGTGAGTTTTTTTTTAAAGCTTATTCTGGTTAACGGGGTAGGCCAAAAAGACGCTGGTGGAATGGTGGGAAACGGCTCAAGACCGAGGGGCCTGGAGCAGGTTGGGGGAGACCTTTGCACAGCAGTGGGACACCTAAAAGGTTATAAAAAAAAATCTGGTTAACTTGATCCTGCTGGCTTATTAGGTGGGTCTGCTTTTGACAGTGAGACTGTGAAATGCACTACACATGAATGATGTCTTTGACTTTATCTACATTGTCAGTGTGGACTTCCACTCTCGCAATGATTGAGCTTCACCAGAGCTTCCAACTTGTTTGCGAGGCGCTTCCTTATTGCATTAGGCACTCTTCCTGGTGGTCTCACTACCAGTGAAGCACAAAGCCATTGCGAGAGAGGCAGACGACGTATCCTGAAAGCAAGTAGTGTAGTAGTTGGGAGGCCTAGTCAACGCCAGTACCTTGAAAATGTTGACTGTTTCTTAAGAAAATCAATATGTTTTCAAATAACTTTTTCTGTCTCCCAGGACCATTGGAAGTGACAGACATCAACGCCGAAGGATGCAAGGTCAAATGGGAGAAGCCGGAAGACGACGGTGGTTCTCCCGTCAAGGAGTACGAGCTGGAGAAGATGGACGTTGCCACTGGCAAATGGGTCAGGGTTGGCAGGTTGGTAACTTGAACCTTATAAAGTAGATGATAGAATTGAGTTTTAATTAAAGATGAGTGTTTTAAGACTTAGGATAATTATATAGTCCTTTAGTTCTTGGCCCAAGGCTCATGAATTTTAGGTTAGATAGGTGTAGTCAAAATATAATATGGATTTTTTATATTTCATCTTAATTTGGAGTATAGTCATCATCCTCCTGCCTATCCCAATTTCATTTGGGGTCGATACTATATATTTTCTTCTTCCATACTTCTTTATTTGTCGTCATCTCACAAGTGACACAGTTTCTAGCCATATCGTCTTTCACACAATCCATCCATCGTTTGGATAATTTGGAGTATAGTCTTGTTGCCAAATAGCAAAGATTAAGCTGCAAGGAACTGCTAATGGATCTCCGAATTTCGAATTTGTAGTTATTGCAATAGTTGATCATCTTCTAATTACCACATAATGTAATACTCAGGGTGGCTGGAGACAAGAAGCCTCTGGAGATGGAGGTGACAGGCTTGGAGCCCGGCCACCAGTACAAGTTCCGCGTGACGGCCGTCAACGACGAGGGTGACTCCGAGCCGCTTGAAACCGAGCGCGCTATCCTCGCTAAGAATCCCTTCGGTAAGTTATAAATAAAGATAAATAAGAAAAAAACATTTTTTTACTTCTCGAAGACATTTTTTCGTACCTAACCAGAAAAAAAGATAGAAAGATCTAGCGAGGGCCACCCCTATCACTTAGGGGTGTGAAAAATAGATGTTACTTTATATACTTTTATATAATTATATACTTTATAAATTATTTTCTTATCACCTCCAGACGTATCGGACAAGCCCGGAAACGTTGAAGTCGCGGATCACGACAACCAAAGCGCTGAGATCAAGTGGGACCCGCCCAAGTCTGATGGTGGAGCTCCCGTACTCAAGTACATCATACAGAAGAAGCCTAAGGGCGGAGATTGGGAGAATGCTGCTGAGGTAAATAATTATGAATTAAAGATGGGTGAAGAGTGGGCAAATCAGCCCCCTTGGACCGGGTACATTCCTGCAATCGTTGTCGCTGATGGAGTCGCTCGAATGTATGGAGGTGGCAAGTGGGTCGCATGGCATTTCCCTTCGATAAGTCGCGTGACTTATTGTAGGGGAATGTCATTTCCATACATTTAATGTCATTTGAGCGATTTCTGTCGGCGTTGGCGCTTGTGGGGGTGTGCCTTGTCTAGGGGGCAGGGTGCTGTCAATATTAAATGTATGACGTTCAAAAAGTGCTACTTAGACTTACAAATTATTGTTCCAAGTCTGCATGTAATTTGAATATTTGTGAAAGCCCCTGCGATACAAAGAATTAGTGCAAATTTTCATTTTTTTTAAAGAAACAAATCTACCTTAGGTAAACCTAAAAACTTCTTAATATGACAAGAATTTCATGTCAATTTTGGTCCCCAGGTACCTGGAACCCAGAATTCAGCGAAGGTCGACGGTTTGCCGGAAGGTAGCGAATACCAGTTCCGCGTGGTCGCAGTCAACAAGGCTGGACCCTCGGAGCCATCTGACCCTACAAAGATGACTACTATCAGGCACAAAGCCCGTGAGTATATTACCATTGATCTTCATATAGACTAACAGGATAAACATTTATAGATAGTGGTTATCATATATCATCAAGATTCTAGATTTTCCAGGATGTACTTTTCGTGTGTATTTAAGGGTTGTCTAAAAATTATAAGGTATATTGAAATCTTTTATAACAACACTTAATTTTAATGATAGCATACTTGTTTCTGTAATATTATGGCAAAAATGATTTTCAACCAGGTTTATTGTATCACTATGTATTCGATATTAATATTGTGATATGTAATATCGGAATAGTAAATACGATGTGTCTGATAAACTGGTTTTCATTTCAATTTTGGATTACAGTTTCTTACTGTAATATATAAATACGTAAAAAAAAATTTTTAATCTAATACCATAATTTCCCTAATAGTGAAGCCTCGCATCGACCGCACGAACCTGAAGGCTCTTGCGGTGCGCGCCGGCAAGCCGATCTTCTTCGACGTCAACGTGAAGGGAGAGCCCGCGCCTAAGGTGCAGTGGTTCCAGAAATGGAAGGCTGACGAGAAGGAGGTGTGTTCAATATATTATATTATCTTGTAATAGGTTGTGAGGCTGGTAAGGTTTCACTTTTTCAACTTTGGACAGTGTTTTATCTTTATTTAAAGATTCAACGGCTTACTCACGCATTCTCGGGATCGCCCGACTAGTATCAGACTCAATAGGAGTCCTTAATCATGAGCTGACGCGGCGGCGGCGGTGTCGCAATTCGAACGTCTCACGGAAGATAATATAAAAATATAGTATTTTATCTGTAACTCCCTAGAGAAGTACGACACTCCTAAATAATACCAGCGTTAAGTTTAGTTGCCCCGTTTGCGTCTTGGTCAAGTTTTTGCATGGCTCGGAGTCCAAAAAGTTTTCCTACTGACTGTATCTCGAAGACATCTAGTGTTGAAGGACAACCATAATATGCAATTCCATTACTGCTGCAGCCGCTAGGTGATTCATCGACTGTATAATAAATTTCCTTTAGTTCCTTTATTCAATACCTAATACACTTTTTCCGACCACCAGGTAAAAGAAAACGTGGTCAACGTCGACTACAACACTAAACTCGACATCAAGGAGTCTGTCCGCGCCATGACCGGCACGTACCGTATCCTAGCAACGAACGAACATGGTACTGATGAGGCTGACGTGGAGATCACAGTGCTCTCCGCTCCAGGCAAGCCTGGCGGACCGCTGAAGGTCGCTGATGTTACGAAGAACGGATGCAAACTGTCCTGGAAGAAACCTGAAGACGATGGTGGTAAGTAATTATGAAGACTTCGTTTTCTATTCCAAGAATTATATACAAATCTGAAAATTATTGTATAACTAGCATACCTGCCCGGCTTCGTTCGCGTAGCATAGTAATACATCCCTATAATTATAAATAAACATTTTCCTCTTGAATCGACATCGACAAGCGACTTTGTTTTTTACTATGTAAAGATGTGGTAATTAACCCTGCAAATAACAACTATTTAATTCGTCTATTCATTCAGACATAATCATCATGTTACATAATAATTATACTGGCCTATAAATGTCCCACTGCTGGGCAAAGGCCTTTTTCTCAAATAGAGAAGGAACGAGTATTGATCACCGCGCAGACTCACTGCGGGTCGGCGATTTCAGATTCAAATTTTTCGAACTCAGGTTTCCTCAAGATGTTTTCCTTCACCGATTGTCAATGATGTCTTATAATAATTTTGAAAGTACATATAACTTTGAAACAGTCACATTGGTACTTGCTTGTAGTAGTTTCAACATGCAATCTTGTGCAAGAAAATCCCTTCATTGAACCGCTAGGCCACTCATCATTATATTACACACCATAAATAGTAAAAGTAGAGAATTAAAGACTTAGTATTATTCTAGTTCAGTATTCTGTGTCACAAAACAGACAAAAAGATTAATAAAATCTGAACTTCTAGGCAAACCAGTGACCGGCTACGTAGTTGAGAAACTGAACAAGGCTACCGGCCGCTGGGTGCCAGTCGGCAAGACTGATGACACCGAGATGGACATCAAGGGTCTGCAGGAGGGCGAGGAGTACGAGTTCAGGGTCAAGGCCGTCAATGACGAAGGAGAATCTGAACCCCTTAAGACTGACCACTCTATCATCGCTAAGAATCCTTACGGTAAGATTACGACCTTATGGTGCACGTTATTAATGAAAAATAATTTTGATACACACCGGTAAGATTTAAAAAGAAAGACGAGGAGCTACTAGCTAGTGGACCCGCCCCGGCATGCTCGGGAAGTTTATTAATAAATACAAAAACCTATTGCTGAAAACTCTATTATTATCCATTGCGACTTAATTGTATTACTGTGTAAATATAATTAAACATGATGTTTTAACCGATAATTTATTTGTAATAAAAGTAGATAAAATATTTTGATTGATGGTCAATACAATACTTCCGTCAATATTTTGAAAATCAAGTAATTATGATAGGAATTGGTTTGCTCACGCGTATGTTTTTTCTAACCACCCAACCATTTTTATGTGAATTAAAACTAATAGATCACTTATTTTACACAGATGTGCCCGGCAAGCCATCAGTGCCGACCATCGACGACTGGGACGTGGACCGCGTGGACCTCAAGTGGGAGGCTCCCAAGAACAACGGCGGAGCGCCCATCACCGGCTACATCATCGAGAAGAAGGAGAAATACGGATCATGGACAGAGGCGCTCGTTACTACGGTTAGTTTTTGATATTATTGCACTGAATTAAATATCTTATTGATTGCATGATAATTTTTAAATTTGTATATAAATTTTTTTGGCTTATAATCAAAGCTTAACGCTATATGGAGGGAGGCTTTTGCCCAGCAGTGGGACAGGCAGCTAACTATAATAATATAATAATTTTTTGACTATATGTTAAAAAGGTAAAAAGTAATTTTTCCGTTGTAAAAAACTGTTGTCTAGATTTCTCCTAAAAAAAAACCTTTATTCTTGTGACAAACATTTCTATTTTTTTGCATGAAAATAAATAGTAAAATTATTGAAATATAACTACTTTTAAACGGATTCTGAGGTGTCATGGTCACGGGCCGACCATGACACGTAAAGGCGTCGAAACGTCGGGAACTAAAATCAAAATAAACTGCGATAGAATCCGTTCAAAAGTATTTTTATTTCAATGTCTAACATTCGCGTAAACCTCAGAAAACAATATAATAAAATTATATTGATTTCATAATTTTTTATTTCTAACACTTAAAATTTTCCCACGTTAATATTAACGTCACTTATTTACTATATAGTCCCTTTCTAATCGCTACTCTATGAAGATAGCTTATTGTGTTTATCTTCGCCTTTCAGACGCCAGAATGCAAGGCTCGCGTACCCGACCTACGGGAAGGCAACGTTTACCAGTTCCGCGTGAAGGCCGTCAACAAGGCTGGTCCGGGAGAACCCGGAGATGCCACACAACCGCATACGGCGAAGGCTAGATTCCGTAAGTCAATTTACCTAGACTATTTTTCTGATATTGGCTACTACCTATTTTAGATCACAAGCCAGAAGACTTCCAAATGGCTTTTTCTTGAAGGATTGTCAATTCAGCCTACTTTTAGTTTATTACCAAGTCGCGCCAAAATTCTTAACATTACTTGACACGGTGAGCGAGCGTGGTGTTCAATGCTCGTTCCTCCCCTAAATGGGAAGAGGCCTGTGCCCAGCAGTGGGACATTAATTTTAGGCCGGTATTATTACATTTGTCTGAAAAATCTGATAAGTTATGACATGAACTTCTTTACCATTTGGGCAAAGTCACACTTTCTTATGCGGTGAAGCAGTGAACTAGAGACTGACATTTTAAAGACAAGTTATTTACAAAATCTTTCTTTAACAGTGAAGCCACACATCAACCGCGACAAGATGACGGCTATCCGCGTCCGCGCTGGTACCACCATCAAGCTGGACGTCGACATCAAGGGTGAACCTCCACCAACCAAGACCTGGACCTTCGCCAAGAAGGTAAGGATATTTGACAGCTAAATTTTGCTCGCGGCTCTGCCTGCGTAGGCTCCGGTTATCGCAGCGAATTATAGCCTTCCTTAATAAGTGGCCTATCTAACAGCGAAATAAATTTTCAAACCGGACCAGTAGTAGTTCCTGAGTTTAGCGCGTTTGACCAAACTAACTCTTCCACTTCATAATATTTGAAATGTTTAGCTTGACGATAAGTGTAGATTTTATCCTACTTAATAATTCAATTTTATGTGTATGAACAATTGAAAAAACTTAGATAGTCTAACAGTCAGCTGCAGTTTTTAAAAGATTTCTGAAAGCTGTATTTAGTTTATTTGAAAAAACAAAAAGTATTTGCTACTATTTCATATTGACTAAAAATAAAATAATGTAATATTCCAACATTTTGAGAAGTCGGGAGTGTAAAAAAATCGGCTTACTTATTCGAGTTCCGTCAACATACAAGATTTATATACAAGTCTTAAAGGCTGCTCCTTTCTCTGCATGTTATGAGTCTTCATATACCACTTCCTTTACTCCAGGTGCTGGAAACCGGTCCCGGCATCAAGATCGAGAACGAGGACTACAACACCAAGATGCAGATCTTCGAATCGACGTGGCAGAACTCTGGAGTTTATACACTCAAGGCCGAGAACGAATCGGGCGTCGATGAGGCTACTGTCGAAGTTACAGTACTGGGTATGTATACATTACTTTATGGTTGGTAGTTATTTGTATGCCTTATGTAATTTTAGGGTTCAGTATGAGAAAAACGCAACATTTATAGGAAACTTTGCATTTACTGAATACAGTCTTAGAATACAAATACTTGGAATAATCGGAAAACGTATACAGGATTATTTTTTATGGAGTGCGTATGTTCAACGAAATAATCAGGAGCATAAAACTGAACATTTTTTCCCATGACACATAGGTCGAAATCTTAATTGAATATCAACTTTTCATTCAAACTTGAGTCACGTGACCTGTCACTTTGCATGAAAATTTCATTTATAAGACGAGAAATTTATCAAAAAAAAAATAAGTAGAAAATTCCCATTTCTTAAATTATCGATAAGTTCTAATTATAATAATCCTTCACAGACAAACCAGGCAAACCCGAAGGCCCACTCGAAGTATCAGACGTCCATGCAGACCATGTCAAGCTGAAGTGGAACAAGCCGAAGCACACCGGAGGGCTCCCTCTCAGCGCCTACGTGGTGGAGAAGATGGACACCCTCACCGGGAAGTGGGTGCCTGCGGGAACTGTGGACCCCAGCACCACTGAGGCTACTGTTACTGGTCAGTATTTTTATACTGTAACTACCATAGAGAAATAAACATTTTCAATTTACCACCTTTTCTCCCCTTTGGGAGGGAATTTCCAAAAATCCTCTCTTAGTGGTAGCCTACTCCTCCCAACAAACACACATGCCAAATTTCAGCTCTTTACGATCAGTAGTTTCGGCTGTGCGTTGTCTGTCAGTCAGTCAGTCAGTCAGTCAGTCAGTCAGTCAGTCAGTCAGTCAGTCAGTAACGGAAGAGTTTTATATTTAAAGATGTGAGGGGCGTGTGTTTGACCAATAAAAAAGGTTAAGCCGCGGTCGCTGCGGTTGATCCAAGGATGGGTGAGTATTTGTAAACATACCAGGCCTTGGAAAGCACGTAAAGCTGTTGGTCCCAACTGTCATTCGAAGATCTTAGGCAGTCGTTAAGTCATTAAAATTCTGAAGACCAAAAATTGGTTGTGGAGGTCAAATAGGTAGTCGGTCCATGAATCCAGTAGGACTGGGAGCCGACCCCAAAATAGATTGGGAAAAAGCATAGGCAAGAGAGTCAATCTATTACATATTTAAATTTACTAAAACGCCTAACTTCTTTGGTTCAGGTCTTGAAGCGGGTCACACATACCAGTTCCGCGTGAAAGCTTTGAACGAGGAAGGGGAATCTGAACCCCTGGATACCGACCATGGCATCCTGGCGAAGAATCCCTATGACGTACCAGCTGCTCCTGGCCTACCTGACATCGTGGACTGGGATGAGAAGTCAGCTAAGCTTAAGTGGGAGCCACCCATCAGGGATAATGGAGCACCCATCACTGGGTACATCATTGAGGTCATGGATAGAGATAGAGGAGAGTTTGTTAAGGTGAGTTAAATGAGTATACTTGTGTAGTATGTTATACAATCATTAGAACCATAGGAAGCCAATTTCATTGCCGCTCTATCACAAAATATCTCCAAAAACTTAATTTTTTTAGGATAGAATTTCAGGGTCCTCTTTCATTATTTTTTTTCAAAATTTTTGTATGTGATTAAAATATTACTGTAGATGATACATTTAAATATTAATAATATTATTATTTGAGCCTGTAGGAGCCTTGAGCTAAAGGAATTTGATCCTTAAAATCATAATTATGCGTACAAAATTCTAATCGCTTATTTTGCAATTAGGATTGTTACATCCACTTTTTACCCGTCGCTTTCGAAATTCCTTGCTGGCTAATTATAGTTGTATTCATTTATTTGCTAGAATGTAGGTAAACAATATAAGTCTACCCCGAGAAGAAATTTCGAATTATACTTAGGGGTCATAGCCACTTTATAGTCCAGACAATTGATAAAATTTAATATTAAGTAAATATTTGCTCGGTCGTTTCTACCATAATTAACCTTTGATTTTTGTGATCAGGCTGCAGAAATCCAAGGCAACATCTGCCAGGGCACAGTCCCTCGTCTGGAGGAAGGAAACCAGTACCAGTTCCGCGTCCGCGCGATCAACAAGGCTGGACAATCCGAGCCTTCGGAGAATACGAACTGGCATACTGCTAAGCCGCGATTCTGTGAGTAACCATATTTAACCAGATTTATTAAGTTATTCCGGCTTTCCGACCGAAAAAATAAAGTTGAAAATTATATTGTATAAAAATCAGATTAATATTTTATTTGTCGTAAGTATTAGTTTCTCCATAGCAGAAAAGATGAAAAATTTACATCATTTTAGTTTGCAAAAGATATAAGTTAATATTTTTCTTCTCTCAAACGCCACCTAGTGAACGCAAACCTCATTAAAATTTCAGATTATTTTAAAATTACATGTTTCATTTTCCCTACAGTGAAACCAAGAATCGACCGCACAAACCTAAACCCGTTAACAGTGAAGGCTGGTCTCCCAGTCTCCCTAGACATCAAGGTCTTCGGAGAACCTCCAGCGAAGGTCACCTGGTACTTCAAGGGTGAAGAGCTGCAGAACCGGGAGAACCTGGAAATCATCAATGTGGACTACAACACTAAGTTCTTGATGACCAAGTGCAAGAGGGCTCAGACCGGCAAATATGTGATTAAGGCAAAGAATGAGGTTGGAGAAGATGAAGCTGAAATTGAGATTACTGTTCTTGGTGAGTATGGTTTATATTTTATTTTACTAATAAGGATATCTACTACTTATCTTGAAAACACACATCACACAAAAAAAATACACATTTTTTTGTGTGATGTGTGTCTAATCAATGTTTCGTAAGATTATTTCATGAAAATAGTCTTTATCTTTGTCAAAATGTATGGTTTCAAAAAAAGAGAAAATACGTGTCTTATATTTATTTAAACTATCTTTCGGAATAAATAGATTTTTTATTGTAGTCATCATCCATATTGTCGAGGTTTCATTGTCATAATTATGTTCGAATATAGGAACGTCAATCAGTTTGAAGTCTCAAGCTGTATCTGTCACTTTAGGTTGTAAAGTAGCGACAGATAGACATTCAAGAACATCTTAAAGTTAATTTGCACTTCAGTATTCGGGGGTCAGTCTATAATAGCCTCGTTCAAGCATTTAAATGTCCTTTACAAGTTGATTTTGTTTTTTTTTACAAGATTTAAAGTTGACGTAGACGAAATTTTACATTGTAATTTATATATTTTTTTTGGTATAGTAAATTAGCCTTCTCAGTTGACGATGAACCAATTCGAAAGTGATTTTAACTACTTTTGGACTTCGTTTTGCACAGAAATATAATAGTTAAACATATTTTAAATCTGTTCATCATCACTTAAAATTTAAATACCCGATTTTTTCCTCCAGGCAAACCATCGAAGCCTAAAGGACCTCTGGAAGTGGATGACGTCACTAAGAACGGCTGCACCCTCACATGGAAGAAGCCGGAAGACGATGGCGGTTCACCAATCGAGTACTACGAGATCGAGAAACTCGACCCGCTTACCGGTTAGTATAGATTTACCGGAACTATTTACCGTTAACATATAAATGTCAAAATCATACGATAACATCTGCTTCCTGTAAAGTAATTGTTTTTTGTTGTCCTTTAGACAGCAATATTATAAAATGTAATTATTAAGAGAGCCAACGAAGAGAAGCCAAGAGTTAGGGTTATGAAAAAAAAATTAGGCGTATGAAAAAAAAATGTTGGCCGATCATCAGACCTACCCAATATACACAAATTTCATACAATTCGGTCCAGCCGTTTCGGAAGAGTTTGGTAACAAACATCGCGACATAAGAATTTCATGTACTACGTTATGGGAATTAACGAACATGCATTTACTTTATAAGGCTTGACGTTTCGACCGAGTTGAAACGGTCGTGGTCGTAAGCAGACGGAAGCAATATTAGCCGGAATTATGTTAAATTAAAGTCTTTTAGAAAACCGGACGCTATTTCAGTTACCGGTGACCTACATCTGTGGATACCTTTATTAAACTAAACCGTATACGTTCTATGGAGATTTAAACTTTTGACAGACCTATTTTTTATCAGAAGTATGTTTGCAATTTGCATCAATATCTAGAAAAAGACATTGATGTTCTGTCTTCTCTGTGAACTATCGGAGAAAAATCTATTTTAATAAGAATCTTCATAACACTAATTTTCTAGGACAATGGATACCATGCGGTACTGCAAAGGACTGCAAGGCTAACATTACCGGTCTGTCGGAGGGCAAGCCTTACAAGTTCCGCGTGAAGGCCGTCAACAAGGAAGGCGAGTCTGAAGAGTTGGAGACAGAAAAGCCGATCATCGCTAAGAATCCCTTCGGTGAGTAGAGATGTGTGTAGAATATACTGTACTGTAGCTATCCGTGGAAACCTGTAATTGGCTTTATGTTTTCTATCCTTATTGATTTTTCACATTTTGTGTAGCTTTTGGTTTTCCTTATTATAAATAAATTAATAAATATGCTAAATTGCTAGGTGGGAGAGATCCCTTCAATGAATGTTCCGTGGAGGTATTTCTCTCTTGTGGCTACATTTTCTCTTCTTAGTAACTACTATTAAAAATAATTTTCTTAAAAGTGGAAGCGTTTTGGTAACTTTTTAAGTAATTTACATAATGTCGTAAGTATATTTGTAGCCATAAAAATGGTTGTCTCCAAATTGTAGTTTTGCACCAGTTTAAATATAAGAGTATAATTAAATTCATTCTGACATTCAATTAAAAATACACACAGTATAATTTTGGAACAGGTAGCTTAAGCTTGGGCGTCGGACTGGCAATCATGTGGGTGCCGGTTCGAAACCCACCCATTGCACTACCGACGTGAACCCTCTCCTAACACAAGAATTTAGCTTAGTACGAGGGGTTAACAATAACTCCTAGATAATAAGCTTATTTAAAAAATCATAGGTTTATTATATAGAGACCAGCTCCGTGGTCGAGTGGCGTACACACCGGTTTTCAAGGTGTCGCCAGCTCTGAGGTCGCGATTCCGATACCCGAACGGGTCAAGGTAGAAAAGCACTTTTCTACATTGTCGAGTTCGCGGTACCTTCGTTGTCTCTGATTCCGTAACACAAGTGCTTTAGCTACTTACTTTGGATTCGGAGCAATGTATGTGATGTTGTCCACATTTATGTTTCAATTATTATATATTTATTTATTATAATATACTTATTATCTTTGCAGACGAGCCCGGCAAACCCGGTCGTCCAGAGCCCCGCAACTGGGACAAGGACTTTGTGGAGCTGGAATGGACTGCGCCCAAGAGCGACGGTGGAGCTCCCATCACTGGATACATCGTCCAGAAAAGGGAGAAGGGTGGAAGGTGGGTTTACTAGACCTTATAACATGTTGGATATTTTTAAAGTTTCAAATTAGAGCTTTGAGACATTCTGATAAGATTTTTAGACTAATTAATGATGAATTCAGCTTCTTCCTTTTTTTTTCGAGTCGATGGTAATTTTTTTTCAAAAAGTTATTTATTATTTTATTATATTTAATATACAGGATTATTTTATAAGGAGTACGTATATTCAACGAGGTACTCAGGTACATAAAAGTGAACAACTTTTCTCAAGAAACATAAGTCGAAATCTTAAAATTGAAAATCATCTTGGATCCCGTTGAACATACGCACTCCTTAATTAATCCTGTATAGTATGTACTACATAGATTTTTTTTAATATTATTTTTCACGATATGTGTTTCTGACGAATCAAAAACTTTTATTTAACCAGGTCCTGGTCTGACTGCCTGAAGACCACAGGCGACCGTCCTACGGGCCGCGTGACCGACGTAGAGGAGGGCCACGAGTACGAGTTCCGCGTGATGGCCGTCAACAAGGCTGGTCCCGGAGAACCCTCCGATCCCAGCAAGAGTGTCATCGCTAAGCCGCGATTCTGTAAGTACTACTTGACTTTTGAGTAGCTGATATTGTGTCATTAACTTTATGTAGAAACATTCGACTGCTTTCTGAATAGAAAATTCCAACGTGACACATTTCTCATATCTCATAATAATATCACTGCATTTAAACCACGTGATTGGTTGAGCAATACCACACGCTATCACACGAGTGGTTGGTTGGATCTTGAGACGTTCTCAAGCTGAAATTCTCAATCCAGAAACGGGCTGATAGAGAATGTGAAATATAAATTTGCGGGATAAAAAACCACGCGGAATAAATATTGCTCTATGTTGCATATAAGTGTGTATCAGTTTAAAATTCTGATGTTTTGGCATGAGCAATGTCATATATTACCCACTCGTAATACCAGCAAATGCTAGGAGATAAGAACTCGCACTATTCTTTATTATTATTTATTAATCGCAAAATACCGTTATAAAGCACTTTTTATGTACTGAAGTATATTAAAAAGGTGCTTTGAATTGGTATTCTAACATGAAAAAATTACCGATTTATCTAAATCAACATTTTATACAACAGTGGCACCAAAGATTGACCGCAAGGACCTCCAAAAGAAGAAGATCAAGGTTGGATCCCCCCTCAAAATGGAAGCCGACGTCAAGGGTGAACCCGAACCTACCATCACTTGGACCTTCAAGGGCGAAGTCCTGAAGGCCCAGGAGAGGTTGAAGATCGAGAACAAGGACTACCACACTTCCTTCGCCATGCAGAAGATGACCAGAGCCGACGCTGGCAAATACGTGGTGACAGCTAAGAACGATTCTGGTACTGATACCGTAGAAATTGATGTTGAGGTCGTCAGCAAGCCATCGAAGCCTAAAGGACCTCTGAAGGTTAGTACTGCAAACTCTTTAATAATTTTCTGATCGAATCAGCTCTAAAATATTAGAAAATTTTAAGCGTTTAATTTTGCCGAGAAACTTTCTTATTATTGATAAATATTTATAATGCTTAATGAATCGAGATGCACTCTGGAGGTTTTAGCCATTAGTCCGGTATACTCCTCCATCTTCCCCAAGGCGGAGGTAGTCCTGTAGGATTTCCAACCCTGGATACCTAGGTCTAAAAAGGCTACTTAATCTTTTTTTTAAATTTAAGAGCATAGATCTAGTTTGTAGAGCTGTCATTATATTTTACTGTTTCATATTTTCATTAAATCTCTTTAACTAGATTACAAATATTTTTTAAAAAAATTACAAATTCGTCTAGCTCCTTACAAACATGAAATTAAATTCCTTAACCTTATATCTTGAACCAGGTATCAGACGTGAAGGCTGATGGTTGCAAGCTGAAATGGGAGCCTCCCGAAGACGATGGAGGCGAGCCTATCGAGAACTACGTGGTGGAGCGCATGGACACGGAGTCCGGGAGGTGGGTGCCCGTCTGCACCACCAAGACTCCTGAAGCTGACGTCACTGGCCTCAATGAGGGCAAGGACTACCTCTTCAGGGTGAAGGCTGTTAACCCAGAGGGAGAGAGCGAGCCCTTGGTTACTGAAGCCGCTATCACAGCGAAGAATCCTTATGGTGAGTTTTTATGTCCGGTTTATAATGGAAATTAGGATAGGGAATAAATAATTTTTTAATATACATTTAGAATGACCTAATCCGAAGTAAAATAAGATGTACAACTGATTAAAAGAGTTCTATTACATAATAATATTCCACATATTATTATCTCTATCAAGTGTTCTCATAAGTTGTTAGTCTTTAAGTCAACAAAAACATTAGGTATCAAAAATAATAATTTTAGCCTTTAAATATATACATGTATAAGGAAAAACTTAGTGAAGTTGTTGATATTATTCTAATAGGAGTATTTTAACTCAATCTATGAAAGCCTCTCTAAAACCGTACAATACATTGCTATCTATCTATTTAGGCGAGCCCGATGCTCCTGGCAAGCCAGAATTCAAGGACTGGAGCAAGGACCACGCGGACCTCAAGTGGGAGGCTCCGAAGAACGACGGTGGAGCGCCCATCACCGCCTACATCGTGGAGAAGAAAGATAGAGACACCGGCAAGTGGGTGAAGGCTGCTGAGGTTAGTATATTAAATTTCTTCAATATTCTTCTAGCCATCTGCCTGCTCAGCTTTATTGCCCAATCTATGTTGGGGTCGGCTTCCAGTCTTACCGGATTTTGCTGATCACCGCTAAATGAAGCGACTGCTTATCTGACCTCCACAACCTCTTTTACTGGGTAATGCAGTATCCCATAGTAAGACTGGTTATCAGAACTGTCATGATTATAATGTTATCGGTCAAACCTACCATTACTACTATTATTATACTATTTGTAGTGAATAATGTCTGGCTTTATAGTGCCATAACTTTTGTCCTCACAGCGATTTAGTATTTTCCGCCATAACAATAATAAAAGTACATAAAAAATACTTTCTTAAGATATATCGTATTTTGTTATTGGTTCCTAGGCAAGTCTCCATACATTTTTGTCCGGCCTCCTTTGATAAATACTTGAGTAAACCCCAGTTTTGACAATATCATTCGTATAATATAAATTACATAACTTTTCTTCCTCAGGTCCCCGGAAACAAGACAGAAGCTCGCGTACCTGATCTGATCGAGGGTAAAACCTACCAGTTCAGGGTGAAGGCCGTCAACAAGGCTGGCCCGGGCAAGGCGTCCGCGCCTTCCGAGAACTTACTGGCTAAGGACAGATTTGGTAAGATATTTAAAACTCAATACAAGTTAAACGCAAAATTAATCGTAGTTTCGGTGCATTATTATTTAATAAAACATGGCGGTGTTTATTAATAATTTTACTTTGTTATAGTGCTGATTTGTAACTACTAATTTAGTTCAGAATATTACGAAATTCCTTTTATTCCCTTGTTTTAACATGAATAAATAAATCTAATATAATCATAATGTTTAGAGTGGCTTAACTCCATCAAGGAAAAATGATATAGACCAATATGCGTCTTAAAGACTTTTTAGTATCAATAATGCACTATTTGATTCGTAGATGAAGTCAATGAACAAAGGCGTAATAAAATATGCCGATAGTCAAAACTATGTTAATTTTAAGTTTAATCATATTGAACATGTGTTCATATGTCTGATTTTGTGTGCAGCCCCACCAAAGATCGACCGCACGAACATGCGCGACATCACGATCAAGGCGGGACAGAACATCCGGCTCGACGTCAAAGTCAGCGGTGAACCGCCACCGACCAAGACTTGGTGAGTTAACATTTCCACAATTACTTTTATAGCAAGCTCAAAATTGTCAACAAACTATCAACTACTACTATTGTAGTTAGAATTAATACCCTCAATTTTATAAATTAATTCAAATCAATTATTAAAAATCATTTCAAAAACTTGCTTTGTGTTAATTAATGCATTTGGTTCGGTCTTCAAAGCCAATTTTCCTTAACAACTTCTCTTTAGCTCAAACTAAAAAAAAATCGTCTCGTTTAAATCGAGGAATTAACTTTTTCTCAATGGAGGTTTTAGGTGGTTCTTTTCCTTCGGAATGTTATTTTGGAACCGCGCTACTGGAATCTTACCGTCCCGAGAATACCAAAAAAAGTTCCAATTGTAATAAAAGTATATTGACTCGATTTGATCTTCTCACCAGGTTCCACAACAAAGAACGCCTATCCACCCGCGACGATCTCACTGTCGATGTTGAAGACTACAGGACCAAGTTATCTATGGTCATCGCGACACGCAAGCACAGCGGTACTTATGTGCTGAAGGCTGAGAACAGCAGTGGCAAGGATGAAGCCACCATCCAGATTAATGTCTTGGATGTACCGGCTAAGCCCGAGGGACCGCTCAAGGTGAGCTTCAACAGGGACAACAACGTTTCAATTAGTCAAGCTATAATTACGTATTCGTAATAATTTAAAGGAAGATATTATCCATTTATTTTCTTGAATTCTGTAACGTATAAATTCTGACCTCAACTTCTTTTGCAGATCTCAGACGTCCACAAAGAAGGCTGCACATTGAAATGGAACCCGCCTCTAGACGATGGCGGTGCGCCTATCGACCACTACCTAGTCGAGAAGTTAGACACGGAGACTGGACGCTGGATGCCGGCCCTCAAGACCAAAGACCCGAAGGCTGAGATCGAAAACCTGGTGCCAGGACATGAGTACAAGTTTAGAGTGTCCGCTGTCAACAATGAGGGTGTTTCTGAGCCATTGGAAGCTGATCACTCGATCATTGCGAAGAATCCGTTCGGTGAGTTGTTCATAAATTATGTTTAGGATTAAACTGTAGGTATGTACTATAGTTAGGTAAATTCATACGCGACATTACACATAGGTGTCAGTGAGCGTCGGGACAAGTAAGATAGCAGGGGGGGTAATAACACGTGCCCGCGGGACGGGGTGGGGGGGCGCGTCATTCTCGATATTGAGGCGCAGGCATTGGGTAGTAACGTTCCCCGCCACCCGCGCGGACCATGGGTGTCACGAAGTAATTTGCCAGGCTTTATGGTAGGGGAGGCCACGATGCTAAATGGGGATTTACTCGAGCGTCATAGAGACTTATTAGGTTGCAAAGCTTAGATGATAAGAAGAAAAAAATGTTATATAATAATACCTTTTCATCGGTGGGGGAAGCGGCTATAGATTTTTAAATATGTAAAAAAATACTGTTGCATGGACATACTCGAGCGCGTCAGATATTGATAGCATCAATGTCCTACGTATTTTTAATAATGTACGTATGTTAATCTGATCATTTGCATGATGCGGGTGGTTGTACGTAAGGGTCAAAAATGAAAAAAAAAAAATTAATCGAGCGCGTCAGGTTTTCTAAGGGGGTGTTAAGTGCACCAAAAAAAAAGCTCTCATTCAATAATCTGACGATTTCGATCTGACGCAAACTCGCGGCCATTATTTTAATGTGCAAAAAAAATTCGCCATTTTGAAATACTCAAGCGCGTCAGATTAAGATATATATGGTTCATCTTTATGTGATAGACGTGCTGTTTCATAATCTGACGATTATCTAAAGGGATACGCCTAATCTGACAAAAATAAATTTTTGTTTGACTATTTTTTAAATTATTGAACTAATTAATTGAAAAGCTCAGGAAATAGCATGCAAATAAATAAGTGTATGTTTTTTAAGTAGAATACTTGTATTTATAAGAAAATAATTAAAAAAAAAATGCCCAAAAAAAATAAAATTTTTATGTGTGTGATCTGTGATGGCGTCGTGGCAATAAAATCCAGAGTGGGGACGGAGTGAGAGAGTAATAGATAGAGAAAAAGTGAGAGAGGAGTAGAAACGCGGAGGGAAATATAGGCATCACCCAGCTGCACGCATTAAACTTTATCGACGATTTTTTATTATTTCGGCTTGCGGAAATCGTCAGATTATATATTTTTCGTTATCCTTAAATTATATTCTTCAAAATAAAAAAAAATTTGGCTACTATGACGTTTTTTTTTTACAACTTTGCTGCCCTCCCCTTTCTTTACGTCACTCTCAAATTGTCAGATTAGTGGAATATACACTTTTTATCATGTAATTAACTCACCCTACCTTAATCTGACGCGCTCGACAATTTCTAATGATCAATTTTTTTTTACTAATCTGATCCTTTATCCTTCACGGGCGGCCTTATATATGGGGCTCATATTTGGTGGAGGTACTTAAGCGGATACTAGGTATCGCCCTGTATATTAATCTGCCGCGCTTTAGTAAATCCCGAAATCCCCTCTTGGGCTCCCCTACTATTAGTAACAACAGAATTTTAATTTGATCGGTAATTGTGATAGTTTCTCAAAGCAAACATGTAATTGCATGGTAAAGGTACAGTCTTTGAAAGAACCTCATTGTGTATCAATCTTTAATTTGGTACAAGACAATTTGTGTGCAACATAAAAAAATCCACCTGTAAACTTCAAAAGGTGATCTAATGTTTAAAACTTATACCAATATTGCTTTGTCTTCATCAGATGAGCCCGGCAAGCCAGGAACACCTGAAGTTGTTGACTGGGACAAGGACCACGTGGACCTCAAGTGGGAGAAGCCCCTCAAGGATGGAGGTGCTCCCATTACCGGCTACATCATCGAGAAGAGGGAAGTTGGCTCGCCGAAGTGGGTGAAAGCCTGTGAGGTAAAAAACATTGTCATACTTTTTTTTATTAGTTCTCAAATATACCTTTGAAACCATCGTCGAAACCGTCGTGACATTTCATACAAACAAGTCACGTGACCTGTCACTTTGTATGAAAATTTCATTTTCCGTTTTAAGATTTCGACCTATGTTCCTTGAAAAAAAGTTGTTCAGTATTATGCACCTTTTTTTTTTTTGCTGGGGTGAAACTCTATTGCCTTCGCTAGTGACTGAGGGCACAGCGTGGGGATATGTCGGACTTGCACCGACTAAAAACACCCTGGTCCCGTCCTTGCCTTTGCTGGAGCCGGGATCACTTACGCAAGCTCTGCGCAAGATGACCTAGTAGAATATATGCACTCCTTTTAAATGAATTCTGTATATCCGTCCGCGTTTTTGAGCATGAGCTCAAAATCTTTATGAGTACCATTGGAAAAGGAGGCTTGCTCCATAATATTTCCAATATCACCATTACATTTTTACAGTAGATGTAACATATTCCACATTATTTCTCCTTACAGGTGGGACCCAACGACAACGAGAAGGCCACAGTACCGAACTTGGACGAGGGCACGGAGTACGAGTTCCGTGTGAAGGCCATCAACGAGGCTGGCCCTGGAGAACCTTCCGACGCCAGCAAGTCTGTCGTCTGCAAGCCTAGGAGATGTGAGTATTGAAACCAAACTGAATCATAAGTTAATACAAGAAACAATGGCTTTTAATAATTTCAGGGAGTATTTTCGTAGTCAAAGCTTTCATTTAAGTATTGATCTTATGTAATCGGGTTTTGATTTAGATATTAAATTATCTTTGGACTTGAAAGTCAACTATTAATGTGTAAAAAACTTTTATTCCCCTTCGCCAGATAACTTTTATTCCTCGAAGTTATCAGGTGATGAAAAAAATTGCCCTAAATCCTTGAGTAGAAACATGGCCCATTTCGGATTTATGTTGCCATCGGCAGATTACTTTTTGAAAAGGGACTTGATTTTTTATTCAGTTTTTACGTTTAAAAGCCGATTCAGTAGTTTTGAATTCAATTCTGAAAACACGAAATTTTGTCTAGAATTGTTAATAAAGAACCTCTTAAATCTCAGTAATATTATAACGGCAAAAGTTTGTAAATGTGTATGTTTGTTACCTCTACACGTTCAAACAGCTAGATCAATTTTGATAAAATTTTGTGTAGAAGTAGCGGAAATTCTTGATGAACACATTAAGTTACTTTTTATTCCGAAAAAAATTTTATCTAATAAACCGCGGGTGACATTGAGGTGCGTAGCTAGTTTTAAAATAAATAATGTTTTTTTTTTATTTCAGTGGCACCTAAGATCGATCGTCGCAACCTCCGTTCCATTAAGGTGCGCGAGGGCGAACCTATATCTCTGGACGTCAAGGTCTCGGGAGAACCCCCACCGGACGTCACATGGACGCTCAACGGAAAGTCCGTTAGCAGTGGCAATGGACTAAAGTGTAAGTTTATTATTAGGTATTGATGAAGGAGATAGTTATTCACTGAGGAGAATGTCGAATATTTGACTAAAAAAAAATTGGATGCTGGTTTGTTATGTTTGATGGTCAATACGCTGTTTGCTACTTGAAAGACAGAAATAAAGTATTACTTTGGTAATCAGTAAATACAAAAAAAATACTTTGATTGGCATTAAAATTATTATTTTTTGCCTTAAATGCTTGATTATTCGTCAAATCGTCGTTGTGTGCCAAAATTTATCATTTCAAAGTTATCATTTCATAAAAGTTTTGTCCAGGGCCTATATCAGGAACCAAACAAAACAGTTTGTTTCCTTA
Source organism: Plusia festucae (assembly GCA_950381575.1). Lineage (NCBI taxonomy): Eukaryota > Metazoa > Arthropoda > Insecta > Lepidoptera > Noctuidae > Plusia > Plusia festucae. Next base: position 3,870,163 of record OX494456.1, on the reverse strand, counting down.
TTTCGGTTCTAATAACTTACTATCGTTATAATATTGTGTCGGCCCAGAAATATGCAAGGAGAACTGTATTATCAGTAACATAGTAACTTACTGTTGTATTTATTTTCCCAGTGGTGAACGTACCGTACCTAAGCAAGTACCAGCACGCGAGCCCGCGCCGCAAGGACTCGGGCACGTACAAGATCCAGGCCGTCAACAAGTACGGCCAGGACACCGCCGAGCTCGAGATTATTGTTACATGTATGTATATGATTGTGCCTTTTATGCTTTTTACTGTAGTTAAGAGTGGATTCCAGCAGAACTATTCTAAAATCTCTTAACTAAAAACCATTGGTACCAAAAAAAAAAGTGCTAAACATGACCCACTAAAATGTGTGCATATACAGAATGTACGCTTCTGTATTTATTATACACACGTACTTGCTAATGTTGATATAAAAGTGTATAATAAATAAATACAATATTTTTGAGCAGCTTGCTCATATCCTAATGGTAAAGGTGCCAAATAAACATTATGCCACATACAGTTAAGGTTGCGTTTCTTTTGAGTCTACTGTATTATTATATTTATACCATTTTTCACAGTATTCATAATTTACCTTCCTTACAGCGAAACCAGAGAAACCCGAGGGTCCTCTCGAAGTATCAGACATCCACAAAGAAGGATGCACTCTTAAATGGAAGAGGCCCAAGGATGATGGTGGAGAGCCCATTGAGGCTTACCTGGTCGAGAAGTACGATCCGGAGACAGGAACTTGGCTGCCGGTTGGCAAGACCCATGGAAATGTACCGGAAATGGAGGTATGGTCATATTTCTACATACACAAAATTTTCGAAGAAGGTCAAATGCCAAAGGTTTTCTTGGAAATTTCAATTTTCCTGATCCGTCTTTAGAGGTTAACGAAAAAACTTTATAACGGACATAAATTTTTTATATTGCATTTTAACATGTAACATGTTAAAATGCAATATAAAAATGTAACATGTCGTGGTGGCCTAACGGTTCAATGACCGGATTCGCATGCACATGGTTGCAGGTTCGAACCCAGGCAAGTACCAATGTGACTTTTTCAAAGTTATATGTACTTTCTTAATCATTCTAAGACATCATTGACAAACGGTGAAGGAAAACATCGTGAGGAAACCTGGATTCCAAAATATTGGAATCTGAAATCGCCAACCCGCAATGAGCAAGCGTGGTGATCAAAGCTCATCCCTTCTCTATATGGGAAGAGGCCTGTGCCCAGCAGTGGGACATTTATAGGCCGGTATTATTTAACATTTTACAGTATAAACCTTTAGAATTTTGTAACATCATAACATATATATTTTATGCGAGATGGTTTTTCAGTCGTACGAAATTATTAACTTTTAATAACTTATCCCCTATATTTTAAAATATGGTGCCCTCGTTACCGTTGGAAATTTATTGACAAGTTAAATTGATTCTTATCAGCTTTTCTTGGAGCATACATTTCTGTATTGCCATTGATATGATTGAACGTGATTTTTGTCCATCAGGTTGACGGTTTGACCCCAGGTCATGAGTACAAGTTCCGCGTAAAGGCCATCAACAAGGAAGGCGAGTCGGAGCCGCTTGAGACATTCGGCTCTATCATCGCCAAGGATCCGTTCAGTAAGTTATTTTGTACCTTATTGTATAGTAGTAAGACGAGTTTTGCAATTTGGAAAGAGATGTCGATTAACTTATTGATTCGCTGAATATTAATAAGTAATCAGGGCACAAAAAGAGAAAATAAGACGAAATCCGAAACCCTGTCGTCTCAGCCTCTCTAGTCAAGTGACATTTCTACTAGCGGGCCACCATACAACCATAGGACTATAGTTGAGTTGTAGAGAATGCCTCATACACACATTTACCATTGTACATGATGTGTACACACATTCGTGTATTGTTATGTGGTTCTTAGCAATCAATAGGTACAGTCACGAGCATAAATATGTATACACATAGCGAAATTGTAAAACAATAATTTAACAGGAACTCACCATCAATTCAACTTTTAATCATTTAACAACAAAAAATTATAACAGTTCTCAAATCATGTATATATTTTTGAGTTTCAACAAAAACTTCTCGCTAAATAAGTTTTAAAATTTCGCTATGTGTGTACATATTTATGCTCGTGACTGTACATAGTTTTCATTTAGTTTCTTCAGTGACTTGTAAGATTGATTGTTAAGTGAACGCGTTTCTTCAACAAACCTTCGTATTATTACTGTTTACTGCGTAATGCAGTCGGCAAATATAACAAGCATTGTAAGCAAAACTAACAGAACTATCTCCCCTTCAGCGACTCCCGACGCCCCCGGCGCGCCGGTGCCGGAGGACTGGTCGGCCAGCCACGTGGACCTCAAGTGGGAGCCGCCGCTGGCGGACGGAGGCTCGCCCATCATCGGCTACATCGTCGAGAAGAAGGACAAGTACAGCCCGCTGTGGGAGAAGGCCGTCGAGACACATACTCCTACACCAACTGCCACTGTTAACGGGTAAGTCAGCTGTAATCTTATATCTTTAAACGAGCAATTCTTGTATATATATAATCTGAATCTCGGAAACGGCTCCAACGATTTTCATGAAATTTTGTATGCAGGGGGTTTCGGGGGCGTTAAATCGATCTAGCTAGGATTCATTTTCAGAAAATGTCGTTTTCTCCGTGTTTTCAGTAATCTTATATTTTTAAACGAGCCATTCTTGTATATACTTAGTCTGACCATAAATACTTTTACAATTAAAAATAAACAAAACAATTTGAATTTGGAATCTGTCATTTATGTTTATATTATTGTTCATACTTTATTGTGTATTCTTATTTTGGCGCCAATACATTGTACAATATTTGGCGAAATTAAAATAGAGTGGGGTAATAAAGAGGACCGAATCGCTGTGATTGCATCACACAAAGTAAGTAGGTACGGAGCCAAATGCAATTTTTAAAACTCTCGATACGCTTGGTATTATTAAAATGTTTGTGTTCCGGGCTATTAATAGGTACAATGAGACCTGCTTTGTTTGTGACAGAAAAATATCAGACCGCCCACGTAGTATTCGTACGAAAAAGGTGGTAAGGGAAAGAAGCCTGTTACCTAGAACCATGTCGCGAATTTTAAAAGATGACTTAGGACTTGCAGCCTACAAGAGACGTACTGGTCATTTCTTTACTGATAGTTTAAAAAATAATAGGTTGGTAAAATCGAAACAACTACTGAAGCGGTACTCAAAAGGAGGTCACAGAAAAAATTTGTTTACGGATGAGACTTTTTTTTAAATTAAACAACTTTTTAACAAACAAAATGGCCGTATTTATGCTCACAGCTCTAAGAAAGTTTCCCAATTTGTTGACAAAGTGCAACGTGGGCATTATGCAACTTTAGTGATGGTTTGGTGGGCTATTAGCTATGAAGGGGTTACTGAGCCATACTTTTGTGAAAAAGGTATCAAAACATCGGCACAAGGGTATCAAGATACCATTCTTGAGAAGGTAGTGAAGCCCCTTAACAACACCATGTTCAATAACCAAGAATGGTCTTTCTAGCAAGACTCGGCGCTGGGTCATAAAGCTCGGTCTACGCAGTCTTAGGTGGAAACGAACGTTTCGGACTTCATCAGAGTTGAAGACTGACGTCGTCTAGACCCGATCTTAATCCTCTGGATTATGATTTACGGTCAGTTACGGTACGGCTTGCTCTAAACGCCATGATAATTTAGAGTCCCTAAAACAATCCATACGATTGGTAGTGAAGAATTTTCCCATGGAAAGAGTGCGTGCTGTTATTGATAACTGGCCTCAATATTCAAAGGACTTACACAGAACTATTACAGGACTTCGAATAAGCTTTTTATATTTTAAATTGTTTTATATTTATGTATTAAACTAACACCCTGTAAAAGTAGTAAATCGATCTACGATTCATTTTCAGAAAATTACGTTTTATCCGTGATAACAGTAACCAACTTAAAAAAATTACTCTTCCTGACATGTTGGCGAGTAATAATATTTTTTTTTAATTTTAATGTTCTTTGTGATTGATAAGCTGTAAAAAATAAGTATTTGTTTCTAATAAAATATTAAACTAAATGCACTCGTTATTTTTTAATTAAATAACCAGTTCATATTTTTATTATTACGTCGGTAAGATCGAAAAATATTATTCATACTTTCTCATTTCATCAGTATGTACCTAATTCGTATTTAAATATAATTTCTAAAAACACACTACCAAAAAAAAAACGAGCAAAGCTCGGTGATCCAGGTACTAATAATAATATAAACCAAATTCCGGTTCAAATTTTTTGTTGAGAGACTGACCTTGTCTGCGAGCTATCAGCACGCAGTGCCCAAATTGACACTCTATTTCTAATTCTCTGCCCGTTGAGACTGCAAACCAATGGCCGAAGAGAGGTCAGATGGCAAGGAGGACCAACGGTTTTAAGAACTATTCGACACATGGAGAGGGCTTGATATTAAATTTTAAGAGTAGTCAATCCACAGGCTATTCGCAAAATCGACTTGACCTTTATGAACGTTCAATTTGTACTATATTCAGCCATGAACCTATTAAAGTAGACCATGAAAAAACATAATACCAAAAACAGTACCTACGATATAATTGAGTTTCGCGATCTTCCTGATCGGAAATAGTAAAACTGATGTGTATTTGCGTATCCATGTGTGCATGCCTGCACCGCCGCCATCTTGGTAGAGGTCATGTCTCAGTAATAAACGAGCGTACATTTGCAATGGTGGTTTTATTTGGTAGTGAATTCCACAACAAAGAATAAAGGTTAAAAATTTAAGTTTGCAAATTGTTTTACAGCTTAATCGAGGGCAATGAGTACCAGTTCCGCGTGATCGCCATCAACAAGGCCGGGCAGAGCAAGCCGTCTGAAGCCAGCAAGAACTTCGTGGCCAAGCCGAGGTTCCTGGCGCCGAAGATCGACAGGAGACACCTCAGAGATGTCACCATCTCTGCTGGATCTACGCTGAAGTTAGAGGCCGCTATTACCGGAGAACCAGCACCTGCTGTTGAATGGAGGTGAAATATTATATTGTTTTATATTAGACTAGCTGTAGTCCGTGACTCCGCCTGCTTGAGTGTCGGTTATCGCGGCAAAATGTAGCTTATGTCCTTTTTCATTTTACATGAGATAGAGAGAGAATGGTTTCAATCCTCTGTCTAGTTTTTGATATATTATTAATTATAGATTATAAATTCATAGATCTACCGATTGACCTCAAACACTTATTTTTTTGGCCCGGCCCCATCTGAATATTTAGTTGGCTTTCATTTTGTTTTTGTTAAATGAGACAGCGTGCTCCTAAGGAGTTTGTTGCGCTGTTTCTTCTTCCCAGCTAAAGCATTTAAAAAGCGGTGAAAATCAGGTGCTGTTAATGTTGATGATCAAAAAGCACTTCATAGTAACCTAATTGGAATAAATGATTTTTGATTTGATTTCGATAAATATAGTACCAATAAATTGGTAGGCTCTTTCTAAAACAATCTCTTTTTAATTCCGTTCCAGATACCAGAACATGCCTCTCCGACCATCCAAGGCCGTCATGATCGATAGCCCGGAGTACTTCACGAAGCTGGTCATCCGTCCCGCGCGGCGAGATGACTCGGGAGAGTACACCGTCACCGCCGTCAACTCCAGTGGCAAGGACACCGTCACCATCAATGTGTTGGTCACTGATAAGCCGATGAAGCCTGAGGGACCATTACAGGTAAGACTTATTAGAGGGAATACCATCTTGAAATTGTTTTGGTGTTTCTTTTCAATAGTTTGTATAGGTCCTCGATCATGCTTACTAAATGGTTCTGTTACGAGTGGGCTGACGGCCGTAGACCACGTCGTGATCGCGTAGTCCGTCGCCCAAGATAATAGACTTCATCCTTAGATTTATTGGCAGTATTTTCGTGATACTCTCACAGCCATGGTATCCCCGAATTATACCTAGATTTCGATGACAAAATTTTCACATTTTTGTCGTGTTTTTTCAAGTCATACTATAAGAATGGCGGAAATTATCTTGCATAATGACTAAATTATTCCAAAATAAAAATCAAATGGATACCTCTGAAATGACAATTATGTATTTGAGATGCATTTGAGACAATGCATGTCATGTGGCACTCATTTTTTTTTGAGATGGAAAATACTATTCTGATTCTCATCATTATACCATATAACAACATGAGCAGTCAATAATACAATCATTTCGTATTCATAGATCTCGGACGTCCACAAAGAAGGCGCTACTCTCAAATGGAAGCGTCCCAAGGACGACGGCGGTGCTCCCATCGAGTACTACCAGATCGACAAGCTGGATACTGAGACCGGATGCTGGGTGCCCTGTGCCCGCTCCGATGAGCCTAGTACGTATTACATCTTCTGCAACCTTTTTTTTTGTATAGGATGAAATTTCCGGTGAAGGAAACCGACTCTCATATGTTGATCTTCGGCAGTCGTTAAGTCAATACAATTCTGACAGCCAATCTTACATTGGGACACTATGTGACCCAGTAAAATGGGTAACAAACTAACAATATGTATACAGGAAGCTGTCATGTCAGGGAATCAGATTATTTAACAGAAAGGCCTACCTAATTTACCTAATAATTGTCTACTTTAATAGGTTTTCTATTTTTCATTCATAAATACATTTTCGGCTTTACGAGCAGTTTTGTAACACTCTGTGTATATATACTGTACTGTATTTTTCACGCATTTGTCTTTAGTTAAGATGAGTCAGTCATTTCGGTAGGAAAAAAATGTTTTTTCTAATCCTATACTTAACAAAGTTTCCGTAAAACAAATAGACAAAAATGATTTGGTATGCAAGTTTTATTACTATAATCGTTCCTTTTTTTCAGAATGTGATGTAACTGGCCTGACTCCCGGCAAGGAGTACAAGTTCCGCGTGTCCGCCGTGAACTCGGAGGGCGAGTCGGAACCGCTCACCTCCGAAGAGTCGATCGTCGCCAAGAATCCCTTCGACGAACCTGGTTAGAAGATTACTCATATAATAGTAAATAAGCAAGTCGTATTATTTACTGTCATAACCAGTAAATGACTTACTCATGAGTGCCTACTGTGAGCTAAGTTTCGAAGCCTACTAATACTTTCCGTATTAGATACGAAAAAGATAAAAAAATATGAAAATAGTAGTCATCATTCACTTATTTCGTATACAGGATTATTTTTTATGGATACAAAGTGACAGGTCACGTGACTGATGTTTGTATGAAAAATTGGTTTTCAATTTTAAGTTTTCGATCTATGTTCCTTGGGGAAAGCTGTTCAGTTTTATGCACCTGATTACCTCGTAGATTATACGCATTACGTAAAAAATAATCTATTTTTATTCCTAACATGAAGAATAATTAAGAATAAACGGTTTAACAATTAAAATTGGTTAATGTGATAATAAAACAAAATCTTTATACAATGCGAAGGAACAGTACCGCAGGTTTTAAAAATACCGAATGAACGCTTGTCGCAAAAATAACAATCTTATATTGAAGCGAAATTACAAACTGACATATTATCTCTGGTACAGGTGCTCCAGGAACGCCGTCCGTCACCGACTGGGACAAGGACCACGTGGACCTCAAGTGGAGCCCGCCGCGGGAAGATGGCGGCGCTCCCATCGAGGGCTACATCGTGGAGAAGAAGGACAAGTTCGGCAACTGGGAGAAGGCCGTGGAAGTGCCCGCGGATAAGACCACCTGCACTGTTCCTGACCTGATCGAGGGACAGACTTATGAGTTCAGGTTTGTATAAGTCAAGGCAGTTATGGTTGCTGAATGTCGCCGGAAGAATCTAAGAGTAATGGTATAGGGTACCTTCCTTAACGCCTTTGACCAGTACCCCGGAACAAATGCAATTATGTTCGTAAAACTTCCTTTCAGATACAGTTATATTTTGTACATCTTATAAGTTGTGTAATTTTACATCAACGTAATTTTTTTATTTTTTATAACACCCAGTATTTATTTAAAGACCTTCGTGGAAAATTGTTTCAGTATAATAAGTGTACACAAAGTAATTGTTATATTTTGCCATTTAATTCAACAGAGTACGTGCCGTAAACAAGGCTGGACCAGGTGAGCCAAGTGACAGCACTCACCCGATCGTCGCCAAGCCCAGGAACTTGGCGCCGAAGATCGACAGGACCAACCTCATCGATATCAAGATCAAGGTCGGACAGAAGTTCGGCTTTGATGTCAAGGTTAGTTACTCTACCATTTTTATTTATAAACTGTGGAACAGCTGTGACAACCATTACATACTGTTCAAAATAATCACTAAGTTGCGCATAACCAAACTAATGGAAAAAAGAAGAATATGTTTAGCCCTGAAGTGGGACGGTTAGGCTTAAAATAATGTGTCTTTAAGCGACTTTAGCCTCCGATTTTATCCTGTTGACTTTCTGAACGAGACAAATATGAGTTTTACATTTTACTCCTTATGTCCATAACTTTTAAGTTGAACTTTATATAATAACTTTCAAATTATATTCATGCTAACTCGGAACAAAACTACAGTAAGTAAACACTATAAAACTCTAATTTAAACAATTCAATGCACAGGAAAACTAATTTAAATATTTGATCCAGGTGTCTGGAGAACCGATGCCGGAAACCAAATGGTTCCTGGCTAAGAAGGAGGTGAAGTCTGGTGGTGACGTCAAAGTGCAGCACTCAGACTACAACACTAAGATCAACTGCAAGGCTGCGAGACGTGGTGACAGTGGTCGCTACACTATTACCGCTGAGAACAGCAACGGTAAAGATGTGGCTGAGGTCGAAGTTATTGTACTGGACGTGCCCAGCCCACCTGGAGGACCACTCAAGGTTTGTTTTTTATTTTTTCATTTTTCGTAGCAATTATTATCTCCCTGCCCTTTTCCCAATCCCTTTTCACTCCTTTCTTCCACATAGCATATTATTATTTCACAAAATCAAAAATATATTTTCTAAGTAATTCTAAGTATAATAGTCTATGTATCTTACTTCCATCATGAACCAGAATATAATAAAAGAAACGTACCTAAACAATATTTTAAAGAGGTGTAGTTAAAAACACAATTTGTTTAAAAAAAATCTTCAAAAGTTTATAATCTGTATATTCTTAGGACTCATAAGTATTAACTTCCTCTAAAATCACATTTACACTTCTTTTTACAACAAAAAACTTTCGTAATACTTTCCTCAAAACCACACTTTTCATCAATATTTTTTTCCACAGGTGTCAGACGTCCACGCCAACGGCGCCAAGCTGTCGTGGAACCCTCCGTCCGACGACGGCGGCCAGCCCATCGAGAAGTACGTGGTGGAGCGCATGGACGAGGCCACCGGCCGCTGGGTCACCGCCGGAGAGACCGACGGACCCAAGACCAACCTCGCCATCGACGGCCTGCAGCCCGGACACAAGTACAAGTTCAGAGTCCGAGCTGTTAATAGGTCTGTATCTAAGATTATTTATTTTTTGAAGATTGAAACACCATGTTTTATCTTTTTAAACCCTATGGATGAAAATTTATGTTACATTTAAGTCCATCCGAAATTGATGTATACAAATAATCAAACACAACCTCAACTTACATGCTTATGCGAATCTACTACATGTATAAAATAAATCAATCAATTATTGTTTTAATCTACAGGCAAGGAAAATCTGAACCGCTTACCACACCGCACGCTACTGAAGCCAAGAATCCGTTCGACGTCGCCGGCAAGCCTGGCACGCCAAAGATCAAGGACTTCGACCGAGACTTTGTCGAGCTCGAATGGACCCGACCACAGACCGACGGTGGAGCACCCATCACCGGCTACGTCATCGAGAAGAAAGACAGATTCGCTCCCGACTGGGAAGAATGCGCACAGATCGAAGGTGACGTCACAACTGGCAAGGTCCCCGACCTCATCGAAGGAAACACGTACGAGTTCCGCGTCCGTGCTGTCAACAAAGCTGGCAAGGGCGAACCCAGTGATGGCACCGCCCCACATCTCGCCCGCCCGAAGAACCTTGCACCTAAGATCGACAGGAACTTTATGTTCGACATTAAGATCAAGGTCGGACAGAACTTTGAACTTGACGTGCCGGTCGCTGGTGAACCTACTCCTACCAAGGAATGGTTCAACGGTGATAACCTTGTAATGAACACAGACAGGATTAAGATCGTTAACGACACACACAACACGAAGATTCGTGTTATTGATGCCAAGAGGGCTGACACTGGTGTGTACACGCTCAAAGCGAGGAACATCAATGGCACGGACTCTGCCACAGTTAAGATTACCGTCATGGATGTACCAACGCCGCCTGAAGGTCCTCTGCGTGCTGACGATATCACCAAGTCTGGCTGCACTCTACGCTGGAGGCCACCTAAAGATGATGGTGGGTGTGAAATCTCACACTACGTCGTTGAGAAAATGGACCAAGAGAACATGCGCTGGATCCCAGCAGGTGAGGTACAGTCCTGTAGTATCAGGATCGACCACCTCATCGAAGGCCATGACTACAACTTTAGAGTTCGCGCCGTCAACAAACACGGCGAGTCTCAACCTCTGGTTGGACAAGAACCAATTACTGCAAAGGATCCTTACGGTACCCCAGACAAACCAGGAACACCTGTTGTCAAGGATTGGGACAAGGACCACATGGACCTCGAATGGGTTCCGCCAAAGAAGGACGGCGGATCTCCGATTACCGGCTACGTCATCGAGGCTAAGAAGAAATACGGACCATGGGAGGTCGCTGCGACCGTACCTGGCAACAAGACCACAGCTACTGTGCCCAACCTACAAGAAGGTGAAGAGTACGAGTTCAGGGTTATCGCAGTTAACAAAGCCGGAAACGGTGAACCTAGCGATGCTTCTACTCCACAAGTGGCTAAGGCCAGGTTCTGCGCGCCACACTTCGACAAAATGCTGCTCGCAGACAAAACTGTCAAGGCTGGCCAGAGGATCCAATACGAGATCCCGATTGAAGCTTCACCTAAGCCGACAGTCGAATGGCAGATCAACGGCAAAGTGGTTCATCCTTCAGACAGGATTGACATCCAGATATTGCACAACAGGGTCATTCTAGACATTCCATTCTCCGTCCGCGCTGATGGAGGCGTTTACAAGCTGACCTTGAAGAACGATCTTGGAGTTTGCTCCGCTGCAGCTCAAGTCACCGTTCTTGACAAACCATCGAGGCCCGAGAAGCCTCTGGTCGTATCTGATGTTACTAAGGAATCATGCTCACTCACATGGAAGGTACCTCTGGATGACGGTGGTTCACCGATCTTGCACTACGTCATTGAAAAGATGGATCTGTCTCGTGGTACATGGTCCGATGCTGGCATGAGCACATTCTTGTCTCACCAAATAACGAGGTTGATCCACATGAAAGAATACCTGTTCAGAGTCAGTGCTGTCAACGCTATCGGACAGTCTGAACCTCTTGAGTTAGACCGTGCTATTGTAGCTAAGAACGAGTTCGATGAGCCTTCCGCTCCTGGCAAACCTAAGGCCACTGACTGGAGCAAGAGCCATGTTGACCTCGAATGGGAGAAGCCTAAATCTGATGGTGGTTCGCCTATCACTGGCTACATCATTCAGAAGAAGGAGAAGGGCAGCCCATACTGGGTGAACGCCGTCCACGTACCTCCTAGCAAGAACAAGGCTACTGTACCTGATCTTACCGAAGGCCAGGACTACGAGTTCCGCGTTATTGCGGTCAACCAGGCTGGACAATCTGAGCCCAGTGAGCCTTCTGACATCATCACTGCTAAGGACAGATTTGTTGCTCCTAAGATTCTCACACCTCTTAAAGAAATCCGCATTAAGGCTGGACTTATCTTCCACTGCGACATTGATTTCATTGGCGAACCTATTCCCGAAGTTACATGGACCTGCGATGGCAAACCAGTTGTTGCAAATGAGAGGACAACAGTAACATCTGTTGGACACCACACTATTGTTCACACAGTGAACTGCAAGCGCTCTGATGCAGGCAAGTACAACCTGAAACTGAAGAACGATTCTGGTACCGATGAAGGAAGCTTCGAGGTCATCGTTCTCGATGTACCCGCTCCACCAGAACCTCCATTTGTCTACGAGGAAATTACAGCGCAATCTGTCACATTGTCATGGAAACCACCTAAAGACAACGGTGGTAGCGAGCTTACTGCTTACGTCATTGAGAAGCGCGACTTAACACACGGTGGTGGATGGGTACCCGCTGTCACCTACATTAACCCGAAATTCAACCACGCAACTGTACCTCGTTTGTCTGAAGGCACGAAATATGAATTCAGAGTGTTCGCTGAGAACCTTCAAGGACGCTCCGAGCCTCTTGTCATAGACAAGCCGATTATTGCTAAGAACCAATACACAGTACCTGGCAAGCCTGGCAAACCAGAGCTGGTATCTGCAGACAAGGATCACATTAACATCAGATGGTCTTCACCAATCTCGAACGGAGGATCTAACATCCTTGGTTACGACGTTGAGAGGAGAGACAAGGCTACTGGCCGCTGGATCAAGATGAACAAAGAACCAGTCAGGCTCAACGAGTACAATGACGACAGGGTACAGGAAGGTCACCAGTATGAATACAGAGTGTCGGCTGTTAACGCCGCCGGCCCTGGACAGCCTTCTGACGAATCTAATGTATTTATTGCCAAGCCAATGAAGGAAAGCCCGAAACTGAGGTTAGACCACCTCATTGGCAAGAAGATCAAGGTCCGCGCTGGCGAGCCTATCAATATCAACATTCCAATCAGCGGTGCGCCCACACCGACCATCTCATGGAAAAAGGGATCCGTCCCTCTTGTACCATCACACAGACTGTCTGCTGAGACCAAGAATGACGAGACTAAACTCAGTATTGAAAAGTCCGTCCGCGAGGATGCTGGAAAATACACAATCACAGCTTCCAACGCACATGGCACAGATTCCGCTGACATTGAAGTCATTGTGGTTGACAAACCTGGAGTACCTAAAGGACCTCTTCTATGCCAGCCAGTTACACACGACGCTGTCAGCCTATCATGGCAGCCACCTACTGATGATGGTGGTAGCGAGATCACTGGCTACGTCGTCGAAGTTGCTGAGTTCGGAGTCAACGACTGGCGCACAGTCGCTGGCTTCTGTCCTAAATGCTCGTTCACTGTTAAGAACTTGACAGAAGGCAAGAAATACATCTTCAGAGTACGTGCAGAAAACTTGTACGGAGTATCAGACCCACTGGAAAGCAAGCCAATCCTGGCGAAGTCGCCATTCGATCCGCCAGATGCACCAGACACGCCGAAGATTGCTGGTTACAGCTCAAACAGCTGCTCTCTGGAATGGGAACCACCTGCAAATTGCGGTGGCAAACCCATCACTGGATATTACGTCGAGAAGAGAGAACGTGGTGGTGACTGGGTCAGGGTTAACAACTACCCAACACCAAACACATGCTACACTGTATCTGACTTACGAGAGGGTAACCGCTATGAGTTCCGCGTCATCGCCGTCAACGAGGCCGGACCTGGTAAACCCAGCAAGCCTACTGAACCGATTACAGCCCAGACACAGCGCCTCAAACCAAGCCCGCCGGAAGCGCCCAAACCAGACAGAGTCACCAAGGACTCGGTTACATTGTCCTGGAGGCCACCCAAGAGCGACGGTGGAGCTAAGATCAAGGGTTACATTGTCCAACAGAAGGGCAAGGGCGACAAGGACTGGAAGGATGTCAATGATGTACCGATTCCAAGCCTCGTGCACACTATACCTAACCTCAAGGAAGGAGCTGAATACCAGTTCAGGGTCATTGCTGTTAATGACGTCGGAAGATCAGACCCGAGCAAGCCAACCACGGACATTACCATCGCCGAACAGCCGAACAAACCATGCATGGACCTTGGTGGAGTCAGAGACATTACTGTACGTGCTGGAGAAGACTTCTCCATTCACGTGCCGTACACTGGCTTCCCGCAACCTACTGCTCAATGGTTCGCTGATGACAACCTTCTTGATGTTGAAGGCGATTCTAGAATATTCCAGAAGATCACACCCGAATCTGCTTCGCTTGTCGTCAAGAATGCTAAGAGATCAGATGCTGGTCAATACCGTCTGCAACTCCGTAACCCATCTGGTTACGACACAGCTACGATCAATGTCCGTGTTCTGGACAGGCCCGCTAAACCAGAGAACCTGCGCGCCGACGAATTCGAAGGTGAAGCTCTCACACTTTACTGGAACCCGCCCAAAGACAATGGAGGCGGTGAAATCACGAACTACGTCGTTGAGAAACGGGAAGGCCGCACCGCTAACTGGACCAAGGTATCTGGCTACGTCACCACTCCGTTCTTACGCGTGAAGAACTTGACTGTAGGTAGGGACTACGAGTTCAGGGTGATGGCTGAGAACCAGTATGGTCAGTCCGACCCAGCTCAGACCACTGAGCCGATTAAGGCTAGACATCCGTTCGACCCGCCAGGCGCGCCTGGAGCTCCTCGCTCCGTGGAGACTACAGAATCATCCATCACAATTACTTGGACGAAGCCGCGCCACGACGGTGGATCACCAATCACAGGCTACATCGTCGAAAAGCGTCTTATCACTGAAGACAAATGGACGAAGGCATCTCACGCACACATTCCTGACACTACATACAAAGTGACTGGTTTGATTGAGAACCACGAATACGAGTTCCGCGTATCAGCTGTCAACGCTGCTGGTCAGGGACCATGGTCGGCCAGCTCTGACGCTATCAGGGCTTGCGCGCCTCCCAACTCGCCGAAGATCACGAGCGATCTCAGCCTCAGGGACATCACTGTTATTGCTGGAGAGGAGATCAAGATCACTGTACCGTTTACTGGCAACCCAAGGCCAAAGGTGAGAATTGCCAATTTCTTATTTCATGTTTATTTAGGCCTCATAAAAAACATCACTAGAAAAACCTTTTCACATTATGATCTACACATTATTTATTCATTCCTAAAGACAGCTTAAAATTTTGTATGTATTGTTAATCAAAGAAATTAGAAGTAGTAGTTAAATTCAAGTACAAAATTCAGAAGTCCGTCTAAAACGTACTAAATTCTACCAGGTATCGTGGATGGTGAATAACGAAGAGGTATTCCCCGACCATCGCATCCGTTTCGTGACATCCGACGTTAACACGGTGTTCCACAACTCGCCTGCCAAGAGATCCGACACTGGATCCTACACTATACAGCTGGTTAACAGCGAAGGATCCGACAGCGCTACTTGCAGGGTAAATATTATTATAATTTATATTATGATTTGTTTTATATGTAGCTTCATTTAGTGTTGAACATATTATTATCAAGTGAAAACTGACACAAGGTTTCGAGACTAAGATTAATTGATGAGATATAACTTACAGCAAGACTATACGATTTCATAATCATTTCTGGACTATTAAGGGATCAATATATACTTAACCTATTAGACCGATATTTTGGTTTTTTTTATCGTTTTATAGAGTTGTACGTGTTGTGTAAGGTGTGTATTAAACACAAAAATTATAAGAACTTATATAATCAATATATCAGTTAAGCCCACTATTTTGTCGAGTAACTATATCATCACTGAATACCATTTGGAAAATAATATCTTCAAAAGTATAATAACCCTTCAATAACCCCAACTATTTGTCCATAGGTACTAGTAGTCGACAGGCCATCACCGCCGGTCGGACCCCTAGACGTGTCTGACATCACGCCTGACACCTGCACGTTGTCATGGAAACTGCCGCTCGACGACGGTGGCTCCCCCATCACCAACTACGTGGTGGAGAAGATGGATAACAGCGGTGTATGTATCTTTAATATTTTTTAGTAAAAAATTAGAACATTTCAGATTTTGAAGTGTGAATAAAACCAAAAACGAACTTAAAAATATATTTTTTTAATGAATAGTATTCGATAAAAATAACTTTTCGACTCGAATAAAGTCGAAATTTACTTATATTTTACTTTTGTTTAGGTATGGTCAAAGATCTCATCATTCGTCCGCAACTGCCACTACAATGTCATGGGCTTGGAACCGAACCGCAAATACTGGTTCAGAGTACGTGCTGAGAACCAGTACGGAGTATCTGAGCCATTGACGCTGGATGATGCCATTACTGCTAAGGTGTGTATTGAATTTCGCAAAATAGTAGGGTAGTTATGCAAATCAAGATTAAAAATATATCTTTCTATGTATAAGAACCTTTTTTAAAACTATAATAAAGATATATCTCGTCCGTCACCGGTGACTGACAAAATGTGTATTTGACTTTGTATTGTGTCTATTGACTCCAGCAGTCAGTGCAAGTAATAACCTTAAGAGTCAATTAAATCTCAATGCTTCTAGCACAATCTAGGCGTTCAACTTCACAACCATTTTTAAACCATGTTCTGAGCTATTGCTATTTTGACTGCACAGATAGTCGAGTGGTATAGGTCACCACGCTAATTACTACTGTGCGCGACGTGCTGCGTGTTCGATTCCCGCATGGGACAAGCATTTGTGTGATTGTTTCAAGTCTAGGTGTTCTTTGTGCATGTGATTTGAATGTTTGTGAAACTCCCGCGACACAAGGAGTAAATTCCATAGTGCGGGCGTCGTTTAAAAAAAATTGCTTTTTTTGGCAATCGTCTTAAGTTGGCCGTCCACTGCTGGTTGTAATATCCCTATTCCGCAGATTTTTTGACTTCCTGGATATCTATCCAGTGTATCCAGGAATCGTGTTGATTGATAGATGTTAATGTGTCTTGTGAAAATTGGTTTACACTTACCGATACGAGGAATATCCAGCTCAGAACTTTTTCGCGTGCTTAAAAAAGGACCGATCAAATTTGTGCAGTTAACAGCCGACCTCTGGTAGTAGAGACCCACCCTAAGAAGAACATACGAGACCGTTAGGATTAATACAATGTCTTGTCTCTTAGTTCCCATTCACAATCCCGGACGCTCCGGGCGCGCCGCGCGTGCTGGAGTGGGACGGGTCCAGCGCCAGCGTGACGTGGGACCGGCCGCGCTCCGACGGCGGCGCGCGCATCCAGGGCTACAAGCTGGAGTACCGCGACGTGCAGGACGGCGTCTGGAACAGTGCCGACTACCTCGTCAAGGACTGCAATTACCAGGTCAGGATAATATCTTTGCTCTAGAGAGTTGCTTAGCCCGAGCAGATAGCTCGGGCGGCGGACAAGACAATAGAGACTACAAGCTAGAATTCGGAAATGTATAGGGAGGATTTCGATGTTTTGTAGAGTTAATATATTTAAGTCCATACAGGAGACAATGATTTAGGTAGACGATGTTCAAATTTAATTTGTCAACTAAGTTCACCCTTAGTTATAAAATTTGCATGCAAATTAAATTTTACAAAATGTATGATTCGTGTTACTACTATTCAATCTATTGTACCACATTTTCTGGCAAATAAAGATATTTGATTTAACTCCAGGAGGTGTGTTATGTAATAACTTTATCTCCATAGCTCCTGTGATAGACCGGAGCTACCATGGTATTTAGACATCATAAAACTATTTCGGTCATGATGGGCAAGAATGTAATGTAACTACTATTTATGTAGCTTACAGTTTACTTACATTCATGTCTCGCGATCATCCGTCTAGTTTTTCGAACCAGTAGAAGTACTTTATCATGATTCCGAGTGGGCTATATAATTAATTTTGAATCTCTCTATTAAGTCGTGTTCTATTGGCAGATAATTCTGAATTATGAATTCGCCTCACACAAAATAAGTATCTATGTATAATTTTTCAAAAATATACACTTGCACATTTATCATATTTATTATATATTCATCATTCTAGGCTTACAACTTAGAGCCGGGCCACGAGTACGAGTTCCGCGTGCGCGCCAAGAATGCGGCGGGCTGGAGCAAGTACTCGGGCAGCTCGCAGCGCTTCAAGGTGCGCGCGCGCAGCAGCCCGCCCGCGCCGCCGCGCGCGCCGCGCGTGCTGCGCGTGGGCAAGAACTACGTCGACCTGGCCTGGGACCCGCCCGCGCACGACGGAGGTAGGCAACACTTATAGCGATAATCAATACCCATTGCCAGCAAACTTAATATATGGGTATATGATTAAGATCTGACACAACTTGTCAAAATATAATCACATAATTTAAAATTCAAATCTTGGCTTACATTATGGTTCGTTGCTATTGATTTGGCTTTACTGCTAAACACTTACACAAAATACCAACTTAACTATCAATTTATACTAGCTGAATTAACCGATTGTCAATAAGGTCGCCAAAAGCAATCGAATATTGATTCGTTCAGATGTTGCACACGTTACCCTTAAGACGTGCTACTATATTAGGGATGATTTATTGTTCACTCAAAGATTTTAATAATGAGCTGTATATATAACAAAACATTTCTTTCCAATCCTTCTCAGTAGCAATGAGTCGTGGATGTTTCGAAAATACCTGAAAAGGTCTACTTGAAATATTTAGTTTTTATTTTTTTTTATTTTTGATATATGCAAAAATATTTTAATCTTGTTCATTGAGTAACCTTCCGATCTACGAAAAAAGTGTCTAGGATTTTTTTTTCTTAATTAAAAATTAACTTACACCCTCGTCTTCACCCCAGGTTCTCGCGTAACTGGCTACATAATCGAGCGACGTGACGTTGGCAGCTCAGTATGGATAAAGTGCAACGACTACAACGTACAGGACACAACCTTCACCGCCCTCAACCTGAACGAGAAGGCGGACTACGAGTTCAGGATTGTTGCAGTCAACGCTGCTGGTTAGTAACTCTTTCTAAGTTATATTAAACCCCGATATACCGTCTAACTTAAGTACCTTCAAGAGTGACCGACATATTTATTAAAGCCACTGAGAGAAAGTACTTCAAATACTGGAGAAAGCAATTCATGCTTAAGGGAAATATTCTTTTATTTTTAAATGAAATAAACTGCGTTCATAGATTTTTTTTAAATACGTATTGTCATCACCAGGAAATCGAACGGGCTAATATGCGAAAAATTTACTTTTATGGCAACAATCGACAGGGAGGATATGACAAACATGATTAATTAAATGAAAGGAAATCCTTTCATCATAAATTAAAAAGTCAACTATATTTATTTTAGAAATAAACATCAATTATTAATTTTTTTGCACAAAATGCAATTTTGTCCTTATTCAAATTCAAATTATTTATTATGTTATTAAGATATGCAAAATCACTTTATACGTATTATTTTTTTTGTTGCGCTCACTGAAGTCTCCATTTCCTAACTGACTGCCCTGAAAAGAAATGTCTGATTTAAAATCTTCTCACTCATTCATCTAAATATAAAATCTATTATTACAGGCAAATCGGAACCGTCAAGCTGCACCACTCCGGTCCGCACTGGCGAGGAGTTAGGCGGAACCAAGCCGGAATGGGTGAAGCAGTTACCAGTGACGTTGTACGCTCCACTCGGCCGGCCATACACGTTGGAGTGTGTAGCCAGTGGCAACCCAGTGCCGACCGGACGCTGGCTGAAGAACGGCAGAGAAGTCGTACTTGGTACCAGGTATATAGCAAGTTATATATTTAGTCTTTATTGATTTCAGACTGCCTCGTTAGTCCAGTGGTCGCAAGAGCGACTGCCGTGTTCGACGTCTCTGGTTCGAATCCCGGGTCGGTCGTAATATAGTAGTAGGTTTTCTGTTTAGAAATACTCTGTAAGGCATGGAGTGAAGGTATAAAATATTTTACGATGCGTATCACTCACTAAACAATTCAAAACTTATCTTGTATGAACGTTAAAATTAAGATCCTAAGACCCGTCGACTCTCTCTGGTCGTGTCGGTCTACCGTCTCATCAGAATATGAGGGTGAAGGAATAGAGTGTGCAACTGTGATAGCGCACACACTGGTGCACTAAAGATGTGTCCCTCGCAGCATCTCTGAGGGAATCTCGTTGAAGGAAGCTACTGTGACCGAAATTCGGTCAGGGGGACACTTACTTATAATTGAGAGGATAATTCAGAACTTTTTGTTATTTTCCCTCTTTACATACACCGCCTATTATAAAGCTAGCTTCTATAATAACACAAAACTTACAGATTCATCTCGGAGTCCCGAGAGGGTACGCTGCGGCTGAACATCACAGCGGCCACCGAAGCCGACGAGGGTGACTACACGTGCGAAGCTGTCAACAACATCGGCTTCATCTACTGCACTGGACATCTTAAGATCGGAAGTAAGTTCAGCCTATTTGTAATTGTAACACAAGCGGCGGTAGCCAAATGACTAGGATGTCGGACTTGCGATCATGTGGTGCCGATTCGAATCCCACCCGTTGTAAACAAATAATAATATACAGCAAGCGATGTTTGTTACAACACTTATAACTAAAGAATGGGTGGATCCATTTTCAGGATCCATGATTAAAATTAGTTAGAGTCCCGAATAGATGAATAAATTCCATTGTTCATTATATAAATTGAAATTTTGAAAATTAATGTTTACAGGAACGCGGTTAAAATCCGTGGAATACCGCTAGTGCGTAATTAATAACTTTTAACATAAATAAGTTAAATTCAATAGTAATAATACATATCATCTTCCAGACCCACCCCGCATCACCCGGCTGCCGGGCGACCTGCACCTGCCGGAGCACGACAACACGAAGATCAAGATCCTGTACACCGGCGACCAGCCCGCTGACGTGCAGCTCACCAAGGACGGACACAAGCTGTCCGAGTCCGCGCACTTCAAGTACACCGTCTTCGATGATTACATCCTTATATTTATTAAGGATATCTCCAAGGATGATATGGGTGAGTGGATTTTTTACTTTAGGTCATTAAAAATGTTTATATAGATATATACGGATTGTAATTTTTAAAGCCACAAGTTGTTAAAGTACTCTAAAGACTGGTGATAGCAAATTATTTTTTATCATATCTTTTCTATTTGTTTTTTTATTTCTCAATATTGGAGATAGCAAAATAAGATTTTCTTCCTTTCCGTTTTTGATTTTAAAGAGAAATAAAACTGCATTCATTGATTTTTGAAAATACACTTGGCCGACCCGGGAATTGAAAGGGTTGAAATTTTAAAAAAATACATTTCTGGGTGACAGTATAAAATTCCACCCTGTAGGTATATTTGAATACGAAAACTTGTTAGATTACGATGACAAAAATATTGTTTAAGTTTTTACATATTTATAATCTTATTTCACAGGCATTTACAAGATCTCAATCAAGAACAACTCCGGCGAGACGTCCGACACGTTCTCAGTCACAGTCACCGGCCTCCCCGGCCCCCCGCAAGGCCCGCTCGAGACCTCCGACATCTCCCGCCACTCCTGCACCCTCGCCTGGAAGCCTCCCACTTACGATGGAGGGCTACCAGTCACTCACTACGTTATTGAGAGGAATGATATCTCTGGCACTGCCTGGATAACTATAGCCTCCTCTGTTAGGGATACTAAGTTTACGGTGCAAGGGCTAACGGAGGGACAGGAGTACAACTTTAGGATACATGCTGCCAATGAGAATGGTACCGGACCAGCACTTGAGGGCGCTAGCCCGATTAAGGTGAGAATTTTCATCCTTTGTTATTACTTATGCAGATTTTTGTTACACAGTGGTTTATAAATAAAAATAGAGTACAAAATGCTCGTAAAATCTTATATTTGGGCTTCTTTTTAACGGACTTATTTTTAATAATGAGTGGGCCTCAAAGATGAATCGATCGAAAGAATTAACCAGATAATAATATAACTTAGAATGAACTTTACCGGTGAAGGAAAACATCGTGAGGAAACTTGGATTTTAATTTCAATTCTGTATTTTTGTCTGGATTTCAATTCTTGAACTTCAAAAATCTGGATCAGGTTAAGCGTGGTGATCGATGATAATTCCTTTTCTATATGTATGAGAAGAAGCCTGTGCTCAACTTTGGGACATTTAAATAACTATTTATATAACTCTCAGAAGTATAATTTACGTAAAGACATAACTTCAATAATTTTAGTGCCTATTACATCATCAATTTGTTCTTGACCCTAATTTTCCATAATTTGACGGAAATCATTTATACTAATTATGTTCGTATATTTCTAGGCCAAGGCACCTTACGACCCACCATCAGCTCCTGGCATCCCCAAGATCCTGGAGATCGGAGGCGACTTCGTTCACCTGGAATGGGACAAGCCTGAGAGCGACGGTGGAGCCAGGATTCAAGGTACGGTACCAATTGAACTTGGATGGATATAGAGGAAGGGGACAACCAAAGAAACGATGGATGGATTGTGTGAAAGATGATATGGCTAGAAAGGAGGTTCCTTGTGTGATGACGTCAGATAGAGAAGTATGGAGGAAGGCATGCTGCACCGACCATAAATGTAATTGGGATAAGGGCAGGAGGATGACAATGTGTGTGTGAGTGTGTTTGGTTTAAATAAAAAAGAAAGAAATTATGGATATGTATTCAAAATGAACGATGGTTGAACTGATTAAGTATTCAATGATTGATTAATATATTCACATTAATATAAATGTTCAAAAAATAAGAAAGAAATGTCGCGCGTAACTGATAGTCGCATTAATAGTCTTTTGAAAATGAATTAAGGAAAGAAAAACGTGTCTAAACCACCAATCCCTTGCAGGCTACTGGGTAGACAAGCGCGAAGTAGGCAGCAGCGCGTGGCAGCGCGTCAACCCGACGCTGTGCCTGGCGACGCAGTGGAACTGCTCCAACCTCATCGAGGGCCGCCAGTACGAGTTCCGCGTCACCGCGCAGAACGAGGCCGGAGTGTCGCCGCCCAGCACCGCCAGCCAACAGGTCAAGGTCGTCGATCCTAAAGGTAAGGAAAACTTTAAAAATACAAAAGGTGCCAGTTCGAAACTTGATTGTTTTATGAAATATATATGAAAATAGGCTGAAGTCAATAAACTTAAATATACCAAATTATCACATTTCTATTAA
Source organism: Plusia festucae (assembly GCA_950381575.1). Lineage (NCBI taxonomy): Eukaryota > Metazoa > Arthropoda > Insecta > Lepidoptera > Noctuidae > Plusia > Plusia festucae. The sequence continues at coordinate 3,847,176 of OX494456.1, read as the reverse complement.
AGGAATACTGGTTTCATATATTAATGTTTTTTTCACTATCTTAGGCATTCCTTTTTCTTTTAATAATAAAAAAAAATATATAGTAATTTCATTCATAACCAGCCAACTGACAACTTAAACAAAATAAAGCTCAACTAATGAACAAACATACAGTTATCGTATATTTAAATATATATTTAAATATAGATTTACAGATCTACTCTTAATAGCGAACTCACTTATTGTACATCTGAACTTCAAATAAATAACTTAAAACACTAATGACCAAATGGCTACACATTGACGCCAAATATTGTGCGATTTATTTAAATTTTTATTACTAAAACCTTTTAACATAATATATGTGATCCACTACATATCGAAATCATTCTACAGCGGCAACACCGCCTGAGATCGTGAAACCTCTGAAGAATGCCAACTGCATCCAGTACCACAACGCTAAGTTCCAGTGCACCATCACTGGATTACCGAAGCCTACCATCACGTGGTACAAGGGTAAGTAACTCAGTTTAATACCATATCTGAAGCAGCCTAATGATTAGGGTGTCGGATTGCGGTGCTTGCGGGTTCGAATCCCACCCATTAAACTACCAACGTGAACCCACTCGTAACAGGGTACTAGTATGTGCAAACAACAATGCTAATCAGTTTTTTTTTAATATGAAAACAATATTGTAATACTTTGCTATTTTATGAAAAATAAAAATATGTTTTAGATTTTTTTTCTAAGTTGCCAAAACCCTCCTGATTTCTTAATTACATTCTAGAAGTATAATATTGGATGGGCCTGTAATTGTTCTAGTGGTTAGTGACTTTGACTGCTAAGCCGGAAGTCGTGGGTTCGATTCTCACTCAGGACAATTTTTTTGTGATTATGAGCACGATCATTTGTTCTGTGTCTGGGTGTAATTTATCTATAACATGTACGTATTTATAAATATGTTTGTTTTTAAGCTGTCTGGTTGCCATAGTACAGGCTCTGCCTAGTTTGGGATCAGATGGCCGTGTGTAAGTTGTTCCAACATTATTATGAATACTTGTTGCGTAGGTGCTCGTGAGATAACGAACGGTCCCCGGCACCGCATCTGGAGCGAGGGCGACAACCACTTCCTGACGGTCATGGACGTGTTCGGCGAGGACGCCGACGAGTACGTCTGCCGCGCCGTCAACCGCGCCGGCGTCAAGAGCACCCGCGCTGAACTGCTTATCATGAGTAAGTTATTCAGTACATTCAATCAACTCATTGTGCAGACTAATAAAGCTGGAAAAGTCCAGAAGATAATATGATGCTTTAAAGAACAATTTCTTATATGTCTCGTATTATTGATGCTGGTGACTGTATACACCCGACGTCGGAACTACCCCGAGTCATATTTTGGATTTATCTAAAAATATTTTGCAATTAATATTCATTTTAATTAACGTTAATTTAAAACTGGACATAGTGAAAGTCCAACCAGACAGCAAGGCTGAAGTTTAAAAAAATATATAAAAGTACGTAGCAACGCGAAATTATTTAACTAAGACAAAAACTTACCTAAGCGAGCATTTCTTACAAATTTGAATTTCTATTAAGCCGACAGACAACCCCCAGAAGTGGATAGAAACCACAAGAAAAAGAAGGAAGAAATCATCTATTTTTACAACTAATACATTTAATTTTTACCAACAGCCGCACCGAAATTGAACGTGCCTCCTCGTTTCCGAGTGACGGCATACTTCGACAAGGGCGAGAATGTTGTCATCAAGATTCCGTTCACCGGCCACCCAGTGCCGAAGATCACGTGGGTGAGGGAAGGCGAGACTATCGAGTCTGGTCTGCACTACCACGTCGAGAGGAAAGGTAATAAACACTTATATGATAAGCTACATGTTGGTAGAACACAAGTCTTTGAAATGAATAGTGGACACAATTTCCACGTAATTTCGTTGCTGGTTCCAAGATAGTTAATGGTTTCCTTAGGCACATCGAGTTTAACTATCACGGTTATATTCCTACAGGAGTTGCAATGCAGGGCACGTGTGACGGGCTTGTCCGAAGTCCACGAAGTCATATCTATTATATAATTATAATTCCAGTGTCACGATGTTTGTCCGGGATGAACTCCGAAATATAAAAAACTTTGAGAGGTGTCAAGGGACACCCGGATGGAACGAAGTTCCTTTCGATTAATTAGTGAAGGAATTGTAATAATTTTTTTTTTTTTAATAATATTAAAATTTTTAGGTAATAAGACAGACAGACAGAGAAACATGCGCACGCCGCACAGTTACAATAGCTTACTATAGCAAAAAGTGTCGTGACAACTTTTCGTAAGATTTTTTTCAGTCTAGTCCCCTTTCACAACCGCGATAAGGAACTTCGTTCCAAAAAAAATTTAGACCGCGGGTGGAGCAGCGGGAAACAGCTAGTTCTCTATATAAATGATTTATTTCCATATAACATTTGTCTTACTCAATAAAAAATTATCTTTCAGAACGTCACGCGATCTTAACGATCCGCGATGCCAGCAAACTCGACTCCGGTCCATACAGGATCACGGCTGAGAACGAACTCGGACAGGACTCCGCTACCATCAACATTGAGATCAGCGGTAAGCATAACTATAACTTTCCAACAAATGTGGCTGTTCAAGGCCTTATAAGAATAAAGAAATTGTACATAGAAAGCAAATAATTTGCAGAAAATGTATTGAGAGCCAAGGGTCAGTTGACTGCACGGATGGTCGAGTGGTATAGGTCACCACGCTAATTACCACTGTGCGCGACGTGCTGCGGGTTCGATCCCCGCATGGGACAAGCATTTGTGTGATCCATTGTGAAACCCCCTAGTCCGGGAGGTAGCGTTGTAAAAGCAAAAGTCATAGTAAGCCGGCTGATATTAACATCGATAGTTGATCTTATATGACTAACAAGTGAACCGACCGTCAGCTGCTCAAGTAGCGGTGGGTGCGGGTGTGGGAGGCTGCGAAAGAGGTAAAAAAATAATAATACTTAAGTAATAGTACGCTTGCTGAAACTTTTTTCATAAATAATTGACGTCATACTGAGCACGAAAAAAATCGTCAGCTGCATCGTAGAGGGGGGATTATGCGTCAGCTGCTCGCATGAAGTTGTAAAAAAAAACCTGAAATAAAGTCATATTACGCCGGATGAAATTTACCTACGTGATTCTTCTAAATATTGCGAGTACGAAAACAACAATCAGCTGCTTGTGTAGCGGTGGGAAAACCGTCAGCTGACCCAGTCGAGATTTAAAATTTCGGAGCATTGCTATTATGCTGTTTCCTTTTGAACACATATTTCGAGATAGATTCTGGCCTTGCTCGAACCCATAACACGACCTTCGGGTTCCCAAGCCTCTCCCCCTAAAATTTCAAAGCAGCATCTGCCTGTCCGTCTGGATTTTTGTCGTACACAATCATTTTCGGTTCTCCTTGTCGGTCGAACGGACGCAAGTCCAAATACCTAATATGTCGGCAATTCAACCGTTTTGTGTGTTCTGTGGCAAAAAAAGAGAAATGAATACTTTTTTTTCCGAAAAAACAATAAAAAAATGTGCTCCCATATTGGAGATTCGACAGAAAAATAATCTGTCTCTGAAAAGTGCTAAAGTGCCACTACGTGAACTACACCAGCATTTACTGCGCACTTCGTTCATAGCGCACCTTTGGAGCCATGCTCACCTTCGAGACCCTTCTCAGTTATCTCTCACGGACTGGTGATAGGAAGAACAACAAGAGAAATATGTTTTCAAATGGTTGGAGGGAGATCAAGTACCCCCATCAGTCACCAGTATAACGGATAGCAGCGAAAATAGTGGCGATATGGAATTTTTATCGGTGGCACTTTCTCTGAGCTTGAATATTTCGGGTAGCCTAATTTTTATGATTAACATGCTCATTTCCAGATGATGGTGAAGAGAATCGAGCTCAAGAACAGCCCCCCTAGCCAAGTGACATTTCTACAAGCGATAACTCTGATAGAATCGCTCAAATGTATTGAAGTGACAAGTCTGAGTCACGTGACTCATCGAAATCAAATGTAATTTCAATACATTTAATGTCATTTAAGCGATTTCCATCATCGTTAACGCTAATGGAAATGTCACTTGGCTAGAGGGGCAGGATCAAGATGAAGAGAACGATTTCCTGCAGGACAGTTCAGATGATGATTTATCAGTGAATGATTCCGATAACGATACCATCGACAACGAATAACTTCTCTAAATTTCAAGTTCTCTATACTAATTTGGATTTTTTAATTTTATATCGCCCTTCATTTTATTTTGTGTAAATTTTATTTTACAATTATATGATATCATATTTCATGGATATCATTCATCTTCGATATCATTTAATATTATCCATTTTGTTGAAAAAAAAAATAAGGCAAAAATATATCATGAAAAATTCTGTGCATTGCTCGAATAATCTGCACCTTTACTGCGTCAGCTGACGATCTTTCCACCGCTATACACGCAACTGATTGTTGTTTTCGTACTTTTGATTATTTAAACAATCACGGAGCTCAATTTCATCCGGCGTACTATAACTTTATTTTGCGTGTTTTCTTACAAGTTCATGTGAGCAGCTGATGCATAATCCCCCCTCCACGATGCAGCTGACGAAATTTTTTCAGCTCAGTATGATGACAACTATTTATGAAAACAATTTTAGCCGGCGTACTATAAGTTTTTTTAAATATTTTTTTTACCACTTTCGCAACCCCCCGATTCCATACCCACTGCGGGTGCGCGAGCTGACGCTTGGTTCAGTTATAAGTCGTTCGAGGTCTATACTAAAAGATGGCAAGCAATCGGCGTAAAATTACTACCCAAAATGCAACGCTACCTCCCGGACTACCCGCGACACAAGGATTACACAAAAAAAAATTATATACTTTTTACAATTTACGTGTGTACTTATATTAAATTATCCCTTCCAGATCGTCCAGACCCGCCTCGCTTCCCAGCTGTGGATAACATCGGCGTGGACTCCCTCGCCCTCAGCTGGAAGGCGCCCGTCTGGGACGGCGGCTCCGACATCACCAACTACCTGGTCGAAAAGAGAGAACACCCCATGTCCAGCTGGATAAGGGTTGGAAACACCAGGTATTTTGATATGCTAGACTACAATATTAATATTTAGGCTGTAACTATGATTTACCTGCTACCGCCATCTATTGCTTATCTACAGTTAGGAATTGATTTTTTGTCTAAGTATAATTGAAATAAAACTCTCACAGACTAACCTTGATGCACGGTGCGCGTCCTATTTTTAATATGTGCCATTACACGGGAGTTAATATGAGAGCAAAAAAAAAATTGCCTTTTCAAAAATATGAATCTTCATTTAAACTCGTAGAATGACACAAAAAAAAATATACCAAACACAGTTTAATAAATGTAATAGTGAAACTAAAATAATACTTAGCCGAAGCACGTTAATTAAGTATACTAATTTACATCGAAATCACATCTGCCAGCAGCCTTCTCTAATAAACCCGTCTTAGGGCATATTTTACCATCGTCAGATAACTTTATTCGAACAATAATTTTAAAATTTTGACAGTTATTTCATACAGAAACTGTCAAAAATCAATTTTATTCGTAAATAAAAGTTATCTGACGATGGTGAAATAGGCCCTTAGTCCGATTCCATGACAAAAGCTCTATTAAAAAATAATAATAATAATAACAATCAACCAAATAAACTTTTATCTCAACAAATTATCATATCTTTACTTTGCTTCAGGTTCACAACAATGGCGATCACTGGCCTAGTACCAGGCAAGCAGTACGAATTCAGAGTATACGCCGAGAACATCTACGGCCGCTCTGAACCCAGCGAGCCCACCACTCTCGTCCAGACTAAGGCTATCATCAAGAAGGAGTTCAAGAAGAAGGAATACCCAGGTAATATAACATTTAATATAAATATCTCTGGACCGAATTTCGGCCTCGGCAGCCAATCTCAAGTGAGATCAGCCATGTACGCAGGAGATATTATAGTGCACAAGTGTGAGCGCAAACACAGGTGCACTCTCTGTTCCTTACTCTCATAGTCCGATGGGACGGTTGACCGACACGACCGGAGAGGGATCAGGCGAGGACCTACGGCTTTACATGCTTTCAGAGGCACAGGGGTTTAAACACCGCCACACTTCCTGATTACCAGTACCAATTCTCAGTACCGCTACTGAGAATTTCTAAATTCAGTAAATATTTTTCGCCCGACCCGGGTATCGAACTTGAGACCTCCGAAGCCAATAATGATGAAGATTTTGTAGCATCTACCCACATAAATTCTAACTCCTCTTTTACAGTGGACGAGACCGGCAAACGTATCCGCACAAACGCCGACCACGGACCAGTTAAGGACTACGACAGCTACGTGTTCGACATCTACAGTAAATACGTGCCACAGCCCGTGGACATCAATACCTGCTCAGTATACGACAAATACGATATACTCGAGGAGATTGGTGAGTTGTTATTGATTTTATCGTGGTTTGCTTTAGGATGAAGTATAAAAACAGTTCGCTAGCTCTTGGTGCATGTTCTGACTTGATTTAAGGTAAAGTTTCGAATTAGGTCCCTAGCTCTTGGTGTATATTAGTATACGCATATACTCGTTAGTATAATAATTGTCACTTCAGTATCTGATTATTGCGGTATTTGTTTATTATTAGAAAAAATATAATGAAAATAATCTTAAACTGTTGGTATGTTTTTTCAGGCTTTAGTATGTCTAGTATTAGAGTTCGTAGATAAATTAATAAAAACATATAAAGAACTTATATGCTGGTATGCAATCACCGATAGAAAAAATACAAGAGATTTTAACATCTTAAGAAAAAAAAAATTATCATAAAAATCTTTAAGTTTCTAAGTATCGTACACGGACATTTCACTCTATTTAATATTTAAAGCACAACACATTTTTAGTAATAAAGTTGTTGATATTATACACACATGGCAAAATAATCGAAATAAATAAAATAAAAAATTGAACTATTTTTTTTAAGAAATTAAGTTGCAAAACGTAAGGCATGATAGAGGACTATAAAAGACTAAACACACTTACGAAGTTGCTTGTGATATCACATGGGGTTTTATTAGATTATTATTAACATAGACTTACTAACCGGACAATACAAATCGAACCTTATAACCAAAAAAATAAATTATATTTCTTTATACCTTTCCTTGAACTTACTTTCAGTAGTTGAAAATAATAAAAAATCCTTTCCTCTTTCAAAACCATCTATATCAGGGGTGGCCAACATAATTACATCACACTACGTCTTCAGTACTAGTCTTTGAGCAGTGGACTAAGTATATAAGTTTCATTGCTGTATCGACTTCCTTAGCGATCTACCGCTTGGCCACCACTGATCTAGAATCTATTACAACAACGGCCTTATTACGTATCTTGCAAAAGCAAAGCGACGTCTATCGATAGCCTAATTTGTACAATTATTGCTGTCAAATTGTTAATTTGTATGTTATTGCGAATTATCAAATTGACAACAATCATTGTTGAAATTTGGCTGATGCTCCGCTGTTGTTGATACGTAATAAGTACTCCTGCTGACCATATTATTAAAACAGGTGAAATCCTATTCCGTTGTGTTCCCCAATACATAGTGACTCTGGTGATAATTCACAGGTGACTTCGTGAGCGCCCAGTCTAGGAGGTCGCGCGCCCGAGGTCTGTGTGTGACGCGATCGATGTAGTGCATCTCTTTCTCTGCATCTCTCTGTCTCACACGCACACAGCACTACCACTCTTACTTGACCCCTCTGAAATAAGCTACAATTACTATGAAATATATCCTTTCTTTTCGTGCTTCATGATTCAGAGTATTGGCGCGCTAGATATCTCGCTCATGCTGAAAAATGTGTAACTTCAGAGAGGTCAAGTTATATTGGTTTTGTTGTACTTAAAATTACAATTCTTTAAAAAATATAATATTTATCTCTAGGATGAAATAGCATGACATTTTTGTAGGGTGATTGGATATAAAAAAAATTACATAGAATTTTTTAAGACTCATCTAGGATGTAATATTTCAAGTAACCCTAATTTATGCGCGATATTTATATTTAATTTATTTAATAAAAAAAATCTATCTTTATTCTATTTTAGTAGTTTGCACGGTTTTCGCTTTATACGATATTTTTAATAATATATTAAACAATACAATTATTTTAATGCGAAATTATGTCAAGTAGAAATTGACGTATGATAATATAATTGGCACAGAAGTAGTTACTATAAAAATTATATGTTGTACGTATAATTCATATTTTTGTCTAATACTTTAAAACATAGGTTAACTTACCCCATATTTCATCCGTAAGCAGACCTCGACATAACAAAGTATTTTATCCTTATGAGTAATAAAATTATGGTAAAACAAAAATATGAAACATACGAATATTATATACAAAATTTTCTAATAAACCAGAAAGAGTCGTGTTAAGTTTTTCTATAGCTCTGGCTGGGGGCTTTAAGGTTTCGCGAGAAGTTCTTAAAGAAGCATCTTAGCTTAGCACGAGGGGTTAACAAACAGAAATGTGCGACCCACATTGCTTGTTTTATGAAAAAAAAAGAAACGGCCAATAATATAAACGAACATTTGACTTATATATTACGAGTTGAGTTTCACACAACTGTAGCAAAAAATAGGTTCAAATGGTAAAATTAACATTTCAAATATAAGCAAACTTAACACGACTCTTGGTTTGATTGGTTGGGGTACTGGTGACTAGTTTCCTCATCTCCAACAGAGGCGTAAGGTTGCACGTCATGTTGTAGGCACAGGCGCGTTCGGTGTTGTGCACCGATGCCGCGAGCGAGCCACCGGCAACGTCTTCGCGGCTAAGTTCATTCCAGTCGCTGGAGCCATGGAGAAGGAACTCATTAAGAAGGAGATAGATATTATGAACCAATTGCACCATAGGAAGCTGATTAACTTGCACGATGCCTTTGAAGATGATGACGAGATGGTCCTCATTTTTGAGTTGTGAGTATACTTTTTGATTGGTATTATAATGACAGATAAGAATTATGATAAAGCACTTTTTTTAGCTCTGTATTTATATTGTTCGTATACTGGCCAGATTTGACAAATACTTGTAGGTTTAAAATTTTAATTCTCTTAAAATACTGGCATACTTTTTAAGAGTTATGTTTATGATTGGCCTGGTTTTTGACTGGCCTGTTGGTCTAGTGATAATTGACCCTGATTGGTAAGCCGGAGGTCATGGGTTCGATTCCCACCACAAATCTTTGTGTGATGAGCATGATCATTTGTCCTATATCTGAGTGTTATTTATGTATGTACGTATTTAGAAATATATAAGTAAGTTTATCAGCTGTCTGGTTGCCAAAGTACAGGCTCTACCTAGTTTGGGATCAGATGGCCGTGTGTGAGCTGTCCCAAGATAATTATTATTATTAAGAACTTTACGCGTTTGAAACTTAAGAAAAAAAGGAAATATTTTACAGTCACTTTGTCTAGAAAACCGTATAAATAACAATTTCATGCAATCTCCTATACGAAATTGTTATAAAATTTAACTTTTATCCAAATAAATCTACAACGCATATAATCCGCAGCTTATCCGGAGGCGAGTTATTCGAGCGCATCACCGAACCTGGCTACAACATGTCCGAAGCCGAAGCTGCGCACTACATGCGGCAGATATGCGAGGGCGTGCGACACATGCACGAGCAGAACATCATCCACCTGGACCTGAAGCCAGAGAACGTCATGTGCCAGACCAGGACTGGAACCGATGTCAAGGTGAACACTTAGATGTTTAGCATACAAATTGCCATGATTGGCCTAGCCTTTTCCCAAGCTATGTTGAGGTCGGCTACTAGTCTTACCGAATTAAGCGTAATACCGTATTTTACATGAAGCGACTGCCTATCAGATCTCCACAACCCATTGCTAGGTGATACCGTATTCCAGAGTAAAACTGGTGGTCAGAATTGTAATGACTTCACTTATACTAAGGCACCATTGACAAACGGTGAAGGAAAACAACGTGAGGAAACCTGGATTCCACTGGAATCTGAAATCAACAAACCGCTGTGAGCCAGCGTGGTGATCAATGCGCGTTCCTTCCCTACAAGGGAAGACGCCTGTACCCACATTAGTACTAGCCTGGGTTTGAATCTGCAACCATGTGCATACGATCCCGTTCATTGAACCGCTAGGCCACCATAACATTTTGTTTACCTAGCACAAAGATAAAATTTACTTAGCATTCATTATGTACAAAGTGTATTTACCTCTCTTTCTTTCCCATAGATCATCGACTTCGGTCTCGCCACCAAGTTGGATCCCAACGAAGTGGTCAAGATATCGACCGGTACAGCCGAGTTCGCCGCGCCAGAGATAGTGGAGCGCGAGCCGGTCGGATTCTACACCGACATGTGGGCTGTGGGAGTGCTGTCTTACGTGCTGTGAGTATTTGAAATTGACTCTTAGCGTTATTGACATAAGAGCTAGTTTTTATTGATAGAGTTATGACCATCACAGCCTATCTAATTCCAAGACAAATAAAATCCTGTAATACAATCCAGCGCATTACTTTGTATCAAATATTACATGTCATAATTATAATATGACATGTCATATAATACGTAAAAAAATATTGGATATTTAGTAAAATACTAGCTGTACCCTGCGGTATCACCTGCGTAAGATGTCTCCGTTGCTATAAATTATGTTTTTGTCAAATTTCCATTGTTTTAATATTTATTCTGCTATTCTGGATGGAAACGAATCCAACAAATCAAGGAATATGATAATTGGTCCACCTGTTCTCGAGTCGTTTCGTCGAAATATCTATAATCCTAAATATCCTATGTCCGTCAACTGATTCTGAGCTACCTCCCCATCAATTTTCAGCCAAATTGATTGAGCCGTTCTCGAGTTTTAAGTAGTCTAACTAACACGACTTTATTTTATAATTATATACCTATATGTATAGATTTTCCTCTTATTCTAATTAACAAAAAAAAACTGCAAATGACATTTGATAGACAACGAAATCGTTTCACAGACCTCTTTTCACAGAGATATCTTTTCATGTTCCTGAATGAATACTAATATTTTTATTTTATTTAACAGCCTTTCCGGCCTATCGCCATTCGCTGGTAACAACGACATCGAAACCCTGAAGAACGTGAAGGCCTGCGACTGGGAGTTCGACGAGGAGGCGTTCCAGCACGTGTCTGATGATGCTAAAGACTTCATCAGGAGGCTGCTTGTCAAGAACAAGGAGTATGTATAGTTTTCTTAGATATATCATTTTTCAACTTTTTCTTATTATACAAAGAAAAAGCTAGGCCAGGTTATTTAGAGTTTCTAATTGAATTTTTGACGGTCCTGTTGGTCTAGTGGTTAGTGATCTTGACTGCTAAGCCGGAGGTCGTGGGTTCGATTCCCATCCAGGACAAATATTTGTGTGTTGAGCACGATTTGTTCTGTGTCTGGGTGTAATATATCTATATTATGTATGTATTTACAAATATATAAGTGTGTTTATCAGTTGTCTGGTTGACATAGTACAAGCTTTGCCTAGTTTGGGATCAGACGGCCTTGGTGGGTTGTCCCAACATATTATTATTATTATTCGTCGGTCACCAACGCAGCGGTCAAACGCTCAAATGCTTTCAACCTTTACCGAAATACTAACACTAATATACCCGTGTGCAGGAAGCGTATGACGGCGCACGAGTGCCTGCTGCACCGCTGGCTGGCGGGCGACGCGGCGGCTGCGCGCACGCACACCATCGCCGCGCGCCGCTACGAGGCCATGCGCGACCGCCTGCGCCTGCAGTACGAGGTCAGGAAATGACAATAATTGCATCAGCACGCATCCAAATCTGCGCATACACACATTATATCCACTGTGTTATACGAATAATAAATAAGCCAGAAAGAAACATGAAAATTAATTAAGGGAACAATGTATACCGAATCTCAACCTTATTGATATACTTTAATGACGTGTTTTTTAGCATTGTCGCTGAAATCCAGTCCAGAATGAATGATCGAAAATTCTTGAAACAGCATTTTTTTTAGTTTTTCTTATTTAAAATAACATAATACTTTCTAACACTGCAATTGTATACTAGTAACCAATCTCCATTATAGGTACCTACCTGGGTACTAAACTGGATGATTTTCATTATTCATTTACAGAAGACAGACCGTATATAAAATAAGTCATCATGCGCCTATTCTAAACAAACAACACTGCATTTTTTTTGACGTGTATTTGTTTTAACCAACATTTTTCCACATAGAACTGGGCATCATTCAGACTGCCGATCGGCAGGCTGAGCGAGTACAGCTCTCTGAGGAAGCTTCTCATCGAGAAGTGGAAGATATACGACGGACAGTTCGGTAAGCAATAATAATCTACTGTATTCTCTTTGAGATTGCCTGTGGCTTTACTCCCGTCTGCATCGAGTTCTGTTTCAATCGAATTGAGATCGAGTTTGTACTCCAGAACGCAACACTAGCGCCAGATCGTGCAGCGGCACGAGTTGTAACTAAGCTCAATCGAGAACAGCCTTACAGAAAATCTGTCCGAAAACGTTAAAAACCTATTAAAAACTAAATAAACAAAAGACTAGCAACTTTATGATTACGCAGTTATATCTTTACCGCTAACGATGCTAATAACACTTAGTTAAAACTGGATCTTGGTTTGCGATTCGGTTTAGTTCGTGAGTACCAATTCATGGTTGAATCGAGAACCGAATCAAGTTCGAAACAGAATCAAAAACAGAACCAAACCAGTTTCGGTAGTAACCCCTCTGATCCCTTCACCACGATCAATGGTAAATAGCAAACCATCAACGTGACAGGCTCTTCTTTAGACCAACCAATCTGTCTTCTTACAAATCAATTTACCGGACCTTAATGTCTGGCCCAACGTTACAATGCTGTTTGCGTGGCTGAGTAGTAAGAACTAAGAAAAGAAGAAATTACAATTATAACAATATCGCGGGCTGCAAGCAGATTTTTTAATAAAAAATCCAGAGCCTTTTTACATTAGTTGTCTGATGTATTGTTAACTATAATGTGTCTACATAAATTATAAAAAAAATACTGGATTAATTGTAAAATAAGCTTTATTTCTTTAATGCTTAATAAACGCCAGAGAAGGACAGACGGATTAAGACGCTGTATTGAATTGAAAAAGAATTGCATCGTACGTCTACAACTGCATAGTACCTACATTATATACCATGTAAACATAATATTTTCTGCTATATAGACCGCCGGCAAGCGGCCCCACGGTTCGTGATCAAGCCACAATCAGCGTTCTGCTACGAGGGCCAGTCGGTGAAACTGTACTGCCGCATCATCGCCTGTGCCACTCCCACTGTCACCTGGTCGAGGAACAACCACGAGCTCAGGCAGTCCGTCAAGTTCATGAAGAGGTAGGTCCCAAAAGTCTTAGAAACTGTAATTTTGGTCCTTAGGTCAAGTTAAGTCCTTCTTTTAGATAACTCCTTCAACTGTTAGTTAATTGGTTCGTTACAGGATAAATATTCAAATTATTTGCATAAGATTTGCGGAAAGAACGCTCTGGTTCAAAACAGTACTTAATACTTATTCGATACATAGATTAGTTTTGTTTTTTCTATCTTCCCTTTTCATCCAAAGTCTGCTTCGTTTCGCTATTAGCGATAAAAACGTCAGTACACACTCACTGATGTGTATTATTTTGTAGTAACTCGCATTGTATACAATAAATATTCTTAGCCGACCTTAGCTTATAGAGGAGCTTACAGCAGTACGTTTCTTTATACGAACCGCGTAGAGAGTATGCTTATTTTCAGTTATTCTGCTTCTCCAGCTGAATATTAAAAAAAAACACCTAGCTTTGTCCCAAACTATGTTGACCATGACGAACTGCGTGGTCGAGTAGCGTACACACCGGTTTTCAAGGTGCCGCTAGCTCTGGTCCCATGTTCGATCCCCGGACAGGTCAATGTAGAAGAAACCACTTTTCTTATATTGTCTCGGGTCGAGGTATTTGTGGTACCTTCGTTATCTCTGATTCGGAGCAGTAAATGCGATGTTGTCCACATTTATTTATTTAATATTTTAGTTGGCTTTCAGCCTCACCAAGTCACCAGATGTAGTTAATTTCGAATTCATAATTATTGTTTTTATGTTGTACGCTATTATTATGTTATTGATTCGTAAACGATTAAAATATTCGTGCAGAACTATGAGCCCATCGGACATTTTTAATATACTACACTTTTTGTTTCAAAGGTACGCGGGCGATGACTACTACTTCATAATCAACCGCGCGAAGCTGGAAGACCGTGGAGAGTACATCATCAGGGCTGAGAACCACTACGGCTTCAGGGAAGAAGTTGTCTTCCTGAATGTACAACGTAAGTCATATAATACTTCTTTAATAATAATGTCGACCTGGAACTGTCCCACTGCTGGTCACAAGCCTCTTCTCGTATAGAGAAGGAACGAGCATTGGTCACCACGCTATAATAGCTCCCTTGAGGGTTGGTGATTTCAGATTAGCAAATTTTGGAATCCAGGTCCTCGCAAAGAAAGACTGTGAGGATATCGGCTATCGTGACAAATAATAACCTTTCTTATTCATTGGAGTTAAAGATAACTCAATCAACATATCAAAAAGATATGAAAATCGGTCGTGTGTTTTAGTCTTTAAAACATTAGACAGAATTAATTTACTTTTCATCACCCTCAGTTAATGGGACCAGCTACTCAATTCACGTTATCGAAAATATATTAAATAGTCCATATTTTTTAACCATAAAAAGGTTAAAATAACTAATGTAACGACTTCAGTTTGGCTATTGTTTTAGAAAATCTAAGAAAAAGTACAGACGCTTTACACGACGTTATTATTTAAATCGATATTATTTAAATCGATATTGTGATCTCGCTTATCAATGGTTTATTTAAAAACTATCTGACCCGGCAAACGTTGTTCTGCCATATTAAAAAAATCTGAAAAGGGGCATCCCCCGGCCGATTGTTGGCCGATTCTCAGACCTACCCGATATGCAGGCAAAATTACCTACAAATCGGTCCACCCGTTTCGTAGGACTTGCGCAGCAAACATTGCGACACGAGAATTATATTAGATTTACGATTCATAAATACTCAGTACTGACCTATTTGAAAAATTTCACGTCCAATTAATATAAATTAAATAACTAGACCGTTAAACAAGAGAATACCTGCCAGCAATTAAAACAATACAATTAACATTCAGTACTAATGTGTTGGAGTGGCATTGTGAATACTGAGCTATTATTATCTTACCTTTAGTCGGCCGGTAGGAGACTAAATTAGCCACAGTGATCTGAACTACAGGGCAGTTAGATCGTATTGATTGATTGAAAATATTGTGTGTTCACTCAGTATAAAGATTGTGTTTTTTTTTCCTTGTATAGTATAGACTTGTATAGACTATATTGATTGGTTTGGAAGAAAATTGTTGAAACAACGATTAAAGTTTTCTCCAAAATCGTTGGAGTAAGTTTTTTTCTTTATACGATAATATAATCTGAAATATAATCTTTAATATGATAATAATGTAATTTACCATTTTCATAAATCACAAATATTATTTTAAGTTAAGTTATTATTATATAGTTTAAAAATAAGTGATTTATTATTAGATGATATTTTTTTGCTGTGTGTTTTAATACTCTGTTTTGTGGTCAGTTTTTTAATTTTCATACGGAATACAAATGCGGGTGTTAATATACGTATGGTGTTTACGACAGGCTTCAAAGAACATGAAGATTGAGGCATTTTTTTGAGAACCAGTTTTTTCAATATTCCTTTACTGATTATTTGTAGCCCTTATCTTGCCAGAGACTCCAAAGCTGTTTTGTGTATTAATGTGGTCGTTCCCTCGTCCAGCGGTGCCGAAGGTCCAGCGCCAGCACCTGGCCGAGGCCCCGCGGCGGCGAGAGGCGCTGCCGTACACGTTCTGGCAGGAGTCCAGCGAGACGGCGCCGTCCTTCACGTTCCAGCTGCGGCCGCGCGTCATGCAGGCGCGCGACACCTGCAAGCTGCTCTGCTGCCTCAGCGGCAAGCCCACGCCCACTGTCAAGTGGTCAGTATACATTACCTATTACCTCTTCATTTTAGTATTATTGGAAAGCAGAAATGTTACGCAAGTGAATGTATAAAACAAGAAACACCAAACAAACTGCACTTCAAACTGCATGTTTATTTGTTGATGGCCTCAAATATTACCTAGCTGCAACGGGATCGGGCTTTATAAGTCTTTATATCAAACGAGAAATGTGTTTGTATGTGAAAAAATTGCGGTATCATGGGTCATGATTCGCATTTTTTTCGTAAAAAACGAAAAATGGGTTTTACAGAATGCAGGGTGACTTGGATTTCTGCATAGAGATTTTATTAACGCGTTGCTTCACCACTTACTTAAGCCCTAGACTAAACATTAAAATTGAAATGTTGTTGTTTGTTTGACATTGACAGAGAACACTATGAAAAAAACCAGTTAGTCACTTCTGATAGACTCGAAACCTATTTTAGATGTTTTCGTTCACTATTTTAAATCAAGATCAAAATAAAACTGTCCAAAACCTTGATCATAATTAAAGTACATTAAAAAAAAAGACACGCCTAATCCGCCAAGCCTTTTCCAAAGCTATTATATTATGTTGGGGTCGACTACCAGTCCTACCGGATTTAACTGAATACCTACCGTATTAATATATTGTTATCGAAGCAAGATACAACTGTAATTAAATATGACTCGGCTATGGCCTTCACGCGTTCTTTGCGTAGTCCAATTAACGTTGTCACTTTATACCTAATGGCGCTTGACATAATTTCCTAGTAGCCGGGGTGTCAAAAATATATGCTTACTTACTTTTTATTAATAAAACTTCAATTTGAAGAATTAAATCTGTGTTGTGTATATTTTAATGTTGTGTGTTTGTGTAATCAAGAGTTTTGTTGAAATTTGTTCGTATGTAAAATTTTGTTTTGAATTATCACTTCGTAGTTTCATTTGCTGTCGATTTTTTGGAGATGCAATTGATGATGTTGGTGTTGTACTCTGAGTGTGCAAATGGTAGGTTGGCCAAACCATTTAAATAAGTGCATTCTAAAATGACACTCAAGTTTAAGTACGTATCTTTTTACTGTTTTATCCGTTTATTACAACGTCGGACATACGTTAAAGTGAGTCTTAACGACGACTTAAAACTGATTGTTTTTTAATAGATTCAGTATTAGGCGACATAGTTTTTTTTTTCTCTTTATTAAATAATTTATGATATATTAATGATTTATAATGAATTTTATAAAGACATCTCAAAGATATGATTCATATCTTACACATCTAGTTTTGAGGAACGTCTATCTACCAATTCAAAAATGTCTCTTAAACATTTATTTCTTCCTCAGGTACAAGGATAAGCGAGAGCTATCCAAATATGATTACGCGATGACGCAGTCTGATGGCGTGGTCACTCTAGAGATCATCGACTGTAGGCCGGAAGACAGCGGCAAGTACACCTGCATAGCGACAAACGTTCACGGCACTGATGAGACCAGCTGCGTTGTTATTGTTGAGGGTGAGTATAATATACCAACTGCCCGCCGTAGACACCCCGTTCTTAGATCGAGTTGGCCCGAGCCGGTCAAACTACCAATAAAAATACGTCTCCAAATAATAAAAACTTAGATCAAGACTCTTGCCGTTCGTCAATTGTTTTTTTCAATTCACTAAATCAGAAATTATGAAATTTGATTTATACAGAAACAGCCAAATTTTATTCCTCGAATAAAAGTTATCTGACGATGGAGAAATCAGCTCTCAGTCGAGTGGACATTTCTCGGGCTGTTATAATTTCGCCAAAAGTCTTCCGGAAGTAGTCAAAGCCTACGCTCAGGCTAACTGCTGTAGATGTTAGGGACGCTATCCTATTTTTGTTTGTCTATTATAAAAGTACCATTAACAGGCCAATGAAATCAAATATCAAACTAGTAGTCGCCCAGTGGTCGAAATTCGACAATAATTAATACAAATTATGATGCAAGGGTTTGCTTTACGTATATTATAACTTTTACGTTTTGAATATCAATTTATTACTACGAAATGGTCCAGTACGATCAAGCTTATCAAAAAAATGTATAATACTAGCTTCTGCCCGCGAGTTCGTCTGCGTGGACTTCAGAATTGGATCCAAAAAGAAATGAAAAATGTGAAAGTAATAAAAACACGCGTGTTATAGCTTGCGCTGTAATAGAGAAAAATATCAAAGTTATAAGCTGTCTTCACGCGGCTTAGCTCGTAAACAATTTTCAATGTTCCCTCGGGAACTGGTTAAGGAATCGTGATAATGTTCTTTTCCATGTCAAAGGCTACATGCATACCAAATTTCATCCAAATCCGCTCAGCCGTTTTTGCGTGATTAAGTAACAAACATACAAACATCTAAACTTTCACATTTATAATATTAGTAGGATTAGTAGGATAGTTGATATAATATATCTTTGAATGTGACAGGCGAAGTAACATCTCCGGAGCAGGCGCAGATGATCCACAACTTCCTGCACTCCGGTGACCGCCGCTACATTGAGAAGCCGCTCAAACCCGCGCCGCCACCAATCATTACCAAGACTAAGGTAAATATACTAAACTGCTGATATAAAGGATGTATATTTATTAAATTGATGAAATATATTTAAAAGAACCACCTAGTTACTATTCGTAAAGTAGGAGAAAATAACAGTAATTTCTCTCTAATTAAAAAAAAACGATTTAAAACACAAGAATGAAATTCCTTAGAGCAGGTTGAGGAATTTGGATCCTAGTGTCAGAGGTGGGGTTGGGGGGGGTTCTTAAACATTTCAATCACATGAACAAATAACACCCAGACTTAAAACACATTTGTGGATCACACAAAAGCTTGATCCATGCAGAGGATATTTCAATTACATGAACAAATAACACCCAGACTTAAAACACATTTGTGGATCACACAAAAGCTTGATCCATGCAGAGGATATTTCAATCACATGAAAAAATAACACCCAGACTTAAAACACACATTTGTGGATCACATAAAAGCTTGATCCATGCGGGAGGATTGAACCCGCAGCATATCGCGCACGGAAGAATTACCACCGGGAATTAAAAACCAGCTAGGGTTGCTACAGTTTCATCAGATCTGCCAATTTCAACCAATCGCAAGCCAAGACAGGCAGACCCGAAGCGACACTATTATAGTGACACACGTGGTGACCGTGCATTCAATTATCAGCTAAGATTGGCCAACAGGTGGCTAGGGGTTCTATTTTCCAACGTACATCTTCTAGTCCATTGTAACTGACCAGCACCTTTTATTTAAGGCGGATTCGGAATTTTACTTTTGGGTGAAAACTTGATCAATACCTGACTTGCTCATAGCTCTTGCTTTAGACCTGTTGTTAAATAATATTTTGTTACCATAGGTTACAATCGACCCGCCAGCGAAGTCTGCGCCTAGACCGAAGTACTCGCCACAGAGCTCAGTCGAAGCCAGCAAGAAGAAGTATGGCGGCCTCTCGCGACTGGACTCCGACACCAGCTCGAGGTCCAGGAGCGCCACCAAGGAACTTATATGTAAGTAGATGGAATATGATGAGGAACCAAATGAGATATCTTTATAAACACAAAATAAATGTGGCTAATATTTCCCGCGGTTTCGTCTGCTGGACGCTATTTTTAAAACTAATTTCATTTAATCTTTTTGTAAGATAGATCAGTGAGTTTAAAAAGTCCGGGATATTCCAAGAATTCAAATACATGAAATTTTTGCTACTTTTTTGAAAGCTTGTAGGTACTTACACATTCAAAAGATCTATCGGGAATGATGCAATGCACTTTCTTCCAATTTGGTCATCGTTTTACATTAATGACATGATTGTATTTTATTTTTTATTCATACATATTACCTTAAATTTCCACCATATGAAATTGGAAGATTATGATGGGCTATCGCCTATCAGTAAATCGCCCATTATAGTGGATTTAAATGCCACTACCTCTGTATAGTTACTTTAATCAAAATTATGATGCCTGTGCACTCACAGCCATCATAATTTTGCCATGAAATTCATTTCAAACTACAATAACTTTGTATTCCTACAGTACCTGCATCAGACTCCACAATGTGCGCGCCATCGTTCGCGAGGTCGCTACCAGACGCGTTGCAGGCGCGCGATGCAGCGCCGCTGCTGCTGTCGGCCGCAGTGCGAGGGGACCCCGACCCTCGCGTGCAGTGGTACAAGGATGGAAAGCCGCTGCATTCGTCAGAGGTGAGAGATACAATTAATTGTTTTCTGAGGTTTACGCAAATATTAGACATCGAAATAAAACTACTTTAAACGGATTCTATCGCGGTTTACACTAACGGTTAAAATTAAAAGTAAAATAAATTACAAAAATATGAAGGTAGAACGAGCAACATATCTTGTCAAGACGAATACCATCTCAGTCTGCCCGTGACCATGACACCTGCAAAGGTGTTGAAACATCGGCACCTAAAATCAAAATAAACCGCGATAGATAGTGTGTAGTAAGTAGTTTTATTTCATGATACAACTTAGTTAGGTAGATTGTAATATCGAGGTTATATAATTTGTAAGAAATTAATCTGGTATAATGGGGGCTTTTCGCGTGTCGAAAATCCGCTAGGGTCGCTACTGTCGCTTATCTATCTGGAAATTTCATTGGTGAAGACATTAGCGAACCTAGCGGATTTTCGATACGCGATAGCCCCCATTCTGGGAAGCCGCTAGATTCTTCAAAGGTAAGGGTTAATAAATTAATCCTTAATTGGTAGTGGAGTGCAGGATCATAAAATTTGTATCAGAAATTTAGCATCTCGAGAAGGAAAGGCTGCATATCAACCTTTGTTATGTAATGGGAGAGTCAGCGAGAAAAATAAAATACTTAAAAACTACAAAAATAACGTTTTACGAATAAATTACGTTTTTGTTATTTTTCTGACGAAACTAAATTACGGATTGTTGGTTTAATCATAATGTGTAAATAATTCAGTCAATTAACAGAATAACCAACAAAAGTTCCAAAATAACATAGTTTTTGCGGTTATTAAAACTGACTTAAAAAAACATTAAAATCTATCTTCTCTATATAATAATAATTTCTTTAATATTTTATTCATAGGTTGTGGACCTTAAATACAAGAACGGCGTAGCCTCGCTGGCGATCAACGAGGTGTTCCCCGAAGACGAGGGCGTGTACTCCCTGAAGGCTATAAACAGCCAGGGCGAGACCGAAACCAAGTGCAAAGTCACCGTTAAACGTGAGTACTGCTTATAAAATTAACGGCCGTTTGTCGGTTAGGTAGAACTTAAGGTACTTCTATTTCTGAACTAGGGTATAGGTATAGGTAAACGCGGAATTGTTTTCCGCAAATCGACCTCTTTTCTTGCGCCTGTTTTGCGTTGAGAGGGGGTATTTGCACTACTCTAGCCACCCCAACTCCTCCACGAAGCCTAGCCTTATTTCTGAACTATCACTAATAAACATTATTATTGGTCCAATAATTGGTTCTGGCACACGGAAACTGGTCTAAACCTGCAAAAAATATTTTAGTTCCCCGTATCCGACTGAACTCAAGTACTGTCCACATTCATTCGCTATAGCAAAAGTTCCATCTGCTTCAAATCAAGCGAAACTAAGCTTTAATGATCGATCACCAGTTTCCTCCATAAAATAAGCCTGCATTACCAAGCCTAAATTGGATTTGAATTTGTATAGTATCTTATTTAGAGATGATTTAATTAATATTGATATTTTTTTCACATTGGCTCTCATTCAATAAATAATGCATTTTAAAATCTCGGATGTTTTTTTTTAGGTATCCAGTTTTTTTAACTGCAAGGCAAATCTATCTCCACCCTCTTTTCACCACTTTGTGTCTAGAGCTGTTGTGCTCCAGTTTTTATGGGCGGAGTCTAGAACACCCCCCCCATCTAGTCTTGCCACTTTTTTTAATGACATTATTATATTGTACAGCAATGGACAGCGGCGCAACCGCAGCGGCTGTGAAATTAGGTGACAAGCCTCCCAGGATAGTGGACCATGCGCAGTCGCAGACCGTCACAGATGGAGATGCCGTCACGCTGGCCTGCAGGTACGATAGTAGAAAATATATTATAATGTATAACTTTATACAGTGAATGCCATTTGGAAGGAAACTAATACTCTAAATACTGTATAGCAAATTATTCTCAAAGGAAACATTCCTTTATTTTTAAAAAGAAATAAAACTGCTTTCATATATTTTTATATAGTCTGGGCCGATCCGGGAATGGAACATACCGAAAACCCAAAAATTAACAGCCTTAACTTTTATGGCATCAATCGATAGGGTCTTGACTATTTTGGTCAACTAACCATGATCAATTAATTGAACAAATTTAGGGCTGATTTTTCCATCGACAGATAACTTTATTCGTTAAGGTATAATTTTTTATTCGGTGAGTTTTTGTATGAAACAACAGTCAACATTTCAAAATTATTTCTCTAATAAATTTATTTGGCGATTTATCAGCCCTAAATCGATCAGCACTTAAAAATAATAGAATAAACGCATTCCATAAAAAATAATCCTGTATACCTGTTTCATAAATAAACTTCTAATTCTGATTCTGAACTTTCATCACTTATTTATCATACTTATATCACCAGGATTGTGGGCGCGGAGCGTTTCGACGTGATCTGGCTGCACAATAACAAGGAGATCAAGCCGTCCAAGGACTTCCAGTACTCCAGCGAGGCCAACATCCACAAGCTGCATATCGCTGAGATATTCCCTGAGGATGCCGGTCAGTACCTTATAATTGCCTTTAAATGTCCCACTGCTGGGTACAGGCCTCATCCCATATAGAGACCACAATCACCAAACATGACCATATAAATGCTGTTATTTTAAGTCTCGCATCGAAAAAACTTACTTATAAAGAAGTTTTTTCGAATGCGAATAAGGTTGAATTACGATAAAGTTTATAAAAACTGTCCTGTGACATAGTAGACAATTTTTTTGGTGAGTTTTGTAACGGTGGATACAGACATACCACGTATTACGCAAAGATTTCCATTATATAGATTACTGAAATATAATAAGTATCCCTAATAGCTAAAGAGCCAGTGGACGGCTACCTGTATGTATTTGACCAGACCTGGGATTTTGTACAGTGAAGCCCCTATACCTACCATATATGAGATGGGGGTTCACTAAGCCCTAACTGGTGGACGCGGCGCGCGCTCAAGTAAGACAGGTATCGATTTTTTGCGAATTTGAAATGCATTTGACTACGTCTGCCGTTTTGATATTTGAAAATATATTGTTATTATTATCTGAAAATAACAATGGCAGACCATTATCGCGCGTTTAGCATAGTGGCAGACAGTTTAGAAAGTGCCGAAAAAAATTAAATTTTGAAATTAATTGACCAGATCTGCCATTGATATATTTTATTTATTAGGGTCTTAAAAACTTATATTCATCACGGCAGACGACTTCATTGCGTACACACTTCAGCAGACAACAAAATCTTAGCTACTATCCGGTCAGATGTATGCAAAGACTGTTCATAGCTATCTTTCTTTTTTCCTCTATGGTTTACTATTGTACTCATTCTAGCCTATAGTATTTTCTTTTATAGTTACTAGCATTCAAATAAATCGGGTTTTATACCTGAGAGGGTCTCCAGTTATAGTTAGTTAGTTATAGCTCCTTTAGTTATACCTAGCTAAGTTTTTATTGTCTGCTGAAGTGTGTACGCCATGAAGCCATCTGCCGTGATGAATATAAGTTTTTAAGACCCTAATAAATAAAATATATCAATGGCAGATCTGGTCAATTAATTTCAAAATTTAATTTTTTCAACACTTTCTAAACTGTCTGCCACTATGCTTAACGCGCGATAATGGTCTGCCATTGTTATTTTTAGATAATAAGAATACTATATTTTCAAATATCAAAACGGCAGACGTGGTCAAATGCATTTCAAATTCGCTAAAAATCGATACCTGTCTTACTTGAGCGCGCGCCGCGTCCACCAGTTAGGGCTTAGTGAACCCCCATCTCATATATGTTAGGTATAGGGGCCTCACTATACAAAACCCCAGGTCTGGTCAAACTGGATGGGATATAACTGAAGGCCCTCTCAGGTATAAAACCCGATTTATTTGAATGCTAGTAACTATAAAAGAAAATACTATAGGCTAGAATGAGTACAATAGTAATCCATAGAGGAAAAAAGAAAGATAGCTATGAACAGTCTTTGCATACATCTGACCGGATAGTAGCTAAGATTTTGTTGTCTGCTGAAGTGTGTACGCAATGAAGTCGTCTGCCGTGATGAATATAAGTTTTTAAGACCCTAATAAATAAAATATATCAATGGCAGATCTGGTCAATTAATTTCAAAATTTAATTTTTTTCGGCACTTTCTAAACTGTCTGCCACTATGCTAAACGCGCGATAATGGTCTGCCATTGTTATTTTCAGATAATAATAACAATATATTTTCAAATATCAAAACGGCAGACGTGGTCAAATGCATTTCAAATTCGCAAAAAATCGATACCTGTCTTACTTGAGCGCGCGCCGCGTCCACCAGTTAGGGCTTAGTGAACCCCCATCTCATATATGGTAGGTATAGGGGCTTCACTGTACAAAATCCCAGGTCTGGTCAAATACATACAGGTAGCCGTCCACTGGCTCTTTAGCTATAATTAGTTCCGACTTAAAAATATAAAATATTTAACAAAATTGTGCATTTGTTAACCAAGGCACTTGTTAAACAATAACACTCCCAATGTTACTAATTACTGCTATCATAATACTCATTTTAACAACCTTGTTATTAAAATAAAAAATTTGAATCTTTGTAAAAATACTAACATTGTTTTATTAGTTGGCAATAGTTTAGGCATAGAGAGAAAGGACATTGTTGATGGCATTGACACCTTATTAAAACTAGATGTAGGTAAAATTATGTTATGTGCTTTGCCCTATGCAAACACATTAAGTGCTGATCAAAATAACTATGTTCATTACTTGAACAGTACTATGTATATGTTGACTTGTTGTCATAGTGACAAACTTTTATTTTTTGATACCAATAAATTTATTAGTGGGTTTCATTTAACCCAGGAAACGATGTATCTTCCTAGAAGATATAAACTTTTAGTTGCTAGTTTAATAGCTTTTAATATTAACTCGGTTATAGGAGATATAACACAGAATAGATTAAGTTCAGATTCATTGTCAAGTAACAATATAGATTGTTTAAACTTTCAACGCAGACAATAGGGAAGCATTCTGATAGCATTCTGCTTTACCATCAGAATATAAATCGCTTTTCTGGCAAAATTTTAGATGTTGATCTTTTAGTAGACAAGTATTCAATTGATATTCTTTGTTTTTGTGAAACTTGGTTAAAACCAGATAAGATGAATTTTAATGTAAATAATTTTGCGGTTGCCAGTGCGTTCAGCAGACTTTCAGCTGAGGGGGGTGGGTCTCTGATTTTATGTAAAAATTATTATAAATTTAAGGAACGTCAAGACATCATCTCTTTCTCTGTTGACCGTATTTGCGAGGTAGCATGTGCGGAGATAGAAGGTCTTATTATTCTTTGTGTTTATAGACCTCCCGCGTCTCATATTTTGTCTTTCTTAAATATTATGGAAGAAATATTAGGTAAATTATGTTGCAATAATAAACCAATATATGTTTGTGGAGATTTTAATATTAATATTTTGGCTGATTCTCCGGATAAATTTAAGTTTTTATCTCTCTTCAAGTCATTTAATTTAAACTATATTTTTAACGAACCAACTAGAATAACTGCAACCACTCATTCTTGTATAGATAATATTTTTTCAAATGGTGGGGTGCTAAACTTTCAGCTGATACCTGGTGTAAGATCTGATCATTTGGGTCAATTAGTCTCGATAAAAACAATAAGTAAATTGCCTTTAACTAAAACTATAACAATCAGGCCCCTAACGAAGCACGTACTTAATGCATTTAAAAATAATATATCAACGAACCTTCATTGTAAATACTCATTTTCAGGAAACCCTAACAAAGATTATGATCAATTGTTTAATATTATCCATAAATCATTTAAAAAAACATGCCCCCTTAAAGATATTAAAATAAATTTTAAATGTAAATTTAATGAGTGGGCTACTAAAGGCATCAGATTAAGTAGGGACGTACTATATAACCTTTATGAAGAAAAGACTTTTAACATTGATCCAGGTTTCCATAGGTATGTAAGAAATTATTCTAAAATATTCAAAAGAGTATGTTTAGCGGCTAAGTCCCAACTTATCAGCAGGCGGATCGATAAATCTGATAACAAAATTAAGACAGTATGGAAGATTATTAACTCTGAAACTGGGAATAGTAAACAAAAAGATACTGACCTGTCTTTGAAAATTAATAATAAAGTCATTTTAAATAATACAGAAATTGCGAACGCTTTCGAAGATTTTTTTTCAAATATACCTGTTGATGTAACGAAATCTCTTTCATCATCTTCCATAAAAGCGGAGTCGTTACTTATGAAATTCGTTGATAGAAGCATTCCGGATTTTAATTTTAGTCATGTATCTCCTAGCATTATTAAGAAATCATTTAAATGCATAAAATTAAAGACCACAGAAGATATATGGGGAATATCTGTCAAAGTAATTGAATCCATTGTTGACACTATTGCCCCCATTCTTGCAAAAATTTTCAATGACTGTGTTGATTGTGGCACCTTTCCTGATTTAATGAAGCACAGTAAAGTAATTCCTATTTTTAAATCTGGTTGCAAGAATGATCCTTCAAACTATAGACCAGTGTCAGTTCTTCCTGCTCTAAGTAAAATATTTGAAAGAATGGTACTTGACCAAATGATGTCGCATTTTAGCAAACATAATATTTTTCACGATCGTCAATTTGGTTTTACTAGGGGAAGGTCTACCACCGACGCCGCGGCCAAATTAGTGTCTCATATTTTGGAAGCTTGGGAGGGTTCACAGGATGCTATAGGCATTTTTTGTGATCTCTCCAAGGCTTTTGATTGCGTTGATCATAATACTCTAATCCTTAAGCTGCAATACTATGGATTACGAGGACAATCATCAAAACTTGTATTGTCATATCTATCAGCTAGACAGCAAAAAGTAGGCGTGAACGGAGTTACCTCGTCGGGGTCCTTAGTTAGAATGGGCGTGCCTCAGGGTTCTATCCTTGGCCCCTTTCTTTTTCTAGCTTATATTAATGATCTTCCCTTTATGATGGCTAATTTATCTGACATTATTTTATTTGCGGACGATACCTCTCTCATTTTTAAAATTGATAGGAAAGCACAGAATTTCTGTAATTTGAACAATTGCCTTGATATGTTATCGGATTGGTTCACTGCTAATAATCTGCTTTTAAATGCGTCTAAAACAAAATGTTTAAAATTTTCGCTGCCTAATGTTCGGTCTCAATCAGATTCCAATCTCAGGCTTGGCGATAAACCACTTGATTTTACGAAAGAAACGGTATTTCTTGGTATAACAATAGATTCTAGGTTGCAGTGGGGTGCACACATAACAACATTATCTAAAAGATTAAGTTCAGCTGCATTTGCAGTTCGGAAAATTAGACAGCTTACTGATGTTCCCACTGCTAAATTAGTTTATTACGCGTACTTCCACAGTATTATGTCTTATGGAATTCTGCTGTGGGGTTCAGCAGCCGATGTAGATTCAATATTTATTTTGCAGAAACGAGCGATTCGTGCAATCTACTGCATGGGCCCTCGTGAGTCTCTAAGGGATAAATTTAAAGAAATAAATGTTCTAACGTTGCCGTGTCTTTACATTTTGGAAAATATAATGTACATACGTAAAAATCTACCTAGTTTTAGTATTAATAGTGATTACCATAATATAAACACAAGAAATAAAAATAAACTAGTAGTCCCACGGTTTAGACTCACTAAAACTAACTCTAAATCTTTCCTAGGAAATTCTATTCGTTTTTATAATAAATTACCGGAAGAAATTACAAATTTATGCAACAAAAAGTTTAAAAAGTGCGTGAAATCAATGTTAATAAAGAAAGCGTATTATAAGGTTAGCGATTATTTAGGAGATAGGCGGGCTTGGGTTTAGTATCATCTGCACATGTGGCTTCCCTGGCGGTCCAGCATACTTTTGTTTTAACCTTGTTTACTGCAATTAGATTCCCCATAGCCTCTATTTTTAGAAGGCTTTTGACATGCCTTGACATTCCTGTTAGGGTCGATTAGGAATTTGATTAGGACTACATAAATATTGTATGTAAATTGTTTTATTTCTTCGTGCATTGTGTATCAGTTTTTTTTTCTTTTTTTTTTGTAAATGTGTTAACAACGAAATGTTAGTAAAATGCATGTATTTTCTCTTTTTTTTTTTCTCCTCTTTTGAGGTAATAATTATATTGCAATAATCTTATGCTTTTGCTATCTTACGTTGTTATCGCATATTTTAAAAGTAATGTATTTAAATAATTATATATTACCATTTTTAAAAGAGTAACCTATGGAGTTTCTTGCCGGATTCTTCTCCATAGGAATGACATTTTGGAACCGAGCAACTAGATTCATTCAACGTTTTGAAAGTACCTGAAAGGGTCTACTCGAAATAAAAATATTTTGATTTGATTTGATTTTTGATTTTTTTTTCAAGCATAATATTCATATTGAGCGTCATCTACAAAGTTTACTACTAACTACTAATCCCAATATGGAAGTTGAACGAACATCGAACTACTTTAGTCAGCCGTACGTATCAGTAGTACGCAGTTAATGACAGAGATGGCGCTGTCATCAGTATTTGAGATTAGTTCGAATATAGTTGTATAGATGGCGTTGTCTGTAGTAGTATGAAGAAATTACAATCATGTTAAATGTTGTTTATTATAATGTTTTCACAGTTAACAAAATATTTTTTTAATGTAATTTTAAAAATGTATCAGTTACACAATATTTTCTCAGCGGTCTTGTTTATATTCTATAAAAAATAGGATATGCATTGGACAATGAAATATTTTTCTCGGAAATAATTTATTTATTCTGTACATGTTGTTTTAGATTGTAGGAATCGCCGAAGTTTTCGTGTTTTTAACGGCATCTAACCAATTCATTCCTTATTTACGCAGGTGTATACACATGCGAGGCATTCAACGACGCTGGAGAATCATTCTCATCATGCAGCCTGGTCGTGCGTGTGCCCGGAGAGGCCGCGACCACGCCGCAGTACACCGCCTTCCCCGCCTCAGCCACCATCAACAACGCCGAGCCCGCCGTGTTCAGCACTGAACTGGATAAGGTAGGGCAAAGATGGGTAAATTAAGTCCGACTAGAAGAAATTTGACAAGTCTTAATAGTGCCTGAACACTACCGGAGTACTATGCACTGTATAATTTTGATTTTTTAACGTTGTACGATATTTTTATCGCCTTTGTATGTCTCTATGGCAGAACAAGAATTTACATTTAGGACCATCATTGCTGTCAGAAAACACGTGTTTTATAAATAAATTTATATGATTTGTCTAAAATCTAAAGTACCTACTAGAGGAATCTGTTATGCCTATAAGGGCAAAACAGATTCCTTAAGATTCCCTTACCTCTTTCCATAATAGAAAATGAACTTTTTGTTGTAGTTTTTTTTAAGGTTTTTAGTCTGTAAAAATGTTTGTAAATCCGACACTAATTATAGATGTACTTTCACAGCCACCACTCCAGCTTCAGTGGTTGAAGGACGGCAAGCCTATCGACGAGACGTCAGCTAGATACAAGTTCATGATGGAGGGCACCTCCCGCTACCGGCTGGAGATCGTGAAGGCCAGTCCCGACGACGCCGGCCAGTACCAGGCCCGCGCCGTCGGCTCCAAGGGAGACAGCCTCGCCGCCTTCTACCTGAACGTCGTCGACCACTAAACTATGGACTGACTGTGGCGCCCGCAAGGGACCCAACAAATACCCCTGCGGGACACCCACAACAAATAATACACCATCCAACTGGATGCAAACGATATATTGAGTATGAGTTACGATTTTTTATACAATTCGGAGTCTAAGTGTGTAAAGCAGTTTTTTTTATAATAATAAATTATTTATTAATAAACAAGTTACGTTAAGTGTTACACCCTATCGAATGCCTATGAGAAGTCGCCTGGACGATCGAATCCTCGTACGCTCTCTAGTCACTGTTAACTTTTAAATGTTATTTTATTTATTTTTCAACTATTATCCGTTGTTATTTTTTTGTTTATTTATCGTCCTCACCTAACAGATATTGCAGCTTATTTTAAAAAAGCTTGAGTTTAATAAATGTTGGCATAGATTGAAGGCTAGGATGTTAGGCCGTGCCGACGCCACCACGGCGCGACCTTTGATTCTCGCCGAACGAAATCTGTATAATTATTTTTATATAAATTTAACTGTATTATTTAATTGTACATAATTTAATTTATATCATGTGACCGCGTAATTTAAAAATAAATATGTATACTTAAAAATGTTAATCTTGTTTGTTTTTTTTCCTCCCACGATGTCTATGTATTTATAACTGTAATATATCGAGTTTGTCTTACCATTTTGAAATTATTACAATCTACAATACGTCTTACACTTAATGCCGGCTGTAAACATGAGGCGAGTCGCTGCGCAGTAACTAATTCTAGCACTAGCAGGGATGCGGGGTCAGGTACTGCGCAGTGTGTAACCAACTTCACAATCGCCATCAACTTTGAATCGACCTATACCTAGGATTTATTTGTTAAATTTTAGAAACAGCGTAAATAACATATTGAATAGAATTGCCTGCTTTCTTCCTTTATGAAAGATTTAATTGTTATAATTATTATTTTTTATGTTCCTAGCGTTATTGACGCACATAGTTCATTTAAATGATCCATTGTAAAACTATATTTTTTTATAGAAGAATAACCAGAGGATTTTCTTGCTGGTTCTTCTCCATTTGAATGACACTTTTGAACCGCGCGACTAGTCTTTTAGTTTTAAAGTTAACGTTTCTAAAGCGCTTTTTTTAAGTATAATAGAAATTAAAAAATATATTTTGAGAAGTTAAACTACAGGTGCAAACATCCTTACCGTTTTTTTTATTTACCAAAAAATTAAATATTTTTAGTTAACTTGAAGCTGCATGGGCGTAGCTGTCTGTGTCCGTGGGTGCAGTGGATCGGCCCCTTAAGAGACAGAAATATACTTCATCTTCTGTCTAGCCTTTTCTTTTTATATTGGCGTCGGCTCCCACTCTTACCGGATTCAGCTGAATAACATATTTTACATGGAGCGACCGCCTATTAGATCAAGACCAACCCATTTCTAAATAAGACAGAATTGTGATGACGTCAATGATCAACGTGTGACAGTCGGGACCAACGGCATAACGTGCTTTCAAAGGCATGCATTTCGGTATGTTAACTAATGGTCACTCATATGCATTTCGGTATGTTAACTAATGGTCACCCATCCACGGACCTAACGCGGTGAGCGTGGCTTAACCTATCTTACCGGTCAAACTGTACGGCTTACACTTACACACACCACGATCTACATATTATAAATACTACTTACAACGAAATCCGGTTTAAACAAAGCCTTTTAACTAAAGCAATAAAAAAACGACACCACACATCATATTCCCAGTATCTACCAGTTACAAATCATACAAAATCTATTCAACTTCAATTCAAAAACCTCACCAAAGAAACAATTTTATATACCATATATTAAAATAGTAATCCAAATCTCGCAGAGACGTGACTTAGCACAAACTTTACGTATATTCAAAACAATCTTATTTTAAAATATGAAATCCTTAAGAACGAGTTATAGTTTTATTTTTTACATTCGGTTCTCGGCTCAGAGTGACGTAGCAATATGCATGCTTTATGTAAAACTTATTATAGCGAGCATTGTTTCTGATCGCGTTGTACTTGATACGATTCTTTATCATTTTAAAAGTTAATTGTTGGATGTATTGTTTAAATCATTATAATTATTCTGTCCCGAGGGTTAGAATGCCTTGGAAAGCACGTTAAGTCATTGGTCCCGACTGTCAGTTTTCGATCTTTGGCTATCGTTATGTTATAACATTTCTGACAGCGAGTCTTATTAAAGGATACTGTAGTTCTCAGTAAGAAAGTTCTTTTGGAAGTCAGATAGGCTTCGTAGTCGTTCTACGTAAAATACGGTATTCAGATGAATTCGGTGAGACTGGAAGCCGACTTCAACATAGCTTGGGTAAAGGCTAGACTGAAGAAGAAGTTAGAGTTTTAAGATGTCTCCGAGCATCTACATTCTGCACAGAGCACAGTGCTGAGGCATTTATGTATTGGTCAAACCGTCTTAATTAAAAATAAATTAATAAAACTGACATTTGGCATTCCAGATTCCAGACTTATTACTTAGATAATCTTGGAATAGCCTACTATTAGAAATTGAGCCTGGAAACAGTTTATAAGCATGCTGTTTATCTTCACACTACGACTCTACAGTCTCAGTCAATGGTCAGCCTGCATAAAACAACTAGCCATTAACCCATTTACAAATTAATGTACTTTTTTTAAAGATTACTATCAATTTGGGTAGGGTACATTCGTATCTGGTCTATCTGTCATTCTTCACCAATAAGAGACAAACTACTGGCCTGCGATTGGTCGAAATTGACAAATAGTCTGACCTCAGCGACCCTAGCGGATATTAAATTACCGTGCTATTTTCTGATTATAAATAAATAAATGTGGACATCATCACCACGGTAATACTATCTATACAGTATTGTAACTCGGCCGCAAAATAGAAATAAATGCCTACAGCCGCGCGCTACGTAAACATGCGTTAGGGCTGCCCGTCTCCAGCAATTTAATTACATTTGCCTACTTTCTGTTTCTTCTATTTAGTTTTGTGATTGTAAATATCCTTTTTATATAAATAAATGAAATACTTTGTATATTGAATAGGAAGTGTTCAATAAAAAGGCGTGTTGTTTTTTGATTGGTAGATTAAATAAAAAGGTACCGACCGTATCATGATTCATTCAGAACAGCATATAAC
Source organism: Plusia festucae (assembly GCA_950381575.1). Lineage (NCBI taxonomy): Eukaryota > Metazoa > Arthropoda > Insecta > Lepidoptera > Noctuidae > Plusia > Plusia festucae. The sequence goes on along the minus strand of OX494456.1, from coordinate 3,813,940 downwards.
TACCTATTTCACTCGTCTCAATAACTTTCCGTTACTCTATTCGCTTTATTTATTAATCCAAACACCTTTTTTTCGTGAGATAAAAGGAAATACTTATCCATTAAAAAGACACACATTATGTACCTACCTACCTACTAGTAAGTAAAATTATTTTATAGTCTTACCTTTCAGAGTTTCCAGGTAATTAAAAAAAACTTATGTCTGGATGCGTTATTGACGAATTCATACAACCAAAAACAGCACAATATGTCCTATTCGTCATATTAACTGATTTTTTGAGAAAAAATCGCGCGGTTATTGTTAAAAAAACAACACACCATCCGTTCGACACTGCGGTACAGCCGTGACTGTCGGCGTCGCGAGCGTAATCCGAGATCGAGGCGCGTAGGTATAGCTCGCGTTTCGTCCGTTTGTATGAAGTTACAATACTGTATAGATAGTATTACCGTGTCATCACATACGTTACTCACAATCCAAAGTAAGTAGCTTATGCACTTGTGTTATGGAATTAGAGACAACAAAGTTACCACAGACACCCAGACCCAAGACAATTATAAAAAAGTTTTTTATCTACATTATCCCGTCCGGGGGTCGAACCCGGGACCTCAGAGCTAGCGACACCTTGAAAACTGGTGTGTACGCCACTCGACCACAGAGGTTGTCAATTATTATGTTTTAAACTTTCGTTGATGACAGTACAAATGTACCGCTAAGCGAGAGTAAAAAATATCTAAGTGTAAAACTATGCGTGCATCTATTCTTATTAGTAATTATGTAGGTTAAAACACAGTCTATCCGAGACAAACGTTCGAAAATAACCACTAATTAATTATCACAGACATTAATTACATCTAATTGGCGATGATATGGTGTGTTTTGCAATCCTATACCGAAACCTTTGTACCTATATAAGTAGGTATATAGATAATTATACCTAGGTTCTATCACTGTATGATTCATCCTATGCATAAGTACTAATACCTATACAACATGTAACAAAACTCCTGTCGATCCAATAAACGGTTCATGAACCGTCTCGCATAGGCGGCTCCTAAGGACAAAACTGTAGGTATTAAGTACGTGAACTTTGAGGAGCGGTCAGTGTTGCTGTTGCCTTGGATCAGTTTTTATTTTGATTTAATTATATATTTATCTCCAATCCATTTAATAGCTACGTATATGTGTTCGCAGTACGATACCGAATAATACTCTCAAGGATCGGACAGGGTTTTTGTTACATAGATTTATTCTGTCCTAAGCATTTTTTACTGATAGTTTTAAATTTGCATGCTGAACTAAGTACCTACCTAGGTGAAATATTTAAGAACTGGATTTATCTATAAAAGCTGTAAAAAACGATATTTCGAGCAAATCATCATTCTATTCTATAGGTACTATTCTAAGATTTTAAAGGATCTACAATAAATGTAATCTTGTAATAATAGAAGAGTTTTCAGAGTTACAACCTCGCTTTTCTGCAAAGTCGGTTAACGTGCAGAATACGGACATGGTCAGTGTGGTGTGACTGTATAGAGTAGTTGGGAACTGGGGGTAGATGAAAAATCATCTAAAATACGGAGCAATGACACCGCATCTCCAGTCTGCGTGCATCCACTGCCAGTGTAACCCGGCCGAAACATCAAGCCTTAAAAGGTAAATGCATTAGTTCCCGTTAATTCCGGTGAGCTAATTTTATTTCGATCATTTAACGCGATAGTTTAAAAGTTAGTAATTTTATGAAGACAGTAATTGTAGCGAGAAGGTACTAGATAGCCTTAAAATCAGTGACAGGTTAACCGAGAAAGCGCATACAATATAGTATTAAGTACGTTTGATGTTCAGGAAGCAATACTGAATTACTGACTGTCACAATTGACCTATATGGCACTATTTCATGATTAGCAATTTTTTTTTAATATTATAATAAATTCCTTTAAATAATACGATACTTATGCAAAAAAATATCCAGTTTTTATATAATGAAAAAATTCTAATTAGATTTATGTCACTAGTTCATTCGCCTTGTTAACAAAAAAATACGAAGGCACCTCCTCCTCCGCGCGTCGTATTCCTCAATCCTGAGGGTCGTGACTCTCCCGCTGAATCATTTTCTCATTTACTATCCTCCTCCATTGGTTTCGATCTTTTGCTGCGTGGAGGGCCTTGTGGAGATTGGTGTCTAGCGACGATCGGATTTGGTCCGTCCATCTTATTGGACTGCGGCCTCTTGGTCTTTTGCCGTCAACCTTGCCTGTTACCATCAGCTGTTCAAGGTTGTGACCGTCTTTGCGAGCAATGTGCCCGAAAAACTCCAGTATTCTGCGCAGGCAGATGGTGGACAGTCTGGTTTTGATGTTTAACTCACGCAGAATAGACGCGTTGGTGCGAAAGGCAGCCCAAGGGATCTGTAACATCCTACGCCAACACCACATTTCAAAAGCGTCAATGCGGACTCTATCAGCTTTCTTCAGGACCCATGTCTCTGCACCATAGCTAAAAATGGAGAATACTAAGGAATGGACAAGCTTCGTCTTTGTCTTCCGAGTGATATTGCGGTCTCTCCATATTTTAGTGAGTTGGGCCATGGCGTTTTTGGCCATCCTTATCCGCCTCCTTATCTCCTTCTCGCAAGACCCTGTATTGCTGATATTGGATCCTAGATAAACAAAGTGGTCCACGATGTTCAGATTTAAAGCACCCGTAAACTCCAGTCTGTTGGCTCGGTCTATTACCATAAGCTTGGTTTTGGCCTGATTAATCTTGAGACCCAGCTGCAAACTTATGTTCTCAATTCGAGCGAGGAGGTCTACCATTTCAGTCTCGTTTGCGGCTACTAAGGTGGTATCATCTGCGTAGCGAAGATTAGTTATTTTAGTGCCACCAATTGTGACTCCACCTTCCCAGTCCTCACACGCCCGGCGTATAATGTTTTCTCCGTATACGTTGAAGAGAATAGGGGATAAAATGCAGCCCTGTCGAACACCTTTGGCAAAACTAGAGGGTTCTGATGTACAGTCCTCTACCCTGACGACTCCTTGGCTATTCACGTATAGCGAGCGGATGAGTGACACAATGTGTTTAGGTACTCCCAGTTCTCTTAGCACGTTCCAGAGATCCGACCACACGACACAATCAAAGGCTTTGCTGTAATCTATGAAGCACAGAATGGTGGGTACATTAAACTCGTACGCTTTTTCAATTAGGTGGCGAATGTTAAGTATTTGCTCGCGAGTGCCCTTGCCTTTAACAAAACCCGCTTGTTCCTGTGGAATTTGCCAGTCCAGAAAGTAGCGAATTCTATTATTAATAACATGAAGCATAACTTTACTGGCATGCGATATTAGCGCTAGTGTTCTGTAGTTGCTGCATTTGGAAGTGGAGCCCTTTTTGTGCAGCGGCAGTATAACTGATTTCATCCAAACTCTGGGCCATTCTCCAGTACGCCAGATGTTATCGCATATTCTGTGCAGCACGTCTATGCCTACAGGACCCATTGCTTTCAATATCTCCGCTGTGAGTTGATCTGGACCGGGGGCTTTTTTAGATTTAAGTGTGTGTATGGCAGCTGTGATTTCTGATCGGAGGATGGAAGGTTCAAGTGCCATCTCGTTCCATGCAGTTGACTCAAGCGATGGTCTATGCTCATTTGGATTGTCATAGAGATCTTCGCAATATTTCCGCCATCTACCTGCAACTGCCTCTAGGTCTTGTATTGGAACGCCATTTTCATCCTCAATCAACCATGTCTTGGGTTTGAACTGACTAGAGAGCAGCTTCACTTTCTTGAAAAGATCCGAGGTCTGAACTTTGTGTGCATGCTCCTCTATCTCTCGGCAGATACGTTCAACGAAATTGTTTTTATCGTGACGGCACTGCCTCTGAATAACTCTGCAGTATTCTGAGTACTCATCGCGGTCAGTTTGTCTTGATAGCCCACGGGTTTTAAGATCCTTCCTGTCTTGTATTAATTTCCAGGTGTCATTGGATAACCACGTTTGTTTGCGTTTGACTGCTGATATAATAGGGATGTCACTGATTGCCTTATTGATATGTGCCTTCAGGTACTTCCACTGTTCGTCGGGATTTGCACTCTCAGGCAGTGGATCATTTGTAATTGCATTATAAAGTGTGGATTGGAAACGTTGTTGTTCTGATGGCATTAAGTTCCGAGGACGTATAGCACACTTTTTCCTGATTGCTTTCAAGAAAAAGTACTGTATATCCATCTTTTTTTTTATTATATAAAACCTGTTTTTTTTCATAATATTCACAAAAATCTCAAAAAAAATCATAAGTACATTCATATAAACATGATTAAAATCGAAACATGACATAAAACGTTACCGCGGTTATTAAAGATTCGTAATGATAGCACTCAAATGTAAATAGTTGACTCTACAAGAGCGCCCCTAAACTTAATGGTCAATAAAACAGTAGCACACGGATCCCAATATACCCGTGTTCAGTAGGAAATTAATACGAGAATAGAATATTATAAATTTATAACATCTTTTTCCGTTGACTGTATCTTTTGTACTAGAAAACAAGGCCAGAATTGCGTGGAAGAGTGACAGGGTTGCTTTTGCCCTACAGTGGGCAAGACGACCTTATCAAATTTAATTAAGTTGGTGGTGTTTTGGTCTTTATTTAAACAATAGCTATTCCCCGCAGCTTCGCCCGTGGTCACATTTTGTTCTGGTTAGAAATGTGACCTATGTTTTTTTTTTCAATAAAAAGTATACTATGTTACTAATAACTCCAAGAATATGTGTACAAAGTTTCATGATAATCGGTTAAGTAGTTTTCGCGTAAAAGCGTAACAAATAAACAAACTTACATTCACATTCATAACATTAGTGTGATTAATTATTAGATTTATTTTAATACTTTTATTAGTTATAAATATCAATCTTTGGTATGCTGCGATTCTATTATGGAGTCCTAGTAGCCTAGCAGTTCAATGAAAGTGTGTACAAGGTTGGAGATTCGAATTCAGTTAACCCAATGATACTTTTTTGAGTGGACGGGGATCGCGAGCGCAAGTGAACTGTTCCGCCTTGCAAAAGATAGAGATAGATTCCAGCAGCTGGTAGCAGACCTTCATTAATTGGAGTGGCACTTAAAGAAGAAGAAGAATGATACTTTTTTAACCGACAAATATTGGCCAGATTTTAACAACTGTAAATTGACGTTTGACAGTCGGGACCAATGACGTAACGTGCTCCAGGAGTCTCGGAATGCTTACCCATCCACGGACAAACCGCGGCGAGCGTGGCTTAACCATTATAAACGTTTAACACAACTTTACAATTAAGCCATAACTGTGACATAAATTACAAATTTCCTACATAAATAACTGTGCATTATTAGATAATACGCAACTTCTTTTTGTTTTTTTTTTCAATTTACTATCTCCTGATCTTAGAACTACTGTACTGAGATGATTATAATCAGGATAATATTGGGTCAATAATAATTAGTTATTCATTGGATACCTTGAAGCGTAATCCCAAAAATTCTCCGTTCATTAACGCCGGCGTCATCCAATACCACACAAAAGCGTTCAAATCGAGAATCCCTTTTTTATAGTCAGTTAAAAACAGATGGCGTCAGAAATAAGAACAAAATATATATCATATCTCCAACATATTTCAATATTTATCACAGGATCGTTCGTTTCCAAACGAAATTCGTAAAAGGTTGGCTTCGTATGTTTTTTTTTTTGTCTGTTTCTGTTATTATAAATGACTGGACAGGCGCATTTTGATTTCCGAACGTTTCTGAATACCTTACGTGCTTGCTCGAATTGTGGCTTGACTTTGGAATTGGAATGCAAGTTTGCAAATTCAAATAATATTTTAAATTAAACAATTGAATTAGAGAAATGATATCATAATGTATGTTCTTATTTTGGATTGGATAACTTTGGAATAAGAACGAGTTTGTAAATTCAAATAAATTAAATATGTACATACTTGAATTAATTATGTCATAATGGGTGATTTTTCGTTTTTTGTTCAGTTTTTGCTTGATATTTTCGTATTATCACAGATCTCGGATTTCATCTAATAGGTAATCAATCAAAATATAGACCCAACACTTGATCATAATGAGTTTTATGAGGTTAGATAGGTATATATAAGTTTTACTATATTTAACTAGTCCTTATTAATGAAGTAAATCCAAGATCCAAAATTTAACTTGCGGTATCTGATGAAGTACTGAATTCTATAACAAAACCACATCGTTTTACTATGATGTTATAGAAAAATAGACAAACAGAAAGATTTGTAAGTAATTAGATTTTCAACAAAACTTTTTCTCAAATACTTATTCTTAACATTAACCCAATTATAGTACGTTATATCATTCGAAGACTTTCTTAAAGAAAATTATTTATGTGCACAGTATACAAGTAATTAATATAATCGCCACGACATATTTTATTACTTACTCCGGTCGGTAATCGAACCCGGTGCAACGCAACAAAAAGTCCGGCCGCCGTGGTATCCTCTTTGTGAGTTTTAACTCATTTTTGTAAGTTCAAATCATTTCTTGGTTTTAGGGTTCCTTGGACTTAGTTGCGAAATTAATATTATATTTTGCTTTGTTTTTTCTTTGTTATCGCAGTTAGTTGTTTTAAGTTCAAATTTCATTTTATAACTTAAGTTTATGGGATTCATGTTTACTTAGGATGGGTAAAATTATTAGGAGGATAAAAAAAAAAAAAACTCACAAAATCAAATGACTTTTACTTATACATTAACTTATATCTACAATAAGAAATTAAAAAACTGAACTTAGTTTACTGAACTTAATTATTAGGTATTAAGAAAGAATAAAATCTCACTGAGTTCAAAAAACGTTTTCGAAACATATTCATTTCATACCAGAGATTTTAATTGGAGCATTCATAAACAAAAAAAAAACAAAACAACTAAAAGCACACAAACAGCCATCATCCAAAACTCATTTTTCCTCATATTTCGCTAACACCCAATTTTTAAACTTCAATAACTTGGAAAGTATATTCCCCATAATATGATTGGTAGCGTGTAAAACCTAATCCGGGCAGTAGTTAACGTATTATGACAGTAATGGTCGCTAATGGTAGTAAAAACCAATTACGTACGGAACCCGTGCGGCGGGCGCGGTGCGCGCTCGCCTATGGTTTTCCATATATCTTATTTGATTCTTGGACTGCGAACAGTAATGCTATGGAGATGACATTTACTTTAACGAATTTGTTTTATTTTAATTTGTCAAATGTTAATTGTATACTCATGTTTTACGAAATAAACGTATTTATCTATTAAAAATTTATAGTATTTTAAAAATAATATACTTTTATTTTACGTGGTTACCTAGACTTCATGATTCCAGTTCAATGATCGCTATTCTTTTTATGATATTAAACAATCAAGAAGTTTAAGTGCAAGATAATTAAAATTTAATAAACAAGCGAGTGATGGGCTCGCTGTTTGCAAGATTGGTGGCCGAGACATATAGGGATTATAGATTACGAAGCAGTTGGAGGGACGAGATTCTCAAGGAAGAGCTTTGAGAATCAGAAAAAAGTAACGCAGAACTTTGACGGTTGGAAACAATTGAGTCCAACTGTGGGACATAGACACAGCAGCAGATAAAAAAAGAAATCCATTCAAATATAATTGGGATTCTGTTTAAAATTATTCGTATTTTACACACACAGTCGGCCGTCCTCTGTACCGCGCCTTGAGCGCGCCTCATCTCGCTAAGCAGAGATACTCGTAGTTGTTTGAATAAGTTTTATTCAATACTCTGTATATATAACAGTGGCTATTAAAAAATTGCGATTAAATTCATAAACCTAAATAAAGCCAGCCAGTGGTCGTAGGTTCGAGTCCTGCCTGAGGTTTAAGTTTTTCCTTCTACAATTTGTATTTAATTACAAATATTCGCTAACACATGCGATAATGTGTTAAAATAATTAAAAAAAAATTAAATACCTAGTTAATTAATTTAACCAAATAATAAACGATTTACCAAAATTCTTTCGCACATAAGTCGTCTCCACAGTTTTCCTTGTGGTTGCACTTACAATAGTTTATTACGTCGTCGGCGCGTCGTTTATTTGCGCGATCGGCTCGTACTGATTTAAAACGCATGTGTCTTCGGTTCGATTCCCTGGACTTTATTCTGTAACTATTGGCAACGACGGTCGTACGACTGTTGCGTAGCAGTTGTTGGGTTTAACAATTTACAAGATTTTTGTTTGGTATTAAAATTGTTGTAGACCTTTCGTATTTAGATAAATTGAAACTAAGTAGTAGGTAATAAGTCAGACTTCATAATGAAAAGTTGTGTTATGTTCTCTCACAGTGTAGCTAATTCAATTTCTTATTGTATCATAAACTACCATTACAGTATGGCCTACGGTTCTAGGCCGGCCTGAAGGTCGTTCGGATCGCTGTGCACAAGTCAATTTTAGGGATACTCGTCTTTAGGGATACTAGAGATACATCAGCCCAAGATAAGTTTTATATTAATTACTATGTACGCCCTGTGGTGTTACTTACGGTTTCTTAGATAACTTGATTTTTCGGGATAACAAGTAGCCAATGTGTTAATCCAGAATTAGTGATCTGCGCAGTAGTTTTTGAGTTTACTCATTACAAACATACACACAAAAATAAAAATATTTCCTCTTTATAATATTAGTGTTAATTAAGACTAAAACACTTTTAAACACTCTTATTATTATAACACTTTTAAGTGTTCTAATAAAAAGAAGCGCAGTAGTAATTTGTTTATTTATTTTAATTCCTATTCATATCAGATGGTCTATAATTTTCTAATAGGTAAAAAAAACATATAACTCCCTGGTGGACAAAAATGTATACAGATAACTACTTGATTTTTACGCGTAAATACTTACTGCAGTTGTTTCTTACCGAGCCCTGCATCTCGGCAGCAACTGGTCGCAAAGCAACTGATCGCTATTGTTACATAATACAGTCACAATCGAATTCGTTTTAAGATTCTTATTCACTGCTTGCCATCTACTACTTACAACATTATCATTTGCCATTCAAATGAACTTTAAAACTAAACCATAAGCCTCAATATCGAATAACTGAAATAAACAAAAAATTGTACTCATTGCAACAATTTAACTTTGACAATTTTAATTTTGCGGTTGATTTCGTTGAAAGCTCAAAGAGATTAAAGGAAATATTAATTTGACGACTGCATTTAATAAGTTTGTTTTATAGTAACATCAGTAGATAAAAGTTATTGATATATTTGGAATTTAAATTGCTGTAAATCATTTCTGGGAATCTAGAATTAGACTTTTGTGTCTGTTTTTAGTGTAGATCTAAAAATAATTGTAATACAAACTGCTTGTAACTAGCACTCCTTTTTACTTGATCATATTGCAAGCAAATATCTTAAAATACTATTTTGGTTTATACAGGATTAATTTAAAAGGAGTGCTTATATTCAACTAAGTAATCAGGAGCATAAACTGAAAAACTTTTCCCAAAGAAGTCTAGTGACAGAATCTTATAATTGTCTTTCTATTCTAATATCATAAGACCGAAAAAGCTTGTTTGTTTGGTTTAACGAGTTAATCTCGGAAACTACTGGTCCGATCTGATTTTTTTCGAGGAAGGAGATAACCTACTTTTTGTCTTGATTACCGATGTCCACGCGAGGAAAGCCGTGATCAAAAATCTACAGGATAAACACTAAACTCTTAAACACCTTATTATCTACTAGCTGTTGCCCGCGGCTTCGCTCGCGCGTAAAGTAAAGAGTAGTATTAAAGGTAGATGTATTCTGTGATTTTCAAAGTAAGAAGAATGTATAAAATTTTTCATCTAATATTATGGCGTTAAAATAATAATAAAAGTAAAGTAAGCAGCAAAAGCATTTGTGTTATGGAATCGGAGACAAAAAAGGTACCATAAACACCCAGACTCCAGACTATGTATAAAAGTGATTTTCTACATGGACCCGTCCGGGGATCGAACCTGGAACCTTAGAGCTGGCGACACCTTAAAAACCCATAAAAACTTTCACCCCCTTAGGGGGTAGATTTCAAAAATCTCGGAAATACATCTTATTTATTTCTAACTAATAACCCTTGTATGGAATTGAATGTGTCTATCTTTGAAAACGACACAATTCATATGCCTACAAACTTCCAACCCCTTTTTCACCCTCTTAGGGAGATGATTTTTAAAATCTCTGAAATACGTATTTATTTAGTTCTATCCAGAAACCCGTATACGAAATTTCATGTGTCTGTCATTGAAAATACCGAACTTCCAATACAAACTTTCAACCCCTATATCACCCCCTTTGGGGATAGATTTGCAAAAGAAAAGTAGCCTATAGCCTTCCTCAATAAGTGGGCTATCCAACTGTGAAAGAATTTTTCAAATCGGACCAGTACTTCCTGAGATTAGCGCGTTCAAACAAACAAACAAACAAACTCTTCAGCTTTATAATATTAGTATAGATGATAAATAATAAATAATAATAATAATATATATAAAGTATAGATAAATAATTATAGTATCTTAGCCGTGTCACAGATTAATAAATAGTTACTTGGCCGTGTGCAGCGCCCCTTATTGAACTCCACTGCGGGTGACGTAACCTACGACAAACTTATTATTTGCGGTTGGTACAGTATTCGGGTCTAGGGATCTAACCGCAAAATTAAGTTTGTTTTTTTTGTATATACTTTTCCGGGATAAAAACTACCCAGTGTGGTGCCCAGGATATTAAAGAACAATTATACCAAGTTTCATCGAAATCGAACCGGTAGTTTTTGCGTGATGCCTGAACAAACAGACAGACAGACAGACAGACAGACAAAAATTTTTTTAATCACATTTTTGGGTTCGGTGTCGGTCTAGTAACACACCCCGCCATTAATTTTTTTGATATTTTCAATGTACAGAATTTTCACTTCTACAGATTTATTATAAGTATAGATTGTTCGCAACCTAATCACGAAAACAACAATTTGTATTAATAACAATCGTAAAATGTCGACTGTTTATTCGCTTTTGTTCCTAGCCTTAGGTGTTATCTGAATGCTATATCATTCGCATGCCAGTGGATAAAAAACGATATGATGCCGACTCGGCCGAAATTAAGCGAAACGAAACAAGATGCAATGAATTGTGGAATCTGTTTTGGTTGTACTCAGTCGCTTAAGACGAAGTTGTACATTTAATATTAATTTTCGTGATAATTAGATACTGTTAGAGCTGGTGGCAAAGTGTAAGCCGGTTGACCGATATTAAAGGTAACCTCGGCTCGCCGCGGTTGGTCCGCGGATGGGTGACCATTTGCAAGAATACCGAGACCCTTCCCTGCCTCGGAAAGCACGCGAGCCGTTGGTCTAGACAGTCATACAGTAATCTTAACAGTCGTTAAGTCATTACAATCCTGATAACCAGTCTAACTATGGAATACTGTATTACCCAGCAATGGTTTGTGGAGGTCAGATAGGCAGTCGTTCCATGTAAATTACGGTATTCCGCTAAATCTGGTAAGACTAGCAGCCGTGCCCAACCTAGCTTGGGAAAAGGCTAGACAGATGATGGGGTCATTAGATTTGACAGCATGAGAATTAACGGTGGTTTCAAACTAATTCCATAAATATTGCAAAAATAAAAATAAACAAAATCATTTATTTTCAGGTTAATAAATAAAATAAATAAGCTTTATTTTTCCTTAAACATGCCAGCTTACTAAATATTTATAAATTTTATAGAAAATTACACGTAAAAAAAATGCATTTTCAGGTTAAACAGTGAATATTTCTCTCAAGTTTTATAGAGACACCTTGAAGAGTTTCGGACATGTTTTGTGTTTTCAAATCGCTAATAACCGATCCTGCAAAAAAAAACAAAGAATAACTATAAAGAAATATTTGTTACTATCTACGTGTTCGTAAAATCATAAATAGATGATATTGTAAATTAAAAGTGTCTTGATAAATATTTGAATACCTGATTAAGATAATTCGTGGTGAATGTGGTGACCTGCAATGCGTCATGCCTAATTTAAAAATAGACCAGGACTTACTTAGATGACCATTACTTAGAGGACAACTTAATGAGTAGTAATTACTAGTTGAGTATTTGAAACATTAGTTCTAAGCATATTTAAGTTTCAATTTCAGCATTGGGACACTTATTTATTTATTTAAAGCACAATGTAGTTAATTACAAATATATCAATATAATAATACGTAAAATAACATACAAGGATCCTGAAAGGATGCAGAAAATAACTAAGACAAAATTTTAATTTTGGTTTAAACAGTTTAATCAATATCTTTATGTATCATAACATAAAAACACTTAATAGATTTCCACGTTCCAAAACAAATTTATTTTTATTTCAAAATCTTCCCCTCGATGAAACACTGCTAACAACATTATTAGAAGTTACAATAAAACCTGTAATTATCAAAATTTTGAAAACGCCAATCTACATGAAACAATTAAGGGCAAGCGGGACCGGGGCACCGCGCTAACACCACAATAAGTCACCGGTGCCCGAGGGTCTTTCTTCAAATTTTTATAATACTCGGCCGATGACCCCGCGCCCTATTGTCTCTGCCACAAAGGGGCGTTTAAAAAAAGGCCCCGAATTAAAAAAAGACCAAAAAGACCAATATTCCGTCATTGTGCGCCTGTCATTGATCATTTTTCAAAAAACCCACAAAATTCCTGTTCCAAATTGAGTTTCGTTTGAAAAGGGTACAAAATAAGAACTCGAATAGTGTTTTTATTTTTTTGAGAAAGTGTTTGGTTATGGAGGAAACGTGGGATTGAAGAGGGTTCAGATAAGGATTTCGTTTTGTGTATGGTCTCTGAGGAACGCCTTATTAACAAGTGCCTTCTAATTTCCTTTAAATTAAAAGATGCTTTACTATTGTACCTATGCAGGATGTCACACACAATTATCCTAAAAAATTGCATTAGGTACTTAGTTAGATATGTGAAACGTCGGGAACTAAAGTCAAAATAAACCACGATAGAAGCCGTTTAAAAGTAGTTCTATTTCAATAGTTAGATTTAAAGGTTTTTTCAACCTTAGACTTGATTTGCTGTCACACACAGCCATAGTGCAAGAATAAAAAACTCAAAAGACAATAATTTAAAATTAGTTGTTCAATATTGGACATTAAATTAAATCTGAGAAGATTAAAAGATTTATTTTCAATTAAAGTGGCGGTAGCATATTGCTAGGGCGTTGGACATGCCATCATGTGCCAGGTCGAAATCCTCCCAATTCACTACCGACATGACCGCACTCGTAACTCAAGCGTTTAGCACGAGAGGTTAACCAGAATACTGCTAATGTGCGACCAACATTGCAAGTAAGCTTTAAAAAAGAACTCACCTGTAGGCGCACTGTTTATGCAGTATTGTACTGTAATTCTATTTTCGCAGCTGTCTTTTTTCACATTTATCTGTGTAACCATCGCCTATGTTTTAGATACAAATAAACTTCTTTTTATTTTATTTTTTACTAAAATATTTAATCACTTAGGACCTAAGTGATTAAATATTTTGATTTGTTTATGTTTATTACCTAAGTCTTAGGTAATAAACATAAACAAATTAAAATAAGTACCTTCCAAGAAAATCAGTCTTATTTTCCAAGTAAATCAGACATCGTATCTTTCATACAACTAGGAATATATCACAATGTATGATTGACACAAATTGTAACAATTTTCGCGCTTGCAACTCATTGTTGACCAATCATTTGACTTGTACTCGGTCTAGACTGATTTGATGAACTAGATCTTGTTATTGTCAAGGTAGACAATATGCGAACACTATTTATTGTCTTCATGTATAAGTCATATTTAACTGGAGAGTTGATATTTAGTTAATTTTTGAAACTTCTATATTTATTGTTAACATTTTCGGCTACTAATCAGATCAATAATAATTGGCGGCAAGCGGCAGTAGCCTAATGGCTAGGGCATCGGACTTACGATCATGTGAAGTTCGAAACCCACCCATTGCACTATCGACGTGAACCCACTCGTAACACTAGCATAATTATGTTTAGACTACCACGAAGGGTTAACAAGAATACTAGTATAGTGTGCTGTGTGATATGTACCCACATTGCTAGTAATTTAAAAAGAAAATGAATGTAGATTTCACAAGAGATTAAGAGTAGATATTTGAGTACCTAATCTATATATAGAGGCAACTAGTACAAGATAGCAATAAGTCTCTGCCTTATTTACTTAGACAGGGTACATTGTACAATCGATAACGCTTATCGAATCGCTCAAATGTATGAAAGTGACAATTCAAGTCACGTGACTTATCGATCAGAAATGTCATTTCCATACATTTAATGTCATATAAGCGATTTCTAGCTTATCGCTTGTAGAAGTGTACGTTGTCTAAGGGGGATGATCTTGAAAATAAAGTAAGTAGCTATCACAGTAACAAAATTAATTTTCATCGAGTAATTAAAGTTATTAGCGTTCAGATTTAGAGCTAAGGCCGCACTGATTTATGAATAAAGCCGGGCATTGACAAAGGCGATGTATAGACGGACAAACACAACAATGTACTTTTATTTATAAGTAAAATGTATGTACGTCCGCGCGATCGTACTGCCTTCACCCATACATATGAATTTTATGAATCGTGAACAAGGAAACTGTGGAGTCGACTTTAGTGTTGCAGTTTTTTGTTTCATTAGATAGGTACCTATTTGTTGTTAATTTTACAAACATAGATTTATCAAATAACAATTACTTAAAATTGTAAGCAATTCAAATCGAAAAAATATTTTTTTTTAATATTTATATGATTGTTAACAATTTTTTAACTAATATATTTTTATTTATTTAAACAGTCATGAACTAAATTTGTTTATAATTTGGATTTAACGCTTTATGGTATGGTAGCTAGCTACATAGTCAATATCTTTTTAGAAGTAATTTAAAATTACTGGTAATGTCTAAAGGTTTTGATTTAGAACGAAAAGTATGTCTACAGAAATATGGATTATTTTAAATGGACTATAATGCGTTTTATTTGTATTTACATTTCATAACCTGTCAGAAATAAAGATTTTTACAGTTACAAGTAGGTATAAAAAAACAAAATACAATTACACAATGCATATTCTCAATAAAGAGGACGCAAAATCTGTTACCAAAGCAAAATTGTATCAATTACAAATATAACAATATAAAGCATTGTGAGTATTGTCTACTCGCGGGATGCGCGTGCGCAGCGCGGCGGCGGGCCCGCGGCGACGTGCATCGATTTATGCCGATACTCGATAATTAAAAACAATCCGCCATATTCCTTTTTGTCTCTCGTTTTATTCCCGTTTTCGTTCATCCCTCATTTGATTGTGTTTCTTTTTTATTTTTATTTTATTTTTTATATAAGTTTGCCTCCTTAAACGGCGAAGAGTTTTTGCATTAAACTGACTATCTACTCGTTCGTTTCGGTTCGTATTGCATTGAGACGTTTTAATTTATATTTTTATCGTTGCTCGGTGTGGGACCCGCGCCGTGCGTACGCGCAGTACACGCTTTGTTTCTTTATATTACATCGGTAATAGATTTGTAGTTGCTCGGTTATTTGGTGCGTTTTATATGATTGTATCGCGTAGAGTTGAGAGTCAATTATTTTAGTTTATCGATAATACATATCCAATGGGAACGTAAATTATAATCACCTGGAGCCATAATAAGTAGGTTCGAATCGATGCTCAAACAAGTTTTCTGTAAATATAAAATACATCTGACTTAAATCCATGGTCTATGGTATCCTTATACATAGGACTCTATTTTTTTTTGTAAAAATAAACAATAATACTATCAGATAGTAACCCAACCCAATATCCCTTAAATATATGAAATCTATTAAAATGATTGAATTGGAAAACCTGTGACTACTTTAACCTTAAACGACAAAATTATTTGTCTCATACAGGAATCGAATCCGCAACCCATTAGAAAGTCCTTACCTTTAAGTGAGGACCGAAGACCTGTAGGGCTACATTTAATAACCAGTTACCAGGTAATATTCCCACAGTTTCTATAATTCCAAGTTATTCATTTAAAGTCCTTCGTACAATATTTATTAGTCCAAAGATGGCCTTATACCATAAAGTATGTATCTTTGCAATCTCTTGATTTGAAACGTTATGCTATTTAATTTCAAGAGATCGTATCGTACAGCCTGTGTTGCCATTTCCAGGAATAATACAGGCTTTTATTAATATGGTCTAAGACTCCAAGTACATGAAGAGTGGCTTGTCCTAGCAATGTGACGACAAGGGGGGGATACTCGTGACGTAACCATAAAAAAACTTAAGTATCTAAAAAAAAGTTTTTTTTTTTAAATTATGTATTGTTAAATTACAGGTTTATAATGCGCCAGCACACAGATAAGCGCCAGCACACAGATAAGCCCTAAGAGGCTTTCGTGTATGGCAAAACCATTGTAAATTTATTATTTAAGTGTGTAAATAAAAAAAAAAAAAAATTGGGTATTTAATTCTACCGAAATAATTATTTATGTCGCTTAAATGTTCGCAAATTTAAGCAAAACAACAATTAAAATATAAACACGATTATAAAATTTCAATTAAATTAAACGGATTCTATTGCAAATCAAATTTAAATAAACCGCGATAGAATCCGTTTAAAAAGTATTTTTATTTCAGTTGTAAGCTATTAAATTTGGTTTTAACGCATTTTTTACGTCTTTTTCGCGAATCGACGACTTGTATGGAGAAGCCACACATTAGTTTGGAAAAATAAAAATTGACGACACAACACATTATAGCTCTCTGTCTAATTACCAAAATTGGAAGGCTTGTAACTGGAACAAAACTAAATTAATTAATGAACTTTTCGTTTTTAAAATCTGATATAATTTAAGTACGAGTATATTTAAATTTTTTTCGTCAAATTACTAATTGTTATACCATGCCAATGCAAATTGATATTAATTTAGCAAACGAGTTATTAAGTTTTCTACAAAAAAAACTGTCAATGCTGGTATTGATTCCTGTTAGTTTCTGCCATTAACAGTATTTTCCGAATTACTTGTCGGATAAATTAATATCAGTTTTAAATTGGCATTGTATTGAAATTAAAATTAAGTCAAGAGTATCCCCAAGGTCAGAAATAAGGCGTCTTTAAAACAATAAAAAAATACTATCAATTTGCAAAAATAAGTGTCCATTGTTTACAAACATGTCAAATAATTATATGAATAACTTATGTAAATTGAGAATTTTAGCCAAAACTTTAACACAGTATTTGCATAGGTTTATTAACGTTTACTGCTATTAATGAGATAACGAAACAATGGTTAAATACGATAAGTAAAGATAAAATTCTTGATTCAAATGAAAGTGTTTTATATAATTTTCATGTAAAAGTTATAATGGTGGAAAAAACATACTAAAAAAAACATTAATTTATCTGACTTCAAGGTTAATGATAGAATACCTTAAATTATTTATTGTACATCAAAAACTATTCGCACAATACTCTCCGCAGATAATATCAAATGTCATCCATAGAGATGAGAGACTTTATGGCCTCATTTAAACTGTACCAGATAACGAACTAGTATTGTACCTCGACGTTATTTGAGCCCAAAAAATCAATATTGACCTCACAACAAAAGGAAATTTTGCACTTTTTTAAATTTCAACACAAAAACATGAACGATAAAAAGCGGTCCAGGTGCGGCGAAAGGGTTGACTTGTAGCGCTATCCTTTTCTACCTCCATACAAATATTCGCTGTCTCGCTCTCTAACCCTTTGATGGAGGGTGCGTTTTTTTGGGTCAAATCTCGTATTTTCTCATTGATTATATTTTTTTTCGATATAATGAGATATTGTGTTTCGGGGTCTTTGTTAAAAGTTTTAAATTCGGAGCAGAGTGATTTGAAATCATTTTGTATTTTATGGTTTATGGAGCAAGCTGTGGTTTATTACTCGACTTTCGTGCTATTAAGCTATATTAAGGGATGGTAGTTATAGAAAGCATACATGGCACCTGGATTTTATACTTTGTCGTAATGTAGAAACTATTTTTAAAGCTACCACAAAAATTTGGTGAAGCTGTGAATTTTGTTAAATAGGTATTTTAAGTGTTTTATATACCATGCTATATTATGATGAATTTATTGCAATGGCAAGTATATTCGGTATCCTTTATTCGAGATCCCAGAATTTTAGACCACATCGTTATTTTCTACAGTAAAAAGCTGTACGAATAGAAAACTTACGGTTCTTCTAGTAACAATATAATATATTACATTATACCAAAACAGACTCATTAAAACGGCTTTTGTTATATACGTACGTACTAACTGTATATAATAGCCTTAAGAAGAAAATGTCAATCAAAACAAGACTGACAACAAAATACATGTATCTAGGCAAGGAGGTTAGTCCAGACGTATTAGTCATTCTTAGGACATCACTATTTCATCATCAACGCTCGCCATGCAACACAATTCACGCAGCAATCGCAAGACTTCACTAAAACGTAATCTTAATAAATTAAAAAGCCACCTACAAATAAAAATTAACAAGTCAAATACAATTTCGGCAATAACGGAACGTACGCCATGACATTTCGAAAAAAGAACCGATTGTTCTTCGTCTAGGCTGAGCAACGAACGCCCACGTCCAAAATCTAACAAACGGCGCGAGAAAAAAAATAATTAAATAGAATTGTAATTGTGTAATGCCCCGCCATCTGTATTGTCAACACACCTGAGAACGAAGCCACTATACCCGTCCTTGTCACGCTGTATTAAAATCTTGAGGTAAGAAAGGGACAGAAACAAGAAATCGGTTCATACGAGATGTGGAAGTGACAAAAAACTCATGCTTCCTGTGTCTTTCGTATCATTTGAAAAAGGAATAACGCTTGCGCAGTATATGTTTCAGCGGCAGATGAATTATTTAAAGTTTAATATTTTCTAGATATGTTTAAAATTTAGGAATGAGATAACTTCATGTTAGAAAGATCGACAGAAATTTTTATAAATTACACTATAACTTTTTAAAGTATATCGAATCCAATTAATTAATAGAAATCACTAGTTTGGAGTTATAGAAAATATAAAAAGGGTATCAAATAAACCTGTATGACTTGGAAAGGAAATGGTAACTAGGTATTTCAGATTCATACCATGGAACTCGGAACTTACTTCGGTACTATCATCACCTATATTCAATTGTAATGTTACCAATATAACGTCACATTCAACAAGATGTAAGTTAAATGAATAAATACATTTTCATCTGAATATCTTGCGTATTCTATAGTGACGGTATATGAAGTTTTGACGTATTCCATACAATGTGGACTTTTTAACAATTCGAAAATAGAACGTTTTTAACTTAACCCTTCCATATTTGACAAAAAAGAACTTTTTTATATTTAGAACGCGACGCGCACCGAACAGGGATTTAGCTCTTTTGAATTTAGAAACTGTTCGAATATGGAAGACGGTCGAGATATGGATTAGAATAACGGACTTCGGAAAGTATGGAAAAAAGGTTGCCATATTAGGAAGATTTTGTAATATTTTAAGTGGTTCGTCTCGGCATTACAGTTTGTGTAGTCACTTCAACTAATATTTTATTTTATTATAATACATGATACGAGTGTGAATGCCGCGTGGCCTTGAGTTTATATTTAGGAGGTGATCTGCTCTTTATCATAACTCCAAACTTATTAGAGTTGATTCAAGTATTTAAAACACACTTTACTTAAGGAATATTAAGTACCACCATTGGTACTAATTTAAATATAAATACTATAAGTACTTCGTCAAAAACTCGGTTACTCATGTATTATTAAAATAATAATTTAAAATATACAGTTTGAACACAAACTTCCGGACCTTTTTTAGCTTAAAAATAAATAAGAAAAGTAAAAAAAAACTTTTTACGCAAGTTATCATTACAACGGTTATCTTAGATCGTAAAAAATATCAGATGTCATACAACCCTTCCGATGAAAAGAAACGCGAAGAAAAAGGGGTATTTATTAGTAAAAAAAATATTATACAGTGTAATATTTTGACAAAACTGTAGAATCACGTTACGGCCGGGTGTGGGTTAAAAAAAGTGGTGAAAGAGTAAAAAGACAGATTTCTTACGGAACGAGATTTTGTTACAATGTATTGTGTTTCGGAATATTTATAATATAATTTTGTGCTGACTGTTGAAGTATACCTATGAGAAACGGATGCGTTGGTTTTTGATGGCAATGATTTTGAATAATATGCATACATCTTTTAGAACAGTTATACCGTAAACTTTTGTAATTTCTCGTCAGAAATTAATCGAATTCGCTTTATTTTTTTTTGTTTTGGTTAATTTAGTTATCGTTATTTGTCTATTGCTTCCTACATATTTTTCTTTCAGTATCTTCAAGTAACATAGTTAAAAGTTTGTACTTAAGTGAATTAGTAAAAAACAGACTCTATAAAATCTCGCAAAACTAAATACAAAACCAAACAATTCAAACGAAAAATAAAAGAAACACAAAAATCCTCAACAATTCGACACGTTTTTGACAAAGCTATGTAACCTTTACCAATAAAACAAAAATATGGCGACGAACAACAAAAAAAAAATGCTGAATCTCAAAATATTTCTAATTAAACGGAGTTGCGGACAAAACAAAAATGCTTGGACGGCGACCCGTTATTAATTTCACAAAATTTTAACAAAACTGACATACCTACCTATCTCCGTTTGACAACTATGCCGGACATTTGGCGCGCAAAAATGTTGACATTACATTTTTAAAGCGCGCGGTGTAAAAGAGACAGAACATGGGTGTGCTTACAAAAGAGCAGGACGGATATAGGAGCAGTGAAAGTGAATAATATGTAAGTGATTTTTATTATGTTTTTGTATGTGATCTTGTGGTCTTTAAGTCAGAGAATAGATTTTTGCATACAATACTGTTATGAGAACTTGTTTGCGCATTGTTACTTGCGTGCTGTACAACTTATGACGCATTTCATATAAATATAGCATAGCTCCAGTTTTTTTGGAATACAGGATAGTCAACTCAATGAAAATTTAATCGTAATTAGAATTATCATTTCAAGCCCAAAATTTTGAAAATCTTTTTAAAAGCTCAAAGCTAATTTAAAACTCAAGTGATGAATTATTCGCTCAACATGACTGTCATACATGTATGACATAGTGCAGTAGTTACAGTAGTATAGTTTTTTTTTGACAACTAACACACGGCCTTCTGATCCCAAACTAGACATAGCTTGTACCATGGTAACCAGGCACCGTACTTTTATATTTCCAAATATATACATAGACATGAATTACACTCAGATACAGAAAAAATGATCAAGCTCATCACACAAAGATTTGGGTTGGAATTGAACCCACGACGTCCAGTTTAGCAGGCAGAGTCACTAACCACTAGACATACCTGTCGTATACTATCGGAAAGTAATAAATACATTTGAATCTATGAATATGAGGACAACATTAGTATAGAAATCTGCTATATCTAAACGATTTGTATCCTTGAACACGTAAATCCTCTATCATTCGGATTAAAAAGTTCTTTGGCAATTGTATACTCCAATTCCATCTTGCTAGGAGAAAAGTACTTATAATTGAGTATAAAATCGAGTGGAAAAAAAGACACAGCTATCACATATCACTAGATAAAAAAAAAACTATTTATAAATAGGCGCTTATACCCTTATATACCTAGATACATTAATAAAAAACTATCAAATACAATAACAAATGATACAGGACCATAAATGTTATGGTCAGTTTGAAAAACGCACATTGCGCGTCGACCATGCTCGGCGGCCGGACGCGACGAATTTCCAAAAGCGCTCCTTTTTGTCCCGAAGCGTAATTTTCGGAAAATTCGTGCGCGCGCGCCGCCCGTTTAGCCGAAACCGTAATTATGCCTATTTCGATCAACGACTTTTTCGAATAAGCAATCAGTAATCAAGATTATTTTCGTTTAACAAATAATAGCCGGTAATTTTGAGAATACTGCGAATATTATGTTTTTGGATTTTAAACATAAATGGGATTTTAAATATCAGTTTGCTAATGTTTTATCTGAACATATATTATGTAGTATGGCGACTGAAAATTACAATACATAAAGAAAAAGGTTTATGTTGGTAGGTTAATAAACAATAGGTACACCCACTTAGTACTTACAGAAAGAAAATTTGGAGGTTAACCATAATCTTAAATTATGAAATGAAGGTTATTAAAATGATATATCAAGAAAATAATCTTATTAAAACCCTAAAACGCGCTCGGGGTTCGATGTGACCCACCTGCTAAATTCGCGGCACACAATACGCAAGGGCCCGACCCTTCGCCCCTGCGCATCTATTGCGCGAAAATAACCAGAAACTGACATTATAAAAAAACGGAAAGATGGCAAAGGTGTCTCAATTTTTTGCAAAAAAAGTTCACCAAGGTTAAGACCCATGGGAAAGAGTTAGATACGGTCCTTAATCTCCCTTTTTTAACAGAAAGACGATATCTTCCGCATTTTTTTCTATCTAACTGTTTAGGTAGGGTCCCGCTATTGTAAAGTTTTCTAAAAAATCGCTAAATTCAACCCCTTTAGCAACAGATGATCGGGATACGCGTGAGATAGTTTTTTTTTTAATTTTCGTACTTTGATTTATAACTGTTTGCAGTAATTTGAGAGTTTAATAGATATTGTGCTGTTGTAGGAGTTTTTTCGTGTTGGTTTTATAACGGTTTTTGGAGAAAAGTGTAATGTCATTAGTTTTTTTGGAGAAAGATTATTTTTTATAAATGTATCAAAACGGAAATCGAACTTTTGTTGAGTTACTATATTGTTGATACTATTTGTTCGACTTCATCTGAAACTACAATTTCAGTAGATAATAAATATAATAATATATTTAATACCGAACTTCCGTATGTTACTTGTACTTATTTTAACATTAAAATCTATTTCCAAAGAAAAATGCTAAAAACACAAAACGAAATGTAGCGTATTTTTATTCAATAATAAAAGACCAGATTATAATACCGACAATGATTTTATTAATCATTTGCTTCGATACGATTAAAATGTCACGACCAATCCAAAAAACCTTAAAATCAATAGTCCAACAATGTTTTTATTAAATGTTACGTTTTTGCTTCACCAATCAGAAGCTATTGTCCACGCGTCACAATGCTGGCCACGATGCGCCTTTTGACCACCGAGGACAAAAAAAAACATTGAAAAAAGGTCGCCGGGGTCATAAGTCACACGTATTGAACGTCTTAAGGTCATTGTATTGCCCTATTTTGCTAAAAAGAGGTCAGTTATTGAATTCGATATGCTTGCGAATTTTAAGGGTTGAATGGCGAAATCCGGGAAATTGTTTCTTTTTAGTAACTTAATACGTGTGTGACCTCGGGTCAATCGGGAACGTAAATAATTGAATTGTATTGATTCTGAATAAGTCAATTTGTTGTACACAAAAGCTTTTTTAGACCGCACATTTCTTAAGTTCAATTAGTTTTCAACTATCGTTATAACAAGAATCGGTTATTAAATTTTAACCGATTCTTGTTATTTCCTTTACCTTTTTAACTTAATTAATTTACTTTGAACCACACCATAAATTATATTAAGAATCGTTAAGAAAACGAGTTAAAGGTTTAGTATTGTGGTACTTTAACTAGCTTATCGAACGATGTTGATTATGGCGTGCAAACTGTATTTGTCAACATTTGTTATGTTATCTAATTGTTTGTGATGTTACTATTTTTTTTTAAAGAAACTTCGGTAATATTAAGTTTCTCATTTTAGTAAATCGATCTCAAGTCGGTCTTGTGATTAAAACCAATGCATTTTCATATTTTTTCTCATGTCTAAGCATGACAAAGTAAATAAATCTTTGAGATAAAAATATTTATAATAATATTCTGAGAGGGTTTTATTTCGTTTTGTTTAACTACGTAGGCATTAACTAATTTTCCATTTTTATAAATCTTTGTCGACAATTAAGTTTTGCTTTGTCAGCAAGTAAGTAATCTATTCCTGTCTACCTTTATTAGTACATAAAAACAGTATTTTTTAAATTAAATATATAACAGTTATTCAAATAATAGCAATAGATGCAAAAAACATGAATGCGATGACTCAAACCAAAAATTTTACTTTTTTTGCTATGAAATATCGTACAATGTCTTTTATCCATTACGAAGACTTAAATATGCACATAATTAAAAACTTAACCCTAAGACATTTGAACTCAATGATAAATCTTATAAAAATTCTATCTTTAACAGATTGCCCTTGGAACTTCTTTATATTTGCGACCTTACTCTCCCTTCGCATACATTTCCCACGATTCCGTTCGATTCACCCCAATTTTAGGGTTATCTTTTTACGCGGGTTGAGCATCAAAGTAGATCACTTTAGAATTGCTATCATTATATTTTTTATCTTTTTTGTGATTTTTTTTTCGAAAAAATTGTAAAATTTGACCCCATTTCGTGATGAGGTCTCGACACCGCGAACTAGGGTTAACCTTGTATTTGTGAAATTCGATCCGGTTGTACTATGACCTTTTGTGTTTTTTATTATTGATTTGTAGTATTTAGCAGGTAAACTAAGACTTTCTTGTGAGAAGATGACTTTTGAAAATAAGGACGGTTTTTTGCATTTTTCAGGTACAGCTTTTAACTCAACTTATTTTACTCTTTTTTTTCTATTTAGGTAGGTATATTATTTATATACATATAAGTCATTGCTGGCGAACAACTATTCAATAGAATATAACATTGCTGTGGAGTGTGGTTCAACCTTGATATGAAATAAAAAAGTATAAATAAAAAAAATAAAATAAAAAGGTATTAATTAAAACAAGTGGCTGGTTTCCTGCCATACAATGTAATTATAAGTGACTATCTTAAATAGTAAGTATTTAACGGCATCCATCATAATTTATATTTTAGTTGGATAAAGCAACTAAATCTTGTTCAACTTACATACTAGCATTTAACAAATAATCAATAAGCAAAAGACACGATAGAATAACGTAAAATGCTAATGTCTTGTAAGTGCCCTTAAACGATTTATTTCAAGATTTTATTTTTCTCAGCTAGGCATCTGTCCGCCTTTGGCAATCTGAATAATTGTAGTTTATGAGAATTTTGCCTTTAACTCGATGATCAACGGGCCTCTTGGTCTAGTGGTTAGTGAACCTGACGGCTAAGCCGTGTAGGTCGTAGGTTCGATTCCCACTCAGGACAAATCTTGGTGTGGTTAGCACGATCATTTGTTCTGTGTCTGCGTGTAATTTATCTATAATATGTATGTATTTAGAAATATATAAGTATGTTTATCAGTTGTCTGGTTGCCATAGTACAGGCTCTGCCTAATTTGGGATCAGATGACCGTGTGTGAGATTGTCCCAAGATATTTAAAAAAAACATGTAAAATCGACGTATAAAACACTAGGGTTGATGTTAAATACTATGTGGCTTTAAAATATGAAAAGGATCTGTAAAAGAAATGTCAGCTACAAATATGGCAACACCAAATATGTTTAGCCATTCAGGTATTGCATACTCTAACGTAATTAAGAAATAGCTAATAACACGTAGCAATCATTAAATACCTTAACAACGAAATTAGTAACCTACAAATTATGTTTTTACTAACACAGACATTCTTAATCGAGTTATAGATAATTACTATACCTATGTAAGGTACCTCAAAACGGACATAAAAATAACTTGCAATTTCAAAATTTAACAAGAACATTTCTCGTTAACTGCTACGTTGAATTAATATTAAAATAGACGTCATTACAGTAAAGAGTAACAAACAAAACAACATTCTATCATTATTAATACAATATCGAGGCAAAAACGAGTCGACGCTCTTTCATTGTAAAAAACTACCATACAAGTCTTGCATCTGCGAGACTAAAAATAATTTTCAACGTTTAATACAAAAATCGTAATAATTAACTTCGTTACACACCAATAAATTACAATACGAGAAAGAAATGCAACACGATACGCACACAGCGGTCGTACAGTGTTTGTGCGCACTCACACACGCGAGCATAGGGCGGGGTGGTCGCGATACAACACGCCGAATTTATCATTTATTTCAATTTCAGATAACGTTTGTTTTCGACTTTGATACCGTGATCGGATTTTTTTTTAATTATTTATGTAGATGTTGTCACAAACATGTTTTATTTGACATTACTTTAGATTATGTTGCACGGAATTTAAGGAAGTAATTTCGACTGACTTTATCATGTCATCTTGTAGCGTTAAAAGAGATGATGTTAATTAATTTCTCATCTTTTGTTTTATCAACATTGTAAGATGTCGTCTGGATATTATTTTACATATAAATTGTTAAAGGAATTAAAACTTGTAGTTGAGTCACACTACAAGTATAGAAATAGTTTTAAACTTATCGTAACTAAATTATGAAGCATCTCTGACAACTGTGGAAGATTATAAAGGACACAGCTCATTAGAGCCACCCGGCACCCACCCCGCACCGCCTCGTCGCACGGCATCCACTCGTTGTCGACAGGTAATCCACGGGTGGACGTCGCGTTATCACCAATAAACGTCCCGCGGTCAACCAGTGGACCCCACGCGGTCAACGAGTGAACGCCGAGTGGTCAACGAGTGGACGCCACTTGGTCCAAGAATTTTCGAGTAGTCTTTTAATAATTGGCACTAGGTCTTTACAAATTTTACAAACCGTGAATTGGCAATCATAGCTATCGCGCTTGATGAAGAAAAAAATAAAAGACGCAACAAAAAAAAAGAAATCATCGCCAAGTATCGTCCTCGCGTGTATCAATTGCAGGTTGCGCGCGGTCCACTCGGGACCCGCGCGTAAGCAACGCCCTGTCAACGCAAGGCAAGCATTCGAGCAGCGAGTTGTCACCGAGTGGTCCACCCGCCGTCCGCGCGTGAAGGGCTTATAACCGAGGCGATCTGGTGACGCTACGGAGTTGATATAGTGAGCGCATGCCCATACAATTCCATATAAAGAATACTAACCGCAGGAGGCGAGTCGGTGCGGAGTGGGTGCCGGGTGGTTGTAATGAGCTGTGACCTTTATTGTCTTCTTTTTCACCAAAATATGAGGTCATTTTGCGATTTTACAGTAGGTAATCCAAAAACCTTAAACTCAATTTAAAGACATACCTACCTACTTTGTTTATATTTAAGTCTTATTCTCTACAGTCTACACAAATGATTACCTACTGTAGTTTCACTGACGTTTTTTTTTTATCACAGACTAGAATTTAATATGAAGTAGAGCTTGAAGTATTTTTTATTATTATTATCTCCTTTAAATAATAAACAAAATCTAAAATGAGACAAACCAAACCTCCAACTATATCAATAATATCGGCATGCATCGTTTCCCATCCCTAGTTCGGCCGCCATCACAAATACATTGGTATGATTTATTGTCAACACGGACTACAAGTTGTGTGCGGAGTATCACTGACGTACTCTCACAGAGAACGGACGATGTTAAGGATGCCAGAAACCAGGAAACTAAGGGTTTTTAATTTATTTATTTTTGTTTTTTTTTTCATGTTATCAAGTTGCTACTATAGTACCTATGTTTATTATATTGTATGTATGCTTAAACTTGATATGTATGTTGTTATTATATGTACTATTTTTATTTATGTTTATTGCATAATAATCTAGTTTCACACTTCTTTCTCCCTCAACATTAACCAAATCACTCCGAGGTTTGCTGGTAGAAAACTCAATTTGAGTTAAGCTCACCTCTGTACATCAATCGTATTTATTGATTTTTGTAAATACTATCACGTGTACAATAAAGAATAAGAATAAGAACTTTTATTAATTAAGTTTTGCAAACATTTTGTACGGCTGCCAGCCCTACGTCCAGTCCAATGCGATGCGTCGAAAAATGTACCATTTGTGTATACGCAGTTATTACTTGTTCATCAACCTTTTAATTTTGTCAATCTGACTAACAATTATGTTTTTAGTGTTCACCAAAGTCAATGTTTTATTGGTAGGTACAACTTTTTGTAATTACGGGAAGTTTTCGGGGAGAGTGTAATGGGTATTAGGTACTTATATGGCTAAATTAAATACTTAAATGTACCATTGTTATTTTTAGTATTAAATATTTCGTTTAGATTTCGGTCGTAACAGTTTTGTTTTTATGTCCGTCCAGGAACTGTCTGTTAAGTAAAAAATAATATGTAATACCGGCCTATAAATGTCCCACTGCTGGGCAGAGGCCTCTTCTCATAATAGAATAGGAACAAGCATTGATCACCACGCTGGTTCACTGCGGGTTGGCGATTTACGATTCCAATTATTGGAATCCATGTTTCCTCACGATGTTTTCCTTCACCGATTGTCAATGTTGTCTTCGAATAATTAAGAAGGTTCATATAACTTTGAAAAAGTTACATTGGTACTTGCCTGCAGAGGGTTAGAACCTGCAACGTCGTGTACAAAAATCCGTTATTAAATCGGTAGGCCACCAAGACTTCTTCTGCCTAGCCTTTTCCCAAGCTATGTTGGGGTCGGCTTCCAATCTTACCGGATTTAGCTGAATACTATATTTTACATAGAGCGACTGCCTATCTGACCTCCACAACCTATTGCTAGGTAATACAGTATTCCATAGTAAGACTGGTTGTCAGAATTGTAATGACTTAACGACTATCAAAGATCACTGTATGACAGTCGGGACCAACGGCTTAACGTGCTTCTAGGCCACCAAGACATTAAAGTATAATGTCTAGAACATATTTTTTATTGAAACTTGAACTCAACCAATCTAACAAACCTCTACTATAATCCAAAAAAACCTCGTTATGAAAGATGAAGTCTGTCTCGAAAATTTCAGCGTTGAATATATAGCCCAATTTCAAAACCGTACCAAAGTACTATGATTTACCAACCAGTCTTACTATGGGATACTGTATTATCCAGTGAAATTGGTTGTGGAGGTCAGTAAGCCTATCGCTTCAGTAAAATACAGTGTTCAGCTAAATCCCGTAAGACTGGAAGCCGATCCCAACATAGCTTGGGGGTAGGCTAGGCAGATGACCAAATTGTATGTTTTTTTAGAAAACGAGAAGTTTGATTGATATCTTGCTATATTTGTGAAAGAATTACAGTAAAATATTTGACGACCTCCGTGGTCGAGTGGCGTACACACCGGTTTTCAAGGTGACGCTAGCTCTGAGGTCCCGGGTTCGATCCCCGGACGTGTCAATGTAGAAAAGCACTTTTCTACATTGTCTCGGGTCTGGTTGTTTGTGGTTCCCTCGTTGTCTCTGATTTTATATCACAAGTGCATTAGCAACTTACTTTGGATTCAGAGCAATGTGTGTGATGTTGTTCACATTTTTAAATAAAAAAGTAGGTATGTCCCAGAAAAAGCTCCTGGTAGGTACCTACTAATAAGGTTACTAAAAGTTCACTCTCGGTATCCGCTTAATGAAACATACTTATACAGGATTATTTTTGATGGAGAGCGTATATTATAAAACTGAACAACTTTTCCCAAGAAACATAGGTCGAAATTTTAAAATTGAAAATCATCTTTTCATTCAAACATAAGTCACGTGACCTGACACTTTGTATGAAAAGCTCATTTTTTATTTTAAGATTTCGACCTGTGTCCTTGGGGAAAGTTGAGCAGTTTTATGCACCTGATTACCTCGTTGAATATACGCGCTCCTTTTAAATTTACCCTGAATAAAAAGCCTTTCTTGAGTTAGTTAAAAATACTGAACTAAACGACATTTCTGTTAGTTCTTTCTATCTGTTATAACTACAACTTAATTAAGGATGTCAGTTTTATAAAGACATGCAATTAATACCATTAGATGGTTGCGAAATTAATTATATTTTAATTGTGAAAAACTGGCGCAAAAAAAAAAGTTAAGTATGTCTCATTAACATTACTGATGAACGTTTTTGCATAAAATATACATTTATTGTACTGTCAACATCAAAAGTAGATAATGATCACGAATATGGCAACTGTGCTAGTAGTAAATGTTTGGTTTAATTTATAATCGCATACTTTTGAATCACTTCTACGCCACACAGTTCTGACGCGAACTCCGTTCATTAGTATTGAATTTCTGATTTTGATCTAGATGATTATGATTTTGCTCTAAAACTAATTTACAATTGTAATTAAGTATTATATAATTATTTGTTACCAAACTTTAAATGCTGACACAAAATAACTTTGATAATATTGGAAGCAATTTCTATGTCCCGTAGGTACCTACTATAAAAACGGCAAAAATCATGAAGTTGTATGGGATTAAAATAAATAAAAAAATGTTTATTCTAATTACAATATTTATTTTTAAAGTAAATGTTCCTTTAACCTCGTACTAATCTATGAGGTTGTGTTACGAGTGGTTTCACGTCGGTAGTCTGATGAGTGGGATTCGAACCGACAACCGCATGATCGCAAGTCCGACGCCCTAATCATTTGGATAAATAAACTTTATGATTTACGGTAACATGTGCATAGTAACACTAGCATTAACGCTACGGTTAACCGTAAGTGTGCAAGTAATATAAAAATAATATTATAACAGTAGATAAACCTAGAACAATTCATTAGAATTTAATCAAAAACAAAAAGCACAATAACGACAAAAGTAATTGCGACGCATATCTCACAAGTAAATAGTTCGATTCCCAGCGCGTGAAAATGTCAGCGGTTATTTTGGCGCGCATGCGTCCGTCTGTGCGTCTGTCAGCGCGCGCGCATCTCGGTCTATTGTGATTGGTCGAGAGACGAAAACAAATCATTGTTCACAATTTTTAGATGTATTTGAGTATTGGATTTTAGTATTTAGGTGTGGGTTGTCTGACGTATTTCTGTGTTTTTGGCGAGTGTTTTGATTACCTAATTATATTTTTATGTTATAATTAGATACCTACTTACTTGTCTTATTCATGATATCTATATTTGTTCTTGAACTTTACCTACTCTTTGAGAGACATAATAACTTTTGAAAATACAATATTTAATTATTTAATGTTTTTTTTTGTAAAGATTACTATCAATGTGGGTCGCACATTACTAGTAATCTCGTTAAGCTAGGATACTTGTGTTACGAGTGGGTTAACGTCGGTAGTGTAATGGGTGGGATTCGAACCCGCAACCACATGATCGCAAGTCCGACACCCTAGCCATTAGGCTACCGCCGCTTCATGTGTAAATATTGCAAGATTATAATGAAAATAATTAATAAAATATATTGCCACTAATTTTAATAATTGAGTTATTATAATAAGAATAATTATGATCTTGTTACAATTACAACAATTCAAATTGAATTATTTTATCATCAAGATTCATCAACTGAATAATAAGCTTTATTTATAAGAAAATCTTTCGATTTGTTTTTAAACCACTGTAAATTTTCAGTTGTTTGTATACATTTAGGCAGCTTAGATCTAAATCCTTATTACACTAAGGATGGGTAGTATGATATAAGATGGATTACAGACGTGGACCGCAGCCAAACGTGAGATTAATGAGGCCGAAAAGAACAACAGCAAATAGGAAGCTTGAGATGTAAGTAGAATCCGAGTACTGATGTTGATCATATTATAAGAAGGTAAAATGCATATCGTGAAGAGAGTAATGATAAGAAAGAGGTAAACGGTACGCAAATAAAGGCGCTAAATAAAGTAAATTAAGTATTTTTAATCTATACAGGATTAATTTAAAAGGAGTGCGTATATTCAACGAGGTAATCAGGTGCATCAAAGGGAACAACTTTTCCCAAGGAACGTAGGTTGAGATCTTTAAATGGTAAATGAACTTTTCATACAAAGTGACAGGTCGCGTGACTTCTGTTTGTATGAAAAGATGATTTTCAGTTTCAAGATTTCGACCTATGTTTATTATAGTAATTAGTTTATTATTAAAAGTTGTTCAGTTTTATGCACAAAATTACCTCGTTGAATATACGAACTCCTTTTACATTAATCTACTATATAAAAATAAGTCGGGTTTTCCTTCCTGACGCTATAACTCCAGAACGCACGAACCGATTTCCACGGTTTTGCATTCGTTGGAAAGGTTTCGGGCTCCGTGAGTATTTATTTATAGCAAAGAAAATTCTCAATTAAATAAAAAAAAATTTAGACCTCGGGCGGAGCTGCGGGAAACAGCTAGTTGTATATAATTATGTTTAAAAAAATTGAAAGTCTGTTTGTCTGTTTGGTTTTTATGTCATCACGTCAAAAGCAAAGCATTCACAGGCAAACTGTTGATATATTTTTTTGCGTATAATTCAACGTTTTGTTCATGAATGGAAGATTCGGGTGCAGAAAGACATAGATTTTGATTGCTAAAGTGTCAGGCTTGCGATCATTTGGTTGCTGTTTCAAAACCCACCCCGTGCACTATCTACGTGAACCCACTCGTAACGCAAGCATTCAGCATAGCACGAGGGGTTAACAAGAATACTAGTAAATTGCGAAAAACACTCATAGTAAGCTTTTTAAAAAACCAAGAAACATTGTGTATAGGTCTCCAAGTTAGACGAAACACTTATACAGGGCAACGTTCTCAAATCAACAAATAAATAACAATATTCGGGAGACTTGTTTAACTATTTCAATCGCTGTGACTCATGGAACGATCAAAACAACTTGCAAACAACAACAATGTTGAATAAACAAACAAACAAACATTGAAATAAAGGTAATTCATCTGAAATGACCTATTCATAAAGCCTGTAACTGTCCTACGGCATCTCATGAGCGAAGGGCCAAGCGCTCATTAAGACCTTTGACATCTATAGGATCAGAAAACCTATCTTTTTTTTTAACCTTAGGTATCCTCATGGACTTCCTCCGCACTAGGTAAAAAGGAGAGGTATCGGACTCTAACCGGCTAAAACTGACCTTCTTATTCCGTTTGCTGCACATATTACTGGTCCACAGAATTAAGAGAAAATTATTTAAGTAATAATATCTTGGGACAGCTCACACACGGCCATCTGATCCCAAACTAGGCACCGCCTTTACTATGGTGACCAGACAACTGATAAACCTACTTGTATATTTCTAAATACTTGCATCATACTTATATATTTCTAAAAACTTACATACATATCTATATATATAAAACAAAGTCGGGTTTGTTACAACACTTATAACTCGAGAACGGGTGGACCGATTTTCATGATCCTTGATTTGTTGGATTCGTCTCTGTTCCGAATAGCAGAATAAACATTAATAACTATGGAATATTTACTGTATAATTCACAGGAACGTGGTAAACTTACGTGGTAAACATTAATAACTATGGAATATTTACTGTATAATTCACAGGAACGTGGTAAACTTACGTGGGTGAAACCGCGGGGCAAAGCTAGTTATAGATAAATAACAACACTCAGACCCGGAACAAATGAGCGTGGTCATCACACAATGATTTGTCCTGAGTGGGAATCGAATCCACGACCTCCGGCTTACAACCAGGGTCACTAAACACTAGACTCTTTTCTCTTTCTTTCTTTTCCCTTTTAAAAAAACGACGCCCGAACTAAGGAATTTAATCCTTGTGTCGCGGTGGTTTCACAAACATTCAAATCACATGCACAAAGAACACCCAGACTTGGAACAAGCATTAGTGGATCACAAAATGCTTGTCCCATGCGGGGATCGAACCCGCAGCACGTCGCGCACAGTGGTTATTAGCGTGGTGACCTATACCACTCGGCTATCCGTGCAGTTAACTAACAGGCCATTCAATTATTAATGGCCAATTTAAAACTGTACTCTTCAGGGTTCCGTACCTCAAAAGAAAAGGTGGAACCCCATATTACATTTACACTTTGTTGTCCGTCTGTCATGGCCTCTGAATATCTCGGGAACGCGTGGACGTATCAAGTTGAAATTAAAACCATAAACTCTGGTCTAAAGTCCCTTGAGGCCGTGGAAATGAAACCTCTAAGTTAAGGTTAAAAGAGATGCGGCCGTTAATACCGCCAAAATCGTATATTTCGATACTCTCAAGGGAATTAAAATTTATAGGGTACTTTTCTTTGACCTAAAACTATGAAATTTGGTAAGTAAGACCGTCGTATAATGCAAGTACAGGGAGAATCAGAAATCTATACATTTGTAATTAAATCATAGTCTTTATTTAAGTACTGTTTTCTGAGGTTTACGCGAATGTTAGACATTGAAATAAAACTACTTTTAAACGGATTCTATCGCGGTTTTGATTTAATAACAGTAACAAATAATTAATAAAAATAAATAAAGGTAGAACTAGCAACATCCCATGTCAATACAAATACCACCTTCTTCAATGTCTTTATTTAAAGTTATTAATTATTAATAAAGTTATTTAAGAAAGTAACCATTCATCGTAGGTAAGCAACGGTATGCGTGGTCAAAATTGTGTGGGGGACCAAATCCTTTCTACATTTTTTAAATTTTACAAATGTTTACAATAGAGCAAAATCTTCAGATTTTACAATCACGATAACCGACGCCTACGCGGGCGGAGCCGCAAGCAAAGGCTAGTAAAACATAAAGTTATTACACATCATGAAATATGCAAAAATATGATACAATCATATCGGGTGGTTTTCAAGAAATTCATACATAGAGCGATTCTGGCCTAAAGTACCTACTGCGGAGGAGATAATGCTGAAAAGTGACCATTTGTGACTGTAATCAATAAATTCCTTTCACATTATGTAGATTACTTATTTTTTCTAATTGTAGAGTCAGTTTATAAGCAATGAACTGCTCTATGTGTCAAAATATCTCTTTAAGTTATAAATACAATACAATAGAGCAGTGTTGAGTAAAGGCGTACTTAATATTAAAATTACTTAAAAAGTGGGTATAATATAATCGCAACTACAGCTCTATTTTACGTAACCACTCAGTGATGTTCTAATATCGAAGTTACTGACGAAATTAACTCTTCAATTAACTGCTAAGCGAAACAGTGGCCAGTTGCGGCTCCAAACGTCATTATAACATCATTACTAAACTTATATCCTTTTAAATAGCAACAAAAAATATAACAAAAACCTAAACGCTACCAAGTTACATCTAAAGGTCTGTAATTACGTAACGGAGAGCTTTGTAGTGACCATTGCCAACCCACCACCGAGATGCGGACAACAGATGTTATCGAAGCAATAACAAAAAACGCAATGTAAAACAAAAGTTTGCGAGTTTGCGTCGCGACACCGCACTTATGTCGAAGGTCAATGCGCGTATTCCAACGCTCCAGTTTAAAAAGACTTTATAAAAAACCATCCGCATTGTAGAGCTTACAGTTAACCCTAAACCAAAGACCCTTTCTTAGTTTTTTGGCAGAAAAAAATGCCGAGTGAAGACGGCGGGCGCGCCGCGAGTTATTCGTGGCCGGGCGGCTGCAGCGCACGGTCGCACTCGTACCTCACGACACGCACGCAAACAGGAGCGCGGGAAAACTCGCGCCAACAACCCGCACTAAGGTTTTCATCATTAAAAATAATACACCGAAACGCATTCGAAGAATCGATTATTTTCGATAACACAGTAACGCGGCCGTGTTTATTATTATGATTCGTACAAATTAAACCGTGTATTGTTTTAAATATTTCGACATTGTCGGAATTCTATTGTGTGACTCTTAGTTGTTTAATGTTTTGCTTAATCTAGGGCTTTGTCGAGATGAATCCGTTTGGGTTTACATTTTTGTCGTGATATAAACAATTGATAATTTCGCGGAGGAGCCGAGCGTGGTTTTTATGAATGTTTTTGCGTATCGGCCGCTGGTGGGGGTAGGGTGGGGCCTCTGTAGACTCGTCCCTCTCTAGCCAGTATTTTGATTTAGTTTCCGAGTCTTACGCAGATGTGGCAATTTTTTCAGTCGCGTGAGTAAATCGCGCGCGGCTGTTACATTACCGTGTTTCGGACTATTATTTTTTTTAGTTTCGACTTCGCGAACTTAGCTTTGAAACTTTTTATTTCAGGTGTCTTATAGTTAGTACAAAAGACTTAGATCTGAGTTTAAGACTGTGTTTTAAAACTGTGTGGTCAGTGTGTGAGTGACACTATCATTTATGGTGATAAACACAAGTGACGTTGTGCATGACCACCGCATTGTTACATCAAGTTATTTTCAAGTTTGGATGTCTTAGAATAAGGTAAGATTTATTTTTATATTATATTTACCAAACGTTATTTTATATTAATTTTAGAATTTAATGCTACAAAATATGCTGTGCTTTGAAATTAACAAAACAATTTAGTGAAATATTTTCATTAAATTTAATAATCATTTTTTAAAGTTTTTATTAATATATTTTAATAATAAACGACCATTGTTATTTTTTATTTGTAAATAATACCTAGTTTTAAAGCGTTTGCAATATTTTGTAGCATTAAGTTGGCACACACTTATTTGTTTATTTTTATTTATAAATATCTTTTCGTAAATAAACAACCTAAGAAGGTTTATATTTATCAACTTATACCTAAATTCATTATTTACATAATAAGTGTATTGTGCTTTAATAACTGTTCTTAATAACCTTTGATTTATAACTTCAATTGTTTGTATTTAAATATAATAACCTCTAAAATAGCAATTACGACAAGACCTGAAAGCTTACATTTGCACGACACACCTAATTTCAATTATAATTTAATAATTAAACCAATTTTAAAACGTAGTTTTTCTCGAAACATCTTAATTGCCTTTAATTAAACTAATAATAACATTTTCTAAACTAAAGTTATTTTAAGTTTAACTAAACTTTCTGTTTAACCTCTTAACTTATAACATGAATATTGATTTCTATCTTGGGATGCTGGAAACGTGTATTTTTTGTCTAATCTCTTCAATCTGGATCAGATTGTAAGAAACATCTAGTACGCGGGTCATAGGTCATTTGGTTAGAACAGCAAGATTATGAGAGGTAACAAGTTCTGTTTCCGTTCAATACATTTTTTTAGACTCCTTTCTGTTAAGAATATGATTATTAAAATTGGCATATTGTTACCTATATGGTTAGAAAATATTTTATTTAGAATTCTCTATTCAAAGTTTTAAAAACAATATTTTCGTTTAGAATCTGATGTTTAAATTTCGAATGTTGTAACTGGATTTGCAAATTAATTTAATTTAGTAACGGAAATATTCAATTTAGAATTCTCTATTCAAAGTTTTAAAACCATAATATCTATTTTTTGCTGTTCATAATGTGGCTAGGAACTACAACTACACTAGCTGTGCCCTGTGGTGTCACCCGCGTAAGTTATTGCCGTTCCCATACACTTCATTTTTGTACCTAGTCGTTTTTCCATTGTTTTTATGTTTATTCTGCTATTCTGGACGAAGACGAATCCAACAAATCAGGGTTCATTATATTGTTTTACAAATACTTGTTATTTGTAGTGTAATTAAAAATTAGTGTAAATAAAATTAATAGCAAATCAATTTTAAAGTTTATTCATATTTAACAATTACGATTCGATCACTCCTAACTTGTAACTCTTTTAAGTTGCTAAAGTTATGTCTATATTGTTTAAATAAGATTGACTATAAATAATGATGTTTCCATACTAATTTACTTAGATTAGAATATTAATATTGAGATTAGAATATAAATATTGAGATTAGAATATAAATTATTTAAGAGTCGTAAGAATATCAAAGCTCCTGAAGAGAGACTCAAAGCTTTTTCTGTTAATATTGAACTCTAAGAGTAAAGTATAGTTCAAATTAATCGTCAATATAACTTGTATACAAAGCTTTACTTATGTACCTACAATTAATTTAATTTGCAACATTATAAGTTGTCTACACTACACATCTGATTCTACATTTTTCGTGTGTATGTTTGTAATGGATATTAAGCTCAAAAACTACTGTAGCGATTTCAAAAATTCTTTCACCATTAGAAAGCTACATTCACCCTTAGCAACATAGACTACTATTTTTTTACTAAAAAATTAGGTACTGCGGGCGAAGTCGCACAGCTAGTATATATTAAATGTTATTTAAAACTCGTGTGTTCCATACAATATATTAATTAGACAGGCGATTGATAATAAATCAAGATATCATTTTATAATTATTAAATAACAAGGTCTTAGTTATCTTTTAGTAATATCTGATCTGTTGGCACGAAAAAGGTAAAAAAGGAACAAGGTTATATGTGATAGTTATAAGTATAAACAATACTAAGCTATGTTGATAGCTTAGTATTGTTTATACTTATAACTATCACGAATGTAGCCAAAAGTGTTCCCTCCCGGGAGCATTCGCTTGTAATTCAATGTTACAGAGTCAAAAATTACATTTGGGGTCTTATTCACAAAGTCCTAGAGGTTAACGTGCTGTTACGTGAAGGGTTAAGAGATTATCTCTTTCGACGAACTACAGTTTTAGGTAAATAAAAAAAAAAAACGGCCTAAAACATATACTAACACTACCCGGTGATTTAGAGAACATAATAAAGATTTAGCGACCCGGGTTTTTTTAACTCTAATCTGCGTTATACCGCGTTATGTTTTTGTTTGGATTTAGAGAATAGACCCCCTGTCTGGGAGAAGAACCGAGCATTACAGCGTTACCTGTAATGTTACAGATTCGAACAGTACTTTGGTGAGGGAAGAGAATCGAATATTATAAATAAATAAAATAAATATCTTGGGACAATCTCACACACGGTCATCTGATCCCAAACTAGGCAGAGTCTGTACTATGGTAACCAGAAAACTGATAAACATACTTATATATTTCTAAATACATACATATTATAGATAAATAACACCCAGACACAGAACAAATGATCGTGCTCATCGCACAAAGGTTTGTCCTGGGTGGGCATCGAACCCACGACCTCCGGCTTAGCAGTCAGGGTCACTAACCACTAGACCAAGAGGCCCGTCCGTCCGTATTTGATACAATCACACTGTATAATATAATAATCAATTAAATAATAATCAAATCAATGAGTGTGTGTGTGTTACTACACGCTCAACGGCTAGGCAATTTTGATAATATTTTGTATGGAGATAGCTGACACCCTGGATAAACATTAAGGCTAAAAAAATTAAGTTATTTATTTATTTAACTGT
Source organism: Plusia festucae (assembly GCA_950381575.1). Taxonomy (NCBI): domain Eukaryota; kingdom Metazoa; phylum Arthropoda; class Insecta; order Lepidoptera; family Noctuidae; genus Plusia; species Plusia festucae. The sequence goes on along the minus strand of OX494456.1, from coordinate 3,774,708 downwards.
TTATGTACACAAAAAACACATATTAGGATACAACATTTGAATAAATATGTACAAAGGTACTGCTTATTTCTTTAAGAAATCTCTTCCAGCAGACCTGCAAAAGGAGAGATTCGTTAAATATATATAGACATTGTTATCTTATAGAACGCGGGTAACACTCAGCTAGTGTGTAATATTTTGACACGACTTGATAAATAATGCTCGTTGGTCGGGTCATTGTAATGTCCCTAATGCTATGTGTCGAATCTGAAATCTGCTCACAATCTTTGTATTTAATAACGCAAAGTTTTGGGAAGATTAAAAACTAATATAACCTCGCTGCTAGGATCCAAACAATAGGTGGGTGAACCCACGAGGCAGAGCTTGTCAATAATATTTGCTAATCAATGATCTAGGTTTCACAATTACCTACAGTGTCAATAAAAGATAAAGATATTGTTTAATAAATCACAAAATTTAGCTTATCTAAAATGTACACTAAATTTTAAATTTAGACTAAGTCAATTTATCACAACTAAAAGATATTATTGCAGTATTTATTTAGTCACGTTTACACGTTTATTGTTATAAAACTTGCAACATATTTGTCTGTACGTTGTTTTTGTATGTATAGACGTAATTGATATAATTTATAGTTATGATACCTTCATGATTAGGAGATAAATGTTGTTTTTATATACTGCCATACTGCTATTGTAACTTTAACTTGTATTAGATACTAGTTGTTGCCTGTGACTCTGCTGTCCCTATTTTTAGTAACAGTTATATATAGACTTATGTTACGCCGGGATGTAGGTACCATTTTTTTAAATCTGTCTCGTAGTTTTTTAGTTTATTCGGACTTTAATATCACTTAGCCTAAAAAGGATTTTATTTCATTTGAATATTCATAAAATTTTGCTTATATTCCGTGTAGCTACAGTTTGTATAATTACGTCACAGTAAGAAAACAGACAAAAGAAGATTCAACAAACAAAAGATTCCAGAAAAGTTGAAAATATAAAAAAATAATAAAAATAAAAACATACAAAAATACGAATCCCTTTCAAGTTTCAAATATCATTGTAATATATTATTATTATATTGTATACTAACAATTATTAATGTACCTATTATAACTCTACTTTTTAAAACAAAAAGTATAAGATGACATTTTCTAGTTTGTTTTACAAGTAGGTTGTACTTGTTATGATAATTAGATTAACTGAGTATCATTAAAATTGATAAAGAAATATAATTATATCAATTATCCATTTGAAATACAACCGTAGAAGTTCTTTCAACCGTGAACGTACCGAGAAACGTTTGAGTTAGTTAATATACCTTATAATGGTTTAATATCAATGATTAAGAATATATAATAATATAATATAAATAGGTAATTCACAATAAAATAAAAAATAATATTTAATTGTGAATAACATTAATATCTAAACTTGTAGCGACTACGATATCGTAATTACAAATTACCGAAATGTTAAAAAGCTCGTAAAACACGACTCTTCATAGAAAAATCCAATAAGAACGAAACTGTTATTAAAACAGTGATTATTATGCTATTTAACTAGTTTTAGCGCTAGCAGTTAATTTTTAATAACAAAAATGTAAATTATTAATAACGAAATAATTATTTATCGCAAATAAATAATATTGTAATTAAGTAATATAATCACGATTTGTATTAAAAACGTAAACTGGTCAAGGTTTAGTAATTATGATTTAATTTTAGTTTTAATAATAGCGAGCCTCTTAATAATATGCTGATTTATATTTGCGAAATATTCAATAGATACCAATCATAAATAATAATATAAAGCGTCTAAATACCTATAGTCGGTTCGTCCCCAATGTGCTGTCCTAGATGAGATCTTTAAGACAAATTAAACTACTTTTTTTTAATGAATTTTTGCCAAATATTACCTATATAAATAAACATAATTACTATTGACAACATTGACAATAATATAAGATATACCTAAATGAGATTTGTATTGCCAATTTGCCATTCGAAAGCATAGATATTTAGTCTTTTCTTTGCGACAAATATTGCCTACATTTATAGAAAAACTAGAGTAGTAGACTAAACATCAAAATAATATCTACACCATTTAAAAATGTTTTATTTTATATGTTCTTTACTTATGTAAGGAAATATTAGTTCTGTTTCACAAAAAAAAACGGAACAGCTGTTAAGGGAAGTTGGACTTAAATGTGGTCAATCACTGCCTTAAATAGATAAATACCCAGTCCATAGTAATTACATTAATTATAACAAAAATACCTATTTTTTTGTTGAAACGAAACAACGCTTTTTTTAATAAAAATAAATTGAATACTAAATAAGATTTTAAATGAAATAACATTTCACATTCTTTCCAACTAAAAAATATAACAATTGAATTAATTTTAGAAACACCTTTCGAATAAGTCTTACAAATACAATAGTTTTTATTTTATTTTTATTTTCTTCAATTTAAATGGATTCTGATTATGTTGTTGGATTTTAGAATCTGATAGTCTATAGCTAAAAGTTGAAAGATTATTTTGGCAGAGCGCACGGATTGTGTTTGGCAAGCACAAAATTTGTTGAAAGATACATTGTACTTTGTTGTAGTTATAGACTTTTGTAATGAAAATTATGTCTTTATTATATTTTCTTGTTGAACAGGAATTAAAAGCAAACAATTAAAAATTGTCGTTTGTTTATTATGGTTGTTATTAACAATCATGACAACTCAAATACATATTCTCGTGAAGGCCCTTACTTGAGTTTGACGGAAGAATTGCTCAATTGAACTTGGTGGTACTTTTGGTCGAATACTGGAACGTCCGTCAGTTTAAAACACCAATAAGTATCATGCTATCTCTGTCATATTAAGGTGTAAAGTAGCGACAGATAGACATTTAAGAACGTGTTAAAGTTAATTAGTGTTTCAGTATTCGGGGGTGAGTCTATTATTTATATATATAAAAATAAATCGGGTTTTCCTTCCTGACGCTATAACTTCAGAACGCACGAACCGATTTCCACGGTTTTGCATACGTTAGAAAGGTCTCGGGCTCCGTGAGGTTTATAGTAAAGAAAATTCTCAATAACCAAAAAAAAAATTAGACCGCGGGCGGTGCTGCGGGAAACAGCTAAGTAGTTCATTATATTTTTAGAGATGCTTTATTTGGTCTATTTTCGCATATACCTTATTTTTTAGTGTATTAATCAAAATAAATATTTTACGAATATGTAGGTATCTCTTTCCTCTACTTTATAGTTACAAATATGTGTTTGTTTTGGTCTCTCTGACCCGTCATCATTTAAATATGCATCATTCATCAACACTTCACGTCACTGTAGCTTCTCTCGGAATATATTGGCTATCATCACTAAAGACCAATTTGGTGGCGAATACAGTAAACAAAATTTTTATATTCGTTTCAATAAATATTTGTTCCTACATCTGCTTTAATTTAAAGCGGCGATAGCCTAACGACTTGTCGGACTTGCGATCATACGGTTGCGGGTTAAAATCCCATCTATTACGCTACCGACACAAGTAATCTAGCTTAGCACGAGGGGTCATGAACTATAATATACTAATAATGTGTAAGCTACATAGCCAGTAAGTTTATTAAAAAAAAAACTAATTTATACAAGCCGTTTTCGTCAGAATACACAGACGTTATTTTCATTCTTAATTGTTCAAAATGTATAATAATAATAAAATAATATAATAATACCGGCCTATAAACGTCCTACTACTGAGCACAGGCCTCTTCCCATACAGAGAAGGTCAAAATGTATAATAATAAGAAATTTCTTGTTGGTACTCCATTATGATCCTTAGCGAATTTTAAGATATTCTAGTAAGAATTGTATTTCGATACAATCGAAGTCGAAGTAGATCTTTCGATTCCTTTCAACTATAATCTACTAACCAAAATGTTAGGTACTTATTTTTGTACATTTGCACACCTTTTACAGGTTAAAATGTGTTGTGAAAAAAATACAATTTTACACAATTATTGTACCATATTTTCAGAAAATAAAGAATTTATTATTCTCGATTTGAATATCAAAACTGTTTTTATTTATTTATTTTATTATTTAAAATAATAAAATAAATAATAATGGATAATAACAATTGCTAAAAGTAGTTTTAATAAAATTGCCTTGTTTTTAATTTACAGGAAAAAGTCATAGGAACAGTAGGAAAGATTATTTAATATGTAATTTCAAATCGAAAATGTTTCATGTTACCAAAAAGTTTAACGTAAAATTTGAAAACTTATTTTATACAGTTGTTTTAATTAATAAATAACACTACAATTACTGAAATAAATAAGTATACATCTATTATATATAATTTAAGTGTCACGATGTTTGTCCGAAGATGAACTCCGAAACTACTTAAGCGATTTTAATAAAATTTGCACACCGTGTGCAGTTTGATCCAACTTGAAAGATAGGGTAGTAGTAGTAGGTAAATCTCAATTAAGTATATAAAAAAAAATTAAGACCGCGGGCGGAGCTGCGGGAAACAGCTAGTTTATTATAAGATCACAAATAGCAAAGATATCGGGTAATACTATAAAATCAACAATACCAAAATCTTGTTGAATTCAGTTAAAATTAGTTCAAATAACTTATTTTGTCAGAATCTGCATAACGAGTTGAATCCAAGCCTTATTAGTTTTTATTACTATTAAGTTTTTGTAACGATTCTCAGAAATCAACAGAATAAGGAAAATCCATAAATGTATTGGTTTTTGCGACACATGTTTAAAATTATAAAACTAACTTAAATTTGATTACACAGCGTAATACAATTTTGCAACAGTTTACGAGTAAGTGCCTATATTTATAATACGTGACCTATAAATGTCCCACTGCTGGGCACAGGCCTCTTCTCATATAATGGAGATGGAACGAGCATTGATCACCACGCTTGCTCACTGTGAGTTGCCGATTTCAGATTCCAATTTTTGCAATCCATGTTTCCTCAAGATGTTTTCGTTCACGATTGTCAATTATATCTTAGAAAACTTATGAATCTTAAGAAATTACATAAAACTTGGAAAAAATCACATTGTAGTATATTTAACAGATATTTGACGACCTCCATGGTCGAGTGGTCGTGTCGTCAGCTCTGAGGTCCCGGTTTCGATACCCGGACGGGTCAATATAGAAAAACACATTTCTACATTGCCTCGGGTGTTTGTGGTACCTTCGTTGTCTCTGGATTCCATAACACAAGTGCTTTAGCTACTTACTTTGGATTCGGAGCAATGTATTGGATGTTGTCCACATCTATTTATTATTTTTTATTTTGTCCGCGGATTCCCTCGTCCCCGTTTTACCCTTGTGTCTTCAGTAACAAAATCTTCATGGTTAAAGAAGGTCACCCCCTCACTCACCCCCGAATTCTGAAACGCTAGTTAACTTTAACACGTTCTTAAATGTAAGGCAACATGAGACTTAACGGGGCTTCAAACTGATTGATGTTTAAGTATTCGGCCATAGGTATAATATATTTAACTAGATCTTTATTTTTTACTGCATCATGTTATGAAACGTATTACGGAGACTAATCTTGAGCTATACTTATTTTGTTTTTAATTTTCATAAGATCGATTGCCGCATGATATATGGAATTTAAAAAGCTTTTTGATACCCTATAAGTAGTATGTATGATTATTATCCTGATATCTTTTGAAGTTATTGAAACCGAAACTGAAGACTACATTTATGTATTATACCTTTGAATAGAATAAATGCGGTGTAAGTATATTAAGTAACTACTAACAATCCTTATAGAAAAATCCAGTTTGCTTCTACAAGACAAATATAAAATTCTATTTAGCAAAAGCTTTCTAAGTTTCAAGAATGAATAATCTGCCTTCTTATAAGTCCTATTTCAACAAAACAATTATCTTATTGGCATTAAACTATTTCGTTTTGAACCTTACTTACTTAATAGAAATTAAACTAGACTGCGATTAACCAGTAGGCGCGGATTCGGGCAATTCCGGAGTTGTGTTTTTCCTTTCTATTTGTATTTATTTATAAACTAAATCAAAAGCTAACAAATGAAAAGCTAAACTAAAATTAATATTTATTTTTATAAAATATATATTATTTAATTTATATATTTAATACGAATAAATAATAATAAAATCAAAAGTTTGTGTAACAATTGAATTCTTATTTTATTCTAATTCACATAATTTTATTTAAAAGCAAATTATTAACGATATTCAACACGTGAATTATTCATGTTTATTGTATCTACGCCTACTAAACCAAAATTGAACATTATTGCTCGTTCTATCAGAAACCCTAATCATAAAATATATTAGGTCCATTTTGTCAGCAATTAAGAGTACTTAGTACATGTTATTGACAAAATGTGTCAGAACTTGCTTATAGTCATAATTATTTCACCCCTATATGTCTATATGAATTTATTATCCAGTAGTCGCGAGGTATATGGTTGACAAATCATAAATTATGAATGTAATTATTATTTTATGCAACACATCGCCATATTAACATCGGTTGCATTCTAAAAACAACCCAAAAACGTATCAGAAAAATTCGTCCTCAAAACATCAGATAAGGTCGTTCGTTTCGTTCATTCGGTCAGTCATTCACTCAACCACCGGTCAGGATTTCGACCGGAAGTGGCCCTTATCAGGCGGCGGAGGTGACGTCACGTGGCTCGAGCACAATCAATGTGAGCCGAACGTGATTGTTATATAAATAAAAGATATTTTTTTCTTTAACTTCTGAGTAAAACAATGCGAAACGGGAAATGTTTGAGTTAACACAAGATAAACAACTTGTAAATGTAAGAGGAAGTTATAATTGCGTTAATATTGTCAATAAACAATTGAAAATCTAAAATTATGTTGTTGTTTTTAACGAAGCATATTGTTAATTGAGTCCGTGCTACAAGGAATGGTTAATTAAATAATATTTTAGTGGCTGAATATACGGTAGTCAGTTGCTAAACAACTGGACATCATATGGGCCGCCATAGAGACAGCGAGTCCGATAATGTTCGAATACTATCACGCAGCTTACTGGAACCTTGTACGTGTGTCATATATTACCTCCCATTGTAATTCCGAGTGGCTTTCCAATAAAAAACACATTTCCTAATTTACTCGGACTCGACGTAAGTATTGTGTAGGAACAATGGACCTGACTCACGTCACGTGATTCATTCAAATATCGAACGCTTAAACGATATCGATAAAACAGTTTTCGATTTTCAAAAAGTTCCGACGCAACCGTTCGAAAATGGAATGCGAATTTTGAAATATGCGATTGTTTTTTGATTGGTTTCGATTTTTGAATTAACTTGAGACGCGTTCTTTATTCAATGTTGAATTAATTTTACTTGACATTATTTAGTTTCTAAGCTAATACCTAGACTAATTATAATTATGATGTCAATTAGCGTCAAGCGCGACAATATCAGTTAGATGGCTGTTACAGTATTATTTATGGTCTAGCACTTAGTCATATAGTACCTAGCCTAATAAGTAATTTTCTTAAGAGAACACTATCATTACTTTAACAGAACGTAATATTGAAGCTAAAACAATAATTATTATCCGTTTGTATTTTGGGAACATTGCTGTTTCAAGTAACGTGATCAGTAACTTGTTGCTTCTTCCAAAAAAATACACTGTCGCGTCAGCTCATGATTAAGGACTCCTATTGAGTCTGAAACTAGTCGGGCGATCACGAGAATGCGAGTGAGTAAGCCGTTGAATCTTTAAATACTACTTAGTATTTAAAATTCAATAAGCCTTTTTAAAAAAAATGAACATAAAAAAACCAGCATGTCACTGTCCACAGTAGCTAAGAATTACCGATTCTGGACCATTAAAATCAGGATGTAATTTGAGCCTTATATTGAACTTTGAACTTAAAAAGGGTTCGGACATCATAGTGAAAGTACCTACCTAGAGGTGATAGACGATAGTACTAATCTTGATCACAAATCTACATAAAGATGATTGAGGAGGAACTGAGGTGGTGTCAGATCTGTAAGTACCTACCTACACACCGACCAAGTGAAAAGTGTCAACGATTTAAAACCGTATCAGAAAATGTTCAATTCGGGACATATCAACGATTGGATAAATTGAAAAAAGGTAAAATAACTGATGATGAATGTTCAGCTACTGTGCCAATTGGTCTAGCGGTGTGATGAATGGCCTGTTGGTCTAGCGGTTAGCGACCCTGACTGCGAAACCAGAGGTTGTGGTTTCGATTCCCACCCAGGGCAAATCTTTGTGTGATGAGCGTGATCATTTGTTCTGTGTCTGGGTGTAATTTATCTATATTATGTATGTATTTACAAATATATAAGTATGTTTATCAGTTGTCTGGTCACCATAGTACAGGCTATGCCTAGTTTGGGATCAGATGACCGTGTGTGAGGTGTCCCAAGATATTTATTTAATTGAGTAATTACTTTGACAGAAAATGATAATATATTTTCTCATGAAACTTTGTGGTGAGTGTTTACTATATTTTATTTATCTGTTGTGGTTTGATGTGTGGGAATCACTGATATATTTTACAATTTTGTGGAAAAAACGATAAGGGTTTTATTAGTATATAAAACACCAATATTTCATTAAATATAATTAACGAATAAAGTTACCATTATGTTGTCTCAAGAAGTATAACAACTACAGGTACTTACATACGATTTACTTAAATGTACTGTGTTATTTCTTTTTAACAAAATTTCTTCTAATCAAGAGAAGTTTAATAGTGCTCTAAAAACTTAATAAACGGGGAAATAAAGGACTTAAATAAGCCTTATAAAATCATGGAAGCCTGTAGGATGGCTTCGAAATATTCAGAAGATACGATGCAGACGGTGGTTCTGGTTCATACAGAGAATGGGTTTAACCATCGAGATTTGTAACGATATTGGTAAACGGTGAGTTATTTCAACAAATTATATTATGATTAAATTATAAATGTGGTTATATGAACAAAATTTAGAGTACAAAAACAATAGGTGTTTATTTTTTCTGAAACTTTATAATTATAAAAATTAGTTTTTAATTTATTGTGGACAGTAGCTAAGAATAACCAGTTCTGGGCCACTAAAATAGGGATTGGATGAAACTTATTGTCCTATTAATAAGGTCTGTTATTATAATAATAATATCTTGGGACAGCTCAAACACGGCCATCTGATCTCAAACTAGGCAGAGCCTTTACTACGGCAACCAGACAACTGATAAACATACTAATATATATATATTTTTTATAAGTGAACGGGATTTATTTATTAAAAAGTATATACAATTACTACTAAAATAAACACTACAAATGAAATTACCCAAAACCAATTCGGATTTATGCCCGGTCGCGGAACGACAGACGCCATATTTGCACTAAGACAAGTGTGTGAAAAATACAGACGTGCACATAAAAACTTGCACATGGTGTTTGTCGATTTGGAAAAGGCTTACGACCGGGTACCCCGTGAGGTTTTGTGGTGGGCATTGAAAGAGAAAGGTGTGCCTGGGAAATACCTGAAGCTGATTCAAGCTATGTACGATAGATCTGCTACATACGTGCGATCTGTAGTGGGTTCTACTGACAAGTTCGATGTCACGGTAGGTTTGCACCAGGGTTCGGCTCTGAGCCCTTACCTTTTCCTGTTGGTAGTGGACGCTTTAACGTCAAACCTGCAGGAGGAGGCTCCCTGGTGTATGCTATTTGCTGATGATATCGTTCTTGTTGGCGAGGATCCAGGGCAGGTCCAGAGCAGACTGGTTGTGTGGCAGCAGAAGCTGGAGGGTGTTGGCTTGAAAATCAGCAAAACCAAAACGGAGCACATGTTCTGTGATTTCGGCGGTCCCTCCACTTTTGCTCCAATTTCCATTGATGGAAAACCACTGCCAGTTTGCTCTGATTTTCGCTATCTCGGTTCCGTCATACAAAATGATGGAGAGATTGACCGAGATATTAAGCACAGAATCAGCTCAGGTTGGCTTAAATGGCGGCAGATGACTGGGATGATATGTGATCCTAACATGCCCGTAAAGCTGAAAGGTAAAATGTATAAATCGGCTATAAGACCTGTATTGATGTATGGTTCAGAATGCTGGGCAGTGAAAGGGACTGATGAAAGACGATTGCATGCAGCGGAAATGAGAATGCTTCGATGGATGACTGGAGTGACGAGATTAGATAGGATAAGGAATGAGTATATTAGAGGAAGCTTGAAAGTAGCGCCAGTGAATGAAAAGATAAGAGGTAAGCGTTTGTCGTGGTATGGACATGTTATGAGGAGGGATGAAAGTCACATAACTAAACAAGTTATAAGTATGACTGTGGATGGGTATATAAGCAGAGGGAGACCGAAAAAGAGATGGATGGATTGTGTGAAAGATGATATGAGAAAGAAAGGAGTGGATGCCGCGATGACGAGTAATAGAGAGGAATGGAAGGAAAATACGCATTGCGCCGACCCCATATGAATGGGATAAGGGCAGGAAGAAGAAGACTAAAATAAACACTACAGAACTTATATTACAAAATACATAATTATTATACTATACACACCTAATGCTAAACTGTATTCATTATACTATACTAAACTAAAAACTTATAAGATAAATAAATATATTTCTAAATACATACATATTAAAGATAAATAATGCCTTTTGTTCTTAAAACAGCATTTTTAATTTAATCATTATTACTTTAAAGAAAAAAAAATAAAATCAAATAAAGTTTACTCCCAATATTAAAAAAGTAGCTACATATAAATATTATCTGTGGCCGCCATATCGATACTTCGTTTTTCTACTAAACGTCAGTTTTATACCGTCTGTCCGTCTGTCACGTCTAGAAACCACCATAAACGACATATATTAACCAAGTAAGGTTGCAAATAAGCAATTTATTTATTAATCGCTTCTAATTTGGTACTGAAATGGAAATAATTGAGCTTTTTATACAAATCTAGGTTTTTTATGGTTTATATAAGGATTGTCGTTGTTAAATTTGAATTGAATGGACTGTTTAGTTAACTAAGGTATACTAATAATAGTTATGTTTACCAAACTTATTAAAGTTTATTTTTTATTTTAACTGATGTAGTTTTGTTTCGACCGTTCAGTAGTTAGAAGGTTAGGTTAGGTTTGTTGTTTAGATGGCTGTTCGATTCCTGTTCTTGAAGGAATTTGTTAAAAAAAATATTGTGCTATTTCAGGTACGGCTTTTCATAGAGTATTCTTGTTCAACGTAGATTTATGCGTATCACTACATAATATAAAAAAAGTAGCTTCCCGCTGTCTGTCCCTATGTAGGCTTAGATCTTTAAAACTATGCATCGGATTTTGATAAAGTTTTTTTAAAAATATAAAGTGGTTTGAGAGAAAGGTTTATATGTATAATACACGAGCGAAAACGTGGCAAGATATTTACGATATACATTAATAAGAATGTTGTTCTTTATATAACAGTTAATAAAAATGCAAATGCTGTACAAATAAAAATCAATTAAGTTGTATCTACAAAACCACATCATAAACAGATTTGTGGTTTTGTATCACAGCTGTTTAGTTCACATGTGCCAATAAACAGTACAAATATTATGATAAATATTATTTATACTCTATATCGAAATAATTCGATTTTGTCGTCGCTAATTATCATAATAAACGGACACATTGCAAAATCGTGCATTCCCTCCATCCTCTTCTTACAATATCGCCTTTCCACTCTTCATATATGCAATTCCCGTAAACCAATTAGCGATCAATTTTCACCCTATAGCCCTAAAGATAAGATCCAGTTTTCTTTAAGCAAACAATCCGACAAACACAGCTGCGCTTTCATACTACAAGCAAATAAGAACTTTATTTGTAAGATATAAAGGTTCGGTTAGTCTCGGTCAAAAGTAATCAATGAGGCACTCGCGATGAAATGCGAAATGGATTATTTTTTCAAAAATGGAATTAAGAAGAGACAATAACGTTCATTGTTTTTAAAGATGGCGGACGGGACGGGTTCAAATATGAGATTATTACTTGTGTGTTTCGCTTATGATAATTTTATATCCCGCAAAGGCACAATAGCGACTTTATTTTAATGCGAAATTACTATTGTAGTTGTGCATTAACGAAAACGGAAATCCATCTTGTTATTCCGATTGCTAACAAATAAAAAGCTATGAAGTGAGTCTTTCGAAAACAGGAAACATGATGTTGAACTTCTTTCTCTGCTCTAACACAAATTAAGTGATGTTTATAAAAAAGGTAATTATTTTTGCCTACTAGCGCTACACGATCACGAATAGTATTTTTTATATCGGAATTTTTATTACCATTTTAAATACTTAATTTTTATTACTCGATAGTTTTATAAAAAATTTACTACAGTCTCTACTCTGAGCCTACAAATTTTATTAGAAGCCAGTCTTTCGTTAACGTGATTATAAAAATGCTTCTTGATTTCGGGATCACTCAAACAGGTGGTTATTTAATTGATCTTTTTTTGTTTATTATTTCAAAAGGCAATAAAATCGATAAATAGACAGCTGTACGCATTGTGTAATAACTGAGTGTTGAAAACAATGTCCTTTCGTTGTTGAATGAAAAACAAAACAATGAAAAAGTATATTACCACAAAAATCGACTAAGTGTACAGCAGGCAGCTGCGATATAGATTAGTGACGTGTCTCATGGTTCCAGAAAGCTGAATAGTGCGTTACGAGTAATTTAAATAGAGCGGTCCCTCAATTGGGGTTAATTCTCGTGTTTAAGGAATATATGGAGTTTAATTATGAGGACGGCACCAAGCGATATGGCGCAACATATTTTGAATACTTTAATAATCGATTCAAAGTTTCAAACATTCGAATACAACGTAGTTTTTTAACTTGCGGTGTTTATAAACTTTCTGTTTGAATATCAAGATCGGAATCTAAGATTCTTAAAGAAACCACACTTGTCTAGATACCAAACACAATAAAATCAATTTGCCTCCACACCAAATAGTTTGGGGCCGTTAAAAACTTTCAAATCAATCCGGAAACTTCAAATTCTAATAATATAAAGAGCACGTTTGCTATCTACTTACATCACAAGACTCGTTTCGACTTTTTACCGAATCGTGATCCAACTTTTTGTGGAGAACACATATTCAGATGTGTAATGACCAATCTCCGGGCGTCGGACAAAAAAAACGTAAGAGATCATTCGAAGCATTAATGCATCAGTTACTAAACCGTCAGACGCATGCTCTTGCGCATCCTTAACGCATTCATAATAAGAACAACAAGTTCCATTTTCAAACGAACGAATTACAAACACGGGGAGCGTTCAAAACGAATGTAGCTTTCGGTTCATATTCAAATTCGTGTTTTGAAAATAGAACGGGAACGTTTCTTTATGATGCGTTCATAAGTAGGGATGATTGATTTTTTAGTTTAGGAATAATCGTCCGTGCTTTAGTTAAAATCTTAACCGGATAAGATGCGGGCTTCGTTTAAAAACATACTAACTTATTCAAGATACAGCATTCATTACTTTCTAAACTAGATAATCGATTCGAATGTTCTTAAATCGACTATTCATTACTTTTATAAGTTTCGTTGTAACAATATTTGTCTTAGTAATGTCGAGTTGATGATAATTAGTTTATTAGTCTTATGGTAGTGTAGGCAGCGTTTATGTAAACAAGTGCTTCAGGCAGCTATAAAAAAATGATATTAGGTGCCAATACTTATTTGAGTTGATTACGTAATTCAATGATTGATCGATATTTTTAGTTTCATCAACATGATTTCGTTCTCATTTTAATAACTCGCCATTTTACATTTCGATGGTCTCAAGAACATGTTATAAGTACATATTTTTTTTAATTATGCCATCTGGTTTAGTTTAGCCATTCTAGATATATTTAAACGAATACGTAGATTCCCAGTTTAAAATCTTTATGATCTGACTCATATTTAATTGTCTTGTCTTTCAAAACTAACAGGAAATGAGATGAATACCAAGAAAAAAATTTAACAGACACCAAAATTATTCTAAATCACACTCAATTGATAGTAGGTAATTATGTACAAATTTGCTTAACAAACACGGAGGCGTTCCTGACACGCAATAAATTCTTTATACATTTTTAATTAAGTTCAAAACATTGTAAAGTCTAGTCCAATGGCTCGGGGTCAACACACTTGAAAAATATAACTTCCATTATGTTTTGACCTCTCCGTTCCTACTTACTGTTAGAAAGCATGGGTACGACTCCGGTGGGCATGCTCCACTCGCTGCGTGGTCACCCATCAATCAATGGGATCATATCGCCGAAACCAGCCACGTCTAACATTATGATTTTATAAGTTTGAGTAATATTTTATTTAAATTTTCGGTTGATTGAATGTTTCGGTTTGGAACGCTGCGGTTCTACGAGTTTAGAAAACGACTAAATAGCTAATGATTAATAATATTTAATACATTTGCAATTCAAATAATCGTGTACAACAAGTACGGCAATACTTACATTAAACTGTAAAACAAAAAAATACAATTTAAAAAATATGATTTGCGTGAGACATGTTCCAGCGGCTGCGTCATCCATCTCTCGTTCGATATTTGAATACGTTTGAATTTGGAACAGCCGTCCGTAATATGAACTTAGTTCGGTTCGTTTTTCAATTGCTTCACTTATATTTTGAATATAGAACGTGGAAGATAAGAATGTCGTTCCGAAAACTTTAAAGCCGACGTGGATTTAACAATTTTTGCGTCTAGACATTTTTTAGTGAGCAATAAATTGTCTAGCTGGTATTGTCATGGTATCGTGTATGAAAGGTGTGATAGAGAAATCGCGGTTCTATAATTCCGCGCGCGTTGCGTGTTACGTAAGTTTGTGTATTGTGTATTCCAAATGTCCGCACGCGCCACCTTCACGTACCTACTGGCAATAAGGCGCGCGGGGTGGCCGACGCATTCTTTTACGAACGCGCAATTCATAGATGAAAAATAACATTCGATTTAACGCTATGCTAATATTTAGTGAGGTATGTTGCTCGGCTTTGAAACTGACTAAAATTGATGGCTTTATAAAAACATTTATTGAACAGACTACAAAACGGAACGATTATGAACACTCGTTTGAGTTATGCCAAATTGTATTGCCCTCATTTTTGTATTCAATGACAAGATCCATCACACGGCAAAGTTTTAAAATAAAATGATTTTACATGTTAAATTAATAAGTAGGATGTAGAACAATTCTAAAGATCCAACCAAACGCTTTCTTAGTACAAATTGGAGTCAATTTCCATACATAAGTTGATGCATTAAAGAGGTCGCATCTTAAGACAATGCTCAATGAAGAAGGGGGGAGGTGCTAGACCTTACCGGGGGGAGGAGGGGAGGTGTAATTATTCGCCGCTAGCTCGCGACCACGCCCGCCATTGTAACTTAAACACGGGCTTCAAGACTTTAAACTTTGAAGTCGTTGACGTGCCTTATTGGGCTCTTATAGTGTTGAGAAAAATGTTTACAATACCGCAGTAATTTATGTAAACAGACTTTAGTTCATTCTCAATCTTTCATTCACTTACAAAGCTCAGGGTATGTTTAAGTACCTCGTTAATAGGTAAAGTTTCGAATCGATAAACGAACCAACCCCAACAGTTCGAACGTTAAACCAAACCAACCAGACAAATTAACTAAGTTAAGAGCGAAACACTTAAAAAATAACCATAAATAAACTCAAAACATTAAAGAAGAGGATTATACCAATAACGAAGGGAACCCTAAAAATATGAACCATCCATCCGTCTGCTTGAAACATCGATATAACTTATCTGACTGGAAACCACTCAAAACGTCTATTTTTAAGCTAAAATTGAACCGAGGGCAATGTAAAAATTGTTCGTATCTTCTTGTTATAAAATATGATTGATTTTATTACCGCGCAGTATCGGTGTTTTAAAATATTATGTACTTGTACCATTTCGTATTTCGATTCTCGGAATTCGGCGTTTGAATTTTTGAAATAAAACATGGCGGATTGTCATTGAAGAATGTTATTCGTATTGTTTGTTTGAATTTGGAAGGCGGTAAGTGTTATTCTTTGTTTAGTATATTAATGAATATTTATTTCGAAATTCACTTTTCATTACTTACTGTAAAAATAGTATCCGAAGTAGAGATTTGTTTAATCTGTTGAATTTATAATTAAACTTAAACTTAATTAATTGAGAAATTTATTATAAATTTTCCTATCTTAAATTTCATTATTAACTGATAGTCAGTCAGCAAGAGAATACAATCTTAAAAAGTCACTGCGCTACGCCAAAAGCCTACGACTGCGAACATACATATTTATTAATACTAAAACAACACAATAAACCAATATTATCGATATAATCGTAAAGATTCCCGTGAACTGACAACGTTTACTCATAAAGCTGAAACAAATAAACAATTCGCTTGGAATTAGTCATCGTATTGGAAGGCGGCCTGTTTCGTCTCAATATTGTACTCGCATCTGCCACACTTATTATATGTTCCGCTCCGTAGCGTATCAGATTTTAATTTAGTTGAGAAAATAAAGTTTATAAAAAATGTTTTTTTTTTTTTCATTTTAGAATGAAAGTCTAGTTTAATTATATATGTGATTCCAAATTCAAATATTGACTACATAGTTCCGAACTAAAAAATACTCGCAATTTTGCAAGAATCCAAGAATTCAAACTACCTTTATTTAAAATTTAAAAAGAGAATCTCGCTTCCTTTTTTGTTGACATGGAGCTAATTTATGCCAGTACGTAACTTTTTAATCTTTCTGACACCAAAACTAATTAAATTACATCGGAGGCTAGCCGCACCGTATGCGCCCCACAGGTGATAAACTCAATAATTCATTTAAAATCGGAAAAGTAATTAATAATATTTATAAAAAACTCCAGCACCGAACCACGGCAGAATTGATTTTCAATAAAATGAATATTCGTTTTCGTTCGGCGACACCCGCTCTACACTCAATCACCATTCGCCGGCCGCTTATGAATCTGGAATTTGACCGTTTTTAGCCCCATTCCACGGTACCAAATTAAAAATGTAAGAATTCTCGCTTGCAAAAGGAATTTATATTTTATTTCATTTCATTAAATCCGCCATCTTTTGTTTCCATGGCCCGTTCCGATCGGAATTCATATTTTTCTGTGTTTTGTTTCGGTTTGCGAGCGGCGTATTGTTTTATTGTTATGTCCGTTCTAAATGTTTCGTTTCTCGTTCCGAACCGAGTATTAATTATTTTCTTATTTTTGATGAATGCGTCCGACGAATTTTAAGACGACTTTTAGCGGCGATTAAGACTCTACCTACAATAATATTTCGGCCTTTAGAAAAGCAATCACGATTTTCATTAAAATTCTGCAACGCCGCGAACTCGAAAAAAATGTTAGATCCAATGATCTCCGGGTGAAATCGCGGTTGCCAGTCAAGATTAGTCCGCGGCCGACCGAATACTTACTATGCTTAACTATTAAACGCAACGTCGAATCCGAACAGACAGAGATACATATCGTTTACCGAAAATAATACCGGCCCGTAATCTGACATTCTCATACGAGAGCCCGGAGCGTTACGCAAGTGACTTTCCGCCTTCCGACAACAACAGGGATTATTTGTTACTCATCAATCTTAAATAGACACGGGCACTCCATTGTTCGCGTGACATTTAGACGAATTTATAAATAACGCCGCTGAATAAATTCTGTCACAGTCGGTCATATAATAAATTTAATTAATACCTACGCGCACCGTGCATAATTTGGAGGATTTTAAAATTGGAACCTAACTCGCCGAGACTTCGTCCGCACACGCGCCTGATTGATACATTTAAAATTTATTCCAAAATCAAACGACACCCGCGTTTGAATGTGGAATAGAACGCATTCCTAATTGTTGGCATACGCTCTAGCGCTATCGGCCGATACGTTTTCGTATTTCGAACGTCTCTTTGTATTCGAATTTAGAAAAGCCGATTATTTTGCTTTCTTTCTTGACGTTGAACGTTATTGTGTGCAAATGTAATTGTTGCCGCGTCAGGTTATTGCTGTAAGTATGAGCGCCGATGGATAGTTTCGTCTCGCGCTCGTCGCTCGCCTCGCATCCACTGTCCATAAACATTACGTCGAATGCGTCTCGATGGTGACATACCTACGCCGCCTGCGAACTGTTTTTTAATGTTCACGGATCATATTTTTTCCAGTTTACATCAATTTTGCTCTTCATCAACATATTGTACGTCATTTATTTTCAGTACTAATTTTGGGAAGGGATGACTAAATGAAAAATGTCACGTTCTATTGACGCATAGCAGAGTAACATAGAAATGCAAGTAAACAGAAATTGCATTCCGTGTAATGTATTGTAACGTTGCCAATGCTCCATACTGCCAAAATTTGCGTCGTCTCTTCGAATTTATGGCCTATATATGTTTGATGTGAATATGACAATTATTTTGTTTGTGTTTAATGGTTTTGATGGCAGCAGTCAGGTTATAATGGGAGTCGTTAGTTTCAGTTGAAATGCTGTTACATTATCTAAGGTGTCACGTCGTGCCGTGAAACTGACGAATGTCCATTAAAATTATCTGAGTGAAAATAAACATTCAGTTCTCAGTATCTGCGTAATGAGCGGTCATTCTTTGTAATCAGATCAAAGATTTAATTGTGTTTAAATGTATTCTTTGTTATGGAAACAAATATTTAAACGTTTCAATATCGTCTCAACATTTCAATAAATAAGTTACAAAACTGCGTTCCTCAAATTACAATCGTCTTCAAAACAAATAACGTCACAAAGTATTCTTATTTCAAAAATCGGTTTTGGAATAGGAAGTTCGGATTTCAAAATTCAAATCGCTCGTTTGCGTTCACACCTAACACTGGTTGCAATGAACAGTGGGATAATAATGTTCTAGAATTAAATCGTATCTAAACTGTAGTGCGCCGCTCGAAATAGGGCGCGTTTGCAGCAATTATTTTAGCTCTGTCTTTCTGAAAATTGGCAGCCGTGTGAGATCTTTTGCGAACGGTATTCGGTTGGGAAACCGTTGTAGCCGCGTCCAGCTACGCGAGACCCGCGATGCGCCCCCCACACCCGACTTTTATTAGAAAATCACTCAAAGGGGATATGCCAGCAGAAACTGGACGGTCTTTATAAATAAAGTGCCCTGATATGCGAATAATAGGTAAGTCTGTCCGTCAGAGTGCGTTCGACGTGCGTAGTGTATCGCCGCTATTTTATTTTGGTCTAACTTGCATTGGCTTCGCTTTGTTCGCCGGATTCACTAATCATTAGTTATTAATTTAATGTAGTTCACGAGTAATAAATTTCAGTTCTTTACAGCATTTGTCGAGATCGAGCAGCCACACAAACTTGATGCCCACATCGTGCCATAATGCGAGATTCCGAGTCAGCGTAAATAAATTATTAAAACCAGTTTTTAATCAATACAACAATAGAACATTTAATATTAAAAAAAATCAAGCATGGCCATAAATGTGCGCTATTAATTTCTGCTACAATTTAATACCATAGAGAGAAATCGAACAGAAAAAAGTCCAACCAACGCCGTCGCGCGCTGAAAATTTACATTTGTAATCAGAGCCATTAACGTCGACAATAAAATGCATTGACATGCGCCAGAGAGGGACGGAGCTATAGCGCGAGAGCGAGGTAGACGCTCCTCGCCGAGTAGCGCCAGACACAATAGCGGCGCGTGCACCGAGAGAGGAAGAACGATGTATTGAGGCAGAAAAAGACGGCAATACATTTGTCTGTGCCGTTTCGATTCAATAATAGGTGCGTTCGGATTTTATGCGTTTGCGAAAAATGCACTCAGATTTATCGTTTCGCTTTCCGCGTAGTCTATTATCGTGTACAGTGGTCGAGTCCATTTTTATTGTTTATGATGTATTTTATATCTGGACAGGCGTTATTACCGGCCAACATGGTTTGTCTTGAATATTAATATATCGGAAAAAATATCATTATAGAATCATAATTGACTTCTTGCGAAATATTAAAAATATTTATTACATGGGATGACATTCCGCTATCGTCATAAATTTGATGCATTAAAAGAAACACAATAACTTCTAAGTCCGCGCCGTGCATACAAAGTGCGACATAACAGAGTGCAGGACAGGTGCGCGTGCGCATTCTCGCGCGTTGTGCGAAAACGAGAAACGCCGATTAAAATGAAATACGCGACGTACGCAGGTTAATTAATATTATAGAGTATTTTGGGTCGAGCGACGAAATATTGTTGTAATTTACGAGTCTGGATTTGCAGTGGATTAGGGGATGAGCTTGATGTATTTATGATGCGTATGGGCATATAAACGACAATTAAGTATATGGTAGGCACTTATGTGAACTAATCCACTATCAAGAATACTTTTCTTTGAAAGACTAAATGATATTTTATGCCAGATTTTTAAAAACAAGATTTAACAATGTCTAGGACTGTAAATTTTATCCTTAAACAAAAAAATATATATTTTATTCAATCAAAATTTCAGAAAAATGTATTTAAAGAAACAAATCTACTTAACTTAAATAATACATAAGAAACTTTATACCTTTTTAATCCGTCGAGAAAAGATCCTAATTAAAGCTACCAACAATACTAACTCTTCAAAATTTCAATAGACAATCAATTATTTTTATCTAATAATCAAAATAGAAAGTGTACAACATAAATTGACACAAACATCATTAGCTAGTACGTAACAGAGGATTGTTACATTTGGAATAACAAAACGTATCGCCACAAATAGCCGACCGTCTGCCCCGGCTTCGATTGCAGAACACAATCTACTTCGGGTGATAGCCGCGAGACTCATACAATAATACAAACACAATTTATCTGGACATTAAATAAATTTAAATAAAATAAAACATTTGAATTAAGTACTAAAAGTTTGAATAAGGAATCTTATGTCCGTTGTTTACTGAAAAAAAAGCATCGACTCTAGTTGAAAATTTTGAAATTAGAACTCAAAACTGTTCTGTTGAACAGAATGACAAATTAAATTGAAATAAAAACTATTTAAGTACACACCCTAATTCTGGAAACTCTTTTCATTCATTCGAAATTCAAAAACTCATACTATTTTCCAAAAAAGAAAATGAATACTTATGTCGTTAACAAATAATTTACTCATTACTTTAACCACACACTGTTAAGGCGACGTCTTCAGGTTCGTTTCTTAAGTGAAATTGAATTTTCTACCTTTGAGTTAGAGTTGGAATTGGCTTGTTTAAAGTTTACTAACAATTCAGCAAATCACGAGTTGTAGAGACGTAACAAAGTGGAAATTGTAGTGTTTATTGTTGGCGCGATAATAAAGAGAGTTTACAACTGTTTTATTAACACTTATCTCGTAAACTATGAGGATTGTCTTCATGTTATTGGTGTGTATTTACTTGAGTACGAGTAGGTATGTTCTATTCAGCAAAGAAACTTTATTGCTCAAAATTATTGATTTCTATCTATGAGATCTTTGATCACTTTAAAAAATGAAAACAAATAATATGTCTTCCTCACATTTAACCTAAAACTACGAACAATAATGCAAAGAAATTAATATTCATCTTTCTACCTCAGTCGCACAATAAAACACATCTGTACCGCATTTTTTACTCAAAGACAAGTAATGTATTATGAAACCGAATCCGAAAACATTCAGCCGAACTTCCTCTAATATACTCTAAACTTCCGTCTAAATTAACCATCCATTGACTTCTTAGTACGGCAATCTTAAGCCACCCACGCAGTTAAGTCTTCAATGTATAACACACAAAGCGATGTCACCACATGTAGCGGGTTTCCCTACCAAGGACATTCACCCTACTTTTTTTACGAATACGATCTCATTCTTTTTTCGAATCGTTTTTATTCGATTTTAATTGTGTAAGGGTTTCCTTTTTTAAATAATGTTGACAAGTCAAAGGATTAATTGTTTTTGTGAATCAAAATCGTAGATCATTTTTTCTTTTATTTTTTAAATTATGAATAAATCGGGCTTACTTGACTGACCGCTGTTTGTTTTAATACGGCTTAAATTGTAGTGTATTTTTTTTCTGAGTTCTTAGAAAATATTCTGTTGCACAGTCTCTGTTTATACCAGATCAGACAAAAATACAAATAAAAAAACTTCTTATTAAGTAGTCACAGCTGTACCTTGTTTAAAGCACAAACAATACCCGAAAACCAAATTAAAACGACCATAGAAAACATTTAAAACGAATTTTCTAAAATCTCCGAGCCCTTCCAATAACGATTGTCTGCTATTCAATCAAAAATATTAAATCTAACGCCCGCATAATGTAGAGTTGTAGACGAACAACTAAAAATATCGTACCCCTTTATATAAAAAAACATTACCCTCGCCCCAAGCTAAAATTGTTCGAGAAATATTAAAATAGTCAAAAGAGTTAAATTTAAAATGGAGGGTAGACAAAAAAAACGTAATCCCAACACTAACACAGCTGACGATCTCACAATAACTAGTTTTTCGGATGAAGTTTGAGATGAAGCTTTAAATCGACTAATAAAGATAAAAAATGTACCTTCGATGTTTTTGTTGATTTATTCGTTCGCTCTGAAATGGATTGAATCGTTGTACATTAGTGAAATTAAATGCGTTTGTGAATCAAATCGTTTTTGATATTGCATCAAATAGTTATGGATAATTTTGAAAAAGGGTACTATTTTTACTTCTTTTGTTGAAATTTCACCTGTTTTTTATATTTTGTTTGGTATGCTACACAGATTTATTTCTTCTCATTTAAATTAATCTAATTTTTTCGTTCTTTATTTAAAAATACATAATGTTATCTAATCCCAACCCTCCGAGACTGGACACACAAAGCAACTTTTACATAATTCTCCATTCAAATATTTTTGACAAATGACATTAAAGTTTAAAAAAAATCCAAGCATTGTTGTTGAACTCAACACAGTGGCAAAGGGAGCGCATGACGAAAGCAATTTAAAAAATGGAAGGGTTTCACTTTCCGTTCCAATTTTAAAAAATGAACCCGCGACGAGTGATTTGACGATTCGGACGGGATTGTAAAACGAATTTTATGATGCGGGAGGGAACTAGCGATTTTATCACTTTTTATTTTATTTTTATTCTACCTACACGAACATAGACATTATTGTATTTCGTCTAATCTCATGTTTATACAGATGACATAGCTATATATCAGTTCCTCGTTAAAGCCATCTCGTAAATCCGAAATTTATGACATAACTTTTAATAAACTGCGATAAATTTAAAAACTAAACATGTGATTCTAAAATTAAAAGAAATGAGATCTGAAAACGTTCCCAAGTTCCCATCCACTTGAGGCGCGTTACTTTTAAGTAATTTCACTTGTGTACATAAACCCTCTCATTCTGGCCCGCTCTACACGCACGCACACATCCACACAGACGCAGATGTTGATTCCATAAAATAATATTTCATGTAAAGCACTAACCGCCCGACCGAGGGCGGAAGGATTGCGTTCTATTTTTAATTTTTTATATTTCGAAGCAATTCAAACTCGGTACCGCTGCTTTATATTCAATTCCTTGTACGACTTCCAATCACAATGCGCTCTCTCATTTCTAACTCAACCTCGATCATAAGATCTAGCGAAAAAAAATAATTAATAATGTCGTTATACTTACTTATTACTAAATGTCAAGTCAAAAGTGACCTCTAAAATTGTTTGAACATTTCGCTCGTGACCATTCGTCAATTAAATCGGACGCGGGGACTCGTTATTAAAGGCGTATAAAAAAGAAATAAATCTTGAGGCGAGTTTTAAAAAGCTCCGTTTCGAAGTAAAGAATGTTGTGTACAATCTCGGTTCGGACAAAAAAGTGACAACAAATAAAAAACGTCCCGCAACACGGCCGACCAACAGATTATCAGCGCTAAAAGGGTTGCTCCCGCGCTCTTCTCCTTTTGTTCCTTCCAAATTCAAACTTGGGATCCGTACAAGGAGCGTTCGAATGCGAATTCTATTTTTGAATATTCTACCGAGAATTTTTAATTAATGCCGCTCGGCCGCGCTCGTATTTTTAAAATTCGTATTCTGTTTTAAATCGAGTTCGATATTCAATTTTTGCGTTCGATTTCTGAGTTTTTTATTTATGTTGTGCGATAATGACGTTTCGCTTTTAAGTGCTTTATTTCGATTGGCGATTTTATTCCGATGTATCTCCTTGAAGGTCGGTAGTTTTAGTGATTAATGGTCCAGATATGTGGAGTGCTTTTTAAACGAAATATTGAATTTAATGATGTTTTGTGGAACTGCGATCTGTTTGTTTCGACACGCGTAGGCGTATTTCTATAGGCGGTCTCAATGACAACGTCGAGTTACCACATCGTAGATACTTGCATTATCGATCACTCGTTCAAAAGCACACCAACATTAATAATCTTCACATACTCAAAAGAATTTCGGGGATCCGAAGATAAAATTTTATATCTGATGCTTAAATGACGAACAATCCATGTTTATTACATAATGACTTATACCGAGCCCTTATAAGAAACGAAGAAGCCACAGTCTAAAAAAATGTTACGATGTCAATATCAAAATAAACGGTGTGAAAATGTTCTTGTTGATCGTATTATTTTAGTCTGTGCGCGTGCACTTTAAATGAGTAACCAATAAGTCGCATTAAGGGGTCACTTGACGCATAGCATCACACGCGGCCAGCATACGCAAGTCGTTGACCCCAATACGCAAATGGGGACTTCTTATTATGATATTATACCTAATCGATATAATATCGAATGCAAGAGTCGAGGCGTGTGGGTAATAGCCGTGACAACCTTTTGTATGTATGAGATGTGCTTCAAGAGGAAACGACATGTTCTAGGAATGTGATTTGTACTATTTATCATGTTTAACCAAACAATTGATGATAAGGTCTAGAATTGAAACGACGCACTAGTTATATTAACAGCTGGTCGATAACCTCATGTTAACACTTCTACCAATTCAGCTTGTTCCGGAAAGGAAAACCAGCACGAAACTAATTTCTTAAACCTTTTTTTATACATACACGTGCAGGCATCGTACAGGCCGTACAGTCACATTCGAAATATATTCTTTTAATAACATGTTACCGTCTAGTAATCATTCGCTCACATAATGGCGTTCACTTAATATTCCATTTTCGAAAATATTTGAATCGTCATGCTCGTTCCATTCCATTGTGTCGGCGTTCGGCTATCTGATTTTAAATTTGGAAGGCGATCGATCTCTTACTAGTTTGAACATTTGAATTCGGAACTTAATTGTGGTTTGTGTTAATTTAATTAATTGATATTGATTTGAGCCTTGTGAACGGCATCCTGGGACAAGTTTTGGTCTAAGTGAACTTAGGAAATAGGATTCGAACTAAGTTTAACGTGAACGGCTAACTTCTCCTTGAATCACTTAGGACTTAGAATGTCTTAGCGGATAAACTTATGTCTCTACGTAACATGTTTAATCATAACTATAGACAGGACTAATATTTATTTGCTACTAAAAGTCGAATCAGCTAACAAAGTCTACCTACACAAACCTTGAGAAATAACGTTGGAATATTTCAATAATTTAATGTTCAATGTCTTAATTAATAATCATTAGTGCCCTTAATTGATATATGTTTTCATTTTGTTTCCAGGTATTTTACCGGCCACCATTTTAAGAAATTGGCGCGCAATCACACTCACAGCGACTTGTCACGATCTAAGCACCAGTGAGTTGAAACTAGATACTATTGGAAATCAATACTATAACAATTAAATTAAACAATTCTGAACGGAGAAATCGAACTGTGTTTAAATTAACAACAGTAGAATGTATTGTAGGTATCGTATCATTAAACGTTTCTCAATCATAGGTCTAGTTTACTTCGTGTATAAAATAAAACACCGAAATTGTCAATTTTTTATTCAATATTTAGTTTAAACTTTCATGAAAGAAACTAAGCCCAAAAATTTATATTCTACCATGCGGCAACACTCAAAAATATGTTCATATTAAAAAATAACCCCTTCCCCCAACACTAATGTGTAATTTTATCAAAGTCCCCTTCTTTCAAAGATGAGTTTATTTTAAAAATGGAAAGCTAAGCTCACAAAAATAATTGATGTGACCGGACCCCTTTATAATCTCATTGCCCGTACGTATATGATCTCGATCAGACAAAGCCAAAAAGCGTAGTAGTATAGCTCGGGGGCACTTAAATCATCCAAATGGAACCTAGAGCTAAGAGTATTAACGCACCCTCATACCTAGGGCGCGGATTTTTGGCTTACGCTAACATTTCAACCTATAATGAACCAATCGCAATCAAAGCTTGTTTACTTTTTAATATTTCGACACAAGCAATGAGAAACTGTCAAGGCCCCGTTATTGACATTCCTAGGTTTAATGACAAGACAAATCGAATTCCTAATTCGAAATTTAAAATGCACGCGCCAATGATCGATCGACCAATAAGGTTATACTCCGATAAAAGGCGCCAAAAACGCAATGCTCTTTAATTTTCAAAATCGGAATTTCTGGAGCGTTGAACTTTTTTCACAACGGTTTTATGGAGCATCGACACTTTAATTAGAACGTTGCTTTATTCGTTCAATAATTATAATCGAATGTGTATAATTACATTCGAGTATCGAATCGAGCCGGGCGTATTGATATTAAAAATGATGTTTTTGTCTGTCGAACGTTGAAACAAAGCGGCGGTAATTCGTATGAAGTGACTTGCGTTTAGTAAGCTCTTTGTCTGTCCATCTGTATTCACAAAACGAAGTATTTAATTTTTTTTTCTATACTTTCTGAACATAATTGTCGTTAATAATCATCGGTTGAGATTAGATATCGATTGTGAATACAATGTAGTGAGAATTTTAATTTGAAAAATTCATTATGATTGGGGAACAGTTGGAACCTGTCGGATAATGACTCCCATACACGGTGTTGAGTAAAAATTAAGAAAAAGTACGTATAGTGACAGTTCGGAAAGTCGAAATGTTATTTTATCGGGATCGCAAGTTACAGTGACTAAGTCCCGAAAGTGTATGTCGCATGAATAATTTATGAACAACTTTATACTTCCCGGGCCTGGTTTCGCCACAAAAGCGGACGTTTTTGGGAATAAATTCATCGAAAAACGCCTTTTATACAGCATTAACATTATTTATGTTCCGGACTCGCGGACACTACGCGACTCGAAATGTTACTGTCGAAAGTTGCTCTTTTGGCATCTTGCAGATTCCTTTGGTAAAAAGCTCTCGCATTCGATAAAAATAATCGATATTTCACGAAGTAGTTACTGTTATTGTCTTGCTAACTAAATCTGGGTGTTCTTTGTGCATGTAATTTGAATGTTTGTGAAACCCCCGCAACACAAGGATTAAATTCCTTAGTGCGGACGTCATATACAAAAAAACTCAATAAAAAAAACTTATTATGGTAGGTATCTCTCTCATAACTAATTCCAAATTTAAATATGATTAAAGAGGATTTAAAAAAGTTCTATAATTAAAAAGTCTAACTGTTATCATTCAAATTCCGAACATCAAGCATTCCCTATACAAAAAGCTCTGTATAATGAATTCAATATTGTAGTTACAAAGTAACACTTATTATAGAATCGCATAAAAATCCCGCAGATGATTGCACCGTGGGATTTTAAAACAATACGATTGTTTCCTTTGTGAAACATATTCGGATAATGTTTAATAATAAAAAACTTTATACTCGGTTACTTTTTGTCGTGATCGATGTCTCACTCAATTTGAAACTTTGACTATTATTGCTGTTGACGCAATACATAAAAGATTTGGTTTGATGTTTTATCCATTGAAATCAAGCAATGCTTAAAGAGTTAACAAGCGTAATGAACAAGTTATATTATATCTATTTCAACTTCTTCATGATTTAATAGCAGGTCATTTGGATATAAACGACATATTCTTTGGCTAGCAAACGCTTTAATCACACCGCCAGGATATGCCTCTCTATTTGAATGTAGAACTATAAACCGTTACTCACTAAAACCATCATTAAACGGATATAAGTAACAACACTAAAATGAAATTTATAAAAAGAACAATCGGAAAACGCCAACACGTCGCAGCGATAACGCAAACGGATTCGAAATTTTAAATAGTTCCATATTCAAACGGCCGATTTCAAATATGGAACGGCGATTGTTTCCCGTTTTCGCTCGTAGTTAGCGACGGTCCTTAATATGCGGGTTACGCATGCGCTCAACTGTTTCACAATGGATGAAGTCGACAATCGGTTTATATTTTTTATTGATATTTATGTACGCAGTTTATTCGATATTTAAATGTAATATTACGAATGTCATTTATTGTAAAGGTATTGAATGATTGAACAATTGTTTAAGCAGGTAGCAACGGTATTAAAAATGTCTCAGTAACTAGAGACGGAAGTTAGCCTTGATTAAAATTGTATAAACGTTGATATAGCATTTCAGGATCAAACATATCTTTTAAAATTAAATTGTGTAGTTGCAATATAAATCAGTTTTATAATAAATATGATCACGACACCTGAAGTTGGCCAAGTAATATAATCTAATGTAATCAATTATACAACAAATTGACGTCAGTTAACCCTTCGCATGCGTGCGTGCATTCGAAACGACGATCGCGATGCACCGCAACGGCCCCGACTTAAAATCGCGCGATTCTACAGAAAACGTGTCGAGGAAACGTATGCGTTCGGAAAAGTCGCAATAACTCAGCAATCAGTATGCAGGTCCCGGATTGGATTCCCGCTCACGTCCCAGTGAAAATATTCGTTCGTGATACGTCAAATATATTATTATTTGTACTTTCTACGCCATTTTCGGTGTATCAAACGGCCGTTATAATCGGAAAATATAATTTTGTAAGTTCTGTTTTATGTGCGCTTATTATGGTCTAGTATATTGCGTCAGTTAACAGGACGTGAATACGGAATGGCCGATCAAATTAAAAGGATTAGATCGCATTTGAAATAATAATTAGATGTGTTTGTGTCTATTGTAAGTCCTATTTTGTAATTAAGTGGGTAATCAATGAAATCAAATACATAATTGTTGCCATATAAACGTTGGCTATTTACACAACAATATCACAGAGTTACTTTAAACTGCGTTGTTTAAATCCAAACAGTTTATTTTAATCAGAAAATTTTACAGTCAATTAATAGATATGTTTAAAATGAACTCGGACTTAAAATGTATCCAGATGGAAACATAACGTTGTATTAAATTCAACGAGTAGCACCAATAAACAGAGCCCATCAATAAAGTACTAATTTAATTGATTTCACAATCTATCAAAATCATTTTACACGCTCTTTTGAACCTTATAAGCAAGGAATAAAGTAGAAACTCGATTGTTAATCAGTATCATCGTGGTACGCTTGAACAAATTGGTAACTTCCTCGAAGGATTTTTATTTTTATTGATAAAAGCGTGGCTGACGACAATTGGTACGGATTTGGTCTTAAATTGGTCAAATCACAGCGGCCTCGGTCTTAGTTACCATGTTGTGTTGAGGCGTTCGCATTGTAGGGTTAACATGGGCCCTAATTGTGTCATTTGAGACTGGTTCGTTCATTCTGTGAATGAACGTAGCAACCTTCATTCATTGAAAGGGTTTTATGTAGATTGTATACTAGTAAGCCTTTTTTAACTTTGGGATTTATTAATCTCCGACTGTTTCAGTAGTTTTAGATTTATTTTAGGTAGGTATAATCTTGAAGAATAATTGTTTAGAAAAGTGTTTATAAGATTTTCTTTAGTTTGTAAGTGAATATATTAGTTACACTTATAGTACTTATAGTCAGCAAATATTATTCAAACAAGAATCGAATCAAACAAAAAAAAATTGAATGTCGCGTAGCAACCCAAAAAGGTTTGTGAAGAATGGCAGGATTTATCATATTTTGCAATATCGATCAAAAACACCCCATAACTATTCACTATTTCACTGGTCACAAACATGCAAAACTTTCACCCCATTTTTTGAAACATTGTAGTGTCAAATTTTCCTTCAGTCCCCGCGTCCACTTACGCAACCCTTCCCAAAAAAACTAAAAATAAAATACGAAGGGGACTTTAAAATCGTTATTATAATCTCGGACGCCATTTTGCCTATATGGGGACGCGCCCTTCAAATTTAAATCTTTTTTTAACAAAAAACCCCTTTGATGTTTATGCATTTCGGCAATATCTCCCGCTCGGCTAGATCCGCGACATTTGGCCGTTTCGGGGATTTCACTGATGCATATTTTAGATTAAAACTTAATGCTCTCTGCCCACCCGCGCGGACACGTTGCCAATTTATATGATGACAATATATCATATCGATGTTTCACTTTTGTTAGCGAGCCCACTCTGTCATGTCTCCGATGGTCATAGCAATTATTTGTTGGCGCAGGTACTAGAGGTATCTACGTATACGACATGACACGAACTACGAGGCTGAACAATCAGCGCACAAACTAACATCCAATTAATCAACTCATTTAACTTAAAAAGTCGTGTGGGAAAATGTACGGATGTATCCAACCAACGCATTCCAAATTCGAATGAATCTGAAAGGCGAGCGAGATTTGAAAAGAGAATGAGATTTGAAAATAGAACACGCCATTAGGAGTGAACACAATGGTCTCATTGGTCGATTTGAAAAAGGAACAATTTGTTAAACGTCAAATATGAACTTTTTATTTAAGATGTAATGAAACGCGCGCGGTGTGATGTCTAGTACTCACATCTCTAAGGTTTTTTTTGTGTTGGATCGTTGCGCTCGTTTTTCATTTGTTTTGTTAGACGTACCACCACACTTATTAATGTCAAAATTAAAATAAGAATTCGAGCAAAAGTTAGAAACGCCATCGGCGACAAGATTATTACCTTATTGAGGCGGACTCATCAAGAGAACCGTTTTAATTAATAGCCAACCATGCGCAAATTGACGTCAAAATGTATGTAGATACGTAGACATACTTAGCCAAAAAACGTTAGTTAAAAAACAATAAAAACCTACACTGTACTATAACATAGATTTGTAAAACAGACGGGTGAGGCCGATCATTTTTTGCGTTTGCCGCCTACGCGCTCCATCATGCATTCAATTTAGTTCTGTCATACTTTCTATCTACTAAACGTTTATCGTATGATCACAAACACGAGCAATGACATGGAACTATCAATATTTCTAATAACATTTAAAAACAAAGTTATATTAGTTTCGTATACGACTGAGTCGGCCATATTAATCATTGGAACGAATTTCCGTGCGCCATGTCATACGGTGTTCGTTTATTAAAAATGTGACGTATCAAGATCAACATCTCTTCGTGAAAGAGGGACGGAGGTATGTGTTCTATACTCGTGTGAGAGGGACAGATATGTGCTGACATTTCAACGGGTCATCAACCCTACGGGCGTCCTGCTCTAACGAGAATTCGAAGATTTGATTTGAATTGTTCTTAATTTGAAATATTGCTCCGGACCACAAATTTTTATTATGTACCTACACTTTTTTTTTTCATGGTTTAATAAAACCTTTTTAATAAGTCCGTCATGTATCTATGGCTTCCGTTTGATGTTTTAATGGACCATCGATCCATAGAAGTACGCATAAATTGTTAAAACGTAGCTTTATGACCCAAAGATTGATAAGAGCGGTCTTGAGCGGTCTTTAGTCTTTAGCGTAAATGGCTTCGAAAAAAAAAACATTTTTTATGGCAACATTGCGGATATGGATTGTTAAGAATATGATTATGAATATTTCTTATAAGATTTCATATTGTATGCATGTATTGTATTTTTTGTCTCATTGTAATTTGTAACTCAATTCTGATTATAGATAGCTTAAATCTATTGTTTTGTATTCCAATTTAAAGTACAAATATAGATACTTAGAGCAAAAAAAGTAGAATGAATACATAATAAAATGTCATTCATTATGATCTCAAGTAATGATGTCACAAAATACGATCAAACTGAATTTAATTAATTAATTGGTCACATCTTAATTACTTTGTTAATTAACTTAAATGTTAAGCAAAATGGCGTTTTTCTTTAAAGGTAACTATAGATTAGTAGATAAGCATTTCTTATGATCATAGATAAAATTGCAGATAAACTGGGTATATGTCTAATTTTTTATTACTGAATATTGTTCCTTTACACCACTTAAAATGTAAACTATTAGATAAATCCAATAAGAAATAAAATCTTCTTTCCCTCTTTTCTTCTTCTTCTTTCTCCTGTCCCACAACTGGGCACAAGCCTCTTCATTGACAACCAAAAATTCTTCGACATACATTTAATTTCATTCGATCACAATAACTCTAGCAGCCCTGCACAAAGCCCTACAATACACAATATGATAAATGTATCACTAAAACCGAATTAAAATGCATGAACACAGCTCTAGTCGAAACAAAAGTAACAAAAATGAATCCAGTCATAAACGATAGTACGTAACTGGTTTACGCCACCCTATATGGTTCTGTGATCCTATTGTGAGACTCATAACTATGTGTGGGTTCATATGAATATATGTACGCTAAAAATTTGTTCAATCATTAATTTAAGACGTAATTGAACGACTTGAGATCTGTACGGCAAAAAGACGATGTTTCGACGAATCTTGGGTTAGGCTGGTTGCAGAGTTGAGACCGGTGTCACTGAAAGAATACAATATTAAAAGCTTGGGAAATTGATTCGTTGTATTTTCTTCAGAAATTTTATTATCTCTTCTTCGTCTTCTTCTTCCTGCCCTTATCCCATCTACGATAATATTATAAAGATTATTTTTTTGTTTGTTTGCATAGGCTTCGCATCTACTGAACTGATTTGGAAAATTCTTTCACTGTTGGGAAGCTACACTATCCTCGGGTGACATAGGCTACATTATATTAAACATATATTATATTGATACCGTGGGAGGAGCTACAGGAAACAGCTAGTACCTTATAAAACTGTCATTTAGAGTTCAAATCAATAATTAATACTCATACAAAATCATTTGTGATTGGTGTTAAAAAAAACATTGGCGATTGTTTTGTCAGTAAAAATTTACATTGTTGAAAGTTAAGACGAACTTTTTTAACGCGACTTTATATTCCTATGTAAGATTTTGTAAGTTTATGATTGGGCCATAACATATTATGCTAAGTCGTGCAGTAGCAGTAGAATATTGCAAGATAGCAGTGTAAAGTATAATCAATCAGTGATAGTAAAAAATAACTCATATAAAAATATTTTAAACAAACGGTCATAGCATATAAACAATCGCAGCGCGTCAAATCGTCGATATGCAGCCGTCCTAACTTGCACCGATCGAATGACGTTCCCCGACATTGCGAATTTATACGTTCATAAAATTCTTTTGTCAAATTTACGTCGGAGTTTCGTATATGAGAGTGGAGCCGCGGATTCTTTAACGAAATCATCCAACTCGATTTTTTACCAATGGTTATTACGTACAACGAATGTTTTCTCTCGTTGTGACGGTGATTCTCACGGTGTATCGGTGAAGGTGGTGATTTAACTTTTTGTCCAGTTTTCGACCATATTGAGCCTTGAAAATTCTTATTTAAGGTTCTGGTTTTATTGATCGTGCAATTTTGCTCAACTGTCAAAATTAAATGGTTGTTAGTGAATACAAAAAGTTCAAAGTGTATTATTCCTTGGTATCGCTATTAGCGGCATTGAACCAAATGAATCAAATGAAATACCATCGATAATTACTTAAAAAAACTACTCTCCACCGAAAACGCATTCATCATTTATCTAAGTCCGATATCAGCTACTTGGACAGTCCAGTTTTCTATTATTCATTAGCCATTGTTGGTCTGCATTGGCCTGAAATTCGGTGGCCACCATTACATTAATAATTACTTCTCAAAATAATACTAAGTTTGATGCACGACTGAGATAAGAACTACGGGTTGCTACTACACATACCACAGAGTAACATTAACAGTATGACGAGTACACCCACACGACAGCTTGGACATTGTGATGTGCTCCTCGAAATTGTATTTGATTGGGTATAGATACGGAGCGGTCATTTAAACGTAGTTATTGAACGCATTAACTGTTATTTGATACTGGATGTTACATTTGTATGTTTGCTCTTAATGTCACTTGAATTCATACATTATGGCACTCTATTAAAGTTAGGCGAGGCGGTTCTCTATTTGACTTTTTTTGTACTTTAGGTACGCGATATCTCCGGGAATTTTTAAAGCCATCGATAGGGTAAGCCTGAGAGGTAGTCTCATATAATTTTTAATAAAAATCTCTTTAGTAGTTTTTTTTAAAACAAAATTGTTGAATTTTGTTACCATGAATGTCAAGTCGAATTAACTATTTTGTTGGTAGATTGTTGTCGGTATTTTTTTACATAAATGATTAATATATTTTACATACAAAACATATATATACTTGAGAAATTACCTTTCAATTGTTACAATTACTTTAATCGTGAGATAGATACATCTGCAATTTGGCTACTGTATTTTTTTAGTCTACATCATTGCAACAGTTAATTAATTTCACGCGGTGTTTGAACAGTCACATACATTAGGGTAGCGGTCATAGATCAAACGATTTTAGGTATGCTGACGTGCCGTGTGTGATGACGTAACTAGAGATCGTGATTATAAGTAATAGTAATGTCGTGTGTTGTGCAGACGATTATGTAAGTAGACTAAAAAAATTGCAGTATGCTCACTATAATAAATGATTATTTTTGTCAATGTTTTTAAACGTAGTTTTATATTATAAATAACAGCAGAAATAGTGCTTTGAAGATCAAATTTTTAAATGGCGTTTGTTGGAGATTGTTAAATAATTAAAAAAGTCGATTTTAATAAATTTGTAAAGTCCATAATAATGTGAAGTGTTAGAAAAAGCAATTTGATACATCGAAGTATTTGAATTAATTTCTCTATCAGTTTTTATTAGTTTTAACATTCCTATATAATTTATTGTTTTGCTATAAATTTTTATTTGCCTAATAATGGTTCGACCAGAAAAAAAAAGATTAAAAAAAATATGTTGTTATTTTGATTTCGATATAAACTCAAAATATCTATCAATAACACTGCAATTAAATACAAATACTAGTCTAGAAATATCATTTCGAAATCTAGAATTACCTAAGGCTAGATTTTTGCTAGAACATAGCCTGTCGGGGCAATAATTAGCCTTATCTTGGTCTGAATATCTTCTAACCGATAGAACAAACGTATTTGCATTGTGACACTATGGCTTTAAATACTGTTGTTTATTGATACTATTGTGGCTTAAATTTAGTATTAACTTATTTTGATACAGATTTTAATTAACTTTGATTTGATATAGAGAGAAAGTTACATAGAAACAAAAGCTAGATAACTCACCTTAACAATTAAATTGGCCAGTTAGTTTACATATAAAAAAATAATTTAAGACAATCTTAATATTGTATGTTATTCTCAGTTTCCCAATTATTTGAAGTCAACGCATTGTGTGTTCTGCTATCGTATTCGTAAACCTAACTCTAATATACAAAATATACTTATGTATTGTGAATACATTAAGGGTATATAATGATAATATTCATATTATTGATAAGTTGAAATCGGACGTTTTTGATATAGGTAGGTGATAATCACTGTTCGTTTCATCCCGGATTTCGTATTTTACTATTCAAGGTAATTAATATAGCTATTTGTAAAAAGTATTTATCAAAAGAGCTTGATAGCAAACTGTACCTATAAGTATTTGTTAAAAAAAAAACAGATAAAATATCATGTCTGGGGTTCCTCAGGACGGACCTTCGGAGTTCGGTGTTAACCTGTATTCACACAAAAACTTATGCCATTTCTATAAAGGTAAATTTACATAAAAAGTACGTCACATAACACAAAGAAAAATAAACCAACACGTAATATAAAGATCAGATACATACACATTTAAATTCAATTCCCGTTCGAATTTGAACTCTAAGCTTTAAGCAATTTTATGCAAATAAACGTATAATTATCGTAATTTTTATAACATAATAGTTTTAACAGCTGCCCGACTGGTTTAGATAAATAAATTATTTTAATTACATACAGAAGCGGCAATATTTTACTGGCCATGAATTAAAATCAGTAAATAAATAAGTATCAAAACTCTTTCGAAAGAATCAAGAACGTTCTTATTTTGAATATCAATCAATAATCAGTCAGTTAATGACATTAGTGACAGATATGACGTAAGAAAAAGATGGCGGACAGTTCAATATGTTAGATTTTAGAATTTAAAAACAAATGCTTGATAAAGTTTGAAAGCTTGGTGTAGATGTAAAGAGAATGTACTAAGCATCTCAAAAATATATAATAAGTACTATAATTTCTCACGTTGAAATCATGTAATAATCTCATACACGTCGTACATACAATTTGCTGCGTTCCCCGGGGCCATTACGGTACTAGAAGCTTGCTCCAAATATTCAGACTGTCAGAATTCGATTAGAAAACAAAGTTTGATGGAAAACAGTTATTAGCACCCAATAGTTCGCTCCATAGTTTTTTAGACGCGCAATTATTTACAGCTTAACGTTTGACGCAAAAAGATATGGAGTTGTTTTTTTAATGTAATGGTTTATAATGCCAGGTTTAATTTAAAATGTTAAGTTTGTATGTTATTTTAGTTGGATTTAATTGATTACTTTAGTAAGTATGCATTATTTAACCTTTTTTAGTTCTTGATTAAATATCATGTACCTACCTACCTATAATAAAACTGAAATTGTTTCTCATATAAGCGATGACAAAGCCTTAAACTTTTTTTCTCGATACATCAAGTGGTACTTTACATCTTCAAGAATATTTAAATGACAAAATCTTTTGTCAATACGCAAGTAGATATAAATTTTTCGACGTCATCATAACAAGTGTTTGACTTAAGATTTAAAGACCGAAATACATACACTTAGACGAAGATACTTGTAATATCTTTCCCATAAAGTGTTGAAACCATCATAGTTCTGTTGTGGAAAAGAGCTGGTGATACCAGTCTGTCTAGCTCCATCCCTTTCTGTCACTGGAACAAAACTATAAGGAGTCTATTCTGTCACGTGTTTATTTTGTCTTCAGTTATTGATATTTAAATCTATACGAAGGTTTAAGTTTTAAGGCTTCTATATGAAGGTTAAAATTAATGCAAATTCCAATGAGAAATTACATCTTCTTGCATATGCAATATCGACCTCTTATAAGCATGGGAATTTATGCCACGCTGCATCATTGGGACAGAAATCATGAATTACTTGTGAATGAGATTCTTAGTTCATAGACCTTATACAGCATCCGTTCATCTCGTTTTTGCGATGATATATGGCAGTTAATTCAATCAGGTAACCTGCCGTCTTTGATAAATATTTTAACTGAACACAACCCGTTTTCTAAGACTTCATTAACCAAAAAAGTTTAATCGGTCAGTACATTTGAATATCCACTTCCGTTGAGCTTAAATGATTGATATCGATCGTATAACTCAGCTACGTATAAAGAATCGATTGGACAACGAATAAAAATACTCGATTTAAACGTCACTATAAAATAATGTTGTGCCAATCCAGTTATTCTTCAACAAAAACTTGAGAATTGATTCCTAACAATACGATTTCGTAATTCCGCCACAATCGTACGTCTAATCACAATAAATATTACGTACCTACCTACTCAAATAGAAATCGTCGAGAACAGGATTTGTAACAAAAACTAACAATGTAGGTATAATATCTGATGGAGGTCTGGTCGAGCGGCAACTATCCACTTACTGATCGAATCAAACCTCACGTATGTCGAAGAATTCGAATTTCAAAAACCATAATGATTGATTGTCAACCAATGACAATCGCGTACCTATTCAAATTCTATTCCAATTTGAATGTGGAACGGGTTCTTTTTCCTGTTACGACGTGACGCGTGCCAGTAACAATTCCATAGACACAACAATGAGCAATTACTTTTATAACGATTTTTTCTTATATTTAATGTTTTATTGTCTGTACAAATATATAAAATTGTAATAAAATTCTCTGAACATATTTGAATTGCGTAAGACTCAATCAACGGCACGGTCCAACATACTTTTTAATTCTGCAGCCGACTTGTAAACACTGCCAAACAAGTACAATTTAAAGCCACATTTTACACAACATTCTTTTAATTAGATCACATTTGTATCATGCAAACCATTAGTTATTAATTTCAAATATCTACTTTCTATTAATAAGCTCTATAAAAAACTTTTTTTCAATAACTTTTTTTGTAGAGCTTTACGCACAGGAAAGTAATCTAATATTCCTATAAGTAGTTGGAGCGTTAAGAAGGCCATATGTTTATCTTATAATTACTCGGTGTTTGTATGTGTGTGTTGGCGTCCATGTGGGCGTATAAGTACGTAATTAAAGTATGGAAATAGTAATATAAGTTTTGAAGTGTTTTCACTATAAAATGTTCGAGTGGCTGGGAACATAGGAGTCGACGAACTCACTAAGTTTTTTTCCCCTCTCTATAATAACAGCTCTGTTTACCAACTGCGTCTGGTATTCCTTTTTTAAAAATTCTTCAAACTCTATGCTTTAATATTTCTAAGAATGTATCGGGTGTTGGAATCGTTTAGTTATTCAGCGTTAATTTGTGTTAATAAGATTTAAATGAAGGATTTTCCATTAATGTATGAAACTGTACTACCACATAGAAATAAAAATAAACCAAAGCAATGAACAGAATACACTTCCCACAAACCGAATAAAAATATAATGTTCTAAATTCAATTACAATTTACACGTAATTTAAAAAAGTAGTGATGAGTGATGTAATCGTATTTTTAACTCGATAATCGACTTTTTCCCTAATCGAGTGGTCGGATTGTTTATTGCCAAAGCGGTTTGTACCGGTAATTTGTGTGTTGCGAAATCTGACTCGGTCTGTTAGTGAGATCATTAATCTTACGTTGATCCGAAACTGTCTATTTGTTTGAAAAATGTACGCTCTTATCTAAACTGGAACGGTGACGTCACGCAAGCCTCCAGGTGATAATTAACAAGATTCGAATAAAATAAGATATTGTTTTTATCGAGTATGAATTATAATATTGTAGTATCCGATAAGGCTTTTAATTAAAGTTTTTTTTTAAAGTCACATTAAGTTATTCCCATGATCGATTGCTAGTCTATTATTTAAAAAAAAACTTCGTTGAATTATATCAACATTGAATAAAGTTGCCTCATACAATTGGTTTAGTTAATGTTACCGATACTTAATGAATGTAATGTTTAAGCCTACGTAAAAATTTCACTATTCAACCAACGCTTGAACTAAAAAAAAGTAAAAATATGTAGGACAATAGCACACGAGGGCCGCGGGCGCAGGCACGGCGGTAATTGAAAATAATAATTGAATTCACATTAAGAATACGAAATTTGAATATAACGCGCCATTTTCGACTTTCGTATTTCGAACCTTTAATAGTGTCGTGACATTATTCGATAAAAAAACCCATTGAATTTCAAGTCTATTCGATTGAAACTCGATTATGCATTGGTAAGAAATTAAATGCAATTAGCAATTAAATGCAATGTAGAAGAGAAAAAAGTAAACTATTTGTTAATTAACGCCATTATACATGTATGAATCATTTCCAATAAAAAGCATGTTGAGTTGAACAAAACTAGTACAATAGGGTGAGTTTTTAATAGTTTTATTAATAGTATTTCTCATTTCTTTCTTTATTCGAGTATAACTAATCGAATAATACTTTGTAGCTACGACACTACTATACACTTCCTTTTTTATTGAGTTAAAATTTGAATTTTGAATCGTGTGTGCTCTATTGTGTAGCAAATGGAATTCATTGTACTATACATTTCTTATGGCCAGTTTTACTTGAACTCATGTTATACTTAATTTATGAGACATGGAGCTCTTACCGAGCTGGCTAACCATACGGTTGTAACCATTTTGCAAAATGTTGAATAGATCGGCTGATATTTATTTTTATTAGAACAGAATAAATTACAAAATGTTGCATGTAGTTAGCGGTTGCACAACGACCTAGTTGCGATTTTTATAAAACAAGTTATTGATATGTAATAAAATTGTCAATTACTTGTAAAACATTTTTTGATAGATTTCGTTATGCGGTGCAATAGAACATTTTTGTACAAATAACCTAGTTTTTGTGGTAATAACACGTTCACACGTCGTGATTAAATATCACTTGATTTTATTATACGTATAATTTGTCACCTTCGCCTAATTTTCAAATGTCGAACTAAAACAAAAACGTTTCATAAAAAAACTGTTTCAATTCCCTGCAGTTGTGTATTCGAATTCAAAAATGGAATCGACCGTTAAAAGTTTCTAGAAGAAAGTATTGATTGATGAAATTTTATGTGTACATATAATAGTTCCTCAATAACTGCTCCTACATTTTATGAAGTGCGTACAAAATGTGTGTCTGTGGGTATGTGTGTGTGTTTGTGCGCAATCGGTCGGACGTGACGTGCGTAGCAACAACATTATACTTTACACCGGATATTTATGAATTTAAATAAGAAAGTGTGAGGAATTTAATGACACTGGTTCGTAGTATTGCGCCTTCCTGGTGATCGCTTATTAAGTAATAAGTTTATTTATGTACCTACTAGTCTATACATTTTATTGTCTCTGGAAGTGGTGACAGTTGATGGATTTCGTTTTTTGAAATTTCATTGTTGTCACGTTAACTTTTTTATAGTTTTAATGTTGTATTAAGAACTCTTTAGGTGGTTTTCTGAGAAATACACAATGTGCTGTACTTAGTCATTTTAATACTCATCAATTTCATTGACGTTTTTATGCTTATAAATTAACATTTACTAATACGTAGGTAGCGTAGAGTTTAATAAACTTAAAGCAAGTATCAAAGATAACCAAAGGAAACAAGTAGGTACCGTTTACCGAACACTTTTGTAAACTGATACTGCAGATAATTTCATAATAAAATCTAATAGTTGCCCAACGTAACAGCAACTCATGCCTAATTAGGCTACATATGACAGCTACAAGGCGTGGCCTCTTATATATAAACTGTGACATACGGACGCACAACTCGACGGTAATTCTCCTTTGTATGCTAAATAGTGAATTATCTAGCCACTCGAAATTGTAATCTTAAAACTCGCTTGGAATTTCTTCATCCGTTGTTTAAATTGTCTCTAGACGTAATGCCCTGATGGGTATTTGTCAGTTTGCTTTTTGATCTGTCCGTGTCGCGTATCGAGGTCAGTTTTAATCTACGATTAAACTTATTCGAAATAATACTGGCATATCAACCTATCTAATCAAATAAAAAAAACTTAAACCTTTCGAAATTTCAAATGATTATCACGTAATTTGAAATTAGAATCACTGGTTTAAATAAATGCAATTCCAAATTTAAAACACACGACTTCGAATTGTTGCTTGACAGCATTAAATTCAAATTGCAAAAGCGTTCTATTCTCCTTTAGAATTCGTTAGCTGTATTGCAATTTAGGCCCGAAAAACATTATGAAAGCTATTAGAACTTTAAATTAATGTTTTGCAGTTACATAGACTTAACATAAGTTCTATCACCGTTACAATGACCTAGAATAAAACAAAGCGATTTGATTTGTTACTTAGTTTTT
Source organism: Plusia festucae (assembly GCA_950381575.1). Classification (NCBI taxonomy): domain Eukaryota; kingdom Metazoa; phylum Arthropoda; class Insecta; order Lepidoptera; family Noctuidae; genus Plusia; species Plusia festucae. The sequence goes on along the minus strand of OX494456.1, from coordinate 3,732,889 downwards.
TAAGAGCACGTGTCTAATTAGTGAGGTGTCTAATTTTTTTCGCGACACAAACGATGCTCCGTTGTATAAATTGATAGGCCAGTATTTAAATACATTTAATTTAAATGAAGAATGTCTTTTACGTAGGTACAAGATTGACAGTGCCCGAAAACTCTACATTTCGATGTATTTTTTATTATTATTATTGGTTTAGTGAGGTCCAATTACTGATAGGCCAAAACCTTTCACTCGATAAAAATAATTTCTTACAATTTAATATTTCGATATCATCCCCTAATTCATAGTCAATTAGTAATATTTTTTAAGACCATCTTGCTCAAAATTCTTCTAAGACTCAGATCATTTAGCCATCGTGTGTGGTACAATAAGTAAATTGTGCAATAATCCGAATCCGATACGACAGCGTGACTTCGGGATTTAAGTTAGAAAGGTTTGTGATTATAAATACATTATCATTCTAGTTGAAAAGTCTTACTTTGTATTTTTATGGAGGTACTTCTTATTTTGGGTAGCAAAAAGTCTAGACTGAATTAGGTATTTGAGGATTGTAGTTCTAAGAATTTAGGGAAGAATGATTTTGGTCCGCTATTACTTCATAGTACTTCTAGAAAAATATTAATCAAATCTTAAATTTTGTATCGGATTTTGTTAGATAGTAGTCAGTCAGACCCTAACGATGCCGGCAATGTGTCCATGTTTTGGGTTATCCACATATGAATGGTTGCCGTGCCAGTGACACGAAGTAGAAAACTAGTTAGATATCCAAAATAAGTTTTCAAATAGATTTTTTTATTCGACTCTCAAGTTAAACAATAGAAACAGAATAATAGCCAAAGCCAAAAGTAAAAAATCGGCTAGCAATGCATCAGGTGAAACTGTCATACTCCACCAATGAGAGAATGGAGATACTACCCTGTGACATTACACACTTAGTCAACTAAAAGCCTAAACAATAAATAAAACTTACTGATTTTTCTATTCGGAATATTTTAACTAAGACGTACAGTCTAGTGACAGAGATCAGAATTCAGTTCAAGTACTGATTATATAAATATAAGCTTTGAAATATCAACTAAATATTTATATACATAGGAAATCATGAAGTGTAGCGGCTATGCTTTATATAAACAATGACGTTTCTTTCTTTTAAATATACCGTAAAACAAGAGTCAAATAACCTAAACATACTGGCAATGCCCACAAAGGGAATTGAGGAATTTCTCTTAAGTTAACAAAAATATTATTGTTATCGTATTGTATGTCTTTTTTACTGGCTAGTAAGAGTTCAATAAAGCTTAACGAGTAATAAAAAACAAAGTGTTACAACAATTTTGAATACAGAACACAGAGTTCGATGTTTAAATAATTTTAACATACAAACCCTTGATTACGTCGTTTTGAAAATAGAATGACAATGTTCTGCAGACGGCTATAAACTGGCCATTTGCTGTCGCTAGTGTTATGAATAAATACATTTAAAAATCTGGCTTTTGTCTTTATATATGTATATAATAATAAAAATAACGACACGAAATCGCTGTTCTACATACCCTCGTTTTACATATTCGTACATAATGCACGTCCGTTTCATTGTATTCCACATTTATATTTAGGTAAGTAGGTACAATATGGACACAAAATGCCTACCAACTTATAACCATAATAAAATAACATTAATAATTCTATGCACAGTTTGCAAGCCAAACGCATTTCGAAGTGTCCTGTCTGTCAGTGCGTCCTTCAATGACAGGAAAATGGCGTTGGATGAAGTGGAAAACTAACGTTTTAATATTAAATACATGTCCGAAGCAGTACCGTGCCTCTATGTATCCACTTCGGGCTAATCGACACTTAAACCACATAATAAATAGGTAACTTTCCGCTTACAATTAATATTAAATTATTGACTTCGCAGGCAGACTATTGTCACCGTGGTTTTTAATTAGGCTGTGAGTGTATTGTAGATTGTTTCTAGTATAACAGACAGCACGGGATGTTAAAGTAGGCGTACGTGGAGCACTTATGAATATAATTATTATGTATGAAGGAGACGACGATAGGTGCGAGCAAGTCTGTTTGCAAAATTTTAAAACGATTGAGAATGGTGCTGATTCCTCTGTACGCAAACGAACTAAATTTTAAACATTGCTGTCTTTTGCTATCTTAAAGCGTGAGGAAAGGACGGCAACAGATAACAACTAACTTAAAAATGTCAAATTAGTTTTAGCTTTGAATATCACAGTGTTTTTAGAGCACACGATTTTACTTGTCAGCAAATTTGTATGCGAATTTTAGTCGGAACTGACAGTTCTAATTTTTGTCTGTCCTTTTCTAAATATGTACAAGTGAAAAAGATACCGACGGACTTAAATTAGTTTAGTACGTGTTTAACAGAATCGGGGCCAATAAGTATTAATTATTGTTTGCTTAGTCTACGATAGTGACGGTTTTAATTTCGGAATGCTGATTGTAACGTATTCAAACAAAGTTGCGTTCTTTTCCGAATTTGAATCGTAATCAACACCAAATAAACTGCCAGTATTCTACGTACTATAAAAACCGGCCTATTAGACACTTATACACTATCACAAACAATACTGGTCTCAAGGGCTATGCATTTGAATTTCGAACCTTATTCGCTTATGAATAAAATCTACGAACTGCGCACATAACTTAGTCTACCAGTTCCAATTTCAAATTTAAACTTTAAATTACTACAAATTATTACAAACATATTTTTGCGCTTGTAAATATAAGATGTGAACTTTAAAGCTTTGTAATAACATGTATAATTGAATGAGACCTATTTATCTAAGTGCATGTGTTTATTGGTGAGTGTTGTTTTGATACGGGTAGTGCTTCTGAGAAGAAACTTAAGGTCCGTATATAGTGTTATGTTAACAATAACAGTTTTGTCGTGTTTACATATGGACTTAAAGTGTTATATTACGTCCGTCGATTCGCAGATTTGTGCGTAGGTCTTGTTATGTGTAATGATGCGGTGGGTCTAAACTTTAGGTGGTCCTTTATCTCTGGTGTACTGTATCCACTTATATTAAGTACTCTTATTATAAGAAATTAAAATAAGACTTATATTTTCAGGGCCCGAAAAGTATGGTTAATATGACTCTATATTTCCGAGATGTCATAATCAACGTCCCACTGGTGGGCAAGTCTCAGTTTTTATGTGCCCAGAAATCAACTCAAATAAACATGATGCGACTTGACACGAATTCACACATATAACATCTTGTAATTGATATTATTTTCATGCAAATTATCTTCAACGTGAGTCATTAACCTTTTATGGAAAAAAAAATGCTACGAACGCGATTCCGATGAAATGTAAGTAATTAGATCCGTGTACAGCACGTGGGCTGTCCAGACGCTGAAACAGCACTCAGGCTCTATTAAATATGACGACTTGACTTACAATAACACGCGACAAATTCCTGCACAAATTCCTTTAGTATTATCACCATAGTATCCCATTACACAAACAAAACGAACGATGAAGAAAGATGACTGTTACTGCGAATCTCTATAATAGATCTCAGTTAACGATAGAACAAAAATGAGAATAAAAAATAACTATAATTATGAGAACACGAAATTTTCCCAAACAATAAAGGTCCGACATCAATTGGAAACGAATAAAAAACGAACACACGCCGAACACATTTACATCTCCTAATAAATCTCAAAGCACAAAAATCTTGGTCGAAATGAATAAAGAAAAATAATCACAAAGCCAGTAGTCGAACCGAAAAAAGAAATTAAAAATTCAAATAAAAGAACGTATTCCTTAAGATAATGCTTATTCATTCCACATTTAAAATCAAATTTTCAAATAAAGAACTCGCGGCGGTCGATCGGGCGAACGGTAGAGCGGGAGAGAGATAACATGTCATATGTATGTTAGAAAAAGTCAGATAGCTTATTATGATTGACAGCTGAGAACGGTTAGCCTTGAAATATTTGAAACATTATATTATTATAAAGTACACTATCTTCGTTAGACACGAGAGTGAAGCGGACATCGGGATTCTTTATACTGGAGCTTTTATCTTTGAATTGTAGTCGTAATGAATATAAAAAATGCTTTCATATTTTGAAGCTAATATGTTTTATCAATTTACGTTCGAAAATACTTTTAAATATTATTTATGATAATGTAAAATTTACTATACGTTCTGGCAACTCCTACAATGCGTTATGAAGTAGGTGTGTATTTCTGGAATCGTTTTGATTTTCCAACTTCACACATTTATTTTTTTCTTTCAAATTATTATTATTTATTCCTATATAACACGTATCCACATTTCCCATAATTATAAATTGTGATGTCCGTACTGCGCGCGCGTACACTCATTACGCGCATATAATGCCGCTAGATATGTCCGACAGCCAGTTTCACCGGAACACGTTTTAAATCATAATTCGAACGCTTTTTTTAAATTTAGAACGTTGACTTTTTAACTTTTTTATTTTGATAGTCTCATGTAGGACCATTGCGAGGTTTATTCAGCCAGTACTAATTAATAATATATTATGATGTCATAGAACAGTAGTTAATTAGCTTGGTATATAATTATGTAAATGTATTATAATTGATGTGTTATAACACCCACAAAGTCTTTTTATGAACAGGGTTTATTTAAAAGTCTATTTTTCTTTGCCTTATATGTCAACAGGATTTATTTTTTAAAGGGGTAAATAGGGGGAAGTGTCACTCATGTAATTTTAATACTGACCAACTTTCAAATAACTATATTTTTTTTATTATGTAAGTAACACATAATCATACTCATTAAGAAACATAAAACTACTTTTATTCGTCAAATTTCGTCAATTCCGCAATTATTCGCACTACCCTCATTCTATAACTTTGCCTCAACATCCGGAATTACGTGAATTAACTACTGGTTAACTCGCTAATTTTGACGAAGACACGTAAGTAATTAACTTGATCGCTTACTGTACAGTTAAACAATTAGAACCGAACTTAATTACTGAGAGCTATAAATCAACATTGATTACAAGAATACAAGTAGAAGTTGAAGACAAGTAATACATTAGTATTACTTTAATGCTTTCCAAAAATATAAAAAAAAAACTTTAATACGGAAACTTGAATTCTCTAAAAGGTAAATTATTATCTCGAAGTAATTAATTATACGCTATAAATGTCTTAGAATATTATACTTTATGTTACAAAATTGGTATAAAACATTAGTTTTGTTATTGAATATTGTACAATTTTAATAAAGGTCTAGTTAAAAGAGGTGCAATTTGTTATGTTCGACAATAATAAGTGAGAAAGCTTGCGTGCGCGCAGTTCCGCTTCTGGCGCGTAGAGCTACGAATCTCGTAGACGCTACGGTACGTAGAACTGGCTACTTGTAAAGTTATACTTTTTCGAATTTATTTTTTCATTTTATAATAAATTTATGTACACACACCAATAAAATAATTTTATTTCATTTCTGATTTGCGAAGGCACGGTCAGAAAAAACAAATTAAAAGTTTTTATCTAGCATCTTACGTCATGTCATTTTTTTTTTCAAATTATTTACATTTATTACAGTTACTCAAGTATCTAACACAACACTACACTATTAATTACAATCTAAACTAAAACATAAAATTAAACTATCTATTGTCCATTCTATGCTACTATAACTCTTTAACCAGTAACAAATTTCATTCACATTTTGGAAGCGGCATTCGACATTTGAATATTCAAATGACAGCTAATCGTTTTTATTGGTGACTTTACGGCCTATAACGATCACTTGGAATACGCGCCTTTGAATTATCGCTCGCTCCCGAACTTGTTTAAAATTCGAATGTCATTTTTGTTTTGACAGTTGACAATTTAAAATGTGTTGAGTGTTTATTAGAATTATGTTTTTGAATAAAGAAGTAAATTAGGTTGCCAGTGTTCTTACAAGAACTATAATTATTGCAGTTATTTTTTTTATTACTTTTACATATTGGTGATGTTATATTTTGCAGACATAGCTAAATTACACGTTCAAAATTTAAAATTACTGTTAAAGCTTTCTAAATTTAATTCTTACGTGCTTTAAGATTCCCAATTATAAAACTTGGCAGTTTTATCAGAAAAGCAATCGTGTCTATCGATTTTGTATCGATATTATAATTTAATTAGATCGAGTTAGGTGCGTAGGCGCAACTAGTATGTCTTATCTGTTTTCCATACTCGATATATGCGTCGCACGCGTCTCCACCCGTTTATAAACGAGTTCTTGAATATTGAATAAATGTGACTTAATTATTCGTCTTGGATAATAAAGTACTAATTTAATTTGATTATCATTGACATCCTCCTTTGATTTTAAATAGCTGGAACTAATTTTAATAGCTAATTTAGATAACATTTCTTTGGTACAAAGTTACATAGCTACCTACAATGACAAATTAAGTTAAGTGCCAAAATAAAAGGATTTACGTGCTAAGGGTTGAAGATTTGATGCTTGCGGTCCAAATATTAACCAATAGTTAATAAGCTGTTTTTATTCAGAGTTAATACCTAAAAAAATGTACTTACACAAAGGTGGCCATTTTGGTAACAACAAACAAACAGACAAACGGACGTGTTTTTATAAAAGATACACAAAATCGCCAAGTTTCCTATTATAATTTATGTGTTATCGCCGCCGGCTAAGTTTTTGTTAACTCCATATAATTAAGTATTTTATATGAAAATGTGGGTAGCACCGATATAAATATTGTATTTATTGATTAAAAATCGCACGCTTTGAGCTTTATAAAACATGTGTTAGATTATAATTTAATCTAGACGTTAATATTTATTACTTCTATACAATAGAGAATCTTCACGGTTGTATACTAAAATGGGAAAGGCTGTTGTGGTTTTTGTATAAAGATGCCTATGTTAAATATTTGGCAAGTTTGATAGGTCTTTGACAACCTCGCGTACAAACTGGTTTTCAAGGTGTTACCAGGTCTCGGGTTCGAACCCCGGTCAGGTCAATAGAAAAAAAAAAACCACTTTTCTTCATCTACTCGGGTCTGGGTGTTTGTAGTAGGTACCTTTGTTATCTCTGATTCAATAACACAAGTGCTTTAGCTACTTTTTGGATTCGGAGCAATGTACACATTTATTCATCTTTAGTAAATATAATTTTTTACTTTACATTATGTTTTATGTTATGTGGGTTGTAAACCTGACATAATAATCTTTCAATCTGTTTCTTTGCAAAGATGGTAGAATACTTTACAATGCCGTTTAACTTGAAATATAATTGATGCAGTTATTTTAATTGTTTAAAGCTTATTACAAGCATATCATAAACGCTAATAGGATTTGTATAATTATAATTCTAATGTCTCTGTTAGGTATTTCTATATCCGATTACGTATGGATAGCAACAAAAGTCTTTAAGAATAAGACCTTTTATATAATCTTAGATAATCGAATTTCTGCTAAATTTATTTATTTGTACAAAAAGATTTGTTGAGTCACTCAAAATAAAATCTAAATTCAACATAATAACCATTAACAAGTAATTGACCGCAAAGTCTGTTAAAATTATACGAATTCAAAATAAGAACGAAAGAACTAGATTTGAAATAAGAATAGAGATTCTAAATACGATTGGTATTTGAATTACGTCAAGAAAGGATTTTTTATTTCTAGATTGTATGATTAAGACAAATATTGGATTGTAGTATATTTTTAACGGAAAATGATTAATGGTTTTAATGTAACTATGGGTTTTTGTTCGCGTTCGTCGTTTATTTTTTTTCTACTTCGAATTGTGACGTCATCACGGCACCTACTATGAATAATATTCTATACGATTTCTATATGATTTGTATTTTATTGTGATAGGTCATAATGTGGTTAAAAGGAGTTTTAGGCTGTTGCATTGATTACTATGATATTTGTAGGAGTAAGAAGTACCACAAAAGTACCATAAAAAAACTAGTTCCTCTACATTCAACTTAATTGTTTTTTTTTAATTTTGTTTTTACCCTTATTTTACCGTTTAGTCAGACAATATTTTGAAAAGTATTCTCATTATGTTGAAATTTAAAATAAACACCTATGCCTACTTTATAAATAGTTATATCCTAAATCTACACCTTTTTGCTATCAGTACAAAGTATTGCAACAAAAAGTGCTCAACCTTGACGGGATATCTACAAGTAAAGAATGTGGTTCAATCATATGCATTGTACTCTTGTTAATGTCACACGAATTTGACAGCACGTGTAATATACAATATACATAAATTTTAGTTTAGATGATCGTAAAAATGTGATGACGTTTTAAAATACGGTCATAATTTGTCCTACTAAATGTTATGCATATCTGCCGAATGGATTTTACAAAAGAAAATGTAACATAAAAAAGAGACAAGTGCGAATCGTACTCCGTCGCCGAGGGTTCGTACCGTACAAATACATATTTTTTATGATTTAATTACAAATGTATAGTTTAAGGACTTTTTCCTGTACTAGTAGTATAACGTGATGTTTAAGTTTGTTTTTTCTTTATTTTATACGTCGCATAAAAAGGAAACTAACAGTAAGACTAGCTGTCCCCCGTGACTTCGTCCGCGTTCTTCGGTTTTATGCGTTTTTTATACAGTTGTAAAATATATTCCCTTTTTATTACTCTCTTCATTATCCCCCCTAATCCGCATGACCTCGCGAGCCAATCATAACAGCGCTTTCTTTCGGAGTTATTTTAAAACTATGATATCTCCTAAGATATTCATTGAAATCATTGATGTCAAAGAGAATTTTTGTTAAAAAAGAATACTAATGAATGTATCTTATTTATTTGAATAAGGATTTACATCATACTTATAAAAGCACCTTCGTAAATAGTGCACTATTTTTGAACAAACACATCTTTATGATATTAAAACTAGCTTTTGCTTGCGACTATGGCCTTTCTCAATAAATGGGCTGTCTAATACTGAAATATTATTTCAAAGTGGACCAGTTATTCCTGAGATTAGCGCGTCAAACACACAAAAAAACTCTTCAGTTTCATAATATCCGTATAGATCTATAGAAATGGATGATGTATTTGTTCAAAAATTTTATTTCGATTCAAACATTATATTGCGATAATATTTTTTAGATTCCTTATTTAACAAAATTAAATAAACGAAACACAATAACAGTGTCTTATTGCATTCCATACAAGTTTCTATTTGTCAAATACTTGTAATACAAGATAACAGCCCATATAAGAAGTTGTGAACATTCGCCATTGTGTAAACCGTGAATTGAACACAAATACTCGTGTAATCAGAGTCAAAGGTCACTAACAATAATTAACTGAACATAAAATACTTTTGCAATATTTTATAAGTTTAATTACGATTAAAAAGATATGGAGTTGGCTTAAACAGCTGATCAGTGAAGAAATAACTTTATATTACAACATTAAACTACTCTATTATCTTTTGTTCGGTAAATAATAGGTTTGTAAAAAGTCGATTATCGAATAATCGATAGGCATTGTGCGAATTCTGTTCGATATTATTTCTTTTGTTTTCGCCAATACATGTTACTTGAGTAATTTACAAAATGTTGTAATGTTTACAAAAAAAGAGACTGCAAGGCCGACCTGACAAGAGGTGATGATTTGCGAAAATCAATCTTACTGCTTTCAAAATAAAAGCGCTGTCAATTACCGACTAATGTTCGATAACTTTACATACAGTTTTCATCTATATTAATAATTTCGTTCAGGGCTACGGTAGACTCGATCGAAACCTTATATGAATAACAAAACATAAAAAAATATTGATTTCGAGTCGACAACATATATCCGCAAAATTCGGATTATGGAGAATTTCGTTAAATTCTAATGGCACTGACAAACAAAAAAACCGCAGTCGCCATCTTGGGTAGGTAATTAATAAGGTCGCGTTCCGTAACAGATAATTCTGCTTCGAAGTGATTCAAGGAGTTTATTATCATACAACCTCCTTGAAGTGATTACAGTGCTGACGGGGCGTATGACAGTTGCATGATAGTTGGGACCAGAATCGTTTCGGAACGCGATATTTATTTAGCTTTTTTCACGTTCCGTTGCATAATATACGCCTCGCCAATTAACACATCGCGTACGTCGCGCCAAAGAAGTAGCCATCACAAAGAACTGTGACTCATTTGACTGTGTAAAACGAAACGTTTATATTAATAACATAAAATGTACTTATAAAATATATGTGTAGTCTGTAAGGTATATATTTATGGGCCTAAGTAGCCTGAAAATGCCGGCAACATTGAGTTAATCATAACAAAACTTAATACTTTTCTTCAGTCGTTGACGTTTCGCGAAAATATTGTTTTTGAAACTTTTTTTATGATAAACTCCTTTTTTATGATAAACTCTTTGTTATGTGTTCTTTCTTTAAACCTGAGATTGGCCAATTGAACCGATATTATAGAACCGATAACTACAGAATATTTACCTACATTGTGTATCATGAGTCACATTTAAACCGAGCGGAGCCGGGTTTTCATCTAGTATTTTTGTAAAACTGGTGACATAATGAAGATTGGCATTCTAGTAAATTATTTTTCTTGGTTTACTCATAAATGTCGGCTTTTGTTTTAAATTCTATATTTAAATAGAGCTGTCTAATTTACTGGCCATACTACATACAACTCTATTCAATACAAACAAATTAAAAACAATGCATATTGAAGCTAACTAATCACTAAGAATTCAAAAACTTATTAAAAAATTAAATTTAAATTCTAAAATAGATCGTATCCAATAATCTAGATTTCAATTTAATCCGTTTCCGCTATTCGCGACGCCATCTTGAAGCCGCCATGTTGAATCCCGATCAATATTAATAATGCGCGAGCGCATAACTGCGATCGTTTTATTGTTATTATTGGATATTGTTCCTGCCAAGGCTATGTCCAAAATGGTGCGGTTCTGCCTTTAAAGTAGATGTTAACATCCACAATGACTTTACTTTTGTCGTCTTAAGGACAATGTGGCCCTTCATGGCTCTTCGTCCTTATAATGTTATGGCGTAATGATATCTGTGAGGTAAAACCATACGTTGATGGCATAAATGGTGTAATAAAATAAATTTAGTTTACTTACAGTTTTTAACGTAGTTTTATTTCAGTAAGTATATTACGGCTATACGCTTGGTTTAACTCGTAAACATTCCGAATTACGTGTCAATCGAGTTATCAGACCCTAAAAACAACTAAAACTTGTTAAATACACGTGATTTCAACGTTTACGTGTCAGTTGAACGTCAAAAGTTATGTAATACACGATTTAGGTACATTTGTTTCGACAACTATTATCAGAGTCAACGGGAGAATAGAGAGTTAGATCGACATATCGATAAGAAAACGTCTATACGTGTCACATGCCTAAACTTGACATCGATAATTTATAACTGTCAACAGTGTCACTACTGACACTAGTGTAGGGGGAGGGCCGGTTATCGTTCATTAGATAAAATTACATTTTGAAATACTTTAGAATATTTTTGTTTTATTTTTTAGGTAGTTTGGGGAAACCAGTAGGTAATCACTAATGTAGGGGAAAAGTATTTTTGAAATAAGGTTTGAGTATTTTAACGCGTTTTTTTCTTTCCTTAAATGTGTCGAAAATTTATATCGATTGCCATTATCTCATAAATTATTTTGTAATGCAGACGCTATTAATCTTGTAAATATTCCATTCATGTTCATTTTAGCATTTTTTTATTCAAAAAATCATTTATGTCCACAGTTAGACGTCAATTTTGCATCTTTATGTGTGACCAAAAATTTAATCCTTAAAACATTTTTTTCATGCAATACCAATTTTCACTCACCGAGTTTAACAAACTAAAGTCTAAATAGATAATTTCAAGTTTAAGTTAACTCTCTGAAGATCATTAAACTTGTACTAAATAAAACCATAATCTATGAGAAAATGTAAAATGCTCGAAACAAGAAAAATATTATACTTTCGCCGAACTTACCAAAAAAGGTTCTACATTTCTTACTTTTTTTAATTAATGTAGACATTTATAACTCTACGCGTTAAAACGATTAAAAACCCAGTAGCTATCAACCGTCATATTCTTAGAAATATACAACCCCACAACGCGAACCAAAAGAAATGGATACATTTACACATTTCTTAATTGACCTCACACCTTTTTCTATATAATTATACCTATTTGAAAAGCAAGAAAAAGTGTTAAAATGCCATCAGATAAGTCGCAAATCCAGAACTGTAACAATTCCTATTATCCAATATATATTGTTGTAATAACAAAATACGAGCTTATAGCAGTTAATGATTTAAACAGACGTCTCTTGAATTTTTTGTTAAAATAATTCCGCTGAACATGTGCCGCGTTAAGACCATTCACTTATTATAATGTCAAAACCGGAGATACAACCGGATGAATCCCAAAATTTTGTGTCACATAATAACTAGTCAACTCGTCAAACGTTAGACATTTTGATACGGATTTGTTTACAGTAAAGGTCAATATACATTACGCAGCAATAACCAATAATATAGGTCTAATTATATGACGGGCCTGTTGGTCTAGTGGTTAGTGACCCTGACTGCTAAGCCGGAGGTCGTGGGTTCGATTCCCACTCAGGACAAATCTTTGAGTGATGAGCACGATCATTTGTTCTGTGTCTGGGTGTAATTTATCTATAATAGTATTTAGAAATATATAAGTATGTTTATCAGTTTCTGGTTGCCATAGTACAGGCTCTGCCTAGTTTGGGATCAGATGGCCGTGTGTGAGATTGTCCCAAGATATTATTATTATATCACTGATATAAAATAAAGTTTTAACAGTTAACTAACTTTAGTTTACTTCATAAAGTTACAGTTAACGGAAATCTTAAAATGAACGCATCCAATTATATATCTCAGCTTTTATAACGTTCGAAAACAAGTAATTGAGATTCAAATATTTCTCAAATCACGTTCGAAATTCGAAAAGTAGGGTGAACACACCGATTTTGAGACGTTCCACTTTTAAACGAGAGATCGATAGTTATTGTGACCGGTACACGAAGGCCGTATCTTTGTATTAGTTTTTAATAAGTAATTGTACACCCAAACCACGTTACCAATTTCGACATGAATACACGTTTTTTTTTCTGGCTACGCTCCGAGCAATCTCGTTTTCTCGAAAATAGATCTAATATGTTGAATATAATTAATTTCATACCAACTTACTTGATCGATGCGTGTTACTTGACGTGTTTTTTTTGTCTAATAATTATTTTTAAATTATAGTGTATTACGTCAATTCGGTCAGAAAACGGAACGTTTTTTTTTTACAATAAATTGTTTTACGCAAAATTTGATGTTTGAAGATTTTTTGCCCTAATATGTTCCGTGTCAGCGCTGATTTTTAGCTCCTATTTCATTATAAAAGTAATTTTATGTAATAATATAGAATTAATGACTAGACCACATTATCTACTAGCGTATATTTTATATTCGTGATGTATAATTTTACTTAATTTCGAAATGAACTTGTTTGGCCGTTAAGCTCACAGCACAGTTTACTAACACTCACCTTTTTTTTGTTCCAGATGATGCACAGTTATTGGCTGATCTCGAAGACTGATTAAATTATTTATTTAGCCAATTAGGAAATGATAGATCCATGAAGTTTCTCCCCAGGTAACAAAATGTACTAATAATCAATTTTATTATTTCCAAACAATGAAGAGAAAATTTAAATTCAAAACATTCCACAGTATTCAGCTAATCTTATTGTCAACAAAAGACTATTGTTTCTTCTCAACACATTGTTTCAATTTAAATTGAACGAAAATGAATCACTGTTATGATTGGACGCTAAAATGTATTGAGTTAAATTTGATTGTTTATATAAAACTCAACGTATTCGTTTTGTCTTCGCAGGACGGACTCGTTTCAGGTTGTGGTCCTCGAAAGAGTCCAAATACTGCAATGACTACTGCGATGGCTGCACACCAGGAATCTATCCACGAGAGACTCCAGCCAACGCCTGAAGAGCCACTATACCTGCACCATGAGGCGTCGTCATGGCCGGAGTCAAGCGACCACCAGGAGGAGCACAGCACGGACATGTCCCCATACTACAACATGCCAAAAAGGAACAAGAGGAAAAACTTTAAGCCCAGATGCGCTCCCAACACAACGGCCTTCTCTGACGACTCCAATGGAGCTAACTGTGACGACACAGGCAGCCCTATCAATGGAAACGATAGAACAACCCCTGAACAAGCAGGCGAAGATGATAAGGATGAAGGAAATTATGCTAAAATTGGCGTCAAAAACTTCAGTCTCCTTAAAGGAGGCGCAGTCGACCTAAGCAGAAGACTGAGTACAGACTCCAATGAAAACATAGACTCGAATTACCAAAATAGGTTACCGGATGATAAGAAAGTAGACTCGTTTCAACATTCGTACATACATAGTTTACAAATAAATCAAGGCGCCGAAAGGGATCGGACCGTCTTGAATTTTAGTAATTTACAAAATAAGACCTTTTGTGCCAAAAATCCTTTTGCTATATCTCAACTTATAAAAACAAACTCTCCACCGAGAAGAAGGGATTCGGATTCAGATGAAGATAAAGGTCAGGATATAAATGCAAATGAGAGGCTGGAAGAGAATCAGGAACAGATGGACACGACCGAGACACAACAAAATGGGGACGCATCGAATGCTACCAACAGAATCTTACGAGATTACGCAATGAACACAATGAAAGAACTGCTTGGTATTTACGGCTTATCTTCTAATGAAGTAGCTGATGCTATCAGCGGACAGATCAGGGCCTTAGAAGCATTACAAGGTGAGTTAATTAAAAATAACTTCACACTGCCATAAAATTTATTATAATAATCTTCTTAATTTTACGATGAACAATTTAACAACTTGATTATAGAGATTTTAATTTATGGGAATATTGAGACAATATTTGTTTTTAGGTAAACCGTTCACACAGTTGCCTTTAAGTTTGAAGAGGCGACATGATTCTGGTATGGAAGATGGTACTGATAGGAGTCTGAGATCTTCATCAGCTACTGAAGATGAAGGATCAACTAATATCACACCACCGAAAACCCCTGACAATGACATCGAAGCTCAAAGGTATAAAAATAAATTGAAGACTAAAACTTGATTCATACGTCCTCAAAGAATAAAACTAATTTATGATAATTATTTCAGACAAAGAGCCTTACAAATAATAAACCAGCAATCAATGAGACTGTTCAACAGATCTCAAGGTCAAGATGAAGACGGAAGCGGTTCTGATGATGGAGAGCAAACTCTTGATCTGAGTGTATCTAGGGATACTGATGGACAGGTAATTATTTCAATAAAACGCTTGAGGACACCATTATGCAAATTAATCAAAACCGTTTTACTTATCTACGTCAATCGCTTCAAATATTTATTTGAAGAATCGGCACTTTAGAAATACTGAACAAAGATTTATGAGATTTTTAGTTAAGCAAAAAATATAAAATAAGTAAAATAATAACCTGCAATTTTTGTTCGAGTTCGAGGTAGTTCGATGATATTTAAATTCTTTACAATTTCTTGAAATTGAAAATAATCAAAACATTTGCAAGTTTTTTTGGTATGGTTACAATAGATGGTGAAGTTAGATTGAATATAAGATAATGTTTGTTTTTTTGTTACTAAGGAACAATCGGCGACCTCGAGTGCCGCCAACAGTGTGTCGGAATTTGAGCAACAAAACCTTCTCATGAGGAAAAATTTAGAAGATTTAGCTAATTTACAAATGCAGGTGTGTATTGTTAGTTAATAACTCTATAATTGTATGAGAAAGATTATTTATGAGTAGAATGAGGTCGACTGGCCTGTTGGTCTAGTGGTTAGTGACCTGTGACTGACTGCTAAACCGGCGATCGTGGGTTCGATTCCCATCCAGGACATTTTTTTGTGTGATGAGCATGAGATCATTTAATTTTGTTTTGTGTTTGGTAACCAATGTATAGGCTCAGCCTAGTCTGAAATCAGATAGCCGTGTGTAAAAAAAAAAGAAAAAAGATAAATTACTGGCTTCTAAAAATACTGCTATTGTTTTAAAATTCATGTTTAATAACAGTTCCATCTTAATGAAACCCCATCAATCAAAATAACAAGAAAAACGAGTATCTATTATTTTATTAAAATATATTATTAAAAAAATATATTTTTTAGGGTTTCTTTCAAAAGCACTCATCGATGGACGCAGACGATTCTCAAGAGAGGAAACTGCAAGCAAGCGGTGAGTTATTATTAACTTTAAAAACTTTACATATTATAACGAATGTTTAATTACCTCCTTGTATCATACTCGAATTTTATTGGAGTTACTCGATACGTATTAATTACGGTGAATATGTTTTATTGAATATGCAATCAAAAGCTTTTTTTTTTATTTTCAAAAATATATTTCTAATTCAAAATTCGTCAGTACCTACCGATGATTGGTGCTTTCACCTCCAAAGTCAAACTATAAATGTCAAGAATTATCGCATAATTTTGTAAAAATAATAGAGATAACTGATATAATCAATTATAATAATGTTTTAAGTAGTTTGGGTTTGTATCGATTTTAGAATAATAATAATTATGTTCATTATAAATAAAATATAACACGCAATTATCAGAAAACTCACCCCCGAATTCAGAATCGCTAATTAACTTTAACACGTTCTTAAATGTCTATCTGTCGCTACTTTACACCTTAAAGTGACAGAGACAACATGAGACATTAACGGCGGCTTAAAATTTATTGACGTTTCAGTATTCGGCTATCAGCCAATTAAATTATCAAAATGTGAGTCATATGCACGAATCAAACTCAAATTCTCATGGGAGTAGTTTGCGGCATATATTTTATTCTTTAACGACTCAACCAAGTCAGTCCTTACACAGTAATAATGAAAACGATCTTGTAATACCTAAACCGGGTCATTTAGTGCATTTTGTTAGTTTGTGTGTGTGTGTACATCTGCTAAATATTGCTGTAACATAATAATGAATATTAGCAACAATTAGTGTGTAGGTTTTAGTATTTAACGTTGAATATGTTAACTGTCAACTCACTTTGTTCTACAGTCCGACATTAAAATAAATTGTTATTAATAATACCGACCTTTAAACATCCCACTGCTGGGCACAGGCCTCTTCCCATATAGAGAAGGAATGAGCATTGATCACCACGCTTGCTCATTGCGGGTTGGCAATTACAGATTCAAATTTTTTGCAATCCAGGTTTCATCAAGTTTTTTTTTGTCAATGATGCCTGAGAATGATTAAGAAAATACTTATAACTTTGAAAAACTCACATTGGTACTTGCCTGGGTTCGAACCTGCAATCATGTGCATGCAAATCCGGACATTGAACCGCTAGGCCACCACGAAAATTATTATTACTACCAACCAAAACGCTTAAAATAATGTTTGACAGATGATTAGCAAATTTTTAGGTTACCGGGGAAAGAGTGAGATATACTTAAATAAACCAGTTCATAGAGAGTACATACATGTGGACAACATCACATATTGCTCCGAATCCAATGTAAGTAGCTAAAGCACTTGTGTTATGGAATCAGAGACAACGAAGGTACCACAAACACCCAGACCCGAGACAATACAGAAAAGTGGATTTTCTACATTGACCCGTCCGGGGATCGAACCCGGGACCTCAGAGCTAGCGACACCTTGAAAACCGGTGTGTACGCCACTCGAACACGGAGGCCGTCAAAACATGTGTACATCATCATCTGCCTAGCCGTTTCCCAAGCTATGTTGGGGTCGGCTTCCAGTCTTATCACATTTATCTAGATACCGTATTTTACCTGAAGCGACTGCCTATCTGACCTCTACAACCCATTGCTGGTAATACAGTTCCTATAGTAAGGCTGGCTGTCAGAATTTTAATGGCTTAACGACTGTCAAAGATCATAAGACGTTTGGGACCAACGAGACACTAGGGGTCTAGGTATGTTTACCAATGGTCACCCATCCACGGACCAAACGCAGTGAGCGAGGCTTGAACTGTACCGTCAAACGGTACGGCTTACACTGAGCCATTAGCTCTCAGAAATGAGTCGAACAATCTAATATATGCTCTTAACCGCTCAATTTCTTTCAAAAAACACCTCATTATGAATACAAACAAGTATTTAACTGTCTAATAATGAGATGCGTTTCTCAAACACATAGAAAATAAACATTCGGTATCCAGAATTCACTGCATTTTTACACTGCCGCGTGAAAAATGACACACCTATAATTTATACAATGATCACCTATTCGGTACATTTTTTTTGTCTTAATTAACAATTCCACACAAATATTTAGTTAAAAGTACGATGAACCTGGTTTTATGATATTTGTGGAACGAGAAAGCTTGAGAAAATAACTATTAGACGGAATTACTATAATTATGATAATTATTGATTTTGACGCAGTTTCCAATTCGTAAAAGGTGTGCATTAATTTGTGTTTGAATACAGGTAGAAAGACAATTAAAAAATATATATATTTGAAGTAAGCCTTCAGACATTCAAAACATTAAATAATTCTTGTTGCACGGTTCCAAAATGACATTCCTTGGAGAAGAACCGGCAAGAAACTCCATGCAATTAGTGTTCAGTGCACATATTTGTACGCACATGGTCGTAGGTTCAAATGCTTGTTTGTAATGGACTTACAATATAAGCACTCTTAAATTTTTGTAATAGACTAGCATCCGCCCGCGACTTTTGCTGCGTACGTATTTATTAATGATGATGATTGTTATCAACATAATCTTTTCTGTTTAAAAAAAAACATTGATTACTTGGCTAACTCGTACGTGACACTATTGACGTCTGCGGGTGATTCGGGACCTAAGGCAGCGGGGGTGGGTTAACGTGCGCGCGTGCGAGCGAGAGGGGTTATCTGAAAAGAGCGGTATTCTACACAATCAGGTGCTGTCATTAGATAGTAACGTCCTCTATCAACCAATAGAGTATTACAAACGAATTTATATTTTAGTAGATTGTAAAAAATCAGACTTAAGTTTGTTAGGTATTTTTTGTTACAAATTCTTTAGATTAGATCGTTGTGGTCCCTACATCCCGCTGTTCCCCTGGTAATTGTAGAAACCTCGGCGCACTAATCTGTTCAATGAAGGCGAATTCACTCAATTGAGCGAGGGAGCGCAGGGTGATGCTAATAGTATACCTCGTGTAACTACTGGACACTTTATACATTTGTGGTCTATTTTTAGTGTTTATAGCTGTTAAGACGCCAAAATCGTGAATGATCAATGGAATTTGAACTTTAAGATGACAGTTACGGATACGTAGCCTGAAGTATGATTCAACTAATTTATGAATTGAATTATCAATATATTATTTTTTTGGATGAAACGCGTATGACTTCAAACCACGTTGAGGGTTGCGTGGGGATGTCGTACTTGCACAAAACAACAACCCTGGTCCCGTCCTTATTTTTACTGTAATCATTATATACCTAGTATTCGTCTTACTCATTTCTTAACTGTATTCTTAAGTTGGAAAGATACTTGATCAAGATCACCGTTGGTACCGATAAAAAAAACTAACTTCTCCACTTTTTATTTAATTTGAATCCATCTAATATTAAAATAGGTACTAAGCAGTCAAACCTCCGAATACAGAAACGCTAATTAACTTTAAGATATTCTTAATATCTATCTGTCGCTACTTCACACCTTAAAGTGACAGAGACAGTATGAGACTTAACGGCAGCTTCAAATTGATTGACGTTTCAGTATTCGATCATATTCATAAGTAAATAAAATTTCGAAAAAGTTTTTCAATACAATCTTGATTTTGGACATGCAATTTTTTTGGTTTACTCTTGAATTTTGGAGCCGTTTAAGTGCCAGATTCGTGTGCCATTATTTCTTTGAAGACCTAGGTATTCTCCTACTAGAACTGGATACTATAAAACCACACAAAAGAACCAATTGTACCATTTATCGTTAGGAGGGGACGGCATAAATAGACAAACACCGTTTCCCATTTACGTATAGTGGTTTAGTTTCAGTACGTCCGGTTCGCCGCAGTGATTGTCGTGCGACAGTCGCGGGCGCTTGCGACATAATCGTCGCAAACGGGTCATAGTATGGGAAGTGCGCTGTTAACTTTATTGTACTCTGATTATTGTGATAAATTAAAAAAATACGAGAAATGTTACTAAAGATTTTTATTAAATGCGGTTTATTATCTTGAGTAAGCACCACGGTGTTAGGAAGAGTAGAAACACTAAATTTAAAGCGGCAGTAGCCTAATGGTACAGGTATCGGACTTGCGATCATGTGGTCGCGGGTTCGAATCCCACCAATTACACAACCGACGCGACGTAACACAAGCATTTAGCTTAGCACGAGGGGATAACAAAAATACAAGTAACGTGCGACCAACATTGCTAATAAGCTATTAATTACCAAAAGAAAGTGATGGAGATTGGAGTGCATCTTCTTAAATACGATGCGGCGGTATCCTAATGGCAAGGGCATCGGACTTGCGATCATGTGGTTTGCGGTTCGAAACCCACCCATTGCACTACCGACGTGAACCCACTCTTAATTAGCACAAGGGGTTAACAAGAATACTAGTAATATTTACCCACATAGCAAGTGAATTTTCAGGAAAAAAGAGGAAATTGTGAAGATTGGAGTGTATCTTAAAAACAAGATATTTCCAATTATCTGTTAGATTAAGAATCAACATATTAATTTGATATTTACACATACAATATCGTAGGACTAAACAATTCGTAATATAATTATCGATAAATGTAAAAAATCAATCTATATATGTATATAAAAATGAAACCCGTTTTCCGTTGTCACGACATAGCATGAAAACGGCTTGACCGATTTGGCTGATTTTGATCTGGAAATGTTTGTGGAAGTCCAGGGAAGGTTTAAAAGGTGTAAAAATTAAATAATAAGAAAAAAGAAAACTGTTCCTAAACTCGGGAATTACCTTAATTAATTTACTTTTGACAGAACAAAGTCTGTCCGGGCAGCTAGTTATATATAATTATAATATTAAGAAATACATATTTGCATAGTTTGATAAGAGAATAAGGGGTTGTATTGTTTTTTCTATAGGTATATAAAACGCACTTATACATATCATTAGGTGACAATTCAGTCGTAAATATTCTCATTAATATTTTAAACGTTTAAGAATAAATTCAATGACAATTCACACAAATTAATGCCGCGGCACAACTGAGACTGAGACCGTTTGTAATAATACATTAACATAATATTAAATTAAAACATATTATTATGTCTATAATATAACTTAAAAGGAAGATTAATTTCTGTCCTTTAAAATTAAAACCATGATGAGCGCTATTCCAACTTCAATTCTTAGAATATTAGGTACTAAGATTAAACAAAAATCTTAAAGAAAAGAAAAAAGCTGTAGACCAACCAATATTGGGACCAAGTCAAGAACAAAATCTATAAGTCATTCACACCCAATATTAAATTTTTAAAAGAAAAAAATTCTCATAAAAACCCAAACCAAAAAAAAGATGTACATAAAGAAGTTTAAAAAAAAATATGAAATAAGTTATTTAATTAAATTTTATAAATAATACAGGAATATATAAATGTCGCTGCTGGGCACAGGCCTCTTTACTTATAGAGAAGGAATACTTAAGCATTGATCACCATGCTTTCTCATTGCGGGTTGGCAATTTCAGATTCCAATTTTTGGAATCCAGGTTTCCTCACGATGTTTTCCTTCACCGTTTGTCAATATTGTGTCTTAGAATGATTAAGAAAGTACTAAATAACTTTTAAAAAGACATTGGTACTAGCCTGGTTTTGAACCCGCAACACGCTACCACGTCTAAAACCTTAATTTAATTTTAAATTAAAAGTAAATTTACTTCTGTTTACCCCTTATAAAAATATAGCGTGAAGACTTAGATCCGCAAATAAACGAACAATAAACTTTCGCAGATATTCTCATTTAACTGAACTCATAAAATAAATTATCTAAAAGTGACATTCGATTGTCCGATAATAATCGACGATTATTTTATTTTTAACGTCTTCTCTCTCCTTCTAATCTATAGAGGATGTATCTTGTGTCTCGCTCGAAACAAATTGTGTTAGTTGGAAATGTTCCCGAGGCGATAGAGTTATAATTTATACAAAAATTCGTTAATTATTGTAATTAAGAGGTTGTGATCGTGTTTCGTTGTTTCGTTCACGGATATTTATCGATGATAAATCAGATTATTTGTTCGTTGTTGAAATATTGGGTTCAATAGTTGAAAAAATTGACTTTCTTCAAGCTTACTATTTTTATTTTTGAAACTTGTATTCGAATTGTTTGTATAATTATTTACTGTCACTTTTTCTAAATGAGTTCTTCAAAATCAGATACAAAAAGTTCATCAACACAGAACTAGAAATCAAATCTCATCTAGTTGATCTATTAATTTTAATAAAGACATTGTATTTATAGACATCTATAATTTAAATTATAATACCTAAATGCCCACATAATTAAACAATATACTCGATTATAAATTCGAAATATAACCACCCAATATCAAGTTATTATGATATTTACCGGAACAAGACATAAAATAATTATGAATACTGAATAAACCGTACGGAACCCGCTTAATAATACAACTCGTACTTAACCGGTTAGAATCGTTAGAATAGAGTACGTGATCATACTTATGTTCTTATTTAGTCGAGATCGGCCCAAATCGATTAATTAATCCATCCTAATCGATTAGATGGTTGTACTTTAAATTAGATTTTGATCGGAATGATTTCTTTGCATTAACTACACAATTCTTATATGGATTATCTTGGTCGTAAAAATGGTTTAATTTGACATACTCGTTTAGTTAATTACTACATATTTTTATTAGTTAGTTAGCCACTGTATCCGGATTTTTCTTTGATGTCATACCGAATTAATTATTTCGCGATTGGTTTAAAAATTTGCGGAAATCGGATCAATGTTAAAATAAACTCATCTTATAATTGCTATTAACAGTAAACTTAGTAAGTTGTTATTAACATATGATTTTGATTATTTCCTGTTTAAAACTATGAATTTTATTAATTTACAACTCCAATTTAGTGAGGTAAGTATAAAAGTAATACAGTTAAAAATTTTATTAGTTACGGGTTCTAGAGAACTTTTAAAAGAAATAATTTCGATGACGGATGTTGATTAAGTTTTCAAATTTCACTAATTAATATAATAGTGCACCTTAAAATTAATTAGATATAATTATATTACTAAATTATTCCAGACATATGTTAACAGAATCAAGACAAATAACTAACTCAATTTTTATAAATTTTAGATAAGTACTAAAGAAATCACTAATTTTAAGAAAAAAATAATCTACAAAATTCCATCAAATACGGTGTACTCGTTTTGGAGATTAGCCCAAACAAACGATAACCGTCATACCGGGTATTGGTAGTAGTATTAATAGGCCTATTACCAGCATACATATCTACTTGCTAAATTAACAAAAGATCACGGAAATGTACTAACTACATATATATCTTTGGATCAGTATAAAAAGGATATGATTCCTTCCGTTGCGCACAGTGCAGCCATTGAGAGGCACATGTGCATCACTGTTTGGTAATTAACATAGACGCTGCTTCGCGTATCCTACCAAGAAAACTATGGAGTCGACATCCCTAAAAAATTGTCCACAAATTTTCTTTTCAGTCTAAAATTACCTTTTTTAAGGGAACTAGTCTTTGCATAAAGGTTATTTAACTATATTGGCTACCTGTTATTTTTATGCCTTATCAATTATAAACTTAAAACGGTAACCACCGACTACTGAAACTTAAATTAACTTTATAACTTTAAGAAGTTCTTAAATACCTGTCCGCCGCTATTTTACACCTTTAAGTGATGGTGACAGCATGAGACATATCGGCAACTTTAAACTGATTGATGTTTCAGTATTTGGCCCTAAGAGTTGTTCGAGTTATATCGTTATGCTCTTGATTCACTATAGTATCCTAAAAACTATTCATCCGATTTCATCCATACAAAGGCTTCATTATTTTGCTTAAAAAAACAATATAGAAACAGACTACAACTTCGTTCCGAATATAAAACGAATCAGTCTCATTTTATTCGCACCATCTTAAATAAAACCTATCTAAAATTCTCGCAAAGGTCACAAGAAAAAAAAGAGAGTATGAATAAAAAAAAATCACACCTCCACGGATTTAATGCGCGTATAATTTCTTTGTGGCACCGCACAGAATGTGAGTAGACGTCATAAAATATGCATTTCTTCGGATGCGTGTGCGCATCACACAGACGCAAGGGGCGGCTCGCGCAAGCGCAGTGTACGCGGGCATCTCCACGCACACTAACGCACGATCACAATAACTCAATCGCACTACATGCAAGTCGCCTTTGCATATTCATTTGACTTTTGCAGTTTGTATCTTTGTATAAAATTATAATGCATTATATGACCCGGACGCGCCATAGTGGTCGTTTTTATGTTATAAAAGGTAAAAGGTTCCATTACGGTATAGGCTTTACTTTGCGTTGTCTATTTGTATCTTTCCATTCCTGCACACACTTAATGTTACAATCCATATTTCCTCGGCTAGAAGTTACATTATAAAGGTTTGTTGATTTTAAGCTCGGTTTTTGCTCGAATTTCACTGACAATACTTAATCATGGTCTCTTTACAAGTTAACATTATTATTGTAAGAATTCGAATGTTGAAATACATTGTTGGGTGATACTCTATCAAGTTAAAACGGTCTATATAGATTTATATCATACTTAAATAACACAATTACGTATTTAAACATTTGATCGTACTTATAATTTAGTCAAATTTTGTAAGCACTAGAGCAATATTTATTAAGTTTGTTTTGAAATTGTCAATTCAAATTTCTAAGTTACAAAACTGACAGATGACGTTTACCTTGAAATATTAAGTTGTCACTGTTGTCAGTTATGTCAAATGAACATGCATGAGGTGTATAAATTTTTCCGTGTATTTAACAAATGTGAATGAATTATGCATTGCCTCGAATAATGTGTCATGCGAATAATTTATGAAATCGTGAAAATTTTACTACCAAGTTACTAAGAATTCGGCTTATGCATTTTATTAATATTTGACATTCATTCTTAGATCGATCCTTCGAATTTTCGTACAATATTTGCTTTTAATATGTAAGAACAAGATGATGTGTTTAAAAAAATCATGTCATTGTTTAGTTTTACATCAAAGCGTATAGGTACTTCATTTGACTGGCCAGTTGGTCTAGTGGTTAGTGACCCTGACTGCTAAGCTGGAGGTTGTGGGTTCGATTCCCACCCAGGCCAAATCTTTGTGTGATGAGCACGATTATTTGTTCTGTGTCTGGGTGTTATTTATCTATAATATGTATGTATTTAGAAATATAGGTATAAATATGTTTATCAGTTGTCTGGTTGCCATAGTACAGGCTCTGCCTAGTTTGGGATCAGATGGCCGTGTGTGAGCTAATCCAAGATATAATTGTAATTATTTATATACTATTAAGATTGATTTCATTTCTCTATCCTCTTTTCATTAACATCTGACTAACAAAGATTTCGTCTTTAATAATCTTTCTTTATCTCATAACGTTAAAATACAAAGGTTTGTGTAACATTGAAATTAACATTTTCAGTATTGAGCAAACTATTTAGAAGTTAAAGTCGTCGTCTCCGTAATGTTATGATTTATATAGAATTTTCTTTCATCTGTAAATAAATCATCTTTAAGATCCACCGTCGCGCTAATTGCAGCGTTTAGGATTTTCACATTTCAACTAATTATTTATGTTGGTTATCTGTTCGCATGTTAAGGCATGCAAAGGCCTTTGCAAATCAATTTGTGTGAAAAACTTATCTATACTAATATTATAAAGCTGAAGAGTTTGTTTGTAAGTTTGTTTGAACCCGCTAATCTCAGGAACTACTTGTCCGATTTGAAAAATTCTTACACTGTTAGATAGCCCACTTATTGAGGAAGGCTAAAGGCTATAACCGACAGCCACGCGGGCGGAGCCGCAAGCAAAAGCTAGTTATTAATAATTATTTTCAAGAAAAAAATATCGTTGTTCAACGATATATTGAAAACTTTCAGATGTGTTATTAAGCTAAAAATGTAACGAACATAAATTTCGAAACCAATCCGAATCCTTAAAACTAATTCCCAAACAATTGCGCGAA
The DNA here is from genome assembly GCA_950381575.1 of Plusia festucae. NCBI lineage: Eukaryota > Metazoa > Arthropoda > Insecta > Lepidoptera > Noctuidae > Plusia > Plusia festucae. The sequence goes on along the minus strand of OX494456.1, from coordinate 3,706,569 downwards.
CCAAAACAAAATTTCCAAAGATTTATTACAATCTTGATATTTTAAATCGATAATGAGATCCATAAAGTAAAGATAATACATACGAAACGTACCTACATGGAGCACTCGATATCACCTGCTCGGAAACAAAAAGAATCGATTGAATCGAGCAAAAAGCATCGATTATCGCCGCATTAATCCACATAATCGATCCACGACGTCGAACCCTGATGCTCGTCTATCCATCATGACGTTGCCCCCTTTATGTTCTTACTTTTAATTTATTTTCTTTTTCTTTCAATTAGTGTTTGTTTATGTAGTGAGGTAGCCCACCTTGAGGTGAAGTAATTGTCGTTATAAGCAATGCTGTATCGTTGGTATTTAAACTATTCAGTAGAAGTTCTAAAGACTTTGTATCATCTATTAATGTCTTCAACCTCATTTTCGTTTTTAGAAAATTCTTTTTTGTTAGCATCGTTATGGTCAGGTCAAACTATCATATTATCTTCATCATCAAATTACCTACTTATAAGCTGCTTCAAAATGTAACGTAAATTGCGGTGATTTGCAAAATAATGTAATGTTTTTACACAAAGCTGTAGTTTATTGCTCTGTTACTCGATGACTTCTAGGTTTAAATGTTAGTAAACTAAATTAAATGATAATATTAGAATGTTGATATGAATGCATCCGAATGCCGCGATCACAAAATGTGCTTATTAAGTAAATGCGAAACTCGCTTATTACCAATAGAACCTCATATATAATATGACTGGGGAGTTTGTTGCGCCTTTTCTCTGGCGAATTTGTTGTATCGTTTCTTCTCCCCAGCTAGAGCACTTAGGAAGCGGTGAAGGGTTGGCGAATCAGGGTGCTGTCAATGTTTTTGACCTTCAAAAAGTGCTGCAAATTGGAATAAATGATTTCTGTTTTGATTTCATTAGTATTAATGTATAAGGATTACTTTTGTTCAGTGTTTTTGTTCGTCTAGCCTGTGATCTCGCCAGCCTTTATCTATCTCGATATAATTCTCATCAAACACCATAATCCTATTAGTGACTTGTTTGTCTTTATATATCGTGTGACCACATCTCATTGACATTTACATTACACAGATAAAAATATTCTAATCGCAAGCGAATCACCTACCTATTTTGTATTTTAAACCACGCCCCTCAGTTTAGACTAATCGTGTACCCACTGAGAAAATATTACGTGCGCATGCGCCGTTTTAGATATTCCTTCTTTTATAAAGCTACAGTAATTAACTAAGCTTATGTCTCTCAATAAAAAAATATATTTATTTTCAATAAATTGAAATTGTTATAATAAATATGTTTTATATAAAAAACTTTACGTCTATATAATATTAGTATAAATTTTTGGTTCATTAACATTATCTCCAAAGCAAACTTAACGAAACCAGAAATCTATGTCAGAGCTTTCTTAAAACAAAAAACGTCCTCTCTAATTGACTGCTCGTACAAAACTAAAAACAAAACTGTATACCATCAAGTGAGACAGAGTAAACAGAACAAAACCAAACAAGATCATGCGGAATCATTTACTCCAATCAGCGCGTGCGCCGGTCGACGGAGATGGCCGAACAAAGACGAAGATGTACAGCCCAGTATAATGTGATCATGGCGTGCTCAATCTCTTGCTATCGACATAGACATTGTTAGACCGCTCGCAACGCCTGTAGGTATAAATTAAATACCTGTACTAGTGTAGGAGGTATTTAAAATTAAAGCTGTTGCTAAGAGATAGATGATAAAGATTATGAAACAAATGAAGAATAAGACTTGACTATGTATGCGGAAGTGTTAGTTAATAACAGCATTACAGCACATCATACAAACACAATTGAAGAAAAGATTTAATAAAAGATAAGTAATATCATCGCAATATCTAACTATAAACAAATCAACGTGGAACTAAATGCGTACGTCATCCGGCGTTACAAAGCACATAAAATTGCCATCAACAAACGTAATACGAACAAGTGATCGCCATGCAACATATCTAGATCCCTTATCGATCGATGGATCCCGATTTGATCTACGCATGCGTACGTTCATAATTATCTCGGCTCTTTCATCCGCCGACTTAACTTTACGACCGCCTGCTCCGTGTAAACGTCTGAAATCATATTGGCAAGTAATTAATGATCATTACTAACTTTAATATGGACAATTAACTACACTGTACACAATACATGGCAATTATAATGTAACTGATGGTCTTAATAAGATGAATCTAACATCAAGTTTTAAATTCTACAGTCTTGGTTTTGTGATTGACAACAATTTATTATATTGTTAGAAGTGGCCCGAAAATGAAACCTTGGGAAACCCCAAGCATTTTTTCATTTATCATCCTAACAAATCATGAGGAAAAACACACTTTAGAATAAATTACGCCGAAATCACGTAACAATAACATAGGTAACAAAGAAAGATTTTAAGATACCGAACAATGAGAGTTTAAGAAAAATCATTCTATCAGTTTCTATAGGAAAACATTTAAAATTATTTTCAATGTTGCACCAACAATACACAGCGATCCTTGGAAAAATAAAACTAGACACGTTGGCCCCTTATCCGTACATCTTGAAACGAAATATTGTAATAAAAAGTACTTAGATATGACAAACTTGTTATTCATATATTTAAATAATTTAACATTCAATTTACAATCGTAATTCCTGGACATAAAGGTTAAAGTTGGCTACAAAATGCCTTTTCAACAGAACACTTAAATTGGTCATCAATTGACGTAACGCTACAAGGAATGATATGATTCATCTCGTTTCTATACAAATTGGGATGGAGATTCATATTTTTATTCAATTAGATATGCGGGAACGTCCATATGTGTACGTATTCAATAACATTCCTTGAGAAGACCATGCGTAAGTATTTCATCTTGTGTTTTTGTGACTGTTAATATTTTAAGTCACAAAACAAGTCTTCGACATCATAACTTGTTAATAAGCTTAAGAATTCTAAGTAGATACTTATACATAGATGATCTCGTGTATGTCAATAGTCAGATCTTTGTCCGTACGTACACCCATCGCCCCGCCTCATTACCTCCTATACGATACAACCTCACTTTAATGTACTATCACATTGACCACGCGGCCCAACTTAACTTGATCTCTCGTTTCAATAAAAACATTAATAAAGTAATCAACATTACATATCAGGTTAAGCTGGACCTGTATTCCCAAAGATGTTTCGAATTTGCAGTTGGACAAAACAAGTTTTTCCTTACACGGTTTAAATAAAGTTGAAAATCATACAACAATCATAGTGGACCGGCAAATGGTGGCAAACACACATGAATTGGTGTGTGTGTAGTAACCGCATTTACATTTTAGACATACTTGCAGAGAGTAAATGTCAATTTAGATGGAAGACGGGTACTGATGCAAGAAATTGATGCAGTTATTGAACTCTTGCACGATGATCTGATTGTCGATGTGAAGACAATGGAATAATTAATGAGAGATATCATATGCGTTATGAAAGTGTACAAACGTCTTTAATTTGTGAAATGATTGGTGATCGACGATCGTAAAACAAATGTTTTGAGACTGGATTGATTATTAGACATTTATTATTTCTGATAGTATAGAGTTTGAGAACAAGTAGTGTTAAACCCAAAAACAAAGATTATAAATCATAAATTGATCGCCTAATTGATTATTCATACATATTGAAACCGATACAAAAGTCAACAAAAAAACAGCTGTCAATCACAAAACTATGTTAAGTAATTCTAGGAAACAATTTTAAATCCCATATTTGATTGATCTCAAATATTTCGAAACAATATTCAACAAACAACACTCTAAAATCGGCCACACAAATCCGTTTATCTAAATCTTAAGTGACATTTTAATTTCAATTAGTCATAGAACTGTAAATGGGAACCGAAAACGAAATGTACTGACATTTATTCGTTTTCCACTTATCTAAATGCCAGAGAAGGATTATTTGGATTCCCAAGCATTCTTAGGTCACAGCTGTCTCAGGAAATTTAAAAAATATGGATTGCTATCACGTACTTATGTTCCCATATTCAAAACCAAGCAGGCACATGAAATTCGTGAATTTCATGAGACAAGAGAAACAAAAGAAGCCTTTGACGTTACATCAGTATCATCAGTTAGTTACTCATCAGTCGTTGATATGTGGCTAAACGAGGGGCGTTTGAAACAATTTATCAAAACATACCAAGCTCGTGAAGCAAGTTATCTCAAAACGTTTCTTTAAAAGGCTACTGCATAAACCTCAAGTGCTTCAAAATGAGTAATGTAAATTACTTTAATAGTTTCGAAGATAAACCAAGCAATGTGTTTCGCTCATCCGTCGGAACTCTAGAAACGTGTGAATTATATCGATTTCGTTGTTTATTTTTTACCAACGTTCAGTTGTGGCTTTGTAGTTTTTTTATTTGTATCGTCATGATTATTTCTGGAGTCGCACGTTGATCCGTATAGTCATTATGTACATTTGTATCCACTTTGTCTGTTTATTTAACATCCTGATCTACAAAAAATGGTTCTAGATAGACCGGAGCAAATTAGTTTTATGGATCGAGTGAAAATCAATTTTACAGTTTCAGTAATATTAATGTAGTTACATTCCGATCTGAATTTATTGAATTTAATGTTTTTACGTAATTTAGTAACTGCTGGTTACAAGTTGAATGTTTTTCTTCTATGATATTGTTGGGTGATACTGGTGACAGTTTAAATAAGTTTCACAATAATGACTTCGTCATCGAGTTCTTTGTCAACTGCAATCATATTCAAAAGGAAGTCCCCACCCAATTTCTTTGGAATCATAAATCCCAATACTAAGAACTTTCGATCACTCGTGGTTCCGTTGAACGAGTTCAAAACCCCATTATGTAGGACATTATGAGGAGCCATTGTTTCGGCTGAATGAACCGGCACAATATCTTACGAAATTTCCTAAAAAACCTACCACCGTATTATGGATGTTTATTATGTCGGTACTTATCTGATTCGAACAGCCATTGTCTTTTTGGTACTATCGTTATATGAAATTTTAAGGCGCCACGTACATTTTTAATATTCCATCTGTATAACATTTATATGGGCATGTTAATTAAGGCCGCGCTCAAATTTATGAATGATGTTCAAATTATGAGAATTATTTAAGATATAAAGTTTATTGACAGCTAGTATTATCTCATGTCTACGATCTCATTTAGAGACCTAGTTTTATCTATTCCTTTTTTGCTGTAGACTAAATTAATTTGCCTTAAACCATGTTAACGGGATACTATTTTTTATCGACTCCAATCGTGTATGTAATTTACTTTAAGCTTAATCCAAACTTGCTTTAATCTTAACTGTGTTAAGCTTATAATTAAAATGATGAATAGTTTTTGTTGTGGTATCTAAAACTGATAGATTCGCTACATTTCTTAACTTTACTGATCTAGTTTGTTATTTTATTGCTAGTTCGTGCTTATAAATTTTCTTTTCTATCACATCCGCTTTATAATTCACTGTTTTCGTTAACTATCTTGTAACAATCTTAACTCTAATCTCCATAAATTAGAGGCAATAAACACGACGTCCAATTGTTTTTCTATATTCGTACTATCGCTAACAAATCGTGGGCTATTAACTACGGTTACATCCGAATGTATTAGGGCTGCTGTATCAAGTTCCATTAAACTTACAATATCATTAACAAGCTCCACACTATATTTCATGCAATACAAAACAAAATTTGGATGAGTTTTACAGTTATAAAATTATTTACCAAACATTTTAGGTTATGAATTTTTGATTGTATGTTTTTTTATATGAAAAACCTACCTCTTTACTGAATCCTTTTGTTGGTTGTATTATTTCCAAAATTCTTGATACATTTCCAACTTTTCGCCAACCCTAAACATTAAAATAAGTGTTCCCTCATTCATTAATAATACCTGCTCTCACTAAACCCCATCCGTTATTACAATCACGATTCAAGCATGACTTATGTAACACACGAAATTATCTAGGTACATGTTAACATCCATTGTGTTTTCAACTCTAATCTACATAAGTATAGGTATTAATTCGTCTTTCAAAAACGATTTTGTTAAAAAAGGCGACGGTATTTCGACATCAACGTCTCTAGTTTAATTCTCTTTAAAACTTTACACGCGAGTTTTCAATACAATACATATACGTTTACGTCTTGTAATGTTGAGTGATAAAGTGTTAACTTTGATTAGTAGAGAGACAATGGACAATACTGGACTGTCAAATTTAAAAGTCAAAATCTGATTCTAATCATACATTATATATACCACTTCATCAAACATTTTGCTCGATGAAAAATAATTCTTTAACATAATATATTTACTTATGTTCTACATTTTACATTTCTAATTTCTAATCAACCATTTATTTTATTTGCAAGATCGCAAACTCATTTAGCAAGACATTTAAACTTAATCTTAACCGTAACATCGATAAGAAACGCTTTGATTTCCCAAATAAAATTTTAACGTGTTAAACATTCGATTCTCGATCCACACATTCGTTTCTATTTAAAAGATAAGATCTCGTGTAGTGTAAAAAAACGAATCGATACACAAAAACAGTTTCGTGCAGGAGTGTACATAGACGGAGAGTCAACGATCACTCACAATGGGCCGCTCCGCAGTGACTAGGAGAAAACATTGATTAATTACCATAATAATTTATTTGATACTCCAAAACTTGATACGGGGAGGGGCCGTTACACAACCCGCCCGACGTTTAAGTTGTTTTTGAACTAAAAACTTCTAACTATCGAGCGTGTAACGCAAACGCGTACGATAACGAAGTAAAAGACTCGCTAGTTTTAAAATATGATGAAAACAGTACATTGTTCGTTTGAATATGATGCATGGAGGTGATTTGGCTGTTCCAAACAAAAGAATAAGTTTGACGGAAAAGGAATGGTTGAATGTATCGTTAGTTATGATTGTTTCGATATATTAGCATAATACAGTTTTTTGTTTTGTATCAACTTATTTTTCTTTTTTGTTTAGGTTTGCTTTCGGCGTTGAACCACTTGGATCAGGCGAGGAAGAATTCTTTGCACACTACAGTTGATTACTCTAGATACGTTAAAAGGTATTACTACCGAAATTATTCGTTTAATAATTTAGCTGTCACTTTTTATGTTCAGGCAAGCGAGAACTACTCGTGATCATTTTGGATTATTAAATTGTTATCAGAAGTCATGGTGAGGTGTGTTTTTTGCTTGGCTACATTTGGACATTATTTATGTAATGGTTTTAATTGCTGATATAATATATGATTTGGTTTGATTTTATCATGGAGAAATGGCTCGTAAGCCGAGATATTATAAATAATTTAATATCATCTAGAACAAATGAATTTTTATTCGATTTTAGTTTAGTATTTCTGACTAATGGTTTATTTAATTCCCAATAGATATAGTTCTACCCTAGAATGTGGTTCATCATACTGCAAGGATCTGGGCTACCGGGAACATTTTCACTGTATGGATTGCACCGGCAGGGTCTTCTGCAAGAAGGAAGAGATGATCAGACACTTCAAGGTATGTTTTTACATTGTTATCCCTCACACTCATTACTACAAAACTATCTTAGCGACAAAAATTCTTCTCATTCTTCAATACTATTTTGTTTTCGAAAGGCATTCTTCAAAATGGATGCGTATTACATGTACCAGAATAAAGAAGCTATAATTTAAATACATACTAGCTATTGTGCGCGCCTCCGTCTATTTTCCTAGCGATTCTTGCTATTTGGAATTCAATTTTTTTTCTAAGTGTAAGATATAGCTTTTTACTATAAAAATTTAAACGCACTTTTATATCTATTATAAAGTTCATCTTCTTTACACGTCTCATGATTTTTTTATTCATTGATATAAAGTTCGCATCCTTCTGATTCCTCATCATCAACTAACAGAACATCTTTAGCTTTAACATTGTCTATTCTTTCTACAGTGGCACAAGAAACGTGACGAGTCTCTAGCCCACGGGTTCATGAGGTACTCTCCTCTGGATGACTGCTCCGAGAGGTTCACTGACTGTCCTCACAACCGCAGTCAGACGCACTACCACTGCATACAAGATGGCTGCGATAAAGTAAGCTTTTGATATAAATGGGAGTAGATATTACTGTGTCTGTGAATGGGTGCCACGATCATTATTATGTGTCTTTGATATTCATAACTAACAAGAGTCATAACAAGCAACCTCGTCCGTATTCCTGCGAATCTTCAAAAATTGTATTATGAAAAACAAGGTTCAATAGTATTTACAGTGGCCCAAAATCTTAAAAAGTAATGATCAGATTTTGAAATGAAACCAATCGAAAATCTGCATAAAATTAGTCATTGCACTTAAATGTATTTGTATTAACGTAATCTTTATGAATTGATGACTTGATCGCAGTAAAACTGTTCAAGTACAAAGCCAGGATGCTGCCCTTCCTACTGATTGCAACTGTGATTAGCAGATGCACTTCTTACATCCCAGGATGTTACTTGATTTATTTGTTTGCTTGTGTTTACAATGACTATAAGTATTCTTTGAATTAGTACTCATTTATCAATTTAATTCAATGTATCTGTTGATTTGACTCAATCAGTTTTTTGTAATACACGATATTCTTTACTGTTGACGACATTAATTATGTTGCCTACTATGTAATTAATGATTAGTGTAATATGTAAGAGTTACGGGAGGTTAGCAAGAATTGTAGGTTTCTCAATAAAAAATCCAATTTATAATGTTGAAAAAGAAAGTAAATAATTATTATAATTACTCATTATCAGTTCTAGAACCTCATTATTAATATGATCCAGACTTAATCACTCGTTCCAGTTACAATCAGAAATGATACCCTTTTTTCATTTTTATTTACATGAAAGTACGATATGCTTTTTTGTGCCTTCATACATTGTATCATCTATAAGTACATTGCTACTTATCATTAGCTCAAGCTATCCTCCAACTAATTGATACCATTTCCACAAATTAATTTCTTATTCAGTTTTGTTATTAATATTTGAACCACCCATTCAAGCATGACTATTTAGTTATTATCTACGGACCATTTGTTTTTTTTTATTAGACTTAACGTGAACTTAATGTTTCTAATGAAAGTTTTTAATTAATATTTCTCAGAACCCTATATATATAATATTGTAAGAACACTTGTACACTAAATGTTGATTTTTACCTTTTATGAAGATTTGAAGCTTCCAGCGGCGTGATTGTTCAAAGTAGTGATCGGATATATTTTTTCTATTTTTTTTTTCTATTTATTTTTACACGACCCCCACTTCACTACGGAATTTAATCCTTGTGTCGCGGGGGTTTCACAAACATTCAAATCACATGCACAAAGAACACCCAAACTTGGAACAAGTATCTGTGGATCACACAAATGCTTGTCCCATGCGGGGATCGAACCCGCAGCTCGTCACGCATAGTGGTAATTAGCTTTGTGACCTATACCACTCAGCCATCCGTGATATATATAATCTTAACGATCTCGTTGATGTAGCTGATGTATCTAAAATTAATCATTCGAAAAAGGAGAATTAACAACATGTAGAAGTAGTTAATTAAATTGATTATATAGAATTGTAGTCCAATGGAAATATCAAATCGTCCTAAATGTTTCGTCTTTCACAACCATTACCAATTTTAGTATAAAACTTTCTTGTAGATTGTAACCTTTTAACCTTATCTCTTTCTTCAGGTATACATATCAACATCAGATGTGCAGATGCACGCCAACTACCACCGAAAGGACTCCGCGATCCTCCAGGAGGGTTTCCAGAGGTTCCGAGCTACTGAAAGCTGTGCAGCTCCTCACTGCGTGTTTGCTGGCCAGCGGACCACACACTTCCACTGCCGAAGACCTGGATGCACATACACCTTCAAAAACAAAGCTGATATGGGTGCGTAGATACAAGAATTGTTTTAAGTGTACAAATTGTATGTAACACAATAGTGTTATGGTTTGCCAAAAGAATTATTTAAAATTAAACAAACACTGCTTGATACTTTGATTTGTTCTTAGAAATCAACATCTGAAACAAATATTTAGACTGTTGCAACTTTGTAGGGTTTGATGATTTTAAAACAATGTGATTCTCAAAACATTAATTGTATATTTTTGCAGAGAAACACAAAACTTACCATATAAAGGATGAAGCGCTTTCTAAGGATGGGTTTAAGAAGTACATGAAGAATGAAGCTTGTCCTTACCGTGACTGCCGTTTTAGCAAGACCTGCAACCATATCCACTGCATCAGACCACACTGCAACTATGTGCTGCACTCCAGCAGCCAGATCTTCACGCATAAAAGGAAGCACGAGAGAAAAGAGCAGGAAATGAGTTTCGGGTAAGGATGATGTTGATAAAATCGGTATTCATAAAATCATAAGTATTTTTCTTGAATAAGACAAGCGATAGTATGAAAATTTCCAAAAAAAATGGCATAGAACGGAGTACCTAGTTTGAAATTAGAGGATTTGAAGATGCACGATCAGTTGACACTTTTTGCGACCATGATCCAAACAAGGCAGTAAAGCTAATAAACACATAATTCAAATTACTCAGCAAGAATCGCACATATATATTCTGAACACACACTGAATCATGAATGACATGGTCACAAAATCTGAGTCAGTCTCAATTGACTACGTTCACAGAATTATATTAAACTAATTGATATTTATTCCACCAGGCTACCTACTTCGGTGATCCAAAGTGCCTTAATGCAACAAGGAGCTGATCTTAGCATGTACTCCCCAGGAGGAAACCTTCACATTGATGATGACATGTCCAATCCAATGATGGACTCAGACTACCCGCATCCATTCGTAAGTAGCAATTTTACACTTACTCATATTAATGAAGATATTATGATCGTGAAATGACGTGGCTGGATTGTAATTGAAAGATTTTATGCCACTTATGTTGTATTAATACTAATAGAGTATAATAATGGTTTAAAGCAATGTAGATGACGATAAAATAAGTGAAACCGAAGTCATTATATTTTATGTTACCTTTCAGAACCCAGCGTTAGTTGAGGAGGTGTCGAGAAAGTACATAGAAACTTTCAATGGAGGTAAAGAGGCTGAAGATAAATGCAGTAAATGTAGCGCTTTTAATAAGCACTATCATTGCTTAGCCGATGGCTGCAAAATGGCTCATAGGTAAGTTCCACGTAATCAAAGAAAATCAACCCTAACTAAATTAATTTAATGAACATCCTTTAATTTAATTTTTAATAATTTTCTATCTACAGTTGTCACACCACAATGGTGAAACACGTAATGGAGCATGAGCAACAGAACCAGGTGACCGACGCCTACTTCGTTACTTACACTCGCAACAACCCTTGCGCAAACTCAGCGTGCCAACACATCAGGGACATCACACATTACCACTGTACCTGGGAGAACTGCGGAGCAGTCATTCTCTCGTCCGAAGAGCAACCATTCAGGCGCCTCGAACATCATCGCCAACACGCGATATTGAGTCCTATGTCACCGAACTTAGCGTCCAGATTCGCTCCCAACTTTACACCGCAACTATCAGCACAGCTGCACCCGAATATGGCAGCTCAACTTGGTCAAGTACCAAATCTGCCAAACCTTCCGCCAAATTTGGCGCAGCTGGCTCAAATGGCTCCCAGTTTGACGTCACAATTGACACCTAACTTGCAAGCTCAACTAAATCTGGGACCAAGTCCTGGTGTAGTCCCACAACAGGTTAATCCTTCAAGCTCATTAGATGAAATGTTCAGCAGAAAGAGAGGAAGGCCACCAAAGAACAGAGTTGTGGAAGTTTGGACTGATAACGTGACCCCCCAAGCTATATTCACGTCGTTCAAATTACCTAAGAGTAATCAGTTACCACCTGTAGCGCCATCTCCTGTCATTCCAACAATTGAAGAATTCCCTGTAAGTAATTAGAATCAATGCTAGATATGTTTGAATATAAATCATGTTAAAATATGTGTATTTTCAATTATATTTTTCTTCCACAGCGCATCAAATTCCAGCACTTCGAAGTTTTCACAAGCTTGGACACCTGCTCATCTTCATACCCTGGCTGTCAACTCCGCATGACGAGATTGCACCTCCACTGCTTCAACTGCAGTTTTGCTGGTGAAAGTCACATTATCATGGAGACCCACATGAGGGAAGCTCATGGTGTCAGCCCTCTATTAGATGGCTTTGACCATTTCTCCTCTTTTGACCAATGTGGTGGAAAGAGTTGTTTTAAAAACCAGTTGAGATCACATTTCCACTGTGCTCAAGGGAATAATTGCCCTGCAATTTTGACTCAATACTCAGCATTGGCTACTCATAAGCATGGAAGAGGTACTCCAGTTATAAAGAGTGAGACGGAACAAGAGAGGCAGTTTGAAGAAGCTAAAGATTATTCTCTGAAGGAAAGGGGATCGGTTGATAGTGTTGGTTCCATGAAAGAACCTAATGAGTCCTTTACGCCAACAAACTTCTCCATCAAGAGTGAGTTTGACAGAGAACAGGATAGCGTTTCCGGTGAGTGTTTTTCTTTGTAACATCTTATACAATATATCATCTTTTATTGACATTGTTTCACTATGTGACCTTTTGAAGGCAACAAAATATTCTATAACTGATCTTAAAACATTTTTTATTCCAGTAGTAAAAGCGACAGGAACATTCTATCCGTCCTCGCATCTCCGTAGTAACACATCATCACCATCACCCAGAAGTATCTACGATGCGTCTCCGTCGAAGGACATGAAGCCTCGCATGGAATATGACCAGAAGAAGGTCTTCGAGCCTCCAAAGGTCACTGGTCCTACGATCCCACCTTCGTGCCATGACCAGACTTGTCCATTAAACAAGAATGCGACGGGAATGAACCTGCACTACCATTGTCCGCATTGCAGTCAAGCGTATGTGGACTTGAAGTTACTGTTCAGTCATATGATGAAGAAACACAATAACAATATGGAGCCTGGTCCAGTTGGATTGGCTGCTACTAAGGTGAGAGAAGTAACAAAAAACTGTAAAAGAAAAATATCATCTCATAAAAATTTAACACAACTTATTGATTTTCGATTGGTCCGTGTCTATTATGAATTTTCTTGAGTTTTTACTATACCATTCAACTAAGATTGTATTTTTGCGCACAGGAGACTTTGGAACGGGAATATCCTGAAATTTCGATACTACCTTCCACCGCATCATCATCAGCAACCAGCCAGGCGCCGTCACCCAGTCATAGTCAACGACCACCAAATCCTGCTGATCAGGTACAACCTACTTCTAAGATATTTTATTTTTTATTATTTGTTTAAAAAATTGGATTGACTCGTTAATTACTGGCAATTAAATTACCACTAGTCTAGCCACTTACGTGATCTATATATATATTAACATGTAACGCTCGAGTTTTTGTATAAAATTCTTCGAAAAAATTAGGTAATTTTTTATACCAATAATAAAATTGGTTTTATAGGTCCAAGCAGTTCAAAGTCTTCTACTTCAGCAATACCTAGCTGGTGGCAGAAAAGGTAGTCTGCAAGAACAACTGAAAATGCAACAACAGTACACAGCATCATTGGCTGGTCTTCCAGGCCTAGCACAAGTTGCTTTATTCTCACAGGGGTAAGTGGAATATTGCGTTCTTAATATTTGAAGCATTTGTGATGAAGTACCTACGTAGGAGTTCCTTTCTGAATCAATAATAACTATGTCTCAGGGAGGCGTACCAACGTATAATGAAAAATGAAACAGTTGTGAAGACAAAAGCTCATAATTATCTGCTTTCTTCCAGTGGCTCCCCATTCCCTTTGTACCCAACAATGCTGTATCCACCGGAGCTCCTGCTAGAACAGAGTCTCCTCCAAGGTCACGGGCTACCTCCAGGGCTGGACAAAGAGGCTGAAATGATCGCTAAAACGTGAGTAGAAATAAATTAATTGATGGTTTAAAATTTCAATATTTAACTGAGATTAAAATACTTACTACCTAATATTATTTTGATATATAAGACAAAAGACTTTATAAATCAGACTTGCCAAGAAGAAATTAAGGAGCCGAATTAGGGACTTCAATCAATTATTTCATAATTTTAAAATAAGTCAAATAAAACCTGCACAATATAATTTCCTGCTTATATGAGTAGATATTTTTACATAATTCATGTAGCATCACAGCTCATTAGAAACTGTCAATTTTATGCAGTTAGGCTCTCTTTCAATAATACTCACTTCATTCAATTCACTTTACATAATTTCCTTCAGTCTGCAAACATTTTTGTCTAACAAACGATGTATTGTCAGCAGGCGAACTCATACGACGCGTGGTCCGCATATGCGCGTCATGAAGGATGAGCCCATCCCCGAAGGCTACCTCCGGTTTCGGTTCAACGAGGACTGCGCATACCAGCACTGTGGATACAGGTCAGTTTATTACAACTTCATTTATACCTTCAAGATCATTAAAATTTTTAAAACCATCCTTCAGACGTTGAAGTTTGTTACTACAGATTATTGAAACCGTTTTCAGCTGTTGTTTGTGTTTATTATATAAATTGTTTGCCTATTTCATAAAAAAAAAAGTACCCTCAGAATCTAACATGTACCTAAGTACTAGTTAGATTTTCTTTTCTGAGGTTTTTCAGCTATTGCTTTTAGCATCACTTTATTCGACTTAAATAACTGTTGTGGCTCAACAACACCAAATTCTTGGTTTTTAATCAATGACGGTCCACTTTCTTTGGTATTTATGTTAAAATATAATTTAAAATTAATATTGGATTTTGATATTACAGGGAGCACCAAACTCACTTCCATTGCACTAGAAAAGACTGCGGGTACTCGTTCTGCGACAAAACAAGATTTGTTCAACACACAGCCAGACACGAAAGGTAAATTTTATATTCTGAAGTTACGAGAATAAAATTCTTCATAATGATAATAGATTAAGGAAATGTAAGACTAACGTAGCTTAAGAAAAAAACCTAAAAAATGTGCCTCAGTGGTCTTGGAATATTAAAAGCGAATACTTTCCATAGACCATGCAGCTCCTGTTTTGAAGTTCAAAGCACCGGTTGGAGTCTTTTATTCTTCTTTTTTCTGGTTCTTCTCCATAGAAATGATATTTTAGAACTGCGCAACAGATTCGAGTCATTTATAATTCCGAAAATACCTGAAAAGTTCACTTGAAGTCAAAATAATTATTCTGGTTCTGTTTTTGACAACATCTCATACATCTATCCCGAGATTATAGCTATTTGCTTGTAGGAGATTAACCATAAACCCTTTTTCAGACTGGACACGTTAATGGGCGGTGACTTCCAGCAGTATCGCGCCAACGTGTACTGCAAGCGGCCCGAATGCCCGCACGCCTCGACTTTCGGTAATTATCATATTCGTACGTACATTAGTGTCTATTCTTAGAAAAACCCTCTCTAAGTAATTGGTAGATGAACTTTTTGTGACTAATCTACTCTACAACCATTTTATAGTAACATAAATTGTGCTTTTTTAAGATAAACTGTCTTTAATAATAAGAAAAAATTGAAACAACATTAATAAAATAGAATGCTGTATTGATTTAGTAATTATTCTAAATATATTTTTCTTTGCATGACATAACAAACGTAAATTTATTTGTAAAACAGTTGGCGACATTTCAAATCATTACCCACCCTTCAATCATCACTTATTATTTTTGGTCCTTCTATCCGGACCGCCGAACAAATTACTCAATTGTACGTTTCTTTTCAACAAGGTACAGGACAGAACAAGGCTTCTCATTTCCACTGCCTGAAGTGCGACTTCGTGTGCACCGACACCAACAAGGTGGTCGCCCACCGACGCCAGCATCAGAAACTCGACTCCATCCAGGCCGCTGGCTTCGAAAAATTCCCGCCCAGCAAAGGTAAAAACCATTTTAAAATGTTGTGTTTTAAACTCATTACTTTTTGATGTAACATTATTCAAAATTCTTGATTGATCTAGACCTCAAGTTAAACTAATGCATGCAGTGAAGTAAAGTTCTTTTTAAAAGGAAACTTAAATTAACAGAAGTTATTTGTACTAGCTTTGAGGCGTGACTTTAATTTCTAGTTTAGTAAGTGTCGTTAAAAAATATCTCCTTCAGGTTTCCCAAACCACATGATTTGTGTCAAAACACTAGCGCCATCTAGTTGTTCTGGACGAAACTAAAATGCTTCGTATGTAACTGAAATTCGAGATACTACTTGGTACCATTTATCTCATTCAGTTATGATGTTTTTTTTATAATGGTTGATTTTTTTAATAAACATTTTAAATATACTTAATTATTTCACAGGTTGCGGTTACGAGCCTCAATGCATCCACAGCAAGAAACAAACCCACTACCACTGTTTACAATGTGGCTTTGCCGTCCTTGGCCTGTCCCAGATGACGTCACACAAGTACAAACACCAAGAAGCGAACCTTGGACCCTCTACTAGTGGTACCAACTGAGCTGAACATAAGACTTTAACCGTGAAAGACTTAGTCAAAAATATTGACAATACAATTGTGAAAATGTGAATTATGTAACACTTTCTGTCTAATGTCAGACTAGAAAGTATTTGAAAGTGCCTAGTGTCTCGTCAAAGGTTAATCTGACCTAGTATGAAATTCTGGCTTTACTACTTTATGGGGGGCAAACGTCAGCCAAAGCTGTTTCAACAGTAGGGCAAAAGGACCAGAAGGCTTATTTTCGACAAAAAGTCGATTGTAACCCCCATCTCTTATTCTACAGAAGCTATCAATATATTAGTATAGTGTCCCTCGAAATCTTGTGCCTTAGTCACAAAACCGGAATGAAACCTAGTGGCAAATATTTTTGTGCCAAAACACAAAATTAGTTATAAACTATTGTTGAATTTTATTGAGCGATTTATGGATAGCATGAGGGCGTATGTTTAGAGTATTTTCCTACAAATGTATGAACAAATATTGTGAATAACCTGTAGATGCAACTGCATGCATGTTTATCTTGTTTTACCAACAACTCTTGGACAAAAGGACCAATTTTTGGCAGCTTTTTAAAAGTGGTCCTTTTTCTGGTTCCACAAAGGAGTAGTGATTGTTAAAAAAATTGTTCTCCAAAGGTTGTTAGTAAAATTTAGACATAAAATATTTTAAAGTGTGTATTTCCTAAATCCTGACCAATCTTAGTTGTTAGTTTATATAAAATATTTATATTTATTACTTCCCCATGAAAAAGACATTTTTACGAATAGTATTATTAAATGTAGAACTTCGTGAAATTATAAAAAAAAATATTAAGGCAATAAAATTTGGGTTAAAAACGCCACATTGTGCCTGGAGGGTTAAAGTCATGACAATATCATATTTTGTGATAAATTCTGATAGAAAAATACTCATTTACATAAATACCAACTCATTTAATGGCCAAGAGCACCTCACTATCAGAGGTTATCGCAAAACAATTTAGTTTTACAATGAAAAAAATATATTTAATAAAAAAAACATATTTAATAAAAAAAATGGTCAATTCTATAACAAAATACAACTTGTAAATAAGATAAGATTATATATTAAATCATAATGTTAATAAAAATGTAATTGTTACAAAAATATTGGTAAAAAAATTAATGTATAAAAATCATTAGGACATTAGTGTACAGAAAAAAAAACGAGTGCTAATGTTTGTGATTCATGAGGTAGCCATAAAATGCCATAAATCTTTCATTAAGTAATAATTTTAATTGATAATGGTTTTTATTTTCAGTATTATATATTTTTGTCCTTCTAAAATACACCTTTTGCATTCCTGATATTTGATTCCTGGCATCCGTTTGAGCCATTTAGTTTTAGAAAATGGTCCTTTTCTGACCATTTCTGTGACCAAAACTGTTTAAACCCTATTCCTAGCATGTATCAGTATTTGTAGCGTAAGCTCCATTCAGTTGTTCCTATTACGTCATTTTCTATGATCATAACTTTATTTTTAATTTTATTCTACATTTTTCAGAGTTCATAAAGTAAGCTTTTTAGTTTATGCATATTATTTACAACGAAAACTTTTAAAATTGGGATACAAGAAATACAATTTATTCATTTTTAAATTCATCCGTTTAAAAAGCTCTTTTTTTTTTAAATATACTTATAGAATATAAAGACACTTGTACACTTAATTTTAATTATGGCTCCTGTACATAAAGACCAGTGTTTTAATTGTGAAACTTATAGAAATTGTGCTACAAAATAGCTAAACATTAGCCCTTTTGTACGGGAGCCAAAAAACCTTTGCAATTAAGAATCAATTCTTGTTACTCCTTATTATTTCATTTTTTATTTTTATTCAGAATAGGCCGTGCCATAATGTTTAGTCACGTTGAATTAAGAAATCGAAACGTTTTGGTCTAAACTTCCATAAGTAAGTCTTAAAAAAATAGTTATAAAATAATTGGCTCATTTACGAATCGGCATTAAACTCACTATTTTTGTTATTTGTTATTTAATTTTATGTTTTCTTGTTTTTTATTTCGCCTTCTTTAAGTTTTCTTTCACAACATTTTTTTATAAAAAAAAATCCTAATTTAATCGCGTATTTATGTATTTTAGAATACTTAGCTTTAATTTTAGTATTCGTTTATTAAATTAATTGATGTTTCCCTACGAATACAGTATTTGTCTGCAAGTATTACGGAATGGAGTGTTTCAAGCCTTTTTTTGCAAAAAAAAACAGAATGTGTGTCGTACAAAATTTTGTTTATTGATTAATTTAACATTTGTATGTCCGAAGGAAAACGAACAGTTTGTTTGAAATTGGTATGACATAGTTTAGTATTGTTTACCTCATGAGTTTTAGGAATTAAACAAGAATATCCTTATACACTGTGATTTTATTTCTAATAATTACCAAATTATATAAAAATACTAGGTGACCAGGCAAACGTTGTTTTGCCCTATTCTGGAGATGGTCACCCTTATCCTTAGAGTACAAAAAAAACATAAACGGTTTGCACTCCGGCAGTGCGGGTAGAAGCGATAACTAGCAAACAAAAATAGCATTAATAGATGCACTTTGTTCAATTTCCATATTTTAAAACACTTTACATACTCGAATTTTACATATATTTTTGCACAACGCCGCTAACATATTTTTCTATGCTGATACCGGATGACATCTCACACTTGCGCAAGCGCCCTGCGCCGCGTCTTAGGATCAGTCACGTGACCCCTGACGCAAGTTTTAACATTTTTTTCTCATCCCAATAAGTGCACCTACAGCGCCGTTAAAGAAGTTTTTACTTCAAAACTAGATTGAAATCTATTCTCAGACCCACGAAATATACACGAAAAATTTCATAAAAATTGTCAAAACCCAACTGTATTATTTTACCAGCCACATGCACTGTTGAACTTCCGAGGAATCTAACTTGACGATCTCTGTCACAGATTACTAAATAGTTACTCTTCTGTGGTCGAGTGACGTACACACCGGTTTCCAAGGTGTCACTAGCTCTGAGATCCCGGGTTCGATCCCCGGAAGGAGTCGATGAAGAAAAAAACACTTTTCTACATTGTCTCGGGTCTGGGTGTTTGTAAGTTTGTAATACCTTCGTTGTCTCTGATTCTATAACACAAGAAAGTGCTTTAGCTACTTACTTTGAATTCGGGGCGATGTATGTGATGTTGTCCACATTTATTAACCTCAGCTGTTTAATATGGGACTATTTATAATACCAATATTATAAATGCGAAAGTTTGTGTGTGTATTTTTGTTACCTCGTCACGCTCAAACGGCTGGACCAGTTTCGATAAAATTTGGCATGGAGGTAGCTGACATCCTGGATTAACACATAGGCTCCTATTCTATACTTATATACTATAGATAAACCGCGGGTAGTCCCATGGGGCGCATCTAATATATATATATAATTATGAGAAAAATGATTTCATAAATCTATCCACAATTGCAGGAGATATCGCATAACTATAACAAGAAAGACCATACAGTCGAATTTAGAACCTCATTCCTTTGAAATAGGTTAAAAAGTGCAACAAAAAACAACTTAGTAATTTTTCAAACGATAAAAAGATCCATTTTTCAACTAAAATCTCTATTCAAATGGTTTTACAGAACCCTACACAGAACTGTGAACACAATTCTAGTATAATATCCAACAATAATATTCCAGTAACTATGGTGGCATATAATTGGATTCGAGATTGCACCAGCATTGTGACTTATGCTTTGTGTAGTTGCAAAGTTAGGCAAAGGAATGAGAGCTTTGACGGCTGCACGCTCAGAGCGCTTTGAGATAAATGTATAAGCGACATTATTATGAAGAGATGTTGTATGTTAGACTCTAAATATCACGTTCAAATACCAGATAAACATACGAACTGAAGAAAAATGGAGACGTTATTTAAATTTTCTCTTCATCCGTTTTCAAGGTTTGTCGCTAGCTCTGAGGTCTCGGGTTCGATCCCCGGACGGGTCAATGTAGAAAAAACACTTCTATATTGTCTCCGGTCTGGTAGTTTGTGGTACCTTCGTTGTCTCTGATTCCATAAGACAAGTGCTTTAGCTACTTACATTGGATTCGGAGCAATGTATGTGATGTTGTCCACATTAATGAACTACAGTGGGGCCCACACATTACCAAATTATCTGGAAGGCTCAGTTCAGCCGCTTATGCTGTAAAGAAAATCAGACAGATAACTGATGTGGATACAGCCAGAATAGTTTATTTTAGTTATTTTCACAGTCTTTTGACGTACGGCATTCTCCTATGGGGAAGCTGTGCTGATATTAATACTATTTTCATTTTACAAAAAAGGGCTATCCGCGCTATTTATAATCTAGGCCCAAGAGTTTCTCTCCGAGAGAAATTCAAAGAGATAAACATTCTGACTGTAACTTCACAATATATTTTTGAAAATTTTTGAAAGAACGAATCTATTTTTGTAAAAATGTCTGATGTTCACTCTGTTAATACCAGGAACAAACATAATTTAACTGTTCATGCTACTCGTCTTCATAGAGTTAGCAACTCGTTCATGGGTCAATGTATACGCTTTTACAATAAGCTCCCTGTTGATATTCGTAAATTACCTGTTAGAAAATTCAAAACTCATATTAAATCAAAATTATGTAAAAAAGGATATTACAAGATATCCGATTATTTGAATGATAAAGCCGCCTGGGATTGAGCTGCTCGCTTATACATCTGTCGTTTGTTTTGTTTGCATGTTGTAAATATATTTATTCATATAAAAATTGTGGACATGTTTTGCACTTTTGCGTATACATTATTGTATTTCAATATATATATAAATATTTTTTTTTGACATGTTTTGTGCTTTTGCATATTATGTTTACAATTTTATTTAATTCAATTTATTAAATTCATTAAATTCATTATTATATAAGTTCATGGGTATTGTAAGTGTAAATATTATGCAGGTCTATTATTAACTCTTTTTAATTGATTCTCAATTATTGTACATCTTTTAGTCTGCTATAGTTTTTGCAATCTGGCGATTTGAGGAAGTTGTTGCCCCACATATTTTTATGGTGTCACTGGTGGTATTGTTGTGTGTCGGGTTGTGCAGCTCCCTCGAAAATGGTTGAGCTGCATGAGCTATTCGAGGCATGCTTGCCATCTGTTGGCACAGGCTTGCTCAGATCGATCTGGTTCTTTCTTAAAAAGGCCAGTCCAGGAAAGACCCTGCATTTATTTACTCAATATTATTTAAATTGTATCATACTCATAACCATTTTTAAAAGAATAACCTATGGAGTTTATTGTCGGTTCTTCTCCATAGGAATGACACCTTGGAACCGCGCAACTAGAGTCATTAACGTTTTGAAAGTGCCTGTAAACCTTTACAGGCACTACTCGAAAAAAAAAAAATATTTCCTTTCATTTCATTTCATTAATTTATTTAATCAAATAAAAAACAATAGGTATTCTTTTTAATAATAGAGAAAAATATGACACTCGACTTTCTCAATGGATTTTATAGGGTAGGTAGGTACTTCCCATTGACCTAGAACTTTGTTTGGTGAGTAATATAGTTTTAGACTATAAATACAGGGATAAGTCTGAATATAATACATTAATTTGTAATTTAAACATGAAAAAACATATTCTTTTTTCAGAAACCTCTGTGGGTAAGTCCGACTCGAAATTTTACGGTTTTTTATCAATTCCTGTAAAAATAGGGATGAAAATTTGTTAAACGGCCTCTATAAAGTAAAAAATCGAATAAATCGCAACGTGATAGGATTGCATAGAATCGCTTCTTTCTTAGATCCATCATTGCAAATCATTATAAGCTCGTAAATAAATACAATAAGATTATTCATCCCCTGCTATTAGTATTAATCTCATTGCCTTGTTGCCCATGTCTGCTCATAGATTTCAGTCGTCTGAAAAGTTTAAGAGGGCGCTTCCTAGATGGCGTTAGGGGTAAAATTAGAAGTCACAATGGTTTCGTTACGCGGTTTACATAAAACGACGGACGATTCGACGTGAGTTCGCTTTCACAAGAACGATGAAAAATAGAAAACGCTTATTGGAATTTTTGAAGGAGTTGGACGTATTTATCCAACTTTGTTTTGTTAACACATTCTACTGCATCGAGTCACAATCACTCGGGCGTCATCATGGCATCACTTCTCTATCGAATCGTAAATTATCCACCATATCACTAAACGTGGAAGTTATTGAATCAAAACTGATAAAAGAAAATTTGTTTGGAATTATTTACCTATTTCAGCAGGTCTAGCATGCGTGTTGCGATCGATACGATCGATACGATCGTGGTATTTTATCCAGTCTTAGGCGTCAAATATCGTTTTGTCTTCGGCCCTTGGCTAGCTTGCGTGCATCGTTAGAAACAGCCATTGCCATAGGCAGGTTAGAACCGAAAACAAAACGTTAGAACGAAGATTTTTGACGATTTTTACCCATGTTATAGCTTGCGCGGTAATAGAGAAAAATACAAAATTTCAAAGCTGTCTCCCACTGCTTAGCTAGTAAACAATTTTCAATTTTTCCTCGGGAACTATTTAAGGAATCGGGATAAAAGGTAGCCTATGTTCTTTTCCATGTCAAAGGCTACATGCATGCCAAATTTCATCCAAATCCGTTCAGCCGTTTTTGCGTGATTAAGCAACAAACATCCAAACATCCAAACATCTAAACATCTAAACATCCAAACATCTAAACATCCAAACATCCACACTTTCACATTTATAATATTATATTAGTAGGATCGATCGCTCGAATGTATGAATGTGAAAAATTAAAATCACGAGTCATATTAAAAGGAAAATTACGTCATTTCCATACATTTGGGTGATTTACAGATTTCTACTAGCGGTACCATGCGGTTTTATTCGCGTAGGTTGATCCCGTTAGCCTATTTTTTTAGTCAGTTTATAATATTTGATCATGAAAATCAGTACACCTGTTCTAGAGTTATAAGTGATGTAACAAACCCAACTTTTATATAATTATTGTTTTTCTTAATATTTCTATGTCTTTACCTTGTTTACAGTTGGCACAACTTTGGAAGAAATGTTTATGTTGTAAACTTCTTTATTATTTTCTTTAATGCATGCCGTGGCAGCCTTTAATTAAGGCTACACTATTAAATGTACGATTAATCAAGAAATTAACATGTATCTGGTGTATGCTTTGTAGGTTGTCCTTAAATGAATAAATAAACTTTGTTTAATATTATACTAGCGGCATCACTCGGTTTCAACCACAGAAGTGAACGTGTTCCCGTTCTCCTAAACATTATATTTTTAGACACGTTTATTTTTATTTAATTATTATCGTTGTATGCATGGCAACGTTGTATGTCATTTTCTAAGAATTCCCGAAATCTCAGACTGAAGTTATATCAAAGAAATACCTTCTAATATATATATTTTTTTAATTGATCTTTGAATACAAAGCTTCGTACTTTATATTTGTGGAAATCCCTAACATGGAACGGATGAGTTAAATTTTTCAGGTTTCCTTGAAAACTCTTGCTAAGACATTCCTGTATCTATACTAATTATGAAGCGGAAGAGTATGTTTAACTAATCTCAAGAACTACTGCTCGAATAAAAATAAACTTTCAGTGTTAGTTAGCCCATTTATTATGGAAGGCTTAAGGCTACTTTTTGCCACGATAACCGAAGAACACGCGGGCGGAGCTGGGAGCAAAATGTAATTAAAAATAATAAATTGTACAAATAATTATACAGTCCATCAACGGGTCAAAAATCAAAATGGTTTTTTATCTCTAGTAAACCTAAAATAGGCGCTGTAGAAACGTTTACTTTAAAAATAAATGACTCTAGGTGCGCAGGGGTAGGCAGAAAATAATCCCAACTTCACAAAATTATACTCACTAGAAGCCCAATTAATTAAATACTGTCTATAAATCTGAATATAATTCGTTTTAATTACAAGTTGGAAAATAGGTCAAACTTTTTGCTTCACGTATTAATACCAAAAAATCTAATCAAATAATATCAATAAAGGTACCGTAGTAATTACCGTACCGTAATTAAAATATAATAAGTGAGGCAAAAACTTTGTTCACCGTTTTTTACGAAAATAGCGCGGATGGAGAGGAATGAAATTTCACAAACTTATAGTTTATAATTATAGAGAAGGAGTACAGAATGCTAATATGTATTTGACACAAACGTTAATAATCTTTACCTCTTTTCATAATTCAGTAAAATACAATTAGTTAATTTAAAATTAAATTTTTAGTTTACATTTCGTGAGCAGAACAAAATTAACAAGAATCATAAAAACATAATTATCTATTAATTTAAACCTCCAGAAAAGTAGGACCAAATTGAGCGTTTTTCTGTTGTTATTTTAACAATGAAATCAATAATATGTAACTAAACCAATTTTTTTTTTTTATTAATTTTTTGTTTTGAAAAGGTTACTAGCAATGTGGGTCGCACATTACTAGTAATCTCGTTAACCCCTCGTGCTAAGCTAAGATGCTTGTGTTACGAGTGGGTAGTGTAATGGGTGGGATTCGAACCCGCAACCACATGATCACAAGTCCGACGCCCTAGCCATTAGGCTACCGCCGCTTTATAAATAAATAAGTAATTATGTAACTGACATCCACCTGTTTTACAATTTTTCCTGTCTATCCAAAGGTAGGTTAGACCGTCAAAAAAAATATGATAACTTTCATTGTATATTATTTAAATGCTGTAACTCCCATAGTATACATTAGAGAATATTCTATTCTATTTTATTTGAATGGTCTTAAGGCGTTAATTCCAGTTATATAATTTTATTGAGCAACTACAAACAAATACGAATAACTTAAAACAATGTAAAAAGCTGTTCTAATTGAATACCTCCATTATTTATACGTATGCCTAATTAACGAATGAACCATGTCACACGTAAAATCTGTCTCGAATTTCATAGTAGCTACATTCATTTTTATATAAGACCAAATACTGTTAAAAGGATAACAAGTTATCAATGAAGCTATATTACGGAGCGTCTATAAATAGATCGAATCTATATTGTTATACTTACATGTAAAACACCCTCGTATATGTCCTATACAAATCTATATATACATATACTATTTGCCAAAAACGTAATATTCCGGATCGTCGCGCTTTCCCACTTGGTGCGCGCGTGTCGGAAAATATAGAAGAATAATAAAGGCAATGTAATATCGCAGACTGTTGCGACTAAAAAAGCAAAATAGGAATTCCATTTTGATCTACTTACTATTTATTATAATACTTTGAAATTTATTAAAATAAAAAGAAGCTCTAATGCTTATTATTTTGATTGCCAAGCTTTTGTTTGAGAACAGGTTTTAATCCAATGATTTGTTCATAAGGTTTGTTTATAATATTTTAGAATAAATATGAGGTACTAACAATCTCTGAATAATTATGATTAAAATTAGTAATTATCGATTCAAAACAAATCAAATTCATCCACGACACTGAAGATTCACAAAATAACAATTATTTTTAAGATTAGATTCAATTTGAGTTTATTGCGCATATAATAAATAAACGCTTTTTTAGATATTGTCTTGACTTCTGCTTGATAAAATACAACTATTGTAATAGGAAACAAAATAAATTCAAATACTTACCTACTTTTTTGAATCATTTCATAATTAAGTAATTATTAAGTGAACAAATATTTAAGAAATAAGTAGTGCTTTTATTTATCTCTTATTGTAGTCGCCTAGTACTGGGAACAAAATCTCAATAATTGAATTTATTAATCTTTGGGCAAAATGCGGCTTTAAAAGCAGACTTCTGGAAATTGATAGGTACACATAATATTATTATACTTTATTTCTTGTATACAGAGAATGTTGACAACCGCCTGGGCTGCATAAATCGACGAGATAATTATGTTAAATTAATATAACTAAAATCACAATGGCTTTAAAATAATCCTTAGCAGATGATTTTTTATTATTATTACTTACAAGCCGACACACGTGTCGATTTCCGACACAGTACCGCAGTGGAAAACGCGCGGCGCTCCGTCCCGCGCGGCCCCGACAGATCGATGCGGCGCATGCGTTCCTCTGCCCACAGTATTGAATGGACCCATTCATGGAGCAACTGGTGCCTTCAGAATGAATCCTATACTACGTAGGTACGTCAATAGGCGTGAGCCCCACGCTCCAAATACTAAATTGCTTTTGCGATCGGCCGCCGATAAATCCCAAATTCCCATGATTGATATCCTCGAACTGATTTTCATTACCAGATATTTTCGAATTAAAACTTTTAAGATTATTTGAGTTACTATACCATCAATCAGAATTGATGATGTAATGAAAATTGTTGGGTGTATAAGAAAAATTGTGGTAAATTGGCTTTGTATGTAGCCAGTGGTGTGTAAAATTAAAAGGGAAATGACATTCTCCGAAGTATTTGGCCGAAGGGTCTTAAAAGGGTAGTTTTTCGCTACAAAGGCGAATGGTAAATCCGATCAACCAATATGCTATTCGAATTATGTATTCCACTCAATATGTTGTATTTTTGGAAACGAAATATGATCTTCTTACCTTTTTTCAGTTCTAAATATAATACATGTATTGCCTTTATCTGTAATATTACTATTTATTTGGTGACATTTTTATGTATAGTCTCGCAATTGAACATGCCTAATATGACTCGTTAGATATTGCTACTTTAGTTAAAACTATTTAATTTATGAAATGATAAAAATCTAATGCAATCAATGGTCATGTAAGAGAAAATATCATTTTATCATTATATTTCTTCTTTTTCACGGGCTATCCTCAATAATGAGAATACCCGGTCCTTTGAAAGGCTTACGAGGACACAGGTCCAAGACGCAGCGGCCTTGTTGAGAATTTTACTCTAATATGGGATGGGGCATCTACCGGAGACCATCCACTCCTGCTCTATGGTAGAACAGACATGAACGGCCCAAGGTAGCTACAGAACTATTGTGAATTGTGCTGCTTAAACTAATTTGTGCTATGAGAAGGTATATGTTAAGTGGATTCGTTTCTGGAATAAAATCGAAATATTTATTATGTTAGTATTTTTAAATGTGACCAATAAAGCCTTAGTAGTACAAAAACTATCTCGGGCAAAAAATTAAGAATTGCTATGGTTAAACGGGCACTGCGCAGATCGATTCGAGAACAAACTTCGGAGCCGCATGCCTCCTGCCTGGGATAGTTAGTTTTACTGGTATGTTTAACTAAACTATTTGTATATCTCCTGAGACTTCACTGTCAAGATTTTGGAATACGGTTTTTAAACTGGGTATAAAAACTATTTGGTCTATCAGTTATGTTTTCTTTTGTTTTTTTATTCTTTAAAAAGCTTACGAGCAATGTGGGTCGCACATTACTAGTATTCTTGTTAACCCCTTGTAAGCTAAATGCTTGTGTTACGAGTGGATTCACGTCGGTAGTGCAGTTTGATAATGAAAAAAACATTTTACACATATTAACTTTAACATAACGATAAAAAAATTACAAATATTAAGTGTTTAAAATTTCGGGAGTGGGGGCTTGTCACGTCACAACGTTACACAAATTGTAGGACAGAGTGACGTCACGCGAATTTTCAATTCACAGTGTCTACTTATTGCTTCGTTTACAAGACAAAGAAAACCGATGAAAACGGTCTCAACGTTCATGAATGAATTAAAATAAACAAATACATAAATAAATCTTGTCAACAAAAACATGTGATATCGAATGAAAATACCGAACATTAATGTCGAGTGTCAAGTTAACAGCACCCTTCCTTTCAGAACAATACAATGTAACCTTTGTATTGTATTTGAGACCACATGAAGTCAGCTTTAAAATCATTCAAATAGTATATAAGTACAATAGGTATGTTCACTGATAATGAAAACGAAAATCTATTAATTTCGTAAATAAAAAATAAAAAAAGTAGGTAGTTTTTGCCTCTTCAAGCTATGTTGGGGTCTGCTCCCCATCTTACTGGATTCAGCTAAATACCTTATTTTACATGGAGCAGCTGCCTATCAAACCTCCACAACCACAAATTCGAGTGACACAGTACTCCATAATAAAACAAGCTAACAGCTTAGTCAGTAGAAAAAAAAATCCAGATTATATTGTTTTCTGAGATTTACGCAAATGTTACACATTGAAATAAAACTACTTTTAAACCGCGACAGAATCCGTTTAAAAGTAATTTTATTTCAATTACCAGGATATTTTTCCTAATGAATAAAAATTTTAATTTGAATATTTCGACGATCAATACTAGGGGCTATGACGTCACGAACTTGCACAAAATGTACGACATTCTGACGTCAGCCGCATTTCAAATCAATAACATATGATACAGAACATAGATACATAGGATTTTTTTGTTAGTATGCCCAATTCTATGATATTTCAGTTCATGTGTTAACTAATAAATACTAATAGCCTCATTCATAACAATTTTACATAATTATTTTTAATTATTTATACACATTATCGCATGTGTTAGCGAATATTTGTAATTAAATACAAATTGTAGAAGGAAAAACTTAAACCTCAGGCAGGACTCGAACCTGCGACCACTGGCTTGACGCGCCAGTCGCTTTACCAACTAAGCTACCGAGGTCACTGCCTGGAAGTTTAAATTTCTCCTTCTACTTATGACGTCTTTATAGGGCGACGTATGCGACATCTAGTGAACCTACCTTACGGTTGGCCTCACCGACTCTGATTAACAATGTGTTAATTAGAAGTCCGAGAGATGACCTCGGTAGCTTAGTTGGTAAAGCGACTGGTGCGTCAAGCCAGTGGTCGCAGGTTCGAGTCCTGCCTGAGGTTTAAGTTTTTCCTTCTACAATTTGTATTTAATTACAAATATTCGCTAACACATGCGATAATGTGTATAAATAATTAAAAATAATAAGTATTGGGCCAGCGCCATCTCTCGGACTTCTAATTAACACATTGTTAATCAGAGTCGGTGAGGCCAACCGTAAGGTAGGTTCACTAGATGTCGCATACGTCGCCCTATAAAGACGTCATAAGTAGAAGGAGAAATTTAAACTTCCAGGCAGTGACCTCGGTAGCTTAGTTGGTAAAGCGACTGGCGCGTCAAGCCAGTGGTCGCAGGTTCGAGTCCTGCCTGAGGTTTAAGTTTTTCCTTCTACAATTTGTATTTAATTACAAATATTCGCTAACACATGCGATAATGTGTATAAATAATTAAAAATAATAAGTATTGGGCCAGCGCCATCTCTCGGACTTCTAATTAACACATTGTTAATCAGAGTCGGTGAGGCCAACCGTAAGGTAGGTTCACTAGATGTCGCATACGTCGCCCTATAAAGACGTCATAAGTAGAAGGAGAAATTTAAACTTCCAGGCAGTGACCTCGGTAGCTTAGTTGGTAAAGCGACTGGCGCGTCAAGCCAGTGGTCGCAGGTTTGAGTCCTGCCTGAGGTTTAAGTTTTTCCTTCTACAATTTGTATTTAATTACAAATATTCGCTAACACATGCGATAATGTGTATAAATAATTAAAAATAATAAGTATTGGGCCAGCGCCATCTCTCGGACTTCTAATTAACACATTGTTAATCAGAGTCGGTGAGGCCAACCGTAAGGTAGGTTCACTAGATGTCGCATACGTCGCCCTATAAAGACGTCATAAGTAGAAGGAGAAATTTAAACTTCCAGGCAGTGACCTCGGTAGCTTAGTTGGTAAAGCGACTGGCGCGTCAAGCCAGTGGTCGCAGGTTCGAGTCCTGCCTGAGGTTTAAGTTTTTCCTTCTACAATTTGTATTTAATTACAAATATTCGCTAACACATGCGATAATGTGTATAAATAATTAAAAATAATAAGTATTGGGCCAGCGCCATCTCTCGGACTTCTAATTAACACATTGTTAATCAGAGTCGGTGAGGCCAACCGTAAGGTAGGTTCACTAGATGTCGCATACGTCGCCCTATAAAGACGTCATAAGTAGAAGGAAAAATTTAAACTTCCAGGCAGTGACCTCGGTAGCTTAGTTGGTAAAGCGACTGGCGCGTCAAGCCAGTGGTCGCAGGTTCGAGTCCTGCCTGAGGTTTAAGTTTTTCCTTCTACAATTTGTATTTAATTACAAATTTTACATAAAGAAAACATGTTTATTTGATTCTTGTATTTTAACCAGATTGATTTCTTTCTGAATGCCCATTTTCACGACGTTCTGTGAATGAGCGACTGATTGAATTATACTTACAAGAATATCACTAAAGAAAAAAATCCTAATATCTTATACCAACAGTAGATCAGGCCAATTTAACTTTAAAAAATAACTTTTATTTCCTACCAATTGAATTCTTGAGATACGGTTATCTGGGTTGCCAGGTAAGTAATCAACAACTTTTTAAAAAAACTTATAAATAAATAGATTATTAGTTTGACTGGTGTGTGTATCTGTATTAGGCCAAATAAACTAATAATACTTAACTAAAAAGAGAAAATTATCCATGATAAATGAGGTTCGTAGTTGAGTCTAGCTAACCAAACCGTCAGGCCAGGCTTACAGACTTGTCTACGATGAAAAATGGCCGTCACAGAGAATGTCATTACAGGAATTAATTAGTTTTAACCTCGAAGGAAAAGTCGTGTCTTGCTTTTTAATTACTGTTGTTTGTTGGTATGCCTCAGGGTGTTAGCTGCATATAAATAGGATTTCTTCTGCGCATTTATTTTTATAGTTTTTGTAATATGCGTACTTAGGATTAAGACAGTTATTTGACTATGTCTCATTTTTTTAGTAAATATCGTAGGATAAATTATGTAAATAATAGGTTTTTTTTTAATTAGAACCTTCCTAGCAATATGGGTTAAACATCACTTGTATTCTTGTTAACCCCTCGTGATAAGCTAAATACTTCTGATGGGTTCACGTCGGTAGTGGAATGAGTGAAGAAAAATAACTCTTAACTGTATCACATATGTAGCATAATTTGCGGCTGTAACTTTTATTTGAGACTGTATACATCTAGGTTTTTTCTTTATCAATGTACGAATAGGATAAACATGTTCAATGTTGTAATTACTATATAAAAATACTATATAAAAACTACTATATAAAAATAAGTCGGGTTTTCCTTCCTGACACTATAACTCCAGACCGCACGAACCGATTTCCACGGTTTTGCATTCGTTGGAAAGCTCTCGGGCTCCGTGAGGTTTATAGTAAAGTTACATCTCAATTATATAAAAAAAAAATTGAGACCGCGGGCGGAGCTGCGGGAAACAGCTAGTCTACAATATAAAAATAAGTCGGGTTTTCCTTCCTGACGCTATAACTCCAGAACGCACAAACCGATTTCCACGGTTTTGCATTCGCTGGAAAGGTCTCGGGCTCCGTGAGGTTTATAGTAAAGAAAATTCTCAATTACATAAAAACAAATTTAGACCGCGAGCGGAGCTGCGGGAAACAGCTATTACCTATAACATAAAAAAACATGCTTTTTTATTTCTTCATTCATTTCAAGATTCTTTACAAATTACACATTAAATAATAACGTACCTACTCGTAATATTAACAACAGTACCCCGTATTTATCTACAATTTATAAAAAAAGGAATATAAGAAAAAAAAATCTTAAATAGTGTATGTGACTGTGTAATTATGTAAACTGTATTAGGAATGTATTTCGTAACTGTATAATCGTACAATAAAAGGATTGAATTCACAAAAACCGCTTTCACATAATATAATTTGTACCGAAATACAAACATAATTAAGTTTATCGATATTTGGGAGTCCGTCGTTATGATAATTGGAATTCAATCTACACGTAACAATTTATATTGGAAATATCATGGCATACTATATCAAAATATGTGCAGCATGCATTCTTGTGCAAATCGGGATGAATTAATTACATAATTTAATTAACATAATTGAATAAACTCCATGCTGTCGTTTAGGGTTGTGAGAGTAAATTTTTATTAAAATACTAGCTGCCCGGACAGACTTCGTTCTGTCAAAAGTAAATTAATTATGGTAATTCCCGAGTTTAGGAACACTTTTTTTTTTTACATATTTTTTATGTTTTCACCTTTTAAACCTTCCCTGGACCTCCACGAACATTTCAAGATCAAAATCAGCTAAATCGGTTCAGCCGTTCTCGAGTTTTAGCGAGACTCACGAACAGAAATAGATTTTTATATATATAGATTTAATGTTTACAAGATATTGGATGAACTAGATAATTTTGTGTATCTTGAACTGTCACACACAATAATTAAATAGTCCTCGAAAATCAACCAAAGTTTTAATTTCAAGTTGAAAAAGGGGTCAATGTTTTTGCGTATCAATAAGAGTATGTATAGTTCGTGTTTTATATTCAGTGAACATTATTATTTGCTTTGATTCATCTGTAAGCTATTTTCAATTTACCTATCTATGCACTTGAAAGTGCATCCAATATCTTGATTTCTAGAAAAATCTTATGAGTTTGAACTTTAACTTTGTGGGAGTTACTTGGAACTAATTTTAAAAGACGCCTACGGAATCTTATGCCTGCACTTATCTCATTATTGCTATGTTCTTGGAAATAAAAGGTGAATACATACTTGTGTTTTATGAGACTGCTTATATATATCGTGGAGCTAGCGTGGTGATGAATGCTCGTTCCTTCTCTACACCTTGTAACAAAAACCCTGTCCGATCCCTGAGAGTATTATTCGGTATCATACTGCAAGCACATATACGTACACATTAAATGGATTGGAGATTATTATTTATCCCCAGTGAAAATAATTAAATACAAATAAAAACTGATCCAAGGCAACAGCAACACTGACCGCTGGTCAAAGTTTACGTACTTACTACCTGCAGCTTTGTGTCAAAGAAGTCGCCTATGCGAGACAGTTCATGACCCAATTCTGAAGTCCACGCAGACGTAGTCGCGGGCAGAAGCTAGTACTTCATAGATTTATGAAGCAAATAATTTTGAACAGTAATAAATATTAGAATTGTGTGTATTGTAATCTTGAGGTTTTTTCCATGTGTGATTATGTATCGTATCGCGAAATGACAATATTTTTTCCACCGCCGACTGTGTTGTGAGTTCTATGCCAATTACATCATAGCTTTTAAATAGATGAATAAATTTTATTGCGTAGAAATACGTTTTATGTACCGTGAGAATACATTTGTGTTTTTAGGTTTTTATATTTATATATATAGCTTTGTTTCCATGTTTCACTCGCCTTTTTCGGACAAAACAGTAACCTTATAATTTTCCTTGAGAATTTGGCTACAAAAAAACAAAGATTAGAAGCTGGCTAGAGCGTCGGACTTTCGATCATGTATTGTGGTTGCGGGTTCGAATCCCACTCATTACACTACCGACGTGAACCCACTCGTAACACAAGCATCTTATCTTAACACGAGGGGTTAACGAGATTACTAGTTATGTGCGACCCACATTGCTAGTAATCTTTTGAAGAAAAACTTATATTTTGGATATAAAGTATAAACTAGCTGACCTTTATCCTCTTTGCTGGGTATCAAACACCAAATATTATAGCCTATAGCAATCACGAATAATATAGATAACTATTGGTGAAAGATTTTTCAAAATCAGGTCAGTAATTCAAGAGATTAATTGTAACAAAAAATCTGTGAACTTTATTTACCTTTTTACAATATTATATAACCTGTATTATAAGTATAAGGATTGGTATGTATTAATTATAATAAACAGATATTCCATACATAAAACCTTTGAATTAACATGAAGAAGAGTTCTTTATAAAATCTCTATTGCTTTTAGCTTTCACAGGGAGCTTTCGTAAGAAAAGTAGTCGTAGGTAACCTGCAATTCACGAGACTTAAGTATATTATACAACATAAAATGGGAGGAACGCTACGCAAATGTATGTCCCAGTAATTTGAAAAGGAATTTTCATGACAACTGAAAATGAACTTTATCTTGTACTAGTTATAGTATTTTTTAAAGGAACTTAGTGTAGAAATTTCTTAGCATTTTAACCTTCATCTTTAAATAATGTTTTCATGCTTATAGATTCGTTCTTTTCATTTTTATTTGGAAGTAATTATTAAGAAATGTCTATAATATGTACAATATACATGTAATTCAAGTAAATATTTAACTACAAAGCTTAAAAGCAGCTATCTAAGAAAATTTCAGAGGCATAGAGTTCCCGAAGGATAGAAATCTCAAGGGGTAGACTTCTCAAGGGATAAGATTCCCGAGAATAGAGTTCTCGAAAGATAGGTTCCCGAGTGATAGAGTTCCCCGGGGATAAGTTTTCTGAGGGATGGAGTTCCCAAAGGATAGGGTTCCTGAGGGATACGGTTCCCGAAGGATGATGTTCACCAGGAATAGAGTTCCCTAGGGATAAAGTTCCTGGAGTTCCCGAGGGATAGTTTGCAAGAGATAGGGTTTCTGAGGGATAGAATTCCCAAGATATAAGGCTCCCAAGGGATAATGTTCCTGAGCGATAGACTTCTCTAGGGATAAGGTTTCTAAGGGATAATGTTCCCGAGGGATAAGGTTCCTGAGACGTAAAGTTCCCAAATGAGAGAATTTCCGAGGGACTGAGTTTCCTGAGCGAAACGGTCACGGAGGGATAGAGTTCCCGAGTAATGATGTGGATCCTGAGGGAGTTCCCAAGAGGGCAGTGTTGAGGGATGGGAGAGAGCGAAGCCCTTTAACTCGCACCCAAAATACCGACTCGGAACAGAGAGCTAGCGAGGCGATGCGAGAAAACACGAAGTAAGCAAGTGTGACATGTACACTTTTGCAATCGCCTTCCCTCGCGGAGCTAAAACGACAGGAAAGAAATGTCACTGGTTCGGCGGACCTGCCCCCTAGCCAAGTTACATTTCTACAAGCGTTAACTATGATAGAAATCGCTTAATGACATTAAATGTATGGAAATGACATTTGGTTTCGATAAGTCACGTGACTCAGACTTGTCACTTCCATACTTTTGAGTTCGATCAGCGTTATCGCTTGTAGAAATGTCACTTGGCTAGAGGGGCTGGTCTGATTTGAAGTATTGTTGTTTGGTCTTATATAAATTTCATTAAGATTAGACCTTAGGGTCCTAAGATCCCGAATCAACAACCCTGGTTATATTGAGGTTACAATCGATATGGTAGTTATTGTGCGATTAGGCGATTACTCTTAAGATAAATTAACCAATGTTTAGTCAGTTCTTGAAGTTATGTATGAACATAATAATTTTCAAACGAATTGTGTAACTATGTTTTTTACTTCAGTTTTTGTTCAATTATTATATTGTCATATTATGCACTATTTCATTGGAATCAGATGTCAATAAGTACCTAGTTCCTGTTTATCTTGCAATATTTGACTTATATAGGATGTTACCGAATAGGTGTATTATTAGTTTAGTTCATTCTTTCTTCTCTTAGTATAGTTCTATAGTAATTTAGTATAGTTCAAATAGAATGAAACCTTAATCCAATATGCTATAATACCACTTTTACTGTAACACGTTTAAATAAAAACATTGCAACCACAATTTGTATACCATGACACAAAGCTAAAAATAGAATTTACTTGACGCGTAGCGAATCTGCTATCAGCTACGGTAGCGTAGCAAAGTAACTTATGTAAGCTACGACGTAGCATCGGTTTTTAGAAATACAATTTATTTGTGCCATTTCCTGTACCATTCTGTGTATTCGTATATATACATAAATATTCTTGCCTTGGATAGTGTCTTATATAAATAAATTTATATTTTCGAATACCAGTGACAAAATTTTAAGTTTGTTTTTAAAATTACAAAAACTCGAATTATTTACAGTTCTCATGAAAATGTTTGCTTAGATCGAAACTCCTAAAAGTCGCAGTAAAAGCCGAAATTTGTATTTGATTAATAAAATTTGAACCTTTAACCAGCTCTATTCAAGTCTGAACCAAAAAAAACTTTGAGATATGATAGGAAAACATAATTTTAAAAATCGTTTCCAATTCCTTGATGCGAATATTAAATCAGGCAAGACAATAGAATGCACAAACTGAATATTAAACCGACCGCCCACGCATTCAAACTGAATACAGTAAAAAATATACGAGAAGCTCCAATCTTCTCCAAATTTAACAGTTTTTTATAATGCTCCATTGCACCTGGAACCAAATAAAATTTGATTTGTCCTCAAAAAATTGCTTAAAGTTTTAGTTAAACCTATTATTAGCTTATATGTCCGCTTGTTCGCAATAATCTCTGCAACAACCATTATCGTGTAACTTGCCTTGGAAGAAAATAACGGCGAGTAACACCGCTGGGTATTTTTTTTTCGAACTCGCAACCACATGATCGCACGTCCGACGCCCTAGCCATTAGGCTACCGCCGCTTCTAGCATCCATCCGTCTAGAAATATTACGTAAATATGTAAAATATAGTTTTATTCGACTTTGCCACGCTCTCAGTGTAAACACTAAAGGTATATTAATGTGACTGATAAATAAATATGCTCATATATTTCTAAATAAATAGACAAATAACTCTCAAACTCAGAAATGGTCATGCTCATCACAAAAAGATTTTTCCTGGGTGAGAATCGAACCCACGACCTTTAGTTTAGCAGTCATTGTCACTAACCACTAGACCAACCGGCCGGCGTAAGTATTAACCTTCTGCCCTTTCCATTGCTGCTTATAACAATGTAACCAGATATTTTCTACTATTCCATTGAATAAGAATCTGATATGAAACAATGCAATATTATATATCATATCAAGATAAAGTAAGTATTCGATAACTTGAGTTCGATGTTTTTTGATCCGAAAACCTTATTGAAAAGTATCTATCAAGAAAGTCGTAAATAGCTCCGCTCCATGTCGCAGCCTAACTTTAATAATCTATAAAATGCCCTGAAAATTGTGCTATTAATTGCAAAAATCATGTCCACTTAAAAAAAAACCTGTACGTCTAAACTAGTACGTAAGTAAACACAGCTAAGTTGAACTATTTAATTATGATATTGTTTAACTTAGTGAGAGAGGAAGTATGAGAGAGAAAGGGAAGCTAGACACGTCACACAGAGTGACGACGTAACGCGTTACGTTACGAAGCGGTTGACCCTCCCATAAGAAGTTATCTCTTCAAAAACTAAAAAATTTCAAGAGTACCGAGTAAAAACAAATAATATTTTCAGCATTATAATACGACAAGTTGTGATCCGTGTATTTACTAACCCTATTTTTGTGTCAAGGCAAGTTTCGAGATGTCAAATACCTATATAGGTACAGGATTATTTTTTATGGAGTGCGTTTATTCAACTGTATATCATTTTAAATTATAAGATTTCGACCCATGTTCCTTGGGAATAGTTACTGTTGTTCAGTTTTATACATTCAATTACTTAGTTGAAAATCGTGCACTCCATAAAACATAATCCTGTATAAACTTTCTCAAGAATTACACTTTAAAATGCCTTAATATTTCCCAATTAACCCAAACCTAAACCTAACCCAAAACTAACCAAACCCAACCGCTATGTCACATCGATAATAAATAAATAACTGAATTTAATATCATTTTGACCTAGCGGATCAATGAACGGATTCGTATGTACATGGTTGGAGGCAAAAATTCGAACCAAGGCGAGTACCAATGTGACTTTTCAAAGTTATATGTACTTTCTTATACATAATTTCATGGTGGCCTAGTGGTTTAATAACCGGATTCGTATGCTCATGGTTGCGGGTTCGATCCCGGGTAAATACCAATGTGACTTTTTCAAAGTTATATGTACTTTCTTAATCATTCTAAGACACCATTAACAGTGAAGGAAAACATCGTGAGGAAACCTGGATTCTAAAAATTGGATCTCAAATCGCCAACCCGCAATGTGCAAGCGTGGTGATCGTTTTATAGGCCGGTATAAGTGATTGTTTTTATAGAGGTTAGCGAATACAAAGAAATTAATTCGTCAGCATTATTAAATTAGTTTTATGTGAGGTAGCAACAGGAACAGTTCCTTTACCTCAAAGCTTAGCTTTTATCTTTGACAAGGTGCCTTTTCTGACCTGGATCTCACAATAAATTTCGTTCATTTCGTGAGACTCGAAGCACTAATCTCCCGAATCGAAATTCCGATGTCTTCACAAATATCTAATGGCATTTTGGTATGCCAGGAACTAGTGAGGTATCTTGAAGGAATTTGCGAACACGTGTTCAAAACAACGAAAGCGGTACGAATATTAATTAAACATTATCAGGATACTCAAGTTGCAAATTACTGTAAATATTGTTTTCTGAGGTTTACGCGAATGTTAGACATTGAAATAAAACTACTTATATTTCATTAAGGTATTTAGTAGTAGTGTCTGCCCGTGACCATGACACCTGCAAAGGCGTCGATACTCATCGATCAAAGTACCTAGTTTTATTTCAATATTGTAATTTTGACGGGACTCAAAAATAGATAAAAATATATTATATTATAGATACGCTTTTTTCGAGTACAGATTGATTACAGCTGATAACAAAAAAATTTTTGTTTTTAAAGTCAATTTACGGACGATAATTTCACGTGATAACCTTGAATACTGTCTCTCTTCTACTCAGACGCATCAGCCGATGGAGTGAAAGAGAGTCACAAGCCACACGGTTAGCCCGATCGTACCTCTCTATCGCACATTCCGCGCTCTCGCTTGCACACTCGGCTTAGGCGAAACGTGTTACGTTTTTCTAATAGTGAAAGATTTTTTTTAAATTGGTTTAGGTACAAAATTACAAATATTTCCTCTACATTATATTAGTAATAAATTCAATTATTTATTGTTTGTATAGTATTAGATTTTTTAAAGTAGGTGTGTCTTCCAGTTTAGCTCACTTAGTTGGTCCATTCCTAAAGGCTACAGCGCGATTTTAAAATATCTCAATACCTTACTGTAGTATAACCGGCTTTTAAAAAATAACATTTTGTTTTCCTTACAGCTCCAAAAATGACCGCGGATAAGTAACAAAACTCTTCTGTTAAATTAGCTCTATTATTTTAGCATAGATTATCTATAATAATTTTAAACTTTGTCCATCTATCCTGTCCATAATTTATTCCATAAGTATTTAATCCTGAGTCATAAATTGAGGCATAAGATTAATATAAGAGTAAAAAGTATTAGAAAGAGCAATAAATAAAAGTTTCGTAAAGGCTAATATTTTATAGCGGAGGACCCTGGAAGGAAAAAAATGGTTTAACAAAATTACCTTATTTTTCCTAGCCTTTACCCGTGACTCCGCCCACGTGGATGGTTATAGCGACAAAAAGTAGCCTATGTCATCTTGGGATCAAAGCTTATCCCATGTCAAGTTTCTGTTCAAATCGATTCAGTTCGTTGGCATTTATAATATTAATATCATATGTACAAAATTATTGTCTCGAATCATCTATTCCTTTTCGTAGGTGTAATTTTTTTATTGTAAACTAGCTGCGCCACGTGGTGTAACCTGCGGTTTACCGACAACAATTTTTTTCGGACCTATGTGTTATTCCAGGGCTCAATAATAATTTGCCCCTCTCCAGGCATCATAATCGGTCCTAGGTAGCAGCCTTGAGGGAGTCAGCTGCCCACTCATGGGCCAAATGCGGTGCACGCGGTGCCTTCGCACGCCTCCAATTAACCGAAGTAAAGTAGAAATAAATCCTCCAACGAAGAGATTCCATCAAAAAAGCGCTACGATTGTCCCAAACTCAACGAGCTACGAATTTCCCAACATGCTAAGAATATTCCAACAGCTACGAGCTACGAGCTACGAATGTCCCAACATGCTACGAATGTCCCAACATCTATAAGCTACGTATGTTACAAAATGTACGAGCTACAAAAGTCCCAAAAATTACGAGCTACGAATGTCTGGCATGTTCTCTTCTTATCATAGAGTAGAAAACACAGAATAATAATACTTTGGTAAACAACCTCAATAACATAATTCATGTTTACTCGATTTTCCAACCTTCTAAAAATATAAACCTTCAATATATTCTACTTAGTTATATTCATATAGGCAAATGAAACGACATATTTTTCATCAAGTTACGTTTTGTTTGATTTTACTAGTCCAAACATGTTAGCACAGTGGCCATTTTTCAATAACTATGTCGATCACTAATTTGTGGGCAGCTAGCTAATAATAACATCTCATTTGAACCAGTTTACATAGCTGCATCAGTACACTGAATGTTGTCCGAATCCCGTTTAATTGATGCTGTATGTGGCAACCCTACGATATGTTAATTCTAATTACTCGACCACGCAACCCTAGATTGCATTCAACACAGAGTGATTATGAATAGAACTAATTATGCTATTGTTTCTAGAAATACACAGATACAGATAAGTAGAAGTATTCTAAGTGTTCGTTTTGGCGATAAAATATTTGGAAAAGTAAAAATAGATAATAATAAAAAAATTCCAAATCCCACATTAGAAAATATCCATTTGAGAAAAAAAATACATCATATAATAATTAAAATACAATTAAATAACATAATCAATTAAAGAAAAAAAACCTTACCTTCTTACCCATCAGATATCAATTCAATTTTGGAAAAATAAGGAAATAAGATAAATTTCTTAGTATTGCAAGAGTTCATCTTCTGCTTAGCCTATTCAAGCTATGTTGTGGTCGGCTTCCAGTCTTACCAGATTCAACAGAGTACCTTATACACGGAGCGCCTATCAGACCACCACGACCCATGTCACTGGGTAATTATTCAGTCAACACAGTATTCTACTGGTACACGAATAAATTATATTTCTTTTTTTTATATATTTCTTTGGACAATCTCACACACGGTCATCTGATCCCAAACTAGGCAGAGCCTGTACTATGGTAACCAGACAACTGATAAACATACTTATATATTTACTTATATGTTATATATAAATGAATGTAAGTACAGAGGTTCGTGTGTTTTTTTTCGTTTTATTTCACCAATTTATTAATGTAGACCTTTTTTCAAGTCAAATTCACTTTCTTCTTCTGTGTCAAGACTATCTTCGATCATCTTTTTCTTCTTCTTCTTCCAGCCCTTATCCCATTCATATGGGGTCGGCGCAATGCGTATTTTCCTTCCATTCATCTCCATTCTATATGATAGTCATCGCGACATCCACTCCTTTCTTTTATCTTTTATCATCATGCTTTTATAAATAACTAGTTTTTGTTGGCGGCTCTGTCCACGTGGGCGTCGCTTATCCCGAAAAAAAAGTAGCCTCCTCAAAGGCTTTCTTTATAAATTCGCTATCTAAGTGACATAAATTTTCAAATCTTGTTCCTGAGATTAGCTCCTTCAACCAAACAAGCATACTCATCAATATGTATATATAGTATTATAAATATAATACAGTTATGTAGGTACCTATGATAAATAATTTATAAAAAAACCGATACCAAAATATTTGTTAAAAACATTTCTATTTTCCGTTCCATTCTATCGTTAATAATTATTATTGAACAACCCACTCAATACTCTATTTCGGGAATCTATGCATTTACCAAATTCACATATTTGTAATAATTCTTTAACCTTTCAAATAATAATTTCAGTTTTCCTGTTTAGGTAGGTATGTGTTATGGTTTGTTGCAATATTCGTTTCTGAATAACAAATAGAAAGCACCCGTCTCTCTTGCTATTTTGTTCTTTGAAAATAATGTGTCCAAGCTACGTATAACATAAAAAAATCGGGCGTGTTATCGACTCCTCCAAAAGGATTCACCGATTTCTTTGTGTATATTTGGTAAGTCTGAGAATAGATCGAAGGCTTTTTTATTTAACTATAGTTGATACGGATGGCCCTTCTCTACTTTTCTCTTCTCTTCTTCTTCTGACTGCAGTTTTTTTTTAATATTGCATAACAACGTTTGACGGGTCGACTAGTTTTATTCCGTAAAAAAATATGTTTGTGGAAACTTTCAATACTCCGTTTAATCTGTGTACGATATTAATTTTAGTAAAAGCTTAATAAACTTATCAATTTATCTTTGTTAAATTTGAATCAACAACAACAATGATGTACTTATATAATAGAT
Organism: Plusia festucae; assembly: GCA_950381575.1. Taxonomy (NCBI): domain Eukaryota; kingdom Metazoa; phylum Arthropoda; class Insecta; order Lepidoptera; family Noctuidae; genus Plusia; species Plusia festucae. Next base: position 3,663,923 of record OX494456.1, on the reverse strand, counting down.
AATTCCTACAAACTATTATTAATGTTTGGCAAAAACGCTATGCATAAATTTAATAAATAAGTTAAAAAAAAATTGTAGTACTTGCCTATTTTTTGTATTTCGTTGTAAAACTCACATTTGAATGCTTTTAATTTCTCAGATACGGTTCATACTCAAAAGTTCATAAATACACAATTCATACATTTAAGCCATTACACGAAAAAAAAATAGTCGAGCCATCAATCAAATTTAGGATAAAAACTAATTAGCCACCAACGAGATGCATTTTCAATTAAAAATCCATCACTCTCATCCTGCAAAATTAATTGGGACTAAGAATGGCTAATGCCAAAAGTATTTAACAGGTGTATATTAATTAGAGTGGGTTTCAAGGGACTGCGCTGTTCAGATTACCGCCCACGTAAGCTAGGCAGATTATTTTTGAAAGGCCCAGTCGTTAGGAAATTTATATTTTCGGTGAAGTGTGGATTCTATTCCAGATTTTGTTTAGGTTTTCTTGCAGATTTTTGCTCGATGATTGCTAAGATTTTTTTTCGTCAATTGCTTCTAATGATTCTTCTTTATCTTTTTACCTCTCTCTCTTCTAATAAGAGATTAGTGATGTAACGTTCATGAATGGCCAAATATTGACCCTGTTTACATAAGATCTAAGTTTTTCGTTATTTATAATTTATTTAATATTCTTTTTATTATTTTATTTTATTAATATAATATTTCTTTTTATTCATTGTTATAGAAAGTCCTTAATACGATAATTGCTTGGTACGTAAATGATAAATTACACCACCACTCTCTGGCAGACACCAGTGTTTTTCAAATCAATACTTAATTAAAAATAGCTTTATCAACCCCATGGCATCTTGATTTGAATACCATTGGAAATATTAATTACGGGGCTTGTGTCTTGCGGCTACCTCGGAAGACTCAAAGCTGACGTTTGACCTTTAACAGGTAGTTAAGACCTTTGAGAACACCGATGCAAATCGGATTACAAGACCGAATTCTGTTTGCTACCGTTAACTTGACCGTTCAGGTTCTAATAGGTTTCCCATTTCAAATTTATCTTTGAAACTATCAACTCAATCTTCGGAACTAATTTAAGAGTTCTTCAAGGTTTTATTCTTGGACCCATACTTTTACGGCCTATTTACAAAATGCGGTTTATCTAAAACCTAGGTTTAAACCGAAGTCATATCGTAGTTTATAGAGGTTTAAACTAAAGTTTTTGGCTTAACTTCTTTTATATATGGCTATTCTTGTTTAAATATGCGACCAATTCTGCAAATGTATTTTTTTCGCACTTCACAAGTATTTTTTGTTAACTAAACCTCATGCTAAGCTAAATTGCTTGTGTTGCAAATGAGTTACGTCGGTAGTGTAATGGGTGGGATTCGAACCAATTACGCTACCACTGCTACAAAAAACTTTAGTTTAAAATAGACAATTGTGAAGTGTAAAGCTACCCCTTTACTTATTACAATTAATTACTAGCCTAGTGTAGTGATTAAGTTGCTAAGCACTCTAAGTCGTTTTACTTTTCAACACATATCGCACCCTCAGTGGAAAAACGCCATAAGCCAGAAATGTTAATTTTTCAGTACGGCCAAAAAACTGGTTTTATGGAAATATTTACTTTGTCTTAGGTCGTAGAGGAAAGATTCTTATATCAAATAAAAGGGAAAAAAATATAACACTGCGTGGAGTGTTTAAATTAGTGGTAAGGTATCCAGTTTATTAGTAATCATAGAAATAAATGATTATGCTATTTTTCGTTATTTAAAAAAATATGGTATTTTAAGTATCAATACTTAAGCCAAACTTTCCCGTGAAATTAAATATATTTTAAAAAGTATGTACACTTAAAGGACTTATGAACTTGTAACACTGTCAATTATTGCTAGTATAAGTAGGATTACTGCGTTTTTTCTTTTATTAAATTTGTTGTTTATATTAAGTATCCAACACTTACCCCTTTTTTCAATTTAATGGCTCGTTGAGAGACCTTAAGTAAACAAGAATAATGATTTATTCCATTATCTGTTATAAAATTTTTACATGCATATTGCCAGATATTACCCAAGGCTAAATATTTACGACTAAAGGAAAAAAGAAGAAATCATATTGTGTATCAAATAATTTTTATTATATCCAAAATAATTTGCATAGCTTTGGATACAATTAAAGTTTGTAACATAAATAACAGTATTTAACAATAACTGCCAAGATATTATGTATTTTCTGTGAAGATTACCGTTACTTATATTTTTTGGATGAATTTCTAAATACTCAGCTTTAACTGGTAAAAAATATTAAAATTACAAAATGAGCAATTTTCGCAACTCCGTTTATAACAAAATCTCTCTGTCTTTTGTTAATTTGTAATATTTCTTTGACAGAAATAATAAATTGTATCTTTTTATACCAGTGCCACGATGTTTGTCCGGGATTAACTCCGAAACTAGTAGTAACTAACTAGTGTGCAGTTTGATCCAACTTGAAAGATAGGATAGCTTGCATCTCAATTATATTAAAAAAAACTAGACCGCGGGCGGAGCTGCGGGAAACAGCTAGTACTTTAATAAACAACTTATACTCTCTAAGTGGTGGTCTGCCATTTTTAATGCTTAATCAAGGTGTATCTTTTCATTATCTGTATTCGTGATATCTTAAGGGGTTTTTATTAAATATAGACGGTTTTACAGAAGAGTTTACAAGCACAACCCCATTCCGATTTAAGTTGACTTAAAGACTCCAAATGTTTCAAATACCTAGCTAATCCATTGCACACTGCACCGTGATTTTGGTGTATTTATATGACTAAAATAAGGCTTGCTATTTAATTTTTAATATATTTTTTAATACGGGCCATAAATAAAAATTAACCCTCCAATCAACTTATAGGGAAGCTGTAAAAGAATAAAGTCTGCCTAATCACAAATTTCATTTTTTCCATATCTTTCTTTCGCTGTTTGTGACGAGTGTCTAATGGCAAACTGAAAAACTATGAGACCAATAAATACCCGGCTTGCAGCGCCGGCGCCAGCTTTTGCTCGAGGCAGATTGTTTTGCGCTCTTTACGGAATTAAGTATGTAGAGACGATTTACTAAAATTCACAGCTTCTTCTATCAATAAATGGAGCTAATATCTGTTTTTACTCAGCTTTGATTACACTGCCCCCGTGCCTATTAAACGGTACCTTCAAATTTATAGCAAGCTCCGTCGATGTCTGCTCCCAGTTTCATCGGTTTCAGGTGTATTCCGTATTTCTGACTGACCTCCGCTATCTATTTTACTGGGTAATTCTTTTGGTAGCACAGCTAATCTTAATAACAATGACCAAAGAAATTTTTTGACGGTCGGAGCCAACAGTTTTATATGCTATCGGAGGCGTTGGACAGTGAAATAATAAGAATTAGTTTGAGCCTGCCTGTCTTTTCGTCACTTAAATTTTGACCCGACACTGGATTCCAACCTGAATGACACTCTTGGTGGTCACACTCAGTTTCAACCACTAAATCAACAAGCGCACGAATATGGCGCATATTTCCCCTAACATTTTAGAAATTATTGTTGAAGTTAGTTTTTTATTTTACGCCTCGCAATGGGCCCAAGTAAATGCATTTTCTTTCTTTTTGTCTGAGAACCTACCCGTGTAGTTTCAAAGCCGCACAAGGTGAGGAATTAGGGGATTTTATACAGTGGATACCGGGACGGTTATGTTGTCACTCTGATGATAATCAATTTAAAAAAAGATCGAAGCCTATCCACAGGTTTTACAGGCAGATAGGGGCCGGTGGTGATACAGCACACAAAAGCCATGTGAGTTTGGCACTTTTCTACATATCATACGAGTATATAGCCTACTTATGAACTGCCCAGCATGTCCCACCGCCCACCGTCAGTATGACAGTCAGTTGACCCCCGTCCCGGTTGCATGATTCACCACCCCGCTGCCTTACATCCCCCGTCGCTTGCAGCTCATGCGTCTTCGTCGTCTTTCATGATCAATTTTGTTAACCGAAATGACATTAATGGTAACATTTTCCAGTTGTTTTGATTTAACAACAAAACTACTGAATCGATCGATTTTAAATTCATACATATGAAACCACTTCAATGACATACCAACATTGTAAAACACCAAAATTAATTGGTCCACAATTTTCGGAGATTTACAGAGAGGTAGATAGCGAATATAAGAAGAACAGTCGACTCCAGTCGCAACGCCCCGCTGCTAGGAAGTCGCAATACCACTCAACTATGGCGTTGCGACGCCATACAACTACAGCGTGGTGACGCCACTCTAACGCAACGCCGAACTTCTTATGCGGCGCGACGCTGCTCAATTGTGCCGAACCGTTACGGGCGTCGAGACGCCTCACGCTTGAAACTCCACTCTAATGTCAACTATAGCGTCACGACGCCCGTTAGATATGGTGTCGTGATCGCCTCTTAGGTACAAAGTCGCGACGTTTTTTAAGTTAATATGAAGTAAACACTCATAACGCTGCTTTATTTTTATCAAAATAAATTTTTAGTGCAGTATGTGCATTTATAATATAATGTTACCTGATTAATAAAACAAAAAACGACGTATTCGTGCATACAAGACCAGTAATGTAAAAAAAAGAAACGGATTAGAATCATAATATTTGTTATTGTTTATTTCGATCATTAAAATTTAACGATAAACGTCATATAATGTAATACGTCATATTAGTCAACATTTTTTTTTGCGTTAAAACGTTTATTCTATTTATCCCTAAGAAAAAAGATAATGTATTCAAAATTAATAAAGCAATATTTCTTGCTTAATATTCGTCAAATTTATCAAGAAAAATATGAAAAAAAATCAGCATATGTAACTTTAAACGTACCTTTCAAATATGTGACGGGCCTGTTGGTCTAGTGGTTAGTGACCCTGACTGCTAAGCCGGAGGTCGTGGGTTCGATTCCCACCCAGGACAAATCTTTGTGTGATGAGCACGATCATTTGTTCTGTGTCTGGGTGTTATTTATCTATAATATGTATGTATTTAGAAATATATAAGTATGTTTATCAGTTGTCTGGTTACCATAGTACAGGCTCTGCCTAGTTTGGGATCAGATGACCGTGTGTGAGATTGTCCCAAGATATTTATTTATTATTTATTTAATCGACAATTCGACGTAAAACCACTTATGCTCTTTTTCCACTGGGGGTACGATATATAACTAAATGGATCTAATTTAACGGACTCATTCAATATCTCGATGACGCAAGAAAATATGAACTAGCCAATATTACTCGTGCGTAAAACATGGCGCTACAGGGCAGGGAAGTCGCTTGAAGTATTTTATGCCCGGGTTAATTCGTACCATCTGTTAAATCCGGTCGAAATGAAACCGCTACGACCAAATCAACTACGATATTTGAGCGTTTTTAATCGAAGCCCAAATATTTTGGTGTGGGTAAATGTGTGGGATGGTATCCGTTTTGTATACAGAAACTGTAATGTTTATTTATAGATTACTAGTTGTTGCCCGCGTTTGCACCTGCGTGGGTGGCGTTTATCTCGGCAATTAGTAGCCTGTCTTCTCTTTGTTCTTGGGATCCAAGTTTACCCCATTCCTGGTTTTGACAAAATCTTTTCAGGAGTATAGCCATAAAATCACAACAGACAGTCGGGTAAGAAAAATAAATATGTAAAATGCATTGTCAAAGAAACTTTAAAACCCGTTTCCCATTACACAATACCCTACTCATATGGATGAACACCTTCCTATGAAAGACTTTCCATTTTCAACTTCCATTTCAATTCCAGCCATGCACATCATTCCAGAGGAACACAAAGAGAAAATACTAATCGCTGCCGGTCACTGAATGAATGCAATCTCCACGAAAATGAATTTCATTTTTTATTGTTGCCGTTATAGAATTTCGCAAAACTCCATTCAAAGCGAGGACTTCAAATTGACGCCCGAAATTTACTTGAAATTTCGGGACGTAATTCGAAATACCAGGAATCCTTTTCTATTTTGGGCAGCTCGTAAATGTAATGGAAATATCGGAGAAATATAATATCAAACCTTTTTTTGACTACATATAAAAATGTTTTCTTATAGACCACTTAGTAACTTCGAAAAAAAAAAATCCTCTCGTCCAATCAAAATCTAAGGTTTTAATTACTTTATTGCTGAGGAATTCAACCGTGCCTTCGTTTTTTTATTGTTTTAAATCTTGGCGCAACGTTAAGAGGTTTATTTATAAAAAAATCTTGAGTAAGTACTTTTATATAAATGGCACGAAAATGCAAAAATCCTGCAAGTAAAAAGATTAGCTTCCGTAAGTCTAAGTGCGGTAAGGATTTAAAACTAATTGCTAGGAATTAACGCTCTTTGCGGTGTAGACAGGAAAACGGGCATTTTGTTAGTCTAAGAAAATCTTGTTGAGGAAAATAGATTCAAAATGTGTGGGATTTAATAAAATTCTATTACCTTTATAAATGCAATAAAAAAACAATATGAATACAATAAATGATGATTATGATTATGCTATTATTATGATAATTTGGTACGTTTATTACAATCAATTTATTTCCACAAATAAGCGAATAGACAGGTTTCCTTAACAGATAATTTGAGACGAATAATTTAGTCGGTTTTAAATAGCTGTTTCATTTTACTAGTAGGTATATATTTTTATGTGAAGGTCCTTACATACGTTACCGACTAATTAAAAAATAATAAGGGTATATAATCAAGGTACGGAATTCCTGAAACGGAAATTCCGTACCAGTAATTTTTTTTTCAAGTATATTTTGTTGTACGATTAATATTATATAGACTTTACTACTAAATATGTAGTAGATGAAAATTACCTTCCAATGAATCCATTTCTTTGGACACTGAAATCTATTTTTTTCCGTACTTTCTTTTATCAGTTGAATTATATATTTTCCCAAAATATCGTTTCCATAATAATTAACTGCCATCTTCAGATAACCTTGTAATTAAAGCCTTGAGGGGTAAAATTATCAATACAACTACGCAGAACCCAAATAAAATTACATAAGGATTCCTTCATAAATTATTCAATTATAAACTATCAATATGTAAATGCCGAAAAATTAGGAAAGTTTGAAATATGGTTCATGTATTTTGTATTTATTATAATTAGAGTAATAATGAAACAAAAATAACTAGCTAGTGTTGGTGGTGGCCTGGGGGATCAATGAACGGATTTTCGTGTATAAGGTTGTTGGCATTACAGGCTTATCAATGCGACTTCATTGACAATCGGTGAAAGAAAACAGCATAGCGATTCCGAAAATACATTAGACAAAGTCACAGCGAATTCGTCGGTGAAAACTAGATTTCGTATTCCGAAATTAAGGTTTATTTGATGTAACTAAAGCAAGACCCCTCTAAGCCCACCTCTAAACTTTTCATCTGAGATTTCTACATCATTTGAACTTGAGTGCGTCAAAACAAAGTTTCAGAATACGGTGATAAGTACAAGTGAGGTGAGCAGTGAAGTGAGTGTGAGTGGTGAGGTGAGTTTGGTCATTTTCGGAATCGCTGTGCTGTGAGGAAAACTGAAATCCAAAAATTGGAATCGCAAATCGCAAAACGCAATGAGTCAGCGTGGTGATCCACGCTGGCTCATTGCGTGGAGAGGAGAGGAGGTCTGAGCCCAGCTATTAGCCTCACTTTTTTAACTAACTTCAAAATTTAGAAGTTTTTTTTTTTTCTTGATAAAGATTACTAGCAATGTGGGTCGCACATTACTAGTCGTCCCCTCGTGCTAAGCTAAGATGCTTGTGTTACGAGTAGGTTCACGTCGGTAGTGTAATGGGTGGGATTCGAACCCGCAACCACATGATCGCAAGTTCGACGCCCTACCGCCGCTTCGCTTTAGTAGACTCCTCAATTCGACTGTTTTTTTTAAATATGTTATTTGTTACTTGATATCTCCAAAGGTGATAATAATGTACCGTTTCACCATATTTTCATCGAAACCTATTTAGTTGTTTGATATTAAAATAAAAATATCGGATATACTTTTAAAAAGAATTTCAAAAGCAAATTCCGTATTTTGAACTTCCTACGATTCAGGTTGTTTTTTGACAATTATGTGCAATGAAGTGGGAAGTTGTTATTTTAATATATTTTCTACGATTATTATGACATTGGTTATGTATCATCTAAATGACATAACAGTAAGATCATGTAAAAAACATCAAGCTTTTCTATTTATTCAGAAACCAGCAATATTTTATAACGATATAGTATTCAGGTAGGTCCTTATCTATACCAATTTCATAACGCAAAAAAAGTCTGCCCGTGACCATGACACCTGCAAAGGTGTTGAAACGTCGGGAACTAAAATCAAAATAAACCGCAATAGAATCCGTATAAAAAATAGTTTTCTTTCAATGCAATTTTTTTGTTTGAACACGTTTATCTCTGAAACGACTATTCCGATTTCATAAAATCTCTTGCGTTTAATAGTCCAGTGCCCGAGAAGGGTTGAGGCTATTAAAATTTTTCGTCACGTTTCTTGCCTTGGAAGAAAATCTGTGGATCGAAGCAGTTTTAATTATAAAACTGCAGAAATTAGCAAATAATTCATTTCAACCGATTGGTTTTGGATCAATCGCATCGTTTTTAATTAATTAATTTTGAGAAACGTTTATGGAGTACGAATGAACGAATGAATGAAACTTCGCAAATAAAGCTGAAATAACTTTTCCGTTTCAGTCGTATGAGTGTAAAGTTGTTTCTGAACATGAATTAATTTGAATTAAAATTCAACTCAGATCCAAAATTAAATCGGTTTCCATAATAAAGCGGTACGTTTAAATAAAACTCTAGGATTTCAGAATATGTTAATCGGTCAAAAGAATTATCTATCATAGTTAAAGTGTGGTTATACAGCATTAATTTAAAAAGAGTGCGTTTATTCAACGAGGTAATCAGGTGCATAAAACTGAACAACTTTCCCCAAGAAACATAGGTCGACATCTTAAAGTTTGAAAATCATCTTATCATACAAACATAAGTCACGTGACCTGTCACTTTTTACGAAAACTTAATTTACCATTTTAAGATTTCGACTACAAGGTACAAAATATGAATACCGACATAAAAATACTTAAAAAACGGTACTATAGATTTAAAACTAAGGTGAAAATAATTTATACCTGTTACCTTTTTTTTAATTAAGCGATTGAAAACTGTGGGCTTATATAATTTCACCGTCAAAAAAACCCTCCGGTCCCGTCTCGACCTTGGCCGGAGTCGTGGGCTCGCTCGCAATTCTCTAATATAATAATTATATATAATACTAGCTGTGCCCCGCGGATTCACCTGAGTAAGATAGATTTTCTAAAATAAAAGTCTGCCAGTCAAATTCCTTAAACATTTGTCTAGTCGTTTCTGTTCCTGTAAATTTTGCCTTGTTTTTATAACTTGTTCACTTGTATGATGGAGACGAATCCAATAAATCAAGGATCATGAAAATCGGTCCATCCGTTCTCGAGTTATAAGTGTTGTAACAAACACGACTTGGTTTTTTATAGTAGATAATGGTTTATTTTTTGAATCAGTACTCGTTATAGTCTAAAAAGTCTTCTTCTTCTTCTTCCTGCCCTTATCCCATTCATATGGTGTCGGCGCAATGCGTATTTTCCTTACATTCCTCTCTATTTCATACTCATTATCGCGGCATCCACTCCTTTCTTCCTCATATCATCTTTCACATAATCCATCATACTAATAACTTGTTTCGTTATGTGACTTTCATCCCTCCTCATAAGATATCCATTCCACTCGTCCTTATTATAGTTATAGTATAAGGCTGATGTGAAATTTGCCTGAACAAGATAGAACCTGTGCTTCAGGCGTAAAAGTGCTCAATTTATTATAATAATTTATGCTATAAATTAACAAACGTAAGTAAAACTTAAATGAGAAAATATACACATTCTGTGTTATTTAAAAAAAAATGTCTGCAAGTCACTTTAATTACTTAAAATCTATTATTTTTATTTACAAATTAAAAGCAGGTCTTCTATCTGTTCTTAAGACAAGACAAGACAAGACTTGTACTTGTACACCATCTTTGCGTTTCATCTTTTATGTGTCCTGTCGTAGGTCTGCTGGAAAAAGTTTCAAGACAAGCAGTACCTATGTACCTTTTTTTGTATTTCCTGTGTTTTGTGTACCCACAGCGAGCTAGAAAGTTATGCAGAGCATACAAACAAAACTGTCGATTACACATACATACAAACGTCATATTACCAAAACGCAAGTGTGTGTAGAAACGAGGTACGACGATAACACATACATATGAACGTAATATACTCTCGTTGTTTTTACTTCATTTGTTTGTTAGTGTGTCCTGTATAGCTATCTACTTTGCCGTGTGTACATAAATAATTGGTCTTTTCAAATTTGTCGCGCTATCTCGATAAAGTATGTTCAATATCCCACGCAAACAAGGAAAAGGAATTAAAATTGGCATGTGAGGTGGAAAATAACTTCTAAAGCCAGATATTTTAGGTATATTATCCCTTTAATCTTCACTTTGTAGTTGAAATTCTATCGCCAGTAAATGAAATAAGTTTAGAACTTGGTTAATCTCATTTAATTCTGTTACAGAGTTCCTGACGCGTCTTGGTTTTCAATTCTTTGAGGAATTATGAATTCTTTATTCGCTAAAATTAAATATTGTTTGTTTTGATAAAACTTTTGTAAATATTGCTTTTTCTTTATCTTTTCTACTTAACTTGTTTTTTATTTCGGAGGAGTTGGTAATTTAATATTTAGGATGTTTGGAATACCGATAAATATTTGTTGAGTAGATTGCGCGGAAAGGAGTTTTTTGGCTATGACTATGATTTACTTGTTATTGGATACTTAATCTTAACTTTATTAAAATTAACCCTCAAAAGACACTCATGTTTACTCAAATTTTAATTATATAAGTTTCTTTGATCAATTTAAGGTGTAAAGTAGACCTTTATGAAGAAATATTTTAGAGATGAATGGTCGTTTACTGAAACGTCAATCAATTTGAAGCCGCCGTTATAAGTCTCATGCTGTTTCTGTCACTGCATGTTGTATATTAGTACAGTCAACAGCAAAAGTAGATCTATAATCAAAATCAGAAATTGAATACTAGTAGGTAATGAACGGAGTTCGCGTCAGAATTACCGTGTGGCGTCGAAGTGATTTAAAAGTACCTATGTGATTATAACAAACATTTACTACTAGTACAGTAAATATATTCGTGATCAGTTTTGACTCCAAAATTTATAAACACAATTCATCTTCTACTTTTGCTGTTGACTGTACCAGATAGATATTTAAAAGCGTTATAAAGTTAATTAGCGGTTTAGTGTTCGGGGGTAACAATTTTATTCTACTGAGTGGTTTTTTTAATGTCACCTGAAGGGAAAGTACTCTTAATATTGAAAATAACAGGTTATACCCAAAGGAACATTCGTTTTTTTTTATATAACTAATGCGCATTTTTTTTTAAATACGCTTAGCCGACCTGGCAATCAAACAGGCCGAATAATTCAAGAAAAAGCACATCAGATCAAATTGTTTATGATTTAGGAAAACCAACTAGCTTACCAAAACCAATCTTGCGCATCAACAAACAGAATCCAAATTGGATAAGATATTTCAATTAGATGAAGGCACGAGAGATATTGATTAGATTTCTGAAGTTATTACATTATCGTAATACGTGAGTGAACATTTTTTTAAGGTATATTCAGCAAAAACATGAATAAAATCTGATTTACGGAAAAACTATAGCGGTGGCGGTATAGGACGGCGTCGTATATTGATTTTTGTATTTTTACTCAAGGTAAAAAAAGGCCTCGTCCAAAGACACTTACTAGGAGTAAATTAAATATTAATTTACTTATAATCTTTTTATAGATAGTTTTATTTATGAACGTGAAGGGTTAAGAGAGGCTTTATCTCTTTCAACTTACTATACATTTAAATAAAAAACCTGTTAAGCTTAAGTTATACGTTTAACAATACAGATTTTTTCTTTTTTCTTTAGAGCACCTAGTGACTCTCAAAACACATGAAAGATTAGGCGAACCTGGGTACTTGGGTAGTTAAACTATAATCTACGGTATGCCACGTCATGTTTTGTATGGAATTGGAGAATTACCCCCCTGGCCATCAAAGGCTAAGAATTCCCTATAGGTAAAGTCATGGTAGATGAATTTAAAATTGGCACGGCCTATTACTGCACAAAGAATCTTAAAATATAATAGTAATTAAAAAATGTCTCTAATTAATTTAAACAGAAAGGTAATCAAAGGTAGACGTGGGATCTTCTTTGATAAAATGTAACAAAATCTTAAGATTTTTTTGTAACTAATTTTAAAAGCTTTTTTATTATTAAAATCTTGATAAACATAAATTCAATTAGAACGTTTTGCATTTTATTATTTAAGTAAATAGGATTTAAAATTCCGTGTGATGTTATAGCATCACTTAAAGTCGTGAAAATGATGTTGATTTTTGAATATTTTTTTCTATTTTGTATTATTAATTTTGATATAACTCTAAGCATTCGAAATAATAAAATAAATTACATAATTTTTTCTGTAAAAATATGTTTCTACTCGTAAAACATTTTATTACGAAGCAAAGCTAGATCCATTGGAGTGCTTACTTGGTTTAATATGGAAAAAGTAAGTATCTGACTTCGTTGAAAGCTATTTATCATACTGAAGACTCGCTACAAATGACAAAACGTCACCAAAGACAACTTATTAAATTCGGAAACCTCAATCAAAGGTACAATTATGAACGCCTACAAATTCTTCCTGGCACGGAGAGTTGAGTACGTGACCGTGCTCCCCCTACGACTTTATAGCCATCCCTCTTACTCCTAAAGCACCGCAATCTATCCTTCTCCCTCTTAAAACACCCACTCATGGACCCTGTAGCTTCAGCCCCTGTTTTCAGCCCACATTTTAGTCTAACCTCGGACGGCCTGGCAAGCGCACGTCTCCTTCAAACAAATATAAAGAAAACGGACAATAATTTTGAAATCCGAATCCCGACTTCCATTTTCACGCGTGTCAGTCATGAACTTTTGACGTTAAAATAAATTGAATAACGACCATAAATATATTATTCTATAGAGTTACTAGATTTACAGTTTTTTGTCTGATTGACAATAATTGATTGACCGCGAGATTTTTTTTCGGTTGCGAGGGGAGTGTTGTGGTATCAGGTGGGCGAGTTACTGAAGACAACAGGTGAGTCAGTCCTAATAATTATTTAGTAATTAATTAAATACGATAATTTATGTACCTATTAACGTTTTATAACGTCCATTTGAACGATTGTATTTTTCGGCGTACCTGCAAAATTCAACCTGTGCCGCGTTGATCTAGGAGACAAAAAAAAATATTTTAAATAAATTTTGCAATTACAAAATATTTAAATCCCAAAAAAATACTCAAAACATTTTTCACCACTTGAAGAATTTTCTTCTTTAAGTTTTGATTTATTTGTTTCGTTTTGATTTATTTTTATCAAAAGACTTAGGTGCATTTTTCTGTTTATAGTTTTTGGTAGAGGATTACTTATCTTTCTAATCGAAAACCACCCGTACCCGTGAACATTGTTTCATAACTAAATATCGGTTTCGAATAATCGGGAAAATCCGTAGGTATTTTTTTTTAATCTTGAGATTTCTTTATATTTAAGTGTTATTCCAAATTATGTATTAAATAAGTTTAACTACAAATAATCTGCATAAACATAAGGACAAAAATGAATTTTAAATAAATGGTGAAACATTGTTCTAATAAATTATTTCTGAAATAGGTAAATAATTATTGTATTATTAATTTTATCTTCCATGCGATTTAAAATAAACTATTTTTATTTTAATAATTCATTTAAATCGGATGAAAATGAAATACAAATACAATTTGACTCCGCGTGCGTTAAAGCTAAATACATAAAATATTAAATAATATATTTTATTATATTATTATGTATTTATTTACGAAATAAGTATATTTTTTTAAATTATTATGTTATAGCATTGCTGAATTTATCTGATGCTTTTAGAGAGATCAATAAATTACTGGATTACCTACTTGTAATACATTATTATCATCATTAGCATCTCTACTGTGGTCAACAATTCACATTTTATATACGCGGTAAACCTCAATCATGTGTTTCAAAAATAAGGATTTCAATGAAATATGTTGATGAATTATAATTCCTTTCTGGTTGGATTGCCATGATCTCCTTTTAAAAAAAAAGCTTTTAATTTTTCCCAACTTTAGATACTGATATTTCTGTGATTATTCAGTTAGAATGAAATATACATTTTTGTATGGATTAGCCAATCGCTACTCAAGAGATAAGTGTTCATTTTAGCTAAGCCCTTAATACAAATTGTTTAGCGGTCTGTGTCTGACTTTCTGATGAAATAATAAAAAAGCGAAATCGAGAAATACAAAAATATAATTATTATGATCCGCTGTTCAAATCAGTAGCGTATCAACTTTTATTCAGATTATCTAATTGTGTCATTTGACAGAATTACTATTTATATATTAAAAATATTTAACTAATACCCAAATAAAATAAACTATACAAAAATAAGAAAACACTTAATAAAATTCGTCGTCATCTCTCTCAATAACAGAAACGTGCCAGAAGGCTGGCAGCATTGCCAGTATTGCATTATTATGGTTAATTTATTCAACAGTTTTTAACCCTCACACACACACCATCTTATTTTGAACTTGCCCATTTTGTAGTAGTTCGCAATCAGTTAGTTTCAGATAACATGACTGACTACATTTCTGATTCGCAAAAAAATAAAATACAATAGGAAAATGAAATGTTAACCTGTAAATGTCACACATTACTGAAGGTTACAGTCGCATTGTGGGACAATATGACCTCATACGAGGCTTGATGTTCAAACAATAGTGAATTGTTCATGTATCGGGAGCCTTTGTAAGCCTTGCATATTTGCTAGCTCGTATCGGACACATGGTTACTCATTTCTAGTCTAAAATACATGTTTTTGTATAAATATCTGGTGGAATTTGATAAGAATTGAATGTACTCTTGTAATGCATTGGGAAAGAGCAGTAGTTTATAAAATATTTTTCTGCTTTTGGGTTTTTATATCTGAAACTGAACTACAGCGACTGGCATAGCTTATTATTTCACTATAATAAACAAAAGAAACGAAACTTTTTTTAACTGACTTCAAAAAGGCTTCTCCATTTGACTTTTTTATGTTTGTAACGCGAAACCTCAATTGCGGATCTGTGTGTGAAAAAATATTGTCATCATCTCGGAAATGACTTGTGACCCAATGTTTTTCAAAATCGATTCAGAGGTTTGGTTTTGAAAATTAAGCGGAAAATATTACCAAATTACTTACTTTGTACTTTCGTGCATTGGAAGTCGGTTTTTGTACACTCATGTGTAATTAATTATTTTAGAGCTAGTAGTTTATCTAGATTAAGCGGCTCAGTAATCTCTCCAACGGGTTTCTTAATCACGAGCTAATGCTGCTGTCCTTGGTTTTTCCATATTTTTGCCATCGGGTTTTCTTCAACCAGATAATATAAGGAGTTATTTACTTAGTTATACTTATAACAGTTATGGAGGCCGAAACTGCCGAACTGTACCAGATGTGTTTAAGTACTTAGATAATGATTCAAATGTATCTTGCGTACTTCGCAAAATTACTTAATATAACTAACTTAATAGATATTTGCTTAGCCTTTTCCCAAGCTATATTGGGTCGGCTTCCAGCTTTTTGCTGAATACTGTATTATACATGGATAGTGGCTGGATACTGTATTATCCATTAAAATGGGTTGTGGAGATCAGATAGGCAGTCGCTCCATGTAAAATATAGTATTCAGCTAAATCCGGTAAGACTGGAAGCCGACCCCAACATAGTTTGAGAAAAGGCTAGGCAGAAGAAGACTGTATCTGCCTATCTGACCTCCAAAACTCATTTTACTTGGTAACACTGTATCCCATATTAAGACTGGTTATCAGAATTGTAATGACTTAAGGACTGCCAAAGATCGAAGTATGACAGTCAGGACCAACGGCTTAACGTGCTTTCCGAGGCACGGAATAAATCTCGGTATATTTACAAATGGTCACCCATCCACGGACTAACTTAATATAGTATATCTAGACGATTATTATTGCGCATTTGGGTACATTGTTGATAATTATTTAGTTCTGCTTTTCCTCTTGTTATTCTTACATTGATTTCTTTTATTTATTTATTTAATGAAACATGGAAGACTTACAGCTTTTCTTCACTGTTTGTCAATGATGCCTTAGAATAATTAAGAAAGTACATTTAACTATGAAAAAGTCACATTGGTTGCCTGAGTTCGAATATGCAACCTTGTGCATACGAATCCGGTCTAGGTATGAACCGCTAGGCCACCACAACATTGTAGTTTGTTATTGAATACAAAATAATTGGATGTGTTTTAATGTTAATATAACTATAATTAAACACATAATACTAATTATAATTAAAATAAAAATAAAACTATACTAAACCAAAACCTTATAATATAAATTAAACTATACTAAACTACCTATAATAAATAAACCTAAATAAAAAATAGAAAACTTACTAACAAGCATCAAAAAATTCATCATCATCGTTGCCAATGTCGGGAAACGTGCCCAGAAGGCTGGCAGCATTGCCACGTTGAATGGCAATACTAATTCTTTGTGCCAAGAAAATGCCAGCCTTCTGGTCACGTGTGGAGTCGACCAAACGTTTGGAAAGTTCCTAAAAAAGAGCTCGTGCACATGGTCCCCATGTCCCGAGAGTTTCAACCCCAAACGGCTCGAAAATATAATTACCTATTAGGTTATTATATTTCCGCCGTTTTAGGGTTTCCGCAGCTCCAGCAGCAGCGCCAGGAGAGGCCGCTGAACTTAGAACGTGGGATGGCGCAAGGGTGTCGACGCATGTTGCGTCCCACACCAAAGGCCGACCCAATTTCCAAGGCAACAATGCCGTCAGGTCTCTTACCATCGCTGCGTACCAAACCATTAGGTTCTAAAACATTAGGTTCTAATGTAATTTGTAAAATTACATTAAACATTTTGTTTGGAAACGTATTCTTTAAAACAATTTTACCAGACACAGCTATTTATTTGGTAAATAACACTAAAATACATTGAAATTAGACCAAAAAAGATAAATGTTTATACCTTGTTATGACTTATCACTGCTAGCTTCATTTATTAAGAGCAAATATGTCACTCGTGTCAGATATTAATAAAGAGTAGTTATTAGATTCCACTTTAGGCCTAATAAGTGTTTCGGTTTTACGTGTTGTTGTGGTGTCACACACCCGTTAACGATTTAATTACACATTAAATTAATGACCTTCGTCTCACATTAGAAAGGTAATGGTTTTGTTTAATGAAAGTGTGAAATTTATGAGCAATATTGAGACTTATGTTAAGAAAGTTTAGAAGCGGCGGTAGCCTAATGGCTAGAGCGTCGGACTTGCGATCATGTGGTTGCTGGGTCGAATCCCACCCATTACACTGCCGACGTGAACCCACTCGTAACACAAGCATCTTAGCTTAGCACGAGAGGTTAACGAGATTACTAGTACCTAATGTGCGACCCACATTGCTAATAACCTTTAAAAAAAAAGTAAAGGTTGATTTCACTAAAATCAGATAACTTTGAAACGTGATATAAAATAGGCGTTTGACGCATCTTTCTCTAAGATTTTTAGAAGTACGGTTACGATTTGAATTCATTTTATTTTTAAAGGTTACAAATCACTTGGACAGAAATAAACACACCAGCAAATGATAAAAAAAATCCTGTGTATCAAGAGCTTATAATGTTAACAATATTATGTCGAATATAAGGCTTTGAAAGGAAAGAAAGGAAGTTGTTTTTATTATTATTATATTATTATCTTTTATGCGTCTCATGTGACGCGAATAAATGCTTTTTTATTACTTCGTCTTTTCTTTTTTTGTTCTTCAAAATATGTCAACAATTCTAAATATATTCGAAGGAATATGTTTGATAAAATCAACCCTAAATGAATTTAGCATCTGCGTTATTTTGCTACGATATCGGATCAAACTACAATCAAATTCAAATGCTTTTGTAGAACATAGATTTTGGATTAAAAATATGATTCGGCGCTATGTTTTGCCGTTGAAGGCGTAGCCTCGAGTTTTAGAACGATAGTTCCACACATAATTATTTTACTTGTTTTCTTATAGTCACTTGATTTAGACTTTTACGTAGATATAGTGGCACAAAATTATCCCACCCGGGTAACGGCGTCCCTATTGTTGAATTTAGTGTTTCAACTTAATAGAATATTTGGGTTAAAATAATACCGCCTCCCAATCTTATAAGGAGTAAACTTAATCTCATTAAATCTTAATTTCGGAAATTAATAAAATAAATTATTTAAAGGTTTAACGGCTTACTCAGGCGCATTCTCGGGGTCGTCCGACTATTTTCAGACTCAATATTTTATTTATTTATTTTTAAAACATTTTATAGTTTGTTATCATACAATACAATATCCCACAAAACCAGTTCGGTGGTCAATAGGAGTCCTTAATCATGAGCTGACGCGGCGGCGGCGGTGTTGCGAGTTGAGAATGCGCGTGAGTAAGCCGTTGAATCTTTAAATAATTATGAATTCGTCTCACTGAAGTTATTATAAAAATATAATGAAATAAAGTCAGTTCAGATTTGGCCACTGTGTTAATAAGTTTTTAGCACTTTACATGAGCGATTCGATCAGCGTTGACTCTTATAAAAGTAACACTTTTATAACTACTTTCCCTTATATTAATTTAACATGTTTCAAATGATTTTAAACAGACAAGTCAACTTACTAACTAAATGTAATAATGACGGGAACTATGACATTCTACGATGTTCATTAGAAACTTCATGCAAGTACTTAATTACATGAATGTATGTTGAGAACACAGACAGTTGCAGAAGTTGCAGAGTTGTGTGTTTATATTCATTACAAACTTATATTGACATCACGTGTCTCTAGAAATGAGTTCCGAAGTGTTAGCAGTGTTAGAGTTGAACAGTGTAAAGTGAATAGCAAATGTTTATCTTTACATGCAGTCGAGCTTATAATACCAGTCTAGAAATGTCCTACTGCTGGGCACAGTCCACTTTTTATACAGGACTTGCTGTTTCCCGCAGCTCCGCCCGCGGTCTAAATTTTTTTTTATCTAATTGAGTATTTTCTTTACTATAAACCTCACGGAGCCCGAGACCTTTCCAACGAATGCAAAACCGTGGAAATCGGTTCGTGCTTTCTGGAGTTATAGCGTCAGGAAGGAAAACCCGACTTATTTTTATATAGTAGAAGATTATTTTTTATGGAGTGCGTATATTCAACGAGGTAATCAGGTGCATAAAACTGAACCACTTTCCCTAAGGAACATGAGTCGAAATCTTAAATTTGAAACTCAACGTTTCATACAAACATAAGTCACGTGACCTGTCACTTTGTATGAAAATTTAATTTTCATGTAAATTGAAGAAAAATAAAAAATATTAATAAATATTACAATTAGTTTAAAAATACCAACTACGGGTTCCTTAGTATTTTCTTGTTATTCATAAAACTAGTACAAGTAAATAACTCGCTTTATTTTTGCGCTCATTTTTCTTATTTTAGACATTTTTTATAGCACTGACATTTAAGTTCCGAGCTCCAACAACTATTATTGTGAACTAGGCCAAACCGTAACTTTCTAAACATATTTTTAGGTGCAAAATACAAGACGAACACCTATAAAAACTAAACTTGGTAAATTTTCTAGTTAAATAAAATGCAATGGAACGTAAACAATTTGGTTGTACCTACCAAATTGTTAAGCATGATAATAAATAAAATAAATAATAAATAAATGTGGACAACATCACATACATTGCTCCGAATCCAAAGTAAGTAGCTATTAAAGCACTTGTGTTATGGAATCAGAGACAACGAAGGTATCACAAACACCCAGACCCGAGACAATGTAGAAAAGTGTTTTTCTACATTGACCCGTCCGGGGATCGAACCCGGGACCTCAGAGCTGGCGACACCTTGAAAACCGGTGTATACGCCACTCGACCACGGAGGTCGTAAATAGTCGTTGATAAAGTGCATGAAGTATAAGAACCTCAACTTTTAATTTCCTTTCTTACTCTACTTTATTGTTTTGAAAAAAAAAACGTATCTAATATTTTTTATTAGATACCAACATTTTATTAAAATATTTACAATCTTAACATAAACTAAAAATTACGGTCTAAATATTTTTTGTATTTTTCATACCTAGTCCACAGCCTTTACTGGTGACAGATTTTTTTGTAGCAGAAAAATGGAACGCACTTATTAAATAACAAAAGTGCGACGCACACTCCCTGCAAAAAGTCGGTCATCAATCGTATCAGAATCCGAATCGGCCCTACAAAGATCTGAAGTGAACGGGCAACTTTACAAGGTTGGATTATTATTCAAATCTTAAAAATAAAAAGAAACAAATAAGTCTGAAAAATAATAAAAAAGAACATAAAAGATAAAGTTTAAATAAAGAATTAAAAACTTTTTAACGGATCGCACAGCACTTTGAGGCAAAAGCATTACTTCATACTTAAGTCTTTTGAAAAAGAAAACACAACTGACTCAAGTGAGGCCTAAGGAAGGCCATTCATTAACAATACTATTGTTCTGGCTTGATGGCGTAGTGAATGGGCGGCTTGACAAATTAAATCTGTCCTTTTTGCCTTTGTGTAGATTAAATGGAGATTTCTTATTTGCAATTTCGTATAAGATTGCTCCGTTTTGGTGATTGAATGTGACATCATAAACATTAATAGGTATGTTTTTTTTTATTTTGCCCGTGCCACATGGTTGCAGGTTCGAACCCAGGCAAGTACCAATGTGGCTTTTTCAAAGTCATAGTATGTACTTACTTTTCAAATTTATTCTAAGACATAATTAACAAACGGTGAAGGAAAACATCGCGAGGAAACCTGGATTCCAAAAATTGGAATCTGAAATCGCCAACCCGCAATGAGCTAGCGTGGTGATCAACGCTCATTCCTTCCCTATATGGAAAGAGGCCTGTGCCCAGCAGTGGGACGTTTGTAGGCCGGTATTCTTATCCTGACTAGTCAATAACAAATACTTAACTAGTGTATCCGCACGGCTTCGCATGAGCTACGTATCGAGCTATAGGTAGCACAGTAATAAATTCCTACAATACACAAAAACAATCACTCTACCTATTGCTCAAAACTGCATCAAAATCCTTTGCGCTCGTTCGTACGCTTAGATCTTATACAACATGTAACAAAACCCCTGTCCGATTCAATAAAGGCGTACTCGTGGTACAGTTCATGAACCGTCTCGCATAGGCGGCTTCTTTGACACAAAGCTGCAGGTAGTAAGTACGTGAACTTTGAGGAGCGGTCAGTGTTGCTGTTGCCTTGGATCAGTTTTCATTTTGATTTAATTATTTTTAATTAGGAAAAATAATAATCTCCAATCCATTTAATAGCTATATGTGTTCGCAGTACGATACCGAATAATAGTCTAAGGGATCGGACAGGGTTTTTGTTACATATTGTATAGTTTGTAAAATCTAAGCGTACGTTAGCATATTTAACCATTGGTTTAGTTAACTCGGGATCAAAAAACAAAATCAAAATCAAAATCATTTATTCAAACTAAGTTACTAAGTAGCACTTTTTGAACGTCATACATTTATATTGACAGCACCCTGCCCCCTAGACAAGGCACACCCCCACAAGCGCCAACGCCGACAGAAATCGCCCAAATGACATTAAATGTATGGAAATGACATTCCCCCTCAATAGGTCACACGACTTACCGAAGGGAAATGCCATGCGACCCACTTGCCGCCTCCATACATTCGAGCGACTCCATCAGCGACAACGATTGCAGGAATGTACCCGGTCCAAGGGGGCTGATTCGCCCACCCTTCACCCAAACTGGACCTAAGATGCGTAAATCTGAAGACATTTTATTTTTGGTACATCTAATAGATTTTATAATAAAATACGTTATAAATAGAGAGCTGAAAACTCGCCTCCCATTAGTTTAATTTATAGAGCCTCAAATAATTTTGTCCGAAGAAAATAAGCGTGAATTAGTATTTAATTATGCAAATTGCCCTTGAAATAAAATTGAGTGTTCTTTCAGTGATTTTCAAAAAGCTTTTTTAACTTATTTTTGGCAGCTGTCTCAGAAATGGATTATGCTGTGTCAGTCATATTTCGGGTACGTTATTAATAGTATTGTGTTTCCGTATTCATGTTATTAAATCGTCCCATAATTGAAACTGTAAGTTATTTACTATTAAAAAATTCAGACTTGATAAAAATAGATTATTGTTCTGGAAAATTATTTGTTGTTTACGAAGAGGGACTGCCTATCTGACCCATTTTGCTGGGTAAAACTGTATCCCATAGTAAAACTGGTTGTCAGAATTGTAATGACTTTACATTTTTCTACCATCAATTTAAAAAAAGATTCAACTCATATCGATTTTAATCTTTAACTTATTCTTTACTTATAACTAGATTATCAAGATGTACCACAAAGTAGTTTCAACGAAATAGATTTTCATATTCTATATACAATATAAACTGAGTTACTCGAGCGAAAAGATATTTGTAGCAAAACATGTCTAATAAGACAGGAAAGGAAACATACACAGGATGTTACGAAAATGTGTCATATTTAAAAAATGTCTTGGGAAAATTCAATTGCCATTGATCGACACGCTAAAAAGAAGAATAAACAACTTTCTCCAAAGAATATTGTGTCTATACTAATATTATAAAGCTGAAGAGTTTGTTTGTTTTTTTGGTTGAACGCGCTAATCTGGAAAACTACTGGTTCGAATTGAATAAATATTTTTTAGTCCAAATTTACCGAAGAAGATAACACCTATCAAGCATAGCGACTAATAAAAGTGGAGAATTAATGAGAAATGTAAAAAAAAATATCGAGGGGTGCAACTGGTATACAGGATTAATTTAAAAGGAGTGCGTATATTTTACGAGGGAGTCAGGTGGATAAAACTGTACAACTTCCCCCATGGTAAGGCCTATTTCCTACTGAGTATAGACTATCATTTCCTTTTTGTTTATTGAATGAGCAGAAACAGTATTTCAAATATTACGACCACGTATTTCCGCTACATCCTGTATAAGATATCTAGAACAAGACTTCAACTTACAAGTCATAAAGGGAGGTTGTAAACATGGTTTATTACTAACAGACTGCTTTATTCACAAAGATAAAGTTTAGTACAACTAGTGTTGACGTATAAGCTGAATATGAGTTTAAAGTTAACTTAGGCCAAGTTTTCTGATTCCGAGTTAACTCAACCAATGGTTAAATATGCTAACTAATGGTTTCAATGTTCGGTAGAACGCGTTTATTCATAAATTTTCATTTTAGTAAATGGTTAAATAATTAACTTGCCAACTTATTCTATACTAACAATGAAATACTATGGTGATGTTTACTACGACTCAATAAACTTGACCGGCTTCTGGATAACTGCATTTGGTATAAAATTAAATATTGAGCTAAAATTATTTTGATAACTGACTCCATACTAGATATAATCTTTAGTCTTTTTCTATATAATACTAGCTGTTTCCCGCAGCTCCGCCCGCGGTCTCAATTTTTATTTACATAATTGAGATGTAAGCTATCTTTTAAGTTGGATCAAACTGCACACGGTGTGCAAATTTGATTAAAATCCGCTTAGTAGTTTCGGAGTTCATCCCGGACAAACAGCGTGACACTGGAATGATATATAATAGATATATACCTATTTGGTAAAACCCCGTATATTGGTAGACATTTAAAAAAAATGTAAAAGTTACAAAATAAAATCAACTTGTATATAACATGAAAAAGAGGCTTGTCTGTGGGATAGTTACAGTCTATTATAATTCTCATTATATTAATACGAAGCCATACAAAGTAAAATTAGGTTAACCGCACCATTGTGTAAGCTAGTGATAATTGAAACTAAATTATAATCTCGATACACAGGCTAATCGACACTCAATTCATTGGGGAACAAAGACTATAATCGCGTGCCACGGATTTAAATTAGATTAATACGTAGTCAGCAGATACCGTGAGGATTGACGTCATAGGATCAATGGAGGTAAAAGCAAGGAGGCTTGACAATATTGTATTAATTCTTTTTGTATAGACTATAATAGATTACGTCACAGTAGCCTTAATGAGGTGCTTGTCTTAGAAAGGACGCCATCTTGGAAATCTTGATAATTTGTGACCTCAATTCGATGTTCATGTTGTTTTTTTTTCTGCTCGTAAATCTTTGATTTATCAGTTATAAAAAAAAGAAAAATATAGTATGTACGTTTTTATCGATGAAGGGCGAAATCTACTTTGGGGGGTACTGATGACATATTGGATAATCCTTCACGAGTCACCATTCTCCATATATAAAATTACTAGCATAAATAGATCGGGGAAATAGTTATGACAGCCAATCAATAATACCCCGGGACAACTCATACACGACCGTCTAATCCCAAACTAGGTAGAGCCTGTATTATGGCAATCAAATAATTTATGAATACCAATACGTAAATATTCCTAAATACAGTACGTATGATAGAGATTTTTTCTTTTTAGAAATATAGCCTACTTGCTTTTACTCGCGGCTCTGCACGCGTGGGCGTCGGCTATCGCGGTAAATTATAGCCTATAGCCTTCTTCAATAAGTGGGCTATCTAACAGTGAAACAATTTTTCAAATTTGAGTCGGAGAGCAGTTTCTGAGATTAGTGCGTTCAAACAAACACTCTTCAGCTTTATAATATTACGAATTATGTAGAAATCTAATGGTGAAAGAATTTTTGATATCGGTCCACTAGTTTTTGAGTTTATTCGTACAAACATACAAATCTTATTTTTGCATCTGTATAACTTTTATTTAAGTGTTTACCTGTGCGAGTTTGTAAATAAAAAATATTTTTCTCATTCAAGTTATTCCTGTTTTATTATTGTCGATAAATTTCACCTAGTAAATGATCTATTTCATCATGTCTTGAATTTATGATACTTCATCATCAATTAATTCATAAGCAAGTAAAAAAACTGGAATGTAATGAATCATCCTAGATTTCGTATGAAGTAGTAAGAAACGAAAACTAATTAAAAAAATGTTTTAGTAGTGAAGAAATCTTAATTAAATTTCAGACAATGTTATTAAAATGAACAAGAACTTTTCAAAACGAAATTAATATTAAAATTCCAAACACGTTTAATGAATACTAAGTTGTTGTTGACTCATTATAATAATGATAAATTTTTCGTGAGCCAAGTGAATGCATACAATATTTTAAAGATTTTTACAGTGGGATTCGAACTGGATGCCGACTGTGAAGTGGCACTATCTTGCAATACCTTGCCATCAAGGTATTGCGCAGTGTGTAACGCCTCGCCCCGCATCCCTGCCGTGTATATAAATATATATATCTTCATCTTATCGTGTCGATGGCAAACATATTGTGTCAGCCCAGAATTTTGCTACTATATATGTATATCTATAATATATAATTCCAGTGTCACGATGTTTGTCCGGGATGAACTCCGAAACTACTGAACCGATTTTAATCAAATTTGCACACCGTGTGCAGTTTGATCCAACTTGAAAGAGGTATAGCTTACAACACAAATATAAAAAAAATTAAGACCGCGGGCGGAGCAGCGGGAAACGGCTAGTATATTATATATTGTATAATAAATTTAGTCTGTACAAGTAGATGAATCCCTCTGCCAAAACACCGTCATAGTCCGGTGAAGCAGTCAAAGCCTGTGCTCAGGCTAACTGCGGTAGACCTCATAAAAAAAAGCCGAAACCCTCATTAACACATAAGCAGAATGGAGATACAATGAAGAAAGGAACCTGGTAAAGTTTTACAGATAACGATCGCATCAGGATACGCATATTTAATTTCTTCATTAAGACCAAATGAGTATTACATAGGGTGAGCGCTAATGATATATTCAATAAGGAAGGCGAGGTGAGATCCTAACGACAGTATCGGATTTTCCGATAATGTCGTTAGGTATAGTTATATAATTATACTTAAAGGAAAAGGTACTAGATTACCGAATCACAGGTAAAGGTATCAGTGAATGGTTTTTACTCTTCTTCTGTTAAAAGTGCTTCTCCAGTACTGAAGGTTGGCCGTCAGCTCAGAAGGCTTCGTCCTTTTTTTTTTTGACGCTGGAAAAAAGTGCATTATGCATACACGGCATACTCCCCCATATGGGGGAATGGGGAGGTTATGTGGGACTCCACGGGCTGACCCGGTATACCCAATAAAACAACCCAGCGGCATTCCCGCATCGTCTGAGTGGAGGGTCTTCGTCCTGCACCAGGTGTCAAATGTCTTCTACACTGGCGATTTCCGTCCATTCGCGGATGTAGATCAATCAGGAATTCTTTCTTCCTGAAACGCTTTATCCATCAATATCAACTTAAGGACTTGATGTCGGTCGTGTCGTAAGACGTGGTCTATAAATGCAACTTTTCTTTTCTTGGTAATCTGCAACAATTTTGCTGTCTTTTCCGACGCATTTGAGAACTCTCACATTGGAGTGTTTACTTTTAAAGATAAAATTTCGATTGAATAGGATATCTGTAGATAAGTTATATGATTCAAGTACAGGAGTAAAATAAGTATCCTTGCTTGATGATAATCAAGCTTACTACATAATGATTATGATTAAAATCGCTCATCAGCTTATGAAGGATAAAATACCAGGCAATGTTTTTAAGAATCTGGGCTGTTTAGCTCCTGCAGATGAAATTATAAAGGTTCCATAACATGATACAGTTCTTCTTCTCATTTGACATTTGTTACCCTAAATACCTATAACGTACCACATTTAACTTTATCAGAAAACCTATCGAAGCTCACGACCGAAACCGCAAACAAAAGTTAAAAGCTGATAAATTTTTATGCGTCCTTCTATAGAATGATATAAAAATGTGATCCAAAAGGATTTTATACCGCCAAACTTGAATATCCAGCGCTTAGGACGGGTTCGATTGAATTGGAATTTATCGTGGACATAAGTTTGGGAATATTATGAAGGAAAATTTTTAGGTTGGAAAAATATCGTACAAGCGCCCCACATGGGTTAAAACTCATTTCCTGAGTGCGAGTGGGTGAGGGTTTGATCGTTTACTACCTGGCTGGACTAAGGTAGGACCTTCAATAATTTAAAAACTTAGCCAATGCACCTACATTTTACGGTATCTATTAAACGTGAAGAGTATTTATTAGGGTTCCTTTAACAGTTTTATGCAACTGTTTGTCACAGTTTTTCTCCAATCGAATTTCGTTCAACAAGGACATAGGGCTGGTTTCCCATTTTCAATTCAGTGATAGGTAGATAAATGTCACAAGATTGGTTGATCAGAGTTTGCGTCATTCTCAAGTGACAATTCTCAGATCAGGAAGCGGCGAGTCTTTTGATGTGCCAAATTTGCTGATTCACAGTCCTGTGTCAATTCCATCCATGTCTTTTTGTTATTAACTAATAAACCTGTCTTATTTGAAACCATTTCTCTGCTAACCCCTGCACAAGTGGCATTTCTTCAAGCGTAAACTATAATAAAAATTGCTAAAATGTAAGGAAATGATATTTCCTTTCGGTCACATGACAGACTGGTCACCTCCATAAATTTTAGTGATTCTATCAACATCAACGCTTGTATAAATGCTACATTTTTAGGGGGAGCTGAGCGAAAATCACTTTTGCTTCATTTTAGTTCTTCTAGACCACATACATAAGCTGGGCTGCTTATTCTAGTATTTAATGTTTTCACAACCCTAATGGACTACCCAACACTCATTAGGTAATCAATGTTTAACAACCTTCTCATTACGAAAAGAGGATTATGTTTATGAGTTATTAAAGTAACAACTACAACTAAGGTAAAGTTTGTATAACACTATAATTCCTTACATAATACATCCTGTCACAAAGTTCAGATAATCCTTTATCGCCTTCCCACTTAGTTCACGTAGTTAAAATAAACATCAGCTTACATAAAGAGCCAACTCAGCAAACGTTAGCTACCATTTAAATGGATTATACCACATAGCAGAGATGTACAGAAGGTCCAAACTCCAAACTAAATATTTCATCTTTTGTCTTTGAAAATGTAGAGTGTAAGCAGTTACTTTGTACATCTCTATCGTTTTTGTATCTTATTACACGTGTACAAAAATGTTTTTATGAATAAATAATGCCTGCCATGTTAAATGAAGAGTGTAAATAGCAGTTACATCGCTTAATTTGTAATATTATTCAGTTGAATAAAGGAAAACTTGTAATTAAAGAAACTCTTTTCATTACTTGGACCACAGTTTTTGTCGTCAGCGATGCGGATGATTTTTTTGACGCCATGTTAAGGTTTTTTTTTATAACACTCCTTTTTTATTGTGTCTTATATACTTAGTTAGCTTTGTTACACGATATGAAAATTGTGCGAAGCCATTTCCCACAATTTTCATATCTTGTCACAAAGCTTAAAAAATACATCCATTTTCATTAATTTCTAACAGAATTTTGTTTCATTTAAGAAGTCATGTTAATAATGTTAGGTTTCTTTAAATATTATTATGTGTAGGGTGGTGATCGATGCGGAATTAGCCTTCTGTACTCATCATACATTGTGGTCATACTTAGTGCAGTCTTTGTAATAATGGTTGAAAACACACGGATATATAGTTTGTGTCTGCTTCTTAAGATATGTTGATTACTACGAAAACTCACCAAATCGGAAACCTATCCATCAACCACCCCATCTAATAAAAATGTTGTTTATAGTGGAATAAAAATTACAAAACATTTCAAACTTTGGTGAAACCTACAAAAAACGTTACGAAAGACACTCAACTCGAAGTTTATTAAATTTTGTGAATATTTAAGTTTACAAAACTTGGCAAAAGTTTTCTTTAAGTAACCCAATCAAATTTCTTTGCATGTTTACGAAAGTGTTGAGTAATTTGCAGTCGTATGGCCTCCATAACCTTCGAATTCAAGTAGTTGCTATGGTCGTAACGGGGTAAAAGTTTATTGAAAAAAAAAACTTTATTGGTGAAAACCAGTTTTTAATGAAAAAAAATTTCATTGGATCCTCCTTTTAGGCAGATAGTGCCTGTGTTAGGAGAATCCACTCTTCCATAGCAAGTCATGTTATAGAAAGAACAAATAATAATTTTAAGCTATGTCAACATAAATAATTACTATCAGCTTGAATCGAATGTGTATGAGTAGGGTAAGTGTGAGTATATGTGAGTAATAGTGTTGCCAGTGGGTGTGGCAGAGATAACATGAGTGGGTGTGTATGTGTCAAGGTTACAGAAATATTCCTATATCATCTTAGGTCAGGTTTTCGTCACGAGACAATATGTTTACGACACGAGATATGACTGTCGAGGGATCGATGGTCGTTAGAGAAGCCGAGTCCTAGAAGAAAAGTCATATTCCTACATGTGGTAACGATGATAGAAATCGCTTACAGCTTACTGGGGCCTTATCTACGGTTTTTAAATTCTGCATCCTCCTTCATAATATATGTTTTGTCTTCTTACACCATTTGTTCAGTTCTTCTAGCAGCCGCATATAACTATCTACTATATAAAAATAAGTCGGGTTTTCCTTCCTGACGCTATAACTCCAGAACGCACGAACCGATTTCCACGGTTTTGCATTCGTTGGAAAGGTCTCGGGCTCCGTGAGGTTTATAGTAAAGAAAATTCAGGAAAAAATTCTATATAGGCTATATTATTATTTTACAAAAAAAATATGTACCACGGGCGGATTCGCGGAAACAGCTTTAATGAATAAACTAAAAAATTACTGTGCCGATTTTAAAAAATTCTTTCACTATTGGAAAGCTACATTCACTCTGAGTAACAAAGACTATATGTTTTACTAAAAAAATAGAGACCGCGGGCGGAGTCGCGGGGAACAGCTAGTATTTCTATATATATTTCACCTCGTTTGGTTGGAACTCACAGTTTCCATCTACACATAAAGAACGCCCGGAGTTATTTATTATACGGACTTTGTAACGACCAAACGGGATTCAAGGGATTTAAAATTTTCCTCCATTTTAAATCAGACTGTTTTGATAGAAAATCTATTACAGGAACAAAGAACTATGTTTTGCAAGATATTTTTAGACTGTATTTAAATAGACAGATTAAACCAATAAGGAGGAGCTAGAAATAGATATTGAAAAGGTCATTGACCAATAGTGGGCAACCAAAGACTGGAAATGAAAAATACTTCGCATGATCTTTTTTTAGTTTATTAGATAGATAATATTTCTGTCATTAAAACATACAATCTTTACTAATATTATAAAGATGAAGAGTTTGATTGATTGATCTATCTCAGAAAATACTGGTCCGATTTGAATTCTTTCAGTGTGCCTACTCTTCGAAGAAGGCTATAGGCTGCTTTTTGCCGCGATAACCGATTCAAACGGGGAGAGCCGCGTGCAAAATCTAGTTCAATATAAAAAAGACATCTACACAGCAACCAACATAAGGTCGCCTACTTACTACTTCTCTTTACTCATTAGCGTGTATTTTTGTGTCCTTTTTTGTGCCTCCGGCTTAACACTCAGGGTCACCAACCACTCTAGTGGTTGTGTGTAATGGTCTACCATAAGGCCAGTTCTAAGTATTATTTGAAACTTATAGTGTTCATCAACTTTTTCGCAGACTTGTACATCGGTTCTAGTAAATAAAAAGATCTAAAATACATTGATACATTGGGAACGTCTTTCATCGAAAACCAATAATAATATGTCTCATAATCCTTGCCAAGGGTATCGTTCCATCAAATATCAAGAAGGTTTTATTATCTAATAATCAATGAGGCGAATTGCATTTATGAGTAGAAAACCTTTTAATACATATACAATTTCTATTTTAGCCTGCTCGCCCACGTTCGACTTTTTCAAGGACCTATAATCGGGCCTATTCGAATTCTGATATGATTATAGGTAAACTGTTACACGTGTAAGTTGCACTATTGCAATTAGTATGTATTATTTTTCTCCTACAAAAACCGATTTTCGGACGTGGACGCCATATCTATCTATTATATTATAATTCCAGTGTCACGATGTTTGTCCAGGATGAACTCCGAAACTACAGAACCGATTTTAATCAAATTTGCGCACCGTGTGCAGTTTGATCCAACTTGAATGATAGGATTGCTTACATCACATATATAAAATTAGCTAGTTATCTATGTATAAAAAAATTAACGCGTGAATCGCTGGACCAATTTCGCTAATTCTTTTTTGTCGAGTTTCTTATTATCAGGAAAAGGCCATGTTCTTACAACTAAATAGCTACAAATTAAAAATTACAAATTACAATCTAGTAATATAAGTATATCACTAAACTTGGACCGTTTTATAACTATATTCCTAGTGAGATAGTAAAGAATCGCTTTCGTATAACCATGTTACGGTATATAATTATATCCCTAGGGATATAACTATATAACGGCTTTATCTATCTTACTGCGACATATATAAATGGTAGTAATAACATCCACTACACCCACGGATACGCTACGCATAAAATACATCAAACGATAGCAAACGGACACGTGTAATACGTGGCCGTAGAGTTCGTAGCTTCGTGCAATACGTGCCATCCGTCAAACCCTAGCCAGATTGATTACCAGTTTCATATTTTTTTTTACAATGATCGCATTTTTTTTATTAGTCAAATAATTTACATGTTTAAACGGTAACAAAAAGGAATTATAGATTGCTCAAAAAAACGAGCTACAACCAGTATTCTCCAAGGATTTAATAAAAGTAATGTAAAATCTTTGTACCAATGACAGATATTGACCCAAGGAACAATACATAAGAAATCTATTTTCATCACAAACACAAAAGGATCTTTAGGGGTGAAATATAAATAAAAATGTGCTCCGAAATATTTATGACAACATTCATTTTACTTTGAGATAGACGGTTTTTCTTTTTCATCTGATTTCACAACAAATGGCGTCATTTTATTTAACAATAAAATACTTCGTATAGTTCCTTTATGGAAAAAAAAATATAATACTTGAAAAAAAATCAACTCCAAGCACATTTTTGTCAATAGTATAATATATATTATATACCTTTTTTTTTGGCCGGGTGAAACGCTATTGCCTTCAACCCACGCTGAGGGCACAGCGTGGGGTATTATGTCGGACTTGCACCGATTAAAAACACCCCGGGGTGTTTTGAGTCGGTGCAAATCCGAAGTCCGGTCCCGTCCTTGCCGTTGCTGGAGCCGCGGGATCACTTACGCAAGCTCTGCGCAACTCCAGCAGATAATATATGTACCTACCCACTCCCGAACGTTTCATTCGTTGAAATGTTACATCCTTGCAAGTATGCCTCTTTGTGCATACAGATATTAGTGCGACAAGTTACAGAGACTGATACTGATAGGGATGCTGATATTTTCGATGACCACTGTGGTCAAGTGGTGTCCACGCCGGTTTTCAAAGGGTCGCCAGGTCTGAGGTACAGGGTTGGATCCCCGGACGGGTCAGTGTAGAAAAACACTTTTCTACATTGTCTCGGGTCTGGGTGTTTGTGGTACCTTCATTTCTCTGATCCTATACCACAAGAGCTTTAGCTACTTTCTTTGGGTTCAGAGCAATGTATGTTATGTTGTCCACATTTATTTATTTGATATCAGGACTTACCAAAAGAACACAACATGTTTTCCGGAATTTCGAAAAATATTAAAATCAGATTTTCCTGCTTTTTGTACCGGTTTCTTTTCATAAATGACGCAACGCATAAATATTATTTGGATTTGTAAGAACAATGAATTCCAATGTGAGATTATTGCATTTATTTTCACGATAGGCCCTTGGAAATGTCATAAGGTGGGTAGATCCTGAAAAGCGTGGGATGTAATACGCAAATTAAATTACGACTTCAATGGATGTATCATGTATTGTTCCTTTTGTTGGAAACAATAGGAATACATTGTAGATAAAAATATAACAGAAATAGTAGGTACATGCGTTTATTAAGTGAAATAATTTTAGCGGACATGATAAAGGAGATTTATTTATTATAGAATACTAGTTTCGATATAAGGGTATAATGGACGACCTCCGTGGTCGAGTGGCGTACACACCGGTTCTCAAAGTGGCGCTAGCTTTGATGTCCCGGGTTCGATCCCCGGACGGGTCAATGTAGAAAATCAGGTCATAGTCTCGAGTATGGGTGTTTGTGGTACTTTCGTTGGTTCTTGCTTGTTCTTGGTTCTTCGTGGTTTCCACGCACCTCATTTAGTTATAAAGTTCACGTTTCCAAAGCGTCTATTTTAGGTTTACTAAAAATAAAAACATTTTGATTTTACCCAGACTCTGAAGGAGATTGAATTCTTAAGAATGGGATTGTCCGATTTTCAGGTCAGACCCTAAAGACAAATTACATTTTTACAAGCCTTATCGATTATAGAAATGACTCATGTTAGTATTTTAGTATATTATATATTTCAATTATAAGACTTTTTCTGCATTGCATTCTATACAATCAGACATAACGAAATAAAACCTATGGCACTAAAGAATAATGTTGCTTACCACATATGAAAGACTTTTAAAAATCGGTTGAGTAGTTCCAGATATTACTGCCTACAAACAAGCTCACACTTTACCTCTTAAAATAATAGTAGATATACATAAATTCATCATATTATCAATATGTAATATAGGTATAAATTTAAGGAAATATTATTTGCCATATCGCTAAATGTCACTGATTAGGTACTTTATACCCAGAAGGAATAAACGCAGGCAATTTCATAAAACCCTTTCTCAAATGTCTGCGCGTTCATGAACTAAAAAGGTTAATATGATTCAATATATTCTTCGTTCACGCTAATGCAATAAGTATATAGCTCTAACAGAGTTAAGGTGGTGAAATTGTATTAGCCCGATCGTATTAACTTGAAAAATAGGTAGGGAAACGGTACAGTTAGCATGCTTATACCCATTTTAAGAAATATTAGTTTAGATATGAATATACTAAACTTAGATTTGACGGGCCTGTTGGTCTAGTGATTAGTTACTCTAACTGGTATGCATTTAGGTATATGACAACACTGTTTTTATGGTTGTAACAGTTGTCGTATTAATTTTATCGATAAATCGATGCAAACTTAGATAAAAAACATTTTAGTATTTTAAGCGCTGGGTTAGTAGGTACATTCATGATAACCTCTTTGAATTTACCGTAATAAGGGGAAAATAAACTGGTATACTTAAATAATAATGTTCATAAGCGATACGGATTTTGAAACTTCCAGTTTCCACCATAATTCGTAACAAAATTAAGACCCGATAACTTGGTTACACCTGCGCGCAAACAACGAACTTTCTATCCTACTTCAGCTTAGGGCGTTTAATGTGTAAGAAAGAGAAGGATATAGCTGACAGGTTTAATGAGTTTTTAATCAACGAGGTTTAGGAAATATATCGTTTTAAATGTTGATTTTTGTCATCGTGTTACGCAATCACGCTTAAACTACTGAAACTATTTAAATGAAATTCGGTACAGAGATAGTCTAGAGCCTGAGAAAAAATATAGGCTAACCGACAAACAGGTTGGCGGAGTCACCAGCTACAGCTAACTTATATTGATATCATAGCGTTAATACTTCGTGGTCAAGATTCGAAACACCATTTTATAGACTTTTGATTTTGATCCTCAGTTACTTACAAACATTTTTACAATGGTAACTTAGGATAGTCAATAATATCGTGTGCGGCCTCTTGTCTCTTTCCAACCAGTGACGCATATACTGATCCACGTTTCTGAGATTTTATTTTCATTATACTTACTTTATTTATAACGACCTTCACAAGATAGTATTTTTATTGCGTAATGGTCCCATACAGGATTATTTTAAAGATTACCTCGTTGAACCACTTTCCCCAAGAAACATGGGTATAAATTTTAAAATTGAAAATCATATTTTCATACAAACATAAAGTCACGTGACCTGTCACTTTGTATGAAAATTAAATTTTCCGTTTTAAGATTTGAACCCATGTTTCTTAAGAAAAGTTGTTTAGTTTTATGCACCTGACCACCTCGTTAACACCTCGTTGAATATACGCACTCCTTTTAAATTAATCCTGTATATTGTGATGAAGATTTTGTTTGTGTGGCTAGCCTAAATTTTATACCAATTTTTTTTTGTATTTTTACGGAATAGAGAATTAGTTTATACGTAAAGGTGGCCCCGGAAAAGCGTATATCAAATCCGGTTTTTGTTTTGAGCTTGGATATGTCAGGAACAAAAGCTCGATCGCAGTTGAAATTCAGTGTGACAGTTTAGAAAATAAATTTGCCACGTTGAAAAGTTTTGGACACTTTTTTTCGAATCCTTTCACACGTTCTGAAAATTTCATCTGTCAATAGTTTTAATATTTTCATATTCAAATCGAATTCCTACATAATATATCTAAATAAAAATAAATAAATAAAATAAATGTGGACAACACATTACCTAAATTGCTCCGAATAGAGATACATACAGAGACAACGAAGGTACCACAAACAGTCAGGCCCGAGACAATGTAGAAAAGTGTTTTTCTACATTGACCCATCCGGGGTTCGAACCCAGAACCTCAGAGCTGGCGACAACTTTAAAACCGGTGTGCACGTCACTCGACCAATGGTCGTCAAAAAACATTATTATGCCATATTTATAAGCTTTTTATGACCACGTGCATTACTTCGTAGATACTCAATCCTTTTTAATCAATTAGAGTATCTACGTAATAAAAATGATATTTTATCTGTATAATACTGTCTTACTTGTGTTTGTTTCTGATCTGAAGTTTATTTCATAAGTAAGGTTTACTTTCAGGACAGTTCCGTCCAATTAGGCAAATAAAGCGTTCTTTACTAAAAAAATATGCCCGGTTTTTAGATACTAAAAAAAATGTTTTAACCGTTTTTGTTTCTTTTACGAGGACAGTAAAATTTTATAGACTAAGAGTTTTTAAGTTCAGATGTGAAAACGTCGCAAGGTTGGAAAAAAATGTGGACAATACGTCATCTTGCAAATTTTTCGTTAGTCGTATCTTCGTAATTATCTATTTACGAGACGAAAGAAAATGTATTCTTTTTTAAATATTTGTTTAATATTTTTTCAATAATTAAAATCAACAATACATTTTTTAGTTTAATATATGTATAAGTAAATAAATTTCCAGTAATTTTCCACTTCTTTTAATACCAATAAACATTTATAACATAATCTAAAACGAATTTCAATTCAAAATGTTTTTTTTTTTAATCTCTACTTAAGAAAGTCTAAGAGAATCATAAAGCCTCTCATTATTTCCACCACTACACAAACGCTTATCCTATCTTGTTAAAGGTCACAAAGTACCTACTTTTTATATTATCTCCAAAAGAGGGTATTTTAATTATTTAATTTATGCAAATTAGAGAGTCCCTCGTTGGGCGCCAGTTGGGATCTGCGACATATTTAAATATTCTGTTTTAAGGTGACGTTAACCGATGTACGTCGTGTTATAGGGACTAAGCAACATGAGGTTTAATTAAAATAGCTTTATTTGGGTATGTTTAATGATATGTATAGTAGGTAGGTACCACGTTGGGCGCCAAAAACTGATGAGAACATTTTAGTTTCGTTTGCTTCATTGCGATCTGAAATTAGGGAATGGTTAAAAATAATATTCGAACATAATATTATGATTTTAGCAGACGTGAGTGGAGCTGCGAGCAAAATCTAGTCCTTTCTAAAGCTAAAAAAATGTATTGTATATCGGTCCATACTTCAATTAAAGTGAACTTATACAAGATAAAAATAAAAGGAACGCGTATATATTACTACTAAAAATCTTTCCCCAAGGAACATATCGATCCATTTTGATTTATTTCGACCTATGTTCCTTGGAGAAAGATTTTCAGTTTAATGCACCTGATTACTTCGTAAAATATACGCGTTCCTTTTAATTTGTTGGAAAGTTGTTCAGTTTTATGACGCTGATTACCTCGTAAAATATACGCACTCCTTTTAAATGTATCCTGTAAAGTATGATAATCATAAAACAAAAGTTTTGATTGCAACAATCTTAATAAACATTCACTTTGTGTCCTGTTTTCATTTTTTTCTGAAAAACGAAACGACGCCCGCACTAAGGATTTTACCCTTGTGTCGCGGGGGTTTCACAAACATTCTAATTACATGCACAAAGAACACCCACTTTGTTGTAAGTAGGTACCATAATATTATATACATAGGTACATTTACAATAAATACAAACTGCTTTAATAGTTCAAAATTTTAAAACATTTATCTTCAAGATTTTAATCTCGAAAACTTTGTAGTTTCAGATGCTAATTGCAGTTTAACAAATAACTAAATAATCACTGTGTCTTTTCAGCATAGCTTGCATTTTAAGTTCTCAACTTAAGCTGAACTTAACTGTCTGCTATTCAGACGAATAGGTCTTTCTGTGAGTTATTTCGCCGTTAACTAAGAATTTCCATTTTGCGAGTATTTAAGAAAATGTTTACCGAAAATGTTCAGTGTAAGGTAGTTTTGAATTATCAATAAATTGTTTGCGAATAGTGTTCTGAAATAATAATAATAAATAAAAACTTAAACACATACGTTTAAGTTAAAATATACTGACAATATTTTGAAATGTATCAATTTGATATTCAATATAATTATACCTATAGTTATATATATCTATATACATATTTAAATATAAATATACTGAAAATAGAAAGACAATATAATTATTTAAAATAAAATAATTTAACAAAAAAAACAGTAATAATGCAAATTAAAAGCTTACAGATATTTTTTTCCAAAAATCAATAAATTTTTCATTATGTATTTCTTCATATTTGCATGTAAAAAAACATAGATTAATAAAAATTTGGTGTAATTTTTTGCTTCTAACCTCATCTTTAGTACTTATTGAGTCAGAAACTAGTAAACTATCCCAAAAACCAGGCATGAAGGAACCGTAAATTATCTACTTGAACCACGAAAGTTACTTAATATACAGCTTGCGACTCGGTTGCCATTTTGAGAATTAGGCCTTATGCGCCTAAACCAATCATTCATTCCATTCTGTTTTATAATTAATTCCTCATACAAACGTCTTATTCATACTATTTCACAACTTAGTTCAAATTACGGAAACCTAACTGAATTCTTCAAAGTTCCTGTCACCAACTGCATTGTCGTGGAAAACTCAATAGTAGTTCAGCACACAAGTACATAGCTTCTGTGCACTTCTACTCGTACAAAGTTAGTTTGAACCAAAGTTCAAGACAAGTTTGTACCATATTGGCCCTAATTCTATTAAATACTAACTGAATTCATTTGAGGCTATCGGCATATTTTTCTTTTTAACGTAATAAGAAAAGGACAAACGATACCTAAAGCTGTCAAATTTAGCTACAACTAAATATCTGTTGTCATCATCCCACCTTTTCTGAGGTCTACCTCCTCTAGTACCATTTTGTAAGTTTCTTATACATATCTGATACGTGTGCAAAAACACTGTGATGCTGTAGACAAAAATCAGTACTAACTCATTTCTAAGTAACTTGTAATCCGTTGCTGTTTTTTTCTCTCTGGCTGCATGCTATTGAAGATAGGAATACGTTAATTTTCAGTGCCATTGCTTTCTTCGTACAAAGATGGTAGCGAGGGAGAAACGGTTTTGTTTCAAGTTAAGTCATTCAGGAAAAATAATAAAATAAAATACTCTTTGCTTCTTATTATAAAACTAAACACTTCACTGGTGTCAGCTGTATGTGTCAGAGAAAAAGGTTATAGACAAAAACTATTACCATACCATGAAATTAAATGTAGAACATTGAGTATATTATTCAGAGTATAATAATAAAGTTTATAATTACCCAACTGCATTAAGAAAGTGGTCGTTTGATACTATATTAAATAATATGAAATGGTTTAATATTGCGTAGTCATTCAGAAATAAATATTAACACTATACAATAAACACTCTTTTAAAAGTAAACTATGAAACATTCACGCATCTAAAACAACGAACAATTAAAAGTGGAATTTAGTTCAACACTACTCACATTCTGAAACCCACACGACCCCAGATTCTTTGAATACTTAGTCGCTATTAATCAGGACCAGGGGCCAAAGTGTTGTTCCCAGCTTATATCAAGGGTTACATTTGAAATTATATGCCTGAATTTTGTGCGGCCATTGCAATTGGTATAACTGAAAATTTGGAGTTAAAATTCCAAAACTTATTACGTAAATACTAAACCTAGGAATTCGCAATAGGTAGTGTAATATAACTTAAATAACAGCGGGTTAGAGTAGAGCGAAATTAAATTCTATTTAAGAGCCTTAAGATCAAAACTTGTGCAACACCAAATTTAACTAAGTTTGGGATTGGATAGATAAAAGTCGGTCAAATGCGAGTCGGACTCGCGCACCGAGGGTTTCGTACAAGCCTAAGTTTAAAATTATTAAAAATATTTTTAGTATAAGATGTTTTTAAAGAATATGAGAAATTTATTATCATCACAGAATAGGTACCGTATTAATTTCTATTCCCTTGTGAGTGGCGACAATTTGCGAAAATTTGCGGCATAAACGGCTGAAACTATTGATTGCTTAGAAGTTTAATTTTTTAACAGCTTCAAGGGACAATAAATTTGAGTATTTGATATAAATTTCAGTTTGATATCTACAAACATTTCCGAGAAAAACGGTCTTGCCAGACGGACGGACGGACAGACAGGCGGACAACAAAGTTATTTTATAAGGGTTCCTTTATTTTTCTATCTTTTGAGGTACGGAACCCTAATAATTACATATATAAAGAGAAAATGTCATTTTCTCTTATCAAAAAGCTTTTAAACATAAACGTTGTCAGCCTCTCAGCCCTTGTCTTTTCACCTCTAATTTTGGACCATTCAAAGATTGTTTGTAAGAAATATCATTCACGATAAAGCTCCATTGTGCCAATGTAACTATAAATAAAATTTGTGGCTTTTATATAGAATGTTATGTACAGTAAAGTATTAGTTCATTCATCGTTTTTATGTAGAACCGAGCCTTATTTTCTTTAAAGTTTCTTAATTCACGGCGCTAAGTAGGCGTACCTACCACCACCTAGATTAATACATTTCTGTGAAGATAATAAAATTCTAAGTTCGTGAAATTTATATTTATAAATGAGTTGCTATCGAAATATTTTATCTAAAATAATTATATGTATTTAGAAATATATACATAATATTATTATGTTTATCAGTTGTCTGGTTGCCATAGTACAGGCTCTGCCAAGTTCGGGATCTGATGACCGTGTGTGAGATGTCCCAAGATATTAAAAAAATAACGAAGATATTTATTTAATAAAAGTTCGATAGCTATTGCAATTTCAATAAGAAAAACTCCTTTAGATTGTAGATACCAATATTAAAATCAAACATTCTCAAAATAAATAGTGACTGGCAATAAACTTAAATAGCAGAACAAAATTTAAAAACATTCGACATTTAAAAAAAGCGATGAAGCTGATGTGATATTCGCAATTCGAAACATAGCTGACATTCCGAATTCAAATTTAAAATAACGAATTTCGTAGTAACGGTCTTCCGCAAATAAATGAGACGTTATTCGCCCACGTTTAAAAAGGTACATGAAATAAGCGGAACCCTCCTCTTCCCTCCCCCTCATTCCCCCACTGGGGTGCCCTTGAAATGTTTTTATTGCTTATTGGTGTGGTAAGTTGCGGCTAATTTGCTTTTTTTCTGAGGAAATATCGTGTTACGCGCCGGTGGAGATAGGCATTGAGTGGCGTGAAGTACGGAATGAGAGCACGTGAACTTCTGTGTTCTTATTTACGATGTAGCTTCGGATGCTATATTGGAAACACATCAATCATCACGCCTGCCTACGGGAAAGGTAGGTAGGTAGGTGTGAATCTACGTACATTTTTGGGAAGTTTTATATGAAATGTTATGAGTTTTTTGCATGGAATGTACCTATGTTTACTGACAGAAATATGTTATATTATTTTGTCCTAAGGAGCTTGACACGCCTACAGCTTTTTCAGTTATGGGCAGAACCTTCGTTACCAAGGCAATGTGTTAGGGTACTGTAGTACAAATGTTTGTCTTATTAAGGTGATGACGGGCTTCAGTTTGTAGGACAAGATTGCATTCAAACTACGGTGAATCGCAGTACAGTTTTGACGTAGAAGTATTTGTCGTACGCCCATTTTTCGTGCTTACTAAATACGAGTAGCATATACTATTTCTGATAGATCAGGCTATGATTAGGTTGTTCCAGATATAAGCGCGTATAAATGAACTAAGGAATTGCGCTTTATTAGTATACGTAGATTGGTGATGAGGGTTCCTTACCAGTATTTAGGCCGAAATATAATCATATCTAAAAAAGCTGTCATTGTAAAAAACCTTTCTTAATATATAAATTACGCGTCACGTAGTAAATTACTGAACCGATTTTAAACGAATTTTCAGTTCGATCCAACTTGAAAGATAGGATAGCTTACTTTAAAAAAAATTAGGACCGCGGGCGGAGCTGCGGAAAACTGCTAGTATTTTATAAATATTCGAGCATTTTAACATAATAACTTAGATGTAATAACAAAATTTATTAATAAAAAAAGCAATGAAAAATCTTATTACCGCCAATGTACCCTTATTCATCAAGTGTCCTAAAATGTTGTATCATTTGTGGTTTGGCGGACGAAGTCGCGGGCAAAAGCTAGTATACAATATATTATTATAGTCTGGCCTTGGCAACAGATTATCCGATAGTAGAAAGGTCAGTTTTTGTGAAGGCTTAAGAAGGTATAGAAGCATACAAAACGTAGGCGTATTGCTTGCCAACCGAACCCCAAAATTCAATTCTCATATTTCTATTCAACGTTATTATCGGATATTTATGAGAATATATCTTACTATTTAATCTTGTCGAATATTATTTATATCACAAGCTCATTCGAGTCATGTCTGATGACGTCACTAAATTGTAACTACCCTCTATTCAAAGGCCAACTCAGATAATATGTGTCGACACCCACTGAGAATCTAACGCCTCTTGTTGCCGCAATCATTTTAACTCCCACATGTCGCTTCCAGCATATTCCCTCGAATGACACCTTATTACCTGTGTCATAAGATATATTTCACCTTACCGCTAAAATATATTTTTTGTCTAGTAGGTTGATCTCTCGAATTGCTGATATTGGATTTTCATAGCGATGTAGAGCAAGAGTTATTATTTCATGAGTGAAATTATTATGATGCCGGCCTATAAATGTCCCACTGCTGGGCACAGGCCTCTTCCCATATAGAGAAGGAATAAGTATTGATCACCACGCTTGCTCATTGCGGGTTGGCGATTTTAGATTCAAATTTTTGGAATCCATGTTTCCTCACGATGTTTCCCTTCACCGTTTGTTAATAGTGCCTTAGAATTAATAAGAAACTACATATAACTTTGAAAAAGTCACATTGGTGCTTACCTGGGTTCGAACCTGCAGGCTGCCATGTGCATACGAATCCGGTCATCGAACCACTAGGCCACCACAACATTATAATAACGATAGCTAAACAAGTTTCATGAATAATATTATTTTAACATTTATACTATTTAGCGAGCTTTATTCATAGATATCAAAGATTTAATTCAACAACCAACTAAATAAATAATATTATTAGCACGATTCAACAAACATATTTTTAGTCAGTAAAATTCAAAGTACAGTCAACAGCATATGCAGATGATTTAAATCGGAAATTCAATTATAAAAAACGGAGTTTGCGTCAGAACTGTGTGGCGTCGCAATGATTCAAAAGTATGTGTTTGTATATTATACCAAACATTTACTACTAGTACAGTTGCCATATTCTTGATCAGTTTTGACTTCAAAAGTTATAAACTCAATTCATCATCTACTTTTGCTGTTGACTGTAGATAGAACAACTTGTAATTGATTTATCTCAGTCAATAAGAATTTTAAATATATTTTTTCAATAGCATCGTATCAAGCGTTATTACTCTACTGTTGACGCCACAGTATGTATCAATTCACTAAACTCGTTAAAACTTTATTCATTACGTATATCTGAGTTTGCCGTAATTGTATGAATAAACTAAATGATGATAAACAAGATGGCGGGGTTTCGTTTCGCTGTGGGCGCAAAGTCCCACGTTTGGGTGCCAAGCCAACTATGTAACAAAGTTTCGGGACTGAGCACTTATAGGTACTTGAAACGAGTATCCTCAAAATGAGCCAGACTTCAATAAAACATGGAATGAAATTTGTAATTTTATGCTTAATGTAGCTGGCCCCACGTTGTGCGCCATTAGTGAAAATTATTTCTTACTGCTTTTAACTGAGTTTATTAAATTTACACATGAATGAAAGAGTAGATTACATGAGTAATATGTTTTTCAATAGATATAGTACAATTTAATAATGTTAACCTAGATCTGAAATTTGAAATCGCCAACCCACAGGGAGCCAGCGTGGAGATCAATGCTCGTGAAGAGGCCTATGCCCAGCTGTGGGACATTTCCAGGCCGGTGTTTTTATTTTATATTAACTAAGAACTGCAAATAGCATTCTTAGTAACGACAAGCCATTGACACATTAAAGTTATCGAAACAAAAAAGTCTGAGTACTTCATTCTGAAAAAGTTTATTTATAAACTACCGAGAAACAGAATAAACAGTTTAGACCACCTATTGAGGAAAGAGGCCACGAATTCAAAGAAATTCTTAGTAACTTTTTTTTCCAGGAGAAGGAAATAAAGTATGATTAGGAATCATACTTTATTTCCTTTTAAAACGTCACATCCGAAAATCTGTAAAAGAAAATTCAATTCCAACGACAAAACTAAAAAAAGACCTACCCCCATAAACAAAAAGTAAATTACATCTTATTTCTATGTGCGTAAGGTTTATTTCGTAATCCGTAGTTAACACTAACGTGCAGTCGACTATGTATATCTGAATACAGACTTAGCTTTTAGTTAACATTCTGATAACAGATTCCAGTATTTAATAAACAAGTTTATTTGAAGGCTACAGCTATTTGAGCTATTTCAGACGAGAACTGCAAATTAAAGTGCTTCGGTACAAGTTAAACCAGACGAGATAAATATAAAATAGGGAGATACTATGTTTAGCAAAGTTTCA
Source organism: Plusia festucae (assembly GCA_950381575.1). Classification (NCBI taxonomy): domain Eukaryota; kingdom Metazoa; phylum Arthropoda; class Insecta; order Lepidoptera; family Noctuidae; genus Plusia; species Plusia festucae. Next base: position 3,619,474 of record OX494456.1, on the reverse strand, counting down.
AGTTTCAATACACATTTAGATTGGTTATACAGGATTATGTATAACCAATGTATGGAAGAGTATGGAAGAAGAAAACATGCTGCGCCGACACCAAACAAAATTGGGATAAGGGCACGAGGATGATGATCAATACAGGATTATTTTGTGAAACTCCTGCCCCCATAGACCAGGTACATTTCAATAAGCGTTAACGATGATAGAATTCGCTTAAACGACAAATGTATGGAAATGACATTTCTATTCGATAAGTCACGTGACCAAGACTTGTCACTTTCATACATATTTTGAGCAATTCGATCAGTGATATCGATTGCAGAAATGTACCTTGTCTACGGGGGCTGCAACATTTATGTTATTCTACTACTTTTGATATTTCGTTAGTATGTTTTTTTCACACATCATACATAATATCAAAGCACACTTTTTACTCTACTCCTGCAAGGTAGCAGGTGTTTTACAAATTACCTTGTATTACCTTACTAAACTACATTAATATGAGGTCTAGGACTAATAATGAAGAAAGATTTGTATTTATTTGTGTATGTTTGTAAGAATAGACTCTAAAACTACAGTGCCGATTTCAAAAATATTTTACCATTAGAAAGCCACATTCACTCTGTTTAACAAAGGCGTTATTTTTTACAAAAAAATTAGGTACCGTGGGCGGAGTCACGGGGAACAGCTAGTAATATTATAAAGAGTTAAGATTAGTATATTTGTAATATATCAATTAAAAAAACTACCTACTTGACTATTACGCAATAGATTTGTCTTATTATTCATCTGCATAGCTTTTCCCAGGCTATATTGGGCTCGGCCTTTAGTCTTCCTGGATTCAGATGAATATTATATTTTACATGGACCGACTACCTATCTGACCACAACCCATTGAATAGATAATACAGTATCCCATAGAATGACTGGTTGTCAGAATTGTAATGATATATAATTACTGCCAAAGATTAATGTATGATAATCGGGACCAACGGCTTAACGAGCTTTTCGGGGCACCAAGCGGTCTCGGTATGTTTACAAATGGTCACCCATCCACAACCCACCGCGGCTTAACCTAATTAATTGGACAAACCCGACGGCTTACACATAGCCACGCGCCCATAGATTTGTCTTACTGAATCCATATTAAATATACTGTTTTTAAAGTTAGCCATATAAATTTTGTCCATTCTTGAGAAGGTGTCCAATCTTTGTGACCTTTCTAATGACTGCTATAGATAACAATTATAGGGATATACTTCTATAAGCGCGTTATGAAAAAATATGAGAGTAAAATTTATGATGCGCACGCATCATGTAACACAAAAATTCACACCTTATGGAGTAACCATGGCAAAATTGGTAAGTAGATAGTTGCCATGACGACCAAATTTCGTTATTTTCAAGTACGATTTACCTACTACCCTCCTCCATAGAGGTTATTTATCAATTAAATAAACAAGGTTGTAATAACTCCTTGCAATTATATAAAAACTGTTTTCTTCTTTAAATATCAGCCTCACAGATTTTTATGTTTTTGAAGTTATAATTATTTAGGCTCGTAATGAAAAAATTATGAGAGTGAAATTTTAAGATGCGCGCGCATCTCTGTAGGGTACAACTTCTTACGCATACAACAAAACTCGTGAGTGTGACACATTTTTTTTATAACTAGGTCTACTTTACTGCGAAGCTTTATTTTCCCTTGTGATCAGAATATTGTCAGTAGCATATTTCAATCTTCATGAATGTTATGAGCTCCTGGTACTGCGAAACTCTTAGCACTTGACAACCTTTTGAATACTGAAAACATTGAATGAAAAAGACACGATTTTCCTAAGTAGGCATTGACCAACTTTCTTTTATTCCGTTATTCTTTATTACTTTTCCTCACCGCTTAAGTATTAAATTGTAACATAAAAATTATGTTCGGGTTTATACTTATTTAAGGGATCATATTTTTTCAGTATTTAGGAGCTGACGTTCTGTTGTTTTTATATTGAGAGTGCTTTTTTAATGTTGCTTTGGTAATGTAAACTTTGTTATAAAATAGAATAGAATTAAATTTATTTCAATTAAGTTTAGGTTACAGTACACCGGTAATACATTAATGAACATGACGGCAACACAATTCTTGGACATAATTACTTACTCTGTAAGCGCACTAAGTTATACTATAATTATAATTGCAGTGTGCTTTTAGTGTATCAAAATAAATGTATCTTGCAATATATTAACTCAAATGATCTAGTGTTTTATGTGTTAACATAAAACACTAGATCATGCATAAGTAGTAAAAGAACACGATCGGGCACAGCCAAAAAAATACGAATTTTTAAAATTCGCGATGTATGATTTTAATAAAATTGGACTTCTGACCGTACTACATATTGTAAATTCTGCTTAACGAAAAGAGGTAACTTATATTACAACCTTATTCTGACTGAATCAGGGGTAGAGGTAATACAGTTCAGTCTTACGCATTATGTTAATGAAAGATAGCTATGGTTTAATTTTGGTCTTCTACGCAAACAAGAGATTTAGCGCCACGGCCAATATTAAAATCTTAACTTCAATATTCGCTTGGTAATCGGTTATCGCGACAAAAAGTACCCTATCGCCTTCCTCGATACAGGACTAATTTAAAAGGAATGCATATATTCAACGAGGTAATCAGGTGCGTGTAACTGAAAAACTTTTCTCAAGAAACAGGTAAAAATCTTAAAATTGAAAATCATCTTTTCATACGAACTTAAGTCACGTGACCTATCACTTAACCAAATCTAACACTGAATTAATTGAACACTGAACTGACTATTTTTTCTAGGAATATATACTTATACATAGTATACATAGTTTGTATAAACATACAAACACTAGCTGTTGCCCGCGGCTTCGCTCGCGCGTAAAGTAAATATTATTATAGAAACGTCTTGCCGGAAACATTGATTGAATCATAACAAAACTTAATACTTTTCTTCAGTCATTGACGTTTCGCGAAAATATTGTTTTTGAAACTTTTTTATGATAAACTCTTTGTTATGTGTTCTTTCTTTAAAAATTATCATAGTGTGCGAGCGTTCCAGAATCAGTGAGTCAGTGAGTCAGTGAGTCAGTGAGTGACGTGGGCTTTTATATTTACAGATATACTTGAAAAGATAACTGTCCTTCTGGCGCAGTCAGGTAATTTTTACAACTCGATAAAGATATCTCTATTTTATATACTTGGGTATCTCCTTAGACACAGACCTTTACTTGTTGAAATCTATCTATAACCTTCTGCTGCAAAGGGCTCAGCAATCCGAATCGAGGAATCGAGTAATCCGTAATCGAGAGAGATCAAATATCGATCAATCGACCGCGAATAAATTTGAGAGGTTAAGATTGGAAGGCAGTGTTATTGAGTTGTTATTACTAAGTGAAGTGGAATGCTTTAGATGATCAGAGTTTGAATAGTATTCGACAAAATTGTTTTGTACCGACGCGTTCGCAGTGCTTTTTATCATATTATCGATTCGGTCATCTCCAGGGGCTCATTGTAAATCAGTGCTGGAATGTTTATATATTTATATTCCAGCAAAAAGTTAAATGTGGGGTACCCATTGACTAACCTGGCACAATGTTATTATTATTATATTTTATTACGAGCTGACCCAGCAAACGTTGTTCTGACTTATAAAAAAAATCTTGATCGTAGAAGAGTGAAAATTTGAAGATGTACGTATTTTTTAATTCTAATCATAATACAATGAAAATATAAATTTACAAATCAATATATATTACGGGGTGGGTCACCTTTATCACTTAGGGATGTGAAAAACAGATTTTGGCCGATTCTCAGACCTAACCGATATGCTCAAAATATGTCATACAAATTGGTCCAGCCGTTTCGGAGGAGTTTGTCTACGTTATTTGCTTTAGTTCTTTTAATCAAACTCACGAACGTGCCTATTATAATGTTTAAAATTTTTAGGTATGTTTGCTAAATGGTTTTGTCCCGTAATGGTTGCAAAACAAAGAAAACAGTACTTAAGGGTCAATTTATATCACAGCAGAGTTGGAGCGCGTCGAATCTTGAATCTAAAAGTCAATATAATAAAATCGATAACTCAATAACGTCATACTCATATTATTTCTGCGGTAACAAAAGAGAAAGATTTCGTTTGTTTCTCGAAAAAATATGAGCTTTATTACTATACTAGCTTCTGCCCGCGACTTCGTCTGCGTGGAGTTCAGAATTCGGTCCAAAAAAAAAGTCCGGTCCGAAAAATGTTAAAGTAATGGTGATTGAATAACAAACATCCAAACATTTACACTTTCATATTTATAATATTAAGTAGGATATACTATGCTCATATTTTAACATATTTGAAGCCCTATTGATCTTCTAATGACTTTTGATATAAGTAAACTGGTTCAGGATCCGGAAAAAAACTTATTTTTATAAGACTAGTCAATTTCAATTGCTGAGTGAATTTCATTCACAGGTTAAATCTATTTCAGAATGCGAGGTCTAGCTCTAACTAAATTAAAACCACCCACAGACAAGTTTGTATTTATTATTGCGACAGATTCTATTATGAATAGAAATAGGTAAATGTAAATTGAATTGTGAATTAATCAAAAAAACTTATTTTGGGTCTCACGCGACTACTTTAGGGTTAGGTTGAAATGTATCTTGAATTTACGGCCTTATTTCGGTTTTGCTAATTTATTCTATCTTTACTTTCGTTTCTTTGTAAGTCTTAAGGTAACTGAAATTGAAATAGTGTCCTTACCAAGACCTGCTATTAATGACTGGACCAAGAAATAATAGGTTGAACACAAAAAAATAATGTAATAAATCTGTACAGTTTAATATTATAAAGTTAGTTTGGTTGACGAGCCGATCTCAAGAACTGATTCGGGAAATTATTTAAGTGTTAGATAGCCTATACGTATATCGAGGAAGGCTATAAGCTATTTTTTGCCGCTATAGTGACGCCAACGCGGACAAAACCGCGAGGAAAAACAAGTACATTATGAAATTTCAGAGATCGTTTTCAGGCATTTAGTCCGCTTTTGGACAAGAATGAGAATGTGGAAAAAATAAAAAAATTGTTAAATTATCACGCTAACGTTGACAATACAGTCATAATTATATATTAATGATACCAGCCTATATATGTCCCACTGATAGACACAGGCTTCTTCCATATAGAGTAGGATGAGCATTGATCATTACACTTGGTCATTGCGGTTCGAATCTACAACCACGTGCATACGAATCCGCTACGCCACCACGATAATAACAAAACATGTTCACAAAGAACCCATTGAATATTTAACCTGACCTTTAAACCCTCACGTCTCAGTTGACAAGCAATCTATCCTTACGAGACAATCGAATATAAAATATAATCATCATTTAACCCTTCAATCCCAACCCTCAGTCCGTGACATCTACAAATAAAAAACACCCAAAGAAAGGTCAAAGAAAATCCCATCCATATTGTTTTTAGGTGTACACAGTGGAAGCAATCGTTCTGTTTGATCTCCAACGATCTTTGAATTATGTATTGTGAATCGCTCTCTCACTTTTACGTCATAATTGAAGTTCTCTGTCGCATAAATGTAGACTTTACTGAAGACTTCTTCTTTCTTTGACTTTTTGTTTTTGATGTCGCGTTTAAGGGTTAGGGGTTTGACGTAGGTACTTACTTTGCCTTTTGACGACGTTGCTGAAGTTTTAATATGATTTCTGGTAAAAATATTTAGGGACTGCAATGGTGATGAATATTGATCAATTTTTCTTTATCCTACTAAGTATATTATAAATGTGAAAGTGTTTGGATGTTTGTTACTCAATCACACAAAAACGGCTGAACGGATTTGGATGAAATTTAGCATGCATATAGCCTTTGACATGGAAAAGAATATAAGCTACCTTTTATCCCGATTCTTTAAGTAGCTCCTGAGGGACGACCCAATTTTGAGGTGCACGCAGACAAAGTTGCGGACAGATACTATTTAAACGGACTATTTAAACGGAGACGAATCCAACTAATTAAGGATCACGAAAATCAGTCCACCCGTACTTGCTTTTTATATAGTAGGATATAAAGATTATAAGTCCATGAAAGAAAAATTGTTCCCTATATTATATGTCAGTATTAATAGTGGTTTTAGTGATCAAATAGAGAAGAGGATAAAAAATATTTTTTCAATTACAAAACAGATACATCACAGGTCATCTATAAATTAATAAAGATGCTGTCACAATAGCACGAAACGCAGCAGACGCTTCGTATTATACAGGGTGGCTTTTTAATGCCACCTGGAGGTAAAAGTACTCTAAATACTAGTGATAGAAACTTAAGCTCAAAGAAAACACTCAAGTCATAGATTTTAAAAAATACTTTATATTCACGCGGGAATCAAACGGGCTATAATGCGAAAAATTTACACTTTTTACTTTGATTGCATCAATCGATATGGATAATCAAAAAACCAATTACTATGGTGACAGAACCCTTAACAAACAAATACCGTACCTATTAAATAGTCTGCCGGATGACATAAGGTGTGAAACTAATAAAAATAGATTTAAAAATAAATTAAAAAAATCATTATTTAGAAATGTGTTAAGGTGCTACCTACTATGTACAAAGTGTTAATAAGACTCACCCGACCCCATAGTCAAACCAATGCTACGGTTTTGTGGGGCTTATTTCATAATTACATTATACTAACATATGGAGAACGCCAAATAAAATAAAAAAATATCATAAGGATCAAATCTCTATAACAAACATTGTTGTAAATGAAGGGAAAACAAATCTACACCCTGTACTATTAATCCTTGCATTGCTGTAGTACATTCACCTTGAATAACATTAACAAGTTCCAATACCAACGTTATTAGTTGTCCATACGATCCAATAGCTGTGAATAATTCGCTTGTGTAGTTCGCTTTCTCTCAAAATGCAATTGAAGTTAGCAATAAAATGAATTGCCAGACAGACTGATTGTTTACATGTTTTGAATGTAAAAACTGTAGTAAAGACAAGACAAGAACTCTCTTTTATTTCGGTCCAGTGAACCCTGGTCACTAATTATTGCTTATTATAATTGCTTATATAATTATACACAAACGCCTCAATCAACCAATCAATCAAAATGTTTTTATTTCTAGTAAACTGACAAATGACTCAAGGTGCGCGGTTCCAAAGTGTCATTCCTATGGAGAAGAACCGATAAGAAATTCATTAGTTAGAACCTCTTTAAAAAAAAATAAGATTTTCAATACTAATAATATCTTGGGATAGCTCACAGACGGCCATGTAATCCCAAATTAGGCAGAGCCTGTACTATGGCAACCAGACAACTGATAAATATACTTATACAATATTTCTAAATACATACATATTAAAGATAAATTACACCCAGACACACAGACACAGAACAAATGATCGTGCTCATCACACAATGATTTGCCCTGTATAATTACGAAGATAAACTGAATGGAAAATTCGCGTGACGTCACTCTGTCTTACAATTTTTGCTAGCACGTTACAGGACTTACCTACCTACTCCTGAACTTTAAATCGCTTTATTTTTGTAATCTTTTATTGTTTTGATAAAGAGGAAACGCGAGCCAAATATTTATGAACGAATAAGACGAAATAGATTTTGATTTTTCATACCACAAAAGCTGTCGATACCAGTTTGCGTATGGTTAGCCTAACAAAGCCCGCATTGGTCACCTACCGGAAGGCAGTAAAATGTAAATATTTATGTATACGACTATACATTATGTTTTTTGATATTTGATAGAGATATTAGTATTGTTGTCTAAATGAGACAAAATACATGCAAATAAGATACAAATAGAAGTCGGACAGTATTTTTATTATTATTATAAACGGTCGTTTGTTTTGACGCCATATTTTAACATAAAAATACATATTATAGATAGCTTCAATTTCCAGTTTTACCTTTTAGAAAGAAATAGGTACAAAGCTTTAATAACCTCAAAGCTTCAAATGAAAAGTTGGTCCTGTGGTCATACCATATAATTTTACCGCAATAACTTTGAAACAAACAATGTCGCACTGAGAAATATTTATAAACAGATATCTGGCCTACTAACTAACTACAGATAATGTCGTGGTGGCCTAGCGGTTCAATGACCGGATTCGAATGCTCATGGTTGCAGGTTCGAATACAGGCAAGTACCAAGGTGACTTTTTCAGAGTTACATGTACTATCTCAAACAATCTAAGACATCATTCACAAAAGGTGAAGGAAAACATTACGAGAAAACCTGGATGCCAAAAAAAAAATCTGAAATCGCCAACCCGCAATGACCAAGCTGAGTTATAAACGCTCATTCCTTCTCTATATGGGAAGAGGCATGTGCCCAGCAGTGGGACGTTTATATTTATTTTTATACTTATTTTTTTCCGGATAAAACTAAGTTATGTGCTAATCAAGTGTGCAGCTACCTGCATACCAAATTTTATAAAAATTGGTCCAGCCGTTTAAGCGTGAAGACGTAACAAACAAACAAACACACACACACACAAACTTTCGTATTTACAACATTAGTTTGATAGCGTACGATACCAGTGCCGCCGGATACTCGGCACCGCTACAAGTTTCCGGATCGAGTGAAAACGGGATATATAAATGGAGTTATTCTGCAGCTAGCACACACAGGGAAAAATAACTCATAATTATAACATCATAAAGGCGTTTTTCTAATGCAATACACGTATGTCAACCTTCGCTTTATACAGGATATTTTTTTATGGAGTGCGTATATTCTACGAGGTAATCAGGTGCATAAAACTGAACAGCTTTCCCCAAGGAACATAGGTCGAAATCTTAAAATTGAAAATGAACTTTTCATACAAAGTGACACGGTGACATGTTTGTATGAACAATATTGATTTTCAATTAATTAAATTACTAAAAAAAAAAGAGTTTTTGTTTATTTCTGGAACTGCCTGACTGACTGCTGTTACTGTTAATAGACTTTATTGTTTTAATTGAAAAAATAATTCATTTCAGCGAAAGCAACCCCGAATCCTATCGCTGACGACAGCTTAGTCTATCCCTTATATTGAAAAGGTTGATACAGTTTTCTTCTCGACTACGTATTAACCAAGGTATTGTGACAAAAATAAACGCAATGGACATAGTAAGCCTGGCTTAAAATAAATTGATATTGCAACGGCTTTCAAGTAAATTTAATTAAAATACAGGTCGAGTTACTTTAAAAAGATGATTACAAGGTTCGAATTCCAACAATTCATTTCAAGTGAAATTAAATTTTCTTTATATTGCAATAAATGTTTCGGAAAAATACGGAATGAGTATGCTATTCTCGAGGAATATTAATATTTTTTTTCATACTACCACGCTTGCATTCCCCGAAGATGTAGGAATAATGTCAGTTTTTTTAATGTACACCCACATTTCGATGAAGTCATAGCATATGGAGTAAAAAGTAATAAGTTCCCCTCAATATGCTTGAGAGAGAGAATCCCACACTCACCAGTTCTTGCAATCCTCTAAGGAGTAGAGAACTTAGAATATTTTAATTAAAATACCTTACCTTACGATAGTTGCTTCATCTACGAGTACCTATGAAGTAATTATCTTGTATATGTACCTAACTATTTAATTTGTTAATTACTACCCGCCTCGACAGTCGCGCTGTCAATCGAAACAAAAATAGATGTAGAAAAAAACATGTAGATACAGGATCATTTAAAAAGGAGTGCGTATGTTCAACGAGGTAATAAAGTGCATAAAACTGAACAACTTGCCCTAAAGAAAAATAGGTAAAAATCTTAAAATTGAAAATCATCTTTTTCATACAAAAATAAGTCACGTGACCTGTCCCTTTGTATGAAAACTTCATTTTCCACTTTAAGATTTTTAAAATAATCCTGTATCGTTCTAAGGTAGAGATAAAATATTAAATATCAAAAAACCAATATTTTTTATTTTTCTTAAAATACCATTATGAATTTTGATATTTCCTGGGCCCTTGGCATTTACGATCACAGCAGAAAAACAGCCAAATCAGTCGAGATTTTATTAAGTTACAAACATCTGGAAAAATGTTTTTTTTAATTACCACCACTATTTTATTGTGCAATATGATAATATTATGCTTTTATTAACTTTAAAACTATCGCGTTGCATGATTTTAATATAATTATGCATTTACCTTTTAAGGCTTGACGTTTCGGCCGAAACGTCAAGCCTTAAAAGGTAAATGCATGAGTTCGCGTTAATTCCCGTGACGTAATTATATTAAAATTATGCTTTTAATTTTCAATAAATGTTAACACTTTTGTACATGAGTTTACGGAACAACCAATCGCGTGTACGTATAATATAAAGTACAATGAAGCAGAACAGTCTTCAGTTTGTGAGATCCATTAAATGTGTCATCAGCGTAAACGCTATCTCAATCAATTTACTTCGGGGATTGAGTTTGACGTTCTATCACAGTGTTGATATGCGCCCGTCTAAAAATAATTACGTCGCTGACACGCGTGGGTACCGGTTTAATCCGGTTATGTCCGCCTTCTCCAGTTTGACAACGGCTGGGATAAACCGGTTAGCGGATGGCGATGGTGACATAATAGTCTTATACAAGAACACTTGTACTACATTTGTTTTGGAAATTTTAGGGCGCTGTTTGACTGAAAGAAAGAAACATTTATTAGCACCGAAGACAGGTTGTACCAGATTTAACATTGGTGTACAGTTCAAGCTATATTCTGTCTGTATTAGGCCTTATTTATAGACGCATAATTTTTTTTTTGACAAAGTTATGTATTGATGAATATATTTTAAAAGAGTAATCTATGGAGTTTCTTACCGGTTCTTCTCCATAGGAATGACATTTTGGAACCGCACAACTAGCGTCATTTGACGATTTGAAAGTACCTGAAAGGGTCTACTCGAAATAAAAATATTTTGATGATTTGCCTATGAATTGCCGTTTGAGCGCGAAAAGGTTACAACCATACACACACACTCACAAACTTTCACCTTTTTATATTAGTGTGATTACATAAAGTCAGGTGAAATAGAAAGATGTCGTCAATTATGTTACAGACATTTAAAGACAAGTCTCAAACAAGATGGATCATTTTTTATGGAGTGCATATATTCAAGGAACATAGGTCAAAATCTTAAAATTGAAAATGAAATATTCATACAAAGTGACAGGTCACGGGACTTGTTTGTATGAAAAATTAATTTTTTATTTTAAGATTTCGACCTATGTTTCTGGGAAACAAGTTGTTCAATTTTATGCACCTTGTTGAATATACGCACTCCATAAAAAATATCCTGTATAGTCAAGTGAAATAGAAAGATGTCGTCAATTATGTTACAGACATTCAAAGACAAGTCAAACAAGATATATGATACAACGAAATTGAAATCATAAAAAAAGGATCAATATTCACAAATATGACAAAAGCTTACACACGTCAGGAGTGTCGAATCTCCCATAAAGTTATTTACACCCCTCGGCGATGACGTCACAAAGTCACGTATTACAGTCATAACACATGAATACCTTCAGCCGATTGTATTGAATGAGGAATATTCAAAATTGTTATTTAGGGAACATAATAACGAAGATTAAATTCGTGCTTTTGATCATACTCAAAAGAGATTCTCATCCCTGTAAACACGAACTTGATTGATATGATATATATATTTTTGTTGTTATGATTAGCCCACGTATTTTTTCAAGTAATTGATGCATCTACCCACAAGCAGGGATGTTTACGCAAGATACTTAATTGCGAAAAACCTCACATAAATATAAGCCGTAGGAGGTACAGAGATAAAATCATTGGGAATTAATTGAAAGTTATTTTGTATTGAAAGACCGTTGGAATTCAATAAAACTACGACATTTAATTTTATGGACCACTTTGTTAATTACTGAGTTTTAAAAATAACTTAATATATTTTGACGCTGTTTTTATAATTTTAGATTTTAATTAGTTATGTAAATAAAATTGCCTTAAGTGTCTAACAGATAAAAAAAAAGGGTTGCGAACAAACCTAAGTTTAAAATTAGTAAAAACTAGCTGCCCGGACAGACTTCGTTCTGTCAAAAGTAAATTAATTAAGGTAATTCCCGAACAGCAGGAACAGTTTTTTTAACTCACTTATTATTTATGTTTCACAGCTTTTAAACCTTCCCTGGACTTCCACAAACATTTAAAGATCAAAATCAGCTAAATCGGTTCAGCCGTTCTCGAGTTTTAGCGAGACTAACGAACAGCAATTGATTTTTATATATATAGATATTTTTATTATATTATGTAATTAACAATTTACGGTTTTAGCAGCTTTTCCTTTATCTGTGCTACACGTTGCTACGTACCAAATTTCAAGATTCTAAATCCACGGGAAGTACCCTGTAGGTTTTTATTCCCTTGCGAGTGTCGAAAATTGGCGGCACATACGGATGTATCAATAATCACAGCTCCAATGGACAGAAAACTTGAGTATTTGATTTAAATTTCAGCTTGATAACTCTACGCGTTCCTGAGACAAAGAGTCTTGACAGAATAGATGAATGACCAACAAAGTGATCCTATAAGTGTTTCGTTTTTTTCTATTGAGGTACGGAAACCTAAAACCAAACAAAAATAATTTTAAAATATTTTTAAATCTATAAAAACTAAACGCTTTCTACTCGAACATAATACAGGTTTTATGATAACAACAGTTTTTAAGCCTTTTTATATGTCTTTTGTTAATACTAAAACGCAATTTTTATTTTAATAAAGGATCTCAAAATGACGCATCAGACTAATATCAACATGGGAAAATTGTCCTTGTGCCGCCCACAAGCATAGATAATGACATGTATTTGGTCCTCACAGCCTCCCACACGACCCTGAATAGCTTAATCTCACTCATCTCAAGTAGGATTGCGTTACAGTATCAACCGGAATTAGATTCGGTTTGTGTAATTAATTAACTAATGTGTAAATATGCAACTAACTAAGATTCTGGAATTTAATAACGGTAACAGTATTCGTATATTTAATAAAAAAAATAGAAAAAAAAAATCTCTGCTACCAGCCAGTGTAAGCCGCAAAACGCGATGTGACAACAGAAAAAAGATTTAAAAAGAAAAACTACCGCAGCCGCAGTTTTATAACGAGACTTGACAATATGTTCCAATACGAATTAAATTTCTAGGTAAGGAAGGGAAACCAGGTTTAACAAATATTTTAGTACATATCCATTTTTGGAGAAAATTTTTTTTTTCTTTATTCTTTACTAGCTTCTGCCCGCGACTTCGTCTGCGTGGACTTCAGAATTGGGTCCAAAAAGAAATGAAAAATGTGAAAGTAATGAAAACTGGAATAAAATTTTCACCCGTGTTATAGCTTGCGCTGTAATATTGAGAAAAATACCAAGTTTCAAAGCTGTCTGCCCACAGTTTAGCTCGTAAACAATTTTCAATTTTCCCTCGGGAACTACTTAAGGAATCGGGATAAAAGGTAGCCTATGTTCTTTTCCATGTCAGAGGCTACATGCATGCCAAATTTCATCCTAATCCGTTAAGCCGTTTTTGCGTGATTGAGTAACAAACATCCAAACATCTAAACATCCAAACACACTTTCACATTTATTAGTAGGATGTATGTCTTCACTTATGTCTACGCGCGAGCTACTTTATTATACCTACCTATCTGTGACAAAATAGTCTTCAACGCTAAACCCTGCAATTAAATCCGGGAATATATTATGTGTAGTCAACAGGTTAAGACTGTCTTTTGTGAACACATCGTTCTTAATACCCGAAAGCTTTGCAAATTCTAGATACGGTTCTAAACGATTCCAGTCTTCCTTTATCTCTACCGACAGCTCTAACTTATACAGCTGCATCCGCTGAATAAGTTCTCATCCGGAATTCACCCGGGTCTCATCCGAATAAACCGGGTGTGGGAGTTGTGTGAATGTTCCGGATGTCTGATGCATTAGCAAGAATTCTAGCTGAGAATTTATATTTGCGGGTTGCAATGAATTCTATCTAACTAAAAGTTTACATTTGAATGTTTACATGTTTTTATGTTTGTGACCTCTTTAAGCAAAAACGGATTAACGGATTTTGATAAGATTTGGCAAATTAATGGTTCTTATCCTTACATAAAATAAAGGATACTTTTACCGCAAAATACTGTAACGCAAATTAACTTTAAGATGTTCTCAAATGTCTATCTGTCGCTACTTCACACCTTAAAGTGACAGAGACAGCATGAGACTTAACGGCGGCTTCAAACTGATTAACGTTTCTGTATTTGGACATTAATCTCACTTTTATGTCCTTTTTTGAAATGTGGGTTTTGAAGAGTCCCTTTGTTTTACTGGGTATATACATTCTACAGACATATTATATAATAATAAATATCTTGGGACATCTCAAACGTGGCCGTCCAATCACAAACAAGGCTGAGCCTTTATTATGGTAAACAGACTACTGATAAATATATGTTTATATATTTCTAAATACATACGTATTATAGATGAATTACACTCAGACACAGATATTATAAATTGCACATCATACAACAATAAAATTTGTCCTGGGTGGGAATCGAACCCAATACCTCCGGTCTAGTAGTCAGGGTCATACTGCCCTACCCGCCTATAAATATCCCATAGCTATTCATAGGCCTTTTCCCATATACTGAAGAAACAGACAATGTCTGGACTTAAGAGGCTGTGACCCATGAGTTTATTTCGACATTTCTTCACAGGGCAGACAGTTAGTTAAGGTGATTGTAAAAAAATAATTTTGAATTAATCACCACACTTACTTTGGAATACCTCCTTATTTGACATGTATATGATTTTAAAAAGAAATTTATTATTATTATTGTACGAAAACGAAATCGGTTCTTTATAAAGATATAAAGTTATTTCGGTCGTAATTCGCATTCACTCATTAAGTATAGATTATAATTATATTATTTTTACATAAGACCTTTAAGACGTTCTTCAAAGGTTTTGGTTCAGATTAATTATTATATTCCAATTCCAAGAACATAGCCTTAATCGGGTAGTTTTCGCAGAATTTTGTTTTTATTGTAATAAAAATCGTTTCAACATCTGAATAAAAAAAAACTTTGAAGGCTAATCTTTTAATTATGCTAAAAAGCCATCAATTAATTAATCTATAAATAAACGGTAACATTCATCAAATAAATTGAGACTGATTTAATTTCGTTCCCACCGACCAGATTATTTTGGCCTACACGCATCGTTCAGCACCTAATCGGCATATAATTATTGATGTGGGCAAGAGGGAGGCGTCGGGCACAGGGAGTCAGGGGGGTCACAGTGGCTGGTCACCGTTAAGTAAACCATTATGATAATGACGCAACAAGTGGTCAATGCTGTTAGTCAGTTGAAAATGCGGTAAAAAGATATACATACATTTTTATCAGCTTAACTTTAAAATATATTTATGATGGAGGGATAAGTTATATACTAGCTGTTTCCCGCTGCTCCACCCGCGGTCTCAATTTTTTTTATATTTGTGATGTAAGCTATCCTATATTTCAAGTTGGATCAAACTGCACACGGTGTGCAAATTTGATTAAAATCGGTTCAGTAGTTTCGGAGTTCACCCCGGACAAACATTGTGACACTGGAATTATATATCATATATATAATAGATTTTCCTTTCGTAAGCAATAGGGTTGTAATAATATGCCAGTCATTAGGTAAAAAGATTTAAAGGTATTGCCTTTATCTTATACCAAAAGTTAGCCATAACAGTTTCTTTTTTAAAGTATTCTTGTTTACACCTAAGCTAAGATGCTTGTGTTACAAATGGGTCACGTCGATGGTGTAATGGGTGGGATGCAAACCCGCAACCACATAATTGTAAATCTGACGCTCTCTTGCCATTATGCTTCAGCTCATATAGTATGAGTTATAAAAAAAATATGCCCTTTACTTTCTTAAAGTATTTATGAGTGTTCTAACGTCCAAATAACACGTCCGTGTAATATAGTCCAATTGAAAACGAATTGAATATGGGACAGGGCCGTATAATGTGCGAAGGTCAATCTAGGTATATCTGCATATCTTATATCTATCCCAACAATCCAAACTTTGACGACCTCCGTGGTCGAGTGGCGTACACACCGGTTTTCAAGGTGTCGTCAGCTCTGAGGTCCTGGGTTCGATCCCCGGACGGGTCAATGTAGAAAAACACTTTTCTACATTGCCTCGGGTCTGGGTGTTTGTGGTACCTTCGTTGTCTCTGGATTCCATAACACAAGTGCTTTAGCTACTTACTTTGGATTCGGAGCAATGTATGTGATGTTGTCCACATTTATTTATTTATTATTATTTATTTATTATCTGCCTACCCCCGGTAAATACCAGTAATATAGTACAACTAGTTCCTTTATAAGGAAACCAACAGCAGTAACTTATACCATCTGTTGCCACTGCAATGTTATAAATAAACTTTCTTTGTTTCTATATTTTCCTTATTTCTCTTTCACATAAGTTTCCAAAGCATCTGTTTCTTTTGAGGTATAAGCTCTTTGCACACAAGGCGATACCTCTCATACTTAATAAGTTTCCGGTAACAAGCAAGTACCGCCAAACACCAATAGCCACATTCTGAAATGGCGGTAGCCTAATGGCTAGATTCTAATCCCACCTGCACTACCGACGTGAACCCACTCGTAACTCAAGCACTTAGCTTACCTAGGCGTTAACAATAATTCTAGTAAAGTGCTACCCACATAGCTACTAAGCTTTTATTTAACATTTTAGCCCACTGCTGGGTAAAGGTCTCCCCCAACTTGCTCCAGGCTCGTCGATCTTGAGCCGCCTTCCACCAATCCGGCAAAAGCCGAATGAAATCTCGTCGTAAGCTTTAAAAAAACATGAAGGTTCGTAAATAAACTCGCGTGTTTTTCGACGAAAGTCATCGAGTATTGTTGAATAAAGTCGCCTCGTGTACGAAGTAACTATGAGTAGGTAAGAAGTTAAAAGCTTACACCGTATATGTATTTAAGAGAACGTACTATTTATGGTACAAAAAGCAATTTTTGATGTGATTGGAGTTTAAAATATAACGGAATAGCTAGTACAGTTATAAAGTAAACGTAATTTGTAAATAAATAAATAAAAAATAAAATAAAGTTTATTAACATAAAAACCTTAACATACAAATTCATACAATGCTCATAGGAACAAAAATCTTTGGGAAAAAAGGCTGCATAAATAGTGGAAAACCCTGCCTCCTAACCTAGGGGGAATGAAGTTATAAAAATGAATTTATACTTTGGTTTATTATCTTCAAAATTAAGTATAAAAGAACAAATATTACCTATCGTTGATATTGTCAGAGCAGTGGCGGTATTTATCTACCTCTAATTGATTGATCTCGATTAATTGATTGATTGAGATGCCGAGCCGAAAAAAAGAGCAACTATCCCGCAAGAACATTCACCGCACCTTGCTTTTGAATGAAATGGCGTTGAGATATACAACACGATCAATTAAGTGGTAATTGTAGTGTCCTCCCCACAAATAAATGAAATACCGTTGACGGGCCTGTTGGACTAGTAGTTAGTGACCCCGGCTGCTAAGCCGGAGGTCGTGGGTTCGATTCACTCCCAGGACAAATCTTTGTGTGATGAGCACGACCATTTGTTCTTTGTCTGGGTGTTATTTATCTGTAATTTCAAAAAATATTAACTGAGTTTAGAAATTCTCAGTACCGCTCGGAGTCAGGAAGTGTTGCGGTGTTTACACCCCCGTGCCTCGGAAAGCACGTAAAGCCGTTGGTCCTGCGCCTGATCCCTCTACGGTCGTGTCGGTCAACCGTCCCATCGCACTATGAGAGTGAAGGAACAGAGAATGCACTTGTGTTTGCACCCACACTTGTGCACTATAATATCTCCTGCGTACATGGCTGAGTTCATTTGAGATTGGCCGCCGAGCCCGAAATTCGGTCTGGAGATTATTATGTATGTATTTATAAATATATAAGTATATTTATCAGTTGTCTGGTTACCATAGTACTGGATCTGCCTATTATTGGCAACTATTCCCCGACTATCCTGATCTTACCCTAACCCGCTGATTTTTCTTAACTTGGACAACAGTAAACCAAATACCCGTAAAAACGTCAAGGCGTAGCACTCTGAATAACGAAGGGGTTACTAAAAATACACGTCTCTGGTACTTTAGTACCACAGTGTGTTATCTTGGTGCCTCAAAGAGAGATTTTCTAAGAAACTGCCTAATGTATGACGACTTTCTGTTTTAAGAGGACTATCTTCCATTCTATGTTAGGGGATGAGTATATTTAGCGTTTATCCTGAATTATAGATGACGGCTTTAGAATAAAATTAAGCGGCGGTAGCCTAATGGCTAGTGCGTCGGCTTTGCTATCATGTGGTTGCGGGTTCGAATCCTACACATTAATTACACTACCGACGTGAACCCACTCGTAAAACAAGCATCTTAGCTAAGCACGAGGGGTTAATGAGATTACTAGTAATGTGCGACCCACATTGCTAGTAACCTTTTTTAAAAAAAGAAACTTGAGCTTAACAATTCCTTGCAATACTTTAATTTATATTTATAAAATCTCGTATCACGGTGTTTGGAACTCCCTTGAAACTGTTTCATCGATTCCTATGATTTTTTGTGTGTATATTATGGAGGTCTGAGAATAGCTTGCAGGCTATGATTTATTCTCCTTGCTGATAAAGACCCTCCTCACATTTTCCATTCATATATTATTCAACAGCTTATTTTATAGTAAAGGTATTTTTAAGATTTTTCCTGTTTAGGTAAAGCAACAAAATTTTGTGTGTATTGTTATTCATTCGAAGTATCATCATTTATATACATAGATATATAAAAGATTCTGTCATTTGTATTTCTGTGTTGGCTTATATATATGTTACTCTTACTGTGTTTGTTTTTAACCCTTGTATAAAAAATACCTTGAGATCCACGCAAGCTCCATACAAATTTTCATTAAAATCGAAACAGTGGTTAAGATGTCAAAGCGTAACAGTCAGAAATACTTTCGTATTTATGGTTATACAAGCTGTTTCCCGCTGCTCCGCCCGCGGTCTAAATTTTTTTTAATATTTGTGATGTAAGCTATCCTATCTTTCAAGTTGGATCAAACTGCACACGGTGTGCAAATTTGATTAAAATCGGTTCAGTAGTTTCGAAGTTCATCCCGGACGAACATCGTGACACTGGAATTATATATATAGGATTATTTCGTCACACTGTTTCTTTTTATACAGATCAAGATAAACAACAATAACTATTTCGTACGACGATACTTCATTTTTTTTCCGAACATTTGAGGTTGCAAGAGGATCCAATACCTTCTTTATGATCTACGTGCCTCGCATGAAGAATCTCCGATTCAAAACAATACCTCTTCTAAGGTCTGTGATAAATGGATAAGATCTTTTTCGACCCAAATCTAGTCGAATCAAACCTTTTTCTAAATCTCATATTACTCTTAAAGGGCATTAATCATTTTAGGCCTTAAGGCCGTTTGTCCACCGGGATCGTCATCGGGACTTCAACAAGAAATGAATTCTTTTATGATGTGACGAGCCTCTGATGGACACTCCACCATAGCGAATGTGTCGCTACCTTCATTACCGTCATTACTCTGATGTCCCGGGGATAGCGGTGGTGGGCTAACGGTTTCATGATATATCAAAGTACTTAATTAAAAATATAATTGGAAGAGTAAAGAAATCGTAATAATTAAATATACTTACTATCATAAATGCAATGGCTTATGGATAGGTTACACAGTGCGAGGAGCTGATGTGACAGTAGACAGCTACTGTGCCTATGTACTCGTATGACAGTAGCTCGACTCGCCTCGCTCGGTCACACTATGCAAATTGCTGGCGTCGCAGAAGACAGCTACTGCATCAGTGTACTCGCATACTTCGTCTGTATCATGTCTCGTGCAATGTTGTCTCAAAATACACGTTTAATCACAGTACATACCACAATAAAAGCGGTTACGAAAATACACTTAGAATTGAAAGAGCTATACTATATAAATATATGAATAAATAGCTATATATATAAATATATATTTGACGCCGAAACAAGAAACCCTGCACCTGGGGTGGACCCGAGCGTACCAGCTACTGTCATTTCGCAAAATCGTGCGAGTTGACGACCGAGCGGCGTGCGAGGCGCGGTGGGGGAAGGCGAGTAGGCGAGTAAAAACAAAAAATGTTGAAGTAACTCGGACGCGAGCAACTGTCCCACTCGCACATGACAATACTCGTACTGATGCGGTCACACGGTGCGAGTAGCTGCACCTCAGTAACTGACTCGGTCAGCTCGCATGCCAGCTCACACTGTGTAACCTAGGCTTTAGTTAAATAATACAGATTCTCAGACTCATAATTGGTATAAATAGGTCAATTTCACAGAATTTGCTTCGTGATTGAGTGAGACCATATTATATCAACATACAGAAACTGTGCCATGAAAAGCACGTATGATCCCAAATACAATATATCGATCTTTGAGTGTCGTTATATCATACAGGTCTGACAACCAGAGCAAGACATACGTACTGTATTATCCAGTTAATGGATTGTAGAGGCCAGGATATCCGTTGAAAATGGACCTGACCTCAACGTATTAATGGAAAAGGTTGAGAAGACAATGTTTAAGGTTGGTAAATAGAAAGAAAGAAAAATTATTAATTCTCGTCACATGCGACGCATAAAAATAAGAAAAAATAAATAATAACAATAATTTCTAAAGTTGTGACATGTAATATAATAATAATAATACCTGCCTATAAATCTTCCAATGGTGGGCACAGGCCTCTTCCCGTATAGAGAAGGAATGAACATTGATCACCACGCTTGCGGGTTTGCGATTAGAATTATTATGGAGATTTTGGAGATGACAATTCGATACGAATACTTTTTCTGTCACTAAAATCTGTCTGTAAAATCACTATTTCTGTTATTTTATTTAAAACTAGCTTTTCCCGAGAAATGTCCACTAAAGAAAATTTTAACTTGGTCATCGTTACCGAGACTACAAATAGTCAAAGGTCGGTCTCATGCCAGCTTAAAGTACTTTGGTATATTAAATAATACTTTCAGTTAAGTGACGTCACAGTTTTAAGTACAGCCAGTAAAACAGAACAAATTTTACGAAAAAAAAACCTCTTTTCAATTGAATAAATTGTACGTAACACTTGAGACTATTTTATTTTGTTATTTTATACATATCCATGGCTAGTTGAAGTGTCCCCTACACACCTGCAGCTTAGAGGATTTAGGCCGGGTAAGAGTCACAGTTTTAAACCCAAAAAAATCATCTCTCCGTGCAATTTCATTTCATCTCTTTTATTTGCTTGTAACCCAAGCGTTAGCTCTCTTTGTCTCTTTGTCTCTTTCTCACAAAGGCACTTTCTGTTCTTCACGAAAACAATTTGTCACCACCCTGACGTTCAATAAATAAAGGTACCAACAATTTAATTTTCAAGTAGAGAAAATGCAATATCGTTACGTTAACATTGCTGACCGTACAGAACCAGTTTCCTAAGGTTGACATTTCCAGAGTGTGGACTTTGATAAATACAGAGTGTATTGCATCGCTCACGACTCGTATTTAACGAGTATATGAACTGTGGACATTATACAGGATGTAACGGAAATATGTGGTAATTTTTAAAATACTGCTTCTGTGGATGGAAATAAACATCTTCTTACAAAGTGAACGACTATTTTTAGCTAACATAGTTAGTAAGCTGAAGTAGCAGTGGGCTGGTCATGTCTGTCGAAGGACTGATGGCCGTTGAAGCTGACGAGTCCTTGAGTGTAGACTGCGTATCGGCAAACGTAGTGCAGGCAGATAGACCGGAACAAGGGTTTTTTCAGCCTACACTATCGAACAAAAATCTCGGCCAAAACAAGTCTTCAACTAAACATAGGTGCTGACGGTTTTTTAACGAACATATTCCTTCGCAAATTCAACGTTATCGTATTTTTGTTGTAAATAGTTGAATATAAAGATGAACAGGTAGACAATCATTCTATTACCAAAAAAACTGTCCTTATTAAGCATCACTCAAAGTAATTTTTAATATTTGATTGAAGTCTACTTCGGATATAAAGGACAAAAACGTTCTCAAAATGTAATCAGTTTTCAAAGAACTCGTTCAATTTGCGACAAAAATAACTCAACAGCAACCAGCTTAGTTCAAAATTAACAGAATTTAAAAAGTAAGAACAATGGGAGTTGAAATACAAAATTCCAACTAAGTACCAACAAAGTGAGCGTTTTAATACAATTTCACAGTTTAAGTGCGGTCGCCAACTGAAAACATTATGAGTCCGTCAAAGACTATAAATCAAAATTTTATACCGCCAACTGTACGAAACTGGGGAAATGGAACAGTCAAGGAAATTTCTCAGACTTGCTATGACGAGTATAAATTCTTGCCAGTTTTTTCCTGTGACACCGCCTGTTTAGCAGTCCAAAATCCCCTTTCAAAAACCTACTACCAGCCCTTGTGGACAAATAACATGACTATAATACAAGCGTTAACGATGATAGAAATCGCATAAATTGTATTAATGTAATAGAGAAAAATACCAAATTTCAAAACTGTCTGCCCACGGCTTGGCTCGTACACAATTTTCAATTTTCCATCGGGAACTACTTAAGGAATCGGGATAAAAGGTAGCCTATTTTTTTTTCTATGTCAAAGGCTACATGCATGCCAAATTTCATCCAAATCCGTTCAGCCGTTTTTGCGTGATTGAGTAACAAACATCCAAACATCTAAACATCCACACTTTCACATTTATAATATTAGTAGGATATAGTCAAGGCATAAGGCTCGTGGCTAAGTGTAAGCCGTACGGTTTGACCGATATTAAAGGTTAAGCCGCGCTCGCCGCGGTTGGTCCGTGGATGAGTGACCATTTGTAAACATACCGAGACCCCTCCGTGCCTCGGAAAGCACGTTAAGCCGTTGGTCCCGACTGTCATACAGTGATCTTTGACAGTCGTTAAGTCATTACAATTCTGACAACCAGTCTTACTATGGAATACTATATTACCTAGCAATAGGTTGTGGAGGTCAGATAGGCAGTCGCTCCATATAAAATACGGTATTCAGCTAAATCCGGTAAGACTGGAAGCCGACCCCAACATAGCTTGGGAAAAGGCTAGGTAGGCAGAAGATAGTCAAGGCATTACCCTCTAGACCATTATATCAAGTCATTTCTAGAAATTTCCAACAATTCATTGTAAACTGGTTCCTATAGATCAATGTATAGAAATCACATAAGCTCTATATTTAGAATTAAGACCAATGTAAAGGATTTTATCACGTAATGCCATTGTTATAGAGTTTTACTCGTAAGTTTGTCGTTACTAAAGGTTAATAGGTTTCTTTACTGTACGACATTTAAGTCGGTTGGTTTGTGGTAGTATTAGAGGAACGCCCCCTATAGACAAATTATTTGTAACGTAAAAGACACAAATAGTATGGAAATTTTGACATTTGAACACCAAATTATGTACCTTTACCACCTTCACACTCCTCGTAATTAAGGGGAAAGTTTGTCTGTTTGTTCCCCCTTCACGCTCAAATGGCTCTACCAATGTTAATGAAATTTTGTATGGAGGTAGCTGAAACCCTTTATTAACACAAGGCTAAAAATCTCGGGAAATCAAAAAATCTGATAAGCCGCAGGTAGCGCCGCTGTAACACAAATCCGTTCTCAAATAATTACAGAACATGTATTCATTTCCATTGTCATTCAAAACGATCGGTCGTAAAATTTTATTGCTTTTGTACGTTCCTTTGTAAAATCATCTTAATGCGTATAAGCTTGGATTCGGAAAAAAAAGTTCGTTTAATAAGTTACACCAGCTACCTACATAATATGTGTATTCGAGAACAGTTTTGGCTGTGATTAAGGATTTAGAATTTCGTCCCTCAAAAAGAAAAACGGAACCCTTATTAAATAGGATCACTTTATTGTCCGTCTGTCACCCTTATTGCATCACTTTGTTGTCCATCTGTCTGTCTGTTCGTCCGTCCGTCCGCCTGTCTGTCAAGACCCTTTATCTTGGGAACGTGGGTTGAAATTAAAACCATACGTTTAGATTTGAAAAAATAAAACTTTAATTTTTAAAACAAGCTATTTGTTTTCCGCAGCTCCGCCCGCGGTCTCATTATTTTAATTAGCCTTTTTCACCCGGGGATAGTGTAGCTTCCCAACAGAGAAAGAATTTTTCAAATCGATTCAGTAGATTAGGAGCCCATTCAATGCAAACAAACAATAAAATCTTTTCTCTGTATAATATTAATAAAGTTATATTTTTATACGAAAGCGCCTTGTTTGTTAATTAACTTTGGAAGTACCAAATTGTTTTCAATGAATTACCAGTACATAATAGCAAACATGTAACAACAAAAGCTTGACGTAATTGAATTATTTATAACAAAGGCCAGTAAATCAAAAATACATTTTGGACAAAATAATAAGATCAATGACCGGATGTTGTAACTCCACTATTAGCCGACCAAAAAGATTGACCTTGGTTTTATTTTGTCGTTAAATCTGAAAGGAACTGATCACTAATAAGACAAAGCAACCAATTATAATTAACTAGCTTCGTGTCGAGACTTAACCCGCTTAGATTATAAAAATTATCGTTTATTTTTACCGCTACGTAAATAAATTATTTATCTAATTGTTCGTTGTAGGTATATTCTATGTATTGTTTTTGGAAATAAATATTTTTTTATTATTATTTATTTAAATCGGTACCTTCATGTTTTACGATAATTGATCGAAGAGTTCCCGAGAGAAAGAATTCCGAAGGGAGTCTGATCCCGTGGGAGCATGTTTCCGAGAGAGAGATCCCTAGGAAGCATTGTTCCGAAGAGAGAATATTTCCAAAGGAAATGTTCCCGGGGGAGAGTTTAAGAATATCTTTTCCCGTTGAATTCGAACCCTATTTTTAAATCGCACTTCTTTCTGCCTAGCCTTTTCCCAAGCTATGTTGGGGTCGGCTTCCAGTCTTACCGGATTTAGCTGAATACTATATTTTACATGGAGCGACTGCCTATCTGACCTCCACAACCCATGTAATGGGTAATACGGTATCCCATAGCAAGACTGGTTGTCAGATTTGTAATGACTTAACGACTGTCAAAGATCACTGTATGACAGTCGGGACCAACGGCTTGACATTCTTCCGAGGCACAAGGGGTCTCAGAATGTTTACAAATGGTCACCCATCCACGGACGCACCGCGACGAGCGCAGCTTAACCTTTAGTATCGGTTAAACCGTACGGCTAACACTTAGCCACGAGCCCCTCTTTCTACCTTTCTATCATATTAAAAAAGGTTACATCTCATTCTCCACGAATATTAGTATCCTGGTCCTATCTGATCGTGTTTTTTGAAGCCTATATATTATACCTATGCATCTAAACACATTTGGGCGCGAAACTGTGCTGAAAGAATACCAATGAGCCTTACAAATGACGGCATAACTTTCTCTTATGGACGCTTATATGTTTCTAACTTTGACAACATTATTTCCCAAAATAAATCTAGCCAAGGATGAGTGGAAAATTGTGATTGAGAGGAAATATTCTTAAAAAGTCCCTTTGATTATTCTCGTTAAGTAATGGCATGGGTGCAAAAAAGCTTAAAAAGAGATATATCAATGTTTGTTAATACATCGTTTGAGTAACCAAACTTTTTGAATTACCAACATAAAGTTTTTTTTTATGTAACCTAATTATAGTCCCACTGCTGGGCAAAGGTCTCCCCCGCTAGGCTCCAGACCTTTCGGTCTTGAGCCACTTGACGCCAATCACTTAAGAAACGATCAATGTCCTCCCGCCACCGTCTCCTCGGCCTGCCTCGTTTGCGAGCTCCGACATCAGGAACCCACTCTGTGGCTATTTTAGCCCAGCTATCTGGAGTCATGCGGCTAACGTGACCAGCCCAGCTCCATTTAAGTTTGGCTGTTTGCATACCCACATCTACTATCAGTGTTTTTGAGCGCAAGATGGTGTTTCGCACGCAACATAAAGTATTGAGTAAAATTTATGTCTGATATAAGACATGGCATGCAGAAACATAAGGACAGATAAGAAAGGTTTGGTTAACCAACCATGACCTAGGCTGTCACGTTCTTATTAAATATTTAGCATTGCCATTCAATATGGCTAGGCTGGCAGCCTTCACGTTTTCCGTCTTTGACAGAGATTACGATAATTTCTTTGATGTTTGTTACATTAATAAAATTTGCTATATATTTGCTTGATAATGGTTCATAAGTTTCTTATTTTAATTTGGATAGAAAGGTTTATTTGTATTTAGTTTAAAATTAGTAATTTTTTTATAAAGTTTAACTATTTAATTATTTGCATACAATCCCTTAATAAAAGATAAGGAATTATACGTTTTTAAACACGAGCATCTGCTACTACCTACTGTGCTAGTGCTGTTTGATTTTTCTTCACTAGTAAAAAAAACACAAAAAGCCTAGCAGATCCGATGGGATTGGATTTTTGTTAGTAAATTCCTATTTCAGACCAACTAAAAAGTCCCATAGTTTTGCATTGACAGCAGATCTCCATAAGTCAGCGAAAATTCATTACAATGGCATCCGAATGTAACGAAATTTCTTGCGAGCTAAATTAGATCCACTTTGAGATATCAAAAAATCTTTTACACGGGATATCACTCCCATGGAAACATGCTCCCTCGGACAGTCTCTCCCATAAAAATTCTCTCCTGCGGAACATGTTCTTTGCAAAGAAAAGCTATAAATAAATATAATTTCGACTTGTAAATGATTCATTTATTAATTCTACTTCACTATTTCATGTATTAGTATTTTAATACTGCACAAGTACCTATATTAAAAAGAAGTTCAGGCACAACACATGCTTTTGAAAAGGTAAGAAATTAACTTCGTTTTTAACGTGTAACTTCTTTATTATCGCTTTGAAAAGTGATATTAATTTCCTCATCTGCAACAGACGTCTGAAAGAACATGTGTTGCTAAGAGGATTGCAGCGAGTACCTCTGAAACGATTTGTACCTCACTCCTCAACAGAGTACTTCACGTTTTCTGTTTATAACGAGTTTTTATTTTCTAAAAGGAATCTTAAAAACCACGTTTTAAAAAATATTTTTAGGTTAAAAGAAGTAAATAAGGGGAGACTTTTGCCCATTAGTGGGACATTTAGAGGTTGAAAAGAAAAGCAAACATCCAAAGAATTGTCGTTTAAACGTTTTTAATGCCTGAATACGTTATATTTTTCTTTTGTTAAAACAACTGAATATCAAAGAATATTTCAATATTTTGTTTTTCACTCAAGATTGTCCAAAAATAAGCATACAATTATAGATACTTATAATAATAATGTTTGTTGTGAGATGGTGGTGGTGCGGTGATTCACTGCGGCGCGCGGCGTGTGTGCTAAAGATCTCCTCACTTTTATGCACTCCTATTTTTACGTCTCGATTTTTTGCGTTCAAAATTATTTAAATAATTAAACTAAAATAATGTAAGTGGTCTCGTCAAATACATCTGAACTCCTCAGAGGTCCGGGGGGAAGGGGATTGATATATGTACATTCTTAATCATTCTAAGACATCATTGACAAACGGTGAAGGAAAACATCGTGAGGAAACCTGGATTCCAAATATTGGAATCTGAAATCGCCAACCCGCAATGAGCAAGCGTGGTGATCAATGCTCATCCCTTCTCTATATGGGAAGAGGCCTGTGCCCAGCAGTGGGACGTTTATAGGCCGGTATTATTATTTATATTATAAATGCGAAAGTAACTCTGTCCGTCTGTGTGTTACACAATAACGCCTAAACTACTAAACCGATTTAAATGAAATTCGGTACAAAGGTAGTCTAAAGCCTGAGCAAGGACATAGGCTACTTTTTGCCGTGATAGTCGACATCCACGCGGGCAGAGTCGCGGGGTACAGCTAGTAAGACATACATCTTCAATTATCCTTTTACAAAGCAGTCCCTAATCCAGACAATGTATTCAAACCGAATGGTTACTGAATACATCTATTTAACCGACGATGTTAATGCGTATGTATTTAACCCATGACATTTCGTATACCTAGTTCTAATAGCTATTATTGATTGGTTTGTAATGCCTAACCAGACGGTTATAAGCGAAAACGCAACGAAATCGCAGCGACATTGATATTGTAGCACCTTTATGTCAAAGTTTTTGAAATTTAGCGAGTAATATCGTTATATAAACTAATATTATAAAGAGGAAAGATTTGTATTTTTGTGTGTGTGTATGTTTGTAATGAATAAACTCAAAAACTACTGTGGCCATTTCAAAATTTCTTTCACGTAAAGACGTTGGTCCTGAGTCCTACCCTTTCTCTGGTCTCAGATGAAGAAATATGTATAAAAATAAAGGAATTGAGACTGCAGCTGCTGTGTTCGCACACACACTGGAATATCTCCGGTGCTTATGACTAATTTCTGTTGAGCTTCTGTGACCGAGATTCGGTCAACACAATATTATCGTGGAAAAAAATTGGTTGTCTGTTAAGTCGGTTTACGGACGTCAATTTTACGTGATAAGCAATCATTGATGAAAGATTACATACCGTCTTTCTGCTGCTCGGACGCATCCCCCGATGAAGTGGAAGAGTGATAGATGCGTCACAAGCCGAACGCTTAGTTAGATCGATTGTGCCTCTCTTTCACTTGTTCTCCACTCTCGCTTACACGCTCGGATCAGGCGAACGTGACACCTTTTCGTGCTGACGGCGTTCATAGATTTATAAGACGTTATCACGTCAAAAACTTGACGAGATCAAGTCAATAGTGAAGTCATGCATTTAAAATGTTTGCTGCGTTCAAATTATTGAGTGTATTCGCTTGTGTTGTGAACTATAACCTATGTAACTCCATGTTCAGGTTTGCCATTCAAGCTATATATCAACCTGACCTACGGATCAGGAGTTTCATTGATGAGTCTATTAGTACAAATGAGTTCACACGTACATAATAGATGGAGAATTATGTTGACAGCCTGCGCGGTAGGGTTGTCACACATCTACTAATGTTTGCGTGGCTGTATTCTCAAAAAAAATAATTTGATTGTCATTGATCGAAATGTTAAGGTTAAATGCAGTAAATAAGGTCAGAATTAGTTTGTTTCGTGTTTTATTGAAATAAATTGGTGAGTAAGATATACATAAAAACGATAGCTAAGTACTTAACTCTGAACAAGACACTGGATTTACGCCTGTGTTTCCTTTTAATAAGCATTTTGAAAAAAAAATTGGTTTCCATAGTATTCACTTTGAACATGAAGTTTAATTCAAATAGAAAATCCTACTAATATTATAAATGTAAGTGTGGCGGTTTGGATGTTTGGTTAGGCTACCTTTTATCCCGATTACTTAAGTAGTTCCAGAGGGAAATATGAAAATTGTCAACGAGTGAAGCTTTAGACCCAATTCTGAAGTCCACGCAGACAAAGTCGCGGGCAGAAGCTAGTAAATAATATTTAAATCTCACTTCATACACACACAATTTTTAATCAAAATATTAGTGCAGATTTTTCGAAAAAATGAGCTGAATATTTATGCCACCCCTATGCTTCGGTTGTAATCGATCGGGTACGAGCCCAGCCGATGCGTGTCGACCGATTGCGTACTATTTCTAGAACAATGACTATTAATGGAGTTTGTTTGGCTTGATGGCTGACTTTTAGTTCACTATTACTATTTTGGGCCGTTTACTTTGTTAATGACGTGGTTCGTGTAAAGTTTGATGGAGAACGTTAGTGGGCGTTTATTTTCAGTATTTTTCCTGCAATTATGGTTCCCTCGATTTTTCTGAATATATTATTAAAACTAGTATGTTACCTGCATCATTAAAAAGTTTAACTTTAACTCTTGGTGTAATATTCACTTCTTCCTTTTCTATATTTAACCTACCTACAAAAATCACAAAAACAATTTCATCAAATTTTAAACCAACCTCATAAACAGCAAGACCCAATCACAAACTGCCAAATACAAATATCTTTTAATTACCATAGAAAAACCGTTTATTAATTCCTTCTTTAAATATTCAAAACCGTTTTCTCAAGTTCTTTATTCAAAAGCGTTCGTTTATCGCTGCGATCGGATGTAGTCGGCCAATCCGTCGCCGGATATTGAGTCAAACCGGAAGTGAGCCGCCGTTGCCGTCCGTCTACTATTCCATTTTATAGCCATATCGAGAATAATCAAGTCATATCGAGAAATGTTTACATTTTGAGGTTTTGTCAACTTTATGAAGCTATAGAAAATGTAAAACTTTATAAAATGTGTGATCAGCTCCATGGCTTCAGAATATTAGTGAAAGTTGCTGTTGCGAATTTTCATGAAAATTTACTATAGATCTTGACGGAGACCTTATCTCAATTAAACAATGATGACCTGTCCAAACTCTAGAGGTATCTTTCCAAAACCAAAGGTCTGGAAAATCATTGCTGGTCTATGAAATTGGAGTTGACAAACTCCTTCTCCGATTTCTAGATCTCCCACAAGCTTTATCGAATCTGATCTAATTAGCGAGATAGCGGTAATTACATAGGATTCCATAGCGCGTCGACAATTACAGCTAGAATTTAGATTAATTATAATAATATCTTGGGACATCTCAAACACTGTCATCTGATCCCAAATTAGGCAGAGCCTGTACTATGGTTACCAGACAACTGATAAAAATACGAATATATTTCTAAATACATAACTACATATTATAGATAAATAACACCCAGACACAGAAAAAATGATCGAGCTCATCACACAAGCATTTGTCCTGGGTGGATATAGAACCCACGACCTCCGGCTTAGCAGTCCGGCTCACTAACTACTAGACCATCAGGACCAACATAGTTCAAACATTTCATATAAATTTCCAGAATATTAAATGTAATCCTCCACAAAAATATTTTAAACTTCTACCTGTACAAAAAAGAAAAACATTTTTAACACAAGACAAGGATAAAGGAAAATGAGGGTATTATCAGCTTTGTGTACAAAAGGAACCAATGAAGTGTGATCACACAAACATGAGCCTGTTAAATGATCCTTGCACTTGTTTTCAAAGGGTCGTTTTATCAAAAGATGGTATGTTAAATACCAACCCAAAAGTAGACAAAGAGAACGTTAACAAAATCGTATAATTAATTAAGCAACATGCAGCTAAGCCTGCCAACCCTCGTCAGACTTTTCGTATAACCAAGAATCGAGCCTTTTCGGATTCTGATCGACATTTTGTAGGACGTTTGCATTATAATACCGGCTTCTTCTATTCTAGTACCTAGTATGAGACCGTATCACTTCCAAAATTGTATATAAAGGATTAATTTAAAAGGAGTGCGTATATTCAACGAGGTAATCAATGATAGATCAGGTTTTTTTTATAAACCTTATTAATAAACCCGTTTCAAGGTCAATATAAACCCCATTTTTATCAAAAAGTCCTTTGCCCACTAAGTAACAATTAAATGTCTTTCAAAATAATAAATTGTGTAGGCGTTTTATCCTAGCTGTTAATTAATTTAGAATTTATACAATACAAGGTACCTAATTAATTTTGCCGTGACTTGTAAAATGTGTTTGTGTGTAATTTATTAGCTAAATTAAACCTAATATATTGGCTTAAAGTATATATTTAAACTTTAGAATAGCAAAGTCACTCTTTTGCTTTAAAAAGAAAACAATAGACAAAAAGTTAAAAAGCTATAATTAAAGATAACAACAGACCGTCACCGACTTCAAAAACCCTACTTATAGCCACTAGGGATATCCATTATTGTTATATATTAAAACTTGTTCCAAAATGTAACGAACACTTTTATGAAAACCGCATCAAAATCGGCTCAGCCAAACGCGAGATAATTGCGGACAAAATATACAATCGACTATGAAAATCTACAACCCAAGTTATCTAAGCAAAAACAAATCCAGCCGGCAACGTCACGGGATATCCATTAGTTTAATACACTAAAACATTCACCAGAATGTAACAACCACTTTTCTGAAAACCGCATTAAAATCAGTTCAGCTAAACGCGAGATAATCGCGGACAAACATACATACTTACAAACACAGGTCGAACTGAGAACCTACATTTTTTTTGAAGTCGATCAAAAAGATCTTAACCCTTTATTTAACTAACTTTTGGGTGATAACTTTGTAAATCTGGAAAGCCTGGAAGTTGATCCCAACATAGTTTCGAAAAAGGCTAGGCAGTAGATGGATTCATAGTAATGACAAGGCAACCTCCGTTGGGTAAACTGAACTCTCTACCAATGCCCTATAAAATCTATACCAACAGAACTATCAATATATTATGTAGCTATAGTATAGTTCCGAACGGAAGTCGAAATCTTTCAGATTCCAGCGGCATACCGTTCATTTCATTCACTCACATTCCTAAACTCATTCTTAGAATGAATTAAACGGTGGAACTCCCGCAGAAGTTTGACTTCGCACAGAAAAACTCCGTACGGTTGAATTGTGACCTTTCCAAAGATTTCCAATCAGGATTCCAAACTTTCCAATGAAGTGATCCAAATTAATTTTACCTTCGATTTAAATAATATATTAATAATAATTATTATTTAAACAAATGTTTTAGTAGACTGTTCAAGCCATATTCATTGGCTATAAATATGTGTAACTTTAATGTATTTTTTTTATATTTGCTTACAGAACTTCGACTACGTATATGTTTTTTTTTTGCTTTTGTATAAAATGATGATAAGTTATTCTCGTTAACCAGAAGCATGGTGCGAGAATATTGTCGCAAGTGCTGTAAACGCTTTACCCTTGGAACAATTTTTATCTGTGGCCATTATCATCTTTTAAGTAGATAATGAATTATAGTTACCGGCAAGTAACTTGGCAATGTTTTTGAGTACTGAGCGCATATTTACATATTCTATGTGCAACAAAAGCACAGTTTTATTACTCGCCTGTATCATTGCTAGTAATCTTTAAAAGAAATCATTATTTTATACAGTTATGTACATTTAATAAGAACGTTAAAACATGGAATAAACTCGTAACGACTCTTGCCAAGTTACGTGACTACTATAGATATATCAAAAGTCTTTAAACAAATGTGATGTTCTTTTTTCACAAACACCGTAGGTACACCAATGTTTTGTAATTTCTTCACTTTCACATTGTCTTTATTTCAAAAGCGTAAGGTTACTTTTCGCTGTTCGTAAATTCTGGCATCCAAGTCTCTTAGAAGTCACTTTCCATTACAAATGGCATGAAACAAATTGCTATCGTTCGAAAATTATACAATTAATTAAAACTGCACGGATAGACGAGTGGTATAGGTCACCACGCTAATTACCACTGTGCACGACGTGCTACGGGTTCGATCCCCGCATGAGACAAGCATTAATTTGTGTGATCCACAAATGCTTTTTACGTTCCAAGTCTGCGTGTTCTTTGTGCATGTGCTTTGAATGTTTGTGAAACCCCCGCGACACAAGGATTAAATTGCTTAGGGCGGGCGTCGTTTAAAAAAAAATTACCTCATCAACATTAGTACCGAAAAAGAAGTTCCGAAATCGACAGTGGCGCCCTCATCTCGTCACCTACGTACCTATGTACCACATGACTGAGCTCAATAAAAATTTTGGCCGTAGCATTGAGCGTTAAACAAACAGGGTGCGCTACTGTTGTCGGTCGAGATCCTCTCAAACAAAGGGATGTGCTGTAGTTTGGTAAATTAAATACTTCTTGCACATTATATTACAAAGGCGAAGTTGATACCAGAAGGAATTCTCTGCCAATCTGTGATGCAGAGACAAGAATGAAACTTTAAGGTGTGAAGTAGTGACAGATAGATATTTATGAAGGTATTTGCATTTCAGTATTCGGGGTATGGCAGTCAAATAACAACGTGTATTGTCCTGATATAAGTAGAAGAAACATATGTAATATATAAAATTCTCGTGTCGCGGTGTTTGTACCCAAACTCCTCCGAAACGGCGGGACCTATTTGTATGAAATTTTGTGTGCATTGTTAAATGGCGAAAAAACATTTTTCGGGTCAGTTAGTTTAATATAAACTTGTTACAAAGTAGACACTTTTGTTACAGGATAAACTTACTACATACATTTTTACGGTTTTTAAACCGGCACACTCCAATTTCCTCAAAAAAAGCAAATGGCAAACAACAAAATGTTTACTATCCCAAATTGTAATGTTCCGAACACCTGCCTTCCAACGCAGCAACGTGATATTAATTTATCTGTCACACGAAATTACTTTTCAACACCACTTGACATTTCAACAATCCTAAAACGTTGTTGTAATCCGAAATTTCTTAATTTTACGGTCAACGAATAAATTCTACGTAATTTACACAACACCTCAATTAGTCCCGATTTCCCAATCCAAATTAATGTTAGTATTTGACGGGTTGAAACGGACAGCCCTAGGTGAAAGTAGGTCAGGTTTACTTTACCGTGACAGCCCTGTGTATATAGTGTTGGTGGAGTGGGCGTGGGCGATTTCGTTCATACCCTCACTTATGCCAAAATAGAAGGAAAAAATATTTTGTTGGAAGTTTGTGAGATGACTTTCGTATCGAAATTGATAATGAAATATGCCTGGTAACTATTTTTGGACGCCTACGGGTTTTTGATACCCTCAGTAAATAGATTTAGATGAAAGGCAAAGAAAATTGTTTCGTTTTGGGTTAGAAAATTTACTGGATGTGGCTCATGTAATCGTCTACTTTTTTTTAAAGCTTACCAGCCATGTGGATCGCACATTACTAGTATTCTTGTTGTTGTAGTAACCCCTCGTGCTAAACTAGAATACTTGGGTTACAAGTAGGTTCACGTCGGAAATGCAATGGGTGGGATTCGCGTTTGTATATTTTAAATTTGTATGTATTTCTTTTTATTAATTTATAAGTTTTGATTTAATTTGTGTATTTTATTACTATAAGCCTAGCTGTCTGAAATAAATGATTATTATTATTAAAGGGTGGGATTCGAACCGGTGACCACATCATTGCAAGTCCGACTCCCTTATCATTAGGCAAACGCCGTTAAACGCTTAGTTTATTATATGCATATCACTTTCATAACTACGCAACCTTATTTCAACGGAATACGAAATCTGGGAATAGTAACAAAATTGAGTGCTAAGATTTCTACCAGAAGTTAGATTTAATTGAAATGATATCGTCTGCATCGTGTTAATGTCTGTTCCCTGAACAACGAGCTGATACAACAAGTATATAGTGTCACAAACTTATTTTACCTGGTAGCTAAACCTGGAAAAAATCTCATTTTCCTAACATCATTTTGTATAGCTTATAATACCGGCCAATAAATGTCCCACTGCTGGGCACAGGCTTCGCATATGGAGAAGGAACGAGCATTGATCTCCACGCTGGCTCACTGCAGGTTGGCGATTCCAGATTAAAAATTTTGGAATCCAGGTTTCCTCATGATATTTTCCTTCACCGATTGTCATATATCTAAGAATAATAAATTAGGAAATTTCGAAACTCCAATCAGTTTGAGTTCGTCGTTCTTCTTCTGTCCGTTTCAATGATTCTCAAATTTTGTTTGACCAAAAGATGCCATCTGGATGGAACAGCACAGTTGTTGCTGTTAAGTCTCATGCACCTCTGACTGC
Source organism: Plusia festucae (assembly GCA_950381575.1). NCBI lineage: Eukaryota > Metazoa > Arthropoda > Insecta > Lepidoptera > Noctuidae > Plusia > Plusia festucae. Next base: position 3,583,657 of record OX494456.1, on the reverse strand, counting down.
ACGGATAGCCGAGTGGTATAGGTCACCACGCTAATTACCACTGTGTGCGACGTGCTGCGGGTTCGATCCCCGCATGGGACAAGCATTTGTGTGATCCACAAATGCTTGTTCCAAGTCTGGATGTTCTTTTTGCATGTGATTTGAATGTTTGTGAAACCCCCGCGACACAAGAATTAAATTCCTTACTGCGGGCGTCGTTTTTCAAAAGAAGAAAAAAGAAACAAATAAGAACCTCTAGACATTTAAGAACGTGTTAAAGTTAATTAACGTTTCAGTATTCAGAGATAAATGTAGCTTTGTGAGTATACATGCAATTTTGAAATTTTGTATTCGCTTTCTCTACAAGAAAATATTTCAATTATAAGCATACGGTTGTATAAAGGATGCATAAAAGAGGAACAATGTTCCTCTTGGCGTAGTCATAAAACTTTCCTAGATACTGTCAACTAACGTAGTACATATACTTTTAAACTAATACACATATTTCTCTCCAACTTCCATATTACTGATATTACCTTCACAACTTTATACGTGATGTAGAAAATGGACAACATATTTATCATGACGTCGGAAATGTCTAGAATAGACGTGGACAGTACAACTTCTGTCAAAGTACAGTCGCGCACGTTAATAGTAACGCTTTGACTTTAATTACAAAGCTCAAACTAGAGAAGTTGATGGACGAAACATCATCAGCCCCCCTAGCCGAGTGACATTTCTACAAGCGATGACGATATGACGATATGAGCGATAACGATGATAGAAATAGCTTAAATGACATTAAATGGATGGAAATGACATTTGTTTTCGATAAGTCACGTGACTTAGACTTGTCATTTTCATACATTTGTCACTTGGCTAGGGGAGCTGTCTAGCATTCGCCATAACTCCGTGGGCTTGACTTTTTAGTTTTAGCTGAATACCGTGATTTACATGTTAGCCTCAAAAACTCATTTGACTAGGTAAAACAGTATTCCATAGTATGTTTGGTTGTCAGATTTATAATGACTTAACTAACGACTGTCAAAGATTACTGTAGGAACAACTGTCTAACGTGCTTTCCGAGGCACGGATTGGTCTCGGTATATTTAAAAATGGTAACCCATCCACTAACCAACCGCGGCGAGCGTTATCATATTATATGAGCTTTACCCGCGTCATTCTCGATCCTGAAGCCTTCTCAAGATAAAAAGCCTATGCACTATTCCAGGTAGTATTGTATGCCTGTGCCAAATTCTATCCAAATCCTAGTAACCGTTAGATTAAGGACAAAGGAAGCGACCATTAGCCGCCAGGCGTACCTCTCACCCATACCAGCCTCAACTAAACCACTGAACCAATCTTCATTCGACTATACTTTAAAGTAAACTAAACAAATGTTTTACTAGAGATCTCCTCTTCCAGGATGTGGACCCTAATCCGTGCGTGGAGCGTGCTAGCCTGCGCATGCGCAGTGGCGGCGCAGCGCCTGGACCAAGAGGCGCTCATGTCGCCGCGTCCAGCGCGCGTGCGCGACCGCGAGCTGGCTAAGGCCGATGAACCGACCTGCGATCAGCTGAAGGCTATGTGGAGGTATGTTATCTATATGTCTATACTAATTTAAACAGGATTAATTTAAAAGGAGTGCGTATATTCAACGACGTAATCAGGTGCATAAAACTGAACAACTTTTCCAATAAAACAACAAAATACAAAAATAATTCACGTGGCCTGTCACTTAGTATGAAAAGTTCATTTTCCATTTTAAGATTTCGACCTATGTATGTTCCTTGGGGAACGTAGATCAGTTTTATGCACCTGATTGCCTCGTTGAATATACGCGCTCTTTTTAAATTAATCCTATATAAAACAATCCTATATTACCAATGAATAGAGTGGTCCTCGAGACAGGTTTTAGTACATAATTTGTCAAGTTTTCTATACATTGGCTAACCGACATTTACGCGGGCGGAACCGTGGACATCAGCTAGTCTATACATATAAAAATCTCGTGTCACAGTATTTGTGACCAAACTCCTCCGAAACAGCTTCACCGAATTTCATGAAGTTGTTTGCGTAGATATAATATTTGGTAGTTCCGAGATTATTTTTATACTTCTATATGGTTTTAAGGGTGGCCCTTTCCAGATTGATTTTCAATACAGCAAAACAATTCGAGATAGCTAGTATTGGTACAGATAAATTGTAATTACTGAAAGGTTTACTCTTCATACAATTGACATTGTTTTGTTATCCTAAACTTTGAATAATGGGCACAAACATTCCTTTGGTCGAATCTGCCTTTATTACATAAACTAACAAACAACACCACATTATTCAAAAACAATTTCCAAATAATTTTCGCTACGTAAAAGGTATAGTTACCACAATATGGCCTGTTGTTCCAGTGGTTAGTGACCCTGACTGCCAAACCGGAGTTCGTGGGCTCAATTCGCATCATCAATACTAAATAATAAAAATTAATTTATTGCTACAGAAAAATAATAATAATAATTTTTGAGTTTATTAAAATTTATATGGAACCACCTCTGAAGTACCCTATCAATTACAAAAACTTTTTAAATCGATCCACAATTACAAACATACAAAAAAATCATAGTCTAATTGAGTCTCTTTTGAAGTCTATAAATGTAGAAGCAAGTGTAGCCACCCTTATATATCGATCGAGTCACATCACTAAACAAATCCCCTGGTATTTCGATAAAATATTATCTGCGCTTAAATTTACATAATTGCGATTTCAACGATCCAAGAATTCAAATAGTCGATATGCTCCAACCGTACTTTCAAGATATATTGGAACGTTCTTTGATATTAATTGCAACACTTTGGTAAACTTGATACAATCCACAAGTTATTTGATGCTATTAAAATTACATTTGATTAATATCGGCAAATAACAAGGTTTAGCGACTTTGTTTACAAGTGTTTACAATTTTGGTGAGAAATTTGAATAAATATCGCTTTTAAAACTGAAGGTGACATGACACAGATTATAATTCAACTACCCCGGGTCACGAAATCATTTTTTTGTTCTGAGAGTCACCGGGTAGTGTTAGTATACAGGATTATTTTTTATGGAGTGCGTATTTTCAACGAGGTAATCAGGTGCATAAAACTGAACAACTTTCCCCAAGGAACATGGGTCCAAATCTTAAAATTGAAAATGAAATATCACACAAAGTGACAGGTCACGTGACTTATGTTTGTATGATAAATTTATTTTTTTCCTTGAGAAAAGTTGTTCAATTTTATACACCTGATTACCTCGTTGAATATAATTATGCACTCCATAAAAAATAATCCTGTATACGGCTTCGACAATTTAACTAATTTGTTACTTAAAAGCATAGTTCTTTCGTTCGTCGTTTCGCTATCTTAAATAAGATAAATTAATAGGGAAGGAAAATTATTCCATCCCATTCCATTCAATAAGACCATATTTTTTCATGAATATTTCTGATAGAATAATCTGGGTACTCATGTAAAAAAATACCTTCTAATCCTTTTGGAGATACGCCCAAAATATGAAAGCACATAAGAACGTAATTCAGTGGAACGATTTGAGTTGAGAGCACTCCTGCATATGACAGGGCTGCCAACCACACCATTTAACTTCAATACCAACCATTTATAAATATTACTTTTCTGCCTTTAAGTACGCCCACACACTGAAGAGAAGAATGGATGTTCTACAGTTATGAGTTCTATTGCTTGAAATAGCACAATCCGGGGCAAAGTAACTAAGCGGTTTCTAAATTGAGAATTTCATCCTGAGAATGTCTCAAAGACTGGGGCATTATTCACTAAGTCTAAGCGGTTAACGTGCTGTGTTAATGTGCTGTGTTTGGAGTTAGGAGAGTCTTTATCTCTTTCGACTTACTCTACTTTAAAGTAAAAAATCGATTAAATGGTCTAAAAGTGACTCTCAGTACAAAAAAAACTATAATCTGCGTTATGTTATGTCTAAGCTTGGAGAATAACCCCCCTGATCAACGAGTCGCGTGACAGTGTGTGTCATTGCTCGACCTTATGGCCTTTGACTATTAGTTTAATGCACAGTACGTAAACCGTTAAAAAAAAGAAACAAGTTGCTCAAAAGATGTACTATGTTTTAATTTAAGTTGCGTTCGGATTGTTTTTTATTTTCCCCACTGATAACACTTGTTTTCCCAACCCTGACATTGGCAGAATCGTCGACACATTTAAAAACATTTTAAAATTAATTGACGTTTTAATATTTGGAGGTCAGAAAGCTATACCTTTTTGTCCGACTTATAAAAAAAGGGGTTTCTCAATTCGACTGTAAGGCTCGCACGCATTAATAATAGTTAATATTTTCAACGCAAGATCGACAAAAAAAACATCTATACAGGATTAATTTAAAAGGAGTGCGTTTATTCAACGAGATAATCAGGTGCATAAAACTGAACAACTTTCCCCAAGAAACAGGTTCTTCACTTCAAAGTAATTGACGTTTCAGTATTCGGCAATTAACTTTATAAGCGCAATTAAAGTCGGGTTTTCATCATTAATGTGTAATCAAATTTATTCAACCTCTTTCTTGCTTATATTATCAATTTCGGGCTTATGAATTTTGAAAACTAAGTTTTTACAGAAATCTGTAGAATTATTTAACTGTTACAAGATATAAAATAACATAACAGTACAAAAACAAACATTCTCATAAAAACAAAACATTTGGAAGTTATGTTCATCTATTGTCTGATTGCGCAACATGGAGTCCAGCCAAATTATGTAAAGACAAACAATGAAATACAAAGTTATGTCACGGATTGTTTTGACAGGCTATTGAAATTGTTTAAAAACTTTTTTCACCTTTAATTTACCAACTTTAACTTTTTATTTATTTTCCAATGAAAAGAAAAGTTTGGGAACTTTAAGATTTATTGCGCCACCGTCCGTATCGGGTCACGATAAAGTCAAACTGATTTCGCAATTCCTCGCGACCGACGGGGGAACCCCGTGGAATTTTAACAAGCGCTAACGATTATAGAAAGGCGTTATGATATGCCACGTGACTTTTTGTCTCTGACACTTGTCTTAGGGGCTACCCCGGTCGTTTCGCAAGAAATTGCGAAATTAGTTTAACTTTGTTGGTGTTGTTTGTGCATGTGATTTGAAAGTTGGTGAGAGACCGAAACACGAGGATAAAATTCCGATTTGTTCGTGTCGGATTACATAAATGAAAATATAAAAAAAGCGACTGGCGTGTTGGTCTAGTGGTTAGTGACCCTGACTGCGAAGCCAGAGGTCGATTCCCACCCAGTACAAATTTTTGTGCGATGACCACGATCATTTGCTCTGTGTCTGAAAATGTTGTGAGGAAACCAGGATTCCAAAAATTGGGATCTGAAATCGCCAACCCGAAATAAGCCGGTGTGGTGATCAATGCTCGTTTCTTCCCTATATAGGAAGAGGCCTGTGCCCAGCAGTGGGACATTTATAGCCCGGTATTATAACGAGTCAATTCAATTCAATTTTGATGATTATGGCTCCGTCGGGTACATTATACCTTAAAGTGACAGAGACAGCATGCCACTTAACGGTAGCTTCAATTTGATTGACGTTTCAGTATTCGGCAATTAATAACTCAAGTACCTAAGTATAAATAGTCAATATGCATAGATACATTTACGTCAAATTAACTTGAACCGCTTAACCGTATAATGGCCACTTGTTGTTTATAATAGGATTTTAAACTCTGTTTAAACGTGACGAGCAAACAGGCCGGCGCAATATGATGTTACTGCCACTTAGGGTATCGCTCTAATCTCTTTATTAAGGCCACTCAGGCACTCGAGCTAATGATATCACAAAGATACTTAACATTGGAGATTGAATTAAGTTTTTAATAAGAGTGAATTGTGATTTTAACGGAGAGAGCTTAGGTTTCGAAGTTCAGAAAATTATGTGTACACACAAAAAGATAATGGATGTGTAGAGCACACCAAAAAAGGTGTTAGTGTGCGTAAAAAGTGTTTTGTTTCTCCTATTCATTATGTTTGCCTTGTTAGGCAAAGTAGCAGTTTAAAGCGGCGGTAGCGGCTAGAGGGAGGAGGAGGGTTCGAATCCCACACATTGCACTACCGACCATATTGTGGAGAATTTATTGGAAAACATTGTAACTCTTTTTTCGGTTGCAAGTATATGCCTTCCTCACGCCACGGAAACGGCGTAGGGAAGTTAACTGACTAAATACCCCGGTCCCATCATTGCCTTACCCAGAGCGGCTGAGTGACATTTCTACAAGGGTTAACTATGATAGAAATCGCTTAAATGACATTTAATGTATGGAAATGACATTTCATTTCGATAAGTCACGTGACTCAGACTTGTCACTTCCATACATTTGAGCGATTCGATCAGCGTTATTGCTTGTAGAAATGTAACTTGGCTAGGGGGGCTGGTTTGCTGTGACCACATGATCTGTTTTAATATTGTTTTCACATTTGGAAATGGCCCCATACGTCATCTCGATTTTCATTCAGGTATACGTACTCGTACGAGCACGCGCCTTCTCAAAACCTTTATTTCGATACCAAATTCCCTGAAAATATATAAGTTATACAGGATTAATTTAAAAGGATTCAGTTTTATGCTCCTGATTACCTCGTTAAATATCCAAACTCCATTTAAATTATTCCTGTATTAGCTGTTTAGTTTAATTTATCTGCTAAATTGTGAAACAGTTTTTGGGCGTGACTGTGTGTTTTTGTGAACTAGCTCTTGCTTGCAATATTGTCTATGTAACTCAGGGATAGTGCAGTTTCTAAAGGTGAAAGAATTTTTGAAATCGGACCTGTAGTGTTTTAGTTTATTTGCTACAAATCTTTCTTCTTTATAAATTAGTACAGATAAATATAATACCTTTAAACCCAGTAAAAGAGGCGGCTTCATTGAATTACGGCTTGTGTGAATCGCCTTCACAGTAATCTATGACTTATCTAGGAATTTTACTAGAAGTTTGTTTTACATTAATGATATTACTAGCGGTAACCCACGACTCCGCCTGCGTGGGTTTCAATTATCGCGAAAAATAGCCTTTATTCTTTTTCAGACTCCAGACTACATCTGTATTAAATTTCATTGAATTCGGTTCAGTAGTTTAGGTGGGATTGCGTAACACACAGACAGACAGAGTTACTTTCGCATTTATAATAAGTCAGATCTAGTAAGTATAAGTGCTAGTTAGGATTGCAATCTAATGGATGTTATTTTTACCAGATTCTCGAAGCGGCAAGCGCGTGCGCCGGAGATCATGAACGAGGTGAGCAACTATCGCGATCCGCTGATGTACAACGAGTGGCCCGTCTACACCGCCGTGCCTAGAGCCGCTCCCAGGTACCTACTTATATTAATAAAAAAACATTTCTTTTCATTATTATAATAACTAATTATTTAAGGACTCAACGGTTTACTCACGCGCATTCTCGGGATCGCCCGACTAGTTTCATACTCAATAGGAGTCCTTAATTATGAGCTGACGCGGCGGCGGCGGTGTCTCGAGTCGAACTTCGACTTTTTTGGCTAATAACTTACCCAAAGTGGCAAAAAAAACAAATGTTGACAAGAAAAATAATCGTGACTCTTTAAAATTGTTACCTTCCGACTCAAAATGTTGAAGACCCCTGCTATATATCCATCCATGTTCATACCCAAAACCTTGCCAGATATTTAGTGCCTCGTTTAGTTAATCTTACCTAAAGTAATAAGATTTATTTCCAACAGGTTCCGGTACCAGTATCCAGCCATGGCTCGTGAGGCTTACGGAAGAGTTGTGACCAAGGCACCACCAAACGTTGTGCGCACACCTGACTATGACGAGGTAAGTTTTTAAACTTTAAAAACTTTATAATATCAACTATTGTATAAGTTTTTTTCACCAAGTCACGTTATACGAACTTCTAACAGTAATGAAAGTTTTTAGAAAGAAGCACCACAAAGCGAAATTTTACGGAGTTTAAGAAGAATTATTTAACTGGTGGCACTCGAATTTGGGTAAAGATTGTGTAGCTGAACGAAGTAGTCAAAAAAATAGAGGTTTATGTACAAAATGCATACATTATTTGAAGACATTTCAAAAGTAATCGATATAATAATACTAATACTATAAAGCTGAAAAGTCTGTATGTATGTTTGTTTGTTAATCTTAGGAAATACTGGTCTGATTGGAAAAAAACAGTGTTAGCTAGTCAATTTATCAAGGAAGGCTATAGGTTTCTTGGCAGGATGACTAACGCCCACGCGGGTGGAGCCGCGTGCAAAGGGTAGTGTTTATATAATACCTACCAATAAGATAAATCTTAATAATAATAATTGTTCGATCTCGTATCTATCCTTTCCCAAAGCTTTATTTTAGTCAGCTTCCAGTCTTATCGGTTTCAAATGAATATCGCATTTAACATGGAGCGACTGCCTATATGACACCTGAACCCCACAACCCCATTTTACTGGGTTGCTCAGTATCTCATGGTGAGATTGGTTGTCTGAATAAAATTGTAATGATTTCTTAAATCGGGGACTTGTGTCACATCGTGTGCCAACTGCCTGAAAGTGCACCAATCACCGAATGAAGCTCGAACAGATACGAAGAATGATTGGAATATACATTTTCATATTCATACTAATATAAGTACCTATATCTAATAATGATAAGTTTATTTCATACTAGCTTCTGCCCGCAACTTCGGCTCTTACGTAGAGTAACTTAGTACGAGGGGTTAACAAGAATACTAGTAATGTGAAAAACACATCGCTAGTAACCTTTTATTTTTTAAATATGATAGCCTGAATCATAAAAAGAACAGGTAACTTTTTGATAAAAATAAGGGTTTAAGACCATTAAAAAACACATGAAAGACACACGAGCCAAGTCGCGAGGCACAGCTAGTTACTATATTTTTTTTTGCCACGTGCTTAAAAACTCTTGACATTTCAGGTTGTTTATTTTTGTTCAAATCTTTTTCATAAGTCTTGCGAAAGGTCAACAAAACTTCTTAAACTATTGAATAACTAACCTTTAAAACTCCTTGTTTACTGCCAACTATAAAGTACTTAAATGAAATTAAAATGAAATCGAAAGAAGGTGTAAAAAACATTTTCTTAAAGTTACGTAAATTAAAACTTAATTAGGTACAATGAAAACTTAAACGAGCAAAACTTGTTAAAGTAATTAAGGATTTAAAACTCACAAATTAATCTTATTACATAAAAAGTAGCTAGTTTTTTCCAGCGACTATATTTAATAAACTATAGAACACTAAAATATCCCACGGGAATAATAATACAGGATTATTTTAAAAGGAGTGCGTACATTCAACGAGGTAATCAGGTGCATAAAACTGAACCACTTTCCCCAAGGAAGGTGGTCGAATCGAAAATGAAATTTTCATACAAAGTGACAGGTCACGTGACTTGGGTTGATTTTTAATTTTAAGATTTCAACCCATGTTCCTTAGGAAAAGTTTTATGCACCTTATTACCTCGTTGAATATACGCACTCCTTAAAATTATCCTGTTTACAACTGCGATTAAAATAATAATAATAATAAATGTGGACAACATCACATACATTGCTCCGAATCCAAAGTAAGTAGGTAAAGCTCTTGTATTATAGAATCAGAAACAATGAAGGTACCACAATAACCCAGACCCGGGACAATATTTGTCTACATTAACCCGTCCGGGGATCGAACCCCCCCAGAGATGGCGACAACTTGAAAACCGGTGTGTACGCCATTCGACCACCCTCATTAAAAGAACTGAAGGAAACCTTTGTGTTAGTCCCGGCTGAGATCTATTTGTATACCAAATTATATCAAAACTATTCAAGCCGTTTACTGAAGAAGACTTAACATACGTGAACAGGTTTTAACTGAAAGAGTACATCAATCTTAAATGTGCAAAGAACACAATACATCCAGTATAGAGTACTAGACCTCTTCTAGTAAGAAGGAACGAACATTGTCCACCACGCTTGCTTATTACGGGTTGGAGATTTCAAATTCAAAGTTTCGTATGCAGGTTTCCTCGCGATGAATTTCTTCATTGATTTTCAATCAATTATCTATAGACGATCAATACTCAACCTATACTGAGATCTATACAATAAAATACCATAACTAACGTTTATAATCAAAGTATCAAACCTTTTTTAACACCACGAAGTCAGACCACGTGCTAACCTTGTACAAAAAACTCAATCGAACTGTTCGTATCGCATTGAGTGACGTCATCGTGCAACCGCGCGGCCGGCTACTCAAAGCTATTTTCGTCATCTTATCAACGGGCCCTGTGGCGCAACGGATAACGCGTCTGACTACGGATCAGAAGATTCCAGGTTCGAATCCTGGCAGGGTCGCAGATATCCTTTTTATTTTCATAATAAAAAATATATAATAATATACTGCACACAAATTTTCTATTATCGATTTGATTACGTATGAGTATACTTAGTAAGTATTTTAACTTTTAAAGGTTAATTGTTTTATTAAATGACTGTAGTCTCAGTCAATTTATTATCATTATTAATTAATTCAATTTCGCGGGAACCTTGGCTCGATTGCTAGCTAAAAGCCATTTTAATTGAGAATTATGGTTCGCCTAACAAAATTATTTCAGCTATGTTTATTTATAAAGGCATTTAACATGCAATGATTGTACTTGTGTTTAGGTGGTAATTGAAGCAGCGCTAGCCTAATGGCTACGGCAACGGATTTACGATCATGTGGTCGCGGGTTCGAATGCCACCCATTATACCGACGTTAACCTACTCATAACACAAGCATTTAGCTTAGCACGAGGGGTTAACAAGAATACTAGTAATGTGCGATTCACATTGCTAGTACAAAAATAGGTGGTTCTTTTTTTTGTAGCTCTATAGATATTTTTGAAGTCAAATGTTCAAAGTCATAATATATGAGGGTACATCGAATACAGTACAGAATATTTAAATTTAGGAATGGAGACAACTTACGCGGATGAAACCGCGGGGCACAACTAGTATTATTTATTACCTATTTAAAAGTTTTTGTGAGTTCAAAATATGTATTTTTAAACCAAAACCTAATACCTTTGTGATTCGTTTCAACTCTTATTAATCTTCTATTCCGTATTGCGTATTCAGCACACAGTTAATTCCTAAATGTTTTATATCAAAAGGCGTATGCGCAGCAAGTTATAGTATAATTATATATAACCTAAATGCTGCAAGCCATGTTACCAATTGCTAATTTAGGTACCATTCGGTGTGTACAGATTCACTACACGAGTAAATTTAAAGGTTTTTTTAGTATTGGTTATTTATTAAATAATATTTTTATTCATTTCTTTCTTTTTTTATTATACGACGCCCTTACTAAGGAATATAATCCTTGTGTCGCGGGGGTTTCACAAACATTAGTCAATTACAGGCCAATATCCAAGCTGTGCGTTATCGCTAAGATTCTCGAAAGGATTGTCTATGATCAGGTGTATGCTACTTTAAAACATGCATTCAGCCCATTCCAGCATGGGTTTCTTAGAGGAAAGTCCACTGTTACGAACCTTATCTTGCTAAATGACTTTCTCACTGCCATCATGGACAAGGGTAACCAGGTCGATGTCATTTACACTGATTATTGCAAAGCTTTTGATCGTATTGACCATTTTATCCTTCTTCAGAAGCTAAACAGTATGGGTATACGTGGTGACCTGCTGAGGTGGTTTTCATCTTACCTGGAAAATCGATCTCAAGCAGTAGCACTACATAACTATACTTCTAGTTGGATTTCTGTCCCCAGTGGATGTCCACAAGGATCCCTATTGGGTCCTTTATTGTTCACGGTCTATGTAAATGACATCGACGCGTGTCTGAGATCGTCGAAATTATTATGCTTTGCTGACGACATGAAAATATTTGCTGCTATATCAACATTAGATGACATGTCTGCACTTCAAGCTGATCTTCGACGACTCGAAGACTATTGTCAATCAAGCAGGTTAGATCTTAATCCAGCCAAATGCTCGGTCGTAACGTACTCCCGTAAACGGTCTGTCTTAATCACGTCTTATTCTCTTAATGGTCAGGTTCTACGTCGGTGCAATTCTGTTCGTGATTTAGGGGTGTATCATGATTCTAAGCTTATTTTTGACTCTCACGTTGATGCTATAGTGGCTAAAGCATCTAAAGCTTTGGGGTTCATCATGCGATTGTCAAAATGTTTTATCAAAGCAAAAACCCTCAAAATTCTTTATTGCACTTTCGTGAGGAGTAGCCTGGAATATGCTTCCGCAATTTGGAACCCAGTTTACAATAAATATATCGAACGAATAGAGAGTATTCAGAGAAGGTTTATAAAATATTTATGTTTTCACCAGAAGATTCCGTATCATTCAGATAACTACCACAGTCTGTGCAGAAAATTTCACTTACTTCCTTTAAGTACTCGCCGTGAGATCACTGATTGCATTCAAATGTTAAAAATTTTAAATAACGACATTGATAGCCCCGACCTCTTATCTAAAATTTACTTAAACGTTCCATCTAAAACTCGGTTTAATCCGCCAATACGGGTACCTTTCAGCTCAACAAATTATAGACAAAATTCATTTATTGTGCGCGCAAGCAGAAAATTCAACAAACAGTGTAAGCAGCACGATTTTGACCCATTTATTACTAGCGTGGCCGTAGTCAGAAGACTCCTAAGCCTTGACTTTTTCAAAAACTAATTATTGTTAAATAATTATTACGTATATTATAATTAATAAGTTTTCAGTTCCTATACTTATTTTTAACAATCTTATATTATGTTTTCAACAATGTGTCATTTTTGTAATGTACCTATCAATAGGACAATCGTACTAATGTAAATTATCCTTTACCATATTAAGATGTGTACGTAGTTTTTTTTTATGTTGTTTCCCGTTTACAAATGTTCACTTGAGTTTTTTGTTGTTTCTGGCTCTAAACGTGAGGACTTGTAATTGGCTTGCTGTTTGTTGTTCCATTATTATCCTGTTTTTATTAGCTGTTAGTCCTCCATATTTATTAAATAAATAAATAAATTAAAATCACATGCACAATGAACACCCAGACTTAGAACAAGCATTTGTGGATCACACAAATACTTGTCCCATGCGGGGATCGAACCCGCAGCACGTCGCGCACAGTGGTAATTAGCATGGTGATCTATACCACTCGGCTATCCGTGCAGTCCATTATAAATGATTAGGTACATTAGTTCACTAAAAATATTTCTCTGGACAATTTATTTGGAAGCAAAAAATTAAAGTACACCAAATTGTAGAAATCATGATATTAATTAAAAAAATACCTTCTTTACCCTAGATTTTTTCAACCAAGTTAAAAATAAAAAGGCCGTAACTATTTACAAATCACCGCCTCATTGAACAACTATTGTATACAGTCACAGAATTTGAACAAAACAGCTTTAGTGGCACATTCCCTGTGACCTTTAGAAAATGGCCGGTCATTACCCACAGTGGCCACCCACGCCACAGGCATTCGTCTCAAACACCGCTCCTGTTACTGTAACATTGTCTGATTTTCGGCCATTGTGAGTTTATTATAACAACGCCATCTGTTGGCGAGTTGAGTAACTAATGTTTATTGTTTCTACAAAACAATGTTTTATTAGAAATACAACTTCACCACTACGGAAATAGATGGAAAGATGTATGTAAGAAACTTCAAAATCTGGAACCCACCTTCATACATTATAAAGACTATGAATTCAGCCAGTAATTATACTAACGTGTTATTTTTGTGTGTGCGCAAACCACAGAAATATAAATAATTTTGTTCTGTTGCACAAACACTCCAACAGCAACAAAACATTGCTATTTGTTATTCAATCAGCGTTTAATGAAGAGCAAAAGAACATCATCAGACGAAGCACGTCCTTAATTGAACAGCCAAGTGACATTTCTACAAGCGAAAACGATGATAGAAATCGCTTAAATGACATTAAATGTATGGAAATGACATTTGTTTTCGATATGTCACGTGACTTTAGACTTGTCACTTTCATACATTTAATGTCATTTAAGCGATTTCTATCGTCGTCGTTAACGCTTATAGAATGTCACTTGGCTAGAGGGGCAGGTCTTCTCAAGTCGCGACTAAATAACCGGTGGATGCAAGCGCAAGATGTCGTTAGTAGTAGCTTTCTCTATGGAGCTCATCCATAGATTAGAGAATTTTTTTTTACCCTACTGCTAGGCCGGAGGTGCTTCGATTCCCACCCAGGACAAATCTTTGTGTGATGAGCATTATCATTTGTTCTGTATTTAGACATAATTATATAAGTATGTTTATCAGCTGTTTGGTCACCATCTGCTAGTTTGGGATCAGATATGGAAACCAGACAAATGATAAACATACTTATATATTTCTAAATACAGAACAAATGATCGTGCTCATCACACAAAGATTTGTTGTGGGTGGGAATCGAATCCACGAACTCCAGCCAACAGGCCAGTCAAAATTTCCGTCCGACCGTGTAAAATGTGAATTGCAAGTGAAGTGTCAAATTTAGATTATTAATATTCTCTACGAACAGGCAGACTGTGTCACATATTTAATTATGTATTTTTTTGACAGATGTTCGGCATGCTGAATGTCCCCCACACATCAGGCAAGATCCTGCGTTACCCTGGACCCTCACGACCTCGAGGTGGACCCACTTTCATGGTACCTCCGCAACGAGACAGGTAAACTAAGGCAAAAAATTATAAGGACTAGTATGTATGAAATGAACAGTTAAAGTAAAAAAATATTAGATTATATAGGTAGATTAGATAGGACATAAACACAAAAAAGAACAACATAACCAAAAAAAACAAAACTTTATAACATATATTATATTATGTCTCACGACTGACCCAAATGGGTTACCAGATCACCGTAATGTCAAATACAGGTAAATTGATACCCGTTTTTAACGCTGGTTTTCATCTGGCATCCCAGAGCGTTCTACGGATGTCAATCATCAAGTTTCTAACCGTAAATGTGTGACGGGAGCGTTACCAAAAGTGTGACGCGAACGAGAGTGTTGCGAAAAGTGTGACCGAACGAGGCGAACAGAACTTGAGATAGAGATATAAGTTAGTGAAGGTAGAAAGAGAGAGAGTTTTACTTCAGTCCTGTGGTCTAAAACAAACTCGTTTTTTTTCTTTATCAATTTTACTTAAGGACTTGGTACTTACTTTAAAAATATCTCAATTGACGAAGGTAAGAAAATTAGCGCAAAATATGCTAAAATGAATACCTACCGTCTCGGAGAAATGTCAGCGACACTCCAAATTAATTATATCCAGTAAAATTCTGTTCCATAGGGACTCCAGTCTCAACAAACTCGTTAAAATTATCTTTCTTAATCTCAAGCTATCAAAAAATCTTCTATTACTTCATTAGCATAGATTGCAATTAATCGCAAAATGGCTATGTCATGTCTTAAAAAATTTAAGAAGGGAAAAAAAAGAGAATACCTTGTCTCGTCTAGACTGTTCTGTGTTTCTACTCTTAAAATATAAGATCATTCTGAACGAACTAATTTCTTGGAAATTTAATTTAATAGTCAATATTGCAACGCTCTATTTGTTAATTAATGTTTAAGGTATTTTAAAGCAAGATTTAAAATGTTAGGTTCACAGCTTGTATATTAGATTCGAAGTAAAAATCAAGTATTAAAGCAACCTTTTTATTTTTAATGCGAAATAGAAATAGCGGCTTGCAAACATCACAAATAGCGCGGCAACACGTTAAATACGTTATATTTTTTTTTGTGTCGTTGATTTCTTAAGCCAATTTTCCGATAAAAATATTTTTAGATTTTTGTAGCCAACTGGAAAGCAATGAATGAGATCTTTCTTTAAACGAGTATGTATAGTCACGAGCATAAATATGTATACACATAGCGAAATTGTAAAACTTATTTAGCGACAAGTTTTTGTTGAAACTCAAATACATGATTTGAGAACTGTTGTAATTTTATGATGTTAAATGATTAAAAGTTGAATTGATGGTGATTTCCTGTTAAATTATTGTTTTACAATTTCGCTATGTGTATATTTATGCTCGTGACTGTACATACTACATATCGAGCTATACATTTCCAGTTTATGCTGACCTCGCAGTGTAAGGAAATCCTATACAATGCGAGATCAGCTTATACTGGAATTGTATAGCTTGATGTGTAGCCGTGTGTACTACTTACATATTGCACGCCTCATAAGCGAAGCGTTGAGGTGGGTATTACTGTCAGTTTAGGCACACCGAGTGATTCTCCAATTTATAATGATAACGATACGATCAAAAAGCACGTAGCTAGTCATTCAGGTGTTCGGTTGCCATTATTTAAAATGACACTTTTTTATTCTCTTATAAGTGAATATAAATAGACAAATGTTGAGAAAAAACACTATTTTTAACACTCATGATATTTTTGAATCTCTTTTTTTATTATTTAAACTAATTAAAAAATTGTTTAAAAAAAGTTCTGTCTTGGACGTCCGTGTGTCTGTATGTACGGATCCCGTATCTTGTGGTCACGATAACGAGCGAAATACTTCACTTATGGAGTTGGTTTTTTTTTATAGGCTTCAGTATTTTGAGGAATAGGAGCCTATTACTTTTCACGGTATAATTCGATGTAGTTTAATTATTATTTACAAATAATCTCAATTTTATTGTAAAGAATGAGATTATGAGGCGTGCACTTTTGGATTTTCCAACTATTTTACAAATATTTCAACGACATCATTCATTCAGAGTATCTGAACGTTGCTACATCCAAACAAATAAAGGTTCCTTATTTAATTAGGAACAGGTAGCTAACCCTCGAATACTGAAACTTTAATTAATTTTAACACGTTCTTAAATGTATATCTGTCGCTACTTTACATCTTAAAGTGACAGAGACAGCGTATGACTTAACGGCGGCTTCAAACTGATTGACGATTCAGCATTCGGCCAACATTGTGTTTTTATCGGCCAAAATTTTACTGGTGAGCTGATAACTCTTGTGTGTTATAATGGGATCCCTTTTTTTCGCTTAATTTTATTTGTCCTATTTTAATTTGGCATAACGAGTTAGGCATATTGGTATTTGGCATAACAATATTTTGACATAATTGTTGTTTGGCATACTATTTCAGTAAGCATATGTATGTATAGTTTAGGCTATTGTTTTTTGCCCTAATTTTAAGGCACCATAGTGTAACAGTAGGTTAGGGTGCGGCGAGGCCGCTAACATGTTTATTTTACATAGTGACACAACATGTCCAAAACTTACCTTTTCCCTGAGTGCAGGCTTTAGAATATTATGCTTAACATTGTTATGCTTAAAGTAAGTATGCCTTAAAAATGATGCCTATAAAGTTATGCCAAAGTGATATTTTGCGTAACTTTTATTAGGATAAATCAAATTATGCCATGTTAAATTATGACATAAAATTTTATGCTTTAAAATAGGGAACCGTGTTATAATATATTTTTGCAAAGAATTCCGTCTCAAAGAACAAGGAATAAAAGAGTATTTTTCTCGTAGATTTGAAGCACTGAAGAAAATGATTCGCCAGGAACACGTACGTGAGCTGCAGAGAAAATATGAGGCGGAACAGAAGCAGGAACTCAAGGATCTTACCTCTGGACGCGGGTAAATATACCTTATAACTTAATTGTTACGAACAAAGAGTATACAAATAGGTATTGACTGCACGGATAGCCGAGTGGTATAGAGGTCACCACGCTAATTACCACTGTGCGCGACGTGCTGCGGGTTGTTCCAAGTCTGGGTGTTCTTTGCGCATGTGATTTGAATGTTTGTGAAACCCCCGCGACACAAGGAATAAATTCCTTAGGGCGGGCGTCGTTTATTTTTAAAAGGAAAAAAAAAAGTAAGTATACAAAAGAAAAAGGGATACTTAGAAGGAAGTCGGATCCAAGTCAAAAGCGGTTTAAAAGATAATTACTTACCTGTTTCTTCTTCTTCTTCCTGCCATCATCCCATTCATATGGAGTCGGCGCAATGCGTATTTTCCTTCCATTCATCTCTATTCCCCGTCATCGCGGCACCCACTCCTTTCTTTCTCATATCATCTTTCACACAATCCATCCATCTCTTTTTCGGTCTACTCATAACTTTTTTAATTATGTGACTTTTATTTTTTCACAAATTTGACCTCAAAACTTTTTTGACCTCAAAACTTGTCCATACCACGACAAACGCTTACCTCTCACCTACTTACTTATATGTATGTACTTACCTATATGACAACAAATCTCAATACGCAATACTTTATCGTCTTTCGAAATCGACATTATCGATAGATGCGACATTATCGACCCTAGTAGATTATTTTCACGCGAATTTTGTTTGTGTCCATTGTGTTAATTTAGGTACCTTTTTTTTAAATAAGTAACTCCGTTCACGTCGAAGTTTCTGACTTCACGTCGCTCGCTGAAATGCGACGACAAATACGTTCGCCTTATTGAGACGTCTAGATTGTACATAGGTGCAACATCTTGAGAAAAAAAATTTCGAGGTGGCCAGTATACTAAAAAAGTAACAGAATTCCAAATTTAAATCCACAATCAACCGCCCACCAAATGTTGAACTCTATGGCTCAATCAGTGTTGCATAACTAATCTTCCAATTTACCCCACAATTGTTCAAAATTTCCCCGTTCCATTTAACGTCGCTCACATATTTTTACATAACAAAACGTTACTCAAACTGTTGAGCAAGCGGGCGTGTTCATGTTAATCTGAGATTCTGAGCCTACCGAGCCATTACGACGCCTTTCCCCTTAAAATTAAAAGTGCTCACTAAGGGAAATGTAATCCTACGCCTCTAAATGTTACGTCTTAGAATTTTTCTCGTCTTTTTCCGTCAAGATCCGTATTTGAACGATATGTCATTATTTTGGCGAAATTGCTTTCGATAAGGCCCGTCTTTGTTTTCTTTTAACTTTGTATGTTTTTTGGAATTGAATTAATGTTTGTGTCTGTTCCTTTTACCTACGGATTATCCATTTTTCAGTAGGTTGTTTCGCTTTTTCGTTCCTTTTACTCCATTATCGTATTTTATTAATGTTATCAGACAAATTTTAATTTATTATTATGATAAATATTTTAAATTAACTGTATCATAAATACAATGGGCATATTCAAAGTTGAATACAATTAGAATGAAACAAATTGTATTCAACTATCTGAATATCATTAATTAATTTTTAATAAATTTTTGACCCCTTAGACAAGGTAGATTTCTGCAAGCGTTAACGTTCTTTAAATGTTATGTATGGAAATGACATTTTTCTTTTCGATAAGTCACGTGATACATTTGAGCGATTCGATCAGTGATTGTAGAAATGTACCCGGTCTAAGGGGGCTAGACTTTCATTTTTTGACTATTATAACATCCTATACTTAATTTAAAAATATTTGATGTTTGCAATTAAAAAAATTAACTTTATAAATTTTTTTTGTCATTTAAGTATTATTTCATTTTTATTTTTTCAATTTTTAAGTCGCTTAACGTTAGGTGTAACGTCCTTTGCTTTCAATCTTGTTTAAAATATCTTTACACCACCTGTGATAAGACTATCGACCAATAAATACACCTACCATTAAATTCTACCATCTGAAAATCGCAAAAGCTATATGGCTGATGATAACGATATTGTTGCAGCGGTGATGACTACGTATACGGCACTTATGGTGAACAGGAACCCCGAGGACTGCAACCCCTGCAGATGGAGTACCCCGCTGATGACCCCAGCGCCAGGCACAGCAAGTAAGTAATAGGTTGACTTTTACATGAGCCGAGTCCGATTTTCAATAAATATCAAACAGTTGCTGACGAAATAATGTCAGCCACAACTATAAAAAGACAAATGGAGTCATGACAAAATTTTAATTCTGTAATCAATTAATTAGCAAGGACTTCTATGGTAATTGAAAAAAAAAACAGGAAAGTGACATAAGCTACCGGCTTCCAGTTTTCCCCGCTTTGGCTGAATACTGTATTTTACATGGCGCGACTGCCTATCTGATCTCCATAAACCAAATCCATTTTACTGGATAAAACAGTATCCCATAGTAATTTCAAACTATAAATTATGAAACTGAAAAGTTTGTTTGTTTGTTTCTATCAGTTAGAGAAAATTAATTTATCGAGGAAGGGCATAGACTTCTTTTGTTGCGATAACCAACGCCTACGCGGGTGGAGCCGTGTGAAAAAGTTAGTGTTTTATAATGGTATTTTTGTTTAGGAAACCCCCGGCCGGCAGTCGCCAGATCTCACAGTTTTCCCGTTACTCCGACGTTATGCTGCCACCGTCCCGCCGCGCCATGTACCACCCCTACCTGGAGTACGCCGCCCCCGAGTTTGTCCCCTACTACTG
The DNA here is from genome assembly GCA_950381575.1 of Plusia festucae. Lineage (NCBI taxonomy): Eukaryota > Metazoa > Arthropoda > Insecta > Lepidoptera > Noctuidae > Plusia > Plusia festucae. The sequence goes on along the minus strand of OX494456.1, from coordinate 3,563,224 downwards.
AATCCCCCGGGCCAACCGACCTACAGGACGATCCCATTAAACAATACTACTGCAGGGACTATCTCCCTTATTGTACAAAACACTTATGGGCTTAAACTCCAAATATCAATATTAACATGTCATATCGAAAGCATATCTTAAAACGCTTTCGCTTAGACGACACTCGTCACTTAAGATGCGAGCTTTCTCAGCATTACCTTTCAATATTTTTATATTTATAAACCGAGGTTTTTTCGATGTAGATATGCGATCTCTGAATTTTAATATACCCTTTTGAATAATCGCATTGTATTTTTCGATAGGTTTAAGCATTTAGGAGGATTTCTTCTTGGAATGTTCGAGTCACTAGTTCGAACGGACGTAAATAATGATATACGGTACTTCCGCTCGTTACTATAATGTACGATTTGAGCAATTATCTTATTGCCGTCAATTTCAAATAAGTTAATCGTGACAATAAAATATTAAAAATGTAATCTGACAATAACTGTTTGGATGTTTACAATTTGATGTTTAGTAGAACTATAAGCGTAAATAGTAAAATATTCATTTATAAATATTATTAGAATTTAATAATGACGTAAAGGAAAGTCGACGGCTAGCCGGCTGGAAGCTAATATCTGCTTTTCGCTTCGATTCAACTAAGTTCTTTCTGGAAAGTTCTACGCGCAACATTGAAAAGTGTAAAATATTGGCATTCCTTTCTTTATTTAAAACTTTTATTAGCATTACGAGGTACAGTCTGAGCCCGACGACCTCAAATGAATCGAAGCGAAAAAGTAATTTACTTCTGTCAAGAACTATTTCGACTTTCAGAAGTATAGTTTTTAACTTACTTTTCGCATATTATGTAGATACTCTAAAACGATATAATTACTTGTAATCAGTATTATAATAATTTAAGTAATCTTGTATTTGTACTTAATTGTATTGTATTTAATTTTATCGTAATTTAATTTAGGTATCGATGTGTTAGTTATTGTTTTGAATGCTTCGCAAATTATAGATTAAAAAGTATTAACAATAAAAAAATACTAGCTTACTATAATAAAATCTATGTGGTCTGTGTATTCAGTTGTCTCAAAAAATAGTTGATAATTGTTGTGATTAGTCGCTAAGTATATCGATACCATGTATTATAAATCAAAAGCCTTCAGGACGGCTAGATGGGCTTCGGCTGTGCGGGTTGACGGTCCTACGTTAATCTTCGAAAGCTGCGTTGAAGCGCAACCGAATCCTGACAGAAAAATGCTTTAACTACATTTAAATGTTTCATGTTTATTGTAATACATAGTTAAATGTAAATTAGTGATGCGCCGTAAGGCATATTTATTGTGAACTAACGGCTCGACTCAGCCTCGAAGGTAACAGTTAATACCATTCTGTCATGAAGTAATCCAGAACTTCTCATGTTTACGATCTCTTGTTTGTGTTATATAAAGAATGACTTCTTTACTTCGTTAGCTACAAACACGATCTGAACCGGCATTTGCAGTTATGCTACAAACTATATAAATTTTATCGGTAACGCACTGAAAGTGAAGGCTGTAATTCTAAGGAAGTTGTTACCTATTTGTGTACTATATATATTATTATATCTAATCAACTGTCGACATATAAGTATCGACGATGTGTCGACATAAACTCACAGACTATGAAATTTGGCTTTAAAATTATATTACACGTCATATATTGTGGCTTTAAGCAAGTCAATGAAATCATTAATCTTCTATTTATTAACGTGGGCCGTCGTACGATGGCCCCCCTCCTACATGTTACGATTTAGCGAGATATCTATACATATTTTTATTTATATATAATTTTCTAACAATATTCTGTAGAATTTTACAAATTATTTTATTGTCTTTTAAAGTCATTAATAGTTAGGTAGTTAGTCGATAAATACATTGAGTAGTGTTTATTGGATGCGTATTACAAATAAAATAGGTGTTTAATTAATGGAAATTATATATGGAAACATTTCAATACGGTCTAGTAGTACTTCGCAGTTACATATCCTTGCGATTGCCGCAAACCTACCTACCATATGAATTTAGCCATATCAGTTAGAAAAAAAATAGTGAACTATCGAATGCATACAGCCAATCTTGTCAATCATAATTTTGCCATTAATCGGGGAAAATATTATACTGTTGCAACACTGTCGCGAAGCAAGTTCGGATACTCGCACTAAGGTAATTCCAATAAATATGAAACTACGTGTATATTCTTCAATTATCTTGGTCAATTTTAACTATATTATGCATTCGATATTTCAGGTGTAAGACAATAAATAAATACCTAAGTATCACTTATAAACGCAGCGCGGTCTTGTGACGACAATATAATGTAATTTTGACAATAATCTTAAAATGTATTATTATAAGGCCGCGTATGTCCGTTAAGTAGGTACAATTTAACCTATCCATTGATAAAATTAATGTTTTAAAATGTATATTAATTAATTGGTGGTTTTTTTGAGAAATAAAGATAGTTACATACTCCTGAGCATATTTGTCTGATTATTTTTCTTTAACGCCCCCCTCCAAAACATTAGTTCCTAAGATAAAACAGTAAACAACCTTTACCCTGCGATTCAATTTTATTGTGACCTGAAACAGGCACCTAAATAAAAAAATGACAGTCACAGAAGGTAGTATTTATTACAAAATTAAAAATGTTCAAAATACTAGGTACCTAGGTACCCTCCCAATTAATTTAAAATTATACCTAGTGGAACAAAAACATCACATACCCAGATAATATCACATTTAGAAAACCTAAAATCATTAGGAATCTTTGAAAGTCGGTTGTTAAATGGAAGGACTTGGGGGATGCCTTTGCCCAGAAGTGGGACAGCAGAGGCTAGGTAAAAAAAAATACTATGATAAATAAAAAATTATATGAAATTTTCACATGAATTATTTGACTCCATAAATCACAAAAATCTGGCTGCATTACGAGGGTCAATATGATTTGTTTTGGTTTTGGTAATGATTTTTGTAGTACCTACTTAATTGAGGCGGAAATTGGATAATTATAAATTATAATGAACTAATTTTATGTTGAAATTTTGTAAACCGACTTTATAACAAAGTAGCTTCTGCCCGCGACTTCGTCTGCTTGGACTTCAGGATTGAGTCCAAAAAGAAAAGAAAAATGTGAAAGCAATGAAAAATGGAATAAAATTTTCTTCCGTGCGCTGTAATAGAGAAAAATACCAAATTTAAAAGCTGTCTTCCCACGGCTTAGCTCGTAAACAATTTTCCCTCAGGAACTATTTAAGGAATCGGGATAATAGGTAAGCCTATGTTCTTTTCCATGTCAAAGGCTACATGCATGCCAAATTACATCCAAATCCGTTCAGCCGTTTTTGCGTAATTGAGTAACAAACATCTAAACATCCACACTTTCACATTTTTAATATTAGTAGGATGTACCTACCCTTTGCACCTTTTCGATAGCTCATTCTAAACTTTTCGTTTACACGTTGTTTTGTTGTTAACATCTTGTTTCAATATTATTACCTATTCATTTACTTAAATACTTAGTTGTTCGTATATTTTGCCACAGCTGATCAGAAAATTTGAGTTTGCCACTTAAATATTTTACAATTAACTTTGAGTCACAATGTTTAACTCCAAAGGCCTTGACGCCTGAATGAAAAGCATTAAATAAATAAGCATAACACCTCCAAATAATAAACTTGAAATTAATTAACGCTGAACATAACAAAACAAGTGGCGAGTGAGGCAACAATCGCTCATTTCGCAAACTTGTAGCCACTCGGAACTTGAGCCTAACTTTGATTAGTTCCCGCGGCCCTTGTTACTGATTGATGCCTTAATAATGCTAGATCGATTGCCAAGATACCGCTGGTGAAACTTTTATTGCGTTCGAGGCTTCGAGTCTTGGAAGTTTGTATTGGGTGAGCCAAACAATTAAATTGTTTTCAGATATAGCTTGGTTTAACATAAGAAAAAGTCGATTAGGATTATAACATTGAAGGTGTATAGACATTTAGCCGGTAAAACAAAAATTCTAACTTGTTAGACTTTGTAGGACCGTAATTGGGCCGATCCGGATTCTTATACCTACTATTTCTGATAGACTTTCTAAAGGATGTGTATGCACACATCCTTTAAAAAGTCTATCAGAAATAGTTTTTATTATAATAGTCAGTAGGTCCGTTCTATTTTTCTCCTATAAAAAAATATAAAGACGTTCGAGCGTGACTTTTATAGGCGACGTAGGTATGTGCCTATTTACTCCTTTCTTAGTACCTAAACTGCACTTGACTAGAAATACTACCCTATTACTTAAGAAAATACGGCAACAATACAGGTTTTTTTTTTAAATGATGAGTGCGTATATTCTACGTGGTAGGTAATCAGGTGCATAAAACTTAAGAGTTATAATTTACTAACTAAATAGAGTAATCAAAATTTTAAAATTGAAAATCAACTTTCATACAAACATAAGTCACGTGACCTGTCACTTTGTATGAAAAGCTCATTTTCCATTTTAAGATTTCGAACTATATTCCTTGCACCTGATTACCTCGTAGAATATACGCATTCCTTTAAAATTAACCCTGTATAATTTGTAGGTTTTAGTTTAATCCCACTTCATATTATTACAATTTTGAAATGTATTACAGAATCCGACACAATTAGGTAACATCAAATTCGACGGTTATCAGATATTTGATATACTTATTCATGCATACATTTTCTACAATAAAACAAACACGTTTAGCGTTCAGATAAAAATAAAAAAACAATGATTAAACAACACGTATAAAAACATAACTTTCTTTATCTCCACTTCCAATCATTGTTCAATTAGCGAAGTAGTGTCGTCAAATTATTACTCTACTAGTCTAGTACACTACTTTGTAAAAACAATTTTGTCGTGTGTTCCTACGAGTATAAGTAAATAAAAAATAAATAAGGTTGAATTTCGAAAATGTGACTTCGTATCAAAATTCAGAACTACATATGACGTGTAGTTAAAAACAATTTCAATGGTTGCTTTGTTAGAGTTTTCTGTAACAATGGGTATTACAAAATTGTGGTATAGCTCCATTATAGAGCCATCTCTTCGCATTTATTTGCCGCCTTTCCTGATATTTGTCACTAAATAGTATGTGCCGTTGGAAACAGATGGCGTTATCATAAAAAATTACAACAAAACCATAGACCATTCACCAGTGGTAAGTGGATTTTAATATAAAATTCGTATGATATACTCCCATGGTCCGCGCGGGTGGCAAAGAAAGCTATATTACTACACTTATACCATTCATATGTGGTCGGCGCAATGCGTATTTTCCTTCCATTCCTCTCTATTACTCGTCATCGCGGCATCTACTCCTTTCTTTCTCATATCATCTTTCACACAATCCATCCATTTCTTTTTCGGTCTCCCTCTGCTTATATACCCATCCACAGTCATACTTGTAACTTGTTTAGTTATGTGACTTTCATCACTCCTCATATTAACATGTCCATACCACGACAAACGCTTACCTCTCACCTTTTCATTCACATTACTACACTTACTACCCATTATAATAGCAAGTTTTATTTGAATTATAAACGGTATCCAAATGGGTCGAATGACCCCTTGTCCTGCCTTACTTCCCTCGCCGCCCGCAGACCAGTGGGACTGTCATGTGCGAACTTGACAAGCATTTCAATGCTGATACATAACTTTCACCAGGACTGAAAATTACGAGTATAAAATTTACGCTGTAAATAAAACTAAAATATAGATAATTTCTTATATATTTTTACAATTGAAATAATACAGGCGGTTACATAAAAATAAATAAGTCTTCGTAAGATTTACATTACAATGTGATGCCTTAAACAATAGTGTACAAAATTAGACAAATTCCGATAAGATGACTGTACATATTCATTCCAAACTAAAACTGGGTACAGCCAACAAAAATAACGAAAAAGAAATCCACAAATAACTAGACGCAAGTATGTTAGTTTTTGTAAATATTCCGTTAAAATTTCCATTATTCTTTGCGGCTGACTTATTAGCGATCCAGCGCATAGGTGTGTCAAATAACTCAATATCTTCATACAAAATGGTACTTAAGATTCACAATAAATATTTGTGCTGTTCATTACCAATATTACTAATTGTAGTCATACATATTTCGCATAAATGTGATCGCATAAAACACTTTGTTCACATTGACATAGAAAAAAAACCCCAGATACACAGTATGTGACTTTGTCAAAAAATTCAGTCATTTCAAAAAGTCTCGTATCACAAAAACAACTTTATGCTAAGCTGATAAGGTTGAATTTGCAAAAACTGTTCGTTTCAAAGCTATCATGTGTAATAATTGATGGCTTGTTTGATCCTGTGTATCTAAGTTGTTTTTTTTTGTGTTTGTTCATACAAATATACCTACTGGCATGCATCTCGATAAATTAACGGTACAATCACTTTGCTTATAAACTAAATATAAAAATTATAACCTACTTGTGTTAGTACAGATAAAACACAAAGTCCTTGTCGATGTGAAGATTAACATTACATTTCTGCATTTATAAATCCAGAGAACAATACTGAAATAATTGTAATCTTTCGTCATTACGTATTAAACAACCAATGCTGCCAGCAAAAAATAATACTAGGGTCAGTACAATTGTGTTAACAAAAAAATTACATAAGGAAATGGAATGCGTCAATTGCACGGGAAGTATTAAAATTGGCACAATACAGTTCGTAAGAAGGCGGTATACGGATAATAATAACTTTTTTTTTAATATCATTAAAAACCTTGCAACATTTTTACACCTTACAAGCTATAGCAACACTTTCTCGGGCGTACATACAACATGGAACATTTAGTTTTTATTCTAGCATTCTCTTGAATTATATAAATAATGTGGCACTTCAATAGTCGACTAATCGAATAGAAAACTATTCGATTAGTCGACTATAGAAGCGTCCCCACTTAAATAGTCGACTAATCGAATAGTTTTGAGAACAGCTTAGTATGTTAGTCGATTATTAAGAGTGTAGTGTAATAGGCTTAGTCTACATTATAAGTGACAAAAATTTACATGCTAGACTTACACAGTACATAGATAATGATGTAAAGGCAGGGTCACAGCACCGACATAACATCAACATTAATAATGTCAGTGCGAAACCTGCCTATTCAAACCTAGCTTTAGACAAAAAGCAAATATGCGATAAACCAGGTCTTACAACTTCTTAGACCACATACTCAATCAAATTTTAAGTCTATCCGTCGCAACATTTCTTGAGACAGCATGAGATATAACCCCGAATACTGAAACGAAAATTAACTTCAAGATGCTCTTAATTTTCTATCTGTAGGTACAGTCAACAACAAAAGTAAATGATTAATTGTGTTTTAACTTTAAAAGTCAAAACTGATCTCGAATATATAGCAACTGTACTAGGAGTAAATTTTTGGTATAATTTACAATCACATACTTTTGAATCACTTCGACGCCACCAGTATGACCAGAACTCCGTTCATTAGTATTGAACTTTTGATTTTGATCATTATACTACACATTAAAGTGACAGACAGCATGAGACTAAACGGCGGCTTCAAACTGATTGGCGTTCCAGTATTCAGACAATAACGACGACTTAAAAATGAGTGAGTATTTGGTCAAGAAACCTTGATTGTTCGAGTGATAGAAAAGGATTGAGTCATACAAACAGATAACTCTATCTTTTCAACATGATGGTTTTAAAAGTATATTGTGAAAATGTTATTCCATGATTGCATGACAATACCCTGATATATTTTTTCGTATATTTAAAATGTTTTATGTTGAAATTAATATCATGTGCGCATGTGAATAACTGATTTTACATTTCTGAAACAAAGTGTTGCGTCTAAAAAAGATTACAAAATTGAGCCGAAGTTAATTTCTAAACGATATTATGACAAACGTTATTATAAGATTGGCTGTTTTGTTAAGGTATAGACAACAATAATATGCAGAACAAAACATCGCCTAATTTAGTTTATGGATACGTTGATTTTTTACACATTTTTGAGTATTTTCAGGATTGATGTAATTTACGTTTTTTATAGTTATAAATCTCAGAACTCTAAATCAAACAAGATAAGAAAGTCTCCATCCAACGGTATCCACAGTCAAGGTCTACTCATACAATTAAAGGCAACGGGTCTGAACCGCTTACGTAATATTAGGTATAATAGGTGTACTACCTATTTTTCCCGACGTTTCGTGGTCAGGGGTAGACTCTATCCGTGCCTAACAGCCTTTGCCAAGTTGGCCTTTAATTGTATGACGTATACAAACCGCGAAAATCTAAAAACTATCTACTTATGGTCATTCGATTTTTTTGCCTACCCTCAAAAGACAACACCAAAACGCATTTTTGAACTATATCCTAATCAAAACAGCCAATCCCAATCCATAAATATAACAGTAAATTACAGAGTAGGATAATCTTAGATTAATTATTCTAATTAGCTGCGACACCGAGTTGCCTACGTTCACCTACCGTCATTATTAATGTTATCCAATGACTCATTAAATACTATACAAACGCGCTTCTTTGGTTAACCGACAGGCGGGGATGTTTGCGCGGGAAATCATCGGACTGTTCCAGCGAAAAAATAAATGCACTCAAATTATTTGCATTGTTATTACTTTAGATACGTCAACCGCAAATAATATAATAATAATAATTGTTCATGATTAAGGAAGAAAACATACTCAGAATACTAAATGTAAAATGCCACATTTGTTCTAAAAAAAGGCTAAGTAGATACACTTCTGGACATTAAAATCGAGCCACAGATTGGTACTCAATTTCTATAAAGGTCTAGAATATTTTCGAATTTTGATCTCTTTTAAATAACAGTGAGGGTTCAAAACGCTAACATTATTTTATGTATTCTAGTCATTTATACAAATTTTAATGATTCGATTTAAGTGCACGGAAGTGTAGTAATATCGTATCTAAAATCCAGCATACCTACTTAAGTCTACACGGCAATATAATTGAAACTATCTATGCGTATATTTATCTAAGCCTAAAATGGCACGCACGGGACCACAGCGCACAAACAAAACCCGCCATATTCCCACTAACATATACCTTTCTAATAATCCTTTCGTTGCCACGTGGAGTGATCGAAATTATCCATCTTTTGAGCTAGATATAGCGACTATAGGACACCTAGATTATATAAGGAAAAGTGTTGAACACTCGAGGGAATATCATAATTTTTAACCTACCTCGATCACTTCACAACATTCAATAATACAGTTACGAATCCATTACGAACATTTATGTTGGACTGTGTGCAGGGGCACTTAGGACCTCAGACACAATACAAAAAGACTACGAGATTTGCGTCTACGGTCGTAGCACGTTCATGGCTACGAGGCTACGACTTTCGACGCCATTGTCTAGAGATCCTTAAAACATTTAGGTAATACCACCACAGAACCCAAACGGAACTCGTTACATCTTAATTGACGAACCACTAATAAGCAGTCTTCACAATTATATCGAATATTAACTAGATTACAATTATTATAATAAAAAATACTGGACCATAACTTGATTTAATAGGAATTACATGGGTCGGAGTGACGAGTGGGTTTAGCATTGCGAATAATATACTACATTTACCAAATTGCATTATTTCTACAATACGATGTCTCAAGTTCGCAAGTTTAAATCTGATAATTATAAGAGAGCCAGTACTTTAAACGATATCTAATTTGAGACAGCATATTGGGGAAACACCATAACAATTCAACAATTCACTAAAAAGATCTAAACACAAAAGAAACATTCTGTATGTCTTTTCATACATCTCAATTTCAACGTACAGTCCACAAAAAAATCTTGTTCACAACACTCGCCGATCCGACTTATACGACTATACTCATTACATTCCTATATATAATATAATTAGAAAATAAAGTACAGACGACAAAAAAATATCTCAGTAGAATTAATACTTGGCTAAAAATAATATTTAAAAATATATTTTCAATTGTATTATTTTAAATGCGTAATATATCTATTGCACTGTGCCTAATTTTTACCAAAGAATACCTATCATGTCTGCTAAAATATGATTTGACAAGGGCTTGGAAACTTTTTCTTCATTTTATCGAAGAAACTGTTTTTATTGACGTAATAAAAAGCGACATCTGTTGCTTGTTTTGAAAAAGACGTCAATATCAGATTTGAACACCATCCGGGGCGTTTAATATTCTTTATACCTAACCCTTGAGCAAACCATATTAAATTAATTGTTTGTACAAGAATTCTGGTAAATATAAAGAAACATAACTTTGTGTTTTATTTTCATACCAGTTCAGAAACCGAGATCTAGAGTGCTAGATTACGTCATCCGATATACGTTCATCAGTTGAAATAAAACACAAAAGTACATCCTATGTTCAGACTAAATCAATCACTATAAGCATGCGTGTACTGAAAAATGCTACAAAAATCCATATCTCGATACACAACCACATCTTATTTCATAAAAGAAAGCCTTTATTTTTAATATCCATCGCTACTTTATAGTTGTTTTTTGAGCATAATTGGCTAACGACCCAAGATAACAATTTATTTGATATTACACCAAGAAACAGTCATCATAGTTGAATTGTCCAAGAGATGGCGTTTTTTTAACCGACTACAAAAAGTGGATGTTTTCCATGATTTTTAGATATTCATAAATTCGCTAGGGTCGCATAAGGTCCATCTGTCATTCTCCGCCAATGAGAGACGAGCTACTGGCCTGTGATTGGTGGAAATTGATAGGTAGACATTATGCGACACTAGCGGGTTTATGAATATCAAAAACCCTCATTCGTCTGTATGTTTGTTTCGTGATTGTGGATAGATTTTGAACATTATTCATGTAATGGATAGGCTTATACCTCAGAGGTGATAAATAAAATCATTAAAATCGATTCATAAATTAGTTTTTTACTGGAAAAAATTACCAAGAATGGCTAACGAAATTGTGTTGTTTACGTGTTACTCTTGTTCAATTAAAGTATTATTTTTTACATTACATTGTAAATCGTCTTATTTTGAGATACCGAGACCCATCCTTACCTCGAAAGCGTGTTAGGCCATTGGATGGAGCCAACAAAAGGCGACGACGATCAGGGATCATCTTTAAATTAAAATTATAATTAACTTGGTAATTTGGAATGGGTTTACCAAAAAATTGCGGTTGGTAAAAACGTCGCGCAATAAACATCTTTAAAAAGGGTTTTTCTGTATAACTTCATCCTTATCCATACTAACTACTTTAAACTTGTATATAATTAAACGTCAATAGAATTAACGACTTACATTAAGGCTAGACGTTTCAGTCTGGTTACACTGGCGTCAAGCCTTAAAAGGTAAATGTATAAGTTCGCGTTAATTTCCGTGACGTAATTTTATTATTTATCCTTACATTTCACAGGTCAATGGTTTTTAAAGACGAATGCGAGTTACAGTGAAAAATGGGCATAAAATGATGTAGTCAGATTTCTTAATCTCTTTTTCTCAATTTAACTATGATAACATACAAGTTTCACAATAAGGCGCTTGTTACTATACATTTCGCATTAGGAATACATTATTGACTTACAATACCATTCTATAACGGGACACTGTATAAGGGATAAATCTATTGGATACAGTCAAAATTCAGTTATTCAATTCTACACAATATATAATTAGGAATGTTATCACACCAATTTAGGATATAATTTGTAAAACGATTATATATCAACTAATCTAGTTATTTTTAATGTCTTCTTAATTTTAAAGTATTTGTCTATATAGAATTGAATTACTGTGTTTGTCACTGGTTAGAAAAACTTGAACTGTAACGGTGGGTGCATTTTTTAACTTTCTGTATTTTTTTTATATAGCTGCCCCTGTATTTTGAAATAAGCGTCTATAAAAGGTAGGCAAGGAGTTGTAAAACACGATAGATGTCTACTTTTCACACCTAGTCAACATCCTCATTGTTTTAGAAAACTGTATAACTTGTATTTTAACATTGTACTTTAATACAGTGATCAAATCTAAGAAAATATTAGTAAAACCTAATAAATGTTTATAGACATCACGAGTTAAATAAACTTAAATATAAAACAATCTACAAAATATTTTTATATTTTCATCGGTAAAAAAAATACATTTTATAGGAGTAACAACGCACGATGTTCATTAAAAAATGGCTCTTATTCTATGTACCAAACTAAATGCAATTTTACTATAATATCTTTAAAATGTACCGTCAAAATAAGTTTTATATATTTACCGGCAATCATATATAATGTTATTACACATATTTACGTCTGTTCGGGAAAATGGCTATATCAGTTATAGACTCAATATAATTAATAATATCGGCCTATGAACGGCCCAGTGCTGGGCACAGGCCTCTTCCCATTTAGAGAAGGAATGAGTATTGATCACCACGCTTGCTCATTGCCAGTCGTCGATTTCAGATTCAAATTTTTTGGAATCCAGGTTTCCTCACGATTTCGTCTTTCACCGTTTGTCAATGATGTCCTAGAATGATTGAGAAACTACATATAACTTTTGATTAAGACACATTGGTACTTGCCTGGGTTCGAACTTGCAACCACATGCATGCGAATCCGGTCATAGAACTGCTAGGACACCACGATGCAATATGTTTAACGTTATATACATTATAATGATATTGCATTTAATTTTGGTACATAATACGTATCATTTAAGTTGCCTCCCACCGTCACTTCCTTTTAAAGCCACTTAAATAAAAACTAATTACAATTGTGATGTACAAACCGGCCTTACGAAGGCTTGCCAGTGTAAAATATTCATCGGACATAAACATCTATATGGACATATAATGAGTAACACGAAAATACATGAAGGCCTTATTGGCAATGTTTTTAATGTTCGTTTCATTGGCCAATGAGCATTAGGGAACATCACGTCACCGACGCCGTCAACCAATCACGTGTCGATTGCATAACGTCATATTCCTGCCGACCAATCGGAACAGTTGGTGTGACTGACGTTTAATGCTTGTAGGGTCATCTATATGCGTTTGTCGTGGTTTTGTCTGTATATGCTGGACGTTCACGACAGTTCCGCGGTGGGGTAGGCACGGGAGTACGGCACAACGCGCTGAGTATTACTTACATGGTGTGATGTATTACCGAGACTCTTGTTCAGGTGTGTCGGGTAATCTGAAAAAGGGAAATTAGGTAAAATAGCAAATAATAATAAAAATTACGAACTATTTTTTATGCGACATTATTGTTTCCTTCTGTTTTTCAGTGCCACTCCAATTACTGAAATTCGGCTATCAGCTACTAGAATCAATTTTTTAAGAGACTGTTTCCTTTTTCCTTTAAGTGCCACTCCAATTAATGAAAGTCGGCTATCAGCTACTAGAATCAATCAAATCCTTTGCTAGGCGGAACGGTTCATTATTGAACATACAAAAATGACATCTCGGCAAATATAGAATCTTTATTGGACTATTTTAATTTAAAGAAAGTGATCGAATTTACTATAAGTATAATAACAATATTATCTGTACAGAAAGTATAGATACCTGTGTGAGAGCAGCTGTCCATAGGCAGCAAGCGCACAGTAGGCCGCCAGCAGTGCTGCATGGTGATGCGCCCGCGCATGGTTGGGCGCGGTCCGCGCATGCGCGCCGAGCGCCGCCCAGCAGTACAGCGAGGCGCGCGAGTCGGCGGCCGAGCGGAAGGCCGCCGCCGGGTCGTGCGCACACTCGGCGCGCGCGCCGCCGCATGCCGCCGACATCGTGCAGAAGTTCATGGCTTTCCAGCCGCCGTATCTATACCATACATTTTAGATTAAAGTTACAGAAAAGCATTACAGTTCAAAAGCATTTTAATATTTAATGGACAACAGATTACATAGGATAATTAATTCACTGAATCACACTAAAGCGTCCGACACTGTCTTGGAGTAACAATCACGTATTACATAATTGCATAAGTAAATTATACTACATATTCCCTAATAAGAAGAATTATGAACTATTCGAGACATAAAATTGTAAATACTGAAACATTTTTCACTAAGAAAATTCAAAATATGTAATAGAGTTCCACAGGGCAGTATATTTGGTCCATAACATAACTACCTACATATTAACCTAAAGTTTATTAATAATTATGTTATGTAATTCATATTAATATGCATTTTTACTTACTTATCAACAACAACGACAGGACCGTTCTTGTATTCCATTTGACAGCCAGCCACATACTCGACGAGCGCAAATGAGTCTTTATAGGGCTCTATAAGCCTATCTATCGCTGTCTCCCTCTCTCCTTCACTAGCTGCTTGTCTGACTGCTCTTACGTACTCATTATCATCAGGTCTACCCTGAACGTAATCAGTCGTATCTCCATCCAACCATCGACTGCACTTAATAAACTTTACACTTAATTGATAATCATCTTGCAACGAATGCACACTGACGTTCGTAACTTCTATGACTCGATCTAAAGGTACATCTTCCGGTATTTTGTCGACTTTCTCAAAGTAGTAACATGGGCGCCTTAACTCCGCTTCTTCTTCTACCGATAACGCGGGAGCTATAGGAGGAGGAGGAGGGGCCGTATCGGGGGGAGAACCAGCCGTCCTATTTCCCCAATCGGGGAACTTGAACTTAGTCGGGGAGCTTAATTTGAAGTTTTTCAATGACATTTTTGATGGACTCCTAGGGGATTTTGGACCGTTTTTCTTTTCTGATAAGGATGAGAATAGGTCGCCGTTTGCTATTGATTTTCTGGCTGATAGATCTCTATTGCCGGTGCTTAGTCTTTCCAGTCTTAGTTCTGTTCTATCAAAGCGGTACGCTGGTTCTGTGTCGGTGACTGGTGAGCTATTTTCTGGTATTAATCTTTCATCATCTGCGCAGTCGCTACTCTCTTGCCGCCTGTATCCATTCGTTTCTGATTCAACTGGGGACGGTATAGGCGATTTTCGGTCAGCTTTTCGGTGGGCTACATATGTTTCTTTAGATACAAAACTAGCTCTGAAATTCGCGACGAACAGTTCCTTCTCTTCTTCTGTCGGCCAAAATGTTTCGCATTCCTGTAAAATAAAAGGCATATTCAAGTAAATGGCAATAAATTATATTTTCTTTCTTTTTCTTTCTTCCTATATAATTGATCTACTTGTGCCATAGGGATTATGAGTAAATTTCTAATTCATTAAACAAGAACACCTAGCTCCAAGTTAAAAAAAAGTAATGTTCGTTATTAAAATCTTTGGTGGATATGTTTGCCCAGCAGTGGACCTTTTTTGGGAAACTCCAAACCCTCTGCGTGAGTTGAAGTCATTTTTTTTTACACTACGAACAATAAACAAGGTAAGTTACCGGGTCGTTAGTATCGGAGAGTAGCAACACGAGCTGTGCGGTGTGGTCCCACAGCAGTCGCCAGAGATCGGCTGCGCAGGCGCCGGGGTGCTGGGCTACAGCATACTCTCGCACGCGTCGCCGCCCACACACCCAAGATGCATTAACGTATTCGCTACCTGTTAAAGAACCGATATACGATAGGATTATAGTTTATTTACATAATTATATAGTTTGAACATGAAAATGTAGTTTTCGAAAAAAAAATTTAGCTGCACTTTTTTTAGAGTACTGGTGTAATTAATCTCGAGGAGGCGCTCAGTTCTTGACAGGACTAAGTTCGGGAGACAATACGCCTCCAGCCAGAACTCCTTTACTTCAATGCCAATTAATATTCAAACAATTATGACCATGAATAAAAAAAAACGAAGAGACATATCCATTTTAATTTGTATTTAAAAGTTAATTGAAACTTATTTTTTTGTGTTATCTAGATACTCTTTTTTATATATATTACTATTCGTTTCGCACGGATAATATTTCCGTTATTATTTTAGAAATTATTGTTTAAGTTTGTTTTTTCTTTATTTTATGCGTCGCATGTGGTGCGAATGCCTTTTTTTTTTCATGCACAGCATATTTATGTGAACGTCACAAATAATTTTCTACAAAAAATCAACAAAACTGACCTTCAACACCCGGTTTAGGTACAAGCATGACTCTCGCAGAATCAGACGGCAGTATTCCACCCGGCCGGTTCTTTTCCGCATTGTGAGGTGCGCGCGCGCATACACTCGCTTCGACGCACGACCTGGTTATTAGCTGTAGTAGAAAATTTAATAATATGTATCAATTAAAAAGTCGGCTTTGTAAATACTTATAACTCTAGAACTTAAATTTTCAAGTTAACTCTTACCAGAAACTGTTTTTCGAGTAGATTGACAGGCGGCGGTCCTTGGTACGTGTGATGTCTGTTTGCTAGCGACCTCATACGCTCTAAGAGCGCGTAGTTTTCTGCACGATTCGCTCTAAAAACAAAACACGTAGTTAGAAGCATATATAATAATATAGAGACCATTCAACCAAGTGAATTATTACTACTATATCTCTGTGACACGAATTACATGAGGACTGTCATGTGGACTTATCTGTTAATCTGTTAAGAAAGATTAGAAAAATAAGATCACTAACTATTTGAATGATTAATTTTAGGGATCTCATATAAATTAACTTTGCAAGTTCTTTCTTTTAAGAAATAAATGTATTTAACTTGTTCAATCATGCATATTCAATATACCCATCTAAGCATAATATTATCATAAATCTAATAATTATAAATCGACTGAATTAGTTCAAAATTAATCAATGTCTTGAAGTAAAACTCACCTTCTCATCTCCTCTTTCTCTTGCTCACTCATATTATTATACGCCTGCATCTTCTTACTATAAGTATCCGTGGACCTCGGTGCTAGATCATAAACTCCTTCACTCTCCTCTCCATTTACCATCACATCTTTAGCTTCATCTGTACCCTCAGAATCCTTAACAGACTTACTCTGTTCACTGTTTAAATCATCAGTCTTTATAGACACTTGACTACCATTCTCCAATATTTCTTTCTCACTGTTATTCTGACTGGATTTGATACTCGAGGTCTCTCCATTCTCTACTCCGTTTGACAAGTCATTTGTGCTCTTATTCTTAGGTGGGTTAAGGTCTAAAACCGCTAGTTCCTCATCCGATATTGGTTCTAGAAGTTTCGCTAGATATTCTCTGGCTTTTGGGAATTCTACTTCTGTGTCTCCAGATCTCACGTGTTCTAGAAGCGCATCGTGAACGAAAACGTACTGTTCTTCTGTTTGGACGAGGTGATTGCGTTGTGTGCGAGCTCGGCAGAGGAAGCCGAGGGGGGATAGGGTGCCGGTGAGTTTCAGCTGGTTGAGTTGCGCATCTAACACTATGTAAGTGCCTGTACGACCGACTCCGGCACTGGAAGAAACATATACTGTAAGTTTTTGTGTTCCGACCTACGCAATATGAGCTCGGTGTGTTGTTGTCTTGCAGCGCTGTTCTTGGGTTTGGTTTTGATTTTATGAATTATTGGGCGAAATCGGTGATAATCTTCTAGCCTCTCCTCTATTGAATTTAGGATGTTTTTTAAATCTCAATCAATAGCCTCACCAACAGACACACATATGTTATGTGATAAATGTGAATTAATAGTTATGTTCTGACAGAGTGTTGTGGCACATCTCAAATGAGTCCTATTTTCTGGGTCAACACTTCACTATTATTATTCATACTGATATTAATTAATTCTGTTTGACATTGTTGGCGATAGAATGATGTATATGGGTCTGGTAAGTGTTATTATGTGCCCACGTGAGTGTATTTATATCTGTGCCTGTGAGTGCGTGTCTTTCTATGTCTGTGTGTTCTTGTCGAGTGTGGTTGCATATTTTTACGCGCTTGTTCGTTTGCGTGAGTGAGTTTATGTCCTTTTAAGTGTGTGCGTGTGTTGTGTTCGATTGTGTTTGCGCATGTGTGGGTATACGCTTGCGTTTTTTATGCGGGTATTTTAGTCAATATGTACCTGCAGTGCACCAGAACGGTAGATGGATGCTTGCCGGCGGCCTTGACGAAGGGCAGTACGGCGAGCGGGTGTCGCGGCGTGCCGTGGTCGGGCCACACGGTGTAGTGGTACTGCACCACGCTGCGGCCCTCCGCGCTGCTGCCCGAACTGTCGCCGCTGCTCGGGGAACCTCCCTGCACGAGTCAAACCGTATTTAGCATGGATAAAGGCAGTGCGGCGCATGGAGATTATCTTATTTAGGAAAATAATTTATTTGCAATCTTCAACCAATGCGTCTTGCCTGAAATGACCTACGCACACTGATAGTAGATTTAAGGTCACTCAGCGAGCTATGGGGCGAGCTATGCTCAGAATTTCTTTATAGAATAAGATTAGAAATGAAATTACTTATCCGGAAAAGAACCGGAGGGACCTATACATTTTGTAACAAAACCCCTGTCTAAGACTATTATTCGGTATCGTACTGCGAACACATATACGTAGCCACTAAATGGATTGGAGATTTTTTTTTCCCAATTGAAAATAATTAAATCAAAATAAAAACTGATCCAAGGCAACAGCAACAGTGACCGCTCCTCAAAGTTCACGTACTTACTACCTGCAGCTTTGTGTCAAAGAAGCAACCTATGCGAGACGGTTCATGAATGTACTACGAATACGCCTTTATAAGATCGGACAGGGGTTTTGTTAAATATTGTATAGCTTGCATTAGAAATAGACGAGTCCTAGAGAGGAGACTGCGAATCGGCAAACAGACACCCCCAGCCAATGGACCGATTTAAAAATCGTGCATCAGAGTGTAGTGTGTGGGTACTGACCGCGTGTGGAGATTGCGGCTGCTGCGTCGGCTGCAGCAGCTGCGCGCGCATGTGGCGCACGGTGTAGGCGGCGCGCACGTCCTCGTGCAGCAGAGTGTAGTGTGTGGGTACTGACCGCGTGTGGAGATTGCGGCTGCTGCGTCGGCTGCAGCAGCTGCGCGCGCATGTGGCGCACGGTGTAGGCGGCGCGCACGTCCTCGTGCAGCAGAGTGTAGTGTGTGGGTACTGACCGCGTGTGGAGATTGCGGCTGCTGCGTCGGCTGCAGCAGCTGCGCGCGCATGTGGCGCACGGTGTAGGCGGCGCGCACGTCCTCGTGCAGCAGAGTGTAGTGTGTGGGTACTGACCGCGTGTGGAGATTGCGGCTGCTGCGTCGGCTGCAGCAGCTGCGCGCGCATGTGGCGCACGGTGTAGGCGGCGCGCACGTCCTCGTGCAGCAGCGTGTAGTGTGTGGGTACTGACCGCGTGTGGAGATTGCGGCTGCTGCGTCGGCTGCAGCAGCTGCGCGCGCATGTGGCGCACGGTGTAGGCGGCGCGCACGTCCTCGTGCAGCAGAGTGTAGTGTGTGGGTACTGACCGCGTGTGGAGATTGCGGCTGCTGCGTCGGCTGCAGCAGCTGCGCGCGCATGTGGCGCACGGTGTAGGCGGCGCGCACGTCCTCGTGCAGCAGAGTGTAGTGTGTGGGTACTGACCGCGTGTGGAGATTGCGGCTGCTGCGTCGGCTGCAGCAGCTGCGCGCGCATGTGGCGCACGGTGTAGGCGGCGCGCACGTCCTCGTGCAGCAGCGTGTAGTGTGTGGGTACTGACCGCGTGTGGAGATTGCGGCTGCTGCGTCGGCTGCAGCAGCTGCGCGCGCATGTGGCGCACGGTGTAGGCGGCGCGCACGTCCTCGTGCAGCAGAGTGTAGTGTGTGGGTACTGACCGCGTGTGGAGATTGCGGCTGCTGCGTCGGCTGCAGCAGCTGCGCGCGCATGTGGCGCACGGTGTAGGCGGCGCGCACGTCCTCGTGCAGCAGCGTGTAGTGTGTGGGTACTGACCGCGTGTGGAGATTGCGGCTGCTGCGTCGGCTGCAGCAGCTGCGCGCGCATGTGGCGCACGGTGTAGGCGGCGCGCACGTCCTCGTGCAGCAGAGTGTAGTGTGTGGGTACTGACCGCGTGTGGAGATTGCGGCTGCTGCGTCGGCTGCAGCAGCTGCGCGCGCATGTGGCGCACGGTGTAGGCGGCGCGCACGTCTTCGTGCAGCAGCGTCACGCGCACGCCGCCGAACTGCGCCGCGCTGCCCGCACCGCCCGCCGGCCAGTACATGTCGCACTTGCGCTGCACACGCAAATCATCAAACACCGTATTAAATACGAACCATCATACAAGCGAACTGCTTAATTAAATAAAAAAAATATGGCGCTGGACTCATTAGATTAGTTTATTAGTAGTAGGGGAGCCCAAGCAGGGATTACGAGCTTTACTAAAGCGCGGCAGATTAATATACAGGGGGATACCTAGTACCCGGCTAAGTACCTCTACCAAATATGAGCCCCATATATGCCGCCCGTGAAAGATAACGATCAGATTAGTAAAAAAAAATTGATCACCAGAAATTCTCGAGGGCGTTAGATTAAGGTAAGGTGAGTTAATTACATGCTAAAAAGTGTATATTTTTTTTTAATTTTGAAGGAATTAATTCAAGGGTAACGAAAAATATATAATCTGACGATTTCCGCAAGCCGAAATAACAAAAATTCGTTGATAAAGTTTAATGCGTGCATTATTTCTCCTCTCTTTCTCTATCTATTACTCTCTCACTTCGTCCCCACTCTGGTTTCTGTTGCCAATTTTATTTTAAGCATTTTTTTTTATTATTTTCTTATTACTACTATTCTACTTAAAAAACATACACTTATTAATTTGCATGCAATTTCTGCTTTTCATTTAATTAAGTTCAATGGTAATAGCAAAATATAAAAAAGACATCTTCGAAAGTGGAAGCTAATTGCATATTTTGAATAATATTCGCTTTTGACGTGACGGGAGACCACATGTGCAGAAGTTAAACAACCCCCGCCTTTTTCTCTTCCACAAATAATAATTCAATAACTTTCAGAAATATTAATTAAAAACGCTGGAATCGTTAAAATATTTGGAAGTAACAAGTCTAAGCCACGTGACGTATCGACCAGAAATGACTTTTCTATACGCCAGAATGCGTCGAACGTGGCTAGGCGGGGCGATGAAGCGCTGACGCCATACTAACCACTTTAACTTGACGAAGCATCATGGTACATACCCGTCCTCTTTCAACCAGGTTGGTGATCATGACTACAGTGTGGACGCGGTGTTGCCAGATCATGCGCCAGAATGCGTCGAGTGTCGCCGGCGTGGGGCCCTGCGTCGCGATGTAACGCCGTCGCCATACTAGCCATTCTAGCTTTACGCGCGTTGATACTCCATCTAGTACATGAAAAATACAATAAAATTAAGAATAGTTGGCACAGAACTTGTTACTCATAATTCAAGCGGCAATAACAATAAAATGTAATATATTTTAATACAAAAAAAATTTTGCGCTAACTACAAAGCACGTGATACGAAGAAATACAAAAAAAATAAACAAAATATAACACAAAAAATATGCCACAGGATTTTGAACGCCAAAATTTCAATTCTTGTACCCTTCGGCTGGCAGTAGTTATAGACGAAAAGCTGAAGATCGAGCTAAGTGGCGTGCCATAGTAGAGGCCTATGTCCAGCAGTGGACGAATATAGGCTGATGATGATGACCTTTCGGGCACCGGTGACCTATTATTATTCTATATCTAATTGGAAGTATGACTCACCGATATCAACGTACACGTCGTCCAACTCAGAATCTGAGTCGCTCCTATCGCTATCTGAGTCGTCGTTCTGCTCGTCCGACTCCACTATGCCCGAGAACTCTATGTTGAGGAACGCAGACTCTATGCCTTCAGCGAGATTCGGAGGCGGCTTTGTTGGTTTCACGGATGATTGTCTGTGGGTAAAACGGTATGTGTCATTCTCAGAAAACATGAAATATGAATATTCAGTGTTATGGATGTGGAAAGTGGACCAACAGGACTCTATCCAGCAGTGGGTCGGTGACAGACGGTGCACACAATGCAATGCGTCGGGCGACACTCAGACACCGGACGCATCATGTATGCGTTCATGACGCAGCTAGCGTCATTTGACGTTTTGAAACTACCTGAAAAGGTCTACTCGAAATAAAAATATTTTGTTTTTTATATTTCATGTTGTCGTACGCCGGGTGTAACGTACCTGTGCGGGCGGTTCCTGCGCTCGAGCTTGCGTCGCAGGCTGGCGGCGTGGTGCGGCTGCAGCTGCGGCAGCATGCCGTCGATGAAGTTGGCGTTGACGTAGTCGCAGGCGGCGCCGCGCCCGCGCCCCGCGCACCCCGCCGCCCCGCAGCGCGCGCCCGCCGACACGCACACGCGCGAGTGGTCGTCTGAGGACATGCATCGCGATTATTACGCCTCAGTCTAGTCAATAGGCGGGCCAATACATGGAAACCAGCCACTCGAGGCATTTGCCATGGCGAGCAGCCACTCGAGGCATTTGCCGCGCGAGGCCGCTTCATCTATGTAGACGCGCTTCGGCCGAGGAAAACGCGTGTACAGCCGCAGGCGAGCGACTGGTCTAGACAGCGCTCGTTTGAGCACGGTTTTCTCTCGCGGAAAATGCTTAATGCTAATAAGTTAGGAAATACACGATAACTATTTTTGGCTCGACTCGGGATTCGAACCCGACACCTCGTCGTCGCATGGCAGTCGCGCTTACGACCACTATTCCAAGGCAGTCAGGCAGAATTTCAGTACTTGGCCACTTACACTAATAATAAGATTTTAAACACTCATATAAACTTACATGCAGTTATATTCAGGTACCGGTTCTTCAGTCTATTCTCTGGCCTATGACTATGGTGACTTGTGTGTCCTAACGCGGCCGACTTCGCTACCACGATCTCGTACTCTTTACTGTAATTGAAAAATAGGTACGTTTTATACAATTACTCACAATTGACCATTCATCGTCGTGTATTTTTGTTAATAGGTATATATTTGTTAGACATATCTACCGAATATCAGTTAGCCGTTGTATATAAATGACATAGGAATTCAAATTCTAATTCAAAATCATTTATTCAAATTAGGCTACCATGTAGCACTTTTTGAATGTCATTAAAAAATTCAAAATCATTTATTCAAATTAGGCTACCATGTAGCACTTTTTGAATGTCATCAACACAGACAGCACCCTGATTCGCCCACCCCACCGCTTCCTAAGTGCTCTAGCCGGGGAGAAGAAACGGCGCAACAAACTCCCCAGCAGCACGCTGTCTTTACAATATAAAAAATATAAATAATTTAGGGAACATGCCAAGTAATCAACTGCTTGAGGTTCATAAGTATCTCTCTGAAATAAAAAATTTAGGTAAAGTAAACTACAGAAACCAAGGTCAACAGAACGACCAGTCACCGCAAGCAGCACCCGTTCACGAGTATGACGCAAGGGTCAGCCATCACCTCCCTCGCCATATTTGAGGGAAGGAGGTGACCCGACCCAAGACGCCACCACAGGCAGTGACGACTTAGGGAGCATGACGAAACTGTTGCCGGTAGTTAAGAAAAAAAAAAAACATGACGCTGAATGAGAAACCTCAAACACTGATTAAGTGCACAATCCCATTACATGTTTACGAAATTAAATTTTATAATTAATATAATTATACATTCCAAGATGTAAAAGGAAAAAGTAATAATTTGGATATAAATTATATATAGATACGCATAATCGTATTAAATATAAAACAAAAAAAGGTAACAAACGTTGTTACATACAAAGTGTATGCCTATCAAATAAATTAAAAACATGGTTATAAAGCAAAACATAATTAATACAAATTAACATTCCACATGGAACCGTCTTGTGTCTATCGCGAATGCCAACTATGTTTATCGTTTAAATAGTCGTTAATTGTATAATAGGCCTTTTCACACAACTTACTTTTAATTGTGGATTTAAATGAGTTAAAGGGCAACTCTAGTAAACTAACAGGAAGTTTATTGTAAAGCCGAATACCAAGCCCCACAAATGAGTTGTGTACCCTATGCAGCCTGTGTGAAGTCACGCATAACTTATGTCTATTTCGCGTGTTTATATTATGTATATCCTTATTCTTGGTGTACAAGTGAATATTTTGACGTATAAATAATATGTTCGCAAAAATAAACTGTGACGCTACAGTAAGGATACCTATCTCCTTAAACCGCTCCCTAAGAGAAGCTCGAGAATCTAGCCGGTATATGGATCTAACAGCTCGTTTTTGTAAGATGAAAATGGTTTCTATATCTGCCGCCTTACCCCACAACAGTATGCCATAGGACATAATGCTGTGGAAGTAGCTAAAGTAAACAAGACGAGCCGTGTCCACATCAGTGATCTGCCTAACTTTCCTAACGGCGTAAGCAGCAGAGCTGAGCCTACTCGCGAGGCACGCGACATGTGCCGACCATGTAAGCTTACTATCAATCGTGATGCCCAGGAACTTTGTCGAATTTACACTATCTAACACTTCATTATTGATTATGATATTAGGACCAAGATTTTTAACGTTTGGCATAGCAAATTTAACGCATTTGGTCTTTTTTGCATTCAAAACTAAATTATTAGATGAAAACCAATGCGTTACCTTGGTGAGTGCATTATTTATTTCATTGAAATCATTCCTATTCCTATTCACCTTGAAAATTAACGAAGTGTCGTCTGCAAACAACACTACCTCACATATACCTTTTAAAAAAAACGGTAGGTCGTTGATATAGACTAGGAACAAAAAAGGACCCAGTATTGACCCCTGGGGCACACCCAGCTTAACAGGCAGAGCAGTGGACTTATCGCCGTTAACATGGACACATTGTTGTCTATTACTTAAATACGAACTAATTAAATCTAGTGCTATACTTTTAATTCCATAATGACGGAGTTTGCGAATAAGTGTGTCATGATGGACGCAATCAAATGCCTTAGAAAGATCACAAAACACCCCAATGGCGTTCTGCGAGTCCTCCCAGGCGCTATAAACATGCCTAAGCAAAGCTACACCAGCGTCTGTAGTTGAACGTCCTTTGGTAAAACCGTATTGCTCGCTATGTAAAAGTTTGTTTAAATTAAAATGACTTAGAAGTTGCTTCAATATCAGTTTTTCAAAAATTTTACTAAATGCGGGAAGGATCGATATAGGTCTAAAATTACAAATTTCACTTTTATCACCTGATTTAAATAATGGTATAACTTTACTATATTTCATGAGATCTGGAAAGATACCTAAATTCACGCACTTATTAAAAATGATAGCTAGGGAGGGTGCAACAACGTTAATAATGTTACTTACTAGTTTTACAGATATACCCCAAAAGTCTTCGGTTTTTTTATTACTAAGCGTCTTAAAAGTATTTACAATATCCAATGGAGTCACATATTCAAAACTAAAATAATTATCACAGTTAGGCACAGTATCACGCAGTAAGTTTTCAGCATCAGCTGACGATGAATTTAAGGAGCTTGTGAGCATTAACACAGACAGCACCCTGATTCGCCCACCCCACCGCTTCCTAAGTGCTCTAGCCGGGGAGAAGAAACGGCGCAACAAACTTCCTAGCAGCACGCTGTCTTTACAATATAAAATATATGAATAATAATTTAGGGAATATGTCAAGTAAACAACTGCTTGATATTTATGAGTATCTCTCTGAAATAAAAAATTAAGATAAAGTAAACTACAGAAACCAAGGTAAAGAGTCAATGAGTCTCCATTGATCTGAAAAACTATAAACGTTATGGGGTGGTAACGAGACACTCATAACGCCTTATAAGGAAGGATTGGCTCACATCTATACTAATATTATAAAGCTGAAGAGTTTGTTTGTTTGTTTGAACGCGCTAATCTCAGGAAGTACTGGTCCGATTTGAAAAATTCTTTCACTGTTAGATAGCCTACTTATTGAGGAAGGCTTTAGGCTATAATTTGCAGCAGTAACCGATGATCACGCGAGCGGAGCCGCGAGCAACAGCTATTTTCTTATAAATAGAGAAGAATAAGGAGTGGATAGACTTTTTTAAAGAAAGCAACAACGAACCAAATAAAAAAGTATATAATAATCTTCATGCGTGTACAAGATTTACTTTTTGTTTTTACTTATTTAAGAGTTCTTCATATCTTATATGTGCATTGCAAAGCAAACGGCAACACTGGCTGCTCCTCAAAGTTCACGTACTTACTACCTACAGTGTTGTGTCAAAACAGCCGCCTATGCGAGACGGTTCATGAACTGTACCATGAATTCGCCTTTATTGGATCGGACAGAGGTTTTGTTACAAGTTGTATTTGTGCATTTATTTATTTTCGTGCATTTAATTATTAAGTTTCGACAGCACGAAAGAATAACAATACAGCCTAATCAGCCTTTTAATATTAATTTATTAATATGTGTACCTATATCTGTACGTTTACCTATATCTGTACATGTACTTTATATCTTTATGTGTACTTGTATCTGTAAGTGTACCAATAAGAGTTCGGGTCTGTGTGTTAGCGCAGATGTATACCTGAATCCTATGTCGCCGTCGGCGTGCAGCGCGGCGACGTGCGCGGGGAAGGCGGCGGCGCGCACGGCGGGCTGCGCGGGGCCCGCCATGCGCGGCGGCCGCGCCCCGCACCCCGCGCCCCCCGCCGGCGCCGCGCCCGCCGCGCACGACACCAGCGGCGAGCAGCTCACCACTACACAACACACACCGCATGTAATACTATTGCCGACAACTAATATAATAATATCTTGGGACAATCCCACACACGGCCATCTGATCCCAAACTAGGCAGAGCCTGTACTAAAGCAACCAGACAACTGATAAACATACTTATATATTTCTAAATACATACATATTTATATATATAAAAATCAATTGCTGTTCGTGAGTCTCGCTAAAACTCGAGAACGGCTGAACCGATTTAGCTGATTTTGATCTTGAAATGTTCGTGGAGGTCCAGGGAAGGTTTAAAAGGTGTAAAACTGCAATTTAATTTAAACACATAGATTTTTACTATTTACTTTTGACAGAACGAAGTCTGTCCGGGCAGCTAGTTATAGATAAATAACACCCAGACACAGAACAAATGATCGTGCTCATCACACAAACATTTGTCCTTTGTGAGAATCAAACCCACAACCTCCGGCTTAGCGATCAGGGTCACTAACCAACCACTAGACCAACAGGCCCGTCAACTTAACCTGCCAAGAGGCGTCACCCGATCTTCTAAACATAAATATCTAAAAATAATTAAGGCAATAAGGGGACATCCATAAATTACGTCACGCTTTAAGGTGGTCGACGTCATGTGACAATATGTGACAAGGGGGTGGGAGGAGTCCTAAATTTCGTGACGTCAAATTTTAGACCATGGGCACAGGCCTCTATCTTTACCTCTACCTATATAGAGAAGCAACGAGCATTGATCAGTAAGCTTGCTTATAGCGGGCTGGCGATTTCAAATAATATTTTTTGGAAACCAGGTTTGTCAATGGTGTCTTTGAATAATTAAGAAAGTACACTTAACTTTGAAAAAGTCACATTGGTACTTGCCCAGATTTGAACCCGAAACCCTTTACCTACGAATCCGGTCATTGAACAGCTAGGGCACCACGACATTTCACTTTCAGTTATTGACGTCAATAAATATCAACGCGAACAACGTCGCGGTTACAGCTAGTAAATAATAAAAGAATCTATTATACATATAAACGAAGTCATATTTTACCTGGCTTCTTGTAAGAGTTGAGTGGTGCACGAGCCGCTCTTTCTCCGCCTTCCTCTAAATAATTGTATGCAGCACTGATGCATTTGCTCAAACGTGCTCGACATCTGAAATTTAAGGGAATTTTGACATAACAATTTTACCATACCATACCAGGATATACCGTTGGAGTCACTGCGATCCTGCGGCTCCCGAAAAAGAAGGGGGGGGGGGAGGAAGGATTATTGATTCCGAAAGAATCCGACTTATCCCCACGAAAATATTAAATTGTTACACATATCTTAACAATAATGATGACAACACTTATACACTTGCGTGCAAAAAAATCGACCCACCCCGTACGCTTTCGTTAAGTACAAGATAAATGAAAATCTAAAATTAATCAATGAATACTTTTTAGACTAATTGTTAAATATCATTCTAAGATTACAATAGACCAGTTTTTACTTTAATAGGTTTAGGTTTATTGATTTTACAGACTGAAAACCAAAAACAGTTAGAATAGCAAAATTATTTAGGGTATAATTTTGAAAGTAAACATAAAAAAGGCTTTAATTTTCAAAAGAAAACTTTGTTCAGTAGCTTGTATTCCCCCCACGTGCTCATATTGCTGCTTCCATCCTGATTTTCATTGACCTTATTAATGTTTTTATGAATTCTTGGGGAATACCTTCCCACTCCTCTTGAATAACCACCTTTAGTTCCTGGAGGGTTCCTGGGGGCTGATTTCTGGCCCTGACTCTTCTCTTCAGCTCATCCCATCGATTTTCACTAGAATTAAGGTTAGGGCTCCTCGCTGGCCACTCCATAACAGAAATTTGCACCTCACGTAGGCACTGGAATACTATCATGGCTGTATGTGGTCTGGCGTTGACTTGCATTAGCTTGAAACCGTCTCCTATTAATCCGGCGTAGGCATGACATGTTGTTCTAGCACCTCCTGAATGTATCGTTGTGCAGTCGGATTGCCTATACGAGGTCCGGATATGAACTGAAGATCAGTTTTTCCTTTTAAAGAAATTCCGTCCCAAACAGTCCACGAACCTCCTCTAAAAGCCACTCGTTCTTCAATAAAAGCTTGTGCAAATTGTTCTCCCTCTCTTCGGTAAACTTTCCTACGCCCATCATTTCCATGAAGACTGATTTTACACTAGTCCAAGAACAGTACGACCTTCCATTGTTCGGTAACCCAATCAACGTGTGCAAGCGCAAATCGAAGCCGCGCTTGGCGATGCACAGGGGTTAATTTTGGACCATTAGCGGGTTTGTGAGGATGCAATCCGCTTTCTGCAAGTCTCCGGCCTACAGTCCATTCATTTACAGCTACACCGCGAACATAATGAAGTTGCTGTTGCACTTGAACACCAGTCAAATACCAATTTCTTAAACTTGTAGACACCATAAATCGATCATTTCTTCCTGAAGTAACCCGATTTCTTCCCGTAACTGATCGTCTATTGAAGCTCCCAGTCTCTGAGAACCTTCTGTAAACTCGTCTTATTGCTGATTGATTAAAGTGAAGACGTCGGGCCACGATGCGCTGACTCAATCCAGCCTGTATCAGTACTACAACTTGAGCTCACTCAGACGGAGTAGTATCCATTTTCACAGAGAGGAAAAACAATTTAACTCAAGGTACATCGCCACTAAATCAGTAAAAATAACAAATGATTGATTAAACAATAAATTGATCAACTTTAACACAAAGCAATGTCACTGAGATTGCGTTATTAAAAATGAGAAATGAGAGTGTCAGAGTAATTGAGTCAATATCATCAACAACATCTCGTTTATTGAAGTGTAGATTATGTAAAAATTAAGTTCATGAAACATACTTTCAAATTAAGTTATTAGATTTATTTTGTCTGATCTTAATTTTTATATACTACGTTTTGAATCGAAACATAGAGAGTGGGTCGATTTTTTTGCACGTAAGTGTATTTGTTAATTTTTAAAATTGTAACCATAATATTTTGCACGTCACCCAGTGGCAAACATGTCTGCACTTCATTTATTTTGACATCTTGTATGTATCTCTTCTGTATGTACACACACATGTTTATGCAAATAAAGATTATTCTATTCTATTCTATTCTATTCGTCGTGACTTTACCCCCATGGTAATGAGCATTCAGTGTAAAGGTGTGCAGCAACATCCTGGTGCAGTAAGACAGCAGTCCACAAATATCGCGTTTAACCATAAAAAAAAACTTCAAACTATAAGGAATCTTAAAAAAGGACACTAATTAATTTTATATTGAGCTAGTTACAAGCATTCCAATATTGCTAATTTGACAGAGATAGCGATAATGTTTTGTGTCGTCAATATTTATTTCTCCATACTAGTCTGGGGCTGCCCCGTACAAGTCGTCGTTTTGCGAAAAAGCACACAACGTTTTTCGAAATTTTGCTTCAATTTACTTACAACTATTTTTTTTTTATTTACCTAAATCAATTTTTCTATACTAGTCAAATACCCAATTATGTCACATCATCGCTGGGTACCTCCTGCGTAAGGTATGGGACACTAAGCCACAGCTACACCCACCTCCAGTAGAGCACGGCCACGGCGACAGCGAACAGCAACAGCGGGCAGACGGCGAGCAGCGCGGCGTTGCTGACGGCGCGGGCCGTCGGCATGTCGCCGGGGGACATCGCCTCCGAGTGGGCCGCGCACCACTCGCTGGATACCTCCTACGAATAAAGTTAGGCAATATAAGATATAGATATTACTAGCTATTTCCCGCAGCTTCGCCCGCGGTCTAAATTTTTTTTATATAATTGATTTGAAAGTTTCATGGATCAAACTGCACACTGGTGCCGTTGTAGTACATGCTATGTATCAGAGATGGCGCTGTATGTGAAAAATGATTTTCCCTTCCTGCTTTTCTCTTGAATATTTTCCTGAATTTTCTTTACTATAAACCTCACGGAGCCCGAGACCTTTCCAACGAATGCAAAACCATGGAAATCGGTTCGTGCGTTCTGGAGTTATAGCGTCAGGAAGGAAAACCCGACTTATTTTTATATAGTAGATTATCAATTTGCATGTGAAAGTCGGCAGGCAAATTCGGACAGGATTTCTTCGAATTCTTTTCCTTACTGCTTTGACCATCTTTTTCGTACGAATACTACGTGGACAGCCTGATCTTTTTCTGTCACAAACTGAGGAGATCTCATTGTACCTATTAATGGCCCGGAACACAAACATTTTCATTTTTGGAATCTGTCATTTCGTTTATTTATAATTTGTAACAGTATTTATGGCCAGACTATACTCCATTTAAAATAGCATTAGACAGAAGTTAAAAAAGGTTATTTATAATGCACACTTTGTTGCAAAAGTGCAATAAACTTGTTACAGTTACGATTGACGCCTATAAATTAAAATCTATTTACATACCAGCTGTCACACTTATTTGTAATCATGTTAACCATTTTTCATAACAAATTATGTGGCTTTCATTTATTTATAATATTTCATTCCAATCTAAAATGACAGTGTCAATGCTAAAAAGCTAAAAGAAGCAGTGATGAACAATACTGGAAAGTTTTTCGTTTTACTATTATCCTACCATTATTTATTTATAATTATATATTTATTATTTTATTATGACTAAATCCTATGATGAAGACGAAGAAGTTTCACTATAGACTCTATAGTGAAACTTCTTCGTTTCGTTTCAACTTACAACACTCTATAGTATAGAGTGTTGTAAGTTGTTATTTTAATTAAAATATTGTTCTAAAAATTACTTTTATTTTAATCTTAATTAAATCTAAGTCATCATGACATGATTGGTTGTCTGATTCATTGTTTTGGTGTAAGTTTACACACACAACACAGTTTACACATTAGAAACTTACACCAAAAAGTGTAAGTTTGTAATATCTTCATCACACATTACAAACTTACACTTTTTGGTGTAAGTTTGTAATGTGTGATGAAGATATTGTTATAAATAAAGCGTAATTTAAAAAAAAAGATTTATTTCGTTTATTTAAGTACTTAAAACAATTTCTTTGAAATAAAATGTTTTCAATTCCTGCTTCTGCGAGCCTCTTTTTTCTAATGCTATAATAAATGGAGTATAAGTACTATTCAGAAATTTGGAAAATCTTTTTTCCTGAATTAATTCCTTACTAATATTATCAATGCGAAAGTAACTTTGTCTATCTGTGTGTTACGCAATCACGCCTGAACTACTGAATCAATTTGAATAAAATTTGGTACAAACTTACAAAGATGGTCTAGCGCCTGGTGAAGAATATAGGCGATACCTGACACCCACGCGGGGGGAGTCGCAGTCTACAGCTAATCTACTTTAACTCTTGACAATTTTTAAGAAATTAGTAGTTCTACAAAGTATTTGCTGTATGTAGACGTTGATTATCCTCACCTCAGGCAGAGATTCAGCTCCGTTGATGAACGACTTCTCCCTGGCAACGGACTGTGTTACAGCGTACACTTTAACCTCGTATTTGGTCACGTTCCACAAGTTCACATCCTGTAACAAAGTAACACAATCAGACTTGTTTTAAATAAGGAAAAAGTAGTCTAATATTGACTAATAATAAACATTATCATTTGTCTCTGGTTTAGTTCCCTAAATGACGTCACTATTCAATAAACATATCGCATGCTAGCTGCCCGGACAGACTTCGTTCCGTCAAAAGTAAAGTAATTATGGTAATTCCCGAACAGTAGAAACAGGTTTTTTTTTTTACTTATTATTTATGTTTTACACCTTTTAAACCTTCCCTGGACCTCCACGAACATTTCAAGATCAAAATCAGCTAAATCGGTTCAGCCGTTCTCGAGTTTTATCGAGACTCACGAACAGCAATTGATTTTTATATATATAGATAAACCTTTAATAACTTCGATCCATATGAAACAAAACATCAGGGAGAGAATCAACCAAAATAATAATATGTTCATATATATATCTGTAATATATCAACATATTTTGGTTAATACTCTATATTCGCTTATATACTAAATTCTATTTGCATCGTTCCAATTAAATTGTCTCTTTTTTTCCAATTAAAAAAATGAAGAATAAGAATAATTTTTTGTTTACAGTAAATAAATTAAAATCTTTAGAAACTATCAATGAAAAGTTCTGCTACTGCTGCCGTTATCCTACATTTTATTAAATTTTAACTTAAACTTAATATACAGTATATGTAATGTAAAAAAATACAGTATAAAACTCTAATGACTTCGACCCACGATGAGGTCACAGCGTGGGGATATGTCGGACTTGCACCGACAAAAAACACCCCGGTCCCGACCGGGGTGTTTTTTTGCCGCGGGATCGCTTAAGCAAGCTCTACGCAGCACCGGAAGGCAGCAATGGACCCTGATCAACTAAAATATATTGACTTACTATAGGAATAGTAGTTTCTATATCATTCTTGCTCGTGGGCAGCGTGAGCTTGGTCCATGGTTTCTGGTCTGGAATTTTCCTTATCGTCACAACATACTGATCCAGAGAGTTATTGTACTCCAGGGGTTGTCGCCATTGAAGGAATAGTGTACCTGGGAATAGTCAAAGCAGACATTAAAATTTTATTCAAATTACCAATGGGGTCCTATAAATGAAACCGAAAGTATTAGTTTCATTTTTAAATAAGTAGTCAACCGTTATTTTTTTAAAATAAGATGATAGAAAAACTAAATTGTTTACTTCAAGTCTTCAATTAACAGCTACTAATTACATTATATTTTTTCACACGAATTGCTTGGTTAACGACCGTGTCGAAAGCTAAAATTAGTTGTATTAACACTTAAATAACGTGAAAACAACTCACGTTTTGTTGAATCACAAGTCAGATTCAATATAATCGGTGCGGACGGCGGTCTTACATCTGTCAACACGTATAACGGGTCCGACTTAGGTCCCAACCGATCCAACAAATCGGACGACTTCACACCGTCAAGCGAAAAGTTGTAGAACGCCCGAACCCAGATCTTGTAAGGCGTAAACGGCTCTGAAAATAAATTTTAATTATTAGTTGAAGATCAGACTGACGTGATGTTTTTGTTGTTAAACATTTTACAATAGATAGGAGCTATCAAGCAAGGTCGTTTGGGCGGTATCTGTACGATAACACTTATCTTAGTACAATAAAATATAGAACCAGACTGAAATCAGCTGTTCGAAGTATTAGGGATAGAACTAGATCCGCTTGAAGAATTCTTTCAGAGGATCTAGGTCTTGATATAAGAAGATGTTTTTAATAATTTTAACCCTTTCACTGTCCCGTGAATCACATAATTATGAACATTTCCATTGTTTAACTATTGTGTCTTCTGACAGGACAGGGAAGGTGTTTAAGTAGTCCATTTTTTTAAAAAAGCTTAAGAAATGAAGCTCCCAGCGAAATGTACACAACTAGGACTGATGACAGCAGGCCGGGATAATATATATTTGGCCAAACCTTAAAATAAATAAAGAAACGACAGTACGACAGCTCTTCGGAAACTGAACTGTCAAAATATAAATTCAAAATTATTTCCTCATCATTCACGTTATCAAATTTATCGTTATTTTAAACTTAGAAATGACATAATACCACTGTACAATAATGAGGACGAAGTTTACCAGTACGAGGCATCAAAATGCGATTAGTAATGTAGACAATTAAGACTGTCTGAAGGTATTTAGTGTTATAATTGGATCAACGTCTCACAAACCTACTTCATATAAGCAGAAATAATTAATCTAATTGATTAAATAAACTTGGCAATGAACGATGAAACAGACGGTTAAAAAACAACAAAGTTTTTCGTTGAATTTTGGACTCCTCATCAACTTTAATGGACATTACGTTAAACTAAATTGTATTTCACAGAAAAACATGCAAATCACGGCCCTAAACTTTCTCCAACCGCATTATTAAATAAGAATCAACGGTTACAGTAACGGCTACTAAAACTATAAGCCACTCACTTAGGTTTCTCAAGCGGAACCCGACGACTTTCGTCACCTTCCCGGATGTGTTTAAAAGGGTCAAGTTTTTCGTCGCCCTCGAATAGTCCTCCATGCCCAAGTCACTGGGAAAAACGTTCTTTCTCTTCACGCTGGCTGACGTTTGAGTACCATTTACTAAATTGATGTCATACCTAGGGACTCCCTGCTCGTAATAAAGAACATATGCAACCTGCGTGGTATCCTTATGGGGTTTAATTTGACCGTAAGATTTCTTAACCACTTCCTTTGGGAGCTCAAACGCTTGGTGCGTTTCTAACTCTTCCATATTCTTCTCGAAGTGTTTCGAGTCTGTTGCATTGTCTTGCCGTCTCTTCCTATGCCTGTGTGATCTGACTTCCCTTTTACTTCTGAAGTCATCGATGAGGACGTGAGAGGAGTAATCATCATTGTATTTTTGTTTATCGTTCTTGTACCAGTTGTATGATGTGTACTCGAAGTCTTTCTGTCTTTCTCCACTTAATGGGTTAGAATCAGAGTCTGAGTTTATGACGTCATTGGCTGGTTCGTCTCCCTGTGGTTCTTTGTTGGATATGACGGGCTGGTCAGGTTCTGGTCTTATCGTGTGACTTTTTAAGTCAACGTCTGTGTTGGGCAGAGCGCGTAGTGTGAAGGTCAATGGCGGGGCCCATGAAAGATGGACTTCCTCGGTTGTTACGTTGTTGGCTGTTAGGTTCTGTGGTGCGGACGGAACTGAAAACAAAGAAGAAAAGAATTATTTAAAATTATATTTTATTCCATTTCGTTATGAATATAATCCCACTAATACTAATATTTTAAATGTGAAAGTGTGGATGTTTGGATGTTTGTAACTTGATCACGCAAAAACGGCTGAAGGGATTTGGATAAAATTTGGCATGCATGCCTTTGACATGAAAAAAGAACATAGGCTACCTTTTATCCCGATCCCTTCGATCAGTAGTTGAAATTTGGTATTTTTGTCTATTACAGCGCAAGCTATAACACGGGTGAACATTTTATTCAATTTTTCTTTTGGACCCAATTCTGAAGTCCACGCAGACGAAGTTGCGGGCAGAAGCTAGTGCTATATAATTAATGCTTAGTGTCTCATTGTTACCACGTTATTTGTGCAACCAAATGACGAGAAAAAATTCTCAAAATCATACAAAAAATCTCATAACATTTGCACTGAATGAGACACCGTTCAAACCATTACTACTATCTTTACAAAAGAAAGACAGTGTCTGACGAGAGGCGTCCGTATGACAATTTATCGCTAAATTCTAACTTTCAACCTTTACATTGTAGATTATGACAAAGAGATATTATTTATAGAATAACAGTCACATTATCAGGACACACACATTTACTCCTACATCTAGAATATCATGTGACAATTTCTAGAAGCGCTTCCTTCACAAAAAGCTAAGTATAAAGTAATATAAGGGTCAATCAATGCTAGCTCAGAGCGCATCGAAGCGTCAAGATCTTAACAACCAATGAAAGCGGATGAATGCGAATTAAGCGCCTTTTTTATCTTAGAAGAGATAAATAAATAATGGGCATTAGTTACGCTGTTCAATGAAGGCTGAATTTGCTATATGAAATTAGATTCACAGCTAGATTAACGCTTCGATGCGCTTCGGCTTTGCGCTATTATGTATTAACCCTTAAACTTTGACTGACATTGACCTTAAAATATAATTTGTACATGATTTAGAGAACGGCTCATGTCTCATGATTCCCGATGAACTGAATACGTACAGATCTACTGTGATCGAAATTAGGTGAGCTATTTGTGGTCAACGAACTCGATTGTTGATGTTACCATGGAATGCATTTGCCGATAAATGGTTGGAAACCCGGAATTCAAGATATTTTATGTCGTGATATAATATTATTTCTTTTTTTTTTACGAAACATCATAGTAACTATAGGGCTTTTTCGAGTGACAAAACTTAGTTTGACTAGCGTGCCCTGGACAGTCAAACTGCATGAGCTGTTATAAGTTAAGATTGATTCATGGCAACACGAAGAAGATCTTTGCGCTAACGAATTCACATAATCGTTGAACAGAATACAATAAAATTATATGAAAATCTGATTGGGACTATTAATAATCGTTTTCCCGATTATAATATGTGGTTTCACTTAATCGTACAGGGGCGTGGATATTATCAATTATTATTAAACATTGTTTTCCTTCCTTCAATTATTATATTTTACTGTTGTTTATGGTACTTCCATTAGTTCAATTAATAATATAAACCTTACCTTGTGTAAACCTTACGTTTTGAGCGATATTAAAGGTTAAGACGAGCTCACCGCGGTTGGTTCGTTGATAGGTGACCATTTATAAACATACCTAGACTGTCCCATAATACAATACCCATAATAAAATGACGTCACGAGAGTTAACGCGAACTCATGCATTTACCTTTTAAGGCTTGACGTTTCGGCCGGGTTACACTAGCCGTGGTCGTAAGTGGACTTTATATGCGGTTCGGGTTAATTCCCGTAACGTAATTTTATTATAATCATGCAACGCGATAGTTTAAAAGTCAGTATACCGAGACCCCGTCCGTGCCTCGGAATGCACGTGAAGCCATTGGTCCCCACTGTCAAATCATATCATCTTTGGCAGTCTTTAGTCATTACAATTCTGACCACCACAGTCTTACTTCCACACTGATAGGATACTGTATTAACCAGTAGAGTGGATTTGAGGGTCAAAAGGCAGTCGATGTATGTAAAGTACAGTATTCAGCTGAGTAAGACTGGTAGCCGACCCCAAAATAGCTTGTGAAAAGGCTAGGCAGATGATAAATATTACACATACATACACGTTGTAATAAGAAGCCTTTTTTAGAAGGAACATAGAAATACACATGTTATATGGAAGAAAGGGAGGCCTTTGCCCTGCAGTGGGACAGTTCAGGCTCAAAATAAATAAATAAATATGGAAGACGATTTCATTATATTTTCGGGTCATTGTCTTCATTTTGCCACCGGCTATGCCCGTTTCTTCAAGTTATTGACCGATCTAGTCTGTGTCTGCGTTACTAAAACATGGAGGTGATTCCCACTCTTTACTTGAAAATCAACCTTGGGTCGCCCTGCCCGCCCACGTCTGATAATCGGTGAACATTTTGTAGCAGGTAAAAATAGAAAGTACTGATTGGAAAAGTGCAACGCACACGTCCTACAAAAAAAGTCGGTCAGAAAACGTATTGACAGAATCCGAATCGGCTCGATTATCGGTCCAACAAAAAGACCGACGTGGACGGGTAAGTTTATCTACTTTAAATTCTGCTCACAAAGCAGCATAAAATCTTAAAATCGGATTCAATCCCATTCTGTATTAAGTACTGTAAGTATATCAACGGCCGTTTTAAGTTGTATTGTGACTGGTTAGTCTACGCTATATCGACGTCTGCCTTTATTTCGTTCCCAGAAAACACTTTTATATAAAAGCTATCAGATCTAATTTATGTCACTAATACATTAACGTAAACACAGCGAGTAATCAATACCTAATGTAATACTTTCATTTATCATGTGGATGAGAGAGATCATCAACGATAGCTCATTCACGGCTCATTGCAACTGCAATGAATCGCTTTAGCAGTTAAATTAAGTTACCAAGAATTTGCTGTTATGGATGTTTCATAAATTTTCGTTGTTTAGCTGTCACTGTTAAAAAAAAACTCAAAATCAAAATATTTTTATTTCGAGTTAGACCCTTTCTGTTACTTTTAGTGACCGACCGAAACATGTTATTTTGCCGAAACCGAAACCGAAACCGAAGGTTCGGTTTCATTGTAGTTTCGGCCGAAACCGAAACCGAAACCGAACCTTTTATAAAAAAAAAAGTCCTTAAAATGTCGAAAAAATGTTAGTAAGCCCGTTTTTTTCTAAAATTAATATCTCGCCAACCTATAATTACAAGTTTCTACTTTCAAAGATTTATCACAATGAAATTTTAGCACAGTTACAGAGGTTCTGTTTGAAAATTTAACTACCCTATAAAGTGAAAAAAATACATTATTTGTAACACAAAGTTAGCGATTTTTTAATGGTGCTCATATATTATGTTTATTTATTTTCAGTTACTTACATTTTGACTGCACGGATAGCCGAGTGGTAAAGGTCACCACGCTAATTACCACTGTGCGCGACGTGCTGCGGGTTCGATTCCCGCATGGGCATTTGTGTGATCCACAGATACTTGTTTCAAGTCTGGGTGTTCTTTGTGCATGTGATTTGAATGTTTGTGAATCCCCCGCGACACAAGGATTAAATTCCTTAGTGCGGGCGTCGTTTTTATTAAAAAAAAAATATATATACTCACAAATATCACAATCAGTTAGCCTCGAATGGCTAATTCAAATATAATTAGATAGGTAATCAAAATAATCAAATTGTTAATCATATAACCAAATCGTTAGCCGAGCGCGACCCGAAGGGACGATGTTGTAAGTTTCGGCGCGGCCGAAAGGTTCGGCCGTTTTTGGCCGAAACCGAAACTCGGGCCGAAACTTGATTTTTTGGCCGAAACTGGCCGAAACCGAAACCGAAACCGAAATTTCGGTCGGACACTAGTTACTTTCAAAACTTTAAATGACTGCAGTTGCGCGGTTCCAAAATGTCATTCCTATGGAGAAGAACCGGCAAGAAACGCGATACTTATTGGTTACTCTTTTAAAAATGATTTATAAATGGCGACAACAACGTAAGACAGCAAAAGTATATTTTTTGTTTTTTTGCAAAAATGCCTTTGTTACCCAGGGATAACGCAGCAATATAGGTGCAAGAATTATCGACATCTGTCCAGTAGTATTGTGCTTATTCGTTACAAACATACAAAACTTTCTTCTTTATGTTGTTTAGATATTTTAGAATATAAAGTTCTTGTAATTAATGAATCCGGTTAACAAAGCTATAATATTAATAAATTTTCGACAAGGACTCCGCATTTGGGTATGGATTATCGCGACCAAAAG
This sequence comes from Plusia festucae, assembly GCA_950381575.1. NCBI lineage: Eukaryota > Metazoa > Arthropoda > Insecta > Lepidoptera > Noctuidae > Plusia > Plusia festucae. The sequence continues at coordinate 3,523,587 of OX494456.1, read as the reverse complement.
TAATCTGTTCTTTCTCAGGCTCTACACTACCTCTGTATCAAATTTCATTTAAATCGCTTCAGTAGTTTAGACGTGATTGCGTAACACACAGACAGAGTTACTTACGCATTTATAATATTAGTAAGGAAGTAAGGATAACAATGGATATAGGGCTATAGGGTATAGCTTGACACTAGCAAGTATCCCGCATCCTGCAGCCCAGTCTCAATCTTAATGCCATTGATTGACACGACATTTATCTCTCAAGAATATCTGGACACGAGGTGTGATATCAATATACACGTGTCTGGCGCCCATGGTCAATATGGATCGCAATCCGCGATCAAAATCAATGATCAAGATCCAGATTGTTAGTGTACGAAGTAGATTCATATACCTATCATCATCTGCCAAACTTTTTCCCAAGCTACGTTGGGGTCGGCTTCCAGTCCTACCGGATTTAGCTGGACACCGTATTTTATAGAGCGACTGTCTACCTGACCTCCACAACCCATTGCTGGGTAATACAGTATCCCATAGTAAGACTGGTAGAATTGTAATAACTATATACCGATAGTAGCATAAAAAAAGCGTGATGATAAATAATATCAGTCGTCTACGACTCTAGCAAACAATTATACAAATGTATATTTAGTTACTTTAAGCACATAGTTTAACCAGATTATTATTGACGAAGAACTAAATAAAATAAACCGATTACTTCCTGTAGATGTACACATTATTTGTGTAAACCATGTGTATTGTATCGGGCAGGCATGCGGCAGCCCACTGTCAGTTGAACCGACGGCGGTACACGAAGCGGTAGGCAAATAACGCGTGGCCTTGAGCGAGTGACGGACGCCTGGTTTTACTGTCATTACATTAATTTTATTTATCTTGTGAGTAAACTAATTTTTTTATTCGAAGTACCTACATTGTATTATTGGTATTGGTTTTCGCGGGCTTGCTTTCCGCAAATCGAAGTCTTTTCTTTGCGCCTTAAAAAATAAAGTATTGTTCAGATATTAATAATACTTAAACTAAAATAAAATAATATTATCATACTTATAATTAATGAATATCAGAAGAATAGTTAAAATTATGGTTCAATCCAAATATTTTTTTCCATCGCCATCTATGTATTGTATAGTTATTCAGGTAAAGGATAATTACTAATAATAAGATTGAATCATTGATTCTATTGGTTGACGTAGTTCTAGTTTTAGCTAGGTAGCGTTATTCGCAAAAAGATAATACCATTCAAAATTTCAAAATTGACTTTTTGAATTGTCATTTCGAATATTTGACATTATGCGAAAATGGTATTTTGCGCAAAGGCATTTTGCGAAAATGACATGTTGCGAAAATGGCATTTTGCTAATGTGACGTTATGCGATGTGGCGCTTTGAGAATATGACAATTTGTGAATATGTCATTTTGCGAAATTCCATTATGTCAATTTGAGAATGTGCCATTGTGCGCCTAATCCCTACGACCTTCAGCAATGAAGATGCTGACTAAAAAGAAGATTACAATACTTGATCCGATTTCCATTTAACCAACAGGGAGATATTACTTAAGAAAAATATAATTAATAAACTCTTATATTATACTAGGTGACCCGGCAAACGTTATTCTGCCAAAATAAAAAAAAACTGGAGAGGGCCTACCCTTATTTTCTTATTTTTATTTTTAAAAGTAAAACGACGCCCGCACTAAGGAATTTAATCCTTGTGTCGCGGGGGTTTCACAAACATTCAAATCACATGCACAAAGAACACCCAGACTTGGAACAAGCATTTGTGGATCACACAAATGCTTGTCTCATGCGGGGATCGAACCCGCAAAACGTCGCGCACAGTGGTAATTAGCGTGGTGACCTATACCACTCGGCTATCCGTGCAGTCAAGTATTACTTAGGGGTGTGAAAAATAGATATTGGCCGATTCTCAGAACTACCGATATGCACATAAAACTTCATACAAATTGGCGGTCCAGCCGTTTCGGAGGAGTTTGAGAACAAACACCGCTACACAAAAATTTTATACATAGTCATAATTATATTTAGAAGAAATAAAATGTTAACCTTTTGAACGCCACGGACGTTTATAGACGTCTAACGAAATCGTGCCAAACACGCCACCGACGTCTATAGACGTCAAGAAAACGACATTTTTTAAATACAAAATAAATATACTAAATTAAGTTTTCTGTGTTTCTTTTTCCTATTATTTCAAACTACTTTAGTGAAATATTGTAAATTGACACAAAGATATATTCATTATTTGAATTCACAAGAAAAAACAATCGTCAAATATTGCTAATCGAAATCCGTAAAATTGTGTATTTCCCCACGCCACAGACGTCAAGACACGTCAGCTAGTGATGGGTAGGTAAGGTAACTTATATTCCAAATTTATGAAATATTTTATTGAAAGTAGCTTACTATTACTTTGACAATTACTTTTTACTGACAAATATTCGTATCTGAATATTCCTAATGTATAATATTTAAAAAAATGTGGAAAAGAACTTATAATTGATATCCTTAAATCGATAGTTTACTGTCCACTCTCGCGCATCCCTATGTAAGAGCTCATAGACAGTTACCTGTACGCCACAGACGGGAATGGACGTCAAGCGGTGACGTCATTAGCGCTACGGGAGTCTGCTAGTGCTTTACTACATTTATTATTATGATCGGTGGTAATATTAAAATTTGAAGCTATTTGTTTGCTTTTAGGTTGCTTAGAACTTAGTAACTGCTGTTTAATGATAGTATGATACCAAATAGGGTCAAGTTAAATAAAAGACCAATGCAACGAATAATATTTATTTAAAAAATATAGAACGAAAAGCACGGATTCATTGGTTATCGATAACTTTTCGTTAAGATGTTGGAATCACTATTTTTTTTTGTAGGTTTTTGTACTGAATTTGTGGCTTGGCGTAGAAGGGGCGCCGATGTGTTTACGCTCTGGCGTTCAAAAGGTTAAAATAGGGTAACTGCACATTATATTGTAGATCTGAAAATATACGACTTTTTATTTGAATCATAATTTAAATTAAACATTCAACGTATTCAGTACACTGTCTGTCTTTCGTCCCACATTATTATTAAATCGCATTTATTATGAACCAATGTTCTATCTTTAGATTGATAAAACAATACAAGTTCATCTGATAAGGACTCGAGGGTATACGTGTAGATAACAATATTAAAAATAAACAAATGGATACGCCATTCATAATTTTTTATCGATATTTATTATACCATGTCTGAAAACTGAGATTAGCTTGGAAATTGTTATTGTTTTACACAACTTTTAAGAAAACACAACAGCATCATATAAAAGAAAATGTATTCGGGTCGTAACAAGGAAATATTTCTCTTGATTTAGGGAAAATACTTGAGAAAAACTCTTCGAATTATCTAACGAATTCAGACATTCTATCAATAACTAAAAAGGCAAACAACATTCATAATTGCGAAAACTGTACTAACGGTCTCCAAGGCCGAAAAAAAACTATAAAATCTCTTATTGAAACTTATTAATGATAACTACTTATACAATAAGGTCTATATTCCTACGACAGATTATCTAGTGGAAAATGAATGAAAACCTAGCGATTAGATGACAATTAAAATGTTACGTCGGTTTTAAACAACTGTATAGAGGTCACTGCCCCATTGTGTAACAATAACATAGCGTTTTTCTGCTATTATTCAACTGTATACGTTAGTAGGTTTTAGTTGTTAGTGTGTGGTAGTTTTACGAGTATAAGCTATGACATATTGATGACCCAATTGGCACAAAGCTTCATGCTTGACCCCCTAAGCAAAGACGGGACACATATTTGTGTGGCCTGCACATACTTGTGCATGTGCTACTGCTATACTGCGTATAATACTTTGTACAGAATATTAATCTCTCTTAAAAAAAATCATTCTTGCAGAAGACGAAAGCAAACAAAATAAATGAACAGAACAAATAAGCGTCGTTAGTCCAATGGCTAGCGTATCGGACTTGTGATTCTGTGCATGCCGATGAGAAACCCACCCATTGCAATACCGACGAGAACCCACTCATAACACAAGCATTTAGCTTAGCACGAGGGGTTAACAATAATACTAGAAATATGCGACTCCCACAGATAGTAACTTTTTTTAAAGTAGAAATGTGAAACCAGCGTTACATAAGAAAGAGTAAAAAGGCTTGTATTTTTTTTTATATTCTACAAAAAGCAATGTTAGTTATCCTACTAATATTATAAATTTGAAAGTGTGGATGTTTGATACTCAAATATGAAAAAACGGCTGAACAGGTTTGGATGAAATTTGGCCTTTTATCCCGATTCCTTATGTCCTGTGTATAAGTTAAGTAGTTCCCGAGGGTAAATTGAAAATTATTTACGAGCTAAGCCGTGGGCAGACAGTTTATAAATTTGGCATTTTTCTCTATTACAGTGCAAGCGCACACGGGTGAAAATTTTGTTCCTTTTTTCATTTTTTCATATTTTTCATTTCTTTTTGGACCCAATTCTGTAATCCCCGCAGACGAAGTCGCGGGCAGAAACTAGTATAAAATAAATCCCAACTAGATTCAGATGAGCTTATTGCCTTGATAGATATAGAACACAAGTGTTAGACGACGATTAAGGGATTATGTCAAGTGGATAGCGTCTGTTTCGAGCTAAAAATAACATACTGCGACAAAGGAGGGATGGATCTAACAAGAACAGCGATTCTAATAAAGATTATAGAATTTTCTGAGAATTCAAACTGACTTTAAGACGTCGAAAACTCTAAAATAGGAAGTTCTTCGAAACTACGCCTTATAATGTCTAGATGGCCTTTCTATGTAGGTCGAACGACTTAACGACCGCCTAACTCCTACTAAGCTAATGTTTATAATATAAGCCCCAGACCAAAATTTGCTGAATTTTAGAAAAGAACTTATTTTTTCCAACAATTAAATTTTTTTATTATTCTATTTTTTTATTCGGCAGCTACGATGTCACAAACAAACACGCAGATAGACACATCAAACTCATATACTTGATTAATGATTAAAAAAATCTATACAAAATCACGGTGGATTTTTTAAAGGATGAAAAGTAAATTCTGAAGATAGCAAAATATGCTTAAGCTTCATGGCTTAGAAAATGCACCCTGGATACACAAGAACGTCTTTAGCAACCTTGGACCTCTTTACCATACCAATAGTGCCAATCTCAAGACTATTTTTACTATTTCTGCTGGCAATAACTCATATCGCTCGAAAAAAACACGAATTAACGACATCAACAAACGTATAACAGAACAAAAAACGTTTGTTAATGTGTCGCACGTTATATGGCACTTATATATGTATCTTCGTAGTGACAGTCCCCTGATTTATAGCTTGCAAAATAAATCTCGTTAAATTACTTGTACAACTCACGCAAGGTGACAACCAACTTCTGTATAGCTTTCTTTAATACTTATACCAACTTTTTTATACATTTCACGTAATGGATATGCTGACTTTATGTGCAAATTTCACTCTCGCATGAGGCGACATTTTTTACACCATATTCCTACTATATGCTTCATCATAGAAGATTAAAATTGTTGTCAACTAACACCAATATATGACAAGTCGCGATATTTATCTCAATTTTTTTAATATAATAAAGCCCATTACACCCGGGAATAGTAGTAGCATCTTAACAGTAAAATAATCTGTCAAATCGGTTAAGTTGCTTCGCAACATATTAAACAACAAACAAACAATCAAATATTTTCTCTTTATAATATTAGTATCTAATATAGATAACCCTAAGCTACAACTAAGTACCTAGTCGTCCATTTTCAAAAAGTGGCTCAAATGCAGTTGGTTAGTAAACACCTTCCAAAATCCAAACCACCTCCGTCTATCTATCCGTTAATATCAAAAATACAATAATAATATGTATCTTTGGATGCAGATAATGACACAACAGTTACTCAATAACGATGTTACGTCTGAACAGTTGGCGAGTAATTATGTACGCCTCATTGTCTCAGCGCAAGCGCAGGGAGTCTTCAGGGTTCGCTACTCAAGAAGGCCAACATCCATTTGGACGGTAAATCGATAATTTCCAAATCGAAAACTAAGATAATTTAGGACAGAACACAGCAGGGTTTGATTCTTGAAAGTTTAAAATTAAGCATGTAATATCCTTTCGTTATGCTTTTCGCTCTGTTAAATCAGGCAGTCTTCATGTCTTTTGAAATTACAATTTTACTTAAACATAATAATTATATTTGGTTGTAAATCAACTAAATTAGTTACTCATTCGCATAGTTGTCACGTTCACATTGTTTACTGCACTAAATACAGCTGTAATATTTGTATACAAATTATTTTAAGCTGGTCTGAGATATAGGAGTGTTTTCAAAAGAATATCTCACTGAAACCACAAGAACATCCCAAAATAAAAGTTCGTGGAATCGGAAGCCTCGAGCAAATTATCTCAAAGCAAAACCACCCGTATGAATAGTTTTTATATAACTGGAAAAAATGGTTTCCAAAACAATGGGCAAACTTTGTTAAACGACAAGAATAAATTAGGAACGGCCGAATTAGGCCGGCAGAATTATTAGGATTATTTAGTTACGAGTAGAGGATTCGATCCCGGGATCCCGAAGACCGGGATCCCAGGATCCCGATCATATTTTAGTCCCGAAATTTTCGGGATTATATTCAATGAATCCCGGGATTTTCGGGACTTATATATTTTTTATATAAGTCAATAAAAATGTGCGTGAATCGAAACGCACTTACTTTCATTTGACGTTAAACGTCAAAATTTGCCGGAGAAATGAATCTTTATGAGGCTAGTTCCACACGAGGTTATAATTGAGAGAAGGCTTATAAAAATTTATTGACGATTCCTCCAACTTCCATCGAGCCAGAACGCGCGTTTTCCGCTGCTTCATATTTGTGCAACAAATTAAGAAGTATGCTTTCGGATGAGACGTTGGATGCGTTGTTATTTCTTAGATTTTATTTTCGTGGCTTAAATATAAGTAAATTATAGTTTCTGGTCTATTTGATTTAAAATATGAGTCCTAATAACATTGATCTCTTTTGACAAATTTTAAGAAGTTGATTTTTTTAAGTTTATTGTAAAATAAAATAAACAAACTAAGCAATAATTAATTCATTAAAATATTTTATAAGGACCTAATTTGTTAATTTTATTAAAAGAAATTATAATTTTGTTTTGTTTTTGAAGATTTAAGTAACGATTTAAAATAAAAGGTTGATTTTGATATGTTTTACTTTCTTTTTGCTACCACTTTCTATTACCAATACAATCCCGGGACTATCCCGGGATCCCGGTATTAACTGTTGATAATCCCGAAATCCCGGGACTAGAAAAATCGACCGGGATCGAATCCTCTAGTTACGAGGCATAACATCGATAGATACGCAACAAGTTTCTTTAGATTTGTTATCAAGTACCATAGATTGTGAAGAGCAGCTCGTGGCTAAGTGTAAGCTGTACGGTTAGACAGATAATAGAGATTAAGCCGCGCTTGCAGCGGTTGGACAGTGGATGGGTGAGCATTTGTAAAGCTTACCGAGACTCTCCGTGCCTCGGAAAACACGTTAAGCCGTTGATCTCGACTGTTATACGTCGACTTTGACAGTCGTTAAGTCAAAACAATTATGACAACCAGTCTTACCATGAGATACTGGGCTACGCAGTAAAATGGGTTGTGGAGGTCAGATAGGCAATCGCTGCATGTAAAATATAGTATTCAGCTAAATCCGGTAAAACTGGAAGCCGACCCCAACACATCTTAGGAAAAGACTAGGTAGATGATGATGAAGATCTATAGATTGAGAAACTGGTTAAAGTTGTATTCTGATAAAATACAGCAACAAACTTGTAAGGTCCTGTAAGTTATTGTGAGATAACCTCTCATCCGTTAGGTGAGAAACATAGACCCACAGTTGTATTGAAATAGGGTTAATGGCCAACGCTCACTATTTCACGTAGGCCTTACAATGTATATCGCGAACAGCGTCTGGTATCAAGGAAGACATTATATTTAGTTATGAGGCTAAACTGTTTCTAACTTTTGTAACTCCAATAGCCCTTTACATTTTTTTTTCAATCTCTCCAAAACATTTAACGCGAAAAAAACTTAACGTTTTAGGATACTGATAAATTAACCACTTTAAAGAGAAGATTACCTAGCGGTTCATTAATCGGATTTCGTGCAGAAGGTTGCAGGTTCGAAATACAGGCAAATACCAATGTGACTTTCTCAAAGTTATATGTTATTTCTTAATTATTCTAAGACACCGTTGCCAATCTGTGACGGAAAACATCTAGAGGAAACTTGGATCCCAAAAATTGGAATCTGAAATCGCCAACCCGTAGTAAGCCAGAGTGGTGATCAATACTCGTTTCTTCTCTATATGAAATAGGCCCGTCCCCAGCAGTGGGACATTTATAGGCCGGTATTATAATCTAAGAGAAGATTACACATCCTTCGGCGAAAAATGTATCTTAGTTCAAGGATTTATATTTGATATAAGAAGCACGAACATCCAACTCAGATGGATACAGCCACATCCATACATAAGATTATCACGCCCTTCAAACAAAACAATGTCGCAATACCGAAAAACAACATTCTCAGAGCGCAAAGATTATGGAAAGCTAAGCAGATATGGACGAGAAAGCGTCTGAAATTGGATTGCGTAAAGAACAACTTTTTTTATTTGATGCCCTCTTTATATTTGCGTTGGTCATTCCATCCAAATAAATTAAGTCATAACTACGTTATTGAGTGATAATCATTTGCATTTAGATAATTTTAGTAAGATGAGACCTACTCGTCATTTAATAAAAATTGAAAACAGTCATTTGCATGATAAAAAGATCACCAAATTGGTGTCAAAGTTAATTTGTTTTGGGACAGTTCAATTTCCGGACAGACGCGGCGCTTTATCTTCGGATGTTTACAATAAAATTTAAAACTTAACGTCTCAAAAATTGCAGTACTATTCTTGGTTCAGATAATTTTGTAGCACGCTGATATCACAGTCCTCATAGTAGAAAAGTTAATTTCAATAGTAGCATTAGATCTCATCAAAGGCCGTGAAAGTAATGCCGAATATTGGGCACAAATATTGGTGGCATTAGCCAAGACATATTTTTGAAGCATCCCTGAAAATGTCTCAATTACCAAACAAAGTTCAAGATCGTAACGGGAATACTGCAAAGTGAGTTAGTTTTAGTACCGACTAGCTGCGTCCCGCGGTTTCTCAAATTTCTTAGTTTTCCGGGATAAAGACGGAACAATCCAGGAACGGGACGGGATAATCCAGGGTGTACAGCTAATTACCAAAAAAACTTAACAAAAATACACGCTCTTTCTCACTCTTCACTCTTTCTGACACAAGTCTTTATAAAATTAGTGTGATTGAGTAAATATCATAGATTTCGTACAACTGACAAATAATACTGCAACTGGCAATAATATAAAGGTCCAGACCTATAGATCAATATTGTATTAAAGGGAAAACTAATTCTAATGTTTACATGCCATATAAACCACATTTTATCACCAAGGAAGTCATTGTCGGCTGTTTCTAAGAACATAATAATGGATGCGGGCTAGGTCATCATGTTTCTAGCTTAACCGGCACTTCAAAGGTAATGGTTGTTAAAAAGTAATAGCGTTTAATATGTCTAAACACTTGTTATCGAGTATTGAAATTGGAAGTTCAATTGCATCTATTATGAAAGTTTCTCAATAAGCGGCCTTAGTGTATTCTGTTGAGGGTGAACTCTAAAGATAAATTCTTAAAAGACTGATAAAATTCTTTGAATAATTATTTTCATCATTGGTTGGGTACTCGGGAGGCCACATCGATTTTGAAGAATTTTATATAGGACCACCCATATACAACTTTTCAAAATAGATGCAGGCGTTTTTAATCAAAATTGGCAGTGTCCAAAGAATTTCTAAACAAAATTTAGTACTTTGTACTTTCATGCAAATAAAACCGTCCAAAGCTTTTTAGATCTTAAATTTTACACGCGCTGATTACCTAAGTTTTATCAAAATAACTTAGCATTTGTGAGCGGATACTAGAATACCACAAGAACTAATACAAATGCATAACGCTTACAAAAACATTGTTACACTAACTAATACACATTACTCACAGCTATTGTCTACTCATGTTATTCTGTAATCGTATTTATATAAACAGACGGGCTTATTTCCAGGTAGATGTAAACCCGTTTGTACACGAAGGGACACAAGTCGCGACGCGTGCCTATGTGAGAAACTCTAGCTATAAGTCCTACTCTACACTATACTCCTATAACGTTGCTTGGTTGCTTGACTAATTCGTTCGTGACGCTCCAATGATCTGCGGGCGACGGGGGACGTAAATCAGGAGGGGAGGTAAAACGTGCGAGCGGGACGGGAGTCCACAGAAGAGCGTCATACGACACATTCGGGTGCCATCCTTTGGTAGTAACGTCAATCTCTACCCGGACCCACAAGCAACAGCTTCTACTTTTCGTTGGCTTTTAACCACCTTACTCAACCGACGAAATTCATTCACTTTTATTACTTACGGTTCGCATTTTCATCTCACTTTCGTCGACCCCCTTAGCCAAATGGCATTACTTTAACCATTAACTATGGTAACAAACAAATTTTATGGAGATGACAGTTCTTTACGCGACTCACGCGAGTTGTATATATCACGCGAGTTTCTTTCACGTTTTACTCTACGTTTATGAAATTTGGCTCTGATTGGTTAATAGCTTCGAGCGGGCCAATTGGAACGCCTAACGTCGCAAACGTGTCGATCGCGTAAGAATAAAACAAATTCGCAATAGGCGATCCGTTTCATATAATCAACGTAAATTATTTCAGAGTTCTCACCTGGTTAGGACCAGTGCAAAAAAAAAATGTGGAGATATCACTTGGGAAGACGGCTCCAAGTTATCAGCTTCGTGGTATCCAGTAATTCGTTTAACACAACCTCGCTTTTTAACTGACGGTTAACGTTCAGAATACGGACACGGTCAGTGTAGTGTATAGGGAAGGTGAAAAATCGTGGGTTTTCCAAACAGCAGTTATCATTTGGTCGACCGACGATCACCTTTTATTTAAGAGTACATTGACATACCAGTTTTAGGAGTGTTTTACCAATCAAGATTCTCCTTCAAATGCACTCCGATGATTTGTACGTTACGTTGACAGAACAAAAGATGGCTGGCAACGTGTATGGATGAAAAATATTCATTCCTCACCGAACTGAGACGGTAGTACCTTAATAATAAACGAGGTTAATACGATACAATGCTAATACTTTTTGGAACTTCAACCTTAAGGGCAAAGCGTGATTGAAATATTAATTTGCGGACAAGACACAATGCCGTGCTGCTATCAGACGGCTACATTTCGTAATCAGACTACAAATTCCCTGGATACTTATTGTTCTAGTGTCATATATTTTTATATCTCACTTGTTACCTTTATTCTTTTAACGATACCTAGATATTGTATATCGGTTTTGAATCTTGATTTACAAACTTGTTTAGTCCTTAATTACTTGGGAATTTTTTGATGACTTTAACATCCAAATAAGGAACTCATACAAACAAGAAATTATAAGGATCTAAAATACATACAATGGATTACATATCCAGAAAAAACGGAATTATAAAAATATCTTAATTTTCACACCTTCAAAGTTTAAACCCATAGAGCGAAAACACGTCGTGTCGTGTAAGACAAAAAATCTTCAAAAAGCTCTTGCAGAGGAACTTCGCAAAATGAGAAAAAAAATGCTGCCTCAAATTTGCGCCTTAGGTAACGTTTAGACACACATAGAACACTGCGTGCTGTTCACATTAATATTTAAGACGAAGACAATCTGACATTATGAACATAAAAAGACGTTATCCTACTAATATTATAAATGTGAAAGTGTGGATGTTTGGATGTTTAGATGTTTGGATGTTTAGATGTTTGGATGTTTGAATGTTTGGATGTTTGTTGCTCAATCACGCAAAAACGGCGGCGGTAGCCTCTGACATGGATAAGAATATGTTCTATAAATATATAAAAAGTAGCCTATGGGCTACTTTTTATCCCGATTCCTTAAGTAGTTTCCGAGGGAAAATTGAAAATTGTTTCCGAGCTAAACCGTGGGAAGACAGCTTTGAAATTTGTATTTTGATCTATTACAGCGCAACACGGGTGAAAATGTTATTCCAGTTTTCATTACTTTCACATTTTTCATTTCTTTTTGGACTCAAATCCACGCAGACGAAGTCGCGGGCAGAAGCTAGTATGATATAATTGTTCCCAGATACTCAAAATTTACGTACTTAAGAACATTAATTACCGTTGATGTTTCACAAAAGTATTCGGCAAAATAAAAATTACATGATGATTGTAGGTTAGTTACATACTACAAGAGAAATCTTTTGAAAAAGTATTTCTTTAAGGCGTTTAAAAAATACATTTTCAAGTATGATCGGTAGCGGATAGTTCCCCGCTGTCAGTAGGACCGGCCCCTTAACACATACCCACAGAGTAAGGTCAAATCCATTAGCGACTGACTCACTGACTCACGGTATACGGGAATCATGCACCGCCGATGTACGAAGCAACTTTGTCATACTAAAACCACAGCTAAAACTATATTTAATTGTCGTATTTAGGGTATTTCTGTAGAGTTTAATTTCTTACTTCCCGTGATGAATTTTGAGGCGATTTGGCGTGTAAAATGGATTAGTTTGAGCTAGGATTATAATCCTGCGCAATTGTACTTTAATGAATCAAATTTTCTAAAACGGGTGAGATACATTAAAAGTAAAAAACCGGTCAAGTGCTAGTCGGACTCGCACACGATGGGTTTCGTACCATTATCCATAAAAACGGCAAAAAAAAAAAAAACGTATATTTTAATAAAATGACGTCACGGGAATTAAGTGAGTCTGAGACCACGGCCAGTGTAACCCGGCTGAAACGTCAAGCCTTAAAAGGTAAATGCATGAGTTCGCGTTATTCCATGACGTAATTTTAGTAAAATCATGCAACGCGATTGTTTTAAGATAATAAGCACGTTTATTGCATGGGAGCCCCTTAAAATTTTATGTATACTTGTTATAGCGGGAATAGAAATAAATCATCGGTGAAAAATTTAACTATCACGGTCCTTGAGATAAAGCCTGGTGACAGATGGACGGACGGACAACAGATTCTTCTTAGTAATAGGGTCTCGTTTTACCTTTGGGTACGGTTAACCCTAAAAATTAAAAACTTTTCTAGCAAAGACCTGATATAATCCTTACTTAAACTTAAAAGACTTACGCGTCGACTTGACGGCGAATTTTTTTATTTTCGCTTGAGGTACTGTTTTCGCAGTATATATTCAACTAGCTTTTGCTCACCGCTCCGCCGCGTGGGCGTCGGTTATCGCGGCAATTACAGCCTATAGCCTTCCTCAATAAGTGGGCTATCTAACAGTGAAAGAATTATTCAGATCTGTCCAGTAGTTCCTGAGATTAGCGCGTTCAAACAAACAAACTCTTCAGTTTTATAATATTAATATAGTATAGATGAAGACTTGTTTCTTTATAATACAAAATATAATCGTGTAAGACGCACCCACGGATTCATGTTACAATCCCAGACCAATCACCAACAAAGCTGATATTACGACTCTGAATTTTTTTTTTTGTGGTTTTACCGTCTATTCAATTTACAGCAATGCCCACCGTGGACAATGTCTGTCCTAACAGCATATCATAAATATCAACCTTATATCGTCACAAATAAGGACGTACAACAAAATTATCGATAGGTACATCAATATTGGCATCACGGATGCAACAATTTTGCGGTTTGGTGAAACTGTACTTATGTTTACTCCCAAACAATTTAAATAATATGAAAATGTGGGCTATGAACAATAAATAGCTCACTAATAAAAACTTTACATACTCTTCAGTTGTACTAAAGTACCTTTTTAACAACGTATTGGCAGATATAATTAATGACTAATATTATACGATTCATCAAACCTACAAAATATAACATTGCCAAAAGGGCATGATCCAATTTCTTTACTTTTGGATTTACGGGGATTCGAACCGGCAACCACATGATCGCAATTCCGACACCCAAGCCGTTAAGCTGCCTCCGCTTTATTTACATTGTCTACTAAAGAATAGCATAATATTATGATCCGTTAGTTTCATGAGCACGTCTCACTTACAGATCATGGTCAACATAGTGTCCAGATATTGCTAACTTGAATTTAAAGATCTGCTGAACACATAAGAATTGTAAATATAGATCTGAATATTTTTTTCCCAATAAAAATTCATTTAGCAGATAAATCTACTCTTACTACTACTAACTAAACTAAACTTGAGATTACATTAATAGTTTTCCTTAAGATTACATTGACACAGTAAGTTAAGATCATTTAATTTTATCAATACAAGGGAAATAAAGTTTTGTAAATGTTAATTAATTAAGTTAATGAATAAACCGATTACCATTAGTTACTTATGTTGTGATAAAATGATTGTTTAAAGTTAGCATTAAACTAAAAAACACTTAAACCAAGCTAAGCTGTGTTTTAAAATAATTTAAAAAGAAAATTGTGGGTATTCAAAGATGATGCGAACAATGATTATATTTTTATAATAACTTCCGTGAGACGAATTCATAATTATTTAAGGATTCAACGGTTTACTCACGCGCATTTTCGGGATCGCCCGACTAGTTTCAGACTCAATAGGAGTCCTTAATCAGCTCAGGATTAAGGACTCCTATTGATTCTGAAACTAGTCGGGCGATCCCGAAAATGCGCGTTGAATCCTTAAATAATAATGATTATATTTACATTTATTTTGACACTTTATAGATTAGTACGCCTCATAGGCAAAATGTTATCAAACATATTGTACTCTTCTTGTATGCAATATGTCCGGATTATATATTGATTTCAAAAATTATATTTGCTATCGTTAGGGTAAATACATCAGAGGTGGCCCCATAAAAAAATCATCAAAATCGATTCAGTAGTTTGAAACTTCACCAAGAATGTCTAAACAACAGCATATTTTGTTCTTTCAAGCAATTGAAGTCAGTTGTTTTCTACATTTTAGTGTAATCAATTATAATATCTTGTTTTTGTGTGCATATTCATATTTTAACAAATAAAATAAAATTAATATTTAAATTGATAATGATCTAGATTTTGCTCCTATTTATTTACAATTAGTTTTAATTAAGAAAGAAACAATACTGACTCTTTATTGGACAGGGGCCTGTACCCAGCAGTTGGATTACACCGGCTAGTATTATTAATTATTATATGAAGTAAATACATAAATATTCACAAAACTTACGATTAAATTACATTAAACCTTTTTCATTTACTTTCAATAACTGATACATAATGCATGTGACGAAAAAAATAAAAAATATAATTATTCAAAATGAAATAACAAAAAACCTATAGATAAGTAGAGAAAATTACAAATCATTAAAAGTAATCAAAACTTAACTTGATTCAACATTTCCCACAACAAAACTTAAGTGAGCCACTGAGATGAGTCATGTAAAAGCTTGACAAGTTAACTGGACTAAGTTGTAACCGGTCATTATAACTGTTCATCTTAACTTACTGTGATATTACTGAGACTAATAACTATCTGTATCTATAACCAGTAAGAAGTTGTTGACTGAATATATTCAGGAAGATATATATCAATCAGATTATTGTAGCTATACCTCCTAAATCAATAGAAATAGCCTCTAACGTAAACAAAGATTTGACATAAATAGTATATAGTATGGGGCTCATGGCTAAGCGAAGGCTGTACGATTTGACTGATAATAAAGGTTAAGCCGCGCTCGCTGCGGCTTGTCCATGGATGGGTGACCACTTGCAAACATACAGAGACCCCTCCGTATGTCAGAAAGCATGTTATGTATAATGTCGTATGGTGATCTCTGACAAATGTTAAGTCATTACAATTCTGACAACCAGTCTTACTATGGGATACTGTATTACCCAGTAATATGGGTTGTGGAGGCAATTCATATCACATGGAGTGGCTGCCTGTCTGACCTCTACGGTATCCAGTTAAATCCAGTAAGCCCCAAAAAGGCTATGCAGAAGAAATATGTGAATTATAAGCTGTGCCAGAAAATACTCATACAAATCAAATCTTAGTTTACCTAATTCGCAATTTCTGTTGAAAACAGGTTTATGTACATCTGTTTTTTTCTGTTTCTATATTTCCTGTCCAATAAATGGTTGTCATGCTGCAACTTTTATCATGTGAAGCAAAGAATATTTCATTCTATTCTACAGAATCAAAGGCTCTGCGGTCAATAAATCTTCAATCACAACTGAGCTTAATTGAATGATGAAAAGACTTTGAACAAATTTCAAGAGTCTTTAATTCAACTAACATGAGTTATGGCAGGTAATTAAAAAAAATGAGCTGGTCAGCCATCGAGGAACCAGGGGGGGCATTGAAATTTGAAACATGAAGAATATGTACAGAAATACATTTTGTTATACAAATGTATATGTAGACTATTACAAATATTAACAAAATATGCCTGAAATAATTCTGAGACAGATACTTGTCAATAGAAATCATCTAAGCATAATTCTTAATTATTTGTCCATTCACAAAGTAAGTTAGACAATTTCATGTAAATGGGAAAAAAAATTGTGATATATTAATGGTCCCACCAAGACTTCCCTCAGATGTATTACACCTAATATTCAAAACCTTCCTTGTGAAGAAGTTTGGTGGATTTAAAGTTTATTAGGTTGAAATAGACAGACATGGCAGAAGACTGTGTAACAATATCTATAGAGTTTAGTAAAGGAAGTAGATACTCAGAAAATAATATACACATATTCATAATTCAAGATATTAGATATTGCAATGATGTATCTATTTGAAACAGAGTAAGAATTGGAGTAAATGTAACTTTTAGCACTTATCTTTGTTGTTAAATTAATTACTTTGGTAAAACCAACATAATTAATCAAATTATTGTTTGAACAAGTACACGGACTGTGGTAAGCTTAAATTTGCATATAAACCAATTCTAATAAGATTACCAGGAACTCACTATCATTTTAATTTGCTAATATTTAGAAGTGTTTATTATACTGATAAATAATGGTTTTGCTGAAATCTAGACACAAAATATACAAGCTATGTATAAGCTAGCTATGAAACAGTCTACAATACTAAATGAAAATAACAAAACTTAGGTTCAAACAGGAAGTCTTGGACACAATTAAACGGTGGCAATGGAAAAACAACATCATTTTGTAAGTTTTAATTCGCGTGATCAACTTGATCACTAGCGGAGGGATCGTGGGCGGTCTCTCAGACCCCAGGTATAGGCGTGATACCGTCAATTAACAAAAAATAACAGTAACAGGCAACTAAAACTATGAAAATACAAACAAAGCTTCAAACTCACCGTAAATCTCCTTGATTTCGTTGTCGTTGGCTACATTATCACAATGAACGCACAAAATAAATACAATAAAAATGGCTCCTACGGTGTAATGAACATACATCTTACTAACACAATACGCACATAAGTAGCGTGCGTAAATAGCTTAAACAGTATTTATAAAACACATTTTCACTTCTTTATCGGATAAGAGCGGAAATAATCTCGCTAACGAGTCATTTAATTCGTCTAAATTGTACCAATCGAGCTGCCATCGAACAAGACCCCGCCGTCTGTCATTCGTCATGTCAATAAACAATTAATGTTGCCATATATATTTTTTCACCAACTCAAATGATTTATTTCGTTGAAAAATTAATAAAATCAACTTATTGATTATGATTCTTCTTTCTTTTTCCTTTATTTTTTTATTTGTCGCATTCTCAGATTTAGGACTCTCAAGGTTACATTCAATATTTTTATCACATTATTGATCATCCCCCTGTAAACTAAATTTACTATTTACGTAAAATGTACGTACTGTTATAAACAAATAACTACAGCATCAAAAATATTTTATTTATAAAATATGTAGGTACTGTTCGCTAAAAAGAGGAAGTTTGTTAAGGCCTTTATGTTATTACGGAAATCATAAGCAATAAGTTTTTCACAGTTTTCAGTGCTGCCTGTTGTATGAAAATTATTATCATTCGACCGAAGTCATTGAAGTTTTAAATAAATATGAATTATGTAACAAGAAACACCGATTTATTTCCTTATTTATTTATAGATGAATATTATGATACTATTCATCATATCATCATAGGATGAACAATCACCACATTGTAAATTTATACATCAGTGCATAAATTATAGTACCTCTACCCTTTTTCAGTAGTTAGCTTTATACAACTCATTATATTTCATAAAAATATATTTAAATACAGTTAAATTACTGCAGTGAGTAATTTATTAATAAACATTAATTCAAAATAAAGGTATATATAGACTGAATGCTAAGACTTGTTGCCATTATTACTCTAGTTGAAGCGCTATCTCGTAGTAAATAGTTAAAACTGAACCGATAGTCACAAACCAAATAGAATGACTACTAGTCGCTAGATGGCTCTGGTTACAATTTGTTAGTTTATAATAATATCAACAGATGTCACTGTTATATTAGTTTCTACTTTTAACACTAGATGTCGTTTGCAAAACGACTTGAGATTTTAATTTTATAATGTTTTATTTTTATCTAAATTTTTACAATAATAGATAAAATTACACACCTATCGACATATATATTCCCAATATAATATTCATCAATCAGTAGGAACCCAAGAAAATAGGTACAATATATTGCTAATGATATTATTATGATGACAAATTGTTTGATTTCAAAAAACTCAGCTTTTATTTGTAGTCATGCTTAAAGCAAACCTTCAAGGCGTACTTTGCTATGACTTTCATTTATGTTCTGTTGCGAAAACAAGATGCTAGTTGCATCTGTAAGTAGGTCAATTATTATGAAACTACTTTGGGGAGATTCACTTAAGCCATTAACGTTTATTTCGTTAGATTGTGGTCAGAGAAGCGTCAAGTTTTTCGGGCCATTAATGTTACTTGATACAACTAGATGGTTTGTTTCCGTTATAGGTAGGTACGTAAGGTTGTTAGATCTACCAGTCGAATAAAAAAAAATCATCTTATTGCCCCATTCTCGGTGAGGGTTTTTACATGATCTATTAACTTTTGAACATCAACTTTCTTGTCTTGGAAAAAAAGTAAGCAAGTGAAACCACAGGGTACAGATAGTTATACTCCTCAGCCAGAGTACTTACGAAGAGTTGAAGGGTCTTGTATAGTTTTTGTTGTTTGAAAGTGCTACATTACGTAGCCTATTTTGAATGAAAGTTTTAAACATACCTACATTCTTATAAATGTTCCGTATAAATGCGTTACAAAATTATAATTAGAGTTATATCTACAAACAAGACATCATTGACAAAAGGTGAAGGAAAACATCGTGAGGAAACCTGGATTCCAAAATATTGGAATCTGAAATCGTCAACCCGCAATGAGCCAACCAATGAGCAAACCCCTTCTTTATAGGGGAAGAGGCCTGTGTCCAGCAGTGGGACGTTTATAGGCCGGTATTATATTATTATTATATCTACATAAATTCTTATTTATAATCTTATGAAATTATACTCTCTATCTTATCAAGTCTTCTCTCAAGTGCCTGCTTATACATACCTGTCCGAATGATTTTTCTGTCAATGTCGGAATTTATCGAAATCTGTGATCGAAATACACAATCAAGGTGCGATTTTCCAATGGAATAATGGATACTAATAAAAAGATAGCAAGTGATATTTAGAACCAGCTGTACCCGCGGTTTCACCCGCCTATTTTATTTATTTAGTCGCATAATTAAGTAGTATTTTCACAATTCCCGTAAACTTAAAATAAATAAAATTTGTAAATTAAAGTAGCCTTATTTACTCCTTAACACATCAGCTATCTGCCAGTAAAAGTCCCGTTAAAATCAGTCCAGCCTTTTCAGAGATTAGTCGTAATAAACAGTCAGACAGACAAAAAATAAAAACTATTTTAATTTCATATTGTGCCGTGTGTAGATTTAATTTAATTTAGTAGGTAGAGAAACATAGGTTTCTAAATGTCGTAATATTGCCTAATTGCATCTACATTATCTATACTATACTTATATTAATATTAAAAAGCTGTAGAGTTTGTTTTTTTGGTTGAACGCGTTATTCTCAGGAACTAGTGGTCGCATTTGAAAAGTTCTTTCAGTTTTAGATAGCCCATTTATTGAGGAAAGCTACTTTTAATTTATACTAGCATCTGCTCGCGACTCCGCCAGCGTGGGAGTTGGTTATCACGGCAAAAATGTAATAGAACTTCCCTCTATAAATGAGCTATTAAACACAGAAATAACTTTTAAACCGGACCAATAATTGCTGGGTTTATCGGGTTCAACCAAGTGAAAAACTTTTTAGCTTTATATTTGGCTTAACCCGGGATTCGAACGCCCGGTATTTAGTAACGCTTACGACTATAAGACCAACGCTTCGTTGGTAAATAAGTAACTCATGTCAAGGGCATTAGTGCAGTTGCACCTCAACTTTCGTATTCGACGTCTAAATGCTTATACCACAGATTAATAAATAGTTACTTCGTACTTATACTGCCTTTTTATATTAACAGTTTCTCGTAGTTATATTTGTTCCAAAATAATAGGTGTCTATTGTCAACCCTCGTAGAGAGCGATTCAAACTTCATGGCAGCTGTGAACATGAGGCGAGTCGCTGCGCAGTAACAAATTCATGCAGTACGCTGCGCAGTGAGTAACAGTGTAACCAACTTCACAAGTTCACAGCCGCCGATAAGTTTGAAGCGCACTGTACAAGCAATGACAATAGGACGGCGTTACAGTCTAACTCCCTAATTAATTTTAAAATACTGAAACGATAATTAATTTTAACACGTTCTTAATTATCTATTTGTTGCTACTTCACACCTTAAAGTGACAGAGACAGCATGAGATTTAACGGCTTCCAATTAATTGACGTTTCAGTATCCGGCCATATGAATCGCACCATAGTATAGATGCGTGTATCCGAGGAAAAATAATCTCGCGACCATGCGTTTAAACATACTGTGTTCTACTGAATGTCCCATTTAGAGTCATGCGATGCGATCATAGAAGTTTTCATGCGATGGATAGTACCGCACCTAATTTTTTTCTCTTTTAAACACAATAAAAGCCCACTCAGAGCATTACAAAAGCGAATACGAAAGTTATGGTTCTGGCTGTACTTATGGCCTTGACTGTTGAACGTATAGTCAGCAACATAAATTGGTGAAAATCATATTTACACAACATCTACAAAAATCCTCAAATTGAATTTTATTAGTCAGTTATATAACCTTATGGATATACCCTTCTTGATAAGGCTATATGTATAGTTTACTAGCTTTTGTTCGCGGCTCTGCCTGCATGGATATATAGAAATAATATATTAATTAAAGAGAGAATCAATGTTATACCAGCACATAGTATACATAATTAATTGTCCCACTGCTGGGCACAGCCCACAGGCCTCTTCTCATATGGAGAAAGAACGAGCATTGATCACCACGCTGGCTCACTGCGGGTTGACGATTTCAGAATTCAATTTGTATTGTTTGTACCAAAACATATTCTATTAAACTCAACTCAACGAACTAATAATGTTTATCTACTCTCTACTACTCTAAATGCTTTAATTTTATCTGTTAAGGTTTAGGGATCCATTTTTAAGGAAAACATTAGATAATAAACGCATGTGACGACTGTCGCGTTTCAGGCATAATTTTGAATAATGTCAATTCTACCCTTGCCCTTATAGCCACGCATGCGCAAAACGCGCCGCGACGGCTCAAAATGGCGACTATTTTCTATAAATAACAACTAATCTTGGCAAAAATATAGAGTTTCTCTTGTTTTTATTGACTAATACAGCTTGCAAAATATCTAGTTTAATTTGTGCAACTGAAAGCGCATTGCTGCAAGTTTTTTTATTAGAATTATTCGCCGCGACTGTGACCTCTGACACTTATTCCGGCCATTTACTGGCGAGTCGCGACAACATAACGATCGGTCTGTCTCGGGGGTCAAAGTAGTGTGGAAACAGCTGTTTTCAAAAATCGAATGCTACGGGCCTAAAAAGTGTAATTTCGCCAGTTTGACGTCAGATTTCGTTGAGTGCGGGTGGATGTTAGTACCGACCATGTAATGGTGAGTGGATTCCGTGGACTTTTAAAATCGTGACTGTACGTAGCGTAGTGTTTAATTTTATTTCAAGTGAAATGCGCAAAAAAACGTGCTTTTATAGAAGTGTTAGTGAATGTTGTGTGTAGACTTGTTTACTTCCTTAGATTTTGATTTGGAATGATAGTGTTTAGTTTAAAATCGATAGAATACGTCTGTCCGGCCACGTGGTTCCTCAACCGTCTCGATGTTGCATGAAATAGCACCTTATGTTTTTTAGTGGACAACTCAATTTTGTATAAACACTTTGATTGAATGGACGTTAAATAATGAACGAAACGAGTAACGACACGTGAATTTTTATGTCGTGACTAGGGTTGTCAACCGGACTGTAACAGTATAGTATTGTACATTGCGGGTCTACGCACTATAATACTGTTAAATAAATATTGTAGTAAGTACGCAATAATACAATATATTATTTGAATGGCTTTCGGTCTAGGAATATTGATTTGAAAATTGTGTGTTGTAAAATAATTGTTATGACACATCTAGGTACTTACCTAAAAAAGCTTAGGCATCTAGCTACTTACATACAGTTAAAGAAATGTAACAAATGCATTAAAAAATAGCACGTAGTTAGTAAATAGTATAGTATACCTACGTATAGTTTTATATTTTTACCCCGCCCGACTGCACCAGAAGGAGGGTTGTTTTAATGTATGTATAATTGTACAAAAATGCAGTCAGAAGAAAAAAAATCATAATTACGTACTGTATTGGATCCCTCCCACTGCCTTTGTGAACACACCACCTTAGAGGCTTAAATGATCATTCAAAGTCGAGAAAGTCAACAGTCATGTTTTTGGTTTTTTCAATAATTTAAGTACCTATGTATAAATTTTCTTTAAAATACTAATATTTAATTTATAATAGTATTTTTTTGTTACAATATCTACAACAAATTACTTATATTGGCAACCCTCGTCGCGACTCGTGATCATTTTCTTTTAAGTTCTGATTCTGAAATAGGTGAATAATTTAATCACAAGATTATTCCTAGATATTCATCTTTTAGCGTTTATCATACAATATCTTATCTAGAATAAACAAAAAAAAATATTTATACAAAACAAAGGTTTGAGTTGAAAAGATTTGAAGGTGTAAAAAATACCTATAGTCGGTTTTTTAATCCTAGAGACTAAATTGACAAGTAATAAAACCGGCCAAGTGCGAGTCAGAATCGCGCACCGAGGGTTCCGTATAAACCTAAGTTTATTTTTTTTATTATTGATGTAATTAAAATTTTACGGTTTAATCAATTTTTCCTTTATCTGTACTATAACACGTTGCTTCATACCAAATTTCAAGGTTCTAAGTTCACGGGAAGTAGGTACTGTAGGTTTTGATTCCCTTGCGAGTGTCGACAATTTACGGCATATACGGCTGTATCTATTGATTGCGTTGGCTTGGAAGGCTTAGAAGTTTCATTTTTTCACAGCTCCAAGGGACAGTAGACTTGAGTATTTGATATTAATTTGAGCTTTATACCTCCACGCGTTCTTGAGAAAAAGGGTCTTAACAGATGGACGGACGGACAACAAAGTGATCCTATAAGGGTTCCGTTTGTTTAAAAATGCCAAAATGACATAGATTCCAATAGCTTTTACTTCAGTTTTGACATTTGAACTTGTCAATTTAGTCTCAAAGATTAAAAAACAAAGTGTACCTGATTTTTTTTCTAGATATTTTAATATGTAGGTATAATGTATAGGACAATAAAGTATTGAGTAAGTATAGAGTACTTAACACAAAATCCAGCGGAATGCACTTGCTTTATATGTTTTTCGTACAATAAGTAGTAGAAGCATACGGTATTGTTTGTTATACAGGACCTTGGGAGTTGAATAGAAATATTTTTACTTCTTAAATTCATTTGAACGCACAAATTTTTCCCAGCGATACTCAACATTTTTTTTTGTAAATAATTTTGCATATGAATATTTTCGGTAAGTAATAAATCTACTTGTGTACCTACTTGGTTTTATAATATTAATATTGTATAATTATATGTAACTATTTAACTCAAAAACTTAACTTCCGTTTAATAAAATATCGCGTCCACTGCAAACTAAACCTCTTCAGTAATATTTAAAATAGCCTCAACTATGCGAGTTAAAAAAAAAACAAAATCATTTATTCAAATTAGGCAAATATGTAGCAATTTTTGAAGGTCATCAACACAACATGACAGCTCTCTAATTCGCCCACCCTCACCGCTTACTAAGTGCTCTAGCCGGGGAGAAGAAACGGCGCAACAAACTCCCCAGCAGCACTTTCTTTTCAACTACTTTCAAACTAAGCTTACTTGATTTAGCTAGTACCCTGGCGGTGGGCGATCAGTTGTAATTTCAATCCAAGGACTATAACCAAACACCCTGTTTACTCGAAATGTGAAGTGTTTTTTTTTATAAGGGCTTCCGTAGTTGGACTGAGCGCAGGTTTTGACTTTTTCGCTGGATTTTTTGGCAAAACCACGAAGGCATCACGTAGTTTGTTTTTCTATCCAGGGCATTAGAAAAACAAACTACGTGAGCAGCGAATATTAACGACATACCTTGCGAGGTACTGCTCGCGACTTAGTGCGTTGCTAACAATCTTAAAAAGGCAAAAGGTGGGATGTCAAATTTCTATTTTTCAGGGACATATTTTTATTTCAAGGTTCAAGTCTGATTGATTTACGGGCTAACATTTAGTTTAATTCACCCAATCAATCTGATAATAATGGCAGCTGTTAACTATTTCACAATTTTTATTGTAAAACTAGCTTTTGTTCGTGACTCCGCCCGCCTTCTTCAATAAGTGGGCTATGTGAAAGTGAAGTTTAATTTTCAAATCGGACCAATAGTTCCCGAGATTAGCGCGTTCAAAAACACAAACTCTTCACCTTTATAATATTAAGTATAGATTCGTTTAAGATTTAGAATACTTGAGAACTTTATGTAAATACCCTGCATTTGTTTTAATTTTCTTTACCATTTGGCAAAACCACGTTCCGGGGTCGGCAGTGATATAAAATTAATAAGTACAGTTAACCCACAGTCATTTAAAACTACGATATTATCAACTCTATCGGTCACTCATCAATCATAAATTATAAGACACCATTGTGTGTTTACAGCCAACATATAAATAAACAAATTAATGTTTATGTTATATTGTTTGGACAATATCCAATACCAGATCATATTACTATAAGTGACTTTATACTATTACATAACATATTGTTAATATAAATAAACAAGTATCAGGAATTAAAAATATAATGTTTATGGTGCAAGTTTGATTTTGATTTTGTCAATGAACTTTTTTTTTATCGCTGTGATAAACTAATGCTTATAGCCACCGGGGCAAAACTAGACGTGGGGATATGTCGGATTTTAACCGACCAAAAATACCCCGGTCTTATCTCTGCCTTGGCTGGAGTCGTGGAATTGCTCGCGCATTCTCTGCTCGACTTTGGCGGGACAACGCAAAACAACTGCAGCTTTTGCACCTGTCAAATAACACTAATGATATTTACTTTGAATCTTTTAAATGTTTATATATTTTTATCCTATGTGTAAATATAAACATGGTGCTAATTCCCTTGTACGAAAACTAAACCAAAATTAAACAACTGCTATCTTGTATCAACATAAATCGTTAGAAAAGGACTTCAATAGATCATAACTAACTTGGAAAATGTGACGCCAACGCCACTGTTTTTTTTTCACAATATAATGCCCTATTTAAAAAAATAATTGTAACATACTATTCAACTTTTGAAACATAATGATTAATGCCACTGCCTCAGTAAATTGAGAATTGCTTCCTATTCTTACCTGAATTATATGATATTTGTGATTTTACTATTTTAGTCGAGACGTATAATTCGGGAAACTTAACTATAGTGAATGAAATATAATATAGTTATAAGTACATATTATGTGTAGGTTACACATAATAAAACAAAATTGATAGAAGAGCTGTTTTCCTAATTAAAAGATGAGTATTTGCTTGAAAAACAAAAAAACATTCTTACGACAAAAACCTGCTCTCACGGCACTGGCTTTTTTAAGGAACAAGTAAAGTTACAAAATGAGCATTTACAATAGAAAAAAACCATTGAGCTATATGTATATTACAAATACAAGCAATCACCTATAGCACCTCCCGCGTAGAGCGCCTTGGAGCCCGATGGATGTCAAATATAGCGGCAAAAGGTAGCTCAGATGTCTTTTTTTACACTTAACAAATTTTATCCAAAAGGATTGTGTGGTTCAGCCTTAAAAGCGTAGCATACAAACATACCGACTCAGTAACTATCTCACCTCAAACTTTTTTTTCCAGAAAACATAACATACTCGTATCTTTATGTACCTTTAAATAGTATTCTAAAAATGCCTTTGTAATAATATAGGCACATCATTGTTTTAAATTCTCACTAATTATTATGTGCTCAGTTTTTTATTATGTGTAAAGCATTTGTTAATTGCTGTAATAATTTATTTTTCGTTTTAATTTGACGTTAGTTTAGTGTTTGTTTTTTTATTGAGTACGTACATAAAATTTTTTTATATGATTTTAAATTATGACTAGAGTTGTTGAACTATATGGTTAGGTAGTTTTATCTGCACAAATGTGTTATTCTAAAAGTAGTTAAAATATTTTTAAACAGTTTTAGCGAATTAATTTCGTAGGTATTAATAAAATAAAATTTAATGAAACATTCAAAAAGATTTGGCAGCGGTGGGATTCGAACCCACGCCTCCGAAGAGACTGGTGCCTTAAACCAGCGCCTTAGACCGCTCGGCCACGCTACCACTTATGTAGGCTGCCGAAATTATCAAGTCTATTCAGGAGTATAATATTCTGTAGTAATGTGGCCTTGATTCTATTTAAGACCCAAGATATGTTTATAGAAGAGTTTTTTATTTGGTCTGACTAACAAAATCGTTAAAATAAAAAAAAAATAGTGACAATCCAATTAGAACAATTTAAACTAAATTAATTACTTCAATATTAAAACTTGTACTAGCACATGCATACCTACTATTTATAAAAACGGCTGACGTTTGTATCTTTTGTTTTCATATAATGAATAGTAATTTGATTTAGCCAATTAAATCGCCTCGGTTATATGAGATAACTTAAAATAAAGAGGTCGTTATATTTTTTTAAATCAATGTACTCGCATGTTTGTAGATTTCAGTCTATGGTTTGTTTTCCAGATGTATATCTATAAAACTGATTATTTTATGAAAATCTGATCAGCCGGGCAGGAAATGACAAGCAAATGCTGATTAAACTGATTTCACGTCACTATTAAAAATAATTTACGAGTAGGTAAGAGGTGATCGTGGCTAAGTATTTGATAAATAATAAAGGTTAAGCCGCGCTACCGGCGGTTTGTCCATGGATGGGTGACCATTCGTAAAGATCACGAGAGCCTTCCGTGACGCGGAAAGCACGTTACGCCGTTGGTCACATCTACGCATAATGTGACCTTTTATAATACCGGCCTATACACGTCCCACTGCTGGGCACAGGCCTCTTCCCCTATAGACAAAAGGTGAGCATTGATCACTTGATTGGTTGGCGTTGAGATACCAATATTTTGGAATCCAGGTTTTCTCACGATGTTTTCCTTCACCGTTTGTCAATGATGTCTTAGAATGATTAAGAAAGTTTTAACTTTGAAAAAGTCACATTGGTACTTGCCTGTGTTCTCACGGTACACACGGTCATCTGATCCCAAACTAGGCAGAGCCTGTACTATGGTAACCAGACAACTGATAAACATGCTTATATATTTTATAAATACATACATATTATAGATAAATAACACCCAGACACAGAACAAACGATCGTACTCATCATACAAAGATTTGTCCTGGGTGGGAATCGAACCCACGACCTTCGGCTTAGCAGTCTGGGTCACTGACCTCTACACCAACAGGCCCGTCAATATTATTATGTAGGTGTCCCGTATTCTGGTCATTCTTTATTTATTTATTTATTTATTTATTTACAAGGCACTCCAACGACTTATCCACTAAAACATTTTTGTACAGAGTAAACAGTATTTCTTCTACATTGTGGATTTGTCACTTAAAGAAGAAGTACCTAGTTAATTAATCCACGGGCTGTGGCCAAGTGTGTTAGCTAAGCTTTTTTTATTATTATAGAATCTGTTTATAAAAATAGTAGTTTATTTCAATGTCATCAAACATTCGCGTAAAACAATATGATTTCGAGTGGTTCAGGACATTTTTTTTATCAAAGCATCTATGACTCACAATTGTTATGTGAATTGAATGTTTCTGTTATCAGATTATCAGTTGAGATAAAGTTTCAACTAGGTAGTTAATTTGTAAGGTGTTCGGTCATTGATATTTATATAATAATAGATCGTGGCTCATGATTAGCGTAGATCTATTAATTATGAATCAATGTAATTAAACAATTGACGTCACAATAATTAGGATTATATTATATTTATGGAAAGCATATCAAATGTGTTTAGCGTGCAAATTATATATCAGATGAGTTTCTGATCAGACAATCCATGATCATGCAAGAGGCAACCCAAGGCAGCGTGCTGCTGTAAAGTTTGTTACTTACGCAGTTTCTTCTCTTTCTATTCTTACTTTCTTAGTTTCTTTCTATTTTAAAAACGACGCCCGCACTAAGGAATTTAATCCTTGTGCCGCGGGGGTTTCACAAACATTAAAATCACATGCACAAAGAACACCCACAGACTTGGAACAAGCATTTGTGGATCACACAAATACTTGTCCCATGCGGGGATTTAACCCGCAGAGTGGTAATTAGCATGGTGACCTATACCACTCGGCTATCAGTGCAGTCAACTAAACTAAAGCACTTAGAAAGCGATGAAGGCTGAGCGTTTTAGGGTGCTGTCTAGTTTGTCGACAGATAAAAGCTCATTCGAAGGAAGGAAACCTTAAAAAAGAAAAACTTTTTTTTTCGGATGCGTCTTACCTCAGTTCGCCTGTACACATGCTTTGACTGCTTCACTGGAATTTTTGGCGAAACCGTAAGAGCCTTCAGCCAAAGAAATAGAAGAAATTACTACGTTAGCAGCGTTCGCTAAGGGTGCCTTCTCCGGGTTTCAGACCTTGATTTAGTGCGATGCTTTATATCTTAATAAGGCAAACAGAGCGAAAGGTCTGGCTAAAAGTTTTTATGTTTAGGGACATATTTTTATTGGTAGTTTCGCCAGTTTAGGCCCGCTTGATTAGGGAAACCTTTATAATACACGACGAAGGAAGGTAGGATTTCAGCATTTACGTGGATGGATATAGAGGAAGGGGACGATCAAAGAAAAGATGGATGGATTGTGTGACAGATGATATGGCTGGAATGTATGTTACTTGTGAGATGACGACAGATAGAGAAGCATGGAGGAACAAATCATGCTGCGCCGACCACAAATGAAATTGGGGATGAGGGCAGGAGTATGATGACACGACCAGCCTCTCCGGTGAGGGCCGCAATGTACGACGGCTGATTGGACAACCTAAGATCACGCGATTTCATTACCAATAGGTAGGTATAGTATACCAATGATTAAATGGAAATATCAATGATCGAACACCTAACATATTGACTTGTTGAGAGTTATCTCATCCGATCTCCTGATGTATCTAAAGGCAATACTGATTGCATATCAAATCCTATCGTTATTCATCGTTAGCTGTTAAAACCCATTCGTCACAAAAATATTGATTCATTATCTAATTGAAATCTTAAAGCTCTGATTTAAGTAATTAGTCGATAAAGTAACGTCCGTTAGTCCTAGCTACGACGAATTATAATTAATTAATTACTTATCTTAAGAATATTTTCAATACATGCAAATATTCTGGGGTTAGGGCTAGATGCAATTATCCAAGACTTACCATTAGGGTGAGAAGCTAAGCATTGAAATAACATCACCTGACCGCACTGAAGCATTCAATTTTATGGCAAGCTTTTTTTATACGTACCTAATCGAAAGCATTTGACGTTACATTGATTTGAAATTATTATGTCACAAACCGCTACATTTTGTACCAGTTTTTTGTTATTTACTAGGCAAAAAATACATTTCGGATGTTATGTAATTATCTTATTTAGGAAATAAATGTTTTTTTTGTTTTTTTTTTTAAAGATTACTAGCATTTTATTATTTAAAGATAGATTTATTTTTAAAGATTATTACGCTAAGATGCTTGTGTTATGAGTGGGTTCACGTCGGTAGTGTAATGGATGGGATTAAGTCCGACGCCCTAGCCATTTGGCTAGGGCGTCGGACTTGCGATCGCCAATCTTCGTCCCGTTTTGACTGTAGTCCGCGAACATCTATTTGAATGAAACGAAACTGTCCGCCTAAACTTTAACCATATTATTATGTATTTTAGACTTTTACAAAATATACTATATCGGTTTTTAATAAAATAGCTTTTTCATATAGTCTGCCTTTATATTTTAG
Organism: Plusia festucae; assembly: GCA_950381575.1. Lineage (NCBI taxonomy): Eukaryota > Metazoa > Arthropoda > Insecta > Lepidoptera > Noctuidae > Plusia > Plusia festucae. The sequence goes on along the minus strand of OX494456.1, from coordinate 3,492,762 downwards.
TTGCTGGACAATTTCTACCTGTCCTTGTATGTCCGAAGCAGTTATTACAAGGCTGCGCTTGACGGGCAAGGCCGAACGTTCAAACTAACTAGAAAGGCAATAAAGAAAAAAGTTATTCAGCTCATAATTATAAATTTATATTGTATACACTTATGAGTTAGAAAATTTGAAGCGGTTGTAGCCTAAATTCTGGGGCGTCGGACTTGCGATCATGAGGATGCCGGTTCAAATCCCACTTATTGCACTAACTACGTGAAAACACTTTTTTGTGTTACGAGTGATGTGAGACTGACCCTGGTCAACTTTTTTTTAAGTAGGTATTTATGTCAATTGTAGATGGGTTTTTAATATAACAAGCTTTTATTAGTGCATTGAGTGCTGTTTTCACGATTAAATCTTGCACTTGCAAGATTTTATCATAAAAACTGGCTATGGATAAGAATTTTTAAAGCATGTGTCGTGTAAAAAATACTTTAAAGTTTTTGATAATTATAATCAGCATTCATTAATGATACTTATTATCATAATAATAAGTCTGTCCTGATAAGTTCAGTTGACTTATATAACAGTACTAGAAAAGTTTTTGATCGATGATATCATACCATCGATCCCTAAGACTATTATTCGGTATCGTACTGCGAACACATACACGTAGCCATTTAATGGATTGGAAATTATTTTTTTCCCAATTGAAAATAATTCAATCAAAATAAAAACTGATCCAAGGCAACAGCAACACTGACCGCTCCTCAAAGTTCACGTACTGACTACCTTCAGCTTTGTGTCGAAGAAGCCGCCTATGCAAGACGGTTTATGAACTGTACCACGAGTACGCCTTTATTGAATCTGACAAGGGTTTTGTTACATGTTGTATATCTGAATGAATTAGGAAACTTTTTTCATTAACCATTATCAAGCTAATTTTATTATTAATGGTAAATAATCAATTAATAAAAATGGTCTACTTTTGGCCGAAGCTCATTAATTTGAGTTCGTTTTAGGCCGGTACGCATGCGACCTTAATTACTCTGATATAACTAAATAACAGAGAAACAGAATGTCGGGAATATTGGATTTAATTAATCGAAAATCGTCAATCATTGGCACGTGGAGAATTATTTTAGAAAAAAAAACCTTTGAATCTTTTTATGTTCTAAAAAGCTTTTTTTTTTTAATCTTTATTTGAAAGAGGCTTTTGTCCACAAGGACACGCCAGCCTCATCGTACCTTAATCTAGATAATACTAACTAACTTACTGTAGTGCCGGGAATCATTGACGAGTTACCAAAATACTCAATTGTTTTGCTAAATTCTGATTTAGGGTTTGATAGAATTGACAATATAAGCCCAACATCAAATACATTCAAACCAAATTCTTTAATCAAAGTTTCCCGTTCCACGCGATTCTTTACACACTCCATCAATGTTCTAAAAAGCTGATGATTTCAAATCACGCTGAAGGTAAGGAGTGGGAATTACCTACATCACCTATTGAAGACAGAAGCTTTTCACCCGCATTCACTTTCACTAAAGTGCATAAACGTAATTTCGTTCAGATATTTTGATATCCAAGGTATCCCTATCGATGACAGAATTCTATCCACAATGCCGTCAGAGATATCGCGTAACGAACATAAAACTAAAAAAAACATTAGAATTGCAAACCTCCTTTGAGATCATCAAAAAAAGGCTGGTCTTATCATTTTTAAAGATAACACTGAAACGTAAGCAAGATTTATTCTATAGATACACTTGACGTACTTGACGTACTTATGTCTATCTACTCTAACATCAGATTAGACTCGAAGTATGACATACGTTTCCTACTGACAAGAGATTGTAATTGATGGCGTTTTCATTGATAACCTGAAGAATTTGCGAAAATTATGTTAGGGTATTAAAATATTATTAAATACTAGCTTCTACCCGCGACTTCGTCTGCCTGGACTTCAGAATTAGGTCCAAAAAGAAATGGAAACTGTGAAAGTAATGAAAAATGGAATAATTGAAGAATTTAAATCGTGTTGCTTGCTAGGGCTAGATTAGCGGGCTACGGCGAATATTCGTGTTAACGCGATAAATGTGGCCGGGTACATCGTGTCATCAGGTAGTATTCGGGCGAAGACGATGTAGTATCGGGGAGCTGTTGGTAAACTAGCGCGGATCAAAGGGATTTGTCGCGACAATAAATCGCTTGGGTGGCTACACTTACTCAACTCGACACGAATCTTCGCCCGCTTTAATGTAGACAAGAACATCGCCTTTCGAACACGATGTTTTTGTCGCGCCAACGCGACACGAATCTTCCTCCGCTAATGTAGCCCTAGCATTAGCCGTGAAAGCTTAACTGAACGACAGACAGAGTTATTTCACATCTATACTGATATTATTAAGCTGAAGAGTGTGTAAAAATCACCTTCAATATTTGTTTTATTTCACTTGGTTATTTATTTTTAAAGTGGATATACAGGACTAGTTTAAAAAGAGTGCATATATTCAACGAGGTAGACAGGTGCATAAAACTGAACAACTTTCCTCAAGGAACAGGTCCAAAACTTAAAATGAAAGATGAATGTTTCATACAAAGTGACAGGTCACGTGTCTTATGTTTGCATGAAAAGATGATTTTCAATTTTAAGATTTCGACCTATGTTTCTTGGGAAAAGTTGTTCAATTTTATGCACCTGATTACCTCCTTGAATATACGCACTCCTTTTAAATTAATCCTGTATTCTATTAATATTTCAAACGTCTACCCTGTTACCGTTATCAATATCGAGCAAAAACGAGCAAAGAAATCACGTTTGTTGTATGGGCTTCCCTGAAATATTTTTTATAATTATTTTGATTTTTAGGATTTGTTGTTAAAGCGGCAACAGAAAGACATAATCTGGGAAAATTTCACCCGTCTAACTATCACGGTTTTTGAGCTACAGCCTTGTGACAGACGGACAGATGGACTACGGAGTCTTAGTAATAGGGTCCCGTTTCACCCTTTGGGTACGGACCCCTAAAACATCTATCTAACATTAATCATTTCCCAATCATGATTTCTTATTAATCTACAATCATAAATTGCTATTAGATAAAATGAAATAAGCACAAATAACCTAAAGTAAATTCGGACAAGTGAATTAGTAATTAACATCATAATTTAGATTAAATCTTGATATGCTAATAATTAATAAGCCATAACAAAGCAGAAAATAAGGAAAATTATATCGGTAATTATTATGTAATTACAGCCTACGTAGGCGGCAGCATCGAATTACCTATTACTATTTTTTTATTGACACCTCACGCACGGCCACCTGATGCCAAACTAGGCAGAGCCTGTACTATGGCAACCAGACAACTGATAAACATACTTATATATTTCTAAATACATTAGTATCTATGATTTTATATCATTTGATGGGCCTGTTGGTCTAGTGGTTAGTGACCCTGACTGCTAAGCCGGAGGTCGTGGGTTCGATTCCCACCCAGGACAAATCTTTGTGTGATGAGCACGATCATTTGTTCTGCATCTGGGTGCTATTTATCTATAATATGTATGTATTTAGAAATGTATAAGTATGTTTATCAGTTGTCTGGTTACCATAGTACAGGCTCTGCCTAGTTTGGGATCAGATGACCGTGTGTGAGATTGTCCCAAGATATTTATTTATTATCTATTATTATTTATTTGGTTAGATTTTAAGTTTATTTTTGGTCCTGTATATAATGTATGTAATCTAATGGATTTTCGGTCGAAAAACTATCATTTTTTTTTAAGCGTCCATTAATTGAATGGGTGTTTTTATATTGTTCGCTTACCTAATATTAGCCTGCTGAAATTCTTCTGTTCCACTGGCATTTTCGGTAATCCGTAATCCGATAATTCAAAATCGTTTATCGCTTGTATTATATTAGTAACGTATAAGGGATTAATATAAATGTTTATTACTTTATTACTTCTAAGCAATATGGACGCTAAGCGGCAAATCCCAGTATTAATATATAAAAAGAACAGTCTACGTGACTAGGGTTATTATACTGGTATAAATCTATTTAGGGCCTATTTCACCATCGTTAGATAACTTTATTCGAGGCATAATTTTGAAATTTTGACAGTTGTTTCATACATAATCTGTCATATAAATTTTATTCGTCGAATAAAAGTTTTAAGATGATAGTGATAATAAGATACACATTTCGTTGTGAGAATTCAGAATACGAATCGCCATGCAACGCTGCGCCGCGTCAACGAAATGTGTACATTTTCATGTAGAAAAAAGCTATATTTTGAATGGTTCTCGTCGCCTCTCGGTGTGAGCTGACCCTTACTACAATATACCTAACTACACCTTCTTAAAAAAAAGGCAAGGAGGAACCATCCTCTCGCTAAATACTGACGCGAGTAGAGACTGCCGACGCATTTTGTTTTGGTTTGTAGGAAATCCGGAGACCAAATCCATCCATGGAATGAATTATTGGGAAATTTGCGTGACGTCACTCTGTTCTACACTTTTCCCTAATGTTGTGACGTTACAAGCCCTAATCTAAATTTTTAAAGGTTTTGAATAAGGAAAAAAATAAGTGGAGAATATTATTTATTATCCAACTGTCGGAATAAAGATTCTTAGTTTTCATAATTATCCAGTACTAGCTTCTGCCCGCGACTTCGTCTGCGTGGACTTCAGAATTGGGTCCAAAAAGAAATAAAAATGTAAAAGTAATGAAAAATGGAATAAAATTATCACCCGTGTATAGCTTGCGCTGTTATAGTGAAAAATACCAAATTTCAAAGCTGTCTGCCCACGGCTTAGCTCAGAAACATTTTTCAATTTTCCCTCGGGAACTACTTAAGGAATCGAGATAAAAGGTAGCCTATGTTTTTTTCCATGTCAAAGGCTACATGCATGCCAAATTTAATCCAAATCCGTTAAGTCGGTTTTTCATGATTGAGTAACAAACATCCACACTTTCACATTTATAACGTTAGTAGGATTATCCAACTGACGTAATAAAGATTCTTAATTTTCATATCCAGTATAATACCCTATAGTCACGTAGACTGCGCTATATATATGTATTTTAATACTGGGCTTTGTCGATTAGCGTCAATATTGCCTAGTACTAATAAATTAATAAACATCGATACTCCACTTAATCTTTAATTCTTTATTGAACACTTTTCTCATGATAAAATACTATTAGACTCCCTCGATTTACTGTTTTGGGATAATCTGCCAAGAAAAACCAACTTTTTTTTACTTTTTCCTAACCTATATTAGATTGGGATCTAATGATTGGGAACTAAGGGGAGGTATTTGCCCAGGAGTGGGCTGCTGGGACAAGAAAGACCTCCCCTTCCTTCTTTCCTTATCACCTTTCTATCTTGTGCGATTTCTGACCACCTACCTAGATAATCACACCACCTCGCCGAAGTCGATCTCGACAGCGATGTCCTTCCTCCGGCGTTCAATCTGATACGTTTCAAATCTTACTATTTATGCGTATTTAGTAAGACATAATCAATAGGTTAAAATTAATCATCACCTGAATCATCGACACTATGCAGGATTCGTCGAAACGGTAATTTTATAATATTGGAAAAATAATAGAATTCACCTGAACAAACATCCCAATTTAAAATACCTAAATAAAACAAAAAACAACAGTGTTTTTCCTGTGTGTGTCATAGACTGGCATAGAAGTCAATAATACAAGAGTCAGTAATTAAATTTACAAAGAAAGCGATTAGTAGGTTTCTTTGAATAAATTGAAAACCAAAGACATCATATTTTTCGTTAAGTGTTTTCACGTGTTAAAATACAAATAATTTTTGAATGTTATTTTCATCTTCTTCAAGTGTCACTCCAATTACTGAAGGTGAGCTACCAGCTGCTATAGTCTATCTGATTGAGTGCCAAGCTCCAGTTGTGTGCGCGAGTAGTGGTGGCGGCCGGGGAATCTGGTGGGGCCGTGGCGCTGGAGAAGTGGGGCCGGGCCGGCCCAATGTTACGTCAGTAACACTATCTCTATCTTTTGCAAGGAATAGTTTAGTTGCGCTCACGATCCCGGTCCACTCCTGGATGTTGGGGAGCCACGACTTTCTTCTGCGTCCTACTCGTCTTCGCCCCGCGACCTTCCCCATCATAATTTTACTTGCAGGAGTTCATATTATCAATCAATTTGAATATTTAATCCATCAAAAATAATTGGGTATTCGACCGAGTATTTTTGTGTCACGAAAAAATATACTTAAAAAAGCTTTATAATTGTGAAAACGACATAGTATTTACGCTCGGTTTGTTCCTGAAGGATCCCACAATCCGATGGCATTAATGGGATAAGTTAGGAATGAATAAAGGAATTATTATTTTGTTCCGAACAGATCCCACGTACGAAGTGATCCCAATAGGTACGCTAAGCAATTCCCTATTGAGCAACGACTAATGAAAACGAAACTGAGGACAGAAGATTATAATAATTATTTAATTATATTAAAACCACAGCCCCAGTCCTAAGGATCACATCAATATGATTGGCTTATAGGATCAGTTCGGACGAATCAATATAGGTAATATGTGTCAATAATACACTACTTACTTTAAAAGCTTATAACTATTAATATATTCTTTTTGGTAGTATCCAATTTTTTTTTATGATAATTGCCATGAGACGAATTCATAATTGTTTATAAATTTATGAGTGAGATTAGAGACCAAAACTAGTCGGGCTATCCCAAGAATTCGCGTGAGTTAACTTTTTATCTTTAAATACTTAATTTGTAATCAAATATCAAATTAAAAATCATTCAGGATATATACCTATGTAAGTTTTTTTTCCACAACACATGGTAACATGTCATTTATTCGGGTATATCCCTCGGACTCTAAAAGTATTCTTTGTGTTATATTAAAATTTCAAAGACTTCCTTTTCGTTAAGATTCAGTTCATGTATATCTTACGTATAAGGAAAACAATACTCAAAGCGTTAGGTTGTAGGGAATCACCTGTAGAAACTTCATAGTTACAATGAATCCTTCCGTATACATTTCTAAGTTAGCAATAAAATTACAACTACTTACTAATTACTAACTATTTATTTATTAGGCAGCATAAAAACATAAGTCACGTGACCTGACACTTTGTATGCAAAGTTATACTTCGGTAAAACGCGTTTACTGAACAATTTTTATTCTAACAAGTGGTTAAATAATTTTTTTTTTTTTTTTTTTTTTTTTTCTTGGGACAGCTCACACACTGCCGTCTGATCCCAAACTAGGCAGAGCCTGTACTATGGTAACCAGACAACTGATAAACATACTTATATATTTCTAAATACATACATATTATAGATAAATAACACCCAGACACAGAACAAATGATCGTGCTCATCACACAAAGATTTGTCCTGGGTGGGAATCGAACCCACGACCTCCGGCTTAGCAGTCAGGGTCACTAACCACTAGACCAACAGGCCCGTCAAAAATTAGCTCTCCAACTTATTTTACCATTTAATAGTCTAACAATTGATGCAAAAACGCGTTTTGAAACAATTAGTTAGCTATTTAACCATTGGTTGAGTTACCTCGGGAGCACAGAAATTGGGCCTTAGTAATGTAGGTTGGCAGTTAGCACCGCATATATTTTTAGCGCAGAAAGGAAGCTCGGAAACGTTATTTGATTTGAGTCTTTCACACGAATGACTACTACAAAGTTTGATACCAAATTTGCAAAAGATTATTCCAAGTTTCTGGGAAATTCAAGCCATTTTATTATATCGTGCGACCGTGCTTACGTGACCACCATTTGTTAATTTAATACGACGTTAATCGTTATAATAATCATATAATTTATATAATATTGATATTCATAACGAATGTAACGATTACAGGCAGATGTAATTACGAGATACATTGATTTTGATAAACGAAATATTCTGATACTTCTTATCGCATTATAAGTGGCAAACAAAGCAAAACATTTTTTTTTATTTTTTTTATGGTATTTCCGATCAAGATATTAAAATTGGAAGTTCTTACTTATAAATAATAAATAAAGTAAACAACGTCACATACATTGCTTCGAATCTAAAGTAAGTAACCTAGCTAAAGCACTTGTGTTATGGAACCAGAGACAACGAAAGAACCACAAACACCCAGACCTGAGTCAATTTAGAAAAGTGTTTTTTTGTCCGGGGATCGAATCCAGGACCTCGAAGCTGATGACACCTTGAAAACCGGTGTGTACGCCGCTCGACCACGGAGGTCGTCATAGCATAAGGATTTTTTTAGCATTTCAAAACTCAACGTACCTTTATACCGACCTCGCCAGTGACGTATTATTAACTACCTGTTGCCGGCAACTCCGCCCTCAGTCCCTAATTTATCTATGTAAAAATATAGCCCCTGTTGCTCAGGGATAATGTAACATTCTTATAGTGAAACATTTATTGAAATCGGTCCAGTAGTTTTTGAGTTTACTCGTCACAAACAGAAGTATTTCCTACAATACAGTATTGATAGTATAAGTCGATACGTAAATGTTATCCCTTGTCCCTAGATCGACGTAGTGCGATCTTTACAAGTCAAAGAAAACAGCAAGACAAAATATTAAAAACTTAGATCCGGCCTGGACCATAATAACATTTTGGGACATATTTTTATTGCCCGGGACAGCTTGTTTCAGGACAAACATAGAATAACCTAGAGGCCATAACCGACCTGCCAATTCGTTCCCGGCGAGCAGGGGGTAGATGAAGGGCTCAATTCGTCCTCCTCCCCCAGGCACCATAAACGGTCCTGTGTAGCAGTCTTGGGGAAGTCAGCAACCCACGCATGGGTCACAGAATCCTAGTGGGAAGGAAGTGAAGTAGAAATAAATACCCCAGCGAAGTGTTTCGATCAAAGAAGCTTCCCTGCCAGGGATTGCGGAAGTATTGCGGAACGTGTTCCCGTGTGGCCTCGGCAAAAGGGAACGTTGTTTTTAGCCGGTAGGAGTCCAGCACGACCCTTCGTCTTCCTGCGTTGAGGATTTTCTGCCACCGGAAAAAAAGGAGTGACATTTCGCCTAAACCAATCAATCAATAAAAAAATAACGTTGATATTTAACTGTTTTTTAAACAGATTCTATTGCAGTTAATTTTTTTTCTCTAATATTCATTAGTGTAGGTACTTATTGCTTTTTTTGTTAAATAAGAGAGCATAAAGTTTTATTACTCCATAAATACAAAGATCTATGAATTCTTCTTATCTTTTAGTGCATCTTAAGTGTCTTTGTCATACCGATACTTAAAATAACTAACATTTGTGTTCTCCCACTTATAGTTAGTTAATCGTTGGCGGGGAATACACAATTGATTTTAACCTGAATCTACTTAAGCAACGCATGCGCATTAAAAAAAAAATAAATAAATAAATATAGCCTTTATTGCTGTTTCTTCTTACAATAACTTAATACATGCCTACTTGCTAAAAACTAAATGTACATTCTAATTCTAATTTATATTAAAGTGATCGGCAACTGGTTGCTTTTGTTGAACAGCTTGTCTGTCGACAAAGGCCTCCTCTAGAGATTTCCACGTATTCCTGTCTCTGGCTACTCGACTCCAAACTGGGCCAGCTATTTTCCGCAAGTCATCTTCCCATCTTTTGTTTTGTCTGCCCCTACTTCTTTTTCCATCCCTTGGATACCATTCTGTTACCAACCTACTCCATTTTTCTATATTTTCTCTCGACATATGTCCTGTCCAACGCCATTTGAGCTGTCTGTAGGCTGTGTGTGTATTTTTAAATTTGGTCTTTTTCTTAATTATTTGTAATTGTACTCTATCCCTCCTTTTTATACCCAAGATGCTTCTTTCCATTGAATTTTGGCAGACTTTTAATTTATTTTCTTGTAACTCTGTTAACGCCCATGTTTGGCACCCGTATAGTAAGCATGGCATAATGCATATTTCGTATACTTTCTTCTTTGCTGTCATTGGCATATTTTTATCCTTAAATATTTCTTTAAGAGACCAAAACTTTCTCCAAGTATTGGTTATTCTACGTTCTATTTCTTTATTCATGCTGCCATCTATAGATATAAGTTGGCCCAAGTATATATATTCGTTTACATATTCTATTTTTTCGTTATTTACTATAATCAGTTCGTTGGGTACTGTCTGTTGGGAATTCGTCATAATTTTGGTTTTCGTTAGGTTCATTGTCAGGCCTGCCTTTACGCTTTCGTCGGATAGTTGCTGTAACATTATTTCCAGAGTTCTTGCGTCCTCTGAAAATAAAATCAAATCGTCTGCGAAGCGTAGGTGACTGAGATTTTCGCCATTTATATTGAGGCCATTTTTGGTCCAGTTTAGATTTCTGAAAATAATTTCTAACACAGCTGAAAATATTTTAGGTGATATCGGATCTCCTTGGCGTACACCTCTTTTAATAGGAAATTCACTACCCGTAGATTCAAGTTTAACTTTTGCTGTACTCGCTGTGTATACATTTTTAATTATTCTTATGTATTTTTCTTGAACCCCTTGTCTGTTCAGAGCGTCCCATATATAGTCATGTTCCAATGTATCGAACGCTTTGTTGAAGTCTACAAACCCTATGTAATATGTTTTATTGTATTCGCTATATTTTTGTAGAATTTGTCTGAGGGTGTGTATGTGATCTATAGTAGAGAATTTGCTTCGGAAACCAGCTTGTTCCTTAGGTTGGTTTTCATCCAGTGTATTAGTGATTCTGTTTAGTATGATTTTTGAAAATATTTTATAAATATTGGACATTAAACTGATCGGTCTATAGTTTCCTATATCACCCTTGTCTCCCTTCTTATGCAGCAGTATGATTGTCGATTTGGTCCAATCTTCCGGGATGGTTTCCGTTTCGAGGATTTCATTGAACAAATCTGTAAGTCTAGGGGCCATCACTGGTGATGTAGATTTTAATAGTTCGTTTGTAATTAAATCCGATCCTGGTGCCTTATCTAGTTTTTGGGATTCGATAGATTTTATTGTTTCTTCCTTTAGAATTGGCTCAATCTCTTCTTTATTTATTGAGTTATATTCCTCTAATACTTGTTCACCTTTACGACTTTGGTATAGTTTTTTGTAGTAATCCGTTGCAATTCCTAGTATTTCTGATCGTTTGCTGATCTTTCCCCCGTCTTTATTAATATTTGGGATCCAGTCCTTTTTGTAGTTTAATTCTTTTATTGCCTTCCTTGTTCCTCCTGTTTTTTCTATATGTTTTCTTATTGTCGTTAACCTTTTTGCTTTTCGTTCATTTCTGAGTTGTTTACTAATTACCTTGCTTAACTTTGCTATCTTTTGAGAATTATTATTATAGTTTTTGCCTTGTTGTATAAGTTCTTTCCGTTCTTGTAATAGTTGCTTACTTTTCAATGATATCTCTGTTTTACTAATCATATTAACTTTTTTAGTTTCCAACTTCAATTGTTGGAGTAGATTGGTGTATTTTTCTTGAGTCGATATACATTTTTCCGCACTTTGCAAGGATATGTCGAGGTTGTTTAGAAGTAGATCCGTATCACCGGTGCATTCAATGGCTTTCATACTGTTGTGGAATTTTCGTGCTCTTTTAGCACGTGAGCCTGATAATTTTGCTCGAACTATTCTATGATCCGAGTTGAAATTAAATTCGTTTAACACAGATAAATCCTTAAAAACTTTTACATTGTTAGACATTATATAGTCGATCTCGTTTTTATACCGGCCATTAGGAGAGATCCAAGTCCATTTCTTTGATGGTTTCTTTTTGTAAAAACTGTTTAGGATGCTTAATTTATTTTCAATAGCAAAGGATACTACCCGGGATCCGTTTTTACTTCTATTGCCAAATCCATGAATACCTATGGTATATTCTTCTCCACTCTTCTGTTTACCAATCTGTCCGTTAAAATCTCCCATAACTATTATGTTTTTATGTGCATTTGCAGTGGTCGATTGTAGATCTTCGTAGAATTTTTCGACTTTTGTTTTATCTTCTTTCTTGTTTGATTCGGTAGGCGAATACGCCTGAATTATAGACCATAATTGTTCTTCCTCTCCATCAACAGGTAATTTGATATTGAGAAGTGCTATCCGTTCTGAAATTCCTCTGAGTTCTTGTATGCTTTTTGCAAGGTTTCTTTTAACCAGGAATCCGACTCCGTATAAACCTGGCGTTTCCCCAATATGGTGCAGTATGTATTTTCCATGGTCCTCTATTTTTTCTCCAGATCTTCTCACTTCACTAATACCAAGTATGTCCCATTTTATTTCATCCAACGCTAATTCCAGCTCTTGTAGTTTTTCCGTGGTGCCTAGTGATCGACAGTTTAAAGTCGCTATATGTATATCGTTATGTTGTATTCTCCTTTTTTTTCCTATCTTTAGAGGGTCTTGGTCGTTTTCCCCCACGAGGACCAGTCGGCTTGGGGGAGTTTGATGGTTTTTACTTAATTTGTTTTCTGTATTAAAAAGTTGTGTTTTCCGGTTGCCGATAGCTAATTGTTATTGCCTATTATCATCCGCCGTATAAGAAGAGAGAGAGCTGGATCTGCCTCTCATGACATCGAAAGCGTTACGCCTATTGTTTTGTGATGGCGTCCAGGTTTGTTTCTTAACTTGTGTGTTGTCTCGCGGCGATGAAGACATTTCTCTTTTTCTTTTTTCATTGGTTGTATTATTTTCCTTTACCACAAGCTTGTCGTATTTCAGATATGCGAAATTCCCTTTCATTCTTTCTTCTTTCAGTCTAGTTTGTAACAATTTTCTCTTTTCCAAAACTTCTTTAGTATAATCCTCTGTGATATATACATCTTTGAGATTCTTCCGGACTTTCATCACCTCATTTTTCTTCCATGCATTAACAAAGGAAAGCAGAACCGGTCTAGGCTTTCCACCTGGGCTTTTCATACCGATGCGATAAATGATGTTTATTTCGAAATCTTCAATGTTTATATTTATGTCTTTGTTGAAAATCTTCTTCGCCTCTTGTATTAACCCTGACGTAGATTCTTCTCCCTCCTTTAATCCAAAGATAATAATGTTGTTTTGCTTCTTATCCCTTTTCAAATACTCGATCTCATTCTGGAGTTTAGTTATTTTAATCTTTAAATCCTTGTTTTCTTCTATAATAGGTTTTATTTTTTCTTCAATTTTCTCCATAATTGAATTAGTTATAGATTCTTTTAGCTCAACGGTCTGTTTCTGCATTTCGATTTTCATTTTATCAAACAAAATTTGAAATTGATCATCCATGTTTAGGTTTTAACTTCTTTGCGTAAAATAGAATGCATGCGCATTAATTACATTTTAATATGATAAATCATTAAATTAATTACACGTATCAAAGTATTTAAAGGTTATAAGTATAGAATGGGGCTCTATACAGGATGTGACTACTGGTTCTTGAGTATACCGTAGAAGACGTTATTCAGCTGAATCCGGTAATACTGCAAGCCGATCCAAATAGCTTGGGAAAAAGGCTAGGCAGAAAGAAGCTCCTGTTGTTAGCGCATCCCCCAAACGAACAATAATTCCAGCTTTATAATATTACTAGCTGTTCCGCGCGACTCCGCCCGCGGTACCTTATTTTTCAGTAAAAAAATATAGCCTATGTTACTCGGGGTGAATGTAGCTTACTAACGGTAAAAGAATTTTTGAAATCTACAAAGTAGTTTTTGAGTTTATTCGTTACAAACATACACACAAAAATACAAACCTTTCCTCTTTATAATATTAGTGTAGATGAGTATTTATTTAATATTTATTCGATTTTAAGGTAATGCATGTCTGATCTTAATATAATATAAAAAAATATGTTACTTAAGTGTACATACTCATCAATTATGTTTTACGAATAAAATTATCTTTGTTTTTATTATCTTTAATGATATCTACGTTTTAAACAAAAAAATAATAATACTGTTTTTAAAGAATTTAGATAATATATAATTTGTTGTTTATTAGGCACTGATTGGTGCTTTGTTATTGTGCTCCGCCCACAATGTTTACCACCTTATTTTAGTATATACCTACTAAAACGTCACTTAACCCGATAACAAGTCAAATATTATTATGTAATGAATGTCTAACAAACACAACATATCGAAAATATAGGTTCTATACATGCGTACCTGCACGTGTCCTCCATACCGCGACACGTTTCTATAAAATCAATCGATTCAGTTAGGTCCAGTTTTTCATCCCGAGTTAACTCAACCAATGGTTAAATATGCTAACTAATGGTTTCAAAACGCGTTTCTTCATCAACTGCTAGTCTATCAAATGGTCAAATAAGTTGGAAAGTTAATTAATTAACCATTTGTTAGACTATCACTTTATGAACGTTCTACCGAAGTTTAAAACCATTAGTTAGCGTTTTTAACCATTGGTTGAGTTAATTCGGGATCAAAAAACTGGGCCTTACTGATTCTGACCTAACCATTTTCAGGTTTAGTGTTACGTAAATTTTGGTTGTATCCTCTTATTATACTTAAAACCTATTATAAATGATCTGATTGCGTCACAGCCCAGTTCGCTTAGCCAAGTGATGTTTCTACAAGCGGTAACGCTAATCGAATCGCACAAATGTATGGTAGTGACAAATTTAAGTCACGTGACTTATCGAAACGAAATGTCACTTGACAACATTTAATGTCATCAAAGCGATTTCTATCATCGTTAACGCTTCTAGAAATGTCACTTGATTACGGGGACTAAACACATAAAGTTGAAATGTGTATGTGTTCATGATTCGTACATTAAAATAAACGAACGTGACTGAATAATTCAGTACAGTGACAAGTGACAACTTATTGTTTTTTTTTCTTATTTTATTACCCCTCCGTACTAGTACAGTGACCTTTGACAGTCAATACAATTCTGACAGCCAGTCTTACTATGGGATACTGTATTACCCAGCAATGGGTTGTGGTGGTCAGATAGGCAGTCGCTCCGTGTAAAATATGATATTCAGCTGAATCTGGTAAGACTGGCAGCCGATCCCAACATAGCTTAGGAAAAGGCTAGACATCAAATAAGTTTATAGGACTCTCCATAGAAATCTCTGTTTTGGAGGCGTAGGAGCTGCAGAAATCTTACCAGACAAAAACAAACCCTTATCGTGACCTAGGAACTAACTGCACGAAAAGCCGAGTGGTATAGGTCACCACGCTAATTACCACTGTGCGCGACGTGCTGCGGTTTCGATCACCGTATGGGACAAGTATTTGTGTGATCCACAGATACTTGTTCCAATTTTGGGTTTCCAACCTATTCTGGGTGTTCTTTGTGCATGTGATTTGAATTTTTGTGAAACCCCCGCGACAAAAGGATTAAATTCCTAAGTTTGGGCATCGTTCTTAAAAGAAAAAAATAAAAACAAAATGTGGTTCTATCAGTCTAGCAAAGATTCGTAGCAGATATTATTTTACAGACAGGAACGCACGTATGTACCCATTGTTTATTTCATGAGAGGATCCAACTGATTAGCGAGAGATTGAAATCATTGACGTTCGAATCAAAGTCCTCACCTAAGATGTCAAGATTACTGAAATTGTAATCATGACACACTGTTTTATCTTTCAAAATTTGCAGGTGAGCTGATTTGTGTAGAATATAAGACTATATTATTTTCATAAGATTACATAAATCAATACATATATGATACAAGTAAAGGCCAGCGACGCCATTAAACGGGTAGATGAGATAGCATCATACTCAACGAAAATATTCCTTATTTTTTTTTCCTGTTCGATGCCCGGGTGCACAGTGTATTAAAAAAATGGCATTTTATTTCTTAAAAAAACTAAAAGAATCCTTTTGAGCATAATTTGCCATCTCCAGTATTTAGAGTAATGTACCTCCAGCTGCAGCTGCATGCAGTAATGTGTACCTCATAAAATCCAACCTGTATAATTCATGCGCGCCGCCTCGCGCCATGTTTTGCCGCGAATAGTGTTGTTCGTTCTTCCGGTAGTAGTGACGCGACGTAGCTATCCGTCATGTAGTAGTAATGGGTTTTCCCATTTGTAGTGCTAATGGTGTATCTCTGCTTACATTTTTTTTTTGTTGTATACAGTTTTGATAATAGTCCAATGTCAAAAAAACGCTAATGTATGTTTTGTGTAGTTCACATTTTGTGGAATGCCATCAAAACCTCCTGGCATGGTGGCCACGGCGGGCCTGTTGGTCTAGTGGTTAGTGACCCTGACTGCTAAGCCGGAGGCCGTGGGTTCGATTCCCACCCAGGACAAATCTTTGTGTGATGAGCACGATCATTTGTTCTGTGTCTGGGTGTTATTTATCTATAATATGTATGTATTTAGAAATGTATAAGTATGTTTATCAGTGGTCTGGTTACCATAGTACAGGCTCTGCCTAGTTTGGGATCAGATGACCGTGTGTGAGATTGTCCCAAGATATTTATTATTTATTTATGGTGAAAATGGACCACCTCGGGAGTATAACTTCCCAAATAAAATAATTTTAAAATCGGTTTACCACTAACGGAGATATCGGAGGACATACTTAAAAAAAACGTACTTTTGGAAGCTAGTTTAAAAGAATAGAAAGTGCAAAAACTGTTGTGTGTGTGAATGGCTAATTGCCGAGAGAAGCTACCGTATCATAAATGCGGTCAAGAGGATAATATAGAGGAATAAAAAAAAACTTCTAGACTCTCGACTTTGATACCCCGGTACCCGAGTATAACCCAAAGGATTCCAAAACATATACTTAGATTTTTTACCAACACAACAATCATTAAAATCCAGAAATAACTACTCATGTAAATGATGATGATGATATGAACTTTGATAATAAACACCTAAAAAGCTGAACTTTGATCATCTATCAGGATTGCAAAATTCGCAATTATGTTTACATAATAGCCAATGCTGTACCGTTCAAAGTCTCATGAAATAAAACCTGTGAGGAAAAACCTTGCTTTTCAAAGTAATTACAAGGTAGGGAAAGACCGGTGGACTTTGCACGCAAATAACAGACCCGGGGTTTAATATTAGTGACCTTTGTGTTCACACGGATATCTGCTCATAACATCAGCAGATTGATTACATACACGATTGGAATCTTACTGTAGTTGACTGCACGGATAGCCGAGTGGTATAGGTCACCACGCTAATTACCACTGTGCGCGACGTGCTGCGGGTTGGATCCCCGCATGGGACAAGCATTTGTGTAATCCACAAATGCTTGTTCCAAGTCTGGGTGTTATTTATTATTAGTAGTATTAGTTAATTATTTATTCGTTTATTAAAAAAAAAAGTTTTGTTTTGCTTGACAACTTCCGCACTAAGCTAGTTGAAGCTAATAGTGTTATTTTGTGGAGTTCTCAACAACTTTTGAATTACCATCAATTTTGTTTTGACTGTTGTATCTTCTCTTTTTCTTGAAAATTGCCATACATTATATTCTTGACAGGTATCAAATGTTAAGCTGCGCTCGTTGGATCCGCAGATGTGTGACCAGTTGTAAACATACCAAGACCCCTCCATGCCTCAGCTCACGTTAAAGTATTGGTCCATTCTGTGATACATGATCTTTGATAGTCACCACAATTCATTGATATTTATATTACATTTCTGACAACCATTCCTACAATGGGAATGGGATACTAAGTTGCCCAATACCTAGAATGGGTTATGTAGGTCAGATAAGTAGTTTCTCCATGTAAAATACGGTATTAGTATAATTATGTTGCCGTGGGGTTTTGGCATAGAAAAGGACCTCTTCCTCTCTCCCCGTGGGTGTCGTAAAAGGCGACTTAGGAATGTAGAAATAAGGAGAACCAGCAGCATGCGTTCTCCTAAAGAACCGAAAGCAAATTGCGGTCAACAACCCGCTTGCACAACGTGGTAACTAGGGCAAACACCTTAATGATGGCACACCACAACACATAGCCTCCAGATGGAGGACCGAGTTTTGTGGCGCAACACGGGAGAGGCCTAGGTCCAGTCGGGACCGCGAGTTGATTGAATATAAATGCGGTAAAGTGGAAGCCGACACCAACGTAGGTTGGGAAAAGGCTAGGCAGGCAGAAGTATGTTATTATTAATATCTTCTCTTTATTCTAGATCACAAAAGAGACCGCCTTTCAAGATAGAAAGTTAATAACATAGTTTATATAAGTAGCTCTATTTTGTCTTATGCAGGGTAGAATAGTTGATGAGCTGTCGCTTCAATAATCGCGGGTCACTATTAGGTATAGGTTCTCCTGAATTACGTCATAAATCTGCAATTACACATATTTGAGGTATTTATTAATGATAATCATTTATTTCAGGCAACTAGGCCCATAGCAATAAAATACATTAATTAAATCAATAACTTATAAACTAATACATACAAATTTAAAATATACTAAAATTATACACGATAAATAAAATTATTCAGTCTTAGTAATTCTAATCGTTTCCGAAAGATATCATCGGATCTGTTGTAGGTAAATCTATAAAGGTAACTTGGCAATACGCCAAGGTCTCTTAGCAGGTCTCAGACTGGCCCTGATAAAGAAATATTAAATAAACTTCAGGGCTAAGTAGGACAGGGGTAAGTAGATTTTCTGTGATAATTTTCTTCATTCAAACCTTGTACTTTTTCCAATGAAAAATTTCTTGAAATTATCAAACAATAGATCTTTCATTTGAAATTGAATTCTTTTAGCCAAGTTAAGTACTTTGAGCAAAAAATTAATCGAATGCAAATATGATGTAATAATTCCAAAAATTTAATATGAATTTTAAAATAAATTCGAAGAACTTATTATTGGGTTCACGGTGAATTTTATTTCATCCGTTCTAACATTTTTTAAATATTTATAAGGGAATATTTGCTTTTTTGTAACAGTTGATACGCCTTATTAAGTAAATAATCCATAATGTGTGATTAATAATAACATGTAATTTTAAGTTACATTAATAGAACATTTGCACACCATTGCAATGGTCAAATACAGTGTTTCACAATTATTATTTTTTTACCATCTGTGTATTTGCACAAGTACCTGTATTTAGCAAATAAATGAATTTGATTTGATTTGATTTATTTATGGCAATGCTAGCTTTCCACACATTTTTCCAAGATAGACTTGTCTTTATTGTCTAAATTAATATTAACCTTTCATACTCACTACTTACTCCTGAATTTCGTATTCGGACCGTCATTTAAAACTAACAAAAGAAATAATATTTTATGAAAGTTTTTTTTGAGTCTTTAACTGTATCACAAGTAAGGGAGAAGGGAAAGACTCCATAGATTCCTGGGTCCAGGTACTATAACTGAAAAACTGAACTGAACTGAAACTAGACCTATTAGTAAGAGGATATTATATCCCAATGTCAATCAATGGAATTATGACGTTTCCTACTCTTGAACCATGTATCCAGGTTTTCTCACGATGTTTTCTTTCACCGTTTGTAAATGATGTCTTAGAATATTTAAGAAATTACATAATGATACAAGCATATAAATGTCCCACTGCTGGGCAAAGGCCTCTTGCCATGTGGAGAAGTAATGGGCTTTGATCACCATACTTGCTCCTTGCAGGTTGACGATTTCAGATTCAAATTTTTGGAATCCAGGTTTCCTCACGATATGCGAACCTGCAACCACGTGCATACGAATCCGGTCATTGAACCGCTAGGCCACCCCGACATTAACGTTACGTACTGTAAATACAATAGGTAGGTATATAGAATCCAGCATCATAATGGATAATCCGCAGTCGTATGTTAGTAATTAGACCGATGCAATCAATTGAAAGGGCTGAAATGATAGTAGATACATCGCGAATAATAACTCCATTCTTTTATTGTATATTTTAATTTTTCTACCAAGTAGTCTGATACAAACCTTTGTCTTTCTTCTGCCTACTAAACATAGAAAAGTTCTAGGACTTAAGTTATTGAATCTTTTCAAAACACATTTATTCCTACCTAACTTTTTATGGCAGGATACCTTTTTGCCACGAAAACTCAGTTTTAGCTACTTACTAACTAATCTTAAAAGTTGAGTAACTACAGCAATCAGAGATGATTGCTTAATTAAATCGATGCTAATTCAAAATACACCTTCCCCCAAATAATAAAACGCCAATTAACTTTAAATATCTATCTGTCGCTACGTCACACCTTGAGACAGAGACAGCATGAGATTTAACGGCGGCTTCAAACTGATTGACGTTTCAGGATTCGGCCATTAAAGACGATTGTAGATGCCATCTCTCAAACTAAGTGGCGGTAGTCTCGTCGGACTTACAATCATGTGGTTGCAGTTTCGGGGATCCCTTTTTTTCACCTATTTTTTTTGTCCTATTTTGATTTGAATAAAGTTGTTAGGCATATTGTTTATTTGTTTAATAGTTACATATGAGGCATAAAGATCAAAAGGTAGGCCTTAAAAATTATGCCTATAAAGTTATGCTTAAAAATAGAGAACCAGTTTCGGATCCCACCCATTGCACTGCCGACGTGAACCCACTCGTAAGTCGTAACACAAACATTTAGCAGTTTGAGGCGTTAACAAGAATACTAGTAACGTGCAACCCAAATTGCTAGAAACCAAAAACTTTGATAGTTTGGTTCTTTTATTATTTTTTCTTTTTAATTCCCGCTATCTGCCTGGTCCTTGTGTTACGCTGATTTATCCCATCAATATATTTTATTATAGTACAGACATGGGTAACTATTATCTTAATTATAAGAATTATCATGACCGACACATTTTCAAAAAAATATCAGAAAATGTTTGAGTTACGATCAAATCAAATCATTGTTTATTTGTTTAACATAGGTAGATAATACAGTTCTTAAATAAAAGTAAATCTCTCGTCGCTCTTTTATGCTCGGAAGCGTACAAATATGAGTTTGCATGCGAAAAAAATAATCATGCGAGAAGTAAACAGAAATTATTATTTGTAGGTATGACAAAATTAATAGTGATGATAAATTAAAAAATAAAAATTAAAAAACGATCTGTGCCTTTATAAAAAAACTTTGTCTAAATACACAGACAGACGGACAGATTCTTGTTTTTTTTTATGAATAGTCTGGAAATCTGGATTGTAAATAATGACCTACCTCACACTGTCACCCTTTTGAATAACCGGTAAGTATTCTGCAACATGCATCTGTGACGACACTAAGTTTTACATCCATTGCCGACTTACGGTCGATTTGATAATTTCGTGTTCTTAGGAACTAAGTGTCCCGGGATCGAATTCAACAATTTCCCAATTTCTGTGAAAATATGTAGGTATTGCTATGTTATCAGTATTAATACTATCTTGTATATTAACCGATGTCCAAAAGGAGGGGGTAATCAATTCGACTGTTTTTTTACATAATATTTTTATGACTCTTCGTGTTAACAAAATTTTCTTTTTATTACTAAACAAACTTTAAAAAAATAAAAAAGACATGATAACGACATGAAATGCTCTTACTCAAACAATAAAGAAAACATTCTGTCATAATTAGCATAATGTTCTGTTTTTCCTAAACTACGTTTTGTTTGTATTGTTAAAATGCAAATTGGATTATTGAACTCAATTAATCTAAGATCTTGATTATTCATGGTTGTAGTGTTTCCGACCGATCGGCACTATAGGGCACTTCACTGGCTCACTACCACACCGAGTGTCATGTGCGGACGGCACGTCTGCTCGTCAACAGCTCGCGTTAGCGACTGACTCTTTGAGAGTGACATCCCCACCACTCGTGCGCATGAGACAATGTATATGTCTACTAAGTAGAACACTACAATGGTTAACTCCAACTGGGCAGCCCTGGACACGTAACAATGGACCAGCTCTTTTAGCCAAGTGACATTTCTCCAAGCGTCAACGCTGGTCGAATCGCTCAAATGTATGGAAGTGTCAAATCCAAGTCACGTGACTTAACGGAAACAAATTTGACATTAAATGTATGGTATTTCTAATCTCCTTAAGCTATATTCTTCATTTGATTATTTTAATTACAAAAGCTGTTTATTATTTAGTAACTAATAAGGAATAAATAAATAATATCTTAAGACAGCTCAATTAAGGCCATCTGATCCCAAACTAGGCAGAGCCTGTACTATGGTAACCAGACAACTGATAAATATACTTATATATTTCTAAATACATACATATTACAGATAATAACACCCAGACTCAGAACAAATGATCGTGCTCATCACACAAGGATTTGTTCTGAGTGGGAATCGAACCCACGACCTCCGGCTTAGCAGTCAGGGTCACTAACCACTAGACCAACTGGCACGTCAAATAAAGGTTCCCTAGTTCGTACACACCCGAGAAATCTGCCCTTAGCCCCTTAGTTATTGGTATTACTTATTTTGTGTAAAGATGACGCAATGTAAGCCGAAGTGTGTTGATATAGGTCGTGTCTATGGCGACGGGTTCCATAGCATTGGCGTTTAGGGTTCAGTTGGTTTTCACTCCAAGATTTGTTTGTGAAGACTTAAAACGAGGCATATTTTTACGAAATAGAACTTATCACTTATTCGATTCGAAATCAATAATTTTAAACAAAGGTAATATGATTATGCAAAAGATTTGAAAAGATATCAAAAAATAGCACTTATCTTGTTGATAATTAGATTTAATATCTTTAATTGTATATTCGACAATATAATGGCTGTATGTATGTATTTCAAAGCTTAATAAGTACGTTATTTATCTAAGTTCCTCTTTAGCTATCAGAAAAACAATAAAATATTTGATAGTTTATGATTAATAATATATGTACATACACCTATAAATAGTAATAGAGCTGTATTTTTAGTTACATTTTATTTTATTTTTCTTTACGGTGGACATAAGACATTTTCCTTGTTCAAAATTGAAATTATTAAAAAAAAATTGTAGGTACCTTACCTAGGTAATTTTCTGAGAGGCAGCCAGGATATAATAATAGGTAAGCTAATTTTTGTGTATTCCTTATAAATTAATAACAATAGGTTTTATAGTATAACTAGCTGACCCGAAAAACGTTGTTCTGCCATATTAAAAAAATCTGGAGAGGGCCACCCCTATCACTTAGGGGTGTGAAAAAGTGTACCTCCTATTCTCAGACCTACTGAATATACACAAATTTCATAAGAATCTGTCAAGCCGTTTCGGAGTAGTTCTATTACAAACACTGTGACACGTGAATTTTATACAGGATATTTTTTATGGAGTGCTTATTCTACGAGGTAATCAGGTGCATAAAACTGAACACCTTTCCCCAAGGAACATAGGTCGAAATCTTAAAATTGGAAATGAAATATTCATACAAAGTGACAAGTCACGTGACTTATGTTTGTAAGAAAAATAACTCCATAAAAATTAATCCTGTATAATATTAGATATAATCATGACATAATATTATTTCAATTTTACGTAACATTTAATATTTAAATCTTCGCATATTCTAACGACAATACTTTACTGGCGACCGGTTTCGTATTTCGAGCTCACTTCTCGCTTCCGTAGCCGAAATTCGCCAACATAAAAAAAAATGTGCGTTTGGATTCCCGCCCGAAGTCACACACATTCATATTTTGAACGCAGAACGTTGACCGTGTAGAACCGGTTCAATGGCGGTAATGTACGTCCGTTGGTTGCTGACGAGACCCTCCTTTGTAGTCTTATCATTATCAGTGATTGAGTTGTCCACTTGATATTAAAGCAAAGGTGTTCTACCTGAATTAACAGTCTGCCGTCGGACGCGCTTCCGAACGCACCTGCCGGTCGCATTCGAAACACGACATCGCCATCGTTACACGTGACCGAAAATGTAATTATTTTAAATAACGAATGAAATCGGACTATTCAAATGTAAATTATTTGGGAATAAAAATTACAGTGTAAATAATAATTTATTTTTAAATCAGTGTGTGTGATTATAAAATAAATATAAAGAAATATTTAGCATAAATATTTTTTTTTATTATATAAAATCCTGTGATATTAGTATTAAGGTGTCGTGTAGAAGCAAACATCCAGTAAGTATTTTTATTTTGTCTTGTCCTGTGTAAAATGTGGTGCATGCGTTTTTTCATTATACAAAAAAATATGTTTGTAGTATTGTATGTGCAGGTAAAGCCAATGTATTTTCGTGACAATAAGCTAAACTTTTAAAATGTTGTATTATATTAGCGACTCCGAAAAAGAATCACAATATAAGGTACCTACCTATAAAAGAAAAAATCACAAAAGGAACTTAAACCTTTAGGTGTGAAGCAAAATAGTCATTTTTAATTACTGTTTACCTGAACCTGACTGCGATAAAATTATATAATTTTAGGTATGCGATAACAAGAAAAATAATTATGTGATAGTTTTATAAAAATATACGCAATAATCATTTTGCAACTCCGCAGTTAAATAATTACTACAATACAAAAACTCAACACATCTTTACTAAATACAGTAAATTTTAAATAAAAAAAAGGAACATTCTATCAGTGTATTTCATAAATATTTACAACTTTTTTCTAAATTCGAATTCCGTTGATCGCCAAAAGTATTGCCAGGGTGAAATAAATAAAAGTGTTAGGAAACAGCTGTGTATCATCGAGACGATACGCGTGTTTTTTAACGTGTGTGTATGTTAATTCTATGGTACTGACCTTTCATGCTTACCGGTTTTTTTTATGTATCGGAGACATGTCTGCTTGTCCCAAATTAGATTTATTAGTTATACCTTCTTTGTCCAAAAAGAACATCACAAATTCACAATGCATTACAAATAAACAACGTGCGGCATGTATAGATAAGCGTTAAAATGTTAGAAAGAGTTATTTGTAAAAACAAAGTTGAATTAATAAGTTGAATTAACGCAACAATGAAAACAAACTATTGTTAATACAACAAAAACACCGTAAACTAAGTTGGATAATAAAATTAAACAATTTTGTAAATGACGCTGGATTCCATATTTAAATCAATCTTCAAGCATATTATGTTATTAAGTTGACGTACTTTTTGGTTTTTTAGAACAATTATTACAGATTTGATTTTTTTGATTGTCAACATAGAGTGTAATTTTAGGGTAAATTACATTATATCTTGAAACGTTTCATGTTTTAAAATAAATAACTATGCGAAAACATATGTTAAAAATTATAATTATCTAATATTAAATCTTGTTTAAAACAAAACCAGTTTCTTTATTATTAACCTATCTAAGGAAAATAGGTAACAATAATTTGCAATTCTTCCATATACATATTTATGTATATATAGAAATAGCTTAATCAAATGTCATGCACAAAATATCTTTATTATTAATTACGAATTAATTATGTATTACGTTGTTAAATTCTCTGGGTAAACATAAAAAATATTCAGTTCTAAACAATGCTGTAAAACACGCGTGAGTAATTAAGTAAGTAGTAAAATTAATACGAGAGCAATAAGAGAAAATAATGTCTCAGATGAGCAATGAAGGAAAAAATAACTATATGCGAGTGACGTCATACTTCTCGTAAACTTTTCTTAGTATTTTAAATTTATTTGTTCGTCATATTATATGACAAAAAATAGTTATTTAAATTAAATGTTGAAACAATTGGTTGTACTAACTATAATTATTATGTTATCGCAACTTCTTTTTTTTAAAACAACGTAATTCAAATTTGTATTCTATCGTTCCATTATGCTGGCTAATTAAATTATATTTTTTTAAATTTAGTTCATTCAGGGCAGATTTTTCCATCGTCAGATAGCTTTATTCGTGGAGTAAATTTGAAATATTGACAGTTGTTTCATACAAAAGTCAGACGTCAATTTTATTCCTCAAATAAAAGTTATCTAGCGATGGACGAATCGGCCCTTAATAAAGTGTTGTCTATGCTTGCCAGGAGTTGCGATACGATACTCTTTTGTTTAGAATTCTCTTTTATAAGCTGAATGTTAATGTAAACAACTATACCCATTGCCCAAAAGTGATAGATTCAGTAACAAATAAATTACGATACGCTATTCGAACAACATTGACAGCTTTATAGGGCGACCAACAATTCCTCATTAGATAAAGTAATAATTGAGGAAAATGTTTGTTTGTTTTAATTAGTATCAACATCCGATTTACATGAAACCTTCATCTTGTGCCTAGATTACAAGTTATCTAAAGGTTGTCAAGTATATTTATTAGAATTTATTACGTCTTTCTTTGTGCCAGTTACGTTCAGAGTCATTTGATTTTATTTCTAATCTCTTAGTCTACCGTTACTAAGAACCTTCTTATTTAGTAAGTTATATCAATAGTCATAACACCCTTTATTACCGCAATGTACTGTAAACAAAGGATTGCAACAATCAACCTTAATTAATACAGATTTAAAATTAACACTGACAATTTCAGTTACCGAAGTGCGTTTGAAAAGAATACGAAAAAAAAAGTTAATTATATTATAAATATCTTGTAAATAAATATCTTGGGACAATCTCACACACGGTCATCTGATCCCAAACTAGGCAAACCTGTACTATAGTAACCAGACAACTGATAAGCATAATTATATATTTCTAAATACATACATATTATAGATAAATAACACCCAGACACAGAACAAATGATCGTGTTCATCACACAAAGATTTGTCCTGGGTGGGAATCGAACCCACGACCTCGGCTTAGCAGTCAGGGTTACTCACCACTAGACCAACATTTATAGGTACATACATTTTAAAACTATTGATCAGAAAAACCGTAGGACTTCAGTTAGACAAGATAATTAACACGAAATTTTGGATTAAAATGAGAAATAAGAAGCTAATGACGTAAAAGACAATCAAAGTGAACAACACAATACGGCTATTGTCGTCTTATTAGAACTACAATACATCCAATGTTACCATGTATACTTAATTGTTCTGAATATTATGGACTGAAATAACCTACGTTTACTAGCAATGATGATGACAAACCTCCCGATACGGTCAATTAGCGGCTTTTTGATACCAACAGGTGTCGTATAAACTTATCAGGCAGGAATGTGGTCACAATAGGAATTCTCACATTTACTTATGACCCGTCATTAAACTCTAAACGATATGATTAAAAACTCGTTAAAATCTGGTTGTTGTACAGTATTTATGTTTGTAAGTATGTTGGTAGCATTTTAAAATATTTTGATCCCTGATTTGCGTGCAAATAATCATTTGGAATTTGTGTGATGAAAATTTATGAGGTAATAAGTAAGCCATATTTAAATTATTGCGTATACTGAAAACAGTATTCAATTTAGATGATAATGTGTCAAACAAACGTACATAAACAGAGCTATTGTTTTCTCAGGTTTACACGAGAGTTAGAAATTGAAATAAAATTAATTTTTAAACGGATTCTATCGCACTTAATGTTAATTTTATATATAAGATGGAACTAAAATGAAAATAAACCGCGATAGAATCCGTTTAAGAAGTAGTTTTATTCTTATGCTGAGATGTTATTTTTGCTAATAACAACAGGTAGTACCTGTTCCTAGTAGATGTAGTAATAAAATCAAATTACGCCAATTTATTCGGCTCAATCAATCTTCAAATAATTGGCACCGTGGCCGATAACCGCCATATTTGAGTTCCATTCCTAATCAAGATCATGTTTTGCTCTCGCGTATTTTCAAAACGTTTCACATGAGGCGATTAGTTTCCATTAAAATCTATTACAAATTGGTAAATATCTGTTATCGGATATTGTTATGATTACGTGTTCGATGCTTTGAAAACATAACTGCTGTAACTGTGAACCGCACGATAATTGCATCTTTGGGGGAATTTATTGTTTCGTGCCTAAGTTTTTTTCGTTTTCAAATTGTTATACGTAATTATGTTTGGTTGTTTGTGAGATGAATACAACGCTTTTCGAATTGTATTAGATTCAGCCTTTATTGATCGAAGCCGAAAATGAAATAAAAAAATAATAATTTAGGATTAGCCTCTGACTATGAGACAGATGTACTCGTAAATTGGATTAAACACAATTTTTTGTTTCTCCATCTAGCGTCCTGTCTTTGCGATTTAAAATATTTCCGATACCGACGTACAATTATTACTTCGTAACTAACAATAATAATTAATTACACATGAACCCGTGTTCGATTGTATGAAAGTGTAAGTTAAGGTACCAATAATATGTATTTGATAATATAATCTCCTTAATCGATTTTGATGAAATTCATATAGGGACCACTTCCAAGATATACCTACCCGTGGAAATTATAGAATTTTTAAAATCAATCCACATTCACAGAAAAAAACAATTGAATTGAGAATCTCCTCTTTTAAGGCCAGCTTACAGTACTGCTGACTAGTGCTGACAGAATTAAAGCAAAAGTACATAGCAACGACCAACCAACAGGCCTTATACTGGTGGTTCATAGACATCTGTGTTCACCATCAGATCCTCTACCCCCAAAGTAATTTTGGAACCAGTGATTAAATCTACTCACACATTCGTACAGTTGGCAACACAAATATTTGGGCCGTGAAGATCGAGTTTCCTTTTACGTCCAACAAAGACTGGCTGGATATAGACTAAAAATTAAAAACCTTGTTATAAAACAAGGGTATCATGTTCCGAGCGGACTGCGCAAAGTATTGCGGCATTTACTTTGAAAGTTTCTTAGTTCTCGTTATAAATTATGAACAAACTTTGTAAATTTCAAGAAAATTATAGACGTATATTTGTGGTGTTACGTTGATATAATTCACCTGATTTATTTGCGGTAGGCTTAAATGCTAAGTTTATTCTGAATTTTGAAGGTGTACCCTGTACATCCATGTGCCTAAAACCTTCAAGAATTCCTGCACTCGGATCACATTAAAAAAAAACGACGCCCGCACTAAGGAATTTAATCCTTGTGTCGCTGGGGTTTCACAAACATTCAAATCACTTGCACAAAGAATGCCCAGACTTGGAACAAGCATTTGTGGATCACACAAATGCTTGTCTCATGCGGGGATCGAACACATAGCACGTCGCGCACAGTGGTAATTAGCGTGGTGACCTATACATACCACTCGGCTATCCGTGCAGTCAATTGTTATTTATTTTAAAACCTATTCAAAAACAACTGAAATAAGCGTATATTTAAAAAATCGGTAGGTGTATGTTAATCATTTCGAAGGAAGAATCCCAGAAAAATCTTTTTGTTTCAAAAGATTTTGAAGCCGAAAAATTTGTTTTCTCAAAATATTGTGCATGTACAATCTTGAATCGATATTCAGATTAATGCAAGAAGCGGATATAAAAACTGTTTATGTAATAAATTATGACTATATCATCAAAAATGCAACGGCAGAATATCACGTTTTTTAGAGTTACGCCCAGAATTAATCACACGTATTAGACTAGCATTGAGTAATGAATATCGATAATTGGGTGTAGTGAATAAGTGTTTGGACTTCTTACTAGACATAGCAAGTTCAATAACAATGGATCCAGAGAATATGATACCAGGTTTGTCAAAATATTTGCGTTTGTTTTTCACTAATAGAAAAAAAATTGCTATCTTAAGTTGCTTAAAAATTTTATTTTATAATTTCTACTTGATAGTTATAGCCTCGTATATTGAAGTAAATTGTAAAGATACATGTTTGTAGAAAAAAAGGATTTTTGTTTACTTATATGTAGGTACTTACAACGTTTTTTAGAGTTTATCGAAAATCGAAATTAATTACACACATAAATATAAATAAGATAATAAAAAATATGAAAATACTAAAGTGTAAAATCGGATAAATAATTCTTCATAGTTTAGTCGTTTTAATACCTACATAAATGAATGTAGTAATAGATACCACCGTTTGTTATATCAAATTAAAAACTCATCGGATATTGATACTAATTGCTTAACTTATTAATAGATTTGATGTCTATGACTAACTAGAACGCAGTTTCAATAACCTGTTTTAGAACTAGAAACGTTAATAATTGGTATTTAATATAGATAATAATTAAATATTCTCTATCGACAAATAATATTTAAATAACATGGACGGTATAAATTCGACGCTAAAATAATTTTATTAGGATTGATAATTTATTTGCTCAAAATATAGTAATTAGTTCATTACAGATCTTATGAATAAGTACAGTTCACTTTGATTGTAAGTACCGATAACATAATATGAAAGAATATTACTATGTCGGTTGATAGGTATATCGGATAAAAACGAATGTTAAATGTACCTAATAAAAATAACATACTGCATAGTTGTATGTAACCACTTTTCTCAACCCAAAAATCCATAGGTAGGTATCCTTTCTTAGTAGATATACCTATCTTATACTTGTTAAAAAAACTATACCTAAAGTTTGTTTGATCGCTTTAATTTTATTAATAATATGAAATTAACATAATTATTTAAAATAATTTGAATTTGAAACTACTAAGTAGTAAGAAAAACCCAATTCTAGAGAAAATCCATTAAAAAGGTACATTTACATTGACTGGCATGTTGGTCTAGTGGTTTATAGTGATTGCTAAGCAGGAGGTTGTGGGTTCGATTCCCACCCAGGACAAATGTTTGTGTGATGAGCATGATCGTTAGTTCTATGTCTGGGTGTTATTTATCTATAATTTGTATGTATTTAGAAATATATAAGTATGTTTATCAGTTGTCTGGTTGCCATAGTACAGGCTCTGCCTAGTTTGGGATCAGATGGTCTTGTGTGAGCTGTCAACAGACAATTATTATTATTGTATATTATAAAAGTGGAGAGCCACTGTTACCTACGTTTCACACTACCACGTTATAAAAATAGCCTACAATCTATTCTCAGAACTACCAAATAAACACGAAAAATTTCATAAAAATCTGCGAAACCGTTTCGGAGGAGTTTTGATATCATATTTAGTGAAACGAGATTTTTAATAATAATAATGTTATTATTGAATGTGCGTCTGGGTCAAGGGTTTGATTCAGAAAGCGGTACTTCTCGACCACGGCGCGTATCGTGAGGTTCCTCTCTCTGGGGCCCTAACCACCGGCAGCCTGGACCTTGTTACCGATGCCGGTTGGGGACTATTTTTTACATTTTTAAATGTA
Source organism: Plusia festucae (assembly GCA_950381575.1). Classification (NCBI taxonomy): domain Eukaryota; kingdom Metazoa; phylum Arthropoda; class Insecta; order Lepidoptera; family Noctuidae; genus Plusia; species Plusia festucae. The sequence continues at coordinate 3,461,702 of OX494456.1, read as the reverse complement.
TATTTTTTCTTAGTAGAGTATATTTAAAAATGTAATTTATATGTGTATTTTAAAATAAAGGAAATAATAATATTAATAAAACATAACATTATCTTCCTTGGGAAAAAAGACGAGTGGCACCGTATACATAATCAGGTCTTATCAATTATACAATTTGGTACGGTTCAAAATGGTATTTCAAGCACAAGGTTATAGCAACACAGATAAGTAATAAGTGTTAATACCTGCTGTAGTCTTAATTATCAATTACAATAATTACAGGTTATTCCGGACTATTGTCATGCATGCTTAAGACTAATTAACGACGGAGTCTGATATTTCAGTATTCCAGTTAATTATCTGGTTCACTACACAGTATAGGAATGTTATCGATAAGAGAAAAACTATGTAGTCTATGGAGTGTATCAGGCTGTTTTAAGATATTTCGTGCAGAGCTGTTAGACTTACTAAAGAAACATTATTTTAAGAATTTTGTACAGACTCCAAATGAAGATTTACAATTCGATTGCATTTAAATGGTTGTTATGCAATAATGCGGCAATTATGGATCGATTTCAAAAGATTTTTTGTGTCATGGATGCTTCATTTGTGGTCGCTTTAAATAAATTTCACTGAAATCGGTTCAAAAGATTAGCTTTAAACCAAAATAACTAGAAAATTAGTTATGAAGGATATTTCAGTAAACGAAATTGCGTCATTTGTTATTATTTGAAAATTGCATCCTTTGTTGTTGTTGTTTGTTGCATTCCTGGTTAAATCTAAAGTGGATTTGCAATTTTGAAATGGGGTTTTTTACACTGTATTACGACAAGCGAAAGGCATTTTCTTGATAATGATTACGTCATTAGGTGTTTCTATAAACAGCTTATCTGTTTTTATTTCTGTATTTCATTCAATTATACGGTTTTTTACAAAGATAGCTTAATTTTCGAGTTATATCGGCACGTATACAATTTAATGTCAACGCAAATATCAGTTTTAATATATTAGCCCGCGGTTTCGCTCCGTGGATGTCGGTTAGCCAAATTATACTATCCATAATCTACTATATATACATATAATATACTAAAACCTTCCTCGGGAACCACTTTATCCATTGGTGGAAACAACAATTTGAGTTTATCGCAAACAGACAGACGGACAGACAGGCGCGGCGGAGGACTTTGTTTGATTATATATATTTAATGATTTTCTGCCGATAGGAAAAGTCTCCTGGACGGAGAAGGCACATTGATTGCACGTGAATTGATAATATTATCTACTTAAAGGTATTTATTTTCAGACATTTTACCTTATTATTTGATAACGGGTAATGCTTTGTAATTTGCCCAATTACATACAATTACTAAAGATATATTTAAGTACATATGTTGAAATGTTTACACAAAAAACATTTAGTTTTTATATTCAATCCCACAGATATTATAAATGTGAAAGTGTGGATGTTTAGATGTTTGGATGTTTGTTACTCAATCACGCAAAAACAGCTGATCGGATTTGGATGAAATTTGGCATATATGTAGCCTTTGAAATGGAAAAGAACATAGGCTACCTTTTATCCCGATTCCTTAAGTAGTTGAATTGAAAATGCTTATAAATTTGGTATTTTTTTCTATTACTGCGCAAGCTATATCACGTGAAAATTTTATTCCATTTTTTATTACATTCACATTTTTCTTTTTGGACCCAATTCTAAAGTCCAAGCAGACGAAGTCGCGGGCAGAAGCTATTATATAATATAATATGAAAATGAGTCACAAAACTAGTCTAGGCTGGTTGTACATGATACACTACGGCCGACGAGTCTTGGGGAGTCTGCAATGAGATACAAGACAGTTTGTGTGAGATGCAAGTTCACATAATCGGTGGGTGAGAAAGAGATGACAATATCTTGTATCACTTTTCAGACCCACCAAGATATAGTGGCCGAAGTGTACTTGTGACAAACTTCAACAAAATTATAACTAAAATAAAACTTAATATGTTAATTGATAAGGAAAATGTTTAATTGCCAATTAAGTTATCTTAAAAAGGTCTTATACCATTTTTTTGTATCTCTACATAATTATATTTGATTTGATAAATCTAAAACGATAAAATTAAATTTAGTTTATTCGTAAGCACATCGTTTGAGGTAAGACCAATTTGTGCAGACTTTCTTTTCAAAGACTTATCCAAGCGTCTTGTTGACACCTCGTGTGACCCAAGGGCTGGTTTTTACCTTGGTCAGCGGTTAAGCATTGCCATTCAACGTGGCAATGCTGCCAGCCTTATGGGCACACTTCCAGTCGACAACGATATGGAAGAGTTTTTATGCAATTTTTTAGTTTTTGTTTAATTATTATAGTTTTGTTCTAGATGTGTATACAGGATTATTTTTTATGGAGTGCGTATATTCAACGAGGTTATCAGGTGCATAAAACTGAACAAGTTTTGAAACCAAGGAACATAGGTCGAAATCTTAAAATTGAAAATCAATTATTCATACAAGTCACGTGACCTGTCACTTAGTATGAAAATTTCATTTTCAACTTTATGATTTCGACCCATGTTTCTTGGGGAAAGTGCTTGTTTGGCCCATTAAGTCAGCTTGATCTAGGGACGGGATTTTTCTCCCTAAACTTACCCCAAATTACGAGTAAGTGGGGCCCAGTCTGACCAGATAAAAAAAATACCAATATTTAATATAGGCCATGGCTTGTATAAGTACGGCAAAAACCCAGAATTCTATTAATATATAGGTACCTGTGATAATAATTTCAAATCAATCACATTATTAATTTGTACACACCTACCGTATTGATAACCCGTGCTATTATATTATGGCCTTTATTTCAAAGGGATAAAATTGATATTCCTGATACGATATTATTATTAAAATGTTGCATTCTCTTTCGTAATTCCAAGTCTCACGTTTTATTGTGATAACAGATATCTTATAATAAGATTAAATATAACAAAATACGTCGCGTTTTCGAAGATATAATTTTAACCATAACAGACAAATCTCAATGGATTCTGATAATATTTATACTTTTAACCAATGTTTTTAATACCCCTTTTGATTGACTACCTATACGTTTTATTAGAAAACTAGCTTTTGCTCGCGACTTCATCGGCATGTACCACCATTTATTAAATAACCACCCTTTTCTCTCCCTTTGGGGGGATGGTCTCTTAGTGGTAGCCTACTCCTCCCAACAAGCACACATGCCAAATTTCAGGTCTTTACGATCAGTAGTTTCGGCTGTGCGTTGTCTGTCAGTCAGTCAGTCAGTAACGGAAGAGTTTTATATATATAGATAGATAGATAGATAAATTAAAGAACATTTATACAGGATTATTTTAAAAGGAGTGCGGATAGTCAACGAGGTAATCAGGTGCATAAAACTGAACAACTTTTCCCAAGGAACATAGGTTGAAATCTTAAAAATTGAAAATCAACTTTTCATGCAAACATAAGTCACGTGACCTGTCACTTTGTTTGAAATGCTCACTTTTCTATTTAAGATTTCGACCTATGCTCCTTGAGGAAGTGGTTCAGTTTTACAGTTTCAGTTGAACATTGAACATAGAAACTCCTTTTAAATTTATCCTGTATACGAGACCAGCTGACTGTTCAGCCACACTAAAAATAATCTGGAGATGACCACCCTTATTATTTATGGGTATGAAAAATAGATGTTGGCCGGTTCTCAGATCTACTTGATATGCATACGAAATTTCATACAAATCGATCCAGCCTTTTCGGAGGAGTTTGGTAAAGAACATTGCGACATAAGACTTTTACATATTATTAGATAAAAGCTAGAAATAGAAAAACCTGATTGGGTCTTATTTTATAATATTAGATTTAATAGTGTTTACAAATAATACGAATGGAATTCGAATAAATAAAGAAATATAGGCCCATTGGTGTAAATTATCGTTTTTTTTCTTCACTCTTCGTGTCTGTTTGATTTCATGGAAAATAAAACAAGTTTTAGTTAGAAACGTGTTTCAAGCCATACCTAAAGCTCATATCAATTTGATATAATATGTAGTTCTTAACGATATTTTATATGTGAATTGTTGAAATTGAGATTACTATCGTTATAGTACCTATAATATTTATAAAACAAAGGCAAAGATACATTTAACCATTGGTTCAGTTAACTAGGGATCAAAAAACTAGCCCTTACGTTCATAACTTACAGGCTAATATTAAACATATCGAAGATTTTCAACGTAACTACTGGAGAAAAAAATATTTATAATAATATTATTTACATAAATATATTGTTACTAGTTGCCCGGACAGACTTCGTCCTGTCAAAAGTAAGTTAATTAAGGCAATTCCCGAGTTTAGAAACAGTTTTTTTTTTTACTTATTATTTGTGTTTGACACCTTTTAAACCTTCCCTGGACCTCCACGAACATTTCAAGATCAAAATCAGCTAAATCGGTTCAGCCGTTCTCGATTTTTAGCGAGACTCACGAACAGCAATTGATTTTTATGATTTAAATGACAATCATTTATTTTTTGGTAGGTAGGTTCTAGGTACAACTGAATATATTTTTCTTAAAACTCCAATCTCTTAATTTGTTATTGTATATCTAGATATTTTTATCGAATCAACTATGCCGTCATTTTTCTAAGTAATAAACATTAAAATCTTTTGGTTAAATTAAATGTTTCTCAGAAACGCTAAATGGTTTTAAATTTCACACACACTAAGATTTTAAATTTACGATAGAGTCGATGAATAAGCGATAAATTTATTTATCGAGTGTTTAAAATTTTTAATTCAATTGTCATGATGTTTTTGTTGTCTCTCAACAGGTGGTTTAATGTCTTTGGATCTAAATTAGTTTGATATTTGGCAAATAATAAGTAGGATAGACATGAATCTATCGTAATATCTAAATTGATAATAATATATCAGAACCAACTATTGGAATTTGGCGTGTTATTCACACACAGATATAAAAAAAGAACCGATTTCAATGACTAATAAAAATAATACAGGAATGGATGAAATATGCGATTTCGTTTTGGCATTCATGGGTATTACAATTATTTTGATATAGACAACAAACTTCTGAAATCAATTTTAGTAGTTGCAACACTTATTAAAATTACCTTAAATTTTGCAGCATAGTTATAAAGAAAACTATTTTTTTTTAATAATGATTACTAGCTATAAGGCTAAGCTAAGATGCTTGTGTTACGAATGAGCTCACGTCGGTAGTGTAATGGGTGGGATTCGAACCCGCAACCATATAATCGCAAGTCCGACGCCCTAGCCATTAGACTATCGCCGCTTGGTAAATGGGTAGATACTTTGATTTATTATCTTTAATTTATATAGAAAAAAGTGGCGATTTTTGACTGCCTCTTAATTCATATCATAATATACCGTATAGGGATAGTTGCCTATCCATATCAATTATGTTTAGGATAGATGCCGAAAAAAAAGGTCAACAATCCCGCAAAAACTTTCATAGCACCTTGCTTTTAAATGCAATGGCATAGAGATCATGATATACTTACAACACCGCCAATGGTAATTCTGCCATACATGAATTAAAATACATGTTTCTCTTCGGCAAAACTAAAGAAATTACAATCAAGGCAACTATACCCCCAGCATCTACCCTGGAATATACCCCATATATATCCCAACCCGTATCTTGAACTATAGAGTATCTTGGACGAGCACGGCAGTGGAGAAGTGCATTAGACGTTATAATCTCGAAGTGATTACATTGAGGGAAACGCGTTAGCAATACTAAAGGTACATAATTAGTAGATAATATGTATTTATGAATGTGACGGTTCATAATAATTAGTTGCGAACGTCGAAGGCTACGTCACGTCATGGTGATTATACACTGCTTATGTACTTACAACAATAGAATAAGGTATTTATAGTTCACTGGAAAAGAAATCATGTCATACTTGTTATTGTCCATTACAAAGATAATTGTTTACACATAAGTGTAAAAAAATCGATTGCACGTTGGATTTAAAACTAAACTAAACCAAAAAAAACCTTATAATATAAATTAAACTATACTAAACTACCTATAAGAAATATTATAGCTAAATAGAAAACTTATTAACCATTATCAACCAAAATTGATTTATAATGCAAGTTATTTCGTTGAGACATTCTAAGTAAAATTATCCAATTCTTTCTATTTAAAACCCAAACTACTGAATCTATTTCTATAAAATTTATATCGGTATACCTCTAAGAGATACCTTAAAGAAAGCAAAAACATTTTTTGAAATCGATTGACAGTTGCTAGACATACAGGATTAATTTAAAAGGATGTTCAACGAGGTAATCAGGTGTTCAACTTTCCCCAAGGAACATAGGACGAAATCTTAAAATGGAAAATTAACTTTTCGTACAACACGTGACAGGTCACGTGACTGATGTTTGTAAGAAAATATGATTTTAAATATTAATTACTTTGTTGAATAAACGTACTCCTTTTAACGTTTTTTGTAGATGATTCCCGTGCAACCGATCGAATTTTTAAAACTACACGTACAAAAAATACCAATTGAGATTTAAAAGAAAGTAAGCAAAAAGGAAAACGCATTTATTCGCACCAGTTTTATTTTTTCTTTCAGCCCTTTACTTTGTCCCAAAACTAATATTTTAAGGCGAAAGTAACTCATTCTGTTTTAACTGAACCGATTTTAATGAAACCTGGTTATGGGTACACTTGGATCAGAACAAAGAACAGGCTAACTTTTGCACGCGATAACCGTCACCAACGCAGGCGTAGCCGCGAGAAAACGCTCACTAGAAAATGCATTATTGGAGTACCTATATTCCATTTAAAATAGCATTAGACAGAAGTTAAAAAAGGTTATTTATAATGTACACTTTGTTGCAAAAGTACAATAAACTTGTTACAGTTACGATTGACGCCTATAAATTAAAATCTATTTACATACCAGCTGTCACACTTATTTGTAATCATGTTAACCATTTTTCATAACAAATTATGTGGCTTTCATTTATTTATAATATTTCATTCCAATCTAAAATGACAGTGTCAATGCTAAAAAGCTAAAAGAAGCAGTGATGAACAATACTGGAACGTTTTTCGTTTTTCTATTATCCTACCATTATTTGTTTATTTATTATATATTTATTATTTTATTATGACTTAATCCTATGATGAAGACGAAGAAATTTCACTATAGTGTGTTGTAAGTTGTTATTTTAATTGAAATATTGTTCTAAAAATTACTTTTATTTTAATCTTAATTAAATCTAAGTCATCATGACATGATTGGTTGTCTCATTCATTGTTTTGGTGTAAGTTTGTAATGTGTGATGAAGATATTGTTATAAATAAAGCGTAATTTAAAAAAAAAAGTTTTATATCGTTTATTTAAGTACTTAAAACAATTTCTTTGAAATAAAATGTTTTCAATTCCTGCTTCTGCGAGCCTCTTTTTTCTAATGCTATAATAAATGGAGTATAGGTACTAAAGTAAACATGAGATTATGATTTTGTTTAAATGTGTATTAAAATATCTATATATCTACGATCATATCTTCAAGATAGAGGATACAGGATCTTACTGATATAATATATTAAGAGCAGTTTATTTATCGATAATAGCATTATTTTCTTTAATATCCGTGATATCATTTAATCTTTATTAATTTCTTTTTCACAAAATCCTGCTTTCTACTTATATTATTCTGATGTTACCTTTATCCAACTTAATTGTTCTTAATTGATAATAATGATAACTCGTGGTTTGTTGAGGCTGTTACAAAATGAGGAAATAAATTTTTTTTGCACATTTTACAAAGGCTTTTGTGAGATTTCTTTAACCAAGAGGCATGTTTTATTAATTTAGGTAGGTAGGTACTTAATTCCGAAAAAATATTTTAAAAATAAAAACAATTATAACTCGCATTAAATCTCATGTTGTCTCTGCTACTATAACATGGCAATTTGCGATTTATAGACAAAAAAAAATTAAAAAAAGTTTAAATATATTTTTATTTATAATAAATTTAATTTAAATTTAGCTTGGGAAAAGGCTAGATGATGATGATGATAAAGAAAGTTTTTTAATTAACTCGCGGTTAAGTATTCGGGGGTAAGCCAACAGCTACATAATCGATTGACATTTCTACGTAATCGATTCTCATTTGGGTACTCAAAGATACCGTATCAAAATATGTCATATTTATTATTTGATGACTATCTATAATTAATCCATGTATTATGACGCAAGTTTTAACGTCACTAGATAATTTTGACCGATGGGCCCTAGAAGATATCAACAATGGATTATTGAAAAAGTATAGATTAATGAATTAAAAAATAATTATCTGATTTTAAACAAGATATAGGAAAATAATATTTTCTTAGTACCATTTTTATATTATGTTATTTACGAATTATTATGTTATTTACGGAGCCAGATCACAATTTTTTAAATGAAACTAACTTGTGGGGTAACCATAATATTTTGTTTACATGGACCCGATTTAAAAATAAAAACAATTTTATTATTCAATGGTTTTGTTTGTAGATACAAAATAGTTAAAATAAATAGTCTAATAGACTTATCTAATAACTAAACCAATTGGTGAATATTAAATAGTAGCTATGCCCCGCGGTGTAACTCGCCTTGCTTTCGTAAGGCAAATATTGTGACGATTAATCTATAATCTTCCTCGAGAATTGGGCTATCAACTCCAAAAAGGTGTTTCAAATCCGACGGGTGATTTCGGAGATTAGCGCGTGCAAGCAAAAAATACACTCTGGCTTTATTTTTATCAGTTTAGATATTACTGAGAAAATAAATAAATTATCCGTAAATGATTTATTTATTTTCTCAGTTTTGGAACTTCTGAATATTTTTATTATTCAATAATAAAAAAAAAATTACATAAAAAGTTGGGTTCGTTACAACACTTAACTCGAGAACGGGTGTACCAATTTTCATGATCCTTGATTTGTTAAATTAGTCTCGACTTGCAGAAAAAAAAATTAAAAACAGTGGAAAATTTACTAATAAAAATTGATATTTATGGGAACGGGGACAAATGACGTGGATCAAAACACCGCGGGATACCATACCTTAGTTATATAATAAACCAGTTTCCATGTGTGTAATCAATAACCTAAAAAAAAACCTTGATACATCCTGACATACCTCTTCTTCGTCAATAATGCTTTGTTTTTATTACCCTAAACATTATAGCATCGCCTCTCAGTAAATAATAGTGCAATGACCGGATAACCGGTTCAATTTAAATTTTTAACTTTATCTTATTGTGTGTTGATTAATGTTAGGCGAGAAGAACGCAAATTTTCTTATGACAAGGGTTTATCAATTATGTTCGGGTTTGATCAAAATGTGTGAAGCCTTTATAAATGGTGGAAGATTAAAAAAAGACCGGGTGTTTATAATTGCGAAACGAAAATATTTGCGTATAAAGTTTATTTTGTCTGTTTAGTAAGATGGTTTTATTTATAATACAAGTGTTAGGATTTAAGTTTTTTTTAGCAGCCATTGGTATGGAAAAAACTCAAGATGGACAGTGACTGTTTATAATCCGCCCTATTTTTTTTTATAGAATTCTATTAAAAGTAAATGAGAGTAAAACAATTTTATTCCATGCGGATTTGCGGATAAGGTTGAATTTGCGAAATTTTTCATAAAAAAATGTGAAGACAGTTTTGACTGTGATTTTTTTTCGGGACCATAATGTAAAATTTTTTCTACATCAATGACTAGTCGTTTCTCCAGCACCGCCCATGGTTTTTTTTTTTGATGATGATGATGACATAGGTAATATAGCCACCCAGGGATAATGTAGCTTCACAACAGTGAAGGATTTTTTCAAATCGCTTCAATACATTCGGAGCCTATTCAATGCAAACAAACAAACAGACAATAAAATTTTGCTTCTTCTTAATAATATTAGTAGATATAGATAAATGTGAAAATAACCATACTTTTCATACCTTAAAAGAACAGATGAGACAGTAAATAAGTTTTTACAGAATAATCTGATTACATCAATCTATCACACAGTAAGCCTTTTAAATATTACAAAAAGCAAATAAAGGTCTATCGTATTTATGTTGAAACTCTACGGTTGGTTAAACATTACGACAATTACTTTCACAAGTTATTGTAAACATCGACTTTTGGGTTAAAGGGCCCAAAACTAAATCAATACAAAACTTATTGTAAGCTACCAGAATTGAAATAAGCGAAACATTGATTAGATATGCTTATGTAATATGCAATGGGTTGTGCAATTGTGCACGGTGTTGCAGGTTTATTTGATGTTTTATATTTTTTTTGTTTAACCTATGGAGTTAATGTTGAAAGACCACTGGAATGAGCAATGTTTGTTTATTCTCTGAGGATTTTACATAAAACAAATTCAACAGCTGATTTTGCCATCGACAGTTTCATATCCGAGGAATAAAATTGAAGCGCGACAGTCTTTGTATGAAATAACTGTCAACATTTCTAATAATTCCTCGGATAATGTTATTTGGTGATAGAAAAATCAGACACTTTGATGAAGATACGAGTCTAATATTTATAATAACTGACTGTCGGACTAAATAGATTTTTAATTTTTACACTCAGTCAAGATTCATAATAAAGTATGAAGATTACATTTGGAATATCGATAACTTTTTATGTGCCTCTAAATGGCCAACTGCCCCTATGTAAAGTCTTGCTTGCTACAAATAATTGTATAATCTTCTAGTCAAATTATACTGCAATTTCATCAAAACTTTAGCCAACGATTTATAGTTGGACAGACCACACATGTTTATAAATTGTCGTGTGTGTTGACAATTCCAAAGAACAGCAACGAAACATGACATCCTTTACTAAATTGTCGACTTCTGCGACTATTAAGTTTGAATTCGACAATTTTGTGTAATTTTGTAACTAAAAAACGTGATTACTGTATAAACAAATACTTTGGACAATTCTAAAAATGATAATAAACCACAATTTAATCGTATGCTGATTATTTAAATCGTTACTTAAAATAATACAAGTTTTTAACACGAGAAAATATATATTTAGTTTAGTTATAAAAATGTTCTGAATTCGTAATAACTGTTACCATAATCGCAATCGTATTACCTACACATAACAATCATTACACACTCGACATACACAAACACGCGTGTTAAACAACACACAAATTACGTAAGAAATAGTAAAAAAAAACGTAAAGAGAATTATGTTTATTTGAAGAATGCTTAGGGCTGTATATGGAGAAATGAAATCGATTACTGCGCGGCGTTCTAATCGATTAGCGAGCCAGTACGCCACGGTGACGAACGACTCACGTTTTCAATAATTTGAATATTAGTTCAAGTGTTATATACGGTTTTGATTCATATGCAAAAGTTTATGGTCATGGACGCGGGCGCCTGATATCTCTAGGCTAGATTTGTTTTTATTTTATAACGTCATTATGCTAAATTCAGTGTGTCAAAGTGGTTATTTGAATTTTATTTTGCCGTTTACATATATTTGAATTTTAATTGAATAATGTGTTATTCTTGTAACTTTTCTGCTTCTTGTACTGTTACTCGTTAATTAGTTTAGGAATAAAAGGACAAAGGACCTACCTCTGTTAATATTAATGAATACTTTTTCATTTACGGAATAATCTCCAGAAAAAATATCAATAAAATTCAATATTACTATATTATCTAATTAAAAAATATATCCGAACTCTAAACTAATAATGGTCACCCTACTAGAGAAGATTTGGGCAGAATACAATTTCGGAATGAAATGGAAAGGTTGAGGCTATTATGTGAATCCCAGTATTCCTGTACAATGACCAAGATTTACTGTTGTGGAAGCGAGATAGCGAGCTACTGCACGTAGCAGCGTCTCGCTTAGACAGCGGAATAAGTACAATGCGGCCGACGACGGCGAGGCTAAAAAGAGCTACAAGATAGTTTGCGTGAGATGCAAGTACACAGGAACGGTGGGTGAGAAAGAGATGAGAATATCTTGTCTCGGTTTATATGTTCGCCAAGGTACATCGGCCGAAGAATTAATAATCGCACTAGATAGTGTGCGGATTTATGTTGTTAATTAGCGAAATTGTGTTCAGTTGTGTTATCTGAGGCCATGAAGTAGTTTAGCTTATAAAAGAATGTCTTCTTCTATAGAAAACCCTAAAATCAAGGATATAGTAAGTATTTCAGTTAAGCCAACATTTTTAAAACTTCAAATAACATTAATGAAAATAGTCTTGTATGAAGTTTTTTTTAAGTATTGTACTTAGTTGGTATAAATGAGGGAAATAATAGGAATAAATTGTAGTTTTTTTTTTAAGATTTAATAAGATCATGTGTTCGTACATAACCAGTCCGGTCTCTTACCGACATTCTGTATAGTTTGTTGTATAAATAGATGTAGGTATGCACATTTATACAACCATTATGAGATTATTTAGTCTATTCTTAGAAAGGCAAACATAATAAAGTATGCAGGAAGGTGACATTAACAGTGTATCCTATAACGGATATAACGTTTAAAGACAATCGCACATTTAATAAGCGGTGCGCATGCGTGAAAACGTCAGCGCGTGCGCAGGTTTTAGTAACGAAAAATTATTGTATTTATTTTCATATTTTTTTTTTCCTTTTTATTCATTATATTTTTTTATCGTCCATGACTGTGCCTGTTTTTATAGATGATTAAAAAACTTTTATTTATTTATAAAGAGACGCCTGTGCCCAGCTGTGGGTTATACGATGCTAAAGATGATGATTAATTTATTTTGATGTAAACATTACATACATATCTGCTAAAGGTAACAAGTTTGAATCCTGGCTCGTAACTCTTTCAAGTCTAAGTAAATTATTAAAATTCTACTTGAATTAAATTCACAGAAAATCCGCCGATATTTATCTAAATGTGTCATTATTATTACTGTTTTTTTTATTGTTTTGACCGTGGGGACATTTCCGTGAGGTAATTATTTATTATCTAGATAGATAATGAATGGGTACGACCGGTGCGTCGGCCGATAATCTTTGTTAAATTAGGTGTATTATGTACTACGTAATTACTCAGAGAACTAAACGTTCAGTATATAACAAACGTCCATGAATAATTGCATTAAGTTCTTTGACCTAAAAATAAAACAAAATTGACACCAGAATACTGACTCAAATACTGACTCACTGGCCTGTTGGTCTAGTGGTTAATGGCATTGACTGTTAAACCGCAGTCGTTCGATCGATTCCCACCCATGACAAATCTCTGTGTTATGAGCATGATCATTAATTCTGTCTGAGCGTAATTTATTTATAACTAGCTGTGCCCCGCGGATTCACCCGCGTGAATTCTCCCCGTCCCCGAAACCATCCTTCTTTTCATTTCCTTTAATATTTATTCTGCTAGTCGGGACGGAGACGAGTCCAATAAATCAAGGATAATGCAAATTGGTTCAGCCGTTCTCGAGTTATGTGTTGTAACGAACACGACTTTGTTTCATTTAATAGGTAGATGTATTTAGAGATATACAAGTTTGTTTATCAGTTGTCTGGTTGCCATAATACAGGTTCTGTCTATGGGAGCAGAAGACCGTGTGTGAGTTGTCCCAAGATATATAAAAAATGTTTTAAATTCCAATAAACATTTCTGGTACTTAGTTAATATTCAGCGTAAAGTGGTAGAAACCAGTTTTTAAATTATAATATATTTATTATAACTTAAAAATAATATTATATATTAATATATTATATATAACATTATAACAGCAACAAATTAAGAATATTTATTTATATCATACATAATTAATAATTATATATTTATTAAAAACACAAAATTATTTAATTAAAAACACCTTTAATACTAAACTATATTAATTAAACAAAACTAAAACTAAAAAATTATAATATAATATATGTATTTACAATAGCTTTTTTTATTCTATCAAATATTTCTTGATCTGTACAAATTGTTAATGTCGACCATATACTTGATTATAATCACTGACCTACATTGATAACTACATTATATCTAATATAGTTTGTTATCAATCAGTTAAAACTGACAACAATATTTATCTAGCAGTTAATTCTTATTACTTTTGTGATTCATGAATTGCGTACATTGACGCGTCCGGGGATCGAACCTGTGACCTCAGAGCTGGCGACAGTTTGAAAACCGGTGTGTACGCCACTCGACCACGGAGGTTACTACTTGCTATCATTTTCTTAGAATATATTATATTTATTGAAAAAATCATCTGTTAAAAAATAGATTCAAAAGTTTTCAATGTTGAGAGTCGAGGTACAAGATAATTTTATCCGAAGTGACCTCCAAATCCTAATTGCGTTAAGGTCAAGAATTAAGTAAGTTGATACCCAGGAGCTGTTAATTCTGAATGTCTGGTTCAAACCGTACAACAAAGTACTACGAGTACATTTTACTTCTTCTCAAGAAATAATTCAACATACCTTATGTTGCATTTTTCCTTGAGAAGGATCTGCCCAGCAGCGGGGCTTATAGGGCAGCAATATGCCACATTTTTATGGGAGGTTTTTATTCACCTGGGAGCTGGCAGCTATGTCCAGAGGTGATAATGGCAAAGATGCATGTGTGAATTGAAATTCACGAGTAAGCCTGCTGGCTCTGGTAAAACATTGATAAGTATTGATGCTATTTGATTTCTTTGGTATAATGTTGAATTAAGTATTTACAATCTTAACATATTAAACTAAAATAATTAATCATAATACTTATACAATATTTAACAAAACCCCTATCCGATCCCTGAGACTTTTATTCGGTATCGTACTGCGAACACATATACGTAGTCATTAAATGAATTGGGGATTTTTTTTCCAAGTGAAAATAATTAAATCAAAATAAAAACTGATAAACACTGACCGCTCCTCAAAGTTCACGTACTTACTACCTGCAGCTTTGTGTCACAGAAGCCGCCTATGCGAGACGGTTCATGAACTGTACCACGAATACGCCTTTATTGAATCGGATAGAGGTTTTGTTACATGTTGTATACACACGAAAAAAATAATATTGATCAAACACAACTAATTAAAATCTAAAAAATGGCGTCAAAGTATTCATCCGCTGTCGAGCATTGCCACGTTGTATGGCAATGCTTATTCTTTGTCCAGGTAAAAGCCAGCCCTTGGGTCACGCGAAGTGTCTTTGAAAACCATATGTGCAGGAATTAAATCCTTGTGTCGCGGGGGTTTCACAAACATTCAAATCACATGCACAAAGAACACCTAGACTTGGAACAAGTATCTGTGGATCACACAAATGCTTGTCCCATGCGGGGATCGAACCCGCAGCACGTCGCGCACAGTGGTAATTAGCGTGGTGACCTATACCACTCGGCTATCCATGCAGTATATACAGAAGTAGCACGTTTTGGGAGAAGCCAAAACAAATTCATAATGGTAGCTTACTACCTATTTAGGTCAAACCGTGGATTTTATGCAACGCTGGCTTTTTGAGGCTTCCCGTTCCATTTAATGAAACGTTACACGTGACTGATGTATATGTAGTTTATTATAGCGAAAATGTTTATGGGTATATTCATGTTGATCTTAAAAAGAGCATCTAGTCTTTTCTGTAATTGCTGTAGTGTGCAGCGATAAGTGTCACGTTCACGAATTTCATAGTAGATATCTGATATCGTAACAGTGGAAAATTCATTGGAGTGCCATAAATAAATAAATTACCAATGTTTAATTTAATCTCTTGTCAAAAATGTGATTGAATACCATTAATGTATAAAAGAATCCAAGATGCACTGTACCAGTGGCTCCATCGTCAAGAAAGACCACAGAAAATCCAGTAGGTGCATACGCATCCTGTCATTGAACCGCTAGGCCACCTGGACACTTTTCCTTTAAAACTTTTGAATTTGAAATAATATGTTCCCTTCAAATCTATGTGTGCCAAAACTTTTTGGCTCGGATTTTTGTTCAAGTCTGTGTATCTAGGGTTGCCGCGAAAGTCCTAATACTTGTTCAGTTAAAATAATCGCTTCTAAAATTCCTTAAAACCAACCAAAAACATCAAGCAATTAAAATATAAGGTTCTTTGAAAAGTAGAACTTTAAATTGTGTGTATCTATGTAAAGAAAAAAAGATTAACGTTATCACAATTAGAAACACGCTCTTTTCACGCAAATTTACTTAATAATCATGAACAATATAAATACATCATAGAAAATATACTTAATCATTGTACAGTCGATGATCATAAATCGTAGAAATGTTTTACGAAAATCGGCTTTAACTGTATTGGAACAAAAGGCACTAATTATTACCAAATACCATTGTAAATATCTAATTGTCACGCTGTTATAATATCGATTAATCCGTTGAAGTAATTAATTATAGATTTAGATAATCCTCTATGGCTTAAATAATGACAGCGGTAAGACAATACATACGCAATATTATTTCATCTAGTTAGCACGTGCTGCTCCACTGCGCAAGGACTAGGGTTATGTTTTGTTTCTCGAATTTATGTACTATGTACGTTTGTATGTTGTATGTAATATATGTATATTTTTTGGCACGCTCTGTACGCCTGAACGGCTTGATTGATTTTAGCTTGAGAGGGGAGTCGTTAGTCTTATTAATCAATATCAAAATCAATCATTTAGTGTTAAAAAAGAAATGTGGCCTGCCACCTTACACGACGTACCTTTCTTCAATCGTTATCGCCGATCGAATCGTATAAATGTATGAAAGTGACAAGTCTAAGTCACGTGACGTATCGAAGAGAAATGTCACTTCCGTACATTTTATGTCGTATAAGCGATTTCTATCATAGAAAACGCTTGTGTTGTCTAAGGGGGCTGATCATACTCGTACGGGGTATCAAAATAAAGAACTCAACGAGAGTATTTAAAAACACGGTTAAAAAAAACTGGGTTCTTAAGGTCGGGTTTTTTTTATTCCTAACGACGCTTCTCTTAATATACAAAATCATTTCGTTTTCTACACAGTCATTTCTCAGTGAGCAACAGGATGTTATGTCTGTTAGATTCAGTTCTAAATGCCATATATATTGTGTTATGATAACAGTGATTGGTTGTGAAAACATATGGTTAAAGATATATCTCGTTGTTCACAGGCATGGTCGGAGCGCCGGATGTTGTCAAGCCCTCAGAGAAGGTTGAGGATCAATCTCCGTATCTTAACGGAAACCCAGTCTTCACAATCAGCGGTAAGTGTTCCTAAATCTTTTAATTCCCTCAAAGCGTTTGTGCACTTAGGACTAAGTATTCGATTCGTATTCGTTTCCAATTGATAAGTTATGATTGGTCACTGATTATAAGTGCTCGGGCACACGACGCCGACGCCGCGCTGCCATCTTTTGTTTTTTATAATTCACCATACTGTTGTTAGGTGTAAGCCGTACGGTTTGACCGATAATAAAGGTTAAGCCGCGCTCGCCGCGGTTGGTCCGTGGATGGGTGACCATTTGCAAACATATCGAGACCCCTCCGTGCCTCGGAAAGCACGTTAAGCCGTTGGTCCCGACTGTCATACAGTGATCTTTGATAGTCGTTAACTCATTACAATTCTGACAACCAGTCTTACTATGGAATACTGTATTACCTAGCAATAGGTTGTGGAGGTCAGATAGGCAGTCGCTCTATGTAAAATACGGTATTCAGCTAAATCCGGTAAGACTGGAAGCCGACCCCAACATAGCTTGGGAAAAGGCTAGGCAGAAGAAGGTTGTTAGTTTAACATTGGTTAGTTGGCAGCCGGTAATCACAATACTGGCGGTATGGGGAACGCCACACGGTGGTTGTGCGGCTGTGACGTCGTGTTAACAAGAGCTAAGGCTGATCGGACTATTGCAAAATTTGTTTTCGGCCATTACAAAAATAATACCTTCACCTACCTAGTCCTACAGCTGAGTACAGGCTGCTTTCCATATAAAGAAGGAACTAGCATTGATCACCACGCTTGCTCATTGCGGTTTGGCGATTACAGATTCCAACTTTGGAATCCAGGTTTCTTCACGATGTTTTCCTTTACCGTTTCAATGGTGTCTTAGAATAATTAGGAAAGTACATACAACTTTGAAAATGGTCAAATAGGTATTTGTCTGGGTTCGAACCTGCAACCATGTGCATGCGAATTAGGTCATTGAACTGGTAGGCCACCATGACACTTTTCGGCCATCGGCTGACGCGATAGACGTCAAAGCTGTCCATCTTCCAGAATAGGTCCAAACTGTCAGTAATAACTACAGACTAGGTCCAGGCTAGTGCTTACGGAAGTGATCACGAGCCTTCAACAAAGACAAGGAGGTCCGGGGTGTTTTTAGTCTGTGCAATTTCAACATATTCCCACGCTGTGCCCTCAGCGTGGCTTGCATAAAGGGTTTTACCAAGACAAAAAAAAACGGATGTGAGACTACTTACGATCACTCGTAACACAAGCATTATAGTACCAGTGACTCACGCGCGGAACAACAGGCTGTCACGAAGGAATTTGCCACTCTATATTTGCGGATTTTAATTATAAATACTGACTAAATCGATAATCATTGATTCCTATCAATATCCTTGTGTTGGATTCGTCATATGGACCAGATATAGTATCGGTCGACACACGAATCTTACAGTATTAGTCAATAATGTTATTTGAGTCAATATGTGTTCTTCAAGTATCCGGTTCTAATCGGCTAAATAGTGATTTCTATAACTGATGTACTATTAATAAATTGTAGGCAATAGAGTTATTTCGTGAGAATAGAAATCTAAGTTATAAAGTAAACTACAGGTACTATGATGACTGTGATAAATATCGGGTTCTACGTGTTTATAATATATCTAAATGCCAGTTTCAGAACGTTAGTAATATTTTTGTGATATTTTTATTTACCTCTTTGTAAGCATATAAATTTATATCATCTGTACTAGCAAATTAAAATTGGTAGGTACTTTTTTTAATGTACATGAAAATAACAAATGAAGGTATGTAGGTACATGTTCCTGAAACCATAAAATACCTACAAAATGCTAAATTAGTTTTTCAGAATCAATCAGCTAAACAAAATGTGATAAATCTGAAATGTAATGGTAGATAAATATTGCATTCACAAACAAATAGTGAAGAAGGAAATTCCCACTTGATAGTATATAAGTAATACGTTATTATAATTTTATTATAACATTGAAATTCATGTCAATGAATTGTAGATTATACTGTAGAATACTGCTTTATCTGTAAACCACCAAACAGGTAGATAGACAGAAGGACCGATCGATCGAGTTTTCTCTCATTGGTGGAGAGTGTATACACCGTTGGCGACCCTAGCTGGATTTGACAAGCGGTAGCTCCCATTGTCCTTCTGTGGATCTATCTGTTTGGTGGTTCATTCTCTTCTTCATGGTTCACTCTCCACCAATGAGAGAAAACTACTTACTTTAATTACTGGTCTGGGATTGGTGGAAATTGTCAGATACACGCTATGTGACACTAGCGACACTAGCGGATTTTTGAATAACGGAAACCATATTAAAGTTTAATTAATGTCAAATTGCGGTATTCTGCGGTATCACTCGCGTAAGTTGTTCCCGTTCCCCTAAATATCAATGTTTTTAGTAAAATTTTGTACGTTAATTTGTGTTCGGAAGGAGACGAATCCAAAAAATCAAAGATCATTAAAATCGGTCCACCCATTCCCTATAAAGCGTGGTAACAAACCTGACTTTTGATTGCGCGAATGGAATCCATCTTAGATACTAAACTATTAAACACACAATTAAGGCCCAGTTTTTTGATCCCGAGTTAACTCAACCAATGGTTAAATATGCTAACTAATGGTTTCAAACGCGTTTTTTTTATCAATTGCTTGTCTATCAATGGTTGAGTGGTTTGAGTTAACTGGTTGAGTTAACCCGGAATCCTAAAACTGGGCCTCAATGTGTAATAAATAATTAGGAAAAGCCACCGGTGGCTCAGTTAAATCTTGATAATTCTTATTTATTGATTATTATTAATAATAGTAAAGTATACATTATGAAATCATGCGAGATAATGTCCAATAGATTACGTATAAATAGTTGTAATATAAGGTAATTTAATGTTACGTATTGCGTGATAGCTAAAATTAGTTACAATCATACGTGACATTATATAAGTTTTATAATCTTATAGAATATCTTAGAATATTACTTGTACTTTTAAGATTATGTACGATTTATATCTGCAATAAAAGGAAATGAATTGGTATAATATTGATAAAAAAACCCGTCAGAATAGCTGATAATTTCCAGACGGTAGGAAAGATAGCTTCCAAAAATAGATGACCGTTTGTCCTTATTAGGAGATACCATGCTACAGACATACAAAAACACCAGTAGGTAATCGCAAACCATTGTTATTTATGTGATGAGTGTTAAAAATTACTAAAGTTTACTCAGAGCACAGCACCAAAAAAAAAAGTGTTATTAAAACAAATATTTTTCAATAAGAGGTAAAGTTAGTGAGTTTTTACGAAGCATCTCAGGACCGACTGAAACGATTTTGAAAATTCTTTCATGAGTAGAAAGCTTCATTGTTCCTGATTTTCATAGGATATATTTCGTCAAATTCGTTTGCTGGGCATCAAACATCGTATATGTTTGATGCCCAGCAATGTAGGCGCGTCTCAGCTAGTTTTGAATTAAACTAAATCACTGTGTCACATACAAAAAACAAGAGTCCTGCAAAGTTGAACTTCGTAAATTCGTTTATATATTTATTGTGATGTCACTTTGTCTGGTATTTTAATCTAGTAGTTGTAAATACAGCGCTTTAAATATTTACACGACACTTTCACGACAGACAGTATGGAACAAATAATACAAACGTATTTATCTCAAGAGTCTACTGTAGTTGTACTACGGCAAATATCATTTTATTTCATCTTTGATGCCTGTAAGTGTTACACGTGAGATCAGACCCAAAATCTATCTTATTTATACATGTTACTGGACAATTTCTAAACTGTACATAGGCCACGTGACAGGTTGAGAAATTTCGGTCGGATTGGTTGGTCAGAGTTTGACGTTGAAGTCCTCAATTCAGAAACCGACTGATTGACAGCTTACAAACGAAGAGCTTGAAAAAATCAGGTATCAACTGATTCGCTGACTGCACGAACCATTGCAAGGACGGCGGCGCCTTAAGAGTTATTTACAGTCAACAGCAGCAGTAGATGATGAATTGAGTTCATAACTGTTGGAGTCAAAACTGATCACGAATATATGGCAACTGTACTAGTAGTAAATGTTTGGTATAATTTACAATCACATAATTTTGAATCAGTTCGACGCCACACAGTTGACACGAACTCCGTTCATTAGCATTGAATTTCTGATTTTGATCATCTACTTTTGCTGTTGACTGCACGTGCTTTGCTACAGTGCTTCCTTAGTTGATTCTAAATGAACTCCTAAATATGTTATAATTGTATAATATTTACTTAATCGTGCGTCAATTTCAACAAGTGAACCAGATTGGCCTTGATTATTCATATGAATAAATATTTAATATACCGCACGTTATAACTACTGTAGAACTATATTTTCTACTCACTACCTAAATTTGATTGGATGAACGACAAACGAACAATCGAGTTGGTCTGAAGTTAGACTCATGAATATTTTGATGCATTGCATTTATGTTGATCAGAAAGAAAGTAAGGAGATGGAGTATCTTGCCGGTTCTTCTCTATATGAATGACTTTTGGAATCGCGCATCAAGAGTCATTTAACGTTTTGAATCTACCTCAAAGGGTCTACTTGAAATAAAAATATTTTCATTTTCATATTGAAGGCCAAAATCACAGATTAGTTAATAGTTATAGCCAAATACTGAAACGTCAATCAGTTTAATCTTGCCGTTATGTACTTTGTTGACTCAGTCACTTTGAAGGGCCAAGGCCCAGTTTTTGATCCAGAGTTAACTCAACCAATAGTTAAGTATCCTAACGAATGGTTTTAAACTTCGGTAGAACGTGATAATTCATCAATTTTTATTGTTACAAATGGTTAAATAATTAACTCTCGGACCCTTTGATAGACAAACAAAACGCGTTTTACAGTTACCATTAGTTAACCATTTGATTGCAATTGTTTGAGTTAACTCGGGATCAAAAAATTGGGCCTTAGTAGCGTCAGATACACATTCAAGATAATTGACGTTTCAGTATACGGGATAAGGTATACATAAAAGTGAGTAATACTTAAGTAGTCGTTCTAAAATAATCGTAAACTTTATTGGTTTTGATAAAATCGATTTATTACAATGTTATTGTAGATTAAGTTGTTACAATAAACCAACACCAAGTCGTTTTTAATGTTTATAATGATAGGCTGAAGTGATTATAGGATTTATGTATTTATTATTATCGTGGGTTTTTTTAAAGATTCTTTATTATTTTAGCATGATTCATAGATTATTGAAATTCACCCAATACTGTGGTATTTTTATTCATTGATTATTTCGCTTAAAAATCATTTGCATAGATGGCATTACTTTTTTTCGTAGCTTGCCTATGGCTCATTGTTATAAATATACTTGATACACATAATTTAAAACTTTTTTCTTTGATCCGGGGATATCTTCATGGACTGCCTCCGGCCCTGGGGAAGGCGGAGGGGCTGGCCTCTTGCTAAAACCACCGGAGTGCTTAGGGCCAACGCGCTGCTATCCCAGCACGGTCTGGTCTCCATAGTCCAATAATTGGGTATTTTGGTAAAGGCATGACTGATTCTGAATCTTGACATATTTATGATGATGCAACTCGATAGTTCAAAAGTTAGTTTATATCATCAAAACAACACAACTAGAACGTCCTCCATTTCCGTCTAAAGTTGAATATAATGTTTTTGTTGTTAATCCTCGTGTGTCACACTGACTTAAGAAAAATACAGTTTAAATGTGTACTCAACACATTTTATAGTTCTTAATACTTTTATTGACATGTAAATGTTTTTTCATCATTATCCTAATAACTTGCTCTGTATGAGGAGGTAAATTCTTTATGTATCCTTTCAAAATGCCATTCTTATCAAAATAAAGTCACTGACCTCAGACTAGAACTGTTTTTTTTTAATTTCAGCAAAATTAAAAGATGTCACAGTTGGAAAATTAAAATGTATTTTTTTCTTTTTATAAATCTGATCAAATAAAGAACGGCCATGTTTTAATTGTCTTGTTTTTTACCGCGTTTAGACGTGACGCATATTTCCCCGAAATTAGAAGTCGTATTAATTGTTATTATTTTTTCTATGCGTTACGTAGCATGTGATGCGAATAAGTGGATTTTTTAAACAGATTTGTTGAGATATATTTGGTTATAAAAAAAATGTTGTTCTGTTTGTCTGTGGCAAAATCATAACCAAAATCCAAACGAATGAACGAATTTTGTCTGTTTTTTACATTTTTCGTGTTTATTAGGTAGGTCTGAGAATATGTCGTAAACTATTTTAATACTCCTATGTAAGGCACACTCTTCACAATATGGCAAAACAACGTTTTCCGGGTCAACTAGTTTTAATAAAATTTAAATCCATCTTTCATTTAAACTGGTATGCTCCAAAGTTGTCATCTATCATTTACAATTTACAAAGTATCCTATGAAGTATCTCTGAGCCATTGTTACAACTACAGCACTTACTTCAAGCGGTGTATAATCTACATCTTGTAATTATATCTCTTGTATCTCTAACACTCAAGCTGATAATGTTTTGTAAACAACTCCATAAGAAGGATATCAATGTCACCAGTCGAAATGTCAATACTTTGGTGATTTGTACAATAAATAAGACGTATAATAACTCTGTTTATATTTGTTTATTTATTTATATCTCGGGACAATCCACACGGCCATCTGGTCCCAAACCAGGCAGAGCCTGTACTATTGCAACCAGACAACTGATAAACATACTTAAATATTTATAAATGCATACATATTATAGATAAATTTCACCCAGACACAACAAATGATCGTGCTCATCACACAAAGATTTGTCCTGGGTGGAAATCGAATCCACGACCTCCGGCTTAGCAGTCAGGGTCACTAACCACTAGACCAAACAGGCCCGTCGTTTATTTTATACAGGGTTACAGGTTAAGTCGACCTAAATCTAATGTATATTGGTATAAGAGTTTCAGAGTTTAAAGAAGCTAGAAGCGGCGGTAGCCTAATGGCTAAGGCGTCCTATACTTGCGATCGTGTGAGGGTTCAAATCCCACCCTTTACACTACCGAATCGTAACACAAGCATCTTAGCTTAGTACGAGGGGTTAACGAGATTACTAGTAATGTGAGACCCACATTGTTGTAATCTTTAAAAAAAAAAAGACAAAAAAGTGCTACTTTTTACGTTTACTGAAAATGTTTACTTAAAAATCACATATCAATCTTAACCTGAACTATCATACAGGTATACAACCATGCACTTGTGACAACAACCTTTTATGTATGTAAGGTAAATACTAAATATATACATATTAACAAAAGAATCCTGATATCATGGCGTATTTTAAAATTGTAAATGTATAAACAGATGTTTATTTTAATATGTACTCAGAAAAAAAGACCCGAACTTTAATAACAACTTAATACCGCAATAATTAATACTTCACATAACAGCTGCTCCTGTCGTTAAAGAAAAAATAGAAAAAAGATTTTTTTTACTACAATGTATTCAAATATCTGTGGAAGCTGGAACACCAATGTTTTGGCTATTTCTAAATACAATGATAAGTAGTAAAACATAAAGTGAATCAAAAATCTTATGCCTAGGCACAAAATATACGCAATTGTGACGTCATACGAAATTTCAAATCACTTCTTCGTTTTTTTTTCGTTGCGTAGTAAATAAATACAAGAATACGTGTGTACCCATTTTCGAGGTTAGTTTTCACTACCTACGTTTTTAATTGCCTTTACAAATATTTTTTCTGGAATGTGTTTCACACTTGGATATGAACTAAAATCAGTGTAGGTTTTAACAACTAACGGATTCCCGATGATTTGACGTCTACAACGGCGTCATCACGTGTAGACTGAGATGGTAATTTAACAGTAAAAACAAAAATAACTATAAAAAATATATATCAATGTGTAATATACGTTAAAACCTCAGCAAAAAAAAACTTAAATGAAAAAAAATCTAGCAGAAAAACTTCACATTTTCTTTTTCTGAAGTCGCTGTAAGTTTTTTCAAAGGCACATTCACGTGTAGGTATTACTCGTTAGTAGTAAGGGTCAATGGAATTGGGTTACTGGGGTACCGCGCTCTAGCGCTACTTCTAAACTATTGTGGGTTTCATTCTAAAAGCTAATGGCTGCAAAGTGTTTTAGTATATGGTTTCCCACTGTATATGGTTAGGAAAATTTTGTTCCATTTAACAGTCCAAAAATAGAAATTTAATTGTCGTGTGTTAAATTTAAGACAAAGTTGGTATAGTTATTTTAAATAGTTACGACTCAACATTAAATATTAATTGTTGATTTCACAGGATCAAAAATTACTTTTTTAAATACTACTCCATAGAAATAAACACATTTATTCAAGGAAATTCATACCTAGTCAATTCCCAGATTCGCAATTAATTCATCATTTCTATGTGAGAGCTTGTGAAAACAAGTGTTTTATATACAACCACAATAATCTGCAAAAAAAAACAACCCTTTATTCACACAATGGCGTAAAATGCTAAGAAACTTAAGAAAAACATTGATTGATGTGACGGCCTTCAACAACATACAGATGCCATACATATGCCATACAAATGGAAAGCCAGGAAGCAGTAGAAGGTTAAGTTCAAACAGAAGGAAAACCATTAATTTTCCTTTTAATTTATGTAATAAGATGATCAAGGCTAATAATAATTGTCTGTAATGTTATGTTATGGATATCTTGAATGAAAGGAATCTAGGAGATCTGCCACCTTAGAAATAGTACGATGATAGAAATCGCTTAAATGACGTATGTTAATGACACTTGTCTTCGATAAGTCACGTGACTTAGACTTGTCACTTTCATACATTTGAGCGATTCGATCAGCGATAACGATGTTAGAAATGTGCTTTGTCTATGGGGAAGAATAACAAAAGTTGATATTTTCATTGCTTGAGATTCAATCCCTGAACAATGAATAATTGCTAATCGTTATAAAATGATCTTGTATCATGTGCATATACACAGTGTCATATAACTAACATAAAAACAAAACATACATGTGGAACGCCAATGTTCCGTACTCGATTGAAAAGATATTGAAACGTTGTATTTAAACACTCGAACACCTGCATATTACTGGTTTTACTAAATTACAGGTCATTCACCTCAATAGAAAATGGTATTTGAACACATCCAAGGCCACATCTTACCCTTCGAACAAATAATACAATAAACACACATTCAAACTCGTATTTTCTTCCGTATTTCCGATTTGAATAACAATGAACCAACCCGAACTCGAAATGTGATAAATGTATATTTAGATACTATTCACTGAGATGGCCGCTTACGGAATTTGTATTATGAAGATTCGTGTTTTCTTTTTAATAAATTGATTAAATAAAATGGAATGGGCTTATTATGTTAATGTAGATCGACTTTTTGGTTTCGTTTTAAAATCATGGGCTTTGTTTTTAAAAATAGACATTAGGTATAGGTGTATTATTTCTAGTTGAGGTAGGTTTTTTTAAACTTTTGTGACGTGTAGACTCTATTACTTAAAATTGCGACGATCAAGGCAGTTTTTTGTTTGGTCTTCCGCGTTTTCATAGTTTTTGCTTGAGCCATCCATGCAGATAATAGCTAAATTCTCTGACAGTTTGTAAGTATGATTTCGCTGTACTAAGACTTCACAATTGGAAATAATTATGTTATGCGACCGAGAAAACGGCAAAGCGTGGATCTCCCCGCAGATCTTTTATTATAGCTGATATGATACAAAGTGTTTAAGAAATTGCAAATATAATTAACTTATGTCGTGATTAACTACCGTAGATATCTCGTGTATATGATAGCTGACCTAATTGCGTTGATGAAAAAAATACATTTACCCTTCCGCAATATCTTTTATTGATTAAGCTCACAATTCAGTACTTTGTTAAAACGTTCGAGATACTTCGGCGAGCCATGCAATTCCCAATATAAGACTATTATCGCGTTGAGAAATCTGCTTACCAATGCCAGAATAACCTTGATACAGTACGCTTACATTAAATCAAATGCTACCAACAACCGCAATTTCAAAATGATTTGCCAATACCTTATAAAACTTATATAATTCAGTGCGTGCAACAAATGCGAAATATCTTACAGAGATAGCAAATGGAGTTAAACTCGTAAATAATTCATTATCACCCGGTAGTTATTATAATGAACGAGAACGCACACTTTACCCTCATTACGGTTTAAACATCATTTATAATACAGATAGTTGCACTGAGCGTTTGTGCCCGAGTTAATAAATGTGATTTCGTCCAAAATGTGAACACAAAACAACATCCCGTCAGGCGTCAAAATCAGCCATTTTGTTTATTTATCATTCAAAATTCGAATTGTGGCGAAAATGTAAAAAACCCGCGCCTGTTTTATTGACTTTTGTTTTTTTTAATGTTTCTATTTTGATTTTATTTGTGTGTTGAAAAATTTCGTTGTGTCAATATGTGACTTTCCAAGTAGCATTTCTTATTTAATTATTACGTTAATATCATGGTGTGGTGTTATTTTTTATCAGTGAAACATGTAATCGCACCTCTTCTCAGTAGTTGAGTAAACAGCGGAATTAAGTGCGATTGTTCAGAGATTTTTTTAGTTAATACTTTTTAAATGCTACTTTTTCGACAAGGAAACTGTTTTTTCGCAATTGAATTGTGTTCTTGATACATTCTTAGTCGTTGAACAGCAACCAAGCGAAGTGTTTGACTTTGAACAAGGTTCAAATTTATATTACTTTCAATTTTTAAGTTTTCGTATATTTTGTTTGTTAAAATGTCTTTAATAAACATGGGTGCGCGTTTGGAGCTGTCTATAAGCAAGATATTCAATCGAATGGAAGGATACTCTGTAATTGGTAAGGTTATATTCTTTATTTCGTCACTTCCTAGTCTTTGTGTGTCATAGACATTATTCTAAATTTGTTTATAAGAATACCTAACTACTTACTTAACCTAAAACTGAAATATGAATTAGTAGGAAGGTAAACGGTACAGTTTCACAGTAAAATGTCAATTAGAGAATACATAAAAGTGATCTTATCTTGGTTGAAAACTTGAAAGTAGGTATTTTAAGTACAGGAATCCTACACTTATCTGTTTATTGCACTTCTGTTGGTATGTACAAACTCCCTACATTACAAAGACAATGTAATGATAACACCTAAGTAAATAAATATATTTTTTAATACAAACGTTTTATAATCCCTAATTAAACTAAATTCTTTGCCGTGATAAATAAATGTTAATACTAATTAACGCTGATGAAAACATTCGTGATAATGATATAAGTAATATTTGAAGTTATACCTATTACTGGGGACCGAATGGGGACCCGTCACACAGTGTATCGTAAATCCTAGTATGGACGCCAGTTTCTCACAAAGGGACATAATTAATTAATTATATTTGTGCATGTTGTTATTACATAAGTTTACAATAATATTTACAATATCATATATTATCACATATTATTATTTGTTTCGTAATAACTTGTATTTATGTGCATTACTGTTGTTTATGAGTAACTAGCTGACCGAACAGTCGATTATTTTAATTATATAGTTTTTTTTAATACTTATTCTCCTATTCCAATCGTTTTTATAGAAAAGTGTTGATTTTAGACTTTTTAAGGCAATCAGCATAAGAACAATCCTCGTATTTCATGGAATATTCAAAAAATTTGCTGAATCGGTTCAGCTGTTTTCGAGATTTGCGCTTAGCAACACATTCAGCGATTCATTTGAAAAAAATTATATTATATAGATTTAGTCGTACTGTATGTATGTTAGTTGAGATATTCCTGTACTTTTCCTACGGGAAGGGTGTTGCACTTGTAAGATACGAGGTCAATACTCTGCGCCTGTTGTCCTGATAGCATAAACATTAATGTCATAAATATGATCTATAACTTACATCGTGAACCTACGTGTCATGTTTACTGAGGTTTATGCGAATGTATTTATTTATTTAGATACACAACGTTTAACAAAATACCCCGTAAAATATAATTAATTATCTTAATCAAAAATTTTGAATCCCTAGTAAGCTGTAATGTGAGGAAATCAGATTATTCAGCAGAAAGGCCGTACATAGTTTTTTATTTTTCATTCATAAATGTTCGGCTTTACGGGCAGTTTTGTAACACTGCACCCTTATGATTTTTTCGCGTGGTTGGTCGATCCGAGAATAGGTCGGTGCTTTTTTACAATCATTCAAATGTATGGAAATTATATTTATTTTTGACAAGTCACGTGACTTCAACTTGTATCCAGGGCTGCCGTATATTTCTGTACTTCAGTGCAAACTAATATATTTTTCTCTGTAGTTTCGAAAACTACAAAATGACTGGCAGTTTACTTCTACATAATTATTAACAATTAGTGATAACAAACGCTATAAATGTAAATTATATGTAAAAAATAGTTGATAAGGAACATAGGTACTCCACGAATTACTTCCATAATTAATATAGGTATAGTGTATTATTTATTTTCAAAGACAATATTTGTATCTTTAAATCTGTTTTTTTTCGTTCGGGGATTGAATTCCTCGACTTTCCCCCAAATTAGTTAGCATATACAGGATTAATTTAAAAGTAGTGTTTAAAAGAAGTTAATTTAAAATTGAAAATCATCTTTTCATACAAACATAAGTCACTGGACCTGTCACTTAGTTCATTTTCCATTTTAAGATTTCGATCTATATTCTCTATTATTGGGGAAAGTTGGTCAGTTTTATGCACCTGATTACCTCATTGACTGTCCTTTTAAATTATTCCTGGATAACCATTGTTTGAAATAACAAGGGATCAAAAAACTAGGCCTTAGCCATACTAAACAAACAGGCAGAACTACAATCGCAATTAAAAAATAAGTAAGTAGGTACCTATGGATACTTTTTCATATAGTTATACCAATATTCCGATGCGACATTATTAAAATACTAGCTGCCCGAGACTTCGTTCTGTCAAAAGTACCTAAATTAATTAAGATAATTCCCGAGTTTAGGAACACTTATTTTTTTACATATTTTTTATGTTTTTCACCTTTTAAACCTTCCCTGGACCTCCACGAACATTTCAAGATCAAAATCAGCCAAATCGGAAAAGCCGTTTTCATGCTATGTCGTGACAACGGAAAACGGTTTTCATTTTTATATACATACTAGCTTTTGCCCGCGACTTCGTTCGCGTGGAATAGTGACTTCCGGCAGATTTTTGGTACTGAATTGATGCCGACTCTTGACCAATAGATGGCGCTGTATGTCCGGAATAAATTTAATTTTTTATTTTATTTTTTGTAATAAAAACTATCCTATGTCCTTTCTCAAGTTCCAAACTATGTCTGTACCAAATTTCACACAAATCGGTTCAGTAGTTTAGGCGTGAAGCAAAGACAGACAGACAGACAGAGTTACTTTCGCATTTATAATATTAGTTTGGATAGATAGATAACCGCAACCCGTAGCAAAATAATATTGGTTCTAAACTAGTGCAATGCCCCTCGAATTTGTCCGTGACTTTGCGACTGTCGTTCACAGTTTCTACTACGTGACCTACGTTTCTCATTTATTTATTTAGGTTGGTGGTTCCGTATGTAGGTATTTTTGAGGTTTAAAAATCAGTAAAATACATAGCTATTAATGATCACATCTGATTAGACGTGAATTATGAAAATATTGCGTACCGTAAAATGCTGCAACTTTGCCTGAATTTTGAAGTTTTTTGTTCGTACAGCGAAACCTATTTATTATTATGACTTTTAATGAGTTTACGACGGAATACAGACCTTATATCTTGTCAGGTAAGACCCAAATATTATAAAATAATTCTGTTTTTATGAATAACAAGCTCTCAAAGTCGCAGGCAAAGTTGTAGGAAAAAGACGCAACTTTGCCTAGAAGGATATCTCATTTTATAAAATGTTGATCATTTGCAGGATTTTTTTTCCGGGTACATATGACACCTTGATGGTCCAGGCAATAACAATATTGCCCTATAGGTAATATTTTTTTTTTCACAGCTAATAGGCAAAGTTGTAGCAGGTACCTACCACAAACTTTCCATAGAAAAATATCATTGACTGCAGGGTTGTCCTAAACAAAAACATTATTTTTTTAATACTTTTATTTAATTTCAAAAAGTAACGGTTTGCTACTTTTAAGAGTAAGTATAAATCACAAATTATGTGGGTAAATACTAATTAATATGTTTTTGCAGCTCGGTTTCTCTTTATATTCTGTGTTGCACTTTGTGTAAAACTGTGTTTTTGTATGAAAGCGCGGGCCCAGAGTTCAGGATTAAGTAATTTGAAATTCAACGAGGTAATCAGGTGCATAAAACTGAACAACATTCCCCAAGAAACATAGGTCGAAATGTTAAATTAAACATAACCTTTTCATACAAACATAAGGCACGTGACCTGTCACTTTGTATGAAAGTTAATTTTCAATTTTAAGATTTCGGCGTTACATGTTCCTTGGGGAATGTTGTTCAGTTGTATGCACCTGATTATCTCGTTGAATATACGCACTCTTTTTAAATTAATCCTGTATAGTTGTATACTACAATACGCAAATCTAAGAGAGTGAGAGGAGAACCAAATTCAGCGGAAATTTGTACGGCTGCGATGTGGACTTCTTCCTCAGCTGACAATTCTGTAGGTCGATCAAATGAAATGCTATGTAAATTTTTGAATTTGTTGATATTGGGCCGGCGCGAATTCTCAAACTACTTCTCTGCTTCTTTAGATGAAATAGCTTTAATTCTCACGAGATCTGTATTAATTTGTAACATTTCCTCTGAATAATCAGCATATTGCGAGCTCCTGGTTTTCTCCAGCTTCCCATTGTTCATACAACTACAAAAAAATGCAGTTCAATGAAATCACATTAAAAATATATCATTAATGAAATCCGACAAGTGATAACCCTAGACCCAGGCAAAGTTGTGTCAATCAAGTTTCCAAAACAGTGCACAACATTGCCTACTAAGTTATTTTGATGAAATGGTGTCCTTTTCATAAAAATATCAAACAATACGGGAAATATACAGTGTTTTCTTACCTTAGGACGTTATTTCTGCTCAGAAACACCTTTTCTCTACGTAAAACTGCAAAAGTTACAGGACACTAAAAAATTTAAACCACGCGCGCCGGTTTTTGTCGCACAATTGGCAGAGTAACAATGGAGGTGCTATTGCAAAAATATAAAAATATGTTGCCCTAATAATGTAAAATTACTATCAAATGGTAGAAAATAGGAAAAAACTAAGCCAACGCGAAATATCGTAATTGAAACGAAAAAGGCAAAGTTGGGCTTTCTTGGCAAAGTTGCAGCATTTTACGGTATAAAAGGTTTTTCAAATTTTATCCTTTTCCATAATAATGATTATAAATACGAAGGTACTCTGTCTGTCTGTGTTACGCAATCACGTAAAATGTACTGAGCCGATTAAAATTATAATAATAATAATAAATATCGGACCCTTCATGGGCCCGATGTAGATCTCCTAGCGTCCGTGGCTTGGCTACGATTTGGTGATCTCTTTGGAGAAACCGAAGGGTTTGTATGTGCAATTATGGACGAAGTTATCATGACGAATAACTACCGAAAATATATCGTGAAGGATGGTACAGTTGACATATGTCGGGCATGTCACTGTCCGGGTGAGTCCTTAAGACATATAGTTTCGGGTTGTTCTCGTCTTGCTAACGGTGAATACTTGCACAGGCACAACCAAGTGGCCAGGATTATCCACCAGCAGCTTGCTTTGAAATATAGGCTTGTAGAATCTGAGGTGCCGTACTACAGGTATGTGCCCGACCCAGTTCTCGAAAATGGTCGTGTCACTTTGTACTGGGATCGATCTATCATCACTGACAGGACTATTGTAGCCAATAAGCCTGATATAGTGGTGATAGATCGGTCGGAGCGCCAGGCAATGATTGTTGATATCACTATCCCTCATGACGAGAACCTCGTGAAAGCCGAAAAAGAAAAACAGATGAAATATTTAGACTTGGCACACGAGGTTGTCGACATGTGGGAGGTGGACTCAGCAATTATTGTCCCGATAGTCGTCACAGCTAACGGCATAATAGCCAAGAGCCTCGACCAACACCTAAAGAGGCTCTCGTTAGGCACCTGGGTCAAGGGTTTGATTCAGAAAGCGGTACTTCTCGACACGGCGCGTATCGTGAGGAGGTTCCTCTCTCTGGAGCCCTAACCACCGGCAGCCTGGACCTTGTTCCCGTTGCCGGTTGGGGACTGCTTTTTATATTTTTAAATGTATTAATTTTTTCTTTTTAATCGTATAATATATTTAAAAATGTAATTTGTATGTGAATTTTAAAATAAAGGAGATAATAAATATCTTGGGACAATCTCACACACGGTCATCTGATCCCAAACTAGGCAGAGCCTGTACTATGGTAACCAGACAACTGATAAACATACTTATATATTTCTAAATGCATACATATTATAGATAAATAACACCCAGACACAGAACAAATGATCGTGCTCATCACACAAAGATTTGTACTGGGTGGGAATCGAACCCACGACCTCCGGCTTAGCAGTCAGGGTCACTAACCACTAGACCAACAGACCCGTCAATTAAATTTGGTACGGAGATAGTCTAGAGCCTGATAAGGGCAGCTACTTTTTGTCGCGATAACCGTCACCCACCAGTGCGGAGTCGCGGGGTACAGCAAGGGTTAACATAAAAAACTTGGTATTACGAGATCTACTTAGGTATTCATGAATCATGTAGGTATGTTAGTACATGTCGACATATCTAAAACACAGCTTAACTACGGAAATGATTGCGAACAAACATGCGAATGAATGTACCGTCGACAAAACAAGCATTTAATATTTGTATTCATATCAAAATTTTAACGCCTAATTCTGTAAGGAAAAATAACAAGTTTCAATCACAATAACTTCAATTATTGAATTTTTAATGGAGTCCTACTTGTTTTGTTTCCTAAAACGTCGAAATCAATAACATTTTTGCCTCATTTCGCATCAGTCACGTGCGTACCCTCAATATTATTTCGCGTTCTCTTATTTTTTTTTGCTAACTGTACCTATTTGTAAAATCTCTATCTTCCTTATCGATTGCCACGGTTATTTAAGACGGTCCGATTCGATTCCTTCATTTGATTTGACTGTAATCGAAACGATAGCAATAGGTATGCGGATTCGTTTTCTACTTAAGTGAAAATTTGCTTCAATAACTCTGCTATCTGCCATCGAATTATGAGTGACTTTTATGTTACATACCGGATGTTAGAATCTAGATTATGGCAATGTAAATTGTTTTTTATACTTTTGGCATATACCTACCTAGGCCTTATACATAGCTAAAACTGGTAGCCTCAATATTAGTATAGTTAGATTTTAGACAATTATATTAGTATAGTATAAAAAAATACAAAGATGAAGCGTTTTGAAGTTCAGGAGTGGGGTTTGTGAGTTTGTGACGTCACAACGTTAGCATAAATTTTAGGACGGAGTGACGTCACGCGAATTTACTATGCACTGTACCTCCTTCCGTATTTTGATTTTACTAAGAAATACTAAATGGTGGCCTCTTTGATATTATTATATTCAAATTATTTTTAAATTAGTTTACAAAGCGAAACCTTCGGAAAATTACTGTCACCACGTGACGTTTCAATACAGATGCTATAATTTGGGAAAACTAGTTGATTTGATTAGCTTACAAAATCTTCTTCAATTTCCTTCACGAGTACCTTATTTTATGGTCGTTGTTATATTCATAATAGGTTATTGATAAGTATTTGCCTTCCCTTAATTATTTTGTTTGAGGCCCTTTGCGGTGTAGGCGGCAAATTAACTACTACGTAATAATTACGGTTTTTATTTTGAAACGATCCGTAGGACTTTTCGGTACAAAATAACAAGTAAATTAATTTAATAATTAAAGAACTTTTCCACTCTATTTTTTTCCATAACAGTTCTTATTATTTGCTATTAAACCTCTCAGTTCGTAACAAACCCCAGCTTGTGAGAGATAGATCAATTTAATCAGCTGTCAAATTTAGGTCGGTACCTACTGCTGATCGCGTTAGGGAACGAGTGACAACCAATCACTGCGCATATGAGGTTTCAATATTCAATTTTTTTTTGGATGGTACCTAGGTAACATAAAAACATAGGGACTAGCCCTGCCCACTAGCCTAGTGACATTTCTACGACCGTTTAAGATGATAGAAATCGCATAGATGACATTAAATGTATGGAAATGACATTTGATTGTCAAGTCACGTGACTTACATTTGTCACTTCCATACATTTGAGCGATTTGATGTTCGTTAACGCTTGTAGAAATGTCACTTGGCTAGGCGCTTGCAAAGGTCTTGAAACGTAAACAGATGATTCAAGATCAATTACCTTTCTCTAACTACTATCAATCATTAATTACTTGATAACAATTGTGCATAATTTATGGCCAATCATTCAAAAACAGGCCATACAAATCGTTTACAAAGGTTAAGTTAACAAGACAATAAAATAACCCAAGGAACCCTAAACGTGTATTGACCTTGTGACTTTCTCGAATCGTATCATGCAATAATACAAAACTAATTGAACTAACGAAATGTATTGTAATGCGGCAAAGTAATTTTACTTAATTTTATTTCTACTAATCTATGGCACAGTTCTTACGAAAATAGACCTTATTGTCTTGAGTTAAAAGTTGTATGGAAAAGTGTATTTAATCATTGTAGTAATTATGTAGTAGGTATTGAATTTTAATTAAGTTTTTGCTTATGGATAGTTTAATTTTATTGTACACGACGAAAATGTTTGTAGGTTATCAGAAGTTCTTAGTATCACCATTGTCTTTATTTTTTTAATTATTTGAGAAACTTAATTAAAATATATATATCTCACTTTCACTTATAGGTTTGCTGTCAGAAATCTAAATTATGAATTAAGTTACAATAAAAATTAAGAAAAAAGCCGTGTAGGTAATTCAGGATCGAAAAAAACAATGACAAAAAAAAAAACAATAAAATGAATTTTTTTTTGGTAACTTAAGAAAAACATAAAATTATCTGAATACCTACCTAAAAAGAGTTTGTATACATACAAGTTTAATAAAAAATGCATAGTCTGGATGATGAAGCGCATCAAAATCAGTGTAGTAATTTAGTCACACCAGTATTTTACTAATACCGTTTCAAATTAAAGCACATTTCACGGTCCTTTACTTTAATTTTATCTGTGGTAAACACTATAGACAATAGTAGCTTAACAAAAACACATAATTTATGTGGATCTAAATAAATTAGTTTATTTGTTTGTTATTAGCGCGACGCTGCGACGTGCGCGTGCGCATTGCATCCATTTTCTATGATTACATGGCAATCATTTTCTGTCACGTTTAGTGCATTATTGTCAATGTGGCCATTGTTACTAGCTGTAAGGAAAAACATCTCCATAAAATATTTTTATTTCAAGTTTAATCTTTGTGTAGCGATCAGATTTTGGACAGGGGAATTACATTATGTTTCCTATGTCATATTGTCAGGTCATAAAAAAACTTTTTGTTATTATGACTCAAAGTAACATCGAATTAAGTAAGTGAGGTATAGTCCAAAAAGTACCTATTATTTTATTTATTGTGAGCCCAACTGTCACACAGCAGGGCAAAGGCCTCCTCGCTTCCATTTTCCTCTCTCAAGGGCCAATTGAAGCCACTCCTTGTTAAAGCGTTCAGATCATCCGTCCATCTCAAAAACTACCTACATGTCTTATATTTCTTTTACTATTAATAGTTAGACTATGTTCTATCAATAAGCGATATTTTTTTTATCCACGATTGTTTGTTTCTCCATTCTTGTTCATCCAGTTTATGTTGTTCAGAAATCCCTTACAATGTCGAAACTTGAACTGATGACTCAGTCATCAGATGACTGCAAGGTTAAGATATAGTAATTATTCCAGGGGACTTCCCATTTACGATAAATAAGACCTCAACTTCGATGAATCTGCTTCTTAACAATAAAATCCTTTGTAGAATATAATTTGTTGTTTATTCATTGTTATGTAAGCGTAACTTAAATAAATGTTAGAAACAGTATATACATTTTGTAATAAGCATAGTTCTTTTACATATACAGTGAATCACTAAGTGATTACCCTGGTATTTACGGCTTTCTTATTACAATGCAGTAAAGTTGATTATCATCATCAGATTTGTCTACTAACGCACTTACTGTACTTATTGGTCCTTAGTTAAGTTTTGATGGTTCCACAAATGAATTGAGGGCTGAGTTTTCAATCGTTAACTTCATTCGAGAAATCGTTTTGAAATATTGACAGAAGAAAATACCAATTAGCCTGCCTGACCACAACAAACTTTTGAAGGACCGATAATCAGGCTCATCGGATTCTGATACAATTTGTTACCGACTATTACAATCCGTATGTTCAATTTTTTAACCTACAAAGAAACTGTCACCGATTATCGGTCGTGGAATTTTATTTAATAGCCGTAATTTATGAGATAGTTTTTATCGTTTTGTAGAAATTGCTTTCCAACCGCAGTGAAAATCAAATGTATTTATTTCATACCGCATAAACAAGTATATTACATACAGGATCATTTTTTATGGAGTGCGTTTATTCAACGAGGTAATCAGGTGCATAAAACTGAACAACTTTTCCCAAGGAACATAGGTCGAAATCTTAAAATTGAAAATGAAATGTTCATACAAAGCGACAGGACACGTGACTTATGTTTGTATGAAAAGTTACGACTCCATCAAAATTTTTCCTGTATATTTAAGGTTATTCCGAGTATTTGGTTATACTGTAGTAGAATTTTCTCACAGTATTGTTGCAGTTCAACTTACTTAGTAAAGTTCAACGTATTATGATTCAAGTGAACTAGAAATACAATGCAAAAGGTGGAGTTTTATTTTCTTCGAATATCTAAAGAATAAACACACATTAATTTTATGTAGTGGTAGACTAGCGGTTCAATGAACGGTTTTTCGTGCACAACGTTGCAGTTTCAAACCCATTACAGGCAAGCACTTTCTTAATTATTGTACGATATCATTGCCAATCAGTGAAGGAAAACATCGTGAGGAAACCAGCCCTCCTAGCCAAGTGATAGCGTTAACTATGATAGCGTTAACTATGATAACTGCTTTGCGTTTAATCACGTTTTATCACCTAGAAGTAAAAACTACTAACTTTTTTTTAGATATTGTCCCAAGATATTTTTGTATAGAAACACTAAGTATAGCTCGGGAGGCCGAGTAGTTAGGAGGTGTTTACACCCCGGTACATGCAAGCACGTAAAGCCGTTGATGGTCTTGCGCCTGATCTATTTTCGACCGTGTCTGTCCACCTGCGCTGTCCTATCAGACTATGAGAGTAGAGGAACACACTCGTGCCCCAAAATATGTCCTTTCTTAATGGCTGGTCTCATTCCAGATAGGCCACCAAGCCCGAAATTCGGTCAGAAAGATTATTATTTACATAAAAATAAAAAAATCTCTCTTGTTCCAGATGAAATTGGAGATCAAGACGGTTCATATAACATGGCGTCGATAAATTCCAACGAGAAAAGTCCGGGTGATCCCCCGGATAAGAAGATAGCTGATGCCGACGCTGAAAAACAACCGCTTTCAGGAGTAAGTATTAATAAAGTGTCTAATGAGGTTGGAAAGAGTATAAGGGATATGTGGAAAGAAAGAACATTCAACTTGTACAAATTTGCACAGAACTGTAGTACAGAAAAATGGGTTGATGAGGTTGCAGGGGCATTTGTTAGCTGTAACATAGTATCGAATGATATGTTAACTAAAATATAAATAAACTTAGCAGAACATGAAAGACCAAAGATTACCAAAGTATTACACTTCTGAAAGATCATTTCTCTATCAAATTAAATAAGTTGATATTGATGCTCATTTTCTTGTACTTAAATTAAAACGTGTTATAATTCATTATGACAAGAAAACTCTAAACTATGGAACAGTTTCCTTCATATAAAACTTAAAATAATTGAACGAGTACAGTCACGAGCTTGAATATGTATACGCAAAACGAAATTATAACTTATAAAATTTTGTAAAAACTTTTTGGGTTTATGAAAAATATTAATACAATTACATTGTAATACATTATTTGAGAAATATTTTTTCATAACATGTTTTAAAATTCCAATCTAAGTAGTATTGAAGAGAAAATCAATTAATAGTTACTAAGTTAATATAATTCTTTTGCCTTTTGACTGTATACATAGTAACAGTTACTGTATTATGTGAAGATTTCTTGTGGATTATTAGTTTCGTATTATAATATAACTTTTCTTTGTTTTTCTTTTTGCTAACCTTTCTTGGAAGAATGCCGTTCATGTAGGTACCTATTAAATTTAATTATTGTTTCTACTTATAATCACTTAAATCTTAAGCTTTGTCACACTAAAATAATTTTCCTGCATATGCTTGCTTGCATGAAAATTTTGCATTTTTGCGCCGAACGCAGTGTCATTGTGTGGTGTTGCATATTTAGAAAATAGTAATACAGGTAACCAGGTAACGTCCATCACGAAAATGTCAAGAAATCAGCAATAAAAATTAATTATACCATATCATTGACGACCGCCGTGTCGAGGGCGTGTACACCGGTTTGCAAGTTGACGCTAGCTTTGAGGTCCCGTGTTCGATCCCCGGACAGGACAATGTAGAAAAATCCCATTACTACATTGTCTTGGGCCTCGGGTCTGTTTTTGGTACCTACCTTCGTTGTCTCTGATTCCATAACACAAGTGCTTTAGCTACTTACTTTGGATTCGGAGCAAAGTATGTGATGTTGTCCACATTTATTTATTTATTTTATTTATTTACTCGCATCTTTGTATCATATAATTATAGGTACTCAAATCTACCGTTAAGCGACGGAAAAGTTTTATTTACATTCAACTAAATATACAAATTACATTACATACAAATAATATTACTAGGTATTAAAACAGAATATTAAGATATTTTTCGACTTTAAATGAAAGCTAGAAATTAATCGCATATATATACAAATAGATACAATCTTTTGATGTATGTGCGTAATAATATGATTAATATGTCTACTTCACTTTTAAATGTACATGCATTCCCTTAAAAATTAACGAATTTTACATCAAAGTTATGAAACTAAATTGATGAAGTACCTACCAAATCATATTCACACTAATCTTATATCTTTAAACGAGCAATTCTTGCGCATATAATCTGAATCTTGGAAACGGCTCCAACGATTTTCGAGAAATTTAGTATTCGGGTTTCGGGAATGAATCCTAGCTAGATTCGATCGATTTAACGCCTTAAATCGATCTAGTTAAGATTCATTTTGAGAAAATTTCTGACAAGACGAGCAAAGCTCGGTCATCCAGGTACTTGTATTTAAAGACGGTACTTAGCCTTTTTTCCTAGGATATAATTTTTAAGGGGTATAATTAAGGATTTTATTTCATTTATTTGTATTATACATGTATCTCGAATCAGTCTATCTATAAAAAAACGCATCAAAATCCGTTGCGTAGTTTTAAAGATGTAAGCATACATAGGGACAGACTGACAGCGGGTAGCGACTTTATAATAATGATTTTTAATATTTCGGGACACCTCACACAAGGTCATGTAATCCCAAACTATGCAGAACCTGAACTATGGTGAACAGACAACTGATAAACATACTTATATATTTCTAAATACATACATAATATAGATAAAATACACCCAGACACAGAACAAATGATCATGCTCATCACGCTCATCAGATTTTTCCTGAGTGGGAATCGAACCCATGACCTCCAGCCTAACAATCAAGGTCACTAACCACTAGACCAGTCATTACTTTGTTTTATACTATGTGGTGATGAAGCACAATTAGGCGAATAATAATAATAATACCGGCCTATAAACGTCCTACTGCTGGGCACAGGCCTCTTCCCATAGGTATAGAGAAGGGATGAGCTTTGATCACCACGCTTGCTCATTGCGGGTTGGCGATTTCAGATTCCAATATTTTGGAATCCAGGTTTCCTCACGATGTTTTCCTTCACCGTTTGTCAGTGATGTCTTAGAATGATTAAGAAAGTACATATAACTTTGAAAAAGTCACATTGGTACTTGCCTGGGTTCGAACCTGCAACCGTGTGCATGCGAATCCGGTCATTGAACCGTTAGGCCACCACGACACTGAATTAGGCGAAAAACATGAAAAATATTTACGTTTAAGTGTACTCGGAGGTAATTGAATTATTTATGTTATCGTTCAGAATGCTCGAATAATCCTTTGTTTGAAATAGTCGCATGTTAGATTACTTATCTAATCATAGTGCGATAGTTACGAAAAACTGATTTTTACTCTAGTACGCAGCGATGCATTGTGCAATGTAAGATAAGTTTGTTTTGTTCGCACAAATAATTTATCTTGCATTGAGTATTACATGAAACAAGTGGTATTATTTGGAAATCATATATATATAATCATAATAATGATTCTTGATTACATTCATAATAATTGAGAAAGCGTGCTTTCGCATTTATAATATTACTAAGGTTTCCTGTAGGTTTTTTAGTATAACTTATTTAAATGAATAAGATGATAATGATTATCGGTAAAGGCTTCTACATTAGAACGAAGCTGATATAAGTCTGATTGCCCACAATTTTGCTTTATCATTTGTTGACTAAATACCTATAATAGAAAATTTGGAAGACTTCCAATCGTAAAAGATTATGAATGATTATTCTATGACTAATTTTACATTCTTTCGAACAATATACTCAAGAATTAAGTCAGTATTAGTCATTCTTTATAATCATTAAGAATTTAAATTTAAAACACATTTCAGTATTCACTTGGCATTCTAATACAAAGTGTAGTGCGCCCGCACTAAGGAATTTAATCCTTGTGTCGCGGGGGTTTCACAAACATTCAAATCACATGCACAAATAACACCCAGAGTTGAAACAAGTATCTGTGGATCACACAAATGCTTGTCCCATGCGGGGATCGGACCCGCAGCACGTCGCGCACAGTGGTAATTAGCGTGGTGACCTATACCACTCGGCTATCCGTGCAGTCAATTATAGTGCGTCATCAAAAACAACAAAAAATTACCTTGATAATCCAATCGCCTTTCAGGATAATCCTATCCTGATTTAGTTACCTATATATTCAAGTGAAAATAAATAAAAACACGGCCATGGACTGGAAAATCTTAAGCAACAAACATTATCAACAATGTAATCAGTAATTATCATAGTCCTCTTTATCGAAGTGTCCTCAATAAATTGTGAAAGTTATTGATAAATATTTATTATACTCGTACTTATGTTAAATGAAGGTAATACTCGTGTGAAAAGTGATCAGAGAGATTATACTGTATGTACAGACAACTATCATTGACTGGCCTGTTGGTCTAGTGGTTAGTGACCCTGACTGCTAAGCCGGAGGTCGTGGCTTCGATTCCCACCCAGGACAAATTTTAATCTTAGTGTGATGAGCACGATCATTTGTTCTGTGTCTGGGTGTAATTTACCTATAACTAGCTGTGCCCCGCGGTTTCAACCACGTAAGTTTTCCCCGTTCCTTAAATTTCATTTTCGTTCGTTAAATTTCATTTTTACACTAAATTTTCCATATTTATTAATGTATATTCTGCTATTCGGGACAGAGACGAATCCAATAAATCAAGGATCATGAAAATCGGTCCATCGTTCTCGAGTTATAAATGTTGTAACAAACCCGACTTTGTTTTATATATATAGAAGATATATATGTATTTAGAAATATATAAGTATATTTATCAGTTGTCTGGTTGCAATAGTACAGGCTCTGCCTAGTTTGAGATTAGATGGCCGTGTGTGAGCTGTCCCAAGACATTACTAGTATTCTTGTTAACCCCTCGTACTAAGCTAAATGCTTGTGTTACGAGTGGGTTCACGACGGTAGTGCAATGGGTGGGTTTCGAACCCGCGACCACATGATCGCAAGGCCGATGCTCTAGCCATTAGGCTACCGCCGCTTGACTTACACAAGCAACCTATACTCAAGAAAATTCCAGATGGTTTAAATTCCAATTGTGGCTTAAACTAGACTACCGCGATTGATCAAAACTGTTCCAAACTGACGCAATTGGAGGTTGCCAAAATTACCGCGTGAGCAAATGTATCGATATCAGCTTTCCTGCTTTTTAAAACAGCCATATTTCAGTTTCAAAGCATCTT
Source organism: Plusia festucae (assembly GCA_950381575.1). NCBI lineage: Eukaryota > Metazoa > Arthropoda > Insecta > Lepidoptera > Noctuidae > Plusia > Plusia festucae. The sequence continues at coordinate 3,418,125 of OX494456.1, read as the reverse complement.
AAACAGAAAACTTAATGCCTACAAGACACCATGGAAGAAGTCTGAGTGTACTATACTTAGCAAGATTATTGGTAATTAAACATTTTATATATTAAAACGTGAGTGAATTTGTCACATGAAATTATGAATATTTTCCGATTCTGTTCTTGATTTACTTTTCTGAATACATCTTAGCCAGTTCGCACACGAGGCGACGCATGTTACCAATACCCTCAAACTCCTCAAAGCATAGAACCATCATCATCATCATCCATAGCCCTCGTCATCCCACTGCTGAGCATGCCCGTCTTTTTACATGCCATTATCTCCGGTGTTCTGCTAGTCTTTCCTAAATTCGGTCCTCCAATATGCTCTAAGCCAATACCCGACGAATTCAGTCTCGAAAACGCATGCCTATACAGGATTAATTTAAAAGGAGTGCATATATTCAACGAGGTAATCAGTTTTATCCTGTATATGAACCTCTATGGTTTTAATTGGGGTTGTTGCTTGGATACTTATAAAAATCTTCGGGTATTTGGAGACTTGCGTCGCCTCGTACACGAACGGCCTTTTTTTCTGAACACTGGTTTTAGTTGAAAAAACGATTGAAGTCTAATTAAAAGAATAGATAGATATTCAATGTTAGGTGATACTACGCCAGTTTTACGTAAATAGGTAAAGCGTCTCGCATTTGAATACAGGAAAATAAATGGTATGATATAAAACCTATGCGGTCACTTTTAACACAGCTTTTAATATTACTTTTACGGTTGCAACACTGCTAAATGTCATAACAATATAGCGTCTGTCACTTTTTCCAATTTTGTATACATTTTATTTTGATTCTTTACTTGTGTTCTTGGTTTTTATTTAAGTTGATAAGTGCTTTTAATTTTCACCACGCTGAAGTTTTTAGTACGCTATTCTTTTAGCACTTCGCTACTTTAGAAGGGCCCAGCGACGGGCCTCTAGGGGGCTATTCGGTCTCCCTAAGGGGCCCACAGCACCCACAGACGTTACTAAAGTATTTATCTTCATAATATTTATTTCTTAAATTAATTCACAATTATCTCTTATTGATAACTCTACCTGTAAGGAACTTTTTTCGGTTCCTGAACTTAATATTTGTCGTAACTGGTAATAGGAAAAATCTCATTGTATAAAACACTTAGTTCTTCAATATCAAAACAAATCATATTTGCGGCGGATTTCTTGACATTTTCTTCGGTCTACGATTACTCTAGCAACAAGTCAGTCTTTATTTGAATCATTATCATTAGCTTTGTCTTAATCAATTGCTGTTTAACCATTTCCCTTAAACTTATTGTTTAGTCCATAAGCGTCTCCTCCAAAACCAACGTAGTCTTTTTTTGAGTTTCTCAAAGTCTACAGAAGGGCTATCTTCATCCTCGCTCCCAACATCGAATGTATTTGTTTTACTTTTGTCAAAATTTCCCTAACTACGGCGCACTGCTTTCAGAAGAAAGAGGAGCGATGGTGGACTACTTTGATGCAAGTGGCCGTGCCGTTCTTCATAGCTGGATGTGGCACTATCGGCGCTGGTCTAGTTTTGGGGACCGTCAGGGTAAGTTAATCATGAATTATTCCTGTACCTAGTTTAGGGAGATCTTAAGCGAATTACTGTGATTAATAATTATACTAACGAAGACGTATTACTAATTAGGAAGAATTTGTTGTTATTCATATAAGAGAAGCAGGCACAGAAGGATCTTATCAGGGTGTTATATTATACGTATAAAAAAAATGATTTTTAAAATTACCATGTAGATTGAGATCATTTAAAAAAATATCAATAATTGCGTCAATTATTTTATTACGTCAACTATTCTAATTTTTCTTCGCCTTCTCATTACTAGTGACCTAGTTAGTACGCAAACAATCATTATTAAGTAGGCTATTAACACTTCTATTAATCTATAGGAATGTATAACAAAGATAATATAATAAAGCTATAGAAAGAGTTTGTTTGTTTGTGAGATTGCACAATCTCACAAACAAACAAACTCTTTGGCTTTTTTATTATCAGTATAATTAATCATATTCCTTGTCTATAAATATTTCACTGTTGGGCACAGGCCTCTACCGTTGACGATTTCAGATTATATTTTCCTTTACCGTTTATCAATGATGTGACGGGCCTGTTGGTCTAGTGGTTAGTGACCCTGACTGTTAAGCCGGAGGTCGTGGGTTCGATTCCCACCCAGGACAAATCTTTGTGTGATGAGCACGATCATTTGTTCTGTGTCTGGGTGTTATTTATCTATAACTAGCTGTGCCCCGCGGTTTCACCCCCGTAAATTCAATTTTTACAGTAAATTTTCCATAGTTATTAATGTTTATTCTGCTATTCGGGACAGAGACGAATCTAATAAATCAAGGATCATGAAAATCGGTTCAACCCGTTCTCGAGTTATAAGTGTTGTAACAAACCCGACTTTGTTTTATATATACAGATATGTATGTATGTATTTAGAAATATATAAGTATGTTTACCAGTTGTCTGGCTACCATAGCACAGGCTCTGCCTAGTTTGGGGTCAGATGGCCGTGTGTGCTGTGTCCCAAGATATATAATGGTATCTTACCCCAACTACTGAAACGCTAATTAACTTTAACACGTTCTTAAATGTCTATCTCTCGCTACTTAACACCTTAAAGTGACAGAGACAGCATGAGACTTAACAGAGGCTTCAAACTGAGTGACAGTTTCAGTATTCGGCTATTAGAATAATAACATTAAAAAGTACTACACTTTGAAAAAGTCACATTGGTACTTGCCTGGTTTGAACATGCAACTTTGTGCATTATGAATCCGGTCATTGAACCTCTAGGCCGCCACGACCAGTATAATAAGTTTTGCAACAACAGTTCTATTTACTAGGCAAGTTAAAGGCTGAATATATATTTTTTTACAACGGCGGCAGGTGAACCCGCGGTGCACACTAGTCTAGAATATTTAGGGACCACGTTTTCGATCACGTTTATTACTGTTATCTATAAATCCGACATTAAGACGTATGTAGTTCAGTTATTTTCCACACAATATATTATCGACGGAATTTTATAGACATTGATGGCTAGATAAAACTGTGTCCAGATTCAGATCTCGAAAAGCCAGGAAATAATTAGGTACGTTGAAACAAAATACGATATTTCGCTTTCACATTTTTTTATTATTTTGATTGAAAAATCAAACCACTGATACGATTTTGTCGACTTTTATATGGGACCACCTAGAAGGTATATCCTATCGATGATAAAAAAAAGCGATTGTCAATAAACCTAGGAACTAATCCTTACTTCCTTACTTAATGTTATAAATGCAAAAGTAACTCAGTCTGTGAGTGTGTTACGCAATCCAACCTAAAATAAAGAACTGATTTAAGTGAAATTTGGTACAGAGATAGTCTAGAGCCTGAGAAAGGACAGGCTTTTTGCCGCGATAACCTAATCCCACACGAGCGGATTCGCTGGCTAAAGCTAGTCTTAAATAATGTATAAGGGAGATAAAGCTTAAATAATATAGACAAAGCTGATAGCATTATCGAATATTTTAATTTATCACGCATTAGTGTACCTACTTGTAAAAGTACCTAGTGTTTGTATGTTTGTTTCGTGATATCTCCATCAATGATAGATCGATATAATTATTTTTGTATTTATGGATACTCAATACTTCGATGGGGGTCCCATTTAAATTTCATCCATATCGCTCTAGAAAAAATATCTAAATTAAAATTACTGAATAACCACGAACGTCATTTCAGAATACGTCATCGCGTATTTTGTTTTCTTCTGCATTTTTAATCTTGTTTACACTTAGCACTTGATTAGAATTGGTTACAGTAATAATATTATCTACTATATTTGTTTTTTTTCTACATCTATGTGTAATCAATTATTTTCTTTGTTCCAGGATTGGGATGTATTTATCAATGTCTCGGCCATCTTTGTTCTCGTGCCATCGCTTTCTGGTCTTAAAGGTAATTGTTTTTTAAGTATTTCTCATTCTATTACCTAGGCAGGTTTGCCCACTGCCCCTTGTAAGTCGGTGCCAGCACAGGCAAGGACGGGACCGGGGTGTTGTTAGTCGGTGCCAGCACAGGCAAGGACGGGACCAGGGTGTTTTTAGTCGGATGGGACCGGGGTGTTTTTAGTCGGATGGGACTGGGGTGTTGTTAGTCGGTGCCCGCAAAGGCAAGGACGGGACCGGGGTGTTTAGTCGGTGGAAGTCCGACATATCCCCACGCTGTGCCTTCAGTGTTTGATTGTGTGTTGTGAAGTCATTAATGTTTCACCACGAAAAGGGCTGAAAAAAGGGCTGGCCCAATGCTCAATAGCGGGTTGCCCAGTGTTGATCTATTTAATTAGGGGTAGTACCAGTAGGTAAATATTTACAGTATTCACAGTTGGAATACCAAATTCAAATTGAAAAGTTAGACGACAAAGCTATATTTTCTTCGCTTTTTTTATTAATTTTCTCGTTTTATTAAGCGACGCCCACACTAAGGAATTTAATCCTTGTGTCGCGGGGGTTTCACAAACATTCCAATCACATGCACAATGAACACCTAGACTTGGAACAAGTATCTGTGAATCACACAAATGCTTGTCCCATGCGGGGATCGAACCCGCAACACGTCGCGCACGGTGGTTTAATTAGCGTGGTGACCTATAACACTCGGCTATCTAGCTAGATACTGAAAAAAATATAATATATTTTAGGTGTACGTAACGATTTAGGGCTTATAAAATGTGCTCATAAAGCCTCAACAGGACCTAAATCCAGGTTTCCCAAAGAGCCATTGCAAAAAAAAAAATTACCCACCAATCCCTACGTTAAGGGCTAAAAAACGCTGCTGCCCATTGTTTTTCTTTTTATATCTCTTAGTCGCCTTCTACGACACCCACGGATAGATAGGAGGGGGGGGGGTATTCTAAGCCGCAACTTCATGGCGAATTCCGCTCTTATTCGTTAATCATCGTAAGTGAAAACAATGCCATTTTGTCGCACGACGAGAAGGCATTGTCGGACCGATCGCATGACCACTCATATTCTACGATCTATTAGGACTTAGGTCGATCGCACAATCACAATTTTATTATTTATTACTAGCTGTTCCGCGCGACTCCGCCCGCGGTACCTAATTTTTTAGGTGCGTTAGCATTCTTATGGTGAAATGATTTTTGAAATCGGTACGATCGTTTTTGAGTTTATTCATTACAAACATACGCACACACACAAACATCGTATCCCGTCTGAAAAGATTGCTAGAACCATACCATACGTTATTATCGAAATAATTTAAGAGCTGTCAACTTTGTCTATGGACGATACTTAATACTTATCATCTACTTTGATTTGACACTTCACTTGTCACTCGAATCTTAATCTGCACTTGAAGGTTTATCTCAAATGAGGCAGAATATTACATAAAAACAATTGAATTCTCTTTCAATGTTTGACATACCTTGCATCTACTTGTTAATTTATATTTTACGATTTTTTTATTTTACTGGAATATGCGAAGTGTCGTGATAGCCCCGGTATCTGAAAAACTATGTGGAGTGAGGACACATCATATTTTTTTTAAAGATTACTAGCAAATTAGCAATGTGTCTTGTGAGCTTAATGGCCTGAACCGTCAATCAGTAGAAGCCTCTGTTAAGTCTCATGCTGTCTCTGTCACTTTAAGGTGTGAAGTAGCGACAGATAGACATTTAAGAAGGTGTTAAAGTTAATTTGCTTTTTAGTATTCAGGGGTAAGTCAAGTCTTGAAAAACTTGATCGTATCATTTTTAAACCAATAATCGTTTTGCATTTGTTTCCTAAAGAATGACGCGGTTATACGATAAAAATCTGTCATTTGCTTGCTACAGAGAAAATTGACGGGTAATAATTACAAGTGGTTGAGTTCTTGGACTGAAGTAATTTATTTAAACATACAATGAATGAGTCTTACTGTAAGTTTACGGTGATATAATAGTTTTACGGTCAAAATTATTTAAATAAATAAATGTAGACAACATCACATACATTACTCCGAATCCAAAGTAAGTCGCTAAAGCACTTGTGCTATGGAATCAGAGACAAAGAAAGTACCACAAACACACAGACCCAAGACAATGTAGAAAAGTGTTTTTTTTACATTGACTGAGTCCAGGGATCGAACCCGGGACCTCGGAGCTGGCGACACAAAACATAGAGCCAAGAACCCTCCGTACCTCTGAAAGCACGTTAAGCCGTTGCTTCCGACTGTCTTGCAGTGATCTTTGACAGTCGTTAAGTCAACAAGTCGTTACAATTCTGAGAACCAGTAGGTATTACTATGGGATACTGTATTTACCCAGTAAAATGGGTTATGGAGGTCAGATAGGTAAATAAAATACGGTATTCAGCTCAATCCGGTAAGACTGGAAGCCGATCAACATTGCTTGGGAAAAGGCTAGGCAGTGATTTAGGTAACTATGTATATTTATTTCTCGCATTTTGAAGCCTTAAAGTTTTGAAGGATTTTAGAAATTTAGAGATTCTTCTCATTTGTGATTGTGAGAAGATGAGTTATCAAATTGAATTAAAAGTAGGAAATTTTCATAAATTTATTTGATATATTCAGTTTGATCCACCTGTTTAAAAGTAAGAGGTAGGCATTAAATAATAGATTATGAAAATTAATTATAATGATGATATTTATAATGTTATCATCACAAGAACATTATCTTTAAGCATGGCTTGGCTAGTTTACATGGAACGAACTTAGTACATGGAACTATATATGTATAAGGTAGATTACATAATATAAAGCCATGAACTTGAAATGAACACTTTTATCATAGCTTTCATTTTCCTCTCCATTTTGGTTGGAACGAACTTTGCATTCGCTTACTCTTTGACTTAAAAGAATATAATTATTGAAATAAAAGTACTTTAAACGGATTCTATCGCGGTTTATTTTGATTTTAGTTCCCGACGTTTCAATACCCTTTGCAGGTGTCATGGTCAAGGGAGTCTGCTAAAATCAAAATAAACCGCGATAGAATACGTTTAAAGTAGTTTTATTTCAATGTCTAATATTCGCGTAAACCTCAGAAAAGAATTTAGTTAGTTGGTGATCGCTGTTTATCAATCCGATGCTGATGGTGACGTCTGCCAGACTTAACACCAAACTATGTACCTATATTGAAGACTGCTTTCTTTCTCATCGAAAAAAAATATTAGGTCCGTGAAAATCATCCCTTGAAATCGTTGTGCGCGCGGCCTTAATATTAATCGTCGCGCACGTGTTCATGAACTTTCGATCAATTAGTAACTAGCATTGTCAATTAATCTGTTCATAATTAGATAAATATATCTTATTATAAACGGATTAATTAACAATTCTCGCTACTAAATAAATTTTATGGTTCGATTGAGTTGACGTCAACTATTGATATTATAAGTTTTTTCATAAACAACTTAAAGAGCATTTCCCCATATTTTATTCTTAAAAATAGATATCTACACTTAACTAATATTAAAACGAGGAAAGATTTGTATTTTTGTGTGTACGTGTATGTTTTGAATAAACTCAAAAACTACTGTGCTTTAGACCATATTTCATAATGTTTATTTACATAACTTTATAATGCCTTTCCAATTCGCATAGAATTAACAGCTGGATAATATCATTACATAGTATCGTATACAGGATTATTTTTTATAGAGTACCTACCTACGTATATTCTGAGAGATCTCAAGATCTTGGTACATATTTCGATGGGCCTTATATCGCACATAATTATAATCTACCTCTTCCGAGATACAACTGTAATTATGACTATAATTCCTAATGTTACAAACTAACAATTTTAATGTAAACATTATGTAATGGGCTTGCCACACACAGCGCGATCGTTGAAGGCCAAGGCTGTGAGTTTGTGGGTGGTATAATGTGACCGGCAAGTCTGAGACTGAACGAATGCTTGTAATTTAAGAAAATTAGTTAATGATCAATGAATTCAGGAGGTAAACAGGATAATTTTTTATGGAGTGCATATATTCTACAAGATAATCAGGTGCATAATACTGATCTACTTTCTCCAAGAAACATGGGTCGAAATCTTAAATTTGAAAATGAAATTTTCATACAAAGTGACAGGTCACGTGACTTATGTTTGTATGAAAAGTTGATCTTCAATTTTAAGATTTCGAACTATGATCCATGGGAAAAGATGTTCAGTTTTATGCACCTGATTATCTTGTAGAATATACGCACTCCATAAAAAATAATCCTGTCAGAAGGAGTGCAGAATGCTTATATTTTTTTAATTACGCATAAGAAATACTTACTTATTTACTACTCTTACATACTCTATTGTCAAATTGAGAAATTATCAGAAAAATATTAATCTATCTGGTTTGTCTCTAATATGGCATAATGATACGTGAAGAAAAATGGATCCCTTTTAATTATAATTATAACTTTTACGGAAGATTTTCGACCAATATTGAGCCTCAATTTGTTTAAATGCTGTCTTTGTATAAGAGAAGACGAATGCCATATTAATAGGTATCCAGTTACGGATCAACTTAACAATTATTACAAGTCTTAACTTAGAGTCTTACGTTCATAATTACATGTAATAAAAACGTAACTTGTTAAGAGTTGTATGACAGACTTCAAAGGCAACGCATTATTTATTAAACACATTCTGGTTTATGTTACTTCTAAACATAGGTGCTAAGTTGTCCGTCTTAAACGACTTGCTTCGTGTAAACAATTGATATACGAGCTTAGGACGGTCAGAAGCAAAATCTAATAATCAGATATTTAAATTATATTTTATTTAAATTCATTGCCTCTTTTTTCATCATATAAGTACCTACAATAATAGCGTAAACAAAATCTATTACTTATATATAATCCCAGTGTCACGATATGTGTCCGGGATAAACTCCGAAACTACTGAACCGATTTTAATCAAATTTGCACACCATGTGCAGTTTGATCCAACTTGAAAGATAGAATAGCTTACATCTCTATTATATAAAAAAAAATTACCGCGGGCGGGGCTGCGGGAAACAGCTATAGCTTAAATTTTCTTAAATATTGAATCTTGAATCTTGAAAGATAAACTAATTTCACCTTCTTCTGCCTAGTTGATTTCTTAGTTATGTCGGGGTCGGCTTCTCGTCTACCGAATTTGGCATTACCGATTTTTGCATGCGGCGACTGCTTATCTGACTTCCATTTAGTTATACATCACCTCATATTAAAAAAAGCACCTCATAGGTACACATGCCATATAATTATCACCTAAAATATTGATTCACAAATTATTCTCAGAACAAAAATAGGTAATAATGTCTGACTCATTCAATGTCTTATTATTGAAAAATGTCATTTTTATTTATTTACTTATTTGCACTATATTTTGCGGAATGATGATGTAGATAAGTAAACTGAAATTATCTCTTTTTATTGAAAGCGTAATATTCAATGTCAATGGTAGTTAAACACATGTTAAAAAGTTAATATTATTATAATAAAAAAATAACATGACTTTATTATTTTTTTATTAAACAAGCGGCACTTAATTTGCTATCTCTACCAATGCACTGAATGTTTGTTTCTTAACCTGACTCAATAGTCTTAGGTCATAGGCCGCATAAAATCTGTCTAGACTTAATGTTTCATTAACAATATTATATTGTAGAACTTTTGTAATATCATCGCTAGAAATCATAGACAAAGACAGATGAATGTTGTATTTTTATATAAATACATGGCTTTACTGTTTATGAAGTTAGGTTCTTTAATTACCTCTGGCTTCTTGGGTGAATTTGTATTGAGTATTATAATTAATTTATGTGTGGCACAATAGCTTGGTAACAGGCTAGACAGCAGAAGTAATTTAAAAGTTAAAAAGGAGAGAGATTTTATCTTAACTTACACATTTTTATCTTAAACTCTGAGCAACGTATGCATCTAAAGTAGTAGCTAAAGCACTTGCGCTATGGAATCGGAGACAACGAAGGCACAACAACCAGGCCGAGACAATGAAGAAAAGTTTTTTTTTACGTTGTCCCGTCCGAGGATCGAACCCGCGACCTCAGAGTTAGCGAAACCTTGAAAACCGGTGTGTACGCGACTCGACCACGGAGGTCGTCATTAAATCGACAGTTTATCACAAATTTGCACCTGCAGGCTTTAAAATTATTGTAATCGATACACCTAATTCTTATCATACATGGCTAAAATATTATATTTAGGTAATAAATAAATATCTTAAAAGTACATATGTACTTACAATTCTGATATTTTACCACAAAAATCTAAATTTGTAATTGTATCTAAACAAACGAATAAAGACAAATTTAAAAGAAGTTAATTTACATGAATTTATAAAAAATATTATCATTTGTCAGGTTCATCGAACTTTTCACGGGCAATCAGCTGTTTCCTTCATTGTTTGTCATTGCCGTGTGTTAACCTTATTTTTGTAATACATCGTCAAAACAACAGTTGGATCTTATTGTTATATCTTTTGGAGCGTGTCAAGTAAAATACCGTAAATAGTTTTGCTGAAGAAATCATGTGTTCTTTTTATTTTGTATGTATAATATTTGACGACATTTTATTACGTCTTACGTGACTGAGAGATCCTGTAAACGAGTACCTATTGAAACTTTTTAAAATCCAATGCACACCTTTTTTTTTTTTTTTTGCGGGGTGAAAAGCTTATGACTTCCCCACGCCGAGGGCACGGCATGGGGATATGTCGGACTTTAACCGACTAAAAACGCCCCGGTCCCATCATTGCCTTAGCCAGTGCCGCGGGATCACTTGCGTATTCGCAACGCAGCTCTGGCAAAATTGTTTAAAGATTTTTGTTTCTAAAAAATGTCGTAAATAGAAACAAAATTGCGAAAAAAGATTATAAATTTATACACGGTTTAAAAGTTATAGGCTTTTAAAGTTGTTGATGACGCATGTTCTATCTCGTTTTCGTAAAACGACGACTTGTACGGGGCAGCCCCGGGCCAGATTAGTCTAGTATATAATAATAATATTTAAATAATAATAGTATTGTAATATGACGTCACATTTTTTATATCTCTCTCTGTCTAATCACCAATATTGAAATGCTTGTAACAATTCAATGTTTAGTATATTTGAAATAAAAAATTACATATAGCCAAATTTATACGGAAAAAATAAGTTTACTGACATCTATCTATTACTATATATACTTATATCTATTTTTAAATGAAGTATGTTCTTCATTGAAGCTCTGTATACCAATTACCAATTTTATAAGAGTAATTTAACCTATGGAGTTTCTTGCCGGTACTTCTCCATAGGAAAGACATTCTGGAAGCGCGCAACTAGCGTCATTTTACGTTTCGAAAGTGCCTGAAAGGGCCTACTTGAAATAAAAATATTTTGAGTTTGATTTTGATCTTGTGCTGGGTTCGAACCTGCAACCTTGTGTTCACAAATCCGTGCATTGAACCGATGGGCCACCACTACTTCTATCTATATATATAAAAATGAAACCCGTTTTCCGTTGTCATGGCATCACGCGTGAACGGCTGGACCAATTTCGTTCATTTTTTTTTTGTCGTGTTGTTTATTATCAGGAGAAGGTTCTTACGGAGAAAAAAAACAAAAAAGTTGCGAGAAAATTAAAAAAAAATTAAAGAAAAGTTAATGACCATATTAACTTTTCTAATTTAACCTTTATAGCCTTTGACATATCTGTTAGTTATTTGACATGACAACGTCTGTCAGGTCAGCTAGTATATTATATTATTATATACCTGTTATGTTAATTGTGTGTCTATATTTGTCACCAGGTAACCTAGACATGTGCCTGGCATCCCGGCTGTCCACCCAGGCGAACCTCGGGAACATGAACTCTACAAGAGAAGTCATATCCATGGTAGTAGGAAACATATCACTCGTACAGGTTAGTACAATAAAACCCACAAGAAAACTGTGAAATATTATATTACTATCGCGTTGCTTCTTCTTCTGCCTAGCCTTTTCCCAAGCTATGTTGGGGTCGGCTTCCAGTCTTACCGGATTTAACTGAATACCGTATTTTACATAAAGCGACTGCCTATCTGAAATCCACAACCTATTGCTAGGTAATACAGTATTCCATAGCAAGACTGGTTGTCAGAATTGTAATGACTTAACGACTATCAAAGATCACTGTATGACAGTCGGGACCAACGGCTCAACGTGCTTTCCGAGGCACGGAGGGGTCTCGATATGTTTACAAATGGTCACCCATCCACGGACCAACCGCGGCGAGCGCGGCTTAACCTTTGTTATCGGTCAAACTGGACGGTTGACACTTAGCCACGACACGATCCCCTGCGAGTAAGCTTTATCTACTATTAAAAAATATATTATGCTACCGGGCACGGAGATAACTAAAGCGGATGAAACCACAGCTAGCCTCAAGATAGGATGAAGGCTACTTTATTTTTTTTGCAGTAACCGACATCGATGGTGGACGTACACGGGGTCAAAAGAAATAAAAAAAATATAGACGTTTATGTATACGTAATCGCTGTAATGGTAGCGTATACGGTCGTTAAACACCATAACAACATCTCAATTTGCGGGTAAATTTACAATGTTAAGAGTATACTTCAACACTCATAATAACCGACAGTATTCTCAACTAGCATTTGCCTGTGACTCGGCTCGCAAATAATTCTATCTATTATATACAATTCCAGTGTCACGATGTTTGTCCGGGATGAACTCCGAAACTACTGAACCGATTTTAACCTTTTGGCCGCCCATCTATATAATACGCGATGTGTCCTCCAGCGCCACGCTACAAATGTATAACGTATCTATAGTTAAACGTAGGGATGGGATTAATGTCCTATCGATAAATAATATTATAAGTTGAAATTAACGTTTATTCACCAATTTACGAAGCTAAATAAAAACTGATACCGTATTTTCATATTTTGTTTCATTTCATAAAAAAATAAATATGAAAACCTGGATATATTTACCATAATAAAAGAAAAGAATTGTAAATTTATTAGACGTGAGTTCTAGAAGGCACATCCCTATTTGTGTCCAAATGTAATCCTTTACTTCATAATAAGTCGTTGGCGCTCGAGGCACGTCAAAATCCTTTCTGATATAAGGATGTCTAGATGTCGATCCTTTTTTCTATTCACTGTGGTAGTTACACGTGTATAACCTCAACCGATTCATGCATAATTTATTTCGTTTACTTACAACGAATAAAATCAATAGAAGCTAGATACGTGGTTCTCCACGTGTTTTTTTTTTAAATTAAAATGGAGGGTAAGTGACTGTTTTACGCAGATGTTACAGATCTTTTTTTAATGGTAGGTATAAGTGTCGCAAAATACTAGCAATGATTTTTCTTGTTTTTAGAAACTAATAGAAAATGGAAGTACATTCCTGAAACGGAAGTTGACAACTTAACGGAATGTCAAGACGACGAACTATTTCAAAATTCTGATTATTCACAAACTTTTTCTTATGATGAATCTACTCAAAAAGAAACAAAATAAAACTCGCAATAATTCGTTATATTCACCGTCACTCATTTTTTATAACAACACCGTGCGCCAACGCCAGATGTAAACATTGCACTACACTAAAATGCACAAAGTCACTATGACCTTGAAACCCGTCCGCTTATGACGTCACAGATTTACTTCTATACAAGTTCGTGGCGTTGTGCGCACTGACAACTAGCCTCTTTGTAAGGATGGGTCTTTCAAACGGTGTTTCACTATCGACAATGATTAGAAAACCTATTTTTTCTTGAATAAGGTGAATAAAACGTAGTTTATACTTTACAATATTTATAAAATATTATTTATTCACGTCATTTACTTGCAATAATAGTATATTATGATCGTTTCGACGAGATGAAATATAGCGAGGTTTTCATCGTGTCCCATCACTGGCTTACTTTATATCAAGTACTTGGCGTTGGGGGCATTAAAATATTTTCTGGCGTTTTACTTTCTATTGAATATAAAACAAACAAGAACTTATTAAGTGTGAAAAAGTTAAAAATATGGCTTATAACAGGGCAATTTTCCATAAAAACAAAATAGAAGGTCTTGTAAAAGTCGTAAATTTATTTTATACTATTATTACTTCTAATCAAGTAGTGGCGCTGAGGGCACGAAAATCTCGAACTTGTATAGAAGTGATTGGCGTTCAAAAGGTTAATCAAATTTGCACACCGTGTGCACCTTGATCCAATTTCAAAGATAGGATAGCTTACATCACAAATATTTAAAAAAAATTGAGGCCGTGGGCGGAGCAGCGGGAAACAGCTAGTTTTCTATATAAAATTTTATGATACTGAGCAAAATAACGTTGTAACGTTTTAAATCGATTGTGTCATAGAGATTGGAATATATTTTCGGATACTAAAAAGAAGGCACTATATCTTGAAGTATTTCCATTCCTCTCTATCCCGACTTTATGGTCCTACGTGCGAGAATAGTGAGGCACTTCAAACTGCGTCATATCAACACAGTAGGTACGTCTGAACGTACCATCAGTAGACACAGTCAAGCTTTAGTGCAAGTGTATCCTTAATTTTAAGTTTAATGGCGGTTTAAGTAGTGAATGAGTGTCACAATGCAATAAATATGTAGACGATGACCAAAGTAGATACATAGTGCTCGATGCACACATCATTATTTTTTGCTTCACTATTAGCTATGCGCTAGTATGAAAATTATCTATCTAGATGTTATTAATCTATGCTGTGGCCCGCGCTTTTTCGCGCGAAAGTAGGTAGGTCCCGTACCCGTTAATCTGTTGCCGTTTATTTTGTTTTACACAAACCTTATCTTGATCGGTGCAGTCGTTTGGGAGTTGGGAGTTATGTACGCACATACATTTCAGCGATTCATTGTTATTTATACATAAATATAAATTAATTTCAATCAAAATTTAATCTTTGTTTATCAAAATATTTATTTATTGAAACATTTTGTATCTTTTGTTTGGGAGGTAATAAAGTTTTTTTTATCTTACGTGCATTGTCATTACTTTATTAACGTCAATTCATATCGATCGATATAAATCGCTGTTTTTGTGTAATTGCTTACCAACAATTAACGTAGGAAATAATTAGATAAGATAATAGACAATAATAATATCTGCAGTAACTGACGCAGCAATGACATTTTTATCTGATTCACAAGATCAGATTCATAACGCTACTGATAATATATTTTATATGAAAGCTTATGTTCGTGTATTTGTTACATCTTGAGGTGAAAACGACTCGAATGATTTTGATGATGTTCGACACTCAGAAAGTTTGGTGTCTAAAACTAATGCAAATCTGAGATGGATTTATTTCGAAATAAAATAAAACGAAATAATTTCTTCTGTAATTTGTCAATTTTACATTGCGCATTATGTTTTTGAGGTAGCTGGAGAAAAAAATTCAGTAAAAAATCATAGGATCATAGCATCTATATTGAACCCTGTATGCTCCAGTGTAATGACTTAACGACAGTCAGTGATCGCTGTTAAGCAGTCGGGACCAACGTTCCAACGTTCATTCAAAGAGTTTTATTTAAGGTTCAACTGAAAATCAGCGCTGCTTATTTCTAGCAGCAGCATCATTCTGAGTTGGACATCTTTTTTGTTTTTTTTTTTTCTTACCGAGACGCGAAGGGGTCTTGGTAGGGCTGTACCCGTCCATGGAACACCCGCGGTGAGCGCGGTTTTACTATCTGTCAAACTGGCTCACACTTAGCCACGAGCGAGTATTTTATATAAAAAAGAAGTACTAGCAATGTGGGTCGCATATTACAAAAAAAATTGTTAACCCCTCGTGCTAAGCTAAGTGCTTGTGTTACGAGTAGGTTCACGTCGGTAGTTGGGTGGGATTCGAACCCGCAACCACATGATCGCAAGTCCGATCCGACGCCCTAGCCATTAGACTACCTTCAAAAGCTTCTTGAGGTATTCCAAATGATAATTCTTATGATTATTTACAGGTTCAAGCCATAGTGGCAGCGACGGTGGTGTCAATATTTGCGATAGTGGTGAACACTATCACGGACCGCACCATCAACGGTTCCTACGTCCTGCTGCTGGTCGCTTCTGCCGTCTTCACCGCTACCACCACCTGCTTCGTTTTGGGTATGTCACCATTAAAAAACTTGTAACTATAACTGTTAAGTTCAAAGCAAAGGTCTGCACGGATAGCTGACTGGTGAGTCACCACGCTAATTACCATTGTGCGCGAATTGCGGGTTCGATCCCAACATGGGATAAGCATTTGTGTGATCCACAGATGCTTGTTCCAAGTCTGGGTCTTTTTGTGCATGAGATTTGAATGATTGTGAAAGTCCTGCGACACAAGGATTAAATTCTTCAGTGCGGACGTCATTCTTTTTTTTTAACAAATGGTTGTTTTTTTTATAAATAGAAGCAATATCTATCAAGTATGAGCTTTGTATCCATAGAACTGTTAATGGTTTGACTTTAGCACATTATTATTATAATGGCGACAATTTGTGAGTGTGTATGTTTGTCACCTCATCATGCTAAATGACTTGACCAATTTTGATAACATTTGGAATTGAGTTGACACCCTGAATTAACACATAGGCTAGGCTATAAGAAAAACTATATTGAGTATATTTTCATAAGTAAAATACAGAAATAATGTTAAACTTTTATTTTTATTTAAAAATGTAGTCCACGCAACTGTAGCAGGGTTAAAAGACTTATGTACATAATACTTAGTTACAGTCGTGATCAGAAGTTTGGAGAACAGATTAAATTGTGAAACCTTTCAGATTAGGCGTGAAATCACTTTCTTAAACAAGATTATTCGCATAAGATTAAAAGTTTATAGCGTATAACAAAAATGTACGTGCCATCACATATGTACATAATGTTCAGAGTAACAGACTTGCTTATAATTAATTCAGAGCACGTAAATGAATTACAAAGAGAAAAATAAAATATTAATAGTAGCCGATCTTTGAACTTAACGATACACGGTTTACGTGGTTACAATAAGAATAGGAATGATATGACGCCATCTTTTTTATGAAAAAGTAAAATATCTGAAATAATAAGAAGCTTCGACGACGTCCGTGGTCGAGTGGCGTACACACCGGTTTTCAAGGTGTCGCAAGCTCTGAGGTCCCCGGACGGGTCAATGTAGAAAAACAATTTTCTACATTGTCCCGGGTCTGGGTGTTTCTGGTACCTTCGTTGTCTCTGATTCCATAAGACAAGTGCTTTAGCTACTTACTTCGGATTCGGAGCAATGTATGTGATGTTGTCCACATTTATTTATTTATTTATTTTACACTAGCTGACCTGACAGACGTTGTCATGTCAAATAACTAACAGATATGTCAAAGGCTATAAAGGTTAAATTAGAAAAGTTAATATAGTCATTAATCATTTCTTTAATTTTTTCAAAATTTTCGCGCAACTTTTTTTTTTTTTTCCATAAGAACCTTCTAATAATAAACAACACGACAAAAAAAGAATGAACGAAATTGGTCCAGCCGTTCACGCGTGATGCCATGACAACGGAAAACGGGTTTCATTTTTATATATATAGATAATCATTTAGAGATTCAACAACCACTTAAAACTGATTGTGGTTTCAGTATTCGGTTATTAAAATTATTTTGTGGGTCTTATATTTCCCTAATTCCTTATATCATTGCATTTCTATGGACGGGCCTGTTGGTCTAGTGGTTAGTGAATCTGACTGCTAAGCCGGAGGTCGTGAGTTCTATTCCCACCCAGCACAAATCTTTGTGTGATGAGCGCGATCGTTGGTTCTGTGTTTGGGTGTTATTTATCTATACTATGTATTTATTTAGATTTAATTAAGTATGTTTATCAGTTGTCTGGTTGCCATAGTACAGGCTCTGCCTAGTTTGGGATCAGATGTGTGTGAGCTGTCTCAAGATATTATTATATTATTTCCTTTATTTTAAAATATTATATAAATAAAAAAAAATGATTATATTATTATTATTATTTGTTTTAGATTTCGTGATGGTGATGGTTATATACGGGTCGTATAAGTTCAAAGTAAACCCGGACAACGTGGCCACGCCGCTGGCGGCCTCTATCGGCGACATAGTGAGCAACACGGTGCTGGCTGTCACGGCCCAGTATATGTACGAGCAAATACGTAAGTTGATATAGTTAAAAAGAACTAATGGTGTAAGATACAGTCAGTTACAGAAGTCGACGAAAACCACCAGATTTTCTAAATACCGGTAGTTAATCAAGTTTCATACATGAACTAATAAGGATATCATAGCGTTAAGCCTCCGTGATTAGGCTATTTTTTGTAAAGAGTTTAGCTTTAGTTTTAGCGTGTTGATCAATGGCAAAGTCAATTTTTCGAACCACTCAGCCACGCAGACAGCATTGTCAGTGGCGTTATACAGGTCCTCGCGTGTACAGTTGGTTGGACACGCTGGGTAGCTTCTCAAGTGAGCCATTAAGAGCCTCAAGACGTTACTAGCAATGTGGGTCACACCAGTATTCTTGTGGTTAATAAGAATAACCTAGTAATGTGCGACCCACATTGCTAGTATTCTTGTTAACCACTAGTGCTAAACTAAATGCTGGTGTTACAACTGGGTTTACGTCGGTAGTGTAAAGGGTGGGATTCGAAACGTACTACTCGCTCGCAGATTTTTTTTCTTTTTTTTTATGATAATATATTTAATCTTGGTTACCTATTTCTATAATCAAAGGTACCGATAGAGGAAAAAGTGAGCGTGGTAAGTCTTTGGCCGAAAAACACTTAGATTTTTCTTGGCATGGATTTCTTAGAAGTACTAATCATAATTATAATATTTTAAATCAAATTAATATGGCGGTTTTCATTACTCATCGAAAATTTTATATTATATTATTATGGTGCTACAAACTTACGTGACCAAATCTGGAACTAGGTAATATTATTCCTAAATATTTCATATTGTATAGCTTAAATATAAAATAATCATAATTCATGAAATAAAACCACTTTTAAACGGATTCTATCTCGGTTAATTCTTATTTTATTTCCCGACGTTTCGACGCCTTTGCAGGTGTCATGGTCACGGGCCGACTGAGGTGGTATTTGTCTTGACATGGGATGTTGCTCGTTCTACCTTCATTATACGTTTAAAAGTAGTTTTATTTCAATGTCTAATATTCGCGTAAACCTCAGGAAGCAATACATAATTTAATTTCCTTGCACAATAAGGCGAGAACATAATTTTAACCCTAAAAACCACGAAAATTCTATTGAGTTGAAACACTAAATTCAAGTACAGCGACGCCGTCACCGGGTTTATAACTTTGAGGCACTATAATAATATGTTTTGATCATTTGACTTATGAGTTTTAGTTAGTACTTTGTCTCTTAAGGGAACACCCCTCATCAGACGATTTTACTAAGGCACCGTATACATTATGAACAGATTTTATATCTATAACATACAGGATATTTTTTTATGGATTGCGTATATTCAACGAGGTAATCAGTTGCATAAAACTGAACAACTTTAACCAAGAAACATAGGTCGAAATCTTAAAATTGAAAATCAACTTTTCATACAAACATAAGTCACGTGACCTGTCACATTGAAAAAAAAAAAAAATTTCGATTTTATGATTTCGAAATATGTTCCTTGGGGAAAGTTGTTCAGTTTTATGCACCTGATTACCTCGTTGAATAAACATACTCTTTTTAAATTAATCCTGTATAATTTTATTTTTAAATAATTCAGTACCTAGTAACATTAGCACTTTTTCAAAATAGCACCGAAATTCACCCCTATGTCGATCATAGAGTAGTCAATTTCCATTCGTTATTAATTACGTAGTAAGCATGACTCATTTCAAAATTAAACGGTTGGTAGGTAAATGACGAATAACTGATGGTGGAATGATACCTAATCATTATAAATACAGCTGAACATATTATTGAATAGATAAACCTATTAAATTGATATTTAAATTGTATAGACAAGTTCGTAATTAACAAAATGTGGAATGTCAAATACCTACCTACGATATACGTTTTTATAGTTCGTAAAATTTCGTACGAAGTAAATACAAAGTTTTGTCAATGAACAATTTATTTTATATGTTATAAGCACTTATATCGAAACAATTAATTGCTGTATTTTGACGATAGTAATTTTACTTTCGTTGACTTCTAGACTCAATTCTTCCGGACGCCTTCCCATACATTCTCCTATCCATTAGTAACCAAACGTCAGTTACTTAGTCGAGTCGTACAGTTCTCGCCAAACTTTATGGCCGATCCGAACCTAGCCGCTTTACGCTGCGCAGAACACCAAATCAGGTATCAGCGGGACGTAGCTGGGCCGAGGCAGGGCACGCCCGCGCGCACTGTCTTCCACCCGCAAGCGTCCTCTCCTCCCGAGCGTTAGTGCGAGTCTATGAGTAGTGTTTATGAGAATATGTAATAGTATGAGTGTACCATGCGCGAGTTCGTACCGACGGCGACGGACGGCTATATTCAGAGCGGCCATAAAGATTGGCGTGTTTTGTATGTTAAAGGAACGGTTTTGGATGACGCCTCGTTGATAGTTTAACTGTTAGTAATAAAAACGATTCGTTTCTGGAATATAGGAACCGGGCCTCAGTAGAACTCAATGTTTTAGGTTTCCAGACGACTGATAAATAATAATCAATTCAGTTGCATGTCCTAATAGACACCTTTTATTGTCACACAAATGAAAATAAGTATGTTTTTTTATGGCGAGACAGGATTAGCTTGAAATTTCCCATTTATTTCTTATAATGCAATTAGACCTAATATGTACTTCAATACGTGCCTATTTCCACCACACCTAAAGATATTATCACTTATGAAAAAATATAATATAGTCTTAAATTATAATCTTCTTAATCCATTGATAATTAACAAACACAATAATTAATAATCTTGTCACCCTGACAGAAATCCCTCTATCGATATAAATAATAAGGTATTTATGATAAAATAGTACCTATTAAGAATTTTTAATTTAATTTTGATAAATGTAAAAAAAAATGTTTTTGAAATATTTTGGCACTGCCTCTAATACCTACAAAAAAAAAATCTTCTTCAATTAGATCAAAGATTTCGTATCAGGCTTAAAAAAGCGTATATTTTTTTGTTTCTTGTTACTTAGAATCATCTAGATTTATTAACAATCATTTAAATTATGTGCATGACTTTAGAATTGAATATTTGAATAAAGTAAACGCACAGTAGAAAACTGTTAATTATTACGCTTAATTTTAAAGTTCATTTTTAAATAATGCAACATTCTTCAAAAATGTTTTATTGGTTTTCTGTTGTTTTAATGTCGTGCAAATCTAATGTCAACTAATGTGATAGTTTAATACCCAAAACACAAATAATGACAGCTCGAATTTGTCAAATTTGTTAATTTTTAATTCGAAATAGATTGTATGCACGTGATAACGTCTTATAAATCGATAAATACTGGTTGCACGCACGAAACAGTGTCACGTTCCGCCTGAGCCGAGCGTGCAAGCGAGAGCGCGGAACAAGAGATAGAGAGGCACGATCTGCCTAATCGTTCGGCTTGTGACGCATCTATCTCTCTTCCGCTCCATCGGGCGAGAAGAAGGATGGTTCAAGTAGAAGAGAGACAGTTTGCAATTTTGCATCAATGTTTTCTTATGACGTTAACACGTAAAATGATCATCCGTAAACGGACTTTACGGAAAACCAATTTTTTTACCATCTCAAGCAAAGGCATACTAATTTCCATGGACACTTCGTTTTGTTGAAGAATCTTAATCTTCTAAATTGAAGTAGTCATCATGTCAAGCCTAATCGATTGTCACAATAACAGTTTTTTGGCAAAAGCTTTGTTATTTTAGAGAAGATTCTTTCTCTTAACTCAATACTTAAGTTTCCTCATTATCTTTCCAGAGATATCACTCTGGCAGCCGATAGCGCTGATGTGCGTGTACTACAGCCTCCTGCCCCTCTGGGTGTTCATCGTCTGGCGTAACAAGTACACCAAGAAGGTCCTCACCAGCGGCTGGACTCCAGTCATCTCCGCACTCTTCATCAGTGGGTACGTATCGGGGGTTGACCTTGAAAGATCATCTCCTAGAATTTTCTAGTTCATTTATTTCTGAAAATACTTTCACAAAGTGAACGTTATTTATTTAATTCATTCATCGTTCCACTGCTAAGCAAATTCTCTCATATAATCGAAACTCATAAAAAATATCCACTTTCAGAATTGGTGGCATCGTTCTGGACAAGGCTGTCGACCACTACCGAGGCTACGAGGTGTTCCAGCCCATCGTCAATGGAATCGGAGGCAACCTGGTCTGCGTCCAGTCTTCAAGGCTCGCTACACACCTGCACCAGACCGCCATCCCTGGAGTACTGCCTGAGAACACGAGGCTCATTGAGTGGCCGTGGAAGACGCTGTTCTATGGAAGTAAGTGGCTTTATTTAGAATAATTGTGTAGACAAATAAATGTTATTTTAGTATAGAGTAAAACCGTTAGCAGCCTTAGCCTCAAAAAACAAATAAATAAAACTTAGATAAATGGTAACAGCATCACAAATACAATGCTCCGAATCCAAAGTAGCTAAATCAGTTGGATCGTTGGATTTGTCTTGACTGTGATCCTGGTTCATTTTAAAGCTTGCTTAAAATCGCATTTTGGTGGGTTTGAAGATATTTTTCCCACACTGCCATCTGGACCTAATCTAGCTAGAGTATGTGCTATTGCTACCAGACAACAAAATACTTACACATTATAGATTATTACACCCTGAGACTGAACTAGTGATCAGGCGCATCACACAAGGATTATTTCTAAATTGGAATCGAGCCCACGACCTTTTGTTTAGCAGTCAGGATCACTAACAACTAGGCCTACAGGCCAGTTAAATTTTGCTAGATTGAGACTAACCCTCGTTTTTTTACAGCTGCGGCAGCTAAAGTGGCTCGCATGCTGCTGATGCTGGCTCTGTTCGGCCAGATCATCTTCATGGTGGTAGCGGACTTCGTGTACCAGGGCATGGTCACTCTGCAAGTACCTTTCGGCATCACCTATCTCATGTGCTCACTCTTACAAGTAAGTCTAATAATTATAATGTTCTTGAATTTATTTATTTCATGACATGATCCTGATAATGTTATACTATGAAAAGATTCAATCAGCCGGTTTCTGAATTGAGTATTTCAACTTGAGAATGCCTCAAGCCGTGATAAATTAATCATCTGACAGAATTTGACGTTACTCAACTTCATAACCTTTCCTGTACTCAGTTTCAGACTTCATCAAGTTGGAATTCTCAATTCAGAAATCGGTCCGAACGAAAAGTAGCCATATTTATGTCCGTTACATGATCATTTTTTAGGTATGGAGAAGAGATTGTGCTCGTTATTACTGATAGCGCTAAACCTTTATTATATCCTAATATAAATTAAATAATCACAGAGTGATATATAATAATATCCTGGGACATCTCACACACAGTCATCTGATCCCAAACTAAACAGAGCCTGTACTATGGCAACCAGACATCTGATAAACATACTTATATATTCCTAAATACATACATATTATAAATAAATTACACCCAGACACAGAACAAATCGTGTTCATCACACAAAGATTTGTCCTGAATGGGAATCGAACCCACGACCTCTGGCTTAGCAGTCAGGGTCTCTAACCACTAGACCGACAGGCTAGTCAAATGACAAATATCTGGCGATACATGCTTAACCCAGGAAAATCTTTTCAGGTAATGGTGTTGCTCTATCTTGCCTACGTGTTAGTCCACCTAATGTGGCAAAAGAAGAAGGATCCTGACAACGCGGCCATCCCCTACCTGACGGCCCTTGGTGATCTCCTGGGATCCGTCTTCCTCGGTTTGACCTTCGTCATCCTCTCACTCTTCGGCATGGAGTACGGCAACAACGTCCAATGAACACCTCTCCATAACCTCAAGGAATCCAACAGGAGCAATTTTAAAGAGCCATCTCTTTAAAACATTTAAAGTATTTGACGAACATGATTTTTAAATAGCCTTATATTTCTGAATCTTGTATTTCTTTGAGGATTTTAGATCCGAAATTTACTTCGGTAGCTGTTCCTATAAGGTTCGGTGCCGGTCGGAAGATGTCTTGATGTTCCTCATAGCTCTGCTCGGAGGCAAAGCTGTCCAACACGATATTAATACCAAAGTAACGGGATCATTCAGCGCGTACCATCAGCTTGTAACGATTCATCAATTCGCTTTTAGATAACTTTATTTTTTGGTGGAAATAAGATAAAGTGGGTTTTTGTCCTGAGTATTATTGGTAGAACATAATGTCAATATAGGTGTGCCAATATTATTGTATATTGATGACGTCATAAGTTTTAATCGCGACAGTATTGAAACTTTTGGAGTGATATCGTTTTTTGATTGTTTATTGCGAGATTATTATCTTTCTATAAAAAGTTGACACCAAGAGAGTCGAACTGTGATATGTAATGTAAAAATGTGATTATCGCAATTATTTTAATATTTTGACCTCAATTTTGAATGGGATGGGACAATAAATCATGCGGTTTGTGTATTTTCTGGAATCGATGATGGTTGAGACGAACTGTCTTTGGAACTGTCTCATGATGACTCTCTTTATTTAGAAACTTTTATTTTTGACGCCGACGATTATTTAGAATTTCATCTTATGAGCATTGCTGTAATATTTTAGAAAATAAATATGTTTTTTACAATAAGTGTCATATCCAATTTTAATTGGCTATAGTTCTAGATAAATTTGTAGATATGTGTATAGATATGAATAATTTGTATCACTGCATGGTGATGTTAACGTTATATGTTAATAATTATGTGATATAATACTATAAACACTTGGTTCTTGAATTAGCTATGGTACAATTGATAACCCTCACAAATTAATATGCTAAATTAAAGATCAACAAAACAAATTTCCAAATCTAAGGAGTTGAATATCGATTTGAAATTTCTAGATATAAAAGTCAATTTTGTAGGTTTCTTGATCTACTATCATAATACTAGATGTCCAAAGGTTAGATAGTAGTCGTGTTGAAAAGTAATTAATAGTTAGGGCTGAAGAGGTGGATAGGTGTGAAAATCTAATCCTGTGGTTAACGACATTTTAAAACCATGACAGTTTTTTTAAATTTTTTATGAATGTCTGTTTTTCTCAATAATTTGCGGACAACATATAAAAATAAGTCTATTTATTCCTGAAGTTAGATAACAAAAAATATTAAACACGTATATTATCATTTTTTTTTCAAAACAAAATTTGACAGAGATAAGGCGCGTTATAGATCAGGAGTGACGGCTTGTGTCGTCATTAGTAGGAGAAATTAGTAGCTACAACTGACGTGGCGAGCCCCCACTTGTGAACTTAAATTCGCTGTATCTAAGAAGATATTAATTATTTCGACCAATCAAAAATTTCGTGTTTAATGTTTTTTTTTTATTTTAAATACAGGAGCATTGAAACAAGGTCCGCAAGCCTTTCGAACTGAGATGGTTTTAAAAGGTTGTAATATAAATCCTGGCCTATAAAAACTAAATTCTCCAATTTCTGTCATTTTTTATTTTGATTTGGGTCATGTATTTATGGTCAAATTAAGGTTAGGTACACAAGGATAGTTGCAACATATCGCCATTTCAAGGCTCTATACATATTGACATAAAACAACAATCGCCATAGATTTTCCTCTTCTTTTTTTTATTTTGATGTACAAAGATATATTTTTTTAAATAGAATTTTAATTTATTTGAACTTGTTTTCTAAATTCCGTTTCCGTAAGTTTTTTTACTGGCTCTGTTATCGCTTAATTTTTTGTTTGAAACCTAACAGTATATTGAACGCAGTTAACAAAACCAAGTGTTAGTTATAAATCTAGTTTTTAGTTTAGGGAATTGAGTACAATAAAACAATTATGTAGTATTTAAGTTAAGAGGCCTAATTTATTGAAATAACGTATCGTAATCATTGGTTATAATAATTATGATTATCACCGATTTCTAAGTATTAAAAAAGCATTTTATGATCGGATTAGGAGTTAACATAGGTATGATTATTACGTTCTTTTGGTTTAGATCTCAGAAATTGAAAAACGCATCTAATAATTTTCCTATCACCTCCGCAGGAAGATTCATGAAATTATTACGTATGAAATGTAGGTATGTGTGATACATAGATAAATTTATTTTTGTAAAGAAATAACCAAGTACGGTACAGTGGGCTACATAGAGCGAAAGTTCTATGTGATTATCTGTACTCCCTGAACTGTAGTGCTTTTTAGAATATTGAAATTTATCCAAAGTAAACAAATGTGGTGGCAATTGAAGAGTATAGTATCGTAAAGGAAAGAAAACAACTTCAATTCTGACAAATTAGGAAAACTTTTAATAAAGATTGCCATCAGAAAAAAAAGACAATAAACGCCTCATTTGAAAATAACACGATACTGTACTCCTTCGAACACAATTATACCATACTGCAGTAATATTAAGGTATATTTTTGAATGAATGATGTGATATAAATGAATTTTACTATGTATATAGAGAATTGTTATGTAGTACGTAAATCAATGAGTAAAGCTGTTGATAGTTGATAGTATCGCTTGCCTTTGAATAAAAGGTTGCACGGGACATCCATTTTTAATAAAAACAACCCATTATTTGAATACTCCAAAAAATCTTTAGTAATTTTTATGTTTTTTTCTGTCAACATTTAATTGACATTTTGACAGCTGTCAACTGTCAAAACAAAAGAAAGGGATAGAGATATATTTGGCCCAATAACGGATCGTTTTATCTCTTTCATTTGATACGCTTGACATATTTATCTACAGCTGAAAAAAACTATATTATTTGTATTTAAGGTATTTTATTGGTCGTTCAAAAAAGTATCATTTCGTCCGTACTATGACTGAATTAGCCACTGAATAAAATTATTGTGAATTTGTGACCTTATGTGTGCCTATACTTATGTATGTTTAGTGCCTGTACTATGAGCCCTAACGAGAGTAGGAAATGTAGCCATTGTGGAAGCAAGAGGACGCACTACACAGCACGTTGTGCTGTCTCGCTCACACAACGGTAACAGACCTGCATTAAGAGCTTCAAAGTAAAAACAATGGTCAGTTTGAGATAAAATTAAAACATAATGTACCCTCATCTTAATACTGTTATCATTCATGGTAAATTTACTTACGACCTGTGCCCACTTTACTGGGTACCAAACAGGATTGATATAGCTTACTAATGGTAGAAGAATTTTCAAAATCAGTTTAGTAGTTCCAGAGATCACCAACTTCAATATGGATAAACTCGCAAACTTTACTTTTTGATGTTATAAGTATAGACGAAGGATATTTTGTTTTCTTTTCCTTCATCGATAAGTAATAACAAAATTGTTAAATAACCGGCTTTCGAAAAGTAAAAAAAAAACAACATCTCAACGAAATAAGCAGGAATTTGAAGCAGGAATGGTTTTCCATACATTTTGACTAAAACGAATAAAAATTTTTTTTTTCTATTTTTTATTCAAATTTTTAAATTCATTGTGTATGTATATACATTGTACTGTACCTATGTATGTATGTATCTAAGTTTTTAAGCCATTTTCAGACTTTCACAAGTGGAAGTTAAAAGTTTTTTTTACAAAATTAAATAGAAAATGCAACCATCCGTTTTTTAAGAATTTTTAAATGTGGTCCCACGGTGCCATTGATAACAAAATAGGTGATATTTTAGTTTTTTTTAAACTTATTTGTGATCAATTTCGACGTACATTGCCAAGTATCTTAGCTAATTGGATATCTCGTATTAGGAAACCAGGCAATGTATATGAAATTGTTTTAAATAAGTTTAATATAAATATTATTATTGATCTAATTTGTATCAATTAGTAAATTTACCTTTACAACAGATTTTTGGCTGTTAATCGATTCAAACGATCGTTTATTCGATTAATTGTAAAATCGATTGAAAAATCAATTTAAGTTTTGATCCGAATTAGATGAAGTTATTAACGAAAGTTACCATGTAATTATTTTTTGTTTCTTGTGTACAAATGTAAAATGTAATGTTAAGTATAAATTGTTGAGACTATGTACATTCCATATACACAGCTTTTTGGAAATAAAATTGGTTTATGTATCTTATTGTTTTTGGTTTTATGTTTTATACCGTCAATGTATTGTGATGTCCAAACATAGTAATAAAATTTTTATTTCAAAATAAAATGAATTAACTACATAATATGTTTTCATTGTTTTTCCTCTACACTCATTTTAGCTAGGCTTTTAGCCTAGCTAAAATTATTACCTATGCTATGAAACAGGACATGTACTTTCTATACCGATCTCTCTTCCCGTGGGAAGATTAAAAATTGTTAATGAGCGAAGCTTTAGACCCAATTCTGAAGTCCACGTAGACGAGTCGCAAGCAGAAGCTAGTTTATAGATGTAGTAATACACATACATTGCTGTGTAATATTTTAATGCAGTATCTCTCATGGTGTACAATATTTGATCCCGATTTTACTCAACCAATGGTTAAATATCCTAACAAATGTTTCAAAACGCTTTTTTTATCCATTTTCAGTCTCTCAAATGGTCAAATAAGTTAGAGAGATAATTATGAATCTACTTTTTAAAGGAAATTTATGTTTTTTTTCTACAGGAGTTTGAAACCAATAGTTAGGATATTTAACCATTGGTTGAGTTAACTAGCGATCAAAAAACTGGGTCTTAGCCACGAGCCCCTCTAAAACAACGCTCTAGGTACAGAGGTTAAGCAAGAACGCCTCTAGTATGCATTAGAGCAAATCGTATGGACCTTAAATTTGCTGCCCGTTTTGTATAAGTGGGCAAATACGTAGTTACAGTAGTAAACTTATATTTATTTATTTCATACTAGCTTTTCCAAAATGTAGCCTATAGCCGAATCGAAAAATGAGCTTTAAAGATAGCATTGGTGCTTGGTGCATAAAACTGAAAAACTTTCCCTAAGGAACAGTGTATGTTCCTCGGGAAAAGTTGTTGAACATACACTATTCCTTAGGGATAGTTGTTCTGTTTTATGCACCTGATTACCTCGTTGAATATTCGCACTCCTTTTAAATTAATCCTGTATAGCACTGAAAAAAAAAGCAAATCGGACCACTATTTTCTGAGATTAGCGCGTTCAACCAAACAAACAAATTCTTCATCTATAAAATATTATTATAGGTTTCACTAAATTTATACCAGATTTCACTACGCACACGCAGACATCTTAATTAGGCTGTAGTTAATTTGTTCTTTATTAACTTTAAAACTATCGCGTTGCATGATTTTAATAAAATTACGTCTTACGTCTTACGTCAAGCCTTAAAAGGTAAATGCATGAGTTCGCGTTAATTCCCGTGACGTAATTTTATTATAATTTGTTCTTTGTTTATTATACAGACTTACCCACAAGTATTTTAGCTATAAAGCTAGATCACTGCTATTGTTCCAATGTGTTTGCTTTGCAAGCAGGCGTTATTTTTTCTAATATTATATAACTACAAACCTACCTACGTAACACAACAAATCTGATGTAAGTTATGCTAGAACCTAATATTACCATTTTCTGGGGAGTATTCAAGGCTATGGTTCTGCAGAGCAAAATAGCGACAGCCCATTTTTAAGAAAGTTCTAAATCAAAAAACCTAATCAAGGCCGCTGTTTGTGGGACCGGTGCCCCACGTACGCCTTACAAAGGCTGTCCTTTGTAAGACTCTTCTTTTAATCTATAAATAAAATGCGTGCTTACACGAGCACTCACATAAACACACGCATTTACTCACACACACACACACACACAAACAAATTATTATTAACCTTAGTAATGTTTAGTTATATTATCATAATATTTTTGTGTTTTGTTTTAGTTTTATTCATAAATTAATACGGAAGTGTTAATAAATGTGTGTAACAGGTTTTACATACAGCACCACACTACACAACTCTCTATATAAGTGTAAAATGTGTCTGACTCTATAATGTATTCCGATGAAGAGAAAATAAAAAAAATCTATTTCATTCTAAGAATGAGGCACGGGACTGACAATAATACATAGCCGACATTTATAGTAATTTACTGACCTATTTAAAGGTCGGATCGGACGGATCTACTGCTAGAATGCGTAAAAATGACCTTTACAAATACTATCACTATAGATTCCCTACATTCTTTGCTGTTCCCACGCGCATTAAACTTAAAATAGCGCCATCTATCGTTCACTTTTATTTGTTATGGAAAATTCCGCTAGATGGCATTAGTAGTAGTTGTCGAAGCTAGGGACTAGGTGATTATTGTTAGATTTTTCACAATGACGTCATTTTGTAATTTTGTACGGCTTACCTTTATTGTAGATGGCGCTAAGATACGTTTATTAACAAGATAACATGGAAATATAGCATACAAAACTACTTTATTTACGTGTGTACGTATGTAGATTGTACATTTATTAGGTCGTATTATCATTTTAAATAAATTAAATTTAGAGAGAAACGTGAGTTAATTTATTATAAAAAAAGTTCAATAAACAATAAAAACGTTATTAAAAGGTTTTAAATCGACGTTTACCAGCCTATCTTGTGTTTCACAAAAACTATCTTGATTTTGATTTAGTTACATCGATTTTATTTATAAAAACCAAAAATAACATATCAGTCGGTACCTTTTGCCCACAATAAACACTCATACATCTTATTATTCTCGAGTACCTAGTAACGACTACATGTATCTCGTTTTATTTTCGTTGAAAGAGCGAGAGAGGCTTACAACTACTATTCATAATGTCAAACGTCATTTCCAACTGAAAGGCAAACAAAAGATCAGCGCGGACGGAGCTTTTACATCCAGTACCCATTTCCACCGCCAGGGGCGCCGCTGTAGCATAAAAATACAACGAAACATGATAAATAGCTCCACGTCCGGACTACGAAAACATATTTATTAGACGAAAACACATTAAATACTTCCAATAAATCAAGCAAATGAAACAAACGGATGTTTTATAATTTAAAATTGTGTCAGAGCTTTCAATGTCATTGTCCTTAGATCCCATCGATTTTCAGCGATTGTTACAAGTTTAGATATGGTAATTAAGCAATGGAGTTATAAGCTAGATTGTTTGATGTAGTTTAATAATGCCATGACTGAGGTAAGGGAAATATGGGATAGTGTTGGGAAATGGACGCGGTACACCTGTTCTGGATCGCGCGGTGGTCGCGGCGCGCGCCCGAAAGCTATTGCGATCGTTATACGAGGCGGCGGCGGCGCGCATGCGCGGCAACCGCCGAGCCCGTCAGTCGGCCGCGAGACACGGGCCCCGACATACCTTGCCCAAAAATCCGCCGCCTAAAGGTACCCACCACACCCGTACTATTTTAAAACCGTTCGAGACATCGCGCATGCGAATATCGATCCGCCACTCTCGGCATGGTCCCCGTATCTAGGTTAACCGGCTAAAATTAAAGGTGCGTTCCGAATTCAAGGTTGTAACCGCCGGCGCAGCTCCGAAATAGAGCTATCGTGCATGGAAAATGGAAAATATGTACCCAACGTACGTCGTCTTTAAGGGCGAATATCGCGTGCGTCATACGCTGTAATGGCGGACGGGAATTATGTAAGAATCGTACGTTGTTGTTTAAAAAAAAATGAAATTCCAACGTGTAGTGTAGGTTGAGGTTCCCTGGCGAAGTTCGCGTTGGTTGTTGAATCGATAGGCCAGCGTGGTATACCGCGAGTGAGGTGTTGATACTGCGAGCCTTAGTTTCTTGTCAATATAACGTTTTGGGAGTGTCTAAGGATGGTCAGTAAGTACACGCGTGTAGAATGAATGTTACAACGTGAAAGATAAATATAAATCGAGCTGTTCGGTGTACATGAGACGCGGGATGTGCTAAACATTACACACGAAGCATGTTACATGAATTGCTGTGGACGCCACTCAGTCGTGCCAACGCTTTTCCCAAGCTTTCAGTTATATAAACCTAATCGAAAACACAAAACACGCTAGCGAGCCGCCGTCACCTTCACAGGGCCCTTATTAAGCTGATTTATGGAGCTAATAAAACCATGGACTTAACCTAATTTCCGCATATTAGATTTCCTACGAGCGCTCCGGCGTTTATTCAGCATAATCTTATACAAGCATGTAACGTTAATAATATAGCTGTTCATTTTTAATTATTGATTTAAAATTCATTTTTCCTCTTGATATGACGACTTTCCTTACACATCATAAATATATTAAAAATAAACCCATATATAACAATGTACGTGACATTCATTAATACATTTATTATGTCTAGAATACACATAGTTTCTGATACCAGTAATTTTGGTGTGTTGACCTATACCACTCGACTTTCTTACTCTTAAAGTGTACAAACAATCATATTGTCAGGCCAGAATTTTGTTACGAAAACTGCATTATTATACAACTCGGCTTCAATATCTGTACAGAATAAAACAACATAGTATTTAGTGGTAACCTAGAAAATGCCGTAGTTTACCCATCCTACGGATAGATGTCGCTACATGTAGTATCGACTTTCCCAATGGAATTGTTATTATTTGTACCTATTTCCTATCAAACACTAGGTGTATTGTTAAAAATGTTTATTAATTAACATTATTTACGTAACAAGAAGGTGTGCCAATATATAAAATGCTCGTTTATTAGTCTGTCAAGAAATAATTGGAAACTTACCTGATATATTTTCTGCTAATGTTTCAGAGTTGTAATTAACTATGATGTCATTGTTAATTTGAGTATTATAAATTAATTTAAACACCTGTTCATTTCCTCTTTTTATATTGTACTCGCTCACCAAACTATTTATAGTGAAAATTATAATATTTACTAACCTACATTACGTTAGGTACAGAGATGAAGATATTTTTTTTCCTTAGCCTATACTGTCCCACTGCTGGGCAAAGGCCTCCTTCCATACATCCTTATCCCGTGCAACCTCGAACCAGCCCTCGATTTAGATTTTAGATAAATATTATAATTAGTTAGTTCTTGTTATTGCTGTACTTATACCTAACATCATAAGTAACCTTCGGTGAGCTAATGTATTTACACTTTAGTATAAGTTTAACGATAATCTAATACCCGAATACAGAAACGGCAATCAGTTTGAAGCCGCCGTTAAGTCTCATGCTGTCTCTGTCACTTTAAGGTGTGAATAAGCGACAGATAGACATTTAAGAATCTGTTAAAGTTAACTGACGTTTCAGTATTCGGTGGTAATATGCACAAACAGTCATTACATTATTTATCAAATAATTACCATTGTATTTATAATTTATCAATATCATAAAATTTACAAGATTTTTTTTTTCAATAGGTATGTTACCTACTAAGGCCCTAAAATTTCAACTGAACTCAAGTATAAATGTCTTCTCTATCTTAATTATCTACGCAACTTTCCCCAAGCCATGTTGGGGTCGGCTTCCAGTCATACCGGATTAGCTGGCTCCACAACCCATTAAACCTCACAGCATCTCATCAGTCAGATTGTAATGACTTAACGTCTATCAGAGATCACCGTATGACAGTCGGGACCAACGGCTTAAAGTGATTTCCGAGTCCATTCCGAGTATAATGCCACAATATTATTTGAGCCGGTGGCCAAATCTAATACTTATTATTTTACTGATTTCATTTGTATAGCTTAAATATAAAATAATCGAAAAATTAAGATATAATTTACACCTTGTACACTTGAACTTACTTGTGTATATCGTTAAAGTAATTGATCAATCCATGACAGATTCAAAACGTCTGTAGTACAGTTGACCTTAAAAAAATACTTAAGAACTAAAAGCAAAGCAGACAGCGCCATCTGTTAATGGAATAACGAAATAAAATATAATTAATGGATCATGCAGATGTTAAGAAGCCAGCGTTGACGCCCTCCGGTGACCTTATTATACTTTTCATAAAAGGTCAACGAGCCGGGCCGGTTAGCGTTTTATACATGTTTGAATGTTCAGGCGAGTTAAAAAAATATTTACTTACATGTAAAATACTTGAAAATGGTCAAGATACCGGCTGAATATTTAAACACATAATTATAAGAATACATAACATGTAAAGAAATCACTTAAATTGAGTAGAGGTTAATGAATTATTTCCTCGATATGTTATATACTAGCTTTTACTTACGCCTCCGCTAGCGTGAGCGTACGTTATCGCGTTAAGAAGTAGCCTATCTTACCTTCGTCGAGAAATAAGTTATCTAACACTAAAATATTTTTTCAATTTGACAAGTAGTTCCTGAGATTAGCGCGTTCAACCTAACTAACTACTTAGGATATTAGTTATTAGTATAGATTTAACCAGGTGATCTGGCAAGCGTTGGTTTGCCATATTCTAAGGAGGGCCACCCTTATCACCTCAGACCTATCGAATATACAATAAAATATGTTTTTTTGACATTTTCAAAGATCTATCTACGTAGTTTCTTTTTCCAAATAAAGGCGTTTTCCGCATAATTTGCTGTCCCTAGCATTCAGATTACTTTTCGTCCAGCCCGGCTCCAAGTGGCATTAAAAAAATTCACCCTGTATGCCGTGAATGGATGCCAAGTAATCTTAACGTTAGATAATAATACCTCCTAAGTATCTTATTTTATAAACAAAATGTTTTTTTCTGTGAAAGGAGAGCTAAAGGCATTTCCTAACATTTGATATACTTTATCGTCTTTCCATAATGTATAGAGGTGGTGGTATGCTTAAATATAATGTTAGGAACAATTATGGACCCCGTTGGGCACAACAATATAATATTATAAGATAAAGGGTACTTAGAATACTATAACATTGATACAAACTATACAGGGTTATTTTAAAAGGAGTGCATTTATTCAACGATGTAATCAGGTGCATATAACTGAACAACTCTTAATCTTGACATTGAAAATCATCTTTCCATTGAAACATAAGTCACGTGACCTGTCACTTTGTATGAAAAGGTCATTTACGCACTTTACTTGCGTTTTTTTTTGCTTGAACGCGCTAGCTTCTGAAGCTTCCAGTCGGATTTGATAACTAATTCAAAAGAATATTTTTTTTAATAAAAAGCAAACTTAATTCAAAACAAACTTTTTAACACAGGGATACGTAACATAAAAGTTATACTATTTCCGACCCAAGATTTGCGACCTCTGGCCTCGTTTGCTTAATGTCAGGAGTCAAGAACATCGCGCGTTGTTACTAAGCGGCATTAATGCCGTATTGATTCGGTTGAACTGTTAGTTGATATTATATTTATGCATTATTATTGAATAAAAAAATACCTGCTTAATACGTTTCAGGGTTAAATTAGACTATATTTAAAGTATACAAATTAAAAAAAGCAGACAATAGCTTATATATAGCTAAGAAATAACTAATAAAAAATCTTAGGAAAAAGAAAATACATGATTAATATAAAAGGAGTACGTATATTATGTTTGTATGAAAAGATTATTTT
The DNA here is from genome assembly GCA_950381575.1 of Plusia festucae. NCBI lineage: Eukaryota > Metazoa > Arthropoda > Insecta > Lepidoptera > Noctuidae > Plusia > Plusia festucae. The sequence goes on along the minus strand of OX494456.1, from coordinate 3,382,514 downwards.
AAATTTTAAGATTTGTCGACCTGTTTTTTGGGAAAAATTGTTCAGTTTTGTGCACCCAATTACCTCGTTGAATATACGCACTCCTTTTAAATTAATCCTGTATGTTTAGGATAGGTTGACGTGGTTTATTATATATTGTGGCAATACTTTTTGTTATTTGAACCTTTTGCTGTAATTTATTCTTGTTTGTTTTGGCATTAATTTATTGTTTGGTTTTAAAAATAAGTCGCTCTCTACATATATTGTACCTAATAAATAACAATTTAACCTCTTTTGTTGAAAGAATACCTTATATTCCAAATATTCGCACCGCTTGTATTAATGCACAATAAATAAATAAAATAATACGAATGTAAGGATAGTTTTGATAAATAGCAATTAAACATTTTTTATCGTAACATTTTATTACTAAATGTACATACGTTATTGGAGAATCATATTTAAATGTTAAACTACAAGGTAGGCTACTGCATTTATTTTTATTTTAAAATCAACATGATATTACACATATTTCGGTTTTATTCAAGATATTTCTATATTCCTTTCATAAACCTATGCGCTAGATATTTAAACAGTGGGCAGTCAACAGATTATAACACTAGAATCGCCTCACCTCAAACAATAACGTTTAAAACCGATCATTTTATCACCCCTATAAACTATAACCACCGCTGACTTCACGAATAATAAGCCATAACATAAAAATATCCTACCATTAAAAACAGAATAGTCACAAATAAATACCAAGCTAAAATAAAACAGAATACCATAAACTTACAAATAAATTCCGCTACTGGATAACAGATGTCGCTGTTTGGCGGGTCATGATTTTTATTTATTTATACAGTTGGAATTAATGGTTTTATGGCTCTCGTATGTTTGGTAATTAAAATTATGGGTTTTTGTTAGTAGATATACATTAGTACATTAATTTACAGTAATTTATAATGAACGTTACGGGATTTTACTTGAACATGTGAAGCTATTTTTACCGCCTTCATAAATAGAGGAGGATCTCAGTAACTCACCTCAACTTTTAATAATATACGTAATTTCTTCATCAATTGTTTATTTTTAAAGAAAGGTTTTTGATGGATATATATTGTATAGAAAACATCGACCTCTAAACACCAGGCTGAAATATTTAGAACAACTTTTCATATCGGTCATTCTACTGTCACATTATTCCTTTCCTTAATCGGAAGTTACTTACTTAAAACATATAATCTAAATAGAAGTTTGAGTACATGTAATCCTAAACGCTAGAGAAAAAGATTTAGGGCAATGACAATTTATTAAAGTGACCCTCTAAAAAACGGTCAGATTAATATGCCGGGGATTAAAAAGCAGGCGCAACTGGGAGTCACCCCTTAGTTCAATATAACATCATCACATTAAATACAAACTCCAGCCAATGTACACTTTTGTCTATAATTCTTCATAAATTTCCCCTCTCGCAGTTCTGCTGGAAGAGATTTCTATAAGAAATAAGCAGTGCCTTTGTACATCTTTGTCTGAATGTTGTGTGCCATTATTGTTTGTGTACATAAATTATTGTTAAATAAATAAATCTCGGGATTGATCTCAATCGGTGCTATAAGAATTTACTTGAAGTTTGTTTCTATAATGTGATGACCTAGCGGTTCAAATAACGGCATAATCTGTTCTAAAACTTTCTTTTGTTCTTGAATATTTTTTATTTATTTCTCTCTTACCACACCTTATATGTTTACAACTATAACTAAATAAATCACAACCTTTGTGGGAGACTGGTATCTGTACTAGGAAAAACCTGTCATACAGATTACGGATTACCAGCCTCCCCCCACCCCCTAGATCATGGTATAAACTTCAAAACAAGTACAAGAATTTTAGAACCGAAAATACATGTTTTTTTAATAATAAAAAAGAAATAGTTAAGTTAGGTAAGCAATTAGGAAGTTTATATTATATAATATGTATTTGGGGTGTTCTCTTTATCAATGACATAAACGCATATATTCTGTAGTGAGTAAAATTTTTATAAATATATACCGACCACATAGACCGTACCTACCTACTTGAATACGTCATAATATCATCTTTATCATATCAGCCACAAGTCAGTTCACAAGTATACGTCATAATATCCCGTATAAATATGTGAGATTTTAATTATATGTACCTGAAATAATTCCTTCAAAAGCTAGAACGAGGTTAAATATACTTGTGGCTTTATATTCGAATATAAGCAGGTGAATGAACGGTGAATGAATGTAATGAATGGGACCTGACTCGGTTACATCTCGTCCTTTTGTAATTAAACAGTTATTTATTCACTCACTTGAAGGGCTCGTAGCGAAGTGTTAGTCGTACGGTCTGACCGATGATATAGGTTAAGCCACACTCACCGCGGTTGGTCCGAAGATGGGTGACCATTCATTTGGGTCAGCTTACAGGATACAACTGAATACCGTGCAAACGTGGAGCGACTGCCTATCTGACCTTCACAGCCCATATACAGTATTCTATGATAAGACTGTTTATCAGAATTGTAACTACTTAACGACTGCCAAAGATCAACGGGAGCCGAGGATTCTCGGTGTTTTTACAAATGGTCACCCATCCACGAAGCAAAGGCGGCAAGCGTAGCTTAACCTATCTGTCAAACCCTTCGGCTTACACTTCGCCAGAAGCCCCACATATCACGTTCCTACTAGGTATAATTAGGCGGCACACTATTGTAACCTTTAACTAATAATGATAATATCAAAACGGCCCCCGTCACGCATAAGTTCCAATACAGTAATTATACCCAAAGGTACATACATACAATTTAAAATTGAATAAAGGGCGTTTCCTTGCCTGTAATTTGTTAATAAATTAATAACAAAAACTTTCAGGGCCACTTATTTTTATTTTTAAAATGTTTTTGTTACTTAATTAAGTTGTAAGTTACAGTGCTTTTTCTCGACCCTTTGACTTTATTTAGATTTCATGGTTTACCTTTCATTTAAGTACTTTAGTTTTTTTTTATGTTTGTGTCAATGATTGTTTCTATCGATTGAAGCTAACATGTAGACAGTACATGTTACAAGGTTATAACTTTTTGCTTTTTGACCTTGATGAGTTAATATGCGAGAAAAAAGTTTTTTCGAGTTTGCATATATATTTTCCAAAATCTGTGTGCAGTTTTGTTTATTTTTTAAAATAGCTTTTGATCGCGGCTCCGCCCGCGTGGCGTCTCTTATCCTGACAAATTATAGACTATAGCCTTCCTCAATAAGTGGCCTATCTAACATTGAAACATTTTTTCTAATCGGACCAGTAGTTCCTGAGATTAGCGCGTTCAAACAAACAAACTAACAAACTCTTCTGCTTTATAATATTAGTGTAGATAAGGGATTTTTTTTTCGAATATTATTAGGTATCTACCGTATTAAGAGTAAATATTTCCTCTACAGATGTTATTTATTCCACCCTGTAACTATATTATCAATAGCTTGTTATAGCATTACTATGTCCAATAATATATTTGATAGTACCTTTGGTAATTCATCAAGATCTTATATATACACATATTATGTTATGGTATCTTAAAATTAACATAAATGACAAGAATAAGTTCGTTGTGTGATGAGCATTCATTAGTTCTGTATCTGGGAGTAATTTATTTTTATTAATGTATTTAGAAAATTTAAAGTATGTTTATCAGTTGTCTGGTTGCTATAGTATAGGCTCTGCCTAGTTTGGGCAGCGCCATCAATCAGACTTTGAATTAACCAATAATTATTTCCCAAGATATTTATTAAATTATTATGTTAATAAAGTTGGTAAAGCCATATTGGAGTGCTCAGATTTCTCACACGTCACCCTAAGACATGCAAAATAATAGCAAGGAGAAATTTTAACTCTATAGCTTAGTTGGGAAAGTAACTGGTGCGTTGAACCAGGAGTCGCGGCTTCAAGTCCTGCCTATTTCTATTTGTAATTTATTTACAATTAAATGTTTGAATTTAAAAATGTCCACACTGAGCATTGGCACTGACAAATAAAAAACAAAAAAAAGGTGTTTGTAATTATGGCACTCTACTACTACAGACATTAAGATTACTTTAATATCTACTACATGTAAAAGTACATGAAGAACCAGAAGTACATCATAATATCCAGTTCAAACCACAGACCACAGATCTCATAGACCCGGTAACCACAACCAAGAGGTTACCAGGAACCACTAACCGCATTATGAACGGACACACGTTAGCCAGATTAAACTGGATTTAAGCGGTTATCTTGTGAGTTCAACTGTCAGACTAGACCATTAACCACAGTACGAAGCAGCTTAAGAATAAAAGCAGTCGACAAGTCTATGTTATTAATTCTGTCGACTCATCCGATAATTAAGGAGGTTTTACGTCTATGAACTTTTTATTGACTGACTCGTTGGTATAGTGGTCGCAAGCGCGACTGCCATGCACGAGGTCTCGGGTTCGAATCCGGGTCAAGCCAAAAAAGTTACTGGTATAGAAATTCTGTGTCTGCGCACACATGTGCACCATAAAATAAATAAATAATATCTTGGAACAACACACACGCTATCTAATCCCAAACTAGACAGAGCCTGTACTATAGCCAACCAGACAACTGATAAACATACTTATATATTTCTAAATACATACATATTATAGATAAATAACACCCAGACACAGAACAAATCATCGTGCCATGATCGTGATCACACAAAGATTTGTCCTGGGTAGGAATCGAACCCACGACTTCCGGCTTGTCTGTTGTTTGTTTGTTACAAAGCCTTTTTTTTCAGCCTTTTCTGCCACACTAAAGGCGAAGGGCTCCTTTCTTTTCCATGTCACATGTTTAATGTTTATTTGTTTGATGAATCATCATGTACGGTATATTTTTTTTTGTGTTATGTTATTTGATATTGCAGCTAAGGTACTGATGTTATTAAATTAATAAAAAAAGTTCGTAAGTTACGGAAATAAAGAGAAAGAAAGCTCGCGTGAGAGTTTTCAATTACTAATATACCTTTTAAGACATTTTTTCATATGAGTACAGATAACGACAAAAGCCCAACAGTAATACGAAAGTTATAGTGCCACAAGCGTATCTGTCCCGGTTGTACATACGTCGCTGTTGTAGAATTTAGTGTTTCAATTCAATAGAATTTTCGTGGTTTTTAGGGTAAAAATAATACCTCGTCCAAGTGTACAAGGAGTATATTAAATTTTAAATAAATTTTATTTTATACTAGATGTACAGGTACTGCTGCTGCGCCTGCGTGAGTGTTGGTTATCGCGGCAATAAGTAGCCTGACATTAGGTACCAATTTTAAAAATTACCTACGTATAAAAAGAAAAAAAAATACATAAACACAGTGACAGCACTAGAATCTAGGCTTGTGACGTCACGCTTAAGTAAAAATTGGACTTAAAAGTGACGTCACGCGACATTTCCATTTGATATATCTTCTTCAATCTTCATCATTGTTTGTTTACTGTATATTAGACATAGAAAATGACATAATGCCTATTTATAACTCTCTCTAAATAGTAAAATAAAATTTCAGTTCTGTTGAAAATTTCAGAAAAAAATGGTGTTTTACTTCTTACTAATATTTAAGAATTTATTTACTTTTGTGTTCGCGTGTACCTAACAACATAACAAATTAGTCAACGTTAGAACGGTGTTAGTTTTTAATTAACCCTATAAATCATGGGTAATGTTTGGTGCGTTTTAAATCGCTTAACACGGAAAGGGTTAAGTTAAGTGGCTCATGTACACCGAATAATTATTATTGACGATATACCTACAATTATGACCATCCTAGAAAAACTCGAAACATAAAAAAAAATACCGTCTGTTGGTAAAATAGAATGTTTTGGGAGAAACGAATAAAGGAATCATGATCAATAGGATATTTACTAAAAAAATATATATATTTGTTACCTAATGAAATAAATGTTAGGGATGTTTTCTTAATCGACATTTTACCCAAATAATCGTAATCGTCGAAATACATATACAGGATTAATTTAAAAGGAGTGCCTATATTCTACGAGGTAATCAGGTGAAAACTGAACCACTTTCCCGAAGAAACATAGGTCGAAATCTTAAAATGCAAAATTTAATTTTTATACAAAGTGACAGATCACTTGACTTATGTTTGTATGAAAAGTTGATATTCAATTTTAAGATTTCGACCTATGTTTCTTGGGTAATGTTGTTCAGTTTTATGCACCTGATTACCGCGTAGAATATACGCGCTCCTTTTAAATTAATCCTGTATTTAGAAAATTTCAAGGTCATAACCTCAAGAGTAAAATCAGAAACTATTAAATATATATAATTTTTTTTTAGAATTTTGAGAGTACTTTCCATTGACCTGGAACTATATTTTACAAGCAATATTTTCTTATACTACAAGTTCAGGAAAAAATCTGAAAACTTTGTACGAAACCCTCGGTGGGCGAGTCGGACTCGCAGTTGTCCGGTATTGTTTTTCATTTTCCATAACAAGATTATTATTATTTACTCTTCGGCCGCTATATCCTGGCGGGCTTGAAAAGCGTTGCAAGATATTGTCATCTCTTTCTCACCCACCGATAATGTGAACTTGCATCTCACACAAACTGTCTTGTATCTCGAGTCAGACTCGTCGGCCGTAGCGTAATTAATACTGGGACCAGAAAAGTAAAAATATAATATAAGTAGTATGTAAATACCAAAATACGGGATTTTGGGAAAACATTTTTTATTTTCCTCATTAGAATGGTGGTTTTAATTATTTTTTTTTTATTACAGGTAAGTTTCGTGGCAATCGAATCTTGGATAATATATAAAATCAGGTAAACTTAGCATAGTATAGTAGCAAACAATCGTTATAATTCTTTAGAAAACAACATTTTTGTTTTGGATAGGGCATCGGATTTGCGATCATGTGGTTGCGGGTTCGAATCGGTTTCAATATTCGGGGGAAAGAATAGAATACAATTTATTAACTAGAAATATAGTAATTATCTTATAAGTACATTTCTTCATATTTCTTAAAAAAATACTGTGATGCTTTTCATCTATGTTGACACTTCCAGTATTTTCCAATCTCTACTTGGAAGGACTGCCTATCTGACTTAAACAAGTTATTTTAATAGGCAACGCAGTATCCCATAATAAGACTGGTTGTCAATATTGTAATGATCAACATTCCCGTTTTAAAATTCTTTTCCCCATGCTATTTTAGATAATATGTTAAAAAGAAAACTTAATATTCATATTTTATGTTATTTATTATTTAATTTGTGTTTTCTTTTTATTGTGTAGTTGGAATATATACGCACTAATGTCTGAAATGTAAGAAGAAGTTATTTAACAAAAGAATATCTTTAAAATCGTGCTGTCTGTACTTTTTATAGAAGTGTATTTTAAAAATACTCCAGACAGACTAACATTCAAAAAAACGTTGATTTTTTTCTTAAAACAACATATTTTTGAAGGTTGGTGGTATCAAATGTTTTGTATAATCTACCAATCACACTAGTCATTACAAATCTTCAGACTTATTAACTAAACAAATCTTAAGGTTGTCTGGACGAACAATGTGTATTACCAATCTTTAAAGATGTAATTTGTATTTTATGTTTTATTTTGATAAGGTACCTTTTTTTTGCGGGGTGAAACGCTTATAGGCTCAACCCACGCTGAGGGGACAACGTAGGGATATGTCGGACTTGCACCGATTAAAAACACCCCAGTCCCGTCCTTGCCTATGCTGGAGCCGCGGGATCACTTACGCAAGCTCTACGCAACTCCAGCAGGTTGATAAGGTACCTACCACTGTGCACAGAATAAGTTGTTACTGTGTTTAGAAGAGGCGGTAGCGTAATAGCTAAGGCATTGGAATTGATCATGTGGTGGCCAGTTCGAAACCCATCCAGTGCACTATCGATCGACGTGAACCCAAACGAAGCCGCAAGATAAAGCTAGTCTGTTAACTGTTAGAAATAATTTTACAAATATTATGATGACACAATTTATGTAAAAACGTGACATTTGATGAAATGTACCAACATTGTATCTGCAATTAAATTGAGGGCACCATTCAGCTGCTAAACAATGCTCCCATTCGTTAGGTACTCAAAGTATTTTCGTGTCCGACATTCTCACAGGTGCAAGTATTACTCAGAGTCAGCTATTCTTCGAAACTAACACATGCAGGTATACTTCCGGGAACTAGTATTTAATAGTCACTATTTTTAACCGACTTCAAAAAGAAGAGGATTACAATTCGACCGTTTTTTTTGTATGTTACTAGATACCTTCAGCAATCGTGAAAAATTATTTCTTTAATTAATAGGGTTATACACAGAAATGTTTATTTTTGTTCCGTAGGTTTACACCTCCTGGTGCTCCTATATAAATATAAATCTCATCAGAATCGATTCAATCGATTAGTTTTTTCAAAACGATATTGCGTACCTTATATTTTCGTTCAATTCAATCCGTTTTTTTACATATATTTGTAATCAAATTATAAATAAAATAATATCTTGCGAAAACTAACACACGGCCATCTCCCATCCCAATCTAGGCAAAGCCTGTAATATGGCAATCAGACAACTGATAAACATGCTTATTTATTTATAAATACATACATAAGATAAAATACACCCAGCCACAGAAAAGATTGTACTCATCATACAAATATTTCTTTTGGATGGGTATCGAACCCTCGGCCTCCGGCTTAGCAGCTTAGCAGTCAGGGTCACTAACCACTAGACCAACAGGCCCATCAAATGAGAATTGATCACACAAAATGGTTTTTTTGGCCTATAAAACTCTTAAAAATTTAGTCGACCTAATTATGAGAGCTCTCGAAATAATTATATCTATGAATATCTTACTGTTGTAAGAACTATTCATAATATCATGAGAATTGTATTGTGTGATGAGTTTTTAGGTAACCTATATTTTGTCACAAGATCTAGAAAATTGATTTTTTTTTCAGTAAAAATCGTGACCCATTTAGAAATAAGGCAACAATAGGTTTGTTGACTGGGTAAAGAAAACGTAATTCTATTTAGTCCGTCAGTTAGGTAATAAAAAAATATTACAACTTTATTTATTGTTTTATCAAATTAACATATAATGACTTAGAAAAACGCATTAAAGTTGGGGAGTGGGGGCACACTACGTCATAGCTCGGTATACATTTTACCTAGGCGTGACGTCATGTGACATTTCAATATATCTCCGTGTGAAAAATGAAAAATTACGTGTCCAATACTTTTCAATAATGTACCTGATAGACGAAAAAAAAACTTAGTTCACACGCCTATTTCTAAATACTAAAACATCCCGTCTCTAATAGCAACTAATAAATAACAAAGCGTGTCAACGAATAAATAAATTATGAAATAAATAACGATTCGAATAAAGCATGTCCCACAAACAGCCAACGTTAATTGTCAAAAACAGATCCGGGCGAGAGCGGCGAAATTACAATTATTTTTAAAAATAATTGATAAAATTCGCTTGTATAGGCAATTAGAAGTCATGGAGAGTGTCGCCTGGGCTATTTCTGTGGCCGGCGCTGGATCGTGGCCAGAACTCGCGGGCATACACTAGCTGGGCCGCTGACTAGACGAGCTCGACGTTAGACACCAACTATCTATACTAATCTCATCTCATAAGTATAATAAAGGCGAAAGTTTGCGAGTATGTTTGTTACTTCTTCACGCTTAAACTGCTGGACCAATTTCAATAAAAATTGACTTGGTAGGTATGGAGGTAACATACACTATAGAATACCGTATAGATTTCTCTTTATCCAAAAAAGTTATTTCGTAAACCACGTGTATTTGATAAAACACTGCGGGGCGTGGCTAGTGTAATATAGAGCTGAAGAGTTTATTTGTTGGGTTGAACGTGCTAATCTCAGGAACTACAGGTTCGATTTAAAAAATTCTTTGTATGTTACTCAGCACATTTGTCAAGTTACCCGACGCTCACGCAGACAGAGAAGTGAGCAAAAGCGAGTAAGAATAATGTCATAATTAGGACAGATTTATCTCCCAATAATTCGTAAAATTCATGTAAATAGGTATAACGTTTTCCGCATGACCCACTATTAAACCGGAGGTCGTGGGTTCGATTCTCACCCAGGACAAATCTTTGTGTGATGTGCATTATCATTTATTTTGTTTCTATTAGTAAATAATAATATGTATGTATTTAAAAATAAGTAGGTTTATCAGTTGTCCAATTATCAAAGTAAAGGCTATGCCTAATTTGAGATCTGCTCGCGCTGTGTGAGTTGTCCCATGATATTATATTATTTATAATTTGATCACACTTATTTATTAAAAAAACCGAGTTCAATTGAACGAATATAAGTACGCAATTTCGTATTGACACTCTTGGTAGGCACCTAACATATCATTGAGTGAGTATCTACTGCATCAAAATTCGTTGCATAATTTAAAAGATCGAAGCTTACAAACAGCGGGAGCGATTGTTTTGTCTACACTATCTACACTTAATATTATAAAGAGGTAATATTTGTATTTTGTGTGTATGTTTGTATTGAATAGACTCAAAAACTATTGAGCCGATTTCAAAAATTATTTTACCACTAGCTGTTGCCCGCGGCTTCGCTCGCGCGTAAAGTAAAGAGTAGTATTAAAGGATAGAGTAAGTACTCATATACCTACAAAATTCCAACCCCTATTTTACCCTCTTAGGGGGATAATTTTTAAAATCGCTGAAATACGTCTTTATTTATTTCTATCCAGAAACCCGTATACAACATTTCATGTGTCTATCTTTGAAAATACCAAAATTCCTATACAAACTTCCAACCCCTATTTCACCCTCTTAAGGAGTAGATTTTCAAAATTGCTGAAATATGTGTTTACTTGTATAGAACCAGAAACCCGCATAAGAAAAGGCATGTCCCTATCTTTAAAAAAATAATTCTCAATATAATACCTTGCATCCCCTAATTTACTCGGGGGGGTTTCGAAAATCGCTAAAATACGTGTTCATTTATTTCGAACCAAAAACCCGTTTACCAAATCTCATGTATAATTTCTCTTTGAAAATGACGAAATTCCTATAAAAACTTCGAACCCCTATTGCACCCCCTTAGAGGGTAGATTTCTAAAATCTCGAAAATAATCTTATTTATTTCTAACTAATAACCCTTGTATAAAATTTAATGTGTCTATCTTTGAAAACGACACAATTCATATACCTACAAACTTCCAACCCATATTTTACCCTCTTAGGGGATAGATTTTTAAAATCGCTGAAATACATATTTATTTATTTCTATCCAAAAACCCGTATACGAAGTTTCATGTGTCTATCATTTAAAATACCGAACCTCCCATACAAACTTTCAACCCCTATTTCACCCCCTTAGGGGATAGATTTCCAAAAGAAAAGTAGCTTATAGCCTTCCTCGATAAGTGGGATATCTAACAGTGAAAGAATTTTTCAAATCGGACCAGTAGTTCCTGAGATTAGCGCGTTCAAACAAACAAACTCTTCAGCTTTATATTTATAGAAGATATAGATTATAATATTAGTATAGATTTTATCTGATACAATATCGCTCGCCACACAAATTCATCTTAATATACCAAAATATGAAATATTATTTCTTAAATTCGTCGTGTGTGGTAGTCCATTGAATTGTATGGTGAGTGATTATTATAGTATCTTAGCCGTGTGCAGCGCTCCTTAGTGAACTCCACTGGGTGACGTAACCTACGACAAACTTATTATTTGCGGTTGGTACAGTAATCGGGTCTAGGGATGGAACCGCAAAATTAAGTTTGTTTTTTATAGTATATACTTTTTCGGGATAAAAACTACCCAGTGTGGTGCCCAGGATATTAAGGAACAATTATAACAAGTTTCATCGTAATCGAACCGGTAGTTTTTGCGTGATGCCTGAACAAACAGACAGACAGACAGACAGACAGACAGACAAAAATTTTTTTAATCACGTATTTGGGTTCGGTGTCGGTCTAGTAACACCCCCTGCCATTTATTTTTTTGATATTTTAAATGTACAGAATTTTCACTTCTACAGATTTATTATAAGTATAGATTAGAAAGCTGCATTCACCTTGAGTAACATAGGCTATATTTTTTACAAAAAAATTAGGTACCTACCGCGGGCGGGGTCGCGGGGAACAGCTAGTACTATATAAAGATATAAATTTGAGAAACAGACAGGGATCGTTACCTGTTGTACATGTCTGGCTTTCACTGCCAATTTTTTCACGTGATCTTCCGATCTCTGACGAAGTAACACGTATCTTTGGAGTTGTGATGAAATTAACGTCATAAAGTTTTAAGCCAAAAAGCTTATCATCATTATTCTAATAGTAGGTATTAACATCTGTTGTTACGATGTATGATATACATATACGATGAATATTAGCCAAATAAATGCGTTTTATCTATACTAATATTATAAAGCTGAAGAATTTGTTTGTTTGTTTATTTGTTTGTTTGAACGCGCTAATCTCAGTAACTACTGGTCCGATTTGAATAATTCTTTCACTGTTAGATAGCCCACTTATTGAGGAAGGCTATAGGCTAGGCTAGGCTAATTTGCACCGGTAACCGATGCCCACGCGAGCGGAGCCGCGAGCAACAGCTAGTACTTAGATAAAGGAGTGATCCGGTGATGTCTCGTGTGTTTGTGTGAGGTGTGATTATCGACGATTCCTATATCAACTGTATTTACAAAACGTTAGCCAGGTACATACATTTAAGGTGGTTTTGACACCTGGAAAGAAAGCACTCTAAATACAAGACAGAGGAAATACCCTATTCTTGGTGCTGTAAGTATACAATTTGATACGTTGTTCTTTTCAAAAATCTAGACACAAACTGAGATATATTTATATCAAATTGTAAAACACCAAGAATAGGGTTAATTAACACACAACAAGAGAATTTTTAAGAAATAAAACTTAATTTACTTATTTTTTAAATACGGTTTGCATACCCGGGAATCGAGTCGACTAAAATAAGATAAATTACCACTTTGTACTTTTTTGTCATCAATCGGTAGGGATAACCATAACAATCAAATCTGTCCATTAAACATGGTTAATTAAATTAAAGGAAAACCATGAAACTATTACCAAAACAATTTTGGTAGTTTTTTTCTTCATCTATATTTATTGAACCGTGGTATATAATTGAATTTCATTATTTCTGGTCATACCAAAAAGCTTTAAAAAAACTTAGGGACCTATTTCTTTATATAGCCAAATTTTTGGTGGAAGAGTTTATAAAGCAGAATATAGTCGTAACTAACGATTAAGATCACAGTTCATGCTACTGACAGACATACAGTCAATGTGCCACTTGATTGATTGATAAGTACAACTGTTAACTGATTTACTCATCAAACGAATACTTAAAATCGTGACACTTCGGTCCGACCTTATTGTCGTACCTATGAAGAACAGCCCCCTTAGAAAGATACATCTACAAGCGTTAACGATGATAGAAATCGCTTAAATGACATTAAATGTATGGAAATGACATTTCTCTTCGATAAGTCAAGTGACTTAGACTTGTCACTTACATTTATTTGAGCCATTTGTTTTTAGCGATAAAGATTGTAGAAATGTAGAGTTGAAGTTGTAACAATAACAAATAGGTACAAACCTGGCTCCGACAAAGAAAAGTAGAAGAAAAAAAGCTCCTAAGTAACAGCAGTAAAGGACAGGTTTCATGTGAAATACAGTAATGAACTCAGGTGTGTTGGGTTCCTTATGTCAAATTACTTAGGCGTTGTATTACCGAAACCTTTTTCCTAAAATATATTTGCACATGGACCGTAAACATGCTTGCTGCTCAACCTGAAAACTGTATGTTGCCTTAAATAACGCTAAACATTAAAAATATAAGACAAAAACGTTAAATGTATTTATAACTAGCTTTTTATCGCGGCTCCGCCCGCGTGGATGTCGTTTATCGTGGCAAATTATGGCCTTATAGCCTTCCTCAATAAGTGGGCTATCTAACAGTGAAAGAATTATTCAAATCAGACCAGTAGTTCCTGAGATTAGCGCGTTGAAAGAAACAAACAAATAAACAATATTAGTACCTAAAGTTAAAGGTTAATTTGTATGTTTGTTAAGTGTTATACCGGTAATTATGAATTAATTTCATTTTTTTTTTGTTTTTGATATTATCTAAAATATCTCAGAGGTGGTGTATTTATGGGACTACAGGGTATGCAGTACTTATTTTCCTTTATGGAGTACACGCCCATCCGTATAATGATTGTTGAAGCTGACGAGTCTTTGAGTGGTGTAGGACCCTAGTCAAATGGACCGATGATCTGAAAAAGATAGATGGGTCAGACTGGATACAGAATGCGGAGGACAGGGTATTATGGCGCAAATTGTCAACCAGACAACTGATAAACATACTTATATATTTATAAACATACTTATGTGTATATGTATAATTATAGACAAATAACACCCAGACAAGGAACAAATTATCGTACTCATAAATACATATACTCATAAAGATTTGTCCTAGGTGGGAATCGAACCCACGACCTCCGGTTAAGCAGTCAGGGTCACTAACCACTAGACCAACAGCCCCGTCACATATCCTTTCGGTAACATTCTGTACATACAGGACATACAATTCAATTCCATAGAAAATGTACCAAACTAACAAATACATACCTTTAGTTTAAACTATGTGTGTATCACAATGGCCGACTAGATCTAGTTTATTTCCGTAACAAAAGTAGTCTGGACAATCTCGCTATGTTTTATTGCTATCAGGACAGTCAGAGATCCAGTACTGTAAACCATATTATTTTTAAACTTTAACTCGTTTCGTAACACAGATTTTAGACGTACAAACATTTTGTAGTCATTTGATTTTTGTTAAGTTAATAAAAAATAAAGAACTTGAGTAAATAAGCGTTAAAAGAAGGAATGAAAAATTAATAATGCATTCTTTAATTATTTATAGTCAAAATTTAACAATAAAATGGTACCTACAGTATGTACAGTGAGACGCAACAAAAATATACACTTTATGATTTTCCCTTCAAAATACTTGATTGGTATTGTAAAACAGGTTATGAACATATTATTCAAAAAAATTCACGCTAAACTTGCTTTGCAATATCTCTATGTTTATACATATCTATACTCATGTCTGTACAGTATAGACAAATGCATTTATTTATACTTTTTTGAATTCGGGTAGAATCATATGGTATACCATATGATTCTACCCGAATTCAAAAATGATCCGATGCCAATATGTATATATATATAAATACGGTTGATTTTAAACAATTTCTTTATTACCAATCTAGAAAGTAGATAAAAAACATTTCAATACATTTTAATCTAATAATCATATTTAAATATCCTCCTAACTATTGCCAAAGAGAAAACATACGAAAACCTTCATTGACCTAATTAAAAACAAAACCACCTTTTAATATTCTATTCAAAATGTCTAACTCAATCATGTTTAATCGTATTCCTTAATACATCTAGGCACAAATCCCTTTGGCCCTGAATTAAGGGCCACGGTGAGGGCTTGAATCTTTAATAATGGGACTAAACAGACGATTAACTGAGACGAGGGCCCTTTACTGTGTTCTTAATAAATAAAGTAATCTGAATGTAACGTTTTTTAACCTGCCACTTAGGGATGAGTGTATGAATTTTTAACTACGTTTGTGTCTTTTCGTTCGTGTTAGTAGAATATGAAGACATTGGTTTTCAATAGGTTCTTAATTTTATATATTGCTTTTTTTTATTTACGTGGAATGTGAGTTACGCACATCACTAGTATTTATGTTAACCCGTTCACGTCGGTGGTCAAATGGGTGGGATTCGAACCGGCAACCAAATGATCGCAAGTTCGACATTATGCTATCGCCGCTTAAGCAGTTCTTATACTTATATTCGTTTATATAGTTTCGTATTTCAACAAATATTATTAAAATTAAGTATCATGTCTGAAATCTATTAAAAAAGCGATGTATATGATATTATTCTTTATTTCGTAATTATAGAGCCTATATTACAAAACACATTTATACAACTGCATATCCCATTCAATGTCTGACTAAAATCATATCAAATAAACCCGATAAAAAAAATTCAACTCTTACCTTAACTATCAGGCCATAACCGCAACTCCTAAACAGTAAAATCAAGACAAATATACTATAGCTCGTGTAGCTTTATTTAAGTATTTAGTCTCAAGCTCGCAACAGAAAAAAAAACACGAAAGATATATAATATAATATCTTGGGACAATCTCACACACGGCCATCTGATCCCAAACTAGGCAGAGCCTGTACTATGGCAACCAGACAACTGATAAACTTACTTATATATTTCTAAATATGTACATACATATTATAGATAAATTACACCCAGACACAGAATAAATGATCGTGCTCATCACATAAAGATTTGTCCTGAGTGGGAATCGAACCCACGACCTCCGGTTAGCAGTCAGGGTCACTAACAACTAGCCCGTCGCGCGTCGTCGTATTACCACAAACTTATTTGACACAATGACGGGCGTTGCTGGTTATAAATTTATTTAGATAATAATAATATTTCAAAGCACCTAGTGTTTCAATGGACCTTTGTCCTCATGTAAGCCTTTCAAAGGACCGGGTCTCTCCTCTTGAAGTTCTCCCGTGATTTAAAAAGAGTTTCAAAACACCTAGTGTTTCAAATCAATAGAATTTTCGTGGTTTTGAGGATTAAAATAATGCCAAGTGTACAAGGAGCAAATTATCTCAATTTCCAATTATTTTATTTAAGCTATACAAAATGAAATACTTTACTTTTTTACTTAACTTTAATAAAAAAAGATTACTAGCAATTTGGGTCTCAGATTACTAGTACACTTGTTAACCCCTTGTGCTAAGCTAAGATGCTTGTGTTACGAGTGGGTTCACGTCGGTAGTGTAATGGGTGGGATTCGAACTTGCAACCACATGATCGCTAGTCCAAATAAGTAAAATAATATTGTTCTTGGTTCTGATAAGTTTGAGACACTATAACTATAATATTTATGGCATAATGTTGCCAAAAATGATGTCATACTTACGTCACAACTTCCGTCATCATTTTAGCAATGATTATTTTTATGTGATGACGTTTTGGGTATCTGTATCACATGTGATGAATATAAATAGAGATGAACTTATGGTGTTTATTATAAGAACTGTCATTATGATTTATGTGTAGAGTAAAAATATAATTAGTACTAATTATGTATAGATACGTGTTGATAAATTGTTGGCATCAGGTGATCTGTGTTGTAGTCGCCCCTTTTATTGTTAACGAGATATTTTTAGAATAATAATGTCAATAATCGCCAATCGGAATCTACGAATCTGTTAATTAAAAATTTAAATTATTTTAGCCTTTAGAATTTCTCATTAAGAATTAGGATTGATTATTCCGAATTATAAATTTTAAAGAGTAGCTAACGTATCTACTAACAGTAATACATAATCCTTTGAATAAATGAATCTGTTGTAATTATAACGTAAAGCAAAAATAGTTGGAAAATCCAAAAGTGCACGCCTCATAATCTCATTCCTTACAATAAATAAATAATTATAAAAAATAAATAAATAATAATTGTCTATTTATATTTACTTATAAATGCAATAAAGAATAAAAAAAGTGACATTTTAAGTTGGAGAATCACTCGGTGTGCGTAAACTGACAGTAATACCCACCTCAACGCTTCGCTTATGAGGCGTGCAAAAACTAGTTACACAATTATTAACACGTTCACGTGAACATCTCCATATCGCAAGTTAAGGCGATATTGCACATAAATTTTTCATACAAATTGGAGCAGCGTCTAATGACGTAATGACGTTGTGTCAATACTTTGATGATGTTAGTATTAGTTTATGTTATTCTGTCGTCCTATGACGTCGACGTTCAATCATCAATCATAACAAATGCACATTGCACACATTCCCAAATACATGTATTATATTAGTTGGATTAAAATGTAAAATATATTATATACCGTAATAAGATTAAATATAGATAAGTCAAAATATTCTCGATTTTGCGTAAATATTATCACAAGCACAAAATCGGCGCACGCGCTTCCCCCGCGCTGCGCACATGTCGACTGAAGTGAACACACTGCTTAGGCGAAACGACGTGTAATAACGTTGTGCGGAAATAAAGTAGGTACTTATGACCGGAGCATACTGTCTTCAAAAATTGACAAAAATATGGATGCAATGTAGCACTAGAAATTTGAGAGACGGATATGTCGTCGCACAGCAACCCAACTATTCAATGTTTTAATGATCGAAATCCGTTCTATGACGTTGTGCATAATAAATCGAGATATCGCCGGACATGATAATACGTTGTGCCGCATTATGTCTGCCAATAAGTAACGTACCTATACGTTGTTCACATGAACGTGTTAAATTTAAATATAATATGAACTTGGAACAATTTTCTTTTACTACTTTTCGTCTTGGATCCGTATGACTTGCCACAGTTCAACCAAGGTGTAATCTCGATTTATTATGGAACCCTCATCATTCTAGCTTGAGCTTTTTAAGAAAGATTTCGTTATCAATATCAAGTACATAATAAAAAGAAAACTGATATATTCCATTTTTAACCCTCGACGCAAGGAGAGGAATTATCAGTTTGGCGTGTCTGTATGTATCATCGTAGCTATTAAAGTAACTAATAAAAACATGACCAACTTCGTCATTTTTCAAGCTATAATTTATAAAGCTACTCTGTTCAGAGATAAAAGAATCAGTTTTTTTTTTTTTTTCAGAAAATGTACATAAACTTTATTATTGTTTTTTTATTTCTTCTTCTGGTTAACTTTTTGAAAAGCTGTAGTTGAAGTTTTTCTCACCGGATTCAGCTGAATACCAAAATTTACATGGATCTGGCACTACTGTTTCATGAAATAACTCGCTACCTGCAAATATAAAAACATTGAAAACCAATTTTCTTCTACACTTTTTTTAACTATAATATATTTTAATTTATTTACCATGAAAAATATTTTACCTTAAACTAAACTATTTTACAAACTTAACCCTAAAACTAAAACTATGTATAATAATTAAACAAAAATGACCAAATAAATTGCGACACCAAATTCATATTCATATCGCAGTCGACTGCAAGCGTGCCCAAAAGGTTGGCAAAAATGGATACGGTAATATTTGTGCATTTTCCGAACAGTATCGTGTACCAGGTGAAGTGGGACACTTCCTGTGGCCTGCCTTCGCAGTCAAATTTAATTAACATGTGTCAAATATTATGTCAATTTTATATTGTTCGTTAAATTGAAATGACATTTAAAAACAATTAAGGGATAGGTTTGGTTAATTGATTTTTTGGTGGTTGGATATATTTGCGTGAATTGATCTTTTTTATTTAAAAGTTAATATTTTCAGTATGAAACTAAACAGCATTTTGATTTACATGGTAAAAAGGAGAAGATTTATTTACGCCAACAAAAGTTAAATAAAAATATTTTTTACTTATACCTATAATAAAAATTAATAATTAACGAATTACTAAACCACCAACTTAATTACTTGCGTGGCATAAATAAGTTTTAAGTTTGACTCAATGATGGTTAGTTAGAAAAAAGTCCATTTATAGTATGGTTTGTTTAGTCTATTATAATTATACTGCTTCAAAGAAAATTATTAACGTACTACTAAACCACCAACTTAATTACTTGCGTGGCATAAATAAGTTTTAAGTTTACCCAATGATGGTAAGTTAGAAAAAAGTCCATTTAAAGTAAGTATGATTTGTTTAGACTAGGTATTATAATTATAGTGCTTCAAGGAAAATTATTATTAAACAACACATATTTACGTACCTTTAAAATGTAGTTAAAGTTAGTGGTTTAGTATAAAATAAATTCGTGAAACATAGTGGTCAAAATTAAACTCAATACGCAATAAATACGTACTTGGAATACTTAAACCTACAAACATATAAACATAATTGTAAACTGTGAAGTTTAATAATTAGTTAGGGATTCATACGTTCTATTATTTATGATCAGTCAACAATAAATATAGGTTACCTGTAAAGACAAATGTTAAGGTATGTGTCATCCAATTTTCAATTAAAAAGCATTTATGGCTTTGGTCACGACTCACACATGCAATCAACGACACGCCAACTTAATTACATTAACAAAGTTTCATGCCTAGTTCCATTGACTGGCCTGTAGGTTAGTGACCCTGACTGTTAAGCCGGAGGTCATGGGTTCGATCCCCACCCAGGACAATTTTTTGTGGGATGAGCACTATCGTTTCTTTGTTCTGTGTCTGGGTTTAAATTTACAAAATATATCAGTATGTTTATCAGTGGTCTGGTTGCCATAGTACAGGCTCTGCCTAGTTTGGGATCAGATGACCGTGTGTGAGCTGTAAGTATGTTTATCAGTTGTCTGGTTGCCATAGTACAGGCTCTGCCTAGTTTGGGATCAGATGGCCGTGTGTGAGCTGTAAGTATGTTTATCAGTTGTCTGGTTGCCATAGTACAGGCTCTGCCTAGTTTGGGATCAGATGGCCGTGTGTGAGCTGTAAGTATGTTTATCAGTTGTCTGGTTGCCATAGTACAGGCTCTGCCTAGTTTGGGATCAGATGGCCGTGTGTGAGCTGTAAGTATGTTTATCAGTTGTCTGGTTGCCATAGTACAGGCTCTGCCTAGTTTGGAATCAGATGGCCGTGTTTGAGCTGTCCTAAGATTTTATTATTATAAGATATTATTGAATAAAATCGGTCATGACATCAAAGGCTTTCAATATCTGTAGCATCAAACCTTATAATCACTACATAATTATAAAATAAACTAACAAACTCCTCCCTCGCGTCTGTTTACGTCACCGATTTTCAGCATGCTATTTTCACCAATGGATAGAGTGGTTCTCAAGGAAGTTTTTGTTACATAAATTGCCAAGTTTTTTTATACATGGGCTAACCGACATTCAGGTGGACGAAGCCGCGGCTATCAGCTAGTATTGAAATGAATATTACTAATGATTTTAAGATTTCGACCTACGGTTTTTGGAAAAAGTTGTTAGTTTTATGCACTTGGTTACCTCGTGGAATATATGCACTCTTTTAAATCAATCCTGTATTTATATATAATTAATATAATTATCTCTTTTTTTATAAGTATCACTTTGAAACTTACCTACTGCTAATTTATTTCAAACCCATGTGTTTAAATTTCGCATTTCTTTGTTACTACTTGACCAAAAACAAACTTAATAACTCCAATCCACAATAAATACACTCATCTACAAAAATACGTATATCCGCACACACTTTCATAGGTGTAATCCACCCCAATATCAATTACGCTAAAATCGTCTCTGTTTCGTTGATAGTACGGTTGATTATCGTAGTTCCTTGCTACTAGTGATGTACACAACTCATTTACGCGCGCGTCAGTTCTGACCGCACACTGTCACTCACGTTCATGTGATATGTGAACACGCTATCTACTTAAATAACATTAACTCGGTAAGTTTCCGTTGCGTTTAAGCACGTTAGAATCGAACTGTGATTAAGCAATTTAGGAGAAGTCTATGTTCAGCTGCGGGGTGCGGTAGGCTGAGTTGATTGATTGAGGGATAACGACAGCAGGTTAAAAAAAATATTATTATTTTTGTGTGTTCTATTTATTCTCTCAGAGCATTAAATTTAGGTATATTTTTTTTATTTACCAACAAATTTTTTAACCCATGAGGGGTTAATAAGAATACTAGTAATGTGCGATCCACATTGCTAGAAAGCTTTAAATAAAAAAATTGGTGAAATAACGTGTCGTACGTCAATGGATACGCACAACCGCAATGAATACATGTCCCGCCCCCAGGATGAAGCCAATTGCGGTATTAACGCGTACCCATTTCCTACCTTTAAACCACAATGCATAGTCATGCCCATTTTTAGAAACAACATGATAGCGTTATTTGTAATTTATTAACATCAACAAATGTTATCATTTCTATCGATTAACTTAAAGAGGCGCGTATGCTATCCCTACTGGCGGAGACAGCGAGTTGAGCTCGATTCCTATGAAGGATTGTTCCAAGTATGCTCGTAATAGAGAAGAATGTAAACAAGGTAGGGAGGCCTTTTCCCAGCAGTGGGACAGCTGCTGATAATAATAATAAAAAAAATTACACTAGGTAATACCCATGGCTACGCCCACGTGGGACCTTAAGTCCTTTCTTATATTTCTAGCTTACTCTATAATTTTTTCACAGTCCGTTCAGTGGTTTTGTAAGCGGTACACACCGACTGAGTTATATTTTGCATTAATAATACTGGTATAGGTAGTAGATCCTTCCTTCTGCCTAGCCTTTCCCCAATTTCCCAAGCTATGTTGGGGTCAGCTTCCAGTCTTACCAGAATTAGCTGGATATCCAGCTAATTCCGTATTTTACATGGAGCGACTACCTATCTGACCTGCAAAACCCATTGCTGGGTAACAAAGTATCCCATAGAATATTCATGGTATATTAGATAGAATTTAGTGATATTCTATGAATAGTTGTCAGAATAATTGACTCTCCAATAAAAAAAAAACTTACTAGTAATGTTGGTCGCACATTACTAGTATTCTTGTTAACCCCTCGTGCTAAACTAAAATGTTTGTGATACGAGTGGGTTCATGTCGGTAGTGCAATGGGTGGGATTCGAAACCGCGACCGCATAACAAGACCGCCTCCGATGCCCTAGCCATTAGGCTATCGAAGCTTAATTTTCTTAATTCTTTAAATCAAATACCGCAGAAGAAAAAGGCTTTTTCATTCGTAAATGTATCTGAACCGCGGCATGGCGGCGCGGCGGCGCCTGTGTAACGGCCAGGGTTTATAGCTCCGACAGTACTGCGACAGTTCAATCTCGTAAAACTTTAGTAAGATCATTGAGTAGTTCGTTTGATTGTACGATGCATCTTTTATTAGTATTACTAGCTTTTGCCCGCGACTACGTCTGCGTGGACTTCAGAATTGGGTCCAAAATGAAATGAAAAATGTGAAAGTAATGAAAAATTTAATACATTTTTCACCGGTGTTATATTATGCTTGCGCTGTAATAGAGAAGAAAACCAAATTTCAAAGCTGTCTGCCCGCTGCTTAGGTCATAAAAAAAAAACAATTTTCCTCAGGAAATACTTAAGGAATCGGGATAAAAGGTAGACCATGTTCTTTTCCATGTCAAAGGCTACATGCATGCCCAATTTCATCTAAATCCGTTTTTGCGTGATTGAGTGACAAACATCCAAACATCCACATTAAGACTGAACTGTGCAAAGGCTGTGCAAAATCGTTAAGTGTTCTCTTATAACAAACTAATGTAATTACAGGCACCTGTTACCGGTTTATCTGAATTTCAGGGAAGACAACAAACAAAAATCTTTATTCCGGTTTATGACTTACTATACACTATTTCGATAGTGATTTTTTTAAAGGACCTTTTCAAAACTGTGCAATCAATATGGTTTTTTTAAATATTAATCAGAATTATTTGAATTAAATAAAAATAACGTAATTTCCTTATGACTGTCACCTACTTAAATTATTATCGCAGATCTCTAGCTACAATTTTAAATAAGATACTGTAAGTCTTGTAAGTAATAATAAATAACTTCCGAAAAAATGGATATATATATTTTTTAATACGACCCCCGCACTAAGGAACTTAATCCTTGTGTTGCGGGGGTTTCAGAAAAATTCAAATCACATACACAAAAAACACACAGACTTGGAACAAGTATCTGTGGATGACACATAAATTGTGATCCACAGATACTACAATACTACTACTTGTTGTGATGGATATTAAATTTAGTGTCTCGTCCAAAAACAACAAAGAACGGCCTCCTCCAAAGATAAGATGGCGCATGTTAGAGAGGGAAGAATGTTCTAGTATGTTTAAGGACCAGATTGTGAATAAAATTAAAGAAATGGATGAGATGGAAGGTAAGTCTGTGAATGAATGTTGGAATGAGATGGCAACCTATATAAGGAAAGTTGCAAAAGACGTGTGTGGAGAGTCGAGAGGAAAAGGTTTGATAGACAGGGATACATGGTGGTGGAATGAGGACGTACAAAAGGTTTTGAAAGAAAAGAAAGTGGCATTTAAAGAATGGCAGAATGTTGAAACTGTTAATGCAAGTTTGAAGGATGAAAGAAAGAGAGTTTACATGGAATGGAAGAGGAAAGCAAAAAAGGCGGTAGCAGTTGCCAGAGCTAAGGCGCAAGAGAGGTTGTATGACTCTCTGGACAGCCCTAGAGGTCAAAAGGAACTCTACCGAATTACGAAAGAGAGAGAAAGACGATCGAGAGATATAACACATATAAAATGTATAAAAGATGAGTCTGGCAAGGTTCTGTGTAAAGATGATGAAATAAAAGAGAGATGGAAGGTTTATTTTGAAAAGCTTATGAATGAAGAGAATGCCTGGAATGGAATGCTTCAAGAGGCACAAATAAATAAGGGATTGGTAAGAGAAATTAGCATGGATGAGGTAGTGAGAGCAGTCACAAGTATGAAAAATGGAAAGGCCCTGGGACCTGATGATATACCAGCTGAAGTATGGAAGGTGTTAAAAAGGGACGGATGTATGTGGCTGACTTTGTTCTTCAATAAGTTGCTGCATGAAGTAGTCATCCCACAAGAATGGTGCAGTAGTTCACTAGTGCCCATCTTCAAAAATAAAGGGGACGTACAAGATTGCGGCAACTATAGAGGGATAAAGCTCATGTCGCATACTATGAAAGTATGGGAGAAGGTGATAGAGAAAAGAGTGCGAGAAGAGAGTGAGATTACCCAAAATCAATTTGGGTTTATGCCAGGTCGAGGGACAATGGACGCCATCTTTGCACTTCGCCAATTGTGCGAGAAGTATAGACGTGTGCACAAAAATCTGCACATGGTGTTCATTGATCTTGAGAAAGCGTATGATAGGGTGCCTCGGGAAGTGTTGTGGTGGGCCATGAAAGATAAAGGTGTGCCTGGGAAGTATGTAGAGTTAATTCGTGCGATGTACAGGCAATCCTGTACTTATGTCCGATCCTCTGCTGGCAATACTGACCAGTTCAGTGTGGCTGTGGGCTTGCACCAAGGGTCGACTTTAAGCCCATACCTCTTCCTGCTGATTATGGACGCCCTTACGGCGGACATACAGGAAGAGGCACCCTGGTGCATGCTGTTTGCCGATGACATTGTTCTGGTCGGTGATGATGGACCTGAGATCCAGAGCAGATTGGAGGTTTGGCAGCAGAGACTGGAGAATGTTGGCTTGAAAATTAGCAGAACCAAGACCGAATACATGTTCTGCGATTTCGGCGGTCTCTCCAGTCCTGAAGCCATAGCGCTTGATAGCGCGCCCCTTCCGGTCTGCTCCGACTTTCGGTATCTCGGTTCACTCATCCAAGGCGAGGGCGATATTGATCGGACAGTCATGCACCGAATTAACATAGGATGGTTGAAATGGCGGCAGGTTACGGGAACAACTTGTGATCCCCGCATTCCCCTTAAACTTAAGGGGAAGATATACAAGACTATGGTCAGACCTGCCGTCCTGTATGGATCAGAGTGCTGGCCCACAAAAGGCATAAATGAAAGACAATTGCATGCAGCAGAGATGAGAATGTTGAGAGGAATGTGTGGTGTTACGCGAATGGATAGAGTGAGGAATGATTATATAAGAGGAAGTTTGAAAGTGGCACCGGTAACCGAAAAACTAAGTGGAAACCGGCTGTCGTGGTATGGGCATGTGATGCGGAGGAATGAGGATCATGTTGTAAGGAAGGTTTTGAGCATGAATGTGGATGGGTATATGGGAAGGGGACGACCAAAGAAACGATGGATGGATTGTGTGAAAGTCGATATGGCAAGAAAGAATGTTACTTGTGAGATGACGGCAGATAGAAGAGTATGGAAGAAGAAAACATGCTGCGCCGACCCCAAATAAAATTGGGATAAGGGCAGGAGGATGATGAGATACTACAATACTACATATCCTAACAAACATACACATCAGAAGATTCCAGGTTCGAATCCTGTCAGGGTGGCCATGTAAGGTCGGAGGTATTTGGATAGAAATAATAGTCACTGCCCAATTAATACTAACTTTTATTTTAAAATAAGATTGGTAACATACACACAACAACAACTTACATTAATATCGCCTATACACTACAACTGCTTGTCCCATGCGGGGATCGAACCCGTAGCACGTCGCGCACAGTGCTGGTAATTAGCGTGGTGACCACTCGGCTATCCGTACAGTCAAATCGATGTTAAAACACAATAAAACAAATGCTATTCGCAGTCTGCATCCGTCAGACCCCTATTGTGATACATTTACGACTAAAAGCTACTCGGTGTAGGTCTCTTACAACTAAGTAGGCTACATATACATACAGCCATATATAGGGTTGCCACAAGACTTAACGCTGTGTCGAGATTGCAAAATATAAAGGTCCATTTACAGATACAATAAAAAATGAAGCATTTATTTATTTAGTTTTATTTTACAAATATTACAGTTTTAGTGGAAAGATAATTAGAAAATCCTAGAATTTCAACAAGAAATGGTTAACTGACAAGTGTTTTTATACGGTTTCTGAATTTTATAAATGTAAGCAATGGTAATTCTTTTATTAGAAAGTTTATTGAAATGTTAGTCGTACTTTTACGACTTTGGTTTTTACGTATTCAACGATGTATGTCAAAATAAATTGCACGAACATATCAAACTTACCTACCTACTTAATTTTAATAATATTGCACTTGCGTTAATATACAATGTCACTAAAACTATTCTATTAATTATTCTAATTGATATAATAATGGCAATTTATAAAATTAAGGCTAATTTATAAATGTATCACTAGATTTAATAAACTCTATTTTCTTTTTTTTTATATGAGTTAATTTTAATTGCAAACTGTTGCCTGTAATAAAACATTATTATTCTTATTTTAGGATTGTAACAAACTGTATTATGCAGTGTATATTTGGCTATGGAGCAACCCTACACAGTGATGTAATGTATCGATGTCCCGCTGGGAAGAAAAACAATAATAGGGGGTATCAATGAAATTCAATTATTTTTGTTATTTACTAACGATTACTGAAATAATGTATTTTATACAGAGTGTGACGCCGCCATTATTTCCGTTACTTCAATATTACAATTCCATGCGATATATAAAATCTTTATGCTATTTTTTTACGATTTAACTTTTCAACAACTTCTAAAGAGAGTATTTGAACATAAATATCCTTTCGTACCATCCAGAAAATAAAGTAGGTCACCATTTTTCAATAAGATTACAAAATAGAGAATATTTTTATTTATAATTGTATGTATTAGTTAATAGACATTGTTTTGTTATTTATGTATTATATTTTCTATGGGCCTTGTTGCCTGAATTAAAGGAATAAATAAATAAATAAATTAATATAGATGTTGGCCGATTCTCAGACCTTCCCGATATGCAAATTTTCATATAAATCAGTACCTAAGCCTGACTGCTTTACAGGACATAACTCCGCGGTGTCCAAGTAGCATTTATATCCTTTCTTGGAATTCAAGATAACCACACAAAATGTTATCAAATCCGGTTGTGTAGTTAAGACGTAAAAACGTAATAAACAACAGACACATCACTTACATTTAGAATTACCAGGATAAGTGTTTCCGTTAGCTTTGAGGAAACTAATGTTGGTATATAATTGGATGATGTCCTTTTTGTTGTTCCATGCTGTTAGGAACTTTATAACAGCGTGAGTATTGCGGTTCTTGTGTTAGTTTAGGTTAGTTAATAACTAAGGAATGTTTTGGTTGTAAATTACAGTTAATAATCTCCAGACCGAATTTCGGCCTCTCTCCAATCTCAAGTGAAATCGGCCATGTACGCAGGAGATGTATAGTGCATAAGTGTGTGCGCAAACACAGGTGCACTCTATGATCCTTCACTCTCATAGTCCGATGGGACGGACCGACACGACCGGAGAGGGATCAGGCGCAGGACCAACAGCTTTACGTGCTTTCCGAGGGGGTGTAAACACCGCCACACTTCCTGACTCCCATCCGATCGATTCGGGAATCGAACCCGAGACCTCGTGCACGGCAGTCGCGCTTGCGACCACTAGACAACGAGGCAGTCCTACTAGTATTATATGTATTACAAAAGACATAACTATAATAAATGCGGTATAATATAATTATCTAGATGACCCAGCAAACGCTGGTTTTCCATATTCTGGAGAGACTGACCATTATCACCTAGAGGTATAAATATAGCCATGGAACTATTCTCAGATTTACAAAAAATACACAAAAAAACATAAAAATCATGAAGCCCGTAACCGCTAGGCCACCACGACACAATGACTATGTGAGGGGTTAGTTAACTTATAGTAAAAGATTAAAGAAACCGCTCAAAGCATTACGACGGAAAGTAAATAATGTATTTACTTTGAAGTCAGTCGTAGTCGGTATAAGTTATAACGAGCAAATATTGCAACAAAGCTTATATATAAAACTTGACCCACTCTTAATTTATGTTCTGTAAAATGTAAAATACTGCAGCGTTTACGTTTTAGTTTTCAAATAAGTCTTGAAATCTTTACACATTTAATTTCTATACTATAATATTAGTCTCAGGTCTTTTAGACCAATTTCAAAAGAGGTTTCTGTTAAAATGAGTTTTTGAGTGTGAAGAAATTTTGTTTTGCACGTCCATTAAAGGGTTAGTTTTTTTATGATTTGCTCAATATTTATTTACAATTATTATTATCTTTATAATGTATATACAGGGTGTAATCGAAGTAAAAAATAATCTAAACTTAATGCTCTTTCTTCTTTTTGGGGAGATATATACAACATGTAACAAAACCCCTGTCAGATTCAATAAAGGCGTATTCGTGGTAGTTCATGAACCGTCTCGCATAGGCGGTTTCTTTGACACCAAACTGTAGGTAGTAAGTACGTGACCTTTGAGGAGCGGTCAGTTGTTCAGCTGTTGCCTTGGATCAGTTTTTATTTGTATTTAAATATTTTGACAGGGGAAAAATTTTATTCTCCAATCCATTAAATGACTATGTATATGTAATCGCAGTACCTACGATACCGAACAATACCCTCAGGGATCGGACAGGGTTTTTGTTACACGCTGTATACCCCGTTCGGCGACATCTTGTTTATGGAATTGTTACTTTAAAAGCCGAAAAATTTGCAACAAAGACTATACTTTTCAAAATTTAATCACAAATGTTTATCTTTTTAGCTTTCTTGTAGGTAACTGGTAGAATAAGAGCATATTACTTGTCAAATTTTATAGTTCTATGCCAACAGCAAGGCTCTACCTTATTAATTCAGATTCCCGTGAGTTTGTAGAAATATACGTTTTTTGCTGTATAAACGGTCATATCTTTTTTTTACATCTACTTAGAAGTTTGATTTTTTATAAGTGATCTTGACAGAGGCGGATAGACTGACAGACGGATAACAAAGTCATCCTGTAAGAGTTCAGTTTTTTTTTCCTTTGAGGTACGGAATCCTACAAACATTGTTAAGAAAACACTGAATATCCCAAAAATCTGACTTACTATATGAAAAACAAATTGGATAAAAGTATTTCAACACAGAACCTACATTTAGCTTCTTATTTTTCCAAGATTTTCCCTCTTAACACGGACATGGCTTACGATATACGTCACGTATTTTTCGTCGATAAATAGGTCAACAGTTCTCAAGACATCTTTAGCAGACGACTGTCGCCTCTGAAAACTTGATATACTTCGTCTAGATACTTACTATAGAAATATATTGTGCCCATTTGTAGGGGGTTGAACAAGATGGGGTTATTTTTCTCGTCTGATGCAGTTGTTTATCTATAAAATTTAATAAATAAATGTGGACAACATCACATAAATTGCTCCGAATCTAAAGTAAGTAGCTAAAGCACTTGTGTTATGGAATCAGAGACAATGAAGGTAACACCAAGTGTTTTTCTACATTGACCCCGTCCGGGGATCGAACCTGGGACCTTAGAGCTGGCGACACCGTGAAAATCGGTGTGTACGCCACTCGATCACGGAGGTCGTCATCTTATTAAGATTTAGAAATAACGGAATAATAACGGGTAAAGGGCTGCCTTTATCCGTTATTATTCCGTTATTTTTTATTTTATTTTTTTCTTGTTTTACCTGTAATGTTTTATTTATTTTTATGTGTAATTCATAAGTATATACTTACGCGCTAACTGGTCTGATAATAAAGGATTTTTCTTTCGAATAAAAATGGCGTCTGACAGTTATTGTTTAAAATATCTCAAAAACTTAATATTAACCCAAAGTATAAGCCAGATACGGGTAGTAAAAATTTGGTAAAATCCACCCTAAGAAATATAAAATGACAGGAGTGCCCGTGACCATGACACCTGCAATAAAAGCGTCGAAACGTCGGAAACTAAAATCAAAATAAACCGAGATGGAATCTATTTAAAAGTAGTTTTATTTCAATAAAGCCTATGTTGCTCAGAGATAAAGACATTCAAATGGTGAAAGAAGAAGAATCAGAAATAAGACGTAAAATTTATATTTACCACATCCAAGAACAAATAATGGCAAAAAGTATAATAATAATATATGAAGGAATAAAACTGTACAATAATATCCCGGTCTCCCGGATGACACTGTAAACTGCAAAATTGTTATACTTTAAAAAAAGTCTTGAGACATATAATGCTAAAGAAACATATTTAATTAAAAATATCAACAACCGTGATCTCACAGATTTGTAACTGCATGTAGGTAATAGTGTATAGTAATATATTTTCTTTTCTCTTATAAAAGTGAACTGTAATTTGTTCTTTTTTGAGAAATAACGGTCTTAAAACCGAAATCGATCCACAATTGCCAGAGATAACGCGTAACAAACATACAAAAAAAGAACAATAAAATTGAGATCCTCCTGTTTTTGAAGTCGGTTAAGAAACGATTGGCTTTTGACCCATTTAACTATTATAGCGAGGACCACGTAACCTCTCCTAAATTGAGTCCCCCATTTAAGGCAATTCAATTAGACCTCACCTAATAGGTGTTACGATACTGTGTGAATTTCGTCAATAGGCCTTGTGACGACAATGTTTTCTCGTCTCTTAATAAAGCCTACTTATACAGCATTTTACATGGACAACAAGAAAATTAATTGTAAGGTCGCACGAAAATCACATCTTTGTTTTCAATCGACTTCAAAAAGGAAATACTTCTAGAGTTTTTACTTTTCTGTATGTTTGTTACGCAATTTCTCGGTCTCGAAATTATTGTACTGAAAGGTTGTACTCCCGAAATGGTCTCATTAAAATTTCATGAAATAGATTCAGTAGTGGTGTTGAATTAAAAATAATTAGAGATATAACCAAATGTCTAATTACTCAATTTGTAATTTAGTGCAATTAAAGTCGTTTTTTTACATTCATGTGCAATCAATAATTATTTTGAATAAATAATATTTTACAAAAGTGTGAGCCAAAAAATCAACACTTTTTATCCCTGAACCAATTTTTATTTTAAATTACATAAAGATTCCCAAAAATACAAATAAATTACGGTTCTCTTATCATATTAAAATCCAGGAATACTTTAGGTACAACACACACAGTGGAATGTAACTTAAATAAGACACTAAAAAGTTTCATTAATGAACCTATTTATCTCAAGACAATAGCTCAAAACTACATTATATAATTCAACATAAACTCACAAACTTACTGTACAGACAGACTTACAAATATTATGGACATAGCTGATTCTCGTAGCCAGTAGAGGCGGCATTGAGGCGGCGGATCAACCTTGACCCAACCCCATCCCACTCTTATTCCCTTACTCAACCCTATCCCAGCTTAAGCAATGGCCTAAGATTTCCATGATGAGAAAACCCGGAATATTTTACTAAATTCATATGAGGTTATATTGTCGTTAGTTTAAAGATAGTTATTAATTTTAGTTATTCATGATACTATATGATGTATACCTAGTCTTATACTATTCTATAAGGATGATGTAAAAAAAAACTCATGTCTTCGTAGATGAATAACACCTAGATCCTACTATCCTACTAATATTATAAATGTGAAAGTGTGGATGTTCAGATGTTTGGATGTTTGTTACTCAATCACGCAAAAATGGCTGAACGAATTTGGATAAAATTTGGCATGCATGTAGCCTTTGACATGGAAAAGAACATAGGCTATCTTTTTTCCCGATTCCTAAGTAGTTCCCGAGGGAAAATTGAAAATTGTTTAGGAGCTAAGCCGTGTTCAGACAGCTTTGAAATTTGGTATTTTTCTCTATTACAACGCAAGTTATATCATGGGTTAAAATTTTATTCCATTTTTCATTACTTTCACATTTATTATTTCTTTTTGGACCCAATTCTGAAGTCACGCAGACGAAGTCGCGGGCAGGAGCTAGTATTCTTAATATAATCGCGTAGCTAATAGTGAGGCAAAAAATATTGATGTGTGCATCGAGCGTTACGTATCTGCGGTCGTCCTCGTCTACATTTTGACCCATTCACTTCTTAGATCGCCATTCAACTTAAAATTGTCGAAAGTACTTGCACTAACGCTTGATCTTGACGACTGACGGTACTTTCCTACGTACAGTCAACAGCAAAATTTTATAACCCACGCACGACTACCAACTGTCCAAGAAGATCAATGCTACTTCACTGAGCAGTCATTTGTGAAGTGGGTAAATTAATTAAAATCTTATAGGTAGGTGTTCCTATATATAGAATACTAGCTGTAGGGGCTGTAGCCCACGGGTCCACCCGCGTGTAACAAGTTATCGCGGTAAAATGTTTTCCATTACCGCAGGCTACCTTGCGCTATTAGATTAGTATAGAACGTTTTTTGAGCGCCTTCTTGAGGGTTACAAGAAATAAAAACTTGTTGATATTGATTTTGAAAAAGTAATATATTTTCCTTCGTGAGATCAGACCTTTTTTTTGACCCGGGGAAATCCTCATAGACTTCCTCCACCCTGGGTAAGCTGATTCTCCCTTCCCTTATAGCGAAGGCCATGCGTTACAAACTACCGCGAATTTAAGATTATTCAATCAGTTTGAAGGCTCCCGTTAAGTTTTAAGCTGTCTCTGTAATTTTAAGGTGTAAAGTTAAATATCGTCTCAGTATTTGGAGTAAGACCATCAACAAGCAAATCAAAAGCGTATTGATTTATCACGTGTAACATACTTAAATCAGTGAAATACACGACTGTCACATTTTCTGATAGGTAACACTTAAAAAATAATGAAAAGAAAAGCTTCCTGGTATTATTATTTCCTGTTTTTTTAGTTTTTGTCAATACAATGTGTTAAAATTAAATGTCAAAGAAGTTACACAGCAATGCGTGGCAATACTGTAGTAAACTGTTCTACAGAATTCGTTGTTCTGTGCGTCGGCGCGCGATTGAAAATAGCAAATTATTCATCATTACGATACGATTACATCGATCGTTATTTTCACGTAAGCCCACGTTCGGGTTTTATTGTTCACGCGTGGGCTTTCTTACGATTTCCTCAATCAAATGAAATTCAAGCCGACCGCGAAAACTTGTAAACATTATTCAATGTAGATAGATATTGTTACGAAATTTTCTAATAAATAATGTCCAGTTGGTATTTACCTGGGACAGTGCCTACACAGTGAAAAACCTAGCGTAAAGTATGTTGGAATATAATAAATTAATGTGGACAACATCTCTTACATTGCTTCGAATCCAAAGTAAATAGCTACAGCACTGTCTTGTGTTATGGAATAGACAACGAAGGTACCACAAACACCCAGGCCCGGTACAATGTAGAAAAGTGTTTCTTTTTTCTACATTGACCCGACCGGGGATCGAACCCGGGACCACAGCTGGCGACACCTTGAAAACTGGTATGTACGCCACTCGTCAACTAATTAAATTAGATTATTATATTGATAAACGAGCTGTTGCCCTCGACTCCGCCTGTGGTCCCTTTTTTTTCAAGTAAAAATATAGCATAATATGTTACTCAGGTGCAATGCAACAGATATCCGTTACAAACATACAAATATACAAATCTTAAAACTATAAATTATTAAGAAAGTACATCCAACTTCGAAAAAGTATATTAATTTATAACATAACTACCTTTATTTATTTGTATCTTTATATCACTTTAAAAATATAGAAGCCAAATAATAATGTGTACTCCCACTAACTTACGAGTAATTATCGCCTTTGAAATCTGAATTCCAAAAATTGGAATCTAAAAATGTCAACTTGGAAGAGAACAAGGCCCCGATGTGAGACAATTGCCTATAGGCCTTTATAAGTACCTACATATTAATCTGGAGCTCACTTAGAATCTGAAACAAGAATTAAATCAATTTGTTTATCAAAGTAGTTTGATATAAACTTACATTATGAATGTGTGTTTGAGTTTGCCACAACTACAGAAAGTTTTAAACCAACTTCAAAAATAAAAGTAGGTATAAGGTTCTCAGTTCGAACTGTGTGTATGTACCTATGTTTGTCTGGGATTATCACGCGTTTCGCAAAACTGATTTTGATGCGGTTTTCAGTAAAGTGTTGGTTTCATTCTGGAGAAGGTTTTAGTGTATAACACTAATGGATATCCCGTGACGTTGCCCGCATGGATCCGTTTTTGCTTAACTTGGATTGTAGATTTTCAAAGTTGATTTGTAATTTGCTTTAGCCACTTAGGGTTTTTGAAGTCGGTGGTGTTTTTTGTTAAAAAGTTTGTTTATCTTGTTAATGGTTTTCATTTGCGACACAAGAAGTCTTAATCCTTAACTACGTAACATAAGGTAAACGCAGCTATTACCGACCCTGTTAAGGTAGTTTTGTAATCGATGATAATTATTAAGAGTTTTGATTGCTTTCACATGCAGTGTTTGGTTTTTATATGAAACTCTTACTTATCTAGTTTATAATGATTACCTTATAAACCCAAAATTAGAAGATTTTCTTATAAATTTAAAAAATATTAAGTGGACAAGTCGATTCTGGTATTACCGACCCATAGGAGCAGCTATGTAGCTATTAACGATTTTGCTGAAGCTATTACCGAGTGTAACAAAACTAGAAGATTAATATTTTGATTAATATTATGTGATTTCGTTAAGGATATTAGCATGGATTAAGAAATGTAGGATAGATTCAAGTTCTTACCTATTTCATACAAAAAATTGGGTGGCTAAGTGGCTTTTCCTATGTATAGTCTTCAACTCAGCCTATCGCGGTCCACTGCTGGACATAGGCCTCTCCCAAGTTGCGCCAAAACACCCGGTCCTCCGCCTTCCGCATCCAGTTCGACCCAGCCACCTTTTTCAGGTCATCGGTCCATCTGGTTTGGGGGCGTCCTACGCTACGTTTGCCGGTTCGCGGTCTCCACTCAAGGACTCGTCTGCTCCAACGGCCATCAGTCCTTCGACAGACATGACCAGCCTACTGCCACTTCAGCTTACTGAATCTGCAAGCTATGTCGGTAACTCCGGTTCTTCTCCGGATAATCTCATTCCTGATTTTATCCTTCAAAGATACTCCGAGCATAGCTCGCTCCATAGCTCGCTGAGCGACTTTGAGTTTGTGGACTAGCCCTATTGTCAGTGTCCACGTTTCGGCGCCGTAAGTCATGACAGGCAGGACGCACTGGTTGAAGACTTTTGTCTTCAAACTTTGCGGTATAGGCGACGAGAAGACTCGACGAAGTTTACCAAACGCTGCCCAGCCCTAACGATCCTCCGGTCGGTTTCTTTCTCGAAGTTGTGTCTACCAAACTGGATGGTTTGTCCTAGGTAGACGTACTCCTGCACAACTTCGAGAGCCAACCCTTCAACGAATATCGGTCTCGGCACGATATGGAGGTTAAACATGACCTTGGTCTTGGTCTAAATTCATGCCAAGACCGACACGTCGAGAAGCTACGTTGAGGCTAAACAGCATCTCGCCCAAATGTTCCAGCGACTCTGCCAACACAACGATGTCATCGGCAAAGCGTAGATGAGAGATGTACTCGCCGTTTATATTAATGCCCTGTCCAGTCCAGTCCAGTGTCTTGAAGACGTCCTCCAATGCGTTGGTAAACAGTTTCGGGGATATCACATCCCCCTGTCTTACCCCTCTGCGCAATGGAATCGGATTAGTCTTGTGGGCGTCGATCTGGACAGTCATTGAAGCGGCGTTATACAAGCATCTCAACGTAACGTTCGTCGATTTGACATCGCTGAAGAGCATCCAGAACCGATGGAGTCGAAGGCTTTCTCGTAGTCCACAAACGCCATACACAGCGGCTGATTGTACTCTTCGGTCTTCTGCACAATCTGCCGTACAGTATACTGTAGCCTTTTCGAAACCCGGCTTGTTCCGGTGGCTGGAACTCGTCGAGTCTTCTGGCGAGACGATTCGTGACAACCCTCGAAAACAACTTGTAAACATGGCTCAGGAGTGAGATGGGTCTGTAATTCTTCAAGAGGCTTTTATCACCCTTTTTGAAAAACAAAACCACCGCACTCCCACTCCACGCCTCCGGTGCCTTGGCGGATGACGGAATTAAAAAGGTCCTCGAGCTCCTTTAGAACTGGAGTACCACCTGCTTTTAAAAGTTCTGTCGTAATTCCGTCATCACCCGGAGCTTTGTTGTTTTTAAGTTGCTCGAGAGCCACCCTAATCTCACCCTGGTCAACGTCCGGGAGATCCTCGGTGTAATGGCGCGTGAGTCGGGCTCTTTGGTCATCGTTGCTGGAAGCTGCTGGTCCCACTGTTTGCGCTGAGTATAGGTTCCTATAGAAGCTTTCGACTTCATCGAGCATCTTGCTCTTAGAGGTGACGACCCTGCCATCCGCGGTTTTAAGTTTCATCAGATGGGTCCTCCCTAACTGCTGAGCGAAGACTTTTGGCCCCCTGTTTTGCTCAATCGCAGCTTCAATAGCGCGGGTATTGGAGCGTCGGAGGTCGCGTCGCATCAGCTTCCTGAGTTTAAGGTTTAAGGACCTTCTTTCTGATAAAGACACCTGATCGGATGGCATCTCCCGTCTCTTTCTCATAAGGTCGAGAGTCTCAGTCGAAAGCTTGGAT
Source organism: Plusia festucae (assembly GCA_950381575.1). NCBI lineage: Eukaryota > Metazoa > Arthropoda > Insecta > Lepidoptera > Noctuidae > Plusia > Plusia festucae. Next base: position 3,345,274 of record OX494456.1, on the reverse strand, counting down.
ACTCTACTTCTGCGCTGCAGCGGAATGTGCTTACGAGACAGTTCCTGCAACGTTTTGACCAAAGTATTGGTCTTCTGGTCAATGTCTTCCGTGGTTTCCAACGAGTCGAATCGATTTTGAAGTTCCAGTTGGAACTTTTCAGAACCTGATATGATTTGGGGCAGTGTAGGCCTAAGAGTTGACCTTATCAAGCGCGATCTTTCAACTTTCACATTGATATTTAGAGTGCCTCGGACAAGTCGGTGGTCACTTCCGGTATTAAGCCTGTTGATCACGGAGACAGCTCTGAATATATGCCGCTTATCCGACATGATAAAGTCAATCTCGTTCCTTGACACATTATCGGGGCTCCGCCAGGTCCATCTCCTCTGGAGCTTCTTCTTAAAGAATGAGTTCATTAAGATGAGCCCCTGAGATTCTAGGAAATTGACCAGCATTTGGCCCCTGTGATTTCTCTGCCCCAAACCATAAGGTCCGACTTTCGATTCGCCGTGTTTTTGTACTCCCACTTTGGCATTGAAGTCCCCCATAACAACGTTGTAATGAGCCTTAGCCGTACCATTGACAGCCTGAGCGATGTCTTCGTACATGTCTTCGGCTATTTCATCTGAGTGCGTTGAGGTCGGCGCATATACCTGTACTACTTTCAGCTTATACCTCTCATTTAGCTTTAGTACTAGGTACGCTACCCTTGTCGACACACTACCGATTTCCACAACGCTGCTAGCGAGGGACTTATTGACCAGAAAACCAACACCTCCTTGAGAGAGTTGATCACCTTCGCGGAAGTAGAGCAAGTTGCCTGACTCCAGGGTTATAGTGTCCTCCCCCTTTCTACGGACTTCAGATAACCCCAGTATATGCCAGTTAATGTTACTTAGCTCCACTTCTAGTTCGGCAAGGTGATGGTCCAGCCTCATCGTTCGTCCATTATACGTTGCCAGATAAAGTCGTCGGTTTTGGTAGCCTGCCGTAACCCGGAGATTCTTAGCACCCCCCGTTTCACCGTGACCGCAACCGCTACCGTGGCCAGGAATAGTGGGACTACCGGGAACTGGGGGCCGTGTGTTATGGCGCACAATCATGGGGTGTTTGTTGCCCTAGTCACCACGCTGGGCAAGCGGGTTGGTGACCGCAGTTAACTTTGATTATTTAGGAGAACGCTGCTGCCCATTCTCCTTGTTTTATATCCCTTAGTCGCCTCCTACGACACCCACGGGTAGAGAGGGGGGGTTGTTATTCTAAGCCGTAACCCCACGGCGAGTATGTATAGTGCTATGTATAGTAGTATGTATAGTGCTGCAGAGGAAAAGCCACTTAGCCACCTAATTTTTTGTCTTGAACATCGTGAAATAACTTCTTCTACTCTGAGCGGAAGAAGTTATTTGAAGTTATAGTGTAAGACTTTTTCTGACTAATACCTACACATGTTCCTTCAGATACCTGTTGCCAGGTCCACAGTAACTTTTTCGAATAACCCGCGAACCTAGCAGGCATCGGCCCTAGCGGACATCCATGTTTCTGCAAAAAGTTATTTTATGTATTTCGTTTGCCATATCTATATTCATAATTATTTTCGTTATTAGTTTATAAGCTAATATTTTCTGTAACCAGTTAATCAGTGTAATTTAACATTATGGATAATGATTTGTATAGAATCGGTGATAGGCTCCCATACTTGCTATCACCGACTCACATGGATCGGTAATAAGCGATGTATATACAAATATAAAATCGTTTCACCGACTCACAAAAACTAGATAATATGTATTGATTTGATCTTTCTAATTATAACAGGGATTTTAAACAATTGATTAAGCAAATAGTATTAATGAATGCACACTTTGTTATACAAAGAAAGGTATTTTAATAATGTTTCTTTAAAATAACAATTAATGAATAATTTTACAAAACGTGGTGAACACAAAATGATAAAACAAGTAAACTAGACAAAATAGTATAGGTCGCTAATAGTGTGTAACAATGGCTGATTATTTGAGATTATAATGTCATATTCATATTTTTTCTTTGTCATCGCATATCGACGGGAAAGCATTTAAACTAAATATAATGTTCAGGGTAATTACCGACCCATGGATCGGCAATAACTGCCACTATTAAAATCATTGAAGCTATTACCGCTCTATTTAAATTTCAAGTTTTATCCTATTAAATTACTTAAACTTTATGAAATACTATACGAAATAAAGAATTCACACTCAAATGAACACATTTAATAATACACAACCAGTACAGGTTTCGTAAATCGATGTACAAAGTCTTAAGCAAAAATTTGATGTGCTTACCTATTAGGAACAAGGACTTGTACTACACGGCCGGCGAGCTCGCTGTCTTCACGGAAACTAACGAATTTTGTGTCTTTTCCGGGATGCCACACACACAAACGTTAGTTTTTGCGGTGCTCAAAGAACAAACATGCGTGTTTCGTCAAGTGTCTTCAGCATGAATCGTTCCAGTAGCGTAAAAATTACAAATTAATGGAATGGATCGGTAATAGCTGCGGATTTTCGATGGGTCGTTAATAGCTGCATTTACCTTAATTATAGTTTAATTTGTCGTAGACAAACTTTTTAACTTGAATATTGATAATGGTGCTAATTCCTCTGTACGCAAACTAAACTAAATTTAAACCATTGCTGTCTTTTACTAACATATAGCGTAAGAAAAGGACGGCAACAGATAACAACTAACTTAGAAATGTCAATCTAGTTTTCGCCTTGAACATCACAGTGTTTTTAAAGCACACGTTTTTACTTGTCGCCAAATTTGTATGAGAATTTTAGACGGAACTAAATTTGACAGTTCTAAATTTCTAATATTCGTCTGTCCTTATCTAAATATGTACAAGTGAAAAAGATAACGATGGACTTAAATTAGTTTAGTACATGTTTAACAGAATCGGAGTTAATGTCGGATTATATTAATACTTGAACCGTTAGGTCACAAAACCTTTTCAATAACATGAATTTTGCCCAAATATGTCCCAAGAATATGTTGCAAAAAATCTCTGCCTTTATTTTATTCTTTCCGACATAACATATAAAACCTTGTAAAATGAAGTAAACAAAAAGATTTCTTTAAACAAACCCCGACATGGCAACATAATTTATTCAGTTGGATATATTACCGGACAAAGTCGAAGAGACAGCCGGTCATACTGTAGGACTTCGATGCTCCAGGGTCTACGACGACTTGAAGGTCAAATATATAGAATAGAATATATTTATTTACTAGAGACAAGTACCGTAAGTAAGTTAGTAAGTGTACATACAAAAGCTAGGGGTCATTCTCTAAGTCCTAACAAAATGTAACTTAGAATAACGCAGATTATAGTTCAAGAACGGGGTCATATTCATTTATTTTTTTTAAAGATTACTATGCTATGTGGGTCGCACATTACTAGTAATCTTGTTAACCCCTCGAGCTAAGCTAAGATGCTTGTGTTACGAGTGGGTTGACGTCGGTAGTGTGGGTGGGACTCAAACCCGCAACCACATGATCGCAAATCCGACGCCCTAGCCATTAGGGTACCGCCGCTTAAAAATATTATTAACCTACGCTAACACCAAAATAATTAGTTAAATGACGTCACATGCTATAATACATACCCGAAAACAATATTAAAAGTGTATAAGTGTTTATTTTGGCTATTAGCTTCATAGTTTTGGCCAATCTTCAAGATCACATAGCGACCAGTTATCAAGACCTCATTTAACACTATAAACACAACATTAACAGTTCATTTATTATTGGACGTTCACTAGACACATAATTTTATAACTATGGATACAAACTTTTTGAAATCACAATAAATTTTTGACGTTTAATGGCATTTAAATTGGATTTAATGATTTCACATTGCAAAAGAAAAGCAGTCGTAATTCATCTGTTTACAACATTTATTTGAAAGGGTAAGGTATTGTAAAATCAAACTACCCTCTCTAAAAATAGAGTAGCTATTTACTTTTTTACCCACAAGATGGCATTAGCATCGATATTTAAAAATGTTTGATTTAAATATCGAATGTTAATTATTTATAACGGTCAGTGTATATTTTTTCTTTTTGTGTAAGTTTGGGAATTAAGTTTGATTTTTTTGGATGTATTACAATATCTGTGAAATTAGTTTTTTAATGACTTTGACACGAGATGGCATCATTAGTTCTGGTTTATAAAACTACAAAAACATTGATGTTTAATTAAGTTTGTACAAATTCCCTACTTTATTTATTGAATTCTATTGTTTCTTTCGATTATAATTAACGGTTCTAAACTTCAAAAATATGTAACGGCTGTCAGAAATATTAGAATTTCGTTTGATTTACTTAATCTCGCAATTAAGATTTGAGGTAATTTAAGGGTGAATATTAAGTTTGAGGTTCATTATGGCGTGGTCATCATCTACGCAGTAAGCCAGTTCTTGGGGGGCTGGTCCCAATTCTCCAACACTCATGTATCTATACAACACTGTATCTATCTGTTTGTGTTCGTATCCATCCACATTAAAAAAAAACCAGGCACCTGACCGTATAGAGAAGTTCTCAACACCACTGATGTAGATACTTTGACCACATTTTTATTTTATTTGCATTCTGCCTTTGTTTCGTCTGTTGACCGATAAACGATTTTTGTACAGCATACTTAAATAGTTGATCAGGCTTATAAATATAATAAAGAAATTAATTTCTTTTTAAATTAATTTTCCTTTTCATTATTATATCAGATTGTTTGGTTATCGATATTTGTTTGTTATATAGCTTTATCCTAAGTATTCATGAAGAAAAAAAAACTTAAACGTGACCTGTCACTTTGTATGAAAATTTCATTTTCGATTTTAATTTTTCGACCTATGTTTGAAAATTGATTAGTTTTATGCACCTAATTACCTCATAAAATATACGCACTCCTTTTAAATTAATCCTGTATGTAGGTCCTCGTATAAAAAATATATAGTGGGCTAGTTAAAAAAAACTACATACGAAAATAAACTTTATCGCTTTCACATAAAAACTATAATGGCTATGAATGTTAGGTGTTATCTCTCAAATATTGTAATAAATACATTTGTGTGATTTTTGTTAAGGTCGTCTAAAAACAGTTATCACTGACCTTACCGGATGTCTGCCTCGCGCGTCAGCGAGGTGCGCTCGCGCAGCCGGAAATATACTCGTTTGACAATACAAAAGAGATAAACAGAAGTCAAAGTCTAAGACAGACAAAAAAAAACATAATAATAAATATTAATTATATTTTTAAATGTATATTTTTTTATCTAGTATATATTTAAAAATGTATTTTATAAGTATTTTTATTAATTAAATACAATGGAAAATATTTTTTACGTGAACGGGCACGATATACGCGCGTGAAACCGCTAGTCATAGATAAATTACATCAAGACACAAAACAAATGAACGTTTTGATCACACAAAGATTTGCCCTTAAATATAAACTACTACTAAAAATGTTTTATTAGACTAAAAAAGGAATAAATAATAATAATTAGAATAGCCAAGAGCCTCGACAAACACCTCAGGAGGCTCTCGTTAGGCGTCTGGGTCAAGGGTTTGATTCAGAAAGCGGTACCTATCGACATGGCGCATATCGTGAGGAGGTTCCTCACTCTGGAGCCCTAACCACCGGCAGCCTGGACCTTGTTCCCGAAGCCGTTTGGGGACTATTTTTAAATGTTTTTTTGTAGTAAGTATATATTTAAACATTTAATTTATATATACATTTTAAAATAAATGAAATTAGAATATACTAGCTGTTTCCCGCTGCACCGCCCGCGGTCTCAATTTTTTTAATATTTGTTATGTAAGCTATCCTATCTTTCAAGTTGGATCAAACTGCACGGTGTGCAAATTTGATTAAAATCGGTTCAGTAGTTTCGTAGTTCATCCCGGAGAAACATCGTGACACTGAAATTATTTAAAATAGATTTACGTTACGTTTCGTTTTTTGTAACAGTTTTTGTAGTGAACCTTCTGCCAATTTACATTTAACATTCCGCTATAATGGAACGTTTGGATCGCAGTTTTATTGTTTAGTATAATTTCCTTGAAAACGTCGTCAGCGAGATTTATGTGTGAGTTAGATTAATTGATGGCGGTCGACGGCAGATTTAGGTCGTGATCATTATACATAACGCCGCCGTCTTAATGGCTCACTATTTTACTGAAACTACGTACGTTATATGAGAATACAATATATAAAAAAAAATGTGTTTGTTGGTCTAGTGGTTAGTGACCCTGACTGCTAAGCCGGAGATCGGTTCGATGTCCCACCTAGGACAAATCTTTGCGTGATGAACACGATCATTTGTTCCGTGTCTGGGTGTAATTTATCTATAATATTTATGTATTTACAAAATATGTAAGTATGTTTATCAGTTGTCTGGTTGCCATAGTACAGGCTCTGCCTAGTTTGGCATCAAAATATGGCCGTGTGTGAGTTATCGCAAGATATTAATATAATTATAAATCTAGATAATAAGCGAATCCATTTACTAACTGGAATATAGTTAAATGTAGTTACATTTATATTAATAGAAGTTCATCTTATTAAATGCAGGTAGACAGATTTGGATAAACTAAAACTTTTTATTGATTTTAGTCATGATATAGTCAACTAACACACGGCCATCTCATATTCGATCTTAATGAAGTTTTCGAGAGACAAGAAGTCATTTTTTCTAAAAGTAGTAGTATATAAGCAAAACTGCGAATAAACGTTATAAATTTATCCACGAATAAAAAAGTTATAACCTTTTAAAGTTAGTTGATGACGCATGTTCTTTCTCTTATTCGCAAAACGAAGACTTGTACGGGCAACTCTAGATAAGTATGAAAGTTTGTCTTGTTGTGTATATGACGTCACATTTTATATATCTCTCTCTGTCTAATTACCAATATTGAAATGCTTGTAACTCGGTCACTATGCAAGTAATTAGTGTGCAGTTTTTAGAATTCGATATACACTCGAGAGCAATGAATCCGGGTCACTTAAAGAGTCCTAAAAATCTCGGAAACTAAAAATGCTAGGTTAATGCAATAAATTGTATTTAATAGACAATGTAATACTCCTTAAATGAAGGTATTAAAACTTCTTAGTTATTGTAAAGTTATATCATAAAAAAATCAAATTTGAAAAAGGGCCACTTTCGAAGATGGAACTACGAAATTACAGCATTTGGTTTTGCTTTTGTTTGTAATCTGTCATTTATGTGGGTACATAAACCATGTTGATAGTGCTCTATATTCATTATTCAAGCTGAAATTATGTCGCTTACGCCTGAATAATGCACCAGAATACTTACAATGCTGGAAACCGGCCGGAGTCAGCGCGATACAGCCAGGACTGTCGGTGTGTCGCTGTCAACAGTACAAAGAGTTCTCCGACGTTACGAAGTAACTGGTTGTAACCTACGCAGACCAGGAACGGGCAGAACCAGGTGTACCACAGCACGAGAAGACCGATACTTGGTGAACACCATGCTTCGAAATCGCTTTCTCACAGGAACTGAACTCACAAATCAGTTTCGACTCCTCGGAGGAAGTAACCCAAGTGCATGGACAGTAAGACGTCGGCTTGCTGAATCTAACTTAAAACCCCTTAGACCTGCAAACGGCCCTAAACTGGAGCCTGGGCATCGTATTTCAAGACTAAGATATGCCCAGAGCCACGTAAATTGGAGTATTGAAGATTGGTCAAAAGTTATGTTCTCCGACGAATCAAAATTTATGCTCTACAAGCACGATGGAAGACACAGAGTGTATCGAAGACCAGGGGAAAGATTCAAGCAAGCATGCATCGAAGAAAAAGTAGCCTACGGTGGTGGGTCTGTACTTGTGTGGGCCGGAATTTCTTCTGAAAGTCGCACAGAGCTGGTGATCATAGAAAACGGCTCTTTAACTAGCGAAAGATATGTGGAAGAAATCCTCAATGATCACGTTGGTCCATTTATGGTCAATTTAGGTGAGGGTGCTATATTTATGCATGACAATGCCCGACCTCATACAGGTAGGATTGTGAATGACTACCTTCAAGAGATGAACATTACTCGTATGGAGTGGCCAGCGCGCAGCCCGGATATCAACCCGATCGAGCATGCTTGGGACGAGCTAGGCAGATGCGTAAAACAACGAAATCCTCCCCCAATCACGCTTCGTGAGCTCAAAATTGCTCTCACAGAGGAATGGGAGAATATTCCCCAAAATCGTATAAGGAACTTGGTGTACAGCATGCCAAACCGCGTAAACGCAGTAATGGAAGCACGAGGAGGCAATACGAAGTATTAAAATTCAAGAAAATCGTAATAAAGTTCATAAATTTCATGTTTCCTATTTTTGTTTAAAGGAGAGATCAGCAGTTTTTTTCTTTATGTAATTTTGTGTTAATAAAATGTATGGTGACTCATATTTTTTTTACTTTCATTTAAGGAGTATTACATTGTCTATTAAATACAATTTATTGCATTAACCTATCATTTTTAGTTTCCGAGATTTTTAACATTCTTTAAGTGACCCGGATGCATTGCTCTCGAGTGTAGTTTTTAGCATACTTTTGATATTTGAAATTAAAAAAAAATTACACATAGCCAATAAAATTAGAAAAGAGATTTTATTCCTCGGTCACCATATATGACTCTTCGCTCATTGTACCCAAATATTTTTCCGTTAGCGTTCGTGCTGAAGGCTCTGCCCCCTAGCCAAGTGACATTTCTACAAGCGTTAACGATGATAGAAATCGCTTAAATGACATTAATAAATGTATGAAAGTGACAAGTCTTAGTCACGTGTCTTATCGAAAACAAATGTCATTTCCATACAATTAATGTCATTTAAGCGATTTCTATCATTGTTATCGCTTGTAGACATGTCTCTTGGCTAGAGGGGCTGATCACCATATTCACTGCTATACAACGAATATAGCTAGCTTTGTGTTCCATCCAGGTCATGTTATCTTTACCAAAGACAATGGCTACTCTTTGTTCAACACAAAGCCTCCTTACTAGCATGTTCTCAACGCTGATAAGTTTTTTTAATTAAACTAGTGTTGTACATTTGTATTTAAAAAACAGAAGATAAGTATATTGTAAGTGTCATACCTGTATTGTAATAAAAAAATATATATGATAATGTTAAAAATACAAACATTTATTGATTAGGGTTAGTTATAGGTCATAATTATAACATTTAGCGCATAACTTAATAATGGTTGCATTTTTTTTTCTGGACATTTCAAATCATCATCATCCTATAGAAATCCACCCCAAAGGACATCGCTTATCGCAGCAAAAATAAATTAGCCTATAGCCTTCCTAGATAAATGGGGATATTTAACACTAAAATATTTTTTTTTTAATCGGTCCAATTTCCTGGGATTAGCGCGTCCAACCAAACAAACAAACTCTTTAGCTTTATAATATTAGTATCGATTTTACGATAGCAACTCTCTTTGTTTATAAAGTACAATTAAGCAAGATCATAATAATCCAAAAAACATGCGACGGTTGACCCAATAACTTCGTAGCTACGAGCTACGTTAGTGCGTCTACAAATCTACGCGGCTACGGACCGTAGCGGCTACGATGTGGAATGTGGCTGTCACGCCTTTTATATTAACCTCAATATGTCGATGCTGTAATAACTTTAAACTTTATTTATTAAGAAAAAAAATATTTTTGTTTGTTTCAATCTAATTGACCAAGTAAAGACAGGCACTTGATATTATATGCTAAAGATTATAATTCAAATTGAAATTGTTTTTTTTTTTTAAATGAGCTCTGATTATATAATAAAAGATTAAATAAGTGTTTATTACAAATTATATTATGACTTATCTATACCTCATTATAAAGATCTTTTTGTTTGAACGCGCTAATTAATCTCTGAAACGACCGGTCGGATTCCGATTATTTTTTTATTTGATAACCTATTTCCCAAGTAATTTTGTGGGCTATTCAACATCACTTTACTTGCCTTAGCAGAAAAACAAAGCAAGTAACAAAGAAAAGTAACCGCAGGGCACAACTAATAAAAAATATTTTTGCAATGCTAAAAGCAAATTCATTTTTGAAGATGTATAGAAGTCAACCCCAAATGAAATTGAAATAAGGATTGAAAGATGATGATTAATCATCAATTTTGGTTAATTACAAACTCTCATAATTCTACTGAACTTCATTAATAATAACTTCAGCAACATAACTGCATAGTTAAGTGATATGCATAGATCTAAGTTAATGGCTAACTAAGATCCTGAACCTAACTTAGTACTTACTTAAATATGTTATGTGTACGAGGGTTGTAACTTCGTCACTTGGCCACTTTCGGTTAAGTGCATGTATTTTGAACTTATGTGATTCGTGTTTACTAAACCTATTAGTTTAAATAATAAGTAAAATAAAACATTAAAAAATACGGGAACTAATGCGGTTGAAACCGCGGGGCGAGCTAGTAAGTTTATAAAGAATGATCCTATAAAACAAAGTGAAATGTAATTATAATATGTTAATGCAAATAGTATTACTTTACAAACTTACATTAGGAACTAAACTTATCTGTATGCACTTTATAATAACGGCCTAGAAATGTCCCACTGCTGGGCACAGGCCTCTTCCCATAAAGAGAAGGAATCTATGCTCATTCCAATCGCCAATCGGCAATGAGCAAGCGTGGGGTGATCCCCTCGCTTGCTCACTGTCGATTGGCGATTACACATTACAATTTTAGAAATCCAGGTTTCCTCACGATGTTTTCCTTTGATCTAAGAAAGTACATATAATATAACTTTGGAAGAGTCACATTGGTTCTTGCCTGTGTTCGAACCCACAACGGTGTGCATACGAACCCCGCGGTCATTAAACTTTTAGGCCACGACAAAACTATGCACTTTATGGAACTCGAAATAACCCATCAACAAAAATATTCCCGAAACCAACCAACAAACATACGGCCATTTTTATCTCAAAAGTTCTAGATTAAATCCATGCCCTACAAAACGCTGACATATTGATGTCAACAGATAATATTCCAACTTGGCTTTATACATTGCAGTGCTCATCCACGATCTATGAAATTATAGTTTATTCTATTGAAAGATATCATTCGTTCTACATATTTAGGTCTAAGCCTTGTATGACCTAGATTATTGTTCATTCTTTCACCCTAAGTTTTTGTAACTTATGGGCGTCCTTCTTTATGTTGTGTCTTAATATTGGGTTTTGATGATTGTTCTTCCAGATTTTCTTATCATGATCGTTTAAAAGTCATAGAAAATGAACTCTGCTCTAACCAAGGCCGAAAGTATAGAGTAAGGCCGAAAGTATAGAGTAAGGCTGAAAGTAGAACAACACACATCAACTATGTAAAATTATATAAAAATAATAAAATAATCTAAAAATTTTACTATACTAATATATGTATAATATTATTATCTATATATATAAAACTCTTCCGTTACTGACTGACTGACAGACAACGCACAGCCGAAACTACTGATCGTAAAGAGCTGAAATTTGGCATGTGTGTTTGTTGGGAGGAGTAGGCTACCACTAAGAGAGGATTTTTGGAAATTCCTCCCCAAAGGGGAGAAAAGGGTGGTAAATTGAAAGTCATTACTCCGCGCGGACGAAGTCGCGAGCAAAAGCTAGTCTATATATATAAAAATGAAACCCGTTTTCCGTTGTCACGACATAGCATGAAAACGGCTTGACCGATTTGGCTGACTTTGATCTTGAAATGTTTGTGGAAGTCCAGGGAAGGTTTAAAAGGTGTAAAACATAAATAATAACTAAAAAAAAAACTGTGCCTAAACTCGGGAATTACCTTAATTAATTTACTTTTGACAGAACGAAGTCTGTCCGGGCAGCTAGTAATTTATAAATATCGAATTTATACTAATATTATAAGCCTGAAGAGGTTGTTTTGGCTTAGGTATTGTTAAACCTCTAAAAAATCTTTCAGTATCAGATAGCCCAATTATCGAGGAAGTATATTATTATGGGCTACTTATTTCCGTGATAACCGAAAACAAAAAAAACAACAAATAATTCAAGAAATTTGCAGAACATCTAATTTTTCGTATAAACGTTCCACGAGACAATTATTTTGCCTGCATTTGAATCGATATTTCCAACGAGAATTTTAATTATTTTTATTACACACCAAGCTCAACATTTAGGTTATTTGACATTAACGAACCCGTGTACTGCGAACCAGCTCATAGACTAATCAGACCCTCGTTTGTTCCAGGTTAATGTGCCACGAGACGAGTGAGAGAGACAAACGATCCCGACTCACCCATTAAAACGCCTTATATGGAGCGGGACGGGTATACCACGCGTGCTCCGCCGCGAACCAGAACACACAAAAACCGCGGATGTAGGTAATAGCACGGGAGCTGAATAGCTTAATTATTTAATAAATTTAAAAAATAAGCCAAACAACGTTCAACCGTTTGAATTTCGAACGCCTAAATCCGATCAGACTTTAACGCCTATCCTTGTTGGACATCTGGGTGCTTAGAATGGACTTGCCTTATTGATATGTTCATAATGTGTTTGAGTGTGTAGTTGGGGGTTAGCTATATCGTAGTGGTTAGTTATAACGTGGTGGGCGCGGGTTAATCGCGGCGGGGCGGCGGCAAGGTGATGCTTCGGCGGCCGAGGCGGCGCGAGATACGGCTACCTGTGAAGCAGCCTTGTACGCTCGTCTGACGAATCTGTAAAGGTAAGAACTTCCACATTACTATAGAAAGTAAGAAAAGAAAGAAAAAATATTGACCAGCGCATTATACATATTTAGAAACGAAACAATAGGAAAGTTAACACAACTAGGTATTTTTACTTTGAACATTTAAAAATACTCAAAAGTTTGACCGCTTTTGATGATTAGAATGAAAAATAAAAATAACGAATTATCAAAATTCGACGACAAAATGTTGTTGTTTAATATATTTTTTATCTACTCCTGCGAGGTTGCAGATGATTTACAAATAAACCTTTATAATGTACACACGGCTTGCATGCAGTAAAAAAAGAAGTAAAAACTACTAAGTCTAAAATGCTTTAGACTTGTAAAAAACAACAGATATTTCAGAAAATATAAAACCAACTTTAGTTAACTAAAGCTCTGTAACAAGCCTACTTAAGCTCAGTTCTGAGTACCAAGCCATGTTTGCTGTCAAACTAATTAACCGCATAACAAAACATTCATTGACCCACTTGTGGTCATATTAAAATTCTTTGAAAACTTTTGAAACTGAGCTGACATTTTTCTCAGCCCAGGCCAAAGAAGAAAATGTTCGGAAATGTTGAAGTAAGTTTATACTTATTAAGTTATTTTAAACGCATGTATTTGGGCCTAAATCAAAGTCCTCGTATATATTTTGACAACCTCCGTGGTCGAGTGGTGTACACACCGGTTTTTATGGTGTCGCTAGCTCTGAGGCCCCGGGTTTGATCCCCGGACGGGTCAATGTAAAAGGTTTTTCTACATTGTTTCGGGTTGTTTTTTATTTTCCCCACTGATAACTCTTGTTTTCCCAACCCTTGGCTGACATTGGCAGAATCGTCGACACCCCGACGGAGCCATAATCATCAAAATTTAATTGAATTGAATTGACAAAATCTTAATATATATAAATCTCGTGTCATAATTTGTCCTCAATGAACTCCTAAACCACTTAACCGATTATAATAAAATTCGCACACCATGTGCAGTTCGATCCAACTTGAGAGATAGGATAAAAATTTAGACCGCGGGCGGAGCTGCGGGAAACAGCTAGTATTATATAGAAATCACTGATTTTTATTTATTTAAGGACAACCTACAAAGCATAAACCAGATACATGTTAAATTCTTGATTAATCGTACATTTAATAGTGTAGCCTTAATTAAAGGCTGCCACAGCTTGCATTAAACAAAATAATAAAGAAGTTTTATCTGAAGAAATAGTCCGTTTAGCAGTAGATAATGTTGATTTAACATTTGTATTACATATTAGGTACTACCTAAAGAGAAGGATAGGGGGGGGGGCAAATAGTACGCCATGCTTGACCGATATTAAAGATTTTTGTTGTAGGTTGTCTTTTAAACCTGAGGTTACAAGTCTGTTTATTTTTTTCCGATTGTTTTTGTACGAAACTGACATATCGGTCCCTCGGGAGTACTTGGGACCCGTGTTTGGGTAGCACTATTATTTTTCCGGGTTTTCTCCGTCGAAGTTTATTTGTATTAATGTTATACTTTGTTTGTAGAAAATATATCTTTAGTTTTACTTGAGTATTTATAGTAGTAAATTACTACGACTTTCAAAACGTCCCTTTTGGCGAATTATGAATTGATTAATATCAAACATAAAAATATGATTATTTTCAAGTCGATGGACTAGGGTAGCAATAGATAGACGACATTGGAAGGATTTGGAAGTGGCTTATGCCAACAGACACTCTGGAATAAGAGACATTCTTTGAAACCGCACAATATTTTTTTTTAAAGAGTTTTCTATCAATGTGGGCCGCACATTACTAGTAATCTCGTTAACTCCTCGTGCTAAGCTAAGATGCTTCTTAATAATATTTATGCTGTTTAAGTGTTAAAATTTGTTTCTTATACAGAATAAACGGTTTTATTATAATCAAGGCCAGTATTTATTTAATCCAACTAAAGTCTGTTTGCAATCAGAATGATTTCAATCATATTTTCGACCTACATTCTAAAAAAGCGTCCTTCCTTTCAATTATAGTTCAGCGTTATTAATATTGCAGTTTTATTGTCCCTGTTTATGCCTGCCCTATTTTGTGGGGCGTGACGTCAGAACGATGACGTCATGTAAGCTGTACGTGTCAATATGGCGGAATGAACCCTGAGACCTATGTATTTGCTTATTTTGCTTTTCTAGGCGTTTATCTTTGATTATGTAAAGGAATAGGTTAGTTTTGTTGATTAAGATAATGAGATAGGTACGTGATATAATTATTAACCCTTATCAATGTGTTTATTAAGATAGAAAATGTAGAAAACGATCATCAAAATTATCTATAATAAAACAGGTACGTGATAGTGAAACAATAAAGATAATCTAATCGAAGTTTTTACCCCATAAGTAAGAAAATCGATCCATCTCTGTCACTCTCGGCCTACCGTTATTTGACAAAAAGTGACAAATAAACTTTTGTCTTTCGGGTCGAGGCTACTAGGTCACCATCAATCCTTGAGACTATTGTTTACACTAAAATATAAATGATCTTGTCCTCTAAGTTAAACAACTCAATAATCTATAAAAAGTTTTTACTAAAATAAATAATAATATATATGTAGGTAGCTTCGCACGGCTGTCACAGTAATAACAAACCCCCATAGTTTATAAAAACTTTCCAAGTAATCACTCCATGCTGAAAACTGCATTGAAATGGCAAACAGATTTTCATGAAACTTGGTTGAAATTTGAAACTTTCATGAGCTAGGATCCCAAGACGGGACATAGGCTTCATTTTGTCGCGATTACTAATATTTACGCGGAAGAAGCCACGGGCAAAGCTAGTACAACATTATAACATCATAATTTCAATCGTTTTTTTTTATGGTAGGTACTTAATTTTTGTCCCACTGCTGGAGGGTATAGGTCTCCCCGATTCCAGATTTTTGGGTCTTGAGCTACCTTTTTTTTTTGCGGGGTGAAAAGCTTATGACTTCCCCACGCCGAGGGCACGGCATGGGGATATGTCGGACTTTAACCGACTAAAATCACCCCGGTCTCATCATTGCCTTAGCCAGAGCCGTGGTATCACTTGCGTATTCCCAACGCAGCTCTGGCAGGTCTTGAGCTACCTGACGTCAATAACTCAGGTAGCGGCGATGTCATCCTGCCACCGTCGCCTTGGCTTGCCTCGTTTGTGAGTTCCGGCTTCAGGAACCAACTTAAAGGCTATTTTAAGCACACCTATCCGGAGTCATGCGGCTATCGTGACCAGCCCAGGCCCCCTAGTCAAGTAACAATTCAACAAGCGTTAACTATGATAGAAATCGCTTAAAAAAAAAATGTATGGAAATGACATTTGTTTTCGATAAGTCACGTGACTCAGACCTGTCACTTCCATACATTTGAGCGATTCGATCAGAAAATTAAATGTCACTTTGCTAGGGCGGCAGCTCCACTTTAGCTTGGCTGCTTGAATGCTCAATTTTATTAATAACTATTTCAGTATTCGTCAATTTTGTTGAAAGTTCCATAGCTGCTATTGCACTCTCATCAGGCTGTCAGTTTTAAATAGAATACGATTTGTTGAAAGCAATTCCAGTGAATGTCTCATTTAGTATTCCAGTAAGCGTAGGTATAATTACTGTACCTTAACTGCTCAGTATTGTTTTTTTTTCCGTAAGCGTTGTGTACTTCTAAAAGTGACAATGTCACAATAAATTACAGTATACTTACAGGCTGGATATGTTTAATGCCACCTGAGGGGAAAGTACTATGAATATACTGGAGTAAGCAAATTATACTCAAAGAAAACATTATTTTATTATTATTTTTTTTTTTACTAAGAAACTGAAGAAGAAGTAAATTATTATTAAAAAGAAGTATTTTTTTACCAATTCATACCATATTTTTTTTTGGCTATTGGCCGATCTGGGTAGCGATCTGGCTGAAATAAGCACCCTGATAAAATAACCGAGAAATTTTATCTTAAAATCTCGAAAAATCCCAATTTTTTTCATTAGCAGTGAAATTGAACATTGAAAGAAAAGCAGTCCGAATGTACGATTACGCAATTTTTTAATAGTAATGAGTAATACTTTATTTTCTATTCTGTGAGTAAAACGATCAGTCTTCTAAAAAACCAAGGAGTGAGTCCCTTTGATTTAATTACCATAATATGTTTGAAGAATATATCTTTTGTGTTTTACTTCCCGATGTATCGACGATTTTGCAAGTGTCAAGGTCAAAGATGGACTACCTAGTCTGACTGGCTAACCTAACATTTTCGTAAACGTCAAAAAGCAAGATGTATAATTTATCTTATCAGGATAAATTGTTAAAGTACCTGTTTAATCGTCAAATAGTATAAAAGTGTTAAGGTTGGAAGTAATAAGCATAAGTTAAAACAAAACAGAAATCTAATATTAAAAAGGCGGGCAAAAGTTAAAATATATACAATAACAAACCAGTCTAAAGAAATTATTATATAAATACACATGGCACGAACTTTCCAGAGTTCTTTTGAATGTTTCTAAAAATATCCAATTACAATACTGCAAGTTCTAAACTAACCTTTGACATATAAAAAACGCCACGCAAACTTTTATAAAACACTCCAGAAACGTAAAAGAGAAAATAATGTGAAAGGTTACTGACCTTTTCGAAAGGTCAGACGCTGAAATATAAACGTTGAACTATCGTTAACAACTTAACATAAACAAAAATGTTTCAAGACAAGTTCTGAAATATTTAAATTTGTAGGTTCTCATCAGTAATTTAGTTATATAGGTAAAGTACTAGCTTTTGCTCGCAGCTTCGCCTGCTCGGGCATCGGTTATCGCTGCAAATTAGCCTATTGCCTTTCTCTTAATAAGCGGCTTATTTAACAGAGAAAGAATTTTCCAAATCGGATCGAATTAGCGCGTTAAACCAAACAAACTCTTAGTTTAATAATATTATCTTAATATATATAAATCTCGTGTCACAATGGTGGTCCTCAATGGACTCCTAAACCACTTAACCGATTATAATAAAATTCGCACACCATGTGCAGTTCGATCCAACTTGAGAGATAGGATAGTTAAAATCTCAATTATATAAAAAAAATTTAGACCGCGGGCGGAGCTGCGGGAAACAGCTAGTATATTATATAACTAAAGTCTTAAACCTAATTAATATGCTTTATTTACGTTACATTTTCTTCCAACAGACTTACACAAATTATTCGTTACAGTATTTAATATTCAACAGCGCCTTAACCCTGCCGCTTAGCAACAAATCCCGCAGTACCGTAAGCTTCGAATCAAAATTAACCCGTGCGTGCATACGACATAAACAAACGTGGCGGGTCGTAAAGACCGAATGATGACTTACAGAGAACTGAAATAAGCGCTTTCAATTGTAAATCAATACTTATAGTCAAACAATAACTGCGGAGTAAGGCTCAAGACTTTTTCAATTGTGGAACAATACTTACTCTTTTTGCTCAAAGTTTTCCGAAATCCGATTACCTACAATGGAATATTTTAATAATTGTGTTATTTATGGAATTTGTCGACAAAAATATGTTGTTTCGTTATTTGGGTAGGCTTTTTACTGGAGTCATGTTACATGTACTTACAAAACATTGACGTTAATTGTTTAAAACCTTCCAAATTACCTATATCTTATTTTGAGGCTAATTACCTACCCCGAATACTGAAACGCTAATTTACTTTAACACGGTCTTAAATATCTATCTCTCTCTACATCACACCTTAAAGTGACAGAGACAGCATGAGACTTAACGGTGGCTTCAAACTGATTGGCGTTTCAGTATTCGACCATTAGCGATCTTTTTATTATTCGTCGATACTTCCCTATTTAAAACAGTAAAGATCTATGTAGATACTAAAAGAAAAAAACCCTAATTTTCTTCTACAGTTGAGATGACGCACACTGCGGTCGGTATACCTAATAACGCACCAACATAAACCAAACAACACAAATATTATGATTAAAGAATAAAAATACTTGTTTGACTTTGTTCTGAATTTATGTTGTTAAAATACCATCACAAACATTAAATTAAGAAAATAGTAGCATAATTTTGTTTAAAAATGTATGCCCCACGGTGTTTTCCCGAGTTATACGCAAATACGTTTATAAAAATAATTCACCATTGTACCGCTAGATGTCGTCCTTAATCTCACAAGTGTACCGAACTCTGCAAAACCTTGCTCGGAAGCCATATTGGATTTACAGAGCGCGGGAAACGAACGAAATAATTAGGGATTATGTTCGAAAAATTAAATAAACATGATACGCTGGCAGATGGGATATTTTAACCTTTAAAGTTGATGCACCTGTGTTCTTTGAAGTCGGGATTAGTAGGTATCTACAGTTACACTTATCTACCCTGAAAAAATTACCCGTTTCTTTTTCAGCTAGATACCTATTACTGCTATGACTTATAATCGACCTAATAACTGTTTCAAACATCACAAAGATTAAAATTGACTGAACATGTTTATTTAAGTCTGTAAAACAAACACTTACACAGAGAAGAGTCATCGAACTTATTTACACTACTTCGAATGATTTAATAATAAAATAAGGGTTTTCTTATAAACCATAGTAAACGTCGCGCGTTGTCGCGTAAAAGAGGCCATTTACCTCCAACTTGTCCTAACTAAATTAAACTCAAAGAAGGACAATAAAGGAGATTCTACTGTAGGTAATTTACACACACACCTTAGTAAACGTGACTTAGCTGGATTCATATAGGAATCGTTTGCGCCTGATAATATGGTTGGCTTTTGTTGTAGATACGGTAAGAATAAAACTTCAGGACAAAAGAATCGCGAATTTATTTTTGAAATTACTATGTCAAAGAAAAGTACCATACCTTAATTTATTTTGTCGAATAAAATTGCCATACAATAATATTATAGCCGCCGCTTTATGTATTACTTATTTCTTTCCTTTTGTGTTATCATGTTGTTTCCGACAAGACTCTTCAACTATATTTCGATAGCTTCGGTTTATTTAAATAAACGCCCCTCAAAAATATCGTTTATTTAATCGGAATAGGTACCTGTATAAAAGGCTTAACTGAAACAGATTAAGCCTACAGATTTATAACACCTTTAATTATAAATGGTTGAACGCGTACACTCAGCATGTGTTACAATAAAATTGGTTTTTCATTGCACATTGTTGGCGCCTATACCCTTTTACCGCCTGTTCCTTTGTAAAGCTTAATAGTTCAGCGCTTAAAGCGGCTTAGGGTATGGTTAGGAGTTGTTAGTCTAATAGAGAAAATAGCTGCAGCGCTGCACGATACCGTGCGGATCGATCGGGCGGGCTGCGCGCGCAGAGTGTGACGTCACCGTCGCCGAGCGGGCCAACGAAATAATTTTGAAAGCTAAACGTAATACAATCTTATTGCTTGATTATACAATATCAACATACATTCGTATACTCGTACTACTGTGTAGTCTCAGTCTGGCGCCCTCTGTCGATCCTAGAACTTGCATTTATGTCTGATCGATAGTACCCTTAAATCGAACAATACTCACTACACGAAATTGAATTACCTAATAGATGTGTTTTAGTTTAGTTGAAGTAGAATTTAATTATATAAAGTTTTATTTATCCAAGAAAAACAAACCTTCGAAATATGATATTTCGCAAAGTTATTAACTCATTCACGGCATAAGTTCCTAATTAAACATACCTTTTAAAGTAAGTATTTTTTTAAATAACAATTATGGTGGCTAAATGTCGTGGTGGCCTAGCGGTTCTATGACCGGATTCGCATGCACATGGTTGCAGGTTCGAACCCAGGCAAGTACCAATGTGACTTTTTCTAAAGTTATAAGTACTTTCTTAATCATTCTAAGACATCATTGACAAACGGTGAAGGAAAACATCGTGAGGAAACCTGGATTCCAAAAATTGGAATCTGAAATCGCCAACCCGCAGTGAGCAAGCGTGGTGATCAATGCTCATTCCTTCTCTATATGGGAAGAGGCCTGTGCCCAGTAGTGGGACGTTTAAAGGCCAGTATTATTTATATGGTGGCTAACGCACTTAAACTTATTTTAACTTGTATTCTACAAATAAATGTTCAAAGCATTCAACCGTAATTATTTTTAGTAAAATCAAACGTTCACTTTAAATAACTAGTAAGGCGGGCTCGAATTTTGCTTAACATTCACAAATATCATAAAAAATACAAGTAGGTCAGGTATTTATTTAAGCATCAATGTTTGCCCTCCAATTTTCCGTTCCTTTTAACGGTGCAAAATATCGGAGAATTGGGATTACCGAAATAAGGCTGCCTATAAACGGTACGAATTTAAATTTTTTGCTATCACGATTTACATACTTACAAGTTTAGGATGCTAATCTATGATTTAATAAGAGTAGGACCAGTGTAAATACCTACGCAAGTATAGCTATGTTAAATTTGTGTTAAAAATATAGAATTAAATTAAAAAAGTCTTAGGTACTTGTATTGTTAGTTAGTGTAAGTGAAATTATTGAGTGGGGATAAATTCTCAACTATCGGTACGCATATTACGACTGTGGTACAGGACCGAGATAAGTTAGTGAAGTTAGCAGCCGACCTCCGGTAGCGGCACCCGAAGAAGAAGATATTAGAAGTTTAGGACTATTATTTTATTGGTCAAATTATAGTGTTACATCCCGCAGTGGACCGCAATAAAATCCAAGCAATCAGGTTACACTGGAGATATTTACTTATATTACATTCTCATTGATTTCCCTACGTTTGGCATCCCCGGGCTTTTCCCGATCCGTATGAACCGGTCGACAGTGATTTTATCACTACGGAAATGAACAGTTACAAGTTTAAACTACAGAGTTAGAAAAAACAAGTTCGTAGCTGAAACAGATTAGAAAAAAAACCATCTGTCTATGTGCAACAAAATCACGCCTTATCTACTGAGCCGATGTGAATGAAATTTGTTAAAGATATAGTCTATTAAGATATAGCCTGACAATAACGGTGATAGGCTACTTTTTACCGCGATAACCGATACACACGCAGGCGGGGTCGCGGGCTACAGCTAGTCCGAAATATAACCCTTTACAACCGGAAAGTTTTTTTTTATTTTTATACTATAAAACCTTTTTCTTGGCATTCTGCTATGTCTATAAAGCCTCAAAAAAATAGTTAAAAAAATCTCGAGTTCATAGTTAACCCACAATGCTACCCGCACGATCGTGAGTCACAGGTTGTACGTGACATAGTCACGATCGTGAGGTTAGTTTAAACTAATCTTATATTTTGATAGTTTGAGGGCAAATAAAGAGTTTTATAATGAAATCAGCCTCTTTATTAATAATTAAGTTATAATTAATTCACTTTCATAGCATTTGTCTTCGCACTAAACATTTGTACAAGCCTTTAGAAACACGGTACAATTTTTTTAGTAAAATATGAACAAAACCAAAATATTAAATGTAATTATTCTTAAATGTAACCATTAGTTAAAAAAACATCTTATTATGCCTCTTAGAGTTATCAGGAACTAGGAGTACCATATCATCCTTTGGTGTGGTAAGACTTGAAACAGTCTTTACCGCGTGTGAGATGCACAAATAGGTGTCGCATTTTTCACAACGTATCTTTGTGCGACTGGTACAATTTTCGTACTGGCACATTCTTGGTGCTTTTATTTCGTCAAATACTAAACTACAGAAGCTCCAAGTCCAAGAGATTTATCACCAAACATTATTTTAGCTCCTCGATAGATGTCAAAGTTGAGCATCTATCTTTCACTTGTAGTCAGCACGAAATTCTTCAGACCAACCGGGCGCGGCTTGTTTCGGACTACCTGACGTAGTATACACCTGCCAGTAAATGGTATCATTTGCGTCAATGGAGTAGAAGCCAGGCGTTACACGCTGCTTGTCAATCATTGGCTGTGCCTTCCACAATGGGTTGTTTTTGTCATGCGGCAGGGCTTCATCTGAATCTACGACAAGCAATGCATTACGAACTGTCAAGAACCCATCACGAGCCATTTGTTGAGTTATTATGTCTAGTTTTCATCCACCTCCCCAGTACATCGGAATACGGGGGTAGGGAATACATCCCATGATAATATGTATGGAAAAGACTCTGGCTACTTCTACAGACATCAGTTTTAGTTCTAGACGAGTTTTTTTATGATGGTACAGGTTTGTACATCTGGCAACTTCGTCGAAAAACTCTAATCAAAGTAGTAATATGAGAAATACTCCATTGGAGTCTTGACAGGAGCCACGGGCAGTTAAGTATAGTCATGATTTCGATCATCAGAAGGTACCTGCTTCCAAACTCTCTTTTGAGGAGGTGGCCGTGAAGATCCGAGGGCGCGGAGTTAGTTGTGATGATGCTGGAGTATCCTGCGTCGGTTCCGACTCTAGTGCTGCAGACGGTAGTAGTTCAGGTTCGAGTTCAGTGTGAAAATTGTCGAACTGAAGATTGTCAAAAATGCTGGGTTGGGTCCTCAATATCTTCGATAACGGATAAGTTTCCATCGCCCAGCACGTCTATAACTTGGTCATCGTTCAAATTTCTGCCTAAAATTTTAAACAAGATACTCTCAGTAACTAAATCTACGTACACACAATCGTCAATTACAGTACTTACTCCCAAATAACATGTTGGGATTACGACCGGAGCCACACGATCGTAGCGGTCAGACTTTACGACTCAATTGTAAATAAACTGCAAAAGTTAGCATAAATCTAAAATTATCTAGGTGTTTAAACATCCTTTAACTTTAAAATAAGTACAAAATACTATAAAAAAACAAATAGTTATTAATCAAAATTATTACTTACCCGCGGCGCGGCGAGGGTCGAAAAATGCAGCCATCGTTCATCGCAACCCACACGTCGCTGACCGCCTCCACACTGCCAGTGTATTTTTTCTCGTGCGTAGAATACTCCTCACAAACGATCGACGCCGGTTGCGTTCGGAAAAAGTAAATTGTTTGGCGCCAATATTTTTTTTAATCAAAACTCACGCTCGTATAAGCCCGGGTGTAAAGGGATAACTGACAAAAAAAGCACAAAATGGTTGGTTGGTTCGTACCTAAGGTAATCAAAGATATAAGTAATAATATTATTATGAAATAAAAAAATATATATAAACTCGTGTCTCTCAGCAACATCAAGTTAAAAGTCTTTATCTGTCCCAGTTACTAAAAATTGTGGTATCTATCTTACAAAAAACTTAAAGTGCTCTAAACAATTCGGTATGTATCATCTGATGCGACAAGTACACTGCAGATACATGTAATCTACCCGTATTTACCTCAACAAACACCTTTTTGGAAAACAATGCGGCAAACTTATCACTGAGTTATCTACTAAAAAATGTACGTATGTTCACTAATGCGTCATAATCGTGCGTCAAGAGTTACAATGCCTTGTTAGTTTTTATCTTTAAGTCGTATTTTCGACATCCTGGATTAATTACTTTGATAACGGAGTAATTATTTAAAGCATCTGATGCTATATTCAAAGGCACTAGTAAAAAATCTACAAATAATTATTCTCTTATTATTATTGCTGTATTTATTTCGCTGAGGGCACAGCGTGGGGATATGTCGGACTTGCACCGACTAAAAATACCCCGGTCCCGTCCTTGCCTTTGCTGGAGCCGCGGGATCACTTACGCAAGCTCTGCGCAACTCCAGCAGGCTTCGGTCTCTACTGGACCCTTTTTAGACGGGTGGGTGTATAGTGCCCATCCCTCACTCCTTCCGAGAACAGACGCGTGGGATCTTGCGCTTGCATCCTCCGTGGAAGATCAGCCACCCTTGCGGATGTTTGGCTAGCGGTAGCCCCCATTTACAATTTATGTACCTGTCTGTTGATCTGGAGCTAATTTTGTAGATCTATAACTAAAGTTAGCGCTGCATATAAAACCGTCCAATGGCCGGATTGACTTTGTTATGTTTAGTCGCCGTATTGTTCCAACTCTATTTCAGTTTTGTACTGCTTTAGTTGGATACAATTTAGAATACAAGGTGATTTAATTTTAGTTATTTTTTAGAAAGATTTACTGAAGGATTTCAGAGTTAGAAAATATCTTAAATCTTTGCTCTCTGCTTACCTAAAGATGAAATTTCAGTGGTTAACGTCTTATGTAGGAGTTATGGATTAAAATAAAAGCCAGATTATAGGCAGAGAAACATGAAGGTCTTCTTCTTCTCATCTTAAAAACTATCATGCTCTGAACTAATAAAAATACGTACAAATATTTGTCTCAAGCACTTTAAGTCGAGCTGAAGCTACAATCAAGAAAGAAAGGTTTTATTGCTTAAGCGACGATATAAAAAAATGAGTTCATTTTTTCGCTAAACCCGAGGATTGCCCTTACAAAATTGTACGGAATAAAGCTTATTTCCCATAGACCATAATATTATGAATTTCTTAAAGAAACTGTAATTTGTTTTAAGGAACACATACTTATCTTTTTAAATCTATACTAATATTATAATGCTGAAGAGTTTATTTGTTTGTATATTTGAACGCGCTAATCTCAGGAACTAATGGTCCGATTTGAATTAGTATTTCACTGATAGATAGTCCACTTATTGAGGAAGGCTATAGGCTATAATTTGCCACAATAACCGACGCGGGCGAAGCCGCGAGCAAAAGCTAGTATGAAAATAAAAATGTTTAATAAAAACAAATAGACCTTCAATTCAAGACTGCTGAATCAAGTGTTCAGTCACGTATCTAAAGGTGTAAGATGTTATCAAATAAGGCGCCATGTATGTATGAAATACATGCGTAGATTACCTAATTACCACGATATAAGGTATATTTAGGCCAACAGAAGCAAAAGAGGAAAAACGGGTAATTTGTACACAAACAAAATATTAAAACTGTCAACACACAGAAATATGGACTCTTGGTACGAACAAAAACGAGCTTTGATCCAGTTTATTTTTTTGCGTACAGTCTACTGATTATCAACCTTATTGCAATGAAATCAAAAGGATGCCGATTTTAATGCGTTATCACTAAAGTAAGGTCGTCTGGTTGCTATTAGAATGAAAAATTCTTTGAATGCAATGCTGGGACTTGAATTTAATTAGAGAAATGTGTTTATTGAGATCTGCTTTATTAAATTAATAGATTCTGTCCTACATTGTGCTCGCATAATCTTAGCCTCATTTAATATAGACTACTTCATCGGATTGTTATAAATGCGGATTTTTTTATTTCTTTCAGAAGAATTACTTGAATTTAAGTTTTAAGAAAAGCGTTGATTTATATGTAAAGTAGAGTCAAGAAAATAAATTTGATATCGAAAGCCAATAAATCCTCAGCAGAATAAGTAGTAGTGACATAATACCCGGTCCTACCTAAAAAAAACTTTGCTGTAAAATAATTATGTTACATGTTTATCATCACATATTTTTGCTTCAAACAGTATAGTTAACACCAGTACATATTTACATTAAAAAATACTTCAGTCTATTCAAGATAACGTAGTGTTCAGAAACCTGAAGTATTTATATAACTTCATTACAAAAACGTGATATTTTTCCTTAATCATGATAAATAGGACATGTGATAATTTATTGATAACGAGCACAATGAAGGCAAGTTTTTTTTTAAGATTTTATCATTGAAAACTGAACCTGTTATTTATAATATGAGGCTGAACTGTGAGTGAACATGTATAACATAAAACAGCTAAGTTGCCTAAAATGGTTATTTGTGGAAGCCATTATAAGCAATTTTTGTGCCCTTTCCTTCTCGAAATGGAAGAACTCTAATAACAACTTAACAACAATAATTCACTAAGTTCATGTTAAAAATAGTTTCATAATTCCTAGAATAACTTTTAGGTAAGTAGGTAGGTACCTACCTATAAACGCTTTGACTTGTGTAAAAAATACGTCACTGAAAACCTTTTACGGAATGATTTGGGTATTATTTTTTTCAAACGTCCAATCCATCACGTTGGATTAATTTAAGGTTCAAATAAAAAGGATTCGGTAACGTGGCAATTTGTGGCAATCGTGGCTAAATTGTTAAATGGTTAGGTATACATATACACCGACAATATATCGCGATCCCGGCCTCAATATGTACCTAATCCTGACGTGAATTAGTGATGAAGTTTAATTTAAAAACACAATAGATAGTTTTAATGCATGAGTTCGCTTTAATTCCCGTGACGTAATTTTATTAAAAAAATAATATAATCAATAATAATATCTTGGCCACCCACACACGGCCATCTGATCCCAAACTAGGCAGAGCCTGTACTATGGTAACCAGACAACTGATAAACATACTTATATATTTCTAAATACATACATATTATAGATAAATAACACCCAGACACAGAACAAAATGATCGTGCTCATCACACAAAGATTTGTCCTGAGTGGGAATCGAACCCACGACCTCCGGCTTAGCAGTCAGGATCACTAACCACTGGACCAACAGGCCAGTCAAAAAACAATGGATAGTTATTAAAAAAGCAGTGGTGGAAACACTATTATAAGTAATAAATATATGAATGGACAGTCAACGGTCAGTCAATCAATAAATTTACGCCTATCGCGGTCCACTGCTGGACCTAGGCCTCTCCCATGCTTGCATGATGCTCCACAACCTAGTCATTACGCTGGGCAAGCGGGCTGGTGACCGCAGTTTACTTTCAGTTCTTCAGGAGAACGCTGCTGCCCATTCTCCTTGTTTCTATAACCTTAGCCGTCTCTTACGACACCCACGGGAAGAGAGGGGAGGTTGTATTCTATAGTTCTATACCGAAACCCCACAGCACGGCAACGGCAAGTGACATTGGGAAAGCTAAAAAAAATAAATGCAAGTTTAAGCCAAGCGATTTATCTAAAAACCCAGTCTTAAACAGGTATGAAATCTTTGATTGAAGGGTACATCATTAGTTTACTTACCTATAAAAGAGAGGTTTGTGCAATTCAAAATTATATATTTGTTAAGAAGAGAAGACGTTGAAGTGAGACGAATGGCTGAAGCCATGTTTAAAAAAAGATATAATTTCCAAGTTCAAAGTTTTCTCTTTTATAGTTTTTTAAATCGAAAATACAAAAAGTATCTATCTACTGTATTTCAGATAGATGGTATGTGATACAAGCACAAAATATTTTATTCCAGCGTTAGTTCTAGATTTTAATCTGGGTTAACTCGATCTGCACGTCTTCACGTAGTTTAGAGCGTACTTAAGTACAGGCGTCATGTCTCTTTATTTTTCAATTCATGTTAATGGCATTTTAAAGGCAACAACGGCTGAGTAGCAAAACAACGTTAGCAAATTGTCCATTTAATCCTGTCTTCTCATGCAGAACTACAGATTTTACGAATGATCTGGCTGTAATGTAAGTAGTAAATAGTAAGTATCATGTTAAGTATCATGCAAGCTCTGATGCATGATTGAATATACAATATGTAACTAAACCCCTGTCCGATCCAATAAAGGCGTATTCATGGTACAGTTCATGAACTGTCTCGCATAGGCGGCTTCTTAGACACAAAACTGTAGGTAGTAAGTACGTGAACTTTGAGGAGCGGTCAATGATGCTGTTGCCTTGGATCAGTTTTCATTTTGATTTAATTATTTTCACTGGGGAAAAATAATAATCTCCAATCCATATCCATTTAGTGTTCGCAGTACGATACCGGATAACACTCTTTGGGATCGAACATGGTTTTTGTTACACGCTGTATAGATTGTTTCGTTTGACAAAATTATTCTCATTTGGACAATCCTGAAGGTGGCAGTTCAACTTTTGGAAGGATATTCAGTTAAGAAGAAACGCTGCGTCTGTGTGGCTTCTCTTTCGTACAGAAAAATATATCTTTAGGAATTCCATATTTTTTAGAAGTCTAGGCTTTTTGGCATTTTAGACTCTTCAACATTTTAAATCTTGAAAACTACAGTACTGCACTACATCATATTTTATCGTGCTACGAACTATAATATTGTAATTATCTACTGTGAATACAGACCAAATGTTTAAACTGATAAAAAATTACAAACATTAAGACAGATTTATTATACACAATATCTGAAATATGCAGACGATAATTCTATTCATGATACATCTATCCAGCTACCTTACATTAAAAAGAAAATATTATTTTCTTTTTAATATATATATTTAACTACTCCCGCACTAAAAAAAATTAATCCTTGTGTCGCGGGGCTTTCACAAACATTCAAATCACATGCACAAAGAACATCCAGACTTGATACAAGCATTAGTGGATCACACAAAATTAAATGCTTGTCTCATGCGGGGATCGAACCCGCAGCACGTTGCGCACAGTGGTAATTAGCGTGGTGACCTATACCACTCGGCTATCCGTGCAGTCAAATAAATAACATGGAACTCTTGATTTTAAAGTGTAAACCAAACCATAAATTAGGTGTATTAATGAATAACGATGAATAAATATTTCCGATAAAAATAAAATTTCGAAGGTCTGTTTGTCTCTTCATAGTTTTCGTAATAAATTAAAAGGTTATTGCTACTTTGTGCCTTGTCGAGGCGTGCTTTTGAACTTTTTAATATATTTTCACATGAAGTGCACGACGGCTCGAGGACATAACAACATAAAGAGCCTGACATATAGGACACTCAGCCACTTGACCTCTGCTTACCCCATTAGAGTTCAAAGACGAGCGTTCCAATTGTATAAGTTGGAAACTCTTCGTCCATTATATTGAATAATGTGCTTACTTTTTAAAAACAACGGCCATACGGCTTGGCTATTATTTTTTTAACTGTGCTCAAGTTATTACGCTAAACGGTCATAACGTAGAATGTAAACAATATTTTTAATCAGCGTTCCTACATTGTTGCTTTTGCTCTTTCAGCTCTTTGATATTTTTTGTAAGCGCACGCTACGTTAAACTACTTTGTATTTATTTGTTGCATAAGGCCTACACTGGGGCCGTCTCGTGACCATATCAAATAAAAAAGTGAGGACGTAACTACTCGTACTCAAGGAACCACATTTCTTTTGAAATCGATCGGTTAACCGAACCGATACAAGCGCAGGGCTTGTCATTCACTGACGTCGTACCCGCGGCCTGACTGACGCATGCGCGTCTGGCTAACGTCTATGCCGTACGGATATAGATGAGTGTTGGCTTGTACATATTTTCGTAGTGCGCTGAGATCTTTTCATCGTGGCCGCATTACTTTATTGCCAGAATTCACGTTCGAACGGTTATCTCGTTTTGTCGCATCGTAATATAGATAACGTTGACGTTAGTATAATATTTTATCAATTATGTGATAGCGGTACAGCCACTATTCACATTATATAAATGAAAATTAAATTGCGACAGAAGCATGTAGCGTTCAGCCGATTGTCGTATAGTGTATGGGGCGCATGGATATCGTGAAGGATCGTGTGTGGTGCCCTCATCAGTCAGTAGAGCGGACTCGGATCGCGCGGACGCGCGGCGTGTCGGTGCTTGTAGTTTTTTAGTTTGACAGTTGGCGCGTTTTTCGTTTCGGTTCAACCGGATATTTCTTGTGGAAATCATAGATTTTAAGTTAGTGTAATCTGTGTATTTTCTGTTGATTCTAAGTGTACGACTGTTCGTTTGTGAATTTTCCACGCCGGCTGTGAATTGAGTGGTTGCACGCCCTGTGTACCTGCTCTCGTCGTGTTGTGCAGAATTTTTGTGATTTCTCTTTCGGAAATTGTTTTGTGGACGAATTGCACCCGCTGCCGGGAACGACAGAGGTGAGTGACACACTTTATCGGTACTCTGTACAGATTTAAACTTTCTAGTCGAGTTGAATAAGTGTTTTAGCTATTGCAATTTAGGGCGTACAATTTCTCTGTGGACCCGACGAACTGGTTCCAAATATAGCGAATCGGGTTTATTCTGAGCCCATAAACGTTTGAATAGGTAGTTACATCTTTATAGGCTGTTGGAATTAGTGATTTTTCCTTGATGGCCGGGCTGAGACGATCCAGACAGCTGAGTGTGCGTAACGGGTAAAAATAAATACACGGGCATTATCGGCCGGTAGACAAATCGGCTTCACTGAGGACAACGCGTTATTATTAGTGCATATTATACAATACCGTCATAGGTTAGGTTATGTTTTGTGCACATAAGGTTCAAGGCTCTAAAAAGAACAGATGCATACACTAACTTACTTATAGATACTTTAGTCCACGAAGTAATTTACACGCGACGAGTAAATACCCATTATGATAAGTAACAACTACTTAGTGATATCTTTGCTAACAGAGTTATTATAGCAAATATAATGTGTATAATTCAGTTTACCACACTTTATCAGCTGTATGTTGATATTATTTTTAGTGTGGTAACACTGAATGACATTAAATATCATTGTAAACTATAAAAGTTATACCCACCAGTTTTGATTAAATTATCCAAATATCTATACTTACCTAACATTCTTCAAAAAATTTATAGTTTCATTCAGAGTCAAATACTGCAAACTATTGATGCTCATATTGTAAGCTATTGTTCTACAATATCTCCATAAATCATATAGAATGAAACATTTTTAATAATGCAGTGATAAGTGAAGACGGGGAATTACTTTTTTAATCCAGAATTATAATATTAGATTGCTATAGCATTTGAGGATTTGTTAAAATAATATCAATCACTATTTTCTGACTAAATAAAAACCTAAAATTACCTTAGAAATATGTTTTTTCCACTATCTAGATAAACTTCTTGTTAGAGCAAGAATTACTTTAACATATATAATTGCAAATAGGTAGTATGTTAAGTAATTTGAAAAGAAAAAATGCAATTTTTACAACTTATATTTTATAATACTTAAATGAAGTCAACCACGCAAATTATTTTTTAACTTTGTACGTCATTAACACAAAATTGTTTAATATTAAAATTTATTTATTACTAAGGAGCAAGAGGTAAAGAAATATTTTCCTCATTGACTATTTAAAACTCATCATAGGTATAGTTAAATATTTAGTTATTTATGAAATAAACAATGAATTTTAATCTTTGCCTGTTATTATCTTAATAACTAAGGTATTAAAACCAAAAAACTATAAAATAAGAACTTCGAACAGCTTTGTAGTTTATTCACAATTTAAAATTACATAGTAACAAAAAAAACTTGCTACAAAATTAACTTTGTAGAGTATGAAATAGTTTTTTTACAATAGTATTGTCTTCTGCCTAGCCTTTTCCCAAGCCATGTTGGGGTTGGCTTCCAGTCTTACCGAATTTAGTTTTAGCTGAGTACCGTATTTCCTTGGAGCGACTAACTATCTGACCACCACAAACCATTTTGCTGGGTAATACAGTATCCCATATTAAGGTTGGCATACAATAGTATTGTCATAAAGTACAAAATGTATTCCATATTGTGTTACAATTTATGTTCAATGTAACATGTTGGACCCTTCATTGTGATTGATATTATTTGTATTGTTGTCCCCACAGTCAATAAACTGTATTAACTATTTCACAGCATACTAACTTGTTTATATCTAAGTATAACATATGTGTTGTTGACTTGTGCGTAACAAAATAGAAAAAATATCTAACAAAAATTCGGTGAAGATTAGTAAACACAATTAAGTATTTATAAATTATGTAAATGATGAAATTCTAGGTTAGTTTCTTGAATTTTAGATAAGTTTTTACTTAAGTGTATTATGTAGTACTTAATTACCTAGGTAATATCAATGTGTCGCTTTATAAAACAAAGGTCCAGAGATAAATTTCAATGTATCTGTGGTTCATATGTTCCAAGATTTACGCTGTATCAATTTTCCACAATAAACGATCTGGTTAGGTAACATTTTATTTTAATTATGAGTATTTTGTATATGTCCAGAATTTATTAATTGCTTTAACAAAAATAAATACAATACTGTTATCATGACTAAAACTTACAAGTAAAACATTGCAATTGCCAATAAAATATTCAATCAATTGTTTTGAAATCTAAAAAAATCTAACCTAGTGGAGTTCTAGAAAGGATTTAAAAATACTGTTTAATTGTAGAAAAAACACGAAAACTCATTACTTATTTGTAATTACTATACTGAGATAATAAATGAATTAATTCCATGTCATAGTTCCAAGGTTGACGGAGTTTCATTTTAAGTAAAAGATCAGATAATAAAACAACTGGCAGTTGTAGAATGTGCTTTATGTAAAAGACTAAGGACATTTATATATGACGAGCACAAGACATCCAATAGTTCGCGTTTCGAGGCTACATGTTTTATTCCTATATGTAAACTAATTTGTATTGATATTTTGCTTGGCCATCTGCCAGAATGTGATATGGAAGCTGAACTTGTAGTCGGAATTAAGTATTCATTCATTGCTATAAATCTTTTCTGTTATTCATAAATGGCGACTGGAGTCGGGTACATACAGTGTGCCCTCATTTCTCTTGGAACGCGGAGTCGGGGTAGAGTGGCCATGCGCCAGACGGCTGCCCGGACAGTCCTACTAACGCTTATTGATGGTCGCCGTCAAAAAGTTAGACGTTCGGACACAACTTGCCTACCAAGTTTTGCTTCTGCCAACTTATTATTTGATTAGAAACAGTTGTTTTACTTTTATTACTAACGAGTTAATTAAATAAATAGGTATTCAACTGTTTTTGTATGACTGTAGGTCACGATTCTGCGATTAGCGTTTTTTTACATTTGTACTTTCGATACTATGTGGAGTTAGGCTTAACAATATACCTAATACCTATATGTTTTTTTACCAAATACCAACTAGTAAATGTCCGATATCGTCATACCTAATTACATTTATGTCATAATTAAACAGTAATATTTAGTAAACGTTAATATAACACAGAGCGCAAAATAATAACATTATCCTCAATTTATGGCTTGATAGTCGTTCAATAGTGTGTAATTAACCGCATAGATAAATAAAGTAGAAATAAAGTTCCTGACTTCATCAAAGTTATGGCTACCCTATAAATTAAAAGAATTCAACCCCTTTTGTAATAATATTTCTCTCGAGCAATTTGGCAGTGCAGCGCTGCAGTGCCCAAACTGAAAATTAAGGAGGGGGGCGGGGCGGGGCTATGCGACGGTGATTTCAGCTGAAATATAGCGACTAGACAGCCGTTACCCTGCTGTGACGCTGTTCCAGATGCCTTTAATTACGCGACCGATTGCGGTTGGGGGGGTAAAGCGGTGTATTTAAAGCGCACGCGCGGGCCACTAGCGCGGCAGCGTCATCGGCGCGTGCGTCACTTCTAAACGCGAATAGAAAACTGGTGACCCTCGGATTGGATGACGCCACCCGCTATGCGTGACGGACGGCTCACGTTACTCGCTCGTAGTGAAAGTTCCGTGACATACCCTGGGATGTTACAGGATCGTCGACGATGTCTTACGTAGAGGACAGTGATTCAACTCAAACAACATAATATATTATAGATAATAATACACCCGCTAATTTAGAGCGGTCACAAATTTATAAAGTAAATCTTATCCCATACGGAAAGTTGAATTATATCAAAAATTTCAAAAAGGTTGCATATTAAATTGTGCCCAAGTTTTATATAAAATATACCATCAGAGCAATTCAATCTCAGAACTATTCTTTTGGAGTCGCGAGTCTTCCATTTTATCATTTTGAGTGCAACTTAGTATAGTACTTATTCGTAATTTTATAATCATTAGGTCCAAGGCATCTTCGCCTAAATGTATAAAACTTGAATATATCACTGGTGCGTCCCAAAGAGGGGTTCTCACTCTCCCAGGGTGTGAGAACAGTGGGCTGCTTCCTTTACTGAAAGGTCTATGACAAATTACATCTTCCGAGAACACATGTCATAAAAAATGTAAGTGGATTCCGAATTTACCATTTATCACATCCCTGAGTATTTTTCGTATTATCTTCGTATGTCTACAGGGCGCGCGTTGGTCGCAGTCCTATATTTAACAAATCTAAACGAGTCTCCCACCCCTCAGCAATTCGATCCACACAAAATTCGAAGCTGCCAATCAAAGCCGAGTTTGTTCTCGACTTTCACGTAGTTTTATTTTTTGCGGAATCCCGAAAAAGAACGCTTTAACGGTAACTGATCCCTCCGAAATGTTATACAGACCGCTGACTGTTTGGTTCTCATAAGTAAATAAAAGCCCTAAGTAAGTACCCATGGATAAAACAAAGTAGAAGAAAGAAGACAAATTGCTATAATGAACTTGGGTTTTCCATAGTTCACGATGATCAATACAACCTACCCATGTGGTTTTGTATGCCCTTGTTCAATCATATTTAAATATAATTGAGCTACGCAGCTGTGGCCTGGTGTAACTGACCTGTTAGTCTAGTAGTTAGTGACTGCTAAGCTGGAGGTCGTGGGTTCGATTCCCACCCAGTACAAATCTTTGTATGATGAGGACGATCATTTGTTCTGTGACTACATATTATATATTAATAACACTAATTTATAATATATCTAGAACTATAAGTATGTTTATCAGTTGTCTGGTTACCATAGTACAGGATCGAAGAAAAAACAAATGAAGATTAGCACTTCCGTTTAACACTTACAGCATTCTTGTTTTTCGTCGTGTCACATTTAAAAGTTGAATTACTAAAATGTCTTCATTATCACTGTTATGATAAAAAACCAGGGTTATTTTAAGAGTTGTATCACTCTTATCGCTGGAATGACTAAGTGTAGTTGCCATGAGGTCAGGGGCCAAAGTCATGGTGACATCATCACTTATCATAGGTACACCATTGCAGGTGGGTGTTGGCCTTTCAATTAAAAGGTTAGTGACCGAATTTTAGTTGTTATTTTAATATGACCTCTAAAATATAATATTAAATGTATTGGATCATTGAACAAGGTTTTCTGAATACAAGTCTAACTTTTTACGTATATATACCTACCTAGTCACTGAACATCTTTAAGCCTAGCGTGATATTTCATATTACCCAGAAAATAGAACAGTATAAACAAAAGGCCGTAGGTAAATGTAAAAGTCTAACTACATACTTGAAGAAATCGTTCATCATCAGAATGAAAATTTATATAAGACCAAGCTAATGATTATTTACCTTTCCCTTAATAGGCCAACACATTAGTAAAACCCTGGTAATGTGATATGATATTAAAATGAGTTCAATCCAGTTACAATTGAGACGGACGTTTAGACGTCTCAGACAAATTGATCTCGTTTTAAATCGTTATCGAATGGCGCTTGAAGGGCGTCTGTTAGGTAAATTGCTTAATTAATCTTATATTTAGCATTCTAAACTACTAACTTGACTGACGGATGATTCATATTACTTGTTTGTTTGTAATTATTACTTTGAATGGCAATTTCCTCAAGTCATCCGGTTTGTACAAATACGTGAGGGAGTTGCTTAAGATAAACAATTTGTAATGTTCTTATCCAAATATTTTTATTGAACTGTTTAATTACAGACGCTATAGTTTAGAAAAGTATTTTTGGATTTTTGGTACAATATAAGTCGGAAGTTGCCCAAAAACTTGCCAAATCTACGGCATCGTTGGTGGCAGCACATAGGTCACTTTGGCTGCATGTTTTAGGGTACAAGATACAATGGAGCACGGTTTGTGACTCAGTTCCACATCTACACGTCCCTTAAGTTTCTACAAATCAGATCGCTCAGTTTAAAAAAATGAAAACAGTTTTGAATCAAATGAATGTAGCTAACCCAACTATCAAAGGCCATCAAGCTTTGATACTAGCTGCATAATACAGTCCCTAGTAACCGGTCCTTATCAGCTACACGTTGTGTATGATTTAGGTTATCCACGTAGAAAGGTACTTACTACCACAACTGTAATTTATTTTCCACCATAAAGTGCTGTTGTTACTTTTTCTTTTCTATCGATTTGCTCTTAACAGAGCGGTCGTGATCACCATGAAGCGTCCATAGTTGGTAGAGATGGGCCCAGTCCTTCTTCATGTTTGATTTAAACTATACTACTTATTTAATTGTTGGAAGTTCCACATGGTGGAAGTGCATCGAATAGTCCGTATATTATATGATAGATACTTAAGTATGTATATGTGTAAAAATAGGGATGTGTAGATCTAATAACTATCTAGTTAAAGGAAGATTTCGGGGTACTTGAATACTGGGCCCAGTTTTTATTATTTATATGTCACTGTTACTTGTCATAAGAAGCGTTTTTTTACAGTGTGTAGTATGGTGAGCAAATGTCCGACAGTTTAATACAATTACTTGGAGGAGTATAGTAGGTATGTGAAATTGCCCTGATAATATGACGTAGACAAAATGATAATGAAACAAGCGTCAGATATCACATTTAATACAATAATACTATATTCATATTGATCTTTTTTCAAGTAGGTACTCCTTTTGCTATTGTACTATATTACTTAGTGCTTAGATTTCAAAACACCTCATTTTATATTCTAGAGCACACCTACGCAGCGTGTATTAATATTAATGAACCAAGGATAACAATAGACATTAGGGGTTCGAGTGAAAGGGACGAAAGATGACTGACACCTTGTTTATTACCATAACCCATCCGAATCTCAGAGCCGCGTCAGTTTGTATTTGTGTGTATAAAATTTGATGTACTGTTTAAACCGACCGGTGTCTGGCAACTTTGGCGTGCGTAGGAGTGCTCCAGCGCGCGATGACTCACGAACAAAGATGGCGGCCCAACAATATGTAATTATCGGCAGCAGACCAGAGCCGAGTTTACATACCAACATCACGCTTATCTCTTACATAAATAAAAATAACAAACTACTCTCTGATATTTCTTCGACTTGGACATGCAAGACACGTCGTGCGATGTAAAAACGCATTCTAACTTTAAGTTTATGATCTCACGTTGATAAACCTAATGGCTCTTTTAGCAAAGTTTCCAATGTTGGCATTACCTTTCAAACTTTAAATGGTCCCGAATGAAAGGTTGCAAACGATATCTTTAGTTCTGCATGCGAATACCCAATAGTTGGCTTTGAATAAAATTCTCCGATCGCACGTGATTGGCTTACTTTATGATTTTGTGTCTGTACGTCCCACGTGTCGCCGTAATATGGTCAGAGGCCCGCCAGAACTCGAGGTCGATGCCAAGCATTACATCATTGCAATTTTTTTTACGGACCCAATGTTTTCTGCGGCTTGACGTAAAAATGTTTCTAAAAAACTTTGCTTACGCTAATATACTCTATTATAGACATAATTTTTTACTTGATGGATTGTATACCTAAATTATTAATTCATCCGTTTAACTATTTTGTATTAAAATAGTTTGTTGTACTTAACATATTCAATAACGGTAAGTTGCTATTCATTTTTTTTATAAATCAAATTAACTAGTTTCTCTTTTGCATATAAAAACAGAGTAACCTGTTTATCTACCAGGTCAGGTTTGACTTGTAAAAGGAAGTTATTTTAGATGCATTATAAATCCGTTACTCGACAGCTAAGTCGCATCAAGGCTGCAGTTAACCACATTGTCGTCTTATCTTTTAAAGGTAATTAAGGAAACTGTCATTTTGCGATAATGTATGCCCTTGCTATGACAAATATTTCATTCGACCTCAATATCTGTCTGCAGATGCAGCAAAACTGTGTCATCTCCTTATCTTCATTTGCAAGTCAAGAGTTGTGGAGGTTCGAATGTTTCAGTCTGACAACTTTTGCATTGTGTGCTCGGTTTATGGTGATCGTTGGATCCGATTTTTGCGGTGTAAACTTCGAGAGCATCAATACCACTTGGATCTTTATTCTCCTAAAGATACGGATAAAAGCTGAACGATGCTTCAGAAATTTTTTTAACTATAAATCCACTTGGGCTTTTAGGATTGCTCGTTCAGCGAATGTGTGTCAGCATTCTGACGGTACGGTCGCCCCGCAGTTTGTTCGATTTCTCGCTGTTCCATTTTGTTAGCGCTCTAAACAAATAAACCCCGCTTTGCCGGTCCGATTGTTCCCAAGTGTTGGCTTCGTTTTGCGTCGGCTGTCGGCTCATTCCGTAGCTTTTCGATGGATTCGGAATATTGAAAATTTCGCTTTGTATTCGGCGGTGTGCGTGACGTTTCCTTTGATGTTAGTAAGGTACTACTGTACGACGCTAAAGTGTTTAGTTACGGAAGAATATTTACTTATGTATGACGCTGAGTTGCATAAATCATTTTCATTGCGATTTTGTGATTATACTTGTTCCTGTGTAAAATTGGTTTATTTAAATTCCTATTTGATCATGAAAATCAGACATGATTACGCAACTAAGGTGCTTAATATAAATTTGTAGTATTCTACTATATGCGATAGTATATCTTTTAGATAAGAAATACCTATTAATTGAAATAGATTTAAGTCGATAAGTACTTGAACATACGCTTTAATCTTTGATGCGATAATACGTGCGTATTCAATGACCTTCGATGCAGAAATTACACGTCAAAATAATCTACTTACCTACTTCTGTTTATGTCATGTACTAAATTAGGTATTAAATGTATATATTTTTCCTTCAATGTATAGTTGAGCGTTACAAATTAAATTTAACACACTTCTCGTGTAGTACGGTTGAATACAACTCTTAATAGTATTTTTATTTACAATGTTTCAGTAAAATATCATTAATAATATGTATTAGACTTAAGAAAACATAACTGAGCTCATACAACGTTTAAACATAAAACGTTAGGAACGTGCTAAAAAGTACTATTGTAACAGTTAAAACTACATTGATTTATCAGTAAAATAAGTCCCCTTTTAATGAAATTAAACTAATCATTGCATGACTACTGTTAAATCTAGATCTAACAAATAACATTCCGAACAAAACAAGTTTTGTGCCAATATTTTTTTCGTAGTTTCGACTGAACTGAATCGCTATCCTCGCGTCTGACGGCTATACTCGTTTACTGTATTCCGGACACCGGTGCAATGACAAACGTGAGAAACACCATAAAAAGTCGCCACGACAGGTGATTGAACCTTGCACTAGTGCAACCCAATATTATCTTAATGTCCAAGGGAATAGAACAGTTTTAAGTTCGTAACCTCAGATTCCAAATGGTCAGGTAATTTTTGTAAGGTATCTTCGTAATTTGAAGTATTTTGATCCATAACATGAGTACTGTCATTTAGGAGCTTGCTCCATGTAAAATTCTGATAGCTGAATTTCGAAAGACTGGGAGCCGACCCAAACACATTTTGGAAAAAGAAAAAGCAGAAGAGAAAAAACTTGACGTAAAATCGAAGTACGTTCCTGTACGTTTTATGTTTCTATTCAGTTAGGACCAGGACGAAAGAGACTGGCAGGGATCAGGAACAGCTGTGGACAAAGCTGATAATGATGACCAAAAGTTATTCCAATGCATAGTTATTGTATGTAAGAAGACTGACAAAGATCAA
This sequence comes from Plusia festucae, assembly GCA_950381575.1. Classification (NCBI taxonomy): domain Eukaryota; kingdom Metazoa; phylum Arthropoda; class Insecta; order Lepidoptera; family Noctuidae; genus Plusia; species Plusia festucae. The sequence continues at coordinate 3,305,124 of OX494456.1, read as the reverse complement.
AGTGTAAGTCAAGTGCATTAGCACTTAAATGATGAATGAGTGTTAGTACAAGTAATCTTTCATTGTTGATAATTTGTATTGTACGAATGCTTTCAACGTAATGCGATGAGAATTTCAACGTCTGGTGTATTTTATACCATCACTATTAACTTTCATCAATATTCGAGATAGACTTTCATTCGAGAAAGTTGTATTGTTAATGTTGAATATGAATCTGGAGATTACAAGATGCATCGAACATTTATAAATTATGTATTTATAGGTATAATGCAAATACAATCGCTATTGCTATAACACGTCTGAAACTAAATAACATTGAGTAAATAATCTTCTAAAACACTAGAACTCGTTTTTATAAAATGTTTGCCGAAGTCACTCAGAAACGTAACAAATTCGCTTACCTTGACAAATGTAGTGATAGCAAAATGCTTTTAAATCCTTTCTAACTTCAATGACGCGTTGCGGTCGTACAATTGTACTAGGGATTAAATTTCTACCAGTGACGTCACGGCCGTAAACGTTTCGTATTACGTTGAACACTCATCTCGGGAAACGAACGCGTTAGTGCCCGTTTGCCGGGGATTAGTGGTCTTGATGTTTTGTGTTGCGAAACGGATGTACACCGCAGTTCGTCTGCTTCTCGTGTTTCATGTATTTTTCTTTGTTTCATCTTGGTTAATCGACGGCTTTTCGAAGTACCTACTTATTTCAGTTTCAAATCAGATGTATTAATTATTTGCAACTATTTGGAAATGCATAGTAGAAGTTCTGTTTGCGATAGTTTAGACTCATTCATCATCTTCAATTTTATTTTAACACGAGCTTTTACTTCTTAATGATAAGAGTTTCGCATTGTTAATGAAAATTTTCCAACTCTGACACTTACACGGAGTGTCGTTAACGATAAGTTCGGAACATCACGCGCAAACTATCTCAAAACTTTAATAATAAGAATAACCGCAGTTTGGCAGTGTCTCCCCGTGTTTCCGGGAACTTACGCTCCAACAGTTTACTGCATACAATTATTATTGTACGAGTGAAACTTCTAGAAACTGTAAATGACGTCGTTGAAAATATCTATAAGTTTATCTAGCTTGTTGGGCCTAGGAAAGAAAAGTGGCGTATCAGCTTAGTTGGAAATTCTGCAAATAGGTCAGCGTGTTGTTCGCGGGTAGGCTAGCTGATACTAACTTATGCATCGATTCTAGCTCTAATACGTCCAGATGTAGACCATGTAATCTTTGAAATTGTTGGTAAAAAAATGCATTCACAGTATACTTTCTTACTTGAATTATGGGAAACCGTCAATATGGTGACATTTAATCGAATCTAGTTGCCTACTAATATACTTACATGGAAATCTAATCAACATGGAGACAGAACACATTTAAACTATTAAGTGGTATTATAATGGTGATTGGCTGTCAACTCGCCGTCTGCGATAGTAAAACTAGAATGGTTTGGACTTAAGTACGTAATGCAATGCGTACAGCCTATAATGCATTATTACTTGATACTTGTGTTATGGAAAGGAATAAATAGTTTACACTTTTTGGTCTATAGGTGATTGAATAGTCCTGTAAAAGACATAGTGAAAAAATACACGTACGAGAAGCTCCTGTTTTTTATTCGTCGGTTAAAATTTAAAATAATTTCGACATGTTTTACCCCCGAATACTGAAACGCTAATTTACTTTAACACGTTCTTAAATGTCTATTTTTCGCTACTTTACATCTTAAAATGACAGAGACAACATGAGACTTAACGGCGGCTTCAAAATGATTGATATTTCAGTATTCGGCCATTAGAACCTGCTAGGTACCTATATTGAAGTCTAATGTAAAACAGTTCCGAAATTCTGAATGGATCCTAGTTTTCAATAATTAATCGACTAAATCTCGTGATCTATTTCAACATTTAACTACAGTTGCTATTAAAATTACATGCACTACAACTGCCGACGTTGCGAAGACAGGAATAACAATATATCCATTATCATCAACCAAACCAAACCAATATCCATCGTCATATTCGTAGAATCCAGTAATCATTATAATCGTAGCATATTCATAGGCCCACAAGCGCCTAGCGACTGTACCAATTGACTTGTTTCTAGCTGCTCCATAATTGATAATATGTTTTACGTTTGGTATAATTATTGCACTTGTGTACGCAGTGACGGCATGGAATTTAATTGACCTTGTGACTGGTTAAGTGCGATACTTACATAGGCACCATTTGTATTATTCTCTTGGAAAAAAAAATATAGAAAAGAATCTTCTGGTTTTCCATTGCAGCCAACTAAATAATAAAAATATTAACTGTTTGCTACTTAATCGCGAGCGTAGTGGGAAAGTAGAATCTGGAATTGAAACATTATTTCTTTATCCCGGAAAATTATGATCGTTCACGACTGAAACAGGGAACGGAGCTACTACAAATATAAGTGGAAATCCTAAATGCTAAGAAAAACACTTGGCAACGAAATTTTAAGAGTTATCATTATTTTTTGCTGTCGTCTGACTCACAAGTAAATCTACCAATACTGTTTTTATGCACACATTTCAATGGCGCAGAACCTTTTGAAAGGAATTGATTAAACAAGACCAGACGTTTGTACGCTCAATGTAGGTTATTCTAGTTTGTATACGATTGATTCATTATTTTTTTATAGGATTACCACTTAAATCCATTTGCTTTTACTATAATACTTACCTTGCCTTATGGATTAGAATTTGTTTGTGATTGTGAAGTATTCCACGCTTAAGCTACCATTTTGGATAGTATAATTGAAGCTTAAGAATCCAGAATACTTCTAGTCTTCTGTTTTGTTACTTTTCTGGTTTTCCTTTAATTTTAGATTAAAATTAGCTTTACTGCATAGTTAACGTAAGAGTTACTGAAGTGACGCAACTTGTACTAGGTACTATTTACTATGACGATTACGTCTTTATCTTCCACGGTATAATTATTTACAAGAATGAACTTTTTGATTATACTATTCCCTTCAGTTCCCATGCTCTGTGAGAAAACCGGCCTCGAACTTAATGACCCGATGGACTTAATAGCCGACTGGCGACAAATTGTTTAGAAATTGTCTCATATTTTACGTACTATTACAATATTCACCATTTTATTTCTGGCCATGACTCCAATCGGCACTACATCACGTCTAAGAGCCGCTTGGAGATCATCCCAGGCAGTTCTTTACACAATTTTACGTGTTTTCTCAAACGCGTCTCATGAATCACGCACGTAACTAAGTGTGTTAACGGGCTTGCTACCTGCATCCCGCTCCGTTTATATTAACGCGTTTATTATTAACGACGATCCGCAAGCAGTGACGCAATACTTCCCTATCGCTTAACTCAAATATCGACCTTATCCCGTCACTAATGAACGACTTAGTTCCTCAAATTACAACAGAAATACATCTACAAATATTATGACTTTGTATTTCCACTTTTGCCAACTTTTAATTTCAATTGAGTCCATTTCCTATCAAGGTTGTTTATCGTCAGCCGTTCTGGCAACAGCTGCTTTGGGTTAATCGAATATGCGATTGGTACTAATTCGTAAAAAAACCAACCAAATGTATAGATAAACTTAAAACAGATGATCGGAACGTTTTAGAATACCTACTGGTTTATCGCTCTCAATTTATCGATACTTTTTCGGATAGAAAAGTTGGATGGTTGATTCACCTCACTATTGACTGATGCAAAAAGCGTAAACATTTCAAAAGCATTCGCGCTATACATCAGTTCGCTTGTCCAAACAAAAGCGTTGGTTAAAACAAGTTAGTTCCGAGCCAACAAGAATTTTCAGCGCGATCATCAGTTATAAAATGTCGTAATCTCCCGTAGGTGGGCTCTAATGGAAGGGTCGATTTACCGCGCCTAGGGAGGCACACGCGAGCGAGAAACGTAAGGCGTAATCATTTTGATTAGTGCGTGCAATTACAGTTACTTCAACATCGGGACGTAAACGATTAGTCTTTAGTATCCTCAACCAACTCCGCAATTTAGCTGTTTTCTCAAAGTTCCTCGTACTAGATTTAATGCCAATGGTACCATTGTTATCATTACAGAAATTCGGCCGTATTTCAGCATTAATAAAATATTAGTTCGATCAAATAACATAAAGTTCAGGAGTTTATTAAAATTCAAACAAATTCGCAGGTTGAAATGAATGTTGGTTTAAAAAAAGCTAAGTGGGTATTAGTCTAGTTATTTTGAGCTTATTCTCTGGAACGCAGGGCTTATAATCGCGGCTTGTCACTCGGAATTTCGAACGTGCGATCAGATTAATGGAGTTTTCGGATCGCTCCGAAATTCTGAATCATTCAAAACGTATTTCGGCTGTGAAATTTAGGTATGTCAGCTCACTCACGTAGTTACACTAAATCAATGATTATCGAATATGTTCGATGGCTGATTTACATTCGTTACCAGTTGATGGATGGATCCATTTATAGACCTCGTGGAAACACAAAGTGAGTTACAACAACTTTGATGTTTATAGTTGTTCAGTTTAATCGACTAACTTCTGTTAACTGCTCTTTTCCTTTGTTCTGAACGACAGTATCGAAAGAACAAAGGTGTTAAAATACTTTTGGACTATTTTGAATTGAAGGACTTGAATGGTCAAAGGTAACACTTTATAATTACGTATGCTGGTATCCACGCTGGCCGGTGAACTCCTTATATTATTCAATACCTAATTACTATGCGGCTGCAATGTGAACCGGTCTTCCATGTTAGCAATTACATGCACATATCATAAAACCATTTTCTGTACATTTCACGTGTCAATCGCTTTCACATAATGACAGAAAGTGCATCTAACTCGACGCAAAGTGTGTCATTAGCATGTCACTCCCATCTTTATGCAATTTGAACGAATCTATCAGTCTAATGCACGCTACGCTTAAAATTACATAATTACACAAACAATGTTATCGCAATACAAAATGGAGGACCCGACGTTATTCCGTAAACAGCTAACAATAATCGCTTGCATTTTATGATGAAGGATGATAATTTATGCTGAGAGAAGGTCGTTATTACGTCACACCTAGTGTAATGTAGTGATTGCCAACACTTGTTGATCAAATTGTTTTGACACTCAATCCGTCAATCATAACACATTTTTAATACTAAATTCGCTGCTAAAAATCAAAGAAGTGAAGAGAAAGAAATGTAGGCAAATGAATATCAAGTTCAGAAATCAATCAGCTGACCCCGAAAACGTTGTTCCGCCATTAAAAAAATCTGGAGAGGGCCATCCCTATCATTTAGGGGTGTGAAAAATAGATGCTGGCTGATTCTGAGACGTACCCGATATACACACAAAATTTCATACAAATCGGCCAGCCGTTTCAGAGGAGTTTGGGAACAAACATCGCGACACTAGAGTTTTTATATATTGGAATCATAATATAGGAAGAAATGTACATTGATATACTTCATAATTAAATTGTCAAAACTGGTGACGTCTGTTTGAGTGTATTTGTAAATTCAAGAGAACGCAAATACTTGAGAATTGGAGTGAGTTATTGCGGTTTGGTAGAATTACGCGAATATTCATTTCTGTGTAACTTGAGTGTGTTGCCACTCAGACAGATTTTTATATAACACAAAATATAGTAAGTATCTTCCAGAGGTTCGTTAGCCACATTTAACCTCTCAATTTCTAAGATATATAATAATATAATACAATAGGTTATATTTAAATTCAACTAGGTAGCATTTGCAGGTGGCTACTCTTGCTTGCTTGGGTTTCAATTATCGCGACAAAAAATAGTCTATGGTGTGATTCACGCTAACTAAACCAATTTCAAACCATTGCTATCTTACTAACATAAAGCGTGAGAAAAGGACGGCAACAGATAAAAACTAAATCAGAAATATCAAACTTGTTATCACCTTGAACATCACTGTGTTTTTAGTGTACACGTTTTTGCTCCGAAAATTTGTATGAGAATTTTAGTTGGAACTAAATTTGACACCTCTAATTTTCGTCTGTACTTTTTTAATCGGGTCTTAAATAAGTTTAACAGAATCGGGGCCAATGTCCTTTCTATGGATACAAACTTATAACACACCAAGTTTAATAAAAAAAATATATTTTGATGAATGAAGCCGTGAAAGCGCGTAAGAAGGACAGACATACTTACTTTTACATTTAAATTTTGAGTATGAGAGCCATGTCTTTTAGCTTTGTTGTAGACGGCTTCAGTTTTACCGGATTTACCTATCTAAATACCGTATTTTTCTCACTCATCCATTTTACTGGGCAACACAGTATCTCACAGGGTATCAAATGAGAACAAAAAATTCCAAAACGCTTCTGACTCTGCTCTCTATCCCGTTTGTCATCCCAAGTGCAATATTTATCCAATCCATATCAATCTTCCTATTGTGGTCGTACTGTGAGCTCGCTAGCTAAGTGATTGTGAATGGGCCAGTGCTCCGTTCGTCCATTGAATCGTTTGTCACGCAAACTCACTATGATTATCTTCAACGCACTCGACGATTGACTGGCGTTGTGAAGTGATTTCGTTGATTTTATCGAGTGCTAGCTTTGGTTTAGATCCAAATTTATCTATTCTTATACTTTTAAATGAGCAAATCTCATTATTCATATTACAATCATCCATTCTTTTTAATTTATAATAATTGAATACAGCATCATCTGCCTAGTCTTTTCCCAGGTTATGTTGGGGTTGGCTTCCACCTCCGTCTTCTTACCAAAATTTAGCTAAATTTTGGTAAGAAGACGGAATGTTAATTTTAAATATAGTTTTGACGGCAAATCTATTACTCAAAAGGATTTAACAGGTTTCCATTTTTGGATCATTTTATGAGAACCATAATTTGCTATTTCAAAATATACTTAATAACAGAGGTTTTACACTTTAAATAAAATTGCTAGCTTCTTGTTATATTATAAGACTTAAAAATAAACAGGCCCAAATTTTATGTCAATTAGTTCCATTGTTATTTTGTTATTTTCCAACATTGTTATTATAACTCTAAGATCTACACCTTCATTTTAAGATCTCAAGTACAATTTCGTGAACAATGTAGTTGTTATGAGGTATTTAAGTGAATATCGTTCGTCTACTGCTCAGGCTTAGTGCTCGAAACTTTGACACGATATCTTACGGATTCATCTCGTTAATTACATTTTGAAACGTCTGTAATTGCGGAAACGTACAGGAATTAAAACCTTACAACTTCTTTATTTTAAAGATTTCATAAACATAATTAGCAAATTACATTATATCACGCAAGCTAAAATAGATATTTCAGTTAAAAAGTTTGATGAATAAGAAGTATTCAGATCTAAAAATACAGAACGTAAAATTGATGATTTTCACCCCAGCCTTATATTGGTTTATCACAAAAAGGGAAATTTATTTAAAAGGCCCATTCAGGGGTAAACAAGATAAAACGTATTTTCACGGTTAGTAATTTTAGGAGATCGCTCGGTGTTCAATAGAAGTGTGCCGGTATTAAATTTGTCAATCAATTATAATTTACAATTTTATCACTCAAGGCTGTCTTCAATATTATCTGAAGAAATATCTATTAGCTATATAGTTACCTAGATAGGCAGTTATATATCTGCGGTTTTTAATGTTTATCAGCATTGTGTAGGCTGACAATGGCGTGATTGTTTTTATTCTGATTTTAAAATGTGATAAACTTAGATAATGTGGCGCACCAAGGTGGCAGTATCAATTTAATTATACCTACATAGTACCTACGTGTTTCAACCGGTTGCTTTGAAAGCTGATAAACTGAAGTTAATACATGTGAAGGTTGCAGAACGTTATGTACTAACCTGGTATATGGTCCCAGTGTGTGTATTGGAACAATTCTTTAAAATGCAAACAATTCTCTTTGACACCAACTTGAACTTAACATGATCCTCTCATTTAAAAGAGGTCGGGATCTAAAAAAATACAGTTTCCCGTCTGGGTTCATCGTCCATGAAAGGAAGTTGAGAAGAGGCCAACACAAACCATTATGTAGTAGCCATAACATTCCTACACTATGACTTACGAGCGCAGTTGACATTTAAGACTTGCACATTTAAAATGTATTGCCATCATATGTCACGGTTATACATCCATTACCGAATAAACGACCCGCATAAAACGAAACAAAAGGGTAATACATCGCTAATAAACAATAGAGAACACAGTAAAACAATCAGATGAACTAACGCTGCCAACTCTGAACATTAAACAGTTTACTATAGTAATGCCGGTTAGAAACATTCACATGCATACGAACCCACAAGGACGAAATTACAAATAAGTGAAATAACTACGCGAACTTTTTGCGGTATTCGTGCTTTCCATCCAAGCGGTGTTGCGTAGGTACTGAACTGAATGAACATTCGCACGAATGCGAACCTTCGTAAATAATACGAAACTTTTGCGTATATGAGTGACTGGGAAATACCTGTTCATTATTATAATTATAATAAATTATTACACAGGCTATCGGTTGTTTAATCTTACTATTTGTTTACAATACCTTTGTATTTTATTAACCGACTTCAAAAAAAACTGTCGACTGGGTGAACCGATTTGGATGATTCTTTTTTTTATTTGAAAGCTGGTGCTTGTCGCTTTTCAGTTGGTGGTCCACAAATTCTGTGGTTTTATTTATGAAACTGAAAGTAAAGCGTGACTTAAAAAGTTGAGAGTTGAAGCGAGAGTATGTCATGGAGTATGGATATTAATAAATCGTAATAACATGATATTTTTCGACATAAAAAAATATATTTGTACGTTATTACGTATAAAATAGCTTAATACGAACAGACGAACAGCAGCTCCTACGCTGATAGATTTTTGAAATCTGTCTAGTAGTACTTAGTTTTTGAGTTTATTTGTTGCAAACATACAACATTACAAATACCTAATTCCTTTTTATAATAGGTATTTGTAAAAAAGTAAACATGAATAATATAAAGCGTTTAGCGAGATATTAAATGAGCAATATGTTTTGATTTGATATTCTAAGGTAAAATATAATTACCTACAGTTGTGTTCCATTCAATAATAGAGTTATGTTAATTGTAATAATTTCGTCTTGTCTTAATTAAATGTATTCATAATGAATGTCAAATTAGAGTACCTAATGATTATATTATAGAAGTGATTTGTACCTTTGAAGCAGTGTAGATACCATTGGATATGTTTTGTGCGTATAATGAACTTATAATAGAAAGAAATATTTAAAAGATACTAAACTTGAGGTAAATTTATCGAAGTGAAGCAACTTTTACTCCTGTTAAAGTAAAAACTTCCCTGAACGGAGTTTGTTAAAAAATCAACAACTTATAGTTAAAGGAATACGATTTACAGCGGCTAAACGAACAGGCCAATACTTAATGGAAGAAAGTTGTGTAGACTTTTTAAATGGACCTTAAGTTACTTGAAAGACCTGATCAAAGTAAATATTTTATACCTATAAGTTCTGGTAATACCTGCCTTTTACCAGATGTATGTATTTGAAGAAGAAACATATTTATAGAGACATAAATAGCTTTTGAACTCTTATCTACTTAACATACGGACATAATATTTTAGATTTTTGGGATCTGCAAAAATAAAATTAAAGCAATAAGCGTGATGACTGGGTACGAACTAAAAAAAATGCGTCAGATAGTAAACAATCAAAATAATAAATAAACTAAATTAATGTAAATACCACTATAACTTAGTCCAGAACGAGAAACAGACAAAACATCTCATTGTAACACTAAAATTAAATGCAATACCGTAAAATTTTTACGATGTACATTTTGTACATTCAAACGTGCGAAAACACCGCCAGGTGGGTCAAGGTGTACAGTTGTGCCCCACCCTTCATTGCAGTCTCATTTGTTATGGAAACCAGTTTTGGAAATCAGTGGGGAGAGGCCGATAGCAATACTTATCTACTTGAGTCATGCTTGAGTCTGAGTTGTTGAGATTTGCATTCGATTTTGCACCTTGCGCGCATCTTTTCTATAGCAGGAGACCACCATTAGTTACGCAGTATCTTCAATTACGCCTAGAAAAGTAAAATAAAAATAATTATATTGAAATTAAACCATATTTAAAACATGAAATACACACAAATAGAATTTAATAATATAAAAAATATATTTTAAATTACTAAGCATATGTAATCTAAACAGCAAACAAATTATATATCAAGTAAAAGATTTTCTTAATTGTTTTATTGATATTTATGTCACTGATATTAATTACCATCTCTAAAAATATGACGTAAAGAAATGGGTCGTCCGAGCCCGTTTAACAAAGAATGGGATTGAAATGGAGTTCTAAGTTTTTTACCTTTAATTTTACCAATAATATATAAAGAAATATATGACTTTGAGTGCACATTGAGCACATAGTTAATTCATGTTAAATAAAATAATGATGTTATATATATCGCATATATATTACACATTGTCATTTCAAAACATAAAACGATTTTCGATATTAATTATTCGATACAAATTATTATAGAAAATAATAATTACTTTCAATAACTTATAATTATACGTTTACTGGCTTTTACCCCCACCTTTGTCTGATTAGAACTTCGATATAAAACCCGAAGGAAATAATAACAAGTATTTGTGAAAGAAATTGTTTGTCCTAACACTCAAACTAAAACATTTAAATGTAATAGCTAGTTTAAAATAAATAAATGTGGACAACATCACATATTTACATTGCTGCGAATCCAAAGTAAGAAGCTAAAGCACTTGTGTTATGGAATTTTATTTGTGTACCGCAAACACCCACCCGAGACAATGTAGAAAAGTGTTTTTCTACCTTGACCCGTCCGGGGATCAAACCGGGACCTCAGGGCTGGCGACACTTTGAAAACCGGTGTATACGCAACTCGACCACGGAGGTCGTCAAATCTGAAAATACTTATTAGGTACAGTTAATCTGAAAAGACTTATTTCAGTTTTTAGTAATCATGTCTCTGATAGTCTGATAGATCTGAAGTTATTATGTTGGTTGCTTTTAGCCTGACTGTCCAGGACCAAGGCCTACCTCTACTCTTAACTCCTTGTACGCAACCAGTTCATCCCACCATCTCCGCCAAGCCTTCCACATGGTCTTCGTCATTTGGGAACCCAACTGGGCTCACCATACTTTAACTTGTTAAGCTACACAGGTCTAAGATTAATGTACCTACTAAAATATTTCATACAGGGTTGGCTGAAAAATTTTCGTTAAGTAAAAAAAAAATCCTTATCACTATCGACTTTATTCATAGGAGTGACAGTATCGCATTTAGATTGTATTGGTTCGATACACGTGTATCAGAGCCTATTATCAGTGAACCATCTACTAACTAATTTAAATGGAAACTTTGTCGGGAATAAAAACACCTGCATTTCGTATTGTTATTCTAGTATGTGGCCCTTGATTTTAAACTTATTGATTTTATGCAATCGAACATATTTGAACTGAATTAGATGTAGGTAAAGGCTTTTTCTTCTTCTAAAAGTAAGATTCACTAGTCTGAAATGTGTTCATAAATAGATCTTAATTGCTTTACTACATTATTTAATTTGATCATATTATAATTACCATTACACATGTAGGAAAAGGTATTATTGTACCTACTACCCAGGCTTTGACCAAACACGGGGTGATATAATTGTTTTATTCTTTCAAAGCGAATTAAATTTAATTTTCAAATAAAGGACACCTTCTGGTTATTTAATTACAACGTCACGTCCTACCTACTTACTCTTTATAATACAAAACGGAATTGTTTTGTTTTTTTTAACACGCTTTTATTAGGTCGACCTGTATGTATGTAACTATGTAGTCAAATCTAAGAAAACTAATTTAACCACCTTTTAAAGATCGTAGCGTTATGAAAATTGGCAGTTGAATGTGATTTTGATGACAATACAATAATATGGTACTGTCGAGCTGATCTGATGATGGAGCCGGAAGATATGAACTGGAACTTCATGAAGGATGATCGTATCATAGCCGTGTTTGGACTTGTTAGAAAGGTCTTGTAATGAACATTGACCATGATTAGGTTTCAAGGTCTGATGATGAAGCCGGAAGATAGGCACTAGCATTCTATGATGAAATATCGTATCATAACCGTGTTTGGACTTGTTAGAAAGGTCTTGTAATGAACTTTGACCACGATTAAGTAAAGCGTGTTTTTTTGTGTTTTTTAAACTATTAATTTATTGTTATTAGATTTAAAAAGTTTTTAAATTTTAAATGTAAAATGTAATACTGTTTGATTTTGTATAAAAAACTTATAATATAAAATTTTATTTGTTCGATGTGTTGTAGTATTAAAACTCTTTATACTCCATTTAAAATAGCATTAGACAGAAGTTAAAAAAGGTTATTTATAATGCACACTTTGTTGCAAAAGTACAATAAACTTGTTACAGTTACGATTGACGCCTATAAATTAAAATCTATTTACATACCAGCTGTCACACTTATTTGTAATCATGTTCACCATTTTTCATAACAAATTATGTGGCTTTCATTTATTTATAATATTTCATTCCAATCTAAAATGACAGTGTCAATGCTAAAAAGCTAAAAGAAGCAGTGATGAACAATACTGGAACGTTTTTCGTTTTACTATTATCCTACCATTATTTATTTATTTATTATATATTTATTATTTTATTATGACTAAATCCTATGATGAAGACGAAGAAGTTTCACTATAGTGTGTTGCAAGTTGTTATTTTAATTAAAATATTATTCTAATAATTACTTTTATTTTAATCTTAATTAAATCTAAGTCATCATGACATGATTGGTTGTCTCATTCATTGTTTTGGTGTAAGTTTGTAATGTGTGATGAAGATATTGTTATAAATAAAGAGTAATTAAAAAAAAAAAGTTTTATTTCGTTTATTTAAGTACTTAAAGAATTTCTTTGAAATAAAATGTTTTCAATTCCTGCTTCTGCTAGCCTCTTTTTTCTAATGCTATAATAAATGGAGTATAGTTCGAAATAACTGTAACATTTTGGTAGTAGCTTAACGTATTTTTAACTGTATTTTTACCCTAGTTTCCTATTGTAATTTTTTTTCCTGATACTCAAAACATCCGGTCATACTAAATTAACAATATGCAAATATAATTACATGAGCATATTTTATGTAAATATAATCAAATAAACAGGCTGCATGAAATAAGTGTAACTACACCTAATTTAATTTATTCTCATACTAGCCGTTGCCTGCGTCTTCGCCCGCGGTCCTTAATCTTTCAAGTAATAAAACTAAGAACCGCATTAGAAATCGGTCTTGTATTTTTTAGTTATTGCAATACTAACGAGTAATGAGTATGAAATGTCACATAACTTTGTCGTTTCCTTATACCAATGCCTAATTTCATTTAAAAAGTAAAGCAATACGATTAATATTTCATTTCATTGGTGAAACATATATATAAAGGATTGAATAATATATTGTATCATAAATAATGTTTAGCGAAAATAGTTTAGAACCTTACGTTTATGACATGCGGATGTTACGGTCATTAAACCCGCTTTGCACGGCTATGGCACGCTGCTGATACGTTATAGTACGCATGGTAGGTCCTGTATTTTTGCAAGTCTGACAGAACGACTTCTTGTAAAAAAAATGGTACAATACAAGCACCTATCATCTGTGGCATATTATACTACATTTATTACTGAAATACAACACCGAAACCACATATAAGTATACGATTAAGCCGTAAAGAAGACTAGTACCAATTACATAACCTTTACGGCCTTGTTACAAGTCGCTTTTATGTCTACCTATTTACTCGAGTTTTATCAGACAAAACTGTGGAAAACTACTCAAAAGTACGTTACTAAATTATTTCCTCAAACCACTGATTACGTAATCAGCGCCCGCGTTACTAGACGTTAAAATTCTTATAGCTGGTAGTAAACTCGAGAGGCACTTGACTGTTTTTTCATCCAATCATCACAAACCCCTTCCGTAGGGATTTAATTAAATATGAAAGGTCCTATGTCGGGTGTCGTAACTCTGCGTCGATTATTCTTTCAGCTCCTCTCTCTCGCGTTCGGTTACGTCCTTTTCTGGCAACCTATATTGTTTCCGTGCCAAGTCTTTATATCGAACCGTACAACCTAGCCAGTTTTATAGATTTCGGGATGGGATTCCTGTAGTAGAGTGAGAGAATGTTAAAGGAGCAACGGTCGCGCTGGCAAGTGGCAGCGGCGTGAGTGGCACAGGAAGTGCATGAGGAGTAAGTACGTGGGGTAACCTTGGTGCTGCAGCCGAACCGCCTCCCGCCGCGTCTGCCCGGGCCGACGTTCGATTTTCACTTGGAGCATCAGCGCGCCCGTGTCTCGCCCGGGTGGGCGTGGTCTGCGGGCCGGTCAATAGCACGGTCTTCTCCGTCTCACTCGCACGCGCCGCGCGCCCCTATCCTCGTCCCTGTCCCCCCGGGGATGATTGAAACGTCTGATGCCGCAGGCGCCCCGCGCGCCCCCTCGCCAAGGACGTTCAGTGAATCCGTCCCTCTCTGCCGCGAGAGCACGTGTCCCCGTTACTATTTCATAATATAATGTGTGCCCCCTCGGTACCGCGCGAAAATTCACAACCAATTATGAGTCAAGTGCCTGATAAATTAGGTGACAAATTTGATGCCTGAAAGGAATTCCGGAGACGCATCTAGCGATGTGCCAGGAACTCAGCATTCGAGGACTATTAGGTGCCCCTGTGAAGTGATATGGAGATAAGAAATTGTTCTAGGAACGTCACCTCTTCGTGTTTTCCGTCCTGTGCACTCTCTTGCCTTGATACTGCACTCGTGATATTTTCAGGTATGTGCTTACAAAAAAAAAACTATTTGGAATTCACGACTCTTAAGATCGATGCGGCGAGTCGGCGGCGTAACTCAGTTAACCTCATTCCGATGAAAACTCCAATATGTTAGTCCGAATGTAATGTCCTGGCATCTTTATATTTCCATAGTCGTCGCCTAGCCGTCGCCGGGAGTCTAGACACATAATAATCATACAACGAGCCAACAAGGGCGGTTCTGGAGATGTGACTCATCCGATGCGTCTTCGGCATCGTCTTCTCTCGTATTTCGTCCTCATCCTATTGTTGGAGACAACTGTTACAACGTAAGTCGGAACGCCTTACCATTTTTATTTTACGGTCAACAACGTGCTATAAAAAGAAAAACATTGTGCGCGATTAAAAAATTCATAGTAGTATTAATTAATGCTTGGTGCTAACGCTAGTGGTATTGAGGTGGTGTGGTGACGTCACGGTTATGACATCATCGTGCGAGTGAGGTTGATTCACAGCCTCAGGCTGTGCGACACCAGGTGGCATTGAGACGATGTGATCATCGCAGTCAGGGCCGGTTTACGCAAACTACTCTTGAGATAAAACGCCCTCTAATTAAACCAGTTCCATGCTATATTTAGAATCTTGTGCATATCCTCACTTACGGTGTTATGTAATCATTTTTACTCGCGTAAAAAAGCACGTGTTCTCTTTGTAATAAGGCCGGAAATTGTATTTCAATGTGCTCACAAATAACTTCTGTAAGTTGATTCTGCTAACTTGATAAATTTAAAAAAAATAGTAATTCCCACGGTTATTTTAATAAAATATTTCTGAATTATGTGACATACAGAATCCATTTTATTCAGGCATAATTATAGTTCCTAAAACTGCATGAGATTCTTAGAACCTCGATGGAGACTAAACCAGCATTTATCTAGAAAATAATACATGCAATTTTAAACGAAGATTCATTGTTCATAAATAATTATAAAGAATGACTGAATCATTCTTATAAAAACTAGTTTTTTTATTATAATAGACATGGCGTCAGTATACGGTTACTGGCGCTTGTGATTTAGCCATTAAAGTTAAAATTGACCCTACATTGTCCATACTGAATGAAAATATATTTCAAATATAAATTGTACTGTGAGTGGTTTACCAAACTACTTGTATATTCGAATAATACTTACAAACTCAAACTCAAAGTTTGTAAGTATTATTCGAATATACTTACCTACCGAAGTACCTAGATGAGTATATTTTCGCAAATAAAATGAATTTTGTTGAAAATTAAATTTTGTGAATTAATGTCATATATAAATTAATTTATCAATATATAAAATTAGGTAGACGATCTATTACTTAGTTAAATATTTTTTGTTCTATCAAGTATCTATATTATCAAGTGGCGATCAAGTAGTTTGGTAAACCACTCACAGTACAATTTATATTTGAAATATATTTTCATTCAGTATGGACAATGTAGGGTCAATTTTAACTTTATAAAGAAAGAAAGAAGAAAGAAAGAAAAAGCATTTATTCGCGTCATATACGACCCATAAAAATAAAAAAGTAAGTACTTAGGTATTATTCGAATATTTAAATATCCAATAAGCAGAGTCGGCAAGGGATAAGGTCTATTTTCCGAAATAATAACTAAATATTGAATTAAAAATCTTAAATTATTCAAAAGTCATTGACCTATAAGATCAATTATAAACTGTAATACCTACCTAATCATAAATAATCGTCTTACGCCCACGACTAAACATCTTCGACATCAAACGGGTAATATTATAAATAATAACTATATCTACACTAATATTACAAAGAGGAAAGAATTGTGTTTTTGTGTGTATGTTTGTACTGAATAAACTCACTTTAAATTCTTTCACCATTAGAAAGCTACATTCACTCTGAGTAACATTTTGTTACATTTTGATGTACAAAGGGTCACTCTCACAATATTGAGACAATTCAAATGACGATTGTCTGAAAATCCATACTTTACAATACATACTTAGGTACCTAAATATTGTAAATATATAATAAGGGCCTTGTCCCAGAGTTAATTTAAATAACTCAGAGTTAATTGCTGACTTGAGGTTAAAATAACAATATTGTATGACAAACTGTCAATTTAACCTAGTGTTAGCAAGTAACTTAAGTTAAGTTTTTCGTGCAAGTGGGCCTAACTCGTGTTCCGGCGCTATCATAGCTTTATTTCTTCAGGCAAATGTAACAAGGTTAATTAAAATACTTATTTGTCACATATGACTAGATTATAAATATATATACATATGATTACGATATACTAGGAAGACATTAATTAATTTAACATGCCGGGGTAAACACACGGGTACCGCAATATTTGTTTAGTTAACAGTCTTATCTAACGTCAAGAGCATCTGTGAGATGTTTAATGTCATATCCACAAAATGTAGAACAAATAATTGTATTTGTGTCTGTGTGTACATGTTTTTATAAAGGACGTGTGAATGATCACGTTTTAGTTGCTTTTTAACCACCTTATACGAAGTTTGGGGACATTCGAATCAGCTGTCTTTTGGTAAGAATAATTAATTTTGTATTTTATTTGTAATTGACTGGCCTGTTGGTCTAGTTGTTAGTGACCCTGATTGCTAGACGGGAGGTAGTGGGTTCGATTCCCACCCAGGACAAATTTAAATTTGTGTGATGAGCACGATCATTTGTTCTGTTTCTGGGTGTTTTTTATCTATAATATGTATGTATTTAGAAATATATAAGTTTGTTTATCAGTTGTCCGGTTGCCGTAGGCTCTGCCTAGTTTGGGATCAGATGACCGTCTGTGTTGTCCCAACATATTAATATGATTATAATTTAATAACTTAATAGTCGCTCTCGACGTCTCTACGCCTAAATCGTTTAAAATACGCAGAGTATTCTTAATCAGTTTCCAGTAATAAATAGAGTAATTCAATATGAAGGTTTTTATACCATTTTAGGACCATATTTATTGGTAGTTAGTTAAACTGTTAAATTATTGGATTATATACTACAGCTCCGCAGTGGTATTACATAATTCGCGAAAGCCAAGCAATAGCAAACCAAGTACTTGACATCGATAATTTTACAATTGATACCGTTAGAATTTTAATTTAAAACAAATAATTATTTTGACAAGATTAATAGTAAAAATAACTTCGTCAGTTAAATGGAATAATAAAAATATAACAACGTCATCAGCTAATTAATTGGCTTTACCTTTGATGCTTAAGAAACGGTATTAGCAAAAAGCAAAAATTTTAAAATCCTCTCATTTCAAGTTATTTGCGTTTCCTTTACCAGAAACATCACATTTTTACTGCAGAAGCCGGAATGATAAACACTGTCAGTTAATGAAGTCACAGATTAAAATACTACCTTATCGTGATATTTTTTATCTTTACTTAATTAAAAAAAAGTAAATTATCCTTGAGCTAGATGTTGTATAATTACATTAGTTACACGTTTTTAATACTTATATAAGCAATTATTTGCTAGGTCTTTTGATATTAACCTAAAAAGTTGGGTAAATAAAATGTTTAGTTTATCTATCATTGTAAAACTATAAGTCCTGTGGTATGTAGCTGATGTTTGCTTAAATTATAAAGATAACTTGTTTTTTTTATATCTCCACTGTTGCCATATTAAGATATATTTTAAAAGTAATTTACATTATCATGTTTGTCACATTGCCACATCTAATTATGATGATACACGTTACACCCATATCCAGCATTACTTTTCAGTTATCTATTTATGTTACTATGCCTTACTAATTCACGAATCTCCAAGGCAGCGGTAAAACACAGATCCAATTATCCAACGAATAAAATTACATCGAAAGCAAGTAAGTTTTGTTTAGCCAGACGTAATACGTCAGTGTAGGTACTACACACGACAAATATTAGCATTATTCTTGCCCCGCCTTGTTTGAACAAGCTTACACTCATCTTACTATCCCTTTCCCAAGTAATGTTGGGGTCGGCTTCCAGTCTTACCGGATTCAGCTGAATGCCGTATTTTACATGGAGCGACTGCCTATCTGACATCCACAACCCATTGCTACGTAATACAGTATTCTATAGTAAGACTGGTTGTCAGAATTGTTATGACTTAACGACTGTCAATGATCACTGTGACAGTCGGGACCAACGGCTTTCCGAGCTATGGCCCCTCCATAGCTCGGAAAGCCTCTCGATATGTTTTCAAATGGTCACCCAACCACGGACCAATCGCAGCGAACGCGGCTTAATCTTTATTATCGGTCAAACCGGCTTACACTTAGCGACGAGCCCCTCTGCCCTTCAGCCTTGAAGAAGCTTACACTGCCCCTCTTAAATACAAGTCGATGAAAAGATATTATCATCTAAGGATATACTTTCTAGGTTAACTGTCTAAGGTTTGACAAGGTCACGGTACTCGCGGTGTAAAGATAACATTTTCTTGACTCTTTTTATTTTTCCGAGTTTCTTACGGAATAATTTATAGTGATGGTTTTATTAAACTGTAGAGGAAGAATTTTCTCTTCAATTCGTTAATATTTTTTTTCTAAACTTGATATCTTCTCTTCAATTCGTACATTACTTTATGCTTGATAGAAATTAAATACCTTATAGGAATAAAATATTGTATTAGACTTAACCGGTAATTATTTAGAAGGATTCATGGTTGAAACGTATTTGATTGGAATAGTTACATATCGAAAACTAATTCTTTACAGAAAAGCCTTGCGTGAAGACATTTCGTATCGATCGGAACAACAAATATTATTTATGCTAGCAGCCGTATAAGGTACGGCACATAGTACCTATATAGATATATTTAGTAGGTACTCATTCAGTATATTTTTAGGTAATAACAGTATTAAGTCGCATTGTAAAGATACAAGGTATTTAATCTGTACAAATAAAAATGAATCGCCGAATGTACGCGCATACCTTCCGAACGCCTGCACCAAAATTGTTTTTTTTTATCTGTATGCGTTAATCTCAGGAGGAGGTGTAAGAGAAAAAAAGTAAAAATTGAGTTTGTGAGTGAATGTGACAAGAGACTGATATAACACATGTTTTAGGGAACGGGGTGAAACCGTAGGCCACAACTAGTATTTTGTATCCTTACTAACTGACCCGGCAAACGTTGTTATGCCATATTAAAAAAAACTGGAGAGGGCCACCCCTGTCACTGAGGAGTATAAAAAATTAATGTTGGCCGATTCTCAGACTTACCCGATATGCACACAAAATTTCATAGAAATCGGTCTAGCCGTTCCGGACGAGTTTGGTAACAAACATGCGACACGTGAATTTTATATATTAGAGTTGTCAAATCTCTATAATAACCATTTCTCACGTGACTCTAGACATGTGAAAGTAATAGACAATCAAAGTTCTAGAAGAAAACATTTCTACAATAGATAGTGTTCGATAATACCATAATAAAACTAGTCTACGACCCAAATAAACTGTGTAGCGTGAATCTGAAGTTTCGATTAACTAGATACCAAAGAGATCGATACGTTCTCGAGAGAGCGACCCGTCTCGTTGAATAAAATAAATGGGGCAGTACCTACAAATAACAGTGCTTTTAAACTTAGTGCTTGATAATTAAACGTTTGTTTGTTTTTGTGAAACATGCAATTTAAAACGGGATTCGTTGACCACTGTCGGGTTGGGAAGAGATAATTCGGTTACTGTACTACATATCATATGGATGCGGTGGTAGCCTAATGGCTAGGGCGTCGGACTTGCGATCATGTGGTGGGTTCGAATCCCACCCATTACACTACCGACGTGAACCCACTCGTAACGAGATTACTAGTAATGTGCGACCCACATTGCTACTAATCTATTAAAAACAAAAAGGTTTAATATTTTTCTTGGATATTTTCTTAAGTGCAAAATAAGTGTCTGTTTCTGATCCACAGTTCCTAATCACACACGTGACAAAGGCTGATATGTTGGGTCATATCAGCCTCTGTCACGAAGTATCATATATCATATCCAATCTTCAAACCAACAACCTTAAATAGCTTAAATATTGTATAAAAAATACGTTCTCAAATCGCACCAAGTTATTTAGTCAGAGCTATGCCGTAAACCCATAATCTAAACTCGGAACACAAAGTTTGTTAACTTGAAGTCTCTAGAGACATTCTCTATATTCTAGTTATAGTGCACTGCTCATAAGGCAATAGGAATGGCTTTAAATACGGGCTCTCAGATCGTGGCCGCATACAAAGGCAGGCTCGCCAACATTGCCTCGTAAGCTATTTGGATTTATGATATATATTACAAGCAAATCTATTGTGATGTACCTACGTATGTGGGTAGTTGTGTTTTTTCGTTGAATACAACTGAGGGAAATGTTCTCGACTGCTTGAAGGAAAACGACGGCTAAATACAGTTATGTCCTAGCCTTTTTATTGTAATCTACCTTTTTTAAATTCCTCTAGTAACATGTAAAATAAAAAGGATTATTGAACTTTTAAAGCTCGTAAATACTTTCTGTTTAATTTGTTTGGAGACGTAACCATTATAAACTAAATTATGAGAACGAATAAAGGAATGCGGTATGGTTATTTATTTTAAGCTACGGACATGTTTGAGCGCTCGTGATATTAATAGAAGTAGATAAAATGAAACTATAGCTTCCTCAATTGGATAAAATCACTACGTATAAAATTCAGTGAATTGAGATCCTTTTATTTACAACAATAAAACTAAATCCAATTACCCAGAAGTGAGTTAATTCCAACGAAGCCTAAACCATTTGAGGATAATGTTCAATATTTCTGTCATGATCCTTATTTAACAGAACTCTATGAAATATAATGGGCATATCTAACCGAGAATACTGTACTGAACACTATCCGGCACAATTTCAGCCACAGCTTTGCAATTAGTCACTCGGTCCACTAATGCTCGCGTTTGAAACACGGAAGCGCACTGGGATTCCAGCTGCCACTAAATATAAAACGGCCTGGTTGCATGCTGTAATGGTTTGATGGTAAATGGACTTGTTAGACGAAATATTCACTGAAATAGATATGATTGTCGCGATACCAAGCTTTTGTGTCTAAGGAAAATTTATAAAACAGGTTATAATTTCTGATTTAGGTATGATTAGCCACTTTGTTCATTCTGGTCTCCATGAGGAAAAACGATGTAGTTTTAAGTAATTCGTGATGTATTTTGGTATAGATTGTTCTGCCTCCAATAAAAACTTGATTGACACAGTTCTGTTTGCGTTCCCCTCTTAGTGGAACATAGCAACCAATATGTTTTTCCTGTTCGTACCAATAAGTCTGTTGTTTCCTTGTTTCAGTTCGCAACCTGCAGCATAATAGGGAGCCATACGCCGCGGCGGAAAGACGGGTGCGACACGCACTCGTGGTACGTACATCCCATATATCAAACTTATAAAACATTCCCCGATAAAGTTAGTAAAAATATAGAGACCAGGATTTTAGTATGATAGAACTTTAGGAGGTCGTCTACCGAAAATAATGTGTTAAATTTAGCAAAGAGTTTTGTTTTGCGTTTTAATTTAGTTAGCTAAAAAAACGATTATGCTGATGTATGGTAATTTTAACATCATATTATGTAACCTACTCGTTTTAATACAAAGCGAGATTTTTTTTTCGTATGAAACTGACACTCAACAAAATGTATGTTTCTAGACTAAATTCTCCACGTTTGAAATATATTTTTGTCAGAACTTCACAAATCCAGCCCATAAACACGTGGAAACAGTTCTCAGGGAATACATATCGTTCAATCGTTCATTGATTTCCTCGGACACCATTCCCCTCCAGCTTTCTATTTCTATTATGTTACAACACTGAGCGCCACTATCTAGTTCCGATTTACGTCCAATGTTTACAATAAGCAGTGGCTCCCGTCACTACTGCAGTATCGAACACGTCCGTTACAGCATGTCTGCCTGTCACACCACTGCAACGTGTACTGACGTCCATACTTTCGCCATCCCCATTTTAGCTGTCGATACATCAATAATTTTTATTTTTCCCGTCAGGATCGACGACATGATTTCAATCCCACTCAATTTCTCGTCCATCGATTTTTTCATTCGAGGTCAGGGCAAGAATTGTAACCGTCTGATTTCTTCAAATTAACTTTTAATTGGAATAAATCTTCCATTCGCTCCAGCTTTACTAATTTACTTTTACATTTCATTTTCTTTAGATTTAAATTGATTCAATATCTCGTCTTCCGCATAGACTTCATTGTTTCGCATCATCATTTAGCGCTCACTTAATATCGTAAGTAGACAGAACCTAAGATCTTAATAATAGAAATTAATTGTGGCATTATGCGATCCCTCTGAAATAGATTCAAGTATAAAGTGAGACCTTTGTTCATGCATATCACGTCCACGGTCAGAACTGTGCCGAGGTTCTCGCAAATCGAATTAAGCCACGTCTGTACTCAGTGAAGGTATAGCTGAGATTGCACTAACAATGCACGGCGGGTATGTTCGATTACATGAATATCGATTACAATATGTCGACTGCACGTAATCCTCCATTTCTATCTCGCTTGCAGACATAGCAATGCAGTGTGTTAAAATACAAGATAAATCGAGCCAATCCGCAGTTACTGCGGTATCTCGTACTCAATTATTCTGGATAGGATTTGGATGAAGATTTGTATCACAGTAATAAAGATTTAAATAGCCTTGCGGAAATTGTATAAGCTCGTCATTCTGAGCGTGAATTACTCGAGAATATACCATAATGACGTTATAAAGCAGTCTTGTTTCTATAGGACGGGCTTAACAATAAGGCACATGATTAATTGCTTTTACGTACCTACGTATTGTTAAGAATCCTTATACATTACAAAATGAGTAATTGAAAAATCTAAACGAGCTAAAGGACAAATTTTATTTCAAGCTTAAGCTTCGAGTAAAAATAATTGCCTTTGAAATTCTATCCGAGAAAACTCCAAGATTTTCTACGTAACCGGTATTGTTCAAAAAGCAATTAATATTTGTACAGGGCGATGTAGATCGAAGATTGACCAGCATAATGCCAAATTAAATTGCACCATCATCAATCTACTGGAGTTGACTGCACATCACAACATCTGATAGGTTCAAAAACAAAATCCAATTACAAAGACGATTCGTTTGACTCAAAACACATCCAGCTTCCAGAATATGATTTCTATTACGAAACGAAATGGACTTAGAATCACATTTCGGTTATTACGAGATGGTCTGATGATATCTATACATTCAAAAGATATGAAAGCCAGATTTTTTGAGGAAACTTCCAAAATACGTTGGAATTTCTCGGAAATACTGACGCAGGCTTTATCAATATTCTAAAATGCATTTAAGCAGTCATAAAGCCTAATTCGGTCCACCATATGCCATATAATATAATTCTTCACTTCTCTAAATTTACCTGTTATCATAATTTGTCTGTTGAACACAGTGAAACGAATGTAGAACTCAAATTAAAAGACTTATCAGCCCATTGTGAACATAGACGCTATCCTAGAAAAGCGTCGTCGGAATGGATTAAAGGTATTAATCCAAGAAGACATTCCATTCAACTACTTAGTGTAAATTGTTTAAAGTAACATTAGGTACACGTTTGCGGTAGCCTGCCTCCCGTGGGAAACGGGCTGCAATCAATTAAGGGTGTACTGTGCACTGGAAACTAGTTATTGAAATGGCGCTTGTGTTCTAGTGGATATTGTTAGGTCCGTGTGAAGCCGTCCTGCGTGACTACGGGTTAGTTTGGCTTAGTTACGGTTCTCTGAATAAGACAATACGTAACACTATTAATGTTCCCTGACTGAATGGTGACGCTTTGAATGCTCGAGTTCTCGCTTTGACGGCTGCTGGTGTTGTGGAACTTTTGACAAGTAAATAAGTTGATTCAGTGTGTTCTAGTATTATTAGACTTATCGATTGAAGACAGTACTAGTCAACCTCTTGATTTATTGATAGCCTATTCACCGAGCAAATTAAATTGACTCATTTTTTTATGTTTGCTCGGTCGTTGTGCTTGAATATCTTACTAGCTGTCCATTAATCAAATTTCCAGTAATATTAAACGTAGTTTTCGATATCTTCAAACTCGAAAAGTATTAAAGCAAGCTTTTTCTAGAGTACCACAAGTAAAAACGACTATACATTTTTTTGTTATCGTATTAGATATTTTAACTGTTTGTGTCACGGTCTACTGGGCTTCTGGAAAGTTCCATGAACCCATTTTATAAGGTCGCTGTCACTTGTATAGGGAGATCGGTAGACGGTTTTGATACATCGTTTACTTTTATTGTTATTTATCAGATAAATATCACAATGTTTGCTATAAATGTGCTTGTTGTGGTAATATTTAGGTGATTAAATGTGTTTTCATATTCCTTTAAGATTCATGTGTTTTGTGAGAAATGTTTTGTTACCCTGCCAACAAAGGCTTTTATTCTGGATAGCTATTAAACTTTTGGTATTGTCTCATCATTTTCTGCCTAGCCTTTTTCCAAGCTTTGTTGGGGTAAGCTTTCAGTCTTACCGGATTTAGATGAATATTGTCCTAAATATTGCCGGTATCAGACTTGTATTCTGTATAGGTATAGCTATTTACAGCTCCCTCGAAAGTACTTGACTTAATAATTGGTGTTTTGTATAAGTTACTTACCTATTAATTATTAACTCAATCATTAATAGACAAGTTGAGACTCATCAGGAGATTTGGTATGATACCGTTCTATTTCATTTGCTTATTGAGTTTTGATTGATTTTATTCTCTAGTCTCACTGTCACAGCTTAAACGTCATTCTAATACGTAAACGTGTAAAAAAAAGTTAGCATACAATTGTAGATTACATAATAGGTACTTTGTAAACATGGGCTTTACGGAGTTGCGTTTTGCCTCTCAATGACAGTTTTGCAAAATGACATCTTTTTTTATTGATTTGTATTCTAATTGTGTTTCTTTGCGCTTCCTTATTTCAGTGAATAAAATCGTGGTAATAATCTTTGATAGAAAAAAAAAACAATCCAAAAAGTATTCCAATGTAACGACCATAGTTTGTTTTTTGCAAATCTATTAAATGTTTATTATCTCCTTTTAATTGAACTAAAAAGCGAGTTCCGCAATGATCAGCTCCCGTTATTTGATTTCAGTTATTAGCCACATAACTCAAGTCATATACTGTTCAATTTAATCAAATATCACCAGTTTATTATCGAACCTAGTTTAATTAAAGGCCAGGTTGCCCTTTCGCGGGTTTAACTTTTTCATATTGTTCAGTTCGAATAAAAACAAAATGGCTATCGATCAACTTTTAATTAAGCTTCCTCTATTGGATACTAGCTGTTAAGACGTTCACTTACTTTATTTTTGTGATAAAAGATTGAGAAAAGTTCTTGAAATAAAGAAGCGGAATTAATACTTATAAAGCAAATTGACTGACCTGTTGGTCTAGTGGTTAGTGACCCTGACTGCTAAGCGGTCGTGGGTCCGATTCCTACCCAGGACAAATCTTTGTGTGATGAGCACGATTATTTGTTCTGTGTCCTGGTGTTAATTTAATTATCTTTAATATGTATGTATTTAGAAATATATAATATAAGTCTGTTTATCAGTTGTCTGGTTGCCATAGTACAGGCTCTGCCTAGTTTGGGATCAGATGACCGTGTGTGAGCTGAAAAAAAAATACGAAACCATAATCCGCCTGCCCTTATCCCAATCTCATTTGGGATCGGAGCAGCATGCCTTCTTCATACCTCTCTATCTGTCGTTATCCCACAAGTATTCTTCTAGCTATTTCGTCTTCCACACAATCCATCCATCGTTTCTTTGGTCTTCACCTTCCGCCAAATTCATCCACGTTCATGCTCAAAACAAAGGAAGTTTGAAATACTTATAATATATTATTAGACGAAAAATAAACGATATTTATTCCTTCTGTATCAAGTGAGAAGTGCCTACTCAAAAATAAGAAGTTTTCAGCACGTTCTGCCTTTTTAAATTTCCAACTCTTTATTCTGTAGTGATTAAATGGACCCACAAACAAACAAGTCGAAAGCCCGTCCAGTTTGCATTTATATTAAGTTCCCAACTGACAAAGTAATGTAATCAAAAACTTGTGGTCAAGCATGTTCTAGGCGCGCGAGTCCTGATTAGTTCGTGTCGGTTTAACTGAAGCGGCACGTGCTCCGAATGCTTACAGCACACGTGTGCTGACCGTTACCTCATATTGATCCCCTATCTATGAACAAGTAATTTGATATAAGCCACGAGAAAATATAGGATTTGCAGCCGGTGTACATTGTGTACCGTGGACGATCGATCGTAAAATGGGAAATAGAATAATAATATTGTTGTGCTTTTTTGTTGCTACGGAAAAACAGAGTCTGGTAATATAAACTCGTAAAATAACATTATATTCTCAACCTGTCGCAAACTTTGATGAAGCAAACTGAACTAAACTAAATTAATTATTTACGCTCAACCTTTTACCTGAATGACATCAGAAACAGATCAAAGCTTTGTATGCTGCTCTTATTGTGTCTTCTGGCAATCGGTTTCCATCCCCGATTTTCCCATTACGGACGCACACATTCAGGCACAGGGTTGGCTGACACGAGATATACTGATTAGCGGTGACACAAACCCGCTGTGGCGGGCGTGCGCTGAATACTAGAGGATATCTCTTCGTTTCTGAGCGCCTAGTACGTCGACACTATTTGATTGTTTGAATAACAGACCATCTCGATCTGTTACCGTCTAAGAAAGATACTTCAAAATTTCGAAAGTAAATAAATAAATAAGGAAGGGAAATGCGTGTTGTATAAATAATAATTAAAATTATTTACTCAATATATTCGAAAAGCAAAGTTCATTATTATTAGTCAATAAATTATTTACGTCTGTAGATTTCGACTCCAATTAAAATTTCCGTAAGCCTTTTGGAAACACCCGATTCATTAGTCCAAAATGCGAATCTGTAGTTACACGCTTCGCCTGTCAGAAAACAGAGCAACCATTAAAATTAATATCTGTGTCAATGGTAGTATTTCAACAATGTATTTGAGTTTGGGTTGTCTTCGTAAATTCTCGTTCAGCTTCTCGGTGCGGTTCACTGTTTATAAATTCAATTTAGCTTCAATTCAAAGGTGGGGGTTTGAGAATAGTTGATGTAGAAAAATTCTTTTTAGAGGTGTATTAAATAAAAAGTTAAAAACCGATTCTCAAAAACCATGCTTCTAAAGTCCATTTTGTAATTCATTCGGTATAGTATGTCAGTTCGAGATTAATTATTCTGCCGATGCCTGCATTATCCGTTTTGTTTGAAGTTTGTCGATTCTATTGTTGTTTGAATTTTGACTGGCAATGTCTGCAGTCGACGATAGATGGATTCCGCTGTTGGAGGATATGGTTTGCTTGAATTTGTGCCAATGAAGCACATGCAAAATCAACCTTGTACGTTCTTCTTGAATGAAATGATATCCGGAAGTTGCATTATCGTAATTCTCTGTTTTCTGGAGTCTTCATGTTGCCAAAGAAATTTGGACCAGGTATTCCATCTTTAATGTATAGAGTATCGGGACATAAAGTGTTGTAGCATTTTATAGACTTTCCCAGATAAAGGTGTAGCCAAGAGTACGTGTTGAAAATAATAAGTGTTGTGTCCTTTCTACCGTTCTTCTCACGTTCTCCAGGGTACCGTATGAATTTGACATGACACCATGAATAAAGATAAATCATTGCTCAGAAAATTGTATTTGGATTTATTGTTAAATGTATTTGGTGTCTTATAACTTTAGCTGGGTTTGAAATTGGATTCTGGGAAATTGCAGTGCTTTTTTTTTCGATTTTAGATGATGTTTTTAGAATTCAAGTATAAAATGTATTAACATTTATAGTGAGTGTGCTTTTAAATTGGAGTTGACTCGCGCGTCTTACGAATCAGACGTAAAACATTTTAGAGCTGATAAAATCATGGGAAGTAATGCGTCAAGATTATGCTTTATTTTTTTATAATATCTATAGATCACAAATAAATATACCTTAAATAATTTCATCGTTATTTATTTGTTGGGAGTTCAAAATGCTTTAAAACTTTGACACCTTTTTAAAACACGTTGCTTTAAAAGTTCTTTCCTCCCTGTTTCCTATTCAGGGCTAGCCGCTTCCCGGACGTGACGTCACCGGTCCCCGTCGATAAACGTGCGCGTAAGCCTTTAAGGGTTTATGGGCACGCGATTGTTCTTTTATGGAAACAACAGTTATTATTACTGTATAAACATAATTGCAGCTGTTACGATAACGATATTATAGTACTTGAGCTAAATCTTGTAGGCAGTATTGCGTCATTTGATAAACATTTTGCATTGCCTATAGTGTATGTGTTCCCATTATACATAATTATTATATGGTGTATTGGTATAGAATTCTTAGTAGAATTGAAATATAATCCTAATTCAGTTTCACAATTATAATAATGCTTACGTAATGAAACACGATGCAGTAAAATGGAACACGCATTTTCTGATCCGCAACAACAGTATATGAGTAAAAAATTAAATGCACTCAAGTGCCACCGAGTGAATGAAGATTGGATTGAAAAAGAGCAACATAGTTGTATAAATGTAACGTTTTAAAAGCAGGATCAAGTCATGTCGACGTGCACTTTCAGTGACTGTATTAATAATTTAAACGATCATCATTGGGTTCTTGTCTCAGTTTAGGCAGAGTTTGATGCATTAATTTATTTATTTTTTTATTCATCATTGATACAAAATATTATCTAGGTTAAATACTTAGTAAACAAAAACTAAGGTTTCATAAACTTGTGCTACCATGAACCTGCCTCAATAACTAAACAAAATGAGTTTTTTTATATGGGTACCTTATTGTCGATATCATCAATTTATAAAAACTTGTATTTGATAGGTTTGTTTTACACCTATGTGTGTAGTGGCTTAAAAATTCACAACCAAAACATTATATCTTCTTGGGAGTCTTATAATTATATTAATATTATTTACTAGAGTAAGTAGTTAACAAAATGAGTAATTTTATTGGACTGTAATTGATGGACTTGCTAGCAGAATCGACAAGCCCACATTTAATAACTAGCAAGTTGCAAAATTCCAGGTGTGGCCCTGATAAAACCTAACTGAACACGCGATCGTACCGTACATCAGAACTATTGAATACTCTTATAAATTGTATAGGTGTTACTATGTAACCTTCGCGTAGTAAAAGCTCCAGCGTTTTTTTTTTAACGAAAACCATTTGTATCGAGTGATTTGTGGTTTTCCGATTTATCGATGTATTTAAATTTATTGGTTTACAGTTAACGTTCGAATTGTTCGGATTAGTTTTAGAACACGTTCTTTTGATGCTGGACCAATGTTTCGTGTCAATTGTTTCGTGGTCTTTCTTCTTTTTGAAGATCACGTAATGATTGACATTTACAGCGCATGTGAGCTTTGTATAATATTCTGTGTTGTTGGCTAAAGTAAATAATATATTAACACATCTTGGCTTCATCTGGCCTGCAGACGAATTAATTCTATATGAGGACCGTCCAAAACATTGTTATAAGATTTTTCATGTGTGACGTTTACGATGTGCACGTTCCAATTCCAAGACAATTTCACAGAGTCCCGGAATTTTATATGCCAGTTTTATCCTTGTTATTCATAGTCGGGAAATATTTAGAGTCGCGTCACGGTCTCTTTGATGTGAGCCAGTCGTGGTTACACCGAATTTTGAGTGAGAATTTGATGTCCTTACCCTCTGCAAGTTAGTTTGTGAAGCCTACCGTATTTACTTGGTTTAGCTTATTGCTGTGTGTTTTATGAAAGCTTCATATTCGTATTTTTTCATAATTTTTTATTAAGATTTAAACTTCTTTAATGAATCTATTTCGTTATCAATCTTGATGCATAGTTTAAAATTTGATCAGTAATGACAAATGTAAAGTTTTTAGTATCTGTCCCGTCTTCTGGCAAATATAATTACTTTCTAAATTCAACGCTAGCGAATATATCACGTGGGTTCAGTCATTAATCATGAATCGTAGCGGGCAACGGTTAGGCTGGTTCGATTTATCCCGTTCAGTGTAACCGATTAGGGGCACTTTCAATCAAGATTGTTTGCCTGGCTGTGCCAAGTTTGCTCAGAAACGCTATGATTGACCTACTTAGTGTGGCCGGGTATATTGTCGCCGCTACATGCCGGTCGGCTCCTTTTAATTGCTTTCTAAACATGGCTGTGTATAGACGGTATGTGGATTAATGCGCGTAAACAATACTCGATGAACCTGGTACACGACTGAATTTGAATTAAGTCTTCCTGTAATCGTGATGTTAGGATTTAAACGTAATTAATGGATTGTGATCTGAACGCTATTGTAAACTTTTTCGTTACCGTCTTTATTAAACGTGAATAGTTAAAAATACAGCGCGTTTACTTCAATTCGGACAGTTTCTCGTAATTCACTATTATGTACAACGTGGGGCTCACTGTAGGTATGTTTGGAATATAAATATTTTACTTGTCCTGTTTTTTTTTACCTGGATTAGTTTATTCAGATATTTGCAATACGGATTTGTATATCATCTATTGTGAAACATATATATTCTTTCAAAGAGTAACCTATAGTTTCTTGCCGGTTTTTCTCCTTAGGAGTGACACTGTAGAACCGTGCATCTAGAATCATTAAGTTTTAGGGTTAATGTTCCTAAAGCGCCTATTTTAGGTTTACTAGAAATAAAAACATTTCGATTGATAGTAACAGTTTTTTTTTATGTTTAGGCAAATACCAGACCGTAATCGGGTTTTACTTTTTTTACTTGTTTAACTACAACTGCGGTAGTTTTACCACGAAACCCGTTATTCCATAGAACCTTTATTACTTAAATAGTACCATTCATGTTTGTTGACGTAGAATGTATACCAACACATTGTGGACGTAGTCTGAACTGATAGTGGTGTCCTTGCATTTAATTCATGATACCGAACAGTTTTGCCGGATATCCGTTACTCAATATTAGATTAAATATCCGTTATTCGACTGTTCGGTCAAGTTATAATCCACAAATTTGAAAACCAATAAATTATGCATATCATATAACAAAGCTTAGTGATGTGTTTACCGCAAATATGAAATTCTTTTTACATTTTAAAGAATGTGGTTGCCAAATGCATATTTGAATAAAACTAATAGTGGCGGTAGCCTAATGGCTAGTGTATCGGACTTGCGATCATGTGGTCGCGAGTTCGAATACCACCCATTGCACTACCGACGTGAACTCAACTAACTTAAGCATTTATATTTAGCTTATCACGTGGGGTTAACAAGAATCCTAGTAATGTGCGACTCACTTTTTTTTTAATACCTAAGTGTTGTAAGTTTTTTAGACATTATATTATGTGGTATACAAATATGTTTCACAGCAAATGTGTGCAAAGTATATTAAGCGTCTCGCAAAAAGTACGCATTTTCCGCAATCCGCACAAATCATAACGAAGCTCAGCATAGAACTAAGCCAACAAATTTATGGTCCAATAAAAACCTAATAAAGATGTTGAACAAGCCAAAGATTCAAAGATTCTGCGGCGTCTTGGAGGCGCGCCTGAGATGGTGTCGACCTAATTGTTGGCCGTTCAACGACACTCAACACGGTTGCTGTTGGCAGCCCTCGCAGGGAGCCTCTTACCCCCCCAACCCCCCCACTTTAGTAAGAGTCAATAGTTTGTACTCGAAATATTGCATTTATCTACTGCAGCAACAGCCCATGTAACTTTCAGACCAACAAAAACTATACAGATAAATAAAATTGGAGTGAATGGTTGTAGTATATTACATACTTAATTCATATGGACGTATATACGGTACATTTACCAATAAAACAGTTTTTTAAATTTTTGTCAGTCTGTTTGTTCCGGCTAATCTCTGAAAAGGCTGGACCGATTTTGACGGGACTTTCATCTGATGTTAAAGGCTATTTTTTTAGAAGTGTTATTTATTTTAAGTTTCGTGAACCAGGACTTCTTTCCCCAAGGAACAGGTCAAAATATTAAAATGGAAAATGAACTTTTCATACAAAGTGACAGGTCACGTGACTTATGTCGGTATGTATGAAAAGATGATTTTCAATTTTATGATTTTGATTTATGTCTTGGGAAAAGTTGTTCAATTTTATGCACCTGATTACCTCGTTGAATATACGCACTCCTTTTAAATTAATCCTGTATAGTATAATTATTTACCTTATTAGTCAAGTCATTATGTTTACCCCTGTGAATGTTTTAGCCCAATTTAGTTTATTACTGTTTTATTCATGACTAGCTTTTGCCCGCGACTTCGTACGCGGATCCTGTTTCTTATGCCAGCGACAACAGGGTCGTCAAAATAAAAGATCAGAAACTTCTGATGTCAAATTCTAAGAGCCTGGGGACGGAAAAACAAAGGAAAGCGCGAGACGATTGGAGACCCTCCGGATCTTTCATTTTTGTAAGACAGCAGGAAATGCCCATTAGAACTACTTTTGCTCACAATCAGCGGTCATATTCTTCACTGGTCTCTAAAAACCTGTAAATACGATGAGAATGCAAGCGTGCATCGCGATCCGAAGAGGTTTCCACGGAGCGAGTCGCAGCCTGATCTTCCCCAACAGCATCAAGTCTCTCCTGACGCTCTTCGGTAGATTCTTGGGATCTTATGATCCTCAATCTTTTAGCTCTTTTGAAACATTGGGAAAGATTTGACCTCTTTCATCATGGTTATAGTTTTATTGTGAAGATCCCTGATCAATTAAAATCTAAGTGACTGCTTCCCTGCCTTACGGGTAGGCTACCGTGTCACGAAGATAAATGGAAAATTAAATTAAACGCTCAAATAACATAAGCCCGAAGCTTCGATAAAATAAAAACAAAAATTGGGAGTTTTGGCCAGTAGAGTCGAATTATAAATGATATACCATCGTTGAAAAACTTTTGCTAAGACGTCATTCTTATATGTGTTATGGTGTAGCCGGGCTCTTAGAGTTCCACAACAGGTGTTCCAGATCTTCATTTTTTATACGTCAACAGAGAGTGCTTATCAGGCTGAACAACTCTTGCTAAGACGTCATTCCTATATGTGTTATGGTGTAGCCGGGCTCTTGGAGTTCCACAACAGGTGTTCCAGATCTTCAATTTTTATACGTCAACAGAGAGTGCTCATCAGGCTGAACAACTCTTGCTTAGACGTCATTCCTATATGTGTTATGGTGTACCCGGGCTCTTGGAGTTCCACATCAGGTGTTCCAGATCTTCAAATTTATTCTCTCAGCAGAAAATGCTCATCACGTGGAACAATTTTTGCTATGGTTCCATTTTTTATATCTCTTATAGTTTAGCTGGGCTGTTGCGGTTCTGCATCAGGTGTCCATGTTTCCAAGATAAATTATAGCCTATATGTTGCCCAGACTTAATATCTACACAACAAAAAAAATCATTCAAATCCGTCCAGTAGTTCCGAAGATTAGCGTGTACAAACAAACAGACAAACAGAAAGATTTTTTTTTTTTGATTCGTGCTCTATAACTGTTTCTAAACCCCCCTCAATCATTACTTTTTTAATATATTCAATGTACAGACACAGTTTTTTTACTGTTTTATTATATGTAATGATAGATGTATTTTGTGATTATGCAATTTTGTCACCTTCTTGTTGGGTTACGGAACGCGACATTAGATCCTCCAACGCGCACGCGAATTTGAACTTTATGCAGGAGTAATAAATTACAAATTGACTTTCCATTTTATTTGTAAAACGTTTGTATGGGAAATAGAAAAGGGCTGTTTTGAGGGGTTTCCCGGCAATTATTCGAATTTTTCTCACCTTTTAAACCTTCCCTGGACCCCCACGAACATTTCAAGATCAAAATCAGCTAAATCGGTTCAGCCGTTCTCGAGTTTTAGCGAGACTCACGAACAGCAATTGATTTTTATATATATAGATAGATTGTATTCGTTGTACTAGGAATAATATTAACTAGAAGCAGGTGTGGTATCAAATAACTATTAATAAACGTGTTACTAAGCAAGATTTCTAAAAATATTGTAAGTAATTAGTATCGATACTTAACGTTAAAAATAAAACAACCCTACTGTCCTTCAAGTCGAAGGACACTTGAGTTCAATGCTATGTCTGTTATTGGGACAGCTCACACACGGCCATCTGATCCAAAACTAGGCAGAGCTTGTACTATGGCAACCAGACAACTGATAAACTTTCTTATATATTTCTAAATACATACATATTATAGATAAATAACACCCAGACACAGAACAAATTATCGTGCTCATCACACAAAGGTTTGTCTTGTGTGGGAATCAAACCCACGACCTTCGGCTTAGCAGTCAGGGTCACTAACCGCTAAACCAATAGGCCAGTCATGTGTATGAAAACACAAAAAACAAAAGCGAAAAGAAAACTCAACGATTCTTTAATCTACACAATCCTTTAGCATAATACAGAGTGTTTCAAAATAACGACTCAATTTGCAATCATCTTAACTTTACACGTCACCCATAACTTCTGCTCGAGTTGGTTTTGCGTATAAAATACGAGGATACGCGGTACGCTACCCCCCTTTCCCCCTCTACGAGCACTCCCTATATTGTGTATTCAGCACGGTTTATAGAGTACTTAACTCTCTCTCTTTTTGGCAAGCCCTTCCCGACTGCCTGGTTTCTAAGCGGCAATCGTTGTTATCATGTGGACACTGCTTTTAATAACAACCTAACCAGAAATTAAAGTGTTATCTACTTGTTTTATTGTTCATTTGTTTACTAACTATAGTAATTCTGATAAATATATGTGACCCCAAAAATTGTGTCCTTTATCACTCTTAACCCCGAATACTGAAAGGTTAATTTTTTTTTTAAACCACTCTCAATGTGTGTCGCACATTATGTACTAGTAAACTTATTAACCCCTCGTGCTAAGCTAAGATGCTTGTGTTACGAGTGGGTTCACGTCGGTAGTGTAATGGGTGGGATTCGAACCCGCAACCACATGATCGCAAGTCCGACGCCCTAGCCATTAGGCTACCGCCGCTTTTTACTATTTACCTTTAAGATGTTCATGAGCCTTAACGGCGGCTTCAAACTGATTGACGTTTCAGTATTCGGTCATTATTGCCACTTCTGTAATAAAATTATGTTTTTTTAATAAGTGTAATTTATTTCTATGACATTTAGTTATTTTGATAAGTACTGGTAATTGATTTATCGTTTAACATAGTCAGTATCTTTTAAAGTACTTCATCCATTATTAGAATGAGAACAATCATGACACATCTTAGGATTTTTCATGAGGCTCCTAAATTATGTGTGACATTGCTATAAACATCTGATGGCTTTATAGCGCTATCAAAAACGTATAATAGCTTACATCTGTTTTAGCAGTTGCTGCCTTAGACGTAGTCTTCTTATATTAGAAAGAGTTAAATTTTACTAATATATTTTGATCCTTAAAATGGAAATGATTATCTTTTCGTAATGATGTTCGCCCCGACTGTAAATAAAAGGTTTTAAAATTGAATCCTAAATAACCCTTTATTTTCTTAAGGTCCATATTTCCTTGGGTCTGACCTAATGGAATGATCCGATTTACAAGCTAAAGGAACACATTTTAATATCTCCCCTCAAGTAATCTCCTAAATCCTTGGAACCCGTGCAAAAATAATTATATCCAATATCCTTACCTTTGTCGGTTATTATGTGGGACGAGGCGAACGCCCCTACTGAGTAGGTGCGAAGATCCCCACCCTTGTTTAATTATGCACCGTTCAACGCTAAAGTGCACCCGACAGGAAGTTTTATAGTGCCGTAAATAGCGCCCAGGTTTCTACTTATGCAATGAGAATAACGTAAAAATATTAGCCCTGAAGTCCTCAATTTAACACATTCTTTACAATCGACTACGTCAGAGATTCTTCCATGAGACTGCTCAGGCACATATATGTGTGTGTCACTAGCAAATTCGTCTC
Source organism: Plusia festucae (assembly GCA_950381575.1). NCBI lineage: Eukaryota > Metazoa > Arthropoda > Insecta > Lepidoptera > Noctuidae > Plusia > Plusia festucae. Next base: position 3,268,199 of record OX494456.1, on the reverse strand, counting down.
TTTACGAAACTCGCTTGTAGTCGGAATATCGTAAACTTCACGATGAAAAACTAGGTTTTAATTTTAGGTGCCGTTCCTGGGAGTCGAAATACTATTTACAAATTTATTCGCATTGTCATTCCGCAGATATTTCTTTAACGTCATTGATATCTTTGACGCACGTGTGCTCTCTGAAATTCTTTTATAGCTTTTTTATGATATTCGTCACTTATACACAACCTTCTTCTTAAAGTCCTGGTATTTATATTACAAATAAAATAAATCTATTTGGTCTCTAAAAGCCTAGGTCACTACCTCACAAAGCTTGCAAATAAAGCCTTAGGTGAAATGTATGTACTCGTAGGTACAAACGCCCACAACAACGTTGTAGGTGGAATACGTAGGTGTAAAAGTATCATGTAATCTCCTGCCCACATCTTTACAGGGTTTTGAATATTATTCTACGTTGTAAATTTTATAAAATGTTTTCGTATTCAACCATATTAACTGTAATTACGCACATGAGATTAGAGATGATGGTATTTATGAAATGAAAAATAACTTTTTTAATCGAGTAGAAATAACAACAGGATTTTGAATGATGAGGGCTTTGTGATACAAGGCTGAGGAGCTTGTTGAGCCGCAGAGGGTTTATGACTCTAGGCCTATACTACTAGGGCTCTTACGAAATATCTAGTTAAAAACCTTTTCAGAATTTTGAGATTGTTTCCTCATCATGATGTGTTGCTTGTTCCAGAGCTAGAGGGTTGTCGGGCGTGGTGCGGGCGGCGGCCGCGAGCCCGGCACCATGGCTACGGTGGAGGGGCGGCCGGCGCAATATGGCGTCACCCTACGGCAGCTGCGCGAGCTGATGGAGTCTCGCGGCGCCGAGGGCATGGCCAAGATCAACGCGCTCGGTGGTCCGCAAGACATATGCAAGAAACTCTACACATCGCCCACAGATGGTCCGTACCCATTCTTTGATATTTTTACCATCAGACCTTATTTTATTTCAGACCACCAAAATGCCTAATCCTAGAAACATCGGAATTTAAAACTCTTCTTTGATCCGTAAATTTTTATAGATGTTCAATATGAGAAGCAGTTCTAGCTTCTATTTAGAGGTAAACACGGACCCTCTATGTAACAAGTAACACTTTCAAAGGTTTCATTAGCAAATTCCACGTGGACCGCAGAATTTCATAAGTTCACAAGTGAAATAATTCGCCCTTTGATCATCTGACATGTTGATTTATAACCGTGAATTAAATTTGGATTCTTCAAAAACACAATGATTTATTTGATCGTTTGAAATATTTTTAAATGACTCAGAATTATGGGTAACTATTTTGAAACCAAATATTTACTCCACGAATGGTTTGTCAATCAGTTAGTATTTGGTTGTTTACAATCTACGTTATTTACTTTATCCCCGCTCCAGACATGTCTGGGTATATTGCGAAGTGATTTTTGATTTGTTTATATTCTGATAACCCTTAGTTCAGTAGGTATTCATTTCTGACATATTTAGTCAACAGTTACATAACGGTCTAGTTCTCGTCAACGTCAAGAATCAAATTCTTTTATATCCAAATACAGCAGTAACGTCTATAATTTTCTTGGAGTTTTAATCTCGTTGAATTATTGTCCTAAACGCTATCTGATTGATAGTTATCATTGAACTTCTCGAACAGGTGGAGAGGCTAGTGGATACTTACCCTTTGCACCCTCGTTAATGTCTGCGATAACAGTTTCCTTAATAGCCTCGGTTTTACCTGAACCACTTGTAATTACTTGCTTAAGAAGGCCTCTAGATATTACAGAGCTTTCTTTGCGTACTTTAGCTACTAGTATTTCATTATCTATTAACATTATCGCAATGTCCTTAATTGAAGCGATAGGTCAGTATTTTCAAATGCTTATTTCGTATTTATGCAGATTTTACTGACTTATATAGACCGTACAAAAAAAACAATACTTCCGATAGTTCATCAACCTTTACAGATATGAGTTAAAACGAGCCAGTTTCATCTAAAGTATTTATAGTAGCTTTTAAATCTAAAAAGGGTTTCAAGTTTCTATCGAACTATATGCCGCGCCGTTTGCTAAAATATACACCAGCTACATCTTTACGTTTAAGTATTTATAGTTGTACGTTACGCATTTGTAAAGCGCTTACAATAAGAGAAAGCACAAAAATAAATTATAAACAAATTATTTATAACAAAGGTACAAGATTGTTTTGAATTCACATTATCCAAGTCGGAAGTTTGTATACAGTACTTAACGAAGTTTAATTCAAAAGGGCGAAGTCTCGTAAATCTCGTCATAACAATACGCAAGTTTACCTACGATTTCAGGTTGAGTTACCCCTGTAGTTAAGTTAACCACAATCGGTTCTCTGACGGAGGTAAATCCCCGGGGATGTTCCGGGAGGTGGTTCCAGCCCAAGTTGTAGACATATCGCCCGTGACTTCACGTTCTATATCTCTCACTGAATTTCATTCAGGTATTACGACTCAAGCCTGAGTTATTTTGAGCACAAATAATATTAGAAATGTCTCGCAATTGTTAAAACATTTGAAACGAAACACTCCCCTTTAATCTTATCGTATGTATGTTAAATGTATCCTATAACAAAGAAACTCGAAGTAGCCTATCCCACCCAACATGAAACCTCATTTTCTATTACGGCGTGTCTTGTATTTGGCAGCGAGACCCATCACGCCGACACTATCGGGGTAGACTTATCGACATTGTTCGGAAAATGTCGCGATACGTATCTACTAACGGATAGCGCCCATTTACTCTCGTCCCAAGATGCCTACCCCTGATCGGATAGTTTGATTCACTGCCAAAAGAAAATCATAAAAATATATAGCACCATACAATGTCAAAGTTGAAAGACCTATGTTGTGCGCTGATTATTAGCTTAACAGGAGTCAAACATTAAACTATAGCGTCCCTTAAGGAAAGGTCAGGTTGAGTACACGCTAAATGTCGACAAACGGCATATTTGACCCCAAAGGTAACTCTGTTAAATTCTTTGCCTTCTAGAAGTTATCGTTATTTCGGTCGAGTTGAAGGTTGATCACTACACACGATATATTTATGACTAATATGATTTTCTAATAACTGCGGACCAACTCACTTACCTAAACGTAAAATATCGTTAACATCGATCGACGTTGGAGATGAGATAAAAAGCTTTTGAAAACTATGTTAAATCAGCCCGAGCTACCTAACTGTTGCCAAAGTAAACACTCGAAATTAAAGTTTTCCTAGTGAAAACAGTTGGAGACAATTCCGCAATATCCCCCGCCACGAGCCGAGATTAGCGTTCTGTAAACCGTACACTCGACTTCAAACGGTATATCTTTAGTAGATTTAAACACTGGGATTGCAGTCGCCTCTCCTAAGTTTGCCAACTACCTGTATAAGATAGTGTAAACTTTTGACAAAGCTACACTAGACAAAACCTTGCTCATTGTTCAATCATTAACGAAAACGCCTTGGAATTCGGATTCTGTTTCACGAGTTACTTAATGGTAATGAGCGGAGCAATTTATCAAGATTATACATCACTTGCTAACAGCCTTAATTGGGTGAATGTACTTACTCGAAATAGAAACGTTAATATATTTTTGCTTTAGTCAGTTTGGTAGATGTAGGCACTGTCCGACTGCTTGCAACGAAAATCCTATAACTATCCGATTCAATTTACCCCTTTTAATCGGGCACCTTCTGGAGGTCTTTCCAAGCTCTTTTCCTCCGAAAAGATGTTACTATCGTTCCGAAAATAGATAGTTTAATGGGAAAAGTAGTATGTGTCATGTCCTTTTAATGCATCTCGTAATCTTATTACTCACGGTTTGCTCATCAAAAAGTAATTAGCGACAACTAAAATATGCTGTGACTGGAGTATGACGCTCTGCACACAGACGACGACGTGTCGCGACGGAAAAACGTCTAGAGGTTAATATAATAAAACGTTTTTTTTTAGAATAGAAATAATATGCGTTTACACTGCTCAGATTAAATGTGACTGAACCGAGCATGATTAGACACAACTAAGACAGTTCAAACGGTACACCAACAAAATGATGGCGAAACAGGTTATATCTGAACTACTTCGAAATAGGGAAATGTCTATGGCCAGCTGTTGAAGTTCAATATGAGTAATACCTATAAGTAATAATTTAATCAGCGAAGAATTAGCATGGCTGCAAAATAACAATTGCCCATATCATTGAATAATCAGCATGAACAAACGTGCAAAACATTCTCAGTACACATATCAATATTTCCTTAATTACATTAAAGGTCTAAACAGACAATCCTCTCAAATGGTGTCACGGCTTCCCTACTAATTAATAAATGTCTGCACCCACTCGATGTGGGCCTAATGCGGGAATTTAGTAGAACTTTATGGTCCCCATGCTGTCCTCGTCCATTAATGAGGTCACGTATTACTCAGCATTGTTCAACCTATGCCCCAGTGCGAAATATCAGTTTTACAGTCTTTGTATACACGACAGCGATTGTACGTGTCCTACTTTGACTTTTATACTTCAGAAATATTGTATAGAACATTGCTTTAAAGAAACTCGAGTACCTATAGGTACAGACCTAGGTTTAAGTAGCAAATTTTTTCGTGAGAGGCATTTCTGGTTGACCTTCATTCGGTACTCTATCCAGACACGTCATGCCCCTCGTCAAGTGCAAAAAATCTTTTACAACCTCCCGTAATGAAAGGCTTTGTATTTTATGCCCCTGATTTGATGAGACTCAGGAACTAGTTAATATACATCATGAACTTTTTCCGAACGAAAACGAGTATTGCCGAAGTTACTCGGGCTCGTCGTAGTATCGACCTTTTTACCTTTATTTAGAACTTGAATAAGACCTTGCAAAGCTGAATATATGTAGAGTAGATGGAGATATGAGAATTTTCGGTTCATACTTAGATTCTATGTATGCTATCTTGATAGGTGTCAGACCTAAATCTGCTGATATTATGACTGATGTAGTATCAAATATTGACTGTCATGGATGCTTAAGAACTATTTCTGAATAACCCATAATTATTGAATACTATATTGATATAACTTAATTTAAAGGTGTTGGAATTTTAATAGCAACAATAATGTCAACTTAGTCTTATGTTTTGGTTCTAGTTTCTTATTATTACACATTTTAAATTAATTCTGAGTTTTAAATGAGTACGAAAGATATCAAGTAGATTCATCATAATGCCGTTGAATATTCTATTCTGGAGTATTATAAGTTCCCTAGTTACTCGTTATAAAGTTCGTTGACTTGAAATCGTTACTCGGAAGTCTATTGAAACTGAACTTAACGGTAATATCGACATGAAAATTTAATGCAGTTGTCAAATTGTATTCTGCTACTTTATTTGGGCCAATAGTATATTTAATCATATTTAGTGGTTAGTTATTGATTAGTGGTACCTAGTACTGTAGGTTAATGTAAAATAAAATATGATTAAAAAAAAAACTTGCTTGAGTAGTCTTTCGACATTTTGTGTGCAGTGATTATAAATTATTAATGCTAAGATTTTTTATGTCTCTGCTTTTAAGTTAGATTTTGCCAACCACAAGCGTGTTGATCATCGCGGGTTGATCTTTCTCTATATAAGAAGAGGACTAGCTTTCCGATAGGACAATAATAGGCTAGTATATGGGCACACCTTCAAAAATAAATTTCAGACTTCTGTATTATTATTTCACTTGTACCAAAACATTTTAGTATAGATTAATTAAGTCGAACCTCAAATTTTAGTCACTCTTGATAATTCTCCGATCATTAAGAGTGTACAAATAATAATTACCCCATAATGGTATATAAACGCATAAAGCCACCACAAAACAAAACCCATTATTGAATTAAACAATAATTGAGCTTTCACTTGTAAAATAAATTGATGTATTTATCAATCCATTTTACACGTGAAAATGACCGAATTACGTGTGCAAATAGCAACTGTCACTAATAAGCCGATAGCGACTATAATATTTCATTATGAAATATGCGACCGCCGAAATTCCCTGGGCCCTGTCACGCGATTATGTACCTTAATGTTACAGGTAATTTATTAAACGCACTGTATCGACAATCGACATGTCCATGTTCGTAATGTTTTTTGGCAGACAATTAGTTTATAACAATACGTCACAGGCTTATTGCTGCTATAAATATTGAACTGATACATTAGGATCTGTTTTCGATATTATTAGAAATGTAATTGGGTTATCGATGCATTGCTAACGATAATATTGTTGGTCGCCTTATTATGTATCCGTAGGTAGTACTTATTGCATAGCTACAAAGAAAAAATCTTGATGAGATATTAAATCTTATTATGTTTTGTTGTTGATATTCATTAAATGAAATAAAAAGAGTAATCAACCTAACAGATTTTAAAAGTTGCGTTTGTAGCCAAATATTTAAATATGTTTAAAAAAGCATGTTATCTGGTACGCAAAATATCCACGATCCACGAAAATAATATAGTGAATCATTTACATTTTTACCGATTTGAGCGTATGAATCCACCTTTGCTTTGAAGCAAAGGTATAATAATATCAAAAAGACCAAAGTTGCGAAAACCGCACAACCTTTTTAGACCGCTGTATTCCAAGAAATTGGGGCTATGTTAACTACAAGCCATTTTCCGCCTTACAGTTTTAAATATAACGTTGTTTTTCACTTGCCATTTGGAGCGTAATTCTTTGCCTCTGATGGATAGCTCCCGTCAACCGTTCAGCCAACAAATGCTAGCGAAAAATGATCCTCTTTGCTTCCGACGGAATAACATCTTTATCCTGTCTAAAACGAGCTATTATTATTCATCTTAAACACTAGATTATAGCGTTTTAAGTTGAAACTAAATGAAACTGGAGTACAAATGTGTATTATCGTGTGGATCAATGCCAACGCTGCGATAACATTGTAATGTTTGGTTGAAACTGCGCTGGATTGAAACGTACAGGTAGAAGGAGAATTAACTGGAATTTGAGGATAATAACATACGGAATTGGCAGTACATTATTTTACCGTGTAAAAGTGTTACAAATGGAGAACATTATATAAAGGTACTGAAAAACAATGTCGAAGTAAGTGAACTGAAGTCGTCTCATAAATAAAGTCGGGACAATCGCTTAAATAAAATATACACATCACTTTGAGTTAAACGTAACTGTTGCAGAAAGCCTTTAGCTTTACAACGTCGTAAACACAAGTATGTCCTAAGTACCGGTCAGTTGTACGTGTAAACACTTAAATAATTCATGTCGTACCCTAAGCTAGCAGTTAAACCTTCCACAAATCGTTCGGAGCGAATAAATTAGGTTGCAACTTTAACGTATTTGAAATACCAGTTTTATTCGGTTAAAGAAATTTAATTTGAACATTATTCATAAAAATCTAGACCATTTTGCCATCTCTCAATGTACTCAGCCTATCGCTATCCACTGCTGCAAGTTGCGCCACAGCACCTTGTCCTCGTTCTTCCTCAGTGAGGCTACAGGGAACTCTAAGCAGAGTTGTATGATGCGTAAATATGGGGTGTTTCTCACTTTTGGTCCTACTCACTACCCAGGGCAAGCGGGTTGGTGACCGCATGTATTTGTTCTTTACAAAAACGCTGCTGCCCATTCTCCTAGTTTCTGTATCCCTTGTGTTCTGTTATTCTAAGCCGCAACCCCACGGCAAGTCACCATTACTAATAGTTTATTGGTTAAAATAAGGTTGAATGCCACCAGATAGATAGCTAACTTCAATTACTGATATATCGCTATACTGTGACTATAATGGAGCCCGTCGTATTGTATCATAGTATCAAAGGTTCGAGGAAATCAAAGGCCGTTGGAATGTGCAAATTAACAAGGATTACCATAAGTACCAAGCCTTGATGTCTGACGAATGCCAATGTAAAACATGCCGCGTTGTCCGTTCGTAACAGGATACTTTGATATTTTTTTACCAAACCATGCAAATAAGCAATTATAAACTGCCTGCATAAAATCATTCTGCCCGACAGGGTTATTGCCACAGGGATTATCTTTTACTAATTTGTAATGTCAAAGAATCATCTAAACCTGCTAAGATTTCATAGCCGTAGAAATAAAGAGCACAGCAAGCCACTCCATACTAACAGACTCAATCAAAGCTTTGATAAATCACGGAATATAAACCCAAATGTTTGTCCATTATCCGTCAAATATTGGCGTCCAACACGCGTATCTTTTGCATTAATAAATTCAGTTGGATGCCGTCACGACTCGAATTATGCGAACCTTGTACTACAATTGAAATAAGCATCAGTGCGGATGAATGAAATTTAATCTTTGCAGTTACATCTTAGTGGTGTGCGGTCGATACCAATGCCACGAGATTTATTGCACCTTCGAGATTTAAATCAATTTAATATTCATGACAAAATAAAAACAGTTCATGGCTATTTTGTTTTTTTTTTCTTGCCTTTCATATAACTACTTCACTTTATAATCTACGTTTCTTTTAGCATGAGCACGGTGTGTCATCAACAGAAGAGCGTTTTCTAGATTTTCTGAAACCATTTTAATTTAAAATCTGAACCACGTTATACATCACTTCAAAACTTTCACCGGGTGACCTAAGCGATTTCTTGAAATAACCTCATTCCTTAATAAATCTAAAAGTTCTGAAACTAACACAATTTCTTCAACTAACTACAGCTTGAACTTCGATGTAGAAGAGTTTTAACTTCAAAAAATGTTCTGTAAACTTGAAGTAAATGTTTAATTCAGTTTATCGGCATTTTGTGGTAAGTTATTTGGTTTGTTAGTCTTATAACTTGTCTAAACTAGTTCGGATCAGATGGCAAGGTAACACAAATCGCATTAGGTGTAATCGAGGGTCGATGCAGTGCGGCTATTCGCGTCTGTTTTACGTCGATGAGCTAGGGTTATAGATCCAAGGACGTAGGTATAGATAGTGGGGTCGGATCTAGATTATTCTTTTGTTTTGCTGTGTAATAAACGTTATACAATAGCTAGATATAAAGCTTGTTAATCGATCGAAGATCAAATGTGACAATTAGTGGCATCCAATTCAGTCCCGGAAGAACAAAAGGAAATATACTGCAATATTTCATCATACACGTGCATTACAAACATTTCAATTACTATACTATCCAGGTCAAATCGTTTCAACGTACGAGCTCACGTCTTGTTCATATACTCGTAACATTCAGATTAAGGTTTTGCATGTAACGGAATAACCCATTCGTCAAACGTGCATCCCGATCGAAGGCCGATCGTGGTATGAGGCGGGGGACGTGTCCCATGACGTCACGCGAGGCTCTCCAACCTACCCTCATATGTCTGTGTTTGACAGCTCATACAAATGATGCTCAGTCACGTCGATCTTTAGAGCCTATATCCCAACACCCTTTTGTTTCACAGCTTTCAACATTTATTGGCTACCGAATCGATTTTATTATTGAAATTCTTGTGAACAGTACCATCAGAATAATGGCACGTATAGAAAAATGGTTTCAGGGTCACGGAAACACCATTTATTATGGGGATTAATTTAGTTTTAAGGTTAAACGAACTTATCTTTATAGAAATTGAAGTCAAAAAGTCAAAAGCCTGATAACAAATTTGGTTGAAAGCGTTTTGGATTTTCAAGGGCTTTGAACCCAATAAGTATGACTTACAGGATTGGAAGCTTAAGAAACTTAAATATTTCAATCGTTCTGTTAAGTTGTATTGCCAGGAGCACTTTTTTAATCCACTTTTTATCTTTTACAGCCTTGTAACCAAAGATGTGAAATAAATTAATACGATTATTATGAAGCAGTCGACGTAGAATAAAATTAGAAGTGATATCATCCATATTGTCTAAGACCCCTGTCACTTGACACCTTAGTTTGCAATGCTAAGTGACCATTTCATCCTAGACTGAGTCATTCACACCTAGATTAGGCTGAATATATTCACTTCCAACTGCCATTAAAGTCTTTCAAGAAATGTCTAGTACACCATTGCATATAATACCGGCCTATAAACGTCTCACCGCTGGGCACAGGCCCTTATATAGAGGAGGAATGAGCATTGATCACCACGCTTTCTCATTGCGGGTTAGCGATTTCAGATTCAATTTTTTTGGAATCTAGGTTTCCTCACGACGTTTCCCTTCACAGTTTGTCAATGATGTCTTAGAATGATTAAGAAAGTACATATAACTTTGAAAAAGACACATTGATATTTGCCTGGGTTCGAACCTGCAACCATGCGAATTCGGTCATTTGAACCGCTAGTGGCGACCCTGATTGCATATCCTTCATAAATTTAATATTTATTACTCTTTATTGTAAATTCACCAACATACTAAAACAACAATATTATATTTCTACTGTCCATAATTCAGTTTGCGTGGTGTCATAAAGTATTAATCATTAATGTCTCCGAAATAGCATACCATCCTCAAAATGGACTCATCCTTGTCAAATTTTGTCGTTTTTGATTGATAAACAGACTGATAAATTGGCGGAATCCATTAGAAGTCGACAGTCGTGTATAAAATCGATATTTCGTCGAGAAACTTTTTATTATTCCGTTGATTAACTGCAAGGTGGTTATTGCACTCTGGGATCGCGTGCACGCGGTATGTTTACGCTACTCACACGGAAAGTCAACTAATTTGTGTAATAGTTCTTGAAAGTAAAACTGTTGAAACTATTATAGACTTGTTAGTTCCAAAAGTCATAATAAAAAGCTCAGTAATGCACATTTATAACAAGAATTTCACACCATTATTAATGTTAAAATTATTTTGTTGAATTTTGTAGTGTTAAGTTTTTATTTTGATGCTTTCATTACTTGGATAAGTTTATAAATGCATCTTGAGCATCGATATGTCGTTTCAATTTTTATGTATGCAAAGAAATAGAATAAAGAAAATGTTTATAGAAGCTCACACATAAGAACATAGACTTCGATATACTTAATGTTCTTTTAGGGTAATTTTCTAAATAATTCTTTATTCCGTATGACGTCATCAGCCCGACCTCACAACCCTTACCAAGACACCTTGAAGTTTTCCCTGAACCAGTTGCACCCTTCTTGCTCGGTTGAACACGAAGCGCTCGCGCCCTCAACTCCACAATACGAAGGCCGTTTGCGGTTACAACCACTCTTCGTATAAATAAACTTATTAAAGGTTTTCAAGAAATACAAAATATAATTATTGTATCCGAGTTTATTTTATCAGGGTAGAGTAGTATGATTCAGCCGGAATCGAGCTGAGAAAGCGCGAGTGATCCCACGACGCCGGCCAAGGCAGAAACGGGAACGGGGTGTTTTTGGTCGGTGAAAGTCCGACGTCGCGCTCTCGGCGTGGGTTGAAAACAAGAATTTCAACCCGAAAAAAAAATACAGTTAGAGTAGTATACCTAATCTTAACCATTGAGGAATTTAATCACTCATAAAAATTTTGCTCCTATTCACTCTTGCTGTTTTTTGCCTTATTAAGATTGTTAGCAACGCCGTCAGGGTCCGAACTGTCCCGCAGGACGTGCCCTTGTGGAACGTTGCTGACGTAGTTAGTTTCTCTATAGGTCTGGCTGGAGGCCCTTAAGGTTTCGCCAAAAAACAAACGGTCAAAGCCTGCTTTTTTTGAGATGAGCTCTACCGCAGTTATCTAGTCTCGGTCTGAAATGTTTTTTTACTTGCTAAACCACAACCAGTTGCATTAAAGACCTTATTCGTATGGCATTTACGCTCAAGGCATTATTCTCCAAGAGCAGATTTTTACATCGTCAGCTAACTTTTATTCGAGAAATAAAATTGTAAATTAAGCTTGACAGTTTTTGTATGAAAAGACTCAAAATTTCGAAAGAAAAAAAAAATTGCGATGTAAAAATCGGCACTTAATCATACATAATTCTGAAGGTTAGATTTCGTAGCTTATTCAGTCATGTACACGTAAACACATTCTTCTACCTACGCTTTATTTGTGATATTAATAACTAATGACAATATGACGTCATTCTCAATAAGACACTGGTTATGACTTGAACATCTATGACGTAAGGTGACGTCATGACGCATAGACTTGAGGGGAGATTAACATTGTTCTATTGTTTTATTGCGGTTTAAAGTGCGTAGTTGCCAATAAGGCTATCTTTGTCAAATGATCCATGATGTCATAGTAAACTTTTAGGGAAAAAATATTTATCTTCTGTAATACAAAAACGAATCGCCAAATGTGTTGCTAAGCGCATAATTTTCGAACGACTGCATCAAATTGGATAATTCTTTTTTTATTGTGTTCGTTGTAGTCAGGACAAGGTTTTTATAAAAGTAAATAATAATAAAGTTTATTGTTTATGATTTCATAGTTTGAAAATTGGAACAGGAACCCGTGTTATACCTTGCGCTGTAATAGAGAAAAATACCAAATCTGTAAGCTGTCTACTCGCTGCTTAGCTCGTAAACAATTTTCAATTTTCCCTTGGGAACTAGTTAAGGAATCGCGATAAAAGTAGCCTGTTCTTTTCCATGTCAAAGGCTACATGCATGCCAAATTTCATCCAAATCATTTCAGCCGTTTTTGCGTGATTGAGTAACAAACATCCAAATATCCACACTTTCACATTTATAATATATTTTTAATTACCGATGAATCATTGTATGCATAAATTATGTCGATATTTTGAAGGTCGTCAGGTTTACATCTGTGTCAAGAAAATGAAGTTATTTTGCATGCTTTTTTTACTGCCACAATAATAGATACTGTCGACATCGGTCACAAAATCCTAATAGGATTAAACTATTTCTGATTTAACGGTATCGGATGTAAGCTTTCCCAAGTAATACTTTACTATTCATTGAAACAAACATCTCCATAACAAGCTTCATTGTTTTTAACCGTTGACCGCTTAACGGATGTCCGAGTATTCCGAGTAACGGGTTGTATAATAGTAGGGCCACTGAGTCGGTTTTACTCCAGGTTTGAATTTATTTTAATTTGAACTGAATTTTGCACTTTATGTACTTCGTACCAGCGTCTTTTTTTCTCTACCAGCTGTGCTCTGCGGTTGTTTTTTTTTTCATTGCAAGGAACGTGATGTTAAATAGTCCATGCCATAACCTTTCTCGAGAATTGGACCATCAAATGCAATTAGATTTTTTTCAAACGAATGGTAGTAATAAGATCAGCGCCTTCAAAAAAAATCTCTTTAACGCTATAAAAAAAATGTTATTATAGACTATTGATAGATGAACCACAGAATAGATTGCACACGGAATCTATACTTTTTTTATATTATAAAGCTGAAGAGTTTGTTTGGTTGAACTCGATAATCTCAGGAACTACTGGTCCGATTTGAAAAATTCTTTCAGTGTTAGATAACCCATTTATTGAGGAAGGCTATAGGCTTTTTTGCCTTGATAAACGAAGCCCACACGGGCGGAGTCGCGAGCAAAAGCTAGTTGTAAATAAAACCAGTTATTTGCATAATGTCATTTTAGGATATGATCTGTTCGGAACCCTTGCATGGTGACTAATCTCGATGAGTGTTGTTATAGGAAGTATGACTATATTTCTAACAAGAACGTGAGTTATATACAGCTATAAAATTATACTTAGAATACTGCATTGTGTGTATTTAATTGTCATTCTTACTAAACCTTGAATGACGCATCGTTGATAAATTGTTGGTTATGCTTATGTTTCACAAAGGTCATAGATTTGCTGTAATATGACTAACTTGAAAGATATTGTTAATAACCAATCTGTAATATCGTATAGCACAAGTCTCCATAATCGGAGAAGGATCTAGGAACCTACATTGGTCAATACGCCAGCAACAACTGATACAAGAATGCAATCTAAAATACTTAGAATATAATATAGGTAGGTACTTTATTGTACACCAATAATTTAATAAAGGGTACAACAGCGGTCTTATCGCTAATAGCGATGACTACCAGACAACCTTAGGATAGACAGAAACAACAAGATTCTTTTTAATTACTTTAATCATTCCACTAGAAACTGATCATTCATTTTAATCTCTATAAACTAAAGAGTTTTATTTTTGAAACGCTAATCTCCAAATTGACAATTCCTATTTGAAATAATATTTTTGCATATGAAAACCCAATTCTTAAGGAACGTTATTGACTTTATATCACTAGCCTTGAGAGAAAAACCGCAGCGCACACCTAGTTACATACAAAGCACACAACCTGCCTTGAATACAAGAAATGTGTATAGGTGATGTCATTCACCGATCAATTTGGCGCCATTGTCTTGTAGCAGCGACGTAAAAATATCTATGACATCAAACACGAAATTATCTGTTACCGAATGCAGATTAAAAAAACGGTCGTAAGAATTTTTTTGGATAGTAACAAATCTGTTTTAGGTTATTTTTTTTAGAATACGTTTAAAACAAGAAAGGTCAGTCATGAGTTACGAAGGCTAGTGCATATTTTTGGAAGTAAGTAATTCAAAATAGTTACTAATTACATTAACACTAGGTACTACCAACTTTAGTAATAAAAAAAATAACAGGATTATTTACAATTAAGATTGAGAATTACTGCAATTCAGCTAGTCCATTGTAATTAATGCAATGATAAGTTTATAATACAGCATGCATTTTTAAACCTTGACTTAATGTTAATAGTTCGGGTGGTCAAGTTTTTTAATACAATATAGACAATTCAATATAAAATTATTCAATTTAAACAATTTAATATTCAATGCATTTAATGTTTCTTCAATGCTGAAATCTGATGGATATCCTTGGATGTTTAGCTCCATGCCTTTGCCTACGTAGCGTTACAAATAGTCGATATCAATTCGAACAGTTCCTAAATCACAAATTGTTTATTCATCCTATAAATCCGATCACGATATGTATGTCAAACAAATAGAAATGTTTATAATTTAGAATTTAAATACATGACATATTATTACGTGTGCAGTAATGCTGTGCGGTTAGTATGACTCATTGACAGAATAGCATTATTGCACTGTATTCCCGGATTGTTGAAAGACAATAATAAACTGTAGTAAGGGTCTATAGTTTTGGTCTACAGTATAACATGATTTGTTTAACGATGCATGCAGGTTTTTAAAATTACCATGTAGATATTACCCACTTGATGACTTGCATTTGATGGTGGGTGTTGCTGTGTGTAAATGTTAGAATTCGTAGTTTTGATAACTCTGTCTTAAATCTTTGCTGACGGAATTTGACTTCTCATTGTGAACCTAGAAAAGAAAAAACGACTCTAATTGCACAAACTTATAATTAAGTAGGTTCTTCATCTTGTTCAGGTATACTTGGTATTTTATACAACATTGTTTATTACACAACTGAATCGATTTTCGAGAAATTTATGTGATTTATTTTTTTTAATAAAAAATTGATCCACAATTGTTGGAGATATCGCTTAACAAACAATTCTGTCGCAATGAAAAATTCAGTTAAATCCTACATCACGTCTCTCAAGTACAACAATACAATATGAAAAAGCTCATCTTTTTTCCTCGGTTGCTTGCTAAATACTTACAGATTTTAAGCCGCGTAAACCCGCTTCAGGCCCTTTAATCCGCAGACCATCTGCGTGCCCCTGCCAATTACTTGTG
Organism: Plusia festucae; assembly: GCA_950381575.1. NCBI lineage: Eukaryota > Metazoa > Arthropoda > Insecta > Lepidoptera > Noctuidae > Plusia > Plusia festucae. The sequence goes on along the minus strand of OX494456.1, from coordinate 3,252,548 downwards.
TCAAATACTTCACGTAGGAACACTTAAAATGAATACAAATGGAAATGAAGTAACGGTATCAGTAAAATTCCGTTTGATGCATCGAAGAATCGATAACCTATGGGGACGAAAAGTTCTCGAATGGTGACGATGAACTGGAAGACGCAAATCTCCCACGAGATGGACCGGTGACATCGTCAGGGTCGCAGGAGTCGCAGGTAACCGGTGGATGCAAGCGGCAAGTTGTCGTTCGTTGTGGCGTTCTATGGGGAGGCCTTTTCAACAGTGGACGTCTTCCGGCGGATGATGAAGCGTCTAAACATACATAATATGAATTCGTCTAAAGGTACTCAAACCCGTTTTGATACTACCTTCTTTTTGTACTCTCATAAACATTTTGGAATGAGGTTATACCATTTGAACAGAAAGCTCGTGTGTCTCAGCCGAAGTTTGGTAACAATTTACTCTATGAAGAGGCCTGATCCTACGTATATTTATTTGGTTACCTGATTTAGTGATGTTTTGCATACCCAAGTTCTTTGATCGATATCGATCATTTGGGACACTACTATACACCTTTTTGGAGGTGGGTGGGTGACTTCTTCTCTACTCAATTCTTGAATGCATTTTCCTTTATTTGTAATTAAGTACCTACACTATCATAAAGATGTTCAGAATAAGGTGGACAAAACGTATAACTGAGGCTATCGATTCTTTCAACGTCTGATTTTGTCTGATCTACGGCAAGAACATATGTTTTCTCTACAAACGGACCGTTTCAAACGTCTTGTAAACTTTCAAGAAATAAAAGAAGTATTTTTAAAATTCCAATAACATTCGATGGTCTAATTTTAGTATGTTTCAGTTCCCAGTATATTTTAGTATCAGTAATTTTTACGTCTACTCTAGCTGTGCGTTGACCTCCCCTTCACATTATTTCACATACCTAATACTAATTTGCTACATCGAGGCTATCTGCTAATCTAGATATACATACTGTATTCGCAGCAAAATCTAATATGACTTCATGTATATTAACGCAATTTTCAGTAACTCAATTCGCAATTTTATTCCGTCCTCGCCTCGAAATGAAGGTCACCGTTATTGATCTCCGCGGAGGCATTAGCTTAAATAGTAACATGATAAGCAATCCTCGTGTACATCCACAGCCATTACGTAGAATAAAAGACGGTCCCCGTCCGACTTAACAAATAAACCACTAATTTATGTCTAGTCGACGGACGCGGCGCCTTTGTTGCGGCCTCGTTTTTCGACTCCGAATCAATTTCCATGATGACGTCACCCGCACCCCCCTCGATCCCGAGCCCTCGCCCCCCGGACCGCGCCCGCTGCTAGGAAGAGGAACACGACTACTTCCGTGCCTTATGTAGCAGCGTCTTTCCATTTTCCGTCGGCTTACATAAACACAAATGGTGATATTTTTTTCCCTCCCCTGAAGTATGTCAACTACACTTTCGGACGTTTCGAGCGATATCTTATCAGAACTTATTGCTTTACGAGCTGATGATTTACGGTTGGCAGCTTTCAATGGATAATTCCATTACGATAGCACGTAATTATTTTTTTGGTGTAGGGTAAAGTCAGGATAGATGCCTCACTTTTTGAAATTGTCTCTTTATTTCAAATCTAATAATATAGCGTTAAAAAAAACTTTCAATATTACTTATTTGGTCTTTTTTCTTACATTGCGGCTTATTTTAGATGGCCTAGCAATTACTGGTTGGGCAAAAAATAAGTTTCTGCAGACCCATTTTTTGAGGATAGGTGCCTACCCTATATGGATAGATGCCCCGCCATGAAAATATTAAGGAGGTTAGATGCCCATGGTGTGGGATAGATGCCGTATGGAATAAAATAATAGAAATATGCATAATTAAAATTTGTTTTATTGAGGCATATCAATCAACATGTTATATAAATCATCTTCAAGTAAAATAATAATAAAGAATGTAACAAAAATATGCAACCACTTCTGGCATGAAATGCACTGAATCCAATCAGATTTCGATTTTGTATTTTCATAGCTGTCAAAGCATTCAATGCAATTATTTTCACCTGTATGTTTAGAGCTACCTTGCTTTTCTCTCTTATTTTTCTTCACAGACAAATCTTTATTTCTCTTCTATCATTTTAGAGTAAGTACCAGGTTTATCTTCAGTTTCGCTATTTGAACTTAAAATGATACGTCTTTTACGTGAACTGAAATGAAAATTATAAAACATTAAGAAAACATGTTAATTTATAATGTATAAAGATATGAGAGATAGAGGCACTTAGGGGCACCTATACCGCGAAAAATCAAGGCGACTATCCTTTTTGATATGGATAGATGCCCTTATATATTTTTACTAAAATAAACACAAAACAACAACTATATGAATATGGATGTGTAATTTAATAACCTGTGTACTGATATAACAAAAATTGTATGGAACTAATTACTACTTGTAAAGTTATGAAGCTGTAAATACTTACATAAAAAATTCCGAGCTGTTTGACACGTTCGCCGCGGAAATTATTGCACACACGAGCAAAACAGGTCCCCTCTGAACGACGCACTTGCGGGGACTTAGGTGTGCGGCGTCTGCGCTCCCGTTTTAACCTATTAAAACGTTGATAGCTATTTCGGAAATATGAGTTTTAGAAAACGAGGCACCTATCCCACTGCGGCATCTATCCCGGTTTTACCCTACGACGCTTTTGGTAGGTTTTGTTGCAAACAAAAATACAAGATTTTAATTATTAATTCTTTGCGTTAATACTGAAACTGCATACACACAAAGATGAAGTATTCGCGAAGGAACACGCACACATCCATTAGGCAACAACTGAGCTAACGGAAACATAAACCGTAAACTGTATACCTAAAACGAAACTCTAAATTCGTGCGCAACAGAAACAAACCAGGTACAAACGGTTTATGATTGAACGCTAGCAGGTATTTTCGTACATAATATTAATGCGAGATTAAAATAAACCATAGATTAACGAAAGACGGACGACCGGCTACTTCTAAAACAAATAACCAAAATGTTCCTCAACACGTTACACAAGCCCGTTACTGAGGTGCTACATCATTTTATTTACATCTCTTGCAGGTTAAAGTGTACGGTAAACCAACACGAAACAATAGACCAGATATTTAAGACTCAAAACCGTTCGCTGATATGTGAGGAATTTTAGTATCAATCTAGGGATATAACTTCTACACCTAGGTATACTTTATGACTGCTTTGAATAGTCTGAGGGTTCTATCAATAGTAGACAATAAAATCTACAGTGATCCACGTTTTTATATCCATTGTAAAAACTTTCCACTATGACGGTAAAACGATCGATATGTTTACATCCAATTTGGCAAACGACAATAATTTTAACTACAGTTGCATAACGACCTGATGTCACCCAAAATAATAGCCCTGAATTCATTATCTTGTTTAATTTCATATAGCTTAATAGGAATTCCAAGCGATCTGAATGCTTTTATTGAGTGCGAACACGTCATTGCTGAAATGAAGCTGTAATTGTAAAACTGTTTCTAATGCCATTAGAGGCTAAGGCCTTAGGATGCTGAACACTGGATTGTTCCACAACCCACCTTAATCCCCACGGTTTTAGCTCGTGGATCATTAGTCACATGATTTCTGATGTTCCCAGACACATAGAAACGAATTCCGAGACATGTTTTGCGACGATCAGAAATAGAACGCAGCGGGTACTAAGCGTGTTCGCGCTGTGACGACGGCTAATATTCACGTCCCGCTCCGTCTTGTGAATTCCACGTAAGCTTGTCCCTTTCGTGCGCACTCACTTCATTGTTTCAGCGTGTGGCTCCGTTGGCCGGCGGACTGAAATAGGTCGGGAGCGTCCGAAACAGACGGTTCATGCTATCGAAAGCTATCGCGAGGTCACTGCCGGAGAATCACGACACTACCACGCCGATTCCTGAAACCGACATTTTTTATCATCACAATAGACAATCACTCATCGTTAATTACGCAATCGTTTATATTTATAAAACGTATCGGCGTTGCCTCGCAACTAATTATAGTACGGTATTACATACCGAAAATAGAGCAATAACACTCTCACAACGTTACGTATGCACTGCAGCGAGCAATCAACGGATTGTTTCCATAACTGTTACTCGTGTTACGTAACAAATTGTATTACACCCGCGTACATTACCAGCGTACTATGCGATACATAGCGTAGTAATCGCGCGATATTGTTGTGACCTCAACTTACCCAGTAATAGCCATTCCCTTTGTAATTCTCATTGTGTTTAATGCTATCGAATCTACGATCTTATAGTTAAGGGATGTGATTGGCTCGATCTTCCGAAGCTGCCGACTAATGTTCAGACACTTTTTTTCTCCCAATTATCGGAGCTCCAAATTCTCAGCATTAACACGCCTCGTCTACAAGTATTTTCATTATTATGTTCCCTCTTAATTTCACATTACATTTCTTTATAAACAGGAACGAGTAATTTACGTGTTCTCTAATAAAAAACTCCTATATATTCTCCAATGTTTGATAATGTTGTTTCCCAGGGTAATTTTTCGGCTGTCTCCGTGAACGGGCTTCGGTATAAATTAACTTCTAGAGCTGATTTGCGTATGTTATTTAATTATTACAGTTTGGATTCAATGTTTTGTTTATTTCAATTGCATTTTATGTTAGCGAATTTCGTGTTAATATTGCTGCTTTTTTCGGTAGGATTGACCTTTCTAGTTTTATTTCAACTTTTGCAGGTACTTACAATCTTATTCCGAAAGTCAGAACTAGGTACACATGTGAATTGAATAACTTAAAGGTTAAACATAAAAAAAACATATTATTGTCGAAGTCGCACCTGTTATAAACACTTCCATATCACGTATCTTTCTCATAAAATTTTGTTGCTATATTGTCATTGATACAATGTTAGTGTGGTTGACGACCTCTTTAAGGTCAAACTTAATATGTACAGGTATTTTGTTTTTATGCATTATGCTAAAGCAGAATACCTATACATTTTAATTTATGCTCATGTTTGAATGTTAAGAAAAAGCTTATTTCGCTATTAATTTTTTTTTATGATTGTCTCAACGACGAGTATAAATATGGATGCTGAATTTCTTAGTTTCGATGGGTTTGTTTTAAAAACTTTCTCAGACTAATTAGAGCATACATTTCAATTTCGTTATACATATTCATATATTGAACTAAACAGTGAGAGACATTAACGAGTAGGAATAAAAGTAATAGTTCTCTAACGAATAAATATGCAATAAGTATGAATTCATAGCTTGCGTGCATGTCAATCTTGGTAGTCTAAGGAATCGAAGTAAATCACTTTGAGATACAAATTTAATGTATAACGCTTGAAAAATCGGATTTATTAACTTATTTAGATGAAACCTGAAAGTGCAGCGTGGTTTTACACGCGTGAATTGTCTTATTCCCGTAAACTTAAAATTAAAAGAAATATAAGATAAAAGTAGCCTAAGTTACTTCTTATTACATCCGCTATCAGTCAGTGAGTCCTGTCAAAATCGGTCCATTTCAGATTAACCGGAACAAACAGAGAGACCATGTAAAAATCCATAATTATGCATTCAATACAAAGCGTTTATTTGAATACTACAAAAAGACACTCCACTTTTATTAATCCACTAGCTTTTGCTCTCGGCTCCGCCCGCGTGGGCGTCGTTTATCATGACAAATTAGCCTATAGCCTTCCTCTATAAGTTGGCTATCTAATAGTGAAAGAATTTTTCAAATCGGTCCTGTAACTTCTGAGATTAGCGCGTTCAAATAAACATGCAAACAAACAAACTCTTCAGCTTTATAATATTAGCATAGATATGTACCAACATAATTATGTAAGTATATTTATCTGTAAGGATCATCTGACTATACGTACACAGCCTGTCTGTAGCAAACAAAAATGTAAACCACCCTCCAAATTTCATTCAGACATTCAACATACTGTAGCTATCATAAAAATGTGGCGCACATACATTGCGTGGTTTCATGAATTTTAATGAACGTTGACTAGCAGTCAATCCGCAATGTCACACAGCCCTTTGATGGGGTTCGCCGACAATTTGTCATTGGCATTTCACGTCTATCGGCCCTATAAAAATGTAATGAGATTTTTTTCGCCCAGTTTCATTTGGGATATGATGGATTTATATGGGCATTTATGGGTCAATGTGACTTGCATGTCATCCGAGATTAATATTGAAATTAATTAGATTTGCTTATGATTTCTTTGAAGTACATGATAAATGAACTATATCATTATAGTACAGAATATAGGTACGCTGTATTATATCCACTATTCTATCAGCTAGTATATTGTGTGCTATAACTGCAACAATCAATCTATTTTGAAGACCGTTTAAAAAAAAAAGTTAATAATATCTAGGGACAACTCACACACGGCCACCAGCCCCCTTAGACAAAGTACATTTCTACAATCGTTATCGCTGATCGAATCGCTCAAATGTATGAAAGTGACAAGTCTAAGTCACGTGACTTATCGAAGAGAAATGTCATTTCCATACATTTAATGTCGTTTAAGCGATGTCTGTTATCGTTTACGCTTGTCGAAGTGTACTTTGTCTAAGGGGGCTGATCCCAAACTAGGCAGAGCCTGTACTATAATTGTAACCTGACAACTGATAAATATACGTATATATTTCTAAATACATACATAAATAACACCCAGACACAGAACAAACGATCATACTCATCACACAAAGATTAGTCCTGGGTGGGAAACCAACCCACGACCAGTTAGCAGTCAGTGTACTAACCACTAGACCAACGGGCCATTCAAGCCATATGGAACAAACCTTGGAACCGCGCAACTAGCGTCATTAACGTTTTGAAAGTACCTGTAAAGGTCTACTCGAAATAAAAATATTTTTGTTATTTTTTTTTTTTTGTTTTTTATAAACGTTTTTTCTATATGGCCTAAAGACGTTATGCAAATCGTTAGTCATATCACGGAGAGCGTCATCTGCCAATCACTCGATCATACATTTATGTATGAGCTGATAACACACGCCCTTTGACACCCTCCATTACTTAACGTCCATTTTATGAAGGCATAAGCCACCTTACGTTTAAGACTCGATTATCTACTTCAGCTTGGAAAAAACGTGACGTAAAATGTCTACTTATAGTGGTTATTAGGGTTGTACGTACATGATAATAAAATTAGTATTTATAAAAATGGGATTGCTCGAAATCCTGATATTATCACGTTTTGTTACAATTAGACGATTTTTATAAAGTATTTTTAGAATTTGAGTAAAACTTTCATAAATGAAATCAGTTAGCTTCATAATAAAATTGTTTTGTCCATTATTATACGTAACTTGATTGCTACAAAACAATAATTCATTATTTATTCAGGCCATTATAAAATCATTTACGTAGCAACCCTTCACAACATCTGCCAGTTTCAATTATTGTATTGTTATTCCGAACTTCTGTTACCAACCGTACATACACGAATGTAGGCAAATATACATTACGAGCTCCAAAACTATTTCGACCTTAACGTTAGTACTGTAAGGTTCAAATAACTTTGACATGTACTGAGAAAATGTTCTCAGTACATTTAGTGCCAGTTTTCCTAGTTTCTCGCTCAATTGCTTTCCTTGGATTTTGATATGTTATTAATACTTGTTTATTTAATCTTACTCTACATAGTGTACGTAAATGTAAGTACAGTCACTCCCGCTGTTTGTAAGCTTAGATCTTTTTAACTACTCTACGGATTTTAATGCAATAAATAATGTTTAAAGAGATAGATTTTTCGCATTTATTACTGTGCTACCCGTGTAAAGTCGGGGCTGCTAATTTAACCATATATTGAGATTTGTTGTTCAAGTTACATGCCATTGACCTTCTGAAAAAAAAAATGTTTTTTTTTTTCATTTCATTAGTGTTTCTTGTGAACGATTTTTATACGAAACATATTTTGACTAATATTGTAATTACTATACTCATGGTTTAACTATTAATAGTTTAACTACAAGAACGTAAACCACAGCGTGAAGTTATGTTTTTTAATCCAATTAGTAAACGAAAATGTTAAACAACAATATTGTTTCTCTTAGGAATGTTGGTTGCCGTTAATTAACTCGAGTGTATAGCGCATGCGTAACGTAAATACTTATAAAATAAATGTAACTTTTCTTTTTTCAACACAAGATTTCTTTAGTATAATTTGTGAATGGTAGAAAGTTAACATTTAGATTTTAAAATTTAAAAATTAATGGTTTTTTTTTTCCTTTGAACCCATCTTCTACGAAATTTTAAAATTCACGCTTGTAACAACACTGTCTGTAAGAAATAGGACATACAATTACGTTAAACAAATCCTCAATAAAATAAACAATTTTTCCATCACAAAAAACGTATTAAAAAGATCAGATGCGTCACCAGTTGAACGGCATATAACATATTGTACAATCCACCACATGTAACACAACGTCATACGCAAAACCAACCCTACTCCATTGAAATAAACGCTTTTTAATGAAAAATTGTTGTGGTTGGGTGTAACGTAAATTCTACCAGTAGTATCGTATGACGATTATTGTTACGTTGACGATAATTAGGTCGAGTACGTTGCCGTTCACGTGAATAACTCGCGTGCGAGTGACGTTCGTGTACCTCCCAAACAAATGGTTATTTGTTAGGACCGTTTGTTCCTTTGAGTTAGATCTTGCACTGTGTCATTGCTAATTATATATCTGATTTAACTGTTCATGAGACATTTTCAACGGAATGAACCGGCTTGATGACATTACAATATGATTATTATAGTCTGCAAAATGAGGTTGCTATGCGATGTTATCTGCCTACGTATTGGTAGAATAAAAACGATTTTTTTTTTTAAGTTTACTAGCAATGTGGGTCGCACATTACTAGTAATCTCGTTAACCCCTCGTGCTAAGCTAAGATGCTTGTGCTACGAGTGGGTTCACGTCGGTAGTGTAATGGGTGGGATTCGAACTCGCAACCACATGATCGCAAGTCCGACGCCCTAGCCATTAGGCTACCGCCGCTTCATAATAAACTAAGATTAAAGGATGTGTTAGAAGATTATCGATTGGCTATTATTTTGAACAAAACCTAGTTATTCAAATACATTAATGTTTTAAGTTTGACCTTAAAATTAATCAGATAGCTCCTAATCTTAATTAACCAAGCAATGTCGTCGATAATTACAAAATGTATTATGCAATATGATCGCACCAGCCGACCGGCTACATTGAGATAACAAGCAATTTATCACACCATAAAAAATGATGGCCCGTATAAAATATTAGCAGTGGATGCGAACACTCATAAACAGCAGTAATCACCTCATCCACGTGGAATTTAAAAATAAAAATTCGCCATCAGCATTCACCCTTCGACTGACTATAGAATAGAATGGTCGGTGATTATTTATTGTAGCTTCGAAGGGAACATAAAATCAGCTGTTTATTTGCTGAATTGTTTAAGTCAGCTGACCGAAATGTTGTATTGTCGGTTCTGACGAAACAACTGCTATCTTTAAGGTTCCCGTTACGACACAAGAAACGTTTGGGATTTATTTTCATCTCTGTTCATAGTTTAATGTATTTTGTATTGACCTTACTTAACATTGCATTCTTATTAATACTTGCGTAGTTATAAAATCTAAATATATTCGCAATAGGACAAATTCAACTTTTCCTCATCATATGAATTATTTATAATTCTAATTTTATGACTTGTAAAAAAATCGTGACGATAAATAGACTCATCCAAACCAGTGTCCGATGACGTTACGATAAACGACGCCCCGCAGACGTCAATGCGGTCAACATGACGTTGGAGACCATACTTGTTTACCTAACAAATAACTATTGAAATTCACGTGTCATAACTGTGACGTCGAAACCAGACATCTAAATTAAGAACAGACGACATTCCTGGACAATCTGAACTAGAAACGATAGCTAATGTTGATTTTACGAAAACTTTTGAAGAAAATCTTACTATATCCCTTGATGAACCTATAGATACTAGTCTAGTAGAACAATAAATAAATAATGATGTTAAATATGAAAATGAGTTAAGACTATACTAAGTATTACAAAGTATATCTTTTCTATTTCAGTGCTAAAAATATCTGAATGAAAGAAAGAGTGCAGCTTATGACACCGTACAAGTTGCTTACTCAAGGGAAAATGCAATAGATTATTCACGCACCATTTAGCGTAACACTGATCATACTATACTATCTACCAATGACTAGCGAAAACCGAAAACAAGATGGAAATTTTGGGGCTAAAGCAATAATCGAAATAAAATTAAATACCTTGTGATAGAAGTAACACATAAAAGCTAAAACATTTCAACTGATATCAACAGATGCGTCCTTCATTTCAAGATGCCGTTATTACCAGACGAGAATAGGTAAAATCTCCGTATGAATTGTTAGTATTTGGACGTGCGCCCGTACAGGTCACGTTAGATAACTGATGCGCGTCATCGACGCCCTAATATCTGTTCTGAGTTCTGATACTTCATTACAACTGTAATCTCTCGTCGATCGTGTGGGCGGGGCCTGCCTCAAATAATTCATATGAATAAAGCAATGCACAGTACCGTGTGCCGCTTAAACTTTGACATTAACAAAGACTTTATTTCGAACCATTAAAGTTCATATTTCTATGTTGATACACTGACGAAAGGTGCCGAAATTAGATTAAGCACTTTTTTTAGTAGGTACTTTTACTTCATAGTAATTCCTTCTAAAACAATTGTTTCCTAAATCATTTTCCGAATTTATATTTCTTCTAAGAACTTGTTATCTGGAAGCTCTTTTACTCGGTTCAATTTACCCGGAAGCTTATCCAACGGTCTGTCGGCTTGCATTTGATGAAGCACTACCGATCTCGACCGCTAAGATTAGACAACTAATGTTCTCCGGAGATTCATGAGGATTCTAGATTCTAGAAAGAGGAAATACATTTTCAATGGAAACCGAGAAACGTATATTTAAGTTATACCATGTGGAATACTCGTATACCGATATATATTTAGTTTTATTTTGCTGTAACCTAAAATACAGACACAAATCATACGCTCCCGTCGAAAAAACACATCACAAATCTTTTCTTATTGTTATCAACATGCAAATATTTACGAATGTTTATTTTACTACCTTTATTCTTAGCCATTTGAGCAGAAATAAGTCCTGAAGACGTCCGTGTGATCACGTCAAAGATTTAAATGTGTATTCACTCGCTTTTGAGATTTTATTATCTGAACATGAGCGAATAGGATCTTTTATGAGAGCTAACATCACGGAAGTAATATTCTTTCGTAACCCTTCGCATTATTTGGTACTTATGTATCCTCCGGTGTACCTTTCAGATAAAGTAAGGTGCGATGTGTGAAGTCACAGTTTTGTTCGGTTTAAAAAATCGGATACGAATTTTGGCACACATAAAGATTTTGTTTAAGTTGTGTCTGGAATTATTTTGTCTAAAACATAATATAAACCTGCATGTATCAGTGAAAAGTATCAGAATGCTATCTAATACTGCAACTTTCGCCTTATGACGCCACAGTCACTTTATTAGTTCACGCCCTGATTTACACGATATTATTAGTTAATTCCATAAAGTAAACTCAGCTATTATCTCTAAGACACAATGATTGATTGAAATCCTAAAATATCTACAAAATTTGCAACAGTAAGTGACAGCTAATTAAGAACTCACATGTGTTTTATTTGTGCCACTGAATTGTTCGGAATAATCCTCTAGTTTCTTCATACGTAAGGCCAATGAAAATCATACTCTATTGTCTTGGGATTAAGTTGCTGTTTATATTTGTGTTATTAAAGGATCGCGGAAGCTAAACCGTTGTCTAAATATAATAAGTATTTTCGGAGTTACATCTCTTGTGTAATGGAAGGGAGTATGAAAGTTCTGAGTGTCTTATGTGTGTTATTCTACTCTTTTTCTGTCTCTCAGACTTTACGGTCTACCATCAGCATTCCCATGTGATTCACCATGTTGTTTGTCACAAACATACCTCCTAGACTATTTATTATATTTCTATTCGTAATATAGACAGAATGTAGGCTTAATAAATTCAACACTACATTTTTACGATAGAAAACACTTTCAGAAAATTACTTGGCTCCAAATCCCGAAGAGCACAGTGATGTACAAATACTTTTGGAAGAACATTTCTATCTTTCTAAAGAAACAAAAGATCCAAAGGGTATGTAGAAAGTAAGAGCAGCAGTAAAATCAGAGGAATATGGTATACAATTTACCTTATCAAACCCCTATATAAAAGGTCACCAGACGGCATGGAAACAAAATTTTGATCACCAGTAAATTGGACTGTTTTATATTCAGGAAACTTAGAACTGGAGTGGCTTGCTGCATTGTAACTGCTAACGTACGGTTATTGGTTACGCACAGTTACCGGGTTCGACGTTCGACTAATCCTATTTGGCCAGCACTTAGCTATTTTACGGCCTCCGCAAATTGGTCGTGGAAAATGTCGGGTATTTCGACTGATCTCCGAATGTATTTTGTTTTCTGGGGCATTTTTAACACCCACGATACCGTGGTCAACTATAAATAAATGCGTTTCGCTAATGAGCGGTACTCAGCGACGTTCAATGAGTCTGCAGTCTGGTTTTATGACACATTCCTGCTGTAGCGCATAACTTGCAACACGAATGAATACTAACGAATGTATGGACTCTTATGTCAGCTATATTTACGTCACATTTTGATACTTAAATAAATTAAGTTGGAACCTTTCAAGAATAGGTTCACATTGTTTAACAAAAGACGGTGTAAAGACTCGAAATTCTTCATCTGGAAATTGTACATTCAAAACCTGTGAGATCATTTTCCCGTCTATTTTTATGGCACCTATAAAATCTGACGATCGGACATCGAAGAAGATCTCAATGTTAATTCGAAACGAATTGGAGATTTTCACTGCTCATAAAATTGATAGCGAATGAAACGCCAGAATTGAAAATGTCGCACAACGAAAACGTCAGAACAATATTAAAGATCGGATCTGACAGGCCGGTTAACAGTTCAAAAGCTCTGCTTTCCCGTACAACCTTTTTTGTAGGGTATATTGACATTGTAAAGTAATGAGTAAGGTTGTTTTCGTGTGTTTAGGATTCGCGGAAGCTATTCAGTTAAATACCTCGCTCATGGATATGCGTTCGGCGTGTTAACAAAAGGCTTTGCGATCACCTTATACATTATCATACCGTAATATTTATGTTATGTATTTCCCTGACCTCTCATTTTAGTCCTTAATAGTTCTCTGATACATTTAAGACAGGTGCAAACAAAAACTATATACCTAAGTACCGATTTTTTTTTTAAATTCGTCTCCTCAGATATTAGTTTTTTCTTCGGATTGTAAATGTAACAGTCATTGCAGTCAAGTGTATTGTGGTGCCTATCTACGAAGTAATCATTATGTGGAGTCGAAATGTTCCCTGACCATTTCGCAAGTCGACAGAACCTGGATCGTTTTTCACGCCAATTGTGAGGACGCTTGGGACCGGACGCCGGGACCCTTTTTGCCAGATTCGCTTCAAGATAACCTAATGTGTTGTGCCCCTGTTTACTCGTATGTACGTGAATATCATTGTATACAGATTGGAAGAGTCGGCCCGTTTTATTATTCTGCATGAGATGGTACTGCGTCAGTTAAAAGGCTATTGTGTATGTCTGTTAATTTTAAAAGTGGCCTAAAATTCTTATAAATGAATAAAGCTTTTATGACTCTTTTAATAAATGTTATTTTAAAATAACCCTATAATTACTACTATTCTAGGAAGGTCGGCTTTTTATGCTTAAGTTTAAGTAGTGCCCATATCTGAGTCAGCTTATCATCTAGCAATAATCATAAATACGTTAAACGATTTCAGGTGTGGTACATTATTGATAGCTGTCCAAATTATCGATATAAACGATCTCCGTTGGCCAATTATACCTAATTTATTACATAAATTTAGATAAAATATGATTTTAACAATCGAATTTCATTCGATTCCCTTTAAGCGAAAATTGGATACAATATATCTTGAATACGTTACGTAAGAGCTCATTTATTTTAATAAAAGCTACCTTCCGTTGACGTACGCAGTAATAATTGTTAGTATCCTGTTGTCCAATATTCGTGTAATTAGTTCGTGTAGCAACAAAAATATGTAATTTATCAAAACACGTTAATTATGATGAGTCATCGTATTTCTGAACTCCTCGTATAGATACTAATAATAAATTATCTTGTACACAACTAAGTTAAACAAAACAAAGATAGGTAACATTATTTTTTCTCTTTGGTAATAACTACCATAACAAAAAACTCTAACATGCAGTCATTGAAAAAATATCACAGACTCATATTTCTTTTACAGGGCAAAATTTATGTTGGGATTGGTATTTTATTTTTACAATTTATCATTCCGGTCGGTAAGTCCTACACCCATGGGACTCGCCGTGTCAAATAGAGCAAGTGAACCAACCACCATACATTCTCGCATCGCAGATATTTTAGATAAAACGAAACGTGTATTTATGTACGTTCATTGTATTGGTAGACAAGGTAGAATTTTTCAATGGCACCTAGAGGAAAGTAGGTACTCTAATAACGGATGTAACGAATTATACTCAAAATAATATTATTATTTGTTAATTTAATAAATGTGGACATTACACATACATTGCTCCGAATCCAAAGTAAAGAGCTAAAGCTATTATGGAATCAAAGACATCGAAGTTACCACAAACACCCAGACCCGAGACAAAGTAAAAATGTATTTTTCTACATTGACCTGTCCGGGGATCGAATCCGGGACCCGAGCTGACGACACCTTGAAAACCGGTGTGTCCGCCACTCGTCTTCAACGATATTCACACAGAGCTATATTCAAAGCTTTTATATTCGCATAAATTCCCGGGCGTAGCAAGCAAATCCTCAAAAATCAATTACTGCTGCAGGTTTGTTTCTATTTAAAAGTAAAATAATGTTTTCTTTGAGTTAATTTTTCTATCTCTAGTAATTATGTTACTTTCTTTCTAGGTGGCATTGTTCATTAAATAATCCACTCTGTATAATTATTTAGAATGAAAGTTGTACGAAGTTTTTTTTAATTAACCAGAGCTGATTATAATTCTAGAGGGCATAATGGGAATAAGAACGAAATTCAGGATGTATTATATTATGAAGGCCTTAGTGATATCGATCGATTTCAATTTACTGTCGGCCGTACATTCCTCATTCATGAATGCTATTTGCTTGATGAATACTCAATAAATATGGTTTTCATAAACTAATGGCTGGATATTTAAACGTCTATTTTAAGCTATTGTAATCACTGGTAACTAATTTTTGTCAATTGTGGCACGTTTAAGAACATCAAGTTTCTTTTGACTGTATTGCAGCTGCATCATCCACAGCCCTGGTCATCCTACCACTGGGCAAGGTATGTCTTTATACATGACATTATTTTCGGTCCCGGCCAATCTCATCCATGCAATTCAACATTTCTATCATCGAACCAAAGCTTGTTCTAGGAAGACCAACAGCTACCCTTGAAGAGGGAAACTCGATGATTTGCGGTTCTGACTTACTAGTAATGTTCTCCAGTTGAAATTTATTCGGACTAGTTTCGTTGGTTCCTTGTCGCAGTTTGTTTGTATCGATGTTCTATTTCCGTCGACACGGCCAGACAGCTGTGGCTATGTGACGCTCTATCAGTTATTCAGGCACAGCCCATTGTACTCCACCACGTGATACTAAGACCTTGGTTACTCATGTCCATGGATAGAACAAAAGTAATCAAAATAATTTGATTTAGTTTCCTATATTGGAAATAACACAATAACTGTTGGTGTACAAAATATACCCAAATTTCGGATTATACTTTCAAAACGGCTTTTTTTTGTTATGGCATAGCAAAGTGTTGCGTAATCAAACGATGTATTGAAAAGACTTCTCTGTATATATGTTATCTACCTAAAAAGAACATGTAAAGGAATTAGGTATCTTTCAATCAACAATACAAATAGCCATCTTGAAAGACAAACTCAAATATTAGCTAATTCGAAATCGTTGAAAATCTAAAATACATTGTTTTCTGTTTAATTCCTAAATGTTGGCAACTACATCAAATAGGCGCCTTACCTACGCTTCCTGTGATCTAGAACTGTTGATTTGAAACTAAATTACGATGTCAATGTATTTTAAACTTACTCGATACATTCGAAGCATCTAACAATTCGTTTTGATCCATCGTATGTATCAATATAATATATACTTCCTCGCTAAAATTCGCACCAAATCGCAAACGAGTCATGGCTCTCGCGAAAATCTAGCCTATGTTTTTTCACCACTTATACCGTAGGTAGGTACAAGATTTTAGCCCAGTCAGTTTCGTGGTTTAGCAGCATTCATTACAAGCAAAAAAACATTTCCAAGTTACTTTCAAATGTACCTATACCATAAGTGATGGATACAAGTTAGAATTGCTAATTTATATTTAATTAAACAAAGTCGCATTTGTTACGGACGAACGGGAGGGCCGATTGTCATGATCCGTGATTTCTTGAATTCTTCTCCGTCCCAAATAGCAGAATAAATAAAACAATGACAACTTGACTAAAAAAAATAATGTTTTCGGGAACAGGATAATTTACGAGAATGAAACCGCGGGATATCGTAGTGCTATTTTAATTTACCTACCTTCTATTTACTGGAATTTCCCATAACAATACAATTGTAGTTGGTAACCAAACTAAAGTATAATGAAGACATGTTATATAATAAATCGGTGTATAGCGTTTACTATTTCGACCTCCGGTTCGTTGCACGAAGGTTATACTCAGTTCAAGGTCACTTCCTGTTGGTCAATATTTTATTAGCTACGTTCAGTTTATTAGAACAATACCGTAATACGTTTTTAGATTATTTAGTTGTATGAACTTGTAACGATGTGGGCGCTTACCAACAATCATTCGGATCGATGGATCATGTCTTTATAGGGCTGATTTTTCAATCGCCAGATTAATTTTATTCGAGGAATAAAATTGACGTTTGACTGTTTTTATATGTCAAAATTTCAAATTTATTCGTCGTATAAAGTTCTCTGACTAAAAATCAGCCCTTTGTGATTTGTTTTGAGTCACTCAATACTTCTATGACATAATAATATGCAAAATATTGTGTGTCCTTGAATTTTAATCCATACTATTAATCTGCTTATGTCTCGCTTTCACTGTTAAATCTCATATTGTGGTAATTTGGAATGGTGCTAGTTTGAACCCTAATGAAGGACATAATAATATGTTACGTTTTAAAGCGGTGCGCGGCGGTAACGTAGGTAGCTAGGACGTCGGATTTGCGATAATGTTGCCAGTTTGAAACCCACCCATTGCAGTACCAACGCGAACCCAGTCATACCACAAGCAATTATCATATCACGGGGTTAACAAGAATACTAAGTTAAGGTTATAAAAATAAAATGTCGCAATCACTGACAATATCGACGTCCTCTGAGTCGAAAACACGATAGTATCAACATGTATCTATCTCTAAATTAGTTAACTAAAACATGAGCTCAGTAATTCTGAACTCATGTCAAGACGAACTGTATAGTTTCAGTAACAGTGTAAAATAATTATTCAACTAGGAACTGGCGCCGGTATGTTGGCCAACCATCGCTGTGTTGGCGCCAACACTGACTCGATTCTCTTCTCGCATTTCACTGGCAGTTGGGTATTTTGATTTTATTACAAGAGTAATTTTATCACAGGTACGTGTACGCGAGAGGCCTTCATTTATCCGTGGCAACTTGTTCAATCGATTTATTGCCAATATAACATTATTCGTACAATACACAAAACATTTAACGGCTTTAAGGTATGTTTTTCTTTATATAAAAAGGAAGCTATTGGACCGATTTTGATCATCTCTGAGGCCTACCCTGTTTTTTTTGGAACCACTGACACCTTATCAACAATTATAAAAAATCAATTGAGAATATCCTCTTTGTTTTTCGTTGGTTCTAAATTGATAACATTTTAAATTCAAACGAAAATCAAGGTTGAAACCGTCATAATACCTATCTTATAGGTAACAGTCTTGCAATAAAACGTTTTTATGTCAAATTGTGGCCTAGCTTGTACATTTAATCGATGATTAAATATTGTTAATCGCAAATGAACCGTAATTATTCTGGCAAGAGCAAATCTGAATTGTTAATCTGTTTTGGGTTAACAACAATAATGTTTTCGTACAGATTGTCGGGAATAGATATGAAATTTTCCACACCGATACAATTTGCAATGTAAATTATTGGAAAGTTTCTGCGTAACGAAATTAAGATAAATTAAATTGTGTTTATGACCTATGTGTTCGACTAACTGTGCCCAGCGGCTTCGCACGCGTGTATTTTCATGATTTTTCATTTTTTGCGGAGGAAAGGCGGGTGGAGAGACTTTTTAAGATTGGGTAAATTTTAAGATGAAGTAATTATTTATCGCTACCACGCTGCATTCGTTCCACCTTATTATTATAGTATAGATGTCTTTTTATGTAAGTATTTAATATCATCATATCAAAAAAAACACCACAGATTTCCTACATTCCGTCGAAATAATTAGGTAATGATGATTTGAAAATAACTTCGATCTAAATCGATTTGTGCCAGTTGATGACCAAATTAGATGTTTATCTTAAGATATATTAGTATTAACGCATGATGGATGACTTAAAATTACTTACAGATAAATAATTTTAATCTCGTTCAGATAATACAGTTTCAAGGAAATATTTCTTGTTAATAATTAATTAAAGTTTCAAAATTCAGGCCATGTACCTCGTTATATTATTAAAGAAAATACTACATGTTGCCCGCAGCTCCACTCACGAGTGATGTCGGTTATCCCGGCAAAAGTATTTCCTTTCTTGAGGCCCAAGCTTCATCAAAATTGTTTCAGTGGTTTAGCAATCTAATATTTGTATGGATAAGACTATGATGCTAGTATTTTATTTCACTTATCACTTTAAAATATATAAAATCTTAAAAGTTAAATACATAGGACTAGTCTCACCTTCTAAATACATACGGAAATGACCATAATGCTGGAAATAACTTCTTACCGCTTGGTAATAAAGCTGAGGGGAAGTAGGCACTCATTACAGAGATCCTAATCTACTATTAGCTCGTAAGAGTCGTTCGAAAGCCCTTCCTAATGTTACCAGATTTGTATCCTGTGGGGGTCAATTACATGTTTCTTTTATTATACATAGAAGCATCAGAGCGAGCGTAATTTGCTATCATTACGCAAGAAAAACAAGGATCATTTAAAAAATAATGCGTCACTCTAGACTCGAATAAAAAGATCCGGTACGGTAATTCAGTGAATATTTCAGCGTTTTTTTGCGATGCCCTATATTCAGGCAGATAATGCCTTCTGGTTTCTGGCTAGGTGCGGTTATGTCCATGCATATACCATTAAATTTATATATTAAATTTTTTTTATTTTTATTTTAGTATGGTTTCTTCTTCCAACGTTCCGTTGGTGAATTCACATAATTCTCTTGCATTTTATTATAATTATCTAGCTCTCAAATATTAACTTATTTCATCCTCATAACTCAAAAGTTCTATTCAACAATTAAAAGACTAAATTAATCGACTCCTATCATTGTTTTTGACAAGCATATTAATAGCTAGCTTTTTCTTCGGCTCCGTTTACGTGGATGTCCGCTTTCGCTTCAAAAAGTTGCCTGTTACTTTACCTGGTATTCCAGCTTACTCCATATCTACCAAGATTCATAAAAATCGGTTCATTGGTTTAGCCGTTAAACCGTAACAGACAGTTACATTCGCATTATAATATTAGTATGGATTTGTATACAGTACATCACAAACTCAGTAAATATTAACATGTTCGGTACATTGACTCCACTCCAATATTTTACGATTATCGACACTCGTTACGAGTTTCCGGTACGATCGGGCTGTCTCGATTCAACAATATTTTTTTTTCGTTGAGCGTAATTATAATTTGTATTAAACAATGTTAATGTAGTTAAAACACTATTTAGGATTATGCGAAGATGTATGTAACTATAAATACCTATTTGATTTGAATTATAAAATGCGCTCTGAAAATAAATTGACATTCTTTTCTCAATTTTTACTTAACACCCACTCCATTATTCGATGGTCTCAATAAAAGTTGCAGGTGTCATAAGCAGAGACTTCCTTCAATCAAAGCCGCGTTTTATATGAATTTCACGCTTTCGTTTATATTACACACAATCCCAGATTACTCACCTCCCTGTATGTTTTTCGCTCAAATTCCGTACATCATTGTTTGTGGGACAGTTTACACAAGAACTTCTAAAATAAGAGTAACGACGCGATTAAACTGTATGTCCAAACAATTTGATGCAGGTCACAACACTTTATGAGAATTAAAGGAAAACAGTATCGGATGCTTGTTTCACAGTTCTCTTTAATACCATGGCGAAGGCGGAGTACGTGTGTTGGAATACATTTACGAACATTTACATCATCACATTTGTGGAACATTCAATCGTACTATATTTTTTTATTCATTTGGTAGACAAGAGTTACAGCATTTTAAGTTTTAAACCAATAATCAAACTGACATGGTAAACTGTGTCTCCAGAAAGATATCATTGTGTCTAGTGTGTAGAATTAGTCGTATAACCATTAAGTAACAAATGTATAAAAACTAGTGACCGACCGAAACATGTTTTTTTGCCGAAACCGAAACCGAAACCGAAGGTTCGGTTTCATTGTAGTTTCGGCCGAAACCGAAACCGAAACCGAACCTTTTATAAAAAAAAAGTCCTTAAAATTTCGAAAAAATGTTAGTTAGCCCGTTTTTTTCTAAAATTAATATCTCGCCAACCTATAATTACAAGTTTCTACTTTCAAAGATTTATCACAATGAAATTTCAGCACAGTTACAGAGGTTCTGTTTTAAATTAAAAAAAAATATAAAGTGAAAAAAATACATTATTTGTACTTAACACAAAGTTAGCGATTTTTTAATGGTGGTATAAAATAAAACAAATTTATTATTAAAATATGATGCTCATATATTATGTTTATTTATTTTCAGTTACTTACATTTTTACTGCACGGATAGCCGAGTGGTAAAGGTCACCACGCTAATTACCACTGTGCGCGACGTGCTGCGGGTTCGATTCCCGCATGGGACAAGCATTTGTGTGATTCACAGATACTTGTTCCAAGTCTGGGTGTTCTTTGTGCATGTGATTTGAATGTTTGTGAATCCCCCGCGACACAAGGATTAAATTCCTTAGTGCGGGCGTCGTTTTTATTTAAAAAAAAAAATATGTACTCACAAATATCACAATCAGTTAGCCTCGAATGGCTAATTCAAATATAATTAGATAATCAAAATAATCAAATTGTTAATCATATAACCAAATCGTTAGCCGAGCGCGACCCGAAGGGACGATGTTGTAAGTTTCGGCGCGGCCGAAGGGTTCGGCCGTTTTTGGCCGAAACCGAAACTCGGGCCGAAACTTGATTTTTTGGCCGAAACTGGCCGAAACCGAAACCGAAATTTCGGTCGGACACTAATAAAAACCATGAAATTTATTTATTGAAGTATTAATCATAAGGTAAACCAACAGCTATACAGAATATAAAAAAAATAACAATAAATGAAAACATGAAGCCAATTACAGGTTTCCACGGATAGAAACAGGAAAGCGTGACGTAGACATTACAAAAATTAAAAATGGATTCTTATTTTTACAGAAAATATTGTCAAACAATTTTGTCATCAGCGTTTTATGATAGCTGAGTCAAAGAATGTCTTAAAACCTAATATAAAGATGTATCATGAACCAAGACACTCAACAAACAAAACACTAATTAAAATTCATAAAACATGCACAAATATTACATCACGATACGACCGGTAATAGTGTTTGTACATCAGCTATTATGAGCAAGACTACCTACAAAACTACGTGTTTTTCGCATTAATGTACTCGTAATCTTAGCTTTATTTTCTCACGCTAGTCTAATAATATCTACTAGTGGTCGCCCAATGGTCGAAATTCGACCTTATAATATAAATTTAAATTGTGAGTGACTTAATATACATTATTACATATTGCAAACTTCTCTGCAAACAATGTTTTTTGTAAAACCTCTTTTATCGTTTGCTAAATGTCCTTGGCCGTTATATTCGGATATATAAAAACTTAAACCACTTATTTATGTCAATGTCAGTAAGCAGTCAATGAAAAACAAAACAAACATGTGTGTGTGAAATGCATGGTAGTGTGGGTAATGTTTTATTTATTGATTTAATGTACTTTATAAGCATTATTATTGAAAAATATTAGCGTTCTCCACTTCTCCTACACATAAACTATAAGTGTGCCAAATTTTATGCTCCTGCGTCCGCGCAATTTTCGTAAAAAGGGGTCCAAAGTTTTGGCATCACGTATTAATATATAGATTATATATAATTCCAGTGTCACGATGTTTGTCCGGGTTGTTTTAACTCCGAAACTAATGAACCGATTTTAATCAAATTTGCACACCGTGTGCAATTCGAAAGATAGGATATCCAACTTGAAAGATAGGATAGCTTACATCACAAATATAAAAAAAAATGGAGACCGCGGGCGGAGCAGCGGGAAACAGCTTGTAATATTATCACCGTCCATAACGGCGGAAATATAACAACCTAGATGGAAGTTATACTTTCGAGCCCTTTGGGGTTGAAAAATTGGGCCCGTGGGTCCGAGTGCTCACATTCTTTTCAAAGATTAATCCAAGCGTCTCGTTGACCTCATGTGACCCAAGGGCTGGTTTTTACCTTGGTCAGCGGTTAAGCATTGCCATTCAACCTCTATATCCATCCACGTTCATACTCAAAACCTTCATCACAATGTGATCACCATTCCTTCGCATGCTCATACCATGATAGCCAGTTTCTACACAGCTTTCCGGTTATATTTTCGGTATACTCATTCCTTACTCTATCCATTCGCGTAACACACACATTTTGTTAACATTCTCATCTCAGCTGCATACAGTGTTCTATCATTCATCTCTTTTGTGGCCTAATCATGTATTTATACTTACAAAAGATTCACGAATTACGGTGTCTCGAAAAAAAAATATATATAGATGAAAAACACATAAGGTTGAATAAAAATGTATAGTGCTGTCTACCCAATTTAAAATAAGTGATAGCGATGCATTTATAAATGAAACAAAATTGTACGTTTCGTTTCTCTTCTATGCAGACGCCAAAAATTAATGAATAATGCAACTAAATATTGCAAAGACGTTGAAAATCTTAATAGCGTGCTGTTGCAGCTATTCAATTGTAAATAAACATTTACCTACTTACACACGAAGTGTTAAATTTTCACCACCGAGTCAATGAGTGCTAAGTTATTTGAATAACTTTTCACACCGTTTTACTTCAAAGAAGTTGTAATTTTATGAATGAGTTTAACGAAACAAAAGGAAACATAAGTAGGTACTGTATATTATATAATTGTGGCTATTATTTACCACGTGTTTGTTTACTAAACTAATTATAGAAATACTATGTTATTATCTACATTAAATCTTAATTTATGTATTGTATTGTATAGTTCCTGTACTTAGTATAATTAAAGGAGTGGCAGTAAGTTCATTAATACATACCACCTGTAACGACTGTTACCTATATAGAATAGATTATGTTTTAATTACAAAAATAATTACAAAGTTATATTTCAATTGACCTAAGTCTGCCCATACCGCTGGTAAAATTACTTAAGACCAATCGCAGATTTTCCATCTCGTCCAAAAGGATTTTTACGATCCAGCTCCTATTTATTTACTTGTTTACAAATAACTTAATTAAAAGCTGTTGTAAGTCTAAGGACAAACAGTTTACTTTTATGTAAACATCCCCAATTCAGCAAATAAATTGAAGACAACATTTCTCCGTATCATTTTATTAAAAACATCAATTATTTTAACATATTGTCGTTTTTTATCGTAATTGTGAACACTTAACACACTTTGGGACAAGTTAATAATAACAACATTTTTTATCATTAAAAAGTTTAACAATTAGTGACGCAGGGTAATTTTTTTATAACGTAAGCCATTGACAGTTAACAGACAATTTATAAGTAAAACCTTTATTCCAATTCGCCGGAAGGCGGTCGTTTGCCGCTTTTCAAAGAAACTATAAAAGGAAAATACGTGGTCGGTTGTGCTAGCATTGTAATTTGCACGTCAATAGTGTCGTAATGGATCTATTAGGCCTATATGATAGGCCTATATATTAGGCCTACTTATATGAATTATTTTTTAATTAATTCGGCCCAACCCTAAATAAATGCATTTATTTAAGGTTAATAAATAAATGAAGTTCTCTGAGGTTCGATCCCCGGACGAGTCAATGTAGAAAAACACTTTTCTATATTGTCTCGGATCAGGGGGCTTACTCTTGACTTTAATTCCAATCGATCGACATTGGAATTTTAATGTTTCGTACTCTTGAGTTCGATGCTAGCGCCACATTGGTTTTAAATTGCGTGTCTATTTTGGGGAACTAAGTGGAATCGGGATCGGGCTTGGCGTGCGCTAAACGGTACTCTTGAGTGTATTTTGACAGCTGCAAATTGCGTCAGTATTGTGTTGGGATTGTTTGTGGATTGTGATTTTTCCAATAACAAAAGTGTAACTTTTTAGAAATTGTTTTGCGTTTTAAGCGATTTTTAATAAGTAATAAGTGTTTAATATGGCAAGATTAGCAGTTATATAGAGTATTTTAGGTAATTCGCATAAAAAACAATTAAAACAAAGACGAGATGAGCGTCGGATGATGCGGTATACGGACAAAGCGTTTTGTATGAATTAAGACGAAATTAAAGCGAATTATAGGGTGAGCAAGGAATTGTTTGAGGAAATTTACGAAAACGACAAAACACAAATATTTCACTTAATTAACATCTAATAAAGTAAAACATTACTCTATAATACGGTAATAAAGTATATAGGTATGAAAGTATATTTACTTACCACTTGTAGAAACTTTGTTATTAACTGAGTAACAATTATTTCTTACTTAAAAGTTACCAAACGCGAACAATATCTTTACAAACTATACTACTATACTATTCTAAACAAACTTGCGTTTCGAATTCATTTCTATCCACTTTACTTTATTTTTGAAATTGGAGAACCTCTGCGCCGGGTTTTTTTTTTCAAGTAGTGTAGGCAACGATCATAACGCATGAAGCCACAGTCATGGTAAATTTTATGATTTTAATCATTTTCTTACAGCCAAATGAATTTAACACGTTAATATTAATAAATGAACATCTATTTATATCATATTTATTTATTAGCCTTGTTTTTTTAAGAATAAAGCAGTTATAAGTCATATTTACAGTTTATCGTAATGAGTTGAACACCACTATTGCGGCTCTTAACGTAGCTAACTTCACGTGTAACAAAATAATCGCGGCGCAATCCCAATTTCAATCCAATGTTGACAATATTGTTTTCAAGAGTACCGAATCACGTGACTGCAAAATTAACATTGGAATTGTATTGGCTCTAGATTGGAATTGATATTAGTTTCAAGAGTTAGCCCCCTGGGTGTTTGTGAAACCTTCGTTGTCTCTGATTCCATAACACAAGTGCTTTGGCTACTTAATCTGGATTCGGAGCAATGTATGTGAAGTTGTCCACATATTATATTATTATCTACTTATTAATCACATCCCTGTCGAATCCATCCACAATAACTCTAGTCACATCCTATCCCAAATTGCTTAAAGTAATAAAAATTCAACAAAACCTATACCCAAGCGTTAAACGGAATTAAAATTTCTATCTCGCAATCCGCTAAGGAGATCCCCAGGATGGAGGATAGATGAATATTCATAAGAGAACGGAACCCACGGTGTCAGCGAGTATTTCGTAAAGAACTCAACCTAATAAATTTCCAAGTTTAAAAGATAAGGATGTAGACACAGGGATTTAAAAACGTCTCCATAAAATTCATGGTTCGTTGGCATTATTTCCAAGTTAATTTTGTCGGAACAAAACAAGTTAATTGATGTGTTTTGTTTAAGTACTATCGTTTGTCAATGTAAGTGTAACAAGATGAATGTTAACATATTTATTTGTATAATCCAGTCATAGATTAATAACATCTAGATTGATAATCTTCATACAACCGCTTAGCTAATAGTGAAGCAAAAAACATGGATGCGTGCATCGAGCATTACTTATCTACTGTCGCCTACATATTTATTGCATTGCCTACACACCCATTCACTACTTAACCGCTATTTTGACTGGCCTGTTGGTCTAGTGGTTAGTGACTCTGAAGCCGGAGTTCGTGGGTTCGGGTTCAGGACTAAGCTTAGTGTGATGAACACGATCATTTGTTCTGTGTCTGGGTGTTATTTATCTATAATATGTATGTATTTATAATATATAAGTGGCATTATCAGTTGTCTGGTTGCAATTTTTGGAGATACTTGCTCTAGCAACCTTGGCGACTGGCGAAAACTGAAGAACCTCACTATTTTTGCGCGTACTTACTCGGATTCTATGCGATATAGTCCAGAATCCAATACAGTTTATCGTAGAAAAATTATAAGCATTTCAGACACAGTAACAAAGTTATTTATGATCTACGCAAACGTTACAGAGGTCGTTGCTCTTACTAATACACAATCAATCAATCAATCAGAATTCGTTTAAGCTTGATATGATAGACAGCCTTCTAAAAATAGAAAATGAGCTACTGAAAAATAAGTCTTACACAGACTTTAATTAAGTTTTTAATCCAACGAGGTACAAGAACGAAAGCTCCTTTTATTTACTTGAAGCAAGACGAATAAGTAGTAAATGAATAGTGCTGCTGACTTCGTAGTCTGTTGACTTAACTAAAATGAAGAAAGCTTTTAAAGTTCCATATTTTAGCTAGGGACTTCATTTCTTTCTACATGAATATTTAGTTGCATTTTCAGTAAAAACTTTTGCAATGGAGCTATTATATGCTGAAAAAGATAAGATTGCTAAATAGGGTTTAGTATTTATTTCCTTTAATCCTCGGTTTAGAAGGTTCGTTTTTTCATTTGTAAATTCTTGTAGAATCCTTTTCGCTAATTAAACTTTACAGTGGTTTTTTGTTCCGCGAGGTAACATAATGATCGCTTGCTTCCTTTCGCCTGACGTCGAGTTTCCGTTGAGTATATATTTACACTCCATTCTAAGAATTCAACAGCTATTTATATCAAATCTCGGTTCTCTACAATCGACCATTTCATTGTACAGTATAAATTTTATTACAGCCGTACCGCGGGTAGTTTGTGCGTTATCGCCAGCCCGTTCATGCTCATCCAATATGAATGGAAGGAACACGTTTATATCACCATTCGAAAATACTCGCATAAACTTTACGATTACATATTTTTGCTAAATAAAAATATACCCTAACCTGACAGTTTAAGGTTTAACATTGGCTAAAATGTCAAGTGAATGGTTGCAGCTGTATAATAAATCGATCCATAAAACGTTAATCTTATTCGAATACTGAAGCACTATTCACGCTATTGTTGCGATACTTTTTCGATTTAAATTACTTTCGTATCATAATTTTACATTAACGGTACAAAAAACTTTAATCTTATGGTTTTCTGATGTTTAGGCGATTGTTAGACATTGACATAAAACTACTTTTAAACGGATTCTACCGCGGTTTATTTTGATTTTAGTTCCCGAAGTTTCAAAACCTTTGTTGGTATCTTGGTCACGGGCAGAACTAGATGGTATTCGTCTTGACCGGAGATGTCTTAGGCCCAGTGTTTTGATCCCGAGTTCAATCAACCAATGGTTGACATGCTAACTAATGGTTCAATAAGTGGTAATGGCTATCAACTGGTCAAATAAGTGGGTCTTCTTCTACTTCCTGCCCTTATCCCATTCATATGGGATAAGGGTGATTTCATTAATTAGGTAACCATTTGTTACAATAAAAATGTAAGAAGAAAACGCGCTCTATCGAAGTTTGAAACCATTAGTTCGCATAATTAACCAGGATCGGAATCGGGATAAAAAAACTGGGACTTATTCTTCTTCTTAAATATTTTCCACGTAAAATATCTACAGTTTTCAACATGATTTGGCTTTGTTCTACCATGATAATACAGTTCTCGAAAGACGTCGATACACAAATTATAATCAAACGTTCACAGTTGTCTTAACTGAATACGCAGTTATACGCCAGTTGTAGAGAACTTCAAACGTATTCCGAGATCTCTAAGTGTTTGTTTATCTAATTAAAGATACAGATGTTCGGTTCTCTGCTTATAACTAGACATGCATTGCATTGTCGTACTTTGTATTTTTCTGTTCACATATTCAATAGTTTTAGTTTTCTGATTCAAAAGAACGCTGTGGAACTTGACAATTTACTTTCTATTGTATTGATTATCTCTGAAAGGCTAGTCAAATCCATTTTTTTTCATTATCTGTCAAACCGCATGCAAAGCAGTGTGATTCGTTGGAAGTATTTTGATTTTTGTGACTGGTTGATTCGACAACTGATTAAATCGATCAACCTTCCGAAAGAAACTTTTTGGAACCATTTACCATTTGGTTCTTAAGAACCATATAGTCATTTAGACGTTAAGGTTCCTTTCTCCATAATATGAGTCCTTTGATCATAATGGACCACTAGGTCAATTCATATTCTGGTAGTGATAACATAAAACGATCTATGAAGAGTTTTAAATTCGTGTACAATTTTCCTATGATCAAAAGCTACCTACCTCTATATTTGGTGAATGAAAATTTTAATTTTATATGTTTTTTGTCTCCAGGTCTTAGCGGTTCGAAAGCAGACCTGCAGCACAGGCGCGAGGTGTTCGGTTCGAATCTTATCCCACCAAAGCCCCCCAAGACTTTCCTCACGTTAGTCTGGGAGGCGCTGCAGGACGTTACCCTCATTATCTTGGAGGTTGCAGCTGTTGTCTCCTTAGGATTGAGTTTCTACAAACCGTCAGATGACCCAGCAGATGTTGGTGAGTTTTTCAAACTTTTGTACACATATATAACGAGTCTAGGTATTTCTTCATAAGTAGTATTTGACAGTAACAGTTTTGCATTAGTAGGTACAGTTTCTGAGAGCCAAAGTCCCGGTTATTATACTCAATTGGGATGTTTGAAGGCCAATAAAATAGGCCTAGTGATATGGTTGTATTTGCACTCCGACTTGAAAACACCAATCTTTGCGCTTCCTATAGTAATCTCATGGTCATATTGAAAATTCGAGTTACCAACCTGTCAGATATAACCATAGCACGAGTGCCTGAAACTTCAATGAACACCTTTCTGCATCAGATTTTACACAACATTATCGTAATAGTCGTACAGTACGGGTTATACCCAAAGTATTCTCGATCATCCTCAATTGACAGGATTGGTAACTGTCACCAAAGGATACCATATTACAATTACTATTGATCGCAAAACCCATGTACATTATTCAGATCCTACTTTTTGTTTCGTTTTATCGCGTACTCTCCATACAAACGCAATTCGAATGCAGAAGTAAATTATTCTTGATTCCTATATATTTGATGTTGTCGATGTGTGTAAAAAGCCTTGCAGTTGCTTCATGTGAGCATATATAAGGATTCCTATTGTTTATACAGAGTTAGTTAGGTTAGGTGACCTGATAAAAGTACTCAGTACTGAATAGGTCTTCCGTAAATCATTTCACATTTCGATACGCTTTAGATCTATAAGTTCACGTTGATAATGTTCTTTAATTTCACTTATATAGGTACAAATGCACAGATTTTGTTACTGTCTCATATTTCAGGGAATATTTTAACGTTATTATCCGATGACGGTTCACAATCCATGTTGGTAATCCAAACATTATCAATTCAAACTATTTTTTGCGATAAGTTACCGTGCATGTATTACCTATTATTAGATACCTTAGAACGAGGTAATGTATTAATTATTGTATTTTTTTCTTTTCAATAACAATATGGAAACATTAGACGATCCTGGTAAGATTATGTGATTAGAAATAACACAAACGTTCGTTGCTAGAGCTATGTAGGTACTCGAGTACAATTGGCTTAGATAGATATAAAATTATCCAAATTCTACTTTTATATTACGAGCAACTAAATCGATACGATGTTATAAATGTTATAACGTATGTGTTCCGGTGTTTTACGTCTGTCTGTAACTCTACCATGGTTTACAATCGTACAAAAAGGAATATAGTGCCGATATCGAAACGTTCTCGGTTCGATAAAAATTTAAAGGCTTTTAGTGACTGAAATTTTAATTAGATTGAAGACTTGATTCTGAAAACAATATCGAATCGGGCTCGTATCGAGACAGACGTATCAGCACTATAATTTTGATTGGCACTCAATACAAATCGTTCATTAGATGAAATGATTCGTATCTTAAAATAAACACTGCATTTGTTATTCGAAATTAACCACGGAAACACGAAATTATTGAATAAAGCTAAATGTAACAACTCTAATTGAAAACGGGATTATAAACAATTGTTCGCTGCTTTCCGCTGGTTTCAAACGTTCGACTACAAAATGCATTACTGAAATAGATTTTAAATTCTTTATGGTGGTCGTTGAACATAGGCCATGGTAAACGGGCATGTTATTGATTTAGTTGCACACGAGTTTCGAGTACCACATGAATGCACCCTGATCTATCCTGACCTAAGATTTGTGCGTCCGCTTGCTAACCTGTGTATCTATCAATCTCTATCTTCATATTTCACAATTTAAGGTGATACCTCCGATGTGGCCGCGAAATTCAAATTGTCAT
The DNA here is from genome assembly GCA_950381575.1 of Plusia festucae. Taxonomy (NCBI): domain Eukaryota; kingdom Metazoa; phylum Arthropoda; class Insecta; order Lepidoptera; family Noctuidae; genus Plusia; species Plusia festucae. The sequence goes on along the minus strand of OX494456.1, from coordinate 3,221,563 downwards.
GTGTTTTTTGCAATTTGCTTATCAGTGACAAGTTGTAATTTGATCAAAATATGATTCGCGACAATAACAAATATAACTTCAAAAATAAGAATGATTAAAACGTTCGCTCCATTCGCTCGCACAAAGAATAATTGAAAATGAGTTAGATTTCGGAAATTTTACTAACTTTGAACTAATCTTTGTGAGAATGAATGGAGCACATGTTATGATCATTTTTATATTTAAAATTATACTTGTTATTGTCGCGAATCGAATTTTGATCAAGTTACAACTTGTCACTGATAAGCAAATTGCAAAAAACACATGAAAATTTGAATTTCGCGGGCCACATCGGAGGTATCACCTTAATGGCTTCAAATAAAATAAAACGTTGCAAAGCTTCGCGTGTATGTATGTAACAGTTGATGACACAGATTTGAATGAGCATTACGAACCAACAGATATACCAACGTATGTCGACGTTGTGAACTTCTGAATTCAACGAACTGAAATGATGCTATGATAGCGACACCTGTGGTATCAAAATTATATGGTTCGAAAAATAATAATTTAGACTCCAAAATATATATATGAAAATCATTCTAGATAAATTTGTAATGAATGTATAAGTTAAATCAAAATTAATGAGAAGATGTTAAAAATTATGAAATTGAAAGCCATTATGAGATTACTTCTTTACTATATATTATTTTAATTAGTTCATATCCCTGAATAATAGGTTATGCTAATTGATTAGCCTGAGTCCTAAAAAATTAACCAACATGAGTCAAAAACACAAACAAACGATTCTTTGATATTTGAGTATTTGTTTTGATATTCAAATAATTAGATTGTGTTATCTTTAGTTTTCACGGGAATGTAGACCTTTTAACTTAATGCACACAATTAGAAATTCAATACACATATTATATAACACTTATTAGCATAAATGTTTCGAAGAATTCCTCTGATCCGATAGCAGTAATAACATTACCAGTAGCCAATTATTCCTCCATTGATCATAACAGCCCCTATTAAATTCAATGCCTCATTATTCAAGATACCACCTGATACGATGCTGTAACGTCTCTTTCTCTCTTACTCTTCCTGTATCTATCCATCCCTTTCTCAGTATGATCGATGTAGTATTTAGTTGATGGTGTTCGTTTTGTTAGGATGTTGTGGATCAATGTTTAGTGAATGGTAAATAATGTTAAGGTGTTAGTGTAGTATAGAGCTATCTGGTTTATCGTCATGGTAAGAAGATGCTTCGGGGGAGACCAGCAGTGACCTTCAACCACTTCAAGTTATGGTGACAGCAAAACCTAATTACAATAAATAAAATACTATGTTTTTCTAATTAAAGAACATTAAAAGTACCTAAATAATTCAAGATCGCCTTATACAGGATTATGTTTTATGGAGTGCGTTTATTCAAATAGGTAATCAGGTGCATAAAACTGAACAACTTTTCAAAAGAAACAGGTCGAAATCTTAAAATTGAAAATGAAATTTTCGTACAAAGTGAAAGGGGAAAAGTGATTCAGTTTTATGCACCTAATTACCTCGTTGAATATAAGCACTCCATAAAATAATCCTGTATGATACATAATACTCAAATAAATAATATTACTTAATTCTAATATTAAAAGTTATTAATAACGAAAACTAATGTTTAAATACAACCTTAGTGCTTAAGTAACCGCTTTGCAAAGTCACTTATATATAGCAAAGCCTGAAATTTTATTCAAGCTTCAATGTAAGCCTAAAGTAGCAAGTCCCGAACAATATTGCTTAAACTGCTGCTTCACAACCACGTATGTACAACCATAGATATTTATTTATTTATCCCATACATACAATGTGGATTACAACAAAGCAAGCTTTTTTATAAAATAGAGTATTTAATAAAAAAAGGTCGTAGTAATTGTAAAGGAGGCTGTAGCTTTTATTTAATCGGCGGTAGCGTAATGGCTAGGGCGTCGGACTTGCGATCATATGGTTGCGGGTTCGAATCCCACCCATTACATTACCAACTCGTAACACAAGCATCTTAGCTTAGGACGAGGGGTTAACAAGATTACTAGTAATGTGCGACCCACATTACTAGAAATCTTTTCAAAAACAAGACATAAAAAAAAAATGAAGAGTATTCAATGCTTATCGAAATCTGTACAGCAAAGAATATTTCAATAGTATAAATAACGGTAAAACATGTTGAATTGTAAACAGGGGTGAATTGAAACATACTTTAAAACTGGAATTTTTATTTGATTATGATCATATAATATGGATACATCTTTATTAGTGTAATTTTTTATAAGATAACAATTGAGTGTGCCTTTTTATTGATGAAATACATTTAGAGGCAAACTCGTTAAAAAACATCTTAAGAAAGGCGACAGCTAGTCAAAAATCCGGTAGGTTTTGCATCAGGTGTATATTTCAATTTCCACTAATCACAGACCAGAAGCTTGTCTCTAATTGTTGGAGAATGACACATTGATGACTAGCTGATTTTTGGCCAACGGTAGCCCCATAATTTACCAAGTTTTACGGTACATATATTATGAACAAACCGAAGAGAATTTAATTAAAGGTAACGTGTTCAATAATGCGATAGTGGGCCGGATACCAGCCATCGAACTTCATTCATTTGTTATTCATTGAGCTACCATCGACGCGTTAATGAATTATACAATCCTTATCAGGAACTCACTGCTTCCTGTAGTTTTGCATTTTAATCTATATAAGCCAGTAACTCATAACGAAAAAAAATAATGAAAAATTCCGGAAAAACATGTATGAAGTTTCATTCCCCAATTTTCCAACACAAAAGGTATTGTACATAATGACTTAATTTTAAACATAATCTAGATCTCGACTACTAATAGCAAAGATATCGCATAACAAAATGGAAGTCATTAAGAGATCTGGAAAAATCCTTTCGGATAGTTCGTGTACAAATTCCACACCAGAATCTTGTTAAAGATGATATTGCAACGATTCCGAGTTCATGACCCGACTGGCTAGATACCACCCCTAATATTCTGTCTCGGGTTTAATTAACCAACTTTATAGATGACCTTAAAATCCAGTCTATTCCAGAAACTACTTAACAAAATACCGATTATTAAAGAATAGTGGTTTTCATGAACAAACATATGATACATTTCAAACTGTTTTATTTATTCAACAGTGTATCTAAATAAAATAAAAAACCTAAATAAATATTTAATTCAATAAGGTATTGTGTTTGTGTGTGTTAAATATAGAAATACAATTTGTATTAATGTAGGTAGTCAACAAAAGCACCGCATTTAGCGTCACTATTTTTCACAGTATGATTGTACGGACATATTATTAATACACAACATGACACTGGCAGTAGTTGTTGCTAGACATAAAACAGCAGATTATCAATACTAAAAAAAACTATAGATTGAAGCGGCGGTAGCTTAATGGCTAGGGCGTCGGACTTGCGATCATGTGGTTGCGGGTTCGAATCCCACCCATTACACTACCGACGTGAACCCACTCGTAACACAAGCATCTTAGCTTAGCACGAGGGTTTAACGAGATTACTAGTAATGTGCGAAACACATTGCTAGTAATCTTTATATCAAATATATATGTATATATATATTTTAACATGAAATTAATATGTTTCAGCTCATCTGGACGAGGAGGAAGGTCATTATCAATGGATCGAAGGTCTGGCGATCTTAATATCAGTAATAGTCGTCGTTATAGTTACAGCATTCAACGATTACACGAAAGAAAGGCAATTCAGGTATGTATACTTCATTTTTCATTTTTACGTAGTATAAAACAATATCGTTCCCGCTGTTTGTAGATTTATATCGTACGCTTATATCTCTTAAACGACTCGACGGATTTTAATGCAGTTTTCACCAAAAGATAGAGTTATTCAAGAGAAAGGTTTATGTGTATAATTGTAGGCATTTATTACTGTTCTACTCGTGTGAAGCCAGGGCGGGTCTGCTAGTATTTTTATATAATACGGTAGAGGTATTTACAAGTACAGCCATAATTAATTATAAAATGTTTGTTACCAAATTCAATCGCTTTGTCTACCCAAGGTAGGTTATACCAAATGTAAATTAAGTAAATGTCCCATTGCTGGGCAAAAGCCTCTTTTCCTTCCATTCATCTCTATGACCAGTCATCGCAGCATTCACTCCATTCTTTCTCATATCATCTTTCACACAATCCATCCTAAAAATTATCTGTTTATAGATATACATTTATATGTTAATAAAAATATAACTAATATTATTATAGATAAGTATATTAATATTTTTAGATTATTAATAAATTGTTTTCACATATTCCAGAGGTCTCCAGTCTCGGATAGAAGGCGAACACAAATTCGCCGTAATCAGGGGCAACGAGGTGAAACAGGTGCCGATCAGCGAAATAGTCGTCGGCGACATCTGTCAAATCAAATACGGTGATCTGCTGCCCGCGGACGGTATACTACTGCAGAGTAATGACTTGAAGGTAAATCTACTATATAAAAATAAGTCGGGTTTTCCTTCCTGACGCTATAACTCCGGAACGAACGAACCGATTTCCACGGTTTTGCATTCGTTGAAAAGGTCTCGGGCTCCGTGAGGTTTATAGTAAAGAAAATTCTCAATTACATTAAAAAAAAAATTAGACCGCGGGCGGAGTTGCGGGAAACAGCTAGTCTACTATATAAAAATAAGTCGGGTTTTCCTTCCTGATGCTATAACTCCAGAACGAACGAACCGATTTCCACGGTTTTGCATTCGTTGAAAAGGTCTCGGGCTCCGTGAGGTTTATAGAATTATATTTAAAAAAAAGACCGCGGGCGGAGCTGCGGGAAACAGCTAGTATTATTATATTAATTAATATTATGTTGAAATAAAACTACTTTTTCAACGGATTCTATTTATTCTAGTGCAGGTGTCTGCCCGTGGTCATGACACCTGTAAAGGCGTTAAAACGTCGGAACTAAAATCAAAATAAATAGTTTAAATAAAGTTTAAAAAGTAGCTTTATTTCAATGTCTAACATTCGCGTAAATCTCATTTAAAAACAATATATTATTTTATTCGTTAATTACTAGTTGTGACCTATTGTTTTCCATGCCTATTATACCTATATATGTATATGGCATGTAACGTGATGTTAAATAGCCTAGTTCCCCGAAAATAGGTGTATCAAATGCAAAAAGTTTTGTTCAAATCTGCCTGGTACTTTCAGATATTAGCGTGTATAAACAAACAAATGTCTAGTGTGTTTCAAACAAGAGCACTTTAAACCATTGGTTGACTGTCATACGCTGAACTTTGACAGTCGTAATGTCATTACAATTTGGTTGTGGAGGTCAGATAGGCAGTTGTTCCATGTAAAAGTTGCCAGAAGCGGCGCGCGGCGCTAGCGTAATGGCCAGGGCATCGGAAATGCGATCATGTGGTTTTGGGTTCGAAACCCACCCATTGCTCTACCGACGTGACGTAACATAAGCATTTATTTTAGCGCAAGGGGTTAATTATAAAAAACCAACATAGCTTTAGAAAAGGCAGATGATGATAAAACTCAAATCAATGTTTATTTATCGCATTTTACATTCTACATAAATTGCATAGTAGCCATTCTTATCCAGAAGATTGCAATATAATCTGCTACAGATAATGTAGTAAGTAGGCAAAGAACATACCAACATAAATATTACGTAACGTTGCCATTCGTATAATCTTTATATCTTCAATAATAGTCAGGTAGTTGTTTGCGGTATCAGATTTGTACGGGTATTGATACAGCGTGCGTCAATTGATAAACACTCGCCTTAGTGATCAAACACTGATAATATTTATTGGGTTATCTCCAACCTGCTATATTTTTTTCTATGTATACCTACCTACTAATATTACAATGATATGATATGTATTTTTAACCGACTTAAAAGAAAAAATTAGGTTTCAGTTCGACCTGTATGTTTGTATGTATGTATGTTTGTCCGCGATTATCTCGCGTTTGGCTGAACCGATTTTGATGCAGTTTACTAAAAATGTTTGTTACAATTTGGAAAGTTGTAATATATAACAATAATATATCCCGAGTTATATATATGCAGGGTTTTTAAAAAGGGTAAGCTTTTTCTTAAAAAGTTTGTATTTTAGTGCGTTTGTAACGAATAAAAAACACCGGAACGATGAATACAGCTACCCGCATGGATTAAATTCTCTTTCTCGAATCCATGCAGTATGAGTGATCAGCAGCATTTGTAACAAACTCATGCGCCAGCGGGGGTGGGGGCCGAGGTACTGCGCGGGGGTTTACTAACTTCACAGCTGCCGTTAAGTTTGAATCGACCTATAAGCTTATTAAAAAAGAAAATATATATTAAGTATGGATTACTGTCAACTTCACACTGCAGATCTTTTTAAACAACTTGCGTCATTTCAAAATCTAAATTGATCTGATTATCTTGCAACGTTAAAGATAGCAATGAAGTAATTATATAAAGATTATTATGATAAATATAGCGTTGTTTCTTATCATTTACGTGGAGCAAGGATTTCGCTGATAAACATGCTGTACCTGATGATTTGTCATTTTTTATTATTAGCTTTTAACATCTGATGTGCCTTTTAGCTAATCAAAGGCCGAAGGTTCATGCTAGCTTAATTAACCTTTAGGAGGACAATATGAGATTGTTTTTCTATTGCTCTATCTATAAATATGAAATATTTAAAGCTCTTGACAGATAAAAAAAAATGTAATGTACTGCATTTTATCAACTGTATAAAAAATATTAAACTTCTAAAAGAATAAACTATTTATTTACTAATTAAGGCAAATTCTGCGCTGACTGAGACATAACTACGCGAAATAAAACATTTTTATTTCTTACTAGCTGTTGCCCGCAGCTCGTTCCGCGGCCTTATTTTTATTTTGTAAAAAAATATGCCAAATAAGCCTGTATCAACCGGGTATAAAGTAGCTTCCCAACACTGAAATAATTTTTCAAATAGGATTAGTGGATTCGGAGCCTATTCAATACAAACAAACAATCAAATCTTTCCTTTATAGAATATTGGTATAGATAAACCTAAAATAGACGCGTTAACTTTTACAACTAAATGAATGTATACCACATGACACTGCCTATAGTATGAACTGCTTATTTCAGATCGATGAATCGTCGCTGACTGGCGAATCGGACCATGTCAAGAAGGGTGAATCGTTTGATCCCATGGTGCTATCCGGTACACACGTCATGGAGGGTACGTACTATCACCATCTTAACAAAACCCATGGTGTACTGAAACATGAATCTAATAACTGTTCACTATAAGGTTGATTTTCCCAGCAGCAAAATTTTACTGAACTACTTGGTGGTTTGCGGTGAAGATAATATCGAAATCAATAAAACATGGTACATATTATATTAATTATAATTATCAGAGAGAGAAGAAGAAAATTTTTGTTGTGATTTTTTGATTTGTTGAAAATAAAATTGTTATCCCAAGTTGTATGAATAAAGTCTGAGTCATAACAAGATCTGTAATTTATGGTGTAATATATAAATACAGTTTTTCAATTACTGTTATTATATGAACGAATAAAAGAGGTTAATATGTTTCTGCTAGCCATTGCATTCGATACCTATCTGTGAAATATGAAGTTAAAATAATGTTTAATATGCAGGTTTTGAGCTGATGTAATGAAAACCATAAATGCGAAAATGATAAATAAATAAAATAAAATAAATTTCCAGGTTCCGGCAAAATGCTGGTGACAGCAGTCGGTGTCAACTCCCAGGCGGGTATCATCTTCACGCTGCTCGGCGCAGCCGTCGACAAGCAGGAGAAGGAAATCAAGCAGATGAAGAAAGGTCAGTGATCTGCCTGATGCTGTAGCACTAGTCTTACGTCCCCTTAGACACGGCCTGGCTTTCTGATGATGTAGAAACCAGGTGGAGGGTAGTGTGTGTGTTGTTTTACCGTTTGTCATTTGTTTGTGTGGGTTAGACTAGTCCAAATTCAACAGTTATACCATAGTTCTATGATCTATAGAACTGTTGAGTTGTAACTAAAATGTTTTATAATAAACGTCATCAGAAAGGCTGTCCTTTAGCATAAATCCTGCAACATAGTTAGCTACCGTACTCTGCTCATTTAGTCTAGCAATGCTTACAAGCTTAAATATACCTTATTTACATAATTATAGAGTGTTATATTGCTTGGCTAAGTGAGCATAGTAAGCCCCGATGCTTGGTGCATACATTAGCGTATCCAGTGACGTATGAATTACCCCCCCCTCCCCTTGTCATGAAGCCACCGCACCCCTCCCTGTTGGGATCCAAAACGGAATTGGTAAAATTGACAAAAGCTGTACATTGCAGGCCAAAAAAATTACTTCTATTTAATATTTGTGTTTTACCAAAATGAAAGTACGAAAGTATTCTGGCTTGTTCTTTTACCAATTGCGTGTTTAGTGAGATTATTTATTTATTGATGACATATTGTGTTATGATGATCCATTTTTATTGTCTTGATTTTTATGTCGTTTTATTCAGTCCTGTTAAACGTTGTCTGTCTATGTTATATGTTAACTAATAGCCTGAAATGTTTTGTGAGAGCATGATATATTTAAAAGTGAATATTTTTCTATATATTATGTGTTCGATCGATGTTGTCCAATATATAAATTAGTTCGTCGCAATAAAGAAATAATCTCTTTTCAAGAACCATAAAAAATGTTATTAAAATTATCCTAAAAGCATACATTTGTAAATGCAACTTTAGATGATGTGTTTAAGCACTTGAGGACAAAAAAACATGACCAAAAACAATTTATTGATTTCTACCTAGTACTGTTAGTCTTGAGCTTATGTCATGTCGAGTCATCTCAATTGCTGAAACAGCGAATGACATGAAAACCCTTTAGATTTAGTGCCACAACCAAACATATAGTGTGATCCGTACAATGACATCCAACTTTTTTTTCTCCACCCCCGACCCCGGCCTGCTGCACGCACCTCCATGTCGCCGATCAACAAAAAAAATATTATTAAAATACAAAATTAAAAAACTAAATAAACATACACATTGAATGCATCGTGTACCTGTCGTGTTGACTGCATGATGTAAACAAAATATTATCCAATCGTTGTCATAAATGTGTATGCTTGTATGATATTACATTGGATACGAATTCAATGGATATTTGGAAACGTTGACGCGAGTAGAAGCGAAAAAGCAGCAACGCAAAGGAACGCAACGCAAGAGTTTGACTGGTAAGTAATCTCCTTTGCTCCCTGCTTGGTAAGACCCTCCGTACATTCAGGGCCTGTGCCCGCCTAATATATCCGTAATGGTGGGTGTTGGTGCTTAGTCTTGTGGCTTCCAGCTTTCCTGTGGGACTGGCTCCATAATTCTGTCCTTTAGTGTACTCTACTAATGACATACTATTTAAGGCACAAATTACTACAATAATTTCTGTAGTATGCTCTTAGATAATACAGTAATAGAACTATAGATTAAAATATATAATTAACTAATTTTCTCAAGTTATAAAGGATTATTAAATAAATACTAAAATAATATTTAATTATATAAAACCATTGTTCATTTCCACATAACAGCATCTTAGATCTTTGCATTCTTCTGTAGTAACACTTAAGGTAGTGTTCCTAATAACATAGTGTATATTTAAGCATCTTGTAATATTAAGGTCGGTAAGCAATTTTAGATAAAGCTGCAATCAAAAATAGACCCTATCTACATATGTATGTAAGTTGACCTATAATTATTATCGTAGATATTTTCTACAGAAAGTTTTATGTTTTCGTTTCCAAAATTTAATTTAATTTTTCAGTGGCCTTTGATTAAGATTTTATTTTTATTTATTGTTTGAATTACAAGTTTACTTAATTTGAGGCTGCTCACTTATTGGAAACTCACATTGGCATAGTAAATTTCTATTCAAAATTCAAAGCTTTATTATTCAAAAACGTATAACCCAATCTTTTGGGTTAATCTGATGGTCATATGGCAAGTTTTCATGTTTATTTGTTTAACATTTTAATAAGATAAACTAATAAATATGAATAATTACTATTTGATCGTCAGTTCACCATCTTAGTAACAGATTATATATTTTACAGAATGTTTATTTACTATATTCATTACTCGGTAATTTTTATATGAAACCGATCATGTATGAACTGAAAAAAAATTAAATATAAATTCAAAATATATAATGTAGTGAAAATATAAACTACCAAAACTTCTGAAATATTTTTCGCCGACAAAGGCAGAATATTATGGACGCTAAGTTCAGTAGCAACTAAACTAATGGCTGTGGCAATTAAAAATTATAATATTTGCTATAAAAGCTTTACCGGCCTAAAATCATTGTAGAAAAGGTCTGAAATCTTACAGAGAAAAAAAATTGAGTATTAGCATACTTTATGGTATATAATTAAACACATTAATTCCGTAAACCGAGCAATGAATATAGTTTGTTAAACTTCTGTTCATTACATAATCTGTGTCCATGCCACCGGATGATTGTGAACGCTATGAGTTTGTAATTATTCTCGGGATATTAAATTAAAAAATAATGATCTTAGTTATTATGGAATCTTTTTCTGTATTATGATTGTGAACCCCTGAACTCGGTTAGGTTCAAAGTCCCCGTCATCCCTTTTTCGTCAACCTTAAAGTAAATAATAAATAAAACTTTTTTTTAATGTTGCGAGAGTCATTATAAACTATCGTTGTGCAGAAGATTAATGATTTTTCTTCCGGGCGGAAATTACCGCATTTGATAACAGGTTGCCGTGATCAAGTTGACCGAGATCGCAAAATTGAAGGTTGACGCCTTCAACTTGTCCACAGCAACCAATGATCAAACACGATCCTCTGTCCGGTGGACCAATTGTCTGTCGTCTGCTTCCGCCTCAAAGTTCAGGATTTTGTCCAGTGGCAACCACACCATGGCGCAACAATTTTAGCAGTAGTTTAATTAATATGTGGTCGGTGTACAGGCGACGAGGACGTGACGCTGGGAGTGGCGGGCAACAGCCACGCCGCCAACCACCTCCCCGAGGACAACCACGTGGCCGCGCCCGCCGACACCAAGCCGCCGCCCGAGCACTCGCACAAGAAGGAGAAGTCCGTGCTGCAGGCCAAGCTCACCAAGCTCGCCATACAGGTCAGCCATACCGCTATACACATCTTATGATGCTGCTACTGTACAACCACCCCCCGAGGACAACCACGTGGAAGCGCCCGCCGGCGACAACCAGGTTGCCTGCTGAAGTTACCACGTTTAACCAACACAGTAGACAATTTTATTTAAGAACCGCATTCTAAACACGTATTCCATACTAAATTTCAACGATTACTATATAAATACTTTCAACCAACAACCTTTATCCCCACTTTATACAGGTTAAATTCTGTTTCTCATGTTTATAAATAAGTCATAATTTAAGTATCATATTTGCATCTCAAAATGTTAAATTTTAAGTAAATAATGGCCGTGTTAGCCTACCTAATTAGTCATCACACAACGTGCTTACTGGTAAAAAACTAAATTTTCTACATATCATACAATTTTTTTGATCCCGTATCTGTTCCTCCTTAGATCGGTTACGCGGGCTCCACAATCGCTGTCCTGACCGTCATCATCCTGGTGATCAACTTCTGCGTGCACACGTTCGTGATCGAAGGCAAGCCGTGGAAGGCGACCTACATCAACAACCTTGTGAAGCATCTCATCATTGGTGTCACCGTGCTGGTGGTTGCTGTGCCTGAAGGACTGCCTCTCGCTGTTACGCTATCCTTAGCTTACTCTGTCAAGGTAAGCGACATATTTCAAATCACGTTGTTGCTGCAATACATATGGATTGAATGTCTCAATATGCAAGTAAATAAAAATACTTACTAGTAGTATAAACATAAGCAAAAATGACGACCTCCGTGGTCGAGTGGCGTACGCACCGGTTTTCAAGGGATCGCCAGCTCTGAGGTCCCGGGTTCGATCCCCGGACGGGTCAATGTAGAAAAATACTTTTCTACATTGTCTTGGGTCTGGGTGTTTGTGGTACCTTCGTTGTCTCTGATTCCATAACACAAGTGCTTTAGCTACTTACTTTGGATTCGGAGCAATGTATGTGATGTTGTCCACATTTCCTTTAAGAAAAAAAAAAAAACTTCCAAGTAAAAAAACATAGCAAAAAAAAATACAGCGCACACACGCACATTCGCTCTAATCACTTTGGTTTTGAGTTTTTATTATAATTGTTTAAATGACTTGATATTTATGAAGAGCAGAGTAGCTTCTAATACAGGTATCTTTTGCCTAAAAGGACGCGGCATTCTCAAATATGTTGTTTAACGTGATTATCAAACTTTTTTTGTTTCTGTGTATTAATGTATTACAATGATATCCACAGAAAATGATGAAAGACAACAACTTAGTCCGTCACTTGGACGCGTGCGAGACGATGGGCAACGCGACGGCCATCTGCTCCGATAAGACCGGCACGCTCACCACCAACCGCATGACCGTCGTGCAGTCCTACATCTGCGAGAAGCTGTGCAAGGTCACGCCCAACTTCCGCGACATCCCGCACGACGTGGCCGAGACCATGGTGGAGGGCATCGCCGTCAACAGCGCCTTCACCTCCAGGATTATGGTGAGACACACTACTATATTGCCCTGGACAATTCCCACTGCTGGACGAAGGCAGAAGCGGCGGTAGCCTAATGGCGTCGAACTTGCGATCATATGGTTGCGGGTTCGAATCCCACCCATTACACTACCGACGTGAACCCACTCGTAACATAAGCATCTTAGCTTAGCACGAGGGGTTAACGAGATTACTAGTAATATGCGATCCACATTGCTAGTAACGTTTAAAAAAAAAAAAGGCTTCGTCCCATACAGAGGAACGAGCATTGGTCAACACTATTCCTCATTTAGTAGTTGGTGTTTCTGATTTTTTTGGAATTTTCGCCATCGTTTGGCTAGTACCAAAAAGTCTCATTGGTACTAATCTGGATTCGATTTTGCAACGTTAACCCCCTAATATGGAAACGCTAATTATCTTTGACACTTTCTTAAATGTCTATGTATAGCACGTTTAAGTGATAGAGACAGCATGAGACTCAGCGGCTTCAAACTGATTGACGTTTTAGTATTCGGCCATTAGACACTACGAAAAGCATATTTAAGGAAAATAAATGCATCATTTAACAATATTCTACTATATAAAAATAAGTCGGGTTTTCCTTCCTGACGCTATAACTCCAGAACGCACGAACCGATTTCCACGGTTTTGCATTCGTTGGAAAGGTCTCGGGCTCCGTGAGGTTTATAGAATTATATTTAAAAAAAAAGACCGCGGGCGGAGCTGCGGGAAACAGCTAGTTTATTATATTTATTTTGTGTACAGCCAAACCAAGATCCGACGGGTCCTCCGATGCAAGTGGGCAACAAGACGGAGTGTGCGCTATTGGGCTTCGTAGTGAACCTCGGCCAGAGTTACGATGCGGTCCGCGAGAGACATCCTGAAGAGTCCTTAACGAGAGTATACACCTTCAACTCTGTGAGAAAGAGCATGTCCACCGTAATCCCACATAAGGGTGGCTACAGACTCTACACTAAGGGTGCCTCTGAAATTGTTTTGAAAAAGTAAGTTATTTTTTATTAGCAAAATAATTTGCGACATTTTCTCATACCTAAAGTTCGTATCAAATTCTTTTATAGAATATTTCTCCTTAATTACATAAACCAAATTTTATGTTATTAAATTTAAGGGGTACAAAAGTCGATATTTGGAAAGATTCATGAAACGATAGCCACATTTACGAATCCAGTGCGACAAAATTCACAATGCCCTTTCAGACAACCAGTCTCACTTGGGACACTGTGTACCCAATAAAATGGGTTTGAATCTGACGTATTTGGCTAAATCTGGTTAGACTTTTTTTTAACCCGGGGGAAATCCTCATGGACTTCCGCCACCCTGGGGAAGGCGGAGGGGTATGACGGACTCTTACCGGCTAAAACCGCCGGAGTGCTTCTCCTTTCCCTTATACTGGGAACCATGCGGGCACGCGTTGCAAACCACCGCGATGGTTAGTCTGGAAGCCTACCCCAACATACCTTGGAAGAAGGCACAGATTGAGTACATTATCGTTACTTTCCGTAGATGCGCCTTCATCTACGGGCACGAGGGTCGGCTGGAGAAGTTCACGCGCGACATGCAGGAGCGGCTGGTGCGCCAGGTCATCGAGCCCATGGCCTGCGACGGACTGCGGACCATCTCCGTCGCCTACAGGGACTTCGTGCCCGGCAAGGCGGATATCAACCAGGTAATCCATGTTCTCTTGATCATACCTTTTTTTTACGGGGGGAAATCCTCATGGCCTACCTCCGCCTGGGGAAAGGCGTAGCGGGTGCCGGACTCTTACCGGCTAAAACAACCCCGGTGTCTCCTCGCACGTGCGCGTGGGGCCGCGGGAATCCAGATAGTTCCGCAGCCCCACACTAGTGCTGGCCGGTCTGTCCGGGCCTCGTCTCCTGCCGGGGTAGTGAGGCGTTGAACTACCCCATGCATCGCCTGCGATTCGGGCTCTTGATCATACCTAATCCAAACAAACCCGAAAATATAAATCAATCTCAGGGAGTTTCTTGCACAGCTTTAGAGGTAGCTGCTAGCTCACCTTTAATACTATTGAATAAATGAATGATTCTGAAGTTAAAAATAAAGTATGGAGCAGAACTCCATCCATATCTGACACCTGACTTAAAAACGAATGAGCTGATCAGTCGCTCCATGTAAAATACGGTATTCAACTAAATCCGGTAAGACTGAAAGCCGACCCCAACATAGCTTGGGAAAAGGCTAGGCAGAATATGAGCTGAATCAGTCCAAACCTGAAAGCCAGGTCCGCAACACAGCTTGGATAAAAGCCAAGCCAAAAAAAACGAGCATGTAAGCTAAATTACTGGTTTTATGTCTGTGAATTTAGAATACTTAGCATTTAATGTCAGATTCAAAATATAAACGGGCATTTTTGCTTTGCATATAATGCGAAAGAACACTTTTACTTCTTACTCAGAACTGTTCAAAATTCTAAGGAATTAAAACAACATTATTGTATGTTGTCTCTAGGTGCATATAGACCAGGAGCCTAACTGGGATGATGAGGACAACATCGTGAACAACCTGACCTGTCTGTGCGTAGTCGGCATTGAGGATCCTGTGCGGCCAGAAGTAAGTGCCTACGACATTATATTCATGCTTACGAACTAAATGCTAATTAATTATTTTTTTCCCAACCACAACTGAAAAATAAGATTGATTCAAGTATTAATATCAGAAGTTTCTTTTAAAGATGTCAGTTAATCTTTATAATGATTCAAGAAATGCAAAGATATTTAAAACTTTAAAATTTTTAAACTTGTTTGTTTCGAGACACAATTCGTTTGATAAAAAAAATATTACATAACTTTTGTTCAAGTACTTAGATTTTATCACTTCCGGTCCGCTTAGACAAGGTACATTTTACAAGCGATAATAATGATAACAATCGCTTAAATGACATTAAATGTATGGAAATGACATTTCTCTTCGATAAGTCACGTGACTTAGACTTGTCACTTTCATACATTTGAGCGATTTGATCAGCGATAACGATAGTATAAATGTACATTGTCTAAGGGGTAGGACCGGATCAGTATCCTAGTCTTGCGTTCACGATATAATTCAGCAACTTACCTTATATTTCGTGTAGGTACCAGAAGCCATCAGGAAGTGCCAGAAAGCGGGCATCACGGTCCGCATGGTGACGGGCGACAACGTGAACACGGCGCGCTCCATCGCCGTCAAGTGTGGCATCATCAAACCCACAGACGACTTCCTAATCCTCGAAGGCAAAGAGTTCAACAAACGGATCAGGGATACCGATGGAGAGGTGATTAACAATAACCTTTTAGTACTTGAAGCTTTCATCTCCTTGTTGTTCTCACGTCGATCGTAGAAAGGTGTGTAAATAAAATATTAATCCAGTGTATTACGACATTAAAGCTGCTTATCGGGTATGCGGAGCAGAGAAACTGAGAAAAATTTGCTAATGTGATTACAGTCTCCGAGCGGAGCGGAAATTTAATACATTCCCATTGTTTAATATTAGTCCGTACATAGGCAGGCTAATGGCGGCTACATTAGGGTGTTTTATGCCATCAAAAGTGCACTTGTACGGACACAAGGCAAGTGGGCCATGGTATTGGAAACACCATACTCACATTTGGTATCAGACCGATCGGCGACTCCATTTTGATGCGCGTTTTTCAACTGCGTTCGTGCTTCGGTTTTAGAAATCGAATTTCTTATTTAGTAGTACAGAAATCGGTATCATTAAAAAAAAGTCAATATTGTCTCAGTGGCTAGAGATGAATGGAACGACAATATGCATAACATGACCCCATATAAATGGGATAGAGCAGGAAGATGTTGATTGGCTTTGTGGCTACACACTTTTATTTACGGTGTATGTATGGAATTGACAATATCCTACTTTTGAAGTCAGTTAATAAAGCTATTTTATTACAGGTACAACAACACTTGCTGGACAAGGTATGGCCGAAGCTCCGTGTGTTGGCGCGGTCGTCGCCGACGGACAAATACACTCTTGTGAAGGGTATGATAGAATCGAAAGCCTTCGACACACGCGAGGTGGTCGCTGTGACTGGAGACGGGACCAATGACGGACCTGCTTTGAAGAAAGCTGATGTCGGATTTGCTATGGTGAGCTATTATACAAAATAATATTTTATTGTTAGTGAATTCTATTTCAAAAAAAATCTAACGTTTGACTAATTGTGGCAACAATTTAAAACTATTAATAGTAAACTACATAATTATTCACAAAGGTAACGTAATTTATGTATAATTTTATTCCGATTGATATCTGAAAGTGACCTTCGGTCTCATCCGCGTAATTAGGTTCCGTTCCCGTAAAATTTAAATGCTTCATTCTCATTCAAACATTCACATTTCATAATTATATAAAATTTTAAAAAAGGTGTCCTTTTTTTCATACAATAAAGAACCCAAAAAAATAATTATCCATATTCGTGAAATCGTTCGGAAGTTATAATCGGAACGAACATAAATATCAACTATTAATTTTTATTTATAAATATAGATTGATATCTAAAGATCGAGGACTACGCGGGAGGTACGGCGGGGTTCAGCTAGTTTTAAAATAATTTGTGATTTAAGTAATTCGCGACTCAAGATCCTAATAATAATTAACCTTTATTTGTTCTAGGGTATCGCTGGTACGGACGTGGCCAAGGAAGCGTCTGATATCATCTTAACAGATGACAACTTCTCTTCGATAGTTAAGGCAGTGATGTGGGGTCGTAACGTTTACGACTCCATCGCTAAATTCTTGCAGTTCCAACTGACTGTGAACGTAGTAGCTGTTATTGTGGCCTTCATCGGTGCTTGTGCGATACAGGACAGTCCTCTTAAGGTAATATATTAATTTATTTCAAGAACAGTCATTTAGCATCTGGTATATAAATTTTCTCTCTACCGTGGGTGTCTAAAGGCCTATTTCACCAACGTCAGATAACTTTTATTCGACGACTAAAAATAACGTTTGACAGTTTCTGTATGAAACAACTGTCAGAATTTCAAAATTATTCCTCGAATAATGTTTTCTGACGGCGGTGAAATAGGCCCTAAGGCGACTAGGGAATATAGAAACAAAGAGAATGGGCAGCAGCGTTCTCCTAAAGAACGAATACAAAATTGCGGTCACAGCTTGGTGACTAGGGCAATAAACACTCCATGATTGCGTACCATAGCAAATACATTTGAAATTTGAAATTTTGCCTACATTCACTAACTTAGCAAATTCAAGGGAAAAAACTTCATTTGGGTGTATTAATCTAAAAAGAGGAACTAAGTTTCATATTAAAAATAAAAGGAAAATCGAGTCCCCATTGCATAATGCCATGACCCGAGCATGAAGGCTCGAACCCCCGGTTCTGGTTTTCAGCGTTAAAAGCAAAGTTGCTAGGCTATAATTGATAATGTGTTGTCAGGCGGTACAAATGTTATGGGTGAACTTGATCATGGACACGCTGGCGTCGCTGGCTCTGGCCACGGAGATGCCGACCCCGGACCTGCTGCAGCGGAAGCCGTACGGCCGCACCAAGCC
This sequence comes from Plusia festucae, assembly GCA_950381575.1. Lineage (NCBI taxonomy): Eukaryota > Metazoa > Arthropoda > Insecta > Lepidoptera > Noctuidae > Plusia > Plusia festucae. Next base: position 3,203,333 of record OX494456.1, on the reverse strand, counting down.
GCTCATCAGCCGCACCATGATGAAGAACATCCTCGGACAAGCCATCTATCAGCTCTTCATTATTTTCTCGCTACTCTTTGTCGGTAAGAAATCTCAAACCATACATAAAAAATGAGGTATTTGGGATTCAGACAATTACATTTTACCTTATCAAGGCAATTTAAAAAAATAAATGTGTTTTTTAATTTTATGTCATGTTTCAAAAATACTTTGTATTAAACGTGGTTTTCAAGATATTTTAAAAGTCAACAAAAAATAACTCAACCTTCCAGAAAACCGCATTCTTAAACACGGTATAATCAACCCGTAAAAATCGACTTTTTAAAGTTTTAGTTGTAACATGCTCGTTTAAAAGAAGATGGCGACACATTCCACCCTCTTCTTCTTCTTTATATGCCCGAATAGCGAGGGTTGGCAGTCAGCTCTGCAGTATGAGTTCTATCTCTTGAAAATCAAAATAGTTGTACAGCACTACACCACACTCATCCATCCCACCCAGACCAGTCCCGGTGATTCTCAGCCATAACCTCTTTATCCGCCCAAAGTTTATGAATTTCAACAAAAATAACAAATTTTGCATTGCAGCAGTGTTGTATACAATATTTCCACATTCATCTCCTATTCCAGGTGACAGAATCCTGAATATCCCATCAGGGCGCGGCCAGGCGCTCGGCACGGAACCCACGCAGCACTTCACCATCATCTTCAACACGTTCGTGATGATGACCCTGTTCAATGAGATTAACGCGCGCAAGATCCACGGCCAAAGGAACGTGTTCCAGGGTCTCTTCACCAACCCTATCTTCTACTCTATATGGATCGGAACCGCAGCATCACAGGTACGATACTATTTCGAAGATAATTGTGTTTGAAATCTTCAGGGTGCAGAGTTGGCATATATGCACGTGGTCGCAGGTTCGAAACTAGGCCAAAGCGCAATGTGTCTAAAAAATAATGGAATCATAAATCTCCAATTCGCAAATAAGCAAGCGTGGTTATCCATGGTTGCCCTTCTCCTGCAAGTTGCTTGCTATGGAATTTTCTCCAATACTACTTCTGAAATCTTCAGAAATGAACAACTTTATTCAAAGAAGCAACAGTGTTTTTCTGTACCTGATGAGGTCGTATCGTTCCCCAGGTTGTGATCATCCAGTTCGGCGGCATGGCGTTCAGCACGGCAGGACTATCACTGGACCAGTGGCTGTGGTGCCTGTTCTTCGGAGCCGGGACCCTCGTGTGGGGCCAGCTCGTCACCACCGTGCCCACTCGCAAGATACCCAAGAGACTTTCGTCAGTATACTCTACCTTAGAACCTACTTAACAACCAGCATCTTCTCAAAGTGTACCAAAATTATTGCTGTTGGTTGTGTAACAATTTTTTATGCTAATCCGATCCTGTCAGATGATGTACTCATCGGATTAGAAAAGTGAGAAAATCGATAAATGCACCATTGCACAACCAACGTAAACGCACTCATAACACAAGTATTTAGCTTAGCACGAGAGGTTAACGAGATTACTAGTAATGTGCAACCCACATTGCTAGTAACATAAAAAATAAGTATGAACAGTAGTGACATAAGTATGTGTGTAGATGGGGCCGAGGCCAACCGGACCCCGAGTCCATCCAGCCGGGGCCGGACTACGACCCTGACCTCGACAAGAAGCCGCGCGCCGGACAGATCCTCTGGATCCGCGGCCTCACTCGCCTGCAGACGCAGGTATGTGCTCAGCCACAACACGCACAGGGGGTGGGGATACAATGGACAAGATATGCTAAATAACGTTAAAAATCTTAAAGTCCGATCACTATCAACAAAGTAATCCTTAACATCACTATTTTTGACGTGTTAACGTGTGATAAATCAATGAAAAAATGTCACGTTCCGCCTTAGCCGGGCGTGCAAGCGAGAGCGCGGAACAAGCGATACTCTCTATCTCTTTTTCCGCACGATCAGCCTTGTGACGCATCATCTCTCTTCCACTCCTTCGGCCGAGGCGTCGAAGTAGAGGAAAGACAATATGCAATTTTTCGTTATCACTTAAAATTTTCGTCCGATTTTTTTTTATAACCAGAGATAAAGAGATATAGGGATTCCTCATCACGGAGGGTTGTGGTTTAAATTTGGGAAACGGGGTGGTGGATTTGCGACCCCAGTTTGCTACCTGCATCCTGAACAGTTCCAAGTACAGTATCTGGTCAGTCTAACGGGTTGCTTCTTTCTCTTGGTCTATTCCTTCGATTATTACATTTCAGTGATAACCTCTGTCTATATCTCCTTTATAGACGTTATAGTGACGTTGAACGAATATTTTGTCGATAGTTTTCGTGATATTTTTTGTCAAATATCACATAGTGTTGAGCTACTCTGCATTTATATATTACCGGTTACTTTTATTCTCTCGAAAACAAAACCCGTTCTGGGATATTTCCAAAGACTTAATTGTGGTTCATTTGTAATAAAAAAAAACTCGAATGACATGAAATACAGGATGGCTCGATTTGTGTGTGTTGGACTCTATACAGATTATTTGGACCCTAAATAAATCGCGATACATATAATATGATATAACATGCCCAATCAGTGGGTAATCGGTTAATTTAAAGGACTAGTTATTGAGACTGATTAGGTAATTAAGTTTAACAAAAATTACGTTAATTAGCATATCTCATCCATTTTTAAGTCTATGTGGGTTAATTCGGTTACTTAGGTAACTGAATTTCGTTGGGGCTTTAATACTTTCATATGGAAATTAAAAAAGATTTTCATACGAAATTATTGAGTGTTTAGGCACACAAAACAAAGTGGGGGTCAATGTTGGGAGCTAAATAATTATGTTTATTGGAATATATTGAATGGTGAAAGGTTTATTCAAGCCTGAATAACATTTTCGGGTTTAAATAAATTTTTGAACTGCTAACAATGGTAAAAAAAAAAAACAAAAAAATACAAATATAAATTTTAATTAAATACTTTGTACAATTTTTAGCAGTTCTTATACTGACGGGCTCTTCTATAAAAATAATTAGACAAAATTATAATAATAATAATAAAATTTATTGCTTTTTTTTTATTTCGAAGTCTTATATTTAAAGAATCCGTCAGTAAATCTCATGGGTTACATCATGAAACAAAGGCTGTGGTTTTAAAAACAAACATGATGATATTCCATGACCAAAAAAGAACTATTACTTTACACATTTACTTAATACAACACAGTATACAGTAAAAGTGTAACAGTAATACTTATTTTTAAAAATATCGGCAATTATAAAAAATATTAAAAAAAAAGATTAGGGATGGCAGATTTCATGATCGAGCTTACGAAAGAGGGATAAGTTTTGAGTTTACAGCTTATATACATACAAAGTCAAGGTCAACAGGTCAACACTTCGGATACCTTGGGCATCCTTACGCTAAGTCAACGATATTATTGTCCTTATTATTATATACTTTTACTATTTTTGCATAAACGAATATATAACCACCATTTTTCAATATAATGCATCCATATAGCATATAATCGTCATAGAATCTATAGAAATTACGCTCAATCATTATATATTACACATTTTTGATTTGTTCGTACAGTAAGCCGGATTTCATAGTACGAGTCGAAACAAAAAAATAATATATATATATATTTTATACCAAAATAATAAATACACAAATAACTTTCTCCGTAAAAAATCGAATATCAAAATAAACTGTACGTTACTTTTTTATTTTTTTCGTCTTCATTTTTATTATTTTTATTTGTATTTATTTATGTCGTATTTTTTATTTCATTCTCCTATACTTCTGTTTTTTCAAGACATTTATTTTTATACCTACACAGAGAAACACTTTACAAAGTAATAGATAGTAGAATACGCTATTATAATTTATGGCCCATATATAACTTTTTGTTCGGTCACTAATTTTGTTTATAAAATTTTTCTTTGTAGATAAAATACCGTCAGAATTGGCAACCGAACAAGTCGACTAGTATTTTTATTTATCCAACAAACTATTTTTCTTTTACTTCTTAGATACCTGGTTTCATGACATTTATGTATTTGTTCACTTAACTTGATTTAATCTGTTCTATCGTTATATTTCGGTCTTCAAATTCACCCTACTGTATCCTATTTCTAAATCCTTATCTGTCATGAGACCAGGCCTCCCCTGTTAGTGTCATTAGTAGACTTGGAAGTAACCGCCATGCATGAACCGCAGTATAAAAAAGTACAGTCTGACGCTTCCCGTTTTATTTTGTTTACTATATTTAATACCTGAGTTGACTTTCCGCCCCTCCCCTACCCATTGGCATGCTCTTTTAGGCTGTGACAATGTTACTTATCCCTCGTAATGATCTTCAAACAGTTACTATGACTACCCTGATAGATATATAAATTATATTAATTACTCAACATAAACCACATCGCGGCCCGCGGTATGAATATGACTATCTCTATCTTACTCTATCTTTTATTTAACTCTCGAGTCATACTGACTGTTTGATTTTTTTTTTACTATTTTTGTTTTATTTTTGTCTGTTTTTATTTTTGTTTTATTTTTAAGAATAGTATTTTTGCTTGTGAAACGCCAACCCGACCATCCTCGCTACTGATCCAAAGCAACCCAGCTCTGTATAATCGCCGTATAAGAACCTGAGATTGACAGGCCCGCACGGCGTACCGACTAACATACGTTACCGATATCAATTAGCAGTAACATAACTGGTTCATAATTTATCCACTGTCATTATTTTTAATATTATTTTTTACCAAGTTGTGTTCAGTTACTGCTGTTAAATGAACGTTAATTTATTTGAGTGTGGAGTGGATTTTTCTTTAGAAAAAAGACTAGTTTTTAAATACACATGTAGCGAGAGCATGACGAGTGCGCTCAGTACTAACACTAAAATCTAACCGTTTACGGTGAAACCTATCTTTCCTTTGCCGTTGTGTTGTTGTCAGTGTTTTATGTTTTATTTTTGTTTTGTTTTATTATTTTTGTGTTATGTTTTGTTTTGTGAATGTGGACCCCTAGTGGCGTGTTATGTCGGGGTGTGTTGTGTCAGGTGGGTACAAGCGTCAAACTGGGCAGCGTGGGCCATCATCCGTAGTTTGCATTGCCTTGCAGTTGGAAAATTGCCTTCTTTGTGTTATTTTGCGTACGTCTTGTTAGGCTTGATGTAGTGTCCATTATTGTAAATGTATATAGCGATGCTCATGGCAGCGTTACCGGTAAGTATAGTATGTACGTAGACAAAAATAACCTAACTCAATACTAAAAAAGAATCTAACCAAAAGAAAAGTAAATTTGTTTAGCTTTCTAACTTTTATTGACGAATAACGATTGTGGAAATATCTTTTTGTGTTCAGATATTAATAATATTTTTTTATACTTTATTATCTTAGAAATTATTTAGCATTGATTCCTATAAATCGATATTCACACAATAAGATCGTCTAACTATACTAAAAGTACCACGTAATGTTCCTCCTTGGCTCCTGAATAGATGTTTAACAAAAACCACAATAACAATGGCATGGTAGATGTTCTAGTGTAAGTACCCGTTGTCACGATATATGCGGACTAGTGAGCCACCACCATAGGACGCATATGGAATTTGATAAAAACCTTAAATAGAATTCAGATAAAACGTTTCTGTATATGATATAAATAAGTGATTAAAGCCGAGTAAGGCAGACATAACTAGGTGTAACGGCTAGGTTAGTTCACCCTTGGTCCATCATCGTATCGACTTCCCTGCGTTGTGTAGTGTAGCCTGCAGTCGTCCAGGGTAGATAAGGCCTCGTTCGTACCCCATTTATTTCTCATTATATTTATGTTGTGTTTATTATTTTCTCCTCCGTTGGCACTCTTCCGGGTCATATTCGTATACCGCGACACTGGCCGGCCTCGGCCCATACACCCATCAATATCAACATCAATAAACACGACACACATTGTTCCATTTCGTTTTATTTCCTAATTTCTTTTGTTTTAATCAAGGGTCTGTTTTTCCGTGTTGGCCTGCTTGCGGCTAGGACAGATATGGAACAGATGCTAAACGAACATGTAATAAATAAATATTTTATTTGACTTCATCATCTCGTAAGTCACTCGTGTCGCGTGTACATACAAAGCAATGAAATGGAAATTACACCACGAATATAATATGAGATTAAATGATGAGACTTATATTTAATTATGTTACTCACACAAAGACACTGAAATCATTAGAAAAATATTAATTTATTCACACTTAAAGTATACAAGGATAATGTGTATTATTGTCTGGTAATGCATACACGTATAATTCAGCCTTTAAGCTATCTATATATTTACTTCCGAAGTGTCCTTCGTCTGTGTGCACCTTACCTGTATCTACAGTGAATCGCATGCACAACCCACCGCTGTACAAGTTACACCTTACACTGAGATGATGACGTCATTAAGGAATACGTCGAATATGTGGTATAAGTGATGTGTGAGGTATCCCGTGCCATATCTGTCCGGCGGCAGTTGTAAAGCTAGGGCTGCGCACGTAGGACGGTGTCGAATGGGGCGTGGAGCCGCGCGTCGTAGAGAGATGTTGTTGGCAGCCGCGGCCGGTGCTGGAGACCGAAGTGTAGTGGCGGGCGCGGCGGCTCGCCACTCGCTGCCCGCGCCGGACGCTCACGGTACCGCACCCCTAGCCCCCTAGCCCCTAGCCCCCCAGCCCCCCAGCCCCCTAGCAGCCTAGCCTCCCTCACCCCCGCTGCGGGGCCGACACACTCCTACACGTACACAAAAAAACCATAACTACCTTTAGATTCAAATCACTTCGCGAATTTTCGTTTTGTTAAAAAATGTATAACAGTATCGAAGTCACAGTCATATTTTTTTTTGTGAATTAATATTTCAAGACACTTTGATCGTCATTTGAATGTGGACAGGTTTGTGACTAATCTCAGTACCTTCTGAAATAGGAACGCAAGTGGCTGGATCAGTCACGTGTGGGACTGTGAAGGTGTCTGAATTTGAACACAATTCTGAATCTCGGGGCTGAAAATAATATTTAATACAGTTTCGCTATTGATGATAATTTTAAATAATATTTTTAAATGTAAAAAAAATTGCATAAGAATTTCCATAATTAAACATAAATTATAGGAATTTTAAACTTCTATAACTGTTTTAGTTCTGTTATGTTTCCTGAACATTCAGTTTTGATTTGATCACATTGCGAGTAGAGTGTCGTCGGCCTACCGTTAGCTTTTCAATAGCTCTGTTTTCTCGTGTGTTATGCATCTACCCACGTCTGTTCTGGCTGTAGATCTCGCCCTGTTCCCAGCTAAAGCGGACAAACGTGCAGTTTGTCCGCTTTGAACATTTCGCTCGTTACGGCAGGCACAGTGTCAGCACCCTGTCTCCGATCGCCGCTAGCCCCCACTTCATGTTGTTGTCACCCACGTCGTCCTGACCGCGTCCCCTCGTCCCGCTTTGTGATGTCACTCTCTTGTCTTCAGTCAGCCAGTCATGTAGACCACCGTGTTTGACATAGCAGTTTCGCAGCACCTTAGTTCTTTTGTTTTGTATTACGTAGCTGTGAGCATGGCGCCCACCCCAGCACCGGACTGTCACATGTCGTGTCATCGTCACTTCGGTAGCGCATAGTTAGCCACGAGGTCTCTCTAGTTGCATGTCGTAGCCACGACGTAGACGTCCCTCCGTCCCCTCCGCAGACGTGTCCGAACTCTGAATACAGACTCGCTCTAAGGTCGAACAAAGAACATCCACACCACACTCTAGATCGGTATCGGCGGTCGGTACTAGCGGGGCTCGGTGCGAGGGCACTGAGGGCAGGTAGCGGCAGCGAGGTGGTCGGGAGCAGCGAGCGGCGGCTGGACGTGTGTGTGTTGCAGCTGCGCGTGGTGCGCGCCTTCAAGTCCACGCTGGAGGACCTGGAGGAGCGGCTGTCGGCGCACTCGGCGGCCGGCCTGCGCTCGCGCCTGCGCGCGCCGCCGCCCGACATCGCCTTCATCGACGCGGACGACGTGCCTTCCGCCGCCCGCTCCGAGACCACCATATTCTGAGCCCGCGGACACACACCCACTCCGACCCGACCGACCGACCACGAGACGCACTCACGACGTTTTATTTTTATTGTATGCAAGTTTTTCGTTTGTTCCGGCGGCGGCCGCCCGCTCGTACTTAACGCCGCAGTCTCCGCGTAATCTCCGCACGGCACCGGATCGTATCAGTCTCGATCGTGTTCGCGCCCTTAACGATTTACCGACTCTTAATTTTAGTACGTTAAGAATTTTTATTAAGTGTTGAAATTTTTTAGTGCTAGGTAGTTGGATAGAGCAATAAACTACTAGAGGATGTTAGCGGCCCGAAGTAGGCTTCTAGACCGAATTGTGCCTGTTGCCGCGCCGCATTGCGTGCGCAAACTGTACATTTTCAATTCATATTTATAACCTGTTGATGTTTTCGTAATTTTAACGTTTCAAATAGAGGAATGTTTGCATATTTGAGTAGTAGAACGAGAACGCATATCTTAGTGTCGGGACCCCTTTTTCATATACGTATAGGTTATACGAGTCTTTCTACCGGTCATTATAAATGAACACTGCTATTTTAGAGATGAACATATTTGTACATAAGTTAGAGATCTTCAAAACGTCTTTTTATGAATATCGGAGTGATATTTTGTATAGGTAGCTATATAAAACTAAATGATGAAACTCCAATTTGAATTGTAAATCTTTTTAATATTCCTTGATCTTCGAAAAATTTTACGAAAAAAATATTAAGTATTGAATTTAAATAAACTTTAAAGTTTTCAACTTGTCACTTACTTAGCTTTTTGTATAAGTAGTTTGTTACGAGAAAATATTATTATAATTGTGAGATATGAGGGTACTTGGCAGCTTGTGTGTTTTTTTTTCATAGTAAATTTTGGGACCACTTTTAACCCCTTCTATCTGTGAGATCTAAATATATATATATATTGGTTACAAGACAGTATTGTGTCTATAAAAATAAAGAATAAAATATTACATAGTTTCTTACGTATGCGCCTAAAGTTTAGTATGAATTAGACACCTCACGCTTAAAAAAACCGAAAAGAGCTCCAACATCAAGTGTATCTAAAAAAACTCAACTTGGTTTTTGCGAAATGTTACGAGAATACTATTTACATTAAAAAAAATAAAATTGTAAGCAAATTCCATAGCATTTTCTTTCGCCTGTTTTGTTCTGGTGGGGTGGCAATTTAGCCGATACGCTCTATTTCAGATGTTGACGGTAAGTTTAGGTCTGACACATAGGGAGCGTACCGTTGTGAGTATCCACGGACCATGTAGGTACACGTTAAGTTTCTTGATTAGAGCATGGAACCGCGATGTCTGCACTAAGGCTGCCCAACGTCTTCGGTTAGCCCTTGCTTCATTGAATCATATCAATTGTATGGTGACTGTTGGCAAACCAATACTTAATAAATCTATCAGTATTGTTCATTGTGCGTTAAGTACCAATTGTTAAAACTTATATTTAAGTGTACTGTGTGTATTTCTTTTTGAGGTTATGATGGAAATGTTGTATTTACTTTACAACGATATAAAGTTACTTGTTTTGTAAATTTAAGACCAACGGAAAATATAATAATTACACAAGACCCAGTCATAATAAACAATTGTATATCATTCAATAAGTCAATACGTACACCAATAAAGGTGAGATCGGGAGCGGCCATCTTGTGACGTCACGTGAACAAAATGGCCGCTCTACCTAGATTGTAAGTATTGAAGCATTATTATGAAGCAAATGTATATTTTTTGGTACAAAATATTGTTTCTTTAATTGTTTTTAATTTTAATTGTTTCTGCTTCGCATTTACAGTTTGATCATGCTTATATTACAGTGTTATGCATGTATACTGATGTCTGTGAGTATTGCACAATTTGTATTTTTTTTTCTATAATTATTATTGTTATGTAGATGTTTGTACAGAGTATCTGATAATGTAACTTACTTATGAATAACACTTTTAATATTATCAGACGCTCGAAAAGGTTTTATATCCGAATTTTCATTTTTTATAACTGTAACAGTCAGCATAGAATAAAAATGGTTTTATATACAACCACATAACTTACAAAACTTTAACACTGTAGTTTATAGCTGATAAAATAATATTATATCACAAGAAAAAATAATGAACGCATAAATTTTATTATCTCCACTATTACACCAAAAGTAGTGATCTAAGTGTTAAATTAAAAAATATAAAGTGATACGAAACGGTTCTTTACATAATCCACTTAATTTTTATGTTCATTAACTCGGTTGTGTATGTACTTATGTATTAAGTTGATTTTCGTAATCTTATTATTATTTTTTTGAGTTTTACTGTAACGATACGTTTAATTGTTAAATAATACATACTTAACCGGCACTATAAACCACTATAGTTAACTAAACTCATTATAATAAAAGTATTTATTTGACAAATGTTGATATTTTATTTTGTACCTGAAACACGTTGATAGTAAACTCCGAAACAAATATATCGCGATGTAGCTCACATACCGGACGTTTTTTCATTTGTCTGAGTAGAAGTAGTTCCCACACGGTATTTTCAATATATTTTCTTATTAATTTTGGTTTATATATTTAGTATTTGCTACTGGATGCCCTCGTCCCCGACCCAGCTAGTGAATGCCCCTATATTAGTTAAAGTTAGGCACTTTATTAACGAAACTGCTTTCTAAAACAAACTTCCATAGAACTATCTCTTCACTATTGTAGTTTGGTGTTCTAAAGCCAAATATGTCTCATGTCTTACTTTTTAAGGCGAAGGCCTCGTTTGATTTTGGAACGCCATAGGCGAGTATCCCACGTAATGCTAGTTGGTTGACGACAAAGCAGTTTGGTTATGCTGTCGTGCGACACGTGCGACGCGTGCGTGAGCGTAGCGTAGGGCGTCGCCGAGCGCGCGTACGTACTGACACGCCCGTCATGTTGTTTTACAGCAAAAGGCGGACATATTGGCCGGCCGCAGGATATTTGTCAATAATTATTTGGCGGAGCACCGAAGGATCAGCGTGCAATCTGGTGGCAGCTCCCTGCCCGCTCTCAGCCCGATATCGCATCAGAGCGATGATTAAAAGCCCCAAAATATTAATTAAACGACACTAAAGTGAAACAATTTAGCGACGCACGGACTCAAACTACTGCCATTAAAAATGTAATTGATATTCCAAATGAATATTCTAAACTAAAATTATAATAAATACAGATTTTCGCTAAAATTTCTAAAAATAAAAATCATTTTTTAAAATCTCTTAAAAATGTAAATGCAGTAGATAGTTAAGGAATGTTTAATAAATATAGTACCTAAATATTAGACAATTCGCAACAAAATATATTGAATAGATTTATATGATAACTATGGTGCACCACTATTTAAATGGAGTATATTAAGTTATGTGCAAAATATTTTATAGCCGGTATATATACAATATATAAAATGTTTCTGATATATTTTAACTAATATCGTGTTGATTTTTCTGTAAATATATAAATCTTTAAACGCATCTTTTCTTGTAATAAATATGTTTAAAAAATAACTGTTGTGTGTTAAAAATAAAAGTATATAATACGGATAAAATACATGTGCCATTTTTATATAAAAAAAAATAACGAAATACACAATTTGTGCTACTCAAGTGCTTTTATAAATGTTTTTAATATTAAGATGATATTTAAATTTGCTTGTTATTTTTATTTGTTTGTTTTTCGAAGAATGCGATCTAGATGTGAAACATTAGTTAGATGATGTCTTTTTTAATAGAAGCTCGTTGTGTTTTGTGTTCCCGTGGTCGAGGTATGTTGACCGCTAAACAAAACACAAACGCTACGCTCATTAATCCTAGACTCGACGTTAGCAAGACAGTAGAACTGTATGCATATTTGTTATTGTTATATGGCACAATAATATAGTTTTATACGTTTTGCATGAAACTGAAATCTAATTAATTTTATATAATAATCTGACTTTTCTTTTCCATTTTATGTGCACTGTGGTATCGACCCGCAGGGATGGTAGCGCCGTGCCCTGCGCGTCGGTACCGCGGTGCCCCACTGTCTCACACTACACAACTGTCCACTATTCTCTGGTCTTCCATACCCTCAACCCTTTATTTTTCTTCTCCAAGGTATCTCAAGCAAATTTAATTATCATTCAATATTTTTGTGGTAATTTTTAATATGTTAAGTATATACTAAATATTTAATGAATTTGTGTATTGATTCTAAAGTTTAAATGCACCACAAGTAGACTTAAACATTGCCTGCTACATCAATGTTAAGACTTAGGAGAGTATAGTATACAAAATAACTATTATACTTAAACTATGGATGATTAACCGTGTCTTGGTGTACACCAATCTTTAGATGTAAAAATATTAAATACGTTTTTTCATAAATTTAATAAAATACGCTTGTAGTAGGTGCGTACACGCCGGTAGAGAATAAATCACTAAAAGTAATATGATCTAAACCATAGCAAAGCATGAGTTATCGCAATACATATAAACTAACTCGGTATAACAAACTGGTACTGTTAATACGTTATTTCTAACGCTTCTTGTCTCTTAAATTTTAGTAATAAAGTATCTATACTCCAAAGTAACTTTCATTTCACCTGCCACAATGTGGAGAGCTGCAATCATAAGGTAAACTTGCAGTTATGAGAACGTTGTCGATGTTGGTCCAAATGTTTGTTGTTGGCGGCCTGTGGCCAACTTGGGCCTTATATATGTCGTACGGTCTAGATCGATGTTAGAACCGCTTCGTGCTTACACGCTGTAACATATGTACAGTAGATGTATAGCTACACTACCTGGCATGGATACTAGAACTTATTGTGTCTTTGCGTATATGAGATGCACATGCAAGAATCAAATAACTGCAAGAATCAAATAACTGCAAGTTCTCTACAAAGCTCATTCAAGGTAAACTAATCTCTATTGCACAATTTTAAGCTTGCAGTTATTTATGTATATACACTTGTACATGTTCCATAAACGCTTAGACTGTACTTAAAGTTTAGAATCGCTCAGCTTCGAATTATAACACCACGCTAAAGAAATAAGTATATGTAAAATAGTAACACATTAAATTGACGTCCAGAATCACGAAACGTAAAATGTATAGGCATTTAGTAATTAGTATCACTGTTTTAACTGTATCTAATGTTTGCTTATGTATTATAGTTGTATATAGCTTGTTTAGAGAACTGTAACTGTACCTAGGTAGAAATATCTGGTATGTGAGCGACTACGTCGATCCAAGTTTTTATGTGTGCGCTTAAATAGATATAGATCGCATGAATACAACCTACAGACTCCAGTGCCGATTGTTTACAACACACACAAACATACAAACACACAAACATATAAAACAAAACACACAAGGAACCTTAGAATAAGTGTTCGATGTTAAATGTACAATTGTATTATTTTTACACTTTTTTTTTATTTTTCTTATATACTTGCGTTTTTAAAAGATGGATGTAACGGAGCCCTGGATGGAAAATTGCATACAAAAGTATAGTTTATAAGTGCACACCCCATGAATGTGCTTCTTATGGTACCTTATAGGATGTACCCAGCGTCTTATATTTTTATTTCTGTTTACTGTGTATCTATATATACTTCTTAATACCTGCTCATTGCTTCGCGAGGCACACTGCTTCGTATTGTCCCCTGATAAACTTCTATACTTTCTGATATTACACTCTATTGAAAAAAAATATCACTGCTAAAGCGTTGAGCGCGATTCTACACAGAAATATTTTAAACGCAAAATATAATATTCTCTCAAAATAAAGTCGTATGTTACCTACATAGATTGGAATTGTATTATTTTTGTATTGTCAAATGAATGTGTAGAATGGCGTTGGAACCCCGCACCGCAGTATATATATCTATATATTATGTGTCCTTTCCGCGCGACCGTCGCCGACGCCGGCGCCGGTGCCCGCATCTCTCTGTGTCGTAACTTTTACTTCATGTTCTCGTTTTTATTTTCTTTTCCATGAAAACCCAATTGCACACGGAAGGTGATAGGTGGCGAGTTACAAGAACGATTGATACCCGTCCCCTACAGCAAGACGTCTACTGATCAAGCTGTAAGATTCTAATATATGAGAGGAGACTGTTTCACTCACTTTTTATCGTTTATTTGACTATTTTATGTTAACATTTTTTCGTTTTTATATGTTTAATACTGTACTCTGTCTATCTATACCTACAACTTGTCCGTTCTGTATCTGTTTCCCTCGCTTGTGTTGTAGCGTTGACTGTGCACTTCGACACTTATGATACACTGGTCACTGCTTGAGTCACTGCCTGTACGACTTCTGCAGCTCCCCTAGCCAAGTTACATTTCTACAAGTGTTAACGATGATTGAAATCGCTTAGATGACATTAAATTTATGAAATAAATGTAGAGCTGGTACTTCAATAGATTTGAGCCATTCGATTAGCGTTATCGCTTGTATAAATTGACTTGGCTAGGGAGGCTGTATCGCTTGTTTTGTCCTATAGCGAACCCTACTCGCCTCTTGCGTACAGTAGAAGTGCAACGGTCGATGTCATGCACGGTTACGTCCATCATATGCATGGTTCCTGACGCATGCGCTGTGTTAAAACTAATAACTGGGTTCATGGGTGTATCAATGGAGCACATTTTTTCACTTATTCTGTTTGTGTGGTCCAATTGTCTTTAAAAATAAATTTTATAGCAATCGACTTCAAATAATAAATTTTTGTGACTTTGAGAGCAATTTAAATTGAATTATGTATCTTATTGTCAACTTGAAGTCGATTTTCTCATTGTGAATGTTAATAATATGGTTTGTACCTTTTTAATATTTATTGATGTTTCAATGGTTTGGAATTGATGTGTTAATATTTTAAATAAACACTAATTTGAACTATGGAATATATTCTAGGTTTCGATAGGAAAATCATTGCAGAATCCAGGGGTGTAAATATAACAGTATGAATAGCTTAGCGGTCCCCCAGTAAATAGATGAAGAGCTTTTATATTATTTTGGCAACCATACTTCATAGCGTAGTAACTTAGTTTTTATTATTTGCCTCACATTCTGCACCAGCCTGGTCCATGTTACGAGCTCTTCAACTCATCCGGCGAAAAAGATATGAGTGATTCTTTTCCTTTTAAAGCCGGTATAATTTGATATGCTTGTCAATGTGTGGCCATGCCAATCAGATTCGTCTGTTCGTGGGGTCCTATAGAAGTAACATGATAAGCCAGGGATTCGTCATAAATAGCTTAAAATTTCATTTAAAAAATTAGAAGCATTGACGTAATTTTTTATCTAAATAGCTTTTAGAACTATAATAAGTTTATCTCTTTATCATAGGCTAGTAGGCTTAAATTTATCGTATGTATTGTTGAAGGTCAGGTCGACTTTGAGGTATTTGTCAGCTTGCTTACAATAATTTCGGATATAGGACGTTGGGTAAAGCGATGTGTTGCTTCGTATCATGTGCAATGTATTGTGTAAGTAGGGCAACAGCATTAACAATAGAGCTTTCGCGCGTAGCTCACATAGTGTACAAATACAGTCACAGATGGTGTGAGGTGTTGCATGACACGGACGGTAGCCACCACGCGCACTACGGATCCGCGACATGTCTGTATTCAGAGGCGTCGACGAAGCAATGTGTCCCTGAGTCGCTGGCCGCTCACTGCATGGCATGGCTCGCAGACACGATTATTCTGTGACTGGAATTTTGATATACCTAATGCTTTCTTGCCTCTTTTTTATGGTTCGGTGTGCTTCTTTAAATGTTGACTGTACATTCATGGTGGGTCCCTTCGGTTTGTCCGGCAACCGCTAGACAAAGTGCTGGGACTGTCACCGGACCTGTGGCATCCGCGGCGCTCTGAAACATATTATGTTCACAAATAATATGTTGCATTTTCGCAGACAACACTTTTACTTGGCTACGGCTAATCAATAGATGTTTCCTAAAGAGGAATGTTGTCCGTGGAAATGTTCGCACAGCTGTGCGTCAGGGCGCCGGGGAGCCGGCTGGGCGGGTTCTGACTGGCGGGTGGTGCGCAGATCCGCGTGGTGAACGCGTTCCGGCAGGGGCTGGACTCGCGCGGCTCGCTGGCCGACGCGGCGCTGGCGGAGGCGCTGCGCAAGCAGACGGCGCTGTCGAAGCGGTTCTCGCACTCGTCCAGCATCGACTACGCCGACGCCGCGCGCGACACGCTGGCGCCGCACGACATCGACGTGGAGCGGCTGTCCAGCCACAGCCACACCGAGACCGCCGTGTAATGCCGTACGTGCGCCCGCGCCCGCGCCCTAGCCGCAGCTCATCGATGCAATAATTTAGCGATTAATATCAGTATTATGGAGGCCGCCGCCCCGACCGCGACCGTGCCCGCGCACGATACTCGAACCGTTACGCTGCCATCGCTCTAATTATATTACTATACATACATGTAATAATAATGCTAAACGATTGTGTATAAAATCATATTTTTAAAGTAACGAGGATGATCAAGTTTGGTATTTGATTTTGAACACGTATGGTTGAGGGTGCCGGTCGAGCCGGGCGCCCGCACTAGTCTTGCAGCCACCAGTGTACTTGAGCATAAGTTATATTGTTAACTAGTGTGTTTAATTATTCGATTGTTTTGAAAATATTTTATTATTATACGCGCGCGTCGCGATGCGCGCGTCTGTTGAACAAATAAAAAAAATATTGTCTAATTATTAATTTTAGATTTAAGCGCAAGGATGAGCGAATGGACGTGTGTTTTTTGAAAAAAAAAATAAAGTTTTCGCATACCATCGTGTCATCTCTTACACGGAATGAAATGTTTTATATTGCTTTTGTCAAAGACATGTTGTGGGGGTGGGGGGGGCGACGGCGGGCGCGCGGCGACTCATCTTTTGTATAAAGTTATTTCATTTGTAGCGCAGATCATCGTTTGTACGTACGCCGAGTGATATTAGCGCCGCGGCCCTCCGCCGCCCCCGCGACACTATACATATATATATACTTAACTAAATTATTGAAGTATTAGTTAAGGTGTTTGTTATAAATTTCAATAACTTTTTTGTTTTACGACCTTTTTCCCCTAAATCTAAGTATACATTTAAGTCATATCTCGAAGCGTAGACGCATGAACTGAAAAGTTTGTACACAAGAACCGCGAGCAATATTCTTGTGTAAAAACCGACGTAGTCCACTTTGAACATGTTCAAAATGTTTCAAATAGAAATAAACATTAAAATTGTATAGCTGAAGGTATTTATTTGTAATGCTAGTCTCTTATGAAACAAATACTAATTATTCAATTATTATAATGTACTTATTGATTATTGATAAATACTTCAAGTTTATTAAACAACATATAGTCTACGGTGTAACGAATTGATTTCGGAATTTTTTGTCTATGAGCAATAGCGAGGCGCTCCACATAGGCGAGGTAGGATCGCAGCAGTGGCATTTTCAACTTATAAAGTAAGACAATGTGTAATCGAGTTAGTGACGAGTCGACCGGTCCGAGCGCCCGATCGCTCGCCCGCCACGCGTTTTAGTATAATATGAGTATAAATAATGAGAAACAA
Organism: Plusia festucae; assembly: GCA_950381575.1. Lineage (NCBI taxonomy): Eukaryota > Metazoa > Arthropoda > Insecta > Lepidoptera > Noctuidae > Plusia > Plusia festucae. The sequence continues at coordinate 3,185,669 of OX494456.1, read as the reverse complement.
AACGATCTAGGGAATCGGCAATGTTCAATTTTGTATAGAACGTTTCATAGTAGCGGTAATTGAGAGTTGTTACGTTTTATTTGTGGAGTTGGTAGGCGCACGACGCAGCGCGCCACAGCCGCTGCTGGCGGAGTGGCGCGAGTCGCGACAACTATTCAAGCTATTAAACAATCTTGTAAGTAATTAAGTATTAGCTTCGAATCAATAAAGCCTTTTTAAAAAAAATTAGTTAAAAAATGAAACTTGAAACTACACAATGTTTAAATAAAATAATAATAGTTATTATTTCAGTGAATAGAGGTCTTGGTATCGTTTTGTGTATTATATTACTATTATTTCGTTGATATTCGTTACCAGAGTTCCCCAATGAAAGACATAAATAATTAGGAGTCTATAGGTAGAGGACCCCGGCCCTCATGTAACATTAAATTTGTTTGACTATTGACACGACAGTCTGCCACTAACCATTTTAGGTGATAAGTCCCATTGTTGTATTTTTCGTCTCACAATAAATGAAAATCTATTTTATTGTTTTTAAAAATGTGTTTCATTTTAATTACCCTTTAAAAAAATATTGTCTGTCTTGAAGGAACAGGAGAAAACGAATTAATTTTTTGATACAATGAATAAAAGATCAATAAAGTTAAATAAAACTCACTTAGGTAATGAAAGCTACTGTTGAGCGTACGGTATAGGGTTCGATTCCCTACTCAAAACGTTTTGTGAAGAGACTGTATCTACAGAATCTTTTAAATATAAAAATAAAGTTACATGAATACAGTGTTTCTTTTTATTAGTAATAATATTATTTTGCCACGCTATCTATACAATAGTATAGTCAAAATGGTGTAACCATTTAGAGTAGGTAGGTACTTTGGAGGTATGTATTTTGAAGGTATATTGTGTCCGCATAAATCACATTTTTCAAAATTACCAGTTTCTTCCTTATATTTTCTAAAAATATGTATGCAGATCAACTGTACCGTACTGAAATAAATGTCCCACTGCTGGGCCCAGGCCTCTTCCCCTATAGAGAAGGAACGACCATTGATCACTGCTCATTGCGGGTTGGTGATTTCAATTTTTGAATCCAGGTCTCCTAACGATATTCTCTTTCATCGTTTGTCAATCGAATAATTAATAAACTTTGAAAAAGTCACATTGGTACTTGCCTGGGTTCGAACCTGCAACCATGTGCCTCTGGATGAATCATGAATCTGGTCATTGGACCGCTAGGCCACCACGACATTTACATTTTACACCGCGACATATTTTTACACGCTTTATATTAGCTTCACCTGTATGTTTGTTTGTAACCGACTTCTTTGGGCGCGATTTTGACCCACTTTAAACGGCCAGATTTCGTTCAAACTTTGTAGATTTATCGAGGACCGATGACAATACACTATTTTAATAAAAGTTTTTTTTTTTAGTTTAAAAAAAACTAAAAAATCACGCTTTTATAAATAAACTAAACTAAAAAGTAGAAAATAAATAATAGTTTAAAAAAACTAAAAACACGCTTTTTATTGAAAACCAAAACAAAAATAGAAAATAAAAAATATTTTATTTAAAAAAAAGCGTGGGGTGCTTTTAAAGATATTTACAACTATTGACACCATGCTCCCCACACTTTTTTTTAAATAAAATATTTTTTTATTTTCTATTTTTTAGTTTTGTTTTCAATAAAAAGCGTGTTTTTAAATTTATTAAACTAATATTTTATGTTTAGTTATTGGTTTTATTACTACTCTACCCGTGCGTATCCGGGGCGGGTTCACTAATTAATTATAAGAAACCTACTCCATCTAAGTCTGATTTTATTAACGAGGTACTTCCCGCACGAACTATGCCTTCATAGATGTATATTATTATATAGCACAACGGTAAATTAAACTGCGGGAGTTTACCGGTAAACTCCCGTAACCCGTCCGTAAGTTAATTAACATAACTAAAACAAAAGCTACTTACAATATCTGATTTATTTTCCTCAAACATTAAAATACAAAAAATAAGTTAACAAGAGTTTTAAAACTGCTGTCATACATAATTAATCGAACAGGAAATAATACTAATAAAAATATGGCACTTTATGAACATATTGGTTCACCGTTCCAGACCTACCCAGTTTACGCATATATTGTTGGGTAGCGAATAGGTTTCGGGACGAATGGAGGCGTGGTGGCCGGAACAGGGAATTTCATTCCCGGCAGCCGAAGGGACGGGAGAGACCTCGCATTGCGGCGGTTGTACCCCGGATGAGTCGGTCCAGTGTCCCGGCTCGAAGACCCACGACTGCTACCTCCACGAGAAACACTAGGAGTACCAAGACTCCTTTCAACTCTTCCAGAATGCTCAATATCAGAAGCTTCTTCAAACACAGGTGCTTCGTAAGTTTCTTCTCCGTGGTGAAGTGATAGTTCTTCAATGTCCCGACGAGCTCGCATTATCACAGGTCTTTTAGGCGCTGGTGGAGGCCGGTACGTCGGTAAAATAATTCGCTGACATGTTGTTTCAGCGATCAGAAACACAGACAACACACACAAAATAAGAATGTATTTACTCATCTTGTATCAGTTACACTGTCTTCGTAGTAATGATGCTTTGACAAGTTTACTTGCAGTATTTATAAGGCGTCTTGAGGAAACCGAGGTAATTTACACGATGTGAGAGGAAATGGGAATAACCTAAGACTAGTTTGTTTACTTTGAGCGTTGAACTTTCTGTTGTTGGGTCGATGATAAGACGGGACTTAAAATGTGGGTGACAGACACATGCTTATAATAAAAGATGTTATGATTACGAGGGAATTATTTTATAAAATACTAGCTTCTGCCCGCGACTTCGTCTGCGTGGACTTCAGAATTGGGTCCAAAAAGAAATAAAAAATGTGAAAGTAATGAAAAATGGAATAAAATTATCACCCGTGTTATAGCTTGCGCTGTAATAGAGAAAAAGCGTGTTAAAAATACCAAATTTCACAGCTGTCTCCCCACGGCTTAGCGGAAACAATTTTTCAATTTTCCCTCGGGAACTACTTAAGGAATCGGGATAAAAGGTACTTTTCTAAAAAAAGGTAGGTTCTTTTCCATGTCAAAGGATACATATATGCCAAATTTCGTCCAAATCCGTTCAGCCGTTTTTGCGTGATTGAGTAGCAAACATCCACTTTCACATTTATAATAGGTACCTATAAGTAGGATTTGCACTTTGTTTTAAAACTAGGTTTTGTTATCATTAATTAAGTTTGCACAGCGGTATGACGATAAAGTTTTTGTAAACAAAAAAGGTAGGTTTATTTAGCTACGTTTAAGAGAAACAATAAATTAAAGGCACGGATATTCGTGAGTTGGTAGAGTTACATGAGTTTAAAAAATACCGTATATTTTTAATGGTACCTACCTACGTGTCTTGTAACATTAATAAATCGAAAACCATACATCGAATTTTTCATAGTGTCTCTTAATGATAGGTAAGTAGGTACTGTTATCTGTGCAGTGTAAGTTAAAAGTTCCTAGTAGTTATATGTTATACTTATTAAGGTCACATACAGGATTAATTTATGGAGTCAATTTTAAGATTTCGAACCTTGTTCCTTGGGAAAAGTTGTTCAATTGTATGCACCTGATAACCTCGTAGAATATACGCACCTCAAAAAATATCCTGTATTAATAATGTGATTAATTAATTATGTAATTAATTTCCAAATTTTTCAGAGTAACGTTACCAACATCAGAAAAACAAATTAGAGAAACAATATATCAAGGTAAGATGTTAGAAATAAGAAAGGTCGAACGAAAAATAATCGCAGAAACGAGCCATTGAACTCAAGTCTTCGCTGTATGAATTTTTAAAGACACGAAGGTCATTCCCCATTGTGATGAGAGCGCAAAAAGTGTAATCTACAATGTTTCAAAAGCAAATAACTTTTAATTGCTTAAACGATAAGCCTATTTGGTCTAGTGATTAGTGACCCTGACTTCTATTCGAGGTCGTGGGTTCGATTCTCACCCAAGACAAATGTTTGTGTAATGAGCACGATCATTTGTTCTGTGTCTGGGTGTTATTTATCTATAATATGTATGTATTTAGAAATATATAAGTATGTTTATCAGTTGTCTGATTGCCATAGTACAGGCTCTGCCTAGTTTGGGATCAGATGACCGTGTGTGAGCTGTCCCAACATATTATTATTACTAATTCGCTTTGTTTATTATGTTAACAAATCACCTCATTAACCACTATTGCGCGGTAAAAGAAATAAGTATGTATCATTATTATATGTAGGTACCTACTTGGTTTTACATTCACTGTAGTTTATAGGTACCTACGCACCGTAACATGCGATCCAGTCACGACGAATTCAAGACGAAGTTTGTTAAGGGACTTCCCGAGTAACAGGATAAAGTAATGCATATTATTTCTACCAAAGTAGAAAGAAACAACTTAAATAGTGACATCACATCACAGATAAGAATAAAGATATACACACATTTCATTTCACATTTCAGTGACGTTTGACGACCTCGGTCGAATGGCGTACACACCGGTTTTCAAGGTGTCGCCATCTCTGAGGTCCCGGGTTCGATTCCCGGACGGGTCAATGTAAAAAAACGTTTTTCTACAGTGTCTCGGGTCTGGGTGTTTATGGTGCCTTCGTTGTCTCTGATTCCATATCGCAAGTGCTTTAGCTACTTTGGATTTGGAGCAATGTATGTGATGTTGTCCACATTTATTTATTTATTATTCAGTACACTAGTGTACTACTTATGTCTATGTGCGCAAATACAGTAGCACTCTCATTATTAGCCTTTTGAACGCCAATCACTTCTATACAAGTTCAAGATTTTCGTGCCCTCAGCGCCACTACTTGATTAGAAGTAATAATAGTATAAAATAAATTTACGACTTTTACAAGACCTTTTATTTTGTTTTTATGGAAAATTGCCCTGTTATAAGCCATATTTTTAACTTTTTCACACATAATAAGTTCTTGTTTGTTTTATATTCAATAGAAAGTAAAACGCCAGTAAATATTTTAATGCCCCCAACGCCAAGTACTTGATATAAAGTAAGCCAGTGATGGGACACGATGAAGACCTCGCTAGATTACATCTCGTCGAAACGATCATAATATACTATTATTGCAAGAAAATGACGTGAATAAATAATATTTTATAAAAATTGTAAAGTATAAACTACGTTTTATTCACCTTATTCAAGAAAAAATAGGTTTTCTAATCATTGTCGATAGTGAAACACCGTTTGAAAGACCCATCCTTACAAAGAGGCTAGTTGTCAGTGCGCACAACGCCACGAACTTGTATAGAAGTAAATCTGTGACGTCATAAGCGGACGGGTTTCAAGGTCATAGTGACTTTGTGCATTTTAGTGTAGTGCAATGTTTACATCTGGCGTTGGCGCACGTGTTGTTATAAAAAATGAGTGACGGTGAATATGACGAATTATTTCGAGTTTTATTTTGTTTCTTTTTGAGTAGATTCATCATAAGAAAAAGTTTGTGAATAATCAGAATTTTGAAATAGTTCGTTGTCTTGACATTCCGTTAAGTCGTCAACTTCCGTTTCAGGAATGTACTTCCGTTTTCTATTAGTTTCTAAAAACAAGAAAAATCATTGCTAGTATTTTGCGACACTTATACCATTAAAAAAAGATCTGTAACATCTGCGTAAAACAGTCACTTACCCTCCATATTAATTTAAAAAAAAAACACGGAAAACCACGTATCTAACTTCTATTGATTTTATTTGTTGTAAGTAAACGAAATAAATTATGCATGAATCGGTTGAGGTTATGCACGTGTAACTCGACCACAGTGAATAGAAAAAAGGATCGACATCTAGACATCCTTATATCAGATTTTGACGTGCCTCGAGCGCCAACGACTTGATATGAAGTAGAAGGATTACATTTGGAGACAAATAGGGATGTGCCTTCTAGAACTCACGTCTAATAAATTTACAATTCTTTTCTTTTATTATGGTAAATATATCCAGGTTTTCATATTTATTTTTTTATGAAATGAAACAAAATATGAAAATTCGGTATCAGTTTTTATTTAGCTTCGTAAATTGGTGAATAAACGTTAATTTCAACCTATAATATTATTTATCGATAGGACATTAATCCCATCCCTACGTTTTACTATAGATACGTTATACATTTGTAGCGTGGCGCTGGAGGACACATCGCGTATTATATAGACGGGCGGCCAAAAGGTTAGATAGTATAGCCAGTCGACACGTCCAGATAAACGTCATGCTGTCCGATACAAGGAGGGCTACAACTTTTTTTCGGAATATTCCCATCTTCATACCAACCGTGGTTAGCGAGGCTTAACCTTTATAGGTTGGGTTTTATGACCTGTATAAGTATACTCGACTTTATGTGACGAGAGTAAGATATTTCTCGTTATATTTTCAAGTACTATAGCTATATACCTATTGTTAGTGCTATATAGGTAGGTACCCGAGGTCTCGGGTTCGAATTCCGGCCAAAAGTATTTATTGGGCTTTCTGTGTTATAAATATTCGGGATAAAAGGTAGCCTATGTTCTTTTCTTTTATATGTCAAAGGTTACATGCATACCAAATTTCATCCAAATCCGTTCAGCCGTTTTTTCGTGATTGAGTAACAAACATCCAAACATACACAATTTAACATTTATAATATTAGTAGGATGACTAAAGGTGTCGCTCTAAGGATGGATTTTACTAAACTTTATTAAGGCGATAAATATTGCATTTTCGACACAAAACGCTCTCAGGCGCCATTTTTGTTAAACGAATATTAGTTAAGCCTGGTCAAATCAGCCCTGAATCTTCGATCTTTTATACGTTAGTATAAATTATATATTAATAATTTAAACTAGTAGAAAGTATAGTTTGTACCTCAACTTAGAAATAGAAATGAAATAAAACACAAAAAAGTCAGTAACATAATATATTTACAGGTCTACAATAAAATACTCTTATATTATTATAATTATCAATATTATTATCACTTGCGATATTAATAATAATTCTTAGTTTAAGAGAAATCAAGAAGTCTGTGTTGCGGCTCCAGTGGCAGAAACTTTTGTAACGACATGATGGGATCTGCAAAATATTGTATGTATGTACTGATATACATACCTAGTGCTTTCTTCCCATACATAGGTAGAAAGATGCGACTAAACCCTTACGAAAAATGGGCGAGTCTTTTGACATTATGTACTTTTATAACATAGAAAAAGTCATGTACTTGTTCATGTTTTAAATTATTGATCAATATTTAAAAATCAATGATATGTTTATAATAGTAAGCTGAACAATTGAAACAGATCTTTCTTTTATTAAAGTGAGAAGGGGATATAAATTCAATTTGTAATTAAAAATGTACTTCGCTAACCAATTTTCTGAGCCATTGAAAACGGGGGTAAGGTAGGCAGCATAGACTTGACTCCTTGCTGTAAAAGCTGATTCTGTTGCTGTAACATGTTCGGCTGCTGCAACATGTTCGGAGGTTGCTGTAACAGATTCGGCGGTTGCTGCAACATGTTCTGTTGCTGTTGTAACAAGCTAGGGGGTTGCTGCAACATGTTCTGTGGTTGCTGCAACATGTTCGGCGGCTGTAACATGTTCTGCGCTTGTTGCGGCATGAGTTGCATGTTGAGCTGTGGCTGTAGCATGGTGTGTGGCTGCAGTAGGTGTGGGAGTGGTGTGTGGCGTGGTGGGGAGCCGGGTGGTGGTGGTGGCGGCGGCAGAGCGTCCCACAGCGGCACGTGGTCGGGGTGTGCGGCGGGACACGGCCACGCACAACCTGTGCGACGAGGCTTCTTCTTCTGAAAGTGAAAACACTATAAATTTACTATTTTTATTACCCACGAGGTTATTTAGACATAACATTATAGCGTCGTCAATTTTTTAAAATAGAAATCCTAAAGAACAAGTTGCAACAATATTTGTTAGTCGAAACGTGTAGAACAAGGAAAGCAAGGTCTTAACCAGGAACAAGTACACAGTTCAGGTATAAAAAAAACATATTTTGCCAAACCAAACCACCAAATGATAATGTAACCGTTAACAATCCCTGACCGTAGTCAGTTACCAGGGATTGTTAATGGTTTCATTATCATTACTTCCTTACCAATATTATAAAAGCGAAAGTAAGTCTGTATGTTAAGCAATCACGCCTAAACTACTGAGCCGATTAAAATGAAATTCGGTACAAAGGTAGTCTAGAGCCTGTGAAAGAAATTAGGCTCCTTTTTTCCGCGATAATCGACAGCCACGCCGACGGTGTCTATGGCTACAGCTAGTAAGTATACATAATGTTGTTGCTGTCATATCAATGATACTGTCCATTCTGTTTCACTTACTCTTACACACACACTCTTACTCACTACCTACAGTTTTGTGTCAAAGAAGCCACCTATGCGAAACGGTTACAAACATGAACTGTGTAACGAACACGCCTTTATAGGATCGGACAGGGGTTTTGTGACATGTTGTATAGATAAAAATAGACTTTATAAGAAATTAACTGAATTTCTTTACTATACCTTCTTGACAGGCGGTTCCTCAACGTCCGAGTCCTGTCCGGGCTTGTAGCCGTCCGCGAAGCTCACTCGCTTACCGCTCCGACTCTCCGGAATTGCCTTACTGCAATCATTACAAACATCAAACACCTAATAAGAAGTAGTTTTATAATGTCTTATATTAGTGTCGACAGCTAGTTATAATATCGGCCTTTAATGTCCCACTGTTGGGCAAAGACCTCTACCACATGGAGAAGGAACGCGCATTGATTAATGATCAATGCTTGCTTCGGGTTAGTTATTTCCAAATGTTTTAGGAAAATTAACCTTTTAGGTACCGGATACGAAATGTCAAAAATGTGTCAAAATTGTCAAAAGTCTATGATGACTCAAGCAAAAGTTTCGGAAATTAGTACTTTACAAAAATAATAATTACTCGACGATTAAACCATATTTTATGATTCTGTAAAAAGTAATGGATTTATTGATGTCTAACCTATCTAATATGCTTCAAAAAACAAATGGTGGTCATAACAGTATGTTTATTATACAAGTTTAAAATTTAAAACCCATGCTGCGAGTCGGATAACAAGAATTATACGAATATATAAACAAAGTACAACAATAGAGGTCCTATGCTATTTAGCCACATAAACAATTTGACGAAAGAGGTCGAGATGTTTACAATTATACCACTTGTAACTCGACCCGGCAAACCATAAAAACTGCTAGGGTTGTCCAGTTCTTCACTTTCGTAATTTTATCGAAAGTTGTTATATTTACCGACAGTTGTGTTTTAGATATTCAGTATGTGAATAAAAATGCAATCTATTCAAATATTGTTTTATTTTGGATAGAAAATAAAATGTAAAAAAAAAAAATAATCGCCAACCTGACATGCTAAGAAACAATAAGAAACGTAAAATAAGTTTCATAGCTATAGCTATACATATACCTATATACAGGGTGAAATTGAATAAATGCGATAAAAAAATGGGAGCTTCAGTTTCAGTAACATAGCAATTATAAACTGTTTTTTCTACAATCTAAATCGTTAAAAAAAATTACGCGATTATCGTTTTCAAAAGGTCCATTGATGTTATTATCTTTATTTAAGTACGAATTATCGGTATTCCAGCAAAATATTTAATATGCAAAATAAATAAGAAAAATTAAAGTATCAAAAAATCTCGTCCGACTGATCGCAATACTCAATAATCGACGTTGCCGTTCATAGCGGTCATTTACCTAATTTTGCCTATTTTCTAGTGTAAGTCTCGCGCGACGTTGCCAAACCTGCATGAGCGCCAGCGCTGACATCCCTTCCCGGCGACCGCCCCGCCGCCTACCACCCTTCCTTCGTTCATTAGTCGTCCTAAAACGTTTGTAGGTCACGGTCGCGCGCGCATTACGCAAATCCTACTTTACGTATTGCGATTGTATTCACTCAAATCGGATACAAGTGTGCTGCAAAAAGTACCTACGTGAAAATGTTGTTAAAAGGTGTTGTGTTTGTTTTTTGTGTTGTGCGAATGTGCATTAGTGTTGGAGGTGGACATGTGGAGCACGATCGCCGAAGTATGCAGCAACAGTATGTGAACGTTTTAATAAATTGATAGGTAGGTTCATTACAAAAAGCACATCACATTTTGTAAAAAAAAGCCCTTTTCAGGGCTACATTGAATTCAATTGTTTCTTGATGAAGAGCGTTAAGTCTGCGTTAAGTCACTATGCCTACAAAGCAATATCAGCTGATAGTGCTGATACCTACACGTAGGTATGACAGCACAGGTTTATTTCGTTTTTTTGGCGGCGCGTATTAAATATCAGCTGATACCTACACCGCGCCGTACGCGTAGGTAAAGGTATAATGTAGGCTAGGTTTATTTCGTTATAAGTTTATGCGTGCCGCCAAACAAACTTATAGCTCTATGGCAGAAAAATATGATCTAAAAAAGATATTATGTGAATAATTTTACGTTACAATATAGGTACCTCAAACACTATCGACAAAAATAATACCACGATAACCATATCGACAGACTACAGACCCTAGTAAAAAACTTAAAAAAAAGTAGTTTCATAGAAACTCAGTCCTTATGGCTATTATAATAAAGGCCAAAATGGCGTCCTGGTTTTTGAAGTACCAACCGTCATTTTTTATGGCTATTTCAACGAATTTTGTTTTTCTATTATTAGTTGTATTAGTTGATGGATCGTTGTGAAAACGAGTTCCGATTACTTTACAGCAAAGATATTATACGTTATACTGTATTCAATAACAAAAATCGTAATAAATCACTCAAAAATCGTAAACAATCTAACGGATTTTTGCCGGCGTATATAATAATTATTACGTTATATTTCTTCATAAATAGTATCATAGTAGGCAGAATAATCACTTTTATAATAAATAACAGTACTTACTTGATAATAATCCAACAAAAACACTCACTAAACCACACAACGTAAACTTCGCACTGCTCCCGCTTAGTCGCAAATACAAACGGCGGATGAAGAAAAATGAAGCAAATATTATTACATATTTTTAGTTCAGAATGAAGAAAATTTACCAAAGAACGTATAACACCAAACTTCTTCCTACAAAAGTAAACTCAAAACACTTGAAAAACGGGTTTGAACCGAGTGAAGTGAGCGCGGTGATCGGTCACCGCTCCGGGGCTCGACTGAATGGCGCGATGCGGTGCGATGACGTCATCGCGGTGTATGGACACCGCTCGGGGTGTAAAAGGTTAAGAAAGCACTACAGCTTTATAACGTAAAAGTATTTATATTAGTATATTTTTTGGTACACTACAGACTGAATAATTTCATAAATTTTAGCTTGCGACGGGAAATTAGATTTGTCTCGATTGTGAAAGTGACGCTGTATATTAAGAGATAACAAAAAAAATGGGTTCGCGTCGGAACTGTGTGGCGTCGAAGTGATTCAAAAGTATTCGATTATAAATTAATTATACCTAACATTTACTACTAGTACAGTTGCCATATATTCGTGATCATTTTTGATTCCAAAAGTTATGAACTCAATTCATCATCTATTTCTGCTGTTGACTGTACGCGCGTGAGAAGATATCTAAAAATATCACTCTCTTTTTTTCATAACGCGCCTAAAGAGGTATTATTAAAAAATCTTCTCCTCTTACCTTCGAATACGGAAACGCAAATTAACTGTAATTAACGTTCTTAAATGTCTATCTTTCGCTACTTTACATGTTGTGATAGAGACAGTATGCAACTTTACGGCGGCTTCAAAGTAATTGACGTTTTAGTATTCGGTCCTTAGATTATTAATTTAAGGTAATACATACGTGACTAGTATTCCTTTGTCTGGACTATCTTTGTCCGGGTCTGTATCCTCGTAATCTGTCTTCACTTCGGCCGAAGCTAAAATAAGAACATATTTATTTTATTATTTATTTATTATATTTACACTTTTTACCATATTTTAATATTATATTATACTAGCTGTTGCTCGCGGCTTCGCACGCGCGTAAAGTTAAGAGTACGTAGTAAGTATCCTTTATTTCTAACCAAAAACCCGTATACCAAATCTCATGAAACCAAATCTTATCTCTCTCTTTGAAAATGACGAACTTCCTAAAAAAACATCCAACCACTATTACACCCCCTTTGAGGGTAGATTTCTAAAATCTCGGGAATACGTCTTATTTATTTCTAACTCATAATCCTATGAAATTTAATGTGCCTATCTATGAAAACTACACAATTCATATACCTACAAACTTCCATCCCCTATTTTACCCTCTTAGGGGGTAGATTTTCAACATCGCTGAAATACGTCTTCATTTTTTTTCCATCGAGAAACCCGTTTACGAAATTTCATGTGTCTATCTTTGAAAATACCAAACTTCCGATACAAACTTTCAACCCCTTTTAACTCCTTTAGGGGTTGAATTTCGAAAAATACTGAAACACGTGGTTTTTAATTTTTTACCAGAATGGTAACCACAAATTTTCATGGTTTAAACTTCAAAAGTGACGATTTTCCATACAAACTTTCATCCCCTAATTAACACCCTTAGGGGTCGATTTTCGAAAAATAATGAAACACGTAGTTTTTATTTTTTTTACTAAAATGTTATCTACCAATTTTTATGGTTTAAACTACAAAAATGACGATTTTCCATACAAACTTTCATCCCCTATTTAAGTCCCTTAGGGATTGATATTCGAAAAATACTGAAACACGTCAATTTTAATTTTTTTACCAGAATGGTAACCACCAAGTTTCATGGTTTAAACTTCAAAAATGACGATTTTCCATACAAACTTTCATCTCCTATTTAACACCCTTAGGGGTTGAATTTCAAAAAATCTTTCTTTATTCCTTGTCTACATTATAAAGGAAACCTCTGTGCAAAATTTCAGCTTTCTAGGTTCAAGGGTTTGGGCTGGGCGTTGATGAGTCAGTCAGTCAGTCAGTCAGTCAGTCAGTCACTCAGGCCTTGTCTTTTTATTTATATAGATAATACTGGCTTTATATATAAATAAAAAAATAAGTAAGGCCAGTAATTTTATTAATTTTTCGGAAAAAGGCCTATACTCATTCAGAGGACAAAGCATTTCCCAAACACTTCTTCTAATTAGTAACCAATACATTTAGTGTTTAAACGGTGATCAATAAGTAGCAAAAAAAAAATACCGGTTTTTCTACCAAAACCCTATAAATGAACATTATTACAGACCTAGTATATAAAATTAATAGTTTTATTGCAGATAAAGTTTAACCATTTTTTATTTTTGACAATTTTTTTTCTTTTTTTATAAATATTTAGCAATATTGACTTACCTGGCGCACTAAACACCTTACTGATCCTATCGTCCAGTGATATAAGATGCTTGACTGTTGGGATGTTCTCCCGAGGGGTGGCGGGTTCGACGTCCATGGCGAAACAGTCGCCGTACTGCAGCCGGTCGGAAGCGCCGTACATGTCCTCGTAAGCTTCGTCATAACTTCTAAAAGGGTACGAAACAAAAAATAAGTTCATATTTAAAATAAGATTGACTCACATTCCTTACTCTTTTTCTTTTTTCAATACAATTAAATTTTACAACGATAAAGTAAAAAAAGATAAGGAAAAATAATATGCTACTATGGTATTACGTACCCGCTGGTATTGTTTTCGCTCCTATTAGCAATGGTTTGTATCTGGTAGACAGGCTCCGTAACGTTGTGAGTGGGATAGTTGTCTCCACCGGTCAGGACTATGTTCACCTCACCTGGTTTTAAGCCTATGAGCAAAAGAGGTTAATAAAATAAATTGAATGTTATAATAATTATGCTGAGCGAAGACCGATGTGATGCATATTTTCTCTAACAGTTTTAGAAGTCATCATTTGTATTACCTTTTCCCAAGCTATGTTGGGGTCGGCTTCTAGTCTGACCAGATTTAGCTGAATGCCGTATTTTACCAGACTTCCACAACCCATTGCTAGTTAAGAAAGTATTCCATAGTAAGACTGGTTGTCAGAATTGTAATAATAATAATATCTTGGGACAATTCACCCACGGCCATCTGATCCCAAACTAGGCAGAGCCTATACCAATCCCAAACTAGTTATAAATACATACATATTATAGACAAATTACACTCAGACAGAACAAATGATTGTGCTCATCACACAAAGATTTTATCCTGAGTGGGAATCGAACTCACGACCTCCGGCGTAGCAGTCAGAGTCACTAACCACTCGACCAGCAGGCCCTTCTAATGACGTAACGACTGTCAAATATCACTGTCGTATGACTGTCGGGATCAATGGCTTCACATAAAAGTATTTTTTACTAATAATCTCTTTCTTATATTTATCCGTCACATGTGACGCAATAAATCCTTTTTTCTTTACATATAGGTACACTGGCTGTAATGATCTCGCCGCGGCTGCGGGCCCGCACCAGTCTAGTTGTATGAGATATAGTATATAACACATTACCCCATCGTGAAGGTCTGTTGGCGTGTGTGGCGGGCGCAGGTGTAGTGGCATCGTCCCCGGCGCGCCAGTCGCACTTGATCTCGCCGCGGCTGCGAACCCGCACCACAGTCTCGATGCGTTGCGACGACGGGAACAAAACCTCGCCGCCCAGCGATGGAGTCGTCTATTGTATAAAAGATCATTTTAATTAGTTGCATCAAGATCCAACGCTGCAGTTGCGCCACAACAGTGGCGATATTTTCAGAGTGGCATATACGTTCGTGACAATCCGGGTAAGGTGGCGGGAAAAATCAAAAATCTAAATCAAAAAGTTTTATTTCATTTACCTCATGGTGCAAAGTTTTCAAGAAGGCATTTTAGTATGGTTGTGTTTTAATATGTTTTGTCAATGACAATGTAGAAAGTTTTTTTCTACATTGCCCCGTCCCGGTATTGAACCCGGGACCCCAGAGCTGGCGACACCTTGAAAACCGGTGTGTGCGCCACTCGGCCACGGAAGTCGTCACGGAGGTCGTATATGAAACTACTATAAGCTACTGGAGATAATAAACGTTTATTTGACTGGTCTGTTGATCTAGTGGTTAGCGAACCTGACTGCAAAACCAGAGGTCGTGGGTTCGATTCCCACCCAGGACTAATCTTTGTGTGATGAGCATGATCATTTGTTCTGTGTCTGGGTGTAATTTATCTATATCATGTAAGTATTTAGAAATATATAAGTACGTTTATCAGTTGTCTGGTCACCAGGCTCTGCCTAGTTTGGGTTCAGATGACCGTATGTGAGGTGTCCCAAGATATTATATTATACCTGCTTGGCGACGTCGCTCTGGTAGGCCATGGCGAGCTGCTCGTACATCTCGTAGCTGTGCTCATAGCCTTCGGGAGACTTGTCCTCTTTCTGGTAGCTCTGGGAAGCGCTGATCACGTCGTTGAAGCTGTAGTTCGAGTTCTGAGAAGATGGACGGAGGTGGCTGTCGTCCTACAATATCAAAGTTTTTTTTATTTGCTAGAGTAGTCAATATTTAATAGGGTAAGAACATATGGAACATACTGGGTAAGAAAGGTAAATCTATGAAGACCATTTTAATAAATTTGTAGCAGTCTTGGTATTCAAATTTTTTTTTCCCAAATGTGTACACCAGTCAGGTGTATAAGTATATAAAATAAAATTTTCAAATATCTTATTTAAAAGAGGCAATAGTTAGTCAAGAGAAGCAATCAATTTTTCTTTATGTATAATTAATATTATACTTTTATTTCGTTAAATATATGGATGTACACTTATGTTTATTTACAATTTTACACATTTGAAATAAAGTGTTAATAAATAAAAAAAGGCAAAAGACTGAACTTCCATTTTCTCCTAACTCAGTTTTACAAATTTTATAACTAAAAACAAGAAACAAACTCATAAACAATAAGAGAGATTAAAGATTTAATTTAATTTATGCACAATATTTAAAATGTACAATAAATAATTTAAGAAAACACGCAAAAAGATTCCTTCGAGCCGGATTTGAACCAGCGACCTATGGATGACAATCTTATACCAACTACAGTCCACCGCTCTACCAACTGAGCTATCGAAGGCTTACGAAGTTTGGCGAAATTATGAGTCCCTTTCACCGCGGACTGTTATCTGTGCATAATCAGTATGTTATGAAATGATTACTATTATGTATATCACGTGTGAAGATTATTGTACATCGTATTGATAAAAGACATTGTTTGTAACACATATTTTGTTTTATAATTATTAGTTAGTTTTTAATTAGTAGATTAGTAGTCTGTTGTCTATTAGATTGAAATCGCAAAGTTGTTTCCTATAAGACTTGGGCGTAAATTTTCGTTTTACTATTTTTTGTATTGTTTTTGTTTTTCTTTTAAATTCAATAATAAATGTATTTAACTAGCATTAGCTTAATATGTTTGCTTAATTTGATCGTTACGAAGGATAGGATATATCGTCAAAAGGTTTTTTAACTCTATAATTTATCCTACGGCTGCAAGTATCGAATCACTGGGAACACAGTTATGGTCAACTAAAGTGAATTATTTTCTATTGCTTGGTGTAAAAGAGTTAGGGGTGTCATTACGAAAGATAAAAGGGGGATGGTATGTATTACCTTCTCGTAAGGTACATCCTTGCTGGCTGTAGACTCCTGAGAAGAGCACTGAGACAGGTTGGACTCGTCCGGGAGAGCCGGCTGCGGAAGCGGGATGTTCAGCTCCAGTGGCTCGTGTAGATCCTGAAAATGAATCATGTTTTTATTACAATGGTCTGTAGAATCTGTAAAAATAAAGTAAAATTGGTAATACGGGATGATGAGGAGTATGGGACAAAGCAGGAGAAAAATTGACAAGTTGGTATTCTCAATTTAGAAACTGGCAGTATGTATATCCGACTAAAAACCATAAAAAAAAATCAAAAACTAAAGGTTTGCTGTGAGAGAACTCAAATCTTTGTTAAGCTCGCCTGTTTACATACTTTTATTTGTTGTTTGTTTTTTTTTCTGTATTTTTTTAGTGTACAATAAAGAATTAAAAAATCAAATAATAAAATAAAAAAACATAAAATACGTACTTTGTCTACAGATGATGATGTATTCTCTGGTAGTTTGGGAGTGTCCGCGTGTACTGTGAGTGTTGGCTCAGGTACATCCTGAGTATCAATGTTTGAATAGTTATTATATCCCCATTAACATAGAAAAAACAGTCAGTCAGTCTCATTTCGTCCTCAAAAAAAGACCACAGAAGTTTGTAACTAAAAAAACTAAACATTTTTTCCTGTCTTCTCTGTATAGTGAACTATATAATTTACCAAATAACTGCAATTGCCTCGATGTGCTTGTAATTTAATTTAAATAAATAAAAAAACTCATTTGAGTTGAAATTTTGTAAGCCGACTCTACACCTGATGTCCGCTTCACCCCTTTCGGTCGGATATACGCCTTCGGTAACAACTTAAATTGTGTAAAGTAAATTACATTTACATGTGCTTAGGGGTCGCTTTTAGTTCGTAAGTAATTTAAGGTCTAGGCCCTTATGGTATCTTAATAAAATCCAAAATTTCCCACACTTGCTTTAAATTAAAAATCCTTCTCCCTAGCTCCTCTCTACCCTCCATAATCGTGATGAGACCAGTGTGTTCCCATGTGTATATTCGTGGTTTTGAAGAGTAATAGTTATCTAATTACCATTAGAATGCTATATTATCCCTGAATTACGCTATATATTTTTATTAAATTATTAGAAAAAAAAATGAACTGGATATGGACTAATAGCCGAATGCTGAATCGCCGATTAGTTGTTAGGGCGTTCATAGTTTTGAAGGTTTTAGAGTTAAGTTACGTTTCAGTATTTTGTGGTAAGACTACAATGATGACTTAATTATTTATGGATTCAACGGTTTACTCACGCGCATTCTCGGGATCGCCCAACTAGTTTCAGTTCGACTCGCGACACCGCCGCCGCCGCGTCAGCTCATGATTAAGGACTCCTATTGAGTCTGAAAGTAGTCGGGCGGTCCCGAGAATGCGCGTGAGTAAACCGTTGAATCCTTAAATTATGAATTCGTCTCCCGGAAGTTATTATTATAATAATGATGACTTAGATTGAAATTTACAATAAATGATTTATTAATACGTACTTTATCGATGTAAGAAGACTGTGAGTTGTCTGTATGCGTGTTGGTTGCGATCTCCGTTTCCTGGTGATGTAACTTGTCCAGTTGTGTAGGCTCGGGATATACCTGAAGATTCAATTATTTAATCATTAGCATAAGAATACACATATATAAATTATTAGCTTCTGCCCGCGACTTCGTCTGCGTGGATTTCAGAATTGGGTCCAAAAAGAAATGAAAAATGTGAAAGTAATGAAAAATGGAACAATTTTCCCTCGGGAACTACTTAAGGAATCGGGATAAAAGATAGCCTATGTTCTCTTCCATGTCATCATCATTCCATGTGAAATTTGGCATGCAAATCCGCAAATGACATGCAAATTTCATCCAAATCCGTTCCGCCGTTTTTGTGTGATTGAGTAACAAAAATCTAAACATCCTAACATCACACTTTCACATTTATAATATTAGTAGGATTTCTGCGCGTAAACTTCCCGTAAGATACATATTTTTTTTAGACTATTTTACAGTACATTGATTCTTTATTTATTCTGGTATTCGGGACGCAAAAGAATCCACCAATTTAACGTTACAAATGTTATAACAAACAAAAATGAACAGGTAACCAACCTCAATCCGTAATTCCTCTTTAATTTCTTGCACATCCTGCACATCCTGCACATCCGCTACATCCGGCTCCGGATCTCTCTCCGTGGCAAACTCCTTCTCCTGACTCTCCAACTCAAACTCATCTATTCTGATCATATCTTCTCTTTTCGCTACTTCATGATCTTCTACCTCCCTCTTAATATGTATATTATTTCCTACAAAATCATTCTGTAATTCTTTAACATTAATTATTTCTCTAGGTTTCTGTCTTCTAGAAAAATCTATCTTTTGATTCTTTTCATCATCTGTCAAGCGTTCTGTTTTAATATTATTAAGAATGTTAACATCAAACAATTCCTCGCTTTGTGTTGAATCTGAAGTAGATTGTTTCCTTTTTTTTTTAACTTCGCCGCTCTTCTTTTTTCTTTTCTTTTTCTCGGGTTCTGATTCGGAGTCTGATGTGCTTGATGAGCTTGAGGATGATGAGGAACTGCTTGAAGATTTAGCTTTAGCTTTTTTCTTTTTTTGCGCCTTCTTTTTTCTTTGTAATTTCTTTTTACGCAACTTCTTTTCTTTCTTTCTGTTTTCTGTGAATTATGTTAATAGTAGTTTTAATTTATATTCGTCTTGTGTTCCTAAAAAGTCAAGTTACCTATACTGCGTAATGCCTAGTGTGTAATTGTTGGTTTTGCTTAATTTATAAAAAAAATGATAAAAAGTGATACTTTCTAAAGGTACATAATATGGGAGCACAGTAATGAATTACTATAATTTTTTTTTTTTTGTTATCCCGTGCTGTCCCACTGCTGGGCAAAGGCCTCCCCCATACTCTATAATTATAATTACTATAATTATACAAAAAAAAACATTGCTGAGTTATTGAACCTATTTTAGTTATAAAGTATAGAATACGTCTCGAGTCTGGTTATTTGTGGTACCTTCGTTGTCCCTGATTCCATAACACAAGTGCTTTAGCTACTCACTTTGGATTCGGATCAATGTATGTGGTGTTGTCCACACTTATTTTACTTTACCGACGTGAACAATCTCGTAACACTAGTATTTAGTTTAGCACGAGGGGTGAACAAGAATACGAGAGATCTGCGAGCCACATTGCTAAAAAGATTAAAAAAAAAAGATGTTAAAATGCTTACCTCTCTCAATATCCTCATTTTCTTCCATTCTCTTCTTCTTTTTCTTCTGTTTGTCTTTTAACTTCTTCAGATACTTTTTACTTATTCGTTGACGTTTAGCCAGTTTCGATTTGGTCTTTTTAGTCTCCTGTAATGTAACATCAAAATTTTTAGCATTTTTAACCATTGGTTGAGGTAACTTGGAATCATAAACTTGGCCTCAGTGACCTCTATCACTATAGACCCAATTTGCCATACTTTTTAGGGCGCTCAGTATACAGGATTTATGGGGTATGCTCCAAGAAACGAAGGCTAAACGAAGGACGGAAACTAGTCAAGTACCCAATTACTGTGCATGAAGTAATAAATAAAGCTATAAATAAATATTATTCTCCTACATATACCTGGCCTGCGACATACAACCACCTGCGCGTAATAACCTACTACTACATAAAAGATATACACGCGTCAAATGTGTGCGTGAGCGATGCAGGGCTGTCCCCCGCCTAAGCAAAGCGTCACTATCTGGTTTAAAACCTCGGTAAGGGGGGAAATAAATTTGTGGGGGGTTATAAAGGTGCGTGTCACTTCCTTTCGTAGTAATATTAGGTATTCTTTTGATACGAGTATTCTTACCTTGGCTTTCTTCTTGAGAGCCTTCCTTCTCTGCTTAGCATCTTCATCGCTGGCCGACTCAGGAGATGGCGAGTGTTTCCGCTTACGAACCTTCACTTTATCTACTTTCATCTTCTGTTTGCTGCTGGAATAGAAATATTGAGGTTAAAACTATGGGAGCCTTGAGCATCGTATAACATGCCCGCACAGTGGCGCGCGGCGAACTGGTACACAGGGCCCGCCACCGGTCATCCATACGTCGTGGCCGAGCTGGCGGGCAGTGCGGTCACATTAATTTCACGACTACCCGCGCAGCCAGCGCGCGACTGAGACACGGACGAGCGACGGCGCATATTTACCTATGTGTTAGAGCGAGACAGATGTCGCGTTATTTGTTGTCCTTGTCCAACAGTGCTATAAATATCAGTCGGTCAGCTAATAAACAACATTAGATCTCAGCAGCTGTTTTATTTAACATCTCCCTCTGGTTCAAACCTTTACACAACCATAGATACGGTACCCTAATGGCTAGGGCGTCGGACTCACGATCATGTGGTCGACAGTTCGAATACTGCCGACGTGAACCCACTCGTAACACAAGCGTTTAGGTTAAAACGTAGGGTTAACAAGAATACTAGTAATGTGTGACCCACATTGCAAGTCAACATAAATACATAAATACCTTTTATCAACTTCTTCTTCAACCTCAGACTCCTGGCTCCAGCCCTCGCTGCTCAGCTTTATCTTCTTGACCTTCTTCTTTTCTTCTTCTTTATCTTCTGCCTTCTTCTTCCTAGTGTCCTGTCTAACTGGTGTGGTACTTCGAGGAGTGCCGGCTTTGGATTCTGACACTTCAGGCCATACTGCCTGCATGAATCTGTAATGTAACATCAAACTAATATTATAAAGGTGAACGTTTGTGTGTCTGTGTTGTATGTCTTTGCTACCTCTTTATGGTCAAACTTTATCAATTTCGGTAAAAATTGGTTTGGAGGTAGCTGACACGAGGATTACCATACTTTTATCCCAACATAAATAAGTTATGTGATAAACCACTGGTAACACCGTAGGGCGCAGATAGTTTTGAAGTATATTATTGCCTATATTTGTCGTCCAGGTCACCTGGAGGATCTAATAATGGAGGCTCCAGCTTAAACAGGGTTGGCCAACACTGAAACTTGAAGAATCAGCGTAGCTGATATGGCTAAGCGTCATCTTCATCGCATAATACAAGGTTTTGAGGTTAGATCGTTATTATTTCGGCAAATTGTTACAAATTATCTCTGGTGATGATCTCCTCTCCATCCCTTGTCCTTCACTTGAGGAGTTTCACCCCCTCCTCCCCCCACATCAGTATAGATTGGGTCCACTTACCTCTGGTACTCTCTATCCAGGTAGATCTCCTCACTGCGCAGCGGGGTCGTGGAACGTCTCTTGTCCCTCAGCTGAGGAGTTTCAGTCTGGCTGTCGTCTGCCTCCCACTCAGACGCAAGCTCTAGAGGGGGGATGGTACTACCCTCCGTCAAACAGTGGGCGAAGCGAGGATACCAAGTGCGGGTCTTTGGGAACTCGACTTCAGGAATTCTGTAAAAAGCCACTATATATATAATATTCTAATTTTTTTATTGTGGCTAGATAATGTCTCAGATGATGAAAGAAGAGGCATTTTGTGGAATAAGGATAACAGATATTAGAACACAAAATTAGAAATATCTTTAAATTTCAAACTTCTCTTAATAATTATGTAAAACCTTGTAAATACTATCCAATTGCTTTTTCTTAAATTTGTTATTTAAAAAAAATGTTTATTGTACTCACTGATCACAACCATAGACTCGATCTACGAGACTCATCTTGCAGGTCTCTAGCTCGTCATATACAACAGCTCTATCCTTCACGCATGAACATAACTTAGGATTCTCAGTGTACCAGATCTTAGGTACGGTACGCGTTTCTCTGAAATTAACATACGGATGATTTAAAAAACATGTCCTTGAGTTAGATTATCAATACTGATATTATAAAGAGGTAAAGTTGGTTTGTAGGAAGGAATCTCTGGAATAACTAAACCGATTTTGAAATTTCTTTCTTCAGTACAAATATGCAATATTCCTGAATGCCATAGGCTGGTGATGTTCTTGGCGATGTTTAATTAACAGCGAAATGAGCATGGGTCATCTATTAAAATCTAAGATACATGTATATATATAATATTGTAATATAGTAAAAACAGTAATTAAATATCTTTTTCTTGTGGTAGCACTGCATTTTAATTTGGCCCGTTTTTATTCTTTAATCGTTATAAAAAAAACTTGTACCTAAAGGCGAATTCATATAAATGCATTATTCAAATACTCACAAACTTTATCCTATACCTTAAACGGAATCATTCATCATGATCGAAAACTCAGTACGTAACACAAAAATAAAATCTGTTTTTTTTTGTGTTACGCATAGAAGCAATAATAAGGAATTTATAAATACCTATAACACTTATTCCTGTCATGCCTAAACAGTAATGGCTGGCAAATTTTGAGCACAAAGCTCCAAGTCTCCAAAGAATCGACCGTCGACTTATTCAACTGACTTTCCACATCTTTCTCCATAGACAACCTATAATTATCACCTTTGCTGTCCTCTGACTTAAAACTAGCATTAGACTTATAGCCACTTTCTGTAGACTTATAGCCGCTTTCCGTAGACCTATAGCCGTCGGAGTAATCACTTCTTCTCGATTGTAGGTCTCTCATCCTGTCATCTAGTTCAGGGGTGATTGATAGTCTTGAACTTTCTGCGGGACTGGAGACCTCATTAGACGGAGAGTCATATTCCACTAGGCCTTTATCTTGACTAGCGTCGTCACTCAATTCCTCCTGTTTTATCTCATTTATAACCGATTCCAAAAACGTATCATCAGTCAAGGCGTCATTAGACTCTTTAGTATTATCAAAATCAAACATATTCAGCGGTGAATCATAATCATCTTTTTTAACAATTTTAGAGGAAAATTTGTCCAAATCTGAATTGTCTTCAAACATTTCTAGTATTTCATCTTCATTCGGATCGATTTCGAATTTGAATGAATCGATTACTGGTTGTAGTTTATTTAATCTTTTGACGGGCGTTTGTATTGGACTTTCAGTAATTATTTCCTTTTTAATTTCTATCGGCTTACTTTCCTTAGGTATGGGTATTTGTCTAATCCTTTCGTCTAACTTGGGACTGGTATTAATATTTTTATCGTCATTATCTAATGACCAGCTATCGCATACTAAATAATCATTTAAATTGAGATCAGTCTCTTTCGGATCCTTAATTCCACCTTTTTCTTTCTTCCTACCTTCTTCTATTGTCAGGTCTTTAGTCCTTTTAACATCTTTATTTTTAGTCTTATCAAAATACTTATCTCTATCTTTATCTCTTTCATCTTTCCTTTTGTCTTTATCATCTTTTTTGTGACTGGAGTGTCGTCTTATATCTTTTTCGTATAGGTTACTGGACCATTTGTCCTTATCTCTATCTTTATCATTCTTTTTACGATAATCCCGTTCTTCGGACTTCTTTCTTTTATCGGGTTCTTGATTTTTCCTTTGGAACGGGTTATCGTAATCTGGTAGAATCTTTTGGTAGTCGAATTTAAATTCTCTACCTTCTGCTTTAGCTTTTTTGGCATCTCTTATTATTTCGTCAAGTTTCGCAGGGTCTGAAAATGTTTACATAGCATATCAAGTTAAATTCAAATACATAGCCGTCCCAATTAGTATTTACAACTAAATAATACTTACAAATCTAGCATTATTTATATTATGCAAAAATCTAGCATGAAACAAACAATTGATAGCAAAACAGTGAAAAAGTGCATGCAAAGCAGAACGTGAACAAGATGCACTAAAATCTATACTACTTAAAGCCTATTAAAAATAATTAAAAAATGAGTAGAAAAAAAATGTTGCTCCAAAAAAAAAGGTAGTGTTATTATATAATGTATAATTTATTTTAAAATTTGAAGCAACATTTGACCCAATGTTTAGAAATTCGAACGAAGCCAAGACTTAAATATCATAATAATATGTGTGTTAAATAAGTACAAATAAATAGCAACATAGTAAATTTTACAAAATTTGTTATAAGACATAAAGCTGTAGCTTTATTTGTTATGTATTATTTCTATGAGCTAACATAGGCTGCAGGTAAAATTTGTTTTATGATTATATTGAAAATTTAATAGGGAAGGCGCTGGCACCTGTGATACAATGAAATTCTCATTAGTAAAGGTTATTAATTCTGTGAATAACTTATTATTATGGGTATAAGGGCCACCATACACGCGTAAACTATAGCCTTCTATTTCACAAATACAATGCAACACTTATCGACAGCTTAGAGCGGTCAACTAAACGAAAAGCGAGTACGTAGGAGCTGTACGTGACGTGCGGAAGCAGTCGATAGCTTGAGCAGTCTGTTATGTTGATCTCTCGTCCTGCTCTAATTAAATTACTTTATTTATTTCTATACAATGTACCTAATCAAATTTGAGTTCTAATTTTGTGAACCGACTATATTCCAGATGTAAACATCACTTTTAGATGTTACCCTTTTGGTTACACCCTGTATAAAGCATCCAGTGTTCTTGTGACTTACATTGTCGAATACAGAAAACTTTAATGCTACTGATAAATAACTTGACTGGCCTGTTCTTGTGGTTAGTGACCTTGACTGCGAAATCAGAGGTCGTAGGTTCGATTCGCATCCAGAACAAATCTTATCTTTGGTTATGTCTGTGTGTAATTTATCTATATTATGAATGTATTTAGAAATATATAAGTATGTTTATCAGTTGTCTGGTCACCATAGTACAGGATCTATAAGTCTTAGCTTCGTTCAAATAGAAAACAAAATACAAACAGTTACTGATGAGGAAGTCGATGTCGATATTTTGGTCGCGTTTCGACCGCAGAGCAGGCGTGCGCGTGCCGACCGCTAGCGGGCGCGTTTCGCACGCTACAAGTACATGCACACAAGCGAGAAGAGCATAGCAGTGTTAGAGAAAAGGTAAGTGATGTTTCTGATGTTTCATGGATTCGCAATAGTCCAAAAAATCAGAGTGACTGATGGTCGAATACTGAAACGTCATTCAGTTTTAAGTAGCCGTTAGGTAAGTATCATGCTGTCTCTGTCACTTTAACGTGTAATGTAGCGACGGATAGACGTTAAGAGCGTCTTAAAGTTAAGTAGCGTTTCAGTATTCGGTGGTAAGAAAAATAAATTAGTTATTATTATCAAATCATGTGATTTGATAATAATAATTAATTTACTTTATGAGTGGAAATGGAGTATGAAAATGAAAAATCTGTGTAGTCCGTCAGTTAAATAAAAAAAAACATCAAAAATATTATACATATATTTTTTAGTCTAATAAATAAATAAAATGTGGATCACACAGATCAGGAGTGGGGGCTTGTGACGTCACGCCTAAGTTAAAATCGAACCTACGCGTGACGTCACGCAACATTTCCATTCATTGTATCTTAGTTATTTTTTATTGTTTGCGAAACAAAAGAAAATTTGTCTAATATTTTTTTATTATCTATGTGATGGGCATTAGAAAAAAAATAGTCATCAACCCTATTATATAATAATATAGATTGGTTGTATTAGAATTTATTCAATGGAATTTTATGTATTACAATTTTCCCTCGAATTTTATATACACTAGAGCATCAGAATACCGAACATGACCATGGCAAATTCGTACATGATACTTCCATTGTCTGCGGGCGACGGGGGACGTAAGGCAGCGGAGGTGGCAACACGTGCGCGTGAGACGGGGAGAGGAGGCGTCGTTCTCGTCATTCGTGCACTGGCATTGGTTAATAACGTCCCCCCCCCCACCACGCGACTGTTACGAACGAATTAGCCAGGCTACGATAAGCATTTTAATATTCTGCGGGCTATTGCGAAAAATGAAAAACGGAATGGAATTTCGAATATAATATTTCAAGACATTCTTAGGCATGATATCAAAAAATGCAGATAGACAGGAAATACAAACATTTATATGTATGTATAGAAAAGAAGAAAAAAAAAAGTGCAGAAGTAGCATCACTAGAAAAGCTGCAATTAAGTCAAGTGCTTTGTAAGTTAAAATTATGCAGTCGAAATAATAGGCGGTCGATTTTAGAAACGATGGTAAATGCAAATTTTTAATATAGTAAGCGGCGGTAGCCCAATGGCTAGGGCATCGGACTTGCGATCATGTGGTCGCGGGTTTGAATCCCACCCTGCACTACCGACGTGAACCAACTCGTAACACAAGCATTTAGCGAACCACATTGATAAGGGCTTTAAAAAAAATTACCCCCGGTTTTTGAGCGTCGACAAACACAATAATTCGTTATTCAACTGTCAACTGTCAAACCTCATAGAATAAGGAGCTATGAGTGGTTGATAGACAACCAATCAATGTCATGATTGTGATTCGACAGAAGATACCGGGGTAATTCTCGCTAATTCAATCATTCCCTTTATTACTTAGTAAAAATAACTTATCATTAATATCATGCCTTATTTATTTCCTCTTTGTCACATGCCAAAATAGGTTTGAGTATACCGAGAGATATTTTAAAGCTCAGTGGTTGGCAAAATCAATTCGTCAATTTTCGTTAACTTCAAAATCGGTTGTCAAAACTTTTACACAATATTTTCGCAAGCCTTGCGAAAATATTGTTAAATGCTCATGAAAGGCTGATCATTCAGCCTTTCATGAGCATTTAAAAGTCACCCTGTATTTTTTTTAATACATATATATATATATATAGTATACATATATATATATATATAGTATACATATATAGTATACACTGTATACAGTGTTTAAGAGATGGAGACCTTGTTTACTGTACAGCGTGTCCAGTTAGTAATGCGACAACCTTCAAGGGCTTCAATCTTAGGTCAAGAACTACCAAAATAACACAACATATTCAAAAAAAGTTACGGATTTGGGTTACAATCGATTTTCCGTAGGTGAAGCTTGTCGCAAAAATAACTGTCCAGCACAAATAATAAAATAATTGTATTTTTTCAATAAACACTTACCCAAAAAAGTCTTGATTGGAGGCATAGCCTTAGTCGGCATAGCCTTATCGTTCGACGAGCTAGGGCAGATGAGCCCAAGTGGTATACCTAACTCTACCAGCTCCATTTTACGCTTCATATCTTCAATTTCTGTGAGTGTACGCTTCTGGAGTTCTGTATACGAGTCTGTGAAAAAAGAATGGCCTTAAATAAATAAATAATAATAATAAATGTGGACGACATCACATACATTGTTCCGAATCCAAAGTAAGTAGCTAGAGCACTTGTGTTATGGAATCAAAGACAACAAAGATACCACAAACACCCAGACCCGAGACAATGTAGAAAAGTGCTTTTTCTTCATTGTCCCGTCCGGGGATCGAACCCGGGACCTCAGAGCTGGCGATACCTTGAAAACCGGTGTGTACACCACTCGACCACGGAGGTCGTCACTGTAAAACAATGTACAAATAAAACAATGTTGTTTCTAGCAGTTCTCTTAGCGGTTCAATGAACGGATTTTTGTGCACAAGATTGCAGGTTCGAACCCACTACAGTGTGTGACTTTTTCAAAGTTATATTACATATATGAGAAATGGCTGGGGTATGCTTAGTATAGCTTACCTTGTAATATTTTCCTGGTGGCTCCAGGCTTGGGTGGCTTAGGCTGCTTCTTCTGATCCCCATCATCTGGCTTTGGAGTGATTTTCACACTACTTAATTTACCAATAAAAACTGTATCTGAAGCAAAAATAAATTATCTACTTAGTTATACTTCCATTGATGATTATGATAAACAACATTATTTTTGCTACAACTTTAAGTCATTGTTTTTCATTATAATTTATTAATTGTATGTATAGGAATAATAGTAAATTAAAACCAAACTTTTAACCTCAATTTAATTATACAATCTAAAAATTACGTTCGCACAGTTGTAGTAACAATAAAAATTGCAAATGCTGACTTATAGCCATGATATGTCACATAAGAGCAACTAGGTTCTAATATCATCATAAAAATTGTGAAAATTAGTTTGAAACATGATATCTATAACTCAAATATAATTCAAAAAAGCAAAATAACACTCAAAGGTATTTTCTATGTTTAATGTACTGTAATGTTACTTTCATTGGCAAACAATAATATAACTTCCATAGGCAGCAAATGAAAGAAATGCATGCAGCTAAAATACTAAGATCGGGATATAGGTAAACATACTTATTGTGTTTTGTATATAATGTGCAATGATGATATCTGATAATGATAAAAAAAAATTAAAAAAAAAATATTTTTTTGGATTTTTTTTAGTTTGAATGTGAGATCTAATGATGGAAAGGTGAACGAAAATGGAGTAAAGAATAAAGAAGACAGTGAACTGGATGTGTACATGAAAAACCAGTCGCAATCAGCTATGTTATGGTTAAAATTTATAACTTCAGGTTAGGATTCTAAACTTACTTCCCACCCCGGTACCCTTGGCCACAGCCACGGGAGTTATAGGAGCTTTCTTCTGAATAGAGAATGCTCTCAATCTCTTCTTTGCATTCTCTACGCCTTTCAATGAGGGAGCCAACTTAAAACCGACGGTAGGAGACGGATTGGGTGGAATTGGTTTGTTGATTATTGACTGGAAACAATATTATAAATAAACATATTATAATATACATTTAAAGCAGTCTAATTAGAATAAATAACATCGAAACTATCATTATACAGCATGCTACATATTTGTATGATTAACAAACAATATCATTTTAAATTTTACCATTTATTCACACTTTAATACTGTATTTTGTAAATTCATAAACTTTTATGTATATAAAAATACATTATTTTAAGTATTGGACAAACATCCTTTAGGCATCCATTCTTTATGTAGACTGTAATTGCAGATTTATTTGGATTCATAGCTATTATTTTATTCTCAATTGCTTTTTTAAGTTTACAATTTATAAAAAGGTTTATTTTGTCAACATTTACAACTCTGCCTTAAAAGGTGTATCTTATATTGCTTTAATTTGGAAACAGTTAATCTATTTGATTAACTATCGAATTTATATTTTACATTAATCAGTTCTATAAATTTACCAGGTCATATAAAAAAGCAATTAAGACTAAACTGATATTTTTACAAGTTATGTAGTACAGTTATTAGCACTTACTAGTCAGAAAAAGTAAGGTTTAAAGTGGGCCTGCAAAATAGTTTTATATCACAAAGTATAAATTCATGGATTCATATTATATTTGTCATGGAGTCTTTGTTAATAACATCACACTGAGTCAATAAACCATACTTTCTGAATCACAACTTTTTAACAATGTTCATAAACAAAAAATAATGCACATTTTTATTGATTGAGATTTTAAAACACAATTTATGTTTCACATTTTTGGTTGCAGGGTGCATTATATTGGCGCCATTATGAATTTTACAGTACACATTGAAATCTATTTATAAACAAAAATCAATAATGCTACCAAATATAGATTTGTATAGACACAGGAAGACATTTATATATATATTGATGTTTGTCTTTAATTACAATATTGACATCCAGAATTTATTAACCTTACCTTTTCAAAGGTGAACGTGGAAGTACCAGGAGGAGCCGGTTCATCGGAGTCCTGAGACAACGATCCCGGCGTCGAACTCCTTGCTCCATCCATGGATAAACTTTACGAGTTAATCAGTATTAATTAAACACAAGCATTTGTATTGTATCATGGCAGATACAATACAAGATACAATTATTGATACCTAGCGCACTTGTCATGTCATGTGTAGAACTTACTTGCTTGAATGAACTTTGTACAAATTTTAATGTAAACACCAAAAAAGAGTACACAATTGTTTTTTTAACCCACTTTTTGACAAATACAAACTGGTAATTTATTGCATCTAATCATTTAAACAAGTCAATTAATGTTTTTAATCTTAGCTTTTAGATCAGAGACGAAAAATAAATCAACAACATTCAAAAGTTACGTGAAATTTTAGTGAGGATAAAAGAGATACAAACAAAGACATGCTCACTTAACACAACATGTGACTGGAACGCGAACGCGAAGTCACTCGTTTTTCATAGACTTTTGTTGACACAGTACCTACCAAAATATATTTTTTTATTTTTTATAAAGGTATTAGCAATTTGAGTCGCACATTCTCACAGACCCTAGGATTCGAACCCTCAACCACAATTTGATCGCAAGTCCTATCCCCCTGTGATTAGGCTACCGCCGCTTAATTTTACCGTGATGTAAATGTGTGTATTTTAAACCAACTTGTTAAATGCGATTTTTTGTATGTTTGCTATGGCATCGATTCCAAAAAGTGTTTAACATGGCCACCCCATTCGTAGGATTTCCGCAGTAGGTATTCCGGTTAAATATACAAAAAAGAGATTCAAGCCGATTTACATTCATTATAAATAAAAAAAAAACTACGCCTAAAAATCATTCTTTCAACACTTCTTGCCCTTGAAATTGCTTTTCCTTAGAAATAAATAAATAAATTTAGGGGGAAACCTTCAAACTTTTATTTTATATATTCAACGAAATATTAGCCAACTTTTGAGTAACGGTGTCACGACGCCCCAACTTTCCGGTATCGGAGACGCGACACTGCGCGCACATGTTTAAATAGCGATTCAAAATATAACTTTATTTTCTACACGAAAGATATATAATACTTGCTCGTGCTCATCACACAAAGATTTGTCCTGGTGGGAATCGAACCCACGACCTCCGGCTTAGCAGTCAAGGCTAACCATTAGACCAACAGACCAGCCAAATTTTCTCAGTATGTGCATCTGTTGCTGATTAACCAATGTGTGTATGTCTTGTACGGAATCGCGTGAGAGTCTATCTCGCAGAAGCCCGGCTTTTTTATTATACTGATAAGTCCACTGGGATAGAATCTCTGTGGGTACACTACACTACATACTGGTGTTAAATAAAATTATCAAATAAATTTATTATTATTTCCTTTATTTTAAAATACACATATAAATTACATTTTTAAATATATATATTATACATTTAAAAATATAAAAAAGCAGTCCCCAACCGGCAGGGGGAACAAGGTCCATTTATTATTATTTATGTTTTTTTTTTAATTCTCTTCAATCTTTTTAAAATAATATGCAGCATCTATTTATCCGTAAAATAGTAACTTCAGGAGCCTTCAACTTTGTCGTTTTAGTCATTGGATGTCCACATCTGGTCATAGCAAGAATAGGATTCAAGGATATTTGACTCCTATTAGAAATTCTGATAGATCATCATTCAGCTTGATCTGATGTAACACTGATGGGTCCTGTTCAGTGCCTGAAAGTATATAAGTATTTTATTTTGTAATACCTCGAAAAAAAAAACCTTACATAAATTATAAATACAAAAGTAACACTTTTTGTCTGTCTGTTACACTTGAAAGTTAAACCGCTGAACCGATTTTTATGAAACTTGTTATGGGGTAAGCTTGAATCCTCAGAAAGGATAGACTTCTTATGCCGTTATAACCAATATTCATGGAAAAAGCTAGTTAGATATAATGCATTTAATACATTTTAAATGCATTTTTCATCAACTAGCTTTCAGGTGTGGCTTTGCCCGCGTGGGCGACGGTTATCGGCAAAAAACCAACAGCCCTCCTCGATAAATGGGCTATCTGGCACTGAAATGCCTGAAATGAAAACCTTCGCCGAGATCGACCTTGACGGTAATGTCCCTCCTCCGGCATCCTAGATGAAGATCTTTGCCAATCAGCCACAGGAATTTAGAAGTGTGTTAAAGAAAATTTTGTAACTAATTAGACACAAACCTTCTACCGGCGTCATAGAGTTAGGCAATTCATCTTTCACATCTAAAATTTGATTTCCTTTGATATCATTAACATCAGCAAATGCTACTTCTGGGACCATAACTTCTAAAGTATTATCGACACATTTAACGACAGTAACTTCAGTTTTCTTTTTCTTCAGAGCTTTTTTCTTTACTTCCATTTTTCTTTTAGTTGTTTCTTCTTTACATTTATCCGGTGGCTTTATGTTTATTACCCGGGTGACTTCATTACGTATTAGTTCTTTAATGTTCTCAGGCACTTCTAGGCCAGGATCATGATTTCTGGCATATTTTGTTATGGGAATATCATCATCACTGCTGCCATCAAGTGGTTCCTTTCTGAAGAAACCTTTCAATTTCTTTACAATATTGGCTCCTTTCGTCTGTAATTAGGAAGTTTTTCGGCTAATAAGTACCTGTCAGTAAAACAGCATAGGACTTGATATTATTATGACTATGTATACATTATTCTTTATTCAGTGTAGGACTAAAGAGATTGAGCATTCTTTAGACTATCGAAAAAATGAGGAGGAGGAGTATCGAAAAATGAGTAAACATACAAAAAAAATTGTCTTGAGATTTTTTTGAAATAAGTCTTGTTTTAATAAACAAATAAAATAAATACCAGTTATTATTACTTACGAAATTGATCGGCTTTGGTACCCTTACAAAAAAGTGGTGGGGATGTGCTTCTAACATCTCACATTTAGCGCAGAGGTCGTAGTCATCACATGTGACACACTTGTAACGGAAACCAAAGATTGGTTTGTTGCAGCTGTCACATATTATGTGATCATGAGCTTGTGTCAACAGGTCTTTGGCAGAGTCATCCCATCCTGAAATCATGGAAGTATATAGTTTAAGTTATCATTCTGGATATTTAGATAATTTTAATATTGCTTTATTCTATATTTTAGAAAAACGACGCCCTCGCTAAGGAATTTAATCCTTGTGTCGTGGGGGTTTCACAAACATTCAAATCACATGCACAAAGAACACCCAGAATTGGAACAAGTATCTGTGGATCACACAAATGATTGTCCCATGCGGGGATCGAACCCGCAGCACGTCGAGCACAGTGGTAATTAGCGTGGTGACCTATACCACTCGGCCATCCGTGCAGTCATTATTATCCGTGCTTATTAGTTCATATATATTCATCTATCAACAGATTTTTACTAAACTAACTAGTAAGTATTACTTCACTGTACATCCAACACCAAATAAAGCTTAAGGCACACAGGATTAATGTAGCTTTCTACTGCTGGAGTATTTTTAGAACCATTCAGTAACAATTGAGTATCAAACACAAAAACTGTACCCTTTTATAATATTAAAACAAGTATATTAAACACTACACAGTAAATTACAAGGTTCAAACTTCAAGCTAAGGTCCTGAAGCACTTAAGATGCCTTGTCACACTGTTTAGGAGCTGCTGGGTCATATTACATAGCATATATGCACCGATGGCCGAGTGGTATAGGTCACCACGCTAATTACCACTGTGCGCGATGTGCTGCGGGTTCGATCCCCGCATGGGACAAGCATTTGTGTGATCCTCAAATGCTTGTTCCAAGTCTGGGTGTTCTTTGTGCATGTGAGTTGAATGTTTGTGAAACCCCCGCGACACAAGGATTAATTCCTTAGTGCGGGCGTCGTTTATATAAAAAAAAACAAAAAAAAAACCCAAAAATATCTCATGAAAAGCTTTTTGTTATAGCTACGGTAAACTACTTATAGGGACTTACTAACCTTTGGTATCGTTAGGCAGAAATAAGGTCGGAACAGCATCAGCACAGAGGTGTTTATTTTTAATGTCGGATGGTGCAAAATGGCGCGAACATACGCGATGGTTCAGCTTTTTTAGGTCAAGTAACTCTTCTCGGCCTATAGCTTCGAGCCACTTCTGAAGCCTAAGATTCAAAATACAAATACATAAAATAATAATCTATTTTGAATTTTAGAGTTTTGATATCCATAAAGATATAATGAAGATCAAATAATTAAAAGTTTATTCACATCCTTAAATTAATAACGCTACGATATAGTTCTATGACTATTTATGACAAAACAATTTCTTACCGGTGTCTTTCTTTCGGCAAGCTAAAGAAATTCAAATTATTATTTGTTCGATTATTTCTAGTACAACCGTATACACAACAATAATTAACCATTTCTTCTCATCTAACTTTATTCAATTGAAACAGATGATATCAAGCTAATCAAGCTCGAAATTCACCTCATATATTATAATGCACAGTGTTTTATAACATTTTTTAAAAGAATTAGTTTTGTTATGATAAGAAACGTCAAAATCAGTCAACAAACCACAGAACAAACACCGACCAAGGAGTTTATATTTATCATACATACAACCTCCTTGACCTCAACACGATAGATGTACAAAATTATTGAAATCTTGTGAATCTATGGTTTATATAATTTGTGAATCTTGGAATTTTAATAAAAGATTTTTTTGCAACTCATTGTTTTTATCCTTTTATCATTTACGTAAAGTTAATTAATTTTATTAAAAGAAATTCATACTTTGTGTAACATCAGGTAGCGAAGCGAAGCTAGCTCCATCTAGTATTGAGTAGACGTACAAAATCTATACTTACTTGAACATTTTGTACTTCGCAATAATTCATGTTTTACAAGATAGATGGGAATTTACCCATTTGTCTCAAACCTTGAGATCTCACAATTATTTGGAATAAGGTATGTAGGTAAATTTTGTGTATGTACAAGATACCAAAGACTTTATAATGTATTCTAGAGTACAATGTCTTTGCAAATACAAGTTCAAAGATCCACTATGACCATGAATATTATAAGAATTTTTTTTAAACGCAGGACTACGTTCCGGACGTTAGTATTTCAACTGCCTGAGTTCACTAAAAAGTAGGTACTCTGAAAAAGGCTTTGGAGATGATGATGAGGATTTTCGATCGCAACGAACTCGATAACAGCTAATCTAGACAATTTTACAGTAACAAAGTAATAATATACATTTGTGTCTGTGGCCGTAATCAGGGCTGCCAGTATATTAATTTCGTTTATACGGCTCAGTAAACAAAATTATACAAAATTCAGTTGCATTATACACAATTCTTTTTATACCTATTTTTTTTGCATATCATAAAAAAACGCTGCTAAAACCTATTTATGGTGCTACAAACAAAATTAACTGACCTGGAAGCGGCCAAAACTGGAAATAAAATGATTAAAAAAAAAATTACTTAGGCGAGGGCAATAAAACACGAAAATTCTATTGAGTTGAAAACTTGAAACAATAAATTCAACAACAGCGACGCTGTCACCAAGTCACACAAGTTGTGGCACTGCCGTTTCGTTAGATCATTAAACTATTTTTATTGTTCATTTATAAATAAAATGAGATAACATAAGAATTATCAAGTTGGTGAGTAAATCACCATCAGAGATGGAGACTATCTCTCATGTATAATGATAAGTCCTTCCTAGACTCCCTAGATCCTAGAGTATTAGTGTTTTGCGACCCTAGAGGAGAGGTATCTTTTTGTATCCAATTATACTAAAGGACCGCCTATACATATGAGATACAATGAACAGTCCGATTATACAGATTTTGTATCCAAATATACGATCTGGCAGCCCTGGCCGTAATTGTATCTAGATTTGTGGTTAATCGCAGTCTCACGGGCGATATATACCTACTCAGATTAATGCATATTGTGGTAAATCTTATCTAAAACTGAAACTTGATAATATGTACTGATTTAGAAATCAAAGAATAAATTTTAAAAGGATATCAAAATATTTTATGTTTGAATGCCACAGAAAATTAGGATATTTCTAACTAGCTGTGCCCCGCGGTTTCACCCAAGTAAGTTTCCCCGTTCCCGTAAACATCTATTTTTTTTATAACAACCCCGACTTTTTTAGCTGCTCAGCCCCCGGTCTTCATTTATTTTTTAAATTATAGTACCTATAGTCTATGTCACCCGGGGATAGAAGTTTCGCAAAAGTGAAAGAATTGTTCATGTTCAAATCGGTTCGATAGATTCGGAGCCATATCAGGCCAACTATATTATTCTTCTTTATAATATTAGGTAGTGTAGGTAAATAAGATAAGAGTTATCAAACCCAGCTCATTAGCAATAGCACTCAACGCATTTGTGCGTTTTTTTTTTTATTATGTGCCTGCTGCATTTATATTTATGTACTAAACTGTAGACTAAATAATTTGATTATCCTACTTCCTACTAATATTATAAATGTGAGTATAAGTGTGGATCTTTGGATGTTTGGATATTTGTTACTCAATCACGCAAAAACGGCTAAACGGATTTGGATGAAATTTGTCATGCATGTAGCCTTTGACATGGAAAGAACATATGCTACCTTTTATCCCGATTCCTTAAGTAGTTCCCGAGGGAAAATTAAAATTTATTTACGAGCTAAGCCGTGGGCAGACAGCTTTGAAATTTGTTATTTTTCTCTATTGCAGCGCAAGCGATAACACGAGTGAAAATTTTATTCCATTTTTCATTACTTTCACATTTTTCATTTTCACGACGTCGCGGGCAGAAGCTAGTTTATCTATAATATAGCCTTTTCCCAAGCTATGGTCGGCTTTCAGTCTATAATATATAATATGTAGGTATATCTATAATATGTATGTATTTAGAAATATATGTACCGGTACTTACCTATGTTTATCAGTTTAATGGTTGCCATTGTACAGGCTCTGCCTAGTTTGGGATCAGATGGCCGTGTGTGAGCTGTCCCAAGGTACTTTATTATTATATTGATAAGCAGAGCAAACATAGGCAGTAAATGTGTCGTCACTCTAGACCTCAAGTTATTTCTACACTAAACCATAGGTACTAAAATAAATTCAGCAGTGAGTGTGGTTCGAAACGATTCGCATTTGTGACCTTTTAGGTATTATTTTTAAAAGCTCATTTATGTAAAGCGGTGGTAGCCTAATGGCTAGGACGTCGGACTTGCGATCATGTGATTGCCGATTCGAATCCTACCCATTTCACTATCCACGTGAACTCTCTCGTAACACAAGCATTTAGTAGCACGAGGGGTTAACAAGAATACGAGTAAAGTGTGAAACCCATTTCAGTAAGCTTTAAAAAAAAATTATAAAAACAGTAAGCTTTTCTTCATCCGTTTGAAAAGTATGTATTTAGAGTACAAACATACAAAAATAACTAAATGTGTTATCGAATGATTTTAATGGATACATATAATAGCTTATTGTACTGTAACAAGTGCATCGTGACCTCGGAGCGCATCAATACAATATGGCTGGAGTCAATAACCTCACAGTTTTCAAGGCTGAAGTCTAGAATTCTCGGGAACACGTCTGGCTCGGCCGATCAATACCCACCCTCGACGCACACATGGACAACGATGCACTCTACACACACCGCCGGGAAATTCATACAAGCAACTGCGAAACTATCTGACTCCGGTGACCAGATGGCGCTTAAATCGATAGCTATATAAACACGCCGGCCGGCGAATCCTTAGATTACTTCACATCGACCTACAGGACGAAAACAAGTATCGTGTGTGTTATAAATAAACTGAAAACAATGTCTTTGTTACCTTTCGTACTTGGAGCCGCCCCTCACCGCCTGATCGATCAAGACTTCGGGTTGGCGCTCACTCCTGATGACCTTCTCACAGCCGTGGTCGCGCCGCTCATGTCCCGCGACTACTACAGGCCCTGGAGACAGATGTCCGTCGCAGCCAGGGATGTTGGATCAACTATAACTTCCAACAAAGAGAAGTTCCAAGTTAACCTAGACGTCCAGCACTTCTCTCCTGAAGAAATCAGCGTGAAGACCGTAGATGGATACGTCATCATCGAAGGGAAGCATGAGGAAAAAAAGGATGAGCATGGGTATATCTCTCGTCAGTTCACCCGGCGCTACGCGTTGCCAGAGAATTGCGACCCTGCCACAGTAGAATCCAGGCTGTCTTCTGACGGTGTACTCCAGATCATCGCACCTAAAGTGGCTCCTACGGTGAAGAATGAGAGGTCTGTCCCCATCTCTCAGACAGGACCAATCAGAAAGGAGATTAAAGACGCAGCAAGCCAGCAAACTCCCCAGTCTGATGCCAACGGTACATCAAAGTGAATCCTAGTGATTGCAAAAAACCCTGCAGTGCGTTAGACGGCTTTGCTTGGCATTCCTGTTTTTGTTGAATTTTAATGTGATATCAAAATCGACTGATGTATGTATGTTTAAATATTATTATAATTAGCGTTAGTAATTTTTTAATAAAGATTCCCACTTTATACTATTTTCGATTTTTTATTGTTTCTAAAATAACACGCTACGTTATCTGCTCTGTGAGAATTCAAGTCGAATAAAATAAAAGTTTATGATTAGGTAAGGTTACCAATAGGTATACTTACAGCCCATTCTTTGTGCAGAAGCTGTGCAACCTATGTATATTATTAGTACTGTTCTAATAAAAGTAGTAAGTATTATTATTATTCTTAATTCTGTAGGACATGTACTTAATAAACTTACTGAACTTAACTTATAATGCAATATTTCTGGCGCATGGAATCTTATTTCAAGCTCAGACAGACTGGAACTGCCGCCGATGTTTATACCTACTTACTTAAGCGTACATAGATAGCGGAGTATGGGGAGTTGAAGATAAACTTAGCGTGATGTGAACCCCACGTTAGTTAAATAACGAAATTAAATCTTACTGCGTTTGAATAAAGTAAAATTTATGTTTATTGTTTGTGTTTTATGTTACCAATGAAACAAAAGGTGGTAAGTATATTGATGAAAAGTAATATTAAAAAAAATCCTCCATAAAGATAAAATTATGGTATAAAACTAGGTTGTTGATAAACCGCTTTTTGGGTGTAGGTGAATTACAATAGTAGGCTGTAGGTGAACAATATGAATATGTATAGTAATGTTTGTTCAAATTGCTCGCGAGATCGAAAAATCGATGACTGCACGGATAGCCGAGTGGCATAGGTCACCACGCTAAATACCACTGTGCGCGAAGTGCTACTGGGTTCGATCCCCGCATGGGACAAGCATTTTTGTGATCCACAAATGCTTGTTCCAAGTCTGGGTGTTCCTTGTGCATGTGATTTGAATGTTTGTGAAACCCCCGCGACACAAAGATTAAATTCCTTAGTCGTCAAAAAATAAAAAAAATTGAATGAGAAATGAGAAATTGAAGCATCAGAAAATTGCGTTTCGTAGAAATATTTGTATCGTAAGAACGATCGGTTTATTGTAATATCATTGTCCACAAAGAATGTCCATCGTGGATCGGGTGACATAACAATCGCCATGTGTTGTCAACAACAAGAATGTTATCAATTTAAGATATTTTTGCAGATGGGTTTCTAGTGTCTGTTAAGATTGTTTCGGGCCTTGTTTCTCTGTTTAATCCAGCGTATTACTTTTAACTAGTTAAATAATTAGGTATTTATTTTATAAGTGTGTGCACATTGCCTTGATAGTTGTAGGATATATCGGGCTATAATTATAAACAAAAACTGAAAAAAAAATCGTTGAAACCTTTTTTTTTCGAAAAAGTAGTGAATAACCTTATTTCAGATTTTCAGAAAACACTGTTATTTGTTGTCGTTAGCAGTTAGAAATAGGTGACCAGTTTAATTATTTAAATTAGGTACTAGGTAGGTATTAAACCTATACAATAAATAATAAATTTACTAGGGTGTTTTAATCGAATGCTAAGTAGTTCTTTTATTATAAGTTTAGTAGTTTTGAATGCTCTCAAAAAAATAATATGAAAGTTACATAAACGGGAATGTTGAATTTCATATTCTTCCAGAGACTGTGGTTATACTATCAATCAAAATTATTTGTGCCTATTAAATGGTTTAGCACAGCCAAAGGTAATTATCTGAAGTAATAAGTGCTACTACTACTAGAAAATGCATCAACAAGTCCGGAGCAAGTAACTATTTAGAAATCTGTGTGGCCGGAGCACAAAATAAAACAACAAAATTTAATAAATTACTTTTTATTGATACAGAATCAGTCTTTTAAAAAAAACTTAAATCATTAAACTACAAAAAATTGTTTAGGAGAATTAAATCAAGCTTTGCTACAAGATTTTTCTTCCGCAGAACATGTGCCTTCAGCGCTCTCCTTGGAATCCTTAGCTTCTCTCCGAACCGGTCCAGTTTGAGTGATGGGAACTACTCGCTCCCCTTTACCCAACACTACCTTCTTGGGCGCCGATACGGTCAGTATACCATCACTGGACAACTGGGAAATCACCTCTTTGGAGTCTGTACCTTCAGGGAGAGCATACCGTCTCACAAACTGCCTTGAAACGAAGCCATGTTCGTCCTGTTTCTCCTCGTGCTTAGCTTCAATCACGACATAGCCGTCAGCTGTCTTCACAGAAATTTCATCCGGAGCAAAGTGCTGCACATCAAGGTTAATTTGGAAAATGTCCTTGTCAGACTTGATGGTAGAACCCACATCCTTAGTCAGCCTTGACAAATGCCTCCAAGGTCTGAAGTAGTCATGGAAACTCCAAGGTGACATCATCGATGTGAGGAAATCGTCCGGCGTCAAAGCTAATCCAAATGTTTGATCAAAGAGTTTGTTACCTTGGCTTTGTGGACATTTTTCATCAGCAAAGACGTAGTTATTCGACCCAATGCCAAATAATGCCGACACTACGGTCAAGAAACACGAAAATCCGTAGAAAGTCTTCATTTTCTTGCGATAGTTGCGTTGATACTTCTTCGATGTGCTGAATACGGTTGCTTGTATTGTAACTCAATGTTGAACAGCGCGCCGTCGGCGTTTATATACTTGCCCTGCCATCTAGCAGCGAGTAGAGGCTTCTGGAAATCTCGCCCGCTTTCATTGACGTGTTTATTTTTGGAGCGGCCACATTCTGTTTACTATAGTTATCTTCAAAACATTGACTGCGCGCTATCTGATTGGCTGAAATAACATACCTGTAGAGAGATTATTGGATTGGATTTGATATCATAATTATCTTAATGTAATTTCATAATAATTAAGGATTAGTTATGTAAGTATTTATCAACTGTTTGTTTTATAAGTTGTAACTAAAATTAAACAATTTTGATTGCGGTGTACTTTCTAGATGACTAATTGCTCTGAGAACGTCATCTTGCGAGGAGTAGATCAACTATTGTGCACACATACCTTTCCCCACAGCTAGGCGAGCTTATCCCTTCCAACCAAATGACAAAGATATACCTATGATCTCAGAACTTATCTAAGTATATGATACATATTAATTATATATTACAGACATAATTATTTGTCTTTTTGATATTTATATCGACTAAATATTAACATTCCATAAAATGACCAATAACATTCCTTGGTATCTAATAATCGAGAAAAGTATAATAAGGG
Source organism: Plusia festucae (assembly GCA_950381575.1). Lineage (NCBI taxonomy): Eukaryota > Metazoa > Arthropoda > Insecta > Lepidoptera > Noctuidae > Plusia > Plusia festucae. The sequence continues at coordinate 3,143,833 of OX494456.1, read as the reverse complement.
TAATTAGTTGAGAACTGTATGTATGTAGTAATTTCGAGAAAGCGTTACTTATCATAGTACAGTCGAAAACCTATAAGATAATTACGATAAAAAGAGCATGAATTTGTGAATTGATAAACAGTATTTATTATATTTATGTATACCTACTTAATAACTTTCGTGTTGCGAATTCATAATCAATAAAATTTCAATTATATTGAAGCGGTTTATTTATTCACACACGTAAGAACTCCTATTTGCTCCTATCTTCACAACCAGAGCACATAAGAAGCGTCATAGGGATATAATTACAGTAGTACTACCTACTATAATTCTATCTGAGAACTTGAGAAGTGGTGAGTCAAGGGTTCTGTGTGATATTTTGTCATTCATAACATATTGAAATAAAATATTTTTGAGCCTGAGCTTGAATGAGTCGGGCCATCCCGTGCATGTGCTGGAGAAAACCTTTTAAATCCTTTAATTTAATTATACCAATAGAGTTCTTGTACTATTATCCCTCAATTTACATATCAGAATAACTAAATTTTAGTTGCTGTGTGGTATTGGTATTCTATTGTTGGTGTTTAGGCTGGTTAATATGTCAAATTGATATTTCACTGCGGCGGATGCGGTGCAAGAATTTTAAGCCCCACGTACATACGTAACGTGTTCGTGGGTGCAGATTTGATTACTACCATTTTCATAAGTATTGCCTTATATGTTATTATATGTTATTGAATGTTAGTACTTGCACATCTGGATTATAGCCCGACCGTCTAACTGAGTCAGGCGCAGGCGAGGACTCAGACGGTCGGGCTGTCCGATTGGCGTTACTGACCAGTATCTCGAATCCGTTCTCAATTGAAATTGTCGACAAAAAGCTCGGTCGTTAAATGTTATTGTTTTTGTACGCTGCTTTGCAAAAACAACTTTACGCAATGCGGATAAGGTTGAATTTGGGAAAATATACGTTTTTTCTATATAAATAATTAGTGGTACTGGAATGTCACAAATGAAACACATCTTCTAAATAATGGTATATTTTCAAAAATATTGTATTACATGACTTGCCTTATCTATTTACAAAAATAAAAACAAAATTAATATTAAATCAGTTTTACAACCGCCAATGCTTGTCACTACAATTAAATAATATGTCTAAATACGGCATCGAACCTGTTATAAGGAGCTCTGTCGGTATACACAGCTTACTAAGTATATTTACAGACAAGATAGCCATGCTTGCTACCTTGTATTTTATAATAATTTTGAAAAATAATTTGGTTTCTTTTGTTGTAATATGCATAATGTAAAAAGGTAGATAGATTTATGATAGGAAAATAATGTTATTTGTTTAGTTACGAAAATGAGAAAATGTTTAGATAACATTGTACATATTACAAGCAACATAATTTTGCCCTAATTGTTTCAACAATAACTGATTGTATTATTAAAAAGCACTCTTAAGTATTCAGTTTTACGATAACTTACATGAGATAGTACATTTAATATAAAGACATAAAAAAATTAACATCATAGATTTACTAAATATATCTAAATAATAAATTGAGAATAGGGCCTTAATACCTCCATAATTTTCAATTATCTGTCAAAAAAAATGCTTTTAAATATACAAACGGTTATTATTTTGTAACCGAGTGCCCCTTGATATCGCGTATAAGCTCTGTTTAATATAAAAAGCGAACAATTACTATGTAGTCGCGTTCTGAGCTTGAATTTAATAAACGTTGCACTCCAAAATGGAATTTGTTAATACGACGATCGAAACAAGCTGGTTTTGTAAAATCATTTTTTTATAGCTATTTGAAGCACACGACAATTATGAATCTATTGGATTTGCCACAAAAAGATGTCTAACTTTTGATAGCTAAAGTCTTTCTCAAAAACTGATAAAATTTGATTGAATTACCATCTGTTTGATGGTAATAAATTTTAACAGTAAGATACACTTGTTTTTTTTTTGTTGGCGGGCGCTTCGTTATCCATGACTTAAATAACGAAGAGTTTGTGTCTTCAGATTTTACTGAACTACAACGACAGAACTTGTACAACAAAGTTAACCATCTTTCTATGATAACTCCATTTAAGTATACATAATAATTTTATTTCTATTCTACGAGTATAAATTCTAGGAACATTTGTTTCGTGGTTGAGCGTCAACACTTGATAAATGACTGTAGTAACTTGACCGTTCAGTCCAGTTGTATTTGAGCTTTGGGACCCGAAACGATGGTAATATTTATTTGAATTACAAAATACTATTTCAAAGTGCGTTAAGAAATACCTATTTAGTGTACATATCTACATAATTGAGTCTATGGGACATTTTGATGAAACAGTTCTATTTCGCTTGCGTCGATCGTCGCAAAAATTATATCTAACCTAATTACTATCTAAGTTTTGTTTATAAAAAAATGTAGTAACATTCCTACAGGTTTTTTTTTATATAAAAAAGCTAAAAAACACTCCGTTTTCAGTCGCCCTCGGGCCTTGCACGCATTCCGTTTACGACTAAAATAATTATATATAGTTATTTGAACACAATATTGTGAGATCTTTGTATGGTGAATAAGTTTGTATGACTGTTTTATTCGATACAGAAGCATTTCAATGTAAATATTAGTTGAGTGACAGCAATAAGAAATAATAGAAGGAATAATTATGAATACAGGATTAATTTAAAAGGGGTGCGTATTGAGTAATTCAAAGAGGTAATCAGGTGCATAAAAAAGAAAAACTTTTTAAAAGTAACATAGGTCGAAAAATTCAAATTGAAAATTAACATTTCATACAAACATAAGTCACGTGACCAGTCACTTTGTATGAAAAGTTAATTTTTTATTTTAAGATTCCGCACAATGTTCCTTGGTAAAAGTTGTTCTGTTTTATGTAAATATTTGCTATTAAATAATGTTATTGACTATCCAATCCTATTTAAACCATAGATTAGAAACGTTGATTAGAATAGCGTGCAAGTCCCCGTAATACAAAACTAAAAACAGGGACAATTTATTACGTACAGAAGTAATTCGATGATAAAAACGATTTCATTTACTGCGACTATGATACATAAAACTGTTAATACTGTCGTGTATAAAAATTTGATTTATTATAATATTTAATACAAGCTTCTGCCCGCGACTTCGTCTGCGTGGACTTCAGAATTGGGTCCAAAAAGATAGGAAGGAATAAAAAATTTAATAAAATTTTCACCCGCTTGCGCTGTAATAGAGAAAAATACCAAATTTCAAAGCTGTCTGCCCGCGGCTTAGCTCGTAAACTATTTTCATTTTTCCCTCGGCAACTACTTAAGGAATCGGGATAAAAGGTTCTTTTCCATGTCATGCATGGAAAATTTCCTTCAAATCCGTTCAGCCGTTTTTGCGAGATTGAGTAACAAACATTCAAACAATCACACTTTCACATTTATAATATTAGTAGTATTATATTCTACGTATTTCAAAGAACATTTAAATGATTCTCAAAAAGTTTATTTAGAATGGTTCACTAGTTTCGATGAAGTTCTCAAATTCAATCTGGTTTTGAGATATATTGCATTAATAATTGATGATTCCTAATAACTAATAACTTAACAAATATTTAAGTTTTAAGATTTAACTTTGCTCCGGTTTATGACTATATATTATTTTACTGTCGAGGTGTCAATCTAGTGTGCAATTTTCTGCTACTGTACGTAATAAAAGCCCTGTGCTTCAGTCATCCGAGTTCCGATCGGCAGCATTCTTCATCTTACTATTGATATAAGTGGACGACACGTACAACTGTCATGTTCATTTGATTCTATTAATTTATTTAATAATAGGGATACACTGAGTAAGAAAAAAAACAATCAATTAGGATAAAAAGTTAGGAAGAATAATAATGAACCTTTTATCGATATAAATAAGAGTTATTATTGAAGTTTCAGTCAATATAAATCAGAATGAACATTACAGTCATATTTACAATAACCACAATCATAGTCAACATTGTATATTTTGTTTAGCTCATACAAAATCTAATTACACAGCTTACAATTAGTTTTACAAATATCTTGACAGTCGTATATAGCTATCAGCGATACGATTCATACAAAATTAAACTAAATAAAACATAGTAAATACATCGAAAATGTTATATATTGGTGCGGTAGTTATAGTAATGTTGCGATCATATACTTACAGTAATTAAATTAATAAAATATTGATAACATTATAATTGTAATCATCTAGCCTTTTCCCCAAGCTATGTTGGGGTCGGCTTACAGTTTTACCCGAAGTAGCTGAATACCGTATTTTACATGGAGCGACTGCCTATCTGACCGTTACAACCCAATTCACTAGGTAATACAGTATCCCATTGTAAGACTGGTTGACAGAATGGTAATGACTTAACGACTGCCAAGATCATCATTTGAAAGTTGGGACCAACGGCTTAACATGCTATCCGAGGCTGTGTGTTGAAACGTATTAAATTAAAATAAAACTGAGCCGTACACTGAAACCCATAGGTACGAATAACTTTCATAGTGGAAGCAATAAACAAATAAAAAAAAATTGGGCCCGTGGTATTGTGAACTCCTTTGATCAGGTTATGATAGCATTTAAGATGTTTTTTGTGGAATTTACTATGGTCCCCTTTTAGAAAGTTGTTGATTGGCATAAGCAGTATTATTATCAAATATGACCGAGTTTTTGAGAGATTTTATCGAGAAGTTCAATATCACTCTCTAGTTCAAAAAAATTAACGAGAGCTATTTTTCAATAACTTTATGAGTATGTGATGATATGTAAACCCACGATCGGCAGTGGACGTAAATGGGTTGTTATAATTACATTACATTCGTTACTCTAACCATAATTAAATCCAAAATTTACTTATTGGTAATGATAATGTTAGTGGAATAAGTAGCTACGATAAATATATGATCGAAACATAACTATGTATATTAAAATAAACACACTTGATACGAAGGGTAATTACACATGCATTCTCACGGCCGCACCACAATAACTATAAAAAATTGTGCTAAATTGGGGTACTTTCATATATTTGGCCTTACTCAGATATCCAAAAGGTTTTTACAAAACCTATATTATTATATAAAACTGAAAAACATGATGACATGATAGAACATAAAACTGTTAAAATGCAGTAAAATATGGCCTCTTTTATTATCAAAATAAATACGTAATTTTTCATTTCTTTACCATGGTATTTATACTTATACACTTTCTTTGGACACGATTTCGATTTGGTATGATTTATACCAAAAATAATAATATAATTACAATTAATAATATGAAATAATACGGTAATACATTATCACTAGGTTCATATGTGATGGATACGTTTTTCTGAAATATTTTCTTCTGTTAGTAAATAGCCTCTTGTGATATCAAAATGTTAGTCAGATGAGCATACATTTTCGTTATAATGTAACTAAAGTAATTATGTACTCTGCTAAAAGCTGGTAACGCTTTAGTTAAGACCCACATCATACAGCAGGCTAAAAAAGTATATGATCAATTAATAAAACCACATACTTTCGTCTTTGCTGCCGATATTAAACGAAAAGTAACGAAATCGGTGCAGTCTTGATCAAAAAGTAATTTTCATCTTCAACAAATTGGACTTTGAATCCTTTAACATTGAAAAACGATGTAAGACAATCAAGATAAATCCATATTTCATACACAAATTATTACTTAATCTTTTGAGTGAAAAAATCAGCTTTTTTTGCAGTTTTTAACTTCGAATTCCTTTTTTCTTTTATGGACTAGTTATATATATGTGGTTTTATTTATTGGCCACATATCGTGTCCATACTGACATATTCATATTTTGTGAGAGTTGAACCTTATTAATAAGATGTACTTATGTGATAAACAGTCAAAAATATTTCAGATCACTCTTATCGTTGGGGAACTTACAAAATCTACTACATCAAATAATTACACTATTGTAACGTTTTATAGAAAATTAGTCAAGCTGAAGCGTTATATATAATTAATTATTACAAACTTATCTACTAATTATATTAAAAAATAATATTGAGATACGAAAAGTTTCCGTTCATTTGTACATACATTATAATAATAACATAACATAGAGATAATAATTTTAGACTTAAAAAAAAACAGATTGTTTAGTATAGAAATTATTATGAACAAAAAAGGGTGCCTGTAAGGTCGGTTTCGGACGATAATTTAACGTGATAATGTCATAAGAAAACATTGATGAAGAATTGCATACTGTATGTATCTCTTCTACCCGGACGCATCGGCCGATCGTGCCTCTCTATCGCTTGTTCTACGCTCTCGCTTGAACGCTCGGCTCAGGCGGAACGTGACCTTTTTCGTGCAATAAAACGCGTTCATCGATTTATAAAGATATTATCATGTTAATAAAAAAATATTAAAATTTATGTTAATACCTTAAAAGGGATTCCAGACCTACTCTTAAGTCTTATAAAATATTAAACTTTGTTTTTGCAAGGCTAATCAATTTAGTCTACTTGTCACGTCTGTGATTGGCTGACCAAATACTAAACAGCCAATAACAGTGACGTTTGACAAGTTTGATTAGCCTATTATTATATTAGCCGTTATAGTCGGTTCATAGACAAGCATCGTTTCAAAATAATTTCTATACTAAATTATACATAAATTCGTAAGCAAGATAAAACATGTTAAAAATTTATAAAAAGCACCTACAATGAGCAGTAGGGATGGCTTTGAGTTGTGTATCTTATAACACACATTATTTCAAGGTATCAAAATGATACACGCTTATTCGTGTAAAATGTGCCAAATTAACAAATTTGATTGGTAGATGAATATACATTTAACCAAATAAGCCTCACGTAATTGGTATGATTTAGATTAAAAAGAAGCAATGAGGTATCGTTTAAACTTTCATAATATTCATTGGACTTTTAAAAATTGTTAGTTATCGCTCTAGTTCCACTTACAAGTTAACTGTAAATAAAAAACACCAAATATACAAAATGTATACTTAAAAAATAGTCTTAAATATATATTGTTCGATAGATTCGCTTTGATTGCGAGCTAGGGTTGTCCCAGGGTAGGTAATAGGCCTTATAGTCCATGCCATTTAAAAAAATAAGAAAACACTTCAAATGTCTGACAAGAGAGCCATACAAATGTTGCCGACATTTAGTTGAATTTAGAGCTCTGATTGAGTATAATATGTTTTAATTACTGATGCAAAAATCCATTAAGCTATGCTGAAAGGATATCAAATCGATTAACAACGATAGATAGTATAATCGATATTCTTTACAATGATGCACTTTCATCGATTACGGTCGTTGACATGATCAAGTAAATTTTCGATTCCATTCGTATTTTTTTGGAGCTCTGAAATTCTGGCAGTATCAAAACTAAAGGTCAAATACATGTTTTTATTTACAGGACCTTCAGAAGGCGGAGTTTGAAGCACAGGCGTGCTAGACACTAAGAGTTAGGTTTAAGGTTTGCTTAACTGTCCTCGAGTAGATTGTGTAGCTCCGCGTAATTCAGGATAGCACGATACAAGAATTCGTATTGTAACTGAAAAAGGAAATCATAATATATTACGAGTATATTCTGAGTATTAAGTAACTTAGCAGTCCCTTAGGCAAGTGACATTTCTGTTATGTTCGACTTTCTATATGAGAAGAAGCCTGTGCGCAATAGTGGGATATTTATCGGCCGGTTAAAGTAAGATAAATGAAAGCGTCGGTCATCCGGGAGCTAGAGGGGTCGTCGATATAACAAAAGTTTTGTTTCTAAGGCAGTTGTCTCACCGACAACGATGAACGAGTAACGAGTAGAGCTAGAATTGGAAACGAGTTGGCGAGCCGCGAGGAGCGAGTGCGTAGTTGCGATAGTTGTGTAGCTCGGCTACAAGCGAGTGTGCGAGTGAGGCGAGCGATTACTCGCGCACCGTAGAGAAATGACCGCTGGTTGCTCTCTCGGCGTGTGTTCTAATCGCTTAGCGAGTATCGCTGAGCGAGTGTTATCTTTCATAGCTCTTGTCGCTCAGCGACAAACTAGTGAAGCGAGTGCTCGCCGGCAGTGTGAACAGTCAGCGATCAACTGTTTTTATATGTGTCTCTTTTGTTTAGACGGAATGTATATACGTTTATACGTTTCTTGAACGAGAAAATAGCCGATAGTTAGTCGTTTTCTCGTCGGCGGTGGGACAAGTGCCCAATCTAGGAGAGCCCGGAGAGGAAGCACGTATAAAGAGAGGGCTATGCCCAGCAGTGGGATGATAAGGGCTGTGGATGATGATGATGGCTTTGTGTATCGTATACTTACAAAGGTGTCTATAGTCCGCGCTCGCTGCGATCGCACGGCTCGCGCTGTAGCGCTGACGTCAACGCGGCGCTCGACGCGCAACGCGCGAATCAACGTGCACAACGCCACGAATAAAGGCGAGCGTTCCGTGCCGAACCTGCGATATTACGTACATATTATTCATTTTTAAATCAAGCTTTTAAAGCGAACACGATGGTTTCATAGTTCCTTAATTAGAAATTTAATCTGGGATATGGTTAAAAGAATTATTGAGAAGACGTAATTAATATGATGTAATTAATGGCTCGTTGTGTGTTAACCAACATAATTATGTGTAATAAAATCCTATAGACACACGAGTAAGCTGTGGTTTACTTAATTTTAATATTGGGCCAAGTGTGTTACCTTGTGGAAATCCATTAGTAACAGTTATCATATTTGGGATAACTTGTGTATTTTAATACACCACAATATATTTATCATTTCAAACAGTTACATACAAACTTCCAACATACATTGTAGAATCTTAACATTACTTGGTTGCAAACATATTTATTGATTAACTCTTATCAAAGGCTTGCATGGAATCTAAATATCAAGTAATATATTTTTTCTGACACACTAGGCGGCGTGCCTAGTGTGTGTCATGCAGTGTATACGTACTGGCAGTGCACGAGCATGGTGCCCTGGTGCGCGAGGTGCGCGGGCTGCGGGGAGTGCGGCGGCGCGGCGGCGTCGGCCAGCTCGGCCAGCCCGGCGTGCCTAGTGTGTGTCATGCAGTGTATACGTACTGGCAGTGCACGAGCATGGTGCCCTGGTGCGCGAGGTGCGCGGGCTGCGGGGAGTGCGGCGGCGCGGCGGCGTCGGCCAGCTCGGCCAGCCCGGCGTGCCTAGTGTGTGTCATGCAGTGTATACGTACTGGCAGTGCACGAGCATGGTGCCCTGGTGCGCAAGGTGCGCGGGCTGCGGGGAGTGCGGCGGCGCGGCGGCGTCGGCCAGCTCGGCTAGACCACGCGTCACTTCGGGCACGTGCCCACGCGCTGTGGGCCAACCCTGGTACTGCAGCTGCCGCACGCATTGTGTCTCGCCGCTCTGCATACCGATACAGAAGTTATAATACAATTGACATAACCGACGGAAAAAGTAGATGGAGCTAACTCACTGAAACACGATCGTTTCTGTGATGTTTCTAAGCCGGTGTCTGTGTTTGAGTGTCTTTGTCTATGTGTTATGTATCTGATTGACTATGTATCTATTTGTTTGCTATGTAGGTATTTGTGTTATGTATCTGAGTGACAATGTATCTGTGTGTATGTAAGTATCTGAGTGACGATGTATCTATGATATGTATCTGTGGTATGTAAGTATCTGAGTGACAATGTATCTATGATATGTATATGTGTGTATGTATCTGGGTGACAATGTATCTATGATATGTATCTGTGTGTATGTAAGTATCTGAGTGACAATGTATCTTATTATGTATATGTGTGTATGTAAGTATCTGAGTGACAATGTATCTATGATATGTATATGTGTGTATGTATCTGAGTGACAATTTATCTATGATATGTATCTGTGTGTATGTAAGTATCTGAGTGACAATGGTCTATGATATGTATCTGTGGGGGTATAAGTATCTGAGTGACAGTATCTGTGTGGTACATGTGACTGTGTATATACATAACATATACGTAAGACTTATGCCCGGTTCCTATATTTGAAAAACGATCCGTTTTAGTTACGAATAGTAGTTTAAAATACCGAGCGTAAGCTAAAATCGTTCCTATAAAAAACGTCTCGTCACGCAACTTACCGACGGCTTGCTACTGACGGATGGGAGGGTCACCGTTAACGGACGGTAAGCGTATTGTATGGAGATGACAGTTTATGACGTTCCTATAAATATTTTTAATCGTAAGTAGGCTGTCAAGATTACCATTCGTTAGCCTTTTGTTTACCCGCCGATTTCGGCCGGTTGATTTCTTTCTCATTCATTGTTTTCGCTTTAATTCCGAAATGTCGAGTTCAGATAGTGATAGAGAAGTGTTTAATACCTATTATATCGAATTATAGTGAGACTGATTCAGAAGAAGATAGGCGTGAAAGAGTATATAAAGAAAGTGTGGATTTTTTTGCGACGCTGGATTATTACGAATAATTTCAAGTCAGATTTCGACTCGATAAAGAATCTGTTGAACAATAACTTTTTGAAATTTATTCAGACATACGAATAAAAGGAGCCAGGTTAGTTTAATGGAGGCATTTATAATAGACCGCTAACGTCTAACCTTATTACTTAACTTACTGTTGTCATTTCAGGAATCATGGGATATCTCCACTACATCAATTACCTACTATTGACGCTAAGGTTCTATGCTTTAGGCACCATGTTGATATCAGTGGCAGACTTTGTGGGTGTGTCAAAAACATCAGCTTGTCGTATTGTGCGTGATATCAGTTTTGCTATTGCTAAACTGTATAACAAATATATTAAAGCGACCGAACAACTGTTTTTATTATAGAAGAATACCTTTATAAAATTATTTCCTACTTCCTTTGTTTTTACTCCACAGATTATATTCAATTTTACACTATTTGCTGTCAGTCATCAAAAACGCGTTTTGTTACTTTCGATACAAATGACAAATGAATGATATTTTTTTTATGAAAGTAAATATTTAACATGAAGATATAATAAAATATTAATGATTAATATCTACAAAACCCAAAACGTCAAATAATAAAAAAAGTACATCATTTTTTACTGTAAACAAAAATAAGCTTCTTTGTAATAACAAAACGCAGAACGACGCCAGGGAGGGCTTCGGTAACAAACAAACGGATGACGGGTCGTAGCTCGTTTATGATGCAAAAAATATAGGAACGCCAATTACGGATCGTTAATGGTAACTAGAAAACGGATGGTATGTTTTACGTATGACGAGTCGTTTGTTATAGGAACCGGGCATTAGTAGGTAGCGTAGTTATAGCTTACCTTATCATTGGTAACTCTGAACTGTCTCCTTGTGTAGTAGGGGCAGGACTCGCTCTCTTCGTATTGTACCGTAATGTGATCGTATTGAATCGAGCCGTCGTCCCAGTACCGCGGACACTTGCCTTCGCCCAACTAAAATAATTATAATAGGCGTATTAAAAATAAATTAAAAATCACTGTAAAATCAATATAGAAAAAAGAAAACTTTTCTACTTACTCATCCCAAAAATATTTGTCCTGGGTGGGAATCGAACCCACGACCTCAGGTTTTGCAGTCAGGTTCACTAACCACTAGACAAACAAGCCAGTCGATTATAATCATGCAACGCGATAGTTTTAAAGTTCCTATTGATATAGGGTACGCCAAATCCGCGGGCAACAGCTAGTGTATGATAAACCTAACTTACCTCACTTAGCATGACTATAGTTGTGACATTGTGTTCAGACACCATCCTCCAGAAGTCCATTATAGTATTTGGGAGTGGATCCTGTGTTATTATGAACCCTTCCGTCGTGTCATATGCTGCAGACAAAGTTAAAGGTATTTACGATAGCTTCAAATGACTTATATGGATCGGCAAACAAAATTCACGTTCACACGACTTAGCATAGCATGTTCATGAATCATGTCAGTTCATGAAGGAACATTAAAAAATAATATATAGAAAGTGTTGTTCAGTTATCTTAGGGGCCATCCTAAGCCACACAAATTTCATGCTTTTTGCCCCCTCCCCCAACCTTGTCACATTTGTGAGAACCCTCCTCCCAAGTGTGACGTCCCAAGGTGATGGGGACATACATCTAGAAATCTGGAGCCTAACGGAGGAGACCTTTGCCCAGCAGTGGCACAATAATTAGGTTACATAAATAAATACAATTCAGAAGGCTTATGACGTCAGAAGTTGGCAAAAATAGTAGCCACAAGTGACGTGGCGAGTCCCCACTCCTTAACTTAGATTCGAGTATCTAAATAGATATTTGTTATTTCGAAAAAGCAAAAAATTCGTGTCTAATATTTTATCATTATATCGAGAAGTTTTTTTCATGCGGGGATCAAACTCACAGCACGTCCACAAGGCACAGTGATAATTAGCGTGGCGAGTAGGTGACTTTTCCTCCTGGCTTTCCTTGCAGTCGTTTTAATAAGTAACTTTAGAGCGATAAATATTATTAAATTACCAAACATTTATACCACAAAATAACCTTACCTTCGATAAAAGAGGCGTTGATATACGTGGAATAATCCCTGCCGGGCAAGGGGGTCAGTATGACACGGTTGCGGTCGTACGGCAGGCACTCTGGACTTCGATTCCGAGCGCGCAGCTCGTCGCCCGCACCCGCCCCCATTGATTTTAATGGTTCCGCTACTGGACTGTTCAGCATTTTCTACGAAAAAAGGATTTTTGTTTTGAACTGAAAAAGTCACGGTAGCCTAATGATCGGGGCGTCAGATTTGCGATCATATGGTTGTCGGCTCGAAACCCAATCATTGCACAATCGACGTGAACCCACAAGTAATAAACATTTAGCTTAGCACGAGGAGTTATCGAAAATACTAATTTTGTGTGACTCAAAAAGCTTTATGTAATAGGTACTTCGTAATGTCCAGCATTCTATTGTATTCTAATGTTAGACATTGAAATTAAACTAATTTTAAACGGATTCGTACGCGGTTAATATTTATTTTAGTTCCCGACATTTCAACATCTTCACAGGAGTTTGCCCGTGTCCATGACCACCGTTTAAAAGTAGTTTTATTTCAATGTCCAGCAATCTTATTTAAGGCAACAAAATGTAGTCATTGCGGCTTTGTAAACTAACCCAACCATTTAAATCTGACATCATACAACATGAAACAAAAACCCTGTCCGATCCCTGAGAGTATTATTCGGTATCGTACTGCGAACACATATACGTAGCCATTAAATGGATTGGAGTTTTTTTTTTCCCAATTGAAAATAATTAAATCAAAATAAAACCTGATCCAAGGCAACATCAACACTGACCGCTTCTCAAAGTTCACGTACTAACTATCTGCAGCTTTGTGTCAAAGAAGCCGCCTATGCGAGACGGTTCATGAACTGTATCACGCATACGCCTTTATTGGATTCGACAGGGGTTTTGTTACATGTTGTATAAGACAAATCCGGTACGACTGGAAGCCGATCTCAACATAGCTTGGGAAAAGGATAGGCATATAATGATATGGTTACCTCAAACTCGACCTCCATGAGGCACTTATCAGCGTGGTCGGGAGTATTCCTGAGGCGGTCGACGGCGGGCTTGAGGCGCGATGCGCTGATCTCGGTGTCCCCGTAGTGAGCGAACTCGACGAGAGCGCGATAAACGAACACGTATTGTTTCTGAACGAAATATACATCAGTTTTAATATACATACCTCTCACACACCGTTTATTTCACATTTATTTCTAGATTGATGGTTTTGTGTAGAATTGTAATAAGCTAGTTTAAATTCTGATGCTACGGGGAGTGGCGCCGTTTGCTGAAATACAGGTCCTAGTTCGGCAGCGGATGCTATTATGTATTTGAACCATTGTTTAAAATCGAAGTATCTAACTATAAAAAAAAAAAAAACTATATTATTTAGCTAAGGTTTCGATGTTTGTTTCTTGATACTGAATATGCCGTATCGCGTCGTAGTCTGAAACCGGTCACCGGCTCCGCGTTTTATTGTTATAAGGCATCAGACACCAGCAGTGGAATTATGTATATTAACATTATTATGTACATATATTCATTAAGTAACTTGCGGATATAGGTGTGAGTTACATGTTTAGTATCTTATAAGTTATTATATTGTTTAATGATAAGTTAAAATATGTAACTGTTTTATGTCCCGAACTAATAAATAAATAAATTATTATCATCCGTTATAATTTAAATAGCTTTCCGGTCACCGCCGACCGACTGATGATGAACAATGGCCACTCTGAACCAGATTTAAAATAGATTATAACTCTCCTTCGTCCTCCGGTCATCAGTGACCGGCAGTCGGCCAGCATACCTGCGACTGCACGAGGAAGTTCCTCTGGCGACGCAGCTCGGCCACGGTGTTGAAGACGGCGACGTGTCCGGTGTCCCGCAGCTGGTCCAGCAGGCAGTCCAGCGCCACCAGCGTGCCGGTGCGCCCCACGCCCGCGCTGCAGTGCACCACCACCGGCCGCCCCACCATGCTCGACCACGCCTCGTTCACCCTCTGGGGAATACACAGCACTTTAATTGCCTGATAAAGCCTAGCCCACCGTGGTGACTAGGGCAATAATGATGGGGAAATTGGGGAACGGGTGTTGTGGCACACTAGGTCCAGCAATTGAAAGCGATAAGCTGAGTTGATTTCATATTTCAATTTTTGGAATCTAGGTTTCCACACGATGACTGGCCGACTAGAGGGCTGCATAACCAACTTGTGATAAAAATAAAGATTTAAGGCAGAAGTCTTCATAGTTAATAATTATGAATCCACATGATAAAAATTGTTTTTCGCTTTGGTCGAGACATACGGTAAAATCTATATCTTATTCAAATGCAACAAAATCTTAATTTTCGGGATATTCTACTAAAATTAGATTCAGTTCCAACGAACAGAAATGCGCGAAATATGACAAGACAATATTTTTCCTCATGATCATTAATTTTATAATATGTATACTACTAACATACCACGTTATTTAAAAAAAAACTGTACAGCAGTAAGTACACTTAAATCCAAGAATCCATTGACATTATCGTCGCCTCACCTTAATAAACTTGAGTATGGAATGTGGATGTTCTGGCGCCGCGAAGTCCTTCCACATGAGGAAGTGGTACTGCCTCACAATGCGGACCTCACTGTTGTCCTTCACTTCACGCGGGGACGTCGGCGCGCTTGAGTCTGATGCCTCCTTGATATCTGGAAGAATGCATTAGTCTTACTAACTTAAACTAGATTTTGTGGCAGCCTAGCGGTTAAATAGCTGGTAACGGCATCAGCTCATTTGAGAAGCTGTCAAAATGACAGTTCGTATTACCTATCGCAATGACGATACAAATTTCAGCATCAATGGTCAAAGTAACGGCCAACACACGCTATATTACAGGATTAATTTAAAAGGGAGTGCGTATATTCAACTAGGCAATCAGGTGCATAAAACTGAACAACTTTTTCCAAGAAACACGTCGAAAGTCACAAATTGGAAATCATCTTTTCATACAAACGTAAGTCACGTAACCTGTCAATTTGTATGAAAAGTTCATTTTCCATTTTAAGATTTCGACCTACGTTCCTTTGGGAAAGTTGTTCAGTTACATGAAAATTATTACCTTGTTGAATATACGCACTCCTTTTAAATCAATCATGTATAGTGTTGTACCTTCATTTATGAATAAAATAATAACAATAATTATTATTATTATTTGCCGTAGATCGATATAAATACATAGTGTTGGTGTGCTGTTGTTCAGCAGATATAGATGGAGAGCACGCCTTTTACGTGTCCTCAATTGTGTTGTCTTGTCACCTCAGATAACTATGATACAAAACATACATTTACGATATTATAAGGACTATATTACTGACATACTGCTTGCATCTACATGATGTTACCAAAAGGATATTTCTATCTAATAATGGTAAAGAGGACATCTGGTATAGACCAGGTTAAAAAAACAGCTAAAATGAATTTATTAATATACGTTTTTATTTATCTTGCTAAAGATAGGAAGAGATATGCGGAGCTGACTGCCAACCTTCACTAGTTGGAGAAGCACCTTAAAAAGAAGAAGAATATTTTTTTTCGTGTGGGAACTCGGGAAAACGTACCAACTATTTATGCTGGTATCTATTTAAAATAAATAAAACATTTAATAATGCATTCGATATGTATCTTATAATTTTTTCAAATTGACACCTGTCTAATGTCAATCAACAAGATTTCAAATGTTTTCTTTTTCAGTTCAGGTTTGCAGCCGTAGCATTAGCAACCTCCTTAGAGGTCGCTACATCACTCCCCCGCCGAGACCGTTTACGGTCGATAGTTTTGAAACCGGACTATTCTACCACTTCTTGTAGTGATTATGGTCCTGCCGTCATCTTTTTCTTTCGTCGTAGCTGGAGATTTGGGAACAGCTTCACTTGCCAAATGCGCGGGCTTTAGACGGTCGATAGTAACGTTCATTTCCTTGCCCCTGACATCTATCTTGAAGGTCTTCTCACTTCTCTGTAAAACTTTGTGAGGACCTGAATATGGAGAGCAAAGAGATTTCGTAGCAGGGCCTTGCCGCAAGAACACATATTCAGCGTTTTTAAGGTCTTTGGGAATGTAAAATGTGGAAGAACCATGCCACGACGCTGGCTTTGGTGAAAGATTTGCAATATGTCTGCGAAGGCGTGAGGAGAAATCGGCAAGATCAGCCATTACATTAGAATTGGGGTCGAAAAACTCTCCAGGAAGGCGCAGCGGCTCGCCGTATACGAGTTCAGCGGCTGATGATCCGAGATCTTCTTTCCATGCACTCCTGATTCCGAGAAGTACCAGTGGAAGTATTTCGGTCCACGAGGCGTTATTGTGACACATGATGGCGGATTTCAATTGCCGGTGAAAGCGTTCAACCATACCGTTACATTGCGGATGGTACGAAGTAGTGGAACAAATTTTGGCACCAAGAACTGAAGATAGGGCATGGAATAGTTTTGATTCGAACTGCTTCCCACGGTCAGTCGTAATTTTATGAGGACAGCCGAACCTTGAGACCCAACCAGCAATGAAAGCGGCAGCACAAGCTTCCGCAGTGATCTCTTTAAGAGGATACGCTTCAGGCCATCTCGTAAATCTGTCGATAATTGTTAGGCAATATCGGAATTCAGAAGAAAAAGGAAGTGGACCGATAATGTCCATATGTACGTGCGAGAAACGTTCGGAAGTGATAGGAAAAGGAGTAAATGGCGAAGAAGTGTGACGAGTGATTTTGTTGCGTTGGCAATCTACGCATTGTTGAGCCCAACGTCTGCAGTCGGCTTTAACTCCAGACCAGACAAAACGTTGAGTCACCAATTTTATGGAAGCATTGGCGCCAGGATGGCTCAGTTGATGGAGCATGTTGAAAACTTCTTTCCGAAATGGCGGCGTGACGTATGGTCTGGCTGTGCCGGTGGAAACGTCACAGTACAAAATCCCGTAAGGAGATGAAATTTTCTGCAGTTTCAGTGATGAACCGTTCTTAATCAAGTCTAACAGTTCAGGATCTTTAGCCTGATCTTCTGAAAGAGCTTGGAAGTCAATGGCAGCTGAAGTGGAGATGGCATCCACGCGAGATAATGCGTCGGCAACAATATTGTTTTTTCCAGAAACGTGCTTGATATTGGTGGTAAACTGCGCTATGAAATTAAAGTATCGCAGTTGACGAGGTGAACTATTGTCTCGTTTGGTAGTAAATGCAAATGTGATTGGCTTATGGTCGGTGTAAACAGTGAATTCACGGGCTTCAACCATATACCTGAAGTATTTAATGCTTTCGTAAATAGCCAACAATTCTCTGTCGTATGGGCTATAGTTTTTCTGAGCGGATGTTAATTTTCGTGAGAAAAATGCCAGTGGTTGCCATTCGGACTTTGACTGGCATCGCTGCTGAAGAACAGCTCCGATAGCCGCGTCCGAAGCATCTGTGAAGAGTGCAAGTTCGGCTTGGGTGTTAGGATGCACTAACATGACGGCGTCAGATAAAGAATCTTTACATTTCTCAAACGCTTGAAGCAAGTCTGGCGTCAAGTCTACGGGAGCTGATCCTTTCATGTTAGAACCACACAACGCGTCGTTCAACGGTCCTTGAAATGAGGCTGCTTCTGGAATAAATCTGCGGTAGTAGTTTACCATGCCAAGGAACCTGCGCAGCTCCTTGGCCGTTTTCGGAACAGGAAACTCCTTGATGGCACGGATCTTATCGCCCAGGGGACTAATGCCATCGGAAGAGACGTGGCATCCTAGGAAATCCACTTCTTTGACACCTAAAACGCTCTTTGTGGTGTTTATAATGACTCCATACTTCTGGAGGCGACCAAAAACAATCTCCAAGTGCTCCAGGTGTTGTTTTAAGTTCCCAGAAAATATCAGTATGTCATCTAAATATCCATAAGTGAACTCCAAGCCCTGCAATACTTCGTCGATAAACCTTTGGAAGGTTTGTGCAGCATTTCGTAGCCCAAAAGTCATGTATTGAAATTCAAAAAGTCCAAAAGGTGTAGTAATTGCAGTTTTAGGGATGTCATCTTCAAAAGTCGGAATTTGGTTGTAGGCTTTTACTAAATCCAACTTACTAAAAATTTGGGAACCAGATAGTTGATAGGTGAAGTCCTGGATGTGCCTTATAGGGTATCTATCCGGAATCGTTCGTGCATTCAGGGCACGGTAATCGCCGCATGGTCGCCAGCTGTTGTCTTTTTTGCGCGCCAAATGTAAAGGTGAAGACCACGGGCTCTCAGATCGGCGAGCTGTCCCATTGCATAACATATCTTCAAATTCTTTTTTGGCTATCTGGAGGCGATCTGGAGCAAGGCGTCGAGGGCGTGCAGTGACTGGAGGCCTGCGGTCACACGTATGTGGTGCTTCGTGTTGTGTTTTGGCGCTGATGGCGTTCCTGAAGGTCTGGTTATCTCTGGGTATCTGCGAAGCAGTTCATGGAAAACCGAGTCACCAGGCACAGATTTAATAGCTTCGACTCCCTGTGTTGATCGGTGGGGAACAGTGATGGAAAGACTCGTCAGACCGTCTACCAAGCGATGTTGGCGGCAGTCGACTAATAAGTTATAGTGACTTAAAAAGTCGACGCCAATTATCGGCTTCGTGACATCAGCGACTACAAAGTTCCAGGCAAAATCTCGATGCAACGCGAAGTCTAGGTGTAAAGAGACGCAACCGTATGTAGGGATTATAGTGCCATTTGCCGCAAACAGCTCATACTGACATTTTTGCCGGCGTTCCCTGATCATCAACCTGGGAAAAACGCATAAATCTGATCCAGTATCAACCAAATATTCGATTTTAGTCTTGCGATCGGTAACAAAGAGGCGGCCTTTGCAAGTACGGCAGTCATTTTCCGCCACTACTGACTGCCGCTGGCGTTTCCCGACTTGAATGAACAAGGAATAGTACATTTCGTCGCGTTGTTGCCAAATCTTTTGTGATAGTAGCAGATACCAGGATGTGATGACGATCTTGAACGAAAGCGGTACGGCTGTTCAGGATATTTTCTCTGTCGGTAATATGATTGCCGCTCACCTGCATTAGTCGTAAGAGCAGCTACCTGTTGAGTTAATGTAGCTATCTGACCGGCCATGACTTCCAAAGAGGCGGTTTGAGCCTCAGCCGCGTTGGAGGTCGACGGTGCCTGAGTGCTTGGAGTAGACACCTCTGCAACTGAAGTAAGTGATGTCAAATCATTAATTTTATCAGCCAAATCAGCTTGCTTATCAAGAGACAAATCTGCCTGTGATGCCATTATAGTCTGCAGGGTGTGCGGAAGCCTACTGGCCCAAATAGTGCGAATGATATTTTCGGGCATGCTATTGTCAGCAAGGTGCTTCAAGTGACGCAAAAATTGCGACGGTTTCCTACTACCGAGTTCCTCATGCATTAAGAGTTGTTGTAACTTCTGCTCCTTCGATGGCGAGAAACGATGAATGAGCTCCTTCTTCAAAGCTTCGTATTTGTTCTCTTGTGGTGGATTGAGAATGATGTCCTCGATCTCTACGGCGTAAGTGTGGTCGAGCTGCGCTGCTACATATGCAAATTTGGTCTCATCCCTCGATATGCCGGAGATTAAAAATTGGTTCTCAACCTGGGCGAACCACAATGCGGGTCGGTCTGGCCAAAATGGTGGGGTCCGCATAGCGACACGGAATACTTCAGCCTTGCTTTCCTTGTGGTTAGACGTTTCTTGATATTCGTCTGACGACATCTTGCGTGCGAGTCTGGGGTCACCAATGTGGGAACTCGGGAAAACGTACCAACTATTTATGCTGGTATCTATTTAAAATAAATAAAACATTTAATAATGCATTCGATATGTATCTTATAATTTTTTCAAATTGACACCTGTCTAATGTCAATCAACAAGATTTCAAATGTTTTCTTTTTCAGTTCAGGTTTGCAGCCGTAGCATTAGCAACCTCCTTAGAGGTCGCTACATTCGACTCAATGGTTCGACACGAAAAATCATAACTAGATGGCTTAAGTGATACTATTATCCCTCGTAATGCGATGACAAGGCCCTTGATGCATGGTGTTGAATAATCGATGTGAAAAATTGGGTATACATTCTTTATTAATTGTACTTTAAACCTGTAATTTTGTTAACTGTCTCTATACCAGATGAATTCTTTACCCATTTTGAATACATTATACTCTTTCGATAAAGGTGTGTACAAGTTAACTTGCTATAGATCTTGCGGAACCGTTTCGATATAGACATAGCATGCAAGTTTACTACGAATGAAGCGGTTCACAATAGATAAATGAGTAAAGAAATGTCATTGAAATGTTGATGTTTAGTAAAAATGTTACCTCCATTCCTCTTAGCGATGCCATTATTCTCAACGATGGGCTGTCCATCAGAATTGGTCGCTTGCTTAGTTATCTTCAACTCACGGACGATATAGTCTGAATATCTGAAACAATCATATGATTGACTTGGGTTATTGACGATATTACCACTATTAACTTTCAAACTATTGGTTCTAAAAAATTACGCCACGGGAATTAATACTATCGTCATAATAAATAATACTAAATCGTCACAGGATTTACCAATGTAATTGTTTTTAAGGTCACATTCAAGATCAGATTCATTTCTTGACCTCAAATTGAGATCAAATAAAAAAATAATCGTGACTAAATTATATACAGGAATATTTTATATGGTTTAAGTAAAACAAAATGGATGCTTCATTATCAGTAATAGAACACATTTCTATTATTAGTTACATATTTTATCCGACCTTAAATCAGCAACGGACCCGATTTTTTCGTAATAATTTACAAGAAGCGCGTGTGCTAGGCGCGGGGCGGCTGGCTCCAGCTAGTCACTCATCGCATGCAACCACTAGATTAACAGGGCAGTCAAAATGATATAAAATCAAAGCTGTGTACCTCTTCTCTCCCACATGATGTACTGTAATATTCCCGAAGGCGCGACTGGACCTCTCCTCGGGCCAGTACTTGGAGCACTTGACCTTGGAGTACTCCTCGAGGTTGGTCAGCATCACGATCAGTTCCAGCCCATGCTCCCAGATCATCCGCCAGAAGTCGTTCACAGTAGTATCGGTCGGACCTTGCGCGCAAATAAACTGCTTGCGCTCCTACAAAGGTTGGCTACGTTTACACTCGATACTTTTACGGCCATTATTTAATAATCAATTATTGGATGAATTCCTACAAGAAGTAGGATTCTTAAGTAATACTTAACTGGCTTTTCATTATTAAACTAGCTTACGATATAAATATTGTTTTCAGTTAACGTCTACTCTATCAAGTAGGGATTGGATATACAGGATTAATTTAAAAGGAATGCGTATATTCTACGAGGTAATCAGGTGCATAAAACTGAACTACATTCCCCAAGGAACATAGGTCGAAATCTTAAAATGGAAAATTAACTTTTCATACAAAGCGACAGGTCACGTGACTTATGTTTGTATGAAAAGTTGATTCGCAATTTTAAGATTTCGACCTGTTTTATGCACCCGATTACCACGTAGAATATACGCATTCCTTTTAAAATAATCCTGTATATTGGCTCTAGTATGGAAAGCTAGCTGCAGATATATTATTAACTAGCGACTCGCCCCGGCTTCGCACGGGTGGACATTTATTTCTTCATAGATGTGCACCCCCCTCCCCTGCGGTTTCGCCGTGCTAGTCGTGCGACACATATCGGCCGGCGGCCATCATTCATTTTAATACCAATTACAATTTTAAATTCGTAATATATTTTGAATGAATTGTCCGATTGGAATAAAATAAAAAGTAATTTATAGCTATTGAAACAATCTTGCTCAGTAATTAGTTTATTTGGATAAGGATTAGTATTTGACGATAATATGATCAATAAACATCAGCTAATAATTTTAATTACTTTTATTCTATGGAAAAGTGGTTATAATGGCTAAAATATAAATGTTTGGTGTATACTATCACGGACTTTTTTGTAGGCATTATTGAGTTCTACAACTTTTCTATAGAAGTCCACCATACATCTCTAACCATTTAGGCAGCGTTCGCGAGAATCGTTAACGTACGGCAGTTTTTTCGTCGACTTACTCCACAATTTTCACTACCACGAAAAATCCTATCTATTTTTCGGGATAAAATATAGCCTATACGGATTCGGAAGAATCCCTCTAAGTAATGGTAAAAGAAATTTTGAAATCGGTCCAGTAGTTTTTGAGCCTATTCAATACAAACATACAAAAATACAAAAATACAAAGGTTTCCTCTTTATAATATTAGTATAGATAGCGGCCATTTATATTTTAAAAGTTTCATATATAAAATAATATGTTGGTTATATAAAGTGCAATAATTATGGTATAGTATAAGGTGGTACAATATTGATAATGTAATTACAGATACATCTTTCTCACACAAATACATAAGCACAGATACAGCGACAAAAACATATATAAAAAAAACAACACGAAAGCACAGACGGGAAGCTTGGCAGTATAAGTTGTTTTCACATTCAACATATGAAATATAAATAATAATATTTTATTATTTTTAAACTTTTGTTTTGACTTCTTATAAAATATATGAAACAAAATTTTGGTTTATATAGAGGTTTGGGCCCCGCGTAAGCCGTTTTTAAAGCTACGCCAGTGCTGGCAAAAATAGAAGACTCGTATTTTTTGAGCTAGTGCCCTTTTCTAGCTAGCAGCAGCCTAGCCAGCGTAGTCGCGTTGCGCCAGTTACTGCTGCCGATTGCCATAGGTACAAGTTTTATTACGGTCAGCGATGGCTGAAAGGCTTGGCGCCGGCTTACTGGTAATGCGGAAACAAAACGGGCCGGTCCAGCATTGATGACTGGCAGCCAGGACATTGATTCCGTGTAAACCAGCCTCAACAATATAAGACTCTAACAGAAAATAATAGATGTATTTTGTATTCCTATTAATTTTCAATTTCGTTTGGTCATTTTTGGTAACAAATAATTTTGATTTAAAACTAGCATAGTTTAGCTGAATAGATTTTGTTGAGATTATTATGGGACCAGCTCTGAGATATAACCTATCCATTAAAGCATTTTTAAAATCGATCTAGAATTGCCGGAGATATCGCATTACAAAGATACAAGAAACACAGTATATTTGAAAACCTTTTCTTTTTGAAATCGGTTAAAAAGCAGTAATATAATAATTCAAGTTGTATTTAATGTGTGTGAAAACAACTTATACAATACTGTATAGGTGCGCGGTACCTGATTAGGCTCCGAAGGGTCCTTAGTAAGCGAAGACAGAAGACAAAAAGAATTAAAATATGATTACGTCACACAAGGAAATGCAAACACTAATCCTCAGCTTCTAAAACGTTGATCAACCATTAATATAGAAAAAAAATCAAGATGCACAGTCCCCGTTTCTCCAATTTCCATTTTCATAAAAAAAAACTACTTTATGATAAGCGGATAAGGTTTAATTTGGATAAAAATATTTTCGTTTCAACACTACTAACTAGCTTAGCCTCAGCCAAAATATTCTTATGCAGCCAAATAACCTAACCATTTTGTCTTCAATGTGAGTTTTTACAATTCATAAATCCGCTAGTGTCGCAAGTCTACCGGTCAATTTCCACCAATCGCAGGCCAGTAGCTCGTCTCTCATTGATGGGGAATGGCAGGTAGACCTGTTGCGACACTAGCGACCCTAGCGGATTTATGAATTGTAAAATTGAAGACTGTAACTGTGACTTTTTTTTGATACTGTATAAAGGGTTTTTTTTCTACATCAATGTGATCAACACTAGCTAATCAACTGTCAAACCTTGTTACAGTGCGATTTAAACTTAACGGCAGTGTCGTTCACAGCTTCACAGCTGCCATTAAGTTTGAATCTGACTATAGGGGTTGTGATTTGGTAAGTCTTTTGGTCAATCAACCCATAACGCAAGTAGACATTTGACAAGAGATTAAACTGATCCGCTCTTCATGTACCAGGGATACTACTAATAGGTTTGTGAACATAAAATAACTCTGCACTACACTTAAAATTGACTTAACAGCTGCTTCTAATTATTTTTAAAGGTTTGCCACAGGCACACACACAATTTATTACTGTTATTATCATCTTCTGTTACATTTATAGAAAATATATTAGATTTCTGAAAAACATAATTAGATATATAAGTCACTGATTTTTTTCGACAAGACTATATATCTGGGTTAATTAGAGGGGTATTTATTTTGAAGTTCAAACAAACCTGATATCCCATAACGTAGTTAGCATTGATGTAGTCTGAGCCAGTAATGCTGTCGATCTGTGAGAGCTTGACTCTGGTTTGGTCATAGGCCTTGATGTCGGGATACCGGTTCTTGGGCTGGTTCTCTCTGGCTTCTGAAGCGTTGGTAGTGCGGTCAAAGCTGGCGGGCATCATCTGTAACAACTGATAAAAAAACGTTAGGAACTCGGGGTCTGCCGCGGTAAAGATATGCATAGCATTTTTTATCAACTTATGCAATTCTGTGAGTGTGGGATTATAAACACAAACAAACACACAAACAGCTGCTTACGTATTCGTCCGATTTAGGAGCAGCTCGTCTCGATCCGTGCGAGCTTCGTACAGTCGTACCATATACATACACGTTAAGCGAACACTCGGCTGAGCTACATGGTAGGCGGAGTAGGTGTGTTAGGTTTTATTTTCGTTACGGAATTTCTTGATTCGGTCGCCGCGCACAAAGAACATACGTACTTTTTCTTGGATGTAGATGTTTCCCAAACTACGAGTATGTTAAGGGTAGGGTCAGCTTTCGGTCTCATACAAATCATCTCAGCTGAATACCTTACAAGAGATTCTGCATATCTAACGTCTAAAATCCATTTTACTGGGTAACATAGTGTGGCGATCCAAAACACGCGCACCCCACCTCAACGCTCGAGCGGAATCGCTCCGCTACACGACAGAGCGACCACACCTTTATTTGCACGTCATCCTTTGTTCGGAACGAGGTCACCGACCGGCAGCTTACACGCGCCGCGCACACGCAGGGAGCGCGTGATGTTTGTACGGGCGGAGCGACGCATGGCCTTGAGCGGCCGGGACGAGTGCGACGACGGCCGGCCACGACACAGTCTGCTTCTAGCTAGCTAACGCACCGTTCACCTCGCGATCTCGAATAATATTGTGCGCGGCTTGTTAATAATTAAGTTATTGCTGTAATTTCGTGTGTCAGTAAACTCTTATACTTGCTAAATAATATCATTCATTCTTCGCTTTCATCCTTGTCATTTCTTTCTATCTTTTCACCGCTATACCTTCCACGCTTACGAGCTTGTAGCTAGCCGTACACTCGGCGCGAGTTCAATCCTCGCGCAGGTTAGAAATAAGTAAACGCCGCTTGTTTCTACAATAGCATTACTATGATAACCAGTAAAATGTTTTTGATATAAATACAATGAATTGACTTGTTGACGGTTCTTTTTTAAAACTGAAGTAAATTAAATGGTTTTTTTGCTACATTAAAAGATCAATTGACTACACGGATAGCCGAGTGGTATAGGTCACCACGCTAATTACCACTGTGCGCGACGTGCTGCGGGTTCGATCCCCGCATGGGACAAGTATTTGTGTGATCCACAAATGCTTGTTCCAAGTCTGGGTGTTCATTGTGCATGTAAATCACATGCACAATGAACACCCAGACTTGGAAATGTTTGTGAAACCCCCGCGACACAAGGATTAAATTCCTTAGTGCGGGCGTCGTTTTATATAAAAACAAAAAAACTTTTAGCCGTTTAAAAAGTTATCAGACCTTCATAAACTTGTGTAACAAAAATCGGGAGTATTTAGATTGTATAATTAAGTATACCTCGAATTCCTTTTGGAAACCGTAGTCGGAGTCGACCTGTCTCTGTGAATAGGCGTTGGCGAGGTCCTCCTTGGCTATGGGCGGGATGTCGGGCGGCACCGTCGACACGAGAGGCTGCCGGCCGCGGATACTGCACCAGTACCTGCCGGACATACGGTAAAACTATCAGTAACACTTAACGTCGGTTAATGACTGATCAATATATTTGCGGTCAAATTGTACTATTCGTAGGGTCATGCGTTATGGTCAGCTCACACCGAGATGCAACGGGAAGCTGCGCGTGAGCGATTCAAAATGTAACTTTATTTTCTACACGAAAAGATATACATGAGGCCTGTGCCCAGCAGGGGGACATAAAAAAATATTGAACATGCCTATATAGGATTATTTTAAAAGGAGTGCGTATATTCAACGAACTTGTCCCAAGAAACATAGGTCGAAATCTAAAAATAAAAGAAAACATCTTTTCATACAAACATAAGTCACGTAACCTGTCACTTTGTATGAAAAGTTCATTTTCCAATTTAAGATTTCGACCTATGTTCCTCGGGAAAAGTTGTTCAGTTTTATGCACCTGATTACCTCGTTGATTAAACGCACTCCTTTAAAATGAATCCTGTAATAATAGAGTAAGCTGTGTGTTGGGGCTAGTGTGAGAGCACTGAGAGCAGACGTACCTCATGGCGGCGGAGATGGGGTTGTCGGCGTGCGCGGCGTGCGGCGGCAGAGGCTGTGTGTTGGGGCTAGTGTGAGAGCACTGAGAGCAGACGTACCTCATGGCGGCGGAGATGGGGTTGTCGGCGTGCGCGGCGTGCGGCGGCAGAGGCTGTGTGTTGGGGCTAGTGTGAGAGCACTGAGAGCAGACGTACCTCATGGCGGCGGAGATGGGGTTGTCGGCGTGCGCGGCGTGCGGCGGCAGAGGCTGTGTGTTGGGGCTAGTGTGAGAGCACTGAGAGCAGACGTACCTCATGGCGGCGGAGATGGGGTTGTCGGCGTGCGCGGCGTGCGGCGGCAGAGGCTGTGTGTTGGGGCTAGTGTGAGAGCACTGAGAGCAGACGTACCTCATGGCGGCGGAGATGGGGTTGTCGGCGTGCGCGGCGTGCGGCGGCAGAGGCTGTGTGTTGGGGCTAGTGTGAGAGCACTGAGAGCAGACGTACCTCATGGCGGCGGAGATGGGGTTGTCGGCGTGCGCGGCGTGCGGCGGCAGAGGCTGTGTGTTGGGGCTAGTGTGAGAGCACTGAGAGCAGACGTACCTCATGGCGGCGGAGATGGGGTTGTCGGCGTGCGCGGCGTGCGGCGGCAGAGGCTGTGTGTTGGGGCTAGTGTGAGAGCACTGAGAGCAGACGTACCTCATGGCGGCGGAGATGGGGTTGTCGGCGTGCGCGGCGTGCGGCGGCAGAGGCTGTGTGTTGGGGCTAGTGTGAGAGCACTGAGAGCAGACGTACCTCATGGCGGCGGAGATGGGGTTGTCGGCGTGCGCGGCGTGCGGCGGCAGAGGCTGTGTGTTGGGGCTAGTGTGAGAGCACTGAGAGCAGACGTACCTCATGGCGGCGGAGATGGGGTTGTCGGCGTGCGCGGCGTGCGGCGGCAGAGGCTGTGTGTTGGGGCTAGTGTGAGAGCACTGAGAGCAGACGTACCTCATGGCGGCGGAGATGGGGTTGTCGGCGTGCGCGGCGTGCGGCGGCAGCTTGCGCGAGCGGCGCGCCTGGCGCACGCACAGCACCACCGTCAGCAGCAGCAGCACCGCCGCCACCGCACACGTTATCTACAACACTACTCTGTTACGTACTGCTTCAACAATCATACACTTTTTTTTTTAATATTTCAGGACACCTTACACACGGTCATCTGAACCCAAACTAGGCAGAGCCTGCACTAAGGTGACCAAACAACTGATAACATAATTATATTTCTAAGGCCCGAGTTACTCCGAAATGGCAGCGGCCGGCAGCGCCGCCCGTGGTGTCGCTCGCGGCCTCGCGTCGCCGCTGCCAGCCGCGGCCGGAAACACCAACAAGACTGCGGCCGCTCGCGTCACCGCGGGCGGCAGAGCGACCTTTTCAAGCTTTTCAAGCGATACTGGTCTTTTAAGTAGTAATTAAAGTTTAAAATTATTTCACACTGAAAGTGCTCGCCGCGTCGCTCCCGGCCGCTGCCATTCCGGTGTGACTCGGCCCTAATTCTAAATACATACTTATATGTAGATAGATTGCATCTAGACACAGAACGAACTGGAATCTGGGTGGAATCGAACCCACGACCTCTGGTCAACTGGTCCAACAGGCCAGTCAAATCTATAATATAAGTTGGTTTGTCAAACAAACAAACTCGCTTATCACGCGCTAAATTCTGAAACTACCAGACTGGTTCATTTTTTAATCATTGCTAGCAGTGTGTGTTGCACATTACTAGTATACTTGTTAACCCCTCGTGTTAAGCTAAATTGCTTCTGTTAGGAGTTGGTTCACGTCGGTAGTGTAATGGGTGAGATTGGAACCCGCCACCACATGATCGCAAGTTCGGACTTGCGATCATGTGGCGGCTTTAGTCCCATTGGATAGCCATTGCTAGGGTGTCGGCACCCTAGCCATTGGACTAAAGCCGCTTCGATTATTTTTGTGTTGGATAATTCACTAACGAGGAAGGCTATTATACAATATCTAACAAAACCCCTGTCCGAAACAAAAAAGGCGTATTCGTGGTACAGTTCATGAACCGTCTCGCACAGGCGGTTTCTTTGACACAAAACTGTCGGTAGTAAGTACGTGAACTTTGAGGAGCGGTCAGTGTTGCTGTTGCCTTCTGTTGGATCAGTTTTTATTTTTATTTAATTATTTTCACTGGGGAACAATAATAATCTCCAATCCATTTAATGGCTACGTATATGTGTTCGCAGTACGATACCGAATAATACTCTTAGGGATCGGACAGGGTTTTTGCTACACGCTGTATATGCAATATATCAACGCTATATTCGCTTATATAAATGCCTAAATAGAGCGTCAAATGCGCTGTAGTGTGTAACCCGATCCTCCTCCCGACATACCATACATGTAATTAGTCTGTAAGCATATTGTTAACCAGTTCAGTATAATATACGCCTTAGACATAGCAACTCGTCTCTATCATTTTCGTCACCAATAACTCCCCACATTGCAGCGCAAAGAACTGACAAATATTTGTTCGTGACGAAATACCTGATTTCACTTCGACGCACGTATTCTAAATATTTTCTAACAGAAAACATCTATAAAAAAAGTGATATGAAAATCTTGAATTAGAAAATGAGCACGATTTTTGTGTTTGATACCCATCTATTATATATCCCAGTGTCACGATGTTTGTCCGGGATGGACTCCGAAACTACAGAACCGGTTTTAATAAATTTGCACACCGTATGCAGTTTGATCCAACTTAAAAGATAGGATAGCTTACATCACAAGTATAAAAAAAATCTATTTATCTTTCTATATATAAAAATCAATTGCTGTTCGTGAGTCTCGCTAAAACTCGAGAACGGCTGAACCGATTTAGCTGATTTCGACCTTGAAATGTTCGTGGAGGTCCAGGGAAGGTTTAAAAGGTGTAAAACATAAATAATAAGTAAAAAAAAAACTGTTCCTAAACTCAAAATTACCTTAATTAATTTACTTTTGACAGAACGAAGTCTGTCCGGGCAGCTAGTATTCAATAAAATAATAACTAACAGCTAAACCCAAATCTCCCATAAAATCACATAATTCTCCGGGACATTTTGTGTAGCAATAAATGCCTTATTCACACATCCACAGGTCACAAGAAGTTATGTTACCTGCAGGGCAATCTCGAGAACAGTGGAGGGTACAGGCACAGGCGGGCTGGGCGCTGGCATCAGGAACACGGTGTAGTCGCTGAACAACGATTCATCTTGGCTCGAGCCCGCTGTTAAAAAAAACATTTTGCATATCTTGACCATCTAGCCTTTTCCCAAGCTATATTGGGGTCGGTTTCCAATCGAACCGGATTTAGCTGAATAACGTTTTTACATGGAGCGACTGCCTGTCTGACCTCCACTTCCCATTTTACTGGTCAACACAGTATCCCATAGTAAGACTATCAAAGATGGACGTATGACAGTCTTGACAAATAGCTTTCCGAGGCAAGGCGGTGTGTAGAGGTCAGGCAGGCAGTCGCTCCATGTATAAATACGGTATTCAGCTGAATCCAGTGGGCCTGGAAGTCGACCCCAACATAGCTTGAGATCAGGGCAGATGATGATATCACTGTTGATTTCACTTTTACATAATGAAGGCTATCGCGTGTCGAAAATTCGCTAGGGTCGGTACCGTCGCTTAAGGTCTATCTGGCAATTTCGACCAATTGCCGGCCAGTAGCTTGTCTCTCATTGGTGGAGAATGACACAAACCTTATGCGACACTAGCGACCCTAGCGGATTTTTGATACGCGATAGCGCCCATTAGAAAAGGACAGATGAAAATTAGAGCTGTCCAATTTAGTTCTGACTAAAATTCTCGTACAAATTTGACGACATGCAAAATTTCGAGGCTATAACCAGTTTGACATTTCAACAAAATTTTTATAGATGGCAATGGTTTAAATTTGGTTTAGTTTGCGTACAAAGGAATCTTTTTATCGCTATAAGTTTGAATTGACCAATAACTTACTTATTAGTTCAACAAACAGCGTATAGTTGGCGTTAGAGTCGAGGGGGCCGTCTCTAACCCTCACTTCGGAATCGTCATCTGGCTTGTCCAGCATTGTAGGGTTGTTACTATAGTCACTGTAAAATAAAGTACAAAATATACATTATTTAACAAGTCGTTTTTTAAAGAATCAATGTGGGTTGCACCTTACTAGTATTCTTGTTAACCCCTCGTGCTAAACAAAATTGCTTGTAAAGAGATACGTAAGACGACTGTCAAAGATCGCTGTATGACAGTCGGGACCAAAGGCTTAACGTGCTTTCAGAGGCACGGATGGGTCTCATGTATGTTACAAATGGTCACCCATCCACAGTCCAACCGCGTCGAGAGCTGTTTAACACTAATATTGGTCAAACCGTAAGGCTTACGCTTAGCCATGACCCTACACTTATAAATAAATAAAAACTGACCTTTCAGCTTCCCGCCTCTCTCTATTCAGGTCCCCTGCATCATCAGTGGTATCTTCGAACACGTCCGTGGTAGTGGTGATAGGCGGTGGTGGAGGAGGTTCATGATGTACTCTCTTCGGTCTTTTGAGACATCGCCGACATTCATCCTTATTGAGAGTAGGGTCTAATTGCTTGTCAAATATAGTCTTATCATCGCCTAGGACCAGTTCTGAGTCGCGAGGGAATCTGTCACTGAAAAGAGAGATAATTTATTTTATAAAACCGTCTATAAATTAATGCTGGGCAAAGGGAATCCATATGAGTGGGTGTCAATTATCGCGACAAATTATAGCCTATATCCTTCTTTAATAAGAGGGCTATCTAACAGCGAAATATTTTTTTTAATCGGACCAGTAGTTCCTGAGATTTAAGGAACTGACAGTATACTGCAGTCACCAACCACAATTTAAAATCTGGCATCACCAACCCGCACTGAACAAGCATGGCGATCAATGCTTGTTCCTTCTCTATAAGGCAAGAGGCCTGTGCCCAGCAGTGAGACATTTATTGGCCGATAAGATTTTATTAGATCGAACACCGTCCAATGATATAATATAATTGCCGTATTCTAGTAAAAATGTTTTTTACTCATTAAAGTCACATAACTAAACAAGTTATAAGTATGACTGTGGATGGGTATATAAGCAGAGGGAGACCGAAAAAAAATGGATGGATTGTGTGAAAGATGATATGAGAAAGAAAGGAGTGGATGCCGCGATGACGAGTAATAGAGAGGAATGGAAGGAAAATACACATTGCGCCGACCCCATATGAATGGGATAAGGGCAGGAAGAAGATTCCAGTAAAAATGTTGCAGACAGTATTAGCAGCCGTTTCGGACGAGTTTGGTAGCAAACATTGCGACACGAGTTTTATATTTAGATTAATGTTTTGTTAGACATTTAATTATATCTTCCTCTATACCAAATTGTTTTATGATTAAATTGGAGATTGTGGCTAGGATAATTCTGGATGTGACGTTATTTGATTGTTTTATGCAAGTTTCATGTATATTTCTACTTTTTTAACCTTTTAGGTTTCCCACTGTTGGGCGAAGGTCAATGTTCCAATGTTTCTTTATGGGTATAAATTGCCTGATTAAACAATTTATTATTACATAAAAGCGATGATTTTTTTCTTGTAACAATAACAGGAAAAGTATATTTGCAAATATAAGTTGGTGGTTCATATTTACCCTATAATGTTGCGTAATAAAACCACAACTAGAAACAAATTAAAATCCCTTTATCAGTATTACTGATATTAACAGAAAGTATACAAACATTCGAGCAGCATTTGATATAAATACTAAACGAATATATAAAAATACTAGCTTTAGCTCGCGACTTCGTCCGCGTGGAATCCATTGAGAAATAAACATTTTCAATTTACCACCCTTTTCTCCGCTTTGGGGGGGAATTTCCAAAAATCCTCTCTTAGTGGTAGCCTACTCCACCCAACAAACACACATGCCAAATTTCAGCTCTTTACGATCAGTAGTTTCGGCTGTGCGTTGTCTGTCAGTCAGTCAGTCAGTAACGGAAGAGTTTTATATAAGTACTAGCTTTTGCTCGCGACTTCGTCCGCGTGTACCACCGTTTATTAAATTACCACCCTTTCTCCCCTTTGGGGGGGAATTTCCAAAAATCCTCTCTTAGTGGTGGCCTACTCCTCCCAACAAACACACATGCCAAATTTCAGCTCTTTACGATCAGTAGTTTCGGCTGTGCGTTGTCTGTCAGTCAGTCAGTCAGTCAGTCAGTAACGGAAGAGTTTTATATATATAGATATAGATATAGATTATTCATATCGAGATTCTATACTTTTCATTATATTTTAAGCATTAGTATTATAGTTATTTTGACTGATGTCTCTTATAGAAACCTCTTAAATAAATCAGAAAAGTATAAGCCTTTTGAAAAAAGAAAAAAACTGGTGTGTGTGGTTTATTCTTAACCGACTTCCAAAAGGAGGAGCCGTCAATTGTGGACCGATTTTCAAAATTATATTTTTGTTTGTAATTTATTTGTTGGGTTTATGTCCTGTAGTGGAACAAAACTGGATAAACAAATAAATATAAATAAATAATAAATATATTGGGACAATCTCACACACGGTCAATCTGATCCCAAACTAGGCAGAGCCTGTACTATGGTGACCAGACAACTGATAAAAATACTTATATATTTCTAAATACATACATATTATAGATAAATAACACCCAGACACAGAACAAATGATCGAGCTCATCACACAAAGATTTGTCCTGGGTGGGAATCGAACCCACGACCTCTGGCTTAGCAGTCAGGGTCACTAACCACTAGACCAACAGGCCCGTCAAAATAATATTATCCAACGACATATTTGTTAAAACGAATGGTCTTAGAGATTATACAGGATTATTCTTTATGGAGTGCGTTTATTCTACGAGGTAATCAGGTGCATAAAACTGAACAACTTTTCCCAAAAAACATAGGTCGAAATCTTGTAATTGAAAATCTACTTTTCATACAAACATCAGTCACGTGACCAGTCACTTTGTATGAATATTTCATTTTCTATTTTATGTTACCTATGTTCCTTGGGGAAAGTTGTTCAGTTTTATGCACCTGATTACCTCATTGAATAAACAAACTCCATAAAAAATAATCCTGTATTAACACATCTACTTAGTAGTTAGGTTATAATATTGCCAATATGACGGATTCACATTGTCGTTAATTAAAGGCAATTTTCTGGAACCTGCAGATTTGTTAATAAAAAGAAGGAAATTTGGAAACCCACTTACAATCAATATCAGATAGCTCATTCACGGAGCTATCGAATAGGACCCACAATGATTGTATATCTAGTGTTGCGTCGCGTTGGTTAACTGCACGGATGGCCGAGTGGTATAGGTCACCACGCTAATTACCACTGTGCGCGACGTGCTGCAGGTTCGATCCCCGCATGGGACAAGCATTTGTGAGATCCACAGATACTTGTTCTGGTGTTATTTGTGCATGTGATTTGAATGTTTGTGAAACCCCCGCGACACAAGGATTAAATTCCTTAGTGCGGGTGTCGTTTAGAAAAAAAAAAAAACGTTGGTAGGTACCACTCACGAGCACCAATATGTCAACACTTAACAACTTTTAAAAGTGATTTTCTCCGTCTGTTCCGATTAAAATTTTATGTTGTTATGAACATTGTAAACTGGAACTCTTATTTATATGAAAAACATCCTATCTCCAAGTTAAAATAGTTATTTCTCGCGAACTTTGCTTTTAAATATAGGAAAGTGTATACATATTGGCTCGTGACTGTACAACAAGTCAAAACTGGTGTTTTATATTGTGCTTACACTATCTGACATCTCTGTTCACGCCACTGAATATTGGAGATTGAATATTTATAATACTGACGGGCCTGTTGGTCTAGTGGTTAGTGACCCTGACTGCTAAGCCGGAGGTCGTGGGTTCGATTCCCACCCAGGACAAATCTTTGTGTGATGAGCACGATCATTTGTTCTGTGTCTGGGTGTTATTTATCTATAATATGTATGTATTTAGAAATATATAAGTAAGTTTATCAGTTTTCTGGTTACCATAGTACAGGCTCTGCCTAGTTTGGGATCAGATGACCGTGTGTGAGATTGTCCCAAGATATATAGTTATAGAGATATAAAAATACTACTTACTGTGAAAAAACATCGGCAATATATGCACCGAGCTTGGGTTGTGCACTGTGGGCCTCTTTATAATCTATCACACTTATATCCCTTGAGGAAGGCAGATTCTTCCAGTCTATGTGGGACGGCAAGTGAACCATGTATACCCTGAAAAATTATCACCATAGTAAGGGTGCGGACTGAAAGTTAAAATATACACAGTCTGTTATAAAGCACTGTATTTATTCACTATGTTTTTTTAATATAATAATTGCATAATTGCGGAACTAGATAAACGTTTATACGTCAAAAGTTAAACAAATAAATGGAAATTGTATAAATTGTAAAGAAAATACATATTGTAACAAATTTCAGATCAGGATTCAAAGTTACAATTGCGTGACAGAAGTATGTATTTATGTTTTACCTGTAACAGCAGAT
This sequence comes from Plusia festucae, assembly GCA_950381575.1. Classification (NCBI taxonomy): domain Eukaryota; kingdom Metazoa; phylum Arthropoda; class Insecta; order Lepidoptera; family Noctuidae; genus Plusia; species Plusia festucae. Next base: position 3,108,212 of record OX494456.1, on the reverse strand, counting down.
GGGTCCATTTCTCTCTGATATTCTTGGTAGATACATCTTGAACATATAAGTGCTGTTTTCCAATATCTGAAATGGTACAAACAAGAATTTAAATCTTTGAACCAATTTTTATGCTATCCATGCAGTCACAGATTTTGAAAGAAAATTCTGATCCCGTCGATTTGTGTAATTCGGTTTTGTCACCGGAAACTGGATCCGTCGTCCAGTAAAAAGCGGGATCCCGTTTAATGACACATATATTTCAATAGCAGTGTTCACACGGCTTCCTGCATGCGGTTTTTTGCTGGACACTGTTTTTTGCGGGATAGTGGAGTGGTGGCAGCCCGCGCCCGCTACCCAGCGCATCATTAGCTTTACAAAAATACCTAAAGTCGAGCGTTGTGTCACGATAGGATGAACCCAGAATCTTCTATTTCGCTGCCGACGTCGCCGATAACACCAAAAAATATTGGCAAAGTATTCACGTCCATTTCGCTGCTCACTAGCGTAGGAATGGTCAAAAAACAGGACGCAACCGTATTCACACGGCAGTCCAGTTTTGCGGCATTTATTGGATCCTGCAAAACTGAACTACCGTGTGAACACAGCTTCCGTTTTTGTAGGATCCAGTAAAAAGCCGGTCCTGCAAAACTGGACTGCCGTGTGAAAGGACTGTTACAGGTTGGGGTTATATTGATGTGTTCGTCGACGTTTGGTATCCGGGGAGACATTGGACAGTGGGTGCAGTGGTACCTTCCGCCAGCGTGGCCTGGGCGGGGCGTCAGGCGGTGCGGGCAGCGTGCGGCAGTGCGTGACGTTCTCCTCGCCGCGGCGCCGCGTGCGCGTCATGGCGCTCAACCGGATCGTGAAGTTCGTCTGCGGAGGCAGCTCGTTCACCCTGATAAGTAATCAACCTCTGTAGCACCGGTAGACCACTACCTACTCGTAAAACAAGCATTTAGCTGAGCTCGATGGGTTAACGCGATTACTAGTAATGTACGGTAGTAGCGACAGACAGACCACATATAATGTTATGTCAACATTGGTGGATTGTGTGAAAGAAGATATAGTTAAGATGAGTGAGTTCAGGACTAAAGAAGAGTATAGAAAATAGTATCCAGAGGGTTAACAAATATTATAAAGGGTATTGATCAAACAATTTGAAACAAAAACCAGAACCATTTTGTTTTCTCTATTCTAACTTGTAAATAAATAGCCTCACTCATGATCATATTTTCTTTTATTCTTGAGATATTTGAAAAATTATGATTATCTTTACTTCGACTAATATTATAAATGCAAAAGTAACTCTGCTTGTCTGTGTGTTGCGCAATCACGCCTAAACTACTGAAGCAATTTAAATGAAATTTGGTACAGAGGTAGTCTAAAGCCTGAGAAAGCACATTGGCTTCTTAAACCCTCATAACTGACACCCATGCGGACGGAGTCGCGGGTTACAGCTAGTTGTACAATAAAAGTAAAATACAATTCAGTAAACATTCAATTAGGGCTTTAATAGACATAAAAATAATCTTTAACTACATGAAAATTTAGTTTTATTTTTCTAAGTTTATTTACTGTGTTTACCTGGTACTGGTTGAGTCGTTAGTCATGAATTTGGACAGGGGTCCCCACGTGGCTAACTTCAGAACTCCGTAACGATTCATGTAGGTCGCGTTCCCGGTAATCTCCATCTAAAAATAAAATACTTTACTATTAAAAAAAAAAAATTCATTTATTTATTCAGAAAAAGATCATTGGAAGAGGTTTTACACCTGTAATCATGAAAAAAAAAATGTTTTATTTATAATATTAGTAAAAAAATGGGTTGTCTTTAGTTTTAGGTTGATGTTAAATACAGTGTTTAGTTATTGTTAATTGTAAATCTTTTGCCCTTCCTGTACATTAGATTCCTTCCTTCCTGTAGATTATTTATCTTAGCATTAAAAATTAACGTTTGACAGGTATTTTACGAAGCAGCAGATAACATTTAAAAAAAATTCGTCGAATAAATCAGCCTTTTGTTTACTTTCTTATAATTATATACTTACAGTATATCCCTTAATTTCAGCATTAGGCCTCAGGGGAGGGCTCCAGGTGAGGTTCAAGTAGTCCACACTGCACTTAACGTGGACATTGCTTGGCATTCCTGGAACACCGTCCAGGGTAGCAGCCTCCATCTTCTCCGACCATGGACCACAGGTCTTCGACAATTCCGAGCAAGCTTGCACCTGGAATTTTGATACGATTCCTAGGTGCAGACACAATATTTAAGAAATTACCTAACTAGAAATGTGACAAGGATAGATTTAAAGTTAAAAAATCAATCTGAATTCCATTGCCATAACATTATAACAGCGAAATGGGGCAGGAATATACTAAAATATTCGCAAACTATGACCTAATTTGAAAAGTTAATTTCTTATCAAGACAATTTATATTCTTGAATTAAAGAAATTACAAATTTCTTAAGTTGGAGTTATAATAAAATATTACTGTTTATTACTCGGCAGATGTTTAAAAATAACTGAAGAAAAGTCTAAACCAATGTCGGTTCTAAATAACACCAAGTTTTATGCGATCAAATATACTGTTGTATTAATATTTTCCCACCAGAAATTTGGAAAGTTTTTCAGTTTTATACACCGCATTACCTCGTTGAATATACGCACTCCTTTTAAATTAATCCATTATATAGATTTAAGAAGATGACAAATAGTATGACGTGTACTATACCTTAAACACATAAGTGCTGTGAGGTTCAAGATTGTCGAACATATACGGCAGATTCGTGCTGACCCTCTCATGGTACGCTATCCTCGGCACATCCTTATCATCATCTTTTTTCCTCGCCTCTAATAAGTAACCATGTATCAAATTAGCAATATCAGGCGGCGGCGGCGCCCATCCAATCGTCACAGATGTCGCCGAAAAACCATTTATAGAAATATTCGGAACAAAAATCGGTTCCTTAGACAACGTTTTGACGACAGTATCGTAAGTATGGGGCTTACTGACACCATAATCAGTTATCACCTCCAATTTTATTTTGTATGCTGTTGATTTTTCCAGGTCCCCCAAAACGAAGGAAGTGTTCCTTGGGTCGATTTTGGGTATATGCTGTTTGAACCCCGTATCTATTTGGTCCCGGAGAAACATTAAAGTATAACCTTTCACGGGTGAGTTAAAAGCGTTTACTGTCCAGTTTAAGTAGAGCTGAGTTGTATTGATAGCTATAACCGTATCAATTTTAACTTGGGGTTCAGAATACACTAGGAGAGCTATATCCCCTGTGATATTTGAAGAGGTGACGGAATCTTCTATAGTACAGGAGTAAGTACCGTTGTCCGTTGTTTTATCTTGTATCTGAAATTCGTAAAAACTTTGGATCTGCTTAGCATTTATACGTTTGTGACGCGTTTTATTTGCGTCAAGTTGCGTATCTTCGTCTAAAGTTTTCTTAAACCATTTGACCTCTGTTGGCTTGTATACTGTAATGAAAATTGAAGCTTGAGTACCATATAAGTCAAAAAACTTTTCTAAAACGTACTTTACGTAGTACGTTTTAAAAAACTGTAAAGTGCCTCAAAAACATTCTGAGAGAAATAAAAACAAACTTAATCTTACCTTCAAATACACACTGCATAGTGACATTAGCATGATTTGTGAAATTCTCCCTAATGGTGTCGGTCTTGCTGATCAGCTTAGCGGGGAAGCTCAAGTCTAATATAGCCACTTTGGAGTCACTGGCGTCCCCCTTAGTGGCTAAACATGTGTAGTTGCCGGCGTCGTCAGCTGTCGCGTTGGATATCGTCAATGTGGATGTGTTGGACTTTATTGAGGCTCCGTCCAGGTCACGTACATGCAATACACTTTCGTGAGCTGTCAGGTTTATTCGGCTGAGAAATTAATAAGATTATTATAGAGCTAATTGTCTTTTAAGATTTATAAGATAAAAATAACTAGCGCATCATATTTATACAGTACTTGATTTATCTAGGTGTCGTGCAAACTTGATAAAAAAAACGATTTTAAATATTGGGTGCCAATTCACAAATAAGTACAATAAATTTAACATTCAAATTTACTATTGGTATGGTACATAACACATTAAAAAGCTAAGGTTTCGACATAGGTCTTCGATTACTATGTAAGATCGTTAAACATATTGTAAAGTACCTATTATTTAGTTGAAGGGGATTCCCTTGGAACAGCCACGTGATCCTCGCAGTCTCTGGTGTGACGACACAGCTGACGTTCGCAGTCTCACCCACGTCGCCTTTGTTTAATGTTATATTCTTCACCTCGACTACATCTTGAGCTGTAACAAAACAATTCACTTTAAGCGTAAGGATTTATAGCTATAGAGTTCATTTTTGATTGTGCCCAATTTTCAAAGTAAAAACATAGGTCTGCCCAGCTTTTTCCGAAATTATGTTGGAGTTGGTTAAAGCCAACTCCAATATAATAGTTTTGCCGGATTTAGCTTAATACTGTATTTTGGAGGGGTATCGGTGTGTTTACAAATGGTCACCTCACCATCCGCGGGCCAACCGCTGCGAGCGCAGCTTAACCCTTATTATTGGTCTAACCGTAGGTACGGCTTACACTTAGCCACGAGCCCCTCCATACATAGAGAGTACTCTACACCAGTGGTTCCCAAAGTTGACTGGGCTACGACTCATCTGATTTAAGTTTACAAACTCGGGACCCACCTCTAGGAAATTTAAGCGTTAGCAATATTAATAAAGGACTTTAGAAATAACAAACTGTTTTAATACAATCTTTTATTACTTAATTATATAAATTTAATGGGAAGGATGAAATTGTTTCCTATGTTTCGCCATTACAGTTTTGACATCAACTTCAACTTTAGTTACTTTTAATCGCAGTGAGTTTGATAAGTCCAATTTATTTCGTCAATTTATTTATTCAGTCGCCCACCGCCCGGCCGCTGGCTCGGACGGTTGGTACTATAGGCAGGGCCCACTCAATATTCGCTCGCGACCCACCAGTGGGTCGCGACCCATAGTTTGGGAAACCCTGCTCTACACTAATTAGAAGGAGAATTAAAAAAAAATTATGAAGATAAATTCTGGAGATCTTATCGACATGGTAGGATAGGAAACTACTGTTTAGTGTGATTATATTAGTTTGACAATTTAAATATATTTTGATTTTAATAACATTACGTCACGGAAATTAACGTTAACTCATGCATTTACCTTTTAAGGCTTGACGTTTCGGCTGAGTTACACTGGCCGTGGTCGCAAGCAGACTGTTAATTCCCGTGACGCAACGCGATAGTTTTAAAGTTAATATTTTGATTGTTCGACTTTAGTGATACATGCTGCATGTTTCGACATAGAATAGAACCTCCTCTCTCCCCGTGGGTGTCGTAAGAGACGACTAAGGGATATAGAAACAAGGAGAATGGGCAGCAGCTTTCCCCTAGAGAACTGAAAGTAAACCGTTACCAACCCGCTTGCCCAGTGGGGTGACTGGGGCAAAAACCATAACACCTTCCCTGTCCCGTCAGAAGACACAATAGTTATACAATGGAAATGTTCATATGTGATTCACGGGACAGTAAAAGGGTTGATGATGGCGCACCACAACACACAGCCATGGAGGACCGGGTATAGTGGCACAACATGGAAGAGGTATAGGTCCAGCAGTGGACCGCGATAGGCTGAGTTGATAGTGGTACAAATTGCATAACAGCTTAGTAATCAAAATAATTAAAACACGCACAAGCGTGTTTTGTGTCAATTTAAACGTTTTAAGGAAGTCATTGGGCTTAATTGTATTTCTGAGTGCAATTTATCTATTGATTTTCTAGATTTTTCTCGGGTCAGTTATCGCAGAAAAAAATAGCCTAGTAGCAAATAGTAGTATAGCCTTCCTCGATAAAATTTAACATAGAACAAAAATAGAACTATCGCATCGCCTAGTAGCAAATACAACTAACTAGCTAATCTTCCTCGATAAAAAAAATAGATATCTACATATACTCTAACATAGAATCTCCTCCCTTTTGGTAGTCGGTAAAAAACGAAAGATTTTTATTCGGACCAGCAGTTCCTGAAATTAGCGCGTTCAATCAAGCTAAGTCTTCAGCTTTATCCTTACTTCCTTACTTAATATAATAAATGCAAAAGTAACTCTGTCTGTCTGTGTGTAACACAATCACGCCTAAACTACTGAACCAATTAAAATGAAATTTGATACACGTAGCCTAGAGCCTAAGAAAGGACAAAGGCAACTTTTTACTGCATTAACCGACACTTACACGGGCGGAGTCTTCAGCTACTAACATATAAACAGCATTCTTCAGATACATTGTGTAATAAAATTATTACGAAGTAAAAGTAATACAATCGGCTTTGATCGAATACAACAGATTTGTGTAAAGATAAAGATTATACTTAATCTACCGTATTATCACAAAAAAAGATAAACATCGATCTATAAGATAATTATACGCAATACTGATAGAAAACATATGTTGTAAACAAACTCTGGTTTTCAGTGTACATATTGTAAGAGAGTATAAAAATACTTGTAACAACGAGACTCTTATAATTATTAACTAGCTGTGCTTTCAGGTTTCATTCGCCTTTCATTTCTCCCAAGGGAAGTAAAAATATAATCCTTCCTCGACAATTGGGCTGTCAATGTACAGTTTTATTAAAATCTAAGAATCATAGAAAAGAGGCATTATTCACTAAGTCTAAACAGTTAAAGTGCTTTTGAGGCGTTAAATTATCTCTATCGACTGTACTCGCCAATCTTTATGGCCGCTCTGAATGTAGCCGTTGGTACGAACTCACGTATAGTACACTCATACTCTCGTACACACTACTGGCACTAACGCGCGGGAGGCGAGGACGCTTGCGGGTGGAAGAAAGCGCGCGCGGGCGTGCCCTGCCTCCCCGCCCCACGTACGTCCCGCTAATACCTGATTTTGTGTTCTGCGCAGCGGCTAGGTTCAGAGCGGCCATCAAGTTTGGCGAGAGCTGTACATACCATACTTTTAAGTAAAAATCTTACAAGGTCTAAAACGTGTATACTAACACCACCCGGTGACTCTCAGAATACAAAAAAAATTGGCGAACCGGGATAATTGAACTATAATCTGCATTATGCCACGTTGTTTGTTTGGACTGAGAGAATAACCCCCCAGACTGATAACAATCAGGACTATTCTCTAGCTCGATTCAGCTTTGTATTAAATTGGTAGATATAACATCCACTGTACCGACGGATACGCTACGCATAAAACACGCTAACAAGCATGCAACTATGCAAGTACGTGGGCGGGTGAGCATAGAATTCGTGCGCAGCGTGTGCTTTAGTGTGTAACACTTAGGTAGTGCAAATGATACTCCAGATGTAGTTAGGAAGTTGGTTAAGTATATTCAAGATTAGCTTTTTTACACAGATAAATGTACAGGTCTTAAGCAAAATACATGAGCACAAGTAGTGGGTGTCTTAAGCTGTATTTACAAAATCTAGTTCCTAAATAATACGTGTGGTGGAGCGCGGGTCGCAGTTGTAGATCGCTCGCCAAACTGCGCCGCGTATAAATACCCCTCTCGCCGCGCGGAGCGCCAGTACCACGGGGTGTCAACATGTATGGGACGTAGTGAGGTTTGTTGTGGGCGCTCTTGAGCAAAGAGTACAGACGATCGTTGATGACGTTGATGTATAGTCATCTCTGTCTTTCAGGCTAAAATGTTACCCTTATAAATAATCCTTATTGACTCAAACTTATTTCATTTATAATTTTATAATAATGCCTTTATAAAATAAAAATAAAAGATTTTTAGAATCCCTATAAAATTAATAAATAATTTAGGGCATTCAGTAAAATATTCAAGTGGTTTTAAACTTATGATAATTAAATTATTTTAAATGAAAACACTTCAGAGAAAATTTTTCATTGTCATCAATGGCGGACTGGCGGTCGTTATCTTTCAAATTTTCTTTCTTTGAGCTATAAAGGCAATATTGGAAATTTCGAATATCTCGTTTGTACTAAGCGATACATTATATTACGGATTTACATTTAATTAAGCGTTCTTGCGCTTGAATTGTGAATATTTTATTGTTGTGAAAAAATACTTTCTCTATGTCGGATTCGGATAATTAAAGAAAATGCTCCATGTCCCTTCCAAAATCGAGCTAAACGAATACTAGACGTGTATATTTTGTGAATACTAAACAGTTGAAAATTATTGGCCAAATTCTGTTTTCCAAATGAATCATGGTTATCAACAGAATTTCACAAAAAAATATACCTACAATCAACATGCAATGCTGTGCAATAAACATTTCAAAACAACATGTTTTGTTGGTTATAAACTTTTTCGCACTGGAGTGCCAACAAAAGGATTAGATGAGGTAAGTGGTTTAAATAATAGTGAAACATTCTTTTTAATAATTATTATTTTTATGCTTTTCTTTAACTTGCTGTGTATGTATGTATATTTGTTTAGATCAAATCTGGCAAGCACAATTAGAACCATTTCTTCTTATTATTAATAAATTTAAATTCATATAAAACTGCTACTTTTAAAACTTCAATGACAATTTAATTTTTCGGTACTTTCAAACCGATATGATAATGGAGTCAGAAAGTGAGTGAAGGAACTTTGTAACAAAACAACATAATCCCATAGTGTTAGTTCTTGTTTGATTTCTTTTAACTATGTTGTGTTTAAATTTATTCTGTTTCAGACTTCATCCAATATTCTGGATCCATTTGAAATGCATCACCAGACTAAGCGATCACAAAGTTCATAAGGCTTATAGAATGTTAAAAACATTTAAAACGTGAATCATTTTTGGACAAGTTCAGCAGTGACAGCTTGGTTCAAAATTTTTTAAGTAAGTACATTTCCCAAACTTCTGCTTTGTTGTTCTAAAAGAGAATTACAAAACTTTAAAAGAAATCAAAAACCCGTAGATGGATCCAAAACACAAAAATCATAGCACTTAGGCTATATATAAACGATCCCCAACCTACTATAAATTATTAAGAAGAATAATTTTGTCTTCCAGCACCAGGAACTCTGCAGGCACTATTATCCAAATTCGAATTGGGAGTTGGCATTAATAAAAACGTTTTAAATGTTTTGAAAAAAAAAAGCACAAATTATCTTAATACATACTATCTTAATACATATCTTAATACCCTGACTTAATACATTTCAGGTCACACAAAACATTTGATCCAGTGATTGTGCCAGGGATGAACCCGTCAAGGAAACTTTTAATAGAAAAAGGTAAAATCCAACATAAGCAAATCCAAAATCATCAATACAGTATCTCTTAAAATTCAGTAACATTTAACTGTGTATTTTTTAAATATTTTTTTCAGGATTGTTATCAGCAGATTCCAGAAGGACAAAGCCATTATCCTCAAATATAATTATAAGCCAACACAGACCAAACAATTTTGAAAATGTAGTATTCGCATTTAAAGAGGAAGTAGTAAATAAATGTATTCTAGAAAGTTAATTCTTTGTGAGAAATGTAATATAGTAACACATCTCAATATATTATTTATGTAGAAGTTACTTTAATTGGGAATACACAAAAAGGTGCCAATAGAATGCTTGTAATTTATAGAGATTTTAATATTTGTGTTGTCATCAAAATTTATACCTTGGTAAGTAATAATTGTATAAAATATAGTTGTATTATTATTATAAATTTAAAAGAAATGGACCAAGTTATCTGTAATCTGATTTCATTTTTTATATGTTGCAAAAATATTTCTTTTTTGTTCAGTTATAATAATTGTTTTTTATGACTAGGTATGAGATTTACATTTTTGTTAATTTATAGCATTACAACTAAAAGTGTGTTGCCTTTTAATACATGTTACATCTCTTGTTTAATAGTTTTGCTTAATTTGATGTAATCATAGTCTTGCAAAAGAACAATTGTTTTACAAAATATGCTAGTGTATAAGATTGTATTTATTTTCTTCATAGGTTATGCAATTACACATACTGTATACTTTGTTATTTACATTAGCTTTGAAGAACAAGTTTGATTTGCACAATATTACATTAATTGCTTTAGCAAATTAATAAATGGTTAATTGAAATACCTATGTATAGTTTCCAAGTTTTATCATTTAATATATTGATACTGTTTTAAGAAGTTTGGCGAAATACGGTGAAGATTTATGATACATTACAATACAAAATAATACAAAATTAATTAAAAAGCTAAATACTGAAACGATTAACATTAGGGAGCTAGCTCTAGCCTAGTATGTAATATTGTGAAATACAAATATGACTTGTTTTTTTATGTAAAAAGGTTTAAGTACATAGCAAAATAAACTAAAAACTGTAATTATGATCTGTATAATTATTTAAAGTTTTATTATTTAATATGCTACAGTTTTGTTTATTTCGTACAAGTTCAAATACTGTATACATATATTTTACTTTGAATAGCTGTACTTAATGCAAAAATTGTGAGTTTCTGACATATTTATTTCCAAATTTTATTTTTATTCTTTCATAAAATCTGAATTTGTATTTTGAAGGTTAATCATAAATAAAATTCTAATTGTACTCAAATACTGTTTTTATTTCATTAGCTTTGATTCAATACCTATATTTAAATATACGGGAATACGAAATTTGAAATTCCCGCGCAATACTTTTTCGAATTTTAGTTATATGGGCGATCCGCTACGAGGCGTGCCAGTCGACCTCACTTTTAATGTTCTACGTTGATATTCTTCTCGGCTAGAGTATTAGTGTTCTGTGGCCAGTACACGGTCGGCGGCGCCAGCGGATGGATGTATGACTTCGCTTGCAGCTACAGTACTCCCCCCCCTAGTGAAAACGTACAGGCATCTTCACTATTCGGCCTGATCTGGTGCGGTGCTCGTTGGTGTTGGCCGGGAGTAGGCTGGTGTGCTCTTCGCTGGTAGCTGCAGCAGACTGCGGCGTCTCACTACTCGTGTGGTCGTGTTCCTCAGTGTTGATAGTGTATGCCGGTTTGAGTCTATCGATCGATATTGTGCTGGATCTTCCTGGTAGTTGGATGGTGAAGAACTTCTCATTGCGCTCGATGACCTTGTACGGACCTTTGTACGGCTGTTGTAGCGGTTTGCGGACGGTATCGTCGCGCAGCAACACGTGGCTACATGTTTGTAGATCATTGTGCACGAACATACCTCGCTTGTTGGAATGCGATTTGTATGTTGGTGTTAACTTCGTGATGACGTCATGTAGTTGATCGACGAAGTTGTGATCCATTGACTTCGCTACTGGTGATGGTGCTATGAAATCGCCAGGCAGTCGCAATGCTTGGCCGTAGGTAAGCTGCGCGGCGCTGGTGTCGGTGTCAGTACGCACAGCGGCTCGTAATCCCATTAGCACTGTAGGTAGCTCGGCGATCCATTTGTTGCTATTTTGTAGGCGAGTCATAAGTGCGGTCTTCAGTGTTCGGTGCCAGCGTTCGACAATGCCGTTGCTCTGCGGGTGGTAGGCAGTGGTGCGGGTTCGTTCGACCCCCAGTAGTTGTGCGAGGTCTCGGAATAGACAGCTTTCAAACTGTCGGCCTTGGTCAGTCGTTATTCTTGTAGGGCATCCGTAACGAGATATCCACGTTTCATACAGCTTTTTGGCGACGATATCGGCAGTGATTTCCCGTAAAGGTACTGCTTCGGGCCATCGTGTGCAGCGGTCGATCATTGTCAACAGGTAGCGATGTCCAGACGATGAAGTGGGTAGCGGACCAACGATGTCGATGTGTACGTGTTGGAATCGTTCGCTTGGTGGGAACGCTGCAACTTCACTGTGGTTGTGACGTAGAACCTTCGAGCGTTGGCACGATGTGCATGTTTTCGCCCAATTGCCAATGTCGGTGTTCATTGCGGGCCAGAAATAGCGTTGTTGCATGAGCTTGCGTGTAGTTCGTAACCCGGGATGACTTGGATTGTGCACAGCGTTAAATGCGATGCGACGATAGTCAGTTGGTAGGTACGGTCGAACGTGTGACGTAGACGTTTCGCAGTATATTGGCTTGTTTGTAGCGGGCATGACGATTTTCTTTAGTTGGATATTTGTTTGTTTCAATAAGTTGGGTATATCGCTATCCCTTTCTTGCGCTTGAGATACGTCATCGTAATTAATTGGCGATGGTAGGTCGACGGTTTCGATGCGTGAGAGTGCGTCGGCGACAACATTGTTTACTCCACTCACATGACGAATGTCCGTAGTGAACTCGCTGATGAATAACAACTGCCGAGTGCGTCTTTGTGTGTCGTTATCTGACGGCGGCTTGCGAATGGCGTAGGTCAGCGGCTTGTGGTCAGTGTAAACAATGAGTTCTCTTCCTTCGAACATTTTCCTGAAGTGTTTGATCGCCATGTAGATGGATAGCAATTCTCTATCGAATGTACTGTATCGCTGCTGTGTGTCGGAGAACTTCTTTGAGAAATAGCCCAGTGGTATCCATTTCTTGTTTACAAGTTGTTGTAGTACGGCTCCTGCACAAGTATTCGATGCGTCACACATTAAGGAGATGGCGTCGTTCGGTGATGGGGATGGATGAGCGAGCAAAGCTGCGTTTTGGATGCCGGCTTTGCACAGCTCGAATGCTTGTGAAGCTTCTGTGGTCCACTCGATTTTGGTTTTGTCGCGTTTCTTGGAATTATGCAGGTACGCGTTGAGTGGTGCCTGTATGTGTGCGGCGTTTGGAATGCTGTCGCGATAAAAGTTTACCATTCCGATGAATCGACGTAAGTCATGAATTGTCTGTGGTTGGGGGTAGGCAGTGATTGCAGTGACCTTTTCTTGTGGAGGCTTGATTCCGTCACTTGACACTTCGTAGCCCAGGAACTTGACACTTTCTTTGCTGAAAACGCATTTCGATGGATTAATTGTTATTCCATAGTCGTTTAATCTGCGTAACACTTCCTGTAGGTCTTCGATGTGGCATGCTTCATTGTATGATGCGACGATGACGTCATCAATAAATGGGAATGCGTAATCTAACCCGATGAGTACTTCATTAATGAACCGTTGGAATGTCTGTCCGGCGTTTCTGAGACCTGGACACATTCGAGGGAATTCAAACAGACCGAATGGAGTGGTGATGGCGGTCTTTTCGATGTCCGGTTCATACACAGGCAGCTGTTGATACGCACGATTCAGGTCAAGCGTAGTAAATATCTTCTTGCCGTGGAGCAGGTAGGTGAAATCCTTGAGTCGTGGTACTGGATAGCGGTCGGGTTTGGTGACATCATTGAGTCTGCGGTAGTCGCCACACACGCGAATGTCACCGTTTTTCTTTGCTACTACGTGTAACGGGCTGGACCATGGACTTTTGCTGGGACGGCATATCCCTTGCTGCATCATCGACTCGAACTCCTTCTTCACGGACAGGTAACGATGTGGCGGTAATGATCTGGTCTTGCCGTACACCGGTGGACCAGTAGTTTCAATGTGGTGTTCCACCCGGTGTTTTGGAGTGTCCTTCATACATGACGGTCGAAGGATGTCAGGGTACTTGCTGAGTAGCCGGTGATAAGGCTGATCAACATCGATGCTTCTGACAGTAGGCTCGGCGGAGTAAGTGACTGGTGCTCTGGCGGTGAGATTGGTGACTTTGTCGACGAGACATCGGCCGGCTACGTCGACAAGAAGTTGGTGATGTGTTAAAAAATCGGCGCCAATGATGGGCTTGCTGACCGCGGCGATGATGAACTTCCACGTGTAAGGTCTACGTAGGTTGAGATCCAGTTGTAGTGTCTTCTCACCATACGTTGGAATCACTGTGTTGTTCGCGGCATATAAACAGAAATCAGTTGGTGTTGCGTTCCCGCCTTTTCTCTTCGGTATCACGGATACGTTGGCGCCAGTATCAATCAAGAAGGATAAACGTGAGTTTTTATCTGTTATAAATAGGCGGTAGGATGAGTTGCTTGCGCCGGTTCCCGCCTCGGCCAACGCAGGTGTTAGTTTTCCGAGCGAACGCTGCTGTCTACGTAGCTACAAGGCCGCGTGCACCTTCTCGCTTCTTTACCGAACTTGCGATGGTAAAAACAGATCGTTGATTGGTCGTTTCGCGCGCGATCGTGATTGGTCCGGCTCGACGAACGCGATCTTGAGTGTCGCCTGTTAAACGATCTGCGTCTATAGCTGTGTTGTTGCAATTGTTTTGTCTTCAACTCAGCAATTTCTCGGGTGAGAGCGTCGATCTTCTCTTCCAGTGACGTGGATGCATGCGAGGTGGTGGGAGTGGAGCTAACTGCCGCGACAGTGCCGTATGGTTGCGTCTGTTCGAGAATCTTGTCAGCCATCATCGCTAGCTCGTGGATATCTGATTTCTTAGCGATATTATCGCTGACAGCGAGGACTGCTCGAACGGATTGTGGCAAGTGGTTGGTCCACATGATTCGCAGCGCTGAGTCGGAGATGTTGTCTGCGGCGAGGTTCTTCATTCGACGTAGCAGCTGTGAAGGCTTCATGTCGCCGAGTTCCATCTCAGACAGCAATCTTTGTACTTGCCGCTGCTCAGATTCTTCGTATACTTGGAACAACCGACTCTTCAGTGCGTCATACCTTTGGTTTTCCGGTGGATGGAGAATGATGTCGGATATTTCATCCAAGTCTTGCCTCTCAAGGTGTCCAATAACGAGCTCGTACATGGCTTGGTCTCCCTTCTTCTGCGGAGACATGATTGCTTCGAATTGGGCAAACCACAAGCGTATTCTGTCTCGCCAGATAGGTGGAATGCGCAGCGACGTCGACACACCTGATACTTCTAGTCCTACTTCGTTAGGCATGGTGAATGCTCGATCTGGAGGTCTTGACAAATCACTATCACGTCGGGGTCACCACTGTAACACTTAGGTAGTGCAAATGATACTCCAGATGTAGTTAGGAAGTTGGTTAAGTATATTCAAGATTAGCTTTTTTACACAGATAAATGTACAGGTCTTAAGCAAAATACATGAGCACAAGTAGTGGGTGTCTTAAGCTGTATTTACAAAATCTAGTTCCTAAATAATACGTGTGGTGGAGCGCGGGTCGCAGTTGTAGATCGCTCGCCAAACTGCGCCGCGTATAAATACCCCTCTCGCCGCGCGGAGCGCCAGTACACGGTCGGCGGCGCCAGCGGATGGATGTATGACTTCGCTTGCAGCTACAAGTGTGTAGTGGATCAGCACTTTTATTTGTTACTAGCTTCTGCCCGCGACTTCGTCTGCGTGGACTTAATTGGGTCCAAAAAGAAATAAAAAATGTGAAATTAATGTAAAATAGAATAAAATTTTCATTTTTCCCTCGGGAACTACTTAAGGAATCGGGATAAAAGGTAGTCTATGTTCTTTTCCATGTCAAAGGCTACATGCATGCCAAATTTCATCTAATATCGTTCAGCCGTTTTTGCGTGATTGAGTAACAAACATATAAACATCCAAACATCCACACTTTCACATTTATAATATTAGTAGGATAGGACTAGCTGTTGCCTGTTGTTACAGGGATAATGTAGCATTCAAATGGTGACAATTTTTTTAAATCGGTCCAGTAGTTTTTGAGTTTATACGTTACAAACAACTAATAATACAAATCTTCCCTATTTATCATATTGGACACAACTGATAAGATACTTTATGTTAGTATTCATGAATGAATGATAACAATTTATGTTTTCACTAACATCGTAAAACTAAACAAATAAATTAAATTAAGAAGTGTCCATTTGTTGCTGTTAATCTCCAAAACGGTTAGACAGATTTTAACAAGATTACAGGCAGATAGGTGACAAGCTTATTTTTGTAATTAAAATGAAACTTTTATTACATCGTTTCAAATTTTTTGGTCTGTGTGTCGCATGTCGCGTGACGGTCGGCTGCGGAGTAGGGATAAAGTGAGAGGCGCTCGTCAGAGCAGCCGAGCCAATATGGCTGCATCTATAGTTCCATCAGCTGACCGTGTAGTGTATCTAGACTATTTACTCATATTACTCGCGGGTGTTACTGCGAGTGTCACCTAATTCACGATACGTAAACACGATAACATATCGTTAATACTAAATATTTTGTAGATAATTTAAATCTTGTCAACAACTAAGTATTTACTTTCAACTGATTAAAAAAAAAGGTTCCTGATCTCATTGATCTAACCACAACATACTTCTTACGATGCTTACTTTAAAGGATTTTTGGGAAATAAGGCCCGAGTCACACCGAAATGGCAGCGGCCGGTAGCGGCCGCCCGCGGTGACGCGAGCGGCGAGCGGCCGCTACCGGCCGCTGGCGTCCTTTTCAAGCTTTTCAAGCGATACTGATCTTTTAAGTATGTAGGTAGTTAAAGTTTAAAATTATTTCACACTGGTGCTCGCCGCGTCGCTGCCGGCCGCTGCCATTCCGGTGTGACTAGGCCCTTAGGCGTACACGATAGAAATTTAATATATTAACTACTGGCTTCTGCCCGCAACTTCACCTACGTGGGCTTCAAAATTGGGTTAAAAAATAAATGAAAAATGTGAAAGTAATAAAAAACAGAATAAAATTTTCACCCGTGTTATCGCTTGCGCTGTAATAGACGAAAATACCAAATTTCAAAGCTGTCTGCCCGCGGCTTAGCTCCATTTTCAATTTTCCCTCGGGAACTACTTAGGTAAGGAATCGGGATAAAAGTTAGCCTATGTTCTTATCCATGTACAAGGCTACATGCATGCCAAATTTCATCCAAATCGACTCAGCCGTTATTGCGTGATTGAGTAACAAACATCCAAACATCCACACTTTCACATTTATAATATTAGTAGGACAGTAGGATTTTCTATTTTAGTGTTCCATTTTCGAAGGTTGGCAACGGGAGCCTATTATATTAACATTACTTCAATTAAAGCGAACATATGCATTTACCTTTAAATTTAAGGCTTACGTCAAGCCTTCGACAGAGTTGCACCTGCCGTGGTCGCAAGCACGCAGACTCAAGCCTTAAAAGGTAAATGAATGTATTCGCGTTAATTCCCGTGACGTCATTTTACAATAATCACGCAACGCGATATTTTAAGTGAGTATTGAGACCCTATTTTTAGCTTCCGCTGTCCTTCCGTCCATCTGTCTGCCAGTGCCTAGCTCATGAACTAAGTAAGGTCCATGGTCCTGTCATGAACTATGGTAAAACTACGTCATGGTAAAACCTTAATGGGAATGAACTTATGCATTTACCTTATAAGGCTTATAAGGCCGTGGTCGCAGAGTCAGTTCGTGTGAATTCCCCTGACGTCATTTAATAATTTTATTAAAATCATGCAACGCGATAGTTTAAAAGTAAGTATTCATTAGCATAGGCAGAGTTAAAAAAATTATAGTTATTGTTTTCTGAGGTTTACGCGAATATTAGAATTGAAATAAAACTGCTTTAAACGGATTCTATCGCGGTTTATTTTGATTTTAGTTCCCGACGTTTCAACACCTTTGCAGGTGTCAAGGTCACGGGCAGACCGAAGTATAATTTTAATAAAAAAAAATAATTGACCTCGTGCTAAGCTAAGATTGTGTTACAAGTGGGTGGGTTCACGTCGGTAGTGTAATGGGTGGAATTCGAACCCGCAACCATATGATCGCAAGTTGAGGCCTTAGACATTAGGCTACCGCCGCTTTTAGTTGAATTTCTATTGCCGCTATAACAAGAATGAATACTGAAAAAGTTGTATATTTTGTACTATGGTACGGTAAACCTTCGTGTGCGATTCCAACTTGCACGTGACTGGATTCCAGTTATTATAATAATTCTAGCTGACCTAGCAAACCTTGTTTTGCCATATTCTGAGAGAGATGGCCACCCTTAGCATTGAGGGGTATGAAAAATTTATGTTGATCGAATTTCAGACCAACCCGATATGCACAAAAATTTTCAAACAAATCTGTCCAGCCGTTTCGGAGGAGTTTGGTACCAAACATCGTGACACGAGAATTATATATTTAAGATAGCAAATCGGTTTTTAAGTTCTTAAATTCAGTTTATGTCGAAATGACAAAACTACGTATCGCTTATAGTCCCGATGAATTTGGAAGCCAAATTAGATTACCTTCGGGATAATGGGACCGGGTCATGAATTGCAAAAGCTGTAAAAAATTCGTTGTATGAAATGACGGTTGCTATGTCTGTACAGCTCAGGAATGATTAGCATTCCTTTATAGATGTTTACACCGCATCACAAAACAAACAATATACATCTACAATTCTTGGATAAAATTCTTGGTCATATTTGAATTAGTGCTTAGAAATGAACCTTTCACCGCTTTCGTTGCCTTTTACACAAATTTCCTTAGCAGTCTGTATACAAGGAATATTTAGTGAAGAATCAATGAATGACTATATATTATTACATACTCAGAGAATCCGCCAAACGTTGTTCTGACATTAAGAAAATCTGGGGACTTAGGGGTGTGAAAAATAATTTACGGAGTTTACCTCCTATTCTCAGATCTACTGAATATACACACATAAGAATCGGTCAAGCATTCAAGCTTGACCGATTGTTTCGGAGGAGTATTGTTACAAACAGTGTGACACGAGAATTTTATATTTTAGATGTAAACATGCGAGACTAAATAACTATTTTCGGGCGTGCAGTTGAGGCATTTTTATGTAGTTAAGTTTGATACATGTTATATTATATTTTTTCCTGTTTTGTTTTGTGCAGTGCGCTTATTTTGTGGCAGTAAATGATATTTTCTTTCTTTCTAAACAACATGTGGCACTATTTTCTAAGAGTATTCTCCAGATTCGTTTAAAAAGGGAATTTCGACAGCAAAATTGCCGACTGTTTTGTGGTGACCAGTGAAAACGATTTCGGGCCTGCGCGAATAGTTTGCTCTCGAAGTATTGCATAATGATCAATATTTTTTTTCCGGTTTGGAAAAATAAATATTCAGGCGTCGGTTATCGCGGAATATTTTTTTCCTATAACCGATTGGGCTGTCCTCGAAATATGAGCAATCTAACACTGAAATAAGCGTTGGTAGCCTAATGGCTAGGGCGTCGGACTTGCGATCATATTGTGGTTGCGCGGGTTCTAATCCCACCGAATATACTACCGATGTAAACCCTCTCGAAACACAAGCATCTTAGCTTACCTCGAGGGATTAACAAGAATACTAGTAATTTGCAACTCACATTACTAGTAATTTAATAAAAAATCAAATCGGTCCAGTAGTTTCTGAGGTTACCGCGTTTAAGCAAACAAACAAACTCTTCAGCTTTATATGATTATAGAAGTATACGTAATAAATTACGTTAGATTTTTGTTTAGCAATGTCGACGAAACATTCCAATTAACTTTTTACAATACAACCGTTTGATCTAGATTAAAACTAACCATAAAATGTAACTGCAGTGTTCAATGTGTTTCCGATGTAACAATTTACTTTGTTTGA
The DNA here is from genome assembly GCA_950381575.1 of Plusia festucae. Lineage (NCBI taxonomy): Eukaryota > Metazoa > Arthropoda > Insecta > Lepidoptera > Noctuidae > Plusia > Plusia festucae. Next base: position 3,088,792 of record OX494456.1, on the reverse strand, counting down.
GTAATAGGTACAATGATTCAACAGTACAGTGAATCATGACGATTACATTTCTGGCGTATAGATTGTTGTGCTTCTGTTTCGTCTAGGATCACGATGGACAGCGTTATAAACTGTTAGTTTGTTGACCTTATTATCGATCGACCCATATGGATTTTACCCGCTTGTACACATGCTTCCAGCTTGCTAAAAGCATGCTTTCGTGCTAGTTTCGAGCTTGTATCTGCAGCCGTAAGGCAACACACAACAAACCCGCTGCAGCTCGCATGTCGTCCAGCGATTTGTGTGTGGCAACATGTCGGCGACATGCCTGCGACTTGCGTCGCGTATGCGCTTATTTGCCCACTATCATTCAGACAGAATAAATATGGATATGAAAAAAAAATACATTTACTCGCGCAACATGCGATGCGACGCATAAAATAAGAAAAGAAAAACCTGATATAATCCGTATAAAATTTAAATTTAAGTTCTAAAACGTCGAAGCCTTCGATTATCGTAAACTGATGAGGTTTTTCCAAGACCTTCGAATGCTGATGATTTAATGATTGTTTGCAGTATCGTAAAGATTGATTCTGGTTACCTATAAAGGCGAGTTAAATCAATTTATTAGTCGATGGAAAAGGTGTCGACAAGGTAAACTAGGCACAGCAAGGCTGCCAGTTCTAGGTGCTCTAATTTAAAAATACATAAAGTAAAAATGTCGATAATTGATGAAAAATAAAATAGTTAATTATTATCTTCGATACTTCGATCAAAATCACACAGCTTGACTCGCGTCTCCGACACCACTCATGATCAGCTCCGAAAATCCAGAACCAAGGTGGTCGATCTCCCGAAACAAATGCGTTACTAAACAGTTCCTTTTTGTTCCTATCTATTAAGTGACATAATATATAGAAAAATAATCCTTACTTTCCTTATATTTCCTTACTAATATTATAAACTAGCTTTTGCTCGCGGCTCCGCCCGCGTGGGCGTCGTTTATCGCGACAAAAAGTAATAGCCTTCCTCAATAAATGGGCTACCTAAATGAAAGAATTTTTCAAATCGGCCCATCAGTTACTGAGATTAGCGCGTTCAATCAATCAAACTCTTCAGCTTCCTAATATTATTAGTATAGATGTGAATGTAACTCTGTCTGTCTGTGTGTTACGCAATCACGCCTAAACAACTGAACTACCCACGCGGGCGAAGTCGCGGCCTTCAACTAGTGAATATTTCGTTAATTTACAAGGACAAACAATCATTTGGGAACCAGTCATTATCCAACGACATTATCGGAACTAATTACTGAATACTGTTTACAATTGCCTTGTAAACCATTAAATCAAAATAGTGATTTTCCCATAAACAATCTAATTTTGGTAATCTTTGTATACATAAGCCTATGTAAACAAAATGGTTATTTAAATTATATATTAATTATGATCTAATTAACTATAAAATATTACACTGTAAGTTATATAAATCATACTGACTGCAATAAAATTATATGATAAAAACAGTTTTACTGGACGCAATTTAAAATTAATAAAGTTGGTTAATAAAGTTATTGACAATGAAACATTAAAATATTGTACTTGCTGAACCGGCAAATTTTGTTCTGCCGTTTAAAAATATCTGGAGTGTGCCCTATCACTTAGGGGTATGACAAATTGATTTTGGCCGATTCTAAAACCTACCCTATATGCACACAAAATTTTATACAAATCGGCCCAACTGTTTCGTACGAGTTTGGGAAGAAACATCGCGATACGAGAATCTTATATATTAGAGATATATAACTAGCTGTTGCCCGCAGCCCCGCCCGCGGTCCCCTTTTATTTATGATAGGAAATATAGCTTTACTCAGGGATTATGCAGCATTCTAATGGTGAAAGAATTATTGAAATTGGTTCAGTAGTTGTTGAATTATTTCGTTAGAAACATACAAAAATACAAATCTTTTCTGTTTATTATATTTAGCACTAGCTAAATCTCGCGACTCTGTCCGCGTGGGTGTCGGTTATTGCGGCAAAAAAGTTGCTCATGAACTTTCTCAGGGTCTAGCTAGACCATCTCTGTACCAAATGTCATTTCAATTTGTTCAGTATTTTATTAGTGATTGCATTACACAGACAGACAGAATTACTCTCGCATTTATTTTTGCAATTTTTACAATTTATTTCGAAATTGTATATTTTCGCATATACAATTTAGCATTATAATAATTATAATATATAGTAATGAAGTAAGACTAAAGTATAGATAATAATAATAATAATAATACGTTTATTCACATAAATTGAATATTACAGAAAAAGTCAAACGGCACCTGTACTAATGAAAAATATCATTGTATCACAGGTGCCTTATCAGATGTACACTAACTGTACCCTGCGGTTTCACATGACTTGGTTTTCTCCTAAGACTTGTATTGTGACGTTAAATGGACTACTATCTTTCTTGAGAATTGGGCAAACAAATGTTATTTCATGTCATAATAATAATATCTTGGGACAGCTCACACACGGCCATCTAATCCCAAACTAGGCAGAGCCTGTACTATGGCAAACAGACAACTGATAAATATACAAATGATAGATAAATAACACCCTGACACAGAACAAATGATTGTGCTTATCACACAAACATTTATCCTGGTTGGGAATCGAACCCACAACCTCCGGCTTAGCAGTCAGGATCACTAACCACTAGATGACTAGACCAACAGGCCTGTAAATATGGATAGTTTCAAAGTTTTGCGTGTTCAAACAAAAACTCTTTAGCATAATTATATTAGAATAAACAAGTATAGATAGATAAATGAACATTAAGCAATCATATCATGATGCTTTCTATACAGCCATGGTTAGTCATGAATATAATTTTTATTACAGAGCATTATTAATAATTATGGTTATTTATAGGAACTACTCACCAGGATACTTAAATAAATAACTGTCAAATGCTCTGTAGCATGGTTATGGTAAATTATAATTATTTATAAATGAATTTAGATGATACAGGTTAACAAAATATATGAGTGTATAAATAATTAAATACATGGCTGCAATCATTATTATAATCAGGTACCTAGATGCATTCATTCTTAAGGTGTATCAAGTATAAGTATAATAGTATACATAGAAGCTCTTCTCTAGCTCATACTTTCCAGTGCAATTTTGTTTCTGTTTCTAAACCAAATGTACATAATCAATAGATACAACTATATATATATTATGAGGCAATGTACAGAGAACAATATTTTGGAAAATATTATGAAAGTAGATTTACAAAAGAACCTCCGAAAACATTAAAGTAAACAAATTGATTACTTTTTGTATGTTTAAAAGTTTTTAGCAATACATTTGGTTATTAAAGATATGAATGTTACCTTTATTTATACATGCAATACACATAAAACTCAAAAACAATAAATAAACATATTACATATATACATATCATGTATCAAATAAAAAAATAAAATAAAACATTTAATCACTTAATGTGCTATATATAATGTTAATTATCATGTTTCCTTCTACAATCAAATAATTATTGTTTTTGGTGGTTTGTGATTTGAAAAATTTGGGTAAATCCTAGTTATAAACATACTTATTGACAAAATGTATAAGTTACAGTTCCTGCTAGAATACCTGATGTATTGTAAGTAAACATAACTTTCAAAACTTTAGCAAACAGGAATACATTCATTGCGAAGCTAAATAGCATCCGCTGGCAGTAAATTTTGTGGAAACACTTCAATTGAAAAAAATGCGCGTAGACCAACCAGAAATATTGTCTCGTTACATGTTTCTGTGCGCTACACGGTAAATATACATGTTCCATACTCAAATTCTTGAGCTGTTACGTTGAAAACAATCTAAAATTGATTATTACTCACCTAAAATTGGATACCATAGTCCCATACACAGAAAATATAGAACAAGTGCCGCGGGATACTTCCCGACCCTGCAACCCATTGTCATGGCGGAAGCACCTCAATTTTACATACAATATGCGCGATAATGCGATATAAAAGTCATCGCACAATCGTTAGACCATTTTCTATTCACTTAAATAACGTTAGCACTGATTATTTCTATAATTATCACGTAAAACTACAAAGCGGCTGACACCCAAAGCCGAACAAACAATCTTACTGGGAAATGTTACCAGCTTTAATGTAATATTGCGTTCCTGTAATTTTGTCCTGTCTATGGCCTACCTACAACATGTAAAACATTGTAGGCTGGCCACAATAGTCAATAGGATACACGAGGAAATTAGAGTAAGAAACGACTTTTACTTTAGTAATAAATAAACTACTATTTATTTTGCGGTAGTCATATGGGGTCGAACACGACCTTGACGTTAATTTAATTTTAAAGTCGGATGCTTCGCCTACCAAAAATATACACATAGATCTACGCTTTCAGAAGATTGAAGATTTGCACTACTATCTTTCATATTATTATGTTACATGGAAGAACAGCTATGACCTATCTAATCATGGTTGTGGACGCTGGTCCGATTTAAAAGATTCTTCCAGAGTTAGAAAGCCCATTTCACATTAAATGTCGAGGAAGGCTTAGAAGGCTACTATAAGCGTCGGTTGTCAAACCGATGCCCATGCGGGTGGTGCCGTGAACAAAAGCTAAGCTAAGCTCAAAAATAAGTACATTAGTTGGAAAAAACACATTGTAAAAGTAGTAGTTTTTAATTTGCATGCTAATTAAACTTAGCAAATAATGTGTTTCACGATAAATATATTTTCCATTTTATAGAATTATTATTGATTTGATAACAATGTGGAACAAGGGAACAAGTTCATAGTTGGCAGCACTACCTCTTAATGTCAATTTATTACCTGTGGTTATTTTTAATTTTAATACTCAACGGCTGATAGTTTTTAAAACATATTTTATCATTTCCCCATGGATATAAAAGTTTTTATTATTTAAAATTGATAAAATGGACACTAAAACCACACAAAATAGTCAGAGAAACCGTAAGTATAATTACAATGGTTACAAGAAATTAATGAAATAGCCTAGAACTCGTATTAGAACTTTTTTCGTATAAATATCTCAAATACACATGTTATTTCAGGATTTCTAAAGCTATCTTTGAAGAAAACCAGACAGAAAACAAATCAAGAGATGAACAAACATAACAGGAGTTCAGATGTCATAATACTTGACGAATCTTTTGATAAACTTAGACCTGATTTTCACAAAACAGTAAGTACTTATTCATACACAGTGCTTTTTTAAGTTTTATTGTTTTAATCACAGCTTAAAACTTTATTACATACATACAGTATTCGTATATAACAATGAAGTTATCAGAAAATAAGCACTTGATTTATAATTTTACATGACTGTGTAAAAATAGTACCTGACTGTGAAAAAAAGTTTTTACACTTTTAATAAACTCAGGTACTTTTCTTACCTTATAAATATTAAAAAAAACATCAAATTTTTGATTGATCAAATCTAAATTTTTATTGTAACACTAGCTGTTTCCCGCTGCTCCGCCCGCGGTCTCAATTTTTTTTTTATATTTGTGATGTAAGCTATCCTATATTTCAAGTTGGATCAAACTGCACACGGTGTGCAAATTTGATTAAAATCGGTTCAGTAGTTTCGGAGTTATTTAAAAAAATAAAAGAATGTTTTCTTTGAGTCTAATTTGCTATTCTTCAGTATTGAGAGTACTTTCTCTCTTTCTTTCTGGTGGCAATAAAAAATCCATCCTGTTTATCATAATATAACCTACGACCTACCAAATAGACAAACGAAAAAAAAACATAAAAGTCTGCGAGCCTGATATTTAAAGAAGAAAACAGTTTTAATATAATTGCAAGGAGTTTTGACAACCTTGTTTATTTAATTGATATATAACCTCTATGGAGGAGGATCTGGAGGATTGTAAATCGTACTAAAACAACAAAATTTGGTCGTCATGGCAACTACCTACTTACCAATTTTACCTGTCAATAATCGCGATGTTAATATGATAAAAATTAAACAAAAAAATCATTTCAAATTGGACCAAATTGTGAATCTAAACCATCCTCGAATCCACCTGAAGACACACAGCAAATTTCATTATAATCGGTCCAGCCGTCTAGGAGGAGTTCAGTCACATACACACTCACAGAAGAATTATATATATAAAGATATATAAAGTATAGATAAATAATTATAGTATCTTAGCCGTGTCACAGATTAATAAATAGTTACTTGGCCGTGTGCAGCGCCCCTTATTGAACTCCACTGCGGGTGACGTAACCTACGACAAACTTATTATTTGCGGTTGGTACAGTATTCGGGTCTAGGGATCGAACCGCAAAATTAAGTTTGTTTTTTGTTTGTATATACTTTTCCGGGATAAAAACTACCCAGTGTGGTGCCCAGGATATTAAAGAACAATTATACCAAGTTTCATCGAAATCGAACCGGTAGTTTTTGCGTGATGCCTGAACAAACAGACAGACAGACAGACAGACAGACAGACAGACAAAAATTTTTTTAATCACATTTTTGGGTTCGGTGTCGGTCTAGTAACACACCCCGCCATTAATTTTTTTCATATTTTCAATGTACAGAATTTTCACTTCTACAGATTTATTATAATTATTGTAACATTATTGTGTATTTTGTTTATGAAAATGATGCATTAGGATATTGCTATTATTTTTAAATCTTATTCTAATGATATTTTACAGTATATTATTTTTCCAACAATTTATTTACAGAATTATGATCTTACTTCTTTGTACAAACACTTCATCCTTACTTGTAATTCTTTCTTTTTTAAATTCAGAAACAAAGCCAGAAAATATATTCACCAATAGTTATAAATGACTCCTGTGATTTGTCATTTAGTGATGATTTACCTAAAGTCACGCTCAATGAAAAGGAACCAAGCAAGTCAGGAAATGTAAGTATAAATATAATCCATATCATTATATATAATTCCAATGTCACAATGTTTGTCCGGGATGAACTCCGAAACTACTGAACTAATTTTAATCAAATTTGCACGCTGTGTGCAGTTTGATCCAACTTGAAAGATAGCTTACATCACAAATATAAAAAGAAAAATTAAGACTGCGGGCAGAGCAGCGGGAAACAGCTAGTACATATATAAAACTGAATCCCTATTTCCCTTGGGCACCTTTGTTCCTTTGGTTATTATAGATTATCCTAATTCAATTGATTATTCTGTCTTCCATGCTTTGAAAAAATGAAAAGATAGTTTTGATTCAAATAAATTTACTTTTTATTAAATTTCAGATATCCTTCAACTGTTCAAGAGAAAATGCATCTCCAACAACAGAATCTCGTCCAAGTATCGGAGGATGGTCGCCAGCACAAGGCATTCTTTGTGCCACACCCAGAAACGAACCCACACCATCCTCACCAAAAGACATTCACAATGAATCACGAGAACAGTGTTCCATAAAGAAAATAGAACAATCCCAGAAAAAACTACTCGACGACCTTTATGGAGATACATGGAAATCTATACCAAAGTTATTTAAGGCTATTAAAAAAAACTATGAGAATTACAACACAGTTTCAAAGAAATTACGGTTTGACGAAGATGAAGGTGACAAAGAGAATATAAGACATGATTTGAAGCTTAACAAACTGCTGTATTTAACAAACTCTGATACAAAACAGAGAGTGGAATTGACGGATACAGAAAAAAAGAGTAAAAAGAAATTGTATACGGAAAAAGTTCCAAGTACTCCGGAGGTACCGAAGATTAAAATGAGGAATGTGAATAGTACTTCGAAGAAAAATAAAGTGAATAAGGCTATGAGTGTGACGGAAATGGTGGCAACTATGAGGAGTGATGTGGATCTGTTGGCGCAGAAAGTAGGGGGTGTAAATATCACGCCAAGCGTTGAGGTTTCTAGGATCAGTTTTATTGGATCTTTAGCAGGTAAAATCTGCAACAGTTTTTTTTAACGAAACACCTATTGGCTGATGATGGCTATAAATTATTAATTAATATAATACAGTAATATAATATCATGGGACATCTCACACAGCCATCTGATCCCAAAATCCAGACAACTGATAAACATACTTATATATTTCTAAATACATACGTATTAAACATAAATAACACCCAGACTCGGAACAAATGATCGAGCTCATCATACAAACATTTTTCCTGGGTTGGAATCAAACCCGCAACCTCCGGCTTAGCAGTCAGGGATCACTTACCACTAGACCGACAGGCCAGTTATCTTAATATCTAAGTGAAAAGTGTAAAAGCAAACCATATTTGGACTGGAATTCTTTTATTAAACTTAATAACAATAATCATAAAATTTGCTCCTTCAGACAATGTCCCGTCATGGCGATGTCACGTAGAAGCTCTCCAGTACCGGGACAGCTACAAGACTCTCCGGGAGCAGCTAGCCCGCAGGCTGTACGTAGAGTTCAATAAAGGCGTTTTTGATGACGCCCTTGATGCAGACATGCATATATTATGGGATACTAAGCTCAGAACAACTGCAGGGTTAGTATTTTAAATGGCTATTTAACATTTTTATTACAAATGCAACACATTATTGAACCATTTTTTTGAACCAAAAATATTTGAATGAATTATCTATTTTGAAGTAAGAAATAACTAAAGCAGGAAACAGTGGAGGCAGTGCTGCCATTTAATATACAGATTTATTTTTAATGGAGTTCGTTTATTCATCGAGGTAATCAGGTGCATAAATCTGAACAACTTTCCCCAAGGAACATAGGTCGAAATCTTGAAATTGAAAATATTTTTTTTTATACAAACATAAGTCACGTGTCCTGTCACTTTGTATGAATATTTCATTTTCAATTTGTGTAGTATGACCTCACTATCTCAGAATCTACCCTCAAAAATTGCCGGGCCTGAGTGGTGCAGTTTTCAACAAAGTGATACAACAAACGGTTTCATTTATATAGGAATTTATTACTGTGCTATGAATTATGTGTGAAATTATTGATTATTTTCCAGAACAACAACAAATCGGTTAATAAAGAACTCCAAAGGGGACCGCATTCGCTCCTCCAGCATCAAGCTCTCCACCAAAGTGTTGGACGGGCCACAGCGCCTGCGCGACACCCTTATACACGAGATGTGCCACGCTGCCACCTGGCTGATCGACGCCGAGCTGAGAGCTGGACATGGACCGCTGTGGAATAAATGGTTTGAGAAACTTATGTTCTGATACTGTATAAAATAAATAGTAAAAAAAATTACGGTATTTTCACGCGCATTCTCGATCACCCAGTTAGTTTCAGACTCAATCTAGTAGTTACTTTCAGAATTCTTAATCATGAGCTGACGCGGCAGCGGCGGTGCCGCGAGTCGAATTAGGATGCGCGTGAGGAAACCGTAAAGTTAATAATAGCGTGGGACCTGCAATTATGTGGTTCGAAGAATAGTCGACTGGCATCGACGAATTGCCAAATGAAAAAAGAAAAAGAAGAAGATGTGGTTCAAAACCCAATGAATTACAGACGTGACGCACTCGTATCGCAAGCATTTAACTTAACACAAGAGGTTAAAATGAGTACTAGTAATGTGCGATCCAACTTTCGTGTGTGCGTTAAAAAAAACGTTTCACTGTGCGTGATAGTAGATCAGTCTGATTACTATATAGGTAGTAGTTTTTTTATGGAGTTCGTATATTCAAAGAGGTAATCTAGTGCATAAAACTGAACAACTTTCCCAAGATACATAGGTTGAAATCTTAAATTGAAAATTAACTTTTCATACCAAGTGACAGGTCACGTGATTACATCGTAGAATATACGCACTCCTTTTAAATTAATCCTGTATACAGTTATAAATGCTGGCATATTTCATAGACTATTCGCCAACCATTTTCAATTTGAGTTTCAATATTACCAGTAAACGGTACAGGTGCCATACCATGAGCTTATTAAGCAAGGTTGTTGCCGCTGTGGAAGCGAGACGCTGCTACGTACATTGTATAGCGCTGTCTCGCTTCCACAGCGGCAACAACCTTGCTTAATAAGCTCATGGTATAGGCACAGGTCATTATTTTTACGCAGTATTTTATATTTTTGATTATTTTCAGGGCAAAGCGAGCTTTACGCGTATACCCTGAGCTGGGCGAGATATCACGGTGTCACGACATGGAGATACACTTCAAATACTCATACAAATGTACCAAGTGTGGATATAGGTAAGTAAGACAAATATAGTTATGTTAATTACTGCAGACGCATTAGTTTTATATGGGTCGCACTAAGTCATACGCGCGACACAGCAGTCGTCTTCCCGCATCCAGTCTGTTAGGTCATATGTACAGTGGATCCCCGGTAACCCGACAAAAATTTTGCAGGGCAGAGTCGGACTAGCGATTTGTCGGATTATAGAGTACTGCCTAAGACCCCCTATAGTCCGGAAATGTTTACAAAAGAGTACCTTGTAATCTGACAAATTACAGATCCAATGATGAGATTCTATATTTTATATGTATATATTTACTCTGAAGTACAAATCATACTTCATTATGTATGTCAAATTTAGTAAATTAAACAACACAATAGTGGTATGTACAAGTTATAACTTGTTCAATCATGCATTAGCAAAGATTGTCAATACATAATAAGTAATAGACCATGTCGGATTATAGGGGGTGCCGGACTAGACAGGGGCCGGATTACCGGGGGTCCACTGTATAGTATTGTATCTGTTACCAGTAATTATATAAACCTAAAATATAATAACATTTTCTTTAACAATAAATTATATCCCGACGTGAACGTATATATTACCCTAAATTAATTAATGTAATGGGCTATCGCGTATCAAAAATCCGCTAGGGTCGCTAGTGTGGCATAAGGTCTGACTGTCATTCTCCACCAATGAGAGACAAGGTACTGGCCTGTGATTGGTCGAAATTGACAGATAGACCTTATACGACACTAGCGACTCTCGCGGATTTTGACACGCAATAGCTCCCATTGGACCTGTGCCGTTTTAATTAACTATAAATAAATAAATACAGTTAATAGTCTCTTTACGTTATCATCTGCCTAATTTCCTCAAGCTATGTAGCAAATTAGCTGTAAATTAAGTAAGCTATAATTGTTGATTAATTTTAAATCTGCTCCCCTCTTTCATAAGTTACCTCCGTGAATACAAATACGAAACAAAAGTTGATGAACACAAATCGTTTTACAAAACAGTCAGAATGCAATTTAAAGTTCAGAAATTGATGTTGTGACTAAGAATCTACTTCTTTCCCGTCCTACTATTATAGTTATCATGACCTCAACCACTTGTATTTGTTTTCGGAAGCCTAACGCTTTCGCACCCCCTTTTTTCTTATGACTTCCCCACGCCGAGGGCATGGCATGGGAATATGTCGGACTTTAACCGACTAAAAACACCCCGGTCCCATCATTGCCTTAGCCAGAGCCGCGGGATCACTTGCGTATTCCCAACGCAGCTCTGGCAGGGACGCGTTCACACCCTGTATACTCAGTTTTTTTTTATAAATTACTAGCAATGTGGGTCGCACATTACTATTCTTGTTTAACGCCTCGTGCTAAGCTAAGATGCTTGTATTACGAGTTGGGTTCACATCGGTAGTGTAATGGGTGGTATTCGACCCCGCAACCACATGATCTCAAGTCAAACCCCCAAGTCATTATCCTACCGCCGCTTATTTTCTACTTTATATTTTGTGTCCAGCCAGTTATTTCTATCAAAATTATTTTTACTTCTTCTAGTGTCCAACGCCATTCGAAATCAATTGACGTTACGAAAAAATGCTGCGGTTACTGCAAGGGTACCTTCGAATTAATTCTTAACAAGAAGAACAAGGACGGCGTAGTTGTTTCTACGCCAGCTAGGAAAGGTACAACGAACGAATTCGCTTTGTACGTCAAAGAAAATTACGCTTCACTGAAAGATGGTACAAGGAATCATGCGCAGGTCATGAAAATATTAGGCGAGCAGTTCGCAAAAAGAAAGGGTACCTGACACTAGAAAAATATATAGTTACTTGTACAGGATATTTTTTTATGGAGTCCGTTTATTCTACGAGGTAATCAGGTGCATAAAAATGAACAACTTTTTTGCTGAAAATTGTTCAGTTTTATGCACCTGATTACCTCGTTGAATAAACGCACTCCATAAAAAATGTATTTTGCTATAAGTGTATATTTTATATAATATGTTCTAAAAACAATTTAAAAGCTCAGAAAAAACCTATTCATTATATGTGGTGCATAATCTTAAGTAGGACTTAAAATTCTTGGCTAAGTTATATATTTTTATAAGGTATCTTAAATTTTTCTTGCTGCGAGTTTAATATTCATATTATTAGTTCAAATTTATAGCAATATTCCAATTTGCATACTTTAAATAATTTATAACATTTTTGATAAATTATTCGGTATACTGCAACAAAATATGAAACTTCGTATAATTTTGTAAACTTGTGAAAATCTTAATATCTTTTTTCGATTCTTTACATAGGTTTGTTAGGTAAGTATATTATGTTATAATAATTAATATATAATTTTATTTGTAGACTAATTGTACTGGATACAATGAATTTTTGACTGAACTATTTTAAGTGCCTTGCCCGTTCATTATTAATAATAATTATGTTACTTTATTGTATGTAATATATGCGAATTTGTACATACATATTATTATATCAATTTTGACTACATTATAGAACGAAACGAATAAAATTACCTTCACAGTCAACAGCGATAAGTGCAATAGCTCCTCAAATTATTTATTCGCTTTCTCAATGCTGTTCCCGGGCATCTCATCATCTGCCTAGCCTTTTCCCTACCTACGGGGTCGGCTTCCAGTCTTACCGGACTCAGCTGAATACCGTATTTTATATGAAGTGGCTGCCTATTTTGATCAGAGAGGAATATGTTGTATATAATTGATTGATCGTTTACATTTTATTTAATTTATTATTTCGTTTATTTGTACATTGTAAGAAAAAAAAAATTGTTAAAAATAATTAATTTGAATGAAAAATAAAATCTGATCAAGATGCAAATTATAATTCAGAATATATATAAATAAATATTAATTTGTACAAATTATTCGAAAGTCGATTGTAATTACTAACAAACATAAATTGAGGTTCTGCTGCACTTATTGTACTATACTGTACCTATATATTATTTGGTAAATAGGACCAACGGTTCAGTGACTCGGGTATGATGGTTTTAACAAGTTAGGGCTTGTACACAAAACTGCGATGCGACGCGATGCGAATTCGCAACGCAGAAAATTACGACACGAATTGCTGCGATGCGATTTCGTGCGGCAAGGCGTCTCCCAGTGTGACCATTCCTTCGACGACCGTTAACCGTACTAAACGTATTTTGAATTGAAAGCTAGGTCGTGACATGGATCGTAAAAAGAAGTGTGCACTTTTATTATTGCTTAGGAGATATAGAAAAAAGAAACAAAGAAGATTTTGGGTTCATTCGCGATGCGAATCAATTCGCAAGTTCTTGCGATGCGTAGAGGGAGCTCGCAGATTTTTGCGATGCGACGTCGCATCGCAGTTTTGTGTACAAGCCCTTATTGTGCCAAAATGTGCATTATTCAATTGCAAAATATTTAAATGTATAAAAACTCCATGAACTCTTTGTATGACTATACAATAATTTGTATATATTTGTATGATGCGTAATCTTAATAAAGAATGTATTTTTGTAAATACTTATCAGTAATATATTGTGTAAAAGTATAATAAATTAATTTTAATAAATAACGATATTTTTTCTCTTCTTCTCTTAATTGGGTATTTGACAATTATAATTTATGATTCTTTTTCTTAAAATAGTCATAAATTTAAGCAAAACTGTGAAACTTCACAAACAAAGATAAAAACACGATCAAATAAGTTAGTTAATGTCGCATGTTCTCTTTTTCGCAAAACGACGACTTGTACGGCGATGCTGCACCTTAGTATGGTACGTACAAACTGAGCGGCTTCATGATGCCCAGCCTAAGACGGCGTCGCGACGGCCAAGCTGAGAGTGTCACTTCGCCACTTAAACGGCATCGCGACGCCCGAGCTTATCAGCGTCCAGACGTCCATTCTAAGCGGCATCGGTACGTACACCTATCTGAGTGTGTTGCGACGCACAACTTAGCTGCGTCGTGAAACTCTAGATAAGTACCGTCGCGACGGCCATTCTTAGCAGTGCTGCGACGCTCTAGCTTATCGACGTCGCGACGTCCATGCTAAGCATCGTCACGACGCCCTAAATGTCTGGCGTTGCGACGCCCAAACTAAGCAGCACCGTGGAAATAATCCCCTTTTGTTACTATGGTTGGTGTTAGTGTATGGTTTAGTTACTATGGTTGATATTATATTGATTGGTAGTCGGACTATAAAATTTCTGCTTCCCTAAGGACCCACCACGACAAGGTGGTCCCACAAGGAATATATATGAATACCTTTATATATGAGAAGCTCCCTGGTTAACCCTGCCAGTAGTTAATTTATTATGCTTGTCGCAAAGATAAGGCTATATGTTATTATAACTAAAAGGTAAAAATAAAACAGCAAAATTTAATACCGTTTTCGAATTTATTTTTACATATTAGATGATTAATACGTACAGTCTTGGGTATATAAAAAAAAATCGCTATAATTTACAACAAATTGAATGTCATTTCGAATGGAGTACGTGTTGTACATCCAAACATCCAATATATATATACACTTAATAGTAAAAAAATAAAATTAAAAAAGTGGCATTGCATGGTAGCTGCTATTTTACCATACCGTGTACTTAAAATTATATTATTTACATAGGAATTATTTTAATGAGCATTGTTCTAATGCCACATTATTTATCTCCAAATAAATTTATATTTGTGAGTGATGGTACTATCAATAAATATTCTTTAGTATTTTTGCCTAATTTATACAATTATTTTTATCTATCTATTGTAGTGGCAACATTATTTACTTTTTAATTATGATAGGCTTGGGTAGTCTTATTAAAAACTGTTATTTATATCTAAACCCTTGAATTTTCTTAAAAAACATGTTGCAATTTGATTATTTTAGGTTTAGTTTATAATTTTAAGTTTTTAACAGGACTGTCTCAAACCAACACAATATCATTATATATTTATGTCATACGATTCAACATATCTACATAGATATATTATTTCCTTCGATCAATGATTATGTTAACAGTTTTAAATCGGATTTTCTATCATTAAAATGGCGGCTTCAGTTAACTAAGATAAACAGTAAAATATATATAAAAAAATATATAATAATTTATATTTTTAGTTTTCACTGCAAAGTTTGGTGTAATAAAATTTTGCTCTGCAAAAAATATAAATATATATTTTGCTGTTTATCATGTCTGTCTGTTTGTCATGACTAGGTAGATTCGTAATTCACGAATACCAAATCTATATATGAAAATTCTATTATGGTAACGCTTAAGAACAATGAATAATATTATTTTTCTTTTATTTTTGTACAACCATTCAATTTGTCACCTGCCAAAGAATAATGAATATGAATAAGTATGTTTTTACAACAGTGCTTGACATAAATATAATATAATGACAAATAATTTTATTTCGTTATGAAAAATGACACAGTATTTAAATCAGAAATCATCTGATACAAATATATTTTTATTATTGTAATAATCATAGAAGTATGTATTTTTAACTGAAATAACAAAAAAATGTCAATTCACAAGTAATTTTAACAAGACCATGCCTTTTTCATTTTGCTGATATTTTAAACTCAACTTAGTTCAATGCAATGTAGTCATTAAAGTTACTTGCATAAAGACGAAAGTACATTCTCCGTCATTTTTTATTTGAACAGTAAGTAATACTTAGAATTATTTTGATAGCTTAACATTAATTATGGACAGATTGTTTCAAATAAAATGTTATTGATATCACATACATTTAAATCTTCATTAAACACTAAAAAAACGGATTATGATATAACTATAAGTGTCTTATGTCTAAATGGGAAATGATATTCAAATTTTGAACTGCATATCAACCAAATGAAAAATACAATATTGGAATTAAACTCTGCAAACGTGAAATGAAAAAGTTTTGTTCCTTTACTTATAAAATTTAAAACTGTCTGAACTAAATCTCATATGATATATTATTATTTATGATATATTATTTACATAGACCGTTAAAACTAAACAGAACGCTATTTACAAAAGGCCGTTATGATTTAATTCCTTATTATTACGTCGTGTTATCTAACATTTACAATTTTACATGATTTTGATTCGACAATGTCAAACGGGTCATGGCTATAAAAATTATGTATTTTTACTTGATAGATTTATTCTTACGTAACACTCTTTATTGAGGCCGTAAATTTAAGTCAAGAAATAAAAATTAGTAATGAACTGTACATGTAAGTATAATTAAGTTACTTAAATAAAAAAGCTTTAAAATGCTTCTGCCTTCTTTGAGGCATTTCCTCATTCCATCGATTTCTCATCAACTTTTTAGTCCCGGCATGAGCAATATGGGCATCACACTTAGGAGTATACTGGCTCGAGAGCTTGAAATATCAATACAAACATGATACTCGCATAGCCAGGTAAACTTTTATCAAAAACTGAGTTCTGTCGTATACGACAGATTTATGGTAAATCAGGTATGTGAAGGCTGAGGGTTTGGAGACGGGTCCTTCATCGAGCGGATCCTTAAGAATCCGTCCTGGGCCACTAACATACTGTTCCCCTCAGCTTCGTTGGGAATCTCGTCCTGTGGCTGGGAGTACGAAGCCTCGTAGCTACAGTTCCTTGGAGCTGGCTGAGGAGTCCCTCCCAGCGCACAAGGGTACCCTCTCTCATTTGGGTCTTCGGAAAATCCATACAAATCCGTAGACTTCGGTCTGTCAGGGAAACCGTTGCCTTTACCACGCTTCTGGCTCCCACTGGAGTTGACCATGGAGGTCGATGGCGAGTTCCGACGTTGCGAACTCCTGATCTGCTGGCAAGGGTCGTTGCTATAACTCCTGTTAGGGTTTAACGTCTGGATCCCAGAAGCGTGGTACGAGGCGTTTTCCGTGTTATAATTGCCATATTCATCAGGCGAATGTGGCTGATGGTAATGATGGCCGATAGACGCGTCATATCCCATAGTCATGCAGTTCTGAACATTCTTGTTCTTCGCTCTATGCTTTTTCCGAGGGTTGCTGTTGGTCCTAGATGAGACTCTGTCATAAGACATGTGTTTGAAATTGTGGGAACTGCGGTTAGATCCGCCATTATAGTTTTGGTTCTTGATATCTCTAATAAAATCGCTGTTGCTACCGTATTGGATAACGTTGTATTCGTGGTCTAAAGGATCGTCGCCCTGAAGGGACTGGATCGCGGGGTCGCAGTTGGAATAATGGTCGTCTGATGCAGACTCGATACCATTGTAAGCTATGTTTGGATGATGTTTTATAAGATGATTAGTCACGCCTTGACTAGAAGTCGCGTTGCTAGATTCTGTGGAACTGCTGTGGCCAGCGTTCGCTATGGAACTGTGTCCAGAATAATTCTCAGTCCCAGAATTATTGTCGCAGTTACCAGTCAAGGTGTTGAGTTGGAATCTCTGATGGTCAATGACAGGACCACAGCAGGGGTCAGGCATGACTGGATGGTGACCTGTGCTCTCGTAAATAGGCTTCCCAGTCCTCATAGTGTAAGTATGAAGGTTTGTATTTGTGTTGCAAATAGCGGGGTAGTCTGATTCGAACTGCTCGTTGCTTGAACCAGCTCCACAAGCGAAAAGACCGAGTCCTGATATTTTGTGTCCATCAGTCTTTTCGTGCTGCAAAGCGATTCCAACTTTCAGACTTATCACCCAGGATATAAGAGCTACTATGCTCACTTCTAATAGTCGCAATGAGAACTGGTAGCCCCATTGGAGCCAGTCGAACTTGGTCATGTTAACTTGATTAATACCAAATATCCCAAAGATTTGTAACGCTGCCATCAGAATAAATAACAAAGCAGTTGCCAATTTTATCTGGATTGCATGTTGCAAATTTTGGGACCCATTAATATACGTGTGACTCTTTTTCTGCAGTACGGTTTTGAGCATTTTATATACATAAAGGTAGCAAAGGCCTAACGTGAGGCATGCTATTATAAATATTATTTGACACGTAAGACCTAATACCCTCTTTTCAACGCCGTGCGTAGTCCTATGTATCGTATTACTACTTTCGAAGATATGCAACATTAAACAGGACAGTATGTGAAGACTGCCGCCTATAATTATTATTCTAGGACGAAGAAGGAATGAACAGCAGGTATTCTTAAAATTAATACTAATAGTAAGAAGGAATAGTATGATACAGGCGAACGCTATGCTAAGGAAAATTTCGGGGATGTGAAGAAGAATTTCGCTTATAAATTTAGGGAGTGAATTATTGATATTGTAAGGATCGTAGCACATGTAGAATATCCTCAGAAGACACACGAGGACCAAAATTAAATGGAGTATGATGAAATAGTACTGCGTGAACAGATGCGTGTACTTATTGTAGCAGAAGATCTTGAAGATGGAGTACACTGCTAAAATGGTGAACATGACAGTTGCTAGGTATATGTGAAGGTTCCACGCAAACGGCCACGCCGCTCCTGGCCTTTGAACTGGCCCAGAATTCTTCGAATCCTGTTTCAGGATCTTCTTATCAGAGTTGACATTCGCCAGGTTGTGGTACCTTTCTGTTGACATTTCAGGGTCTTTGAGCTCAAACCCAATAGTTGTAGCTGGGGTATAATCTTCTTTCCTACTGTCATTTCTGTCTGTTTGCTTATTGGTCGCGTACTGGAGATTTCTCCTGGTATTTGTTTCTCCATTTTGATCTATAATTAAAGGCCTATCTAGGTTGTTCATTTCTGGATCTAAGACTGCTAAAACTGATCCTTCTGTGGAAGTATCTCTACTTGAGTCGCTTAGCGTGACTCCTACTTCTTTAGTCACGAAGATATCGCTCTTGGACGTCTTTTCTTGGTTGTGTTGGGGTTTTGCTGTGACTGTTCGTAGTAAGACATCAGGTATGTCCTCTTTGCGGCCGTTAGAGCCGGAGAGTATTCTCGATATGGTCGGTATGTTGAGCGAATTGGGCACGAAGTCTGTAAAGTTGGCTTGGTCCGTGCCTGGCTGCTTTATATCGCTGTCCAATTCGTCCGGCTGGAAAGAAATAACATATATCTTTAGTTAACGTAAACAATAGTTTCTTGAGGCAAAAATCCTATGAAATTCAGAATAACACCATCTTTTTTGGGAATTCGATTTCCGTGTATAAGGACCGATAAATATTTTTGGTCTTTACCTTATGGCTAGGCGTGTTGAGAGCCTTCTTCTTCTGGGGTTCGATTCCCGCCGGCGGCATCGGAGGTGCAGGTGGCGGCGCCGGCACTTGGGGCGATGAAGTCTCCTGAAAATCACAAATTATTATGTTAACCTTAGTTTGTGAAACATGTTTTAATGAAATTATGCTAAGATAGAATTTTCTTCACTTCAATTGGTGTAAAAATTAAAGTATTTTTAAACTCTTCAAAAATCTTAATTATAAATACTTTTCTGCTACTTTTGAAGCTTCATCATGCTACGAAAATGTTTGTTAAATGAACTCTGTATAATTTGTGTAACTCCAACGAGTACACAAAGTTTAACGATAAGGTTGCATTCAATTACACGAAATAACATCAAACAAGTTATATTCTGAAGCATTGTTAATTAGTAGGACGTCACGCGTTGCCTCATTAACTCATGCCTGAAATATCTTTGCGTATTACAATTCCAATTTTGAATTGTTCAGTTCACGCTTATATAGATCTGTCTAAACAAACAAGGTTCAAAGGACCAGAGATTTAACCTTTTCATTGTTGGGTTTATAAATATATTTGCTCTACATTTTGTTATTGTGTATATTGAGCCCCAAAATATACGTAGGTGCTATTGAATATTTTCATTTTATTCTCAGTAATATACGTAGGTGGTTTTGTTTATTCTATTATATTATATAATAAAATAATCTTTGTGTAGTTATTTTTCATTAGTTACAATTCTGGTCCTTAAGTTCTTAATTAAGCAATGTGGTCCTTTTACTTAATAGAGAAAGGATAAGTTGCTCAACAATTTATACCTGTCCCGGAGGCCTGATGGGTATCCTATCGTGGCCTGGTCCGAGGGAGGGCGGAGGGATAGGGCGCCGATTGAGATAGTTGTTCCCATCTGTGTTAGTGCCTGGAAATGTAAAGAACGAATAGTTAGATGCTTATAAGGGCGAAAGAAAATATGCTCGGATTTAAAGACTTGGAAATTAAATCCTATGTTAAAAAACAGGAATTCCACTGCTCAAAATGTCAAACAAATAAAAGTATGTATTTAGGTATATAGAATTTGATTTGAGTTAATTTCCGGTACTTTTTTTAACATCGATAATTAAACGATAAAGTCTCAAAGGTCTTTATTTCTGTTTTTTGAGTATCCTAATGTAATATTTTTACTTACTAAATAATAATAGAGCTTCCAACCAGCTAAAATATTCATACATTTGGTTAAGTGTAGCAATTTTACAAGTTGAAATGTGAACAATATCGTAACATATCTTAGGTTGACCTAGTTACAAAGTTAATTTGACATTTGAATCTTGACAGCGAGTTAGATGGATGATTTTGTACGGTGATGGTATAAGTTTATAAGTACATACGACCTTGGACATTTTGTCACGTAAAAGAATATTAGTGTTTTCTTTTAGGATAATCCACATTGTTCACAAAGAAATACAGTGCGAAAAAAAAAATATACTCGCATTTATTTAAAATGTCAATTACATATCGTAGTACCTACCTATACCTAAGCTGACAAATATTATGGCATTGCCAGAAATATAAAATACTAAGGTAACGTTGTTTCCTCACGCTAATCGGGCACAATCGCAAAAAAATATGTACTTGACGATACATAAAACTTATAAATACCAATACAAATAGTTTATAGGTATATAACAATAGATGGTAGCAAAGCATAATGTATCAGTTCGCCAGATTGTATCTATACAGATATACAAATTTGTTTTATGTACTTATGCACTATGGTATTTATTATTATTTAGAATTATATCACAGACCACAATTCTAATTATGTCTATCTATAAATCTATTCTTGACTCTATTAAATGAAAAGCATGCAAAAGGGCTCACAACCCATGGTATACATATAAAATATTAACTCACCTCTGAGTGTAGGCTTGTCAGCGAAGGGGTTTCTGTACTCAGGCGGCAGAGGGGGGGTGAAGAAGGCTCTGCCGGGAGGGGCGTAAGAGGGGACGGCACCCCCTCCCCCCACCCCGGCCAGCAGAGCGGCGCCGTGGTGCTGCGGAGGCCTGGAAGAGAAGAGAAGCTTAGAAAGTGGACTCAAGAAAGCGATATGGTATGATATAAATACATACAATTTTTATAGCTATATTACACCCATGCAGCTGTAATTTCCGAGTCCGGTCCAGAGAGTCCGGATGTAATTTAGCCATAATAATTGTATACAGAACAAATAATCATGCTCATCACACTAAGATTTGACCTGGGTGGTAATCGAACCCACGACTACCGGTTTCGCAGTCAGGGTCACTAACCACTAAACCTACAAGGCCAGTTAAGTCATATTTATATGAATTTATTGGGGCTTAAATATCTATTCAGTTAATGAACGAAACCGTTAATTATTAATATTAACGGCGGTAATATAAATAATAAAATGTATTTATTGCCAGCCCTTTTCTTAACAAATTAATATTAAATTAAAGTACACAACAACTCTGAAGCCTTTCTGTAGTTAATGAAGGTATTTCATCATATTGATATACCTACAGGATTAATTTAATAGGAGTGCGTATATTCAACGAGATAGTCAGGTGCATAAAACTGAACAACTTTCCCTAAGGACACGGGTCGAAATTTTAAAATGGAAAATTAACTTTCCATACAAAGTGTGTATGCAAAGATGATTTTCAATTTTAAGATTTCGACCTATGTTTCTTGGGAAAAGTGGTTCAGTTTTATGCACCTGATTACCTCGTTAAATATCCGCGCTCCTTTTAAATTAATCCTATATACTGATAATAATGTCAACGATTTCCAAAACATTAAAGTTTGTCTTCCAATTTCGTTGGCATGTTGAATAGTACTCTGCCCCTTGCCAAATGTTTGCTTTGATAGAAATAAAAATCAAATACCCGATGTGTACAAGTCTTACAAAGAAAGATAAAGGTTGCCAATTCCCAAATGAATGCAGTTCTCATTTAAACTGAATTCTCAATAAAATTCGAATGGGACGTAAATACAATGATCTAATCTGTGATTGAAATTATGAGCCAAAAGTTACAAGTTTACGGAAGAATTTCACGTTCTGAAATTAATGGAATAAACATAGTTTATAAACAGAACTATTCTAGCAAGGTCGCATTACTAGCATTCTTGTTAACCCCACGTGTTAAGCTAAATACTTGTATTACGAGTAGGTTCACGT
The DNA here is from genome assembly GCA_950381575.1 of Plusia festucae. Classification (NCBI taxonomy): domain Eukaryota; kingdom Metazoa; phylum Arthropoda; class Insecta; order Lepidoptera; family Noctuidae; genus Plusia; species Plusia festucae. The sequence goes on along the minus strand of OX494456.1, from coordinate 3,066,226 downwards.
CGGTAAGCAATGGATCAACCATGATCGCAAGTCCTACATCCAACCCATTAGGCTACTAGCGCTTCTAATATTTCCTTACTTACGTGCTAATATTGATTTCAAACACGTAATTACAATAATTGGCTCCATTCTAGTTCAAAGAGTTCTGTTGAAATATAATTAACCAGGTTTTGCCGGCGGCTCCACCCGCATGTGTATAAAAAGTGGTTTGTCCTTTTCGGGAACCAAGCTTACCACATAGGTACAGTTTCATCAAAATCGGTTTTGCAGTTTACTCGTGTAAGTGTAAAAGACAGACGAAGTTACTTTCACAATTTATAATATTAGTATGGATACGGATAATTATATGGTCGATTAATAAAAACTAAATACTTCTAGGACCCATTGAATAACGATTAGGTACAGTCTTAATGGAAATCTGTAAAAAGCTCTCGTCGAAAAAGGTCTGTACGAGATCTTAACATAAACTCAAAAATCACAAGAATCCGCCATATTTACTTACATAGGTTATTTAACAACTAAGCATAGCTGTATTTTCTACAAGTTCCCAAGAGTGTCGTATGCCTATCCGTACGAAAGGACCACACGTATAAACAATAGCTGGTCCTTCGTCTCTAATTACTATTTCCGAATAATTAGCATCGGATGTTTATGATATGATTCAAGGAATGATGGAACAAGAGCCTGGCGGAAGTAGTTTAGTAAAATTGTGTATCATTTAAATTTCTACGTACCTTATGTACGCAGAATAAAACGCACTAATGATAGGGACTACTGGGCCGATTTGGAGAATTATAATATATAATTATATAGGCTACTTTTTGCCGCGTTCACGCTTGCGTAGCCGCGTGCAAAAGCTAGTCATATACGAGCGTCTCAATATTGAGTAGTGTTTTCTATTGGTAAATCATATAATTACATTAAGAGAAGGACTAATAATCTAATCTAACTTTGAATTATATCTCTAGTAGCCAAATAGGTCGATAGATAGAATATTGGAACAGGCCGTTAATGTTACAGGGTAGGAATAGTATTGTATATTTCTGTAACAAGAAAAATCCACGTCTAGAATAGCATTCTGAAGTTGAACAAAACGTTAATTTCCCGATAGCATTTCTGTCTGGAATTGTGCCCAATAAATAGTAATAAGCTAGCTCCCAATTACACAGGACTTAGTCGCGGCGAAATACTACCACATTACGTATGGCACATACTTCTAGAGTTCCTTAAATAGGGATAATGTGAAAACTGTTTTGGACGTATCGATTACTGTATAATTGTATAATATTGTCAATAACTTATCAGTTTGATTCCCAAATAAAAAAAACAAGGTTCAAGGTTTCCCAAATCAAAAAAACAACTAATCTATACCTACGTACGAATCTTCTACATAAATAAAAATAAATCGTCGATGATATGTAAGTACGCGCATAGCGTCTGAATGACTGCACCAAAATGTATATTTTTGTTTCAAAACAACGTTTGTATAAGAAAGAAAATATAAAAAAGATGGAATCTTTTCAAATCTCATACTATGAAAAGTGCGTGACTGAAATCGCGGGATACATCTATAAAATATATTATTGCACTTATAATCTCTGTGACTACCTTTAAAAAAATATTATAAAATTGTTCAATGCTTGAAGCAAGATACAAACTTCATAGTCCAAAAGACAAGATCTTTCTTGCTATCTAGCTTTGCCCCGCGATCTTTCGCGGGGCAAAGCTAGTTAAATAAAAATGTAAATAAAACAGACGTGTTTTCAAAGGCATTCAATACATTATTTTCTACCAATGTAAGAGATTTCCTCGGAAATACTCTTTTTAAATAAATACGTTTTTTTTTGTAAAGAACCTTTGAGTTATTTCAACCACAGTTACGTGAATGTTTCAAAGGGAGTTTATTATAATAATTGCATCGATTTTATATTATTACTTTTGCATTGACTGCCTCGTTGGTCTAGTGGTCGCAAGCGCGACTGCCGTGAACGAGGTCTCGGGTTCGATTCCCGGGTCGAGCAAAAAAATATATAGTGAGTTTATAAATTCTCAGTACCGCTCGGAGTCAGGAAGTGTGGCGATGTTTACATCCCCGTGCCTCGGAAAGCACGTAAAGCCGTTGGTCCTGCGCCTGATGCCTCTCCGGTCGTGTCGGTCAACCGTCCCATCGGACTATGAGAGTGAAGGAACAGAGAGTGCACCTGTGTTTGCGCACACACTTGTGCGGCTGATCTCACTAGAGATTGGCCGCCGAGGCCGAAATTCAGTCGGGAGATTATTATTACTTTTGCAACTGTTTTATGTTTTTTTGGATGATGGATGGATTTCAGACTACATACTAGGTTAAAAGTATTGTATAGTACGTGTAGAAATTTAATCTTGTAAAATTTATAACTTTAGTCACTACAGAAAATCTCTTTTTTAAGTTCGATATGTTTTATCGAAACCAGTAAAGCAGTTTCAGAGTTCAGCGCACCCAAACAGACGATCTCAATTTTTTTTAAATTATTAACACACAATTATGTAGTAGCAACTAAATTAGATGTTAAGAAGGTTTTAGAAATAATATTTGGGAATTATTATTATAAATATTGACCAACTTATTTGTAGAGCAATTCAATATTCATAAGTAGGAGCGTACAATTTTATTAAGCTTACCGTTTAAGCGAATATTTTTCCAAATGTCGTTGACCTAAGTATTTGATCGACCATTTTGACTAGGCCTATAGGCTGGAACTTTTACTACTAGTCCGCAGATCAGTATTCTATACGCCAGATATATGGAAATGGCAAAAACTGGCAAGATGCCATAGCTGCCATTCAGTTCTCTTTATTTTAGGTACGCGAACCGCATTTTAATGAGTGCTGTTTAACAAAAAAATGTCTAGATTTTAAGCCCGATATATACCTGTTGATGTAGAAATGTTACTATTTTAGAAATATATTATGTCAACTTAATTTGGGCTGACGTTGTATAAAAAATATATTATAAATTTTTAAAAAGAAATAATGCATTTTTATAACTAAGTTTACACATACAAATTCAGAAGATACCTACTTAATTACTAAATTTATAAATTAATAATACAAACCTAAATACTTGTCCTCACATTATATGCTTAATTTGAGTAATTTGATAATAGATGGCGTTAGTGTTCAATGCAGATTCTTATCTATTTCACTAAATTATAATAACTACAGTAAAATAAAAGACAAACCGTTTAACGTAGTATTTCTTACATAATAACTGTCATTACGAATTAAAATGAAATAAAAGGGTGTTATTATGGAACTAAAACAAAATTATCCTTTTAGTTTTGCTACTCGCTCCTAGATGGCGATGTAGGTGAACAATATTTTTAAGCAGTCAATGCCGTGACATAATAGTGTCATTTATATGCAAAATTGTAGGCGTTTATTACATGTCCTAGATTATTTTTATGATAAATTAAATATTCAAATTTTCCAAACTGTTTATTCGTATTTAGAAACGGACTAGCTTTATCGGTCTTTTTATCTATCAATTATCTTTTTTAGATTAATTCTCGTTTATTCGCTGACAAATATTTTAATTTAGAATCGATAAAAAATGCTAATTTATAAATTATGTAAAACTCACGAGTATTTTTTGTTTTTAATTATTAACTAGCGGCCCGGCTTCACAAGGGTAGCACGGTAATAAATGCTTATACACATATAAGTACTTTCCTAAAATCCGAAAACTGCATTACAATCCGTTGAATATTTTAAAAGATCTAATATATTTGCATACAGACAGTGGGTACGATTTTCTTATGTACTATGTAAAAAGATTGCCTAATTAAAAATGTGTTGATCTCAAATGTACCTATAGTAAACAAAAAACACAGCAGGACAAAGCTCTCTTTTCAAATAGAGAAGAACTGAAAATTGATCACTGCAATGTATACACACCAAAAATCTTTCAAGCCTCGTTATCTAGAAATATTAACTTTGAATACTTTTGTATGAATCACTCTCTAATAAAAAAGTTTTTATTACCAAACTAGTCGTATGCAAATATAGACGAACAATACTAAATTAATGATGGTCCATAGTCAAGAGTTTCGGCCATAGACAAATAATAGAGATGTAGTTCGATTTATTTCTTTGTTCGCAATTTATTGTGCTCTGAAGCCTCGTTGAATAAGAATTCAGATTTCAAATTTGATTTTCGAACGATATTATTTTTGCTTTTAATACCATTTTTATTTGCGTTTTGTTCGTTGTTTTATATTCGTTCAATAAATTTTATTCTAGAAATATATTTCATTTCGTTATGTATAAATTATATTTATTTACAAGAAATAGACATTGTACGCAAACAATTTTTATTTGTTTGTTTCATTACGTAGGTACCCATAATGAAAATTATGTAAATAATAAATATCCTTTAAATATGTAACGAAAAAACATGTTTTTCAGTTGCGTTGCCTTTTATTTAGTTTTAATATTACCAATAGTTAATCTGTAACATTTAATAGTTAGTGTAATAACTGATTAACTTTAACCGTAACTGGTGTCGCTCTGGCGCAGGGTCAACGTCCATAATTGAAATTATGACGTTGCCGTAGTATGCGGCATAATAATCTGCTTTCCCATAACTTTCCCTATGAACGCAATTGTACAAATACATCAATTGTTGTTTATGCTTGTTGGAGCACGTATAATTATTTTATTAAAATTCACAAAATGTAAAGAGCTGTATTGCTAGATACCTACTAGATTTGCAAGAATACAAAAGAAAGTAAATTTTGTGCAACATTTATTTACAGATTTTTGTTTGTTTTTCTTGGGATGTTTATAAATTATTGTCAATTAATTTTAACACACAAATAGAGCTCTAAAATTTTGAATTCTAAAGCCTAACAATATTTAGGTTATTCTACAATGTTTTTATGAGACAAAACGAATAAACGAAAGTAAATAATTTATTTTTTTTATATTTGAATGGTACTATTATATTAAAATTTTCATTAATTTAAGGTCTCAAATATTAAAATAACAAATTTTAACTGATAATATTTTTAATTTAAGTACTAAATTGTTTATGATAAGTGTTTTTTTCTCTTTCCCTACAGTAACTGTTGTTACAGCCAAAAAGGCTTCAGCCCATCTGTGGAACAGACCGGCATTAATCAATATAATCGCAAAGATTACTCCAAGTCCTCATTCCGGGTCACATCTGTATTGGAATTAAATATTTTGACAGATCCGCATTAATATTTCAATCATGCTTAGATCTTTTAAACGAAACCCTGACAAATATGTTTGAATGCTTTGTGAATATTAATATTCACAAAGCATTCATACAATTGTTTATTGCTGCAAATTTATAAAAGGGGCTGTAAAATATCTTGCTTATTTTTGTATTGTTATAAAGGTTTAGGATATATTCCCATGGTTTTTAACTTAATGTTAAAAATCAAAAAGTTTTTAGTTCTTATGAACCTCAAGAAGGCGCTCAAGAAACGTTTTCCTAATCTAATGACTCTAGGTGCATGGTTCCAAAGTGTCCTTCCACGAAGAACCGACAAGAAACTCTTTTAATAAATAGTTTATAATATTGGTACAATACTAGTCACTGATAAGCGTCAACAGCGCAAAGTAGCCGGCAGTGAAAACCGCAAAGGCTGCCATGGTTTGAGGTGGCGCCGGTCAAAAATCTAAAGAAGGATTCAGAGAGGGCCTTGCCCTTTGCTAAATAGTTTGACAGCATAAGAAAAAAAACACTGCTGTCTTTTGGAATTGTCAGTTGTTTTCAAAGAAGAATAATAAATAGGTACTGTTTTCGTTTGACCTAGGATTCGCTATACATCCAATAAATACGCAACATACTGTCGATATCTTTATCTGAAGATCAAAATAAGTATAAAACGCAAAAACGCAAATTTTGATGCGAATGTTTGTCGTGCGATTATTCGCAAAATCGCAACTCTACGGAATCTCAAACTGATTACAAACACGATTAATCGTGAGTCATGTCCTTTGTAACTCTCTTAGATTAGCATAATCACACTAACGAGACTTCAACCAGGACTTATAAGTTGTAATTTCAGGCCACAAAAGTAGCGAGAAGCGGAGCGGATTATATAAGCGTTTTTACATTAAAATATCGCTGATACACGTATAGATTATCTTGTAATTATTTACACTACTGCTGACCAGTCTTGGAGACTCTAAAACGGCATACAAGACAGTGTGTGAGATGCAGGTTCACATCACAGTCTGTGGGTGAGATAGAGATAATCAATTGACTACATTCGCGAGACGATTAGGACTTTTGAAGACCAGTCTAATTTTTGATAAGACTTCTCTCAATATACTACAGTTCGATTTTAATTAAATAAGATATGAAGTACACAAAAAAAGGTGGCATCCATATCTATTTATTGCTTCGCGTAGAAAGGACAGCGAAATCCCATTTAGAGCTTAAAAATCAATTACTTACATACAAAAGCCACCTGAACAATTACTTAACACTGAAATTACAAAGTCTTGGTACTTGAGAAGCATGAAATTGGTCTATTATCCGACATAGCGTAACGCCTATAAACGTGTGTAAGTAAGTATCAAAACTTATAGTTTGATCGAGCGTCAAGCACTTAAAGTTTAGTTTATGAGACGCGTAAAAGATGGCGCTGCTAGTGCGTCCAATTTTTGGTCGTTAGCTAAAAGATGCTGATATATAAAGTTTTGATGAAAACGTTAGTTGAATTATCTAGTTGTCTTTGGTTATAGCTAGATAATACTTTTGTTTGAAAATGTTTTTTTTTAAATTTGCCATTGTTAGTTAGTATAAGTACATGTATTCGTCGCATCAGAAATTCACACAGTTTGATTTATATATTAAAACAGTCTTTTGTACAACAACTCCTTTTGTATCGAAATAGAACGTATTTAATAATAATTAGAATGTCTAGCTGTACAGCAATTAATTTTGTTTTTGAGTATGTACGTTTAAGGTAAGGTGCAAAATATAGTTGGTTAACACCATGTCTTTCTTCTTTTTGGATTGGTTGACATTATTACATGTACACACATAAGGTGAAAGACATAATTTCTTTTAGTTTTTTTATCACACTAGTTTTTGAAATAAGTATAACCTACCTAGATACTGCGACTAAGTCGCGCGACTTTTATAGCCCATCATAGGTCACAAAAAACTTTTATTGTCACGTATTTTATTAAAACTTCTAGAATAGCAAGTATAGGACTCAGGACCCAAAGGTCACGGTTGTCCTAAATTAACATTCTCAACATTAGTTTAGTTTAATGACTTGTGCATTAATTAAAAGTTTATTTTAATCTTTAGTTTAAGGGATAAAAGACGAGACGAGATAACTTAATAACAGCACATCCCTGATCTTGTTTGAACGTGTCGGAGTATAATGAAATGAAGCCGAAGTAAGAAATTTAAATCTGACATAATATATCTTAAACAGCTCCAGTTTTGTATTTCAAAGTTATAAGAAGACAATTAAAAAACATCGTGCGTAAAAATGTTTGTGACCTCTGATGTCGGGAAACTAAAACATGTTCCAAAAATTTCAGTACTAAAACCCGAAACTCAAATATCCCATTACTTAAAAAAACGGAAGACATAATATATTACAAAATTCTAAGGTCTACAATAAAATTCCCGAAAATCTAATACCGCCGCAATCGCATTAGTGTTCTTTAAGATTAAAAAATGTTTGAACCGAAAGTAATATTCTAAGTTTCGCAGTAAAAAGGTACTTTAGAATACATTATGTCTTCTGAGATGTCCCTCGTATTTGAAATGGTATGGAGTAGCCAGTACTAATGTTTTAAATTAGCAATCTTTGGTAAAAGGCATGAGGACATTTTTTTTTTTCAATTTATTTTGGTCCGATTTGAATAAATTCATTAAGAGTTCGATAGCCCGTTTATCAAGGAAGGCTATAGGCTAATTTACCGCGCTGAAGCGGGAGGAGCCACGAGCAAAAGCTAGTATTTAGTATGAATAGTCCTTGTTTATAATAATTTTAAATAAAAATATTTTCTGTATCTATCCCAATTATATTTATCTTAATACAAGTCTTAAATAAAATTAACTAAACCTCTAATACAAAACATAGCAATAAAGTAAACAGATACACGAAAATACTAATTATACTTAGTAACATAATTAATTGTTGAAAAACATCCGAAAATATTCAATTATCTAATAATACTTCTTTATAAAAAACTCCCACACTTTCTCCTAAATAATACGCACTTTATTTATCTTTATAGAAATTAGCAAGTAATCCTATACACTAATTATGTTTAAAATCAATGTTTTTGTATAATCACGATATAAGTTTGAAAATTTACTAATAAAATAAGATTTTACCTCGAGTTTTATGTTGTTAGATCAATAAAATCACGGGAAATGAGAATTTGAGATCTCAATAAAGTTATGGAACCGGTTTTTCGAGAAAATAACCGATTAATTTATTTGTGGGAGATAATGTCACTAGCTTTAGGGTTGTCACTTTGATGTTTCAATTTCATTATCGAGTCTTAATTGGTTTGGAACCAACGAAAGAAATTATTTTTCTATTAATTTGGAATAGCAAAATGTAAACTTTATTATGACAATGTAGTTATGTTGTATTGCCACAAGTATAATTCATATTGTACCTACTTGTTACAGAAGTGCTTTGGCGACGTTATATACGCAATATTTAGGGTTAGCGACAGAACAAAAAGAACTCAGTAGGCTTGAATAGCAAACAGCCTGTAGATATTTGTCCCAAATTAAAACTGTATCTACCTAGTATTTACATTGCAAACCCACGGAACATAGCAACAAAAAACCGCCCTAAAAAAAACGTTTAATAATAATTGCCAACCCTATAAAATAAAACTAATCGTTTGTAAATGATACTGGTAGTTTATGCCAATTTTACGATTTTACGTACCAAACGGTGCGTGAGAAATCTACCTTTTTACGCGCCCGGCGTAAAGAATTGACCGTTTTACGCGTCGTGTAAAATTGCGATTAGGGCCATCCGTTTTGAATTTTATTGTACATATATCTTGTAAATTAATCAAGGATTAAATGCCCATTTACTAAATACAGATTTTATACTACATATCATGATATTTCGTCCTACAATTAGGTATTGGCCTCTCTTTTGTAGGGTATTTAGTTTCTGTACCAAAGGCAAACTAGAACTACTAAAACAATTACAATGTCATCTTTCCTGATATGAGAAACTCAGGATGAAATTAACCGCATCATTCTTCTTAACTAATAATACACACAGGAACATACTTAATTGAAAAGTGAAAAAGATTTATAAAGGCCGGACTTGCGATATCTACCACTTGGTAAACATATTTTCCATTTACCTTAAAGTAACATCACTTTCAAATCCTACCTTCACTACACTCTATAGTCTATGCGCAAACTTACCTCGGCTTATGATACGTCGGGTTGCTGTTAGTCTTGAGTATGTCAGCGTTGGGGACGGACGTGGGCAGCGCGTGTTCCCTCTCCAGTTCGCTCTCATAGCTCTCTAGCGGTACGTGCTTGCCTGGCAACGGATCAGCTGCAAAAGACGAAATGATTTTTATTATTAATTAAATGTAAAAGAATATGATAAAAGAAAACTAATTAAGACACGATGAAAGGTTGTTCATCATCTTATGTAATCTTTTGATACAACAAAAGGAAACCTAGTAGGCACCTAAACTGCTGTGGCGGTATCAAATATTTATTTTTAATTAGCGTTAATTATTATAAATATAATAATTATAAATTATTATAAATATATTAATTAGCATAAATATGTTTATTGATACTTAATAAAAAATAATTATAATATCAAAAAAATACCCGTGATTGGAATAATATTGAGGAAAACTCAGATAGATACAACCCAGAAAATAATTAATTATATTCATAAAATTAATTAAAACATCAAATATCATTTATTAGCACAAAAAAGCACTTGTATTAAATAATCCATTTTTTTGTATCTAATAGGTAAAAGATGGCGGAAGTTATCCATCAAATGTCACATTTGAGTTAGGAATGTTTGATATTTGTTGTATAAATGAGTTTAAATTAAAAAAAATGATCATCGTTTTATTTTGACAATGACGCCATTTATTAGGTAGGTATTATAGTATACCTACTAGTACCACATTTTATTAAATAAAAATGTATGAATAGATAGATACCTATCACAAAGTATGTGCGTTGAAATTGAACTGATAAAGCTTTGACGCCATTTCTCCTTTTAAAAATGAATTCCTGGTAATGCGTAAAAGCACAAAATTCTGACGAATATAAAGGGATCATTTTTTGATTGCACATTCGAAGAAGTTTATTGCGAGTTAATATTGTAACGTGCAAATGAGAACTATAATACAAAGCCAGGAACGCAAATTACAAGAAATTGCTTCGTTTTTGATATCGAAAACCGAACGTTAAACAAAGCCGTTACATAAGTTCGATATTCGAATATAAAATATTTTTAAATCGCGATACCAGAGACAAAAGAAAAAACCTATACAGCCATATCGTATAACGTATCAAATTTGAATTATTTGCTGTTCTCACAGGTTATCGAATTTAAAGTTCACTGGAATGAGATAAAAGCCATTGTTCAAACGTCAGGTCAATAGTGTTCTATTACGATGTTTACTGCTTATGAAGTGAACTCTTTGTTCCGTGACCTACTTAATTAATTTAACGTCTTCTGGACCATGAAGGTATAGATGAAAATGGAGACCGCACTTCGAATACCTACTTGAAGCTCAAATGATGGTATCGCTATCTCGCTCACCGTGGTCCCACCCTCTCTTTCTAAGTAGGGTAACCTTCATTTTATTATCCCCAGGACATCACGTTTGGTAGTTGCTTCCATTTAGTGGTTAATATAAATATATCTACCTGCTTATTTCTAAGACCCATATTTGAAAATAAATATCTTTATCTTTTATCCTGCTTTAGTTCCAAATTCAGAAAATGGTGCTTCTAATTCATGACCCCAAATATGACCTAAAATGTAAACACATGTGATCCCTATACTTGGATAGATTTTAGAGATTTTTTTTTAGATTTTTTAACTACTGTTTCTCTTAAACTATTCACTTTTGGGAAAAGTTGTAGAACAAAAGTTATTCATTATAATGTGTACTTTAACACCCTTTCGCATTAGTACCCCCTTTCTGACTAACCTTGTATACATATATCATTCGGGACTATAATAGGAACGGTATATTATTAAAAACTTCAAAAAAGAAACAAAAACACTTTCCAAATTATTTATTTATTTATGAACTTAACCGCTGACCAAGGTAAAAACCAGCCTTTGGGTCACATGAGGTGTCAACAAGACGCTTCGATAAATCTTTGAAAAGAATGTGAGCACTTGGACCCCACGGTCCCAATGTTTCAACCCCAAACTTCTCGAAAGTATAACTTCCAACTAGGTTGTTGTACTTCCGCCGCTTGAGGTTCTCAGCAATTTGCACCATAGACTGTTCATGTAATGAACTTGCTATCTGAAAATTATAATATAACTAGATGAAAACCCGGCTCCGCTCGGTTTAAATGTGACTCATGATACACAATGTAGGTAAATATTCTGTAGTCATCGGTTCTATAATATCGGTTCAATTGGCCAATCTCAGGTTTAAAGAAAGAACACATAACAAAGAGTTTATCATAAAAAAGTTTCAAAAACAATATTTTCGCGAAACGTCAATGACTGAAGAAAAGTATTAAGTTTTGTTATGATTCAATCAATGTTTCCGGCAAGACGTTTCTATAATAATAATAATATGTAATTAAAAAATAAAATTACCGCTGACTGACAGCATTGATTTTTGTTATGGTTAGTATTCTTTTTCCTATGGTTGTTATCGCAATTGGCCAATCTCAGGTATAAAGAAAGAACACATAACAAAGAGTTTATCATAAAAAAGGAGTTTATCATAAAAAAAGTTTCAAAAACAATATTTTCGCGAAACGTCAATGACTGAAGAAAAGTATTAAGTTTTGTTATGATTCAATCAATGTTTCCGGCAAGACGTTTCTATAATAATAATAATATGTAATTAAGAAATAAAATTACCGCTGACTGACAGCATTGATTTTTGTTATGGTTAGTATTCTTTTTCCTATGGTTGTTATCGCAATTGGCCAATCTCAGGTATAAAGAAAGAACACATAACAAAGAGTTTATCATAAAAAAGGAGTTTATCATAAAAAAAGTTTAAAAAACAATATTTTCGCGAAACGTCAACGACTCAAGAAAAGTATTAAGTTTTGTTATGATTAACTCAATGTTGCCGGCATTTTCAGGCTACTTAGGCCCATAGATATATACCTTACAGACTACACATATATTTTATAAGTACATTTTGTGTTATTAATATAAACGTTTCGTTTTACACAGTCAAATGAGTCACAGTTCTTTGTAATGGCTACTTCTTTGGCGCGACGTACGCGATGTGTTAATTGGCGAGGCGTACCTACCTATATGATGCAACGGAACGTGAAAAAAGCGAAATAAATATCGCGTTCCGAAACGATTCTGGTCCCAACTATCATGCAACTGTCATACGCCCTGTCAGCACTGTAATCACTTCAAGGAGGTTGTATGATAATAAACTCCTTGAATCACTTCGTAGCAGAATTATCTGTTACGGAACGCGGCCTTATTAATTACCCAAGATGGCGACTGCGGTTTTTTTGTTTGTCAGTGCCATTAGAATTTAACGAAATTCTCCATAATCCGAATTTTGCGGATATATGTTGTCGACTCGAAATCAATATTTTTTTATGTTTTGTTATTCATATAAGGTTTCGATCGAGTCTACCGTAGCCCTGAACGAAATTATTAATATAGATTTACAAAATATTGCATTTTGTCTATTTGGAAATATAAATTAAATATGCAACAATAGAAATTCGTCCCTCTTATGGGTATAAAATGACTAATAAACATGCATAATTAGTTAAGGTCCTACAGAAAGTCCCAAATATTTCCGCAATATGGTTACACTACTTCAAAATGATTTCTTATGAACGTAAAAGATAAAATTGCAAAAAATCCATGAAATTCGATGTAAAACTATTGGATCTTTTCATGGTTATTAGTATAGTCATTTACCAGTATGTTGAAAACATTGATTAAGCCTTTTATGAAGTAATTAATTGAAAATACAAAGAAATATCTTTACAATCATTCAATGTCAGAAATCACGTTTTAAACACTTACGCGTCAAATCGTATATCACCTCCTGGACACCACGTACTACCGCAACCCCGCACTACACAAGTTTGCACCATTTCTTTAATTATAACAATAATTACAGGCAAAAATTTCAAACGAAGCTCTGAATCGAAAGTAAACAACCGCCCTAATGACAGGAATTGACAGGATTTACTTGACATATGTATTTAAAAAGAGAGATCAGACCACAGGAGTGAGATAGAGAAACGAAGGTATTTGACTCAAACCGTTGTTCCGACAGTGGCCTCCATTTTCATCTATACCTTCATGTTCTGGACCCACTTTTAAATTACGAACATGATTGTCTATACTTTTACACTGATTTGTAAGTGTCATAATGTCAAATTTAAATAAAGAACACTTGTTTTCGCATTTGAAATAAGAAGTGTTGTAACGGAATTTTTTAGATAACTGTTTGGTAAACATCTTCTTGAGAGGTGAATAAGTAAATGTTAATTTTGATAAGATAATGACATGTCTGTGTACAAAACTAACAAGTTTTGAGTTCATTGACGCGTGAAACCAATTTAAGATATCGAAAACATAATTTAGCCTTGAATTTAAGATTAAATAAAAACGAGGCTGTACGAATTGTACAAACAGTATAATGAAAAATATTTCTTTATGACTACACAATGTCCAATTGACACAGTAGGTACCCAATCAGAAGAGAGTTCTTTCTTGAACGTTAAAATATGTCAACGATCGGTCAAATTCAAAAGACGCCATTAAATCTTGCACAATTTGACAAGCAGTTGACACAGCAAGTTTTTCTTCCATTCTTATAGATTGAAAATAATGTTCCGTTACTCTCTATGAAGTTTGAACTCTTTATTCATCGGCCTCAATAACAAATCCAACGCTAGCGTAAGTTTTTAAATAGAATAGAGAAAGTAGTTCGTTTTTCAAACGTACCAAACGGCTAATGGGGCTACATTCCATTTTTTAATTTGAAAAATGTATTGTTGTTTTGTTTATGGTGCGTAATGAGGTTACGTTATGCCACGGACAATAACGCTACTGTGTTTTTAATCTATGACTTTTGTTAAGAATTTGTTTTTGTTAGATAGATGAGTATTGGTGCGTTCATATTCACTGGCCTATTAACCTTAGATTAATTAATCGCTATGTGATCTTTGATCCTACAATCACGTTAGGATCGGAGCCAATTCATTGTTTGCGAAGACAGAAAACACTTAGTGCCTAATTGAATCTTCAATGTAGAATATTTTTGCGCTGCGTCATTCACAAAAACATTATATAAAACGCTCAGCAGAAGTACGAAATCAATCGAAATTACAGTAGGCAACATTAAACAGGAAATGTCCATTGAGAATAGACAAAATTAAGATTTTTTTGCACAGACAAAAAATATTAATCCAATGCCATTATAGACACGACCACCTATTATTATTTTGGGAGCTATTATTAACGTGTGAATGTAAATAAAAAATGGCTAAGCCCGAATCGATTCATAATGCACTTTTTGTTTATAACCTTTTTGCTGTCAAATCATTCTGATGAGAATCAAACGCGTTCATTTGTTTTGGATGTTGTTGGCTTTAAATAATATATTCTAAATTCATATTCACATAATGTAATATTTAAAATACAAAATAAGTTATTACAATATAATAGGGAAAATGCATTTATACCTGATTCATCGTCTTCCTGCCCTTTTCCTATTAATATGGGGTCGGTGCAATGCTTAATTACCTTCCACCCCTCTCAATTATTTCGTCATTGCAACAATCACACCCATCTTTGTTTCGGACTTGCGTTTAGAAACTGAGGCATAAACTAAATTTTCGGATCAAAAATAATTCAATCTTAACCCTTTCACTGTCCCGTGAGACACATATGAACATTTCCATTGTTTAACTATTGTGTCTTCTGACGGGACAGGGAAGGTGTTAAAAAGTATTTTTATTTTAAGTAGACCTTATCTACTTCATACTATAATCTAATATATCTTAGGCCGAGGATAATTTTTATTATTATTATTTTTATATTTAGCTTGTACAATCCCACTGCTGGGCATAAGTTTTCTTTCACACCTCGTCGCGATCCCGGTTCCTCGCTTTTTCATCCCAATATATGGTATCTCCATAATGCATATTTTTTTCAAGTCGAATTAATAATTGACGCCAATTTCAAGGAACCCTAAAAAAAATACCGAAGCCAAATCAGTTAGAAGGCACTAAAAAAGTGTAATAACAGGTGATTCACAGAAAATGCGGTTTTGTTCTGACTCACAGGCAGTAGGCGATGATTCAATTATCAATGCACATTTTTCCTTAAAAAAAACTATGGAGTCAAATTATGTTGGATGACGCCTATAATTATAGAGAATGATAAAGAATATTTACCATTTTTGCGTGATTGAGTAACAAACATCCACACTTTCACATTTATAATATTAGTAAGATAAAAAAAACATATACATCGATTTCTTGACTAAAAGTATGTTAGAATTATTTATCAGTTTTAATGTTGACCTACATAATAGTTACTTCATAGATACCTAGTTATATAGCAAAAATATGCTCTACTTATTTTTGCAGCATTAATCCTCTGCTAACAATAATACCGGCCTATAAACGTCCCACTGCTGGGCACAGGCCTCTTCCCATATAGAGAAGGAATGACCATTCATCACCACGCTTGCTCATTGCGGGTTGGCGATTTCGGATTCCAATTTTCGGAATCCAGGTTTCCTCACGATGTTCCTTCACCGTTTGTCAATGATGTCTTAGAATAATTAAGAAAGTACATAATATAACTTTTAATAAAGTCACATTGGTACTTGCCTGGGTTCGAACCTGCAACCATGTGCATGCGAATATGGTCATTGAACCGCTAGGCCACCGCGACACCTATCTCTCTCATCTATTACAAGATGGTAACAATTGTTAATACTCAGTATTCGCCAAACGCCTCCGGAAAGCTCAAATAATAGTCAAAATCATTAATTGTTTACCAATTACCGAAAAAATACCAATTAGTGTACACAAAAGAAAACGATATACGAATAATTAAAAACTAAGTCCAATTTTTATTTCTCTTTTTTTCACAAAATGGCGTAAAAAATAATTGTTTTCAAAGCACGTACGCTACAAATTCCCTTAAGTATAATAGCCGAAAACAGAATGCCTTCTCAAATTAAAGTTTAACATGATTACAAATTCGGAATTAATAAATTCTGAGTGTAATCATTGCCAAGTTGGTAGGGATGGCAATATGTTCCGCAAATTGGAAATTCTCCGGTGTACATTTAATTTTGATGTTTGGTACATAATCTCTCCAAACTGTTTTCATTTCTTCTAACCTACCATTGTAAGTAGAACTTTGCCCTGCTGTGTGAAAATCTCTGTGTGATAATTCTATCCACATAAAATTTTACATGCCTTATAGTATTATTGACTGCACGGATAGCCGAGTGGTATAGGTCACCACGCTAATTACCACTGTGCACGACGTGCTGTGGGTTCGATCCCCGCATGGTACAAGCATTTGTGTGATCCACAGATACTTGTTCCAAGTCTGGGTGTTCTTTGTGCATGTGATTTGAATGCTCGTGAAAGTCCCGCGACACAAGGATTAAATTCCTAAGTGCGGGCGTCGTTTAAAAAAAAAAGTATCATGGAATACCTGTCGCCAAGTTTCTAACCAAGGCTCTCAAAGCATCCACCTGTTTTCCTAACAGGCACCTGACAGGTTAAGGCCCAAATTCAGGATGAATTTATCCTTATTAAGAAATCAAAATAGGTATGTAAATTGTCGACAATACGTGGGTTGCCTGCAATTCCATCCCAGTAATTGCTGGCCTTCTTCACATGCGTTATAAATAAACGAGAAATTATTATTCACCTCTATAGTTTTAAACGCTCAAAAGCCTTCAAAGAGGTCAACCAGTCACGTGAACATAAGAAAATCGTTTTTAACGAAGCAGCCCTAGAAAAACAATGAAAACTTAATATTATTACAGCACCTATTGTACTTTTCCGTTGATGGTTTTATTAAACCTCCTTTGTTCATTCGTTTTAAATAGAATTGCTTGAACGAGAGTTGAGCATTTTCTTCGCTCGGTTTTGTAAGGCAGAGAAGTTCAGAAGGTCTGCGAAAACTAGGTTAAGAGGTGTTGAAAACTTTTGTTGTCAAAAGTACTGACAAGTTTTCTTCTTCGGTTAGGCAAATTCTTTTTTTTTTGAGTTGTGTTTATTAACATAAATTTGTTTTGCGCCGTTTATAACCACAAAATTGAGTAACTTCGTTTGTATGTGCGACAAAATGAAGGCAAATATTATGTCAATGAACGTTTTCGTGTAGGTACTCTCTATAGACAGGTCTGAAGCTACCTACACAGGAAGGCTTTATCGTCTGAGTTACAGGCTCGGCCTAGTTTAGACGTTAGTGATCACTGATCAATACACTCACTTATTTTTAAAGGTTTAGATTAAGTAACATTGCTTTATATCTCTTGTAAGTTGTCTCTTAGAAAAATACCTTTCTTATAGGCGTAAAGTTATTTTGAGTACACAACGTAACAGATATGGTAACCTAAATTGAGATTGAAAATTAACAAATTCAAAAAGTTTTTAAATATTCTTGTTTGGAGTTGAACTTCTGTCCTTAACATATATAATGACTTTTGTTGGTTTTCATTATCTTATATTACACAAGGACGTGGCCTAAAAATTCCTGTACATATGTTAAAAGGTATTAAGTCACATTAAATATTTTGAGATGATTGGCCAAATGCTGAAATATCAATCAGTTTTAGATGCTCAGTTTGACTGCACAGATAGCCGAGTGGTATAGGTCACCACGCTAATTACCACTGTGCGCGACGTGCTGCGGGTTGATCCCCGCATGGGACAAGCATTTGTGTGATCCACAGATACTTGTTCCAAGTCTGGGTGTTCTTTGTGCATGTGATTTGAATGTTTGTGAAACCCCCGCGACACAAGGATTAAATTCCTTAGTGCGGGCGTCGTTTTTTTAAAAGAAAACAGTTTGAAGTCGTTAAGTCTCGTACTCTCTCTGTTACGTATAAGTAGAGACAGATAGACATTTAAGAACGTGTTAAAGTTAATTATCGTTTCAGTATTCGGGGATATTGCTTTTAATGACTGTATTAATTTGAGGGGTTGTTTCATGAGATAATATAGTTAGTGATGGCACAAAATGACAAAACAGATCCTACCCTTTTGAGGGGATGGTACAAGAGTTTTTTTTTTAATTATTTCGCATAAATACTTTTCATAAGTAGGCAATCCTAAGTATTAATTATTAAAAAAAGCCGGCCAAGTGCGAGTCGGACTCGCACACCGAGGGTTCCGTACAAATTTAAGTTTCAAATTATTTTTATTATATGATGTAAGTAAAAATTTACAGTTTTTGCAATTTTTCCTTTATCTGTACTATAAGACGTTACTTCGTACCAAATTTCAAGGTTCTAAGTCTACGAGAAGTACCCTGTAGGTTTTGATTCCCGTGCGAGTTTCGAAAATTTCAGCATAAACGGCTGTATCTTTTGATTGCTTTGGCTTAGGAGTTTAATTTTTTCACAGCTCCAAGGAACAGTAGTCTTGAGTATTGGATATAAATTTTAGTTTGATACCTCCACGCGTTCCTGAGAAAAACGGTCTTGACAGACGGGCGGACGGACAACAAAGTGATCCTATAAGGGTTCCGTTTTGTCCTTATGAGGTACGGAACCCTAAAAAGAAAAAACCTTTTTGGCTTTTGACTGTGACTTGGTTCAGATGTAAATCAATTAATTATCTTACGGGCACATACTTATAAAAAGCGTATACATTTAAATTAAACCCAGTCTACGAACTATCCGTGTACTAAATTTCATAAAAATCTGATTAGCCTTTTAGGCGTAAAGAGGTAAAACGTATTTAATAAGCACGCAACAGAAAAACTAGTACCAAAGCTTATTTTTTTTTAAAGATTACTAGCAATGTGGGTCACACATTACTAGTAAAATTGTTAACCCCTCGTGCTAAGCTAAGATGCTTGTGTTACGAGTGGGTTCACGTCGGTAGTGTAATGGGTGGGATTCGAACCCGCAACCACATGATCGCAAGTCCGACACCCTAGCCATTAGGTTACCGCCGCTTCTTATTTGACTGTAATTTGAAATGCCCAAGAAACAAAAAATTCATAGAAGTCTTAATTTCGCACCCGTACAGCCAGCAAAACACCAATAACAAAATGGAATCGCCAAATATTATTAAAACGAACACATTGATCAATTGCAAACGCGACCACAGTTACACTGTAAAAACGAAAAAGGCCCAACTAGTGCGGGCATAAAAACCGGAACACTTCAATTAATATCGAGCCGTCTCGCAATTGTGCCGACATTAATCGAAAACAAATGGGTACGATTCACTGGCTCATGAAACAGATACAGTTGTCCCTTGCAATGAATCATCCGTAGGGGTGGGAAAACCGTCTATTTCCAACATATATTATGACATATATGTGTCACGAGATAAGTTACGGCGTCTTAGTTACAGCTTAGATATTAGTATCTTTAAGCTATTTGGTTTATAAGGTAAGCAGGATTACGAAAGATTTATCGCGTAATGTTATTGTTAACGATTGATATTATTTATGTCTCATGGCTATGTGATTAATTAACCTAGTTCTTTTAATACAAAGTTTGTTTAAAAAAACCTTTTATAATGGTTTAAAATAAAAGGTATTTTTTTCGCGTGATTTTATCAAAGAAATAAAAAGTAATAAGGCAATGGGGATATCTAGTATTTTTATTTGACTCCTACAATATTTCTTATTCTTAAAAAGGACAAAAAGTACCTGTCTTGCGCAACAGAGGGTTATTAAATAATCAGATGAGATTCAAAAGGTCTGTCTAGGGCATTCAAAGGTATTCACACAAGGGATTCAGTATTTGAGTCTAAGAAAGAAAGTGTATTCATGATTTCTGGGAATTTCAATGGATTCCGAATTGTATGTTGAATATGATTTAGGTATATAGTTTTGAATATACTCTAAATACTGGAAATAGCAAATTTAATATTTTATAGAAATGAAACTGTTTTCAAAGATATTCAAAATAAGCACAACCAAAGGTACGGGTTACGAACTTTTACTTTTATGGCATTATTCGATAGGGACGAATCAATCAAATCATATGAATCAAATATTATCTTACAAACATGTTTCATGAAATTAAAGGAAGAGGTCAGTTTAAGGATTTTCAAAAAACTTTGAATGACGTTTAATCTATACTAAATTATAAAGCTGAAGAGTTTGTTTGTTTGAACGCGCTAATCTCAGAAGCTACTAGTCCGATTTGAAAAATTATTTCACTGTTAGATAGGAGAAAGGCTATAGGCTAATTTGTCATGATAAACGACGCCCACGTGAGCGGAGCCGCGAAACAAAAGCTAGTGCTTACATAACTAAACCAGTCAACAAATTTTGACGTATACATACATATATACATATACATACCTACTACAATGTAAGTAGGTATATATGTACCTATAACCAACTCATGAATCAGCGTAGGTAAATATATTAAATAAATATTAGCGTAGGTAAATATATTAAATAAATATTTTGTTGTTCTTGTAAATAAATTATTTCGTAAAAATATAATAGATATTATCTTGTTGAGAATCGAATACAATAACTTAATGTGAAGAGTCTTCGAAAACACTTAGAAAGAAAAAAACACTTAAAATAATTGTCTGTCTGTAGACAGATCAATAAATTTAGAAATGAAAATATTTTTCTGAAAAAAGACGAAAATAATAACCTAGTTTTATGCTTGTTAAATAAGGTAAAGAAAATAAATGTCTGTCTGCGAGAGATTCTAGACTGATTTATTAGCTACGTCTGCATTTTAGCCTAGATTTGAGCCTACAAACTTCATACCAGACTTTTAATCTAATATTGTTGAGTAGCTTGTTATTTATACGCCTGTATTTAGTGCTAGATTCATTATTAGGTTAATTACTGTCCCTCACGTATTTTCGATTAAATATAAGGCAAAAGATAAACCTGAGAAATTTAAATTAAAAGACAATTTTAAAGGGAAGTTCATGAATCAGTAAGTATTATAATATTATTCTGAAGCAACTAATTAAAATAATACAGTTTGGTTCCAACAGACGAAGGCCACGTGGAAGACCCAGGCGGCGATGGACGGACGAACTGGATGCCTTTAACAAGGAGTGGCCTCAATTGGCCCTTCAGAGAGAAAAATGGAAGGAAGAAAGGGAGGCCTTTGCCCTGCAGTGGGACAGTTCAGGCTCAAAATAATAAATAATAATAATAATAACTAATTAAAATAAACAGAATAATAAATGTTTAATACATAAATTCATAGCACAGTTATTAAATTTGCATAAAGATTAATAAAACCAACGATTGAAACAACAACATTGATTTTACTGATATCTCACAATATCGCCAAACGAATTGATTTACTGTCATCGATGAATAAAATTAATTAATTAATTGAATTTTGTAATTCATATTACAACACATGGTTAGACATTCACGGATTGTTTTAAATAACTCTCTACCGTACTCTATCGTAATTGTTAAGTTAATGTTTTTATATCATGAGATAGATGCGTTAGAAGCGCATAAAAAAAGGAATGTAATCCTATCATAAATGTGAAAGATACTCTGTCTGTATGTGTGTTACACAATTTAACCTAAGTTACTGAACCGATTGAAATGAAATTTGGTACAGAGATAGTCTAGAGCCTGAGAAAGGACATAGTTCCAGCAATGGCACACACTGTCACACGATTAATTGCCGTCAGATTTTAAGACGCTCTCAAGTTGAAATTCTCTAATTCAGAAACCCTCCAACAAACTCTTGAACTTTTTAATTCAAATTCGAAAATCAATTGTTGAAGTATTTTTTTTTTATATAAATATTCGTAATTCCATTACAACTTCAGTATTAACCAATAACAATAAATTCTGTTCTCGCAGTCTGAAACATTAACTGCCTCAGCATTCCCCGACTTTTTACACAAATTAAACAATCCCCTACACAGATACAAAACAACCCCATTTTTAGCTGACGCATAGAATTTAACCCTTCCGATGCTACTCCGAACATTGGCAACAATAACTCGGAACTCGGAACTTTAAACTCGAAAATACGGGGTTACGAGTGTTAAATTTCCGAGTCGCATCTTGTCTTAGAATTTGGTGTGTGGACCTTAAAGTTTAGTAATTAACATTTGAGAGGAATAATGACTTTGTGTGTTTGTATCTTGTATTGTCTACATTTTACAGCGTGGTTTCTTGTTTGATAAAACTTTTTGATGTTAATGTTAATTAATATATAAATACAGACTTTAAGTTCTGTTTTTGCTTATCTGGAAGTAATTGTATGTAGGTATACAATCTCTCGAATAAATGTTATTGGATATTATTGTATGTCATAATAATATGATATTTATGAAACAAAAATATCGTTACACTTAAAAGCTTTGAAAGGTCTGTAACAACCTTCTAAGTAGCAACGGAACATTAAACTCGAACAAATATGGTCTTATAAATTTGATATTCACATAAAACACTTTATAACAATAAAGCCTCATTATATTCTGAAAACGAAACCAAACAATGAAGCTTAACAACCGCGTGGTACAAAAAGTTTCGAGCTTCCGCTACTCGGCAACAGATGGCGCTACGCTCTCACTCGAGATCCGCCCACGTTAGAAATAACAGCAGAAGAAAGGGACACGCCATACAAACATTACATTTCAACGTAATAAGCGGAATTCTTTAGTTTATTTCCTTATTTATACAAGGTTTTATTTAATATAACCGATATTTGGTCCATACGAGTCCTTATCAATCATCTCAACAAAATATACATTGACAAGACATTATATTATGTTCCAAGAGTTAATAAAGGTTTGTTTTCCCTATTTAAGGGGGAGAAAGGGGAAGGAAATATTTCCCTCCTTAGGGGGAATACATCATATTTCGTTACGGGCACGTTACGTGATAGTGCGTATACAATTTCTTAAATAAAAGAGAATATTGACAGGTATTTTGCGTCAAAAGGAAATCTTTTGTACGCAAGAATGAACGCTTATCAGCCCTTTTCAGAGTGTGAATAATATCATGCCAAAATACACAAAAAGGGTAGGTAGGCAAGTACTAGTAGGTAGGTGTATGCAAACAAATAAAACGTTTTATTGGCTGAATCGTTTGTGACCTATTCACGCTGAAACGGCTGGACCAATTTAAAAAAAGTTTGGTATGGAGATAGGTGTCACCCTGGATTCACTTTTTATGCATAAAAAATGTTTAATCTGTTAAAAAACGGAGTAAGAAGTTGTCGCTGAAAATCAAACTTGTTACCTTTCGAAGACCGTAATCAATTAATTTGTGTCTTAAGACATGCTTATAATTATTCTGTTTCAATCTCGCTGTTTTGTTGATTGCTATTCGACTGGCAGAAAACATCACAAATACATCATATGTCATCGAAACCTATCTCCAGTAATATGAAATTTCATTCTTACTATTTTTTTTAATACTTTGGTTGCATAATTTTAGGTGAAACTCTGTGTAATAAGTTTTAAAAAGAAGAAAGCAGTTATGGCAAAGATTTTCGTTTAGCGTTTCGCTTTTCAGTTATGAGAGAAATAAGTATCTTCCTCAAAACAACCTATTCCTAGACTATTATAACATAAAACGAAATTGTTATTGTGTTTATTTTTCAACTCAAAAATTACTTTTAAAATTGTGTCGGCGGTTTCGTTTAGTTTACTGTGTTCAAAATATAGTTTTGTATTCCCCTGCGGGTGATAAGTATGTAAAATTAATTGTATGATGAACAAGAAGGGAGTTTTGGGAAACAAAAAATGTAGGTGGTTAAAAATATGGTTTTGTGTTCTTATTATAGTACAGTTTGTCGTAAGGGGTAAGAGGATATTTTGAGGAGGGATAAACTCAAGATAAATCACTAGGTTATGTAATTATAAACATAAATTACCCTAGGCCTGGTTTTTACCTTGGTCAGTAGTTTGCCATTCAATGTGACAATGCCGCCAGTCTTACGGAGACACTTCCAGTCGACGGCGATGTGGATGAATTTTATAAAGATATTTTCGTTTCGTTTAATAGTTATAGATAAGTTTTATGTGTTTATAGTATCAATTAAAAAAAAACTTATTTTTTTTTCTGAGTTATCTGTCTTTGATTTGGTTTGCAAAATACTGAGTAAAAATAGATTATACAACATCTCGAGGATATTTTTCTTTTCAACTTTATTTAATCGACAAAAAGTTCAGTATAGCGATGGTAGTAAATAAGTAAGAGATAAACATTTAGTTTTAATTGTACTAAGAAAGACATAAGTAGGTAAAAACCAGATATAAACCTTACAAGTACTTTTATAATCGATGCTAAGTCCGATTTATATTTTTTCAGATCTCAATTTTTACAAATTTTATACCGATAAGATAAAAGCCTGTTTGTAAAAACATCTGCGGTGTAGCTTCAAGTTTATCCGGTGCTCCATGAGCAAGAACTTTACGTTTAAACTATTTTTGGCCAAGGAAGTTGAAAGGGAAAGGGACTTTTAACAAAAAAGTTGTGAGTAGCATTTACGGGTTAAGTTTTTTAATTTATTTGAGCAAGATTTTTGACTTTTATTTGTTATGTTTTTTTTAAGTTATGGTCGTTTTTATAACATTGCAAACTAGCAGTACCCTGCGGTTTCATTTGCCTTTTTGCTTGGCTCCTAAAAGTCCTCAACAACATAAGCTTAGTTTATAGAGATAAGCTGCAACAATCAATATCAGAGAATGCTGAATTCAATGGGATTTGTAAATCAACCCTTAAGTCCAGGATAAGAGAGTTCTAACTAAGTTTATACCATTTTAAGTAACAATTAAGTATTAACCAAAAAATAAAAATATAGGTTACTTCAACGTCGTGTGTTATGAAATGGTTCAGTAATTTCGTGAATTTTGATGAGTTTCCGTAATTGTGAGAGAGTTCAGATGTCAGTGTATATTATGATAATTACTTTGAAGTCACGGCACAATACCACGACGAGAAACGTAAACGTAATATTTAATGTTATGTTACAACCGCAAAGATACACGACTTGTGTACAATACCACGCCATTTTTTTGTACCAATTAAGTATTTATTTTTTTATAGAAATTTTAATAAAATTAAAACCATTATACCTATTACAAATATTTAAAATAGACCACACAGAAGCTACTTATTTGAAATAAAAAAAAATTAACCCTAAAATGTTCAACAAACAAAAACGACTTTGATTCGTCAAAAATAAAAAGACGTAAAAGTTAACACGTAAAAAAATCACTATCAGGCAATAAACTACGGTTTTATGACTGCGAAGAATAACTAATACAGTTTTACTATCTCGTTGAAGCTTAACCAACAGTTAATTTTAACCGCACAACTATATATTAGGTTTAACCAGGAATTAATAAAGTGATCCTAAGTCAATTTATGTCAATGATTTTTTATAAGTTTTTAAATAGGTATTTTATGAATATTGAACAGGTTAAGATGGGAATGCATAACAATAATACTTTGTAGGAAAACTGCATTTAACAAACGTTAATTATGATGAAACACTATTTTAATTATGATGAAAGAATGTCGAGAAAAACTAACTTTTTTGTATGGTTAAACGTTTTTATTCAAACTTTATGTATATGACAGCCTGATTTATAAGGAAATAGTATTGGCAACTTTTATTTTTGAAAAAAGAGGTGCAAAGCATGTTAAAGCCACTAAATCTAAGCACGAGCAAAACGACTTCGTAGGTTAGTATCGAAATAAATTCTACAAAAATAAAAAAAAAAACAGTCAGAATTGATACAATTCGGAACAAGACTTATAAATAGCTTCAAAGTTATTTCTATAGAAAATAATGAACTAAGAAGTTATTAAAGCTTTTTCTAGTCTGAGCCACAACCGATAATTAGTTTACCTTGCCGAGCATCAGCTGATTTGCGGCTTATATTCCTTTCATACCGGTAAAATGAAATAAAAAATAAAAATTTACGGTAGACAATATTTTGAATTTACAGTTTTTGTTTCGTGAAATAAATTTTTGTGATTTTTTTTATTTCAATCCTTTTGACAGTATTTTTCATATAGCATACGGATAATTTTATTATTCTGAAAATCAATATCAAATTATTTATTTCACGATTCTGATATTTGCAATATGTCAAAAAAAAATATAAGCGGTCATTTTCTCTTTCAAAATCTAGTCTAGACTTAGAAAATACATTTTCCCAGCAACGGGGCATAAACTATAAAAGTATGTCAATGGTTACCAGGCATTTATTTTCATAATACAACATATAAATTCAGAAAATAGGTCAATATTTGACGTGAATGTAGCTAGTAATGTTAGTTTTGACGTACATTGCGTAACGTGAATAACACGTTCATTTCACGTTGTACGTCTTACAAAAATGTTTGGTTTATCTTGTTTACGTTAATGTAACGGGAGCGTATGTTACCACATGGTGTTGTGAGTTTTAACACTGTTTTTATTGTTTCTGGTGAATTGTATATTGTTTTGCCTTTTCCATGGAATCTTTAAGATTTATTGAGCGTTGGGGAAAGAAAGAAGCTATCTGTAATTTTAATGAACCAACCACTAGATATTTTTTATTTTTCTTTCTAGGAATATGGGTCGCATTCTGTAGGTATTCTTGTTAACGCCTAGTGCTAAGCTAAATTAACTTAAAAAAATATATATATTTAAGCGGCGTCGGACTTGCGATTATGTGGTTGCGGGTTCGAATCCCACCCATTACCCTACCGACGTGAACCCACTCGTAACACAAGCATCTTAGCTTAGCACGAGGGGTTAACAAGAATATTAGTACCTAATGTGCGGCCCACATTGCTAGTAAACATTTATTAAACAAAAAATAATGCTTGTTACGACTGGGTTCATGTCGGGTAGGTTTTGAACCGGCAAGTACATGAC
Organism: Plusia festucae; assembly: GCA_950381575.1. Classification (NCBI taxonomy): domain Eukaryota; kingdom Metazoa; phylum Arthropoda; class Insecta; order Lepidoptera; family Noctuidae; genus Plusia; species Plusia festucae. Next base: position 3,038,926 of record OX494456.1, on the reverse strand, counting down.
CACAAGTCCAACGCCACGCCATTACCTCCTCCTACCGCTTTTATTTCTATTATTCATCAATACGATACCAATTCTTCATTTTAAAATTTTTATGATACATGTATATTCATAATTGTTTTGTTGCCACAAAAACCGACACAAAATTCAAGAAGCTAATAAAATATTTAACTAAGCAACATTATTCACAAAAAAAAACACATCTACAAAGTCTAGATTATTTGTTTGTTATGTCTCAGTTATCAAATATATATGGATATCAATGTTTTCACGACTATTTTCTATCGGAAAACAAAGCAAGCGAGGCATAATTCTACTTCTTGACATTTGTATGATGTATGGATGTAAGGGAGCCAATTGTTTGTTGCCAGTAATATTGATTTTATCAATTGTTTTTTACAACTTTCGATAATATGTCATATTCTCTGTCTTAGACTATAACTGTTATAATATTAACAGAGATAATAAGAGAATTGTAGATATTTAATATTATTTCGCTCCCGGCACCGCCATTTAAACTAGATTTTTCTATTATTTGATTGAATTATATAACATAACTTATAAGACACCAGAGACAAAAAAAAAACACAAAATAAAATATATATTTTTTCTTTGTAAAATTAAATGAAAACAGATAAGTCCAGCTTACATCGTTTTTAGTCAACTTGACATTTTATCTCATAACAAAATACCGCGAACAAAGCGAATTCTGCGTACAACATTAAAAAGGTACCTATTCTAAAGAATAGGGGCTAATTACTTATGAAAGAAAAAAACAGGTATACCTGACCGGGCAATGGCGGCGAAATTATACGTAATAATGTAAATTAGCATTGTGGTGGCTTGTGACTTCACTGTCTGTTTAATTTTGCATGACTAGACCCCCTTATACATTAGAAATTAGATCGCCTTCGAACCCCTTAAGGGTCTGACATTATAGCCGTTAATATTTTTTGTGTTTAGAGATACAAATTCTAGTGATTAAAAAAGTATTTTTAATTTTTTAATTGCTTGATAAATATTTCATGCTATGTTCATTTTCGGAAGGAATTAAGATATTTTTTCTACTAATTTAGATTTTTATTAAATTGTCAACGTATACATCACTATCACGGCAAAAGTGGACCTTACCGATGTATTTTGTATTATTTCATTAAATGAATAGGTAGTAAGCACATTTCCGCGAACTTAGAACACAAAGCACTATTACGAAGTCAGACATAATAAATGTGTTTCAATTGTGCCACTACTGCAAAATAAACAATGAAGAGATTACTTAGTTAGCTTGTTAAAACAAGCTAAGGAAATTTAGTTCCGCTACTCGACGATAGATGGCGCTGCAAGTCTACAACCAACCGTACCAAAATATCTTAAGCGATTTAATTTACTCAAATAATGTTTAATAAAGGGTGTCAAATTAAATTCTAAGAACAATAAAGTATTGTTTAATAAAACCGTGTAATAAAGGAATACGCCCGGCAGTATTAACGGAATCCGTTTCAATGAAAACGTAATTTGAAAAAGCAAATTAATTTTGTCGGGAGTTTTTGTATCCAAATTACAGAGCACGGACTGTGTAAAAATAGTGATGGGAATAATGTTTTTATATAAGAGTTCATAAACGAAGTCGATTAAATAACATCATATTATCAGAATTATAAATAAAATGCTCAACATGATTTAACAGCAATAAATAAACATTCATAAGGAAGTAAACTGACATTCTTACTCAACACAATTTATCAAGAATAACAACTCGCTGACATAAAGAAGGACTATCGAAGTTGAATCACGAGTAGTTTGAAAGGGTTAAACATGGATCAAACTAAAAATATCGACCTTTTAAACTTAATACGGACAAAAATAAAAAAAGAAAGGCCTAAGAAAGAGAATCGTGCTCTGAAGTCACGTCTCCCTAATTCCGTTTGCCACGGTTTGCTTGAACCACTTTCTAAAAAATATCTTTAAATTTTTATCCTTGATTTTATTGAAAATCTCATCGGATGTCGAATGGGCTACGTATTGAATCTTAATGTTATTTATCTGTTAGACTTTCGAGTCAGCGTAAAATTTTATTGAGTTTTGAAGACGGCTGACGGTAGCGAATTAGCGAGCAGGCGAGACAAGAAAATTATGGGGATCATAAAGAGAGATTCGTAAATTTCTGTTATAAGGATTTAATGATATATTCCTTTATAGGTAGTGATCATAATTAAGGCAGAGCTGTTGTGCTTAATGGAATTTGAGACAGTTGAAAACGGGCAGGATTATTGAACTTAAAGGTTGGTTATTACGGCTGCCTATAAACGAACCTCTATAGCAACAAAAATGTGTTTACTATTTATTAAAAAAATGGTAAGTATTCTGGTTTCCAAATCTCCATATAAAATGATATCGGATCGAATCATTATTGGACTTATAAAAGATGGTTTATGATAGTAATTTAGGTTGTAACAGGATGAGAAACATCAAAAGTTATTGACCACTAAAACTAGTCGAACGGCCTTAATTTCCTGAGGACAACAAATTGAAGGATCTACTCCAATTTTTATGATAAATGCTCGTAATAACATTACCAAAATGGCAAAGGCGTGGATTATATTTTTGGGGCTCGGATCGCTTATTTTATGTTCTATCACACTTCAAGCTATCTTTAAAGGTATTAAAATTCTTCGAAGCATCTTTATCAATAAAAAAATATTCTCTGAAAATAGCACAACTATCTCATTTAATTATATTTTAAATAATGCTATGCTTGCGTTAGCAACGCAGAATAAAAAATAAGAAGTTTCTTGACATGCCTTTCTCAGCTGCTTTCAAGAGATTAGAATTCCATTTTATTTTCAAGAATATTTAAGATAATTTAGCAAAAGTACGTTTATCATAATGTTATTTCAATTTCATCATACATCAATTAGTTGGGTCCGGATTTGTACTCGATTTCCTCGATTAGGCCCATCCCTAAGGATCGACCGTCTCTTACTAAATTATATTCGATTATCTGTTATCATCGATAATTGAAAATGAAATATTAATGTATCTAAATTGTTTACCTGTCTTGGTAATGACGACTGAATTACGGTGACAGATTCTGTCATAATTTCTTTGAGCTCATGAATTCGGATTTCTAAAAAAATACTTATGATACGGTTTGTGAACACATTTTTATCTTTTGACTTTCATCTTATTTTTTTTTCCGTTTTCGCATTCAGTTGCGTTTTCAACTATAAACTTAAATATTTCTCTAACTTCAACTATGTTTAGAACGGCTTTAAATCTCGGGATTTATATTTTCCCTGGTGGTCTTTGTTAGTTGGTTTTAATAAAGTACGTACTAATTGACACGGACGACTAAGCACGGGCCATAACGTCAAGTTAAGTGAATTTGTGGACGCCAACATACACGGCGGGATTGAAAATTTATTACTATTAAATTTATCACTACTAACTATTAGTCTATGCGGGTGGATACATTTCGTTCCGGCTTTTAGTCAATTTATAAATTTAGAACGACTAAAAACGGATTTTATATTTAGCTTCTGATTCAAATCGAATTATCAGAATACCACAATATACTACTGTCTAAATTACTAGGGAAATCAAGTAAAGCTATAAATAGTTTTAGCAAATTGAACGGTTTATTGTGTTAGATTTATTTATTACGGCAGAGTTTATTACAGCGCTGTCATTATTACTCGGGATGCAATTTTATAGAGGTAATACCAATAAATATTCCCGATAACGGAACTACAATAAACGAACTGTTCATAAGATAAGTTGTACTTACCTAAAACTACCAATATGAAACACAAACTAATGTACAAGATCATCAGGAATCTTTGGTAACTAATAAACTAATAATATCACACACAAGAACGGCAATCATCTACGCGACTGCCGAAATTTTATATCACAGTACACATCACTAACTACACTGGATTGGCCACACTGCGATCCCATCAGGCCATCACAATATTACAAGCACACATTTTTTGTATACCGGAGTGCATTCGACTCCGCAACTTTTTTCCGTTCTCCCCAACTTAAAGTTTTGGTCATCGTACGTTATCGATGTCCACGCTGTATTTAACACTTCCCATCACTATTAATGTACGTTGATTCGAACTTCGAATCGATTTGGAACACTTGTGAATTTGTTTAAATGTTTATTGTACGATATATTCGGGGGCGCGAGCGACAAGGGTCCGTGCTCGACGACGGTCTGGACGCAACTGCGTGAAGTGAGTTAAGAATGCGCCGCGCATGGTTGCCACACCGTCCACGCTTCACTTGAACGCCGACCGAAATGAAGAGGCGCACTCGAACACCCAATTTACGATAATCCTGTGTATTTTGAAAGCGGTCGCTTAATATAACCAGACACAGAATCTTGCATTGTCAGTGCTGTCGGCCCCGATCTTGGCCGCTTGTTGCCAGGAATTCTTCATACGCTTTTGGAATATGTTTGCCATCTCGCTCGCACGAGCTTTCGAATGAAAAACAGGTAAACGCTTCGGGCCAACAACGGTGTGCAGTGAGATTACGAAACATCACATTTTATATGATGGTGTTACTAAATTTTACGCATTTTAATATGCATGCAAATTGGACAAAAGGTGTTATACTTTTTTGATAAATTCGTATTTTTTTCTATCGTATTCTAATGTTAATTCGATGTGAATGATTCATGTGTTTTGAATCGCAATAATTGGGATGACTTAATTGACTTTAGTAGTTCGTTATTTTTACTGGTTTCATGTACAAATCTAGCATTAAAATTGCTACGAGCTCTTTTAAATGCGAGGAAAACGTAGTTTCGTTTAACTTAAAGTAAATAAATGATAACTTATCGTATCTCTTTGCATCTGTGTTTGCATTTAGTCGCCATACTTGTATGCTTACCAAGAACTCAGGTAATTGTGTATGCGTAGCTACTTTTAATATTACCAAGTGACTCTATATAAGTAGTATTGGGACTCTTTACATGTTTTTTTTAGGATTTTCTCTTTAGGATTATTATAACTCTACTCTTAATATTAACTCAATCAGGTTTAAAGCCAAGCGGGATAAAATTATAAATCTTAAAAGACCAAAATACTGACAATAGTTATCACAGACTACCTTCCCAGCGACTTTTTGCGAGTTTGAGTTTTAAATGTTTTGTTTTGACTCTTAATTATTTTCCTTAAATAAAAGTATTCTAGCTTAATCGGGCTATCATATAAACAAAGATTTTTTTTCAATCCGACTGGTTTCAGAGATAAGTGCGTCCAAACAACCAAAAAATATTCCGTTTTATTATATTAGTTTATATTATAGTCTGAGACACCACTATGGATAAAAATGCATTTTTGTATGATCCCCAGTGAAGGGAAAAAAACATAGATGGTTATAACATGTAAGAGTACGATACCCCTCTTTCTTCCCCAGGGCGAAAAAAAACCAAAAGCCCCAGGTCAAAGAATTGCATCTTCTTAGTGCTAGTTCCTTACAGACCAATATTTCCACATTTTTATTAAGCCCGAACTGTACAAACCATCTCTACCTCTTTCCTTATTTTTTTATAAAACTAATAACCGAATACAGAAACGTCAATCAGTTTGAAGCCGCCGTTAAGTATCATGCTGTCTCTGTCACTTTAAGGTGTAAAGTAGCGACAGATAAGAACATCTTAAAGTTAATTAGCGTTTAAGTATTCGGGGGTAAACGTCGAAAACCCTTTGTTATGCGCGTCCGTTTATACTTCCATCTATAGCATGCTTCCAACTCTACATAAAATGCAGAGAGTTAGAAGCACGGTTTTTAAGTCTTGTGTAAAGTTTCACATACTTCGAGTTCTGCTTACTCATGTATCGGTAACGTATAATACTTTCATTGTATTGTATTCAACAGTTAACTTTAAAACAAGTTAGAGCTAAAGGTTTCTATTGTGATCACCCCTTCATCGTGTATTTAGTTACGCTGTGACTCAATCTTTTGAGAATAACTTGTATTTATGCATGGAATAGTCGTGTTGGTTCAATGACCGGATTTGTCTGCACATAGTTGCAGGTTCGAACCCAGGCGAGTACGTATGTGACTTTTACAAAGTTAAAACTTTCTTAATTATTCTAAGACACCATTGACAAACGGTGAAGGAAAACATCGTGAGGAAACCTGGATTACAGAAATTGGAATTTGAAATCGCCAATCCGCAATGAGCAGTGGTGATCAATGCTCATTCTTTCTCTATATGGGAAGAAGCCAGTGCCCAGCAGTGGGACATTTATAGGCCGGTATTATTATATGCATGGGGTAACTGTAGAGCTACAGGTCTTATGGTCCTGGTATGTTATTTTAAATGAATGAAGACAAGTTTGTACTCTACAGTTGATAAAGACCTTAAAAAAAACACAAATACCTACCATAATATAAAATTTAAATTTTTCTTTTATATTTATCAAAGATTAGATTACAAAACACGAATCTATCTTACACTTTCATGAAGCAAAATCTTATACCAATCTCACTACCAATATTAAAAGGTAAAGGTACAGTGTATGATTCAGTAACCACAATCGTCAAAGTTCACGTCATCACGGTATCTTACGAATAATTGTTTCGTACTAAATCACACTGGAAAGATTAGAGTTTGGAAACTCTGGAACAAAACTTCCACGGCTAGCTAGGGTTGGCACAGAATCAAATTCATTATAGATTCTCGACTATTTCATGGTACTTTTAACATTCAAGTGCTGTAACGCCAACATTTATAAAATGTTTATTTTTCAGTTGGACAACCTTACTGTTACGTAGTAATTTGATATAGTTGTAACAAAATTTATAATAGATACTAGTTTTGCTCGCGGCTGCGCCCGCGTGGGCGTCGTTTATCATTGCAAATTAGCCTATAAGTGGGCTATCTAACAGAGAAATATTTTTTCAAATCGGATCAGTCACTTCTGAGATTGTCGCGTTCAAAAAAACAAACAAACAAACTTCAGCTTTATAATATTAATATAGATATGATAGGACCATTCAATGCAAATTACATTTTTTTTAATAGTTGTCCTGTTTGGTAATTCTTAGTCATTATGCAAACTAGGTCAACGCGGCCACTGACACAAAGTAATCACTTAAGGTAAGTACTTGTACTTAAGCAGAAATTAGAATGAGATTTTCCCTGCATGACTATTGGGTAAAAACCTAATTTTTTATCATCTATACTTATATTATAAAGAGGAAAGATTTGTATTTTTGTGTGTATGTTTGTAATGAATAAACTCAAAAACTTCTGTGCCGATTTCAAATTCTTACATCATTAAAAACTTAATTCATCCTGAGTAACATATACTATATTTTACTAAAAAAATGTTACCACGGGCTGTCTCGGGAAACAGCTAGTAGGAAATAAACAGCTCAGAATAATAATTGCCCTGACAAATAAAGCAAGTAGTTATCACTAAAGTTGACAACGCAATTAAGTATAAGCGCAAGAAACTTTAAAATTTCTAAAATAATAGTGACAACCCTACACTTTGGCCGATTGTCGGTCGGACACAAACTATTTACCGGACTAACTCCTTGAACTATTCAATTTGACGGTAGACAGTTGGAGTTTCGAATTTTTTGAGGATCTGCGCTTTTCTCATGCAGAGCATCGGTTTCAACGAATTTCTAGGATGCAACAAAGAAACTAAATGTACGAACAATGCATTCAACGAAATATTTTAGACTTTGGTATACACAATAGCTTTATACGTTTAGTTTTATCTATCGGACAAATATCTCAGAATCTAGGTATAGGATCTATTTACCCACAATAAAATCTTCATATTTAATCAAGGTAGACCTAGGCTATCGATTTTTCTTGTGTGTATATGTTTTTTGGTTTGCACCAAACAATAATTACAATAATATTATCTTGGGACAACTCACCCACGTCCATCTGGTCTAAAAATAGGCAGAACCTGTAGTATTTCTAAATACGTAATGATGACTTGAAAATACATATTTGTTTTTGAATTCATTTACTTTACTTTTAATAAGATTACTAGCAATGTGGGTCGCACATTACTAGTAATCTCGTTAACCCCTCGTGCTAAGCTAAGATGCTTGTGTTACGAGTGGGTTTACGTCGGTAGTATAATGGGTGGGATTCGAACCCGCAACCACATGATCGCAAGTCCGATGCACTAGTCATTAGGCTACCGCCGCTTTTATTTGATATTTGTGAGTAGGTTCAGTACCAATCATCTCGCCATTATCTACATACACGTAATTCATTCGCTTATGTTATCTTCATGCATATGCATTCTATCATTATGTATTATTCAACACCACTAATGGCCAGCTCTATCAACATTAAATAAAACAATAAAGCACTATAAGTATAAACAAAGTTATTCTTGTTAGTCATCATTTATCGTTATTAAAAAGAGACAGCGTTATCTGACTACATATGTCTATCTCTCTCTATTAGACGAACAATCATGGATCTACAAAATGATACGACCAACGTACGCAAGCTTAAAAAACTAGTATTAAAGCCACATTTTTTTTCTGTAACAGGAAAGAGATAGTGATATCAACTTGTATAGCTTTGTCCCTCTCTTTAAGTCCCTCTGTTAAACGTTACGATGGGGCCAGTCTCTACCGTCGGTCGCAGCATGAATGTAAAAAAAGTTAAAGAATGACAGTCAAACCACTACACTGTCAACATGTAGGGTACAGATAATTTCGTCCCACCTAACAGGAGTTTTCAAAACTATTATCTGATCCATCTAAAACCACCCCCAACGGCGAAAAAAAAGAATAATGAGACCCCAGGAACCGTCCTTAATCATTATCGTTTCGACCAATTTTTGGAAACAAAAAATCTACCGCAATTTTAATTATATACAAAATTATAACCTTTGTTACAAAGATATAGAGTTCCATTTAGCATGGCTAAATTTGTGAACGTAATGTGATAGTGTAGTGTGAACTGAAGTCGTTGGAGTAGTAACCGATAGTTTTGACAAAAATTCGGAAGATATCACTTCTAAGTTATTTATTTCGTTTCTTGAGATTTCGATGGGAATAAGAGTTTATAAGTAAGATAGATGATTACATTTAGAAGTATTTTACATAGATAAATAGTAAGCTTTGAGAGGGTTAATGATATCGGAACATTTTGTATCACAACTTTGTTCATGCTACACTGGAAGCTACATAAATAGCTTGGTTTTTCAATCTAAAGATATAAACGAAAAAAAAGTTCTGCCTCTTTAGACGAGGTACACTTCCACAAGCGTTAACGATGATAGAAATCGCTTAAATGACATTAAATGGATGGAAATGACATTTCTCATCGATAAGTCACGTGACTTAGACTTGTCACTTTCATACATTTGAGCGATTCGATCAGCGATTGTAACAAGAGCTGAGTTGAGAATTATAAAGTTAGAATACAACTAGAAGCTGAGATACACGAAATAAAGTTAAATGGTTGACAAAACTGATCAAATTTAAACGAATATCATTTCATTCAACTGAACAACCGTTTCCCCTACAACATGCGTAACTAACACATCCTTGCCACAAGCCCTGCCCACCCCACAAGCGCATAACCGTAACATATTAAAGCAATAAATCAGGATTTGGGCACCATCGTATATCCCAACAAATTAATGTTTTGACCCGTCCAATCGAAGGCTCGAATCTAAAAAATACCTTTTAAAGAAAGTCTTATTTTTCACTTGACAGACACTATCCTCCCAGAATCTTTGGGGCGAGATAAATTCGCAATTGAAATACATATTCGAGGAACATTTTCGATCGGCAAGACCTGGGATTTAGGGCCTTTGCCGTTATATATTCAGGTCGGCATTTGACGTTGATAAATTTGTCATATCAAGTTACGGGCAAGATATGACTCACAATTAAGGCCGTATTAGGAACAGTTTACACTGTACGCTCCTAAAAACCACAGCCATTTCCTTGGGTTACCTTAGAATATTTCCTAAATGGGTTGTAGAAGTCTTGTAGGTAGTCGTCCCATGTAAATTACTGTATAAAACGACAACAGTGGGATCGGAAGCGGACGTCAACATAGCTTGGGTATAGGTTACGTAAAAAAACAAGTATGATAGCTGTTTGTTTAAATTGAAGTAATTACATCAAGATTTAAACTGCGTAGATAAAGAATTAACACTAACTTATTCCATGCAAAATGGCTTGAAATTGCCCGTCTAGAATAATACAGGCGTGTAAATTTCCCACTTCTGGGCACAGGCCTCTTTCCATATAGAGAAGGAATGAGCATTGATCATGACGCTAGTTCATTGCGGGTTGGCGATTTCAGATACTAATTTTTGGAATTCAGGTTCCTCACTCAAATTTCTCAATATAATACCGGCCTATAAACGTCCCGCTGCTGGGCGCAGACTTCTTTCCATATAGAGAAGGAGTGAGCATTGATCACCACGCTTGCTCGCGGGTTGGCGATTTCAGATCCCAATTTTTGTAATCCTGGTTTCCTCACGATGTTGTCACACAACTTTGAAAATAGTGACATTGGTACATGAATGGCTTCGAACCTGTAACCTTGTGCATACGAATTCGGTCCTTGAACCGCTAGGCCACCACGACTCCAACTAAAATTGCCATAACTAATCCTTAATTGCCGATAGATATGTGATTATCCAAGTAATTGTAAGTGACATCAGGCGTATGCCTCGTTAGATTTCAAATTTCAGAACTATGCGAACCAACGCAGATAATTAGCACTAACTACTAACTAGGAAGTCTGATTGAGTTCGCCTAGAATTAGTACTGAATTTTAGTCGTATCGAATCAGATACGAATACTATGTAGTTTCAAACTGCATAAAACTGGTATACTTGTTCTATGACAGATCTGTTTAAAAAATAACATTAATTAAGTATAAAGATACGAATATAAAGAAGAATGAAGGAAAATGATTTAAAAATAAAAATGTTTAATTAAACGTGGACAACATCACATACATTGCTCCGAATCCAATGCAAGCTAAATCACTTGTGTTATGGAATCAGAGACAACGAAGGTACCACAAACGCCCAGACCCGACATTGACCCGTCCGGGGATCGAACCCGCGACCTCAAAGCTAGCGACACCATGAAAACCGGTGTGTAAGCCACTTGACCACTCGTAGGTCTTGTAGTAGGTTAGAGAGTGTTTTGCTGGAGTTGCGCAGAGCTTGCGTGATCCGCGTGATCCCGCGGCTCCAGGAAAGGTAAGGACGGGACCGGGGTGTTTTTAGTCGGTGCAAGTCCGACATATCCCCACGCCCGCGCTGTGTCCTCAGAGTGGGTTGAAGTCAATAGCGTATCAACCCGCAAAAAAAAATTATAGGGCATTGAAAATAGTATAAGGTTGCAAAAAGTACCAAAACAGAATAGACTTCAGTGATTTCAACTGACAAAATACCATCTAAATACTGGACCATTTTCCTGAACTTAAGGCACGAGCCCAAATAAAAACCAACATCTGCTTTCATTTAATTATAACCCCTAAAGAAGCTTTTTAAGCTTTCTCCTTTCTCCCCCAACCCAGAAACGTTATAAACAAATTTCCTCAAATTGATGTTATAGACCTACCCAATAATTAGAGACAATCTATGAAATCACATAATTATGAAAATTCTCTTTTGCCAATAATGTTAACAATTACGCAGTCTATTAACAGAAATGTGTGTATAACCTGTGTTAAATTCCACGTGCTGGTATTCATGGATATCGATCGAGTACCAAAAGTTTATTACCTACTGTTTTAGTTTGGAATTTTAGGCAAGTAATTTAATATGCAAGAAGCCTTGAAAAGGTGTATAATTATGGGTTTGAAGAGTTTGCATCATTGCTTAAAGATGGATATAAACATCCCAAAAAATGGCAATCCAACACACAACACAAATATCGAAAATAACAATCGAAAATTTTAGGTGTTGGCGTTTTGGATATTGAGTTGGCTTTAGCCAAAGTTGTTTAAAACACTTGAAAGTTTTAAAGTCGAAATATGAATTTTAAGTTGCCACGCATATCAAAAGTAAACCCATCAACAAATTCTTCTAAAAATTTCATGGACCTTCAAACGATTCAAAACCGAGCTACATTACAATGCGTCCCATATTTTTTTCTCTCTTTTTTGCTCAACAAAACGGGTCGTCGAACGTTAGAGGGAGACAAAAAATAACAATAGCAGGTAACAGGAGACTTGGGCCATCGCGGACTAATTGAATATTAAGACTGTAATACTTCTGGTGCATAAAATTGTAATTCGCTTCGGTAGATATTGCAGATTGTACTATTCCATTTTGGATCGTCATTCACTTCATATTTTTCGATAATGTTACGCTCTATTTTACGTTATATTATAATATTGCTAAATGTATATCCCATTTTTTGTTTTATTTTTATCGACTGAATTAATCCCACTGAATTTTTTTTTTTGGAAAGATTACTGGCAATGTGGGTCTCACATTACTAGCAAACTTGTTAACCCCTCGTGCTAAGCTAAGATGCTTGTGTTACGAGTGGGTTCACGTCGGTAGTGTCATGGGTGGGATTCGAACCTGCAACCACATGATCGCAAGTCCGACGCCCTAGCCATTAGTATTCTATATTAGTATATATTCGATATCGAAATACATAAGTTATTTTTGCTTGGCTCGGCTCTACAAATCTGATTTTGTTTTGTTTACACACTGTATGTGCCTATTCACGTTTTAGACCTTTTAAGATCAAATACGCGACCTTTCCGGAATCTTTAAATGTCATTCCAATCACTTTGGGGGGTCTATCTGGTTGAAAAAACTTAATTAATCGAACGAATCCTACCAGAATCCCTTGTTTATTTTAAGAAAAAAACTAAGTCCACCAAGTAGGTCGCTTTGACGTTTCCCACGAATTATTATAAACATCGTCGTTAAACAATTCAGAGTTCAGATGTGCAGATGATTTTCAATGTATCAAAATATTTATAAATATAAATTGTAGTGGAGTTTGTTCTCATGTGACGTCCGGTATAGCCCGAAGCGGACAGAGCCGGGACATGCAACTAGTTTGCAGAACAATAGCATTGTCATTGGAAACCAGTTAATGATTTATTTTTTGTACTCTGTAACTCGTCAATTTCTAGTGAACATGATGAATGATTATTTTCTGTGACATGGTCGTCACTACAAACTATAATTTATGTAGGTAGTTCTTTTTACCATTTTGGTTATTTGTATCGATTGATGCGATGTGGTATCAAGCAATGAGATAAGTTTTTCCTTTTTACCTTTAGTTCCTATTAGAAGATAGAATCAGTTTGTAAATAATTAAATTAATAAATTAGTAATAAAAAAATATTTAACCCCAAAATGTTTAAAATAATTCGTATAAATGAAGAAGTTTTTTTTTCCATTGTGATTAGTACCCGTTGTAATAAATTAAACAAAAAAGTCTAGAACATCAAAATGTTATTGTTATTACGAAAAACGTTAACCATCTCAGTGTAAACGGTTTACCTCAACCCATTTAGTTAACCCGGCAATAAATCCGTTTCGCTTAAACCCTGGATTATGTTAAAAAGAAACATAATAATCTATTTTTTCGTTTACACCGTAAATCATAATAAAAGTAATGTAATAAGATGTATTTAATAAACGAAGATTAATGGTATTGTGTTTGGTTTCTACTGATAATTATATTTTTCTATTGTTTTTATTTGGTAAGCAGAGGTTTATTTATCCAACAAAAGAAATAAGTTAGTTGTAGAGTATGCCAGCAAGCAATTTTTTGAGCTTATGGAGATCACAGAGCTGTGCTAAAGCCTCGAGGTTGATCTCAAAGAAGGTAGTGCGATGATCTTACTAGATCTTACCTAACCACCACCCCTTGCACCTAACTAGGTATAAGGCATGGACAAAGAAGTTAGGTCAAAGAAAGCCCAACAAGAAATTAATTACGTAAAGTCTCTATAAAAATATGAATGTCTTTTGATAGATATATTTATATTCTCGTCTTTGTCTACTGCTAGAAGTTCTTATCTATTTACCCCTTTGTAATGAAAAGCAAAAGTTTAAAATATAATTAGTAACGTACTTTAATTATTGCAAATTATTAGAATATAAGTATTTCACATATTCGACAAAATCCTATTTTCAATCTTATTAAAATTAATTTAATTTACATCTTAATAAACGCAATTACTAAACTTGGAATACAGTATTAATTGAATAAATAACAAAATAATTTCATTTTACACGAAACATAAATAAAGTCAACCCTAAAATGCTGTAGCGAAAAACGTTTACGGCAAACCACAATTTAATTTAATTTATTGAATAATTATATTTTACATCAGCCAATAAAAAAGCGACAATGTTATCGAAAGCCATAAAAACAGTAGTATTTTGCTAAGCGAAGTGGGTCAGTTAATCTAGGTTTATGTATAGTAAAAAATACTCTTAATTGTATTAAAGATTTTACTCGGTTAATGTCAATGAAATGTTAGTGTTTCAGTAAAAAATTGCGGCCATTTTTTTGTCTTTGGTTGCGTAAATTGATTGAATTGAGAATTTGTAACGACATCTTAAGGTCAGTTAGTTTTCTCGCCGTTGTAAAGCGGCAAAGTTTAAAGCCAACTCAAGACTTTCGTGCAAGAAAATATTTTTCTTAAAAGGTATTTAATGAAAGCATTTAATATTCTTCTTTTATTAAACAAAAAAGAAACTTAAAAGGTCGTGCGTAAATATTAGCTCATTAGCGAGTACACATTTAAATAATACCTTTTATGTATTAAAATACACCATTAACGTGGCCTTATTTAAATAAACATGTATTTTTTCCTTTACCTTTGGTTGGTTCGGAATATACATATTATATACTCATATATCTAGGTCGTTTAAAAGTAATATGACGATGCCGTATAAAAAAAGGTTTTTAATGTATAAAAAACCGTTAATGTTGGTCAATAGTCTCCGTTATTCAATTTAGCATGTAATCGGGTGAGAAAATTTACTTAGGAATTTACACCTAACATGTGTCATGTGTCGTAGAGCCTGCAAACTATTTGTCTGAGCCCTACGCATAGGTATTGTACTTCGGAGCCAATATTTTTAAGAATACACAAGGAGAATATATATTATATTTTTATTTAAGCAGTTTATACAAGGTTACATTAATACATTTTTTTACCTCTTAGACAAAAATACTGCAAGACGCCTCTGTCCTGTTTATTTAAAAAGTATAGTCAAATCAAAGTTCAAATACAATGTTTAGTGTGTTACCACGGCAACTCTTTGTATAAGTATTTTCATTGCCAATGTAATATTACAATAACCTACTTGAACGCATCTGAACAAAAAAATAGAAAAACAGTAAAATACGTCCACTCAGAGTAAGTAAGAAAAAGAAAATTACCTTTTATTTATTACAACGTGGACGTTGCGGTCTTAATATACCACATCGCAGAAACAGGTTATTTTTACTTTTTCTTTTCAAAGACAACATGTACCATAATATAATAATTGTCACGTTAGTATGTGCGATAAGTATCTATCAGCATTTTAATTACAATGTAAAGCGAAACATAATGTATTCAATAAATGAATGTTGTTAAATACAATTATTGTTTTATTTTCATACTGCGCTTGAAAATATTTTAACATAATATCTAAATATTTTTTGAAGAAGCTAAAAAGACCACCTCAAACAACTTGGCCATAGAATGTAATAAAAAAGTGTGTTAACCCTAAAATCGCATCGCGGCGATCGCAATTTGCAGGCAACATGGCGTGTTCAATAATACACGCGACGCGGCATCTGGCTTGCTTTGCACCTGCGCCGGCGCAGCTACGCCAGCTACAGATTAAAAAAACATTAGCCGTGTTGGGCGCACTGACGTCGGAATAAAAAAAATGTTGGTGCTAAATTTGATTTTTGATTGGCTTCTGTATCAAAATTAGGTTTGAAAATTTGCCCTAATAAATCACTTCTACTTCTTCGCATGAAAAAAAAAATATACAATTGCTACAGAGATATGCTTGAATATGTTAAGTTATAAAACGAAATAATATGATAACTTTTACGAAATAATATGATAACGCAAAAAACACGTTAACATTATTTATTACATCTATTAAACAATTCAAGATAAGATGAAAATGAACGAAATCTACAAAAGTCTGGCCGCAAAACCCTACAAATTACTTTTTCTAGATTCAAACAAAAGAAAAAAAATATTTGAAATCTAAAGACAATTCTCGTACAACGCTATGTGGAGGTTTCTACATACTTCTTTGCGTAAAATCTATAATTACGGTCACAATTCAAAAGGTGCGTTTCTCGAGTTTTTAGATTTATTATCAAAGGTTTTTCTACCCGGAAAAGTGAGTTTGACAGCGGAATGCGGAAACGACATTTTGATAAGGCTTTTTTGTGATTTTCTCTAAAACAATTTCTTTAAGGAAAATTATATTGTGCTCGTGTCACGATGAAAGCGGCTGTTTTCTCGCAATGTTAGGCCCTTTGTCTTATGATAATAGGAAAAACCATGTATCTCATTATACGTATAGTAAAAAAAGTGGTATTATTTTTTTGTGGTGGTTGTATTTTTTTCTTAGTATGGGAACAGAGGAGGCAGATAATAATGATGCCAGTATTTTAACGGTTATTTTGAACAACCAAGCCACCAAGTTACCACTTTTTCTTATATAATAAATTAGGAAAATAAATTTAGTAAAAGCCTCAAATTAGGCTTCTAAGGCCTCTCGCAGATAATGAACGAAAATTGATCACCGAGCTTACTTCCTGCGTGTTGGAGACTTCATATAATTACGTCTGAGTTTTATCACGACGTTTTCGATATCCTTAAGTAATTATGTTCTAAAATAAATAAACCTTAATTGCATATTGTATGAAACATAGTACCTTGGAAATGTTACAACATTTTCTGCTGATGTTTAAACAGAATAAGAAAAAGTGATAAAATTAAATTATTATCTGTGTGACAGTAAACCCAGAATCTCGTACCGAAAATCTAATAACACAATTTTATTAAATACATAACCGAAACCGTTTGAAAATCATCAGCTAAACGTTGGCCTTCTCGAAGTAACGCAATGACAACAGAAATTTTAAAACACAACAGCAAAATATACGCATCAATTTCTATCGAACAAAAGTATTCAAAACCAAAGATTATTGTAATTTAACGAAAACTGCACGCGTAAAAGCAAATGGTCTTGGCATGTGTAAAGCAACATTGTTGTAAATAAAACAACAATGACAGCATATGGAGTCTAGCCCTTATGTTGAACTTTTTTATTTTGAGCTCAATAATTTGTTGAAAACACCTTATTGTGTGTTCATAAAACAGACCGCAAATAACCATGCATTACAGGGTTAAGAGTGTGGATGTATTAAAAATATTACTGTTATTATATTTACATTCATTGTACGTAAGTATAATTCTTAAAATAATTTGTAAGTAAGATATTTTTGTATAATGTTCAAATTTAAATATATTTTAGTCCATAATGTGGTTTTCCAAAAAACAATTCATAATAAAAAAAAGACTTAATATTCTTAAAAAAAATTAAACAAAAGGCACTAAAAACAGATGCCAAGTATTGTTATTTTCTTATAAAATGTATGAAATAAAAACTAGTTAACCAAGTGGTATATTCCCACAAAATAAATAAAAAGAATCGTTCAATTTTATTGAAAGTCTGTTAAAAATCGTCGAGAGAAACAGGTGTGGCTAGAAATCCTTACCATTACGCCAGCCTGGATTGTACCCATGATTAATTGTTTGGTTCAGAACTACCGGAAAACCTCGGATAAGTGGAGAAAAATACTTTGAATAATTTACCATAAATCTTGGATTATGATAAGTTTAATTTTATTACGGCTGGGAAGTTATATGAGGTATTCTTGCCTCTTTTGTTAGATATTTTTCTGTGTTATGATACCTAAGAACGTGGACGATCTATCTCATTGCTATAATTGTTGATTGATCATTCTTAACTCGACGGCATTAGTTGAATGAAAACATGTTACAAAATTTCAAGAAAATTGTAAAAATAAACTAATCGAAAACGAACACTATGGAACTAAGATTCTAACCGAGACAGATAAAAGTTTTGGTTTAAAGAAACCTAAGAAAAATCCAAAACATCAACCCTAAGGCTGAGGCTACAGTAGGCAGCGATTTGCGATGCGACTGGAAGAGCGAAACGAGAAAAACATGGTATGGCTACATTACAAGCGAAATTCCGGCGTATATTCGGCGATGACATGGCTACAGTACACATGCTCAACAACGAATTAGCAAGAGCGATTCATGCGGCTACACTATAAAAAGAGAAAAACAGCGATTTCGCTGAGAATTCGCTAGTTCATCGCATTTGAATGATCTTAAAACATTCGCGGCGATCAAATCATCCATCACGGTTTACTATACGCATAATGTAGCCACACGCATATTTAGCAGCACTATTGAACTAGTCGTGCAAGTGAGAAATTTTCTAATAAATTCGCTTCAATTTCGCTCCTATGTTGATGTAGCCGATGCCGTGATTTCAGTAATGTTGTTCCTATCGCATAAAGAAATCAAAGATCGCTAGTAATATTTGATGTACGGTGTAGCCATATACGTGAGCATTCATTTACTTGTTTTAATCGCTCATGTGTCGCAGGTCGCGTCGCGGCCTAATGTAGCCTCAGCCTAATAAGTAGGTACAGATATATTACAAGAGTCTATGCAAAACATTAGATTAAGTAAAAAAAAAAACTAGAATTTTCCTTTTTTGACCGTTAAAAAAAATAAATTCTTTTGGTTATTCGTTATTGGTGCAGATTTCGTCGCAACCTAAACCAAAATTAAACCATCGCTATCTTTTTTTCTAACACCGCGTGAGAAAAAGACGGCAATAGATAACAGAAATGTCAAACTAGTTTTCGCCTTGCACATCGTTGTGTTTCTAGTGCACACTGAGTTTTTGCGTGTCCGCAAATCTGTATAAGAATTTTATATGTATAGTTTTGTTGGACTTTATGTAATTTATAAAACCTAAAATGTACCTTTTGATAAATGAATAAATAAATAAATAATAAATATTCGGAACTAAATTTGACCGCTCTAATTTTCAAGTGAAAAAGATGACAAAAATAATTTTAATGCGTTTTTGAAGAATCAGGGTATTATAACAGTAAATTAAATTAATAAACACAGGTACATTAACACAATATGAACCCAAGATAATTAAGCTTAAAATTCAAGTCCCCTGAATAAATGCCTTAGTAACTAAGGTAAGGATCAAAGATCTATGTTTATTCTCTCGTCGTTTCATTAACCAACGGCGTCGGTTATCGCGTTTGTACAGGCACACTGATTTACGATTCGACGACAGAATCGCTTAGTCATGCGACAAAAAAATCGCACCCCATCTTTGGTATTGAGTAAAAGATGTATAATGTCATTGACGCTGTAAATTTTGTTGTAGACATAGGATTTTTGGGAGCTGTGTTTTGTTTTTTACTTACGATGATGTTAAAGATTAATGTCTGCGAAAAAGTTAAAAATTATACCGTCTGCATTTTGGGGGTTGAGACGGTACCTAAAGTATTTTAAATTTTTTACGTATTTTTTATTACATATTTTTTTTTTATATTAATAACTCTATTAAATATTCTTCACCGTTTCGTTGCCCCGAAAAAAATCGAGGCGTTACTATAAAATTCATTAGTTTTAGCATTAACATTATATCGACTCCACACTATCGCTTCACATTGACAGCGACTTAATTATCTCAGCAATAAAGGTGATTTTCGCAATTAATTATAACCTCTATTATACTGTAGAGCTCCACGAGAATGTAGTAGAATAAACTGATGAGTTCTCGCAAACTTTTTCTCAGATTTATATTGTTGAAAAGCAAAAACGTATCTGTATAAATATTAAAAGTTCTTCCTAGTACGAGGTTCTCTTAAAACTTTAGAACAGGCACTGATAGCTTTAACTTAGAATGTTCAGATTACTTTAAAACTTGGGTTCTACTTGATACAGTAAGTATACTTGAATAAAAATTTCTTAAAGAACTCAAGGATTTTTCATTTTTCTAACCTAATTTTTCGTATTTTATAAAAAAATATAAAACAAAATTTCTACAAATAAATATAATGCTATTTTTGTAAATGACTGCTATTGCATTTGCAGGTTATATTACCAAAAAAGGTGATGAAATGTGCTCCTTTTTTTTATTATTTCCCATTCGTGACATCCTCACCTATATTTTATTTAACAAATCCTGTAGACATAACGTTCTTCGTCAGTTTCAACTACAGTTTTATAATCGTTTCAAGTACTCTATACAAAGTGACAAAAATTAAAAAAAAAATCCACAGGGTTACGTTGTCGGTTAACCCTACCAGATCTGATGGAATAATTGAGAGTTTCAAATTGTCCACCATTTAAAACTGGGCTTTTATTGCTTGCCCCAATTTTTGGCGGTGACGAATGCGTTGTGTGTTGTTGAAACCATCTTTGTTTGTGGGAAATGTTGTTTTTTTTGGTCGATTCTGATTGATACTTTTTGTAGTCTTTTAGTATTTGTTGCAGTTTAGTTTTAAAAGGAACTTTTTTTGCTATTGTTACTAAGTAACGATGGTACTTATACTATTTTTTTTTAACTCAAATATGTTTAGAAGATAGTTAGGCCGGGCTGGCTGCGGAAAGAGTTAAGTAGACCGAGTATTTTGGACCATTTTGGGATAGGTCTAGCAGCGTATCGGTAGAAGCAGAGCTGTATAGAAATTTCATACAATCTTTAAGTAAATACTGACTGTGGATTCAAAAGCATCATCTATGTATATCAAATCCTATAGAGTATTTTTCAAAAGAAAAAAATTAGCTTATACTTTCGTTTACTCTCGAACAAAAGGAGATTAAAAATTGTAATCGCAAGGTCATGTCAGTTCAAGCGAGCCTTAATCAATAAGGCTCACGTGGGCACATTGGGCAAACGTTTACGACCATAAATGATGATGACCTTAATTACCTTACTTTGTGCCAGCAACACGTTTTAACTTCACCAAAATTGGGTCAAAGCTATGAAAATCATGTTTGTAATAACAGCTTGCATGTGTAGGAAAACGTCTTCTGATATAGAGAAGAAAGGAACATTGATCACCATGCTGGCCTAATGGTTGGTGATTTCAAAATGATCTAAGGTTTATTGGTGTTCAAAAAATATTATGAAATTCTTTACAAATTAAAAAAAAGACAACGTATTTTTTAATCTCCTTATGTATATGAAAAGTCATTAAGTGAATAAGACAAGACTGTGATAGGTCACATGTTTTACGTTAACGGGCGACACAGGCAGCTAGTTGTAAATAAATAAAATGGTAAAAGTTCATACCGCCTTTATCTGTGATATTGAACCTTATATGCACCAATATCACATAGTTCCAATAAAGCCTACGAATACAAAGGACTGAAAATTAAGAACATAATTATCAACTTGGAAAAGGTTTTTTTGATTTTTTTAAACATTTTTGTGCACAAGAATCCTTACTAGGTCAAAAATTAAACTGAGCAATTATTGTGTATAGTGTTGAAACTATGCGAGTGGGACTATGCGAATAGTTTTCAATCGAAAACCGACACAAAGCAATGGATCCACCTTAATATCCGATTGAAAGCAAACAATCCTTGCATTTCATTTCATTCATACCAATCCGATACTAATAGGGCTGTCATCGCTTAGTTTTTGGATTTTATTCCGTTTAAAAAGAAACTAAACTCTGAATGAACGGCTGACACACATGGATGATAAATAATATTTTCCGTCTTTATTTTAAAATATTTAAATTATATTTTATACTTAAATTCGTTGAATATGACAAAATTGACCTTTTAAATGGAGGAATATTTTCACAGTATGCTTTATTTGAAAAACTATTTACTTTAAATTTTATAAAAGGCTTTCCTTACTTAAACAAGCAATATATCAATAAATATTTATGTAAAATATAATTTTCAAAGTTGTCATATAATGTCTTTAAATAAAATTAAAAGACAAAAAAATGGCATAAATAACAATAATATTATAATTTCGGTTTGGCCAACCCTAAATCCGATACATTGCAACGAATGAACGAAACGAACGAATGACCGGCTTTATACCAAGTATTTTTAAATTCCTTCACATTCGGAAGTTCCTACAATTTCAGTTTATGCAACGGTTTCAACCCATTATTTTAACATGATATTGAATAATTAATTATTATTTTAATATTATTTTGTTTGTTACGCAATGGAAAAATGAGCATTTCATTATTTATTCGGATTGAACTGTGGATTTCTTGTTTTGGGGTTGGCTGCAGTCATTTTTTTCTATCTATAACTGCTTTAACATCATCGTCAACACTGTCTAACCCACTACTAGCATAGCCCTGCCTTTTTATGCCATTCTCTTCTCTCATTCAACATAAATCGGTACGGTATGGTAATTTGCATTTGTAGTTTATTATTGTAATGTAAAATAATCTTACAATTACAATGTTTCTAAGTGAATCACAACGTATTTCGGTAGCAGCGTATAAAACAGAATATAAATAGGTTAATTTATAATTAGATTACTTCAAAACAATTCGCGAAGTTAATCTGTAGCGTGACAATAATAAATTAGACGCTGGTACTCGTACATAACATATAAATTCCCATCGCGTTTGGAAAGCAGATTAAAATACATTGTTTAGTAAAACTTGCATTTAAAATACCGACATATGGGCAAATCAAATACTAGGGTAAACTGGGGAAAATCGGTTGAATAACAATTGTTATTTCAACCCCAGAATAGCGAGGGTTGAAATCCATTAATGATTTGCTGATTTTATTGTTTTGACAACGTCATCGTTGGTCAATCAATCAATTGTTAATGAAAGCCACAAGTCTCTATCAATACACGTAATATAGAAGTTTTTAAAGGGTGGTATTGTGTGGTAAAATGTTAAGAGGTTAAGTGGAGTGGGTCGCGTATTGGAAACGGGTGGGTGCGCGCTTGTGGTATAGAGTCAGCAGGGGTAAAAATAGAATTCATTACGAAACACTTTTTTTTTAAAGCTTACTAGCAATGTGGGTCGCACATTACTAGTAATCTCGTTAACCCTTCGTGCTAAGCTAAGATTCTTGTGTTACGAGTGGGTTCACGTCGGTAGTGTAATGGGTGGGATTCGAACCCGCAACCATATGATCGCAAGTCCGACGCCCTAGTCATTAGGCTACCGTCGCTTCGCTTATTATTTCGATTATGAAGTAAAAGAGGTATTTGACCTGTAGTTGTATAGTTGTCTCTGATTCCATAACACAAGTGCTTTAGCTATTTACTTTGGATTCGGAGCAAAGTAAGAGATTTTGTCCACATTTATTTATTATAAAAAAAAACAACTCGACACCTCCGCACGTTTTCGAGATAAAGTGTGTTAATAGACAGACGGACGAACAGACAGACAAAATAGTTCCGTTTTTTCCTTATGGGATACGCAACCCTAAAAAATATGGAATTAAATTGTATATAGATATCCATAATTCAGCCATATCAATTAAGGAATTTGATAAATATATTTTTATTTTTATAAATCACTTTTATAGCAAAGTCGAGATTTTGATATTCCTTTCGATGAAGGGTTAGAATAAATATTAGGATAGGCTAAAGTGGATCACAGTTAGACGTTAGAGATTTCATCTGGGTCAGTATCTTTTATAAATAATGATAATCTTGTTATAGGATTATTTTTATAATAAATATTCTTGTAAAAATATTCCTATGTTAATATAAAAATATTGGGGTTTGTTAGAAATAATTTTGTAGATATCTTATCAAATTAGTCTTTTCGAGTCATTAGAATGTGTGATACACACATCAAAAGTGTCTAGGGATCAAGCATTTTTATGCGGATTTCTTGAGATTGAGATGTGACTTTGTAATAAATTTATGATTTTATAAATTTATATGGATCCTTTTTGGTGCATTTCATAATTCGAATCAGGAACTGTGAATCAAATTCGAGTAAAAGATGAAAATCAGCTGTCAATATTTTCCCTATAAAAACATACAACGCATTGAAGACATTATTAGTGCTACTGTTTCCCTACTACTGATTAAAACCAACGTTATTATGGAGCGGCGACGTCATTTAAGCAGGGAAGAAATGCTCAGAGCCGTGGGAATGATAGAAGCTGGTTCCCGGCAACGTACTGTGGCTTTAGCTCTGAATACAAGTCAGAGTGTTATCAGTCGACTTTGGACACGTTACCGAAGCACTGGTACCGTGGCTGAGCGCCATGGAGGACGGTATCGCTGCACCACACGGAGACAAGACCGATACATTCAAATCTTAACTCGAAGAGCTCCAACAATAACCGCCATGATGTTAGCCGTGAGGCTTCATCACTCTTCAGGGAACTTAATTAGCGACCAAACAGTCAGAAACCGCTTGCATGAAGTGAACCTTCATTCCCGAAGACCGCTACGGGTACCACCTATAGCAATGCACAATCGTAGGATTCGATATCAATGGGCTCTTGAACACAGAAATTGGGCAGAAGAACAATGGCGTTTCGTGTGCTTTTCTGATGAGTCTCGTTTTGGTATGAGACCGGATACAAGACGTATACGACACTGGAGAACCCCTGGACGCCAACAGCGATTAAAATCCTGCCAGGAAGTCCATCCTTATAGTGGTGGAACCATCATGGTATGGGCGGGTATTTGGATCGGCGGAAGAACTGAGTTGATTTGGATCAGAAGCAACCTCAACGCTCAAATTTATGCTGAGACGATTGTATCAGACGTCATCGTTCCTCTACAAGTGCAAATCGGTCCCTTATTTCAGTTAATGCATGATAATGCACGACCGCACACCGCAAGAGTTGTAAGACAGACTCTCGCCGCAGCTAACATCAATGTCCTGCCCTGGCCTGCTCAGTCGCCAGACTTGAACCCGATTGAGCATGCATGGGATATGCTACAGAGAAGAGCTCTGCCGAATATGGAGGGTATCCAGTCGCAAGAAGACCTTTTTTTGTTGTTGCAACGAACATGGGCGGCCATTCCACAGCGTGATTTGGATGAACTCATTTTGGGTATGCCAAACCGATGTTCTTGTGTTGTTAGTGTTCGCGGTAGAAACACGGATTATTAATTGTTTAAGTCACCCAATAAAATTTTAAAGAAAACTGTTATTTCAGTCTTTTTTTCGAACTTTTGTGTTAGTGGTTCAAATGTCAAAAATCCCTTTATTAGGAAAATGGCAAATTTCTTTATTAATGCAAAGGTGACTTGGTTTATCGTTACTGTGACAAACGAAAACACTTTATTCGATGAATCCTTAAAGAAAATTTTAATTAATATCAATCAGGAGCAAAGTTATTGCAAAAATATATGTTGATCCCTAGACACTTTTGATGTGTGTATTTGACTATAATGTATTCCTTTTATATTATAGATATATAGTGCAAACATAGAGTAGGACAAAAGAATTAATTACATTTAAATAAATATCAAATGTATTTTAAATCTACACTTACCTTTTATTCCTTTATGGAAAGACATGAAAAATAAATGTTTTGTGTTTTATTATATTAAACTTCGTAGATCTAATTTGTATCATGCTAGACTAATGTTCTACTTTTCACTACAAAAATTCAATCCCTATCATACAAAACCAAAAGCCAAAAGATTTCATCTTAAACAAATTGCTTTACCCACTAATCAAATCTTTCACCTAAACGCTTGATAGAACTAAGAACGCTTCCCAAATCCAATATGAAGTAAAACACAACTTTAATTCAGTACAACTAATTATAAAAGAACTTTAAATAAAATTAGGTACGCATATTTCTCGAGACATTCGCCAGTGGTGAGGAAATGGCAAAGCGACCCCTTAACAATTTTCATCAAAGTCACCCCTCGAAAACTCCTTAAGAGGAAATAGCTAAAGATAGTCCTTAGCTATTACTGGGCAAAGTTCAAATTTTCCCAAACTACCCCCTATCACGGGACACTTGGTTATTTAATCTGGATGCTGCCTTTGAACTAAGGAGAGTCGAGTTGCTGGCGCATATAATGAACTAGTACGTCAACTCGCCTGGCATATAAAATTAAAATCCGCTAGGGTCGTTATTATCGCAACAGGTCTATCGGTCAATTTCCACCAATGAGAGACAAGCTACTGGCCAGCTTCGGCGAAAGCTTAGTGCCAGTAATCAACTCAATAATTAGCGAATGGTCATTATAAATGGAGTTTCGTGCAAAGAGTAATCCGGCTTAACGTTTCTCAGAATTTGCTTTCCACAATTCCCAATACACCTCGTGTGTAGCTTGTAATCCATTAATAGCAAACAGATTTCAGATAATTATTGTATTGTATTTTATTTATAATAGTAATATGTAATGTGCATAAAACTCATTTTGGTTGTCTATGTTTATATAACTCGTATGTTTAAATAGCCTTTCCAAAATATAGTATTCTATACAACATGTAACAAAACCCCTGTCGGATCCAATAAAGGCGTATGTGGTACAGTTCATGAACCGTCTCGCATAGGCAGCTTCTTTGACACAAAGCTCGGTCAGTGTTGCTGTTGCCTTGGATCAGTTTTTATTTTGATTTAATTATTTTCAATTAGGAAAAAAAAATCTCCAATACATTTAATGGCTACGTATATGTGTTCTCAGTACGATACTGAATAATACTCTCAGGGATCGGACAGGGTTTTTGTTACACGCTGTATATAAAAGTGTATTGACAATAAAAAAACTTATACAAAAAATATTTCATAATTACCAAATGTAGAAATCCAATAATATAACAAGGTAAACAAATATGATTGTTGAATAATGCACACATTTTTAATTCAGCTCATATTAAACCTAAGCCCTAATCACGAATCTAGCTCCTAGCGTGTACGAGAAAGCTTAAACCAATTCACTGTGGTAACGTAGATTAATGAAAATACCTATATATTGAAAGATTACGTTCTAGTTTCGTATTATGTACACACTAATTTAGTCTTGAATTAATTAGTACGTGAGATCTCTGAACATTTCTTAGTATTTAGTTCGTAATCTGCAATTGTGTGTGTAAATAATTCGAGTGATCCATGAGAGGTTATTTTGCCCTATCTTGTTGGTTCAATGAAGATACATTAAATTAGATTTGTTATTGATTGTATTAAGTAATTGAATACCATTTTTATAACTTTATAACTAAACAAATACTGGTCATAACTCTGAATATTGCTTTTAGTTTATACAGAACATTCTCGTGAACCACAGGTCAATGAAATTATTATTTTTTAGATGAATTCAGGCCGTAATTTCGTTAATCGCTTAACGTTGGAAGTTATTTTAACAACGTAGACATATGGTTTACCTCAAAATTTAATATTCAAATAGGCTTAGCAGTTTAGAAGATTAATTATTTTCAATTAAATTTTTAATAAATTCTGTTTTATGCGTTGTTTTAGCAAATAATTAGAATTCTTTAGTAATAAACTTTATTTAAGTGTATTTTGTTAATATTTGGTATCGCTTTTTGTAAAAATATTAATACAATTTCGCTTAAGCTTGTATATATAATGTATAGTACCTACTACTACTGTAACTATACTATACATTTAAATAATATATTATGTCAACTGGCCACTTATCTCAGACACTCTTTCAGACCACTCTCTTAAATCACGCTCCTCAACTGAACGAGGCACAAAACATAAACTTTGTGAGTACCACTTGACTTGGTTCAAATATTTGACTTGAAATACTTAAACGGACCACATTGATTAAAGAATGAAATCTAAGACTTGGTGTTATTCAATTAAAATGATTTCGAAACGAAAATGTTCGTTGGTTTCATAATTGTAATAATGTGGAATTGTATTTCAGATTGTGGGTATATATTTTCACTGTAGTATTTGAGGGTTAGATTTGATTTTCAGAGGTTTGTTTCATTATGTTAACATTTTATAGTTGCTTTGTTTCGTTTTGAGTTTTTTTTAATTATTCTCTAGCGGACCTGCCCCAACTGCAAGGGTAGTACAATTAATACGTATAATTTTATACGAAAACCTTCTTCTTGATTCACCCTCTATCTATTGCTAAAACTGCATTAAAATTTGTTGCTCAATTTAAGAGATCTAAGTTTACAAACAGCGGGAGCGATTGTATTTTTAACTCTGTGAAGATATCTATAACATAAACATGCAAAACAGCTAAATTAATACCTATAGTTTTTTATTCATACATTTTTATATGCTTAGAACCTCTTTATAAAAAGTCATGCATTTTTTTTTAATATTTAACTAGCAATGTGGTTCAATGTGGTTCACTGTCGTGGAGGTTGCGGTGGCCTAACAGTTCAATCTGAAATCGCCAACTCGCATTGAGCCAGCGTACCCAGCAGTGGGACGTTTAAAGGACGTATTATAATTTGGTTCACAAATTACTAGTTAACCCTTGTTAACCCCTCATACTAAAAAAAATGGTCGTAGTTCACGTGGGTAGTGAAATGGGTGGAATTCGAACCTGCAAGCACATGATCACAAGTCCGACGCCCTAGCCATTATGCTACCGCCGCTTATCTTTCTTTATGAAGAGTAAATCCTATATTTATGGTTTATCGTGAGTCCCATATATCGCTAAGTAATGATTGCAATAAGTCTTGGTTCCCATCAAATACATCGCCATATTACCAACTCTTAAACTGTCTTTTCACTGGTCTAAAACACTTAGTATTGACATAAAGTATTATATCAAGACAGTCGACTTGGCAATTTAGATAAACTGTGCCTGTCAGCTCTCAATGGACGAAATACAAGCAATGCAATTTAATTATAAGAATTATTGTTTTTTTACCCGACTGCGCCAGAGGGGTTATTTTCTTTTGGGTTGACTTTGCTTGCTATTTTTGTCCATTGAGGTGAGTAAAAAGTATTTAAAAAAAGTCTAAGTTGACTTTCGGGTGAGATTAAACCCAGTTAAAAGGGATCACATCAAGATCATTTAGAATGGCATAACTAAAAAGGCTGCGATGTTCACATACGATAATTATGGTAGCTCGTTTATTTTCGTTTATTTCTCGAGCATAACATATTCATTTTTATTAGATATAGTACTATTAAATAAAAAAAGAACATCTTCAAGTCCCAAGAACAAGTGTCTTATTAATATTAAAATTAAATATCTTGTACATATCTTGCCCGTTCTCCCCTTGCTTACTTTGTTAAAAACCCCTCAAAATTCTTGCCTGAAAAAACCTTAAAAGACAGTTTCCAACATTATCTCCAGAAACTTATAATACAAGCATACAGCCTATGTAATATTTTAATCATCTTAACACAGATTAAGTTCATAATACAAAGTAACTGTAGGGCGTCCAGCAAATCTCTTTAATATGCTCCGCTAAGCTGATTCCGAATAGTTTTTGCTCCCCTCGGGAACATAACCCCCTTTTTATGTTGGCTATATCGCTGCAATGACGGCACTGGCCTCAGTCGATAGCCAAACGTTTTGAATTTCGTGGCGGTCTATTGGATGAATAGTAAATAGGAGTTTTAAAATATCGAGGGGTTATATTTGGCACTTTATATTTTGACCGACTTTCGATTAAGTATGTAACAGTGGGGTTTGTACAGCCAGCAATATAAGTTGATGGACATCGAAATTGAGTATAATTTACCAAGCCCCAGTTTTTGATCCCGTGTTAACAAATAAAGCATGGTTTCGTATTGGGTTTTGGGTCTTAGAGTCTTGTTTCCACAGGTAGATGGATCTCGAGTTACGGGGACAGAAATAATAGGATTCTTTACCGCTTTAAAATAAAAAAACTTTGGAAAATCTATCGGAATCCGGGATCCTGGTTTTTAAGAATGGAATACAGATTATTTAATTATTTGTATTTACTGCGAATAATTGATTGATCTGGTCCGATAAAATCGCGAGAGAATCTGTTCGAAATCGTTATATTTAACTGTGTAATAGGTATTAGCGACAACCTTCAAATACTTAAGTTATTTAATAATTTTGAAATTTCCAATCTTATCTAATAAGTGCTTTATATCCCAGTGCAGAACAAAGGACTCGTTTTTGAAACTATCTTAAACTAGCTGCGCCTCGCGGTGTTACCCGCTGTTTACCAGAAAACTTAATTTTTGGGATAAAAAGTATCCTATGTGTAAATCCAGGGTATGAGCCACATTCATACCCAATTTTATCTATATTGGTCTAGCCGTTTAAGCGTGAAGAGGTAACAAACATACACACACACTCACAAACTTTCACCTTTATAATCTTAGTGTGACAAGTAAATATTTTCTTTGCGTACCATTTTATGACACACAGGCATAAAAAACCTACGGAAGGCGGAGGACCGTGCATTGTGTCGCAACTTGGGAGAGGCATATGTCCAGCAGTGGACTGTGATAGGCTGAGTTTATTGAGGCATAAAAAAACTAACCTGAATCTATTCCAATCAATTGGGTATTTGACTGTTTTTTTTTTATTTCATAAATCAAAAACGTACTTCAAACTATAACGAATTCTAAAAACGACACACTAATTACTTTTATATTGAGCTAAAAGCATTCCAATATTGTTAATTTGACAGAGATAGTGATAATGTTTTGTGACGTCAATAGTCATTTCTCCATACTAGTCTGGGGCTGCCCCGTACAAGTCGTCGTTTTGCGAAAAAGAGATAGAGCATGCGTCATCAACTAACTTTAAAAGCTTATAACTTATATAATTGTGTATATATTTTTGTTATTTTTTCGCAACTTTGCTTCAATTTACGACTATTTTTAGAAATATTTGCCAGAAATCAATTTTGCGATAGTAGTCAAATACCCAATTAGAGTATGACGTGAAATGCTCATTCATCGGTGTCTAAAAATACCGGACCTTGACGTCACAATAACAGCTGAACGAACATTAACAATATACATACATATATTAAGGAAAATGACAGAAACCTTAAAAGGTTCTATAAGGAAAGTCGAACACCGCCGGGGGATGAAAGAGGACAATAAAATGCGATCACACTAAAACCTGTGGGGTGGAGAATATAAATAATTGTACCCTGGATACTGGATTTTATTGTACTTCACTGCTCATTGAGAAAAAATAAGAATCTGCAAGATGCCGTAGACCAGTAGGTGTATTGACTATAATAATGGTCTATAAATATCCCAATACTGGGCAGAGCCCTCTTCTCTTATAAAACAGGAAATAGCATTGATCACTATGCTTGCTCATTGCGGGTTGGCGATTACATTCCATTTTTTGGAATCCCGATTTGTGATTATGTATGTTAAAACACAAAACTAACCACGATCAAGTAATAAATAAAATTTAATTCTGTAGAAAGGTCTCTAAATTCACTATTTCCAAATAAAATAACTCTCATAATAATCCAAAGGAGAATTTTCCCTAAACATAACTTCACCAAATATTATACAAAAAGCAAGCCAAACCGAAAATGAAGCCCGCAAGCCTAACACGCGAGAGACTTTAGTAACTAGCTTCTGCCTACCCTCTTAATTATAAAAGCGTAAACAACAAGAAACTATATGTCAAAAGCCTCATATGATTAAAATTCGTACGTCCAAAAGGGAATTTTAAGCATACAAAACAAGAATCCATTTTGAAAGCTGTGGGTCCAAATATTTGGGGTCTTACCTCAAAATTTCGGGAATGCCAAATTTCCAGGAGATTCATTCGAAGTAATATGGCGTTTGAATATCACAGACATTTTTGAGATAGGTTCCGTTTGAGGTCCAACTTTGTTTTAATGATGGACTACATTTCTGCGTTTTTATGCTTGAAAGTTAATTTTAGGTTATTTTTTTGCATTGCGACCTAGAAATATGTGTGCGAATAGGACCGAATACCGCCAGTAAGGTTTAGCAAGAAACTTTCGTATACCATATCCTTTTTGATAGACCTATAGTACCATAAAAAGCAGAAAAACCTAAATCAAGGTTAGAGATTAAATGCGTTGTTATGAACTTTTAGGAATAAACTTCTACTGTAGTCCTACCTGTATAGACATGAACTATCACCATACAAACATAAGGATTTTTGTACACAGGGTATCAATAAAAAAATGTTCTCCCTCCCTAGATCAAACTAACAATAAAAAATGTCCCTAAATAATGAAAATATAGATGCAGCCCTCTTTTGCTGTTTGGTTTTTTAAGAATGTAATGTTAGCAATGCACTAAGTCGAGTTCCAACCCCTGCTTATGGTTCCGCCAAAAGATGAAGCAGTTAAAACAGTCAGGCTATCTTCGGTTGGCCTCATAAAAACAGCGTATTCAGTTCTTTCTTTTTTTTTATAAAAACGACGCCCGCACTAAGAAATTTAATCCTTGTGTCGCGGGGGTTTCACAAACATTCAAATCACATGCGCAAAAAACACCCAGACATGGAACAAGCATTTGTGTATCACACAAATGCTTGTCTCATACGGGGATCGAATCCACAGCACGTCGCTCACAGTGGTAATTAGCGTGTTCACCATACCACTCGGCTATCCTTGCAGTCGGTTATCGGCTATCAGTTTTCGGATACTTGCGTAGCTTATGAACGAACGGGCTTAAAGTAATTTTTGACGTGATACAGAAATTAAATGCAACCAATATCAAAACGACAATTATAATCTATAGCTTCAGCTCAAAAGCTGGCCGTCACAATTAATTGAAGCCCAGACAAAGAGCAAGGCATCCCAGCAATAAACCGCAGTATCAGCAGCAGGCTTCGTTAATTACCTGAAACAAAATAAATATCTGTTAGTAAATCATAATATGCCAATTGTTTTTGAATGGCTGTGTACACCCACTTCATTTGTGGTTAGAACCCTTTAGGGTTTAATGGAGTGAAATCAGTGACATTATAATGGCAAGACTCAACTTTAATATCATCATCTCATCTGCCTAGCCTTTTCCTAAGCTAAGTTAGGGTCGGCTGCCAGTCTTACCGGATTTAGCTGAATACTATATTTCAAACAGGAATAATTTAAAAGGAGTGCGGATAGTCAACGAGGTAATCAGGTGCATAAAACTGAACAATTTTCCCCAAGGAGCATAGGTTGAAATCTTAAAATTGAAAATCATTTTTTCATAGAAACATAAGTCACGTGACCTGTCACTTTGTATGAAAAGTTAATTTGCCATTACACGCTAAGCTTTGGCTGAGTAGAACAAATCTTTGTGTGATGAGCACGATCATTTGTTCTGTGTCTGGGTGTTATTTATCTATAATATGTATGTATTTATAAGTATGTATATCAGTTATCTGGTTGCCATAGTACAGGATCCGCCTAGTTTGGGATCAGATGGCCATGTGTGAGTTGTCCCAAGATATTATTTTTATTAAAACAAGAGGTATAAAATTGCAGTGTGTATGTGGTATTGAATATTTTCATATCATTTATTGAAGATCAGCGCCAAAACTTAACAACGGAATATGTTTTTAGTATCCAAATAGTCCCTTAAGAAGTAGACTTTATGTTACGTACATATGGTAGGTATATTTTCAAATATTTTCTTCTGTATCTCAAAATAGGAAGTATGATAAATTCCATTATTGTGTGCCGTACAAAACTCGATAGTCGTCTATGAATACCGCCCACATCCTTATTCGCCCACCCACTGGCACCACGCTCGATACCGATCATAATTAATAAGAAAGAGAAAGTTCTGTGTGTTTGTTTGAAACATCATAAACAGTAACCATCATGCTTCACTTCAAAAGGGTTAGGCAGAGTACTGTTACATAATGAATATTTTTACCTACAACAAAAAGTTGAGAGGCGTTTGTGACGACAATGTATTTGTATAGGTTCCTGTATGACAGTCCGAGGCATCATATCCCCGAAGGATTGAACCGATTTCAATACGGTTGATTTTTAAATCCGACTCATTTAATACCTTAATCATGATGATACTGCACGGATAGTAAAGTGGCGTGGGTCGATTCTACGACAGCGCTTGTGCTGTGCGTTCGATTCCCGAGTGGTACTAATGGAGGGCGAGTTTTTTTTTTTATAATTATGTGTTGTATTATTAGCATGCTTCTTTTCTAGATGTAAGGGTTTAGCAGAAATTTATTTACTAACTTAAATGACTATAGAATTTAATACAATGAATACTTGCTTCAATTAGCCTGAGTTACTTAGTTGTAATAGATATATTATAGGTATAATCTTGCCTTATTAAAGCATGTACAAGGAAACCTAATACTATAATTAGCAGACGGTACACAATTCGCGGAATCCTTAGAGAATTCTAGGAAACAAGGGTCTGTTGGGTTTGTAGGACGAGGCTAAGAATACATATATAAATATAAAGCTATACTAATGTAGGAGTGGGATGAATGCGTCTTGAAAGAGGGAGGAAAGGCATAAACAAAGAGAGGTCCATGCCCAGCAGTGGGTAGTACGGATAATAATATCTAGGGACAATCTCACACACGGCCATCTGATCCCAAACTAGGCAGAGCCTGTACTATAGCAACCAGACAACTGATAAACATACTTATATATTTCTAAATACATGCATATTATAGATAAAAAAATAAAGATATATACATAGATGAAAGATAGAAAGATAGATAGAAGAAAAATTTCAAAACTGCTTTTAGGTCTTAAGGTTTGAAATTTAAAGAGTCAATGTGAAATGAAATAAATATGAACGATTTGTACATTTAATTAAAAGGCAGACAAGTTCTGAACAAAATACTAGTATAGTATCAAAATATCAACCTACACATTCCGTTTTACCCACATTCATTGCAATATTCAAAGGTATAAATAATCCTTTTGAATTATTTCCGTAGTACGAGGGTTAAATAGTACACATGAAGAAAATAGATGTGAAAAGAATATTGTTAGGGAAAATTTCTATACCATAGATGTTACGAAAATAAATATAACCGGCTTATTAAATTTCATGGAACTTTTTGGGAAAACTGTTATATGGTGAAACCTAAATTATTGTTATTGACTGTAATTGGATATTTAACTACTATCGAAAAATTTATTTCTGACAAATGTTTCTAAAATTAGTCGCAAATTGAAGCAAAATTGCGAAAAAATACCTAAAATATATGTACTTATACACAATTATAAAAGTTATAAGCTTTTAAAGTTAGTTGACGTCGCATGCTCTATCTCTTTTTCGCAAAACGACGACTTGTTCGGGGTAGCCCCAGTCTAGTATGGAGAACTGAATATTGACGTCACATAACATTATCGCTTTCTCTCTCAAATTATCAAATTTGGAATGCTTGTAACTAGCTCAAAATAAAATAAATTAGTGTGTCGTTTTTAGAATTCGTTATAGTTTGAAGTATTTCTTTGATTTATGAAATAACAAAAAAAATTGTCAAATACCCAATTGAATCGTCGCGTTTAGATTATAGCGCTTTCTAAAAGAAAAACAAAAGAGAAGTATATACTATGTCAATTTACCTATCTCTAATTTAATTTTTATTTATATTTCATATGTATGGCAACCTACTAAAATACTATGACACGTAGATTTAGTTTTTGCGTGTAAGTCTATGGCCTCTCCACACGATAATTATTGAACGGATTCCGATGAATCTTGGCCCATATAGTTAAAAACTTTTAGTAGAAATTGTATGAATTTCCTCTTTTCACAAGGTCAAAGTCGTTATCAAAACGTATTGACAAGACTAAGCGTAAGAGTTGTTTTAATATGTTTAAAAGCGCTAATCTCTGGAACTACCAATTTGATTTCAAAAAGTCCTTGTGTTTATATAGACTGATTCACGAGGAATCAATAGAAATACTATAAAACTAAAGAGTTTGTTAGTTTGTTTGGTTTAAAGCGATAATCTCAGGAACTACTGGTCCGATTTGAAAAATTCTATATGCCGCCCTCGCAGGCGGAGCCTCAATCACAAAACAGTTTTATACAATTATTCAGTTTTATTTTAGAAAATAATATCGGTTTAACAAAAAATGCATAGTAACCCGTGGGGGGGGAAATGGTCAGGGGGGCAGCAGAGGGGGCTGTGTCTATTATAAAGCTGACGAGTTTGTTTGTTAGTTTGGTTGTTTGAACGCGCTAAACTCAGGAAATACTAGTCCGCTTTTAAAAATTATTTCATTGTTATATAGCCCACTTATTGAGGAAGGCTATATAGGTTATAATTTGTCCCACGCTGGCAGAGCCGCAAACATAAGCTAGTTATTAATACGATACGATAGTTGACATAATACTGTTTTAAATATATGTATATCAATCTTGAAATACAGTCTATTTAGTTAGACTTAATAAATAGGGGTGGTTCTGCCACCATCCCTCACTGCTCCTTATTGCTAACAGCATGAAGTATA
The DNA here is from genome assembly GCA_950381575.1 of Plusia festucae. NCBI lineage: Eukaryota > Metazoa > Arthropoda > Insecta > Lepidoptera > Noctuidae > Plusia > Plusia festucae. The sequence goes on along the minus strand of OX494456.1, from coordinate 3,002,512 downwards.
TTAATCGTATCCATTCTGTGTTCGAATGGATAACGGTACGCTTCGGGATTTAGATTCAGTAGACTTGCAAATTAAAATTCACTTGTGTACAAAGTTTAATATACTTAAACTGGTATATTGAACGTTGGATTGGATCAAACGGGTTTTAGACAAATAAAAGGTATATAATAACGGTCTATAATAGTCCCACTACTGGGCATCGGCCTCTTCGCATAATTATAGAGAAGGAACAAGCACCACGCTTGCTTTTTGTGGGTTGGCGATTGTAGATTCCAATTTTTCCCTTTAAGATAATTACTTAGAATAATTAAGAAAGTCGATATAACTTTGAAAAAAATCACATAAGGTCTTGCCTGTAATGGGTTCTAACCTGCAACCATGCTCACACAAACCCGTTCATTGAACCGTTAGTCCACGACGACTAATAAAATCAATGCGGCCAAGTGCGAGTTGAACTGGTCCACCGAGACTTCCATTTTAGACTATTTTTTATTATTCAATTGCAAATTTATCGTTTTCTTACTTTTTCCTGTACTAGTGATATAAGAAAATATAACTTGATAAATTTCAATTAGGTCAACGGAAAGTAGGATGACTGTAAATGTTTTTCTTGTGACGAAGTATACGGTTTTGCTTGATTTTTCACAGCTACAAGAGAGACTTAAATATATAGTTTTTATTTCAACTCAATACGTCTACGCGTTCCCGAGATAAAGGATCTTGACAGATAGACGGACTGACAGATAGACGGAGTACAAAGTAATCCTACTAATATTATAAATGTGAAAGTGTGGATGTTTGGATGTTTGTTACTCAATCACGCAAAAACGGCTGAACGGATTTGGATGAAATTTGGCATGCATGTAGCCTTTGACATGGAAAAGAACCTATCTTTTTTGGAAAAGTACCTTTTATACAGATTCCTTAAGTAGTTCCCGAGGGAAAATTGTTTCCGCTAAGCCGTGGGCAGACAGCTTTGAAATTTGGTATTTTTCTCTATTAAAGCGCAAGCTATAACATGGGTGAAAATTTTATTCCATTTTTCATTACTTTCACATTTTTTATTTCTTTTTGGACCCAATTCTGAAGTCCACGCAGACGAAGTCGCGGGCAGAAGCCAATATAATATAAAAATAATAATATTATATTTTGGGACAGCTCCTAAAGTGATCCTGTAAGGGTTCCAGCCTTTTTTTTGAGATACGGAACCCTTAAAAGACCCTTAAAATAATCGCAATGTGTTATCGAAGTATGTATTAGGTACTAGATAAAGCCTGTGGGTACCTAACACGGTTCAAATTTAACCAATGCGCCAGTATGCCGTTTAAACAGCTTACGCTCAACTAAGTACATAATTTATGTATAATGTACACAATACTCATTGATTCCACTAATGTTTAGGAATCAATCACTAATGATAATTAAACAATCTAATTAATGAACGGAAGTAGATTTCAGAATATTATTAATCCTATTTGCACCGAAACTAAGTAAATGACAGCGGGTACCTACATTATGTTCTCAACACTACACTGTACAATATCTTCATTTCTAATATTTTTATTCAGGATAAATTAAAAAAAAGTGAATTATATTCAACGAGGTGATCAGGTGCATAAAACTGAAAAAGTGTTCCTAAGATACATTGGTCGAAATATAATAATTAAAAATCATCTTTTCATACAAACACAAGTCACGTGACCTACCAATTTGTATGAAATGTTCATTTTCCACTTTAAGATTTCGACCTGCGTTCTTTGGGGAAAGTTGTTCAGTTTTATGCACCTGATTACCTCGTTGAATATACGCACTCCTTTTATATTAGTCCTGTATATATAAAACAAAGTCAGGGAGTGTTACTATACTTATAACTCAAGAACAGGGATCGGTCTTCATAATCCTTCAATCATAATATTTGTACGCCTTCAAAGGCAAGACCTAACATTTTTTATTGTAATATGTTCTATAAACAAAATAATTTGAATTCATTGGTTGTATTCGTCTTGAATAGCGAATTCTAATTAAAAATAATGGAAAATTAACTAAAATAAAATTGATGTTTACTGGAATGGGGACAGTTTTTACTATAAATAAAGCTCTATGATTAGGTACACTTTAATGTAAGAAAACTGACTTTCAATGCAGGAAAAACAAAACTTAATTTGGTTTTCACTATCGTACTAAAAAATGATAAAAATCTATTCGACCAATTTTGATAAAGTTTATTTAGGAGCAACTCTAAGGTATACCCTAAAGATGACCAAAATATTATTCTACAATTCCCGTAGTTATAGTGTTAGAAACACAAAAAAAGACAGTCGGAGTGAGAGCTCCTCTTTTTAAAGTTGGTTAAAACCGCGAAACGACATACCAAAGGTACTTGTCATATTTTTATAGTTATCGACATACTTAGAAAATACATATTTCTTGTAACGTACCATCCATTCCACTGGGTCAACAGTAAATACAGTAATAGAGACAGCACACAAAGAAATCGAAGAAAACAATTAATGTTCCCATACAGTCCACCACATATAGTAACAACATATTGCAAACTAAACCTTACTGCATCAACATAAGGTCACTGTTATCCAAGTGTATGTGCAGTTGTACTTCTTTATCTAGTGACCCCGTTTGTTCTGAATCATTCCACAATACTTATCAGTAATAGGTATGATTCATCGATTTTACATTTATTAACACTTTACCTGGGTAAAGGTGTTTCTGAGAAATCTATTATTTTACTCAAATAACAAATAGCTTTTGATGTAGGTTCTAGAAACTTAGGACCAATGGTAACATGACCTGCTAAAGTATATAAAGGATTAGATTTTGCTCGCGGCTCGTTTTTAAGCCTATAAGCCTTCCTCAATAAGTAGGCTACCCAAGAGTAAAATATTTTTTCAAATCGGACCAGTAGTTCCTGAGATCAGCGCGTTCAAACAAACTCTTCAGTGTGTTCCCACCTGAGTATAGATTGGTCTGACCTGTTCCGGGTGGAGAAAAATAATTAATATTAGTCCAGGTCACGACAAATGTGACAAGTTCAGGAAACAAGCGTCACTAACATAGGCTTTAATAAAAAAAAACATTAGTTGTGCACACATAGCGAAATTGTAAAACAATAATTTAACAGGAACTCACCATCAATTCAACTTTTAACCAACATAAAATTATACCTAATAGTTCTCAAATCATGTACCTATATATTTTTGAGTTTCAACAAAAACTTCTCGCTAAATAAGTTTTACAATTTCGCTATGTGTATACATATTTATGCTCGTGACTGTACGCAACACTATACTTTAAAACTTAGCTGTGTCTAACTTCAGAGGGTTAATTTTGACTACTAGATGGTTTTTAACCCCATTGCTTCTCATCACAACAATAAAAACATGTATGTGTACAGAATTGAATAGGTACATTACACTTTCTATTGCCCTATGACACATAGTCATGACTGCGTGATTCACAGGTTTTTTGTAAAGACCTACACGTTACTTGAATACTTGATTTTGCTAATATATAAAAACACTATTGTTGTGGTTTCTTTATGATTCAATGACATAATTATGTGGCCTTTTACGCCTCCTAATACTTGTTTCTAGAATTGTATTTTGTAAATTAGTCATCCTTTTCACGGTGCAATTCAAACTTAATGGCCGCTGTGAACATGAGGCGAGTCGCTGCGCAGTAACAAATTCAGGCACCAGCGGGTGTGCGGGGCGAGGTACTGCGCAGTGTGTAACTATGTAACTTCACAGCCGCCGTTTCGTTGGAATCGACCTATACTATGTATTATGTAAGGGTTGTTGTACATTCGTCACAAAGTAAATTAGCCACGATAAAAAGTATGTGTAAACTCTTCACAACTCTATTTTAATGAAAGAAAATCCGCCATTTTGTTTATTTCCGTACCGACAGCAGAAAAATCAAAAAATAAAAAAATAAACGTTATTTCTTTATTTTTCATAATAACAGAAATTCACTGTTCTGGTTTTGTGCGTGTTTAAGCCTTGACGGCAGCGTGACCTGCGTGACACACCTAATCTTAAATAAACATGTATTGCAAGTGGCTGATTTGCTTACAAAATTACAATTATATGTAAAATAATAATAAAAAGAAAATTAAATCACAGTAATAATCACATTATTTTTTGGTATTTTGTATCTACATAAAAATCACAGTTTTACTTACAACTATATATATTTATCTATTGCAAGTGGCTGATTTGCCCGCAACATTACACTTATAACAAAAACAATAGAAAGATAATTAAATCACAGTAATAATAATTCACTTTAATTTCGAGCGCTAAAATCAATAACTTTGTTTTCTAACAGTACTTTATGCAAAAAATATGTACCTATGCAGACTTGTGACGAATTTACACAATATATTATTTTATGCATGTGAAGAAAAAACTTTCAATGTATGGAGATTACAAAATGTGACGAATGTACAACAACCCTTATGTAATAATTACACTACTGTGAGACAAAGGCCTCTCATACGAAGAAGAAATTATGTTATAGGGCACTACGGGTTGAAGAATTCTGATTTCGTAAACCCAGGTTTTACGCGATATTTTCGTTCACTGTTTATCTTACCAAGGAAGATTCAAAGACGTTTGTCTTTCAGAAACTTATCGGTATTATTATTTATTCTATATTTTATTATTCCATTCCATGATATTTATGTATTTTTTTAAAGATTACAATGTGGATCTCACATCACTAGTATTCTTGTCAACCCCTCGTGCTAAACTCAAGGTTTAAGTTACGTAGTGGGTTCACGTCGGTAGTTCAAGGAAGGATTCGAACTGGCAAGCACTTGATCGCAAGTCCGACGCCCTAACCATTAGGCTACCGCCGCTTCATATTGATTATTATAAGTGATAAGATTAGTCTGAGAGTATCAAAGTATAGTTAAGTCTAGTTATCTTAAGTAAGCCCTATCGGTCTGTGTGAAACGCTAATCTCTTCAACCCACGCTGAGGGCACAGCGTGGGGATATGTCGGACTTGCACTGACTAAAAACAACCCGGTCCCGTCCTTGCTTTCGACTTAAAGTAAGCCCTAATACATAACCCTGTAGGTATTGTTTTCTGAAGTTTACGCAAATATTATACATTGAAATAAAACTACTTTTAAACGGATTCTATCGCGGTTTATTTTGATTTTGTCAATTATTGTATCCAATAATTCACAAAATCAAAACCAAACCCTGGAGCGCTGCAAGACATTAAGACACAGTGAGCTCATATTGCGTAGGTCGGAACACAAAAGACTAAAATAAAAAAAAAAACAAAAATATGAAGATAGAACGAGCAACATATCTTGTCAAGACGAATACCATCTCAGTCTGCCCGTGACCATGACACCTGCAAAGATGTTGAAACGTCGAGAATAAAAATAAACCGCGATAGAATCCGTTTAAACGTAGACTTATTTCAAAACCCTGTAGGTAATTAGAATAATTAATATATCAAAAATAAAAAATAATTTGTTTATGTTATCTATCTCTCATAGATAACATAAACAAATTATTTTGATTTTTATAACATTGAAGTAACATAATTAATTATTGAAAACAACTTTAAAGATTCCTAGAATTAATTAAATTTAGATTAACAATAAGTTTAACTTCTAAAGTAACGGTTTACTTAACCGGATTATAATTTAACCAATATCCTTTATATAATACTAAATACTAAAGAAACCTTATGAGTAAGGGTTAATCAAAATGAGTTCTGCTTCACTACTAAGATTAGTTCCAGTTAAATTTAATTACTATACATAAATAAACGTATGGTTATACTTAATCGGTAATGGATTAGCTTATAACAATAAACAAATGTTACTAATTAAACCATGCTTCTATGGATTAATTGATAGATTTAATAGTTGTTTATGATCTTGTTCATATTATTAATAACTTTCTCGAAAGAAAATATAATAATGACACTTGTAAGTGACATATTATTCACGTTAGGTAAATCAAGTAAATTGCTTATTTTTTACCACTCTAATTTACCACAATGCACTTGTGTCATGGAATCAGATACAACGACGGTACCACAAACACCCAGACCCGAGACAATATATATTTTTTTCTACATTGACCCGTCCGCGGTGAATGTAAACGCCATGTTTAAAAAAAAAGTATTGCTGCAAATTAGACATGTAATATCAAATAATACTCGAAACATCCACCAATATAGGAGCTTTCGATATAAATAATTCAAAAGCGATGCCGTGAAAATACCAGATTAAATCTAACAAATTCAACAAGGATATTAATGTTAACATATTCTGGTGCTCATTGTGTAGTGTGACCATGATATTTTTGCAAACGATCTATCATTGAAAACCATTTTCACAACCATCTTCAAAATAGCTGGCTAGAGGCTAGACGGAACTGAAGGGTTTATTCTTAAAAAAAACTAAACTCGAAGAGTTGACTTCACGGATAGCCGAGTGGTATAGGTCACCATGCTAATTACCACTGTGCACGACGTGCTGTCGGTTCGATCCCCGCATGGGACAAGTATTTGTGTGATCCACAAATGCTTGTTTCAAGTCTGGGTGTTCTTTGTGCATGTGATTTTAATGTTTGTGAAACCCCCGCGACACAAGGATTAAATTCCTTAGTGCGGGCGTAGCTTTTTATAAAAAAAAAAATAAGTCTTTTTGTTTTCAAAGCTTACTAACAATGTGGGTCACACATTACTAGTATTCTTATTAAGCCCTCGAGGTAAGCTAAATGCTTTTGTTACGAATGGGTTCACGTCGTTGATGCAATGGGTGAATTCAAACCCGCGACCACATGATCGCAAGTCTGATGCCCAAGCCATTAGACTACCGCCGCTTGAACTATAGGATATAGGAATTTGGCCATAAATCTCTAGCTTTTCAATATCTCTAAGATAATATACCTATACATAATATTTACAAAAGAACATTATTACTTAACTAATGGTTAACTTAACTTAGCCTATATTTAGCGATTTACTAGTTGCAGACATGATAGGAGTCCTTAATCATGAGCTGAGTGAATTTAACTTTTTTCTACCCTAGTTGTAAACAAATCTGTTCATGATAATACTGATTATCCATAAAATTCTACACTCATGGTCACATTATGTTCATGTCCAATCCAATCGCATTACCATGTGGGTTCGCCGAATAAAAACAGATTTATTCAGATGCCAGTTATTATTCCTGATTATTATCCCATATTACCAGAATATGTAGACATTTACGTTAGCTGTTGCGAAAACAAAATCTGATTTTCTAAAAGCTTTATGACGTCACATATTGTTTTGGGGTCTGATTAAAAACGTATTATATAACTCTGGTAAGTTAGGATTGAAATTTGGGTCCGTCGCAAAAAAAGATTCATTGATTAACTACCTCAAATATATAGTACTACTTTTACTCGCGGCACCGCCCACTTGACCGTCAGTGATAGTGGCAAAAAGTCGCCTACTATTTATTTATTTCAAATACAATGTAAGACAACAGCCTAAAACCAAACTAAATTAAGAAAAGAAACCTTAAACAAACAAAAATCGAAATGAAATACAAATAACTTACAACTCAATATTATATTCTTCCTCGATAAATGGGCAATTAATATTGAAAGATTTTTTCAAATCGGACAAGTAGTTCCTAACATTAGTGCGTTCAAGCAAACAAACTCTTTATAATATTACTAGCTGTTTCCCGCAGCTCCGCCCGCGGTCTAAATTTTTTTTATGTAATTGAGAATTTTCTTTACTATAAACCTCACGGAGCCCGAGACCTTTCCAACGAATGCAAAACCGTGGAAATCGGTTCGTGCGTTCTGGAGTTATAGCGTCAGGAAGGAAAACCCGACTTATTTTTATATAGTAGATTAAAGAAAGATATCGACAAAGAACTAAGAAAAATAATAACGGACTTTATTACAGTGATTATCTGAAAAAAAAAATATTATTTTATTCTATCCTATTTCTCGAGTCAAATACATACAACCTCAAATCGTTTTAACTCTAGAATACACGGCCATCTGATGGTTACCCTCCTTCAAGATCGTAAGTGTACAGTTTGTAAACTTCGATAGAACTATGATGTACCGAGATTCCTTCGTTGGTCCCAACTGTCATACGGTGATTTTTGACAGTCGTTAAGGCATTACAATTCTGACAACCAGTCTTAATATGGAATATTATCTGGCAATGGGTTGTGGGGGGCAGGTAGGCAGTCGCTCCATATCAAATACGATAATCAGCTAAATCAGGTAAGACTGGAAGCCGTCGCTAACAAAGATTGGGAAAAAAGTAAGGCTGAACAAAATGAAATGAATCTGTGAGATCTTCAGCCAAACTTACTAAAGACCATTTTTTTTGTTTTAAATGATACATAATTTGCTTTTTCGCGTAAAAACTATCTATCTTCTTTCCCAAAAATACTCATACATATAGTATATGCAATTTAATCTGCGTAATACACCACGGAAAATCAAATTTACATTTGCATATTAATGTAAAAATGTATATGAATATTTTAATATGAATTTTGTGGCCATTGAAAATGTGATACAATAGTTGCAAATTATTTATGCAGCTGTTCCCGTTATCAAAAGCTGGCTTCGTCAAAGGAACTTCGAGTGATAAATGTAGACTATAATGTTGACTAAAATGGATGGAGGTTTTTTCGGGTATACAGGATTATTTTAAAAGGAATGCGTACATTCTACGAGGTAATCAGGTGCATAAAACTGAACAACTTTTCCAAGGAAAATCGATCGAAATCTTAAAATTAAAAATCAACTTTCCATACAAACATAAGTCATGTGGTCTGTTACATTGTATGAAATTTTTACTTACTAACATAATTTAGATTTTATGACTAATAGCAATACGGAATCTTTTTAACCTTATTAAATATTTTATTTAAAATTTTTATCTAAAATTCATATCAAAATGGCTGTAAATGTAAAGCATTTTTCATAACCTTAATGTTTTCTTTATTCTATCATTGAACCAAAATCTCATTTTTAATCGATTAAAAGCGCTCATATTGTTTAAACTGGCCGTAATTCAGATAAAATGCATCAATACGTTTCCACTTTTATCCTGGGAAGAAGGCTAGATACTTATCCTGACAGTGGGTAAACAGACGCTGGATGAACTAGCAATCACTTAATGGTGTCTAGAGGGTACAGCTGAATAGCCTAGATAATACTAGCAAGGGATTTCTTCTGAGATGCAATGGGAAATTATCTGGAAAGTATTGTTATTTGTTTAATAAACGAGAAAGATCTTTTTGTATAATTTTGACATAGTACGAAACAAAGTAGACCACTGTCTGTAACTTTAGATCTTTTGATCTTTTTGACGACCTTCATAGTCGAGTGACACACCGGTTTTCAAGGTGTCGCCAGCTCTGAGGTCCCGGGTTCGATATATTTCGATACATTAATAATTCTACATTGCCTCGGGTCTGTCTGTTTGTGGTACCTTCGCAGCTTCGTTGTCTCTGATCCCATAACACAAGTGCTTTAGCTACTTACTTTGGATTCGGAGCAATGTATGTGATGTTGACCACATTTTTTTTAAACTGCGTAATCGATTTTAATGCAGTTTTTAGCAATAGATACAGTGATTCAAAAGGAAGGTTTTTGTTTAAAATTATGGGTTTTTATTATTGCGTTATTTGTGCAAAGCGGGGTCGAGTCTGCTAGTTCGAGATATCCTACTAATATTATGTGAAAGTGTGTTTGGATATTTGTTACTCAATCACGCAATAACGACTGAGCGGATTTGGATGAAATTTGGCATGCATGTAGCCGTGGACATGGAAAAGAACATAAGCTATCTTTTATCCCGATTCCTTAAGTAAATCCCGAGGATTCGTTCAAAGAATGAAAAAAAAAACACTCCTCTTATCTATGTCTTTTAATGTAGGAATTAAAATAGCCCCTTTTATGCTTCATGGGGTAGTATAGCCAACATTTTTTATGTTTCGATAGCCTTATGTATCGTATGAAATAGTCATATCTATTATGTTCAATATGCCATTGAACTAAGTGGTACTAGGCCATAGAAGATACGACATCACATAAATAATTTTACGTCTATCTCCGTTCCGATCTGGTATATAGACCGTATATAATGAGAATATTATCTTATACGAGATCATAGAGACAAAAACTGTTAACTTTGCCTATTATTACTTTTAATAGTTTGGATAGTAAGATGATTTTTTTAACTTTGTCGTCTAGCTGTTTGTTCCGGATAATCTTTTAAAAGTCTGTTCCGATTTTGATTAGATTATACGGGTTCGTAACTAAGAGTAATTCCCAAATAAATGGAATATTACAGAAACGTGATGAGCGTATATATAATTGTGGGGCTCAGCTAGCTAGTAATAATTATTTACACTTTATTTTAAAACTAACTGCGCCTTGCGATGTTACCCGCACATAATATATGTTGATATAGTATCAGCAATCTCAGTAACAAATTTTATCAAAATTGGTCTAGCCGTTTGAGCATGAAGGGGTTACAAACAAACATAATCACAAACTTTCGCCTTTATTATTTTAGTGTGATTAATTTTCTTCGTATTTAAGGCTAGAGCGTTTGAGGACTTTGTGGACAGTACAGCAGTACAGTTTTGAGTGCTCAGCGTTCAAGACATGTGTTAGGCCCACTGTAACATATATTCCACGTGAACAGATTTGCTATTGCCACATCAAGTTGCCATAAAATTGGGGGAACCAATTTGTAACTAGTGGCGACTTGTGGCGTCGCTTGCGGTTTCACTCCGCCGGTAATGCCTTCGGTCTGCAGCTATCAAAACTAGTGATGTGCCTTACTCCGGGATTTATTTGGGATTTAGGTCATGCAATGGTGTACGTTAGGTATGCATTAGGAACTTTTTATTTGGTAGATACAATAATAGATTATTCATGTATCATCATTGAAATTTAAACATTATTTGGTATGAATTGTTTTCTCTACTGGTTTTTTTCCTAACTTATGATTTATTCTGGTTTTAATTTTTTTGTTTAAGAAACAATGAAAAATACAGTTTGATAAAAAAATATCCCCATAATTCATAGGTAAGTAAGTATAGATAAAATTAACCTAAATTCATAGGTCAAATCGTTTCAACAATACCACGTATTACAGCCGTAATAATCTGCTGCCGAGTCCCGTGATACTCCGGGAACTTTGGAGTCACATCACTAGTCGTGACCCACCGCAAATGATCTAACGGCTCGCTGTCTGAAGGTATTGAATGTGGCTGTTTCGAAAGACAGGAATACCTAACTATGTGTCTTACTGCTTCGAATCGTTTGATTGAGCCTTAGTTTATATTTTAGGTAGATTCTGCTGAACTGATGTTCTATTAATAATATTAGCAATTCCAACGGTCTTTTAGATTCATATTTTGATACCTATTGAAATTATCGTGTATAGGGTGCTCTTGATAAGCGCTATAGCACATAGAAGTGAACAAATTCCTTCAAGGAAACCATGTAAAATCCCCAAGCCTTAGGGTCGTGACAGACAGACGGAAGGACGGCCGGACGGACAGCAAAGTGAATATTAAGGGTTCCGTTTTTTCTTTTTGTGGTACGGAGCGACAATTGTCACCAGCTGATCAAATCCCTATACTAATATTATAAAGCCGAAGAGTTGCTTGTTTGTTTGAACGCGCTAATCTTCGGAACTACTGGTCCGATTTGAAAAACTCTGTCACTGTTAGATAGCTCACTTATGGCTATAATTTGCTACGCTAACCGACGCCCACGCAGGCGGAGCCGCCTGCAAAAGCTGGTTTAATTTATAAGGTATCACAGGAGGTGTTGCTTTACAAAATTAAAAAGCTTAGGTATGTGAAAACCAGAGCAGAAACCAAACCACTTCTAAAATGAAATTCTAAGCTAAAAATTTCAACGCGAACTAAAAATCTCTTAACATATCCAAAATATAACATTCTAGTTCACATCCGCATTTCCAATGACTTCAGATGGAATTCAATTTTGACGTAATATCGCCGTATAAAATATGGTATCTCAATATCACATATGACTCCCAATAACTACATTTGTAATTCCCGGTGCGACCTAGTGTTGGGATTCCGGGAATAGGAAAACGCGGGAATATGTCGATATTACTTATATTATCAGATTTAATAAATAATATTCAAATCTTGGATGGATCGTGGTTTTGGTGTTGTTAGGATTTGTAGCTTTTGGTCTTTGTTGAATGTTTTACTAAATGTAATGTAATGTATGTATTACTAAATATTTCATAGGGTTATAAGTGGAATATACCTATAAATAAGACACTGTAGGAAACATTCCTAATCAGATACAAATGATAATTAATTACCACGCACACATTTTTTTTTCAAATGGTATTTCGTTACTTGTAAGTTTTTCTGTAAAAAAAATAGCTAGTATTCTTGTTTACCCCTCAGGCTAAGCTAAATTGCTTGTCACAAGTGAGTTTACGTCGGTAGTGTGATGGTTGGGATTCGAACCCGAACAACATGATCGCAAGTCCGACGCATACATTAGGCTACCGGCATCAAAAATTACCTGCCGATTAGCGATTAAATTCTTTGAAAATATTTTAATTATTATCGTTTTATTTTAAAGAACAAATTGACACGAAGATACAATTTAAAACAGTCTAAAAACAGTACCGACGTAGTTTCTTTAAATTTTCGCCATTTCTCCACGCATAGTTTGTGCAATCTAAATAATTGTAGGTACCCGTAAATACTGGATTCTACTATTTTTACTATTAAGTTTGTTAATTTTATGCAAGGTGATTAATTGCTTGAACTTAGTTTGTCAACTTAACCTTATTTAAACTTCAATTATTTATTTCTATTTAAAATAATGAAACTTGGATATTTATTCATATACTTAGACTTCACAGAAAGCCAACACCCACCCAATATAAATATTTAAAATCAAACATTGTCAGCTTCAGAGATCTTTTAAAAATTCAAGAAATTTAGCATTCAAGGTATTCAAAATTTATTAGCTCCTGAATTCTCAAAGGCGACATGATTGGCTGCGGAAAATGGTGGGGGAAGTACAAAAGGCTATGTAATGCATGTTTCATTATCACTATTGTGTCGCCCCGGGCGCCGACCAGACGTCTGGGTTTATTGAGAATAGAACCGCTTTAAAATAAGAAAATGTATTGAATGGCTTGTTCGATTGAGGTATTTTAGAGCAGCCGAATAGATTGGTAGCCGTTGCTTAAATTATATGTCAAGGGAAGACTATAATGTAACTACTATAGGTATACTAAAGACTGTCGACTAATTATGAAGTATTACTGAATATCTTTAGAGCTTACAAAGACCAATATACTCGTACTTGAATTTCTGATTTTGATCATCTACTTTTGCAGTAGTCAATAGCAAAAGTACATGATCAAAATCAGAAATTCAATACTAATGAAAGGGTTCACGTCAGAACTGTGTGGCATCGAAGTGATTGAAAAGTATGTGATTGTAAATTATACTAAACATTTACTACTAGCACAGTTGCCATATATTCGTGATCAGTTTTGACTCCAAGAGTTAGAAACTCAATTCATCATCTACTTTTGCTGTTGACTGCACATACGTTATAAATATTTTCCCTGTATAAAAGTCGGTTCAGGTAATTATTCTGAACAAATTCTTGTATAATACCGACTTTCTCTCTCTCTCTCTGTCTCTCTTTCGAACTGAGTTATTATTAATAACTTTCGTGAGACATATTTACTCATGTTTAAATAAAAAATCGGCTTTACTTAATTAGATTTATCGGTGTAGTCCGTCTAGTTTCGAACCCTACCGGGGCCCATAATCAGGAGCTCATGACGCGGCGGTGTCTCCAGTTCGTCTCGCGACACCGCCGCCGTCGAAACTAGTCGGGCTAGTTTCGACGGCGATATATATACGTAAGTACAGCCGGTTATTGTTTTCAACATTATTCTAAACAAACTTATTTCATGTCTCAAATAAAGTAAAAATAAGTTTGGATACAGTTATGTTAACTGGTTTAACGTAATGTCCAATCACAATAATCAGAAGAGAACAAGTCAGTCTCGCTATGTCTTCTTCTTAGGATGCCCCTCCGCTACCGGAAGTCGGCGGTTAACTTCACCAACTTATCTCGGTCCTGTGCTAAGCGAAAAAGTTCTTCTGCGCTGGATAAGGCGTTCTTTCCCGGATATTTCTGAGTCACGACTTCTTTCGTCACCCAACACGTATTCTCCCTTCAAAATATAAGTACCTAGTAGTCTACAATTTGTCGACAGTTCGTAATCTCTCCGACATTTTTTGAGGATATTTCACCATGTCACGTGACAGGCGCCCACGTGATCGTGACGTCATACCTCCCACCATGGAGGTTTAGTTATTCATAAGCAATATGAACTTATCATACTAATTAAGTTGTTAAAGTTGCGGGTGGGCTTTTTAAAATATACCCACCCGAAGTTTAACGTAAGCCGTTTTACAGCTGGTACCAAAAAAATACTTCCACATAAATCACTCTATCTATTGCCGAAAAATGCAATTGAATTCCGTTGCGAAGTTTATAAGAAATAATTTTATACTAAGTAAAGACAAGATTCATTCAGATCACAATCATTTAGGCCCAGTTATTTGATCCCTAGTTAACTCAACCAATGGTTAAATATGCTAACTAATGGTTTCAAATTTCGGTAAAACGCGTTTTACCGAAATATCAAATAGTCAAATAAGTCGGGCAGTTAATTATTTAACCATTTGTTAGAATAAAAATTCATGAATAAACATGTTCTCCCGAAGTTTGAAACCAGTTGTTAGCAAATTAACCATTGGTTGATTTAACTAGCGATAAAAAAGTGGGCCTTAGTGACATAAAATATACTGATAGATATTAAACCTGTCAATTATTAAGTAATCCAAAAAGTAAGGATGACTTTATAGGATAATCGATAGTAAATATCAATCGATTAATACCAACAGATTGCAAGCAATAGATTAATGAATACTATTTAAATAATTTTCTCAAGAAAAGGCACCATCGGCAATCATTTATGTAAACTAGAATCCATATTAAATCGATCGATTAAAATTGTTTACATTTTATTTGAATGTTGTCAGAAAATGAATGATCATTTTAATTTATTTCATTTATACGATCTCCAGTTTTCAACTTATTTATTGGTAATTTTCAATAAAGTTATATCGTAAATAGTTTGAGAATTTTAATTAAAAATTGTGATTGATCGGGTTATTAATATTTTGATATAGAAGAGTGATGCTCTCAAGTAGATAACTAGAAATTCGTTTTAGAATGTATTGGCAGACATTTGCAAACTAAATTAAAACTTTTTGTTATTGGCAAGTAATTCAATTTGACAAACTAATTTAGTCATCCTTCGTTTACAAAAAGAATTTTTCTTATTTATTTATATTAAATCGATACTGAGAAATTATTTTATGCGTGTACCTAATAATACCGTTTTTTATTCTCAACCTAAAAGGCATCTACTTACTATCATCGCAATAGGTACAATTGGGTTTTTTAGGGTTCCGTACCGCAAAATGAAAAGCGGAATTATAGGACTATAGCCACTATAGGACTACTTTGTTGTCCATAAGTTTATTCGTCCGTCAATCCGTCTGTTATCTTGGGAACGAGTTCATATTAAAACCACGCATCGACATCTATATAGTTTCTTGAAACTGTGAAAATAATAATAAGTTAGCGTAAGAAAAGATACTGAGATACTTCTATCCTTTTTTGCGGTATAAACGCCAATAAAATATATATATTTCGTCACTCTCAAGGGAATCGAAATTTATAGGGTACTTTGCGTTGACTTAGAACTTTGAAATTTGGTAAGTAATATGATATTAAACTACCAGTATATGAAAAAGTCTGAAAACTAAACATTTAAAAATATAAACGGATCCCAAAAGTGTTGGTAACATTTTTTTATTCTACCGGTAGTACCTATCAAACTCTCAATATAATTAAATTTATATTATCCTCACAACATTGTACACAAACTTAATTCTATTTCTTTGAAAACGTCCGCTTAGCTTATTATAATTCAGATCACAAAACAATATTTGATCGAGTGTCACAAAAAACGAACTTCGATACAAGATGGAGATAAATATAAAAATTATACATATTTTATTCATAACCTATGTCGGCCAAACAATAAATGCTTAAAAGTCGTCCTCCTTTTTTCATGGGGTCCCATTAAAAATTCCTACTTATGCCAAATAAAGCAAAGGGTGGGCTTTAGACAAAGGCCCATGGGATCTTGATGGGCATTCTCCAAGGATTTCATTTGAAGGGAAAAAACTGCGTTAGATATAATAATTATAAAGCATGCCTTCCACAGCGATACCAATAATATGCAGAAATATAAAATAAACGTAAAACAAATGTTGATTTTACTTATCTACACTATAATTCATCAAAATGAATAAAAAAGTTTGTAAAAACAAACTCGGAGAATCATTAATCATTTGCATAAAAAATGAAAGTCATTTAATTGTGTGGAGTGCAAGCCTCTATCAGATTTATGAAGTAAAAAGTTGCTGCGAACCAAAATGAAAAATAGCATTTTCTGATTAATAGTTAAAATGTACAAAATGTTGAAGTAGAAATTTGAGTGGGATATTTTATAAAAAAACTTAACTGCGTTGCGCTGACGGCAAATTTAAGTAACTTTATAAATAAATATTGCTTTTTAATTAATATTTTTGTAATTTTTATTTTAATTTTTTCGGACGGTAATATTTTATATTTACTTACCAAATGGCTCTTCTATTTTCAAATAATTGGACGTTATTTTTTATTATGATAGAATTTTCTATCATAATAAAAAAGAACGTCGATGCTATATTATTACTTAATGTATGACATAGCTTTATGTGGAAGACAAGTATTATTAGAGATGTCCTTTTACCGAAGCAGTCAAGGGGAAAGATCTTGGTTCAATGTGTACCTCATAAAATATGGAAGAATTAATTAATTAATACGGCGTAGCCGACATTTTTGATCATGATAACATTTCTGAATATTGTTCTTATGATTTTAAGAATTTCTTTGAGTATCGTTTGGCGATAAAATATGATATGATATACATTAGAATATAATTGACATGCGTAGCACATTGCTAGTAATATATGATATTTGAATTTATTAAAGATCTAGGTCAGCCATAATACAATGAAAATGAGACTTAAAATATATTATACATAGAATAATATATATAAAATATATATAATATCATAATTTGTGTGCCAATATAAATTTAAAAAACACTGTTGATTTGATCACTCAAAAACCCAATACCCATACGAATTTTTAACCCTAAAAAACCGCTGACTGTTTTTGTAACCCAAAAATTGTTTAGTCAAAGACATTCTACGTTGAACAAACTCGGCGTACTTTATAACCGTTTTTAATTAAAACACATTACACATTCGCTTAGTATCCTCTAATTGCGAGTCTCCCTTTAATGTCAAAACGTCATGGATATCAAATCAAAATCCTGCTCGTACGAGTCGTACGTAATTAGGAATGGATGAGGGTACATACCGTGCGATTTTATTTTTTTGGCGCAGTCGCTCTTTTGTGTCAAAAATTTTTTGTTAGATGGCTTATGTCGATTTATTTTTTTGGGAAATTATGCAGACTTATGTCAGCATTTACATAATTACATGCGAAGAAGATGAATGTAAAGATTTCGGAGATGTTAGTGAGTGTTAGTTGGGGACATTATATTAACCCTTTCACTGTCCCGTGCGTCACATATGAACATTTCCATTGTGTCTTCTGACGGGACAGGGAAGGTGTTAATATATTTTTTAACGTTTTCAATCGCGATCTCCAAAGCAATGTATTGAGGAAGGTAGGGAATAAACGATACATAAATAGTATATCTTTATATATATAATTCTTCTGTGAGTGTGTATGTGACTGAACTCCTCCTAGACGGCTGGACCGATTATAATGAAATTTGCTGTGTGTCTTCAGGTGGATTCGAGGATGGTTTAGATTCACAATTTGGTCCAATTTGAAATGTTTTTTTGTTTAATTTTTATCAATTATTAACATCGCGATTATTGACATTAAAAACGTAAGTAGGTAGTTGCCATGACGACCAAATTTTGTTGTTTTAGTACGATTTACTATCCTCCAGATCCTCCTCCATAGAGGTTATATATCAATTAAATAAACAAGGTTGTCAAAACTCCTTGCAATGATATTAAAACTGTTTTCTTCTTTAAATATCAGGCTCGCAGACTTTTATGTTTTTTTTCGTTTGTCTATTTGGTAGGTCTGAGAGTAGGTCGTAGGTTATATTATGATTGCCACCAGAAAGAAAGAGAGAAAGTACTCTCATACTGAAGAATAGCAAATTAGACTCAAAGAAAACATTCTTTTATTATTTAAAATAAATAAATCTGCATTAAATTGATGTTTGAAAATACGCTTTGCGGACCGGGAATCGAATGGGCTAAAATGCGAAAAACAAGCACCGTGTACTTTTTGGTATCAATCGATATTATATATAATTCCAGTGTCATGATGTTTGTCGGGGATGAACTCCGAAACTACTGAACCGATTTTAATCAAATTTGCACACCGTGTGCAGTTTGATCCAACTTGAAATATAGGATAGCTTACATCACAAATATAAAAAAAAATTGAGACCGCGGGCGGAGCAGCGGGAAACAGCTAGTATTATATATTTTTTACGAATGCCATGAGTAGTTTAATATATTGCGCAAAAAAACCTCAGTTTTATCTTTATAACTAACATCAACTTCAAATAAGCAGAACAATAAGTTCTACGAAAAAGCCACATAATCAAACCAAAACCGCCGCAATTTTTTTCCAAACTTCAATCCTTAAATAAATTATGCGTGATAGGTACCTACTTTTTTGTCGCCAAATCACGTACTGCGACAAAAAGTCGCACTGTCTGAACGTTCTTTAAACGGAGGGGAGCTAATTGGCCACGTTGTCATTTGTTATGACTATCGGCTAAATTGACCCTTCAGACAGTCGAATCTTAAAAAATCCGGTCAAATGCGGGTCAAACTCGCACGTAGAGTTCCGTACATTATTTTTTTTCACATTGTTGTTTTAGAAAATATTTAAGGCCAGTTTTTCAGATATGCCTAACTCGTGTTTAGTTATAATACTTTGTACTTTTAAAAAAACTGAAATAAAATAAAACGGAAAATGGACATTATAATATAAAAAAAATAGTTTTTCTGTGAAAATGTTATCTTTCTATTATACCTAGTACATAGACCATCTATGTATTTATATACAGTGGGACGGATTGCGGCGGCTCAGTGATAGGACGGTACCCTAAAAAAGTGACCCTCAAAGCTAATTTAGCTATTATGGTATATTGTGACTATATCAATAAAGTACAGTCACAAGCAAATTAATTAAGATTCGGTGGAAACTTTATTACGCAGCAAATCAATCTTTTGAACTTTTTAGCAATGTTTTAAAAAAATGTTATTCATGAAAATAATAAATAAAGATTTAATGTAAAAAATAAAAATGAATACTAAGAATTTTAAAATATAAAAGTGTAAAATATATGATTCAAATTGTACGAAACAATAATAATCGGTATTTTTACGTAGTCTTTACCACGAAATATTTGTTTTTTACTTAATCATTGTTTATTTTCAGATGAATCGTAGTAAAATTGCTGAATACCTATGATTTTAATTTACTTATTTTCAGAAAGTATTTAATATTGTTGTGGTTTTAAATAAATATTACTAATTACAATAATGGTGAAACGCTCTTCGCGCTAAAAACCTGTAAAGTGCTAAAATAAAAAAACCTTTCGTACGCGACTGTACACATTGTTTGCTTGTAAGTTTGTTAGTTTCTCTTTGATACTGAGTCGCTTGTTCTTAGGGTCATCGCTCCTGATTAGAAAGGGTGCCAATCCACCAAACCGATCATGGAGGGTAGTTCATTATTTATTCAGGAGGCACTGAGGTGCATACTTAATGAGAAATTAGAAGGTCGATTTCGAAGTCGACTTAGTTTGAAGGTGTCTTAAAATGAGCGTGGGGAGTATAAAATATAGATGGAATACCAATATTTTATGTAGTACGTTAGGTATGCAATATTACCTACCTTAGTTGACACGGCATTGAATTTTAATAGCATGTACTAAAATACTCAAATTGATGCAACATTTTGTAGATAGCATTAATTGCCTTGACTATAACGACAACAGTTGTTACAGCAACCAAAAACTTTGAGAATCACACGATTTTCTTTCTAAATAAAATATTTCTCAAATATCTGTAATATCTTTCTAAATAAACAAAAAACACAGTATCCCAAAAAAACTTTTCAATTCGTGAAAATAAAATCACAATATACTAAAGCTTTCAGCGCACAACTGTACCAGATGTCACCGAAAATTGAAACTTTCGTGATTGTTCATCAGCCAATCAGTGTGACATCACTGACATCCAAATTACTTGATCCTGTTACAAGCAGAATATTTGATGTCTGATCTGAGTCTGATTATGCACCCCACCGGTATTATGCTGATGTGGGGGTGTCAAGTGTATAGTTAGACTATTTCGGATTAGGATGGGTTTAATTATTTCGGAGTATTTGGAGTGGATAATGGATAACACTTTTGTTCGCGATGTTTCTTTGAGTTTTGAGTACAAAAATAGATGTTTAGTAAGTAATTACCCATAAATATAAAATAAAAACTAACTTCAATTGCACGACAGTAAAGATTAAGTAATTTTTTTTCGTGCATTCGGCATCAAACATTTCAATATTCGGCAATTCGGAAATTTCAAAAAAAAAGAAAAATACCACAGCTCCGAGGAAGTTATAACCTTAACGATGACAAAAATATTTTTTTTAAACGATCCACAATTACGGAGATATTGCGTAACAAACATACAAAAAAACAAACAATTGAATTGAGAGCCTCTTCTTTTTGGAGTAGATTGCAATCATTTTCACTGGCCATAAAATGCAATTCAAAGATTTATAAGTAAACACTCGCCTTCAAAAGAAATTTTGTTTTTGTTTCCGCTCAATGTCTCCTCACCGCATTAGGGTTGTACTTAAAGATTAAATAAATAAAACCCATTCGCACTCAAAAGTATGTCACAAACGTTTACTAATTCACGTCACTTAAAATTAAATATTCTGTCTGATTTACGTGAATGTTGATGGAGAGGGAATCGTTTTCAAAGATCCTTTGTGCCTATGCAAATACTGTTATTAAACTGGACCCTACCTTATCCCATCAGAATATGGATCTTATTAATATAGCTATTGTTATTTTGTGATTAACTGTACACGTTCATTGAGGATTGTTAAAATGTGTTTCTGTTTTTATCTAAGATTTTAAATTAACTTTTTTTTTGTAATTTCAACGCTTAAAAATCTATTTACTATTGGACCAGTCATAAATCATAATTTCCTAGTAGTACGAGTATATTAGAGGAAGCTTGAAAGTAGCGCCCATGATTGAAAAGTTGAGAGGTAAGCGTTTGTCGTGGTATGGACAAGTTATGAGTAGGGATGAAAGTCACATAACTAAACAAGTTATGAGTATGACTGTGGATGTACGTACTCATAGATATATACATACACGGAGGGAGACTGAAAAAGAGACGGATGGATTGTGTGAAAGATGATATGAGAAAGAAAGGAGTGGATGCTGCGATGACGAGTAATAGAGAGGAATGGAAGGAAAATACGCATTACGCCGACCACATATGAATGGGATAAGGGCAGGGAGATGATGACGCTGCAATCATTTTTGCTAGAATTTTTCTCTAACCTATCCTGAATATTCGAAACTAATAGGTAGGTATTAATATATAGGCGTGTATTTCAGTATCTGCCCATTGAGTTCTTAGGTCAAATGTGACCTTTAAGACTTATAATATATAATAGCCCGCATGGTCCTATTCGGAACGAAAGGCTTGACAAATATCTATGCAATTTTTCTGCTAGCTAAATAAAAGTTCGTTTACTTTAAGATAATGGTCAACGCATTTTTCTTCATAGATATCTGTTTACTAAACGAATCAACGGAAGAAGTAGCAATAAAACTCCATCACGAGAAAGCGTGCCCTATTGAAGTTGCCAAAAAAATCTTACTATAATTATCTTCACCATAACTTAGACAAACTAATATAAACTTTAACGTAATTCAATAAGAGTCATTTGACGTTGTTTTAGGATCTCATTCATGGGAACCAACGGTGTTATTACCAAAACAGTGGTACCACAAAAACAAAACACTATTGTCGACAACTAAACATTATTTTCTAAGAAGGTACACTCGCGAACAAAAGCTTATCTATTGTTTAATAATTATTAGCTTTTAAAATGTGCAGTATTCTGTCGTCACGAACAAAGAATTTAAAATTTATTGCTTTATTTTAAAAATCGAACAGTTTTATGGATGAGTCACTTGATTTATGGTTTTTTTCTTGTCAGCATGTGACAAAAAGTTTTGTTTAATTTTATTGCCGTTTATTTATGTTTAGTTTGGTATTTTGTGTCAAATTAAGTACAATTATGTTATCTTTAGGAATGGCTGAATTTGATATGTTTTAATCTTTAAGAATCAACGCATTTGATATCGGTTTTTAAATTAAAACACGTTAAGTGTGAACATAAAATTAAGCGTAAAAAATAAATTTGAATAAATAAAGTTTATTTCAACTTATTTTTTTTACCACAGAATGCAAAAACTAATATCTAATAAAAAACTCCGCTGCTGTATTAATTAAACAAAAGATTAAATCAGAAATTATTTTACGTTAT
This sequence comes from Plusia festucae, assembly GCA_950381575.1. Classification (NCBI taxonomy): domain Eukaryota; kingdom Metazoa; phylum Arthropoda; class Insecta; order Lepidoptera; family Noctuidae; genus Plusia; species Plusia festucae. The sequence goes on along the minus strand of OX494456.1, from coordinate 2,979,630 downwards.
TATAAAATAACGTATTTTAAAGCAGAGGTTTAAAAACAAAAACAAGAAAAAACTCTTACATAAAACACAAAAAGAAACAAAAAAAAACGAAAAATCTTTTCATTGCATTTCCATTCACGACTAAGACAAAATTCATTTTACGTCCCATAAAATATTACGCGCTAAAGAGATATTTCTATAAATACGTTCCAGTTACGTTATTCGTCCAAGTGGAAGGAAGAAATATCCGTGACGTAGCGAATATCTCTACAAATGGAATATTGCACTTCAGTTCATTGATTTTATTTGAATATATATTTTAAAGGTCTCTGTGACAAAGTAGTGTTTTTTCCTTTTTTCAAACGATAATTTGATGAATATTGAAACTACCTTATACTACATTTATAGTATAATGAATACTTGTGCTTCCACATCGAATCAATTTTTTACTTTAAATTTTAGTTTTTTTGTGATTTCCAAGATCCTCTCCCCAAAATATCCTCCATGTTTTGCTTTTTACACTACTACGCTAATTGTTCTTCTTTATGTGATATGTTTGATAGAATAAAACTGCAGTGTTTTAATAACCAATGCACATGGCAATTGTAAAAATACTTAAGAATTTTAAGTGCTTAAAGTTTATTCCTACGAAACGGGACTCGACAACATCGTCGTTACTAAAACATTAATAAAGGCAGGTTTAACTACTTATTTTCGTTCCTTTCTACTTTGTAACTGTAATAATTTAAGACGCGGACGAAGTGTTCTGAATGTAAGAAACTTAAATTAAATATCGGATGAGAATTCACTAGAAACGCCTTAAATAAATAAAAACAAAATTTGAAAAGAAAACAACTATATCTATTTCAAACTATGTATTTAGCGTAATAGAAAGATAGCTTTGTAGCTTATCCAGTAGATAGTAAAGTAAAAACATGTAAAACATGTGGAACTTATGGTAGAATTAAAAAGAAAAAAGGATTAAAAATAAAAATATTAAATCAACACCAAAGTTGTTGTCAAGTGTCATTAAGTAAATTAACTCATAATATTAAACTCCCAAATTAGCATACCTAAATGGCTTTTATTAACAAAAAATATATATTACTATAAAAATCAGACTTTTATATAAATTATTTCAACATTTCTTTGACGATAGGCAAAAACATTTGCAGAATTTTTATTAATATTTAATAAGAAATAAAAATGTACAAATTGATTTTGTAATTTGATCTTTTAATGTTTTAAGTTATTGACTTTTCTGTGTGACTGTATAATTTTATTTAGAACACAGTCTTAAATGAGAAGAGATTATGTTTTTTTAATAAACATTATGCAAATACTATGTTCTTGAGATTGTAGGGTTGCCAGAAATAATCTGATATTTATTTGATGATAAAATCACACTTTAATAGGTATCAAGTTTCGTAAAATGTTTTTTGATCACTTAAAGGTCATATAAAATAATTAGTATTATTGTATCACATTGCCCATAAGATAAATATCGCGGAGAATAAATATTGATTCTTAAATTGATTAGTAACGACTTACCAATTATATAATTGTTATAGGGTCATTAAAATTTAAGTTGCCTTAATTAAATTATTATGTTCTTTCTATCCATGTTTTTCTTTATAGATTAATTTCTAGGTCAAAAATTTATAAAAAAAAAATAGTTACAGCTAACCTTTGAGTGATAGACTAATTTCACTCATGAGGCTAGTAAGCAATAGTAAACTGTAACAAAACATGATAAACACAAAATTATTTAAATAAGTATTGTGATTGTAATCCTTATTAATTAATATACATGTTACCTAGCTGACAACCCTACGTTTCTACTGAGCTGTTTAGTATAATGCACTTGCATAGTCTTTCGTATTATCCAACAAATAATATCGCTTTGTATTCAAAAATTATAAGCAAAACGATCGCTTTTTTCTGACTCAAGATATGTTCATTAAGAAAGTCTTGATTCTTGCCTGGAGTCAAAGTTATATAGAGGATACGATTAGGACTATAAGACGTATCTTAAGTGTGTTGTATTTAGATACAAACAGACACTAATCCATTTTGAACGGTTTAAGGAATCTATAATAATGATTAATTAGCACAGTGTGAAAGTTGATTGCTTAAAAAAAAATATTTTTTGTATTACGTAGAATAGAAACGAGCTTTGACATGTAAAGAAAACATTCCACATTATTTTTCCTGTTATTATAAAGTTTATTTATTTTAAAAAGTAACAAAACAATCTAGAACCACAAACCACTAGTAAAACACAAACAACATGAAAAAAAAAACAAACTTCCAAACATAAAAATGGAATTCGCTTTCGAATTTTCATCTCAACCCTCAAATGCTAACTACCATTCAAACATCCACATATACCTACATAACATTCACACATACCGCATCATCCATCATCGTTCTGACCCAATTTTGACAAAAAGGGTTCGTGACATGCCCCACTAAATCTAATTAGAGACGAGATTTTTAACGTCAAATGTAAAACGTAGCTTCCGTTGTGGACGACACTAGGTACATGTTTACAGGCAACACTTTTATTAAAGTCTAGAACTTGTACGCGTTTCAAAGAAAATGAATATGTTGCGGTAGGGCTGTGGTACAACTTGCAGCGTGGATGACAAAAGAGCTTATAACAATGTCAAAATATTAACACTTAAAAAAAGCTTATTTATTTATTTACAATTTATGTACACACAAAGAATTGACAAAGGACACAGCATAACCATAGTTGAGTACAAAGGTACTGCTTATTTCTGAGAGAAATTTCTTACAGCAGACCTGCGAAAGGAGAAAATTGTAAGATATGGAGACAACATTGTGTAGGTGATAAGAAGAAGAAATAGTAGGAAAGCTTCTTTTTATTGCTACTATTAAAGCGGCTTTTGCCTAAGTCTCTTTTCTGAATGTAAGCTTTCTCTAAACCAAGCTCTATTAAAATCGGTCCAGCGGTTTAGACGTGATAGCGTAACAGACCGAATTTAGTCAAGGATTTGTTATTAATATCTACATTACACCACAAGATAAGGGTTAAACAACCAAGTCTATTATTACTTAGCTTATTTGGGTCACGCATGGTGGCCTTAACAAAAGTGATCTAATCATTGCTATAAAAGTGATTTCTTCGAAACCTTTTACTGCGCCGACAGGAAACAACGGGGTGGCCATCTTTATAATCGGAAACCACAATGTTTATGTTACGAACATAAAATTCTGATCATAATATTGCCATTAAATAATGACAAACAAACTATGTATAACTATTGTTTTGGCTATTTTTGTATATTGATGGTTGGGTTAAACATACATTGTACTAATTACGTAGGTAGTTACTACTACTAGCTTTAGCTTGCAGTTCCGCCCACGTGGACGTTGGTTATTCCGGGGAAAATAGCCTATAGCCTTCCTCGATGAATGGGCTATCTAACATAGAAAAAAATCTCAAATCGGCCCAGTAGTTCCTGAGATAAGCGCGTCCAACTAACCAAGCATACTCTTCAGCTTTATAATTATTATAAGTACCCCTGGTTTCGGAATTGAAATTAGTTAATCACCTGTCAAGCACCGTGATTGGTTTATTTAGTCAACCAATAAGATCAGCAGATGTCGCTACATCACAAGATAATGACAGAGATAGCGCGAGTATTAACGACGTCTCAAAGTTGAGTATTATCGGATCATTTGGCTTCATTTAGCATCCATTAGATATTTAGTTCACAGCTAACATTTCAAGCCATTCTAGACCTGGTTTTCTGGGACACCTGTGTGAATGCCTGAGAACCAAAACTGATCTCTCCATTAATCCTTACACCTGACCTATATTTGCTAATTCGGACCGATATGGAATGGACTGGGCTTACATATGGATCTACGAATTCGACTGAGTTTCAGCCTTTTAGCCGATTATATAACGAGCGCTTGGATTCGGTGTTTCGACGTTTGTTATTCAAACATAGTCTGAAATTTCGTGATAGGTACATCTGAAGTTTGAAGGGAAAAATTGATCTTTTAAATGCCAAGAAATAAAGAACATTTGCTTACACTACAAGGAATTCTACATACTCACCAGAAAATAGGCAAGACATTTGAATAAATTCTCCTGATCAAGTTTGTAGATCAGGAACTGTCGATCGACCAACAAAATATAGCATTATAATCCTATCATTAATTTCTCCAGTTTTTACTTCTCTTTCAATTAAGAAGTTTATTGTCGGACGGCAGCCGCACGTTAACCGCTGCAGGACCGCAACCGTCCGACGTCAACCATCTATATTGAAAACGTTTTTGATCTTCGTCTGTTTCTTTGGTTTTGACGTCCATATCATCAACACTAAATGCAAAATTCAAATAGGTAATTACAATAGCTTACTGTTTAATGCACCAGTAAAAAACGAATGCAAAGGTATTTGCGACGTTGCCGTTCGTCATGCGAACAGCATCGACGATGCAGCGTTGCCGCTCCGCGCGCTTTACTTGCAAAAACACGATCGGCAGTTCGCCGGACGATTACCGCACAGCTCTGGCACCGCAACAGTCCGACTACAGACGTTGATATTCCAAAGGGATGAAACTGTTGATACCGCTTCCGTCTAACACCAAGACCCACCCCTCTACGTAACGTGCACGTGTCGCATACAACTTTACTGTCATCCTTATTATTTTACTGTTTGCAAGTAACAACTAGCTAGTCTCTATCTCTACCAGTCGGGTGCGGTCATATATCCTACTAATATTATAAATGTGAAAGTGTGGATGTTAGGAGCTTTGTTACTCAATCACGCAAAAACGGCTGAACGGATTTGGATGAAATTTGGCATGAATGTCCGAGCTAAGCCGTGGACAGACAGCTTTGAAATTTGGTATTTTTCTCTATTACAGCGCAAGCTATAACACGGGTGAAAATTTTATTCCATTTTTCATTACTTTCTCATTTTTCATTTCTCTTTGGACCCAATTCTGAATTACACGCAGACGAAGTCGCGGGCAAAAGCTAGTATGAAAATAATTTAAACTGATATTTCACGGAGAAGTTTTACCACGCTATAGGTGACATAGTTTATACAACTTCTGTCTTTTAAACTTTAGCTTGTAAATGTTGAGGTATTTGTACACTTACTGCAGTAATCGAAAAATTTAAGGACCCTTGCATACCAGCAAAATAGTTTGATTTTTTTTCTGAACCAAATAATTTAAAGTGAATATTATAGAAATAATAAAGTTGATCTATAAAATATACATAATAAGTAGGTATTTGATCATATACTGTGACAAAAATCTGTTATCAGACGAGTATTCATTTGAAATAAAATATTGTTCTATGCTATATGTCAACATACCTATTCTATTATTTTCCTGGCATATTGGTAAAAAAACACGTTTAAGATTGTGTAACTCAAATAATACTAAATTAGAAGACACTTTAATTACGTTATTTCGCAAAACTATTGTGTTTAAAATAGCATGAATATACCCCCGATTACCGAAATGATTTTTTTTTTAAACCCCATTCTGTTAAACACGTACTAAACTAATTTTAGTCGATCGGTATCTTTTCACTTGTACATATTTAGAAAAGGACAGACGAAAATTAGAACTGTCAAATTTAATTCTGACTAAAATTCTATAAATTAGGCGACATGCAAAAACGTGTGCTCTAAAAACACTGTGATGTTCAAGGCGAAAACTAGTTTGACATTTCTAAGTTTGTTCTTATCTGTTGCCGTCCTTCTCTGACGCCATATGTTAGTAAAAGACGGCGATGGTTTAAAATTAGTTTAGTTTGCGTACAGAGGAATCAGCAGCATTCTCTAGTTAAATTCATAATATCAGTTAATTTTTAAGTGAGAATTAATTATAAAGTCTTTCAAATTATAGTTTTTCATTGACTTACAGTATATAATACATGTTTAAATGACATAACAATTAATTTAGGTATAACGGCATCCGTTTGTACCGACTCCTAACATATTTTTGATGTCGGAACATAAATTTATGAGGCTGTCAACAAACTTTTTGCTGCAAAAAACCGGGTTTGTTTTGAAAACTGGATTTCCGCCTTTTTTTTGTTAAACTGCTCAAACACGTCAAACTTTTAAATTATTAGTCGATTTGAGCTTAGTTATACTTTGAAGAGTTACTGAAGAATGCTTTTATAAATGAAGAAGCGAGTTTAAACAGAGTATATTATAAGAGCAGTCCTTTTCTTTTAAAAAGACGATCCTGCTGGTCTAGTAGTTAGTGACCCTGACTAGTAAGCCGGAGGTCGTGGGTTCGATCCGATTCCCATCTAGGACAAATATTTGTGTGATAAACACGATCAATTTGTTCGGTGTCTAGGTGGAATTAATCTATAATATGTTTGCATGTATAAATATATAAGTATGTTTATCAATTTTCTGGTTATATTATTAATAGACAAATAATTTCTTTACGCCTTTGTTTGTTTTTATTTGCATACCGCTCTTTGGTCATACGTATAGATCCGTCATAAATTTTTAAGCATGGCAATAGACACTATGTTTTCAAATCGGGACCATTAAAATCGAATTTCTCCAGATCATAACCAACTGAGAAAATTATCAAGTAGATTCCATACCAAATAATTACGTGAAGCACAAGAAAGAAAAATGATAACTCACTGCCTGATACAAACCTGTATTTTCCGTTACCTATATCTTAACTAACATATCTGTAAACATTGACCAACCGTTTAAGACAACGTAACTGACAGTTAGAAACCGCAAACCATAGCATTGTGTCTTAACTTCCGTCTTAACTGAGGTCACGTGGAGCAGACATCCTTTTCATTATTGATTCTTGGTTATATCTCCATCAGTATCTGCCTAGCCTTTTCCAAAGTCATGCTGGGGTCGGCTTCCAGTCTTACCAGATTTAGATGGAGTTACTCCTTATCTGATGGGCTGTCTCCATGCTATTCCTATTTAATATCAAAAGTAATACTAGGAACATTAGAAATTTATCTTCTTTGATTTCAATAGAAAGATAAATTTCTAAATCCAGTCAAACCGCTTATTTTGCAATTATTATTCCTACAATCACTTTTACACGTCACTTTTTTGAGGTCGGAGTCGACATCCCTGAACTGGCTACTTTGAGAAAAACTGTCGAAACAAACTCAGGGGTCACAGCGTCTGTTAAAGTCGGGATTCCAAGAACTTAGGATTAGTTCCCCTCAAAGATTCTTTGGGCAGACCAAAAGGGTTAAAGGACCCCAGATTTGGGCTAGTTCAGTGCCTGCACCTCCTCTAATCGATGCCTTTTTCATTACAAAATATAAACCACCCATGCAACCATTAGGTTATAGCGCATACATTTTGTTTTATTCAACAACGTATCAAAAAATAAATAATAATTTATGTGTCTCAAGCATATCTTAAGAGCTACAAACACTACAAACAAGCCTAACCAAAACAAACTACTCCAACGCTCCAACACCAGGAATCCAATCTAGAACTTAATCCTGAATTTAATTACCTAATTATAATTACCAACAATAGGGCGAAGCGAATTGAAAAGCGACTCAAAGAGAATCCAAATTATACTAGACTGAGGTGTCGAGGTTTGATGCCAGTTTAAATTAATTAAACTAGCTTTGGCGGTAATAACGTAATTTCTGGCTGTATTTAGTCCAGGTCTCTAGGGCTAAAATAACTAACTTAGCATTCAAGGGGTTAGGTCTCGTCTTGTCGCGTTTAATTTTGTTATCACTGGTAAACCCATGTATATGTATAAGCCGACATAAATCCTATGCGCTATGCATTTCGACAAATACACCTACAGTCACGAGCATAAATATGTATACAAATAGCGAAATTGTAAAATAATAATTTAACAGGAACTCACCATCAATTCAACTTTTAATCATTTAACAACATAAAATTATAACAGTTCTCAAATAATGTATATATTTTTGAGTTTCAACAAAAACTTCTCGATAAATAAGTTTTACAATTTTGCTTTGTGTATACATATTTATGCTCGTGACTGTACATAACACAAGTTAACATAATAATATATTCAGGCAAATTGCAGTAAATTTTCGCTGTCGTAGTTGCATTTACATACTGACGTCTCACAAACATAATTATATGTTAGTAAATACCTGCAGATCATAAATATGCATCCCCATAGCTTAGCACAAGGGGTTAACAAGGGTATTAGTCATGTGCGACCCTAAACCGGAGGTCGTGAGATCGATTCCCACCTATGACAAATGTTTGTGTGATGAGCACGATCATTTGTTCTGTGTCTAGGTGTTATTTATCTATAATATGTATGTATTTAGAAATATATAAGTATGTTTATCAGTTGTTGTATCAGAGTACAGGCGCTGCCTAGTTTGGGGTCAGATGGGCGGGCGAGTGTGGGTTGATCAAAAAATAAAAAAAAATCTACACAGTCTATGCACCGTAGACAACTACATTATAGTTGAACTAAGTACGCGTTTGGTCTTCAGTAAAAGGGAGGAAGTGTTTTTCGGTATAAGTCGGTGACAACCCCCTTATATTCCGACTTTCCCAGGATAAAGGAAGTCCAAGAGGGTTGAAAAAATATCATTAGTAAAAAATATCTTATTTCTAAAGCCAAACAAGTTCATACTAAAACCATCACATTTATAAAACTTAACGCTTAGGATACATCCAGAATTTAAGTGTCATAGTGGCATAATGAAACTAACACAAATACACTCTTTGTTTAACCAGTCAAAAACGAAATTAATATATTTTTTAACTCAAATTAAATCTACAAAAATATTTTTGTTACTTTTTGAAAACGAAAAACAAAAACCTACCCACCACACGTTGTCGGCACAACCTTTCAATGGTATTAATAATATGTGTTTTCATCTCGAAATACTAAGCTTGGGATTACAATGGTACTTTTTGTACCAAAGACGGTGTTTATCCCACAATCGTGTTGATTTAGGTTGGGAGCCGTGAAATAACCAAGTTTTTTGTCGCGTTCAATTTTTGGATTTGATGTAGTTTTTGTGAAGGTCTTGACACGTTTCTCCACGTATTTTTAGGTAAGTAGGTACCTACTTATATCTGATTTAAAAGTGATTGGAGAGTAAGTAGCTTTTTTTTGTAATATTGTTATTTGTAACTTCACATCTACAAAAAAAGCTAGTTTTCATTTTTTGTTAATGTGACTGGATTACTGATAGATTAATTTAATAAGTCATAAAAACATAAGCAACATGACATAAAAAACATCTCAATATCTTCAGTTATCAAAATTACTCTATTGTAAATTTGCGCGTTTTTTTTTTTGTTAAAATCGAATATTCCGCATTTCTTAAACCATAATCCCCTTTCCTATCACATAATATAGTAACATAATAAAATAACAATACCATGTGCAAAACACTCCATCACTAAAGGGTTAACATGTCAGGTATAGTCCCGCACCTGTCCCTTATGGCTTCAGTATAGGGTTACAGGATCGCACTTGACTGTCTTCGCGACAGCTTGCGGCGACAGACAGACGGTCCAATGTACCTGGACTCAATGATTATAGGGTTAAGCTGTGCTGGTTAAGCCGGCCGGGTGTTGTTGTGATTCTGTGCTTTGTATTTCCTGTATTAAAACATTTATTTGCGTTAAATTTATGACTATGTACACACAGATGGTTCTTACTTTCAACATATTTTGTCATATAAACTTTTAATAAATGTATAAAACTCAAACGTATTTTAGATATTGTATAGATAATCTCTGTAATATAAAAAATAATTGACTTCTATGACTTTCATATGTCATTTGCATCAAAACTGACAGAGATAGCATGATACTACACTCTCTTATTATAGGATAAAAGGTAAGCCTGCCTTCTGAGCACGTTTCCCGTCATTGGCTAGAGTGAGTCTAGATGATGATGAGATTTTTTATGCTTGTTAGCCATTATTTAGTTGATAAGTTTTAAACATTTTATTTAGTTGGATAGCTTTATTTATCACAATTTTTTAGTTAAGTATTGTATCATTTATAATGTAAGGATTTAGTTATAGATCTTTTATCTATAAAAAAAAACATTTTTTTTATGTTAGCGTCAAGCGGTTTGTAATAAGAAAATTCACAACGTAGTTTAAAAAATCACCCTCGTTTTTAGGTGTCTATTAAAATTTTAAACAATACAATTTGTTCACGATAAATCGTAAAAAAAAAAATTAAATGGTAAATTTACGAGTTGTAATCTTCAACCATCTTCTTCAAAGTGAGGGTATTTATGCGATGTCGCACATTGTGCTCTTTTTCTATCACAGAATTATGTGGTCGACTCTACTGAAGTATTAATTTACCGTTAGTATATCTAATGTATAGTACTACAGTGCTCTGTGGTAATACTGATAATTTCACCGCTACCTATAAGTACACACACTTCGCTAGGCATAATTCAAGTGACGTCATTGACGTTTCTATGCAAGAGCTCGCGTGTATCGAACGCACATGTCACAACGCATAAGACCTACTTGTCCATCGGTGTACAACTACGTCGCACGGCTGTGCACTCGCGTTTCTAATAACATCACTTATAATTACCGGACTGCCAGAAGTTATAATAGAATTTATATTCTTGGTAGTATGTATTATATTTATTTGGCACGTTGTGTAACGGAGCAGCTAGATGAATATTAATAGGATATTTTACTGGGTATGAAATATCAAAAATAATTCAATCCGTCAGTTAGTCAATAAAAAAATATTTGATATGAATTTTTTCCTTTACCAAAATAAAAAAAAAATACAAATACGATGCGTTTTACAGTTATATGGAGCCTTGTAACGACACAACGTTAAATAACAAAAATTTTACGACACGAAAAAAAACATACGTCTAATATTTTTTTATTATTTAATTGAAACGGCTTAATATTTGATTTAGTTTAATACTTACTATAGGAGTTACACTTGGCTAAGTAAAGTTATCTGATCATGAACAAAGTTAATGTTTACGATTTTTCACGCAGCTTAAGTATCTCTTAGTTTTATAAAAAAGGTGTGAAAACTAACAATTTAGTGAGAAAATAGGTTGGCAAATGAAGGGTTCCTATGCCGAGAACAAGACCTGTGGGACCATTGGTATTGATGTTTTTGTTGACCGCAAAATATCCCATGTAGGTTTGTCTTAGAACTAGGGGAAAATGTCCGAAATAAGTGAGGTGTTAGGGCTTTCAAAGCCGTTCAAGTTGCAAAGAAGTTCAACAGTTTATTATAAAATAAACAGTACAGTACAGATTAGTTGTCACTATATTTTTTCTACGGATTGAAACTCCGCGAAAGGTAGTAGACCTATTCGTATTAGGCCTCTCTCTCAGACAATATTGTTATTTCAGACTCTTTTCAAAATTTCCTTGAAGCCATATTTCGAACTAGCTAGCAAGCAACACCTACTAGTTCCAAACTTCCCCATTTATTTATTTATTTATTTACTCTTTTTTGTACAATTCACCAACATAGGATATAAAAAGTGACAATGTAAACAGTTGGTACAAAGGGCGGTCTTATCACTAATTGTGATAAGACCGCCCCATTAATAACGTCTTAAGACAAAACCCATTATGGAGCACCTCTGATCGTACAGTAGCCGGCAAACCTTATTCAGGACTTCCTGTGAAACACTAAATTATTTAGATCTAAGCCATAATCCTTTTACAGTTCACAGATGCAACATAAAATCGAACACACAAAACTGAGTCAAATTTTAAATAAAACGCAAGTTCCACCTGGTGGAGCATATGATGTAAAACCAATATAACCAATGACATAAATAGCCATTTAACCAATGAGCCATTTAGCCTAAAAGCCACGAAACAATACAAAATAAACCATGCATACAGTGCTAATTGAAAACACTTTTCATAATTGTATTGCGTCGAAGAATATTGTGGCGTGTCAAAAATTACAGCATCCATTTTGATTTTTCAAACAATTTTGCCCTTCACTGCTCTTGCATGTAATTTCAATGCAATTTGTTTCGACACTCTGTCTAGCGATCTTTTAATTACACCTTGATTAATTGGTATGGAATTGTGAGAAACGTTGGTTGACGTTGTGAAAAGATGGCAAAACCAAACTGGGTTTGAAGACTGAGAGAGAAAGATTTAGTTTCGGATACTTTCTGATCGTGAGTATATACTCTGATATATAAATTGATTTTATCAAGTGTCTTAATTTCGTATAGGGATTAGCTTATGTAGAATATTTCTTTAAGTACATTTTATCTGTCCGTAAATAGACTTAGAGAAGAAAAATCAAGAAATATTGATCTCAATGATGAATAATTTGAGTGCATCTACCACACCTTTCTGCATCACCCTAAGGTCAACTGGTAAATAATGCCTTCTTGCTCAAATCCTGTTGTGCATAAAAGATTAAATATTTTTTTAAGAACAGAAAATTATTTCTTACACAGAAATAATTAAGGATACTGCAATGTTCAACATAAATATTATACTTCCAAATGGTACTCTAATAAGACCTTCAAAGACCAAACTAATAATTCAAGTCCATTAAATTATGGATTTCGTAGAATTTCCTTCTGTTTACTCACTGTAACTTGATTCTAACAGGTGATCGATCCAGTGACCTCGTTCTTTATTGTCAGCCTGTTTTTAACTGATGCCTCGCACTTAGGAGATTAAGCCTCAAGACGGTTTGGCGTTGACAGAAAAAAATGCAGGTTTGTGAAGTGTTACCAGGTATAAAATGTTGTCCTGAATAGGGGAAAATATTCACTAGAGTAACCGCGTTAATTATTGTATCGATATAAATGGAAAAGGTATTGAAATGAGCAATATTCCTAGAATAAGGCATTTTTTTTTTAGCCTTTACTGTCCCACTGCTGGGTAAAGTCCTCCTCCAAGTCCCTCCATACATCCTTATCCCGTGCAACCTCGAACCAGCCCTCGCGGTATAAATAAGGCATATACTAGTTTTACTCCTAGTGGTTTTGTTAAAGCCTATTAATTCTTGAAGATGACGTGGTGTGCCATAGGAGAGGCCTATGTCCAACAGTGGACGAATATAGGCTGATGGTGAATTCTTGAAGAAAACTTCATTTATACACAGAATTCGTCAATAGATGAAAGGTTCAGGTTTATGAAAGTATGGCGTTTATATAGTACTTTTTTTTCTTGTTTCATCCTAGACACTAAACACGAAACAATAAAGTTACGATTTGCGATTCCAACTTAATGGCGGCAGTGAACATGAGGCGAGTCGCTGCGCAGTAACAAATTAATGCACCAGCGGGGGTGCGGGGCGAGGTACTGCGCAGTGAGTAACGCACTTAACAGCGGCCATTAAATTAGAATCGTCACTAATAATAAATAAATAAATGTGGACAACATCACATACAAACTTCAAACTTCAAATATTTATTGCGATCATGAGTAGATACAGATGTTTAAATACAAGGTAATGGTACATACATGATACCCTGTTAGGGCGCAGCAATACAATTTTAATATAAAATTACTTACACACTATTTAATTAATCTTTTGTATATATATATATGTATATATATCTATTTATACATTATTAAATTTATTTATACCTATGTTATTAATTTATCATTATACTTATATTATTTACTTTAACAATTATTATAATTAAATTATATTTTATATATTATATTATTATCACACTGTCTTGTAATTTAGTTCTGTCCTCGAAAAATTCTTTTATACTGTAATAGCATTTTTTGATCAAGTATTTTTTTAATTTATTTTTAAATATATTGAAACTGGAGGTTTCTTTTAGTTGTTGAGGTATTTTATTGTAAATTTTAATACACATTCATACATTGCTCCAAATCCAAAGTAAGTAGCTAAAGCACTTGTGTTATGGAATCAGAGACAGCGAAGGTACCACAAACACCCAGACCCGAGGCAATGTAGAAAAGTGTTTTTCTACATTGACCCGTCCGGGGATCGAACCCGGGACCTCAGAGCCGGCGACACCTTGAAAACCGGTGTGTATGCCATTCGACCACGGAGGTCGTCCGTCACTGTACTTAATGTTTTTTTCTTGTGAAAATGTTACCGTGGAATTTAGCCATCGGTTTTGTCGATTTATAATTAGAAATTACGTTTTTCTGAAGCAACATCGTCTCTAATTTAAAAATATAAATTAACGAAGACATTTATCGGCTTGTTTTGGCAAGAGCCTTGAAAACAAACAGTTGTAATATACGAAGTTAATTTTTATGCTGATAGGGTCGTAAAAATTATGCTCATCTGTTCTGTCTGAGAAGATATAAATGTCAGAGGAGGGGAAATAATTCTTATAGAACTTACAAACTTTAATATCGCGGGGTATTAAAATTATAAATTGTTTATTAATGTTTTTTGGACCCATCAAGTTTTATTTTTATAGATTAATTAGCTGTTTCCAGCATCTCCGCCCGCGTTCTGATTTTTTTTTATATACCTACTTGAGATGCAAGTTATCCAATCTTTTTAGTTGGATCAAACTGCACACGGTGTGCAGGAGTTCATCCCGGACAAACATCGTGACACTGGAATTATATATAATAGATTTTACAGTCTCAATGTATATGTACGATTTGACGGTTTCGCTTCGATAGATTATAATCTATCGAAAAATAAGGCGTTAAATTGTAAGCACAATGTTACACGGTTTACAATCTTTTGATGTTTACAGTCTCACAAGACAAATTATAATCTAAAGGTATTTATAATTTTACGGTGACACAAGGGTCATGATAAATATACATTATTTTGATTTTGACCTATTCATTCATTTTTAACTTACATGTCATATCGGAACATTGTATATTGACTACTTATCTCCTCCTGTTTCTTTCTCTTACTGCTTGAAGAAGTAACTATCATCTTCTTTATGTAAACCAGGCAAAGCCAACCAGGAAATCCTTATAAAGTCTATGTTATTTATTCAATGCTTTTTAAACATAATGGCGGACTGAATGCAAAATACATTTTCTTACAGTTAACCATGGGCTGGTGTTGAGACAACAAGAAGAAGCTGTATAGAAGACAGATAATATTATTATTAAGCTTAAACAAGTGTTTTCTTTGTCTAATTTCGTTAGAACATTCTTGTCTATTTCAAATTTCCCTAACTTCCTATTTAAAAATTATTAAAACAGTCGAAACATTCGGAAACCTTGAAGAATGTGATCAGTATCACAAAGCTGGACTAATTGAGAGTAGGCAGACCACTAGAATGCGACATACCGTCAGCCGGGACGCGGTCGAGCGTGAACTATTGAACCTTGCGGAACGACAGACATGCCACTGATCGATGAACTATCAGGGTACAAGTAGAAGTACAAGTCCAATCGACTATTGAGTACAGCTGACGAAAGAAAATTAAAAATTCAAGTTTGTTAAGTAAATGCAAAGGGCATTTACTTAATAAAGTCAGTATCTCCGAAGAAAACAGAGTGTTTAATAGGTCCACCTATTAAACAATTTATTTAGTTTCGTAAGTCACATCCGAGCACGACTGTCAAAGATCACCGTATGATAGTCGGGACCAACGGCTTAACGTGCACGGAGGAGTCTCGGTATATTTACAAATGGTCACCCATCTACGGACCAACCGCGGCGAGCGCGGCTTAACCTTTATCATCAGTCAAACCCATCAGTCAAACCAAGAGAAAAAATGGTATCAGAAGTTTTTAAGTTCTATTATTTAATTACAGTTTATCTTCTGACAATCTATCTGTTCATTAAATCCTTGAACATACCTGTTTTTCATAGCCATAACACTAATTTTCCGTAAAATTCTTGATTTTTACTAATTTTATAATTTAAATGCGTCTAACGTGTATCGATTTGTAATATGATATCGCAAATAAGGTGTCAAACGATATCAAATTAGCATTCTATTAGTTTTTATATCAATAATATTTTAGTTTAGTGTTAAAATTTAAATAGTTCTCATTTCGTATCATGATTTTTTTTACTCAAAACTGTTAGCGTGTTAACAACCAGAGTTTTTACTGATCTAATCACAAAAATAAATTTAATATATTAACTTATCCTGTACTGCATTTAATCTTCGAAGACTTGAACTGTGTTCCAAAGGAATGCCTTACCTGAAAAGAAAAAAAAACAACGTGTTAAAACAAACTGACATAAATATGCTAAATTATAATAATAATACCAGCCTATATGTCCCACAGCTGGGCACAGGCCTCTTGATAAAGAGAAGGAATGGGCATGGATCACCACGCTTGCTCATTGCGAGTGGGTGGGTTTAGATTCCAATTTTTTGCATCCAGGATTCCTCGCAATGTTTTTCTTCACCGTTTCTCAATAGTTTCTTAGAATAATTAAGAAAGTACATACAACTTTGAAAACGTCACATTGGTACTTGCCTGGGTCCAAACCTGAAATCACATACGGATCCGGTCATTGAACCGTAAGCCTAAGGTATGCTAAATTAAAACTATAAATTTGATACGCAGTCAAAACATACTCTAAGCCTATACAGGAAACTTCCCTCAATTCAGTTAAACGCTGGCATTATGGGAACTAACCTTAACCAACCCTCAAGCGTCGTGTCCGGTCGTTAAGACCACTCATGCGTATTTTCTGTTTACCCGGCGTTGCGTGCAAAATTCCATCTTCACCGGTAGGCTAGACCTTAGATTTCGGAATCCCGAATATCTCGCGAACGAATTGAATTCCGTATTCAATTCAGTACTTGAATAAATTGAATACGAATCAACTTAAGTTTTACATCGAAAGTTGGGTAACTGTAATATTGAAAACAGGTTGCATGGTGTCGAGTTATCTTTAAATGCTCATGTTTAAGTCCCGATTTTAGGCAAAGCAGCTGCTAGCATGTTTTCCCAACGGATCAGCATAAAACTGTCGTTTGTATGATTCCC
This sequence comes from Plusia festucae, assembly GCA_950381575.1. NCBI lineage: Eukaryota > Metazoa > Arthropoda > Insecta > Lepidoptera > Noctuidae > Plusia > Plusia festucae. The sequence goes on along the minus strand of OX494456.1, from coordinate 2,962,718 downwards.
AAACAAATCCACAATCGATTTAAAATTTCAATCAATATTACGTCCCGTTAGTTACTACCAGTTTAGATAATATACTATTACCATTAAGAGAATGATTCATAAACAAATAGTTTATCACGCTGAGATATGGACGAAGTGGATGGGTTCCGCCATTAACCCGTAGCAAACGGTGGGGGGCGGTCGAATCGACCCACTATCTACCATATTACCATCCGTTACCATTTTATTACCATCTTTTACCATTTGTCGGGTCACAAAAGTTTTATATCGACTTTTTCTCGTACCGGTAAATAATTTCGAAAATTCATTTGTTTGAATTTGAAATGTAATATTTTTGAGTCGTCATTTTAGTTTTAAATTCCGTTGAAGTTATTAGAGATCTTTTATAGTTTATAGAGATAATGTAAAATGTGTATTTAAGGGTTTTATTAAAGAGATATAAATGTTTATTTCGTGTGTTCTATTGGTATTCGATGTTCGATATAGTTATGTCCGATTTTAATACGAATAGTTAAATCGAAATTAACTGTGGTATTTATAGTTTGGTTTTATACTCGTAATGTAACTGTTTTAAAGTTTATACTTTTTATTATACCAATTTTCCTCTGACTGCGATTATTAATTTGATAAGTTTAATTGATTTCTTTTAGAACCTTTAATAAAAGTTGATCATATGGATTATTACGTAAGGTAACTCTCTCAGTAGTGGAATTTCGTAATTTTAATTCATTTCTTCGATTTAGGCGTTTTGCGTGTAATTACTATGTTTTTTAATATTATATAATACTTATGTAGGCCGTAGTGACCGGATTTGCATGCACATGGTTGATTTGAGCCCAGGCAAGTACCAATGTGACTTTTTCAAAGTTATATGTACTTTCTTAATAATTATAAGACATCATTTACAAACGGTGAAGGAAAACATCGTGAGGAAACCTGAATCGCCAACCCGCAATGAGCGAGCGTGGTGATCAATGATCATTCCTTCGCTATATGGGAAGAGGCCTGAGCCCAGCAGTGGGACGTTTATAGGCCTGTATTATAGGTATATCAATAGAAATTGTCGTTTCGAAAGACACTTTGGAAACTAGCTAATAGAGAATTTTGATTTTGACATAGTTCAAGTTTAATAAGAAAAAAATAAAGCCCAACGAAAATAAATGTACAATTATTAAATATTATTATAAAACCGAACATTATTATCATTATAATAGTCCCATTATTCAAACAAAATTATATATTTTTTTTAATACTGAGACTATTATACCTACCCCACGAATTGAGACAAACCCGAAATCTTTATCAATAAATGTAAAGTTAAAAAGGTTTAACAGCTGACAATATCATTTAATTTTTTAATAAACCCTTTTCATTATAAAGTCTAACTAAACTGAAAACTAAAGTAGATTAATGTTAGCATCAAAATTACACGGCCCAATTTCTAGTAATCAAACACCAACTACTTAAATCTAGATTGGAAATTAATCTCAATTAACAAAATATTACAATGATTGGTTTCTGAGCTTAATTGAGTTTTAACTTGTACAGAAGACTTGTGTCGATGCAACTTACGAGGTTATGTCAATAAAAATTTATAATAAGCTACCAGAAACATTAAGAAATGAACCAAAATTAAATATATTTAGCAATAAATTAAAAAGTATATTAATAAATAAATGTTATTATAGTGTCGGCGAATACTTGAACGATAAAAGTATTATATGTTTATAATTTTACATATTTTCAAATTTTAAACCATTTTATAAATAATATTTAGATTAAGCTAAAAGGTTAAACCTATAAGCCCTCTTCTCTGTAACTATATTTTGCTGTGCCCGACAGGGTCCATGATTGTTACAATTTGAATGTTTATTTACCACCTAAGAATATACATTGTGGAATGGCAATAAATGATTGAGTATTGAGTATTGAGTAACAAGTTCAAATACTAATTGAAGTTATATTTTTTTTTAAAAGGAAACATAAATAATTTTATATCCCTTTTTTATAATAAACAAGCTTTTGCTCGCTGTTCCGCCCGCGTGGGCGACGGTTATCGCAGCAAATAGCCTAGAGCCTATAGCCTTCCTCAATAAATGGATTATATAAAACTGAAATAATTTTTCAAATCGGACCAGTAGTTCCTGAGATTAGCGCGTTCAAACAAACCAACTCTTCAGCTGTAGATATAATATTAGTATACGTAGTTTTCGTTAAGATGATTTATTGAGTAATTCAGCAAAAACCGACTTTATTTCAAAGAACGTATACTAAGTTCAATTTATTATCACACTAATATAATAAAGGCGAAAATTTTTTGAGTGTATTCAAACTCTTCACGTTCAAACGGCTTGAACCAATTTTAATAAGGCGGTAGCTAACACCCTTGATTAGCAAACAGGCTGCAAAAAAATTATCTGATAACACCGCGCGGCACAGCTAGTTTACAAAGTAAGAATTGGTACAAAAAACACAAACGAACCTTGGGGACAAGTGTTGTTAAAGCTTTGATAAATTCAAATGTAATTCAGAATGTCATTACTTCAAGCTCAACATTATTTCCAAGTGATCCTTTTGTGGTAATTTGTAAATGAATATATTAACATAATTTGTCATTTTACGTCTCGAAAACTATGGCTTCTAATATTAACAACCGCAAATTGGTATCTTCACATTTCAAATCTAGAAATGTTTTAGAATACAATGGCATATTTTATTAATATAAATTATCTTTTCGGTTGCGTTCTAAGAAGAAATAATAGAAGAATTTAATAAAATCGGTGGTAGCCTAATGGCTAGGGCGTTGGATTTGTGATCATGAGGTTGCCGGTTCGAATCCATCCAGTACACTGCCGATGTGAAACCACTCGTAACACAAGCATTTAGCTTAGTACGAGGGGTAATTGCTTTATTTTGTTCTCGTGTTTTATAATAAATATATATTGTACTAAGTTTTTCTCGCGGCTCCGCCTGCGTGGGCGGTTATAGCGATTAAGACCGTGATAAAGTTAATTTTTGTTTTAAAAGTCTTTTTGGTATTTCCCCTTCGTAAAAATATGTACCTACTGAGATTGCATATTTTTATGCATAGCACAATTCTTACAGTATGTATAATTCATAATTATTTAATCATCATCATGATTAAGGACTCCTATTGAGTCTGAAACTAGTCGGGCGATCCCGAGAATGCGCGTGAGTAAACCGTTGAATCCTTAAATAATTACGAATTCGTCTCACGGAAGTTATTATAATAGTATGTATAATTATTATAGTTTTGTATTGTTTCATAACTGAAACTCGCATAAAAAATCCACATAAACATCAAAGAAACAAGCGAACATAAAGACATTTTGTAACTTTAGTTCTCAAATAAATGAAACAAAAACATAAAAAGTTGATCAAAGAAAATGTAAAAAACTATTTTAAGATTTTTTTGAACTTGCATTACTAACTGATATACAGTATTAAGTGTTGACAGACAAAAAAAGTCAAAGTTTAGATGAAAAGATTTATCTAATTATATTAATTGTGTTCCTTTTTGAAAATGGGAATCTAATTAGGAATAAGTCCTCATTTTTATAATAATTATGTAGATTGATTAGAGTTTAGAGTTTCAAAGAATGTTTTTCAACACTATATTTTTTTATGTTGTTTTTAGTAGTATTTAGGGTTCCGTATTATATTATTTGAAAAATAATTCGGACCTGTACTTTATGCAGGATTAATCTAAAAGGAGTGTGTATATTCAACGAGGTTATCAGGTGCATAAAACTGAACAACTTTCCCCAAGGAACATAGGCCGAAATCTTTAAATGGAAAATGAACTTTTGATACAAAGTGACAGGTCACTTGACCCATGTTTGTATTCAATTTCGGTATGTGTATACATATTTATACTCGTGACTGTGCGTATGTACTTTCTTTGGGAGACCTCTTATTATACTGGTACAAATAGTAGATTTATAGTAACTCAGTAGGTACTTAAGTACTCTAAAAATTAGAGCGTTTGTACAGAAAGTCGCATGTCATTTGGTGTTATTTCTAACAGCTCAAATACTATTTTTTGCTTTGTAAATAGTTTAATAGTAGAAAATTATAGGGCGTGACAAAACACGCCAACTTAATCGTTACGTCACTTATAAGGGTTGCCAAAAATATTGGTTTATCATCATGCTAAGCTTGAAAAATAAAAAAACATCTGTCATTCTTTAATGTAAATAACTTTAATTTGAGACGGAACTACAAACGAACAAAATCTAAATGTTTACTCCGTGATATAATAGATACTAATTAGAACTGACTTTCTTGTGGACTATATTATTATGTCCTCCACCTTTCGTATCCAGTTAACTTAAACTAAGACGTTATGAAGTTATTAGTTAAGCGAAAATAATTTTATAAAGATTTGTGTTATGATTTCTTGGTAACGGCAACCCTAACTTACGTACGTTTACCTAACAATTTTCACAAAATCGCTAATTATACGGTACACCTAATTTTTACAAAGGGTGATGACTTATTCTTCGGACATACACAAATAAAACCCAACTTTAAAATCATACAGTTAAAGTACAAAACCACTCAACTGCAAGCATCGATAAAAGCTAAAAAAAAATCAAAACGAATGTGTTCTAAGGGATGTTCAGATGCAACTGAATGTCGCATTCCAAACAGTACTAACCTCCAAAATACATCAAGGAATTTTCAACCTTATCTTTGTGAAATTAAAGTTAAATTTCCTTTGTATGTAAATAGGGATGTACGGAAGACATTTCGAGAATAAAGTGCCTTTGGGACGTGATTCTATTGAGCCCCTGTTTGGTATATCCGCCCTTTTTTCATCGCCAGATGTCTAAAAGCACGGCCGTCCATTGTAAGCAAAACTCGACCCACTGCCCAATTATATTGTTAATTTTGAAAATGTGAAGCATTGAAATATAAAACTGGAACTGGATAATAAGCCATTATGGAGAATGAAGGACCAAGTCGGGTGTCAAGTTTCTGTTAATACGAGGTGTTAAATTAGCACAAAAGATTCGCGAATCTTTGTACGTTCGAATGGGGTTCAGTAATAGCATATTAATGAGTTATGTTTGTCAATGTGAATTTTTAATATGAGAACCGTCTGACACGAGAATAACATATAACATTTATCAATTCACTTTTCACGGGTTAATAATATAACATTTACACAGAATAAAACAAAGTCAAGACGCATACTGTGAGGGCTGGTTCGAGGTGGCGCTGGATAAGGTTGAATGGAGGGACTTGGGTTAGTAAAAAAACAAAGTCAACCCTGCTGTTGTTCAACGCAACGGATTTTAATGCAGTTTTCAGCATTAAGTACTAGTGATTCAAGAAGAATGTTTTTATGTAATATTATAATAAAATAAAATATTTGTTTTTATTAAAATTATAGATATTTATTACTGTTATACCGGTGCAAAGAGAACTTATAACTATACAACGACTTGAAACCGCATTACTTCAATTCCGGTTTCAATTGAGTTTAGCAAATAAATATAAGCAGGTATGCATTTTTTTGTCTTTTTTGCGTGTATCTTGCTTATAAACAATCAACTTTCATACAAACATAAGTCACGTGACCAGTCACTTTGAAAATATAATTTTCAATTTTAAGATTTCGACCCATATTCCTTGGGGAAAGTGATTCAGTTTTATGCACCTCGATTACCTCGTTGAATATACCTAAGCACTCCATCAAAAATAATACTGTATATTTTATAAGAAACCGCAGCTGCTGTTATTCAAAACGAAACATCAACGCATTTTCAGAAGTAGATGGACAATTGTTGACCTTCTAATATTTTAAAGAACCTATGCAAAATGAATAGTTTCTACCTAAATTAGTAAGACTAGTTAATCATACAACACAAAGAAAAAGGTTTACTTCAAAAACCATTGCGAGTATGTCAGCATTTTACCACATCTTAACATATGAAATAAATTAAAATATCAGAATTGACGACATCAACTTTCGACCATTTAAGAAATCAAATATAAGAGGGAAATCAATAAAACCACTTCAGTACAGTTCAAGGGCGTGTAATTCGATAGCCTTTAGATTAAAGGTCCTCCGAGGAGGCTTTTTGGACCTCCTCTTTGTGGTAACTCACTTTACATTTGATGTCTACTCATACATAGATTTCACACATTTTAGGCCCATCAGATAAATTCAGATTGATAAGATTCTAATGAAAAGTAGTTCATGGGTTGGATTTTATTTTTAATTTTAGAGGAGGAAAAGAAATACCTCCTCTTTTGAAAGTCGGTTCCTTTTATTGTGAATCGTCTCCAACAAGAAATAAGCAAGTTTCTTTATGATTTTTCTTTTATATTTTTCTACTTGGTTTTTTTTTTCTTATAAGACGATTGTGGAACTACATGTCAGAAATATTACGTAAAACGTTATCGTATTACGACATCCATCCATCGGATTATTATTTTTTCTTTTCACATGCCTTTTAAACCCTTTACTCTATACAGCAAAACGTAAGTTATATTTAACTTAAAACCTAATTAAAAACTTTTATTAAATTATAACTTTAAACTAAAATACGCAACCACAATTAAAATTAGAACAGCACACCAATAAATATCCAAGTAACAGCCATTTGTAAAATCGAACATGGCCGCCTGAAAATGGCGGCAAAAGACCACAGATTAAAAATACGCCAGAGATAATACATAAAACAATAAAAACAATGTTCTGTGGTTTTTTTTACGTATATTCACGCCCCTACTTTAAGGGCTCTGACAGTGAAATGGGTAGGACTGAATGAATTACACGATTTTCTTTATTTTCCCGCGTTTTGCGCCTCCTGGACATTTTATGGACTACAGGAGCGGACAGGGAATTTTGTATTCAGTTGTGATTTCGCGACGGAAAAACGATGTTACGTTTTTTGTGATCCTAAAACATTTTTATGGAAAACAGAATGATCTCACAAAGGTTTTATTAGGTCATCACGAAATCATAAGAAAATCACTTTATCTTGGTCAGTTTTATGTCCCTATATTGAACCGGTAAAAAGTTATGTACGTATAATGCTTTGATTATATACATGTATATAATCAAAGACAATATAAAAATACATATGTAATCAAAGGTTTATTATTCTTTATCATCATCAAATATAAGTAATTAAAAATACCTAGTCTACGAGTACCCTGGTAGGTACTTATTGACTTAGAAATCTTTATTTTTATCAAAACTTAATAATATCTTGGGACAACTCACACACGGTCATCAGATCCCAAACTAGGCAGAGCCTGTACTATGGCAGCCAGATAACTGATGAACATACTTATGTATTTATAAATATATACATATTATAGATAAATTACACCCAGACACAGAACAAATGGTCGTGCTAATCACACAAAGATTTGTCCTGGGTGGGAATCTAACCCACGACCTCCGGCTTAGCAGTCCAATCACTAGACCGACCGTTATATGGTTTAGTCTGTTATGCATTGGTTATTTAGTTTTAAAGTGCATTAAAGTATGGAAAAAGTTCTTTATTACATTTAATATGTAAATCTATAAAAATATTAAGTAAAAGAGTTGATTTAGTATCTAAAGTAATACTTCAAAGAATAACTTTGAATATAATAATAATATGAAAATTATTTATTGAAAACAAGCAATGTTTCGAAAGTGTTAAAGTTTATATTTATTGAGAACAATAATTATGCATATTGCTTCTAGAGTGGTTTTATAGATAACTTTTATATTAGTTTCTTAATATTTAAAAATGTCAAGTGTATTTGCTTAATATTTAAAATTTATAGGCTATGTAAAAGTTTGAACGTTGAATTCATTGAATAAAAGTATTTTCTAGTCATATGTGGTATGTCTTTTTTTAAGCTTTTAAGGCTAAACATCTGGACCGATAAAGAATGAACTATATGAACAGATAATGAAATATCGTTCGGAGTAAGATGGAACCTCAAGAAAAAATATAGCCTCCTTTTTTACCCTGTCCATACCGCGAAAAAAAACGTGAATGTCTAAAAATATGTGAAGTAATAATATATTTTTTAGTTTTAGTTTTGTTTAATTAATATAGTTTAGTATTAAGAGTGTTTTTTAAATAAATATTTTTTTAAGTACTCATCTAAATACCAACAAAATTGCCAGAAATATATTCTTAACCTTACAAAATACATACAAAACGAACCCAGACTAATTTAACAAAGACGCACAAATGACTAAAACTAACAGTCGGATCTGAAAAAATCTTTTTGGCGTTAATAAACTAAGCCTTAAGCAAGATTATAAGCTATACAGGATTAATGTAAAAGGAGTGCGTATATTCAACGAGGTAATAACTTTCCTCAAGGAACATAGGTCGAAATCTTAAAATGGAAATTGAACTCTTCTTATAAAGTGACAGGTCACGTGACTTATGTTTGTATGAAAACCTGATTTTAAGTTTTAAGATTTCGACCTATGTTTCTTGGAAAATGTTCATCAGTTTTATGCACCTGATTACCTCGTTGAATATACGCACTCCTTTTAAATTAATCCTGTATAAATTATAATAGCCTTGACAAAAAGCGAGTGACACTGCAGGCACAGCTAGTATCTTATAAGACCTAACCGTACGATACAGGAGTCTAATAAGGACCCAAGTTTACCGAGCCCTTGTAGAAGTAAATTGAAAAGCTTTCGAATGACGGACAAAGAAGTTGTTTGTCTTGCAAATGAGTACACTTTGCTAGACTTCCAATGAAGATTGGAATTAGTTATAGCTGAAAATATGTTCAAAGAGTTGCATTGTCTAAATTTATTTAATGTTTTAGTTATAGTTTACTGTCTAACACATTTTTACATAAAAATCGGCAAAAAAATCGTATAATATATTTTTTATAAAATCACCCAGAAATAAATTTATTAAAATATGTAATTTGTGTTTCTTTGACTATTTTATTTGTATAAAATTCATACCTTTTTATTTCTTTTCACGGTAGTCAGTTAAAGGATTTTTTTAAACCCGAAAACTTAGAGCTAACCAAACAAACAAATGAAAAGAATACAAAACTGTCAGCCATTTAAAAACCGTCGCCTTTTAAAATAAGAATCGATTTTTTTTCTTCTACTATGTGTAAAAGAATTATAAGTTAAAAAGTTTTAACATGAATAGACCTTAGGTGACAACAGTATGTAAAATCGTACCTAAGGGAGACTTGAGCTTACCAACAAATTGTAGTTGACCCTTTTTAACCCTTTACTTCTGAATAAAAACCTTTTTGGCTTTAAACAGCCTGATAACAACATTTGTGGTTCAAATGTAGTGTAAGTAAGTTTTTTTTGTGGGTTTTATTCGATGACATTGTCAATGACCGGATTTGCATGCACATGGTTGCAGGTTCGAACCCAGGCAAGTACCAATATGACGATTTCAAAGTTGTAAAGTACTTTCTTTATCAATATGGATCCAGTCAACATGATTTCACCAAGAAATTGAACAAGGTGCTGACAAATGCTTTGTCCTCCTCTATGTACAAGCTAAGCTAATAAGCGGCGGTAGCCTAATGTCTAGGGCATCGGACTTCCGATCATGCGGTTGTCGGTTCGAATCCCACCTATTGCACTACCGACTTGATCCCACTCGTAACACAAGCATATACTCAGATTAACACGAGGGGTTAACAAGAATACCAGTGATGTGCGGCCCACATTCCTAATAAGCTATTATTATAAAATAAAAGACAGTCAGGCTAAGGAAATAATGACAATAACTTCAGATCTATCATTTACAGTCTTTATTATGGGTTTTAGAGAAAGAATTAACCAACTATCTTTTAAAATCGCTGCAATTATCAGACATACAGAAACATGCCGAAAAATTTGTTAATACGATATTATTGAAAATATAATTCCTTCTCATTGTAATAACTTCAATTTCGGTTACAACATACACTACATTGGGTGATAAAAGTGCGAATTATTTCCATCATTACGAACATTTCGCGTCGATTTCTGAATACGTTTGAAACCGCAGCGACAATGAATTTCGATATGGTTGTCACTTTCGAAAAAAAATTGACAAATAATTTTATGTAAAATATTTTAAAACCTATTGTAAAACTTATTGTCCATAAAAATAAAAGGAAAATAAATTAAAAGTATCTTAATAATGAGAGTTGCGCAGTCAATGATAATCTGATAAGATCATAATTATGTGGTTTGATGTATGTTTGTATGTGACTAAATTTAATGTATGTTTTAATAATTTTATTGACTGTTTTCTTAACATTATTTTTATGTCTGTTACATTTGAGTTTTAACTAATCATATTTCGTTGTATTACCTACCGTGCCTTACAGGGTCCATATGTTATGGACTCTGTGAAATTGTTAAGGTAACACCTTTGTAAAAACTTATGTACTGCAATAAAATATTTATCATTGAGTATGTTTTTACTGATTAATGGCATTATCAGAAGTGTCCGTATTTCTGTATATCGCCTATTTATATCTCAGAGCCATTGAATGTATAGCGTAAGTAGCCAATTGGTATCTTATTATTATTACGTAATTAAGTATTCTAAGTATCAATTGCGCTTGAACAAGAAAGGATCTTAAATTCTTTGCAGAACTGAGAAACCATGTTAGATTGTTTAAGTAAAATTTTGTGAGTTTTTTTAGAATGATTCTTGACATCTAGGTAATAAGTTTTAATTTAGCATACACTATACACCTTTATTACAGTACAATATACAATGGACAAGTACATAATATGTGCAGAAAAAAAATCTTACATTTTTTTTTTAATTACGTATTACCATAAATAAAAATACTGACAGCCCTTCAAATCCAACAAACCGCAAGCGACGAGTAATCGCGACGAATTACCACGAAACCTTCGTAATAGCACCAAGTTTTGTTAAACGCGTTATTCTTACGTTTATCTCGACAGATACATGCAGACGCCATATTGTTATAACCGGTTCTTAGAGGGGTGCACAGGTGATTGGTTATCGCGGGATATATCGAAAGATGTGTGTTCGGATTAAATTGTCTGTTGGAATAAACCTAATTTGTTATGGTATTATTTTCAAGGAATCAATAGTGAAGATAATATGGGCATTAAAAATAAAATAAGTACAAGAATGATGTCATCATAAAAACCTATCAATTTAAAAAAGTCATTGGAGTCTATTTTTACAACCTATTCTCTATAGACCTACCTATACACGAACAAAATTATAAAAATCGGTGAAGCGTTTGGAAGGAGTTTTTACAAACACTGTGACACGAGAATTTTATATAAACAGAAAATGTAGCTAACGTGAGTAAACATTCATCAATAGGTATATTAAACCATTATTAATCCCCAATTCCAATAGTCTAGTACTGGAATCAAATCTCAAAGCACAAGGACTTGCAATACAAAGGTTTAACTGCTCAACAAAGGTAGGAAACCTCATTAAACTGCAAACAATAGTCAATCTAACAGTGGCCGCTCAAAATTACAATGAACCAGTTCGAGTCCCAAATCAGATCGACTCCTGATGTATGGAGCGTTTGAGTTAGGATAGTTACTTGCTAAAGTAGCTGGACTTGCTCCTTTGAATATTGTTTATAGGAGTAGCTTGATACGTTCATGTTTGTTCCAAATCTCTATCTTTTATAATTATGAGATGTGTGGATTATACTGACTTGATTTTTTATTGTGCACTAGCTGACCTGACAGACGTTGTCATGCCAAATAACTAACAGAAATGTCAAAGGCTATAAAGGTTAAATTAGAAAAGTTAATATTATGGTCATTAACTTTTCTTTAAAATTTTTAAATTTTCGCGCAACTTTTTTGTTTTTTTTTCTCCATAAGAACCTTCTCCTGATAATAAACAACACGACAAAAAAAGAATGAACGAAATTGGTCCAGCCGTTCACGCGTGATGCCATGACAACGAAAAACGGGTTTCATTTTCATATATATAGATTAAAAAAACTTCAAGACACTTTAACGAGTATTTCACATACTTGATGGGCTGTTAGGTTTGGAATTCTGTATATTGGGACTCCTATTTATTAATTTAATTGAATAAAAACCGTACTTTATAGTCTAATAGCTTGCAAGAGGATTAATTGCAGATTGTATTTATCCATTTAATCTACTTAACTTGCTTCAAAATCTTGAACAGTATATAAATACAAGGAAAAAAATTAAACAAAACAAAAATTATACAGCTTAATTTAATGTCGGAGAATTAAAATTACATAAATAAGCGAGTACAGTAACTGTTGATACTAAACAAAGCATCATCTAACCATCATCACAGCCAGTCATTGGCATCAGAGCCGAAATTACGCCGCAAGCACACCGCAATGTCCACGCTGCGTGCACGCGGCGTCCACGCTGCGTCCACGCAGCGACGAATGTATACAGTAAATGGTTGCCTTTGTTAAATTATATGTGCCGTTCCGAGTATCTGTTGGCTATTGCGGTAGGAGTTCGAATTAATACTTATTATGTTTGACTATCCAGTGTCGGTGCTTTTGTTTCGGTACGCAGAACTATTAAAAGCAACTGTGTATATTCAAATAGTTAAAATAGACGTAGGCTACTGCAGATTACGTTTTGTATGTATGATAATATACTAATTAAACATACGTAACTTATATACTATAATTATGAGGTCTTCTATAATTTATTCATGGTTGAAAAAGGACAGAAACTGTTGAATAGGATTCTATAGAAAAGCTTCTTCATCAATTAGAATTAGGAATTAACCGTTTCAGATTAAACCAAGCCTTTTTAGAAAACCAGCTGTATTCATCTTTTAGCCTTTTCAGGGTTAATCTATTTAATATGGCGTCCTTTAAACAGATTAATTAAAAAGTCAAATAAAATTTAAGTATACAAGATTTAAGGGGTTCTCAATTCAGGATTGATTGTACTTAAGTTAAGACCTGATTTTAAACCTGTTAATTCGTGTTTCGTGGGATTTTAAATGAGGAGATTTGTAAGGTGACGTGGAAAAGCGGTTCGTTGCGTGTCAAATGAAAAGTAATTAATTATTCTACTTTTTTTATTTTCAATACAATTTAGGGTCACTAACCACTAGACCAACAGACCCGTCATGCATAAAAAAAAACTAATCAATATTTTTATTACCCAAAAAAGCAATCAGAAAACTGCAACCCACCAAAACTGTCTCATATGCATGAAACGATGCAATATTATGCAGTTAAATCCCCCTAACAGGGTCAACAAAAGACCCTTCACAATCTTGGGGTAGCAGCCACCTACATACATGTTTGCTATGAACCTAAATCAACGCAGCATTGTTTATTTTTCATTACAACTGAATGTTGAATTTTAGTTGTATTATTCGGCCATATTAGAATTTCGAAGACGTGGGTGAGTCTCAGATGTTCGTTCATTTTGCGGTTGTTATGGGTATAAACGCCAAAGGGTTTTGGCGTTTTAAATTGATTTTAATATAAAAAATGGGGCTACACTGCAAATTCAATTTGTTATGAGTTATTGGTGTGGTTTGTATGTAATCTGTGGGATAAAGTACTTGTGGCTTTGTAACCCTACGAATGCACAGACGTGATTCTAAAAATGATGCAATTATTAGGACTCATGTGTTAACTAATAGTATAGGAAAATGAGCTACATGTTCTTGTATTTAAAACTCATTTTTCATAGTTTAAATGGTTTCCTAAAATTTACGGGAGCGTGCATTAATATTATTGTAGGATCTCATAACAAATAGAAAAAGGTCTTGGTCTCACTATTTTATTGAAGTCTTAGAAAATAAAACTGTTTTTTTGGAGTTATGTCATCGACAATCTAAAATGTTACCATCGTTTTAATTAAACATAATATAACATGCACTGACAGGGGCCAACCTTTATCTTTATTTTATGACTTATATTATATTTAAGGTCAGCCTTTTATCGGCACCAACTCGACATGTACATATCCTAAAACCTTTTTGACTGGCATTTTGTAATGTAAAGCAAAATCAATTTAAATAAAAATGAGTAGTAGCGCATAACTTTGGAAACAACACCAAATTGTAATTAAATTATTTTTATGCATTCGCTACCCCTTTACTCAATTAACAATTGCCAGTACTTTGTCGTTAACATACAACTGGAAAAATTAGGATCACATATATCAATCCAGGCTTGGATTAACCATCTGTTCTATATAATCCCTATAGTCCTTTCTTGGTACATACGTACCAAAAACAAAGATTTTCTTTCAGACTCTCACCTGACATCCTAATTTAATTGACAGGATAGTAAATTTATAACAAGTTTGAACTAAATTAATTAAATATAACAAGAAAACTTCTTGTCAATTAAAAGTCTAACAAGATTTTGTTACTTGATATTTATTAAAATATTATCCAAAACACCAAATAGTTGCCCTCACATGTCGAATAATTCAGATAACCTAATTCAAATAAATTAACTAGTGGCTCCATCTATCCGTCAAACGCAATCAAAATGGCGCCACGAATTATTCAATTTATCAATTTTGGAGGGAAAATTCGGGGAGCATAATCAAATTTGTCAAAATTGATACCTATTTTCGTAATAAATATTACGATGAAGAAAATAGGGGGATATACCGATATGAATAGATTTAATTTCGGCTTTATTATGACAGAGGGTTAGTAGTGAATGAGTAGTTCATTCTAATTCATTCTGACGGTTGAATGAATGAATGAAGTATAAACAAATGCGTAGTCGAGTTATTGATCTTTATGGCGTTATTATTGTTTGACGAAGATGTGAAGGGAATGATTATGATGTGTAGTATAGTTCTTGAATGGGTTGTCAGTTGTTAATAATGTTACACAGATGTAAGTTTCAATGAATATAATTTCATATTTTTACAAGTTTTTCGAAAGTTTAATAAAATATTATTTTATACCATTAGGTTATTAATATTAATTTTTATCAATTATCTCCTTCTCTTTAATCAGTATTTAAAACTGTCGTTTACCTGATTTTTTTAATAAACTTGTAAAAACAACGGAAAAATATAAACATAAGCAGGAATAATTATATTTTAGTATAAAAGAAGGGTTATAAAAAAAAAGAAAAGAACACACAGAATCAAACACTACACAAATTAATCGCTGACACAGGAACTAACCAAAAATATCGCCAACAATCCCGATTGGTGCAAAACACATACAAACAAACCCGAATGACATAGTTATAGTATATGTTATAACGCGAGAAGTCACAAAAAATTGTCGCAAAACTGGAAGGCAATAACTGGTCGAACTGTACCCACGTGGACTAGTTACATGGATTAGGCAAATACTGGATAAGAACGATGGAGTTTTGTATTTAAATATTGCAAAAAATTATAGTGATTATAAAAATCATAGATGCTTGAATTTATTCATCTACTAGACATATAATTTATTACCTGGAATACCGCCTGTGTCAGATTTTGTCCCGATCCTTTCCCACTGTTCGCATAATTGAGTTTAGTACAACCATCCATAAATCCAAATTTCATAAATTGGCTTTTATAATATACTACCGGACCCGTCCCGGCTTTGCGTGGATTTAATTTAAATTTACACAAAATCTTCCTTTTGAATTACTCCATATAATTATTGCTGAAAACTGCATCAAAATCCGTTGCGTAGTTTAAATTATCTAAGCGTACGGAAAGGAACAACAAGTTTGTTTTAGAACACTCATAAAGTATTTCAGTGGGTATTCATGACAATTCTAAAAGTTTGATATTCTGAAAAAAAAATTTACATGTTACCAAGTGAGCGGAACTCAATACTGATTTCTTGCGAAAGCTCATTAAAAGTTTTTGAGAGCACCTCAAACAAAAAGCCGAAGTCAAAAAGTCACATTACATACGTAACCCTATACAAACTCCATTATCCAACCACTTAAGTGTACTAACATTCTATTAAGCCTAACATCGACACAGAACAGCCGATATAACAGAAAAGAGCTACAAGCTAGTTGAGCGAGAAGCACCGTGTATACATAATCTGCTTGAGAAAGAGAGAAAGCGATATCTTGTATCTTTTTTAGCCTTACCAACTGTAGTTCTATTCCAGTTTTGTTCGTTCCTGGTCCCAGTGGATCGAGGAAAGTTTTGATAGCAGATGCTCTGGCACCAATATTTGACGAGGGCTCAGCACAGTTTTATTTAGTTTTCATTTTCCGCACGAAGGCACAGGGTGTTGTACAAATTATTAACAGTAGGATCAGTTGATATAGCTGTTAGTATTTACTGAAGTATAGGTTCTAAAAAGGACGATTACTTACAACTGATAATTAAAGAGAAAAAAAAATCTGTTCCAGAAAACGAAAGAATATCGATGAAAATTTAGTCAAGATTACAAGGATGTTTTGTGTTTATTAGTATGTGATTAATTCTTTGATATTTAAATACAAAAAGAGATGGATGGATTGTGTGAACGATGATATGAGAAAGAAAGGAGTGGATGCCGCGATGACGAGTAATAGAGATGAATGGACGGAAAATACTTTGCACAGACCGCAGAATGGGATAAGGGCAGGAAGAAGAAGAGTTCTTCGATATTTGTTTAAATAAAACAGTAAATAATTACTGAGACTATTAGAGAGATAATCCTACTAATATTATAAATGTGAAAGTGTGGATGTTTGTTACTCAATCACGCAAAAATGGCTGAACGGATTTGGATGAAATTTGGCATGCATGTAGCCTTTGACATGGAAAAGAACATAGGAACTTTTATCCCGATTCCTGAAGTAGTTCCCGAGGAGAAATTGAAAATTGTTTACGAGCTAAGCCGTGGGCAGATAGCTTTGAAATTTGGTATTTTTCTCTATTACAGCGCAAGCGAAAAATTTATTCCATTTTTTCATTACTTCCACATTTTTCATTTCTTTTTGGACCCAATCCTCAAGTCCACGCAGACCAAATTGCGGGCAAAAGCTAGTGAGTAAATAAATAGATAAAATTAAAGGTGTTATAACCAAGACGTTGACTATAATTACTTTGAAAATACCAGGTTAGTAGTATTCTTTTATTCTATGAATTTGACTAACCGAGTAGAAACAATGAAAACCGAAGAAAATGACGATTGTATCCAACGATATCTCCAACATCTTCAATACATATTTTGGAAGCTTAACCAATGTTCAATATCTTGTTATTACCTAATTATATTGGTATATATTTCATCCCTAATATGTTTTCCTACTGTTCATTTTGATTATTCGTTTGTGCTAGCAGTGCTTATAAATGGGACCAACCTTATATTTGATTATGTATTTGGTAAACCGACTACTAAACAGAACTAAGACAGGAAGAGATTATGCCAAAGTATATTATTATACCTAACTATCTGTTCCCCGCGACTCCGACCGCGGTGTCTAATATTTTAGTAAAATGTAAGAGTGAATGTAACTTTCTAATAGTGAAAGAATTTTTTAAAATCGGCACAGTAGTTTTTCAGTTTATTCATTATAGCTGTTCCCGTGGTACATAATTTTTTTTTGTAAAAAAATATAGCCTATGTTACTATTTGTCCTCGTATCTGTGATGGCAAACAATAAAAAAGTATGTCTAACAACAACTACTGCCAGTGTCATGTAGTGAGACATGAAATTAACTGAACAGAGTACAATGAGCATAGTAGGTACCTACGTAAATGTCACATGTTTTTTTTTTCTTTTCTTTATTTTTCCTGAATTTTCTTTACTATAAACCTCACGGAGCCCGAGACCTTTCCAACGAATGCAAAACCGTGGAAATCGGTTCGTGCGTTCTGGAGTTATAGCGTCAGGAAGGAAAACCCGACTTATTTTTATATAGTAGATAATGTCGTGGTGGCCTAGCGGTTCAATGAACGGATATTCGTGCACAAGGTTGCAGGTTCGAACCCACTACCACATCCCCCATTGAATTACTGTTTTTAACCTGTCGCTTGATATTCCTGTACAGACACCATTTTTTTTACGCAATATAAAATGTTATTTTTATAGGGTTGACGCAGTATTCAATAGGGTTCCGTAACACTATATTTTTCGTCCCAAGTGACGTGAAAATAGTTAATATTTATACAGACAGTCTTTGAATGTGATTCGTAGATTGGTTTAAGTTTTTATTACAAAATATATAGATTTTGTTTCCTTCGAGAATATGCTGACGTTTGTACAAAAGTGGATCAAATAAAAGAGAGCTTTTTAGTTTACCTTTGATTAAATACTCCTTAGTTAAATAGTAAAATGTGAATAAAACTTTACTTCATATATTTTTTTAAATAAAAAGAGTTACTTTACAAAGCGAGGCTCATATTTATCCGATAGAGTGTTGGTGCATGTTTGAAGCTGCTTCGAATATAGAAAAATATTTATAAAATTTAACAAAATAAAAGAAACAAAAAAAAACTAAAACATGCGAAGTTTATTGGGCCTGATTGCACCAATCCCACGCAACATTAAAAACACAACTTTAACGGTAGTTAAACTAACATGTATTTAAATTTGACATTATTTGTTAAGGTCAATAACAGCTGTGCGTCACGGTGAGTGACCCAACTGATAGTTAACAGAACTGGAGTTAGTTAAAAAACTCGATTTGCGGTTAGAATGTTGTTTGAAGGACAAGCACGAACGTATGATACGAAAAAAAAGGTCCTTTTTTATTTTTTCTGTAATATGCGTCTTTGAATGAGCGTGGGAGAATGAGTAGTACTTCCATTTAAATAGAATTTGATGGCAATTGTTAAGTATGTCGTAATACAATTGAGGAAGAGTATTTTACGACTTTTTGACTGTTGCGCTTTTTGCTGTTGAGTCTACATGTCTGTTTAATTAATTAATAAACCATAACGTCGAAAGTTCGAGTGGAATAGCACTTAGTCTATTTAAGTATTTACGATCGTAAAATACACTTTTTTATCGTTTTCTGAGGTTTACGCGAATATTAAACATTTAAGTAAAACTACTTCTCAAACGGATTCTATCGCGGTTTATTTTGATTTTAGTTCCCGACGCGGCGACGGATGGAATCCGTTTAAAAGTAATTTTATTTAAATACACTTTTTTATTTAACGTTTTATTTAAAGAACATAATTATGTATTAAAGAAAAAGCATGTCCAATTTCATTTAATATTGTTTCTATTGAAACAAGCCTTATAATTCCTTTTCCGAATAAATTTAAATTTGCTTTTAAAACATTTGTCCATAGCGGCCAGTACACGCAACTAATTTAAAATTTGAAAAAGAGCTCAAATAAAATAAAACCTTTTTTTTATTAATGGCCCACAAAAACACTTTGGACGGGCTAAACATTTGATCCGATTTGGACAAATGGATCTTCCATTTATCCGTATAGATTGGATCCGCCTTGGTACAAAGGGTCATCCTATTTAGGTTTAAATGTTAATACTACTGAGTGGTAGTGTTAGTGACGTAAATGGACCTTGTTCGTAACCAGTCAATGTTGTAGGTACGGGATAAGCTAGCGACAAATATTGGTTCAACATTATCTTCGTCTACTATAGTTTTTATCCAAAACATAAAAAAGTTTAACATAAGGAAGTCTTACAGTAATATAAAATACTGCATTTGAATATTACTGGCCTATAAACGTTGGCGATTTCAGATTCCTATATTTTGGCATCCAGATTTTTTCACGCTGTTTTCCTTCACCGTTTGTCAATGATGTCTTAGAATGATTAAGAAAGTAGGTACATATTATTATGTATAACTTTGAAAAAGTCACATTGGTACTTGCCTGGATTCGAACCTGCAACCTTGTGCATGCGAATCCGGTCATTGAACCACTAGGCCACCAAGACATTATACGACATATACACGACAAAATACTGCATACTTTCAATTGAAATATTCTTCTTAAGAAGTTAACGACACAATTATAAATTACATCGCTCGCGCACAAACTCCGATATTGTATTTATTTTACCATGTTTTTACTCTCTTTGAAATGCAATACCACAATACAAACACACACAAAAAAAACAATAAGTTAAAAAAAATACGAAAAGATTGTTAGAGGAACAACACAATCGTACCGTGACAAAAAAGGTTATTTTTTTTTTTCATTAAAACAAAAACAAAGTATTTTTAATACGGATATAAAGTTTAATTTTAAAACCCCTATCTGTTAGGGTAAGGCCCTTGATACCGGCAATAACTTAACAACTTATCACGAGTGAAATCAGCTGTAGATCATAGAACGGAACTGTGGGGTGAATTGTGCACGCGTCAATGCGTACGCGCATGCATAATGTTAGAACTTTGATTACACATATGGCTGAACTTACATTATTTTTTTAATTTATCTTCATGCAAAAAGGTGAGTTACACCATATAAAGTTAACGTCGATATGATCAGAGGTTATATATGGCGTTTACATGATTGGTTGATAATGTACAGTCAAACACAACATTAGAATGTTGAAATACTTAACGTTTTTTAACTGAGCCCTCAAGGTCAAACACTAATTAATTTTTTTGCAAATTTTCCCAAAAAAATATGTCATAATTATGCTTAAACAATATGCTCTACATAATAAAACATCACATGAAATTAAAAAATGTGTGGCTCTACATTGTAAGTAATTGATGAAGTAACGGTACAACGTTTACAACGTATATATGTAATTAGGAAAGAAATGACAACAAAAAAAAACATTTAATAATTTCTTCATCAAACCAAGAAACCTAGGAATTAGAGTTTGTGGACTTAAATACAGAAATAAAATAATAACAGCCTACGGTCGAACCCACCCTTACCATTGGTTTACGTATAACACTAAAGGTACCAATTTGAACCAATTATTTGGTCTGCAGTGTATATATAAGACCGTTGTCACATCTGTAAGGTTTCTCACGTTGTAATAAGTACCTCGCAATAGTCTGAAGCATACTACCTTTTTTTGGTCTAACATATGATTATTATAACAGCGAATAAACGTACGGTTAACGCATACTTTGTAGTGTTAAATATTAACATTAATGTAATGATACGAAAAAACTTGTGCTTATAACATACTAGCTTCTGCCCGCGACTTCGTCTGTGTGGACTTCAGAATTGGGTCCAAAAAGAAATGAAAAATGTGAAAGTAATGAAAAATTTAATAAAATTTTCACCCGTGAGCTTACGCTGTAATAGAGAAAAATACCAAATTTATAAGCTGTCTGCCCACGGCTTAGCTCGTAAACAATTTTCAATTTTCCCTCGGGAACTAATTAAGGAATCGGGATAAAAGGTAGCCTATGTTCTTTTCCATGTCAAAGGCTACATGCACACCAAATTTCATCCAAATCCGTTCAGCCGTTTTTGCGTGATTGAGTAACAAACATCTAAACATCCACACTTTCACATTTATAATATTAGTAGGATTATGATAACCGCTTTCTATTATGAGTATATGAAACAGCTAGTTAAGAAATAAATGCGAGAAAGAAGAGGAAAACAAAAAAACATCAATAAGGATTCGATGACGTCATACACATCCAAAATACAACCGCTGTAAGCCGCCACTAAAAACACAAAAACAGCTGTCACTGGAAATTCGAGAACGAAACATTTCCAACCAATTTCAAATCACAAGCACAATTTAACGAGTGATAACGATGACGTATCTATTTAGTTAAACGTTCATGATTAATTCATGATTCGAGCGGAGCCGCCGGCAGCAATATGTATTATTAAACGCGTGTGAACGGACGGACGGATTGCCATTTTGTTATGTAATATTCATGGGTACTCGATACTTAATAACGTTTCTCCTATTTCTAGGGTTAGCTTTTCGGTCGTATTAATACTAAAAATTTGGACGTATTTACACTTATGGTATACGGAAGATATCCAACCAAGATTTTGTTTTTAAAGGCTGACACAAGGTACATTTCTTATCGTTATCGCTAATCGAATCCCTCAAATGTATGAAAGTGACAAGTCTAAGTCACGTGACTTATCGAAGAGAAATGTCATTTCCATACATTTTATGTCATTTAAGCGATTTCTGTCATTTTTAACGCTTGTAGAAATGTACCTTGTCTAAGGAGGCTGAATTATTTGGTAATAAGTCTCGCACCTAAAAAGATATATTCTCAATTGGGATATTCGTGACATGAATATTATCCAACTAGCTGTAGCCCGCGACTTCGCCCGCATGCTTACGTCATTTCTCAGGCTCTAGACTATCTCTGTACAAAATTTCATTTAAATCGGATCAGTAATTTAGGCGTAATTGCGAAACACACTGACAGACAGAGATATTTTTGCATTTATAACATTCATTTAAGCAAGGATCTGCTATTAAACTTAATATTTAGTAAAAATCTATGCAAGTTAGTATGGGAAAGGTTATAAAACTTTTTCTTAATCAAATAGCTTTAATTAAATCTATACAATAATTATTACACAACATGCCATTTAAAATGCAAGAAAACATATTAATTTAATCTACATTCTAGACCAAGAGATAAATGAGACTCGGTGTCCTAGATCATAAAGATAACATTAGATACTTCCATTTATAGTCGAAGAGCTCGTATTATATTTTATGTTATTACTCTACTACCATAAATACACTTGTAAGGTCTTACAGTAACTAAGTACACAGCTTCCATAGATAATAAACAACATTTGATACATATTTATTTCCTCCTCTTTGTATTGCAAAGTAATATAAATAATAAAGACATTAACTATAAAACTATCGCGATGCATGATTTTAATAAAAAATACGTCACGGGAATTAACGCGAACTCATGCATTTACCTTTTAAGGCTTGACGTTTCGGCCGTGGTCGCAAGCAGACTGATTCTGGTTTAAGATCTGGATTCTGATGAGGTCTGCTTGCGACCACGGCCAGTGTAATTTTATTAATATAAGGACATACTTTGCAGCCCTGTTCTCCAAGTAAATGTTTGGTTTGACTTCTGAAACAGTTGGAAATCACAGAACAACTGTCTCTTACCTATAAATCCAATTCTCTGGGCAATACAGTATCCCTTGGTAAATGTAACAGTCCAAATATCACTACATAATGATAAAACGTCCTCCACCGCGTCTGTCTATCTTTTGGCGATTAACTCAAAAACGACTGCACCGTTTTATACTGTTTTCACTAATAGATAGTTGTCTTCGAGGAAGATTTAAGTATACAACTAGTCAAGTTTATGTATACACGGCTAACAAATAACGACGCGAGCGAATCGTCGGACATCAGCTACACTCGAGAGCAATGAATCCGGGTCACTTAAAGAATGTTAAAAATCTCGGAAACTAAAAATGATAGGTTGATGCAATAAATTGTATTTAATAGACAATGTAATACTCCTTAAATGAAAGTAAAAAAAATATGAGTCACCATACATTTTATTAACACAAAATTACATAAAGAAAAAAACTGCTGATCTCTCCTTTAAACAAAAATAGGAAACATGAAATTTATGAACTTTATTACGATTTTCTTGAATTTTAATACTTCGTATTGCCTCCTCGTGCTTCCATTACTGCGTTTACGCGGTTTGGCATGCTGTACACCAAGTTCCTTATACGATTTTGGGGAATATTCTCCCATTCCTCTGTGAGAGCAATTTTGAGCTCACGAAGCGTGATTGGGGGAGGATTTCGTTGTTTTACGCATCTGCCTAGCTCGTCCCAAGCATGCTCGATCGGGTTGATATCCGGGCTGCGCGCTGGCCACTCCATACGAGTAATGTTCATCTCTTGAAGGTAGTCATTCACAATCCTACCTGTATGAGGTCGGGCATTGTCATGCATAAATATAGCATCCTCACCTAAATTGACCATAAATGGACCAACGTGATCATTGAGGATTTCTTCCACATATCTTTCGCTAGTTAAAGAGCCGTTTTCTATGATCACCAGCTCTGTGCGACTTTCAGAAGAAATTCCGGCCCACACAAGTACAGACCCACCACCGTAGGCTACTTTTTCTTCGATGCATGCTTGCTTGAATCTTTCCCCTGGTCTTCGATACACTCTGTGTCTTCCATCGTGCTTGTAGAGCATAAATTTTGATTCGTCGGAGAACATAACTTTTGACCAATCTTCAATACTCCAATTTACGTGGCTCTGGGCATATCTTAGTCTTGAAATACGATGCCCAGGCTCCAGTTTAGGGCCGTTTGCAGGTCAAAGGGGTTTTAAGTTAGATTCAGCAAGCCGACGTCTTACTGTCCATGCACTTGGGTTACTTCCTCCGAGGAGTCGAAACTGATTTGTGAGTTCAGTTCCTGTGAGAAAGCGATTTCGAAGCATGGTGTTCACCAAGTATCGGTCTTCTCGTGCTGTGGTACACCTGGTTCTGCCCGTTCCTGGTCTGCGTAGGTTACAACCAGTTACTTCGTAACGTCGGAGAACTCTTTGTACAGTTGACAGCGACACACCGACAGTCCTGGCTGTATCGCGCTGATTCCGGCCGGTTTCCAGCATTGTAAGTATTCTGGTGCATTCTTCAGGCGTAAGCGACATAATTTCAGCTTGAATAATGAATATAGAGCACTATCAACATGGTTTATGTACCCACATAAATGACAGATTACAAACAAAAGCAAAACCAAATGCTGTAATTTCGTAGTTCCATCTTCGAAAGTGGCCCTTTTTCAAATTTGATTTTTTTATGATATAACTTTACAATAACTAAGAAGTTTTAATACCTTCATTTAAGGAGTATTACATTGTCTATTAAATACAATTTATTGCATTAACCTAGCATTTTTAGTTTCCGAGATTTTTAGGACTCTTTAAGTGACCCGGATTCATTGCTCTCGAGTGTAGTTTCAAATGAATAGTTATTATCTAAATCCAATGACTCAGTTGTTTAGAGTGCGATTTATTGCACAAGGTTGCATATTCAAACCCACGCAATAACAATGTGAGTTCAATATCACATACCAACTTGGCTAGTAATTTTAGGGATCACTAATTTGGACTTCTGCCCGGTAAAGCTTAAAATTTGTTTCCTAATTATATGAGACATCTGCTTGGCGCAGTTTGAGTATGCATACAAGAACAACTAAAAACGGTGTCACTGTGAAACGCCATTTTCTTGTACTGAACCAACGAGTCTAACCCCGAATACTTTTTTTTATTCGTTAAAAAAACGACGCCCGCATTAAGGAATTTAATCCTTTTGTCGCGGGGGTTTCACAAACATTCAAATCACATGCACAAAGAACACCCAGACTTGGAACAAGCATTTGTAGATCACACCAATGCTTGTCTCATGCGGGGATCGAACCCGCAGCACGTCGCGTAGTGGTAATTAGCGTGGTGACCTATACCACTCGGCTATCCGTGCAGTCAGAACTGAAACGCAACTCAACTTAAATACGTTCTTAAATGTGTATCTTTCTACTTTACACCTTAAAGTGACATAGATAGCATTAGATTTGAATTAATGGAAACTTAAAAATGATAGAGGTATTTGACCTTAAGTGACAATTGTAAGTTTATTTTCGTTTACGCGCGTTCGGTTCTCTGATTGGTGATCTCTGAGATCTTGGACCGGGCTAATAGGAGCATAAATCTTCATAAAAAATAAAATAAAAAGTTGATCGCGTTATCTTAAAAAAACTCACATTTATCTACACATGCACTCTGATTACCACGCTTAGTCATTACGGGTTGACGATTTCAGAGGCATTCAATCCAGGGTTTTAACAGTGTAGCCAAAATTGGTAAGTGTTGTCTGTATGGATGGTCAAAACTTTCTCTGCGCTTCAAGATAGGACATAGGCTACTTTTTGTCCCCGTAACCGACATCTATACCTACAAACAAACCCGCGAGCGAAAGTTAGTTATACATAAATATAAGAATTTCATAGCAAAAGGAATCACATTAGCAAAGACCATGTATCGTCTGCAACACAAACAGTATGCTCCAAAATATTTTGTTGTACGGTCAGCAAAAGCAACATTTTACGTATTTCGAAAAATAATGTTTTTTTTAGGTATCGTCAGCTTATGTTTTGGGAGTTCATAGAGTAGGCTATTACTAAAAAATATATATTAATGAGAGCGAAACCGCAGGGAAACGCTACTATTTTATATTCTGCCGAATAAGCAAAAACAAATAGCGTAGTAAGCCAGAATATATGAGTTCGTGAAACACAGGTATTCTCTTGGGAAGGCTTAGCTCACCAGTGTAAAGAAATCCGTGTTCCGTGGAAATTTCAGTTTTACATATTACAATGTACGTGAAATGCAGACTTCAGCTCATATTTTTTTCAGCTTTATATTTTTACGAACTCACGAATGACAAGGACTTTTGAAGTGAAACTTCTTTTGGCGCATGAGGGTAAAATTTTTACAGATGAAACGTCACGCCGGTATGCAACGGAAGTAGTAGAATACATTACAATGTCTTTGAACGGAAGTGTCAGAAAAGAGAGAGAGAGTGATCGAGACCATGAAGGTTTTCATCTATACCTTCATGATCGAGACCGATTGAGAGAGAGTAAGACAGGGCGAACGTAGCATGAGCAACTAGCCGTGGAGTGAGAGTATAGCAAGCGAGTGAGAAAGATTGAGAGAAAAAGTGAGACAGAGCGAACGTCGTATCACGCATAGTGCTATCACAGTCTTAACATCATACAGTCGTTCGACGAAGACGTCTAGACAGGGCAATCGTGCGGGGTGCGAGGGGCGAGACGGGGGAAGGGCGCTCCCGAGCTGCATACATTACCATGTTAGTAGCTCGGGAGCTAACTTTCAGGGCTATCTGGTGTTAGTTTAGTTCTATTAGTTTTAATAAATATAATAATTTTATTAAAATGGGTGCCAAGAAACCAAGATGGCGTCGACGACAATTTGCAAATTTTTCGTCATGGGTGTCATTTTCATGATTCCCGAGGTCGCTTAAACGATTGTGGGGTCGAAATTAAAACCCAAGATGGCGCCGAGGAAATTTTGCAAATTTTTCGTCATCGGTGTCATTTTCATGGTTCCTAAGGTCGCTAAAAACGATTATGGGTTCGAAATTAAAACCCAAGATGGCGCCGACGACAATTTGTAAATTTTTCATCATGTGTGTCATTTTCATGGTACCCGAAGTCGCTAAAAACGATTATGGGGTCGAAATTAGAATCCAAGATGGCGCCGAGAAAAATATGCATTTTTTTCATCATGGGTGTCATTTTCATGGTACCCGAGGTCGCTAAAAACGATAATGAGGTCGAAATTAGAATCCAAGATGGCGCCGAGAAAAATATGCATTTTTTTCATCATGGGTGTCATTTTCATGGTACCCGAGGTCGCTAAAAACGATTATGGGGTCGAAATTAGAATCCAAGATGGCGCCGAGAAAAATATGCATTTTTTTCATCATGGGTGTCATTTTCATGGTACCCGAGGTCGCTAAAAACGATTATGGGGTCGAAATTAGAATCCAAGATGGCACCGAGAAAAATATGCATTTTTTTGTGATAAGTCATTTTTAAGATTTGCGAGGTCACTAAAAATAAAAATGAGGTCAAGCTTTCGCGGAAATGTCTATCGCGCAAAAGTTCCTGATCCAAGATGGAGGACATTTCTCTATATGAAATTACATGTATTCGTCTCAATCTCAATCTAGAATTTTTGCATGTGAGACCATAGACGAAGCGCATTTGCATAATAGTTACTGTTTTACAAATTGTGTATCTCGCTATTGTTAATTATTGTAACAATACTTATTTTTATTTATTTTAGATAAACGTTATGTCAAACAATGTAAATATTAAAGAAATAAATTGAAAAAATTAAATTTATAATTTACATTAATTTTCAAACCTTTTTTTATTTTAATGACAATTAAATTCCTAACCTATCTTCCTTTTTCCCTTCCTCTTAATCTTGGAAATTTAAAGTTTTAGATTTGTATAAATATAAACAAGATTTATAAATTAGTTCGCCAAAGAAGTTTCACTTCTGACATGTGTACTTTGTACGCACGCATGTTTTTTTTTTTTTCAAAACACTTCTATCATTTGTTGGAAAATATACCTACTTTGTATTCCGTCCGGATAGGACGAGACAACCGTTTTTTATTTAAATTACATTCAAAAGTGGCTTTATTGGTTTATTAAAAATATTTATACAAAACATACAAATTAAAATATAAAAATAAATATTTTACTGTTCACATTTTGAATCTAGATAATGATTAATTCGTATTTTTTTAAATTGATGTAGCTTTTTTTATTGGGGTTCATTTATTTTATTCAGATATGATTAAAATAAGAAATAGATAATGTAGAGATACTGAAACGTCAATCAGTTTGAAGTCACGTCTCACGCTGTCTTTGTCACTTTAAGGTGTAATGAGTAGCGGCAGATAGACATTTAAGAACATGTTAAAGTTAATTAACGTTTCAGTATTCGTGGGTACATGTTTAAATTTTAAGCCTTTTCTCTATTATTAACTTTGAATGCCCGATAGGGTCCACAATGATCTCATAATTGTTACCCACAAACCAAGAAAAACATTTTGGTATGCAAATAAATATTGAATATTGAAATATCCTATTTAATTTTCAACTTTCACCCTACTTTTCATACAAGGTCGTCACTACTCATTAAATATTCAGTTTGGACCAAGATTTTATTATTTCAATCGGAACAAAGGGGAATTGACTTAACAAAAACAAATTAATAATTCTAGTTCCGAATTCTATTCGATCTTGACCCAGTTTATCTTTACTGAATATTTGACAACGTCATAGACAGCCGATTCTTTCTTACGACCTCTGTTATTGAATTTAACAGGAAAACATGGCGTTTATTGAGAGAAAAAATATTAAATTATACGATGGTAGACAGTTCGAAATTGGCGGGAAATTGACGGAAGTTTTGTTTGAATGTTTCATTTTTTTTCCATAAATTTTATCTTTTGTATTTTTTGACTTTTTACTTCAAAGTTCTGTTTATTTATCGGCAAAATATTGACCCAATCATTAATGTTTGATTTTTAGTCGTCAGTAATTGGATGTCATCTGTAGGATTTAGACCTACTGCATTATTAAAAAAAGTAGGTATGAATCAATCAATAATCTTAAATCTATACCGTAATACAGTTTATACTAGTACATACAGGGTGAGTCAGTTCTGTATAAGCTAACAACCTTACACTTAACTGTGATAGTGAACCATGTGTTTTTTGGAATGATTGTTGGTAAGCTGTACGCAAATAAAGACATATATAATATATATACATATATGTATATTTTATAGCGGTCCACGGTCTAAGGTCCAAGTTGAGTCATAGCATCTAGTCCTTTCCCTTCCGCATCCAATCCGTAGGTATGAGCGTTAACTTAATTTCTACGTGGTATACATCACCACCATATTATTTACTCAATGGACGGTAGAAAACAATCATAGACCAAAAAAAATACTTATTCCTGACTTCAGTTAGATTAAAGACGTCAATTCCACTATTACACCTTCTTAACGCTACAAACCAATAAATAATCTTTTGACCCATATGTTCGCTTTATCTGCTGACCGTACGCAAAGGCCATTAGGTCCGTAATTGTGCGCCGTTGGCTTTGAGCCTAATACAGTGGCATGCTTATGTTGGCCTGGATAGATACCTGATATGTATACTCAGACCTAGGGGCTAGAAGCATGTATACATATAGAGCATACGGAATTTGAGGACTGTGTTTTCTTGGAAAACAGTTTTCAAGAACAAAGAATCGTAATATGTATTTTAGTTAGTGAATATATTACAAATGGGACCATTGTCATTTTACTTCTCGAGTTAAAATGTATGGTTCAGAATATCCTAGAAACAAGCTCTAGGCTTTTTGATAATCACTCTAATATAATAAAGGGGAAAGTGTGAGTGTGTATATGTTTGCTATCTTTTCACACTCAAACCGCTGGACCGATTTTGATAAAACTTGATATGGAGATAGCTGACACTTTACATCCCGGATAAAAATAGATATCTGAACAACCACGAGTAACATCGCGGGGCACAGCTAGTTTTATCTAAGCCCGTCTTGTCCCACTGCATGGCAAATTCCTACCATTCTCTTTTTCATGCCCCCCTGTGTTGAGTAAGGATAGACCGGTATTTTTTGATAAAAGGTTTTTATTTTTGTCTAGTTATCTTCCGAGCATGGTTGCGGGCACCTTAAATACTGATTTTCTTTATGTTTTATGGAGTTATTTGTAGATATCTTCTACTATATAAAAATAAGTCGGGTTTTCGTTCCTGACGCTATAACTCCAGAACGCACGAACCGATTTCCACGGTTTTGCATTCGTTGGTAAGGTCTCGGGCTCCGTGAGGTTTATAGTAAAGTTACATCTCAATTATATAAAAAAAATTGAGACCGCGGGCGGAGCTGCGGGAAACAGCTAGTTAATATATAAAAAACATAACAAAGTACTCATACTAAAATCTTGAGTCGTTCTTGTATGCAAAACAGGTCTGTATTGAGTTGTAAAAAATTACCCAACTTGTTAAAATGATTAATTATAAAACTACCTATACCGTAATACCGGAATCATTATTTTTAATACAAGCAAGATCTTCACACGACTGTACAAAACGCTGATTAAATTTTAATCCCGATTACTTCAATTAACCTTAGCACTGGACATTGATTGGTTTTCATTATGCGGTACAATTTTGATCGGATTATTTTTTGCTTTAATGAAGTACGCTGGATTTTGATTTGTTTGGGGTCCTATTTTGTAAAGAAGCCAAAAAGGTCGAGTAATTATTTTGATAATTATACTGAAACAAATGGATGGGGGCTTTTTGATTGATATTGGTATTTGGATATTTTCATGTAATTTGTTTACATTGTTATTTTTTTATTTTTATTTTACTTTTACAATCACTTTAACACATCGCTTTTATATTTTTTACCTCAATAGTTAACTTGGGATGAGTTTAAACAGTTAAAAAAATATAACAGAAGATATTATACATCATCATAAATATATGCATCACAAAAAAGTTAAATAAAAGTTAAAAATATATATTTTTGCGCTCCGAAGAAATTTCTATCTTAACCGTCTTTAATCACTTAGTTAACAAGAACCGATCACTTAAGCCTAACCTCCAGCAACCATTGTCCAAAATCGATTCTAACCCATCAAAAGCTTCGCATGCCAAAACCCGACACAAAGGACCAAATTCAAAGACATCGCCAACCTTTACGAAGGGAAGAAACACCGAATTCCCGTAAACCCGTACATCAGTTTTAATTTACCCCTTTCGTTCGACCTTTCACTATTTTTCCATTCTGGTCCCAGAATTATTTGCTCGCACACAATAGGTCAAACATCGGGTACGAAAGAATCCAAGAACGAGAATGGATGAAAAGATTGGACACGGCTTTAAGAGCTTGAAGAGTCTTTTGTGAGCGAATATTTTTAAGATTCCTAAGGACTTCGTGAACCTGCTGATTCAGATTTCAATTGAACCAGGTATTTGAAGGTAAGCAAATTTCAAGGGTTTTATTGGTTTTCGCTGTAAAGTTGTGACTTATATCGATGGTACGAGTGTTTAATTGTGTCGTGTAAGGAGTTGAAGGGGAATTGTTGAGAACTGAAAATATGTTAAATGGCGTATACTTATTATATACTAGCCGATGCCCGCGGCTTCGCCTGCGTGGAGGTTGGTATACAAAAACTTCACAAATCATATAATACCAGCGAGTAAGATCTAAAACAATGAATAGCATCTAACCACAAAAATAAAACCTAACCTAGTTTTTTTTTTCAATTAATAGTATCCTATGTTACTTCTCCAAAAATGTGTACAAAGTTTCATGATGATCGGTTTAGTAGTTTTCGTGTGAAAGAGTAGCAAACAAACTTACACTCACATTTTAAATAATATTGTTAGTAGGGATTTAGAAAATATTTACTTAAATATAAAATATTTTTTTCTGATCTTGATACTAGTTTGAATAGATGTCGTTTTCAAAAATACTCAAAGAAATTGTATATTGTTTTATTGCCCGTGACATAAGAACAGTTTCAAAATATAATTTCGCTAGATAACTTGATTTTTCGTCTGTTTCGTGGATGCGTTTATTTCTTGCACATCATACTCCCATATTAGACAACAATTACATCCTATTCTATTACCGGCCTATTCAAAAAGCTTATACAATATCTTCCTTGTTCGATGCAAAGCAATCAGGACACAAGTAGGTCGACAGGCTCCATACAAGTCAGGTCTAGACTAATAGCTTATACCTTTGTCTAACTTAACTACAGGTTAATCGAAATCTAGATTTAGTGTACCACATGTTATTATGTAGGTAATTTGACTTATGATAAATTGTAAACAGCATGAAGTTAAAATGGTTTTTGATAAAAGATCTACATTATTTAAAAAACAGGAAAGATTTGTATTTTAATTGTTTGTAACGAATAAACTCAAGAACGATTATATAAATTCTTTCACCTTTAGCATGCTGCACATAGACGTGTGGTTCAATGACCGGATTTGCATGCACATGGTTGCAGGTTCGAACCCAGGCAAGTACCAATGTGATGTTTTCAAAGTTATATATACTTTCTTAATCATTCTAAGGCATAATTGACAATCGGTGAAAGAAAAAATCGTGAGGAAACCTGAATTCCAAAGATAGGAATCTGAAATCGCCAATCCGCAGTGAGCCAGCGTGATGAGCAATGCTTGCCTTCTTTATATGAGAAGAGGCCTGTGCCCAGCAAAGGGATATTATAAACAAAAGAAATAATAATAAATTAAACACTAAATAGTAAAGCTTATTCAATTAATTGGAATACTGTATATAATATATCGTTTTACAGGTTTTGATTAGAACCGTCTACTCAACAACTCGCTAACTCACATTAAATTTTATTTAAACGACATCAAAATTAAGTACACTATTTGAACTAGTTATAATATTCGATTTGTATTCAATTACGGAGTTTTCAATATCTTCATAATCACATGTATTACATATTTAAATTTACTGACCCCCGAATATTGAATCGACTGGCCTGTTGATCTAGTGGTTAGTGACCCTGACTGCTAAGCCGGAGGTCGTGGGTTCGATTCCCACCCAGGACAAATGTTTGTGTGATGAGCTCGATCATTTGTTCTGTGTCTGGGTGTTATTTATCTATATTATGTATGTATTTAGAAATATATAAGTATTTTTATCAGTTGTCTGGTCACCATAGTACAGGCTCTGCCTAGTTTGGGATCAGATGGCCGTGTGTGAGCTTGTCCCAAGATATTCTTAAAAAAAAAAAAAAAAACTTAGACACGTTCTTAAATATCTATCTGTCGCTACTTTACACAATAATATGTTGAAATACGTATATGCATGAGACTTAACGACGGCTTAAAACTGATTGGCGTTTCAGTATCGTTCATTACAAAACTATTTAACATAAGTGTTGAATTTAATACTCGTATAATAACAAACGGATCATTTATCGACCCTCTAATGTATTCAGGACTAATTGAATATCAAATTCGTATCCAAGGACCAAATTGATAACAGGACCAATTTCAGAACACAATGGAGATTTGATATTTGTCATAACGACTAATAAATTCGCAGGTAAATATTATTAATTGAATTATTCATGACTGCGATTAATTTAATAAAACGTAGAGAGTGAAAGAATATTAGTTTAGTTCTTATTAATTAAACATTTACATAATAATAATAAGGTCGTAAGGATACCTATTTTTTTTTTCGGCGTGAATAACTTATGTTTTCAACCCACGCCGAGGGCGCGACGTGGGGATATGTCGGACTTTCACCGACCAAAAACACCCCGGTCCCGTCTCTGCCTTGGGGCCGGAGTCGTGGGATCACTCGCGCATTCTCTGCTCGAGTCCGGCTGGCTCGTACGGATACCTACTATATTCCTTTTAAACACATTTTTTTATAAACTTATATTATAAAGCTGAAGAGTGTGTTTGTTTGGTAGACCGCGCTAATCTCAGGAATTACTGGTCCGATTTATAAATTTCTTTCAGTGTATGATAGCCCATTTATTGAAGTAGGCTTCAGGATACTTTTTGATGCGATGACTGAAGACCAAGCGGGCTGAGCCGCGACCAAAATCAAGTTATATGAAGAAACATGTTCAGGTCTGGCTAAGAATTTATCACCTTTTTATTTTCAATTCAATATTTATTTATTTGTGAAACTTAAGTACAACAGGTGTTACAAATATACATTTGTATGAGCGCTATTTTCTACCAATATAATTGAACACTGCTGCTCTTCCCCTTATGGGGTACAGGCGTGGTTATATGATACTTACGTTTACGGTCACCCGCCCACTAAAAATAACTGTCAAATAAATACAAATCAAACTAAAGCGTCATAAACAATAATTTAGTACCAAAAAACCGTACAAAAACTCAAAACTGCAGAACGTACGGCGTAATAAATTGTTGAGCCCCTCTTAAATCAGAGTACCGCTCAAAGCATAAAGGTACGGCACTGATTAAAGTTTGTATTGCTTCGGTGATTGTGCCTGCACCGCTCCACGATTTCTTTCTTCTAGAACTTAGATTTTAATATTGTGGAATGGAAGTTAAGAAATGGGTATCAAAATAAATATTTCGACCGTAAAATAATAGGTTATTCATTTTATTTGTTTATTTATGATTCGCAAGTTTAACAAAATAACAATTCTAAAATTTAACTGTTTTTTTAATTTACTTTAGATTCCTATGGGAAACAGCCTCCTGATTATTTTCCAAATAACCCTAAACTTTTCAATGCAATATACAGAGTGGTTTTAAAAATTACCTATATGATTAAAAAAATACTTTACAAAATTAAAAAAAAGGTTAAGAAAATAAAAAAAACAACAACGTGAATAGCAACATTTTTGGGGTGAATTGAGACTATTTTATTGCATCGCATGCGTATAATTTTACATAAAACAACTTTCTCTAATTTGTAAAATAGTTAAAGGTCATTGTAATCGATGTTTAGCAATTACCTTTAATCTGTAAAATGTAAAAAAAGAACACAATTCTCTATTCACCCCTGCTTTTCTGTTCAACCCATTTTTATCGGTACTATAAGTTATAACTTCTTTTATTTGTAACATAAATACTTCTTATCCACATTTCTAAGTTCTAAGTACAATACTTATGACTTATAGGAGCGTAATATGTAATCTTGCCACATTCCAGAACTATACCGACTACGTGACGTTTTCAGGGCACCGCTGTAATAAATACAGCTGTAAAAGTTTTTTAATCCTACTTCATAATGAATACTGAAACGTCAATCAGTTTTAAGTAGCCTTTAAGCGTCTGTTTCAATTACTTTAAGGACTGATATTTCACCTTCAGATAGGTTTAGGAACATTTCAAAGTTAAGTAGCCTTAATATTTGGGGTCAACTATCAAAGATGAATTTAATTGAAATTAATTCAGTACTTAGTATAAACTAGTCAGTTACTTTTTTTTTCTGTTCGTTTCCTTTTAGTCTTTTGTACCCCCTTCAATGTAAATTTTCGTTTTTACCCAAAGGTTGACTGGCGGAAAATGCCTAGTGGCATTCAGTCCGCCTTGTGTACCATTTTGTACATAAAGTTTTAAATGAATAAATAAAATAAATAATTCAATTAAATTTTATTTGCGCAAACTAGCTGACTCAACAAACCTTTTTTTGTAGCATATACTGGAGAGGGCCAGCCTTATTACATAGATTATAAAAGTAGCCGTCGACCTATTCTCAGACCTACCAAACCTGCACAAAAATTATAAAAATCGGTAAAGCCGTTTCGCCGGAGTTCTTTAACGAGATTTTTATATATGACACGCTGCATCAAATATCGCCTATGGCAGTCAGGAATAGTGTAGCTTTCGAGTTGTGAAGAATTTTCTAAATCGGTTCAGTAGTTCCAGAGATTATCTGCTACAAACAAACCCACAAACTTTACCATTTTAAAATATCTGTAGGTTAGATAACGGTCTTCGTACAAATCTAATTAAAAATTCCCGAACAGTGTTAACTTTAATAATATTTTATAAAAAGCTGAAATTAAAACTTTCTTAATTAATGGATATTATTTTGAGTAACACTAATTCATTATTTTGATAACTATTGTAAAACTTTGATCCCTTTTAATTGCTCAAATGAACATTGTTAAACAATTATTTAAACTAATATGATAACTATAAAAGCAATTAACTATGATATTCATTAACTAAAATGTTACGCTATTTTAGTATAATTTTTAATTAAATTTAAAACTAACATGTAAAATAATAGTCTAACAATTTAAATTAAAATACAAATCTATTATGCAAAAAATACATGTTTAAAATTACTCTTTCGGATAACGAGGATCATTTTATAGTCTTAATAAAAAAATCACGAGTCATGGTATATAACCATGGGTCGCAAAAAAATATTACACTTAAATTAACTTTAAAAAGAACCGACTTCAAAATAAATTTTCATTTGACATTGAATTAAAAACGATGACAAAAAAAAATTAAATCAATCCATTATTTCCGGAGATTTCGCATATTTATGCAAAAACCTTTTTTAAAGTGTGACCATAATAAAGTTGAATATCTAATTACAATCATAAGCTTCCACGGTGGCTAAAAACTACAAAAGAAAGAAGCGAAGGCGATTTAAGTGTTCTTGGAATCAAGATGCTAGGCCCGGAACTTATTAAAAACCGATGTTGGAAACAGAATTGCTAGCCTGGAATCTCTAAGAATTGTAGAGAAACGTTGGTTTGAGGTGCCGCGAGATGATGGAGTTGTTCCATTGCCCAGCAGTGGGACAGCGTAGAAAAAAACATTAACCACCATGGATGAAGGATTAAAATATTTTGATAGAATTGACTTCTTATTTAAAATCTCAATTCAGCAATAAGCATGTTGTGATCGATTTCGATTCCTTCTACATTTGAGAAGTCAGTAATATTATTTTGTGGCTATTTTATTTTAGTTTTTTTCGATCTTATTTACTTCAGAAAGAATTCTGGTAAGCACCGTTGGCGATTTCTCAAGAGCTACAAGCATTTTTATTCAGTGTCATGTATTATGCAGGAGACGCGCTCACTAAGACGGATGGCAGAGACTTGACCTTAAAATACGGAGAATCGATTGTTTTAATGCAAATGTTAGTTTCGTAATTACTGTTTTTTGCTGTGATTTTAATAAAATTTGGCAATTTGCAGCCTCGTGTAGAGACAAAACTTGTTTGACCATATCTAAAGACATCATACATCTCGATAAATTTGTGTGGGATTAAGTTGTTCATTTTCCTCAAATATATACTTATATGTAACATATAACATTATTATTTACTGTGTCATAAAAAGGATATTCTTTTCTATTTCCTCTAAAAGTAAGATGTAATCTAAAAAAAGACCAATAAACTCAATGGGTTTCTTGACAGTGGATATCCGATAATCCCCATCCCACGCAACGTCAAGAAAAGTTGACTAAATATAGTGATGAATCGGTAATTCGATTCGACATATATTCCTCTCTAGAAAACTAAGAAAAAAAAATGAAGTACAGGTCGACCCAATAAGGCACCCTCAGGATCCAGATTAAAAATTACATTTTAGGTACCGTTACTAAATGAGAACGTAATAATCGCACATAATAACGGGTCTAGCGTACTTTTATTGCAATTAAGAATGAATATTGATTAGTTACGGTCAGATTACAATTACAGCTATAAAGGCACACCATTCAGTTGCCGTGTTAAATCACCGATAACGCCCGTGTGTATATTTCGCAAAAAAATAGAAAAAAAATAGATTTGCGCGGACTAAAAGACCAATTTACAGAGTGACATGGGTAAATAATGACAAGAAGAATTTGTGATAAAATTTATTTGGACGAAAAGGTGTTTTAAGTGGTGGCCGGTCCGGGCAAAAATGATTCGTATAATATTATCACTGGTTGTTATTATGACAATAGTCTTTCAAGGTTCTGGTGTAGGTGAGAAAGCTTTTAAAGCCTGCAGAAGCTATGGACAATTAATGTTGGAATGCCACAACATTTTATTCCCAAAATTAAGGGTACGAGTTCCTGTTGATTTCCTTCTGTACCCTCACATGGTTTTGATTGGATTTCGGAAGACGACCCACGATCGACCTTCATGGAAGTGTGGGGGCAGTTTGATCAGTGAAAAATGGGTGCTCACAGCAGCCCATTGTATTGAAGATAGAGACGAAGGTCCAGCTAGCGTCATGAGAATAGGAACAGCAACCTTCGAGTTCGACGAAGTTGATGAACTAGTTCAGGAGAGGCCAGTAGGTGAGATAGTTCCTCACCCTCAATTTAAGCCACCTTCGAAGTACCATGACATAGCTTTAATGCGAGCTAATCCAGCTTTTACCCTAAATCGAGATATAAGAATTGCGTGCTTACATCTTGGAGATGATATAAGTAAATTGAATTTAACAGTGATCGGGTTTGGGAAGACAGCCTCAAGTGCAACGTATGGAAGTCAGACCTTAATGAAAGTGGACGTTGATGTGGTATCTCGTGAAGTTTGTAACCGGTCTATGAAGTTTCTGATAAAGAAGAAGATTTTGGCTGAAGGGATTACTCAAAACCAGATCTGTGCTGGAGATTATGAACATGGGGGCCGAGATACTTGTCAGGGCGATTCGGGGGGTCCCATGCAGATTATGGAGGACAGGGTTGACTGTGTACATAACTTTCCTCTTCATACTATCGTTGGTGTGACGTCATTTGGAAGGGACTGTGGAAGGAAAATGGCTCCAGGTGTGTATACAAGAGTTTCTAGGTATATTGAATGGATTGAAGGCATTGTATGGCCTAGTCATTGAGTTTTTTCAAACATTAACGTCAGTCATGTTTTGTGATATTCTTGAAATTTTACGTACCTATACGTACACACTGTAAAAAATTGCTCAATAAATTACATTATTTTTTCATCATTAGTATTATCATTGTAATATTATAACGGAACAGTTATTGCAGTATTTTACGAACACTTACAGACCTTTTGTTTGGGAAGCTAATTATTTTGTCTTTTATTGGTAGCTCATTCTTCAATCTAACTACCGACCTCTACTATTCGAACAAAAGATATTATTTCAGTTTTAATAAAAGTCGTTTATGAGATTCACAGCATCATTCTATTGTTCGCAATAGAAAGTACATGACAAAGAATGAGGTTGCAAATAAAAGGAATTTTAGTTGTGAAAATGTGCCACTGTCCATCCATCAGATATCGCGACCAAACAACAAACAAGTTAAAACTAGATTGACAAAAAGCATAACCTACAAAAGAGTTACACAAACTCTAGTACATCACGGTGTCGAAATAAAAAAAAGACTCACAATTGTATTCCCCTGCCCATGACAGCTAACTTATTATTTAA
The DNA here is from genome assembly GCA_950381575.1 of Plusia festucae. Classification (NCBI taxonomy): domain Eukaryota; kingdom Metazoa; phylum Arthropoda; class Insecta; order Lepidoptera; family Noctuidae; genus Plusia; species Plusia festucae. The sequence continues at coordinate 2,923,323 of OX494456.1, read as the reverse complement.
AAATCTCCACATTTGTAGGCATACCTGAAACAAAAAAGCATTTTCATGAAAAACCTGAACGTTTCACGTTGAGACGAGAATATGTAAATTGCACGTTTGGGGGTAAGGAGAAACTTTGGAGGACAGATCATTGGAGACAGGTGGATCCTGCCGTGTTTTGGAAAACACCGACTGTGGTTTGGATGGGATTGGTCGTGCATATATTAAAATGTATAACAAAATTATGTGTTGTAAAAATAATATGACATTATGTTCGAATAGAATAGAATTATAATTTTATATATAATGTATATGTATGTTTATAAGTTGTCTGGTTGCCATAGTACAGGCTCTGTCTAGTTTGGGATCAGATGGCCGTGTGCAAGTTGTCCCATGATATTATTATAATTATTATATGACATTAGAATATTTTTTTAACACCATCAAAGATATAGCATGAAAGTAATACATAAAAGTTAAAAGATACGTTACGATAAGAAAAACAAGGGGACATAGGTGTACTATTACAAATTAAATACAAAAAATAGCCATATAAACATAATTATACACATGTAAATATCTTATTTCGTTACATACAAACACTTGGAAATATATACTGCATAATTAATAAAGAAGTTAGTTAAAGAAGAAACAAGAAAGGGTTTTTTTTAAGGTATTCAATGTCCGAGCCTTTCCTATTAATATTTCTCATTCCCCTTACACACCTTGAACAGTAAAAAATATGTCAAGGAACCCTGTGGATTATACACTTGTAGTTTTTCTGGATTAACGATATTATAACTATAAAAATTATTATTGACTAACTTCTACCCGCGACTTCACCTGCGTGGACTTCAGAATTAGGTCGTCCCTCGGGAACTACTTAAGGAATCGGGCTAAAAGGTAGCCTATGTTCTTTTCCATGTCAAAGGCTACATGCATGCCAAATTTCATCCAAATCCGTTCAGCCGTTTTTGCGTGATTGAGTAACAAACATGCACACTTTTACATTTGTAATATTAGTAGGATAAGTCTAAAACGGTGCCTAAACATAAAAAAATATTTCAATATTTTAAAGCCAAACATGTACAGTCACCAGTGAACACTGAACAGCGCCAACTTAACACAACTAAGAGCCTTCGTAATTATTCACCGCCGGCTTTGAACCCGCGACCTATCGATCAATATCCTTGCCAAGTTATTGTCGCCACTCGTTTATTCTACGTTCCTATTAATTAAGTCGATTGATTTAGACTAAGTATTACTCTTGCTATTGATACAAGGCAGAAACTTCTTAAAAAGGTAAAAGTTATTTATTTTACCTGGGTAATAGTTCTGAAGTTCTTGAGCGTTGATTTAAGGATTTTTGTAAACTAAACATTTACTTTACGCACGGATAGCCGAGTGGTATAGGTCACAACGCGAATAACCACAGTGCGCGACGTGCTGCGGGTTCGATCTCCGCATGGAACAAGCATTTGTGTGATCGACAAATTCTTTAGTGCGGGCGTCGTTTTAAAAAAAACTATGTAATTATTTGTTAATAATAATTTTAACGGACAAGCCCTGTCATTGCAACTGTGTTACTCGTTAGCACAGTGATAAATGCTTAATTATAACACAACAACCAATTTTTCTGTCTGTCGCATCATAGCACCGAAATGGCTGAACCGATTTAGACCTATTTTTTTCTAATCAAATGAAATAAACTATTAGTTTTTTTCAAGTTGTTCATTTCCGTGAAGCAGTATTTCTAATATGATTGTGGCATTTCTGTAGCAATCTGTATAGAGCCGCTCCTTACAATTTAATGTATTAGCAACAAGAAATACAATGTAACAGTTACGTGTACTCTATTATATTAGGGCACCTCGTCATCCATGGTTCACTTCTCATTGACCAACCGATCCATGAAACAGAAAAAAAAACTGACTATTCCACAATACCAGAACAAATTTCGTTAAATGCTATGAAATTAAATTTGGCGGTCCATAGTTATTTTTAACAGTTACATAAATTAGGAACTGTTATTTATAACTGTTAAGGATGTAATTGTTATTGTAGGTGTTCCCATGGCGCGTGGATAGTTTTTTTTGTCTTCAATGACTTTGATTTTATGAATGAAGTTAGAGTTTTAATTAAGAAGTTGTTTTTGTCGCATTGATTTTTTACAGTTTGATACCTATTTCCTGTACACAAACGAAGATAGATAGAAACAATTGACTGGCCTGTTGGTCTACTGGTTATGGACACTGATTGCTAAACCGGAGGTCTTGGGTTCAAATCCCACCCAGGACAAATGTTTGTGTGATGAGCACGGTCATTTGTTCTGTCTCTGGGGGTTATTTATCTATAATATGTATGTTATTAGAAATATGTAAGTATGTTTATCAGTTGTCTGGTTACCATAGTACAGGCTCTGCCTAGTTTGGGATCAGATGGCCGTGTGTGAACTGTCCCAAGATATTATTATAAGTAATTTTTAGGGTAAGTGCGATCTCCTCTGAGCCTTTTCCCAAGCTATGTTGGGATCGGCTTCCAGTCTTACTAGATTTAGCTGTTTTAAGTTAGTGCAATATGCGTACCTAAGTACTTATTTATTTAACTCAAATAATTATCAGGTAATTATTGCTTAAGTTGAATTTAAATGTTTAGCTGACTTAAAAGTATACGCAACGACGTACCCCAATGTCTATAATATTCTCTTTGGAAACTCCAACAATGTATGCAGCAGAATGTAAGACAAAACTGTTAACAAAGAACGACTCGTCGGAAAGTAAATGTTAAAACTCACAACTAAAACATCACAAAATTAAACACCTTATCCGCACATTTATAAAATAAGCTATTAAACTTAATGCCAACTGCATTAAGTTTAAAAAGTCATCTTATTACAAAAACACAATCTACAACTTACATGAAAATGCGTAATATTCATTTAAACTTTTAAAACGGCCCGCTTTGGCAGACGGATTTTCTTTGGCCGTAGTGCTTGTACATATTAAGGAGACACATATATTTTTCCACAGGAATAATGCAAACTATTTTTTTTTCGAAGTGACAAGACTTAGTCACGTGACATATCGAAATCAAATGACATTTCCATACATTTAATGTCATTTGAGCGATTTCTATCATAGTTAACGCATAGATATTGATACTTATCTGACCAATGCAGCGATATATTGAACAAGTGCAGTAATAAGTTATTGACCTTCGTAATGCAGTGACTCGTTTTTTTTTATAATTTTTGGGGATATGCCTAAAACGTATTTACAATAAAATTAATTAATAATATAAAAAGTAACAAAAGAAAATTATTTTCGTTTGTATTGTAAAGCAATACATATTTTTTATTCTCTTTAATGATAAAAGAAAAGCGTGGGGTGCTTTTTAAGATATTTACAACTATTGACACCATGCACCCCACGCTTTTTTTTAAATAAAATATTTTTTTATTTTCTATTTTTTTAGTTTGGTTTTCAATAAAAAGCGTGTTTTTAGTTTTTTCAAAGTATTATTTTTTCTTTTTTTGACGGGCCTGTTGGTCTAGTGGTCAGCGACCCTGACTGCTAAGTCGGAGGTCGTGGGTTCGATTCCCACCCAGGACAAATCTTTATGTGATGAGCACGATCATTTGTTCTGTGTCTGGGTGTTATTTATCTATAATATGTATGTATTTAGAAATATTTAAATATTTTTATCAGTTGTCTGGTTACCATAGTACAGGCTCTGCCTAGTTTGGGATCAGATGGCCGTGTGTGTATTGTCCCAAGATATTATTATTATATTATTACTTTTACTGTAAGAAAATAATTTTATAAGAAAAACTATTTATTGTACCTAAAAACATTACTAATAAGGAGACCATCAAAGTTTACGTATGTCATCAAAGGACTTGTATTAAATTCTACGAAACCCATTTTACTTCTAACAGTCATCTCCAGGTAAAGATTAGAATTATTCATTTTATTGCTAAGTTTAACTGCGTTCAAACACTTATGAACAGTTAAGTGGCGATTGGTTAAATAACTTAGCAATTAATTATAACAAAGAATCTGTAATTAAAGTTATATCAAAGTATTTTTTTTTACTCACGGATCCGATCGCGTGGGCGTCGGTTTTTGCGGAAATTATAGCTTTTAGTTAGCCTTTCTCAATAAGAAAGCTATCTAACAGTGAAATATTTTTTCAAATTGGACCAGTAGTTCCTGAGATAAGCGCGTTCAACCAAACAAACAATTTCTTCAGCCTTAGAATATTAGTATAGATAGCTTATTAGCTACCTAATAATCTCTCATAGAGGGATTCAAACCCGCAACCACATGATTGCAAGTCCGACGCCCTAGCCATTAGCCTAGCTTTTTATTCGCTTTTTAAATGAACCTATTTTCTAAAACTTTAACTTGAGAGTGGATAATTTAAGTGTTACTTAAGTTACCTCTATGTAGCGAGACATTGACAATTTCATGGCCAGTACCCCCAAAAGTCACCGTTGTGTGTACGTACATAGCCCCAGAGGTACAACGAATTCACTCCCCTTTTAACAGACGCTTTTTTGGGTCCATTTTTTTATAATTGCCAATCTTACTCGAACGATATCTTTTGAATTTCCTCGGACGATTAAGATTTTAGAATTCAATTATCTTATTTCAACCTTGAGGTCACCGTATGTCGATTAGATTACGAGAGTTTTATGAACTTTCGATTCGGTCTTATGGATCTAGCAAAATTTTATTTAGTTTTTTGTTAATTGTTAAGTTAACAGTCTTGCAACATAATTATACTGACTTTGTGTTAGAAAAAAAAAGTTGTATGATAGTAAAATGTGTTACAGGTATTTTATGTATTATTTTTGTGTGTGTGGTATTTTATTTGTGGTTCACTTCTTCTCACTCTTATAATATATATTTATATCACTTTCAATCACAGGTTTGCTGTCAGAAAACTCAATTATGAGTTAAGCTCGTCTATGTACATTATAACTTTATTTTTAAATGTGTTCAATAAAGAATTAAGATTTAAGTAGAAATGGAGAGATTTTTGTCAAACTTACATTTTTGCATTGACCTTTTTATGTCAAATTGTAAGCAGCAAATTCCTTTATATTATGGCGTAGAAAAACATTGTTCTTATCCAATGGTTACGACAAAATAAAGTTTACAACACTACACACACTTGGCATTTAATTTCTTCATAAAAATATATAAATTACAATTTATTTATAAATTCATCTGTATATCTTAACATATTCTGAAATAATAAATCATATAAATACACACGAAAAAAATAATAACAAACAAAAAATTCTAAAAAATGGCGGCAACAAAAAAAATATAATTTATAAATTATTTACCAGAATAACAAGTAAAGGGAATGACTTATATAATCTTCTAAGTTGAAATAATTCAACGTTTGTTACAAAAGGATATCTTTCGCAAATATTTCTGGAAGAATTTTACTTAGCAACTTATCTTTGTAGTAAATAAATACTTCAAAAACTTATTTTAAAGTATTTGAAATAACTTTTCTTAGTTAACTTTAAAAAAAATCTTGTTCACTTACTTACTATCATAATAAGTATATTTTGACCCTTCCTAGATCATTTAGTAAAGTGAAGGCTACCTAATACGACAATGTAAAAACAATATAAATTAAATAATATAAAATGAAAAAAACAATAAAAATTAAAATTAGAAACCAAAAACAAATACGAGCTCAGTACTGAATGTCGAATTAACCTTTGTCGATGAACGGTTCGCCGAAAATACCCTACAGCATCTTAGACTGTACCTTCTATAGGCTTCTGTGCCACCTCTGTGAATTTCTGAAGGCTTAGTACAAAGATCAAGTATGAAAAAGGTAGTTTTGTTGAACACACAAACTCACACACACACACGGTGTCACCACTTACATCACACTAAAACAATATTTGCGAAAGTGTGTGTGTGTGTATGTTTGTTACCTTCACATTTAAACGGCTGGACCATTTTTTATCAAATTTGGTAAGGAGGTAGCTAACACTCGGACTTGCAACGACCAAAAACACCGCGGTCTCGTCCTTGCGTTTGCTGGAGCCGAGGGATCTTCAGCAAGCTCTACGCAGAAGGTAGCTGACACCATATAATACATAGACACTTATTCACTTACCGGAAAAAAAAATAACACTGCGGAGCGAAGCTAGATAGGTATATTATATACTGGCTGGTTTGATTGAAATATATACCAAGAACTCAGAAGTGTTTATTTGATTACAATAATGACGCTTGCGAGAATCGAAATCAAGAGTAGGACTATTCGTGGAACAATCAAAATAATTTTATGCCAGTTCAGAGAACAATAGCTCATCACATAATGCAAACATTACATACAAAGTATACAAACAACATTAAAAATCGTTAGATGTATGTATGGAAAAAGACATACCGCGCTTATCCAAAATAAAATTGGGATACGGGCAGGAGGATAATGATGATGTTGATAATCAATTTCAAGGCTTGTCTAACACTTCAAGTAGTGGTGTCGTGGTGGCCTAGCGGTTCAATGAACAGATTCGCATGCACATAGTTGCAGGTTCAAACCCATACAAGTACAAATGTGACTTTTTCAATGTTATGATTATGTACTTTCTTTATCATTTAGGACATAATTGACAAACAGTGAGGAAACCTGGATTTCAAAAAATAATAATCTGAAAACGCCAAAACGCGAGCAAGCATGGTGATCAATGCTCATTCCTTCTAGGGGAAAAGGCCTGTGCCCAATAGTGGGACGTTTATAGGCCGGGATTATTTTATGCTTCCAGTCTCAAAAGAATCAGCTGAATACCGTATAGCCGAATATAGCCTCCAAATATTTGCCGTATCCACTATCATTCCAAAATATTGCTATACTAAGTTAACTATTAAACAAACAACAAACTTTTCCTATCTATTAAAATCAGTTATAAAGTAAGTTCTTAATCCTAATTTAATCTAGTCTAATCACCAAATGAAATCCTTTAGACACAACATGGTCCTTTGTAGAACAGAACCTTGATTATGTACGGAACCCTAAATATTTCCACAAGGACACCTCGAGCCTAATAGAATTCGGAAGATGAACTGCTAATGAAATAACTCTATTTAATCACCCGCTATTGTCTGTTAAGAGCACCGATTTGGACCCAACCATTGGATAATCTAAGTCTTGTATTTTTATCCGGGTAAACTGTGGACGCCTTTGAAAAGATATACCGTCCTTTAGTTTCGTATAATGTGAGGGAAATCTTATTAACCTTTAAACATTTCAGGTATTATACATTGCGTGTGTAAACGCACCTTAGAAAGAAAGAAAAAAGTTTGTTCTCGCCAGTACCAATAGAATAAAATATCATAAAGCTGAAGAGTTTGTTTTGTTGAACGCGCTATTCTCAAGAACTACTGGTCCGATCGGAAAAAATCTTTCAATGTTAGAAAGACAATTTATCGAGAAAGGCTATATGCTTATTATACTGACGCCAGCGCGGGCGGAGTCGAGTGAAAAAGCTAGTGAATAATAAAACAATTATAGTACAAGCATAAAAATCCCTATCAAGCCTAATGGTACTGCTAGAAAACATGATTATGAAACCAGGGGTTCACAGCAAAGGATTTTTGCGAATAAATTTATTTATAACTTTAAAACATTATGCACAATACTGTATTCTATGTATACTATTCACATACACTAACCATAAAAAACATTGTAGCAGTGCCACGTCCTTAAAAATATAATAAGGGCAACGAACTTCAAATATATGAGAGTCAGACTTATAATATATCCAGACTTGAAACATTACAAGTAGACGCCCTAACGCCTACATTAAGAATTCCAACTTTCCACTAATTGGTACTACAAATATACAAGCTTTACAAAATTAAACCGTCTGTTTTTCATGGTATTAATACTTCAAAATATAACAAAGAAAATAATGTTATTAACTTGAAGTACCTAGTATTATATTTTAGTTTTATTTTCGATATTTCTATCTATGATTCTTTCTTAATTTTATATATTTTTTAATAATATTTGGTACCTACATTATTCTGAAAACATAGAGTATATAAATATACAATAGACGTGAAGACATATAATTGACTGTCTTTGTTCTATTGTTATTAGTATTGTGTTGATTTATCTGTAAGTTTCTCAAAATATTAAGAACTGATTTTTCCATGGTCAGATAAGTTTTATTCGAGGAATAAAATTGTCATTTGGCTGTTTTTGTATAAAACAGATACCTATTAATCATCGTTCAATGTTAATATTAAAATTATTTCTCAAATAAAAGTTATCAGATGATTGAAAAATCATCTCTTAAATTTATTCATATTACATGTAAATAACTGCTCTATTTGAGAAGCAGCCTGTGCCCAACACTGGGACATTCATAGACCGAAATAACTACTAAACAGCTACATCATTCAATGATTCTGCGGACTGACCTCACCACATTTAGGCAATATATAATATATTATCAACATTGTATATTATACATCATCAATCAATTAGATTCTAAATTTTGAACTCCAGGTTTCCTCACGATGTTTTCCTTCACCGATTGTCAAAAATATCTTTGGATAACTTAGGTACAGGTTGATGTAGATACAAAAATAGTCCTTCACATCATTCTTCTTGCAAAATAAATAAATAAATATCTTGGGACAGCTCACACACGGCCATCTGATCCCAAACTAGGCAGAGCCTGTACTATGGTAACCAGACAACTGATAAACATACTTATATATTTCTAAATACATACATATTATTAATAAATAACACCCAGACACAGAACAAATGATCGTACTCATCACACAAAGATTTGTCCTGGGTGGGAATCCAACCCACGACCTCTGGCTTAGCAGTCAGGGTCACTAACCACTAGACCAACAGGCCCGTCAAATGAATATTACGTTTAAGTTTTTTTTACATTCAATTTCGGATCGCTTTTATTTCGAGTTCCAGAGGTAAGGTAATGGACCTATATATACATTTTAGTCATCTGTAGAATATTGTGAAGTGTCAAATTAAACTTTTTCAATCATCTCGTCGGTTTGGCTTCGCCAGACACTTTGAGCGCCGAAATTCATTATTTTATAGACCCCCAGATACTTTTATAGAGGTTTTTTATTTCTACAAGCTTTTACGTATTAGTTTTAAGTGCTTTAAAAGTTGTAACCTTTTTGCGTCGGTTACCTAATTTGATGATATTAATAATGTATGTATGTAATGAATACATAGGTACCTACTTTAAGTTCTATTCCCCAATATAAGTATTAGAAATTAGTAAGTGATTCTTGTTAGGCCTCGTGTTAAGCTAAGATGTTTGTGATACGAGTGGGTTCACTTTGGTAGTGTAATAAGCGGGATTCAAACCCGCAACCAAATGATCGCAAGTCCGACGTTCTAACCATTAGGCTACTGCCGCTTATTCTCCAATCCTTTCGGATAAAAAGCCTTTCGGTAAAACCCTGTTTAAAATTATAATTAAGAAGAATAGAATAGAAATTCATTTATTTAGTACAGCACAAAGGAAAGCAGAAAGAAAGATAAAACCTACAGCAACATAGACAGAAAAAAAAAGAAAACTTATATCTTAACTAGCTTTTGCTCGCGGCTCCACCCGCGTGGGCATCGGTTATCGCAAATTAAAGCCTTTAGCGTTCCTCAAAAAGTGGGCTATCAGACAGTGAAATATTTTTTCAAATCTGACCAGTAGTTCCTGAGATTAGCGCGTTCAAACAAACTCTTCAGCTTTATAATATTAGTATATTAACTCTGACATGCAATACCAAAAATGTCGCCAACTCAGCATCACTATGTTGACTGTCGAACACCGAACTCTGGTTTTCAGTAGCAGCTTGTATTGTATATTTAGCCAGTACAGCTAAATAGCCATTAAAAAAGGCGTGACTGCTTACATTTCTAAAGCTAACAATATCGATGTTTGGAGTAAAAGGCACCATCATTCATAGAAAAATCATGGGTTTGGCGATCACAGCTTGCTCAACATCACAGTTAATGCATTGTACATTAACGAATGGAGCAATGGATATCAGTTACCGGAACCAATGACATACTGACCTGATTTAAAAACTATACTGTGGCTACTAGCTACGCCCGCGGTTTTTCTTCACATAGTTCCTCGTTTACTAGACTAATCGCGATAAAAACGGGATATTTTATACAGGATTATTTTAAAAGGAGTGCGGATATCCTACGAGTAAAAATCTACTTTTCATACAAACATAAGTCACGTGACCAGGCACTTTGTATGAAAATTTCATTTTCCAATTGAAGATTTCGACTTATGTTCCTAGGGGAAAGTTGTTCAGTTTTATGCACGCGGTTACCTCGTAGGATATCCTTTATCCTTTTAAGCCATCTTCATTTAGGGGTGTGAAAAATAGATGATGGCTGATTCTCAGACGTACCCGATTACACGCAAAATTTCATACAAATCGGTTCAGCCGTTTGGGTAATAAACATCGAGACACTATAATTTTATATATTAGATAAACTATCTACCGGCCAAATTTAATCAAGTCTTTTTATCAGTATAAAACAAAGTTAAGCAACGGGTGTTGAAGGACGGATTTTGGATTGTTTGACATAAAATTGTAGGTATATAAAACCTTCTTTACTTCAAAAGTTGGTATTTTTAAACAATAAATTAGTTGAGAATGGCTTGTAAAAAAATGTTCCAAAGTGAAGTCATTTTTTCGTTATAATATTATACTCATCACTTTTCAACTTCTAATAAATTATTCCTTAATATTCAACAAAGCTAATTAAAAAGATTTGAACTTCACTAATTAAGTTCAGAGTTTCCGACTAAATCCACTTACATAGTTAAAGAGATTTTACTAAACACCTAGTAAGATACGGTAGTGAGTTTACAAAACCCAAGCTTAACTGTCAAAAGGTCAACAACCCTAAGACAACAGTAGCATTTGGGTAAAATATGCAAATTTAACTAAGTACTTGATGCTAAACTGCATTACTACTTAATGCATAGACCCCGTAACTAAATAGAATAGATAATTAATTTGGTACTAGCTGCCCGGACAGACTTCGTTCTGTCAAAAGTTAATAGTAAAAATTAATTAATTAATGTAACGTTTTTTGGAGTGATCACGTCATTTTTTTATAGTATTAAAGCCTTTTGTGGACTTTAGGGAACATACAAATAAATTAATTAGCCGAATTGGTCCCGCCATTCTTGAGATAACCTCCTCAACTTTATTATATTTGTAAATATGTATAAAATACATGGGTAATTTATTTATTAGTTAAAGTACAGAAAAAGCAATTTATTACCTCACGTTAAACCCTTCCGTTACCTTGAATGTCGTTGCTATCATATAGGTAAATCTTCGAGGTCATTGCGACCCAAAGGACACAGCACCTGCGTCTCAAAAGACTAAAACCTTACTAAAGGACCAGATTCCTATTTATTCTACTAATATTATAAACATGGTGGTTAAATATTTGTTACTGAATTATGCAATAACTACTTAACAGATTTGGATGAAATTTGATAAGCAGATAGGTTAGATCCTGGAGCAATACATAGGACTTTTAATACTAATAAATGCAACAAATAATATTTATGCGGATCTTGCTAGTTTGGTATTATTTTACAAAAAAAATAAATACCTATAAAAATATTTAAATAGATAATTTAATTAATTACTAACTGCTCCCCGCGACTTCGTCCTCGATTTATTGTTATAATTACTGGTTACTCATGTTTCGCACAGAAAATTTAATGATATTGTTACCTAAACGAAAATGTGCCAGATAATGGAATGCTCGAGCCCCAAGAAGTCTAATCCTTTGAATCAGGCTATATACCCATTTTTTTTTAAATACGACAAGCAGTTTCGGATATTAGTGCGTTTACAGATACAAACAAATTATAATTATCACTATCCAAATGTAAGTAAATTAGTCTTATTTAAAATCTAACCTGTATGGAAGCTCTTTAATATTGTGTAACATTGCCTCTTCTAGAAGTTACGGTTATATTATACCTCCGTTTATTAGTTAATAGGTCAAAGATGTGTATACGTAATCAGGTTAAGATAATATGTAACTAACTTAATAGAACTAACAGTCAAACGGTCCGGGAACATAATTACTCTCAATTATGCTAATTTATTGTATTATTCAATTTTCTTAGTCTGCGTACTCTGTTGAATATTAATTGGTGAGAATTACACGTAACTGGTTAATTAAGCGTGTCATGAAAAGGACTGGATTTGGATGAGTAGTTTTTTGTGTACTATGAAGAAAATTTTCATAGTACACAAAAAACTACTCTATCGTAATATCTTTGCGTGGAAAAAAACAACATAGGACTATGGAAAATTGATATTTTGTATTAAAAATTAGTGCTGCCATCTAGTGGTTTGTTTTTGGAAAAGTGTGGCTAATAACACATAGAACCTTGTAGCATTCTTAACTCACTAAGTGCTAAAATTGTAACATAGAACCTTGTAATAGTGAGCCAACGAATTATGGACTCTGTCAGGCCTGTCGTATTTGAACAAACAATGTTTAATTACGACAGGCCTGACAGAGTCCATAATTTTCTTACATCATTAATAAATAAATGTGGACAACATCACATACATTGCCCCGAATTCAAAGCAAGTAGCCAAAGCACTTGTGTTATGGAATCAGAGACAACGAAGGTACCACAAACAACAATGTAGAACAGTGATTCTACATTGACCCGTCCGGGGATCGAACCCGGTACGTCACAGCTGGCGACACCTTGAAAACCGGTGTGTTCGCCATTCGACCACGGATACACTTTGTGGAATGGAGTATGTGGTTAAATATTTTTAAGAATGATTCCTACTTATTAAATATAGTAATATACAGAGATATTATAAGAACAACACATTTTTTTTTCTTTTTTAAATTATGTACCTTAACGACACGCATGAAATCTTCATCAGATTTATGGAATTAGCCAGTTACGCTTATCAGCAAACGCTCATAGCATCTAACTCTATATAAAGTGTCATGTAAAATATTAATATCAAAATGGACTCACAAATATTACAATAATGCTACAAATATCCATCAAACCGTTGAAATTCAACACAAAATGCAATAACCATGCAGCGACAATAGAAGGCATACCTAGCATGAATAATTGCATGGAGCTATTTAACACAAATAGCATATGCGCGCATGGTTAATATCTATCAAACGTGGAACGTCCATCGAATTCAAATATACAGGAACGGTAAGCCTGGTTTAGGGTTGGCACGTAACAATACATTAATAATTTGATAAATTTTTGTCACGTTCGAAAGGTGTGACTTGATTTCATGTATGACGGAGTAAACATAGATATATAGATAATAAATAATAATTACGTTACTGCGTGTGATACAGGTTCGATTCCCGTAAAAGATTTTTTTTTTTCTTTTGAACTGTGTGTATTGAATGTTCGTGGAATACCGCTCAGTGCTGGAATATCTTTGAGATAAATAATAAATGTAGCGTGCCGTTTAAAATAAAAAACACTCATTCTAACCCCCGAATAGTCAAACGCTAACTTTAACTTTAAGATGTTCTTTAATGCCACTTTAAGGTGTGAAGACACCTTAAAGACAGATACAGCATGAGGCTTAACGGCGCCATCAAACTGATTGCCGTTTCAGTACAAGGCCATTATTCTCATAGATGCATACTCAACGTGCTTTGTATACTTTAAAAACATATGATTTAAAACCAGAAAAAAAGTAAATACCGGCCTATAAGCGTCCCACTTTAACTAGGCACTTCTCATGTAGAGAAGGGATGAGCATTGATCACCACGCTTGCTCATTGCAGGTTGGCGATTTCAGATTCCAATATTTTGGAATCCAGGTTTCCTCACGATTTTTTCCTTCACCATTTGTCAATGATGTCTTACAATGATTAAGAAAGTACATATAACTTTGAAAAAGTCACGTTGGTACTTGCCTGGATTCGAACCTGCAACAGCTAGGCCACCACGACCAATTTTAGAAATTTTGAAAAAAAAGTAATAAGTCAAAATAGGCATTTTAATCTTTACTAAGATATTTTTGTCTACTTTGTTAATTCAAATAAAGCACAGCCCTATCCGTTTACAAAACGCACATCTCTATAATAGAGCGGGCGATCGCTCGGATAACAATCGGATCAATTTATACGAGGAGTCGCGTGCGCACACATAATATTTTTATTTTAGTGCGCTTATTGAAATATCAGTAACGAAACTGGATTGGCCATGTTAATACCAACTGGATTCCATGTAAATGAATCAAGCAAACGATGAAAGTAATGGTTCAAGCGATGGTTACTGTGATGGTATTACCAATATCGTTCAATTAGCCGATGGAGGCAGGCTGGATATGGGATTCCTAAATTTCGTACTATTTAAGCGGCGGTAGCGTAATGGCTGGGCCGTCGAACTTGCGATCGCGTGGTTGCGGGTTCGAATCCCACATATTACACGACCTACGTGAACCCTCTCGTAACACAAGCATTCAGCTTAGCACGAGGGCTTAACAAGATTACTCGTAATGTGCGACCCACATTACTAGTAAGTTACTTAATAAAAAAAATTAAACTAATTATTTTTCACGGATTGTCCACGGTAATGATAATACACGATTCCTTAATTAATTAATATTAGTGTGATTCGTATTCGTAGGTACTTGAAGACATATATCTGAAAAAGGACTAATAATACCGAATTGATTGAACTCCTTCGCCTTTTGTAATTTGACAACAGCCTTTTCGAATACAAATAACAAAACATCGCTATTCAGAGGCTAGACAATACTCTTGAAATAAAAACTGATCAATAACATGTGGTCTAGAAAAACGCAATCAACACTATTATGACAACAGCTTCTCTGTTGCGATAATAGAGAACAGAGATCGTGCTCAGAATTGAGAAGTCTAATACGAACGTAATAGACAATGATATAAGCAACTATATAAGAAAACTAGCTGTTTCCCGCAGCTTCGCCCGCGGTCTCAATTTTTTTATAAAAATAAGTTGCAAGGTATCATATCTTTTAAGTTGGTTGAAACTGCACACGGTGTGCAAATTTGATTGAAATCGGTTCAGTAGTTTCGGAGTTCATCCCGGACAATAATCGTGACACTGGAATTATAATTATAGGTATAATAGGTAAACTGCAATTTTTAAGGATTTTTTCAGTTCTTTAAAAAGCTTACTAGCGATTTGGGTCGTACATCACTAGTATTTTTGTTAACTCCTCGTGCTAAGTTAAATGCTTGTACTTCGAGTGGGTTCACATCATTAGTGCAATTGGTTGGATTCGAACCGGCAACCGCTAAAACACGGGTTACATTTAAACTGATGTAAATAGCATGGATTGATGATATAAAAAAAACACATAATATTAATATCTGAAATACATCGCCTAATAATAATCCTTTCTAAACTGAAAAACAACGAACAAACAATTTACAAAATGTCCTCTTTTAAAGGACGTGTTGAATATCCATAGCACACAGCGACTAGTTATAATCCAGCAATCAATAAAAGGATTAATACTGCTTTCAATCTATAAAGTTTGCATCAAAAATAACAGTTTAAATCCAATTTAAAATCATCACAAACACATTGTCAAAGAGATTACTCGGTCCGTGGTGACCTAATGGGGTTAAAGGTATTTTATTTCGGTATTATATTTTCATTGCAACAGATTCCTAAAAGTATAGACTCTATAGACCTGAGTACGCTAATAAAGGTGTCGAATGATGTTACATTGACACAATTAGAAAGAATACCTTTTGGAATTTCTTTTTTTGAAAAAGAATTTAATCCTTTTGTCGCGGGGGTTTCACAAACATTCAAATCACATGCACAAAGAACACCCAGACTTGGAACAAGCATTTGTGGATCACACAAATACTTGTCCCATGCGGGGATCGAACCCGCAGCACGTCGCACAGTGGTAATTAGTGTGGTGACCTATACCACTCGGCTATCCGTGCAGTCACGATATCCATGTAGTCGTATTTTCTTTAAATTTGTTGAAGTGCATAACTACATAATTATCTATAAAATATCCTTAACTATTCTCTTACTAAGAGAGCAAACACCGCATATTCTTTTATTAAATCTACAACCAGAAGCATTTTCTTTCTAAATCAAAGAAAAGAATATTAAGTAAGACTTGAAAGGGGAAAGTACATTTATTTTAGCTAGGCGTTTATCTTCATCAACCATTTAACAGACCATTGTAACATTTTTTATATAAAAATGTAGGCACTTACTTAAAACATTAGGGCCTAAATACCCATTTTTCCCCTTCAGCGAATACGAATTACGTTGGCTGCGAAACAGCTAGGTACCTATGTATTTTTGTAGTTTCTCTAGGTATTTGTCTCGCCACGTAATTCTAGAATTATTCATCTGCAGGAGATCGAAAAAATACCAAAACAAATAGTACGAAATTGGGTTACAGTTTCGCAAAAATCGAATAACTTGGGTATGGAACAAACTAGGACTTTGTTTACATTCATAAATTTAGGGATTATGACAAAACTTAGTACCTAGAAACAACATCACATACATTGCTGCAAATCCAAATTCAGTAACTTAATCATTTGTGTCATGGAGTCAGAAACAACGGAGGTACAACTAACATCCAGACCCGAGACAAAGAAAAGTGATTTTTTTCTACAATGACTCATCCGGGAATCGAACCCGGGACCGCAGAGCTGGAGACAACTTTGAAGACGGGTGTGTACGCGTCTCGACCACGAAGGTCGTCAAATTGGTCATGCTAATATAACAATTTTTAAGGTAGGGTTTTATGTTATACACGAAATCTTTACCTATCATAATAGATGGGTGGCAATCGTCACTATTCACACACAATTCACAACCTCTTCAAAAAAGAACAGAAAATTTTGACTTACAAAAATGTTTTTTTATACAAGTCTACAAATGAAGAAGAAATCAGCTTAAAAATCTACACGGCAAAAGCCAGTCGAACATAGAATCCTCCTCCTTTTATTGGTCTAGCTAAAGAGGCTTCAGAAACTATTGTATAATCTTCTAAGATAGTCATCTCATCATCACTTAGGTCTAGTGATCTCGTCCCATCGACCTAAATAACCACATTAGAGGTCTCAGTGCGTTCCCTACCTTACGGTCCTCAGTCGGCCGATTTATTCATGTTAAGGGTACAAGAGAAGCCACTCAAACGATTACGCCCACGTCAACCGAGGGACAAAGCGATTTTTTTCATCCTATATTTACGAGACCACTACCCACAACACTCCAATGTATCAATTATACCTCCTCACATACTTGAGTATAAATAAATAATAAATAAATATCTTGGGACAATCTCACACACGGTCATCTGATCCCAAACTAGGCAGAGCCTGTACTATGGTAACCAGACAACTGATAAACATACTTATATATTTCTAAATACATACATATTAAAGATAAATAACACCCAGACACAGAACAAATGATCGTGCTCATGACACAAAGATTTGTCCTGGGTGGGAATCGAACCCACGACCTCCGGCTTAGCAGTCAGGGTCACTAACCACTAGACCAACAGGCCCGTCAAACAGTATAAATAATACTCCTCAATAATGTCGTGGTAGCCTAGCGGCTCAATGACCGGATTCGTATGCACATGGTTGCAAGTTCGAACCCGAGCAAGTGTGAATTTAAATGTACTTTCTTAATTATCATAAGACACCATTGACAAACGGTGAAGGAAGAACATCGAAAGGAAACCTAGTTTCCAAAAAAAATAAATCTGAAATCGCCAACCCGCAATGAGCAAGCGTGGTGATCAATGCTCATTCCTTCTCTATATGGGAAGAGCCCTGTACCCAGCAGTGGGACATTAATAGGCCGGTATAATAATACTTAGAATTGTTACAAGCAGATAAAGATAAAATCTTCCACTAACATTTACCAAAGAATTAAGAGATAAAACGTTATGAACCATTCTAAAACAACTTAGGTTTACTACACCAAATCTAAACCCCATTTATGCGTTCCAAATCGAATCGATTCCGAATTATATTATAAAAGCGCAATCCGGGTGCATTTTGAGGTTATAAAAATAAAATCCCGGCAAACCCGACCGCTTCAGATGGAGGTAATGCCTCATATTAGTTTTCTCTGAAAACTGGATCACAACGAAAATTGGACGATATGAACGAATCGAAGGAAAACATTCGGTTTTTGGCTAGATGTTATTTTTAACGGGATCCTTTCGATCCTTGGATATTACAGTTTCAAACGGTTTCAATTTGCTCTTTGCGGTTAGTTTTTGAATGACGTTGAATTTTAATGCAGTGGGAAATTGTGGAAAGTTTTTGCCGTTGGTCCGCGATCAAGTTGTCACTGTTTATGAACCACTTTTGTATGTGCTGGAGCTGATAGCTTGCTTAAAGGTAGTTCCGTTTTAAGCGCACTGAAAATAGTTTTGGCAGTCGTTGCTTGCACTAAAACTATTCACATCTCTTGACAGGATTTCTGTTTTTTGTCTAGTCGGAATAGCTGTGCACGTTTTAAAATCTAGTTATAAATGTTTCCAAAATCCTTCACCGAAAAAAAAAAGTTTCACTACATTTACACCAAGCAAGAAAAAATAATTCAGAACGCAGGGGAAGCAGTTCAATATAGTTTTTTATAGTTTAGGAGCTAAAACACTTAAAACCACTTATACGAAATATGGCAACAAAATACAGTTATTTGATGCTTACAAATATTATCCGGCTTGTAATACAACAGATGAGGGTGGGTGCCATCGATCAGAAGGCCGCCATCAGTCACATGTGCGTTTGATTTATCGTACGTACGAGGATCCCGGGATAAATACCGCATGTGTATTCATTGAAATTCTTACGATAAAATGTACCATGACTATAATAAAGACTGTCACTGAATTCCCTTAAAAATTACTTAGAAAAAGGGACGATATTTTTGGATTGGTTTTCCTAGAATTTTTGGGCGTAAATGTCTGATACGGGAAACATCACGATAACTAAACATAGGAATGAATGTGAAGTGCATGATATCGATTTCGAGTAAAATGTATGGTCAAAATTATATTAGACAGTATTAATGGAGATTATTAAATACCAGGTTTTGCCCGCGACTTCATCTGCGTGGACTTCAGAATTGGGTCCATAAAGTAATGAAAATGGAAATTTTCACCCGTGTTATAGCTGGCGCTGTAATAGAGAAAAATACAAAATTTATAAGCTCTCTGCCCACGGCATAGCTATATTTTTTTCCATGTCAAAGGCTACATACATGCCAAATTTCATCCAAATCAGTTCAGCCGTTTTTTCTTTTTCCATAGCCTATGTTTTTTCCATGTCAAAGGCTATATACATGCCAAATTTCATCCAAACATCCACACTTTCACATTTATAATATTGGTAGGATTACCAAAATTATCTCTAAGTACTACAAAAAAGCCGATATTAACATTATTTGGTAACATTACTTAGGTATATTGATTGCACTAGATAATATAATTGCTTTTACATATGAGAAATAAAACAACAGAAACAGATCGTTTTTGCAATCACAAAGGCCAAAATAAAAACGCAATCCGTGCTATCATTAATTTCCTATGGTCACAATCTCAGCGGAATAAAATTGGTGGCGACAATTGATCGATGGTAGAAACAAAAATGTCGCGAAAAACGTACGATTTACGCGATTCTGCCATTTACAATCGTATAAATGTTGCTAGTAGTACTGAACGATAAAAACTTCAATTGTGGTTTATATTTTGTTACTAAAGAGAACAGTCCCAATCCCTATCTGGTATTGTGGTGTTTTTTTGGAGTGAAAACTTCTTTCTCCTTCTTTTCATCGCTGTGCTCTTTTTGGGATGGGTAAAAAATGTTAAACTCGCGTCAGGGGTTACGTGACTGATCCTAAGACGCGGCGCAGGGCGCTTGCGCGAGAGTGAGATGTCATCCGGTGTCAGCATAGAAAAAATATGTCAATGGGTGTTAGTGTCAAAATCAAGTGTTAAAATATGGAAATTGAACAAAGTGTATTAGTTAATATTATAAATAAATAATATTATAATTATTTAAGCTATTTTTATTTGCTAGTTTTACTTCTGCCGGCACTCCCCTTTTTTTTTTTTTTTTTGCCCTGTGGAAATCCTCATGGACTACCTCCGTCCTGGGGAAGACGGAGGGGCGTGCCGGACTCCTACCGGCTAAAACCACCGGAGTGCTTCTCCATTCCCTTTTGCCGGGATCACACGGGAACGCATTTCGCAATACTACCGCGATGCCGGCACTCCCCTAGCGCAACCCGTTGTTCTTTTGTCTACTTGTCACGCGATATCTCCGGCAACGGCAATTTATTTGATCCTTCGGATCCATATTCAACCGATTAAATAAATTACGTTATTATCAACAAAGTTAATCAACAATTCAATTCCTTGTATTCTGATTAGAAGCAAACCTTTAATAATGGACGTTTCGGTCATAATCTGAGTTTAACACTAAACTTATTATTGCCCGCCCACTTGAAATAATCCTTTGGTCGCGTCTAAGACACGGCTTAATTTGAACTAAGATCAACATCGCAAGGATTAAGGCTCAAGAACAAGTATTTAATACCATGAACTTTTATCTTTAAAGATCTGAAAACTTGTAAATAAGTTGATGTATCTAATATTTCCGAGATATTAAAGACATATTTTATTGGTCCTGTCAGTACCTCAAAAAACAAATACGGATTCCTTATAGGACCATTTTGTTGTCCGTCTGTCTGTCTCTCTACAATCCTTTGATGCGGTAATAAAATCAAACTTCTAACTTCCGGTTAAAAACGATGCGGCCGTTTATACCTACCGCAAAAGTTTATTTCGACACTCAAGGGAATTAAGATTAATAAGGTACTTCCCATTGATCTAAACCTTTGAAATCTATGGGTTCATTTGTAAAAAACATGAAATAATATAGTATTTGTACCTCCACCCTCGGTAGTTCCGAGTCCGACTCGTTTTTTAATATTATCTATGCTAATATTATAAAGCTGAAGATTTTGTTTTGCTTGTTTGGTTAAACGCACTAATATCAGGAACTACTGGTTTTATTGAAAAATTGTTTCAGTTTTAGATATCCCATTCATCGAGAAAGGCCCACGCAGGCGGAGCCGAGAGCATCAACTAGTCACAGCTGTAAATACGGAACTTTTTTTTTGTCTTTAAAAAAAGCTTTCTAGTAATGTGGATCGCACATTACTAGTATTCTTGTGAACCCCTCGTACTAAGCTAAATGCTTGTGTTACGAGTGGGTTTACGTCGGTAGTGCAATGGATTGGATTCGAACTGTCAACCACATGATCGCAAGTCCGACGCCCAAGCCTACCGCCAGTGACACGTCAAGGTCCAAAAAATATGAAACCTACATTTTTACCAACTTATTTTAAGAAATAATTTTACCCTAAACAAGAAGACAAGATATTTTACAACCTCTATTTATTAGAACAAGATCTTACGTAAACCGTTTGTATGTGTTTCCACTTGAAGGAACCAAGATGGCCGTCCGTCTTACACCCCTTTGATAACTAGAACCTAAAGTACACTACAGTAAATTCTACTATCCAACTAAATAATAATAATTTTAGTACGAAAGCCTCTTGAGACGTTAAGATACTCATTTCTAAATTGAAATTCCCAGAATGCAAGTGGATAGCAGATATTCGGCGAAATATACAAGTGCTATTAAATTTATCTTCAATCATTAAACTCTGCGCTATTTTGGCTCTAACATTTCAAATTCAGGCATTTAATGTCTTTAGAATGCTCATAATAATCATATGACTGGCATTTGTCGAAATTGCATAGATCAAATTAAGATTATTATTTTTCAATGATATTATAATGTGATTAAGAAAACAAATATAATTCATAAATACAAGACTTCGTGGTCGAGTGGCGTATACACTGATTTTCAAGGTGTCAGCTCTGAAGTCCCGGATCGAGTGTTCGATCCCCGGACGGGTTAATGTAGAAAAAAAACTTTTGTGGTAACTTTTTTGTCTCTGATTCCATTACACAAGTGCTTAAGCTACCCACTTTGGATTCAGAGCAAAGTAACTGATGTTGTTCACATTTATAAAAGAAAATTATACACAAATAATCTACAAAGTTATTTAAGTTTAACTTTAATTTTTTTTTGGCAAAAGATTGTGGATGAATGAAAAATAATAATGTTACCTAGTCCTTATTTCCGCAAAAATATTACCAGCAAAGTTCGCCGTCGATAAAACAATAAAACATCCTGGAATTACTTCCAAAATAGTTGTGTATATGGTCGTCAAAATATGTGGTTATTAAATTGAGTACAAAACTGAATGGTTCTAACATACACAGGTAATGTATTCAATAGTTCGAATCCCTGACAAAGAGCTACAGAGAGGAATAGAGTATTGAAGCACAAATTGCAAAAAAAGCCAAGATTTAACCTATGGACAGCGAACAAGCATAATAATAATAATACCGGCCTATAAACGTACCACTGCTGGGCACAGGCCTCTTCCCATATATGTAGAGAAGGGATGAGCATTGATCACCACGCTTGCTCATTCCGGGTTGGGGATTACAGATTCCAATATTTTGGTATCCAGGTTTACTCACGATGTTTTCCTTCACCGTTTCTCAATAATGTCTTAGAATGATTAAGAAAGTACATATAACTTTGAAAAATTCACATTAGCCTATTCGTCCCCGAGCGGCGACCGGTCGCCGCATTACAATAAAAACACAATTGTGTCTCATTAGCGGTGATTAGAGAGATTAATACTTGCCTGGGTTCGAACCTGGCATGCGAATCTGATCATTGAACCGCTAGGCCACCTTAATTAAACAAACAATAAATAATCCTTCCTTCATTACAAATATTATAAATCCGAAAGTAATTCTGTCTGTCTGTGTGTTAAGCTATCACGCCTAACTACTGAACTGATTTGAATGTAATTTGGTACAGATTTAATGTAGAGCCTGAGAAAGAGTACAGGCTACTTTTTGCCGCGTTAACCGACAGAAAGGCGGACGAAGTCGCGGGTACAGCTAGTTGTTAATAATTATTGTATATTAACAACTAGCTGTACCCGCGACTTCGTCCGCCAGTGTCAGTTGTGCTCAGCCAAATTAAATACACAGAAGATAATTTATTTTTAGTCTTTCGACGCTTCATCCGAACTACATAAAATTGCTTCATAAACAAAGGATGTATTGTTCAGAAAAAAATACAAACAATAATATATTCGAAAACAATTTCTTGGCCAAACACTTGGCCCCAATATATGCCATCGGCAGAACACGTCGAAAGCTTTTGCCAATTCTCATTGAAATCCCCACAATGTTTGAGAGCGCAATTGAGTCGAACCATTGCCAAAATATAATTTGGCTGTTTTAGCTCCGTTGATTTTTATGTCTCCATAGCTTTTGTATGCCGACGCTAACGTGGTTTTACTTAGTTATATTTTTGTTTATGAAACAAATGGTTTTATAAAGTTAAAGAAAACTGGTTCAGTTTGTTTAAGATTTTCTTAAATTTATCTGAAAAGTCGATTCCATTGTTTGGTTTTGCGCGTTGGCAATGTATTTTCGTACTGCATTTCTCCATACAGGATTAATTTATAAGGAGTGCGTATATTCAACGAGGTAATCAGGTGCATGAAACTGAATAACTTTCCCCAAGGAACATAGGTCGAAATCTTAAAATGGAAAATGAAGTTGTCATTCAAAGTGACAGGTCACGTGACTTATGTTTGTATGAAAAGATTATTTTAAATTATTTTCGTATAGCGACAGTTTTTTTCCTTATTATAATTATCATTTATCCGTGTTACTTTCTTAGCATTCTAACCAGGCGGGAAATATTAGTATTTTTCTTTCAAATTCTAAAAAAGACTTATGTTCATCCCATCTCTTTGTGAAGTCTGCACAGTAGTTTCGGATCATTGCTCATCGGGGATGAGGGAAACGTGTCCAGTCAACAATTCCACTCGAATCTGGCAGCTTTTTGGCTCACGTTAGCTTTTCTGATCTAGGCTAGGGCTATAGCCTAAGCTATAGCCCCAAAATACACCAATTTCAAACTTTGTTGTTCCTTGAACGTTTGGACTGACTAAAATATATTCTGGTGGTTGTAATATATATACAACTGTCAAATTTTTTAGTTACTACATTTAATGATTATTTTCTGGCGTATCCGGTATGTATGAATAACAAATTGAACTAGATAATTTTGTCCCGTGTACCGCGAGGGATGGTTCGAGGATGCAAAGGACAAGGATGTATGGAGGGACTTTGGGGAGGCCTTTGCCCAGCAGTGGGATAGCAGAGGCTAAGGAAAAAAAAATGTTGTCCACATTATTGTCATGGTTTTGCGTTTAAACCGATCAAATCCAAACAGCACTAATTTAAACTCTAAGGTTTAACTTTCCATGCTACTCGTATTCTCAAAAGGGAAGTAAAGTAGGCGATATGATATGGTATACCTTCCACGTGGATAGAGTTATCAAATGCAAAAAGATTCGGTAGTTTCAGAGATAAGCGCTTTCAAACATTCTCTTCAGCTTCATTATATTAGGAAAGATACGGACCAATCAAATCGTTTCTGCGACAAAGCTAAACATAACTCCTTATCCTTCAAGTTAATTTTAAAGCCATTTGTATAGATCATTTGTACGGTTTTTATGTATTTGGTTGGGAGAGACGGAAACTACAAATCGCCGGGACCCGTCGTAACTTACCCCCATCTATTTCATATTAAAACCCAGGGTTCGTCTATAATGTCGGATCAGTCGTACGACAAAATACAGGGTCATGTCATCCATCAATTGTAAATTGGAGTGCCTGTTTATAATATTAAACATTGTACACGGTACACATACCAAAAATATCATTTTTTAAATTTTTGTCTGTCTGTTTGTTTGTTCCGGCTAATCTTTTAAACGGCGGGACCGATTTTGACGATAGCTGTATTAATGAAGTGAAATTGAAAATGCTGATAAACTTTTATCTATTTTTAATGATATCCAAATAACTTACGAGAATGAGAGACAACTTATGCGAGTGACACCGCGAGGCACAGATAGTCTATTTAAATAAAAATGAATCGCAAAATGTGTGGTAAACGCCTAACTTCCAAACGAAATTGTATAAATCGTTTTGTTTTGTGTTAGTTATTGTCTAGACAATGTTTGTTTCAAAGGTTTTATCTCATTCTATTAGTAAGTGAATGAGACGGAAGACTGTGATAGATCATATGTTTTACGGGAACGAGACCTACTTACTTCATAATTAATATTCCCTTTTTGTACTAAGGTTTGGTAATTAGGTCGTCTAAGGTTTATATAATTAGGTCTCACAAAGAGTCTCGTATTGTTACTAGCATTAGGTATATATCATCTTTCCATTTATTAATTAGAATAATAACCTAGAAGGGCAGGTCAAAATCTCTTGGATACAATATCATTGTGATTTATAACCGACTTCAAAAAGGAGGTTCCATGTTCATCTGTAAATACAAAAAACAACCTAAAACAATTAAAACTGCATTTTAAATTATTTTTTTATTATGGCGAAGGCTTAGTGATTTATATTCTTATTATTTAATTTATTTGATTGAGTTTAGGTGTTTTGTAAATATGATTAGGTTAATTTAGTTTTTTGCTGACTGCAGGTACTATTGATCCTTTTTTAGGGTTCTGTACCCATAGGGTAAAAGGGGATGGGAAGGGGGGGGGCTATTACTAAGACTCTGCTGTCCATTTGTCACCAGTCTGTATCTCATCAACCTTGATAGTTAGACGGGATGATGTATTTCTGTTGCCGCTATAACAATACTATAAATATTAAAGTGGAGCTCCCATATTGACTGGCCTGTTAGTCTAGTGGTTAGTGACCCTGACTGCTAGGCCGGAAGTAGTGAGTTTGATTCCCACTCAGGAAAAATCTTTGTTTGATGAGCATGATCATTCGTTTTGTGCCTAGGTGTAATTTATCTATATTAAGTATGTGTTTATAAACATATAAGCATGTTTATCAGTTGTCTGGTCACCATAGTACGGCTCTGTTTGGGATCAGATGACTGAGTGTGAGGTGTACCGAAATCTATATACACTCGAGAGCAATGAATCCGGGTCACTTAAAGAATGTTAAAAATCTCGGAAACTAAAAATGATAGGTTAATGCAATAAATTGTATTTAATAGACAATGTAATACTCCTTAAATGAAAGTAAAAAAAAATATGAGTCACCATACATTTTATTAACACAAAATTACATAAAGAAAAAAACTGCTGATCTCTCCTTTAAACAAAAATAGGAAACATGAAATTTATGAACTTTATTACGATTTTCTTGAATTTTAATACTTCGTATTTCCTCCTCGTGCTTCCATTACTGCGTTTACGCGGTTTGGCATGCTGTACACCAAGTTCCTTATACGATTTTGGGGAATATTCTCCCATTCCTCTGTGAGAGCAATTTTGAGCTCACGAAGCGTGATTGGGGGAGGATTTCGTTGTTTTACGCATCTGCCTAGCTCATCCCAAGCATGCTCGATCGGGTTGATATCCGGGCTGCGCGCTGGCCACTCCATACGAGTATTGTTCATCTCTTGAAGGTAGTCATTCACAATCCTACCTGTATGAGGTCGGGCATTGTCATGCATAAATATAGCATCCTCACCTAAATTGACCATAAATGGACCAACGTGATCATTGAGGATTTCTTCCACATATCTTTCGCTAGTTAAAGAGCCGTTTTCTATGATCACCAGCTCTGTGCGACTTTCAGAAGAAATTCCGGCCCACACAAGTACAGACCCACCACCGTAGGCTACTTTTTCTTCGATGCATGCTTGCTTGAATCTTTCCCCTGGTCTTCGATACACTCTGTGTCTTCCATCGTGCTTGTAGAGCATAAATTTTGATTCGTCGGAGAACATAACTTTTGACCAATCTTCAATACTCCAATTTACGTGGCTCTGGGCATATCTTAGTCTTGAAATACGATGCCCAGGCTCCAGTTTAGGGCCGTTTGCAGGTCTAAGGGGTTTTAAGTTAGATTCAGCAAGCCGACGTCTTACTGTCCATGCACTTGGGTTACTTCCTCCGAGGAGTCGAAACTGATTTGTGAGTTCAGTTCCTGTGAGAAAGCGATTTCGAAGCATGGTGTTCACCAAGTATCGGTCTTCTCGTGCTGTGGTACACCTGGTTCTGCCCGTTCCTGGTCTGCGTAGGTTACAACCAGTTACTTCGTAACGTCGGAGAACTCTTTGTACTGTTGACAGCGACACACCGACAGTCCTGGCTGTATCGCGCTGACTCCGGCCGGTTTCCAGCATTGTAAGTATTCTGGTGCATTCTTCAGGCGTAAGCGACATAATTTCAGCTTGAATAATGAATATAGAGCATTATCAACATGGTTTATGTACCCACATAAATGACAGATTACAAACAAAAGCAAAACCAAATGCTGTAATTTCGTAGTTCCATCTTCGAAAGTGGCCCTTTTTCAAATTTGATTTTTTTATGATATAACTTTACAATAACTAGGAAGTTTTAATACCTTCATTTAAGGAGTATTACATTGTCTATTAAATACAATTTATTGCATTAACCTAGCATTTTTAGTTTACGAGATTTTTAGGACTCTTTAAGTGACCCGGATTCATTGCTCTCGAGTGTATATAAAACAAAGACGGGTTTGTTACAACACTTATAACTCGAGATCGGCTGGATCAATTTTCATGGTTTTTGTTTCGTTGGATTTGTCTCCGCCCCGAATAGCAGAATACATTAAAAAAAAAAAAAAAACTTGACGAATACATATTTATGAAAATGAATCATTTTCCATTTAATTATGTTCGTACCTGTCAAACATTTGTTTTCCTCCTGTCGTCCTGTCAAATACTGTGATTGACATTTATGCATGCGTTCAGAAATGTATTTTGTGTAATTATTTAAAAAGGGTGAATAAACTTTTGTCTGTATTTTTTTTTAATCAATTAAAAAGGTTGAAGGGTGTATTAAGCAGATTTGAATAAAAAGGGCAGTATCCAAAGTAGTAGTCTATGATCTAAACTATTGTCAATCAATGTCTATGTCACGAAAGTTCAGCTACTGTTATATTTGTTTGTTTTGTGTGGTTTTGTGCGAGTACATAAATTCAGTATTAGTAACAATGCCACGTCCTAGAAGATCTAATCTTTCCCAGCGAAGCCGTACTGCAGTAAATATGAGAGTTGCATAGTTGCATTGTTGAACGATCTATCTGCTGATGATTTCTCTAAGCAATTCAGTCATTTTTTGCTGACACGTGTTTGAAGTACTTAATTTTTTTTTTACTTCTCTTTCTGTATGTATTATTTATCATAATAAAATACTTTTTGATATCTAAGTGTCTGTATTTTTATTTTTTATCATTGTATTACGTTCATCAAAGCTTAAATTAGGTCAGCTAAAAGGTAACACGATATTCATTGACTGTTAGGCGGTACGAAGTTCGCCGGGTCAGCTAGTATATAATATTACAAACGTTCTTCACCGAATTTATAAATAATGGTACGGAATCCTTCGTGCGTGAGTCCGACTCACACTTAGCCGGTTTTTTATTGGTCTTTATAACGTCTATTCTACAGCCTACATTTATTATTTTCAAGTATTCCGCCCTCATGTTTACTAAAACGATATATTCTTTAAAGGAGTTTGGGCCAGCCCTAGGAGACAGTTCTTACGAGTTAGCACATTTTCCAGCACAGACCGTTTCTCCCGAAGGCTAGCTTAGATTTGTTGTTTTATATCCTAATGTTATTTTTATTGTAGCGACTGTCACATTGCATTGTTTTAAATTTTGCATGCTACTGCTTAAATGTATTTTACGTAGGCTAAGGATTACGGTTCTGTGATGTTTGGTGTAGTAAGTATTTTTATTATCGCTTTTATTGGGTAACTAGCTTTAGCTAGCGATTTCACCCGCGTGGGCGACGGTTATTCTGGTAAAGCTTAAGCCTTTCTTGATAAATGGACTATCTATCAATTTTAGGAATCGGGCTAGTAATTCCTGATATAAGTCGTTCAAACAAACTAACTCTTCAGCTTTATTATATTACAAATAGATTTAGGTACGAGTATACGGATAGTAAACAATTACATTTAAATGACTTTTCATACAAAGTTACATGACTTGTAACTTTGTATGAAAAGTCATGAGACGTGACTTATCTTTATATGAAAGATGATTTTCAATTTTAACTTTCGACCTATGTTCCTTGGGGAAAGTTGTTCAGTTTTATGCACCTGATTACCTCGTTGAATATCCGCACTCCTTTTAAAATAATCCTGTATAGTCGTGTGTGGGTAAAAAAATACCTAACAAATAATATTTCTAATTTCTACGAGCATCTCAGTCAAAGCTTAGCTTGTGATATAAAATCTGATCTAGATTCAGATCATTCAATCCAAAACACAATTCATATCACAATCGGATTCATACACCAACAATAATCGGATGAATTCGACACATATACAGTTATATGTTAATATACTATTTAGGTACGAGCCAACAAATTGCCGAGCCATGGATTAACCAAAATCGAAATTAGGCAAATGGGACTAATACCACAACGATGTATTAGATTGTCTATCACACCGTTACGTAACTTGGGTAAATTGGTTCCGTATTCATAAAGGGTGTTACCGAAAAAGGTAGTAATTAGCATTGATCACGCTAGTTCATTGCGGGTTGGCAATTACAGATTCCACTTTTTGGAATCCAAGTTTCCTCACGATGTTTTCTTCACCGTTTGTCAATGATAACTTAGAATAATTAAGAATGTACATTGACTTTGAAAAAGTCACATTGCACTTGCCTGGATTCGAACCTGCAATCACGTGCATACGAATCCGGTCATTGAACCGCTAAGCCACCACGGAATTTAGTCTTCAATTCAGTCCAAACCATATCCGAATAATCATAGCGTTAAGTTGTTACGCTACGGTGTGACAGACATCTAACATCGGTACATTCGTCAATAGTGGAATTTATTAACTGAATTGCATTTCGAATCAAACACAGAAAAATCGGTAACCTGACATCTGATTGGTTTTGCTAATAACACGCCAAGATTTTAGTTAATTTACTTCTTTATTTGACGCGTTACATTACGAGTGAAATCCATTTATAAAATGTATGACATTTGTATGATATATATTATTATTTATTTATTTTTTATTTAAAAAACGACGCCCGCACTAAGGAATTTAATCCTTGTGTCGCGGGAGTTTCACAAACATTTGTGGATCACACAAATACCTGTCCTGTGCGGGGATAGAACCCGCAGCACGTCGCGCACAGTGGTAATTAGCGTGGTGACCTATACCACTCGACTATCCGTGCAGTCATAATTTGACATTAAAAACAATGTCAAATTAAGTGTCTAAAAAGAAATTAGTAGTAATTAACCGACTAGTCATTTAGTTATTTTTTTTTTAATTTACGTTTTACTTAATATACTAAATTTCATAGCATAAAGAAAAAAATAAAGAATCATCACAAACATAGTTTATATTATACCTATTATTTTATCAAATTAAAGTGGCGCAGCGGTAGGATAATGGCTCATATATTATGGTTGCCGGTTCGAATCCCACCCATAGCACTATAGACGTAAGCCCACTCGTAACACAAGCATTTTAGCGAAGCACGAGAGGTTACCAAGAATACTTGTAATGTGCAATACAGGTTACAAGTAGAATTCATGACGGGCCTGTTGGTCTAGTGGTTAGTGACTGTGTGACACCCTGACTACTAAGCCGGAGGTCGTGGGTTCGATTCCCACCCAGGACAAATCTTTTTGTGATGAGCACGATCATTTGTTCTGTGTCTGGGTGTTATTTATCTATAATATGTATGTATTTAGAAATATATAAGTATGTTTATCAGTTGTCTGGTTACCATAGTACAGGCTCTGCCTAGTTTGGGATCAGATGACCGTGTGTGAGAATGTCCCAAGATATATAAAAAAAAAATATATATAAAAAAAACTCGTAACGAAAATTGTTTGAAATACTGAAAATCTTATTCCGATAAGTCTTGAACCAATCTTAAGTACTAAAATCAGAATAAATTTGTCCGTATGTAAGTTACAGATTATGAAAACGTATTCGAACCTCGGACCCATTTTCGGACATATATGGCTACCCTTTAAATATCAGGTACACTTACTGTCTTAATATATAACGTATCCTGGCCTTATCAAAAGGAGGGTATAAAAAGATTTCTGTAACTCCAAGAAAAACCTTAGATAACCTCGATTATATCGGATGAAATATCTACAAAAGGATATCACGATAAAATAAGTAAAAACTCAACCGAAAGTTATAAGGCTCTATCTAAAAAACAATAATATATTTTAATATTATTATTTTATTACACGTAACATTCTTAACTAGTAAAAAACATGTCTGAAAAGTTAGTCGGGCACCGGTGACCTACGCGTCGCGTGTTGGACAACGCACGTGTAGGTCACTGGTGCCCGATTAGTCAATCTTAGTATAATCACTGACTAATATGCAAGTATGTCAAACCCACATGAGAAATGTTGTGGGATTCCTATGACACCTTTATGTTATTTAAGACAAGCTGCACCCGGTAGCGTTACTCGCGGATCAGATAATATATATTTTCAGGATGAAGTAGCCTGCGTGTTAATCCAAGAGGTCAGCTACCTCAATACCAAAATTTATCAAAATTGGTCAAGCCGTTTAAGCTTGAAGACGTAACAAACATACACACATACTAACTTTTTATAATATTACTAGCTTTTACTCGCGGCTCCGCCCGCATGGGTGTCGTTTATCATGAAAAATTATAGCCCATAGCCTTCCCCAATAAGTGGGCTATCTAAGAGTGAAAGAATTTTTCAAATCGGACCTGTAGCTTCTGAGATTAGCGCGTTCAAACAAACAAACAAACTCTTCAGCTTTATAATATTATTAGTATTAGTATAGATGATGTTATAGTGTGATCAACGGAATAAAAACGAAGATAAATAGAATATTTTAACAACAGAGACGTTCTATAAAACAAAAAAAAACTGAAACAAATGATACCTACTAACGTTATGTCCAGAAGTTAATACTAGGAAAAATGTAAACAACTTTGAACATAAAACTAATTAAAAGTATTTTATTATTTTTTTTAATTATTTTAACACATTATCGCATGTGTTAGCGAATATTTTGTAATTAAATAAGTTTTTCCTTCTACAATTTGTATTTAATTATAAAAGTATTTTCTTATTATACTATGATACTATCCATTCTTAGTTTCAAAAGTAAAATATTATAATTTGTATTCCCACAACGCAAAGGTTATTATTTACTCAAAAGAGATTATATTCCTATTATTTTTCTTTCAAGAAAACTGGTGTTGGAGAAAAATATCGAATCGAAGAAGATAATTTATTAGAAGTAAAAATATCTAGGGTCGTAATGTTATAAAAACATGACAATACCTATTAGTTAGATGTATCGTATAAAGGTAAAGCAGCGCTTTCCGAGGCTACTAAGTGGATGGGTTCCTATTTCAGTTTTTTTTATACTGAGCCATTCCTTTGTTTGTTCAAATGTCACTTAAGGTCGTACTTAGGTCCTTGAAATTCTTCTTGACCGGCTAGTGTTTTTTCTTAGGTACCTTCCCAGTCTTACCGGATTCAGCTAAATGATTTTATAATGTACCTACATTTCTTCTGCCTATCTGAGAGCGGCTTGTGGCTAAGTATAAGTCTTACAGTTTGACCGATAATAAAAGATTAAGCCGCACTCGTCGCGGTTGGTCTGTGGATGGGTGACCATTAAAATTTGTACACATACCGAACCTCTCCGAGCCTCGGAAAGCACGCTAAGCCGTTGGTCCCGAACTCCCGACTGTCATAAGGTGATCTTTAGCAGTCGTTAAGTCATTACAATTCTGACAACCAGTCTCTGGTATATTGTATTACACGGTTAAATGGGTTTGGTAGGTCAGACAGGCAGTCGCTCCATGTGAAATACGGTATTCAGCTAAATCCAGTAAGACTGATAGTCGAAACCAACATAATAATATGTAGTTTGGAAAAAAGACCAGGCAAGTGATGATTTTCTCTGCCTATCTGATCTCCATAATCCATTTTACACGGTCTCTTCAATTACCATTTTAACGTACCTAAATATTCTTTGTATCACACTGCAAACCAAATTTTATATTTTGATACCACACCAATATTTCCCAGTACCTGCAATTTATAAAGTACGAACCAAGAAATATACTTCCTATTTCAAACAAGTAAAATGCGAATACATTTTTGAAAAATTTCTCGGAACGTCGAGCGCGTTCAGAAACCTAACCACACCTGTTCTGAAAAAGTTATAGTAAGTAAACTGGAGGAATCCGGTGGGTATGCATCTTTTCAAGTTTTCGAACGCACTGACAGTTTTGGAAGAGTAATGGTTAGTTTGGAGGTTTTACACTAGGGTGAGTGTAGATTCGGAGTTGTTTGTTTACCTATTAAATGAAATATTTGCTTTGAAATAAAATCTCTTTTGAAGAACGATCTTAAGACTGTTTTCCCTCTGAACATTTGGAACTGCAAAGACTTTTTATTTGTGTATCATTTCAAATGGTACACAAATAAAAAGTTTAGATAACAGAGAAAAAATCAAAGATGATTAAAATTGCATCAAAATAATAACAGAATAAACGTGAAAGTTTGTGAGTGTGTGTATGTTTGTTACCTCATTACACTCAAACGGTTGGACCAATTTTGATAAAATTTGGTATGGAGCTAGCACCCTGGTTTAACACATAGGCTATCTCAATAACTGGGTAACCTCGCGGGGCGCAACTAATTTAATAAAATTGTTAAGTTTGATAGAGTGCTTCTGCTGCGCGAGAAGAGTTATACAATTAACAGCAAACAATTAATTGAACTTTACAGCAGATGGGATTTGAACCCACGGAGACATAAGGATCAAAATCATAGTCTTCATCATTGACATAAATACATATTACAATACAAATGTCTGTTGACATATTGATACTTCATAAAGCTGTTTTAAAATGTGTTGTCGCAATTCTTCGAACTTGGTCTCAAGTGGTCCAACTTAGTGTTTGTAAACAAATACACTTCATTGTTATTGACGCTGTCTGTACCAACTTGAAGATTTCAAGTTACGACAAAGATTATTGTGTTGAAAGACTCGTTAAAACATTTGATAAGTTAGTTTTGGAGGCCTTAGAATAATGGTTTTATTTTGATATAATGTGATTTTCAAAATGGAAATGATTCATAATTCAAGAGCAATTATCAAATAACAGTAAAATAGATTAAAAGCATAACTATTGAGACGTAGTAGTAATTTACAAGAAGTATCAACGTGGTTTATGTATTCCTAAATAAACTTATACAGAAAAGATACAAAAAATCTTTATTACATTACACATAATGACTGTACTCTAAAGCACGTACAATCGTCGCCAAACTCTTAACGATCCACGAATCCCGAAAAAAAATCAAAACAAAACACGGTACGGTCCGTCCGCAGTGCATCAGGCAAAATTAGATTTACGTCGACCAACTTGTCGTAACGAATGTACCGACACTGTTTGAACTCGCAACTGTGCACTAAAAAGAACCTTTCCGTGAACACTTTATTGTGTTATCTGTGCCTCTGCCTGCGCGTGAAAAAAAAGTACACGTCAAGTATTCGAATTTCGAACACGAATGCATTGTCGGAGTTGCGAATATGATGGTTATAATGTAATTTTCGAATAGAGTTCTAATTTTATCCGTTGGAATTTGGATCGGTTATGGTGCTTTTTTGGAATAAAGACACGATTTGAATTTGGAACTCTATCATAAAAGTATGTGGTTGTATTTGTTTGTTTTTTTTTTGTATAAATTAGTCTTAATACAGTTAGTAGAAGTACCAGTAGCCGTATGCATAAGGCGTCGGACTTGCATTAAGTGGATGCCGGTTCAAAACTTACCTACCCATTGCATTACCGACGTGAATCCACTTGTAACACAAGCATTTAGCTTAGCGCGAGGGGTTATAATAGTTATCACATAAAAATACGCAGAAAGTTGATTTAATAATCTTCTATTAAATAAAATACTCAGCATTATTGTATTCAATTAAACTTATTGTTATATCCAGACCTGAAAAAACACAGCTCACATAAAAATAACTGTTGAAAATGTTGAACATGTCGGGTAGAAGTTAAAACCTGCGAATAGCAATCAACGACGCGATATGTTTCACAATTTTACCCTCCAAGGGGTAGTTGCACTAAATTTGACCTTCGTTAACCCCAATCGTTTTATTCTGAGTGAACCGAGTGACGTCACCGCACTTTTTGTATTACTGTCAAAGTGACGGCTCAGAGGACCATTCTGTTGAAAACTATTTTCATACCATTCTAGTCTTAAATAAAAGCGGTCTTCAATGTCAAAAAGCTTTTATATTGAGACGTAGATCACTGTTTTTATATTTACTTGAGTTGATATCATTGCTTGACTGGCTACTTAGGTTTGATGTAACTTGTCATAAAGTTACAGTTACTGAAATCAAATATAATCAATAATTAATAAAATATAATTCCCATTATGTATCACAAATATAATATATATATTTCGTATTTACTCAATACTCAATGTTTATTGCATTGGTGGTAAGGTACAAATGTTTAGATAATCATGGCCCCTGTCGGGCACTGCAATTAAAAAGAGAGGAAGCACTGTAGATTCATAAACTATAATATCATCTTATCTTCTTACAATTATTAAAATTTTTAATTTAAAGATGATTTTTTTTAGTTTTGTGTAATGTAAAAGATAATTAAAAAATAGTTGTCATAACAATTCAAGGAAAATTAAATTTTCTGTAGTAAAAGAGCTATAAAATAATGAATAACTAATTCATCCACATAAAATATATTAATTAACACATTTCATAGCACGAAAGATGTGTTAGTTTCGTGGTTATGCAATTAAATATATTGTTACACGTACTGCACGTTTTCCGGATCATAGGACCAATTTATTACCGTCCGTCAAGTCTCCACTACAATATACATTAAGTTTCGCCTGTTTCCCAGAGGTAAAGTCGGCGACCAGATTTATATTTGTTACGACTAGAACATCTTTACTTTGTCTAGAACTGTTATATAATATTTACGGTCCATATTAGTCTACCTTTCTTCGGCGTGGGGATATGTCGGATTTACACCGACTAAAACCACCCCGGTCATCATTGCCTTTGCCGGAGCCGTGGGATCACTTGTGCACTCTCAGTGCAGCTCCAGCAAGCCTCGGTCCTCAGAGGACCTCTTACAGAGGGTAGGTGTAAAGTGTCCACCCCTCACTTCTCCCAAAGACGAACGCGACTATCAATCAAAACTATACTTTGAAGATATCATTACAAGAAAGACGAAACGTTTGAAAGTAGTTAAAGCTTTTAAAATTATAAAAATAATGTACTCAATTTTGATCACATGTACGGTTGGACGATTGTACATAAACATTTTTAGAAATAAACCTTACTAACGCTGGTATTAGGTGTTAATTAGTACGACAAACGCGTCCCATTTATATCAGTTACGTGGTAATACTTTGTCACCTAAATAGCCAGCGCTAACATAAATCTCAGCCTACCATCCAATCTTATTTGCAACCAATAATGCCGTAACTACATCGTCGAAATTCCCTTATATTAGCCCCCTAAACTATCGTTTTTCCATACACATTCATTTGACTTTATTCCTCATACTCAGTTCATCAACAATTCATGAGACATCTAAAATTCCGTCATCCATTACTCTCCTCGCATTCTACTGTATAAAACAATTCGCTACATACACTCCGATGTATAACAAACAGTAAGGAGATGTCGTTTGAATAGTTCGGCTTGAAAGGATCACAAGATAGGATTGATTCATGATCACAATTACCTTCGAATGTTGTTGGGAATCTAGTTGGTCCAACCCTATTGATGCCCATTGTAGGTTGACCTGCGCGCTCTTTTCTATTGAAAGTATAAGGGGATCAATTTGGGTCGGGCGGTGCAACAAGACATGTGAAATGTCAAGCGTTAGATGGGCTTGTGTTGGCTGAGAATGAAAGGTTTTAGAGTTCTTTTGAGCTGGATGTATAAACTAGACATGCGTCCAAGATTCAGGCTCTGCCGTATCGGGGATTTCTTGGGATCGTTCCTCGTTGGTTCAGTATCAATTGGCCTTTGTTTGGACTATAAATACATCAAGAGTTTACGTTTAAAGGTTGATGTATTGACGTTGTTTTCTGTGCTGTCAGAGCGCGATGGAAACCGGAATTGATGCGGAATACGATTCACCATTTTTGAGAATAATTTATACCTTTTATTTATGTTGGTACTTGTTAAGTGTCGGCTGTATAAGTAGGCCTACAAAAAGGAATAACAGCAATACCTTTATACGGCAACTTATATCAAGATAATAACTGTTATAAATCAAATAAAGTAAAAACATTAAAAACCAAACCT
The DNA here is from genome assembly GCA_950381575.1 of Plusia festucae. Lineage (NCBI taxonomy): Eukaryota > Metazoa > Arthropoda > Insecta > Lepidoptera > Noctuidae > Plusia > Plusia festucae. The sequence goes on along the minus strand of OX494456.1, from coordinate 2,885,699 downwards.
TTTTTAAAGCCCAAAACACGCGAGAGTATCGCTCTATCCGTGCAAATATTTTTAGGAATTTAATTAATACAGTAGGATATTTTAAAACACAACTTATTCCTGTCACAGAAAATACTGACGAAAACTGATCATATAAGAACTCAGAATATACTCAAGTCTTATCTATTCTTACTTAGAAACCTTATAAAACACTTCTTAACATAAAACCCATCGAAAAACCAAGTACCTAAATACAATCCAAGAAACAAATAGACACTACAACCTTACATACGAATCGCAATACATCTATACAGGATTCAATACTGCGACAAACTACAAATAAAATACTAGAAGAACGTAGCTCCGAGAAAATTAAGTCCTATTGACTGTACTGTGCAAATACAATCAACGAAGGAAGGATGCCTTAGTACTAAGGAATACGGACCATTGTAACACATACCACAATCTCACTAAACTTCGCATCCATTGCGCAGGAACAAAGGACAGGGTAGGTGACAATAAAGCATTGTCAGCAATGGTTGGTCAAATAAATGATGCGGGAACGTATGAGCAAGAAGAATGGGTTCAGTAAGTAAAGGTGAGCCCAATGTGTGAGAATTTAAAGTGTCGATGCAGTGTCGTTTGCAGTTTTAAAGCGAACACCGAAGTGGGGTAACACGATAAACGGAACGTGATTGGCTTTCTTGAATCCTGAACTCTTTGAATTTTTGTTAGTCCGCGTTTTTTTATAACAATTCTGGACTTCGACTTAACACATATTTTTTTAAGTACCGAACGCAGCAGGAAAATTAATATGATGTTTTGTAACAGAACTTCAATACGTTATCCCAGATGTATGTAAGGGATAATAAATTATTCCAATTTGGACCAAAGGACCAAACTTTAATATACATTACTTTGAAAGGTCAACAGTGTGTCAAAGGACCAAAGTAGACCAAACTTAAAAGTATATCAGTCGATACAGATATTGAATAAATATCAATTTAGATTTGGAGCCGAAGGTATTGAGAACATTCCGAACTTCGAAATTGAATTGTTGTCAATAAAGAAACACAATTGAAATCAAAATTGAAACGTTGGAACAAAAGTCACAATAAGGTATTTCTGCTATGAAATCGTACAAGTGAAAATAAAGAATTGGTTTTAAAAGATTTATAAAGCGCTATACTCCTTAGTTCCTCTTTAACATTGTTTTCTTTAGTAATACTAATCGCTCCACGTATCTTTATAATGCAAATTATTTACAAGAAAAACTACACCTGAACCACTAAATTACACTAGTATCTTTCAAGAAGATTCAAAATATTTTTCACCTACTACTTAAATAATAAGTTAAAAATGGCGGCCTTGTCACTAATAGCAAGGTACAATTAAGAGGAGAAAAAGTATAATTTTAGAGAGGTAGCTCCATAGCATGTTGACTCGGGAAAGTGTTTAAGGTCAGCGTCGAAGGATCAAAACCGGTATTACCAGGAGTTAAGCTATGCCGTCGAGTTCAACATTTACCGTTTGTATACAAAATTAAACGAGATACTAACTTTAGTTTTAAAAAATGGACAATGGATTCTTTTTGATATAATTGAGAAAGTTCGCGAAAATATCGATGAGCTCTTTGTATTTTAGTTATTTTTTCACTTACTGCTATTATCATAAAATGTTTGGCAATATCCATTTGAAGATTTCTTACCTGTAACAAAAATAAAAATAATTAATATTCGTATACACTTTGTATTATTTAATATCTTACAATTACAACGTTTTTTAATATCTATCCGACGTTATTTTACATTTTAAAGTGACCGACAAATCATGATTTTTAACCGCCACTTAAAAATGAAATGCGTTCGTATTCAACTATTAAAGTTGCAGTTATAATATATTTTATTTATAATTAATTAAAACGATTAACAAAAACCAGTTATATTAATTAACTTAGATAAACTAGGTTAGACTGCACGGATAGCCGAGTGGTATAGGTCACCACGCTGATTACCACTGTGCGCGACGTGCTGCGGGTTCGATCCCCGCATGAGACAAGCATAACACATTACACAAAATGATTACAAATAAATTATTTTGGAACCAAACTAACACAGAACAGTAGATACCTATATGCAGAACAGAAAACGTGGTGAATAATTGTCCCTTTATGACTTTCCCTTCAAGGACAAATACATTATTACTAGAAATGACCTCATTTATTTATCCGACTGACCCTGAAAGACGGTAATGTTATTTATATACGAACCTACTGTAAATACATGACATCCGTCTGTTTTAGATATAAAATATTATTTTTGTATTCCATTATTCTGAATTCCTAGAAAAAATCCTATGAACTTGCAAAAAAAACGAGATTTTGTTATCTCATACTTTTCCTTGAAGTTTCGCATATAACAACTCTTTTATTCTTACGAAAATAAAAAGTTTTTCTTTGAATATTCCTACAGAAAATACCTAGAGTAGTTATGAATATAAATCTCGTTCCTTATAGGAACTTGGAACGAACTTGATTTCTATAGAATAACATAATCTTGAGTTAGTCGTAAAGGAAAATTTTCGTTACTTTGGCGTCGTGCCCAGGTGTTCTTTTGACGAAAGGACCACGTTTTACTTTACGGAAGACCAGTAAAAACCAGGACTAAACATCGAATTCTAAAACAGAAAGTAAATTTCAAGAGGACATTTTTACTACTGTGGAAAAAATCGGGTGGCTTCGATAGCAACAGAGTTGACTCAACTAAATTCACGTTTTGGATACAAACAAAAGGCGAAACAAATGCCTTTTAAAATAACGGCTCACTGTGTTTTTTCTATTCCGTAGTGAAGTCCCGAACAATTCGCGTAAAATATAATAGTAGTAGCTAACTGCTTGGTTTTTGGTATATTTAGGTAAATATATAAGTATTTATTTAAATACCAGTCCCTCGTACATTTGCTTCTTCATGTAAATAGCTACAGCGGTAAGCAAAATATGCTTAGATTGCCTAATAACGCTAAAGTTACTTGGTCGGCGGTCCTTTCTCCTAAATAAGGACCTAAAAATCAGACAGAAAAATTACGTCCCTGTCTTCCTCAACTATATTTTTCGTAGAATTATCTCGGCCAGTTCAGACGCATTTTACTTGTAAATGTAGAACATGGTTGGCTGACTTTAATGAAACTGTCACCGTTGGGACGGAAAAAATTATGCTTCGCTGGCTCAGCCGAGTACGTGTCTGTGATTGGACCGATAATATGTATAGTATCGGAAACTTTTGGTATATTTGGAGTGACAGGAATACTGTCAAAGGTATATCAAACGCGGTTACATCGCATTTGAAGGTTCAACGGATCACAGTTATTTAAGATACGAAGTTGGTTGGCAAAAATAAAATAAAAAAATTCTATGTCACTAGGTATAGAATTTTTCATGTACTGTTGCTGTATATGTTAATTTAGGTACTATACGAAATTTGTATTATTAAGATATTATAAAGGACTTTTTTTACGAATATTATTATAAGTATTAAAATTATACTATACAGCACAACTGATTTTGATTAATTGGGTTTATAAGAGATATTAGAAAATTATAAAGGATTATCATATCACATAACGACATGAATTATCATGTATTTTAGGATACCTAATTCTCATACATATCTCTTTGCTTATCCCAGCTTACAAATATCCAAGTAAATTTGAACTAAATCGACTAGACCCATATAAGAGAAAATAAATCAAAACTGAACACCCCAGTTTGACGGTAGCGTGAACAAGAGATCTATCAACACCCAAACGCGAGGCATCGCGTGCCTTATACAGTGTGATTCATTGCTCGTCCCTGGACGAAGTGCCGACAATAAATACTGCCCACACGCACTGCCAGGTTATTTATTTTCTGGATCAGCCTGTATCTTAAAATAGAATTATATCTTATGTCCGTGGTAATAATGTTATATCATTGTGTGAAATTAATGTTAACACCTTTTTGAATGGATACCTACTACTAAACACAGCTATAAATATATAGTAAGAAGTCCTTGTCTTTCAACATATAGTGGAGTATTAATACTTATTATAGAAAAACAATTTTTTCTCACTTTATTGACAGCTGACACAGACGATGGTCAGTTAGTTTGAAAAATCTTAGAAGCAGTAGAATGAACAAACCTATTTAACAACATAGCTAAATTTAATAAGTGAACCTTTGATAACCCTTATCACAAGGTTGAGTTCTTTGATACATCTTCATTTCTTTAATATGTATTTATCATCTTAAAGAACTCAAATATTCTGTGACCAAAGTCAAAAGCAATCTGACTTATATAAATATTGTGCCCTGTTATACAACTAGGAATGTCGCCCATATCCATTGTCCTAATACCCGAAATTCCTACCTACAATCTCAAAAAAAAAAAGCTGCGAAGAAAGAAGTGCCTAAAAAGTCACAAAATAATACTTTAAAATCGCAAAACGTAGAAAAGACCAGTCGATTGTTTACGGGCGGGGCAGGGTGCATAAATAAGTCGTTTTGTCGACGCGATCAATTGCGCGTCGTGTTTATGTCGCCGACTTGCGAAATGTTTCGGCGTTTCTCGCTTGTGTTTTAGGGTTTGGTCAGATGTATCACGATTTGTGTGATTTTTAGTATGGTAGATAAGTAAAAGAGATTTTGCGAGAAAAACTTTTTTTTTACCATTTTTTCCACACAGCTTAGGTAAATCCCATAATACCTCTTATTAAACAAGGAGTTAATAAAAGCGCATGTAACGGTGAAAGTAATTATTACTTTCGAAATGGACCAAAGCCTTTCGATACGAAATTTTCAATTTATACTTACATTTTCAATCTAAGCCATTTTATCTCTTCAATATGAGTTCATAAAAATCATCTCGTAATTATATCTCACCTCAAAATTTATTCACTTATTCGCAGCAAATTGTAAAAACCAACAACAACATGACACCTTCACGGAACAGGCAACGTTATTCAGCAAACATCAAAGTAACAACACATTCAATAGAACACACAAACTCTGAAAACAACGACATCACGACATCCACAGGCCACATTGTCAATAGACGCGTCGCTGTGTCGCTTCTCCATTAAAATGTCAATTTTGGTCCTTTTACCCTGAGTTTTGGAGAAAAGGACCACGTGTGCTTACTTTTTACCAAAAATAATGTAAACTCAAACAATATAAGTTGTAATATTTTCAAAATCGGGCTATGGACCAAATCTATAGAACGGTTCCTTAGATCGTTCAAGTAACATACATAGAAATAAATTTGTAAGCTGACCATTAATTTAGTTGATGATAGTATTAAACATAACGTGATTAACATGTAAAAGAATTTGCTGATAAAATAAAGAGCTATGCAGTCTACCGAAACTACATTTCAAAGAAGAGTAAAAATATAACATACAATAACAGAACGCTATGAAAACTTACCTACGAAAATAAATGAACAAAACGAAACAGTATGAAAACAAACGTCATAGAAAAAGTACAAAAACTATACGAAGTAAAAATACGAAATCGTCAGTATGAACGAGTCTTGTCTATGTCAATATACGCTTAATATTTCGAAATGGTCGAATGACCATCCGAGAACCAGTATTTGCATAGATTGTCTTGCGGTTTTATTTATGTATTTTTTTCCTTTTTTACGCCCTTCTCAGCTTACGTTTTTTTTTAAGTTAATCCTTTTTTATTATTTTTCGGTCTTGGTAGGGTTTTCGGACGATTTACGATAAAGGTTAAGATTTTTGCATATTAGGGATTTCATTGTTGTTTCAGTGTAACGTAACAATGTATAGTATATTCATATTTCTTTAACCTTAATTTAATGTAGTGGAGGTCTAGAAGACTCGGTCCAAGAAAAGTAAATCTTCAGCAGTAGAAAATATAAATAACTAGCTTCTGCCCGCCACTTCTTCTGCGTAGACTTCAGAATTGGGTCCAAAAAGAAATTAAAAATGTGAAAGTAATAAAAAATGGAATAAAATTTTCACCCGTGTTATAGCTTGCGCTAAATTAGAGAAAAATACCAAATTTCAAAGCTACAAAAGGAAACAATTTTCAATTTTCCTTCGGGAACTATTTCAGGAATCGGGAGAAAACGATATATAGAATGACCAAACAACGAAGCTGAAGCTGCTAACCAATAACCTGTAAACTTCAAATCAAATAAATCCACATCCGCCATGCAACAGAACTATTTTCGAAACCATCAGACATTTGATAGCACCTATACCCCACCCATAAATAATCCAATAGAGATGATAAATTCCACGAGGAAATTTCAAGCCAAGGGCTCTTAACCGTGATCACCGAGAAGGACCCTATCACGATATCTTTCTGGCTATTTGAGAATGGACACCATTTAATTTTCCACGGCATTGGTCAATCTCTTTATAATATATTTGTGTTATCGTAAAGAGGAAAATGTTGGAAAAAATATCGAATACCTATAAAGATGTTTCGTGAAATACCCACTTCGATATGAATGATTTTTGAGCCCGAGATTTTATTTATATTGAGAATATTACGGGCAAGTTAAAACATACATAACTAAAAGTAATATCTTTTAGAATTCAATTTACTGACACACATTATACACCAGGCCCTGTACCTCATGGAAACAATAATTTTTGAGTCTAGGATCTTCGTTCTCTCGAAATTTAGTCACTTAAAATAATATTGGGGCATTTGATAATATTTAAATGTAGCTGTTTAAATAAAAACTAATATATTATTTTATCTGAAGTTAATCGTTCACACCTGTTTTGCCACCCATCTTAAGTTCCATATAGTAGAAGGCTCATTGGACCCCTCAATGGACCCTCAAAATCATAAAGTCTTGTCTTTATATTCCCGTTGAAGAAAAAAGTTTCTTAATCTAAATTCAATCTAAATAATTTATTTCTAAACTTTATGCATTCCACGCGATAAACCAATCTTCAACTTTCATTATCGTTATTGAAAATCTTTGCAGTATCATCAACGTCACACAATCTATCCTCTGTAAACCTCACATATCCGAAGAACAAAGTAATAGGTATGTGCAGCGATATAAAGTCTGTCGCTTTACACTAAAACTTCAATAAAGATAACAATTTCAACACCGTTTATTCAAGCGAAGTTTCCAAGCTAAAACCTCCAGAATTTGAGAATTTACCACTAGCTAATTAAAAACTCCACGACCGAACTGCGCGGTGTAAATTTTTAACAACATTCCTTACAGAGGGTTTTTAACTAAGAAACTTGTGTTTACCAGCGAGCGATGTAACTTCTAAACTTGCATTCAATTTCAGAGTTTGATTATATGGTTTTTATTCATTAGGTAAAGTTTCCCGGGATTGGGAATCTTTCCACTAAACATGTTACCCACAAGTTTTGTCATACAAAACTTAAGTATTTATAACGTTTAGTGATTAAACCAAGTACCAGTAGACCACAGTGGTGTACCTACTGTGAATTACACAAAAAGTAGGTACCTATGTGATAACTGAAATAATTTTAGAAGTGTTAAAAAACGAAAATAAAAAATAATTGCAAATAGAAAAGAAAAAAATTAACCTCCGGCAGGACTCGAACCCGCGACCACTGGTTCAACACACCGAAGTTTAATTATTAAGTACCTAATTGTTCCGCATGAATGTGTTTAAAATAAATGAGAATAATCAAACAATTACATGATTTTTTTAGTAAACTTAACAAAAATCCTGAGACTGATGTCGATGAAATTTTAAAGCCAAAATAAAACACGAACCACTTAGACAAAACGATACTTATTCGAAACATAAAACCGATCATAGATCAGCAAGAAATTCTGTCATAAATCGAAAAGTAACATTTGGATCCAAAAATTGGTGCTTCAGGGAAATCTGTTGGACATTAAAATTAGAGAAACGACGACCAAGTCCGTATTCAGTGCCATCCGACAAAATTTATGCTGAAACTCTTGCATAAATTGCAAGTTCCTGTTAAATGTATCCATTACACGTTGACACTGTTTAAGGTACGGTCTTATTGATGCGTTTATGCTAATAAACGCAGTAATAAAACTGAGATTTAAGTGTTTCGGATGACGGTTTGTTATTTTTTAAAAAAAGTGAAAAGTGTAGGATTTCATTTGTGAATCACATTACCGACAGGTTTATTTTAAAAAAGATGCGTTATGGTGTTTATTTTATAGGATGCATCAAAGTGCTTTATTATAATATCTTGGGACAGCTCACACACGACCATCTGATCCTAAACTAGGCAGAGCCTGTACTATGGCATCAGAAAACTGACAAACATACTTATATATAAATACATACATACGATAGATAATTTACACCCAGACACAGAACAAATGATCGTGCTCATCACACAAAGATTTGTCCTGGGTGGGAATCGAACCCACGACCTCCGGCTTCGAATATAAACCACTAGATCAATAGGCCCGTCAGATTATACATTTATAGAATTATTTTTGCCACCTCTATCTATTACAGCAGGACAAGGGCTTTCCTATATTACGTAACAGTACATAGTGACTGCTTAATTAAAGTGAGTTGAGTTTTGTATTGATTGCCTAAGAAAACTCTCAGTTATCTACCCTCTCATTGGTGACACAAGTAGGTACCACAAAAAGGAAATGTTCAACAGTACTGTTATGAATCGAAATCTTTTCCCAAGTCAAACAAAACGGTTCACGTCTTCTAAGCCTGACACTTAGAAAGCCAACACCAGCGAAGACCTTCCTAAAAACCTTACAAATCGAACGCATTAGTGGAACTTCAGTTTAAAGTCGGAGCACTTCGTGCCCTGGCTCCGCTCCAAGCCGCGAGTAGCCGCAGATGACGAAGCGTCTCCGACTCGTTATCGCACTTCTGATGGTCAGACCGCAGACTTTTTAGCGAAGATGGAGGGATCTTAAGAAAAGGGTTATATACGTGTGAGGATACTATGGACCATACAGTTAGGATTCGTTTCTTTTGTGCTGGAATAAATTTCAAGGAGCCTTGCTTTGAGGGAAATAGCGATTCAGTATGAACGGGATCATGCGAAAAAGATTGCGCTTCTTCTATCTTAACTTTAAAAAAAACTAGACCCGAACGCTACATGCAAACTACCGCGATCCCCAATTGTTCCTGAAAATTGTTTACCACATGCTACAACAGACACATACGAGTTCAACAATAGCTACTTCAACGAAAACCACAAGATATTATATTCTAGCAGGTAAATTAAAGCTAACAATGAACATTACAGTTAAAGACAGTTATTATAATAGGAACAGACGGTTCCAAATCCTTCAGGTATACATTTCTCACCGAGAAATAGCAAAAGTGAACTCTGCTGACCGCCGCGCCGCAATACATCCGGGATATCCAATATAGCTAAGAGAATTCATTTTACCCTAAACGTCAAGAATTGTTCATTCATATTTTAAAGGTTTAATATCCCGATCCTATCTTTCGAATCTGCATTTTAAACGAACACAAAAAGTTTTGATTCTACAAAACTCATCTGACCGCAATCCACTCAATAAACGCAAAAACCACTACGTATATGGAAATCAAAGTTGGAAAAAAGCCTCCAAAACCAATGGGCATGCGACATTCTGAACACCTGACACGCAAAATAATTAAAATTCCGCGTATTCGCGCGCGCTTCTCGTTATTTTTAGAACGCGATGCGAATAATCGTTAAGTCGCAAATTCGCAATAAAATCGCCGGTTTGCATCGCCGGGTTAGGACTGCGACATATCTAGTCTTAAATTGTATTGATAATTGCCCAGACCGAGCACACAGTTTCCTGCCCCCATGTGATAATTTAAATAATTTATTATGAAGATGCGAATTTACATATGGATTGTTATAACTGAAACTTATATAGCGAATCCTTATGTACGGCATTTTTTTATTGATTTTGAACTACAAATTGCTGTATTACCATAAAATGTTACCAATCGTATGGATTTGCCAGAGCTTACTTGAAATACTTTTAACCATTTTATTGAACTCCATGTGTACTGGACTCCTCATTGTAATATTAAAAATATATTATTATTGCTTCTTCACTCGCTAGCCACATTAACGCATCTAGCAATCACTTCTTATTATTATTAATGATTCTAGAAGCAGTACAGCAATTGATAAGTGGCAGTATCCTGATAGTAAACTTTATTACCTACGAAATTAAGTAGAATATAATAAAATATACTTTACTGTGTACCAACATTTTACACATAGATATAAATAACACAAAAAAAAACCGGCCAAGTGCGAGTCAGACTCGCGCACCGAGGGTTCCGTACAAACCTGTAGGTATATAAGTAAAAGTTATGGTATTTTTATTGCTAAATGAAATCCATAACATAACAATGTGGAAAGCTGACGGTACCTTGTCAATACATATATGAAAACATTATGTATGTTCGGAAAAATCGGCCAAAATCAATTTTTTTATTTTTTTTTGTTAATCGCGGCTGAACCGATTTGCATGAAATTTTGTGTGCATATCGGGTAGGTCTGAGAATCGGCCAACATCTGTTTTTTTTTTTAATCGCTGAACAACGTTTGCTGGGTCAGCTAGTAAGTTTATGATTATTAAAAAAAATATACTATGTGATGTAACTAAAAATTTAAGATTTTCGGAATTTTTCCTATATGTGTACTTTATAACGTTGCTTCATGCCAAATTTCAAGATTCCAGGTCGTCTGGAAGTATCCTTTAGGTTTTGATTCCCTTGCGAGTAGTTGCGAGTTTCAAAATATGCGGCTTTAATTGCTGTATCTTTTGATTGCGTTGACGTAGAAGTTTGATTTTGTTACAGCTTAAAGATATTATAGACTTGAGTATTTGTTAAGAATTTCAATATAATACCACTACGCGTTCATGAGTAAAGGGGTAATAAGTTTAAAATTATTAAAAATATTTTTATTATATGATGTAACTAAAAATTTATGCTTTTCGCAATTTTTCCTTTATCTGTGTTATAAGACGTTGCTTTGTACCAAATTTCAAGATTCTGAGTTCACGGGAAGTACCCTGTAGGTTTTGATTCCCTTGCGAGTAGTGGCGAGTTTCAAAATATGCGGTTTTAATTCCTGTTTCTTTTGATTGCGTTGACATAGAAGTTTGATTTTGTTACAGCTTAAAGGTATTATAGATTTGAGTATTTGATATGAATTTCAATATAATACCACTACGCGTTCATGAGGAAAGGGGTAGTAAGTTTAAAATTATTAAAAATATTTTTATTATATGATATAACTAAAAATGTATACTTTTCGCAATTTTTCCTATATCTCTGCTATAAGACGTTGCTTCATACCAAATTTCAAGATTCTGAGTTCACGGGAAGTACCCTGTAGGTTTTGATTCCCTTGCGAGTGTCGAAAATTTGCGGCATAAACGGGAGTATCTTTTGATCGCGTTGACTTAGAAGTTTGATTTTTTCACAGCTCCAAGAGACCATAGACTTGAGTATTTGATATGAATTTCAGCTTGATACCTCCACGCGTTCCTGAGAAAAAAGGTCTTGACAGACAGACAGACAGACAGACAGACAGACAGACAGACAGACGGACAACAAAGTGATCCTATAAGGGTTCCGTTTTTACCTTTTGAGGTACGGAACCCTAAAAAGACAATTAATTGTACAACGGCGGTCTTATCGCTAATACCGATGTCTACCAAACAACCTTAAGATGGACGGAAAGACAATACATTTTTAAGGAATACATACTATAATATTAGTTACATAACATTTTATCTTACTATAATAAATACCCTATTAACCAGTAAAGGGGCTGTAAAAATTAAATAGGTAGTTGCTCCAGGTTCAATACCAGTTTTCACTCATATCTGGTGGTTTTTTATAGTTTATATGGTTTTTGTTAAATTATATATTAATTCTAAAAAAAATATTCACATGCATGCATTGTGTTTTCCATAAGGACTCGAAATCGAAACCAAAATCGAAAGGTAAATACTTTAAAAATTGGGTACTTGACTACTATCAAAATAATGTCTACTGTTTCTAAAAGTGACTTATATTTATTTTAAGAAAAACATTATCTTCCTCAATAGAGTATTGTCTTTCTTCTAATGCTTATTAATACATATATATATATATATATATATATTTTTATCTACATATAATATTTAGCTTTTTTTTTATCATACACAATGCGTCTATGTTTCTTGTTTGATGTCTCCTGTCGCAGGTCTGCTGGTAGAAATTTCGTAAGAAATAAGCAGTACCTTTGTCCCTAAGTTTCCTTCTGTAATCGTTTCGTGATATGTTTGTTGTGTGTACATAAATAAATAAATAAATAAAAACTGCGAGAAACATCAGAAATTTGTAAACAAATAAAAAAAAATAAGCTTTTAAAGTTATTAGATGACAAATATTCTATTACTTGTAGGCTTGTAGCTACGGTGCAGCCTCAGATTCGTATGAAGATTTATAATATGACGTCACATTATATATATCTCTCTCTGTCTAATTACCAATATTGAAATGCTTGTAACTCGCTCAATATGAATGTTATCAGTGCCATTTTCGATTTGGATTTAGTATATTATTGATATTTTTGAAATAAAAAAGGCACTTTTGGATATCTACACTTCAATCCTTCATCTATAAAACTTATATAGTTTCAGACGACTTTATCATCTATAAATGATTGAGCCTTTGTCTACATCAAGAATATATTAAATTACAGTGTCTACTGATCCGTGAATAACAAATTCTTTTATAAAATATACCTCACCTTCAATCGTGTTCCTGTATTCACTCGTGCGGTATCAATTCGAGAGCTACATCAAAGACGAAAGATATCTCACCTTGTATTCCCAAGAGGTTTGAGAACTCTAGAATAATAGACTTAGGAACTTCAAAACATATATCCTTTGGTTACTTACCCTGATTCCGTTGAAGAACTGATGTTATTGAACTTATCGTAGGCTATTGATATCTTTTAAACTTATACGAAATTAAAAAACAAAAGACGTAAATCTACTGTCAAATTAAGTTCGAACTAAAGATTACTAGCAATGTGGGTTGCACATTACTGTTATTCTTGTTAACCCCATACTAGGAAAAATGCTTGTGATACGAGTGGGTTCACGTCGGTAGTGCAATGGGTGGGATTTGAACCCGCAACCACATGATTGTAAGTCCAACGCCTTAGTCATTAGGCTACCGCCGCTTCGAAAATTATGAAAGTAACTAAAAGAAAAGTTATAATATTGGTTTCGTTTATTTTGTTACTCTATACTTTAATTCTAAGTTCTCTACATCTTCATAGTTTATTCATAACTGGTTCGTGCTTAATTGCTCAGTGTAATGTTGAGGTAAGATACGTTCCTCGCTTAAGTCATTGGGTGTGAGTAGCTTATTTACATCAGTGTTTGTTCAACTTTTAATAAAACTCGAAACATATTTCAAAAGGAATTGAAGCTTTGAAATTTTTTTGTAAATATTTCGATATCGAATTTCTCTTCCTAGCAATAACTTGAAGGAATCAAAGAGTCTGTTTTTGACGGAAGGTAAGTTAGAATAAGTTGTTGACGTTTCGTCAATTACAATCTCGATAGCAGGGTTATAAGTTATCGTCGATAAATTGAAGGATGTCAAAATCAAAGCTTAAAATATTATAAGAATAAATGAAAAAAAAATTGATTCAATAAACGAATTAACAAAATTTCTTCGAATCAAACGATGATCGAAATCAAATATTCAACTAGGTCGCATGAATGACAATCGGCTTCTCACTTAAAATGTGTGTAAAATATAGCAGTATAGGTTTCTGAGACAGAAAAATACATCTACTCAAACCTTCAGATATTACAGGTGGTTATTAAAAATATGTGCATAATAACGCAAAGAGATATGAAAATTTTTTGCTTAAAATAGCTTGTTGAGCGGACAGTCAACCATCTCTTGACTTCATATTTTATTCAACACCAACTTTAAAAGGTATGAATGCGGTGAAAATTGCAATTTTTAAACTATCAGCAAGATTTCAATATTATTAAAATACAAGGCACATTATTATTTTACTTTTATAGCAAATTATGAGTTATTTGTTTAAGATTTAAATTGTAACATCCATTAGGATTTCGCAGTGTAAATATGGAACTCAAAGATCCTTTTTTTTAAAGAAACAATTCGATACATATAAAGGAACGCGACGCAACCAAAACGATTTCAAAATCACTTATGATTATTCAGTACCTTTCATCAACACACTTAATAATGTATCTCAAATGGTACAAAACCAGTTCTCTCAATACAAATAAACAAAAAGCTTCGAAGCAGATTATAAATAAACAATGCTACAGAAAGGTATAAAGACTCGGATACAATAAAGGGAAAACCAAAAAAAGCCCTCGGAACAGAACATCAACAATAGAAGATTTTCATTAACTCCGAAGACGAGAACAGTAATTAAATAAAACATCTAAACGATGGCGTAACTCACACTATAAGAACAACTGAAACTGAGAACAAAAGGACAAGCATTTATAAATAACAGCAACGTCCCGACTTGAGCAAATGGAACCACCAAGTTAAGATACCATCGCGGGACAATAACATCCTTACATAATTTATTATATCGCTCGCAAAAACTGGAAACTGCGGTCACAAGTTCAACTAACACTGGGACATACGGATAAAAATAACAGTAAGCCAAAAATTATGAACAATAAATTTATATTAATAATTTCTGTTTCAGACAAGAAAATACTATACACTATTAGTTGGGCAAAATCCTACGTGACACGCGTGGTGCGGGCGACGGGGGACGTAGGGTAGCGGGGGTGGTAGCACGTGTGCGAAGGACGACAGGAGTTCAATAATTATTAACAGCGTCTTGCAATCCTTTAGAGCGCCGTCATCGGCTAGTTACCTCCCCCGCCAACAGCGCAGACCGGACCACGGGGGTATCACAAAGGAATTTGCCAGGATATAAAAGCGAGACATCAATGTCTTAAAATACTTATGTGGAAAGTAGACTGTAGTAGTGAAAAGGACCATTTTGTGAAAGTATATATATTATTATGAATATATTTTTTTCAGTACCGCTAGTAAGTGAGCGGCGTTTACACCACCGTGCCTCGGAAAGCAAGTAAAGCCGTTGGTCCTCCGCCTGATCTCTCACTGGTCGAGGCCTGCCGTACCATCGGACTATGAGGGTGAAGAAACAGAGAGTGCACTTGTGACTGCGCACACACTTTTGCACTATAATATCTCCTGCGTACAAGGCTGATCGGACTTGATATTGGTCACTAAGGGCAAAATTCGGCCTGGAGATTATTAATTATAATGAATATTACGATTTATTTGTAGTTACGTGTATTGGTCTTTACAATAAAAGGTGTTTTATTTTGTTAAGAGCCCTAGATTTCATCCGTATTTAATGGTAAATTTACTGTTTATTGAACACTAGAAATTGCCATAAAAGTCCTTAGGTGCGAGTGATATGAAAAGGTTGGGTGACTAGGTTCGGTCATTTTATTGTTGACCAGTTTTATTTGTACACTTTTTTTTTGTTTAATTCCCCTGCTAAGTTTATCACTAACTTTCAGTCAATGAATCCTAACAAGTTTAGTGTCATAGGCTTACGTTAATTAAAAACCCTTTGGCGACCTCTCTACACTAACCAAACTTCATATAGTTTAGGAGTCCGTCTATCACAAACTGTTTTAATATACATGATAGTATGTTGGAGGTAATATTGCCTGAATTGTAAGTATCTGTGTTTCTTAACTAACGTTGCCCCTCGTCATGTGTCAGGAGTATACCGCAGGGTAGGATGTACCCAAAAATTGGTTTTCAGCTCGCCTGTGCGTAAGATTAATTTAGTTATATGAGCTCTTGGCCTAAGTTAGTTGGAGTCGTGTTATAGCTTTGATTTTATTTATTATTAATGGCGGTAAGGAAATAATTTGGTAAGATTGTGTGTGGTTTTTATGTTCGTTGGTTTCTGTGATTATCTTAGGGTTTCGTTGCTTTTATGATAATTATCGTTCTAAGGTTTTATTAAATTATGAAAAGGTGAAGAATTAATATTTTTATTAACCAACTTCCAAAAGGAGAAGGTTCTATGTTTAACTGTATGTTTCTTTTCTTTTAGTATTACCTTTTGTCAAATATCTATTTGTGGAAGATATAGAAATTAGTATTAAAAAAATATTCTTTGTATGCAACATTACTTCTATTTTTTGTGAATTAAACAGTCATATAGGTACAACATAATTCTTACGTACCTATAATGTGATATAATAGTAAAATACTAACATCGCTTTATATAAACAGAGTTTTCTAATTGAAATTCATTCTGAAACGCTTCTTATACCCAAAAGTATACAAAGACTTATTCAACCCATTCAATACGACAGATAGCACCAAAAAATAAGGACATCTAGAATCCGAACCCTAAACTTTCTGACGTCACTCAGCAACGGCCAAAGAACCACGCCCATACAAAAACAAGAAACGACTCCACAGAAGTTATAAATTGTTCACATAGCCCTCGCAGCAAAAACAGTACAAAAGAACTAGATAAGCCCAATGATAAATGCTTCTAGGCAAAATATCTTAATTTTCATTGAAAATTTTCCACTCGCGGGAATCCGTTCTGGTTGAGTAAGAAGTGTGTGCGGAATCCCAATGCGGAATCGCTAAAAACAACTTACAGGATGTAGAGAACACTTACTAGATGAGACATTACTAGACGAGGCCGTTGGTCCCGACTCGCATACTGGTGATCTTTGACATTCAACCAGACAACCAGTCTTACAAGGGATAATTACAAGTATTACCCAGTAAGATGGGTTGTGGGAGTCAGATAGACAGTCGCCACGGTATTCAGCTAAATCCAGTAAGGCTGGAAGCCAACCCCAACCTAACTTTGGAAGTCTTGAAAAGACTAGGAAGAAGAGGCAGAAAAATCAAAATCGGTTAGGGACAACGTCAAACCAGCAAGCGACTATTGTGGTCTTCTGTTGAAGTAATCGAATGGCCACTGAAATACCTAAATTATTTCTTTTTCTAGTCTTTCCCCCGAGTTACGTCAGGGTTGGATCCAAGATCCAGCTTAAAACGAGTATTTCATATGGACAACCTGCCAATTGGGTCCATGTACTGATTAAAACTGTATTAATTGTTAAGTTGACAATTTTTTATGAGTGAAAGCAGTTAAAAGATAATTATCTATTTAAATATTGGATATGGAAATAGAAAATAAAACTCCAAGCGATTTGGTTCAGTGCCAGTGCGATACACGATAATAATATTTGGTTATATCGCAATTCACATAAATGAATATACTACACTTATGGAAGCAAATACACTAACTAAAGCAGAAAATATTTTTCGGAAAATTTGCATCTAAATTGAAATTTTAAACTCGCTATCGTTTATTAATGTATTTATTTAGTTTTAACATTAAAATTATTACTTTTTTACCCAACTACTCTGTTCTGCATTTAACTATTAGCTAGCCAATTATTTACAATCTGTTACCAAAATGCAATGCTGAAAAGAGCTAAATATGAATGTTAAAAAAAATCAAAAAGTTTTTATTTCCCCAGTCACCCATCCAAGGACTTAACCTTTATTATCGGTTAAGCCGTAAGGCTACACTTAGACACGAGCCCGTCCTTAATATCGTTCGGCAAGAAGGCGATATTTGAAAAAAAAGGGTGACAGAGGAAACGGTTTGTGATGTTGTGGACTTCACATTGTTATTACACCTATTGAGGTATTTTGTACCTTCCAATAATAACATTATGAAGTCCACCGATATAAACACAAATCATTCCATGACGGGCCTGTTGGTCTAGTGGTTAGTGACCCTGACTGCTAAGCCGGAGGTCGTGGGTTCGATTCCTACCCAGGACAAATCTTTGTGTGATGAGCACGATCATTTGTTCTGTGTCTGGGTGTTATTTATCTATAATATGTACCTATGTATTTAGAAATATATAAGTATGTTTATCAGTTGTCTGGTTACCATTGTACAGGCTCTGCCTAGTTTGGGATCAGATGATCGTGTGTGAGATTGTCCCAAGATATTTATTTTCTTTTATTTATTTATCTATTGAGGTATTCTGTACCTTCGAATAATAACATTATGAAGTCCACTAATATAAACACAAATCGTTTCCTATAAGTCACGATCATCAACACGAATCTGAAGCATTCTCAAATATCTTTATCCCTATTCCAATCTCCTGTAGTCCTGTCATTTCAGGGGTCCATAATCTAAGGAAACACAATAATATCGATCAGATTTCGCTAAATTAACTTCAAAATAGATTCGTACCATTGAAGATTACTACGGGAACCAAACACTCAGATTCGGATTTCGTTTTTTCCAGAAGACACTGAAATTGGCTATTACGGCTTCACAATGGCTACCCTCAAGTTAAATGAAGAAGTCGTCAAAATACAATAAAATACATAAACGTTATAATTAACCCTGGATAACAAAGCAAGTATCTGAATAATACCATTTTGGAAAACTTACATATTATATTTAACCATAGTTTTTTTTTTATATAAACATTACTAGCAATGTGGGTCGCACATTACTATTAATCTTGTTAACCCCTCGTGCTAAGCTAAGATGCTTGTGTTACGAGTGGGTTCACGTCGGTAGTGTAATGGGTGGGATTCGAACGCGCAACCACATGATGGCCAGTCCAACGCCCTAGCCATTAGGCTACCGCCGCGCGCCGCTTCAAATTTTTATTTAAATATTTTAATGCCCCTGTCTTTTCGGTGTTTCTCACTTAAAATCATTCCAAAATCCTATAGATCAATTCCTCCATATTCCTTTTAAGAACAACGTTTCTCCGAGGTCTCCCAAAAATCATCTTCTATAGAAAACAGTTCGTCCATCCCACCGAACTCCTCCTTTGAACAAGAGAACTTCTAGTTTAATTCTATATCTGTGTATTGGATTATTATCCTGCAGTTTGAGTGCAACAAATGATATTGTAAGAGTACAATACCGTTATAAAACTATAAAGCTGGTTGCAAACTTGCATCTGTATTGGTTTTTAGGGCACTGGATGAAGGCGAAGAAACGCGAAATGCACTTATCGTATGATACTTACGTAATTCTAGTGTAGATTACAATGTAGCTTTTTGAAATAATACACGAACTGAGTAAATTTAATTTGTTGCTTTGCCGTTGGTATTAAAGTATGAATTAGGATCTACGATGCAGCGGATTGTGAATTAAAGTTTGAGAAAAGTATGTGTTGGAATTCAGGCGTTTGTTCATATAAAATTTAGTCTACAAAATACGAGACTGCTGCAACATATACTACGGTTTAGGAAAGGGATTGGAAGTCTAGATATATAAGATGTTATATTACGAACATAAGGAATGTGTAGGTACGGTATATGTAGGTAGGCAACGAAAAATATGGAAACCCATATTAAAAGAGTTAGCGATAATACTGTCAATTATAAGTTATACTAGCCTTCACACTCGACTTCGTCCATGTATTAAGTAGTTTCATGGGGTTTTCAGGTTTTGCGCGAAACCCTATTTTTTTTTTAATAAAAGTAGGTATAGGCTCACAATTCTTCATAAATCAGGCTAACATACACATACACAAAGATTCCAGAGTTCAGAGCGTTTACAAACAAAAATATTTCGTTTTTTTATTATGTTAGTAGCTGCGGCCCTCGGTGTTACTCGCGGTTTATACAGGATTCATTTAAAAGTAGTGCGTATTTCATTGTTCAAAAAGTTGTTCTGAACAGAACAACTTTTCCCAAGAAACAGATCGATATCTTAAGAAGGAAATGAACTTTTCATACAAAGTGACAGGTCACGTGACTTATGTATGAAAAGATGATTTCCAATTTTATGATTTCGACCTACGTTTCTTGAGAAAAGGCGTTCAGTTTTATGCAACTGATTACCTCGTTGAATATACGCACTCCTTTTAAATTAATCCTCTTTAAAGAAATTCTGATGATATATTTTTTCGATATTAAATCCAATAAAGGGTTTCAGCTATCTTACGTACGTGAAGAGATAACAAATTTTCACCTTCAAAATATTGCCCGCGTGAATGTGGCAAAAGCTAGACTATCTCTGTAACAAATTTCATTTAAATTGGTTCAGTAGTATAGGCGTGATTGCGTAACACACAGTCAGACAGACTTACTTTGCATTTATAATACTAGTAACGATTAGTGTGATAGATAGGTATAATATGCAAAGCAGGATAAAAAGAAAACTGTTATACATTATTAAAACGGAGATTTTTGTATACCTCCTCAAGAACTTAGCAATATTTTTCAAGTGCAAGCAAAATCTAGACGAAACTATTTTTCATTGGTGTCTAGATCATGATTTATGAGCGCCACTCGCCGGTAAATGTTTAACACGTCAAAACCAAACCGCGATCATCAATCAGTCAAAAATAGGCCAAAATGGCATGAAATGGGTTCAATGTTTGGATTAGTGAAAGTCGGTGATATTCCATATTCGTTTACCTTCTTCTTTAATATATTTTTAATGTACTTTTTAGAGTAGATTAAGGTTTCTTACCCCTACTAATATTATAAATGTGAATGTAAGTTTGTTTGTTCATCATGAAACGTTGAAGGTACACATATTTTTAGAGTTTGAAAAAAAAAAACGACGCCCGCACTAAGGAATTTAATCCTTGGGGCTTCACAAACATTCATATCACATGCACAAATAACAACCAGACTTGAAACAAGAATTTGTGGATCAAACAAATGCTTGTCTCATGCGGGGATCGAACCCGCAGCACGTCGCGCAGTGGTAATCAGCATGGTGACCTATACCACTCGGCTATCCGCTGTTCTTGGAGGTATTACAAGTAACAGATCGTGACGCGGCCTGTCATGGGTGACTGTGTACTGGTGAAAGCAAAACTCAACGTGTTTACGCAAACATATTTAAAGTCATGTACAGTGAAGTTTTTATGTGACAAGAAGGTTCCAGTTCCGAAATTCTACAATGTTGCACTATAGAAATTTAAAAGCAACTCATCTTCCAACTTTCCAATTTAAAGTTATTACAAGCTTAACAATAGCATATTATTATATAAAACTAAAAAAAACGCGGCCTTCATAAATGAATCGCAGAAAAAATCGCGTCGACTAGTCGCACGTTTGTATTAATCCTTAATCCAGCAACTTAAGCCATCGCATCGCGCTCTTAGCGCTGTTTTGCGCTTCTGCGACAATTTTAATGAGATATTTCTCTTTTCCAATTTATTAAAAAACTATCGAGTGTTTTAAAGCAAATACGGTTGAACCGTGTTGAAAGGTATTATTAACGGATAATCCGTACGGATATTATTTATCTGAAGAATTGAAAAAGGTGAATGAATATGAAAGGAGCTCTCGTTGTGTTTATTTTCAAAGATAATTGAAGTGCATCCAATTATTTTCAATTATAAAATTTGTGTTCTACAGTTTCTCAGAACCTTTGTCGAGTTGTATCTATTTTTTACCCACCAGGGAACTAATAAAAATATTAATTTAATAGCTACAAGTGCGGTAGCTAATGGCTATGGCATCGGGTTTGCACTCATGTGGCCGCGGGTTGGAATCCCACCCATTGCACTACCGACGTGAACCCACTCTTAACACAAGCATTTTAGCTTACCGCGAGGGGTTAACAAGAATACTTTAGCAATGTGAGCCCCACATCGGGAGCAAGCAATTTAAAAAAAGGTCAAATAACTTCTGGATATCGATAAGGCAAACTATTCATAGAACAATTACATTCAAAAGATGAAAAAGCGTATAATTTAAAATACACTACAATACTTCCTGAGCCTTGTGAGTGTGGAAAACTTTACTCAATTCATGGCCTACTTAGTGAATTGCCCAGCGCGTCCCGCCTGCACACGCGAGGACCTGTACAGCGCCACTGAATGCTGTCTGCGTGGCTGAGTACTGGTTTGAATAAAATATATTTTATTTGCCATTCATGATCGCGGTAAGAATAATACCTACACAACACCAAATAATTGACATTTATTAAGAGCTATCGATATAATACACAGCATTATTTCTGCCTAGAAATCCCAAGCTATGTTGTGGTCGGCTTCAAGTCTTACTGGGTTTAGCTGGATACTGTATTTAACATGGATTGACTGCCTATACGACCTCCACAACCCAGAGTAACTTCGTATTCCATAGTAAGGCTCAAAGCTCAAAGGTCATCAAAAGACTTAACGACTGTCAAAGATCACCGTATGACATGCGGGACCAACAGCTTAACATGCTTGTCGAGACATTGCGGGGTCTTGGTATGTATAAAACTCACCCATCCAGGGACAAGCCGCAGCGAGAGCGGCTTAACCTTCGTATCGGTCAAACGATACTGCTTACACTTTGTACAGAATCCATTTAATTGTATTATTATATAGTAACAACTTTTACAACTAGATGGCGTTAGACGTCAAATTAGATGTCGCTATGGTTTGATTACATGAGAAAGTATAAGTCATGTCGCGACTATCAAATAAATGTCTTGCTCTGAGGTAACGAAGTTTTATTAAGTTCAAGCAACTTTGTACCGCTATTGTACATGGTCCTTACGAGCCGAAGAACGGTTTTGGGATAACACGGATCCTGATAATTTTATATCAAAACATGAAGCACTTATAGCAAGCTATAATGAAAGGGAGCTAAGGTCTACGAAGTATATTGTGAATGAGGACTTCGACAACGTTTCCGACGTATATCTAGATTATAAGGTGG
Organism: Plusia festucae; assembly: GCA_950381575.1. Classification (NCBI taxonomy): domain Eukaryota; kingdom Metazoa; phylum Arthropoda; class Insecta; order Lepidoptera; family Noctuidae; genus Plusia; species Plusia festucae. The sequence continues at coordinate 2,862,929 of OX494456.1, read as the reverse complement.
AATTGAAAACGGCACTAGATAACATAAAGTCGAAAACATGTGAGTTGCAGAATTCGTCACCCAACAGTTCTCAGGGTCTTTCTATGCTGAAACTACCTAAAATATCACTTCCGAAATTCAGCGGCAAATACAACGAGTGGTCTAGTTTTAGAGACTTGTTTATTTCTTTGGTTCACAATAACTCCAATCTCGACGATGTGCAACGATTGTATTATTTAAGATCGCAGTTGCTGGGTGAAGCTGAACAACTCATCAGGCATATACCGGTAACACTAGCAAATTACCAAAAATGCTGGAATTTGTTATATAGTCGCTATAATAACAAACGATATTTAGCAAACTGTGTTCTTAGGCGTCTGCTCAGTCAGCAAGTTGTATCAATAGAATCATCCAGTGCATTAAAACAAATTTTAGACACAACCACAGACTGTTTACACGAATTAACAACCTTAGGAATAGATGTTTCTACATGGGATCCTATTTTAGTTTATTTAATCAGCTCTAGGTTGAATGTAGAGTCTCAGAAGCAGTGGGAACTGCATGTTTGTAAGTCGTCTGAATCTTTACCAACCTTTGAGCAATTCAGCAAGTTTTTAGAGACCCGCTTTCGGGCTTTAGAATTTGTTGAATCACGATCCCACACGAAAGTCACCCATTCTCATCCTAAGGTAATGCACGGCATGGTTATTTCATGTCCTTATTGCAATGACAGCCACAGATTAGGAAACTGTAAAAAGTTCGCCAAAGAGGATGTTGCCAAGCGTCTGAATATAGTTCAGACTTTGGGCGTTTGCTTTAACTGTTTAGGACCTAATCACAGATCGAAAGATTGCCGTGTCTTTTCTAAATGCCGTATTTGCCAGCGTAATCATCATTCATTGTTGCACCTTAAGAAACCTAGTTTATGTAGTGTGGTTGCAGCGCCAGTAAAGCCTTCAGCCTCACATGAAAGCACCTCAGAGAGCCGACCACAAGAAAATAATGCAAATAAAGCAACTCACTTTGTAAATGAACAAGCGCAGGGTCAAGTCCTGTTAGCCACGGCTTTAATAAAGGTCGAAGCACAAGGTGGGTCCTCTCAAATTTTGAGAGCTTTGTTGGATCAAGGATCACAGGCATCCTTCATCACTGAGTCAGCAGCGCGGTTACTTCGATTAAAAAAGGTAGTTTCGAACACTACTATTTCAGGGATTGGAGGCGATCATGGCGATACTGTGTCTCGACACGCTGTTTCCATGAATATACAGTCGTTGCATGATCCTTCTTTCTCCTTAAACGTAACTGCGCATGTATCAAATGCTCTGACGTCAGCCTTACCAAATTCTGGCTTCAAAATAAAAAATTGGCCAGAACTCCAAAAAATTAGTCTAGCTGACCCTAAATTTAACTCACCTGACAAAATAGATGTTTTGTTAGGGGCGGACGCATACTGCCATATTTTGAAGGTAGGGATAATCAAGAGTCCTACGGGCTCTCAAGTCGCACAAGATACTCGTTTGGGATGGATTGTGTCTGGCCATGTTAGGGAAGTTAGCTATAGAAAATATTCTCTTAAGTCACACAATACGGTTATTGCAATGCACACTCAAGTCAAAGACACTTTTCAATCTTGGGACTGGGAAATATACAAACGCGTAGTGAAAGGTATCTGGCACAGGTGGAAGAATCTTACAAATTTTTTCTCCAACACTAAAATTGACTTTACTGGTTAATTATAGTTGTTCAGCTCCAACCAGATACGAGAATCGATCGTGTATTGTCATATTTTTAAACGTTGTATTAGTTCTTAGAATTTTTATTGCATATTTTACAACTGTTTAAAAATTTATTTGTATTGCACCTGATTGAATGTAAATAGATAATTGCACCGTTTTGTTATATTATAATGTCGAATTTTGTTTCAATGGCACTTAAGGCAACGTGCTATAAAATATATTTTATAGTGTCACGTTTATGTAAGTTGTTATTATTTTAATTTTGTATTGCAATTGTCGTTTACAAAAGGAATGTTTTGAATGAATTGCAAATATACAGTCCACTGCTATAATAAATGAAGTTTCATAAGACTGCTCATGGTGGGCAGTACTTAAAAGGAAAAATATTCCTTTTGGTGGGCGGCATGTACAGAATCCATTTAATTGTATTATTATATAGTAACAACTTTTACAACTAGATGGCGTTAGACGTCAAATTAGATGTCGCTATGGTTTGATTACATGAGAAAGTATAAGTCATGTCGCGACTATCAAATAAATGTCTTGCTCTGAGGTAACGAAGTTTTATTAAGTTCAAGCAACTTTGTACCGCTATTGTACACACTTAGCCACGAGCCCCTCCATAGTTCTATCCTTTAAATTCCGTTTATAAAGTAAAGTATTAATATTGAATAGAATTAACTAATAATATTAATACACCTGAAATAAAATAGTTTAGTAATTCTAACGGCAATAACTAGTAGATTGTCGGTAAATTAAAAATCAATTTTCCAATAGTGTGCCCGTAGCAGCAATTAAATGTTAAAACGTGCAGGATCGTTAGCCTATTACGACCTATTTAATAGGACCGAATAAAACACTAGGTAACGATTCTATGCGGATGGCTATCACACCGTAGTGTAATTATTTACTCCAGGTAAAAGAATACCATGTGTAACGTGTAACATAAGTAAAAAAAATATGGTTTTATTATGTGTCAAAAGATCTAAATCAAGATTTCTTTATTCAAATTAGGCTACTAATTTCTGAACGTCGACAAACTAGACAGCACCCTGAAACGCCCACCCTTCACCGCTTCCTTGCTGAAGAAGCAACGGCGCAACAAACTTGACAGCAGCACGCTGTCTCTCATTTTACAAAAGTATAACAAAAAAGATAACTTAGGGACCGCGCTAAGTAAACAAGTGTTTAAGGTCGATAGGTACGATTATAAATTTACAATTGTAAGATTCTAAAAATCAATATAATTAATCAAAAACAATTAGTGTTACGCAACGGCGTAACAACATCCAAATTAAGCCAATTTTCCATTAACCTGCGAGCGAATTAAGGCACCTATGTATCGCGTGTATTCACAAGACCAGAGTATGGATATATCTTAGTGTTTAATATCGTAAAGGGTCCTAAAGGAATTATCTCAAGATTTTGGAGAAGGTGTTCAAGGGTAGACACATAAAAACTTCTCTCTCTTCTTCTCACAACTTGAAGGTTGTGGTTACATCTTTTTTGGCACAATTTACACCTTAGACATTCAGGCTTCCAAAATAGTCTGCATCCTTCATCACTATTCGTTTCCATACTGGACACAAGTATTGAAAACCAAGGATGTTTCCGTACTGGACACAAGTATTGAAAATCAAGGACCTCTAAGCTGCATAAACCTTACTAAAATGTTCCCTTTCCAGCGTACCCAGACAAATCGTGTATATGAAAATACCTTAAAGCAATTTGGTCGAATCTCCTCAAAATTACGAGAACCGGAGGTGACAATTTGTAACCTTGTCACAGGGCCCTTAATTCAGTTTATGTACTGTAATAAAATAACCTCGTGACTAGCTTGGCAGTGCTATGTACTATACAGCCTATTTAAACTTAGCTACAATGTAAAATAAAGCTTAAGATTTTTTCTTTTAGAACTAACTTTTGGACTTGGATATAAAAAAGTATTTGTGTTGAGTCCAATTCTTGAGAAAAAAAGTGATGATCCATCCAGCTTACAGGTGCTTCTTCATATTTTTCGAATGCTCAACGGAAATCCTAAACAAATATGAGAATAATGGTGTTCTTCTTGACATGTTTTGACAATACAGAACAGGTTTTGAGGTAGCGCTGCATTTCGGACTTCCTCTTCTTCCTGCCAAAGGGCAGGCTGACCCCGTATGAATGTGAAAAGTCCCATTCATATAGGGGCGGCGCAATGCGTATTTTGCTACCATTCCTCTCTATTACTCTCATATCCTCTTTTTTCTTTCTCATATCATCTTTTCCATAATCCATCCATCTTTTTTCATTTGTTGGATTGTGGACTAAAAAGCCGAATTATGAACTTACGATATCCGAAGTCAAGAAAGTACTACATAGTAGCCTAATTTGAATCAAATGAATTTCGATTAAGTTTTTCATAAAAAGAAACAGTAAGATTATTTAATTTATTTCTAACCAAATCTTTTCATACAGTCTAGATTATATCAGACAGAAACTACAACGTGTTTAATTAAACCATCCTATCAACGCAAAACCTACACGAACGACATAAAAACAGATTTCTGCCTCTTAATATTATACTCACGAAATTATGGTACAAAGAATGGCATCCCTGGAATGGAGTAGAGTGGAATTCTGCCCTACTCATGAGACAGTCGCAACATTCATTAATCTTGGGAAAATATAGTGCGATCATTATGGGATTTGGGACATTTTGTTACAACTTAGATCCAGCCCTCTCTTGCTTTGCTAACAATCTTAATAAGGCAAAAATGTTATTAAGATTGTTAGCAACGTAATTCGAGGTCCAAATGCCCTTAGTGAACTTCGCTAATGTAGTTCCTTTTTCTTTCGCTCTGGTTGGACGCCCTTAAGGTCTCACCAAAAAGTCCAATAAAGAAGTCAAAGCCTGCGCCCAAAATCACAGCGGTAGACCTCCAAAAATCATTATTTTAGATATTTTTACTGTTTCCAGTAAGCTTTAAGCTTTTGATATAAATAGATACGCTGTAAAAGGTAATTAGGGCCTGTAATATCCTTTTGCTGGAGAAATGCGTCTTATCATTTAGAGAAGGAACGAGATGTACGAAACATCTCGTTCCTTCTTCTTTCTCTCCGAAAAATCTTGGGATACATCATGTATCCCAAGTTCGTTCGAAGACAAGTTCAAGGTTCATCTATTAATATTCTACTTTTAACGTAATGCCGTAACAACTAAACAGACAAACAGATAATCAGACTTACAGATTTATTATATGTATAGATTTTGAGACATAAAGTCATGTCGTTGTTAAAGTACAAAGTTTTATTGTTCTATTCTTCTACTGGTATGAGTTTTGTTATATGAAAGAGGTTCGATTCTGACTTTCTGTGACCCGTGTTTATTTTATAAATTGAATTGGATATTTTATCTAAAATTTGATAAGGCCCTATTTTCAATTCATCCAGTTTTTTTCGGTTTAACCGATTTCCATTTTCAACATATACCGAATCTCCGACTTTTAGTTCATAATGTTTTCTGTTTTTATCAAATCTTTTTTTGTTATTATTGTGTGATTTTATACTATTTTCTAAGGCAATTTTTCGGTCCCGTAATAAATGATGCTGTGTTAAATTTTCTTTCAATTCATCTGGTAGAATGTTAACATTTTTTCCCTCCAATAAATATTTTGGGGCGAACCCTGTTACGCTATGTTCAGTCTCATTATATTTTTCCGTACATTCGTGAGCTATAGTTGTCCAAGCGATTTTATCCTTCTTTTCATTAATCTTACATCGAATTTTATTAACCAACGTTTGATTCAACCTTTCGTTTAGTCCATTCGAAAATGGCGCATTTACTGCAGTGAAAACTATAGATATATGTTTTGATTCTAAAAAATTTTTGAATTCTTTTGAATTTATTCCTGGATATTGGTCTGATAGAATTAAGTCAATTTTATAATCCTGTGTTATTTTTTGGACAAGTTTTATAAAATCATTCGCATTCTGGGTTTTGGATGTTAAAATATACGCGTAACGAGTGAAGTGATCTACTAGAAGATGTAAATATGTTTTGGTTGAACGAGCACCACCAAACCCCCCTATGGTATCAATAGACACTATTTCAAACGGATAGGTAGCGGGACCCAAGTGAGACATTAGTCCAAATTTGTATTTTCCTCTGGATTTATTTTTTATACAGATTTCACAGTTGTCGCAATATTTTTTTATATTATCTAATAAATTTTTGGCGTGATAAAAGGGTTTAATCTTGTTTTCCATTTGTTGTCTGCCTAAGTGACAGTAGTAATTATGTACATGTTTTATAATATTCTTACTTAACTCTTCACTAAGTACAACCTTTTCATTTTTCCCTGTCTTTTTATAATATATATCATGTTTGAAAATAAATTTATTTATATTTTGTTTTATATCTTCATTTTTATCTTGATCATTTCTTATGTCCACTAATTTAACAAAATTTACTACTTTTAAACTACTATCTTGATTTTCATACGATTCTAAAACAGGGTTTCTACTTAAAGTATCTGCCTCTATATTATATTTACCCGGTGAATATATTATTTTAAAATTGAATTGTGACAAATAATACGTTAAATCACCCAGTTCTTCGTCAGTTCTGGCTTTAATATTCATTTTTTCTAAAGGTTTGTGATCTGAAAAAACCGTGAATGTTTTTCCTATAAGCCAGTGTTGCCAGTATTTTATCGCCTCTTTTATTGCCAAACACTCCAAATATATGGCTTTTTTCTTTTTTTGGGAGTCTTTCAATTTTTTTGAAAAATAAGCGCAAGGTTTTTCGTCACCGTTGGTTTGAATTTGTTTTAAAATCGCACCTATACCTTGTAAGCTAGCATCTGTATAAATATGTATTGGCAAGTCTGGATTAAAGATAGCTAGAATAGGTTTTGAGCAAAGCAGTTTTTTTATAGTATCAAAGGATTCTTGACATTTACTGGACCAAACGAATTTTTCTCCTTTTCTCAATAAATTATGTAAGGGATCCAGTATAATTGAAATATTTGGCACATATTTTCCATAAAAATTAATTTTTCCTAAAAATTGTCGGACGTTTTTTTGTGTTTTTGGATTTGGAAATTCTTTTATGGCAATCAAATTATCTTTCAGTGGAGTAACAGTATTGTTTTTAATTATGTGCCCTAGATATTTTACCGAGTCCTGAGCAAAGTTGCATTTCGTGAATTTTAATTTAAAACCCTCTCTTAATATTGCTTCCAATAACAAAGATAGATGCTCAATATGTTTTTCGAATGTTTCAGAAAATACTAAAATATCATCTATGTAATTAACAGTAAAATCTGAAAGTTTATGCTTTCTTATAATGCTACTTAATATTCTCTGAAAAATAGCAGGCGAAGTTTTTAAACCAAAAGGTAAACAAGTCCATTGAAAGTGTGCCTCCTGAGTTACAAATGCTGTTTTTTGTCTATCTTCAATTTTAAGGGGTATGGACCAGAACGCTGAGTTTACATCGAGTGTTGAAAAAAATTTACAATTCCTTGTTTTAACCATTAAATCCTCTATTAACGGGAATGGTTGCGATTGAGGGACTACGATTTTATTTAATTCGCGAAAATCTATACAAAGTCTCGATCTTCTTCCTTCTTCTTTTTTAAATGCTAGTGTTACCGGAGCGGCAAAAGGGCTATACGACTCCTCGATTAAATTATTTTCTAGTAATTTCGATATTTGATGTTCAATTTCTTTCATATCTTCAATAGAGCACCTATACGGTCTTTTACTACAGTATTTATCTATTAACAAATCAATATGGGCTTCATAACCTTTTACAGTACCTATATCAAATTTGTCTTTAGCGAAAATCGAATTATATTTGTTTATCAATTGATCAATAGCGGATTTTTCCTGATGATCTAAATTATTTACTGATATATCAAAATTATCGACTATTATATTTTCATTAAAGTTTATTTTATATTCATTTATGATAATCTCTTTTTTATTTTTGTTTGTAATATCCCTTTTTTTTTCATAATATATACCTTCTTTATACTCACTACCTGAACTGCCAGGAATTTCTTTAGTGGTTATTTGTTGCTTTTCTTTATTTTGTATTTCATCTTCAGTATTATTACTGAGAATATTTTGGGTGATATTTAAATCCTCATGTTGAGTTAAATTAAATGTCTGTATACAGTCTAACCCAACTAGGAAATCGTAGTCGAAATTGTCTTTATCTATAACAAAAATATTTACATGTTTTTCAATTTCGAAAATTTTTATTTTTAAAGTTACCATTCCTATTGATTTTTTTACGCCATTAATTGTTTTTAAACCTGCATTTTTATTATAACCAGGTGTTTTTTTAAATGATAATAACCTAGAATTTATTAAGGAAACATTAGATCCTGAATCATAGATCCCTGATGTTTCTAAAGTATCATTTATTAGTAATTTAATTTTAATTAATGGCGGCACTATTAGTTTTTTGGGTCAATTTCATTTAATTCCGTTTCTAATTCAAAATTGTTAACACTCCTTATTTGATCTTTAGTTGGTCTATCATTAACTTTAATTTTGAACCAACATTGGGATTCAGGGTGGTAACGTATACCTTTATTCTCTTTTTCACAAATTTTACATGGACTATACAAAGGCTTCCCCTTTTTCTCTTTAATCCTACTTTCAGAAACTCCTATCTTCTTATCAAATGGTTTTTTGTTTACCATATGTTCTAAACTTCTTATATTATTAAATAAGTCTTTTGTTTCCTTTAAACTATTCCTATCAATCTTATCCGCAATAAAATTCGGTAATCCGGTGGCAATCAGGTCAATTAGAGTTAGTTTATCTATGGACTTATTAATTTCTAATAGTAATCTCTCTTTTTTTAACGCATACTCGAGTAGTGAGCCTTCTCTGTATTTATATAACATTGCATACCTGATCGGTGACCAACCTTTATCCGCATATGTCTCGCAAAAGATTTCTTTCCACATTGCCCATTCTGAATTTATTGTATGCTTTATAAGCATGGAACTATACCAGTCTAAACAAGAATCTTCAATAAATAACCTAAAAATTTCAATTTTTTTGTCGTCTTCTATTCCTATACGTGCACACTCCGCTTCAAAGATATTCATCCATTGGGACACATTAGTAATCTTGTTGTTGAATTTTTCAATTACAAATTTTTCTGCCATCTTTCCCTTATTAAAAGGTTTTGATGAGTCTTTCTTCATATCAGCGAAGCTTTCCATGATTCTTGCTAGAGATTCTTCAGAAATTCCTGTTGTAGAAGTAGAAGCTTGAGGTTCAGTTTGTTCCTCCAATAGGTATCCCTTAAACTGCATATTTCCATCTTTATCACAATAAACCGCCTTCATCTCCGGGCTCATGGATATCCACACCTGTCTTTTCTCGTGCCGTTTTTGTAATGAAATCTTTACCTTTTGAAAGATTTCGGTCTGCAATATTTCGACATGTAGTTTTGTAGATTGTAACTTGTCTGGGATCGCAAAGATCCGACCATCTGAATCTGTAATCTTTGTTACACAAATTATATTCGTTTTCACATCTTCACTGGCCTTGACCATGAATTCAAATTTAACTTTTTCCATTTTTCTTGGAACCGACCGCAGAAATGTTGTTTTATAATATCATTAATATTTGCCCTTGGACATTTAGGTGAATAGTAAAACTATAGGTAATTGAGTTGCTCTGGAAAGAGAATAATTTATTACATAACCATTTATAACAATTTTACAAAACATTTCATAACATAAATTAAACATAAAACCCACCTGGAAAGAGAAACAACATTTACAGCTATTGCTTCACCAGTTCTTAATAAAATAAAATAATCAAATTATAATCATAGTCTTTTAAAGCGCTGTCATTTAGTAAATCTGACAGACGATCTATGGGAGATTAAAAAGAGGTTTTACACTTTATAAATAGGTACTTAATAATAAAATTATAAATTAAATGAGGTGTCACGCACCTCGTTTACATATAATATAATCAAAGCAGAAATGAGTACCCATTGCTCCAATTTTAATACGAAGAGAACCCAAATCTTAATTTTCGAGAATGCTCAAGGGCCCATTTCTCTATGGTTTGTAGGTAAAAGGTATTTGTGAACACCTCCGGGCGAAGCCATATAGTTTTATAGGGTCTCTGTAAACTATGGGGTTTAATTAAATACGGTTGACACAGACCTTAGAAAAGGTAGATGTGGTATATTAATTAATTTATTTAAATGATGTTAGTAATAATTTTGAGATAATCACCCTGGTCAAGGACTTATATTATTTTAAGTGTCTTGGAGAGGTCTTGAATTTGGTTTCCTGGATAAGATTACTATTTTTAGGCTACGTTTATCTCGATAAAAAAGAGATTTTTGAGAGATTACGTAATATTATATGACTAGCTAAAAATCAACAATAGGTAGCTGATAATTAATGTTAATTGCAAATTGTATATTTTAAACTATCTGCTGATACATAGTTTTAATCACATGATATGTGGAAAACTTTTAAGAAAACATGGATTATGTAATCCAGGTTTTATTTGAATTGTCTAGTCCATAATATATGCATTATGGACCATATATACCTAAATACGCAATATGTATGTTTTATTTCAAAAGTCAGTACTAAATTACGAATATATGAATTTAATTGTAAAATACATTCACTAATTTTATTATTTTACTAAATATGTACAATTTGAGCATATCAAAACTACAACACTCTGTATCATCCTAGTTCAATAACCCCTTACCCGAGAAGGAACTCGAGTTATTTACAGCATCCCAAATTGTCTAATCATTTTACTGTTTTTGACATTGTTTAGTTGTCACTGTACTTAAGTGTTAGCAATTAGCGTGAAAGATGTAGTCACCTGAATTTATCTTGTGAATATTATTAAGCCTTTAATTCTCAAAAGGGTGGGCAGAAGAGTTAAAATTGGACACGAAAATGAATCTTACTGCTTTGATATAAAAGAGCTGTTTTTGACAAAGTGTAACTAATTATGTTCAATAGATTGCATTTGTTGGATTCATAATGAAAGATAAAACAATTTAACTATATTTATTTTACATTTGAGAAAGGAGTGGATGCTGCGATGACGAGTAATAGAGATGAATGGAAGGAACAGAGGTAGTCTAGACCCTGAGAGAGGACAAAGGCAAATTTTGCTTCGATAACCGACACCCAAGCAAGCGGGGTCGCGGGCTACAGCTTATAGTATTAAATAAATTTAATTTAGTTTTATAAACAACACGTTTAATTACAACACGCTGTAACTATACAGGAGGGCAATGATCTCTATATACAGAGAAATATAATAATTTTAATAACGTGCCTTGTTTTGTGTTATTATTTCTTTTTAACTAAAGGCCCTTGTTTTTACAGAAAATTTTATATTATTTTATCAGAATAAGACTCGAATTAATTTAAAAATGATATGGAAAAAATAAAAGGAAAAAGTATTTTTGAGAATAAAATGATATATTTTGTTTACTAACTGTATTTACATGTAATTGTGGTTAGTATTTTTTGTTATAACGAGATATGTCTTTCAGAGTTTCTGAATAGGCAACCGCATTAATTTGTTTTTCAATGTCCGTTTTTTACTTTAATTCACTGGTAAGAAGGTATTTTTCTATTGATTAAAACGTATAAACATTAACTTTCTTACTGTACAGTTGATAATTACACCAAATTACAGATATTATGTAGAAGCATTTAGTAAATAAATATTATTTACTCTTTACTTATCTTAATCACATTAATTACAATTGTATTATTCTTTCCAAAAATACAATACAGATAAATGGTCAACCAATAGGCCCAAATTCTTGTGAAACAAGTCACATGAAATTAATATTGTTTACCAAAATAATTACAGACAGATTGTTTTGTGTATTTCTTTTGTACGTCAGATATTACATTTTTTTGTTGGTAATTCGATGTGACCCTTGGAGGTTTGACCTCTTGAGGGATATGTAGACTTACAGACACCTTTTGATTGTTTCTCGAAGAGCTATTTATATTTAGACATGAGACAGTATATGTATAATCATAACTTAACAAGTTATGAGTATGAATGTGTCACTATAGATGGGTATACTAGCAGAGGGAGACCGAAAAAGAGGTGGATGGATGCCATTCTTCTCCATATTCACAAATAGCCAATAAATACCAAACAGTAATCATACCAACTTCATAATACTACTCAAAAACTCAAGTAAACCGACTCAAGTTCATGCGCCGACTGTACAACATAAGTACAATGAGTACAGTTCGCCACGTAATTGGATACGTGTATAAAATGAGCGCGCTGGGTCGCACTCTGATTGTTCTGGGCTTTTTTTTAATAACAAGCTCACTTGTATTGACAAGGAATTAGGGTTACTAGATGGTAAACCTACAAAAAGATATTTATCGCAACAAGACTAGCCGTTGTCTGAGTAGTCGATGTGCGTTGGGCATGGTAATGGTTAGGTTAGTAGTAGTTTGATTTTCCAGACATTGACTTGGAAAGGAAACAGGACTGGATATTCCTTAGGAACAGAAATCTGTAAAGAAATCACTTTTCACAACAGCCGTATTCGCAACTTAATCAAAGAATCAACTAAGCTAATTGCGGTCCACTGTTGGACAAAGGCCTCTGCCAAAATGCGCCCCAACACTAATCTTCCACATCGAGTCCGACCTAGCTACCTTTTTACATCATCGGTTCATCTGGTTGGGGGCCCATTGCTGCTTTTACAAATAAAAATACATTTAATGCATTGTTTAGCTAGCTTTTGTTACTAAATTATTTTAATCAGTATTCACCTACGAGTACATTTTCGTTCGGTCCTTCGTGATAATAATAATATCTATCTACTGAATTCTAGTGGATTGCGTCAGTCACAAAAAGATTTTTTGTGCAAAAGTTATATTATCTGTCTACGCTCTTATCGTGTCCAGTACATCTTTACATCTTCGAACAGTCTGTGTTGCCATCCACAGCCCTTTATTGCCCACAAGCGCCTACAGCCCGCTTTCTTATTTAGCACTTTGTATCAGCTATTATATTTAGTTTGGACAATGCTTATGTTTCCTTTGCTTATTGTTCGGATCTTTGTTCGAATAGCTGAGTATCTTTGTTGGGATTATGGTTGGTTAGGCTTTTGTGGCAGGTTTAAGTGTTTAGGCATGAGGTGTTTAAGATATGTACTTTGTATAGAATAAATTCAAGGAATTGTATATCTATCGTTTATTGTAGTACCTACTTATATAGACACAGGGTCAAAAAAATATCCCTGATTTGATGTGCATTTGGGTAAGTAGTCAATATCTCTGTCCGTCCTTCAGTCCTTCAAAATACATGTAGGAATACAGGAAGCAAGTACATGGTCTCTTAAACCATTAGAAAGTAAATTGGTAATTACTTCTAATATTAATGAATATGTCAAATATAAATTGTAACATTAGTAATGTTTGTTTCTCGTACCTATACCTACGTACAATGAGAACAATAGCAGTCTTCATTCTTACATTGTCTAAGTTCAACACTATTCGAGTGAAAACATGATAACTCTTCTTACCGAAAAGTTATATCAAAATTTGTCAATTAAAGAAATCTTATTGGAGACTAACTGCTTTCCGCGGTGTTACACGCGGTTTCAGATAAGTTAATTTACGGGATGAAAGTAATATCACCTGTGTTAATTCAGGGTGTCAGCTACCTCCGTACCAAATTTTATCAAATTTGCTCTAGCCGTTTGAGCGCGAACAGTTAAACAAACAAAAACAGTCATAGACTTTCACGCTTACAATATTAGTTTTATAATGTGATTAGAACCTTTGTATTCCATAAGACTTACTATAACAATACTGCACTATACTCCTGTCTACCCCTTTCCACCTATACAAGCGAGATAATTAGTACTTTCCTAGTCCATTGCTCAGCAAAACCTTTTTCTGAAAAACATCTGTTTCCTTTACAAAAATCAAAATAGTACGGAACCAACACAAAACAGAGAGCTAGTAGCAGCACGGTTTAACGATTTTTAAAAGTGTACGCTTTTTGATACCAACGTGTCGTGTTTCGGAGTGTAAACATGGCTGCTATACCCGTGTATTTTTGATGTCAATACATTTTGAGGGCTAAGTGTATATACAGTAAAGTTTTAAATCGATTGGGGCAAATCGTAGTGAAATAAAGGCTTTTTGCGTTGATTTGTTTGAGATTCTGATAGGTCTAATAGGTTAGTAATTTGCATTCTGAGCAAAATGATCAACATTTGCGAAACTAAAGGTAATTTTAAACGACTTCCAAAAGAGGAGGTTCTATTTTCGTCTGTATGTTTAATGTCTTTTTCTTCTAAAAACACTGACTTCAAATAGGTTTTTAAAGTCGTTTTTTTTGTCAAAAAGTTTGTTTATTGTACATATTACTAGAAAGACCACGTGACCTGAAAGTTGACTTTAAATTTTAAGATTTCGACGTATGTTCCTTGGGGAAAGCTGTTCAGTTTTATGCACCTGATTACCCCGTAGAATATACGTACTCCTTATAAAGTAATTCTGTACAGATCAAGTGACCGGGTGTCATTTAGTTTCATAGCTCTGAAATTAGGGAACCGATTTTAACTATTTTTCTTTAAAGAAGATCAATGGGATTTTTTACTATTCTATACGTAAAAATTACAATATATTTCGTTTTTGGTTTTTAAATACAAACACCAATGTGAGCAATGCCCATAACTTAAATGAAAATGGTAAATATCTAACTCTCTGACATGTTTCCTTAAATCCACAAATTCAAGATAATCTCAAAGACTACATAACAGCTGAACATGTTCTTACATTAGAGGGACATTAGGGGCACCCCGGGATCCAGGTAATATCAGGAACAGCACCAGTTTACGAGGACCCCTCAGGGGTAAGAGCTGCTTAAGAATTTAAGGCGATAGAGTGATGAGACGGGTCTAGTTACAGTGGATGACGGGATAGATTGAGGTTGTATATATACGGGGATGTATTTTGTCTTAAACTGCTACGATAGGTAAGAATTTTTAAGAATCTGTATTTTATGAAACAAATAAAATATTTTCAAATACTGTTTGATACTTGTAAAATTTCAGCGGAAAGAAAACATAATTTATAATTACACTAGCTTCTGCCCGTGACTTCGTCTGCATGTACTCCAGAATTGAGTTCTTAAAAAAATGAGAAAAGAGAAAGTAATGAAAAAGGAATAAAATTTTCACCCATGTTAAGTATAGCTTGCGCTGTAATAGAGAAAGATACCAAACTTATAAGCTGTCTGCCCACGGCTTAGCTCGTAAACAATTTTAAATTTTCTCTCGGGAACTGCTTAAGAAATCGGGATAAAAGGTAGCCTATGGTCTTTTTCATTTCAATGGCTACATGCATGCTAAATTTCATCCAAATCCATTCAGTCGTTTTTGCGTGTTTGAGTAACAAACATCCAAACATCCACACTATCACTTTTATAATATTAGTAGGATGTATTATTTTTTACATAGATATTTACAACCGCAGCGGTATCGTCCCAATTATCATGACTTATGTTTCCAGCACCTCATCTCGCCACCTGTCCATCGTATCTTGGCACCTCGTACTCTTGACATTCTCCATAATGATGCACTAATGTCTTACTTAAACACTAGATTATAGTAGCAATAAATACTAGGCAAACTTAACGCAGACTTATAGTATTTATTTAATACCTTTTTTTTTCATTTATTTTTAGCGCATTCGGGCGGAACATGTTTTTTTTTGTTCTAACACTTCTAACTAAGAATATCTTGTTATACTTTCGTTTTGTATTTTCTTTTCACACACACATTCAAAACACATTCAAAATTTCATCACATAGAATACCTAGACTTGAAAAAAATATTTATGGTTCATACAAATATTTGTTCCATGCGGGCATCGAACCCGCAGCACGCGTACAATGGTAATATAATCAATTATCCGTGCAGTCAATTATTGTAAAATAATTTTAATGCACTATGTAGGTACTAAAGTTTACTTTTGTATGAATAGTCCTTTTCAAAGTAAACAGCTTTTGGGCTTAATATAGGAAAACTCTTTTAAATACATCTTTCTTACCTTTTAAGATCTAACAGTTCTTTGTTTACAAAGTAGTTTCCTTCAACTTTCAAAGTTCTCTCGCCTGTAATTACCTACAGACTTTAATTATGTAGTTTTATAGAATAATAGAGAAGAAAATATCTTATTGTAAGTTTAATATACAAAACATTCAATTATATCGTATTTAATCGTATAAGTATTTAATCGTATAATATAAGTATAAGTATTCGACGACCTCCGTGGTCGAGTGGCGTACACACCGGTTTTTCAGGTGTCGCCGTCGTCGTCCGGTGTGAGATCCCGGGTTCGATCCCCGGAAGGGTCAATGTAGAAAAACACACTTTTCTAGTAGTAGAAAAGTGTGTTTTTCTACATTGTGATTTTATTTTATTCATTACAAACACACACACAAAAATAAATTTTTTTCCTCCTTATAATATTATTATGAGAGTAGATTTATTTATATTATTATGTCATAGCAACAGAATTCGGGAAATAAACATACATACTTACACACCTTTACAAGAAAAGCATGTCCCTCCTTCTAGCGCAGTAGGTAAAAAGGTTAATGCCCTATCTTTACGTTCCTTAAAAAGTCTGTCCTACTTCTTAAACCCTATCAGATCTGAATCAGCGTTTCTTTCAAACCTTTCCGGACCTTTACCTAAAACAACCCTTAGATGTCCATTAGAGAGTGACTTCGCTTAAACCTGCCAAATCATGATGAAACGAGGTGAAGAGAATCTGAAGATATGATGAGCAAAATTGTTTTTTAAAGCTAACTTTACTAGGATTCCTGTTAACCCCTCGTGTTAAGCTAAGATGCTTGTGTTACGAGTGGGTTCACGTCAGTAGTGTAATGGGTGGGATTCGAGCCCACACCACATGATGGGAAGTCCGACACTAGCCATCAGGCTACCGCCGCTTCTAAAAGCATTGATGAACCCTTGAGGCGTTATAAGTGTTTGTCTGTGGCATCTTAGCTTCTAAACACATTAACTGGTTTTGATGAGTTTTTCTTGTACGGAACGCTGAAGTGTCAAGGATGGTTCTTAGTGACAGTTTTCGAAGATGTATTCAGCATTTTGAAAGTTAAGCAAATTGCTAAAATTGGTTGAGGTTTCTTAAATACCATTAATTGTATATAGTCCATTGAAAAGTTACATTTGGGGTTGCGTTTTTTAGAGGACGCAATTTTATTTTTTTGATGTGTAGGGGGGGTCAGTGTAAAGCTAAAACCAAGTTTGTGGGGTCGCCACCCTTGTCCCACGGCCGCCATCTTGAAAATAGGGGTCCAAATGGTTTTTGCACTTTATCTCTTAAACTATTCATCGGATAAAATAAATTTGTTAACATTTTTTGTTGCAAATAATATTCTCTACAACTTTGGTTCAGTAACTTTTTGTCGTAGAACTATAAATAAAAAAGTTATAAGCGAAAATGTTCAGAAATTCGAGATTTTTTTTAGATTTTTCGATATAACTTTTTTTTTATCATTTTACGAAATAATTATATCAGACCATTTTTGTAGATCGGTTTTTAAGGAACAACTTTTATACACAACATTTTTTTATTAAGTCGATAGCTAAGGTTTTACAGCGCTCCGAAGTGAGTACCTACTATTTTTCAGGACTCTTAACTATACACATATTATTCGTCTGTACTAATAATGTGTCATCAGTTATTGTAATGGGCCTGTTGGTCTAGTGGTTAGTGACCCTGACTGCTAAGCCGGAGGTCGTGGGTTCGATTCCCACCCAGGAAAAATCTTTGTGTGATGATCACGATCATTTGTTCTGTGTCTGGGTGTTATTTATCTATAATATGTATGTATTTAGAAATATATAAGTATGTTTATCAGTTGTCTGGTTACCATGGTACAGGCTCTGCCTAGTTTCGGATCAGGGATCAGATAGCCGTGTGTGAGCTTGTCCCAAGATATTATTATTATTGTTATTGTTTATTTTGTTATTATAATTTTTTAAATTATTTTTTTGCAATATTATTAATAGTTAATTATTGACTCTTTTCCCCACCACTCAAGAGGTAGAGTCTGGAGGCGCGTGTTTTTTATGTGGTATCGCCAATAGGCATAATCCACGGTGATTTTCTAAATTTCAATTATTCCGTCCTTAGTATTTTCGATGGACAAGGCTGCGGCTCAGTATCTGATCGGCTTTCTGTATTAAATAATTGTGGGAGAACTGGAGAAGGAAGGGGTGTGATGTGTAATGCCGGCGGTTCATCATCAAACTCATTTTCATTAATTAATTCTGAAAGCCCCATTACAGCAAGTCTCTCCAGAACAATAGAAGCACACTGCAGAACATTTCAACCCTGCTTTTTGACATCCACACATTGCTCAACAGTTTCCTTTGCATTTGCAAAAGATCAGTTTTAGAAGCTCAGGGGGTGCTGGAGGTTTAGAGCTCTGCACAGGCATCAATAATTTTCCACATTTTTTTCAGCCCCAGTCTTCAGGATCATTATTGTTACCAAGCCACGACTGGACCTGATGGTAGACTCGGAAAGTATGGAAGCGAGCTGTGTCTTGTGTTGGAGGAAGTGAAGATAAATTAAAAGTACTTTTTGTCACTGCCTTGGAGGTCTTGCTTTTGTGAAGAGAATTATCATCTTTATTACAGTATTCTCGGTAACGGCCATCAGATTTCAAATTATTTTCAAAATCAATAATTGTAAAATTCTGTAATGGAGTGGAAAACAGTCAATAATTAACTATTAATAATATAATAACAAAATAAACAATAACTGATGACACATTATTAGTACAGACGTATAATATGTGTTTAGTTAAGAGTACTGAAAAATAGTAGGTACTCACTTGGGAGCGTTGTAAAACCTTAGATATTAATTTAATAAAAAAATGTTGTTTATGAAAGTTGTTCCTTAAAAAACGATCTACAAAAATGGTCTGATATAATTATTTCGTAAAATGGTAAAAAAAAAGTTATATCGAAAAATATAAAAAAAATCTCGAATTTCTGAACATTTTCGCTTATAACTTTTTTATTTATAGTTCTAGACAAAAAGTTACTGAACCAAAGTTGTAGAGAATATTATTTGCAACAAAAAATGTTAACAAATTTTTTTTAGCCGATGAATAGTTTAAGAGATATATCGCAAAAACCATTTGGACCCCTTTTTTCAAGATGGCGGCCGGGGGACAAGGGTGGCGACCCCACAAACTTGGTTTTAGCTTTACACTGACCCCCCCTACACATCAAAAAAATAAAATTGCGTCCTCTAAGAAACGCAAGGTTAGGCCTAAAAAATGTAACATTTCAATGGACTAATAGCTATTTATTCGTTGAAATAAAAAAGTATTCAAACATAAAAATAGCCAGTATCAAATTTTCAATGAATGCGTGACGTCATTGAATATTTAGTACTCACAGACAGTCGGAATTACATATAACACCAAATTTACAGTACGTCATAAAAACTACACTGTTTAAATAATAACAAATATCAATTCACCCTTATTCCCTACGACTTAAAGTTCAAAATGGCAATGCAATGTCCACGAAATATTTCTGTCAACAACTCTTGAATATTGCGGTTCGCTTGACTCTTATTGTTTAGGAGATATGATTGAAAATCGATTGTTTAAGTTTAAACTTAAATTGTAAGGATTAATTGGATAAGTTGTGAAGTTAAATCACGTATGTAGTTATAATGATCGTGGGATTGTCTAACACTATTGCTTTATTGTGCTTATTATTTATGGTGCTAACTGCATCTAGGTACCTACTAATAATAAGATAATAAACATTTAGCACTTAAAACATTGTAATTACTGAGAATGGAGTTAAACAAAACATTTTGTTTATGTGTTGTTCAAAACCAAAAAATATAGCGTCAACAAAATAATATACTTCATTGAAATTTGTAAAAAAAAATACTAATAAAATCAAAACTTATAAATGTCTGCCAATTAATCCTGCTTATAATTTAAAAAAAAAACATGACATTTTAACGAAAACAAAAAAAAAATGTTAAAGCAAACTTTTAAGCAAACAAATTTAAAAAAAAACTTTAAATGCTACATAAGAATTTAGTGCAAGTTTTTTTTTTAATATCAAACTACCCTTCAATATAAAAAAGACTACCGTCAGCAAAACAAAAAGCTAGACGAAGCGAACGAAACGAAAGCAATAAAAATATATAATAAAACCGGTATACATAATGAAGTGGAGGTGAATCAAACCCAAATGTATTCTTTTGATATTTAAATGATCGACTAATGAAATGATCCCGCGGGACTCGCTCTAGGCTGTACCGTTAGCAGAGAAGTTTGGTCCTGAGCTCGTGTGGTTGTTTGGAGTTCCTTGAAACTACTTAAGCGATTTTGATGAGGTCAATAAATTATGTGTAGGTAGGATGTGTAAGTCGTGGTGGTCTAGCGGTAAAATCAACGGATTTGCTAGCACATGGTCGCAGGTTCGAACCTAGGCAATAACCAAAATGACTTTTTCAAAGTTATATGAACTTTCTTAATTATTCTAAGACATCATTGACAAACGGTGAAGGAAAACATAGTGAGGGCACTTGGATTCCAAAAAATTTGAGTCTGAAATCGCCAACCCGCAATGAGCAAGCGTGGTGATCAACGCTCATTCCTTCTCTACCTGGGAAGACGCCTGTGCCCAGCAGTTGGACGTTTATAGGCCGGTATTAGTTGTAGTAGTAGGATGTGTGAGGAACATACACTCAATTATGTATATATTTTAGCTTGTATATAATCTCACTGCTCTGCAAAGGTTGGCCTTTTCTCAATAAATGTCAGTTTTCTTAGTACTTAATATATAAGATATCATTTTGTTAAATAGGAGCAAATATTTGAGACCTAAAAATCGATATCTAATTATAATATTGTTAAAATGATTTATAACCTAAACTAAAGCCATTATCGGTCATGTATTATAATTATCATCTTTTAATGTGTACGGTGCCAAAGAGAAAGTTTTTTTTGTGATATATTTTTATGAACGTTTCGATGCTATCGGTACATTCGATTCGAAGTTAAATAAGTTCTGTTATAGTGGTTTTGTTCTTACTTCTTAGTGATTATTGTGATGGAGATTAGGCGACAGACAATTGAACGCAAATGGCACTCAACGAGCGAACGTTCGACTCGAGTTCACTGCGAATGCTCGTTCGCGAACAAAATACAGTTTTAGTCTAGTTTTTTTCTTGGATTAGAACTAACTAAAATTACAAAAATAAAAGTAATTTTATTTTCCGTTTTTAATTTCTACTAGGTAAGTATGTACAGTCAACAGCAAAAGTAGATGATGAATTGAGTTTATAACTTTTGGAGTCAAAACGATCTCGTTTGCTCAATAGTGGGATACGCTATTAAAAGAAAGTTTTGTTCAAAGAAGTAGTCGACAAAAATGCCCAAAAGTGAAGACTAAAAATAACCACATTTGAATATTTCTACCTTTTTCTACTAAAATATTTTTAAAGTAATGTCTGAATACAGATGTTATTTTACTGCGAATGCAGAGAAACACGTTTTCCAATTAAAACTGAATTAAAAACAAAACGTACTAAGACTTGTCTGTTTTGTGCTTTCTCGTTGTGAAATTAATTTTCTTATTCACTAGAATACAAAAGGATGTTTCTATAAACTAATATTTTTTTAAATAACTATTATAAATGGTTTTAAATATGTCTGAATGGCAAAAAAAGCAAGAAATGATATTGGTGGTAAATACTTTTTTTACAGTGCTAGTGCAAGTACAACATTATATTTAGTTACTTGAAAAATATGCCTCTTATAATAAGTCGAAAAAAATCTTTTTTTTTTCAATGATTTGAACCCAAAAAGTAATTGAATGCTTCCAGTCCGCAAACCATCAATCCACAACGATATTTTTAACATAAACAAGTCATAAACATTTTCAATTCTTACCTATTCATATTTTGCGGAAATAATACAACAAACGCTTACCTGAAACAGAAAAAAAATGTGTTGTTAATAATTGTTTAATAACAAAAACAGTAAAAATTTGTTATTTTTAATTAACGGTTTAATTAATACTTACAGGATAATTTCATTACTTTCGGTAAGTATACATATTTGTATTATTTTTGTGTACTATAGAACCTATACCATAAAAACGGCTGCGTTTTTTTTATTATTTCAACGTTTTTATATAACGACGCATATCGAATAAAAATACCTAACATTTAAGAAGACGAAAAATATTATCAAAACAAAAATCTGATGTAGATTACTTACAATAAAAAATATTTTTACTAAAATAATATATTTTTTTGTAAAAAATACATTTCGTAATAAATAAATTCTAGTCATTTCGATTTCATTCCGTCAGTTCTGATTTATATCAAGATAACTTAGGTATTTTTTACTTTACTTTGTACCTAAAAATGTAAATAACTTCCACTGAAGATAAAATTGAATAAGTTACAATGTTGATGTTACCAGGATAAAATTTATGAAAAAATATGTAACCAGGATACGTGTCACATGTAAATGTTGTATTATGCTGTTTTGGGAACATTTTGCCAAACATGTTTTTTTATTATAATAATTTATCTAGCGTTTTAGTTGAAGATATTCTTAACAAAGCATTTGTTTGAGTAATAGGTATAATTTCTATTTTTAATAATACCGGCCTATAAACGTCCCACTGCTGGGCACAGGCCTCTTCATATAGAGAAGGGATGAGCTTTGATCACCACGCTTGCTCATTGCGGGTTGGCGATTTCAGATTCCAATATTTTGGAATCCAGGTTTCCTCACGATGTTTTCCTTCACCGTTCGTCAATGATGTCTTAGAATGATTAAGAAAGTACATATAACTTTGAAAAAGTCACATTGGTACTTGCCTGGGTTCGAACCTGCAACCATGTGCATGCGAATCCGGTCATTGAGCGTTAGGCGACCACGACATTTAATAAATTAATGATCTTTTATTAAAAGAAACTTACAATATGTACAGGAATAAATATTCGACGAGGTAAACAGGTGCATAAAACTGAACAACTTTAGCCAAGGGACAGGTCGAAATGTTAAAATTGAAAATCATCTTTTCATACAAACATAAGTCACGTGACCTATCCTTTGTATGAAAAGTTCATTTTCCATTTTATAATTTCGACCTATGTTCCTCGGAAAAAATTGTTCAGTTTTATGCACCTGATTACCTCGTTGAATATCTGCACTACTTTTAAATGTCTGTGTATTATAAGCTTTTAACAGTAAGTACCTACCAAAATTAGGGCCGAACTCCGAAGGCATTATTATTAATAATCTTTATAAATAAAAAAGTTTATAGTGCGTACATTAGAAAAAAATAAGTTAAATAAATAATTAGATACGAAAATATAGGAAATCAAACCCGTTACTAAAACAAAAAACAGTAATGTTATTAACACACATACAAACAGAATAATCAGCAACGGATGTTAGAGGGGAGAGGACAGTATGCGGGGAAAGGGGCGTACTGCGCATGCGTCTGATTCCCACCGCGCGCCCCGCTTCGCCCGTGCCCCGCGCCTCAGTTTACAACACATTGTGCTGAGTACCGCACGTCAATTTTTTTGCTGCCAGGTAAGATTATTTTTGTTATAATATGTTCTTGCTTCTATATGTACTTGTTTCCTTAATATTTAGACTGTATCGTTTGTAAAGTAGAAACGTTTTTAACGAATACAAGAATATTTAACGTGATCATGAAATAAGTGTTAAATGTGTGTTTGAATGGACTGAATACTATGTAGGTTAATAATTATTATTTCGAAATTGTTATATAATTTATTTTAGCTTACTTTTATATACCTACCTGTCTGAGTAAGCATTTTGAACTATTTCGAATATAATAATTTGAATAAAATTGTCTCTAAAATGTAGACGGTAATTTTTAGAAACCGTAGTCACGCAGGTTTTTTTTATAGAAAGGAGTTTTCGTTTATTGTTTAACAACCGAATGTTTTGCATTTAGTTATTTAAATCTTGGCCTATTATTTGCTATTTTTTTGTGTTGTAAGTGACACAGCGAAAATATTTGCTATCTTGAACTTAAATTATATTTTATTATTATTATATTACTTTATAAGGTAAAAAGCATTTAAAGGAAGATATTCTTAACAAAGTATTTGTTTGAGTAATAGGTATAATTTCCATTTTTAATAAAATAAATAAAAAAGAAGGTACATAAAAAAAGTTCAAAAATTCTAAAACAAAAAATTACATCCCTATATATTTTAAGTAGGTTTATTTACAATAGATACATACTTTCTTTGTGTAGTTTAATACTCTTGTATGTTAAGATATATTTTTTTAATTTGACTCTATCTATGACTAATTGCAACCAATACTAAAATGCCAAATCTTTACAGAATCTACCGTTTATCATGAATACCATGGAGACCACCGGAATATCGATAGATACAGAGCATCTCTACAAAATAAACGAAAAAATTAAGGTTATCCAGAAAATTGCAAGAAACAGCAGAATAGAACATATACACAAATCAAAAGCCTTAAAAAATCTGTTAATATACTTTACCGGTGCCGACAAGCAAATCGTAGAACAAGTTTTCAATGTTTACCAAACAAAAATGACTTTCATAGGTTGGGTTAACTCAAAAAAGGAGAATCAAGGAGCCCCAATCGTGACATACGAACACTTGAGAAACACAATCATTAATGGGTACGTCAACAAATTAAATGTGCCTCTTAGAAGTACTATTTTCACGGAGATTACTGCGCTAGGATACTTCCCATATACGACAACAATGTCAAACAGTGATTTATTGAAACATGGCTTTAAATGGAAACGTCTCCCAAATTTGACTGAAAAAGAAGGTAGTGATAGAAAAGTCATCATTGTGGAAGAAAGTGAACAATTCTTTAGAAGGCTCAAATATTTCTACAAAATGAAAGAATACAGAGAGTCCGGAAGAAATATAGTACACTTGGAAGTAGTCGACGTTTGCAGGTATTACAAAGATTCTGACAACACTGTTAGAGTTGTGCTAGCTGCATCTTCTTATGATGGAATTATCAATGCAAAGGTAGAAAAAGATCTATCTGAATGGCTGAATAATAATTTATATTCTGTAACTGAGAATTCGGTCTTCGTGCTTGAACCAACGGATTTGGAATTGGAAGAGCTTTGTGAATTACCTTCTATCAATAGTCCTAAAAGCAAAATGATTAAATGGTTGGAGTGTTACAACATACCTCACGAGGCAACGTTTCATAGAGCTGAACTTTTCAGTTTAATTCAAAAATATAAAGGTAGATGCCCTCCAAAGTACAAATACTGCGAATATATAAAATCTCATGGACATGACGTCATTATACGCCCAAAAGAGCTATCCTACACGAAATATTTCGACTTCCTGTTAAAAGATCTACCATTTTTCGTCAGTATGACTGTGAATTTCAACAAGAATTTTGGTCAATGTCTATCAAAAGTGGCAATAGAAGAGTGTGTGAAGCAGGACGTGATTATGGCGCAGAAAGAGATGGCGATATATGAAGACGATCAGAAGTTGGAGTTGATAATCGATAAGATAATCGAAACTTTTAAATATCAAAGGTTAGGTAAATGCGATTTGGACATGGTGGCGTGTGAGACGGTTCTTGGAAATAACGATTTTTATGATAGCATTTTGTGTACGTACGAGAGCCAATAAAACTTTGCTAAAATTTTTAGGTTAAATCAATGATTCGTTCGTTTGAAGATTAAAGGTTGATTTCAGTTTTATTACTTAGAGAATAAGCAACATGTCAAATGTTAACTTGTGATTGATCAGCTCGAATTCTTGCAATTATTATTACTCGCAAAACTGAGCTGCGTTAACTAGAGTTAAACTTAGACAGAGATTAATTGGTAGACAGAATAACAAAATTTAATAAACTTATTCAAAACGAAAACCTTGTTTTATTTCATCTAATACTAGCTGTTCCC
Organism: Plusia festucae; assembly: GCA_950381575.1. Classification (NCBI taxonomy): domain Eukaryota; kingdom Metazoa; phylum Arthropoda; class Insecta; order Lepidoptera; family Noctuidae; genus Plusia; species Plusia festucae. Next base: position 2,837,150 of record OX494456.1, on the reverse strand, counting down.
CGCAGTTCCTCCCTTGTAATTCCGGTAGCCTTAAGATATAAATTTTAGTTTCTTTTTTATATCCGATATTTTTGTCAATGTCTATATTGAAGTAAAACTTCTTTAGGCGCGACTAGGGAGTAACTCAGATTTTTTTTTTAAGTTAATCATTTCAGTGATATATGTCGTCAAAGAAGTTTTACTTCAATCGCGCGTAAAGGTTACACGCACACACTTTTTTTTAGATTAAATATCTGTTTTATATTTAATCGTCCCTTCGAGGCGGAGACGCATCCAACAAATCAATGTTCATAACAATCGGTCTTCCAGTGTTATAAATAGTACCTACTCCTTGGCCGATGTATCTTGGCGAGCCTAGAAAACGACACAAGATATTGTCGTCTCTTTCTCACCCACCGTTTAAGTGTACTTGCATCTCACGCAAACTGTCTTGCAACTCTTTTCGGACTCCAAGATTCGTCATTTTTTTTTTTTTTAAACAGTTACTAGCTATGTCGGTCGCACATTATTAGTAATCTCGTTAACCCCTCGTGCTAAACTAAGATGCTTGTGTTACGAGTGGGTTCACGTCGGTAGTGTAATGGGTGGGATTCGAACCTGCAACCACATGATCGCAAATCCGACCCCTAGCCATTAGGCTACCGCCGCTTCAATTTAGTCGTTATGTATAAAAGATTTGTAGATACCCTTTTTATAAAACACCTGCATTATAAACAATTTTAAAGGAAGATGTGAGAATTTGTTTGTTGCTCTTTTATTTATTTATTGTTTATTGATTTACACGACTTTAAAGAGTCAATTACATAAATCTTAAAAATATTGATACGAGTATAAACTAAAATAAAAACTAGGTATCTATATGTAACAATCATTCAATTAAGAACTGTCTTCACAAAATTTTAGACATATACCCATTATAGGGGCAAACTTATCGTTATAATTATAAATTATAGTTATAATTATGTAAATACTACATAATTATAACTACATATTTCGAAGAAATTTTGAAGACAGGTAGATTGAAATAGACATTGACAGGTAGAAGCGGCGGTAGCCTAATGGCTAGGGCGTCGGACTTGCGATCATATGGTTGCGGGTTCGAATCCCACCCATTACACTACCGACGTGAACCCACTCGTAACACAAGCATCTTAGCTTAGCACGAGGGGTTAACGAGATTTCTAGTAATATGCGGCCCACATTGCTAGTAATCTTTAAAAAAAAAAAAAAAAAAAATTTGGACAACCTCACATAAATTGCTCCGAATCCAAAGTAAGTAGCTTAAGCACTTGTGTTATGGTATCAGAGACAACGAAGATACCACAAACACCCAGACCCGAGACAATTTATAAAAGTGTTTTTCTATTTCTACATTGACCCGTCCGGGGATCGAACCCAGGACCTCAGAGCTGGCGACACCTTGAAAACCGGAGTGTACGCCACTCGACCACGGAGTTCAATCTGAATTAACACAAAATATTTTTTTATTCCTACAATCCTTTTACCTCGATAAGTCCACGGAGCCGTGGTAGTCTGCGAGCTGCATATTTTCAAGAACTGTCGGTCCATACAGTCGTAAACGTCGTAATAGTTAAGTGATTATTGTTATTACTATAACTTGTTGTTAAGAAAATGAAATACTGGGAACAACGCCATACCTTTCTTAAAAGATATTAAGAAATAAATAAGTAGGCCTGACTTGACTTTGACTGGCCTATTGGTCTAGTAAGTGACATTGACTGCTAAACCAGAGGTCGTAGGTTGGACTTATTCGTCAACTCGGACGCGAGAAACTCGCCCGCGCGGCGAGTTGGGAAGATTTAATTATACCTATTATTTTATTATACATCTCGGCCGTAGGCTTAATTACTATGCGGGCGAGTCAATACAATTCATTTTTGTGAATTTGTTTATTCGTCATCTCGGCCGAATACAAGAAGTACATTCACGTTATAAAATATTTAAAACAAACAATTATTTTTTTAGCCATGTCGAAATTTATTACTTTTATCCCCATTTGTCTTGAAAAGTATTAATTTATTCCCTCATATATAATTATTTTTAATAGGCAAGTATTTAATTTTCCTAGCTGGCAACTTAGTCACCACACCCAACATCAAAGTGAATAACGGAAATTAAACCTTCGTGCCTTAAGATTCAGTACATATTCGCATGTGGTATATTTTATATATTGCGCCCGCGTCAATGATCCATGTCACTTTTACTCATCAGGCCGCCATCTTAAAGGCTGCCACAGAGCTTGTGTTGTGTTAAGTGAAAATTGTGAAGTTTTATAAAGGTAAGTAAGCCAAATCATACTATTTTATAATATTAATTTTATAGCAATATATTCCATTATAGCTAAGTATCTATTTTTTTTCATACTCCTGTTAACCACGATCGTATTTTTTGGTAATCCTAACTAATAAACAGTAATTTTGAATAGCAGATGGCCGCCATTTTGACTGCTTTGTTGTAACGGCGTCTGTTTTAATTTAAACTAAAATACTCTCTTGATTTCTATACAACTTATCTAAAACAAAATGTATAGTGTATCCAATTTTTTTTACAGCTAATGCAACCAGTCTTCTGATTTTTATTGGGTAGCAAATATTATAAACACAATGAATGCAGGTGAGAACAATAAAAAATTAAGTTTAGCGAATTTACGCTAGGGTTTATTAACCATCCACGTTGCATTTGTCTCTAACACTTTTTGTTTGCTATTTAAGGCTCCGTCCTAAAAAATCTCATATTAGCAACAAGTTTGTGCTTTTTTGTGTGAGGAAAAGAAAAATGTATTTTAAGCAATCACGTATGACTTTAGTACCTAGATATATATATATTTTCATATTAACTCGAAATTTGAGCGGTTCAAACCATGACGGTCCCTTAAATGCTTGCTTATGATTAAAATATAAAAGAATGTGCTTTATTTTGTTCATGCAGTAATAGTTTGCGTATAATAATCTGTGGCAAAAATTAAATATCATGCTAAAATCTCATGTAATGTAATTACTTTTCATTGTAATTGAAAATCATGCTATTTTGCTTAAGAAATTTCTATAATTACTTTTGTATTACAGGCGATGAATCACAACCAGGGTCATCTGGCTTACAAAATCAACCCCAATTACAAATATTGACATCACAAAGGGGTAAGCGATTGCTTCTTCGCGCGGGGCATAAATATAACGAAAAAAGAAATAATAAAGATGGTACTACCACTTGGTACTGTATAAAAAGGACCACGTGCAAGGCGGCACTAGTTACTTCTACTGACAACTCAATTAAAAGAGAGGATATACACAATTGTGAGCCTGATTTCGCATCCAACGAATTAGAAATACAACTTGGAAAGTGTATTGATAAAATTACATCGGACTATACTATTCCAATGCCGAGTGCTTATAGAGAAACTGTATCAAAACTTAAAGACAGTGGAATTAATTTGATTAAAAAAATACCTGACTTTGTGAATGTTAAAAATAAGCTTTATAAAAAGAGAAATAAATCATTGGACGTCCCAAAAGTCTGTTTTAAATCCCCAAGTGAAATTATTGTTCCTGAAAAATTTAAAAATTTTGTATTATTTGATTATAATTATAAATCAAACAGAATTCTAGTTTTTGCTAATGAAAATTGTAGAACAATATTATCTCGCTCAAATTTGACTATTTTATGTGATGGAACCTTCAAATGTTGTTTAAGGCCTTTTCAACAATTGTACACCGTGCATGTTGATTTAGGAAGCAATGAGATGTATAACAATATTATGCCAGTGGTATATGCCTTGCTGCCAAGTAAAACAAAAAATATCTATAACACTTTGTTTAACCTTATCAAAAGCCAAATCCCTCAATTTAATCCAAAATTATTTGTACTAGACTTTGAGCAAGCAGCAATGTCCGCAATTACAGAAACATTCCCTGAAACACAAATAAGTGGTTGTCATTTTCATTTTTCGAAAAGTTTGTGGCAAAGAGCTGACAATTTAGGCCTAACCAAATTTAAATTAGCCAGAAAACATATAAAACGTTGCTCTGTTTTGGCGCATCTACCTAAAGAAGATGTAGAAAGTGGTTGGTTGTATATAATGTCACAATGTCCAAGAACTCCAAATATAGTCTCATTCAATGATTATTTTGTAGAAACGTGGTTAAGTGAAGAATCATTTTTTTTTAATAAATGGAACTGCTACAATACACAACATCGTACAACCAATATGATTGAAAGTTGGCATTCTACTATTAACAAAAAAATACCAGCCAAACCCAAAAGTATAGCACAATTTTTAACAATATTACAAAAAGAAGATGATTATTTTAATGTATTATACCAAAAAGGGTCTAACATAACAAAAAAACTTAAAGAAACACAAGAAATTGATGAAAATATATATACTACCATTAATGAATATAAACAAGGGAAAATAAATATAGATCTCTGTATCGAACGACTTGTTTTATAATTTTGTTATTCATCTATTGCATAATTATGACAAATAATACTAGTCAGTTGATTGTAGTGATTTTTCAAAAAAGTAAGTTTTTAATTAATCTGTGATGTTTAAAATGATCTGTGATTTTTTAAGTGATTTATATGATAGTATAAATATTAGTGTGTAAGTTAAATGATTTATGTGATAATAAAAACATTAGTGTGTCTGTCAAACATGTACTTTAATAATTGTCCATACCGATTGTTGAATCCTATTAGACTAAGCTTATTTTTTTATACATCTATGTTGATTTTTTAAATATATACATGTTTTTATATTTTTAAGCTTGTTTTATTTTACCTATAGAAAAATATATTTAAAATCGAACCACTTTTGTACTTGACTGTACAATAATGCTTTTTATTTTCATTGACGGCCGAGTTGACGAATACAATTATATACGAAAAAATTACTTCGGCAACTCGACCGCGTGGCGCGGCCGAGTCGCATAATAAAAGAATAATTAATATTTTATTTTCCCAACTCGGCCGCGCGGGCGAGTTTCTCGCGTCCGAGTTGACGAATAAGTCGTAGGTTGGATTCCCACCCAGGACAAATCTTTGTGTGATGAGAACGATCATTTGTTCTGTGTCTGAGTGTTATTTATCTAGAATAAGTCATGTATGTATTTAGAAATATATAAGTATGTTTACCGTTGTCTGGTTTAACCATACTCTGCCGAGTTTGGGATCAGATGGCCATGTATGAACTGTCTCAAGATATAACATAAGTATTTATTATTACTTCCAGACACTTTTTACCATGTTTACGATTATTAGTTACTTTATTATGTAAATTGTAACAACATTAAAATCCATACTTATACTTCACATGCGTAAGTAACTATGTCTATCTGTTACGCTTTCACATCTAAACTACTGAACCAATTTTGATGAAACTTGGTAGGGGAAGTAAAGTTTTTGTCGCGATAACCGATAATGACGAGCGGAGCCGCAATCTTAACCTATTTTTGTACGGCGGCTATTCTTTTACCAACAAATAAGACTATCAAAAACTAAAACAGACCAACAGAAACCTTTTAATTACTTCATAAACTTATTAATTAATAGTTACTGTAAGTAACTGGCCAAGGATTTCAATTAGTAACTAACTTAGTTGCGTAGAAATTTCCTTAGTCGTACATATTTGATAAGGGTGGGCCAAGCGGACATACCCTTGACCTAAGGTAGACCTTATAGGAGTAAAAATAAATTAACAATGTATCTCTAAGATAGCCCTTTAGATTACAGGGATTGAGATAATTCCCAATGGGTTTTTTTAACTGCAAAAATTCGAAATGCCTAAGTATTTTGCGGTAATAACTTATTTTTTATTGATAGATGTTATAAAAGTACAGGATGTTGATTTTTTGGATTTTTTTTTAAGTATCTCTTTCGTGCTAAGCTAAATTGCTTGTGTTACGAGTGGGTTCACGTCGGTAGTGTAATGGGTAGGATTCGAATCCGCAAACACATGATCGCGAGTCTTACGCCCTAGCCATTAGGCTACCGCCGCTTATTCTCGGGTGGGCAAGGCGTTTTTTTTTTAACTAAAGGTTTAGAGTGATTTCATAAGTATGTTTATATTTTTTGTTGTAAACCTTTTTATAACTACATCTACCTTATAGTCAATTTGTCATCAAGGTTAACTGCAATATTTGTAGGTACATACATGTAGACAACTTGTTCATATAACTTAGATTCAAACTTAGTGTATAGTGTATGTTTCAACATAATGATTGATGTTTCTTAACAGTATCGGTACATAAGACTTATACACAGACAATAATAGGTAAGCAGTACAATAGGCAATGGGAAATGCACTTCCGTTCAGCTCAAGTGGCTTCCTCACAATCCTGACTCCATATCCTTTTACATTTCTATATTAATCACGGAGGAAAGACATGCATTTTTGTATATTTGTAGCGAATAAACTCAAAAACTACTAAACCAATATAAGAAATTTGTTTCACCAATAGAATGTTATATCCCTGAGTAACATAGGTTATAACGGGCAGTACTGCAGGCAACAGCTTGTCATATAATGACGAAACCCCAGTTTCTGAACAGCTAAGAACCTAATGAAATTATCCGTTAAATACACGTTAACGCAAGGTTATGTAAAAGAAACAAATGCGTTACTAATTCTTAAGATTTATTTCAATGACATACAAACATTCTTAAAAAAAGTAATTAATTGAAACTTATGATACGTGTGATCAGCGTGCAAAGAGACGAACGAATTAACACTTGGGACAGTCTTGTAGTTTTCAAAAACATAATTAATCCGAATCAGAATCAGAAGACGGTATTTCAGAATCATATTCATTATCATTTCTCATGATATTCTTCGCAATAATCTCAAAGTCTATATGTTCGGATTCATCACACTGAATAGATTTATTCCTTTTAATATTTTTAGGAACACCAGAGCTGGAATCTGTTTCCTTTATCATATCATTTTTGCATTTAATTTGTAATTCATCTATGCAGTCGTCTACCCTGACGTCTTTCTCCAATATAGCCTTTTCTTCGGTTGCAATTGATTCCATAAATTGAGGTGCAAATTCATTAATACTTCCAAGTATTACATTCAGTTTTGCAAACACACTATCAACCGGATATTCTTTGCCATTTACATTTTTATAAAGAGTGGTAACTAAATGGGTTTTAATGATATCAAAGATATGAGTGGCAGGGGTAAGTTTTTCGATGCATTTCGGTATTCTTAAAACAATGTGTCCATTTTCTTTCAATAATTCGTCGACTCTGTACATTTTCTGCGTAGTATCAGTGCATTTTTCTACTAAGTCGAAAAGTAATGGTTTCGTCATCTCAGCATCGTATGGCACGTTGAAGTGATCAAGCCACGCCATCATATCTTTTCGGCAACTTTCCGGAGTCGGCACTTCCAAAATTTCTTCACAGTGATGTTTGAAATTGTTCAAAACAATGACACTTGATTCTCTTAAAGTAAATAACAGAAACTGCTTAACCCATTGGAAGAGAGATTCAGAATTAAATTTATCGATAAATTGCAAGCCTTCGATACCTTCTGTAGACACAGCATAAATAATTTTATTCAGATCTTTCGTAGGCAGTGATTTGCTTTGTTTAATAGTGTAAAAATTACCTTTTTCGTCAAACACATTCTCGTCGATAAAATAGATGGGTTTCAATTCGGCCCTGTAGCGGACTATCTTGGTTAAATAGAAATAACGATCAAAAGTTACTTGAGGTTTTTCTATAACGACAAATAAATTATTTGCGATGTGTTTCCACATAAAGCCATATTTTACCAGTAGTTTTCTGAACTCGGCTATGTCCATATAAACTGGGGTTTCATTTTTCAAAGCGATAAACAGTTGATACGATGTAGGCATTGTATTCGAGTTTAAGTAAAAATCGACTAACCGATTATAGATCACAGACCGATCAATAGTAAACACTTGAAAATGTATTTCTTCTTCTTTCTCGAATTCCTCAATCAAACTTGGTTGTATTCCAGTCAATATGAAAGGTTTGCATTCATTATCTAATAAACCAGATAGATTGTTCTCGATATTGTTAGCATTGATAAGTTTAGTTGCTACTCTTTTTATTACTTTAAGTGCTAGTTTCCCGAACGGTTGAACTAGCTGTTCTTTTTCGTGGCTAGGTCCTGGCACTGGTTCCGCCATCTTGTGTAGTACGTCACAAAAAAATCGGCACACGTCCTTACAACACGGAATGCGAAACGCAACTGCTCCCCGCCGCCCGCACGGCCCGCAGTCGGCGGCATCGCGCCGCATCTCGACTGATAGTGCGAGCAGTACAGGAATAACGGAATGTGTGTGTGCGAGAGAAATAGCAATAAAGCCAGCGACATGAACCGAATGAGCGGTTATTCTCGTGTCATATTAGGTAAGTACCTACCTACTTTTCAGTGTTTTGTTTCCGTTAGTAAATTAATTATTTAATTATTAGAATCACCTGCGATTTAACAAGACAGGTCTACCTATCTAATAGGTATGTAACTAGGCCTTTTTTTAGCAAAGAAAATCTATAATTTCTTTCAAAGCTATCTACTCGAGATTAATTAATTTTGTAACTCAGTAATCTAACCAACAATAATAAATTACACTTAAACCTATTTGGTAATAAATTGCAATTACAAATTTCACTGAGACAACACAAAATTATCATTTCCCGTTTGTTAGCTGAGAAATATTGTTCACAGCGATACTGCCCCGGGCACAAGTAAATGGTACGTATTTGTTAAACGTAATAAGAGCTTTAAGATAATAGATTATAGATTACTTCAATTAATTTAGACCTAAAGACAGATTCAGCGGTTCAAGACGGTAGATGAAATAAATATTCAACTAATTCAACGTTGACAATTCAAGTACAAGTTTTTTCTAAAATCGATAATTAACATCAGTAAAAAGCAAAACTATAAACTGTTATTTACGTTTATCTATGCGCTCAGAAATCTTGTTCTTTTTTTTTTCAATATTACCTACTGTCATAATTTATTTGACGTTTAATAATGGCGCACAAATAATTAGCAATAAAAAAATATACTTAAGCCATTAAAACATTAAAAACATTTTAATCCTCAATTTAATAAAAGCAAATCCATTACTTATGTAAATAAATTATGCTTTACATTTTAATTTATTAAAATGAATAAATTGAATTATTTTATTTGAATTCTCATCGCGAATGTAATCGAACATAAATTTTGCGAATAGTTCGCATGACCTTGGAAAAAGGTGCGGAGCGCGGTGAGGGGAGGGGCGTTCACCCGTCGCCTCGCTTCGTGTTCCGACCGGTAATCTATGTCCGTTCGACAGACTTCGGTTTTAATCGGGTTACGTTCGGGTTTCGAATGCGCTTGATTCTTAGTGCCAATAACTTCCTACATAGGTAAAAAAGTTAGCAAAGTCCAAAGAGACTTTAGTTTATGTACCTATATTGAGGGGTGTGAATTAGACACCCAGCCCTCTGGAAGGGTCCACTCCGGGGTCCATGGGAGACCGATGCCTGCCGGAGTTGCGCTGAACTTGCGAACCTAGGTAGGTACCTGTACAGTGATCCCGCGGCACCAGGAAAGGCAAGGACGGGACCGGATCTACCTACCTACAGGTAGGTAGTACCGGTAGGTAAGTGTACTAACTGCTTGCTAATACAAAACAAACCGAACCAAATAGGTAGGTACCTGCGTTTATCTAACCCGTAAACCTAACTATAGCAGACTTAATACTATTCCCATGATAACAGTAACTATTTTATTCTAAAGCCACACATACAAATTTCCATACAACAAAATAACAACGAGAACCACAATTGAATTAAAACTTAATAGAGTAAATAATAAGGTACAAATTCCTTTGCAGTTGTAACTGATATTATCCTTGATTGTGGATTAGAGGTTTGCACTCGCGGTTTTTAATTAACCCAAGGCATAAGATTGTGTATCGGTTCGATTCCCGGTTAATGTAAAACACAATCGATCGACTCGAGCTTGCGTTGTTTTAATTAGTTGGTGATTAATGAAAAGATGTTTTTCGTGTTGATATTAGATTTTGTGATTTGTTTAAGTGTTGAAGAGAATAAGTACCATAATTATACCTATATAGGTATAGGTAGTCGGCCGATGTATTTTGGCGAGTCTAAGAAAGCGATAAGTATTGTCATCTTTTTCTCACTCATCGTTTATGTGTAAGTACTTGCATCTCACGCAAACTGTCTTGTAGGTACCTAGTGTACCTACCTACCTAGTTGAGAACTTCAGACTCGCCAAAATCCGTCGGCCTTATTGCAGGTACAGTCAACAGCAAAAGTAGATGATCAGAATCAGAAATTCAATACTAATGAATGGAGTTCGCGTCACAACTGTGTGACGTCGAAGTGATTCAAAGAAACCACCTATGTGATTGTAAATTATACCAAAAATTTACTACTAGAGTATAGGTAGTTGCCATTTATTCGTGATCAGTTTTTACTCCAAAAGTTATAAACTCAATTCATTATCTACTTTTGCTGTTGACTGTACCCACCTCGTGCGGTTCTAACTTAATGGCGGCCGTGAAGTTGGTAATACACAGCGCAGTATAATGAGTGCCACGAAAGATGAGACTTAGCGAGTGTCAATGGTGGATAGCTTCAAATAACTTGCGCAGGTACCGCGTCTCCCACGCTCTTAACGCTACCCCGATGACGATTGGTCCCTTACCCCCTCCAACCTCAATGCGCTAAACAGACCTATAAATCGAATACTGTGCAAGCGCAACGCAAACCATGTGGTGTGTCAAGTCTCATCTTTCGTGATACAAGCTATAAGTACCTCGCCCCGCAACGAAGCAGGAGCATGATTTTGTTACTGCGCAGCGACTCGCCTAATTCACAGCCGCCAATATGTTTGAATCGTTGTATACTTAGTTATTTCTATACGTAAAGGTTAAATTAAGAGTAATCTTGTGAATGGCCTCTAGTAGGTATGCTATTAAAGCATAGATTTTATTAACCTTTTGAAGCCGTCTTTTATTCAAAAATCCAATTTCGTGACCTCATTATGATCTGAGGATGTTTTCAATTACAGTAACTAGATGTACGTACAAGTACTTATATTTTAGAAAGAAGTAGCTTATGTTCACGAACTTATTCAAACAAACATTTTTTTCTGCTGAATTATGGCCTCGATTCTGTTAAACACGTACTAAACTAATTTTAGTCCATCGGTATCCTTTTCATTAGTACATATTTAGAAAAGGACAGATGACAATTAGAACTGTCAAATTAAGTTCCGACTAAAATTGTTTTGCCGACAAGTAAAAACGTGTGCTCTAAATACACTGTGATGTTCAAGGCGAAAACTAGTTTGACATTTCTAAGTTAGTTGTTATCTGTTGCCGTCCTTTTCTAACGCTTTATGTTTGTAAAAGACGGCAATGGTTTAAATTTAATTTAGGTTGCGTACAGAGGAATCAGCACCAATATATAATCTAAAAGTTTAGGATTAATCATGGTATCTTATTTATACACATTAAGCCAAAGTGTAAGTTGAGATCAAAGGCGATGTATCACTGTAAATGAAAAAAAAAAAATCCTTAGTCCTTCGTCGCAACCGTTCGCGATAAACTCAAGGACTACTGCGCCGATTTTCATGCTGTTTTCACCGATAGATAAAGTGGTTGTCCAGGAAGGTTTTAGTATATAATTTGTCAAGTTTTGGTATACATTGGCTAACCGACATTCACGCAGGCGAAGTTGCGGGCTTCAGCTAGTTCTGTATAAGTTATCGTAACAAATACACTGTTCTTCCTTCCCACGTAGTATTTTAACAGTAGTAAGTACTATTAACATCGCCTTTATTACAAATTCCATAAGGTTCATTTTTGCAAATCGTTATAACTACATTAGTTAAAGCCCTTATTTCGCCACCATGCGTCAATATTGCATTAGATATTCCATATTCGCAATATTAGACAAAATAAATCTTGGTTAGTCGCCGACTTATTAAATGGGGGGTTGGGTTATGAGTACTGTGACCATTACAACGAACTTTTGTAGGACGTTCCGTTTTATAATTATGTAGGGTACCTACCTAGTTATTTTGGAGTACCCAGGTACAATATACGTGCGATGTAATTTTAATAATAAGTAAGGAAATACATCCGTACTTGACTAATTTTATAATGCGAAAGCAACTGTCTGTCTGTCTGTTATTTAACGCTTCAAAGGCTGACTAATATATTACTAGTATATTCTATTCTATTCTATTCTAAAGAACTAATTTTGATGAAACAGTGTGAAGTAATTTTGTATCCCAAGAAAGAACATCGGCTTCTTTTTGCTGCGATAACCAACATCCACGTGGGAAAAGCCGCAGGCAAGCCATCCACAGCTGGATATAGGTTTCTCCCAAGAAGAGAGAGGGGGGTTATATTCTAAACTGCAACCCCACGCCGTCATAAAATTAAGTCCCAGGAATTACGAGACCACACGCATTTACCTTTTAAGGCATGACGTTTCGGCCGGGTAGCACTGGACATGGTGAAAAACAAGAAAGGTTTTTATTGCACCGAGGTATTATCTAGGTGTTATTTATCTATAACAGTAATTTAGTATTTTGATCAACCGAACAATCGTGATCAGGAGATATTAAACGGATCGGCCTTAAAAAACTGGGAGTTATCCTAAAACCGCCTGAATCATATCCACCCTGGTTACGAGGAGATTTTTTCAAGGAAAGGATCAACCATTTGCCCGGGAATGTGGATGTTAGGCTGTAAGGTCTTATTTCCATGATAATGCCATTTGATGTGCCGTTATGGCGGTATTTTAAAGAATATGTTATTCATACGATTTAATTAATGGCGGGCAATTTTGTGGTTTGAGGGTAGTTTTAGTGAAATTTATTTAGGGTTACTTAAGATTTTATCTTTGGATATAAAAATTGTTTGTTTTATTTAGTTCTGTTTTGCTATTAAGTATGTAGAAAGAAAGAATTCTTGTACCTATTATGTTGAAAGATTTTTTATTTTACTTGATAATCAAACCTGTCTAAAATATTTAAAAGTGTGATATTTCTCCATTTATATGTATAGAACCATATTTTATTGAATAGCTCTAAGTACGAATTTTCTCGTAGTTACATTTTTTATAAAATAAAAACATATATACTATGAAACCTTATCATATTATGACGAGTATGTTACAGTATTATATGAAGTACTAACAGTATTACGCGACTACGCCCGCGTGGGTGTCGGTTCTCGCGGCAAAAGTTAGCTCATGTCCTTTCTCAGGCTCAAGACTATCTCTGTACCAAATTTCATTTAAATCGGTTCTGTAGTTTAGGCGTGATTGCGTTACAGACTTACAGACAAATTTACTTTCACTTTTATAATATTAGAGTAGGGATTACCTTAAAGAATACATTTTATTAGTCAAATAGCATCACATTAACTAACGCTTCATTAGCTGATCACCTCGAACCTGGAACTTTTCCGTCTAACTCGCTTACAAACTTCCTCAAACCTATCAGAACTTGTCTAGCTACCGGTGACGTCACGAACCACAATTGGATGTTGAACTAGAGTTTAGATAATCTTGGTTAGATCTCGTTAGGTTTAAAGTTTAACTGTAGTTTTAAAATGTCATTATGTTACTTTAGACTATGTCTAACTATAGGTAAGATATTTTGAAGAGCTTTAATATGTAATAATAATATCTTGGGACAACTCACACACGGCCATCTGATCCCAAACTATGCAGAGCCTGTAATATAGCAATCAGACAACTGATAAACATACTTATATTTCTTAATACCGAGACACAGAACAAATGATCGTGCTCATCACACAAAGATTTTTCCTGGGTGGGAATCGAACCCACGATCTTCGGTTTAGCATTCAGGGTCACTAACCATAAGACCAACAAGCCCGTCAAATAAAAATATCATTAAAAAACCCCTGTTCTAGAACACCGAATTAGTAACTGGTAGCAATAATAATGGTTATCCTCTAGGGACAACGCGGGTATTAAGGTTCTAATTTGTAACTTAATCACGGAGAGATACAGTCATCAGGGACTACATGTTAACTACGAAGACGTGTCTTCAACTTAGTAGATAACTTATTTATTTTAAGCTTAATTATCCGTCAAGATGTTAAGATGTTTAGCTATACGTAGAACAAAAAAAAAATTATGAAACGAAGTACGGACAACAGATAGGTACTGTACCTACTTTCCTAGGAGAATTTTTTTTATTACAAAAATAATTATTTTATTTAAAAACTAATTTTCAGCCATGATCGTCCCACTGCAGGGCAAAGGTCTTCCTGTCTTTTTTCAAACGTCACGGTTTTGGGCTCAATAGCCCAAGAGCTTGACTCGTATGAAAAACGATGGATGACAATTCATTCCATGCATGCGAGGATCGAACCCGCAGCACGTCGCGCACAGTGCTCATTATCGTGGTGACCTATACCACTCGGCTATCCGTGCATTCATATTAAAAAAAAACTTTTGAAAAAAATAGTATTCCAATAAAAACTATTACCTGGGAATTGCAATTACAAAGTCGCTACAGTCTCTATCTCTTTTCATTACACCACGCCAGTACACGAAACAGCTGATGTCAAGCGCATACCCTTTGTCTTGCAACCCACTTACACTCGCGGACATAAAAATGTACCCAGCAATGTTAAAAATGTTATTTTTTCTGCTTTTCATTTTTGTTTTCGCGATGTGTTTTGTTTGTGATGTAGATTTTAAATGTGTAATTATTTTTGTAGACAGTCGGATTATGATTTTAATGATGTACGTTTTTGTGAATCTATTTAAGGGCATAATTAAGGATTCGTAAATGTATTATTGTAACATAATGTAAATATGCACCTACTTTATTTAATCTTCTAAGTAAATTGAAATGAAAACCATTGTTTTACTGTTTAAATATAAAGTTCAAAAAATCCTTTATATACTACAATATCCGATAACAATAGCAAATAATACTTATACTATTATTTCGTATTTATTGTAAGCTGTATTTTTGGAAAAAATCCACAGAAATCACGGAAAGCACCCATCTGCCTATTCTCCCAAATAAAAAAGGTATTACGTTACGACACTCTCATAAAATATACATTTTATTACACCCGCACGAGTAAGTAACTGTATATCTAGTAACTATTGGAATGTTTTGATGACTCATTAATGAAAATTTATTCAGTTATTTTTGTTACACGGGAAAAAAGTTGATCGTGTTTTTTGCGGGATGTAATGTAAAAATGTTACGTAGTTCAGGGAAAAAGTAAAGTATCCTTTATGAATACAAAAAAAGAATTAAACAGTTTTAATTTTTTTATCTATTTTGACAAAAAAGCTGTTTTCTATTGAATATGTATTTTTTTATCAGCGCTGCATATTGATAAAGCAGTTGTGAGTTGTTAGTTGCTGTGATTAACTTCGTGCATCACCTAGTACATCTAACAGTGCCTTTACAATACCTAGATTATTTTCAAGCAATAGTCCTAAATTCCTAGTAACACATGAATTCACCAAACATTTTTTCTTATAAAGTGACACATTATCTCGGCCAAACATCTACATATGTGTACACCAAAATTTACAATCACAGATATAGTGTTGGGATTTTATTTGAATAATTTAAGAGGCGTCTCGCGAGATGTTATCTATAAAATTGCGCACACACCCCCTTGGGGTGGGGTGTGGTACACCTTTATTACGGGGTTTCTTGTTATTCCTTTATGGTTTTTTACATTCGATGTTTTGTAGAGGTGAGAGGAATTTTTATCGGCGAGATCGAGCTTTATAATCATTTATTTTATATGAAGAATTGATGACAGTTAAATTATATTGCTAATTAAAGATGATACAGTAAGCCTACAGGTTTTTTTGTATTTTTTACCACTTCTAATAGGAACTTACAATAATGTAATAATGAGAAGAAGGGTGCTATAATTGCATAATTATTAATCACAAATTGAATACCTGGATAGATACGTAAAACTAAAAATAATTTATAATATACATAATAATAATATCGTATAACAAACAGGATCTATCCAATATCATAAAAAGCAATAAAGCTAATTATTCATTTATTTGAATGCACAAAACTCAAATAGATTGATAGCCCAAGTCTCGAGAAAGGTAATAAAGCTATCAAACATAGCGTTACTTGAGTTGGGAGAAAAGGTGAGTGAAACCGCAAGGCACAACTAGTAGTATTTTTTTTCAATTCTTTACGAAATGCCAAAAAACCAAATAAAAAAATGAATTTTCTTTCTTTCTGTAATCAAATGACTACCAGTCACCAATTAAATAAAACAACATGAAAGCTTTCGATCTCCAATAACCATAAAATAAATCCAAAATGGAACATCCAACTCCAAAAGTTCCAACTCACCGATAACAGGCAAGGTGTTGAGTTAAATGGCAGTGTTCAACAGAACCGCGGGCGAAACCGACAGGCATACATATAGCGATTTAAGATAAGATACATTTTGTTCGCATGTAAAAATATACCGAAAATTACATACAGATTGGAGTATAAGAGTTTATATAACGTAAAAATGTTTTGAAGTTATATTTAAGCTTTAAAATGTTAATAAATACAGATTTGGTAACATGAGGTCTTGGGTTCGATTCCGAGGTCGAGAATTTATGTTGTTTATGGTTAGGTATTTTCGGTTAAATATTGAACACAAAAACAGTTTAGAAATTCTACTTAATCTAATTATTATAATAATTGTGAAAGATAATTGTTACTCATTGATGCAAAAACTACTGAACCGATTTTGATATAATGAAACTTAGTAGGTACATCAGAATAATGGATATACTGCAATTAATAAAACTAATAGATGCGGGCAAAGCATTGATCAGAACCTTGTACCTTATAATCTAAATACTGTTAATACATGAGCTTGTATTTTACTTAATACAATTGTTGTTGCTTGTTACGAATTCCTCTGTTTACCCCATTTCCAAGAATGCAGTCGTATAGATAAACAAATTTGCACAAATTGTGAGGTTTTCCGTATTTTTCTTTTACAGGTGTTCGTGTAAAGATAACTGTCTTATTAATATTTAAGTTTACTGAGAAGATTACATTACCGTGAGAGTTAAACGAATTTACTGATGTCTGAGTGTCTTACCTGTAAAAAGAAAAAAGGAAAATTAGAATTTTTGTACAAAAAAACAAAGCAAATATAGATAAAAATGGCAAAATCTTGGTGAATATTTACCGAGTTCATGAGGAGGTACCTAGGTGTAGTACCTACCTATAAGATTTTAAATATTTATTTCATATAGTAAAGAGTACTTTCTTGAGCTTTTGAAGTCGACTTCCAGTAACTCTGAATACCGTAGGTATTTAACTTGGAGCGACTGTCTCCGCAACCATGTTACTGGGTAATACCACAGTATAAAAACATACAGTAGGACGACGCCTTTGATCTCCTTGTAAATGCCGACAATGTGTAGAAATTGTCGCAACAGCCAGGGTTGTCTCAAGTTAACAATATTTATTTAAATTTATTTTTGATCAATATTATTTAAAAATATTATAAGTATAGATAATGTTGATCTAAAATAACTAAAAAAATATATATAATAAAAAAAATCGAATTTATTTTTTATCAACATTACTTAATATGTTTAATACCTAGTTATTATCTATTTAATAATAACGTTTATCTAAAATAAATGAAAATAAATATTGTTACAATAATTAACAATAGCGAGATACACAAATTGTAAAACAGTAACTATTATGCAAATGTGCTTCGTCTATGGTCTCACATGCAAAAATTCTAGATTGAGATTGAGAACACATGTAATTTCATTCAGAGAAATGTCTTCCATCTTGGATCAGGAACTCTTGCGCGATAGACATTTCCGCGAAAGCTTGACCTCATTTTTATTTTCAGTGACCTCGCAAATCTTAAAAATGACTTATCACAAAAAAATGCATTTTTTTCTCGGCGCCATCTTGGATTCTTATTTCGACCCCATAATTGTTTTAAGCGACCCCATGAACCATGAAAATGACACACATGAAGAAAAATTTGCAATTTTTTCTCGGCGCCATCTTGGGTTCTAATTTCGACCCCATAATCGTTTTTAGCGACCTCGGGTACCATGAAAATGACACCCATGATGAAAAAATGAATATTTTTCTCGGCGCCATCTTGGATTCAAATTTCCACCCCATAATTGTTTTTAGCGACCTCAGGAACTATGAAAATGACACCCATGACGAAAAATTGGCAAATTGTCGTCGACGCCATCTTGGATTCCAATTTCGACCCCATAATCGTTTTTAGCGACCTCGGGTACCATGAAAATGACACCCATGATGAAAAAAAATAATATTTTTCTCGGCGCCATCTTGGATTCAAATTTCCACCCCATAATCGTTTTTAGCGACCTCGGGAACTATGAAAATGACACCCATGACGAAAAATTTGCAAATTGTCGTCGACGCCATCTTGGGTTTTAATTTCGACCCCATAATCGTCTTTAGCGACCTTGGGAACCATGACAATGACACCGATGACGAAAAATTAGCATAATTTCCTCGGCGCCATCTTGGGTTTCAATTTCGACCCCATAATCGTTTTAGCGACCTCGGGAATCATGAAAATGATACCCATTACGAAAAATTTGCAAATTGTTGTCGACGCCATCTTGGTTTCTTGGCACCCATTTTAATAAAATTATTTTATATTTATTAAAACAAAAAGAACTAAACTAACACCAGATAGCCCTGAAAGTTTGCTCCCGAGCTACTAACACGGTAATGTATGCAGCTCGGGAGCGCCCTTCCCCCGTCTCGCCCCTCGCACCCCGCACGATTGCCCTGTCTAGACGTCTTCGTCGAACGACTGTATGATGTTAAGACTGTGGTAATACTGTATCCCAGTGAAAGAATGGTTGACGTATAAACGGCCTATAGACCATATGGTATAAAATAAAAATTACATAACTGTTCTATGACTAAAAAATTCGATACCACTGAACAAGAGTATGAATAAAACTAAGATCAATCTCGATCGCATGAGCTTTCAAACAAAAAACGCATTAAAATCAGTCAATTCGTTTATGAGTTATGATACCTCAGACAGACACAACAAACTCATAACCCGTCTATAATAAAATTACTATTATTTACTTTCTAAGGCTTGATGTTCCGGGTTACACACGACCACGGCCGAAACGTCAAGCCTTAAAAGGTAAATGCACGAGTTCGCGTCAATTCCCGTGTCGTAATTTTATTATAATTATTCAACGCGATAGTTAAAAAATTCATAACCCGTTTTTTTATCAGTGGTTAAAAATAAATAACTCACATTTAAATACTCTATTTAGTTATAACAAATTATAACTCAGACAGTTTGTTCCATCATAGTCACATTATTAACTAATTTTAAGTACCCGAAAAAAAAGTTAAACTCAAAAAGGTTAATTTTTAGTGTCCGACCGAAATTTCGGTTTCGGTTTCGGTTTCGGCCAGTTTCGGCCAAAAAATCAAGTTTCGGCCCGAGTTTCGGTTTCGGCCAAAAACGGCCGAACCTTTCGGCCGCGCCGAAACTTACAACATCGTACCTACGGGTCGCGCTCGGCTAACGTCGGGCGCGCTCGGCACGGCTGGCAATATGGCGTTACAAATAGTGTTTTTTTTTTCACTTTATTAGACCAGGGCCGAAGCCTTCAAAATTTGTAAAAAGTGAAAAAAAATTACAGTAGGATGAAAGCCATTAGAAAAGGAGGGGAAAATGATAAAAACGAAAGGAAAAATAAATTACGGTCGATCCGAGCTCGGGAAGTGGGGGAGAGGGGGGTTTTAAGGGTAAAAAATGGTTTATCTTGATTTCCAGCAAAACTTCAAGTCCTATGGAAAAAAGTTAAATGGCAAAGTTGTAGGTAATAAAAAGATCTACAACTTTTGTTTTTGCAATTTTTTCACATAACCTCAAAATTTAGGTGAAAAATTCAAATAACCAAGTTTTTGGTTTTTTATTTTTATCTTCTTCAAAAAAATTTTTTTTTCCACGACATTTGGTGAAAACTTACCTTTTTATGTCCCAAATACGCTGTAATTTATTTGATTAAAAATATTTATTTTTTCACCTTATTTTGAATTAATATCAAAAAAACACCCTAATTTTCAATCGGAAATTCACCCGTCAAAATATCGGATTTTTTCAAAAAGTATGGAGGTTTTTTGTTTGTTGAAATCTCTACTTTCTGATGGTGTAAAAAAAATATACATTACTATAGTAAATGTTCTCAGAAAATGCATAATCACTATGTACAATTTCATAAAAAAAATGTCATTGCTTCATTTTTTTTCAGTTTAAAGTTTATTTATTAAATTCGAATTACATTCATGTCATAGAAAATCTCACAAAATGATTCAGATGAAATTCTGGATGAAGAACCAATCTGGAGGAAGAAAAACTGGAAAAAATTGAAGCTATGACATTTTTTTGATGAAATTGTACATAGTGATTATGCATTTTCTGAGAACATTTACTATAGTAATGTATATTTTTTTTACACCATCAGAAAGTAGAGATTTCAACAAACAAAAAACCTCCATACTTTTTGAAAAAAGATGATATTTTGACGGGTGAATTTTCGATTGAAAATTAGGGTGTTTTTTTGATATTAATTCAAAATAAGGTGAAAAAATAAATATTTTTAATCAAATAAATTACAGCGTATTTGGGACATAAAAAGGTAAGTTTTCACCAAATTTCGTGAAAAAAAAATTATTTTTGAAAAAGATATAAATAAAAAACCAAAAACTTGGTTATTTGAATTTTTCACCTAAATTTTGAGGTTATGTGAAAAAATTGCAAATACAAAAGTTGTAGATCTTTTTATTACCTACAACTTTGCCATTTAACTTTTTTCCATAAGACTTGTAGTTTTGCTGGAAATCAAGATAAACCATTTTTTACCCTTAAACCCCCCCCCCCTCCCCCACTTCCCGAACTCGGATCGACCGTAATTTATTTTTCCTTTCATTTTTATAATATTCCCCTCCTTTTCTAATGGGTTTCATCCTACTATTATTTTTTTTGGTTTTAAAAATTATCGACCCTGGTCTATATAGGGTAGTTAAATTTTCAAACAGAACCTCTGTAACTGTGCTGAAATTTCATTGTGATAAATCTTTGAAAGTAGAAACCTGTAATTATAGGTTGGCGAGATATTAATTTTAGAAAAAAAAAAACGGTCTTACTAACATTTTTTCGACTTTTTAAGGACTTTTTTTTTATATAAAAGGTTCGGTTTCGGTTTCGGTTTCGGCCGAAACTACAATGAAACCGAACCTTCGGTTTCGGTTTCGGTTTCGGCAAAATAACATGTTTCGGTCGGTCACTATTAATTTTTCTCTTTCATTTCTGTTCTGGAGCCATATTATTTAATGTCAAAAACGTTTAGAGATAAATTAACATCGTTATATCCTATTAAGGGTGTTTAAATATAGCTGGATTAGTGGATAGCAACCCTAATATGGGTCATTAGTCATAGCGTGTATTTTTCGTTGTGTTTTTATTTTGGGAGACTCGTTTGGGTGTTGTAGCATATTGTTGATAAGTTTTGAGTTCTGGAATAATCTAATGAACATAATTTTAATAATATGAGTCGATAACACTTGATTTATAAAATTCTAAAGTTTAATTGACATGTGAACTGCCAAAACTATAGTTCTAAGATCTAACCTATATAATAAAGGTGAAGAGTTTGTCTGTAAGGATGAACGCGCGATCTCAGGAACTACTGATCCGATTTGACAATTTATTTCAGCGATCGATAGCCCATTTATTGAGGAAGGCTATAGACTATATGACTATATTTTTGCCGCGGTAAACCGATGCCCAAGCGGGCGGACCAGCAGGCAAGACCTAATGTGAGAATAAAATTATGAACTTAATGAAATGGTTAAAATACATTTTCTTTGGGATCAATATTTGTTTTATTATTTTTATCAATTAGAGGAAAGATGGGCCGTTGCCATGCAGTGGAACATTTAAAGGCTAATCACAATAATAATATAAAGGCGGGAGTATGTGAGTGTGTGTGTATGTTTGTTACCTAACCACGGTCAAACGGGACTGGACCAATTCGATGAAATTTGGTGTGGAGGTAGCTGATACTCTGGATTAACACATCGGCTTTTTATCTGTATAATATAAGACATCTAGTAAATCGCGGGCAACACCACTGGCCGCAGCTAGTATAATAAATAATATACTACGCAAATATTTACTTCTAGAAAATAATAATCGTGAGATAAGCGGTTTATCTCGAGCTTGTTGGTAAAAGTTCCATAGCAAAAACACTTAAATTTATCTATTATATTATAGGTAACTCCAGTGTCACGATGTTTGTCCGGGATGAACTCCGAAACTACTGAACCGATTTTAATCAAATTTGCACACCGTGTGCAGTTTGATCCAACTTGAAAGATAGGATAGCTTACATCACAAATATAAAAAAAAATTGAGACCGCGGGCGGAGCAGCGGGAAACAGCTAGTTGTTACTATAAAAAATACTAAACGAGTGCGAAGAACCTTTTCTGCCTACATCAGTGGAATACAATCATGAATATAACTGAACCAGACCCTTCAGTCCACTAAGATATATTCACGGTTACGTCACTACGTGATATCACGTAACCGTATCTACAACTACGTCAGTCCTTAAGGCTCTCATTACAAGTCGACATTGGACTTCACATAAATCATTTTATATGACCATAAGCGTTTAATGCACCCTCAATTAGGGGTCCCGAAGTACCATATTGAGTGCTTACTATCTAATGACATCCCTGAAAGAGAGGGACGGAAATAGACTTTGTCTATAAGTGAGAAAGAGATGGAAGATGTGACTAGTGAGTGCGAATAAACCTTGTCTTGAAGGTTTGTGTCTTTGGGGTCCGTATTGCGAACACCTGTTTGGTATGAGGGTTGAGATGTAGATTACGGGTTCTTTAGGCCCTTGAGGGATGAAATTTGTTTGTCTTTAACATTAATTTCATGTAATCTGCTCATGTATAAGCAATGTTTTTGAGAAGTACTGAAAAATTACTGGACAAAAATTGTTGAATGTATCAACTGTGTAATAAGTATTTCAAATATATAATTATAGTTATTTCATTTATTTCGTCTCTTGGGACATTCAAAATATACCACAATATAAAAAACTAAACCACTCAAGTCCAATTTTAATTTCATAAACATTAAATTCTACAAACAAATGTAATATCCTAAAAAATTAGCAATTTTAACCCAAGTTTCGATCCTTTTACAGATCTATTTGTACAATCCTCCACTCATTTATTAAAAACCTTTTAGTATACATGTATAAAACAGGATAAAAAAAGGAAACCTCTCACAAAACAAAAATTAATTGGTGAATTACGAAGAGGCCTCTAAATGCGGTAGAATCGTAAATTGAAAAGAAAAACGTTTGGGGCATTAACGAGCGAAGCAGGGGTCAAAGTGATGTATGTTACGGCCACTTATGGGAACTATGAGGGATTGTTTATGCCGGAAATACTCAAAGATACCCTTAAGTGTCAGTTAGATTTATGTAAGGTAAGAATTAGACGAATTTCAACTTTAAGGTGAAGATTTTAATACCTATATTCCGATTTCGTAAAAAAATATCTTCATTAATATTAACTTTTCGTTACATGACTATAATAAAATTACGTTTCGGGAATTAACGTGAACATGCATTTACCTTATCAGGCTTGAGCGGTCGTCGTCGCGTAGCAGTTTCGTTATTTAATATATTATTTTGTTTTTTTTTTGTAATTTTAAACATACAATAAGTTAAATAAAGAACCTACTTGTCCCACTGTTGGGCAAAGACTATGCGAGTTTTACGATCTCTCGTCACATAGGTACCTCGAACTTTCAAGAGTACCTAATGTATATCATCTTTATACTTATCGAAAGATTGCACAAAACAAATCAGTATCGCTAAAAATCTTCATTTAAAAATGTTTCAAGAACGCATAGGGTAATTTCTATTCGCAAAAAAAAACCTAAAAAAGCATCCAATTACCAGCCTTTGTCTGTAAGCAAAATATAAAGGCGGACTTATCTAAGTCCGGAACAAAAATGAGTCAGACAGAAGTCCATTTGAGCGGACCTTCGCATTGCAAAATTAGCTTCACAATACCCGTAATTTTCAAATCCTATGAAATATTCATAATTAATTCGTTCACAAACAGCATTACAATCAGGATTACACATACATTTTCAAGTAAGGCTTTTAATGTTAAAATTTGGTAAAAATAAAAAAAATATTTCTCGTTTCTCTTTAAAAAGAATGATTAAATAGTTGAGTTTGTTTTTGGGCGAAACTCGGTTATTACTGTAGCAGACTAGGGTTGTACCTGGGCGCACTCGATTCATAAATAATTGGATGAGGTATTTGTTCAAAATCCGACAGCGAATATATACCTAAATAAGAAGATTAATATTAAACAGGATTGTTTTAATATGATGCGTTTCAAAAAAAAAAAAGACGTGCGGATATTCAACGAGGTGATCAGGTGCATAAAACTAAACAATGTTTCACAAAGAAAATAGGTCGAAATCTTAAAATTAAAAATAAACTTTTCATACAAACATAAGTCACGTGGTCTGTCACTTTGTATGAAAATTTCATTTTCCATTTTTAGATTTCCACCATGTTTCTTGGGGAAAGTGGTTCAGTTTTATGCACCTGATTACCTCGTTGAATAAACGCACTCCTTTTAAAATAATCCTGTATAATGAAATTTAATTCATAACAACTAAGGCTAAGAAATTCTATAGATTTCATTGCGTTCCCATTTTTTTTGTCCGAAACATAATTTTCTTTCTTAATTATAAATTTGAAAATATTTTGTTTGAATGAAAGATAAACAAACTTCAGAAACTAAAAAAAATCTATAGGCTATATTAGTAACTTAGGGGATAAAATATGTAATTAATATCATGTGCTTATTCACAAAACCTTTGTTGTGCTGTGCCAAATCTGTTTAAAATACCATATCGATCACCAGAATATTCTCAAATCCATGGCATTGGCACCCTTTTTAATATCCAACGGCGACGCGGGAGGGTGTGCTATTAGAGGTCGGCATTTTGTCACACCCTACACACTGCCATCCCAGCTTTACTACGTACTAGCACTTGAGTAGGTCTGTATGCATTTTAACAAAACAAGAAAACTGCTAATCGTAAAAGAAGAATTTTATATTTCGCAAATAATAATATTTTATATCATGTACTGTACTCATCATCATTATTTAAAAACAATGGTATAACCCTAAATAATGAGTACAGTACATGATATAAAATATAATAACACTAGCTGTTTCCAAAAGCTCCGCCCGCGGTCTAATATTTTTTTATATAATTGAGATGCAAGCTATCCTTCTTTTAAGTTGGATCAAACTGCAAACGGTGTGCAAATTTGATTTAAATCGGTTCAGTAGTTTCTAAGTTCATCCTGGACAAACATCGTGACACTGGAATTATATATAATAGATAAGTTCAGCCACATTTTACCATTAGGCATGCGAAAGGTACAAGACCAGTAAAAATATAATGATTAGTATTACTATAAAAAAAATATATATATATTAGTGGGATAATCAGAAACCAATGCATACTTATTAAGAACTAAATTCTATTAGAAACGAGATAACTAAGACAATAGAACCTATAGGTGGAAAAAAAAACACAGCGACACAAACAGTTCCTTTGCCGATTAACAAACCAATGGGTCGTGAACGTATCAAAGTGAGGCCTCCTTGAGACCAGCTATGTATACATACGTATACTGTGAATAGCACATTCAATGCGGCTAACTCAATTAATTTTCATTTGACCTGTCTTCGAATGTGATCAATAGTGATCTGATCTGATTTATGGGTATTTACTAGCAAACGTTGGAACTCCATTTGGATGGAGTTCCAACGTGGCTGCACGGATAGCCGAGTAGTATAGGTCACCATGCTAATTACCATTGTGCGCGCCGTGCTGCGGGTTCGATCCCCGCATGGGACAAGTATTTGTGTGATCCACAAATGCTTGTTCCAAGTCTGGGTGTTTTTTGTGCACGTGATTTGAATGTTTGTGAAACCCTCGCGACACAAGGATTAAATTCCTTAGTGTGGGCGTCGTTATATTAAATAGAAATAGATGTACTAGACTGTAGACTAGTTTAATTTTCTCAAGCCAAGGATATTGAATAGCTCAATGTTAGAGTTTATTATTATCGACAATTAAAAAAAATCTTACTGGCAATGTGGGTCGCACATTACTAGTATCCTTGCTAACCCTCGTACTAAGCTAAATGCTTGTGTTAGTGTTCACGTCGGTAGTGCAATGGGTGGGACTCGAACTGGCGACAACATGATCGCAAATCCAACGCCCTAACCAGTAGGCTACTATAAATATACTATAAAGCTCAACAAATCGTCAAAGTTAAGCATAAATTATCATTGTAATCACTACCTTTATAAAAAATCCCAGGTTTTTCCACAGGAGTATAGACAGGATTCAAAGAGGTAGCATAAGCTGAGATAAGTCGATTGTTTTGACCAAATCTTGGGATGTTGTCTTTATTATCATTTTCCCTCTCATCGTATCACATTTGAGCTGGTAATGAATTATTCAGGCTGTGATCCAACGTTTTTCTGAGCGGCCATTTTACTTGCGTCACACTAAGACGCAGGAATTTTATTTTACTGCCTGTTTTATCGCACTGTGAATATTTTTGGTGATACTGAAGTAGGGGGTAAAACTGTTTAAATAATGATGCGCAAATCAAAGTTAAAGGAGAAGAAACTGGTGGGAATTTTTAACCTAATGCTGTCGTAAAAGTGATGATCTTGTGTGACGAGAATTTTGCTTTGGATTTGATGGATGGGTGGGTGGGATTGGATGCGGAAGGTGAAGGACCGGTTTTTGTGGGGAAACTTGGGGGAGGCCTATGTCTAGCTAGGCAGCTACTTACGTATCGGTACATGGTAGGCGAGTCCGACCTTTGTCTGGTTTTTGTATTGATAAACCCTTCAGGTACTGGGTTTAGTATTTTACGCAAGAAGGTATTAAACGGAACTTGGATTCTTTTGGACAAAAAATCTATTCCATAGTCCATATCTACAAATAAATTCCGAAGGCCACTCTAAACATCGTTACTAAGAAGCTCAATATTATTAAACAAGATCAAAACACTTGCACAGCAAAAAAACAACACAGAATCCACTTCAAATTCTGATAAAAAAAATTAATGAAAAAAATCCTTAATCCTTACTTAGGAAAATAAATTGTAGAATTAACAGAATCATAACAATAATATTAGGTAAGTATCTGTTATTTCTGTGTAAACAAATTTGTTTACACAGAAATAACAGATACTTACTTACTTAAAATAATTATTTTCAGTATTCAATAATACCTAAAGGTATTAAGGATACAGCTCACAGCTAAAATTACGAAAATCGCAAGCCGTTTTGTTTTTAAATTACTTTATATAGGTATCAGGGTTATTTTAAAAGTTGCTGTTGTTGTAAACGTATGTTCCTTGGGAGAAGTTGTTCAGTTTTATGCACCTGAGTACCTCGTAGGATATCCGCACTCCTTTTAAAATAATCCTGTATGTATTTAAAATAATACAAAAAGTGTGGTGTGTGGTGTAGTCGTGGTGGCCTAGCGGTTCAATGACCGGATTCGTATGCACAAGGTTCGAACCCAGGCAAGCACCAATGTGAATTTTTCAAAGTTATATGTTATGTACTTTCTTAATCATTCTAAGACATCAGACCAGAATTCCTAAAAATTTGAATCTGAAATCGCCAATACGCAATCAGTAAGCGTGTGATCAATGCTCATTCCTTCTCTATATGGGAAGAGGCCTTTGCCCAGCAGTGGGACGTTATAGGCCAGTATTATAATACAAAAATAGTCAGTTACGAATAAAAAAAAAATTCCCAGAACATTACTTGAAAAAAATCTTAATTCATATCCTCAATGATAAATACAAAAAGGGCGAAAATTTGTATATTATTAATATTAATTACTTGTTTCTTCGTTCGCCAGATCTCTTTAATTGGGGAAAAAATAAGATTCATTGTTTAAATCGGATTTTGCGATGTCTCATTAGAATTTGGCGCCACTCCGTCCATTGGCACGTTAAAATACGGATGCCTTTTGAAGAGAATTGTTCTTTCTTGTCAAATTCAATATTCGTCATTGGAAAACGTAATGTTATATTGGATTTTCTTTGAGATGTTTTAAGATTATTCGCAAAACGTTTTTGTTTTTACGTGTTTCATTTAACACGACTGTCTGCAATGGGGTAAGCTGTGTGGTATTCCACCTATATAACATTTTAGGAGATCTACGTATCTGTTAAAATGTGTGTGATGTGAGTTGAATAAAGGCTTTGGTTGTAATTACAAATCTTCGGCCGAGACAAGTTTTCATTAGATTTACATTATTCATACAAAAGTACTCAATACGGGATATAAAGGTAAGAGAAGAATAAGTCCACCTCCATTTTCACATCTAATACTTAACACATTGAATACTAAATACCCATAGGAGCTGGCCAGAGCCGGCCTAACTATCAATAAATAAAATAAGTCCCTAAATAATACCGCAGGATATACAGTATAAAATATGTTTAAACACACGGTCGCGCAAGACGGCGCCATAGAATATCTATATACCCCATACCAAATCGAATCAATCAAAATATTTTTATTTCAGGCACTTTCGAAACGTAAAATGACGGTAGTTGCGCGGTTCCAAAATGTCATTCCTATGGAGAAGAACCGGCAAGAAACTCCATAGGTTAACTCTTTTAAAAATGTATAGAGAGCTTCAATGAAGAACTATACTTCATTTAAAAATATGTGACAACAACGTAAATAAATACCAAAAGTTTTGATGAAAAAAGATAAAAATCCATTAATACCGAATCCCTAAATCTTTGCCCTTTGAAATATCTAGTGAATAGTACAGAATCTATATTATTATAATTTTGCATAAACGATGGAATTCTCAAAACCCCTTGTTTATACGTTTCAAATCACTTTAAACGGACGGTGACTTTGAAACTTCGAACCTAGGACAAAGTTTCAATGTATCGACAAAGTAAGCTATGAACTTTGGCTTTCGAAGTACCCTCGCATTTCCTTATGAATACTATTCAAACGTAATATTAGATTTTATAATGGGAAACGATTTATTCCAAAGGTTTAAACTTTCTTCGCGAAAATGTTCTTCAAATTTTTTTGTATATTTGTATTATATGAAAATTTAGGCAAATGTTACTAGTAATATAGATATATAAAAATAAAACTACTTTATAGAAGAATTCTATCGGGACATGTTTTGATTTTAGTTCCCGACGTTTCAACGCTTTTGCAGGTTTTTTAGCAGGTTACTGGTTGGCTGACCCGAACCGACTTTTCAGACTATGGATATACAGGATTAATTTTTATGGAGTGCGTATATTCAACGAGGTAATCAGGTGCATAAAACTGAACAACTTTCCCCAAGGAACATAGGTCGAAATCTTAAAATGGAAAATCAACTTTTCATACAAAGTGACAGGTCACGTGACTTATGTTTCGTTCTGATTCTAATAAATTTTTCTTTATATTTATACGCATTTAATAGTAAGCGGTTAATGCATTTCTTTAAGTACAAGAATGTAACTAAATAGATATTAAATAATTTTAATTCTATTTTATCGATAAGGATGCTATGTTTTCAACTTCTTTGTAACATTAAACGTATATTACAAACTCTGACAACTTACCACACAGAAAATTCAACTCTCTTAAACAGAACTAAAATGCAGTGAACATCAGTTTAAACCATTAAAAAACCATCAACACTTACATTTTAAAACATACGAAAGCGAGAGTCAACTGGGAAATTACTGTGCCAAGATGTTCAGTGCAGGAACACTGAAAATTTGATACCACAGTGCTGTAAGAGATTGCTTAAAAATATACTGGAACTGTCTAAGACGAGGTTCAGACAGACTACCATAATACTTATTTGTATAGTATTATAATCTACTATATAAAAATAAGTCGGGTTTTCCTTCCTGACGCTATAACTCCAGAACGCACGAACCGATTTCCACGGTTTTGCATTCGTTGGAAAGGTCTTGGGCTCCGTGAGGTTTATAGTAAAGAAAATTCTCAATTACATAAAAAAAAAATTTAGACCGCGGGCGGAGCTGCGGGAAACAGCTAGTCTTCTACTATATAAAAATAAGTCGGGTTTTCGTTCCTGACGCTATAACTCCAGAACGCACGAACCGATTTCCACGGTTTTGCATTCATTGGAAAGGTCTCGGGCTCCGTGAGGTTTATCTTAAAAAATAGGATAGCTTGCATCTCAATAATATAAAAAAAAAAATTAGACCGCGGGCGGAGCTGCGCAAAACAGCTATTAATGAATAAAAATAGAAGCGGTCGTGGCTCGTGGCTAAGTGTAACCTGTACGGTACCTATAATAAAAGTTGAGCCACGCTTGCCGCGGTGTGTCCGTGGATGGTTGACCATTGTAAACATACCGAGACACTTCCGCACCTCGGTGAGCACGATAAGCCGTTGGTCCCAACTGTCATACAGTGATCTTTGACAGTTGTTAAGTCATTACAATTCTGACAACCAGTCTTACTATGAGATACTTTGTTATGAAGCAATGGCTTGTGGAGGTCAGATAGGCAGCTCCATGTTAAATACGGTATTCAGCTAAATCCGCTTAGACTGGCAGCCAGTCCCAACATAGGTTAGGAAAAGGCTAGGCAGATGATAAGAATATCATTCTTCTTCTTATCGTGTCGACGGAAATCATATTGTGTCAGTCCAGAATTTTGCTACGAGAACTACATTATCAGTAGCCTTCATTAAATCGTCCAGCGTGCAGGTGTGTTAGGGCACGAAGGACAAGATAGCAGGTGTTCCATTGTTTGGGGAGTGATACAACATCTACATCTAATGTTAGATGTGTCAATGCATCCCGTAGAATATCATTTAAAATTACTTTTAAAACAGTCTGTACTCGCCTTTACACGGCTTATTTTATATGAATGTTATCCGTTGTGTAACTGCCCTATTTCTGATTACGTAAGAACAATAGAAATGAAATTCATATCATTATTTTGTTTCGCTTTAATTTTTCTGCAAGAAAAGTGCAATAACATACTAAGATGTAGTTGTCTTGCATTCAGTTTATTTTCATGTTTTCATTTATTTGTTGGCTGCCTCATTATTTTTAAGTGTAATGGGAAATGTAATTGCACTGTGGTTTATTTGATGGTTTTATGTATAGAAGGTTGCAGCTTCAAACAATCGTAGTGTCACTAACTCTTATTTTCTTATTTCAATTTGTATAGTTTAAATGTCGTGGTAGCTTAGTGTTTCAATAAACGGATTTGTATGCACATGGTTGCAAGTTCGAACCCAGGCAAGTACGAACGTGACTTTTTCAACGTTAAATTATTTTTTTTATTATTATTAAACGCCATTGACCAATGGTGAAGGAAAGCGTCGTGAGGAAACCTGAATTCCAATAATTAGAATCTGAAATCGCCAACCCACAATGAGCAAGACTTCTCTACATGGGAAGAGGCCTGTGCCCAGCAGTGGGACATTTACAGACTGATTTGAATGTCAGTTCGACTCTATTGAGTCTGAAACTAGTCGGGCGATCCCGAGAATGCGCGTGAGTAAACCGTTGCATCCTTAAATCATTATGATTTGAATTGTTTTCTTCTTTTATAACATAAAAGCTACACGTTCAAGTATGATACAAAAGGAGGGGAATATTTTTGTCTATGATCACTTATTTTCTTCACAACTCGGTACAGCAAATGTGGTACACATAAAAATGTTTACTTTTATGTTAGTAGCTTCTGTCCTACCTTTATAGGGTTCCGTATGTAAAAGGGTACCCCAAATCCTTCCAAAAAGGAGCTACTTGGCGCAAAAATTAAGATCATGTTTTAAGACCGGATGTTTTAGATCGTTTTTTATCTAGATTATAATCTAGATAATTTATTACATTTACACAAATATTATAACGGCATTAGTTTGTGAGTGTATTCGTGTGTTTGTATCCTCTACACGCTTAAACGACTGCACCAACTTTGATAAAAAGTTGTACGGAGCTAGCTGGCACCCTTGATTGAGAAACAATCTATATATATAAAACTCTTCCGTTACTGACTGACTGACTGACTGACTGACTGACTGACAGACAACGCACAGCCGAAACTACTGATCGTAAAGAGCTGAAATTTGGCATGTATGTTTGTTGGAAGGAGTAGGCTACCACTAAGAGAGGATTTTTGGAAATTCCCCCCCAAAGGGGAGAAAAGGGTGGTAAATGACAGACAACGCACAGCCGAAACTACTGATCGTAAAGAGCTGAAATTTGGCATGTGTGTTTGTTGGGAGGAGTAGGCTACCACTAAGAGAGGATTTTTGGAAATTCCCCCCAAAGGGGAGAAAAGGGTGGTAAATTGAAAATGTTTATTTCTCAATGGATTCACTTAAATCTTTGTATGTAGGTTCCACCAGTGAAGCAAGTGAGCATAGCATATGTATAAGTGAACATAGCATTTTTTAGACCATGATTTCATGGAGACATATTTCTAATATAATAAAAATTTGATTTTTTTAATGTTTGTTTACACATGTAATCGATAGACCATGGAACAGGCGATAACTAAGTGAAAAACCCAAATTCTGACGGAAGTCATTACTCCACGCGGACGAAGTCGCGAGCAAAAGCTAGTAAAATATATTAAATTAATTCTTGAATAAGCAAAATATCTCTACTATCAATAAATCTGTTGGCTTCATACAAGGAACATACTAGTCAACTGTACAACTAACTTTGCATGAACTAAATTTATTACGGAACCCAGTACAGCAAAAAGTTCCAACTTGTAAGATATTTTTTATTACACTGCATACCCCCTAGAGTTACACCTTCATAGTACCATTTGTATTCTTGTCTTGGCTTTTTATGCATTAAGATATTGTGTGTACGTGAGTGAGCAACTGAGCTAAGTGAATGAATGAGTGAATGAAGTTTGTGTAAACAAGAGGAACTTTAGCTGTGAATTAGGTTTGGAGTTCGATTATTATTGCACACTATGACTATGACTGCACGGATAGCCGAGTGGTATAGGTCACCACGCTGATTACCACTGTGCGCGACGTGCTGCGGGTTCGATCCCCGCATGAGACAAGCATTTGTGTGATCCACAAATGCTTGTTCCAAGTCTGGGTGTTCTTTGTGCATGTGATTTGGATGTTTGTGAAACCCCCGCGACACAAGGATTAAATTCCTTAGTGCGGGCGTCGTTTTAGTTTAAAAAAAAAAAAAAAAAAAAGAAACAAAACTGCTGGGCAAATATAGGACAGGAACGAGCATTTATTTTGCTAAGTAGTCCTTGCACTTGATTTACAAGTTCCTGAATTATTAATTTAATTACATAGCTGTATAGACTTATTCTTTTTTTACTATGACGTAAATAGTATTATGGAAGTTATTATTCGTATAGATGCATCTAGATTCGGTTGCAATACATCTTTCAAAATCCTTTGTAATTGAAAAAAAAAATGACTAAAAATTACAGAAAACATTTTTTTATAGCTATCAAAAGTTTATTTTTATAAAATATGAAATGTACTTGTAATTTCCACTATGTGCTCTTTAGTCATTACAATCGCTATTTTTCAGCAAGAAAATATATAACTATGTTATCTAAAAATAAAATCAACTTATGTATCTAATCCATTTCAAGTTATTTTCTAAGTAATGTAGGTTTTCATACACCTACTCATACATTTTGAAGAGACAACGCTCTATGACATTTTTGCTAATTCTTTTATTTCTCAAATTAGTTTTTCTGAAAAGTTCTAGATTTAAGATATTAAGAATGACACTTAGATAAAAATGTCACAGTACAGTTAGCAAGAAATCTAAAACAATTCAATTTGATACAAATTTAACTTAGGAATGGGTTTTTAAATACTTATCTTAAATTTAAAATAATATATTTGAATTATTTTGAATAAGCTGAAGAGTTTTATTTTACAGGGATATACGCAAGAATTAAATAACGCCCAAGCCTAGTAATACTTCAAGCAGCGGTAGCCTACTGGCTAGGGCATTGGACATGTCATCATGTACGGGTTCGAACCCCACTCATTGTACCTACTACCGACGTGAACCCACTCATATCACAAACATTTAGCTTAAAAATAACCTTACACACCTAAGCTCTCACAGAGTAGAAAAAAGGGAAAATATATAGCTAACAATTTGATAGCAACAATGAAATATATACAGTGCCGGCAAAAACCTTGAAAAAATTAAGTTAATATTCGCGTTGCATGATCTTTATACATAATTAATAACATGAGTAATATGATCTACCGTTGGGTAAAACAGTTCTTCATCTGACCTACTTTATTTTAATGTTATGATTTCATGTACGACCCACCTAGTTTATATTCTTGTGTATTGTTTTGCTATCTCTACATTTCCAGTACTTAAGCCTACATTTCAACTGAGATACTAAAAAATACACTGAAAAGATAATAATCATCCCAAATAAATGTCACTTAAGGCCGAAATATAATTTCTTTGCACAAAAAAATACTAATTTGTATTTTTTTTGCAAAATTATATATATATATATGCGTATACTGTACTAGCTGTGCCCTGCGGTTTCACCCAAGTAAGTGTTCCCCGATCCGTAATCAAATTTTTTTAGTCTATTTCCCATGGTTTTGAATATTTATTCTGCTATTCCGGACGGAGGCAAATCCAACAAATCATGAAAATCGGTCCACCCGGTTTCGAGTAAAAAATCCTGACTTTGTTTTATATAATTATGCATTTCTGTGTATATTTTTGGGTAATCATTCATAACACATGTCGTTAATGTGAAAAAGAACTTATAAAGCCGGTTCGAACCCATGAGACGTCGACGTCAAAGTAATATGTACTTCTAAATAATTGGAATGTGAAATCGCCAACCCACAATAATGTTTTTGTGTTTTGTACACGAGCGAATCCAGGCGGTACGCAAGTACGATATACAAACGTAATAATATCTCATACATTAAAGAATTATTCTCAAAGAGAAATAAACATATTTATATTATTACTTGAAGATTACTCTTTTGAAAATAATCCGTAGTACTTTATTTCGTATTTTGCTAGATTTATGGTTGTGACAGCTTGTGTGTTGTGAAAGTAATTTTTACTTTATTATAAAATGTATTATTTGTTATTTTGTTTTGTAGGTTTGTTTATTTACAAACTCCATGAGGTCGCTACTCGATAGTGTCGTATAAGATCTATCTGTCAATTTCGACTAAGTTATATAGTCTGTTTTTTTATCCTGAAGACTAAATTGACAAGTAAAAATGCTATAATGACATAGATCACTGTTTTAATTTAAGTTGCGTTCGGGTTTTTTTTTATTTTCCCCACTGATAACACTTGTTTTCCCAACCCTGACATTGGCAAAATCGTCGACACCCCGACGGAGCCATAATCAACAAAATTGAATTGACATAGATCACCATAGGTTTTATAACAGTTTTGACATTTGCAATTGTCAATTAATAATCTCCAGGATTAAAAAACGCTCATCTCAGGATCTACTGGTCCGATTTGAAAAAATCTATGAACAGTGTTTGTTAGCCTATTCGAGGAAGGCTGTAGGCTACTTTTCCCGCGATAACAAACGCATACAGAACTGCGAGTTACAGTATAGTAATTTCCTCAGTTAATAAAAAGACGGAGCTTTATCGTCGTTATGAGATACATACTTACTCGTTTTTGATATCCGCAGAATTTGTAGGCCCTTTAATAAATTTGACGATAAGTGAATATTTTTGGCTCCACTCTTAATAAATACAGGATGCAAGTCCACAGAATCAATATAAATAAACAGAGAGATGGGATAGAGTTTAGAACAACTATGTTAACTTGTTAATTGTAATCTGATTGGTGTTTTTTGCTCACTATATGCACCAATTGTAGGCAAATCATAAAATAAATAAATATAAGTCTGCTAAGCGGCACAACACAAGACATGTCAGTCTTTTTCTCTATTTAAATACAAGTTGGACACTAATAGGGCTGCCCGTAACCCAACATTCCTCAAATTATTGAAAAATATTCCTAATTACGTCCTAATTAGACTAGCTATTATTTCCAACCCTATTGCTATGCCAACGGCATGACGCATTTATAAAATCAAAGGCAAACCAGTCTACATGTGGAGAATAGAACCTACAGTTAAGGGCGAGTAGAGCATAACAGAGTAATTTAAGTAGACAGCGGAGCGTGCAGTCCCACTGGACGGATGTACTCGCGCCAGTAACTCGCCTGACAGTTAAGGCTAATTTAATGCGTTGTTTGCACTTAACAACTTGGATTTAAGTAGAGAGGCGTTTTAAGTTGGCGTGAGCTTGATTAAGAGATGTAATTTAGCTAATAAAGGATTATTTTTGGCGTCATGAAGAAAATAACATTATCTTTGTTGTTTATTATATGTATTTCTTTTGTGATATCTTCTATTACTGAGTTCTGAGGCATTAATTTTTATTTGAATAAATATATTATGTAATTCCAGAATATTTAGAGCATTTTTTTCTTTTTCCAACTCATTATTAGATAACTAAAACCAGAAAAGTCTATTATATTCAATAATTAATAAGTTTGGAAATATATTTATTATAATATTTTATTATTATACCTTTTAAGTATAGAGACAGTAAAACAGCTGCAAAACGAGTGTAGTAACATACTCGTATATTCGTCTCATAAAATCTACTCGTGCCAGTAACTCGCTTGGACTAAGTTAAGCGCTAATCTATGGGGTGCGAGTGATAGATGAGGATTGTTGTTGGCGCTAAATAGCAACACTATTCGCCAATTCGTCTCTGATAACGTACGCCTAGTTTGGGTATAGTTATGCGCCTAGAGTGACATTAATGCAATTTCAAATAGAAGACTCGTTAAGGGATAAATTAGATGGACTACAAGTGTGTTATGGAGCCGCCCGTGAAGGGATTCTTGTATTGGAAATTGATCCTTAAAGATTTAGACTTTCAGAACAGGGTAGGTAATGTAAGCTTTTGAATCCTAAAAGTAATCCCTGGTAATTACGAGAATGATTACACAAAGTACAAGATACAATCAGAATTTAATGTCATTTTAATCCTCTGATAACAATTTATTATTTATTCTTTCTTTTCATTTCAAACAACGTTTCTTCATAATTAACTAATTAGGTGCATTGCAGGGATAAAATTGACTCATAATGACACAATAATGAACTAGCGCCAGTAACTCTGCCAACTAAACATACACAACATCAACAAAATCAACAAAAATCAACAAAATCAACAAAATCAACAAAAAAATATTTTCACTACATTCACTGGCGCCAGTAACTATCCTAACTAAACACAAAAGAAGTCCCCAAAGAAAGCAATTTGGTAGCGAAGATAAGTGCCAAGTTAATTGCCTCTAGATTGTCTACTAGTGTCGGCTGTTGCGGTCTACACAATTGCCGTGTCCTGGCATGTGCGTAATCACCTTAATATCCTTTCATTTTATGCAGAAAACCTATTATTTAGGTTATGTGGAGTTGAGAAAAAATACAAAAACATGTTGGGATATTTTTTTGGATGTATGTAGAGGTTTTAAAGTTGTGTGGTGTAATATGGTTCATTCTAAATACTTTTTATACCTCCATGAGTTGGAAAATGTACTTATTTCTATGTGATAAAACTACCTATTATCATTAAGGCCGTCTTTATTTCAATGTAATAAGATTTGTTTTCGTAATTACTTTGTTATAAAACTAACATTGTCAAATGATAAAGCCACCATAATTGTATGCCATAGTAAAATAATTATCATTCATTGGTGCATGTAACAAAGACAACAAATGTACAAAGGCTCTGATTATTTCAAAAGTAATCTCTACCAAAAGGCCTTTACATTATAAGAAGATATTATATACCTATTAGTAAAATAAATTTAATTACACAAATTATTTTTCTAGTTTTAAATTTAACCCTAAAAAGCTGCATTAAAATAATTTAAAACATAAAAGTAATTAAGCTATTACGGCATTAAAATTTAAGCTGCTTTAAAAATGTGCTCAAAAGTCTGCATTGCACCATTTTAATTTTAAGCTAATTAAAAGCTTACGAAATATCTCGGGTGAAACTAGGTCCTCTAAAATAGGCATTAAGAATTAAAACCGTAAAAAAATACCCATGGGGTATTTGGCTAGATTTAAAAACGCGAATTCTGAAGTACAATACCTGTTTTATTTTAAACTAACTGTCCGGACAGACTTCGTTCTGTGAAAACATAATAGTAAAAATTATTTAATAAATGTAATGTTTTCCGAGTGATTACGTCAATTTTTCTTTTTAGTTTTGAAACCTCCTGTGGACCTTAGGAAACATACAAAAAAAAATTGCCGAGTTTGTTCAGCCATTGAGTTATGCGCTTACTAACATTAATTTTTAATTGTATAGATTAAAGTTAGGGGGTCGTTTCTCTTTTCAAGAGAAGGAACGAGAATTGAACACCACATTCCGCTATGGATTTCAAATAAAAAACTTAAAGCTCAGTACAGACCATGTTTTACCATAAAAGGTACAACAGCTATAGTCTGACCTTCGGCCAATTATAATTGAGTTAATGGGTTGTGGAAGTTGGATAAGAAATTTATGCATAGATTATGTACAGCTACTTGGAGAGTGTAACCTGTCCAGAGCTATTGGGAACAGAATAAGCAAAATAATCTTATTTCACCATTTTACAACTTGTAATTAGAAGGTAAAATAAATAGGAACTATAAAAGAAACCAAGTATATTCAATATACAGCAAAAGAGGCGTCTCCTGGCGCCTGCACTAGTATTAATAAGTCGACACAGATTGTCCGAGCGAGAGAAATAGTCCTATTAATCTTATTCGCTATTAAAACGGTACAAGGCACAAGACATCACATTTGGACATTTTTACTTTCCCATAAAAACATTTGAACGTGTATAACAAATCAAATAATCGACTTTACAGGCACAAGACAATGGTCGAATACAGAAACGACAATCAGTTTTAAGTCATCGTTAAATGTTATGCTGTCTCTGTCATTTTAAATTGTAAAGTAGCGACAAAGAAACATTTGAGAACGTCTTAAAGTTTTTGCAAAGTTTTGGACATTCGAAATTTTCCAAATGGTATCGTCACATGATAATACTTTGGGAATGAAGGTATAAGCCAAAAAGTTTTTTGTTGGAAACTATACTGTTCAATGATAAACAAATAAAATATACAAAACAAGAAAAAAAAACACTAAAGAAGCCTAGTAAATTGTGCGATGGTTCGCGCATATGACCGCATATTATAATATTTTGATTAAAGTAATATTTTAAAAGTAAGAGTCTGAGGTTTGTTCATGATTTATATTTTGTTATTAGGTACGGGAAATGCCTGTGGTTAATTTTATGTTTTAACGACGTATTGTGAATGGTGATTCATTTTGTTAATAAGATTTCTACCAAATGGTGAGAACAAAAGTGTTGGTCACTTTAGTTTTTGGTGCGAACATCAAACTTAAGCTTTTCATAGCAGGTTTACTATAATAATATATATAATATAACTGTGTTCTGCAGTTTCGATAGCCTTGTTTTACTCCCAAGGCAAGTAACGTAAAATAGCCTAGAACTTGGAGTTTAGGGCTATCGAATGCATTTTTTTTCAGATCTGGCTGGTTGTTTCAGAGATTAGCGCGTACAAACTAACCAACTCTTTAGCTTTTTTTTTTTAATATGGATAGTCAATTAATTTGTTTTATCGCAGCATTGTTATTTCAAAGTAAAATAATAAATACTATTTTATTTGTATTGCATATTTTTTTATTAGAAGCAATTATTTTATTATTAATTCATAATTAAAATATATATCTTTTAAGTGGCTATCTAATCTAATCCTTTAAGTACTAACTAAAGAAATTGATCCTCTCTTGACCACCTTTGTCCTTTGCTAATTGTTTATTCAGGAGTAAGGTTTATCTTAGAAATCCCTGGTCTGATCTTAATGAATTTTATATAGCTCTGATAAAGCACTATCCTTTGATTCCCTGAACAAATTAAAGGGATATTTTCACACATTACATGTTATGACGTAATTTTAATTAACACTGTAACAGCAACACAAATAAAAATAAATTAAATATAATATAATATTTTTTTTTCCACTGCTGGACCAAAGTTTTCACACAGTCATGCTAAAGGAGAGATGGGTTGATCACCAGCTTGGGTCCGGATACGTGGGTTATCTAGGTATGAAATATTATTTAAATAATTTACGTGTCTAATTCACTTATAAATGCATATTTTAAATAAAAAAAAACGTGTAACGTTATTAAATAGAAAATAACCTCATTTTCTTTAAGCCTTAATATCTGACCCCTTGTCGCACTCGCTAAACTCTTGTGCCTTTCAGTTTTCAGAATTACACGGACTATTAAAAATATAAAACGCTCTTTATCCGTTGAAACTAAATTGATTGTTTAAGAGTCCCTATCAATTTCGGCGCGCTACTAGTTTAGGTAACTATTTGAGCGCAGTATCTCTGTGTGCGTTCGAACTATCGCTGACAATCGTAGTGTGCGTTGTCGTACGGTGTAGCGCCAACAAATATTCTTGGTCCGTAAACGCTATTGTCAGCACTGCATAGTTTTTATTACCCACTAAGTTCCGTAATACTGGATGGATGTTATTGTGATTATGACGTGTTATGTTTAAGTACCTTATAAAAATATCGTTACCTAGTAGTTACGGCAGTCACTTACAAAAAAGGCTAGGCAGATAATGTACAGGATGTACCTACCAGAAAGGTGGGGGGTACAGTCTATCAAATTGAACAACTATCTCCATGGGAGTGTATAATTTTCTATTATTATGTGTTTTATTTCAGGAAAATAAAAACGAGATATTTTTTAGTTACTTTATTGCAACACGTCGCTTTTCTTCAATTGTTTTGAGAGAGCTCATTTGACATCCAAACTTTACACAGTGTTGTGAAATCTCCACGAGTTGGTCAAAAAAATACTGATAGTCAACTATTCTTCTTCCTTCAATTCGTATCGGTGTAGATGGTGCAGACTGAAAAAATATTAGTTATGTTTAATCACTGAAACAGGTAAAACAGAAATGTGTGGTCAAATATTATGAGGAGTCGGATATATTTGTTTCACCAGAAAATGGCAAAACAAATAAATAAATGTTTCAAAATTTTTATTCTAAAATGGTACTTGCAAATACATACTTGATCCAACTCCATGACTAAATCTTCTAAAGAATCATCGAGAGAATTAAAGCTGATTGAGACAGGCGTTTCTTGAATTAAATCCATGTTCTGAAATTATATTAATACGACATTAATATTTTCAATTCCAAATCAAAGATGTTTGAAATATTTACATGTATCAAGTTACATGTAAATATTTCAAACATCTTTGATTTATATAATTTTTATATAATTGAGATTTAAACTATCCTATCTCTCAAGTTGGATCGAACTGCACATGGTGTGCGAATTTTATCATAATTGGTTAAGTGGTTTAGGAGTCCATTGAGGACAAACATTGTGACACGAGATTTATATATATTAAGATATATTAGATAAATAAAAAAAAAATCGAGATAAAAGGAATACCTTGTGTCCGATGGGGGCTTTTCGCTTATAGATGATGTTCCAGGTAAATTTTGATTCTCGGTAGATTTCTGCCTATTTAATTCTCTACAAAAATAAAAAAGTTCATTTTTAGATTCAAGAAATAATAACCAATTCTAACAGTTTTCGTAATTACAAAAAAAAAAAATACCTAAGAACTGCAAGTGCTTTTCGTGTTTTTTCAACCTTTTTCTTTTTACTTTTGATTTTTCCTTGATAGTAAAGATCACTTTTTCAACCCATTTTCTAAAAATTAAACACTATTTTACTAATAGTACAAAACATTAATATGTATAAACAACATTATGAAATCATAAAAATTCGCACTGGGTAAATAAAAAATTAAATCTACTCACGGTCTCAAAACTGGTCAGGTGTAGTACAAAATCGCGCGCGATTCAAGAGTTTCGTTTGGAGCGGCGAACGTCACGGGCGACACAGGTCCGTCGCCAACAAGCCCTTGGGCGCGACTGAATGTATCGAGCCAGCGCATCGGCTTATAAGGCATTATTTAGAAATTTTATTACAAATAAATAAGAAGTCAGAAATGAAATATAAAAATTAGATTTGGTAGATAAATACCTCAGTTTTGTAAATATATAATGCTTATTGTTATTTTCAATAAATTCTTACCCATAGACGACGATTTTGCACATGACTTTATTGGGTTTTTTCAGCGTGGATCACATTTTTTTTTAAGTACTAGTTCATTGAAATTTAAAAAAATACATTGTCTACTTACTAGCATACTATATGCCCAGTATTTATGATTTTTCTCAGATTGTTATTTGCTATCAGTAAGCTAAAAAAGCAATTGGAAAATCTGCTGTTTCGTGCTTACGTAAAAACATGTGTTAGGTTTTTATTTTTCATAATTTATATTGAGTAGTTATTAAAAATTTACTTTGTACACTTACTTGATAAATGAATGATAAATAACTGTGCATTAAAAAAACAGAACAGATATCTTGAAATTATTGAGAGATTTGCGCTGAAAAAGTTGGAAATTTCTGTTTTCGAACCGCGAAATTGATAGGGACTCTTAATACTCGTTTTATTTGCGAAAAAAAAATAAAGTAACGAACGAAAAATATTAAAAAGTCCTTTTATTTTTTCGTAAATAAAATTACGTAAGCATTAACGGGTTAAGTATGGACCTTTTAAGTATGGATTAACAATTTTATCGTGGTGTGTTTGCCCATTTGCGTAATTTAATAATTATATTTTTACCTGGCTCTTACCAGTGATTTTTTTAAGGTAAAGAACCCTCATTAACAAAATATTTCTACATGCAATATTTTATTTTTTAATATAAATTAATTGGATTACTGTATTTTAAAATTCTAACGCTTAGAATCGGCATATTTATAAATTCTCGGAGTCTTTCAGTACAGTTAGTATTGTTTAAGAGTTTATGTGTTTTATCTCGTGCTTACAGCTGAAATTGGATAAGCTATTTAAAAACGGTCATACTACATTTATATTTTAAGAAACATGTACTTGACTATTTTATCATGGAGAAAGTGTACCCCCTTTCCACAAGTCTTGATCTTTTTCCGTCGGGTCTCATCTTCTTGATACTTGCCATACATATTCACAAAGGTTAGATTGAAGAATGAATTGTGTTTCAATATTCAAGAGTTTTGAGGACAGGCGAAGAAAACCACAATGGCGTACGAATGTTATCTTTATACAAGTCCCAAGGTTTTGGGAAAACGAAATGTTTTTCACAATGTGTTTTTTTATTAACGTTCAAAATGTAGTGTGTGTAGTTCAAAATGTAGAGTAGTAGTAGTATTAAACAAATAAAACTTCTAATTAAACAAATGATGAGTCAAATAAAGAAAAACCAGCGTCATATTAAAGCGTCCAATTATTCAATTACGCATAAACAACCCTTTAAGTCAAGGATAGGATTCTTTGACGGTTAACTGGATAAAAACTGAAAAAAAAACAATAACTTCCCGATAACTACACAGCCCGGTTATGACAAATATAGGTTAGCAGAGCTGGGTGAAGCGGATGTCAAAAACACCCGGCTTTTGCGAGCGAACAAAAAAAGATTCGTAATGGCCGCTCCACATACTTTTTCTTTTATCTTTACTCGAAAACCATATACAGCGGTAAAAGATAAAATAAATTGGTTGTTTGTATTCAATTAAGAAACGGTATAGGTAACGGGAATATTTTATTTTGGCCAATTAATATGATCTAATAACAAATTTTATTAAAAAAAACAATTTTGTTTTTCTCAAAATTTTAATTGTAGCGATACGTATATATCTACACCTCGATAAACATTAAAAGCACTGATCAACTCTTTATCATTATTAGATATTATAATCGAGAAAAATACCGTTTTTACAAAATAATAATAAAAATCAGTTCTTCAAATCATAAACAAAACTCATTTTGCAGCCGATACGTCAATGTTCGTTTGAAGTCTGACAGACTTGCGAAAACCAACCTCATCCAACGGGTTAAGTTTCAAATTACACAAATAAATCATA
Organism: Plusia festucae; assembly: GCA_950381575.1. NCBI lineage: Eukaryota > Metazoa > Arthropoda > Insecta > Lepidoptera > Noctuidae > Plusia > Plusia festucae. The sequence continues at coordinate 2,792,774 of OX494456.1, read as the reverse complement.
CCGCCCTATGTTTTAAACTTATTCACAATAAATTCGAGTTTATTCAATAAATTCTGCTATTACATCATTTTTGTTTGTATTGTTATACATAAAACATTATTCTCGTTGACTGTATTGGCTTGTAGTTTGTTTTAGGGTTCCGCAACCGAAAGAACCAACGAGACCGTCCGTCCGTGTCTGTCTGAGGGCTTCAAGTAATATGTAGAGACGAATTCATAATTATTTAAGGATTCAACGGTTTACTCACGCGCATTCTCGGGAACGCCCGACTAGCGAGTTCGACTCGCGACACCGCCGCCGCCGCGTCAGCTTTTTTTCTTTTTTTTTTATAAAGATTACTAGCAATGTGGGTCTCACATTACTAGTAAACTTGTTAACCCCTCGTGCTAAGCTAAGATGCTTGTGTTACGAGTGGGTTCACGTCGGTAGTGTAATGGGTGGGATTCGAACCTGCAACCACATGTTCGCAAGTCCGACGTCCTAGCCATTAGGCTACCGCCGCTTCAAGCTCATGATTAAGGACTCCTATTGAGTCTGAAACTAGTCGGGCGTTCCCGAGAATGCGCGTGAGTAAACCGTTGAATCCTTAAATAAATATGTAGAGAGTAAAAATTTTCACAGATTGTGTAGTTCTCCTGTCGCAAAACAAAAATAATGAATAATACATATGGTCGTATATTGTACAATGGAACTGAACCGTTCGCACGCAAGTCTGTCTCGCACTTGACTGTTTTTTGTTGATTTAAAAGTGAAAGTATTTTCGGGTTATATTCAATGTTTGATCCGGATAAATTTTTTTTTGGTGGAAAATGATGGATTTACCTACCAGTATATTGTTTATTTTTGAGAATTTATATACTCAATGTTGCCAGTAAAAACGATTTATATGTATGTAGGAACAGGATTGGCCATAATTGATAAAAATGAGTTTCTTTTAACCTTAGTAGTTTATCCAACCAACTACAGAGAAATAGCAAATCAAAGTTCTAATTATAGTAATTTGATATTAATTAATTTACAATTCTCATCATTAAACTAATGTTACAAATGAATAAATTAAAACGTCGAAGGGGGCGTGGCCAAGCTTCCTCTGATGACCTGTCAACTAGCTGTCAAGGCGCTACACACACGCAGTCTTGCCAGAAGGTTACTTTTGTAACCTTTTAGGTGATTTTCGAACTGCATTGGTTACTTTTAGGTTACACTAATGAAAAGGTTACTTTTAGGTGATTTTTCCGAATTAGTATTAACTTTTAATTTCTTACATAAAAGCAACGTGAAACAGAACGCGCGTTTTAGAATTTTTCATGTTGGTAAGCTTTGTTAGCAAGAACCAAAAAAGAGACCTGAGAAAGAAACTAGAGTGCGCGCAAGATAAGTTTGCGCTCGGCCAAAATTGGTACTAATCATACCTACATATAATATCACATCATACATACATATAATCATATAAAATACCTAAATAATAAACTTGAATAATAAATTAGAATAACAATAATTTATTATAGAAAATCCCAAAATTTACTTTAATTAAATAAAGGAACAAAAATATTAGTTTGGCTAGAGTAGCACGCCACCAGTAGCGCGCAGACTTACCTGGCGCGCACTTTAATGAATAAATCAAGAAATGCGGGCAAGTGCTCAAATACTCATCGATGTTTCTGTAAGTCAATACAACTAATATTCATTAACTTTTAATACCTTTCCAGTAAAAAAAATATGAAAGGTTATTTTTTATACAAAAAGGTTACATTTTTTTATATTTCAGGTAACTTCTGACAAGACCCGACTGGCAACACTGCACACACGAGATCCGAACGTGGTGGACGTATCACTAGACGATAGTTACTTAATTTAAGAATAATTGATTACATTTACCTGTTTGCTATTGATAATTTGACAAAGTTTATGTAAATCTGTCAATGATTGTTTTAATTAATTAATTGCAAGCCCTAGTTTATTACATCAGAAGTGGGATTGGCACGTGTTTTGCCGCCAAAGCCATTTTTGATTTTAGATTTTAGAATTTAAACCAATTTTTGAATGTTTTCCCGGTGTAATGTGATCAATTTTAGTTTTGATTTATGTTCAATCAATGTTGTGCAAAAACTTTCGCGAGTGACGTTGAAAGTTTAATTATTAGTTCTAGAAACGAAAGAAATCTAAGTTTTGATAATGGCGCGAAATCATTATGATGGCTTCTTATGTGATACGATCATACGAGCCTTAATAAATAAATAGTCCGCTTACATACGTTCACCACGAGAATGTCTTAAAAAAAGCTAATAGCTCCAACGTCGAGTGCGCAATATACTCCACTGCGACTAAGGCTGAGGTAGCACAAATTCTTTTCCAGCTTACGAACTGAAAGAAGTCAGCAAAGAAAGTTATAGCAGTTACGCTAAAACAATGAATGGATTTCAATGGATACGTAAGCGTGTAACCATCATTGATTCAAGTAAGATCTGACCATTACTTATCTTAAACTTTGGGGTTGAGTGTAGGTACATAACTTCGATACTTAGTGTGTACAGACAGATCGGTCACTTTTGAGTGAACCGCGTTGGTGTGATAGCGAATTTGCACATGGGTATGTTATAAATAACAAGTGGCCATAGGGGCTAAGTTTCTGGGTTACTGGTGATAGTATCCAATTCATTTTTAAAAAATTGCAGTATTGTAATCATTGTAATGTACGATTGTAGATATCCAAGTTCTCAAAGTATCGAGGTTGCTTCCAACACTGTTTGTACTCATGCTAAGGTACTGAATACCTATGCGGAGTATTATAATATGATGTGCATAATGTTCTTTGCAGTATTTTTGGACTATGATGTTGATGTTTTATGTAGGTACCTTTACAATGTCATCAGGCTAAGGTACTGAATACTTAAGCAGAGTCTTATTAGATTTGCATAATGTTATTTGCAGTATTTAGGACCAATAAGTTGGATGTTTCATGTGCCCTCTTAATTTACATCCATGTTCCAAACTAAGGATAGCTACTTCCATAAATACAACTACCTAGGTCCTTTGCTATTTGATAAATCTAAGATGCAGTAACTAAATACTAGAGTGAGTTAGGAAACAAATTGGTAGATGACATCTTATTAGTTTTGTAACTTTGTTTTTGATTTCTTTGTATGTAATTTGTGAGATCTCTTTATCCCAACAATGACCCTATCTCAATAATTATTTATTCAAAATTACTAAGTACCTGGATTTCTTAATTGTCATGCATGTCAAATGAAAATTCATGAATTCAAAGGGCTAAGTACTATATAGCACTTTTTAAAGATCAATTAAATATTCAGAAAGATAATAAGAAAATAACTTTGGTTTGAACTTAAAAAGGTGTCAATCAAAGCATTTATGTAATTCAATTTAATTAATCAAGTCATCAGGAACAATTAATTCTTAACTAAGGTTCAGTTAAGCCAGTAGATTTATTAAGTTAAGTTTGTTGTTTTAATTCCCAACTCCAGATTAGCAATAACAATAAAACAACAGCAGATTGAATTAATTCTTCATTTTGTAATTAATGATCGACTTAATTTAATTACAACAAATTAACAGCCTGACAAACTATCAGTAAGTTTTGAAGCCTTTAAAGAGATCACCTAGACAGAATAAAATGATGAACAGAATGGACATCAAGCATTGATCAATTTATGAAAATGACAACGGAGTCTTAAGTTCATATAAAACCTATTAGTTGCAACCTTTTGTGTTGAACAAATGTAATAAGAATAAAAGGTGTAGGGTATAATCATCGTTCATGGATATATGCGATGCAATGTTATTTAATGTTTAAAGTTTTAATATTTGTACTTGAAATTTGGCTAATGACATTTGATTTAATTATCCGTCAAGTTTGATAATTATGTTGTTGAAATGAAATAAATTCAATCAGATTCATCACTTTATTACACTTGAATTCTAGAAATTTGATTGCTTTATTACAAAGAATCATAATCAAGAGTAGACTGAGGTGGTATACAACTACCGTTGTACTTGAAAGTAAAATTTACATGTACACATCACACGTCTACTGTTTTGATAACAACTGTATCAATTTTGGCAATGTAATCTTACAAAAACTTAAGGTCATGTAGTATTGAACTTGGGTTTAAATTTCATTTGATGTTATTTTGAATGTGAAGTAAGTTTTATCATTTCATCCATGTAAATTTGATATTTTGACTGCATCATGTATTGTATGTTCCTATGTAATAATGAGTGGAGATCTGATATTCCTATAAAGGAGGGACTGTATTCAGACAATGGAGTTATGTATTTTGTAACTATATATGACACTTGACACATAACACACTAATCTTTTTGTGCAGATTAAATTATGGTTTGTTGAAGACAGCTTCGGAGTGTTCAGCATGTTATGTGTTGCTTGGGGCTTCTATGACTTATAATACAGCTGATAAGTGAACAACTGTAAGTGGCTTTACTTGGTTTCTATGGAGGAACTTGAAGATCTTGAGCATGTTTATCATCACCTGGCCTCTTTGTGCTTTTAATGGATTGCCCATGATTGCTGATTGTATCAGCTGATACTGTGAATAACTAATTCAGGTATTTATCTGTATTTCTCTTGATGTACAAACATAACAAGGTGAGTTCAACAACTTAAATCAACATTGTAATGACTTTTAACTGTTTGATTATTGTGCTTAGATCTGAAAAGATATTTCAGAATTACTGGTGTCAAAGTATGCACTGTGAATATGCACTAACATAATACTTGCCTGTTTTGCAAGATCTTTGGTAAACAATTAAGTTTGTTGTTTAAGTGATAGAATTTGGTCACTAAACTTCGACTTGTGTGTCAACTGATTTAACTTAACATACGTATCGAGTTAATATTTAAAATGTTTGCCCATTATGTGTTTACAAGGTATGCGGTGAGGAGAACTTGTGTAATTTAGACTTTGTTGTCTGTCTAATGTTTGTTTTGATGTCAATACGTTGACAGCTATAAATGTCAGTAACTGCGCGTGATTGGTCCGCGAATCACAGAGTCAGTATTCAACAGGTGCGTTCCGTTTTAACTTTTGGTATTGTTATGAACATTGATTTTGATCATAATTTGTAACGATGATACGGAGATACGACTTGCGAATGTTTCTCACGAGCAGAGTTGCAAGTGAGATTCTATGACTACAGCATTAATTGTTATTTAGGTGATGTTAATCTGTTATCCCTAGAAGCTGTGAACTCTTGGCAGAGAGTAGAGTGAGTAGTTTTGGTTGCTTCAATGGATTAGGTGTACCTGTTTATGTGCTTTATGTTAGATGATGGCGAAATTTTTAAATGTATCCCAGATGAGAACTGGTATAAAGAGTTGATACTTAAATGTTTAACAAACAGCGATGGTTTATGTAGACCAATGCTGTGACTTTTTATTTGTTTGTATTGAATAAAAGTGACGATGTAGTAGACCTACCTACCTATGCTGATTTTTATGCTGATTTGTAGGTTTGTTAAAAATTGGGCTAGGTATGTCATTACCCCAGGAAACCTGATTATGAGCACAGGTAATGTTTTTATTGCAGTCGTGAAGGTAACAAGAGAGGTATGCGCTCTTTAAGTAAGAATCCTGTTCTAATCATTCAGACTTCAGAACTTCATTCTGAGTTAGCTAGTGAAGGCAAATGTTGTTCTTACAATTTTTTTGCATCTGCATAGAAAACAGCGTACTCTACCAATCATGACAGGTGCCTATAGTTTCTACTGCATTAAGTAATCACCAAATTTTGTTGGTGTGTAGGTTTAATTCTGTTGTAGTAATTAAAATAGCAGCGTGCACTTGTTCCACTGCTCATCTCATGTTGAGAAGGAGCCTTACGATATAGAAATATTTAAGTTACGGTCAGGTACGGCCGAGCATAGTTAAGTTAGCAGAATCTGTTCTGAAGTTTCACGGTAAACTAAGCTACAAAATAGTCGTTGTAAACAACTATCATGCTGCGATATGTTGACGTAATTTGCTAATTGAAATTACTTTAACTGCTATTCTAATGTGTTGTAGGTCACTTGTCTGAGATTTTGCCGTAAAGGACAGTCACCTGAATCTGGGAGTGAGGACCAGATAGCGCAGATGATCATGAGCATATTGGACATGAACGAGCTTCGGAACTACTGGAGGCAAAGCAACGCAGTTGTGCGTGAGGCGATGTCTGAATGAAATATGGAGTTAACCTTGTACTTGCGCTGATGGTGACTTGATGCTTGTTGACAAGATGAGAGGTCAACATAGTGACGGCTTATGAGCTTCGGTGACTTATGGAAAGTAAACCTCTTGTTGATTAGATGAGAGGTCAACATTGCGACGAATTATGAGCTTTGGAGGCTTGTGGAAAGTAAACCCAGGCAGCAGCTGGAGCATTGGCTCGCTGGTGTGGCGTGTTGACGCCCGGTGCCTGATTGCCTTCGCTGAAGGTGGTGGTAGTTGACGTCGGCTTGAGGAGTTGACGTTGACATGCCATGCATGTGTGTGTTGGCTGTGTTAGCTGGCCATGGTTTTGTTAACGATATCGTTGGGGGTGTTTACCCTGTGTGTGACGTACTTACATGTCATGTAGTATGTCGGAAGTGGTCGTTTGATCACATGGTTTCGTGGCAAGCGAATGGGATGCTTCGTGCCACGGGGCGCGGGATCGTATTTACAGACCTAATACGATTCTCGTGCGGGCAGGGGCCATACTATGCGACTGGGATGCCTAGGGTATGGTCGAGGAATTCGTGGCAAGCGAATGGGATGCTTCGTGTCACGGGGCATAGCGATAGCATTAAAAGGACTAATGCTTTGTTATGCGGCACGGCGACGAGAATCCGGAACTTGTCGTTCGTGGTTCGTTTTTATTAAAACTGGATGTTTTAGTTGTCTTGAGTAGACAGAGAAATATGGAATCTTGAAATAATGTTTAGGAGCTTATGAATAGATGTGATAGGTGGACTTAGGTCCTATCTGAGTGTAAGCAGTCTGGTTGACGATGGCTTGAGTGCACACTTGTTTTCGTCAAACTGAGTTGCTGAAGCTTGAAACGCACTTAGCTGTTTTGTTAATATCAACGACTTTTGACCCTCTAGATGGTTTGGAGGTGACTACATCTGAAGAAGCGGTCGAGGACGCCTCGCGGTCAGGAGAGGCCGTGTTACAAATGAATAAATTAAAACGTCGAAGGGGGCGTGGCCAAGCTTCCTCTGATGACCTGTCAACTAGCTGTCAAGGCGCTACACACACGAGATCCGAACGTGGTGGACGTATCACTAGACGATAGTTACTTAATTTAAGAATAATTGATTACATTTACCTGTTTGCTATTGATAATTTGACAAAGTTTATGTAAATCTGTCAATGATTGTTTTAATTAATTAATTGCAAGCCCTAGTTTATTACACTAAATTATAATTGTGAAGTAACAATCCTAAAATAATCCGGTATAATTAGTCTAGAGACCAAATTAAAACCCGGAATAATAATTAATTCGTTTTCACAAATTAATTATCCAGAGCGTCTAGGTTAAGCCAGCAGGATACAACTAGTGCACCGAGCCACGCCAGAGCCAAGACTGATTTGAAAATGATCGTTTCACATCTTTTATACTGGCAGATCAAGTAGTGGGGAGAGTGGGGGCATCGAATGACGCGCTCGGTGGCGTGATCGGTGCACGTGTTGCTTGTAGTTTTGCTAAGGCGGCGCGCGGGCGCCGACATGTACAAAGTTATGTACTGAGGTATTTATAAATAAATAAATTATTATTGTTGTTGTTTAAAAAATATTTTATTATATCGTACTGATTATTTACACGTACTACAAACGAGTAATGAGTTAGGTTACTATAAAGATTATTTCAGTTCTTTTTTTTCATTTTTCCTTTCCCAGAATTCATTTTCCTATTATATTCAAAATTCAATGTCTAGTCTGTTATAATTTTCTATCAACATTCAAACATCAAAGAAAGTCACAGAACATACAAGATAGTTTTAGATAACAAGAAAATATCTGAAAATGAAACTTCGTACCACACAAATCATTCAAAAGATTTCAAACAAGCAGTTAACTCAAAAACTGTGAAGCGTGAAGATAAATCTTAGTTAAAAAATGAGTTTGCGGGGCGTCAGTCCCACAAAATTTTGTATGTGCGGTCATATCTGAGTCTGGCGGATTGCCAGTTAAGTGTTCAGGATGCGATCGAAAGCTTGGCATGCCAGTCGGACAACTATAGTGATGTTACGGTATGCGACCCGGTGTGCCATTAAAGGGGCAGATTTTTCTTAAATCTAGAATCCTGAAAATATTTTGACGAAGGCTTTTCACTATTTTTTAACGCGAAAAATAGTTGACATACTAGCAAATGTACCATAAACTATCTTTTATTTTTCAGTTATGTAAGTTGCCAGCCCCGTTCAGAGCCTGATCTCTCTCCGGTCGTGACGGTCTGTCGACCCATTGGACTATGAGGCTGAAGGAACAAAGAGTGCACCATATCTGCGCACACACTTGTACACTATAATATCTGCTGCGTGGCTGTGATGGGGTGATCTCACTCGAGATTGGCCGCCAGTGCCGTAATTCGGTCTGAAGGTTAATATTATGAAAATTGGGAAATATAAATATAAATTTTCTTTTTTTTGTTAGGGTTGTGTAATATTAATTTTATTTCTCTTTTATTAATTTCAAGCCGTCATGTTGTGACAGAGATATAAATTTTGAGATCTTTGCTACACACTACTTGATTGCATATTTGTGTATGAATCAGAGCGTTTTGGGATCGTAAAAATCAGACATGAATGCCTGATAAAGCAATCTTAATTGTAGATTGAAGCACATTAAGAATATTCCGTATACTATCTACATATAACTTACTACTACTAATATACAGGATTATTTTAAAAGTAGTTCGGATATCCTACGAGATAATCAGGTGCATAAAACTAAACCACTTTTCCCTAGGAACATAGGTCGAAATATTAAAAATAAAAATCAACTTTTCATACAAACATTAGTCACGTGACCTGTGACTTAGTATGAAAATTTCATTTTCCAATTTAAGATTGCGACCTATGTTCCTTGGGGAAAGTTGTTCAGTTTAATGCACTTGATTAACTCGTAGGATATCCGCACTCCTTTCAAAATAATCCTGTATACATAACATAGTACATGATCTGCGCTGACCAAATGGTCATGTACTATGATAATGGACACAATACAATTAGTATACATAATACACTACAATAGCTAACTAAACGTTTTCAAATAATAGAAGTATTTAGCAAATGCCACCACTTTTACCACCTTTTCGCCTGAAGCATAAACCTTTAAAAACCAAAACTACACTAAAACGCAACCCCAAATCGCACCGTCCACAAAACAAACAAAAAAACCGTATTTTATAAAACTAACACAGCAAGTTATCCGGGAAGCGTGCGATAGTGTCACGAGTACAGTCGGCAAAATAGGCCGCTCTAACTAGGTTACGAGCCTGACTGTACCTGTGTAGGGTTGGTATCATTCTGTGGCCACCGTCGGAGTTCCATAGCGAAATTTTGTAATCAACGAAAAAGGAATGTACGGGCCCCTCTCACCTTTGAAATAGGAATTCCTGACGTTGTTGATTTGAGGTTAGGTTTTACTTAGGTTTATATTTATGGCGTATTTTCTGTAGGGTAGGCAGAAGAGCAGGTCACACATTTTTCTTGATGTAGAATGTGTGATGATAGATATGAAATATTTTTCTAGTTCGATTTAGACTTCTGCCTATGATAGAACTGTAAATAAAATATTACAACGGCTATACTTTTTCTCGACTGGCCTGTTGGTCTAGTGGTCAGTGACCCTGACTGCTAAGCCGGAAGTCGTGGGTTCGATTCCCACCCAGGACTAATCTTTGTGTGATGAGCACGATCATTTGTTCTGTGTCTGAGTGTTATTTATCTATAATATGAGTATTTTTATCAGGTATCTGGTTTCCATAGTACAGACTCTGCCTAGTTTGGGATCAGGTGGCCGTGTGTGAACTGTCTCAGGATATATTATTATATTATCAAATATTAACTCCTTGAACACAGTATGAATCAAACTCGGTACTTTAAAGCCCAGTGGAGAAGAAATCTGTAAGAATATTCTCCATCCCATAATATTCCTTGATCCGATACATTGTACGGTCAATTGAGTCATGAAAGCATACTTCAGGATATAGCCTTATTTCCTTGGATCCTTTGAAAAACTTCAATAGCCAATACCAAATTTAGCTTCCTTTTGAAGTTTTTGTGACGATTGAATGATGGTAGAAGACAGTCGTTTTCGAAACCAGACGTAGTTAGTGAAGGAATACTGAATTTATTAAAACTAATTCTTACTATGTATAAATTCAGACTTTTTTGGAATAAAATCGAGAAACATGGATTTCTGAAATCATCCGCAATGAGCCAGCGCGATGATCATGCTCGTTCCTTCTTTCTGTGAGACGAGGAATGTGCCCAGCAGTGGGACATAAGGCCAGTAATCTATTTTACATAACATGATGTACCTACAAGTATAGTCGTACATCATCTGCCTAGCCTTTTCCCAAGCTATATTGGGGTCGGCTTCCAGTCTTACCGGATTGAGCTGAATACAGAATTTTACATTGAGCGACTGCCGTCTGAACTCCACAACCTATTTTATTGGGTAACACAGTATCACATGGTATGACTGGTTGTTAGAATTATAGTGGCTTAACGAATATTGTCGTTCCTATACACAAAAAACGACGACCTCCGTGGTCGAGTGGCGTTCACCGGTTTTCAAGGTGCTGCCAACTCTGAGGTCCGGGTTCGATCCCTGGACGGGTCAAGGTAGAAAAACACTTTTCTACATTGTCTCGGGTCTGGGTGTTTGTGGTACCTTCGTTGTCTCTGATTCCATAACACAAATGCTTTAGGTACTTACTTTGGATTCGGAGCAATGTATGTGATGTTGTCCACATTTATTTATTTAAAAAATATCAACAGAATATTGGTTTTAAATTCAATTAGTGAAAGTACTTGGAGAATGAAATCCTATCTTACCTAGGACTATTTAGTATCTTACGTCATCACTTAAACAAGATATATGTAGCCATCTCATTACTATGTACCGTCAGCAAACTACAGCAAGATACATCAAAGTTAATTTGTAAGCTTTGAACCGTGAAATTCGCAGAGGAAAAGGTTTGTATACAGCTGTATACAACGTAGAGTCAGCAAAATAAGTGGATGTTATCCAAATACACAGTAGTCTTTGTTTACTGTTTTACTGTCAATAATTATTTCATTGCAAAAGATCTACATGAAAAAAAAACGTATATTTAAAAATAATATAACATATTATTAACTAGCCGTGCCTGCGGATTCACTTGCTTTGATTTTCTCCCAAAGCAAATAACGTAATGTAAATATCCTTTCTCAAGAACTGGGCTATCAATTACACAAAGATTTATTGAAATCCGAGCGGTAGTTCAGAGATTATTCTATTATTATATATTAGAACCTTGCTCTTTTTTAATTGATTGACTGCACGGATAGCCGAGTGGTATAGGTCACCACGCTAATTACCACTGTGCGCGACGTGCTGCGGGTTCGATCCCCGCATGGGACAAGTAATCCACAAATGCTTGATAAGTCTGGGTGTTCTTTGTGCATGTGATTTGAATGTTTCTGAAACCCCCGCGACACAAGGACTAAATTCCTTAGTGCGGGCGTCGTTTTAAAAAAAAACAACAAGAATTATGATTCCATCGCTGGAAAAACAATCTTCTGGAAATTCCAATCTTCTTGGTACATTTTATTTCAAAGCACATTTCAGCTTTTTTTTAAACAAGAGATATCTTATATCTTTAAACGAGCAATTCTTGTATATATATAATCCGGATCTCGGAAACGGCTCCAACGATTTTCATGAAATGTTGTATGCAGGGAGTTTCGGGGGCGTTAAATCGATATAGCTAGGATTCATTTTCATAAAATGTCGTTTTATCCGTGTTTTCAGTAATCTTAAATCTTTAAAGTGCAATTCTTGTATAAACGGCCATCAATACTGTTACAATTCAAAATAAACAAAATATTACATTTGAATTTGGAATCTGTCATTTAATATGATTGTTCATTGTGTTTTCTCATTTTGGCGCCAATACATTGTACAATGTTTTAAATGAGACCTCCACTGTTTGTGACAGAAAGAAAGATCAGGCCGTCAACGTAATATTCATACGAAAAAGGTGGTCAGATCAGTAAGGGAAAGAATTCGAAGAAATCCTGTCCGAAAGCAAAAGATTTTATCTCGGGAGATGAAGATGACTACGAATAAGCTTTTTATATTTTTAATTATTTTATATTTATGTATTAAATTAAAACACTGTAAAAGTAATCAACTTAAACATAACCTGAAAAAAATTACTCTTCCTGACATGTTGGCAAGTAATGATATAATTATTTTCTTAACTTTAATGTTATTTGTGATTTTTTGTTAAGCTGTATAACAATAAGTATTTGTTTCTAATAAAATATTAAACTACACACTTTATATAAATAACCGGTTCATATTTTTTAATTATTATGTTGGTAAGATCGAATAATATTATTCATACTTCCTCTTTTCATCAGTATGTAATTCCCAAAAAAAAACGAGCAAAGCTCGGTGATCCAGGTACTAAATACTAATTTGTACTAGTCATATCGAATATAAAAGCACTTCAAAATTGTCTACACCACCTGAATACCACCTGGTGGGTTTTCTAAATAAAGGCTGCGTTCACACGAGCACTGAAATTCATTTATATAGCCAGGTATCCCGGGGGAAATCGCCCTCTTTATTGTATCTGCGATCTATCTTCGCAAACAATATTGCGACACGTGTGTCGTTGCCTTTATATTTTGGTGTTAGTTGACAACATTTTGAGTATTTAAAACTGTAGTGTTAACAACAGAAAAACAGATGGATGGATTGTGTGAAATATGATATGAGAAAGAAAGGAGTGGATGTTGCGATGACGAGTGATAGAGATGAATGGAAGCAAAATACGCATTGCGTTGACCCCATATGAATGGGATAAGGGCAGGAAGAAGAAGACAGCAGATTATATTGTGGCTACGTATACGTAGGTTATAAAATATGTAACAATATACAATATCTCTTATGGGAACGTTATACTCCTCAATATGAACAAATTTTACTATGGAACCAACCCCAAAATCGCGAAAGAAATCGTCTTTTCAGTACACCTTGTCGAGTTATGCGCTAATGTAGGTCAGTCGATTTTTTTCGCGATTTCAGTGTTAGTTCCATAGTGAAAATAGTCCATAATTATGAGTTAAATGATCCCTTACGATGTCTTGCGTTTATTCTTTTGCACATTGTATAAAAGAGTAAAGCTCCCATAATTCCAGTAAAACAAAAAAATATATATTTAGCTGACAGATATTTATGCCTTTTTCGACAAAGCTGTGGTGAAACGTTGATCCATCCCGAATTCCGTTGGACTGATGACAGTCTGAAACAGGGTTGCTGGGTTGGACTGGATGCGGAAAGAGGAGGACCGGGTATTGGGGCGCAACTTTTGAGAGGATTGTGTCCAGCCGTGGACTGCGATAAGCTGACTTGCGTGTGTAAAGAAAATACTTACGTTTTAAAAAAATCGACTAGTGCATTCATCAATTTGGGAACACATCTAAAAATTACCATTAGGAATAAAAATCATCTAAAATGGACATAATGGCGAAAAATAATTTAAAGCAGGCAACTCATTCAATTTTAATCCCTAACACTCAGAATATAAGTTTTAAATGTTAGTGTCCCAATTTGTATTTGTGTACGAAAATGGGGGCATGTGAAAAGCGCTTTTACGCTAATTCAGCAAAAAGCAATAACAATTTAGCACAGCGCTGCTAGCGCTGTTTTTCATCTCAACTTCGATAGCATAAATCAAAACCATACGTTTCAGTTGCGTTTTAAAAACCACTCTAAATTATTTTATTTAGGTTTTTGTAGCAAATGAGGATAGGGTTGTCAATTTAGTCACTTAATTACAAATACATTTCATGTAAAAATATAAAATACATAAGTATTTTACCAAAATAATTTGCCGTTTAGTATACAAAAAGCTTGATACAGTCTAAATATGCTTATAGGCATTATATATAGGTAACAAGAGAACAACTCATTAAATTACTTGCATTTTACAGGTGTAACTTAACTTATAATATTTTCTTATAAACTGACCTACCTATACATAATAATATACATACTTATAGTTCCAAGATATACAACAATTATAAACATAAAAAAAAAAACTTACCTACTGTTAAATACATTTTCTACCATTGTGCATAACAATAAATTTTAAGCTCACTACATAATTCCTGAGCAACACGTAAAAACGAAATATTTTTGTATACTCCATTACTTTTCGCAACGAAAAAACGATGCTACTATTTTGAAATTACGCTTGTCAACCCTAGATAAAACAGCAAATATATTTTATGTGATTTAAAGTGTCTGTCTGACTTTGATAAAGGCGAGAAAGAAATATTAAAATTAAATAAAAACTTTTCATATCTTATTTTGAATCATTAGTAAGCAACCCTAAAAAGGCATTTAAAATATACATTTTTTGTTTTGTCAAAGATTTTATCGTAAGTATTAATAGCCAATTATTTTTTAGATAATTTTTTAAAACGTATTTAATATCACATTGAAAAGAATTATTTATTTCTGTTTTCAATCTGTAACTTCGGTGTAAAGACCCCTGTGTTTATTTTTTATTTAAAAAACCACCCTTGGACATTTGTTTTTCGGTTCAATCATACATTTTAATCTGAAGCATAAACTTCATTACTTAACAAAAATAGGATCCTTTCTTGTTACTACTTATTTGATTATCTTGTATCATATAATTTTGATATTTTTCCAAGTTTTCTTATATTTTTTTTTACAAATATTTAACAAACCTATTCTTCAAAGGTCAGTTGAAATCCTACAATAGTACATAAACAAGGAACCAACTAGCAACTGTACATCCGAATAAGAGTAAAACGATGAACTGAAAATAACCTCGTTGGAGAACAAACGGAGAAATTCTTCCTCACTTTACTAAGAAAAATAGCGGTGTAGGTGTTTCAAGAACATTGAACTAAACTACGGTATACTGGAAGCGCCTTCGACATGAATGAAGGCGATGTCATTTAAATTGGTTGTCAAGAAGTGAAAGAGTTTCGGGAGTCTTAGACAATTTTGACACAAGATATTTATACTGGCCATCCAATAAAAACGTTTTTTTTTGTGTTCTTTTCAATGGAAATCTTCTCAGCTTACAGAATCGTGGTATTTATATTATTGACCTCAATTATTCTGCAACGATAGAATAACTAAATGCTTCTATTCCAACCTCTTCATGTTAGCTATCTGTAACTGAAGATTATATAAGATATATGAGTTTCGAAATTAGATATTACTGTGTTTGCTACTGAATTCTCAGCAAATTTCTTCATTATTCTAAGACACCACGACAATGGGAGAAGGAAAACATCGTGAGGAAACCTGGATCCCAAAAATTGGAATCTTAAATCACCAACCTGCAGTGAGCCAGCGAGGTGATCAATACTCGTTCCTTCTCTATATGAGAAGAGGCCTGTGCGTAGCAGTGGGACATTTATAGGCCGTTACTATAAGCGTTTCTAGTTAAACATTTAATTCAATGTTGAACACGGAATCTTTTTGTTGGACGCGTTAAAAACTACATTCTGCACCCATTCTACAAGTTTTTGTTCTACTTAGCAAGAATTTATAACGGGACGATAAATTGTAAGCTATTCCCTATTGAGTTATCTTAGGAATCTTATCGGTTTGTGAAACCTTTTCTGAGATATTGTTGCAGAGATAAATCGGTTGGAAAAGTTGTTGAAATATGAAGGAACTATAGTCACAAAAACCTTTATTTGCATTTAATTATCATTGATAGCACATGTGTTATTTATTCTCATGTAAAAGCTATGGTTAAAAATGTATACGAAACAGACAAAAAAAATCATGAGCTTACCATTTTTTACCAATTTACAAAGTCAACGAAATAGGTCAAAAGCTAGTTCATTAAAGTCAAACATTTTTTAAACAAAAAAAAAATCTTAAAAGCACTTTTAGTGAAATACAGATATCATTAACCCTCCGCTGCAGAACCATTTATAACTTCATAAAAAGCTGAAAAATATGAATTAACATTCAGCTAAGCTGCGAGTTTATTAACCCGTTACTGCGAGGTAACAGGGCGAAACTGAAATCTGAATTTCACGGGACGCCAACCGGCAAATGGGGGCCTTTTGTACCCCGAAATTAAAGACTAAAAATGTGTCGTATTAGTAATTACGTAGTCGTATAGACTGAGTGATATGAGCTTGTAATCTGGCATTTTTTGTTTCATATACTTTTATGCTTCATAAATAAATACAATTTTAAACAATTGCATTTTTTCAGTTTTTTATTCGTTGTTACATGTGTTACACTTTATGAAGTAATATTCTGTAGTTTCATATTCAGTACATAGTATACTATATTATAAAGATGGTGTATCTGTACCAGGTTTGATATATTTTTATCAAAAATTAATGAATTACTATCATAATCAAGTGAACTCAGCTTCAACATCATTATAAAAAAACATTAATAAAAAAAATGGAAATCTTTATATATTGAATTAAAATTCAAAACAAAAAACAAACCTCATATTCAAAATATCATCAAAGATGGCTAATAAAAATCTCGAAGACAGAATTGAATCAAAAAGTAAAAACACTACCGCGCGCAGCGTCATATTGACAAAACTCTGCAATACCTTTATAAAACTGCAACCAACTCATTGCATACAAAACTTATTGTTCCACAATTCAAATAACTTATTTTACTACGATAACTCGAGTCTTCAAATATAGGGCAAGCACTTGAAAATGAATCAATAGACTAGAGACTGATATTCTTGTGAAAAACAAAGTTTTTTATACCATTGTTCAAGTCACTTCCTATTCCCTGTGGACCGTCTATCACACCAATCAGCGCAATAGGTGACTATATTAATTAATTAATAATTAAAAAAAAATATGATCGATAAATACAAAGACCTAGGATGGATGGATAATGGTAAGGGCGTCGGAATTGCGATTGTGTGGTTTCCAGTTAGGAACTCACCCATTGCATTCAGTAGTGACCGACTTGAACTACTAAAAACATTTAGCTTAGCTCGAGTGATTAACATTAATACTAGTAATGTGCGACCCACATTACTAATAAGCTTTAAAAAAAATATGGCGCTAGTGTCAACTTCGAGCACAAGAGACAATAATTTAGAGCCATGCTCTAACCCCCGAATACTGAAACTTTATTTAATCTTATCACGTTATTAAATGTCTATCTGACGCTACTTTAAACCTTAGAGTGACAGAGACAGCATGAAACTTAACGGCACCTTCAAACTGATTGACGTTTCATTTGACTAACGTATTCTGAAGGAGTGTTTTAAAATTTCAAATTAAAAAGTAGGTACATTTTTCTTTACACAGGGCAAAATAAGCGTCCATCTATAAGTGGACAGTCGTATAAACGATATTGTCCGTAAACCTCCATATTATACAATCAGTAAATATTTACTTATTTATAATCATAACTGAAAAGTCTTACAACACAAAGATTCACAACACAGACTTAAGAAATTCCGTTAAATTTTAAATTTGGTACGTAGAGCTTCTACTTTTGAAATTCTTTTAAAATTGGAACGTGACCTTTGTTCTTTTTATGAGTTTCTTTAGATGTTTAAGGCCAGTCATAAAGAAGAGTCACCAGGGGAGATTTCTTTTTGTTTATTCGAGTAATAATTTATTTGGCTATCCCACTCGTATGTCAACTAGTAAAATTATATGGAGTTTTATTTCTTTAGTTATCTACCATTAAATAGAAGTAATGTTTTTTTGTGAAATAATTTAATTTTATGCTAAAGACGGTTATTATTGTCAATTTGAAAACAACCCAAAAGTCAAATAAACATTTTTTTATGATATTCGTCTAAGGAAATACTTATAAATTCTTCACTTGACTGTCTTCATATTTTTTGCTACCTACATCACATACATCGGTGTGATACGATTCCCCTGCTCTTTGCCCCATTTTCCCCTGACGGCAAATAAACAGTCCAGTGAAACTTTCTTATCATAGTCACAGATAATATCTGAGACCCTGACGCCGCAAGGGTGCCGGTTTCGTACTACCAAAAATTTTGTAGTTTGAACTGTTTTAAATTTATTCTTTCTATGTATTAGAAATATATGATTCTCTCATAGTATCAATTTTTTTCTTACCGAAAGGGTAAGATATTTAGAAGATACAGGATATTTTTTTATGGAGTGCGTATATTCAAAGAGGTAAAAGGTGCATAAAACTGAACAACTTTTCCCAAGAAACATAGGTCGAAAGCGAAGGCGATCGAAACCGCGGGGCACAGCTAGTAGGTATAAAATAGCCCGTAATGACATGTCTTAAGATAATAGCCAACAAAGTTAACCCTAAACCTCTCACAACACACAAATCATATCAATTCAAAATGTCTAATCAGTGAACATATCAATTTCCCTTTAATCTAACTATTGGTTAAAGATAATCCAAGTCATTAAGATATGTCCAACAATACCACTAATTAACCCTTACGCAACCGATCCGAAACGTTCGGGGTACTTAGACCAGATAGCATTCGAAGGGTTTTATTAAGACATCAAAACCAGACAATATTGTCAAAGGAAACTTGTACCTGACATAAACAGGGTAACAATATTATTGAGATATTTAAGCGATTTTGAACCTTAATGAAACGAGATAAGGTTGGCAGATTTTGAAATGGATATGATATTGGAACCTGATTTTATCAAATTACATTTAATTAGGGATGTTGAGATTACAGCTTTTAAGTAATGTTCAGAAACTCGACAGTATTTTGTATACATACAAACATTAATTATTTGACAAGACGGTTTCCTAAGAAAATATATAATTACTAGCTGCGCCCTGTGGAGTGGCCCGCAGTTTATAAGATATGCATTTAATTTTTCGGGATAAAAAGTAGCCTAGGTACCACATACAATGGAATAAAATATACCTCTATACCCAATTTTCTCAAAATTAGCCTTTTATACTTAAAGACGTAAAAAACACACACTCACAAACTGTCACCTTTATTTTTTTACGAGTTGCCTCCATGCTACATTAAAAAAAAGGTTATTTATGTAATATTATCAATTAATATTAGTAGATATGGTATGATGGACTTATTTTGGTCCACATAGCTATGAAAATCCATTATATCCTATTATCATCTTAAAACAATACCACCTACTTTTGTTTATTGCATCTCGTCTGCCCGTAGATAGATAAAATTGCAATACATACCTGTAACAAAACAAAAAAAAATTAACGAAATTTATTTTAATATTAATTTTTTATTGAAACAAATAATTCATCATATTAATATACTAATTTAAAAAATTACCCCAAAAATACAAAAAAACAAAACTAATTTTATATTTTTTGTATAAAAAAAAACAACGCAATCTACTTAACCCCATCACCGCTAACGCTCAAAAACACAAAAAAATATCCGATTCACTCCGGATCATCACTCCATTCTGCCAATTTTACCCCAAAACGGTTGTCTTGATGATATATAGGTTTAAAGCTATTCTGAAGGCGGTGGAAAGAAGCGTCTCATAAAAATATTTTTTTTGCTCTCTGTATCAAAGAGTCTGAGTTCAAGTCGGGTTTTCAACGGATTTCCGCGTTCTATGCTTTGTGTAGGGTCAGCATAAATGTTAAGGTGTTTAACAAAACTTGATTTTATAATTGTTTCGAGTTTTAAGTGCTGTTGCGAACATTTTACTTATATTACTCACCTAATTATTACTCATAGTACTCACCTAACATTTTTAGAATCATCTAAGTAATACATAAAATTGTCGTGTCACTGTGTTTGAAAACAAACTCCTCCGAAACGACTTGACCGATTCTTAAGAAATTTTGTGTGTATAATAAATAAGTCTGAGAATATATAACAACATGAAATGAAATAACAACAATAATAAATTAATAAAGTACCTATTACTTTTTAGTTATGTATTCCTTTTAATTTTTATGCTTCATTAGATTACTAGACTACAAGTTTACTAGATTACAATAAGTAAATTCCATGTTATTATTTTATTAAATTTTAATACTCGTTTATATACATTGTGGAATGCAAATAAATATGAATAAATATAAGGAAAACGTTTTCCATTTTTTCCTTCTTTTATTTACTATTTGATAAGATATTATATTTTTGTCAACGTTTATTAATTTAATAAACTACCTTTTTTCCCGACCCTACAGCCCTACCCTAAGCCGCACCTCAGTCGTTCATCTTCCATAAATTCCATAATCATTTGTTACCAGATAACGCAGACGCCAGACGTACATACTCACTGATTTTAAAGGTTTATATTACTTCTTTATGTTCACGCTTTCATATAATGGAGCAGATACATTTTTTCGTCCATTTTAAAGAAGTATTTTCAGTTAAAATTAAATATTTTAGTTGAGTTTTTTGCTGCAGCAGATAATAGGTTAAGGTTACATCAGTCAAATATTTTTTGTAGAATGATTTATTTTGTTTTTTTTTGTTAATTTGCTTCTTTATGTTACTTTGAATCTGTTTTTCAACACAGAGTATGCATTTTTTTCATATTTTTCTTGATACAAGTGGTTCGTGACTTGTGTTATAGTAGACAATCTACACATCTAAACTAGATTACATTCAGAAACTTGTACGTACAAAACGTGAACTCAAATATAAACTTTCTAACTATGTATTCTGCATTTCAATTCACGGCTGCCTAATAAACAAGCTGAATTGATGTCAGACTACGTCTCGTTATATCATTACGGTTCAGCAAACAGGAGCTTGATATTTGCTATTCAATAAATATTGCACTTTCTGCTTTACAATTTCTAAGATGTTTGTAAAATTCTTCGTGTGATATTCGGTTTGTTTATGATTTGTTTGGAATATTTTATAATTGGTATTTTATAAAACGAATGTTTGGTATTTTATAATAATATATAATACCGGCCTATAAACGTCCCACTGCTGGGCACAGGCCTCTTCCCATATAGAGAAAGGATGAGCTTTGATCACCACGCTTGCTCATTGCGGGTTGGCGATTTCAGATTCCAATACTTTGAATCCAGGTTTCCTCACGATGTTTTCCATCACCGTTTGTCAATGATGTCTTAGAATGATTAAGAAAGTACATATAACTTTGAAAAAGTCATATTGGTACTTGCCTGGGTTCGAACCTGCAACCATGTGCATGCAAATCCGGTCATTGAACCGTTGTTCTTCGTATGAAAGAAAGCAGGACTAAAAAGAATCTTGTTAAATTTACACTATTCATCAACATAGTAATCTATTAATTGAACAAATCCGGTAAAGCAGTCAAGCAGTCAGTTTTTTTTTTAATTTACGATTTTGTTTACTGTGAAATGATAACGCCAAAGCTAGGAAAAGAAATTAAGGAACCAAACAACTAGTAATTAGATTTATTTCTTCATTTTTTTATTGAGTAATCCTCTTGTTTACAACAAATCATTACAAACTCAATTATAATCAATCTCAATAACTCAAAATCAGTATTAATGCAAAATGAACTGACTTAATCCGACGGATTTGTCTGTAACTGTCGAACGTTCAATTATATAGTACGATGACTAATTACTGATGGACTGCCCGCAAAGGGTCCGTTGCCATGGCAACCGATAATAGTCTCCTAAAGGTATTGGAGAGTTAAATCAATTATAATTGATTTAGGTCGTGTTTGAGTTTTATTTAGGTACACAAAATCTATCTATAGATTTCCAGTTCAGTAGTCAATGATCTGTCAAAATTAGAATGGCTGTTATAAATCTAACATTGAAGGGTTGAAAAAAAAATTACGAAACTGTTTAATATTTTTTTGGATTAAGGGGTCAAGCCAGCAAAAATATACAGTATGCTAATAAAAATAACTGCCACAATTATGTAATTTTGCCAACAAAAATATATTTATTTATTGTTATTTATTTAATACGCTTTCGGAGAGTTATAAATTAATGAAAAATAGAAAGATGGGCTTGACGGGCCTGTTGGCTTAGTGGTTAGTGACCCTGACTGCTGAGCCGGAGGTCTTGGGTTCGATTCCCACCCAGGAAAAATCTTTGTGTGATGAGCACGATCATTTGTTCTGTGTCTGGGTGTTATTTATCTATAATATGTATGTATTTAGGAATATATAAGTATGTTTATCAGTTGTCTGGTTGCCATAGTAGGGGAGACTGGGTACGGTTGAAACAATTTCGCTTTTATCGTTTATAATTTTGTTGTTTATAAACCAAGAAACGATTATGATACGTGAAATTCAAATTTGATGTTTTAGCTACGATATGGTTGAATCATTATAGTTCTCGGGTCACTATTTTTAGAAATAAATGATATTTAAAAAATATTTATATTTGTTTCAACCGTACCCATGCCAGGGGCGGTTGAAACAGCGATTGGGGTCAGCAGAAACACACAAATAATACAATAAAAACTAAAGAAACATATTTTATTTATCATTAATACTACTTATAAGAATAATGTTGGGACCACATGATAAAATTAATGAGTCTTCAAGATTTTACTACTTCTAAAACATAACATAGTAAAAATTTAAAGAAATCGCTTCCGTAATGATTCTCCAGCTTTTACCGCCTCATATGCATTACTGTAGCTCGACACACCAATTTCCCCTCTGAAAGTCTTCCTCACCCGAACTCTCGGCATCTACAAAGAACGTACCCACAAAAATTGTTTCAACCGTCCCCAACACCACTTTTGGTAAAATATACTTTATAATTACGACAGTATTAAGAACACATTAAAAATGGTCATTATACCTTATTCTACAAGAGTCATAGTAATCACAAACGCACACTCACTACATTCACTTAAAAACAACAGATAATATAAGCTTTAATGTCAGAAGAAAAATACTTACTTTTGAGTAGTAAAAAACAATATGGTGTCCTGCACACAACGACAACGCGCGAGAAGCGTCGCGGGACTGAAATTCGTGTACACCTCACTCCCCACGTAACCGTTTACGAGATATTTGCTCTGTTTCAACCGTCCTTTGTTTCAACCGTACCCAGTCTACCCTACAGGCTCTGCCTAGTTTGGGATCAGATGGCCGTGTGTGAGATTGTCCCAAGATATATAAAAAAGGAAAAATTTAAACCTCAGGCAGGACTCGACACCGCGACTCCTGGTTCAACGCACTAGTTGCTTTGCCAACTAAGCTAAAGAGGTCACTGCCCGCGACATTAAATTTCGCGACATTTTTTAGTTTGCTGAATGATTTCTGATTGATGGAATATTTGATATTCAGATTTAATTAAAAATAAAAATAAAGTTCTTATTATAGGCAAAGAAAAGTAACGCACACTGGAAAAATATAAAATAAAAACTTAAATTTTAAATTGGAAATACCCGGTGTCACTTTTTTATGTTACCAGCCAGTAGTAACGCTACATACAATTATTCTATTTTATTTGGAGTCCGGCATGGTAAGGATTTTCTAATCAACTTTCATTCTCGTCCCACAAATATTATTTATTTCTAAGTAAACTAAAACCAAAAAACAATATTACCTACACAATATTCTACAAAATTTTCAATTTCAATTTTGACCTTTCAAATAGCCCTCAAAATATACGGACAAATAGTAACATATCCGCTACGGTTTGCCGACATTTCGTCATTCTGACACAATCTGACACCGCCTGACATCAGTGTCGGGTGTCGACGCGTCATTCGAGAGATGCTAGATCATTATTCATGGGTGCATAAAGTCTAACAATTGAGTAACGTTTTTTGTGAGTGTAGAATATTTTACGTTGATTCGCTTTTTAAAATGAAAGATCTGAGGTGGGAATTATTAGAAACATTTTTTGTTCATTTACTTTTTATAAGTGCTCGTGGCTAAGTGTAAGCCGTACGGGTTGACCGATAATAAAGGTTAAGTCGCGCTCGCCGCGGTTGGTCCGTGGATGGGTGACCATTTGTAAACATACCGAGACCCCTCCGTGCCTCGGAAAGCACGTCAAGCCGTTGGTCCCGACTGTCATACAGTGATCTTTGACAGTCGTTAAGTCATTACAATTCTGACAACCAGTCTTAGTATGGAATACTGTGTTACCCAGTAAAATAGGTTGTGGAGGTCAGATAGGCAGTCGCTCCATGTAGTCGCTCCAGGTATTCAGCTAAATCCGGTAAGATTGGAAGCCGACCCCAACATAGCTTGGGAAAAGGCTAGGCAGAAGAAGTGCTTATTTTTTTATTTAATGAGCGGCGTATACATCGTGTTACAAAATACCCCGTAAAATATAATTAATTATCAAAACCAAAAATTTTGTTAACCCTAGTATGCTTCCATGTCAGGGTACCAGATTATTTAACAGAAAGGCCTACCTATTTTACCTAATAATTGTCTAATTTAATAGTTTTTCTATTTTTCATTCATAAACCTCCTTTCGGCTTACAGGCAGTTTTGTAACAACCTGTATTTTGGATTGTAATAATATTTTAGGTTATTATATTGAGATGAGTATTGAGATGAGTTATTATATTTAAGATAGTTATTGCCTTGTAGTTTTATTAATTGATAATACAGACTATAATAAAAACTATTATATACGTCGGCCAATAAGAAAGTTTAAAGCATTTTTTTATATATTTTTTCATTATAGTCGTAAAAGCTTAGTACTTACCTATTTAAAAAAATACGATGATTGTCTACAAATAATATAAATAAATAAATAAATAAATATCTTGGGACAATCTCACACACGGTCATCTGATCCCAAACTAGGCAGAGCCTGTACTATGGTAACCAGACAACTGATAAACATACTTATATATTTCTAAATACATACATATTATAGATAAATAACACCCAGACACAGAACAAATGATCGTGCTCATCACACAAAGATTTGTCCTGGGTGGGAATCGAACCCACGACCTCAGGCTTAGCAGTCAGGGTCACTAACCACTAGACCAACAGGCCCGTCAAATACTCTAGGTGAAAAAAAAAACCAACATTTCTAAAACTCTTACACTTAAAATAGTGTTGTAACTTTAACTTGGCTACTAGAATTCCTCTAGGGAAGCTACCCATGTAACCATTTAGTAAAACAACGAGAACTCTCCCTAATTAGTTGGATAATGACTTTAAAATATCTAATTTGTATTGTCTAAAGGCTTTATAATAAGCGTCTTATTTCAAATGCACAGTGGACAAAAGAAAGTCAAAATCTGGCAATAAATAATAATTTTAAAGATATAAACATAAAAAGACTAACTATTACATATAGCTGTTCCCCGCGACTCCACCCGCGGTTCGTATTTTTTTAGTAAAAAATATAACCTTTGTAACTCATGGCGAATGTAGCTTACTAATGGTGAAATAATTTTTGAAATCGGCACTGTAGTTTTTGAGTTTGTTTTTTACAAACATACACACAAAAATACAAAGCTCTTCATAATATTAGTGTAGGTAAATGCATAATTTTATCTTTAATGCTAAAATATACACTTTTTGTCTACAGGAGATCTAACCTGCACTTTTTGCTCTCAATACCCACCACTGGGCACTAAATTACTTATCACAAACAGAATAAGGATTTACTAACCAACTTTATTATTTTTAAAACACCATCAATTCAGCCAAAAAGATATTGCGCAAAGTTTTTTTCGAATTCGACATTCATCAAACAGGGTTCGCGAACATTTTTCATTACATACAAGTTTGCCATCTGGATTCATTCGCGCTTGGTTATTGCGAAAGTAGTGTGTCGTAGGTATTACGTGTTCGGGAAGTTTTAGTCGGTATTTCGTTCGGTAGGTGAATATATTGATATATGATTTTGTTCTGAATATTATGTTTGTTTAATATTTTCTTTTAAGTTTTCTATATTTATACTTTGTTTCTTCAGAGCTTTATTACTTAATTATTATAAAAATACATCGCTGCTGTCATTCTTTGTCAATTTAGGTATTTATTCTATTCAATGAGGCATTAAATATGACAAAGTACCAGCCTAAACATTTCCAACCTATTATTACACTTCTGGGTATATCTAGGTACCCTATTTTTCTATACTTCTTGAATGTCTTTTTGTATCTATGCCTTAAGTGGAATCAATTTGTGCCCCGTAAATTTCTCAAGCCGGGCTAGCATGCCACGATAAAATTGTCGTGGTATTTTATCGAGTCTTACACGTCCTGTGTCGTGGTGGCCTAACGGTTCAATGACCGGATTCGCATGCACATGGTTGCAGGTTCGAAACTTCGAACCCAGGCAAAAGTACCAATGTGACTTTTCAAAGTTAAATGTACTTTCTGAATCATTCTAAGACATCATTGACAAACGGTGAAGGAAAACATCGTGAGGATACCTGGATTCCAAAATATTGGAATCTGAAATCGCCAACCCGCAATGAGCAAGCGTGGTGATCAAAGCTCATCCCTTCTCTATATGGGAAGTGGCCTGTTCCCAGCAGTGGGACGTTTATAGGCCAGTATTGTTATTATACACGTCCAAACATAGTTTTGTCTTCGGCCCTAACATGGCTAGCTTACGCGCGCTGTTAGAACCAGCCTTTGCCATAGGCAGCAATGTTATACCCGAATAAAAACGATAGAACGAAGATATTTTGACAAGTAAGTACATTCGATATAATGCCACGACAAAATTTTGTCGTGGCGCGCATGTTAGCCCTTCATCACAACACCTTGACTGAAACATTTACTTGGACCTACCAGGGTTGAACAATATGGTCCAAAATTACTGCTATTATTCGATCATAATTGCCCGCTTCAGATTGTTTGTAAAAGTATCCAACCAAAGTGAAATAACACTGCTATATCTTCAAACTTTTACTCATCAATCCAACGAGAACCCAATAACAGTAACAAAACCGAAACATTTGAGATTCCCATTGAAACACAATCTGCCTACTCCAACGCTATTCGTTTATCGTTCGCCACGGAGAAGCCTTAAAAACTATTTTCATGCAGAATCTGGAAAGCACAGGCAGTGCACGAAGCTGCAATCTTATTGCAACACTCCAATACTCTGTTATACTTTTAAAAATCCCCTTTCATACCAATATTTATAGAGATAATAAAAAACGAGGAAATACTTTTTGGCCCCGTTTTGTACAGTTTATCACAATGTGCAGAGGAGGGATTTACTTTGAGCGGAGGGTTATTTTTTAATTTTGCTTCAATTGCTTTTTAAGGATTTACTTGAGACAAAAGATGGGAAGCCTTTTTGCAGAAAAGAGATACGAAATTTCTTTTCTTTTTTGTCTAGTTATTAACGGTATCAATTTATAGTGAGCTACTCAGCGAATTATTAATTATTAAATTATACGTACAATATACAATTGAACGAAAGGGGGCATATGGCCATCATCATTTTTATTGATATAAGATATTATTGAAACACTGTGACTTAAATGTCGAGATATGTAATTTATAATTAATTTATGAAATTTAAAATAAAAACGACGGTAAACTTTTATACATGCACACATAACATGCAGGTAGAACGAGCAACATCTCATGTCAAGAAAAATACCACCTCAGTCATAGTTCTAAACTAGTACATAATATATTATAATCCTTAAAAAAATATATAATATCATATCACCAACTTAGCTGCATTCAAAATCTCATATTTTTTCATCCTCCTCCCAACTAAGATATTTATACCATAATGTTTAGCCATATTGTATCATATATCTTAGAACACATGTTCAAGGCGGGGTCGTCTGAGTTATGATACTAACGCCCCTTGTCAAACGAAGCCAGTATCGCCATTACGTCCTGTTGTTTGTTTTATAAGTTTTTGTATAAAGGATATTATTGTCTTGGTCGGTGAAATTAGAAATACTAGAGGCTCCACAGTAGTCGGAAATCGATCATAATTCGTTTAGATTTCAAGATAAAACAATAAACAAGTAAAAAAATATATATATTAAAAGAATATTAATAATACCGGTCTATAAACGTCCCACTACTGGGCACAGGCCTATTCCCATATAGGAAAGGAATGAGCATTGATCACCACGCTTGCTCATTGGGGGTTGTCGATTTCATATTCTAACAAAAAAAGTACATCTTTCTGCTCTCCTTCTCTGTATAAACTATAAGTGTACGAGATTTTATACTCCTCCGTCCGCACAATGTTAAACATGATTTAAACATACTCTTTATCAAACTTGAAATTAAAACTAATTATGGTCGATTGGGCCTCTAGTATTTAGAAATCTATAGGATTAATTTAAAACGTTTTTATGAAAATCATGTTTTCATACAAACATAAGTCACGTGACCTGAACTTGTATTATGGCAACCAGACAACGAACATAGGTCGTACTTACCTTGGCGTGAAAATAGATGATAACTTTTCCTGGTCACAACACGTAGACTACATTTCTAGTAAATTAAGAATATTATTGAGTAAAATTTACCACCTAAGCTTTAAAGTTCCTATTAATATTTTAAGATGTATTTATATGTCATTAGTTGATTCTATTATGAGCTATGCTCTTGACAGCTATGGGTTAACATTCAAAACTAACTTAGATAAATTGGAAGCTCTTCAAATTAGATTTTTAAAACTACTTGTTACTAATAAAACTAAAAGCAGCTGTAAAGAAGACTATAGAAAATTATTTAAAATATGCAAAATTCTACCGATTACTCTCAAACATAAATATCTTTTATTAGTTAACCACCACCGTACCCAAGAGCATAACTTATCTTACGTAAAGAACAACCATAATACACGATCTATGGCTGCTGGTAGATTCAATGTACCCAGAGTCACCAACTATTTTGGTGATAGAACATTAAAAAAGAGAATACCTTATCTACTGAATAGTCTGCCGGCATACATAAGAAGTGAAACAAATTCAAACAGGTTTAAACGTAAATTGAAGTTACATTATCTAGAAATATTTTAAGTCTTATAACGTTGTGTTCAAGTTTTATATAAATTTAAGTTACAAAATCTATAGTTTACTTAATTATAAGTTCATTTAATTATGATTGTTTAGAGACTCATTGATCCCACAGTCAAACCATTACAACGGTTTTGTGGGGCTTAGCTAATAAGATACCTACCTTTGTGATTTAAGATAAATAAATAATAAAAAAAAAAAAATCTTAAAAAACATGTTTTCATACAAACATAAGTCACGAGACCTGTCACTTTGTATGAAACGTTTAATTTCTATTTTAAGATTTCGACCTATGTTCCTTGCGATAAGTTGTTCAGTTTTATGCACCTGTGATTACCTCGTAGAATATACGCACTCCTTTTAATTAATCCTGCATAGGTACATTTGTTCGTTATCTGGTTGCCATAGTACAAGTTCTTCCTAGCTTAGAATCAGATGAACGTGTCCCAAGATATTATTGTTACTCGCATATTATAAGTTTCGTCTCATAAACGATAAAACAATTTTTTTGTAGTGCCACGAATATCTTGAACAGTCGAAAAATGAGAAAACGTGTTTTAGTGTTCAAATTAAGGAAACCAAAAAAGATACCCAGTGTTGTATATAAGAAATGTAGTCTCATCTGATAACTTCAAATTACTTAATTATTAAGTTTCTTTCAAAGGCAACCTACATAAAACCCGACCTTTGAAAGTCTACAATATCAAAGGGTTTTAGAACTTGTAAACTTAGCTTGCCTTAGGTATAATCCATTAAAAATATTTATTAATTTAGTATTTTCCTTCTCTCCTTGAAATAAGACGTAAATTAGGAAGTTGTTTAATTTGCTAGTATATTAGGACAACTCGAGCAGATGCCATCCCGCCGGAGGGACGGTGGTGACAAGAGCCTGCAGGATATCATCTCCCTGCTGAAGAGGACTGATCCTGATGACGTGCCTGAATTCGTGGCGAGGGACTTGCACAAGCTGCCTCCTGTCACGTTCGATCACGTCGATGTCACCAGGCTGCTGAAAGACATAACGTGTCTGAAGGCAAGCCTGGAAGATATGAAGTCCAAGATGGAAGCATCACAGGTGACCATCAATGACCTGCGTGGAGAAGTGGCGTTGTTGCGCAACGTTATTTCTGTAAGTGGGTCATCGGACAAAACGAACGTAAATACTCGTCGCGGGGCGCAAAATGCGTCCGTCATCAGTTTTGAGTCGGCGAATTCGAGTGCGTCACCGGTCGCCGATATCGCTGACGATGCACCCCGTCCCACCGCCGCCGCTGTGTCAACACCTGCGGCTGAAGCTTGCGTAGGGACATCGACCCCTAAACGCGCCTACGCAGCAGTTACAGCCACCAACAAGCCCGCTGTGACGCAAACAAAGCGGGCCAAAGCGAAAGGGGGTCAACAACCTCGTGGCAAACCACAGCCACCGACTAATCCAAAGAAGGACACGTGCGACAAGGATGGCTTCATAAAAGTAGAGAGGAAGAAAAAGAAGCCTCCTTGTAGGAACCAGTGCGGTACCGCACCTACTGGACCCAACATCCTGCTGCGTCCTGCAGTACCAACGACGCAGCTGTACGTGTCCCGTCTACATCACACCACGACGGAGGAGCAGGTTGTGGAGTATGTCCGGTCCAAGACCAACTGGACCTTGAGGGTGGAGAAGTTGGAGGCGCGCCATAACACGAACTTCAAGTCGTTCATGGTGCGAGTTCCAACTCACCACGTCGAGACCTTCCTCAAGGAAGAGTTTTGGCCGAAGGGTGTCGTCTATCGAAAGTTCCGAGGAAGGATACGCGACACCACGCAGCGTAACACGACGCCGACACTTCGTGTGCATTAGTTTTTAGTTATTTATTTATATAATTTTATGTATTAGTTTATAAACATTGTTTTGTATTTATGTAATATATTTTCTATGGGCCTTGTTGCCTGAATTAAAGGAATAAATAAAAAAAAAATATTAATTATAACTTACTACGGTCTTGTAGGAAAGTAAAGTATTTTATTAACTACTCTGCCCCGCGGTTTCACTCGCGTATCCCTGCCAATTTTTCATCGTCTTCAATGTTATTCTGAAGAATCCAATAAATCACAGATAGCCGAGTGGTATAGGTCACCAAGCTAATTACAACTGTGCGCGACGTGCTGCGGTTTCTATCCCCGCATGGGACAAGCATTATTTTGTGTGATCCACAAACGCTTGGATCAAGTATGGGTGTTCTTTGTGCATGTGATTTGAATGTTTGTGAAACCCCTGCGACACAAGGATTAAATTCATTAGAGGCGACCTAATACATTCAAAACACAAACGTACATTGAGTGCGATTCTAATGTACTTTTACTTAATAAATTGATCCTAAATTAAAATAATAAAATTTGAGAAAAAAAAATGGAAATTATTATATTCTCACAAAAAAATATTTTACGCGACACTGAGATGTGCCTATCATACAATATTACTTAATTAAACTGTTATTAAAATTTTTGCTGCGGAGAGCTCATAATTTCTGCACATTATTATATTTATAGTATGTTAATACATTGAAAAGTGTGACGAAATGAAGTTTTGTGTGAAACTGGAACAGCTTTGGCTCAACCGTCTCGGCTTAAAACGGGTAAACAAGTAAACTACGGAACTTGGGAGGCTGTGGCGCGGTACGTGTTTTGTAGCAGAGCCGAATATATAACGCTCTGAAATAAAACTAAACTAAAATATATGTGCAAAACTGGCCTGTTGGTCTAGTGGTTAGTGACCCTGACCGCTAAGCCGGAGGTCGTGGTTTCGATTCCCACCTAGGAAAAATCTTTGCATGATGAGCACGATCATTTTTTCTGTGTCTGGGTGTTATCTATCTTCTATATATATAAAAGAAAGTCGTGTTAGTTACACTATTTATAACTCAAGAATGGCTGAACCGATTTAGCTGAAAATTGAAGTGACATAAAACGTGGTATAATAATACGCAACTGACATAGAATAACAAAACACAACTCAGTCAAAATCATTAATTGCCTCTAAGGCGGAGGCGGAACAAAGTTCGCCGGGTCAGCTAGTTTATCTATATGTATGTATTTAGAAAATATATACCTAATTATGTTTATCAATTGTCTGGTTGCCATAGTACAGGTTCTGCCTAGTTTGGGATCAGATGGCCGTGTGTGAGCGGGCCCGAGATATTATTATTAATTTGTACGGACTTTTTAAGAAGATTCAGAATGTTCTCCTGTGAATGCTGTGCGCATATTTATATTATTATGTACTCAAAATACAAAAACTCTGATCAACCAATCACGTGACAGTATGTGCCTTTCTCGAAGAAAAACGTGGCCCAAGTACAGTGTCAAGTGGGAATTCTCAATTCATCAAAACCTTAGTAAAAGTTGTTAACATTATCTCAAGCTTAACCTACAAATCCACCGCTCCGCTCCTTACTAAAATCTAGACTGAAATCCAGCCTTCGTAAAGCACGTAGGTAAATCGTGATTTCTTAGCGTTCAGTCCACGATCCACGATTCAGCTCAGGTTCTTAACTATAAAACAGGAATGTTAACATTTAGGAAATAAAGTTTCCAGCTGTTTAACTGAAGAATTATAGTTTTTATTCTACTATAGTGTTTCGTTGTATTTAGCATCCATTTTTAGGGAATATTTAAAGTATTTAGTCTAGCTAAAAACTAAGTCAAAAAGAAGGGGAATCTCCTAAACTACTAAGCTGTTTTTGATGAATGAGTTTTTTGTGAGATAATTAAGTTACTTTTTAACAGTTACATTCTTGTACCAGCCGTAGATTAATACAGTGTTTAATATTAAATTTCGTTAAGTAGAAAGTAAGCCGATATATTATTATATAGATAACCTAAACTTCAATTTATGTATTCTTAGGTACTCTATGGCATAAAATAGCTACTACTGCTACAAATACAATCAAAATAATGCAGTAAACATCATAAAAATACAATATACTTCCGCTCATCCATCCAATTCCAAACCTCATCAAGTAGCACTTAACCTAGAAAGTTTTTCCTTATCACGACTATATTACGATGTTCATTTGTAATACAGTAGGTAAATAGATCAACTCTGGCATGTCTAATCAAAAATACCGTTATTTTGTTACCATTATTAGATACGGCGCACACTCACGACTTGAGAAAACAGTTCTAAGAAAACCATTGTTTTTATACAGTATTAATGTTAATATTTTTGTAAATAGAAATAGATGGCAAACAATGATTTATCAATATAAGATATGTAATTTTGTATGTAGGTATGTAAAGAATAATTTTAAAAACTACTGTATCGATTTTAATCATTCTTACCCCATTAGAATGCTACATTATAGTAGGGGAGCCCACGATGCTAAATGGGGATTTACTCGAGCGTCATAGAGACTTATTAGGTTGCAAAGCTTAGATGATAAAAAGAAAAAAATGTTATATAATAATACCTTTTCATCGGTGGGGGAAGCGGCTATAGATTTTTAAATATGTAAAAAAAAATTGTTACGTGGACATACTCGAGCGCGTCAGATGTTGATACCATCAATGTCCTACGTATTTTAAATAATGTCCGTATGTTAATCTGATCATTTGCATGATGCGGGTGGCTGTACGCAAGGGTTAAAAATGAAAAAAAAAAAAATTTAATCGAGCGCGTCAGATTTTCTAAGGGGGTGTTAAGTGCACCAAAAAAAAAGCTCTCATTCAATAATCTGACGATTTCGATCTGACGCAAAATCGCGGCAATCATTATAATGTGCAAAAAAAATTCGCCATTTTGAAATACTCAAGCGCGTCAGATTAAAATATATATGGTTCATCTTTATGTTCTAGACGTGCTGTCTCATAATCTGACGATTATCTAAAGGGATTCGCCTAATCTGACGAAAAAATATATTTTTTCTTTCAATTTTTTAAATCATTGAACTTAATTAATTGAAAAGCTCAGGAAATAGCATGCAAATAAATAAGTGTATGTTATTTAAGTAGAATACTTGTATTTATATGAAAACAATTAAAAAAAAATGCCAAAAAAAAATATTTTTTTATAATTAATTAATAAATTAATCATCATCTTCATCAGTAGAATTATCTTCCTCTTCTGGCTCGAATTCATCTGGCTCATATTAAATGTTTATAAACTTTAAGTCACATTACTAATATTAAATTAAGAAAATAAGTCGAAACGTTGGAAACACGTTGATAAATAATACGCCACGAACGAGTCTCTGTGATCAGCTGTGATGATGTCGTGGCAATAAAATCCAGAGTGGGGACGGAGTGAGAGAGTAATAGATTGAGAAAAAGTGAGAGAGGAGTAAAAACGCGGAAAGGGAAATAATAATATAGGCATCACCCAGCTGCACGCATTAAACTTTATCGACGATTTTTTATTATTTCGGCTTGCGGAAATCGTCAGATTATATATTTTTCGTTATCCTTAAATTATTTCCTTCAAAATAAAAAAAAATTTGGCTACGCTCGAGAATGTCGAGATGACGTTTTTTTTTTTACAACTTTGCTGCCCTCCCCTTTCTTTACGTCACTCTCAAATTGTCAGATTAGTGGAATATACTCTTTTTATCATGTAATTAACTCACCCTTCCTTAATCTGACGCGCTCGAGAATTTCTAATGATCAATTTTTTTTTACTAATCTGATCCTTAATCCTTCACTGGCGGCCTTATATATGGGGCTCATATTTGGTGGAGGTACTTAACCGGATACAAGGTATCGCCCTGTATATTAATCTGCCGCGCTTTAGTAAATCCCGAAATCCCCTCTTGGGCTCCCCTACTATTATTCGTGTGTAACTAGGCTACATTTCTTTCCTGAAATTAAAGAGGCTGTGGGCAAACCTGCGGGCAATACTTATAGCTATAGTTGTTTATACAACAAAATTATTAATAAATAATATTAATAATACTGATCTATAAATCATTTAAATGTCTCACTTTTGGGCCGACCTTTTCCACATAGTATATAAGAAAGGCACAAACATTGATTACCACGTTAACTCATTCCATTCCATTTCAATATTAAGATTTTCAATACTGTCATAAAATAATTAAGAAAGTATAAAAGATTCGCATCGTTAATCACCTGGATTTAAATCTGTAACCACGTGCACTCGAATCCAGTCATTTAACCGCTAGGCTACTAGGCTACACTACGACATCTAATAAACAATAAAGTAATATTAAAGCTGAAATAACACGGCCTTTCCACGAATAGCTAATACGGATGTCTGGGATATTAAACATTAAGTAGTAAGTTAAGATATATATTATTATATAAACCCTCTGACATTTTCTTTAATCTTAATTAATTAAGACAAGATAATAAATACAGGATAGCAGAGTCGAGTATTTAACTACAGATAGAAAGTTTAAATAAACAACGCTAATGTTCAATCAATCATAAATCATTTATTGACGACCTCCGTGGTTGAGTGCTCTCTGAGGTCTCGGGTTCGATTCCCGGACAGGTCAATGTAGAATAAAAATAATTTTCTTTATTATCTCGGGTCTAGGTGTTTGTGGTCTCTGATTCCATAACACAGGTGCTTCAGCTACTTACATCGGAATCGGAGCAATTAATGTGATGTTGTCAACATTTATTTATTTATTTATCAACTTCATTATTATATCGAATTTTCTGTCCTGAAAAAACTGTAGAAAAACTATAATTTCAGGATAATCGCAAAATAATCGCTAATATGCGCCTTTTCTTATTTCTAATATAATTTAATATAAAGACAGTATAGTCGCAAGTGCGTTCTCTCAAAGTACAGTTAGGAGAACAATACCTGTTTATAGTTATGATTGAAAATAACATCGCGGTAATGAAGCGGAGCCGTGACCGCGCCGCGCGTGACTGTACGCTGCAGCGGCCATGTTTTATTTTATATGAGAGACAAGTTTGAGAACTGTACTTTGAATATTTAATGGCCGAATACTGAAACGTCAATCAGTTTGAAGCCGCTGTTAAGTCTCATATTGTCTCCGTCACTTTAACGTGTAGAGTAACAATTATACCTTAGAACGTGTTAAAGTTAACTATCTTTTTAGCATTAGGGGTTGAAACTTTTAATTAAGTGAGTAAAATTGATTTTTTTTTGTTGTAATTTAATGTGTGTTTAATCGACGAGACGACGTTTGACTTTTTAATCGACATGTCATCAAGTATTTCATTCTGTTATGATATGTCACTTAATATACTACTGTGTTTTTTAACATATATTTGTAAATGTGTGTAGTAGCATATTTTTTATGGCTAATTACACATTTAAAATTATTTTCGTTAGCTAGAATCCATAACAAATGTATTTTCCCGCGCTTCATACCAGGACTAATGTAAACAAACACACACAAACTCAAATTAATTTCTTCGGATGACACAAAGACCAAAGATGTGTTGGACTTATAGCAAACCGCAAAGCCACATTCAACCAATCTCCACCACTGCTTAAATTTAGCTCACGCAGAAATACTGTCCTTAAATAATTGTAAACGTGGTCACCCTACAAAGGCAATTGGTCGGATCAATCACAAAGCTCGATACGTAATAACTATCAGAAAATGGGAAAATAGGATATATTGTGACCAGCTGGGATTAGTTCGATGACACAAAATTTAATTAGATCACAATAGTTTGATTGAACTGTATTTGCGTGGAGGCTGAAAGATAGGTATTGTGGATCTAGATATTTATGTCTGAAAATAAGTCTAGATATATCTATAGCGTAAAAATGAGAACATCGTTATAGAATTCTCTTGTACATGACGCTAATAATATAGAGGCGAAAATTTTGTGAGTGTCTGTGTGTGAGTGTCCCGTTCTTGCTCTTTACGCTCAAACGGCTAGACCAATTTCCATAAAATTTGTTAAGGAGATAGCTGACAGGGTGTTAGTGTCGATTAACACAGGCTACTTTAAAACTCAAAAAAATAAGTTATCTAACCGCGGGTAACATCGCGGGCCGCAGCTAGAAAATAAAACAAACGTACCAAATTGAAATTCAATTTATAGTTAACAAAATTAAATGGTAACGTAGAAAAAAAGTAGTTCATATGAAAAAATAATTGTTTTAATTGACAAATGTAGCTTGGATTCCAAATTCGTTATTATAGTCATGATAAAAATTATTAAATTTTTTAAATAGGTACCAGTAACTTAGATTGTTTCTATAATTTTCAACGCCGATATAAACTAATTATGTAGGAGCATTACAATTGGGATTTGTATCTAAGATTCAATCAGTGCTTATCACGATCTTACTCAATGGGGCTTAAGCACATCAAAAGGTGCACTCTAATGGGTATTTACATCGAGTTGTGAAAGATTCGGGATAGATTGGATGCGGCATTGAGTGTGCAAAATACCTATGAAATTTAAAAACAATATTATTAGACTAGTAAAAATTTCGATGGTTACAAGACTGTAAAGAGGTACCTATACAACAAATCAATAGATACGGCATAACATGAATTTAATTTATGAACACGACAAAGAAAAAAAAGTCATTATGGTACAGTCAACAGCAAAAGTAGATAATGAATTCAAATTCAAAATTCAAATTCAAAATCATTTATTCAAATTAGGCTACCATGTAGCACTTTTTGAATGTCATCAACACAGACAGCACCCTGATTCGCCCACCCCACCGCTTCCTAAGTGCTCTAGCCGGGGAGAAGAAACGGCGCAACAAACTCCCCAGCAGCACGCTGTCTTTACAATATAAAAAATATAAATAATTTAGGGAACATGCTGCTTGAGGTTCATAAGTATCTCTCTGAAATAAAAAATTTAGGTAAAGTAAACTACAGAAACCAAGGTCAACAGAACGACCAGTCACCACAAGCAGCACCCGTTCACGAGTATGACGCAAGGGTCAGCCATCACCTCCCTCGCCATATTTGAGGGAAGGAGGTGACCCGACCCAAGACGCCACCACAGGCAGTGACGACTAAGGGAGCATGACGAAACTGTTGCCGGTAGTTAAAAAAAAAAAAAAACATGAAGCTGAATGAGAAACCTCAAACACTGATTAAGTGCACAATCCCATTACATGTTTACGAAATTAAATTTTATAATTAATATAATTATACATTCCAAGATGTAAAAGAAAAAAGTAATAATTTGGATATAAATTATATATAGATACGCATAATCGTATTAAATATAAAACAAAAAAAGGTAACAAACGTTGTTACATACAAAGTGTATGCCTATCAAATAAAATAAAAACATGGTTATAACGCAAAACATAATTAATACAAATTAACATTCCACATGGAACCGTCTTGTGTCTATCGCGAATGCCAACTATGTTTATCGTTTAAATAGTCGTTAATTGTATAATAGGCCTTTTCACACAGCTTACTTTTAATTGTGGATTTAAATGAGTTAAAGGGCAACTCTAGTAAACTAACAGGAAGTTTATTGTAAAGCCGAATACCAAGCCCCACAAATGAGTTGTGTACCCTATGCAGCCTGTGTGAAGTCACGCATAACTTATGTCTATTTCGCGTGTTTATATTATGTATATCCTTATTCTTGGTGTACAAGTGAATATTTTGACGTATAAATAATATGTTCGCAAAAATAAACTGTGACGCTACAGTAAGGATACCTATCTCCTTAAACCGCTCCCTAAGAGAAGCTCGAGAATCTAGCCGGTATATGGA
Source organism: Plusia festucae (assembly GCA_950381575.1). NCBI lineage: Eukaryota > Metazoa > Arthropoda > Insecta > Lepidoptera > Noctuidae > Plusia > Plusia festucae. The sequence continues at coordinate 2,753,939 of OX494456.1, read as the reverse complement.
TCTAACAGCTCGTTTTTGTAAGATGAAAATGGTTTCTATATCTGCCGCCTTACCCCACAACAGTATGCCATAGGACATAATGCTGTGGAAGTAGCTAAAGTAAACAAGACGAGCCGTGTCCACATCAGTGATCTGCCTAACTTTCCTAACGGCGTAAGCAGCAGAGCTGAGCCTACTCGCGAGGCACGCGACATGTGCCGACCATGTAAGTTTACTATCAATCGTGATGCCCAGGAACTTTGTCGAGTTTACACTATCTAACACTTCATTATTGATTATGATATTAGGACCAAGATTTTTAACGTTTGGCATAGCAAATTTAACGCATTTGGTCTTTTTTGCATTCAAAACTAAATTATTAGATGAAAACCAATGCGTTACCTTGGTGAGTGCATTATTTATTTCATTGAAATCATTCCTATTCCTATTCACCTTGAAAATTAACGAAGTGTCGTCTGCAAACAACACTACCTCACATATACCTTTTAAAAAAAACGGTAGGTCGTTGATATAGACTAGGAACAAAAAAGGACCCAGTATTGACCCCTGGGGCACACCCAGCTTAACAGGCAGAGCAGTGGACTTATCGCCGTTAACATGGACACATTGTTGTCTATCACTTAAATACGAACTAATTAAATCTAGTGCTATACTTTTAATTCCATAATGACGGAGTTTGCGAATAAGTGTGTCATGATGGACGCAATCAAATGCCTTAGAAAGATCACAAAACACCCCAATGGCGTTCTGCGAGTCCTCCCAGGCGCTATAAACATGCCTAAGCAAAGCTACACCAGCGTCTGTAGTTGAACGTCCTTTGGTAAAACCGTATTGCTCGCTATGTAAAAGTTTGTTTAAATTAAAATGACTTAGAAGTTGCTTCAATATCAGTTTTTCAAAAATTTTACTAAATGCGGGAAGGATCGATATAGGTCTAAAATTACAAATTTCACTTTTATCACCTGATTTAAATAATGGTATAACTTTACTATATTTCATGAGATCTGGAAAGATACCTAAATTCACGCACTTATTAAAAATGATAGCTAGGGAGGGTGCAACAACGTTAATAATGTTACTTACTAGTTTTACAGATATACCCCAAAAGTCTTCGGTTTTTTTGTTACTAAGCGTCTTAAAAGTATTTACAATATCCAATGGAGTCACATATTCAAAACTAAAATAATTATCACAGTTAGGCACAGTATCACGCAGTAAGTTTTCAGCATCAGCTGACGATGAATTTAAGGAGCTTGTTGTAGTTATTGGTATGTTAGCAAAAAAGTTATTAAAAATTTGAGCAATGTCATTGGCGTTATTTACTAATTGATTGTTATTAATAATCTCTAGTCCATTCTCTCGTTTCCTAGCCTTGCCAGTTTCTTGGTTAATAATGTTCCAAGTTGCTTTTATTTTATTAGAAGAGTTTTCGATTTTGTTTTTAATAAATTTAGATTTTGCCATAAAGCAAACTTTTTTGAATATTTTTGAGTAGCTTCTTAAGTAACTTAGAAAGGTATCATCAAATTTATATTTTTTCATACCATATAACTCATAAAGTCTAGCTCTACTTCTATGAATACCAGTAGTGGCCCATTGGTTGAAGGAGACAGAATTGCACTTGACCTGTATAGTTTTACATTTAAAAGTAGATTCAAACTCATTTTTAACAACATCAAAAAGTGCTCCATAATTGTCATTGGGATTACCTGATTCCAAAATAGATGGTCGTATTTTGGACCTGATGCTGTTTTTAAAACGAGTACACCGATGCGAGGAGTACGGTCTTGTTACGACTTTTTGAATTTTATTAACAACTAAATGTGGGAAGCTTGCATATTGACCGCAATGATCCGAAGTAAGATCAGTTAATATTATCTTTTTATTCGCTACAACATTACTAAATATATTATCTAAACAAGTAGCAGAAGTGGCCGTTAGCCTAGTTGGTTCGCAAAAAAGGTTATTTAAATTAAACGATTTGAACAAATTAAGGAGTCTGACGGACATTGGTGTTGACTCTAATATGTTTACATTGAAATCCCCACATACTATAATCTGTTTCTTACTACCTTTAATCTTAGAAAGTGAATCTTCCATTACTGATTCAAATAAATTAAAGTCACTAGAGGGGGGTCGATACACACAAATTATAACAAATTGTTCTATTTCAACACAAGACAGCTCAACAGTGCGCTCGATAGAAAGGTTGACAATATCAGGACGTTCTTTACATTTTAAACAGTTTGAAACAATAATAAGTGATCCTCCCCGAATGGCAGTCTTTCTTACAAACGCACTTTGTATGGAATAGTTAACATTATTATATATTAATACCTCATGACTCTTCAACCAGTGTTCAGTTAAACATAATACCTGAACATCATAATTTTCAATAAATAAACTTAATTCTAGTTCCTTGCCGGAGAGACCCTGCATGTTTTGATGAACAACATTCAGTTCATGAAGCCTACCCGTTGTCCTATCTTGTAGTTTAAATTACAAGAGGTATATAAGCTGTTAGTACTAATACTAACATTATCAAAAACCTTAGGTACAATACAAGTACCGGTATCCTGTAAATTATATGCTAATAACTTAGCAATTCGTCGCTTACATATAGTTGACATATACATACTGTACTGTGTGAGTTTAAATTTACTAATAAATTTATTTGTTTCAAAATACAATATAGCATTGCTATGGTGATGGGTAATATTATAAATTAACATATTTAAATTATAAATGTGCATATTCTGTTCATATGTTAAGCTATTAGAGTAAGGAAGAGCACAGAAAATAAATTTACAGTTCCTTTTTTCACTTATACGTAACATTAAATCTACACAATCAACGATATCTGACCTACTAACAGCCAGACCATCGCCATACAATAATATGCCAGTGGAACCTGAGTTAAGCTCAGACAAAGCTATATGGCTTGCAACATTACTAAAGCTGGCACCGGGCAAACATGTATTAAATACACTCTGCTGGGAGTAGGAACTTATAAAATTGCCAAAACTTTGACCTAATTTATCTGAATATACATAAGTATTTATATTTTTAATCATATTAGTATGTGAATTTTTAAAATTAACTATTTCCAAAAGTGGTTTAGGGGGCACGACCAAAGGTTCAACAAGATGAGAATTGATACTGGTAAGAGGCGGAGAGCAGGGACAAGTACAACACAGATTGTTGGTCAGGGACTCATATCTTTCTGCATTGTACTTCACTAAGTCAATCAACTCACCCGCCTCCACCATGCGTTCACTAAGATCTTTTTGGGACGCTTCATATTTATTGAAGATATCCTTCAAATTATGCTCTCTTGCCTCAAGCTGCTCGTGGAGGAAAGTAGTATCCTTGTCGTACCTTGCCCTACTCTGATTTAGGTCCCAAGTCAAATCCTGTACCTGACTTCTTAAATCTATATGTTTTCTCCTAAGAGAATTATTAATTTTATTAACATTTTCAATGCGTAGGCTTTTTTTATACTTTTTAATAATTTTATTTAATTTAATATATTTTTTAAGCTTGTTATGGCTTTTAAAAATTGGATATTCAGCAGTTGAATCGTCTCCTGTCAAGTCAATAGTTATGGAATTCCTATTACAAACAAGCGCAGAGCCTCTATCAACTAACTCGGTGTAAAGACTACAGGTGGTAGTGGTCTGTTCCTGAACTTTAATTAATTCTAATGAGGAAATGGTTCTATGGGCCTCACTTAATTCAATTTCAAGCTTGGTTATACGATTCAGGGCCTCCTCGTGGGTGCCCATACACTGTTGAAATTCCAGAACTATTTGACGGAGGTGCTGATGTTCTTCTAGGATTTCATTATGGCAAATATGTAATTCAGATAATTCGTTTTTTAAACTAGTGTTCTTATCAATAACTTTTTTAACTTCTACTTCACTATCATCCCTTTCCCTTAGCAGCTCGTTGCATAGGTTCTTGGCCGACTCTAACTCCTTCAGCGTAGCCCTTAATTTCTCTTCCATGGATGCAGCTCTCCGGGTCTGCATATTCACAAGCTGACCTCAGCTGCTTCTGTAAGGTTTTAATATAGGAAGTTAAGTGAAAGGAGATTACTTAAGAGAATTGGGAGTGAAAGGTAAAGGAAAAAAAAAAAGAAAAAAATAAAAGTTAAGAAAGACTAAATGCAGTAATTAAGTAATTGCAAGTTAAAATAATTTACCAATTAAAATAAGAAAGATTAGAAACTAGATATTATGTGTAAAAGAAAACAATATTACACTTAACTATGTCAATTTTTACAAAAGTGGGTATATCAATGTACTAGGTGTTTTATCTCTTTGTGTTATTATATTGCTTTAAGTTTTAAAAGAGTAACAATATTGGGCTATTGCGAGAAGCGACAAATGAAATTAAATGTGTTTTGAGCACGTTTTAAAGTAAATAGTACTTAATTAATAATTTAAAGAAAAATTGTTTTGGTACAATCTGTCAAAAATTTTACTTTGATCTTAGCTTTTTTGGAAAAATAAGCAAGATGTTAACACTTTCGTCACTAGGATTAACAATTTATGTTTATTTGTACACTAGCATTATTTAATTAAAACAGTATACTCATCTGGTTTAAGTGATGATTTCAAATCCGATCCGTTGCGATGACAGCCGGTAGATTTGGTCAGTTTTACTTGTATTTTATGCACAAAACTATTCACTAGCATAAATCCGTAACAGTAGTATATGTAACTTAATACTAAAACTATGATTTACTTTAAATAATCAATAATTATTAATTTAAATTTATAAAATTTACGAGACACGGCTTTTGACACAACCGGTCGTCAGTGTTGCCAACACAAAAAAAAAAGAATGAAAAGATGTTTATAACTTTTGGAGTGGAGAACTGATCACGATTATATGGCAACTGTACTAGTAGAAAATGTTTGGTATAATTAACAATCAAATACTTTTGAATCGCTTCGACGCCACACAGTTCGACGCGAACTCCGTTCATTAGTATTGAATTTCTGATTTTGACCATCTACTATTGCTGTTGACTGTACAAAGATGTGGTCATAGCAAATTAGATAAAACCTTGTGTACTGCTCCAGAAGGCACTTAATCCTCCATGTGAAAATTGAGCCCAACTTTACAGTCCATTACTCGCTAGTTTGACTTTCGAGAATCTGATTCCATCTTGCACAATTCTTTGGAAATGTTCTCTAATCTAAGCACAACAGGAAAAAGTTTTAACAGTGTAACAGTAACAGGAATTTTAATACCAATCTCACGCACTACCAACATAATGTTCAACAATTATTTTTTAAATGAAACCAATATTCAATTTAAAATACCGCATCCATTTAGCAAACCTATAAGACATAAAATTCGATACGCTTAGTAATGGACATGTTGCAACGGACATGTTCGTTGTGAACTACTCATTAGATGCTATAGATAACATGTTACACTTGCTATTATTTCAGACACTATTCTAAAGGCACTGTAGTGTAAGCCAGGGCTTTTAATTTTTGTCTAGTATTTTTAGACTATATAACTAAGGTTAACTTTACATACTGATATACCTCTACGTACCACGAAAAGCACCTTAAGCCGTTGGTCCTTACTGGCATACTTCGATCTTTGGCAGTTGTTAAGTCATTACAATTATGACACACACATTATATTTATATACCCTCGCAAAACATAACAAACCTAAAAAAACGATTAAAAAAAATCGAACCCAAGAATTAAGTATACTCATACTTGACTCAAGAAACTCACAGAATTACTTACTATTCATTTTTCGTCTCGCCATCTGTGCAGATGCGTACAGACTCTTGGCACTGGACCACTGTTATTTTCCTAAATCTGCTATTGTGCTTCAGTATTATTTTTAAAGCAAAGTAAACAGGGACTTTTTCGTGTTTGATGAAAATGACAGGTCACGTGACTTATGTTTGTATGAAAAGTTGGCTTTCAATTTTAAAATTTCGACCTTTATTTTTTGGGAAAAGTTGTTCAGTTTGCACCTGAGTACCTCGTTGAATATACGCACTCCATAAAAAATAATCCTGTATATTATTATACACACCATTTTAAACAACGACAATATAACCTAAAAGTTTGACTAAAAGTACAATAATCTGTCCTCTCCAAACATCTCAATGTCGAATAAGGTTTTATCCTCAAAGTCCAGGTATAAAACCAGCCATTATGTAAGTCTGTCTTTCATCAAACACAGACTCCTTCAAACTAACACTTTTCTACTACACGTAAAGAATTCAGCAAGGACATGTTTCAGCATGTTTTAGTTGTTACAAAAGATTTACAGAAGTGCCACTCTGTACAAGTAAAGTTTTAGTTTGATAATGGTGATGATTCCTCTGTACGCAACCTAAATTAAATTAAAACCATTGCTATCTTTTACTCACATAAAGCGTTAGAATAGGACGGCAACAGATAACAACTAACTTAGAAATATCAAACTAGTTTTTGCCTTGAACATCACAGTGTATTTAGAGCACGCGTTTTTACTTGTCGCGCAAATTTGTACCTACATAGGTATGACAATTTTAGTTGGAACTTAATTTGACAGTTCTAATTTTCATCTGTCCTTTTCTAAATATGTACAAGTGAAAAGGATACCGATGGACTAAAATTTGTTTAGTACGTGTTTAACAGAATCGGTGCCAATACAGAGCTATGTAGGTATATCCGTCAAAACTTGTCAATTGTCATTTAATTATTTTGTGTAATAATAAGTATTCCCTCATGACCGTCAATTTTGAAAATCATTTATGCGCGTGTAGTACTATGGTCATTATTTTGTTGCGGTGTTATTTTAAAATAACGATAATATGTCCAAAATCAAATGGTATGCATTTGATTTTAAATGTATGGGAATGACATTTGCTTTCGAAAAGTCACGTGACTCAGACTTGTCACTTCCATACATTTGAGCGATTCGATCAACGTTGACGCTTGAAGAAATGGCACTTGGCTAGGGGGGCTGGTACCTATGAATTATTGTATGTTTTTTTGTGTGTGTTTTTTTTATTGAACCTTCTGCTTTATCTTGTTAAGTATCTTCACCTGCTTTCAAATGCGCAGACGTTTTTCACAGAATTGCACTCCAAATGTATGACCCGAGTTAAATTAAGCATAACATTCTACAATTGCTTGCAACTTTCGTATTTGGGGGTAGTTTATATAACTTTGGATTTTGTGGATAGGTACTTATAATAAGATTTTAGTTTATAGTTATTAATAAAACGTATAGTAATTTAACGTATCGTGATTGGCAATGAGACGAAAATAACATACCTAATAATCCGATTTTTAAGAAATTTCATAAAATATTGTTCGGTTTCTAAGCACGATGTACATTGTAGTTTAAAAACTAATTTTATAAACAGTATTATAAACACTATTATATGCACAATTTAATAACTCCATTTTTATAAACAATACACACTTATCGTGCATTTTTCACGAGAAAAATTGTATTCAAAATTGCAGCTTAAACCGTTTTTTTTTAATTATTATTATTTTACACTAAATATTATCAAACAAATTTCTCAGCCGCGTCTGTCTGTCTGTTCGCGGTAAACTCAAAAACTACTGCACCGAATTTCAAGCTGTGTCATCAATCGTAGTTCTCAAGGAAGGTTTCAGTTTATTATTTGTCAATTTGTTGGATAAACTGGCTAGCCGACATTCACGAGAAACAGCGGGCTTCAGCTAGTAATGTATAAAAATAAATGTTTTTCTTTTTTTTATCGGGGAATGTATTTTTAACTTCCAAGACATTGTGCCTTACTTGGCTATACAACAATCCTTATTTTTAAGACATTGCTATACTCATACAGTTGCATGATTACATCACAGTTTTGTTCGAAGAACGTATATATATCCAGACAAAAGCGAATTTGTTGCACAATTTATTTCTTATCCTAGAAACAACAATAGTACCTATTTTACACGAACGAATTCGTGAGTAGAGCATAGTATTCAAATATGCATAGTCTGGCTATGAAAAGACGAAGCTGTTTACAAAGGTGAATAAACTAAACGAAGCCCTTTATTCTGTGTTCTTGAATATTTCACGGTTCCCTTAACTCGTGAATTAAGGTAAGCAGAATTTAAATATTCATGCATAGGTACTAGATACAGTATTGTTTGAAGAAAGTATTATCATAGAAATGTCCTCCATCATCCATACTTACTATGATAATTTAAAGTTACTCCGTCGGTTTCGTTTTCACGGCTAAACTGTCCAACTGATTGTGATGAAATGCATGAGCTTCTAAAAAGGACATATGCTATTTTATCACGATAACTGACATCCAAGCGGGCGAAGCCGCGGGTGAAAGCTAGTAAGATATTAATTATTGTTTTTTTTTATTAATTATTTTATGTAATCACATAAATGTTCAGTTAAGTTCTATGATCTTCGGGCTGATTTTTTAATCGCCAGATAACTTTTATTCGAGGAATGACTTTTGACAGTTTTTGTATGGCCTAACTGTCAAAATTTCAAAATTATTCATCGAATAAAGTTATCTGGCGATTGAAAAATCAGCTCTCAGTGTAATTAAATGACGCAAGAAATTATTCCTTCTTAACTTAAATTTAGAACAGCAAATCCTAAAAAAACATAAAAAAGTTCTATGTACAATACTATGTGTTGTTTCTTTAGAATTAAGACTTATTTTCTCATATCTTTGTTACATTACTCATTCATCATTATATGCCACAAAAAACCACCTCGAAAAATAAAACACATTCCACACGACCCATCTTCATTAAAACCTTAGTTAATTGAACATTCTTGAAAGAGATAAGAAGGTTTTCTGAGAATTTTTCGCAACTGAACCTTACACGGTCCAGTGGCTGTCTACTTGAAAGATCGGATTATAGCTGAAGTGGGGACGTACCTGAGACTTAGAGATCCTAAGGCAAGCTATTCACGGGTTGATTAATCGCAATTGCAATTTTACTTTAGAATTTTTGTCAATAGATTTTTTTTGTATTTCTTTATTTATTTTTCTTATTAAATTTGATTGTAACTTTTTTAGTAAAATTAGACTATTTACGATTTATTTTCGAGTTTAAGACCCATACTGATTTCCGTAGTATTTATCAGGAAAGCACATATTTGTATACCTACTTACTCGTAATTGTAATTTTGATAATAAGGATTCTTAAAACACAATATTACCAGCTTAATCTTCGTAAAAGTAACAATCTTAGAACAGATTATCTCCTAACAAGGGTCATATAAATTTTGATCACACCCAAACATTAATAATTATTACTATCTATTGTTAAACTAAAACATAATGATTGTTAACGCGAAACTTGAATACGGAATTCCGGCATCCATCCAAAAACTATCATTCCAATATAGGAGCATCCATTCATTGTAATACCAACATTAATGGCGTCACATAACAATAATTCACATCAAAACGACACCATAAACAAAGCCGTGATATGCGACAGTCCTACTTTCGAAACTTGGTAGTGTATTGAATGGCAAGCTTTATTGTTCTCTGTACTGTCAATAGCTAGTGAATGGGATTCGTTAGAAATTGCTCGGTAACAGTAAACCATGGTAATGATTTTGGGTTCTTTTGATTTTTTGAAGGTTTCCGGTATTTCCTTGTTTACTGGAAAAATGCAGGACTTTTTCTTACTAGCTGTTTCCCGCTGCTCCGCCCGCGGTCTCAATTTTTTTTATATATGTGATGTACCTAAGCTATCCTATATTTCAAGTTGGATCAAACTGCACACGGTGTGAAAATTTGATTAAAATCGGTTTAGTAGTTTCGGAGTTCATCCCGGACAAACATCGTGACACTGGAATTATATATAATAGATTGCGATTTTAAGCACGTATGTTCTATGTGGTTTGTTTAAATAATAATATATCTTTCTAGGATTTGCTCGTGGTTCCGCCAGCGTGGGCTCAGTTATCGTGGCAGAAAGCATATAGCCTTCCTTAATAACTAAGCTATTTATTACTGAAAGAATTTTTCAAATCGGACCCGTAGTTCTTGAGATTTTCGTGTTAAATCAAACAATTAAATCCTTCGGTTTGATATTAATAATTAAATTAAAGTAAATACTATAGATGAGCCACTCCATAGATAGTTCGTAAACTTTAGCTCGTTTACTAAAAAAATAATAAACTACCACTGAAAAAAATAATTTAGTTACTGATTCTAATTCCTAGCACAAAGCAAATATCAAATTATCTCATCAGCATAAATTTCCGTGTCCCAATCGGCTGCACATCTCAAATAATAAAAAAAAACCCTAATAAAGAGCCAAATTAAACAATAAACACTTCAATTACCTCCTGCTTACCCACAGATAAATGGCGGTGCTATAAACAACCTCTAATTATCAGGCTCCGCGACAGATCCGGTGTAACCGCAACCGTAACCGGAGAATACGTTAAACTGTACTAACAAATATCTCCACGGTCTGAAACATCGGTAAGCAATTTACAACTAGTGATGGGACGTCTGTTATCGATTTTATTTAGTTTCTTAGTGCTATAGGAGACCGTCTTTGTGGCAATACCACAATGTTTGCTGCAATGGTTACTAAATGGTGAATTTTTTACTTAATTTTACTTGAGGATTATTCTAATCTCTAAAAAGTTAGTTTAAAGTTATCAACTCAGCTAAAATTTGGCACAGACCCATGTTGTGCCGTAAAATATAATAACCTTAAAGTAGATTCTCTTATTTGAAGATGTAAGTAAGTTTCCTCTAAGAGAGGGCATCAAGCTTTGAACTGTGAAAGTCTACTTATGTTCTTCTTGCTAATAAACACCACACTAGAATATCTTCAAATACATTAATCCAACAACGTAAATCGAGAAATAAAAACCGAAGCATCCCATCACTAGAACAGTTTCACGTGCTGATACTACGAACATTATTCACGTGTTTAAAATAAATAAAAATATCCAACACAGTTTGTATCGGGTTTTCTCGTAAATAAAGAAATTGCGACTACTTGTTATTGTACTTTTAACTTATAGTACACATTTGTTGAATAAACTCACAGTTCTGTAGAACAGTGTGAAAATATATAAATTTTGTTGATCGCTATCGGACGTTTTACGTGATTTCTGATTCTCGGTGATCTTACGGGAAGATGTATGGAGTGATTGAATTTATTAGGCAATTGATCTCAATACCATTTGTCCATCTGGACAAATGGTATTGTATATAACTGATAAGTGTTGGTTTCACACATGCAAAGTAGTTAGAGGTGTACTCACTTAATGGTATATCTTATGACGATATATCTCAACTCTACAGCTCTGTAAGATCACACGCAAAGTAGTTAGAGGTGTACTCACTTAATGGTATATCTTATGACGATATATCTCAACTCTACAGCTCTGTAAGATATTTTAATTACTTATCCTATGTATGTAAGGACTCATTTGTTCTTAAAAAAAAAAAAAACGGCGCCCTCACTGAGGAAGTTAGTCCTTGTGTCGGGGTTTCACAAACATTCAAATCACATGCACAAAGAACACCCAGACTTGGAACAAGCATTTTTGGATCACACAAATCCTTGTCCCATGCGGTGATCGAACCCGCAACACGTCGCGTACAGTGGTAATTAGCGTGATGATCACACTTGGTTATGCGTGCAGACAGTTCCGGATTAACACTATTATTTATTTTGTTTTTAAACCAAGCTGTCCCACAGCTGAGCAATTCCATCGTTCAATTTGCCAAGCTTTACATTACTGAGGCTTGATAAATAATACTTAATAATATAATATTTAAAATAATAATAATAATAATTATTAAAAGTATTCAGAATATAACTTAATTTTTGATTCTGCTCCAAAATGTTGTGTCAGTTCTTTGCTTATTTTCCAACTTTTTTTTACTTTTATAGATTAGCGTAGTCAGTTGGAAACGTGTTTTTAGGTCACACATTTATCCTTGAAAGTTCAACAAAAAGCGAGCTGAATAGTCCCGCGAATCAATCACCGGCCGTCAAAGTTTATGTTACAAGTTGTGTCCAGTCATCTCTTTCACTAGTTTTATTTCATAACGTATCCGGGAAATATTCCACCGATATACATACATACCTACTACATACAATATACGTTATATGTTTACAGTATTTTTTTAAGAGATAAATTCAGTAGATATATTTATCTTGTAGAGAAATAAATGTCTTAAATCATAAATAGAGGTGTAATTAATATATTCAGCTGTGGACTTAAATGCTTAGAAGAAGAAAATTGAATCTGATATAAATGAGAATAATAATAAGATCTAACTTAAAATCGCTAAACTAGAAAACAGAATAAATTTGAATTAATTTATGCATTTTAAAAATAGCTAAATCTATCTATACTTATAAATAAAAATGAATGTTGGTTAGCATATAATTTAAGACTGAAAATTAATATATTTCCCTATGTACCAGGAAGGTTTTAAAACAAAAAATAAAGGAAATGACGTGATCACTCGAATAACATTAAATTTATAAAATAATTTTTACTATTAACTTTTGACAGAACGAAATCTGTCCGGGCAGCTAGTTAAATAAAAAAAATTAGGTTACGCAAGAAGGTAAGCTAAACAAATTCACATCGATTTTATAGATAGAAACACATTGACAAATCAATAGATCTCATCTTCCAATAATTTACAACAAACACACTGAGAAACAAAAATAAACGCAGTCGCATAAATAATGAACGACGGAGCGCGAATGCGATTTATAGTCGCAAATGTCGCGGTCGCACACGTCAACCGCCTATTTTAGGTGAGTTTATCCGTTTTGGTACAGAGTAATGAAAAACAGACTCTGATTGTTGTTGATAAAATTCAACTGACATTCTAAATTTCAGGAGTAGCTCAGTGATGTTTTTTTTTTGAGTTGGGGTTTATTTGATTTCCGCAATATCGAATGATATTTTTATAATGATAATAATACCTTGGGACAATCTCACACTCGGCCATCTGATCCCAAACTAAGCAGAGCCTGTACTATGGCAACCAGACAACTGATAAACATACTTATATATTTTTAAATACATACATATTCAAGATAAATTACACCCAGACACAGAACAAATGATTGTGCTCATCACACAAAGATATTTTGTCCTGTGTGGGAATAGAACCCACGACCTTCGGCTTAGCAGTCAGGGTTACTAACCACTAGATCAACAGGCCTGTCAAATTTGTTTTAACACAAGACATTTTATTGACGTAGTGGCCTGGTGGTTCAATGAACGGATTTTCATGTACAACGTAGCAGGTTCGAGCCTACAAGCAAACACCAAAGTAACTTTTTCAAAATTATATAATATAGGTAGGTACTTTAATTCAAAGAAATCGCGTCGCGGGCTAGAAGATGTTTGGCTTCTTCCTTTTTCATGAGTAATTAGGAAGCTAGTTTTACTAATTATGTAATTTTAGTATGTATCGTTCATCGTTCATATTCGCTAATAAGTTGTTAGTTGCGAAGACATATAATTGGCTTTTTATTTCGATTGTATGTTTTAATGTACTGGTTAAAATAAATAAAAACATCATTGTCAATCGGTGGATGAAAACATCGTGAGGAAACCTGGATTCCTGAAATTGGAATCTGAAATCGCCAACCCGCAATGAGCAAGCGTGGTGATCAATGCTCATTCCTTCTCTGTATGGGAAGATGCCTGCGCCCTGCAGTGGGAGATTATAGACCGGTAGTATAAGACATTTTAATGAGCTACATGTTGAAACATTATTACGAGTGAATTTCGGAAGGGGTATTTTACTTATATTTGGCTATGAAAGAAAAAATTATATACTGGTCAATGAATGTGATGATAAAATGTGCACCAATCAAAACTAGCACTTATTCCTAATCACAAAGATTTCAAATTGTAACAGAAGCAACATCAAAACAACTTTACTTCGCAAATTATGAAAAGTTCACGCAATTTTCAGGCCACAAATAAGTCATTATGCTTTCTTATTTTTTTGAGTGAACATGCAAGGAAATTCCGAAAACGAGACGCCATTTTGATTCTTTCAAAGAACTATACCTAACCTATGCCTAATCTACGGCAAGCAAACACGAATTAATGGTTCTCTTGCATGTTACTATGCTAGTTCTTTTTGGTTTGTTGGAAGTGTGAATTCTTGCTTTGTGAACACTTTGTGTAATAGATCGATTGAGTTAAATGATCGTTGGTTAGAGATGCTGATTAATGTGGCGCTGATGGACATATTCTGAAGTGATTGAATGGTGGCAAATAGATGTGTTGTTCAGAAGATATTTAACAGAGAGTGGGCTCTTGATTGCTATTTTAATTATATTAACATCTCATTATCGTCGTAGTTATACTATTTTATAGCACCTTTATTTTTTAAAGGAAACGACGCCCGTTTTAACGAATTTAATCCTTGTGTTGCAGGGGTTTCACAAACAACATGCACAAAGAACACCCAAACTTGGAACAATATAATATTTGTTAATCGCACAAATGCTTGTCCCTTGCGGGGATCGAACCCGCAGCACGTCGCACAGTGGTAATTAGCGTTGTGACCTATACCACTCGGATATCCGTGCATTCAATTTTAGTCCTGCAACCACATGATGGCAAGTCTGACGCCCTAGCCATTAGGCTACCGCCGTTTTCTTACCATCAGACTTCAAATTATATTTTTACCATCTATACTTATAATAAATCTGTAGAAGTGAAAATTCTGTACATTTAAAGTATTAAAAAAAGAAATGGCGGGGGGTGTTACTAGACCGAGACCGAACACAAAAATGTGATTAAAAAAATTTTTGTCTGTCTGTCTGTCTGTCTGTTTGTTCAGGCATCACGCAAAAACTACCGGTTCGATTACGATGAAACTTGGTATAATTGTTCCTTAATATCCTGGGCACCACACTGGGTAGTTTTTATCCCGGAAAAGTATATACCTGATGCAGAACCGCAACAGACCAGCTAAACTATAAGAGATACAAAAATGGTACCATAGCAAAAATTGTTCCACGTGATGAGCATTTTCTGCTGAGAGAATAAATTTGAAGATCTGGAACACCTGATGTGGAACTCCAAGAGCCCAGCTACAGTATAACACATATAGGAATGACGTCTTAGCAAGAGTTGTTCAGCCTGATGAGCACTCTCTGTTGACGTATAAAAATTGAAGATCTGGAACACCTGTTGTGGAACTCCAAGAGCCCGGCTACACCATAACACATATAGGAATGACGTCTTAGCAAGAGTTGTTCAGCCTGATGAGCACTCTCTGTTGACGTATAAAAATTGAAGATCTGGAACACCTGTTGTCGAACTCCAAGAGCCCAGCTACACCATAACACATAGGAATGACGTCTTAGCAAAAGTTGTTCGGTCTGATGGGCATTTCCTGTTCACTTATAAAAATCGAAGATTTTAAACATCTGACCTGGAAATCAAAGCTATCACTAATTATCTATACTAATATTATAAAGAGGAAACCTTTGTATTTTTGTATTTTTGTATGTTTGTATTGAATAGGCTCAAAAAGTACTGGACCGATTTCAAAATTTCTTTTACCATTACTTGGAGGGATTCTTCCGAATCCGTATAGGCTATATTTTATCCCGGAAAATAGATAGGTTTTTTCGTGGTAGTGAAAATTGTGGAGTAAGTCGACGAAAAAACTGCCGTACGTTAACGATTCTTGCGAACGCTGCCTAAATGGTTAGAGATGTATGGTTGACTTCTATAGAAAAGTTGTAGAACTCAATAATGCCTACAAAAAAGTCCGCGATAGTATATACCAAACATTTATATTTTAGCCATTATAACCACTTTTCCATAGAATAAAAGTAATTAAAATTATTAGCCCATGTTTATTGATCATATTATCGTCAAATACTAATCCTTATCCAAATAAACTATTTATTGAGCAAGATTGTTTCAATAGCTATAAATTACTTTTTATTTTATTCCAATCGGACAATTCATTAAAAAGATATTACAAATTTAAAATTTTAAACTATACTTATAATAAATCTGTAGAAGTGAAAATTCTGTACATTTAAAGTATTAAAAAAAGAAATGGCGGGGGGTGTTACTAGACCGAGACCGAACACAAAAATGTGATTAAAAAAATTTTTGTCTGTCTGTCTGTCTGTCTGTTTGTTCAGGCATCACGCAAAAACTACCGGTTCGATTACGATGAAACTTGGTATAATTGTTCCTTAATATCCTGGGCACCACACTGGGTAGTTTTTATCCCGGAAAAGTATATACCTGATGCAGAACCGCAACAGACCAGCTAAACTATAAGAGATACAAAAATGGTACCATAGCAAAAATTGTTCCACGTGATTAGCATTTTCTGCTGAGAGAATAAATTTGAAGATCTGGAACACCTGATGTGGAACTCCAAGAGCCCAGCTACAGTATAACACATATAGGAATGACGTCTTAGCAAGAGTTGTTCAGCCTGATGAGCACTCTCTGTTGACGTATAAAAATTGAAGATCTGGAACACCTGTTGTGGAACTCCAAGAGCCCGGCTACACCATAACACATATAGGAATGACGTCTTAGCAAGAGTTGTTCAGCCTGATGAGCACTCTCTGTTGACGTATAAAAATTGAAGATCTGGAACACCTGTTGTCGAACTCCAAGAGCCCAGCTACACCATAACACATAGGAATGACGTCTTAGCAAAAGTTGTTCGGTCTGATGGGCATTTCCTGTTCACTTATAAAAATCGAAGATTTTAAACATCTGACCTGGAAATCAAAGCTATCACTAATTATACTATATAATTATAAAATAGCATAACCTTCACGCGGTGAAGGCGGTAACAGTTTAGGACTGGTTTTCGATGACAATGGTATATCTGTATACAACATGTAACAAAACCCCTGTCAGATCCAATAATGGCGTATTCGTGGTACAGTTCATGAACCGTCTCGCATAGGCGGCTTCTTTGACACAAAGCTACAGGTAGTAAGTACATGAACTTTGAGGAGCGGTCAGTGTTGCTGTTGCCTTGGATCAGTTTTTATTTTGATTTAATTATTTTCAATTAGGAAAAAAAATAATCTCCAATCCATTTAATACCTACGTATATGTGTTCGCAGTACGATACCGAATAATACCGAGTCTAAGGGATCGGACAGGGTTTTTGTTACATGTTGTGTATAAATAAAAAGACAAGGCCTGACTGACTCATCAACGCCCAGCCCAAACCCTTGAACCTGGATAGCTGAAATTTTTGCACAGACGTTTCCTATTTAATGTAGACAAGGAATAAGGAAGGATTTTTCGAAATTCAACCCCTAAGGGTGTTAAATAGGGGATGAAAGTTTGTATGGAAATTTCGTATACGGGCTTCTCGATAGAAATAAATAAAGACGTATTTCAGCAATTTTGAAAATCTACCCCCTAAGAGGGTAAAATAGGGGTTGGAAGTTTGTAGGTATATGAATTGTGTAGTTTTCATAGATAGCCACATTAAAGTTCATAGGATTATGAGTTAGAAATAAATAAGACGTATTTCCGAGATTTTAGAAATCTACCCTCTAAGGGGGTGCAATAGGAGTTTGAAGTTTTTTTACGATATTCATCATTTTCAAACAGAGATACATAAGATTTGGTATTTGGGTTTTTGGTAAGAAATAAATGAAAACATATTTTTGCGATTGTAGATATCTACGCCTTAAGATGGTGAAATAGGGGTTGCAAGGTATTATTTTTATGGTATGTACCTTCGTTGCTTCTGATTCCATAACACAATCCTGCTACTTACTTTGAATTCGGAGCAATGTGTGTGACTCTTCTTCGTCTTTTCGTGTAAATGATTCTCAAGTTTTGTCTGACCAAAAATTTGCCACAATTTTAAAAGTTTATCCAAACTCAATGTATGTGATGTTTTCCACATTATCTTATTATTATCTTGACGCCATAATATTTTATGAAAAATATAATTTATGCGCCTTACTTTGAAAATCACAGAATACATCCATCTATCCTTTACTACCTACTTACTACTCTTAACTTTACGCGCGAGCGAAGCCGCGGGTAACAGCTAGTTTGAAATATAAAGCTTTGAGTTGTAAATATTTGGTGACTCGTCGACCTTCGTTACTGGCCTTAGAACCCAAAACAATGGTATTGTTAAATTCTTCACGACTTCGTAATACGGTATAGGATAGGCAGGTAACAAAAAACTTAATAATTATGTTAAAAATAAAATTTGATAATTGAACTGCGACTGTCATCTTTTTCTGAGGCCCTAAATTCATTTTTTTTTTAAATAAGTACCTACGTACAAAATGTTGATTTCTTTGATTACATTTGTAGATCTAGTTATAGTTAAGTATGTATCCTATTGGTAGGTTAATTTAATTTAAGAGCGTTTTTCGCCGTTAAGCGAATACGTTTGGCGAGTTCACTAGTCATAAGATAAAATGTAACTTACCTCTGATAAATAAATAAAAAATAAAATAAAAAAAAAACACTATAATTTAAGTCTTATGTGGGTAACGAAACCACAGCACGTAAGATAGTGCAGTGACGCTGTCACAATAAGTTGGGTATATTTAACATCACATATACCGACCCCTACAATTTAATTGTATACATATAAGTACAGGAAGAACATAATAAAATACCTTCGTCAACTACAATATGGCCAAAAGAACCCATTTGTAGGCACTTGAGTAGCTACATGTGTTTCATTTGACACAATACGACCCTCTGGTGCTCAAACGTGCTGAGGGCACTCCGAGCCCTCCGGAGCCGATCAGGGAGGTATAGTGATGTGGACGATACCGGGAAGACAGAAGTATGTTATTAAAAATCGATTGTTGGAAATATAGGTATAAAACAGAAGAAGGTATCTAAATATGATGCTGTGGTAGCTTAATGGTTAAGGCGTCGGGCTTGCGATCATGTGGGTGCGGATTCGAATTCAACCCATGCACTATCGACGTGAACCCATTCGTAACACAAGCAATTTAGCTTTGCACGTTAACAAAAATACTAGTAAAATGCAAAACAAATTGCTAGTAGTAGCTTTTTAAAAAAAATGTTCACACTACCTTAAATTTAATTACATGTTAGTTCCTGTAAAGCAAGTAGTGACTTACTTATACTTGACCCAAGGGCTGGTTTTTACCTTGGTCAGCGGTTAAGCATTGCCATTCAACGTGGCAATGCTGCCAGCCTTATCACACTTCCACTCGACAGCGATGTGGAAGAGTTTTTTGATGCTATTTTTTAGTTTTGTTTAATTAATATAGTTTAGTATTAAGAGGGTTTTTTAATTAAATATTTCTGTGTAAATATAATAAAGAACTTATACAGGAGCAGGAGGTATAAAAAGTATAAAAACATGGCAAAATGTATCAATTCGACATTCGACAACATACTATTTATCTAAATATTTTAAGACTTTTATGTGTGTTATTTGAGATATACATGTACATCATGTATGTCATGACAATACCTTTATTTTTAGCAAAGTCAAATCCAAATTAATATAAAAAAACACCAACAAATCTCTGAAACTCCAAATTACATCTTAATTTACTTTATCTCGTGAACCATAAATCCGGGACGTCTGTAATTCCGGGACAGCGCACAACACTAGCTTGAGGGCTCCACCAATTCGTGCGTAAGGGGCAAGCAGGTTTCGGGGTCTGATTTGAAAGGCTTTGACAGGCCTTATTTACGGTAAATGTCTACTAGAAGAATTCCAAAATGTCGGTGAAATTCCTTCGTAATGGACAGTCGATATAATGAGGTTACTAAAAAAAGAATGTTAAAATTCACGCGCCTTTTTCTCGGTCTATATTACTATGTATTTTATGACCGTCTGTAGCTATTTCTATTTATTTATGAGTCGTTAACCAACACTACTAAGGCCCAGTTTTTAGATCCCGAGTTAACTCAACCAATGGTTAAATATCTTAACTAAAGGTTTCAAACTTCGGTAGAACGCGTTTACTCATTAATTTTTATTTTAACAAATGGTTAATTAATTAACTCTCCAACTTACTTGACCATTTGATAGACTAACAATTTTTGAAAAAACGCGTTTTGAAACCATTTGTTACCATATTTAACCATTGGTTAGGTAATACAGTATCCACTTGTTACAATATGATGATTCTAATATGAGGAGGAAATAGGTTATTTATTTTTTTGGATTTTTATTCTCATCAACTTTAGTCCTATACCTAATAGTACCTATAACTCACTTCTTGGCATAGACCTCCCTTTATGTTTGCCAATATTTGTAAATTAAAGTTTAGTTTTATCAAAACCATAACCCTATATACGGAAAAAGTGGAGATAGTTACAATCAAACACATAATAAACTTACTTGTGATATGTAGGAGGCTTATTTCAATAAAAAATAATTAATTATTCTTTAACTTTCAAATAATTAATAACCGCAATTTACCTGAAACAAAATAAACAGTAAGTAAGTAAATGCGAATATTTTGATTATACTTAGATGTAGAAAATAACCAAATTCATAATTATATGCAATCTTGTTTAGAAATTCTTGGTTATCAATGAAAATTATTCTGATTTAAATATCAAACAATTAAAATAAAATTACGTCACGGGAATCAACGCGAAAAAACAGACCTGCTTGCGACCACAGCCGCAGCAACTTGGTCGAAATGTCAAGCCTTTTATAGTACATGCAAGTTCGCATTAATTTTCGTGACGTCATTTTATTAGTGTCATGCAACGCGATAGTTTAAAAGTTAGTATCAAGAAAATGAATAGATTTCGATGATATCTAAGATATTTTTAGAGATGATCCCATATAGATAGACATCCCTGTCGATGACATTTTTTTAAATCGAGCCATAATTGCCGGTATTATTGCTTAACAAAATACAACCTTATGAAGTCGGTTTAAAACAAACTTTTTTAATTAAATTTCGATGGAATTTATCCATATATAATCAAAAATATAAGAAATTCTTGGCAGACCATAAAACTACAAATACGTTTAAAACTTATTGTGTAAGTTAAAAACCTAAAACTAATTTTAACGTAACACTAAACAATAAATAACCTTAACTATTCAAGTTAGTGAACACAAATGTCCTTAACCCCCCAATATCAATCGACAACACACAAACGGAACACGATAATGGGTTCCGTACCGTAATTTAGGGTTAGCTATCACCGATAGAATTGCAAACCTCAATCTTAGACCCGACTAGTGACACAAAGGGTGCAATTTCATTTGACAAACTCCGTGGTTGAGTGGAGTACACACTGGCTTTCAGTGTCGCCGGCTCTGAGGTCCCGAGTTCGATCCCCGGACGGGTTATTGTTGAAATATTACTGTTATTATATATCTTGCCTGTACGGTCCTAATAACCTCCAATTACCTCCAACGATTCTTTCTGGCGATTTCGCTCCCTCACCAAAAGTTACCAATTAAGACATCCAGTTCCTCCCACGTTTTTCTTCTGCCTAGCCTTTTCCCAAGCTATGTTGGAGTTGGCTTCCAGTCTTACCGGATTTAGCTGAATACCATATTTTACATGGAGCGACTGCCTATCTGACCTCCACAACCCATTGCTAGGTAATACAGTATCCTATAGTAAGACTGGTTGTCAGAATTTTAATGACTTAACGACTGTCAAAGATTACTGTATGACAGTTGGGACCAACAGCTTAACGTGCTTTCCGAGGCCCGCATACTCTTTCTAAATATCATGATTTAGTAAGTTAAGTAAAAACATAATTGAATATTGAACTATTTTGCTCTCATTGTAGACAAGTCCTAAACAAAAAGGTTAACACTACGTCCATTTACGACCAGCACAAACCACTAACTACTTTTTCTATCACCTTTGAATTAACACGCTATTCATTTAGAACTTAAAAACATGAATACTTAATCTCGATAGGTCTTTGTTTTTTAATACAAATGAATGCACAAATAGGAATCGGTCTCCTGGACTATCTGCAAGCTTACCAGTTTTTTTTAAAGTAATCTTAGAGTAACCTTTTTTTATGAAAACATTGTATGTATACTTAATTAAAAAAATAACTTAAATATTGTTGTTAATTTCATAAATAAATAAAATAACTCAAAAAAAAGGATAAAATAAATAAAAATATATACAATTGATTTGATTTTGATAGCAAAAAGTTTCAAGTAATTAAATGTTAAGTCTATCGTACGAATATCGTTGATGCCCAAAAGTCATACACGATAAAGCAGCAGATTACAGCTAGGAAATATAAAGTATGATAAGTTTTACGTTTTCAAAACTTAAATTATTCCGATCTAATAATAAGGGCCAACGAAAATACTTCAACAAAAATATGTAGATGTTGTTAGCATAACAAGAATGGCGAAACTTTGCTGTCTCCAATTTGGACAAACTTGGACTTTGAGTGAAGTTTGTTGACAAACCAATCTAAGCACGTTAATTTATTTTTACAGGAAATTCGTGGAAACCTCGGAAATTATGGGGCACTTCAAGACTGGCAAACTAACGAAAAATATATTATATACAGGGTATGCAAATATATGGCGGTTTTTGTATAAAATGTGATAGTCATTGCAATAATTTGTGACATGAGTTTTTTTTTCAGAAATTCATGTGATGTTTGGTTTGTGTTCATTTGATGTGAAAAAGTATCTTAAATAGGAACAACAATTAAATTGTTTTCTGAGGCTTACGTGAATATTAGATATTGAAATAAAACAAATTTTATAACGGATACTATTGCCAACTGCAAAAAAGTCCGTTTACGCCTAAGTATATTAGATACTGATATAAAACTACCTACTTTTATAATGGATTCTATTGCTAACAGTTGTTGTGGTTTTAAATTTAGATTTAGTTTACAAAGTTTCAACATCTTTGCATTTGTCATGGCCACGGACAGACAGAGGTTCTATTAATTAAAAAGTAGTTTTATTTCAACAATAAAATTATTATAAAATTATTAAAATATGGAAATCTAAAAAAAGCGTGTATCTTACATACATAATCATATGCATCAGAACCAGAACCTTATAATATTACCCATCTGAAAAATTCAATAAATATATTTTTTGTCAATGAAACGTTCAGACTAATGCAAGAGCAATCTATCCAAAACCACCACTTACTGTCTACCCACCAAACACCCAAATTAATTACATAGCCACTAAAAAGCTTGAGACAAAACATAATTAATCTTCCGTCTCTTTCCCTCATCAGAAGTTGGCTATCGTGATTTATTCGAAGAGTTTTTTTGCAAGGATTTTTATGTTGCCTGTTTGGTAACCCCTGGTTTTAAGATTCAAAGATATAATGAATACTGGAAGAGATTTTTCTAAGTAAAAATAGTGAAATCGTCCAGTTTCTTATCCACACTTAATTTACTCTAAGCAATCTACAATTTTATTACTTACTCTAAGCAATGTAGAATTGTAGATAGGTACGTAATTATTTTTTTTATAAATCTTAAAATAAGTTTTTATTTGCCGTCTATATCTATTTGTAAAATTATATCAGAGAATCAGACAGACTTGGAAATGATTTTTCTCAATGGTTTTCCTTACAATAACTAAATATTCTAGCTAGAAAATGTTGCCGCTTTCAAATTCGTTTGACCTTTGAAAAAATTTTCATAAACATATCTATCTCATCAATTTTATTTAATTAAATCTACGTGTTTAAGATAAACTGCTTGTATTCTCCAATAGTTGTAAATTTGCTAGTATGCAGGTCTTTTACACAGGTCTTCCTGGACTACGATAGATCCCTCATTCACTTGAAAATGTAATATCAATTGATCCGGTACTACCACTTCAAAAGACTCTACATCCCGGGTCAAACGAAAGAACCGGGTAAAGAACTGATTAGTCTTTTATCCGTACCCGAACGACATCTTAAAAAAGGTTGACGGTATCCCGATTTGGAACACTTAAACGTATAAAAGAGAAAAGGAAAATCACTTTTAGTAAAAAAAGCCTTTTAAGGGAAATTTCTTAATAAAAATTATAACCAAATAAAGTTTAGAAACTAAAACCGACAACAACAAAAAGTGATTTGGATTGAATTCGACACGTCATATATAGGTAGGTATAGCCACCAGCGGACGATCATGACGCTTCTAACGATACCTCATTTGTTCAGTTCTGATAAGTAGTTTAGGAGCTATGAGCGAACAGATGAACATACTTAAATACATACATACATAGCCTGTCAAAAATATAACCCTCCTTTGGCTTTGCCTTAGT
Source organism: Plusia festucae (assembly GCA_950381575.1). NCBI lineage: Eukaryota > Metazoa > Arthropoda > Insecta > Lepidoptera > Noctuidae > Plusia > Plusia festucae. The sequence continues at coordinate 2,729,673 of OX494456.1, read as the reverse complement.
TGAGTAAAAATTATTTCTTTTCTTAATTCTCTCTTGAAATAAAAAAGAAATAAATACTAATTTCACAGAACATTATCTGTTAACGTCAAATAACTGAGTTAACTTATCTTAGCCATTAATATTAACTCTACTATCCACAATCATACCGACAGTCATTAATACCCCAAAAAACAGCAAGAAAACAACGTTATACTAAAACTTAATTAAACGGTTATCGCAACTTGGGGTATTCAAGACCCGGGTAGGGTTAAAAGCCGGATGGTCGAAATAACCGAGTAATTTAACACTGTCTCCAACAGTGACAATCTTCAGTGAAAAAGCTTGAGTATAATTTGTGTTAATATAGTATGGGACTGAAAATGACGCGGTCCCTAAAGCCCATTTGCGTTTCGTTTTTTCGCAGCATTTGAGGGTTATTTTTGCTGCGTAAGCTTTGATTGTGATTTTTTTTTTTAATTATGTGCATGTGGTATTTATTAATTTTTTCGTGTGGAAACCAAGATTCCAAATTAAAATCTGAAACCCCCAACCCGTAGTGAGCAAGCATGGGGATCAATATTCGTTCTCTAAAACATGGTATAACACGCAATATTTAATTTTCTTAAGGGGAGATTGTAGTTATCATTGTGAACAACTTTTACTAAGGAACCAGCCCCAAAATCGCGAAATCATCGTCTGTTCAATACAGTTTGTCGAGTAAATATAATACCGGTCTAAATAGAATTACGGTCTATAAATGTCCCACTACTGGGCACCGGCCTCTTCCCATATAGAGAAGGAATGAGCAATGATCACCACGCTTGCTCATTTTGGGTTGGCGATTTCAGATTATTTTTTTTTGGAATCCAGGTTTCCTCACGATGTTTTCCTTCACCGTTTGTCAATAATATCTTAGAATGATTAGGAAAGTACATACAACTTTGAGAAAGTCACATTAGTACTTGCCTGGTGTTCGAACCTGCAACAATGTGCATACGAATCCGGTGACTGAACCGCTAGGCCACCACGACACTTGTACTCATAAATGTATGGGGAAGTCGATTGTTTTTTCGCGATTTCAGTGTAAAGCCTATAGTGAAAGTAGTACAAAATTATTATAAAAATGTATCCTTAAGAGTTCTTACGGTAATTCTGTAACACATTGTATATTAGAAAAAGTTTTTACCCAGCAGTGGGCAAAAACTTTTACTGGACAATATTAGTTTGAATATTACAGTTTTTCTAAGAGACAGTTTTTCTAAGAGACTCTTTTTCTAACCTCAGAAAGGTTAATCGCACGTTGTATTGTTTTTTTTTGTTTTAAAACAAATAATTACGTCTTATTATAGTATGAACCCACGCAATAACTGAAGATTTTAACCAACGCGTTAAATTTACAAAACAAACTCTGTTATCTAAATAGGTTATGAGTCCCCTGTAATGTGCAAGGAAATGATGACGTAGATAGCTTTACCCATAAGTGCGAGAGAGAAAACGATACATTGTGTTTATCTTTTATACAATATCATCACACTAACATATATAAAAGAGACAGTCTGTTATGTATGTAAATATGTTTGTTACTTCTTTACGTCTAAACGGCGGGACTAATTTTAATAAATTTTGGAATGGAGGTAGCTGACATCCGTGATTAACCAAAGGCTAGGAGACGCAATATAATTTACTAGCTTCTGCCCGCGACTTCGTCTGCATGGACTTCAGAATTGAGTCAAAAAAGAAATGAAAAATGTGAAAGTAAAGAAAAATGAAACAACATTTTCACTCGTGTTATAGCTTGCGCTGTAATAGAGAAAAATACCAAATTTCAAAGCTGTCAGCCCACGGCTTAGCTCGGAAACAATTTTCAATTTTCTCTCGGAAAGTACTTAAGGAATGAAAATAAAAGGTGGCCTATGTTCTTTTCCATGTCAAAGGCTTACATGCATGCCAAATTTCATCCAATTCCGTTCAGCCGTTTTTGCGTGATTGAGTAACAAACATCCAAACATCCAGACTTTCACATTTATAATATTAGTAGGATATGATAAGTCGCAGGTATCACTGTTGGACACAGTTAGTAATGCAATAAAGTTGAAGACTGTTTACACTCGCTAATTTCTGGAACTACTACAGTCTTTTCTTTAGTCGTAACTAGTCGGACTTGCATTTTTTTCATATCATAGTTGAATTTTTCATAACTCTTCAAAGGTTATCTGTTAGAGTCTGCCTGGCATCATTTAATCGCTGCAAAAGGTGCATTAACTAAGCACCTATATTAAAACTCTTGATAAACGTTATGGGCTGTTTAATATTACACTCCGACCCTTAGGAGCTGCGTAAAAAGGCAGGTAAAACCGTAGGGCACAGCATGTTGTTTAAATAGGATGGTTTTGATGGTTGGGCTGTGGTGTACGGACTACTGATAAAGAATATTCCCGCTCACCTCTTTTATATTATAGGTGTCTTATATACTTTCAAAATGGAGCACTTGAAACAGTACAGTAGTTAAAATGAAATCTATTCTAAATAGTTAAAAAAGACTTTTATTTTTGTATGTTTGTAACGAATAAACTCAAAAACTACTGAGCCGGTTTCAAAAATTCTTTTATCATTAGGATGCTACAATAGACTGAGTGACATAGGCTTTATTAATTTATTTATACCTACGCACGAGTGAAGCCGCGGTTAACAGCTAGTTATATTATATAAAAGACCATTGGACGAAACCTATAGCAGTAAACACTAAAAATAATTAAGACTATAGGTAATAGTTAAGGCGCACATCTATATGTTAAACTTTAAACTGACCATACTCTAGTTAACCTAATTGCTAATAACTAATTATTTTAACTATTTAATTAAAAGCGTTTAATTGTGACCATTTATTTTCACGATCTGTTGGCATTACACTTAATTTTAAATAAAAGGTAGGTGGAATTAATGGAAAAGGTCAATAATTGATGCGAGGTTAAAAAAGGTTATTTAAAAAAAAATCGTGTAGCAATAAACAAATCTCTTCACAAACAAATCATCACGGCGCTTTAATAAAATTAAAAAAAAAAAAAATAATTTGTTAGGTACATTAAAACAAAACATTTTTTATAATTAAATCCTAACAGACTTAACACTCATTCATTCAAACCGGTCTTTCATTCACTCAGTGAATCTAATTAATCAGTGTGAGTGAAATATATGAACGTTGAATGATTTGCGTTTTTAAGCGTTTTTCCTTTGTACTTTTTTTATCTTTAGAATAAAAGTTTAATTGTATTAACTTAATGAAGATTAATTTTCTAAGGAATTATTTTAAGCTTAGTAAAAGATAAGTTATTTTTTGTGTCTCGCTTAATTTATTAATTGTAGTCTTAAATTCGTAATTCAGACGTTATTATTTGCAAAGTGTGAATTAATTAATGAGCTACCTACTTATTTTAATTAATTGTAACATTTTAGTAATGTTACCGGACGAATTTTATTAATGTTTCTTAAATTACTAAAACTACATTAAGAGATCAAAAATGTGTGTTAGAATTTTATATAAATGTTGTGTAATAGTACCTATATAAGTTAATATTTTATAATGTATATTGTCATAGGTGTTTAGATTTTATAACTTATATATAGATACCTATTTGCTGTGCCCTAACCGGGTCCATAATGTATGTCCAACCCTAAATTTAAGATCTTTTTGTAAAAAACATTGTGGAAATGCAATAAAGAATATGAATATGAAAGATAAAAAAATGAATTTCGAAACCTAATTCTAGAAATAAGTTTATAGTTTAACAAACAAATAAAAAGCAAGCTAGTAAATAAAAAGTGTCCTCTCATTAACCGTTCATTTGTATTACCCCCGATTGCTCAAACGCAAATTAACTTAAACACGCTCTTAAATGTCTATCTTTCGCTACTTTACACTTTAAAGTGACAGAGACAGCATGAGACTAACTGGCTTCAAACTGAGTGACGTTTCAGTATTCGGCCATTAACTAATAATTTGCTTTTATGTAAGTCCTAATAATATTATTAATGTGAAAATATGGATGTCTGGATGTTTGTTATCGTTAGCCTCAACGTTAGGCTCAACGGATTTGGATGAAATTTGGCATGCATGTAGCCTTTGCAATAGAAAAGAACAAAGGCTATCTTTTATCCCGATTCCTTAAGTAGTTCTCGAGGTAAAATTGCGGAGCTAAGCCGTGGGCAGACAGCTTTGAAATTTGGTATTTTTCCCTTTTACAGCGCAAGCTACACGCGGGTGAAAGTTTTATTCCATTTTTCAGTACTTTCACATTTTTCATTTCTTTTTGGACCCAATTCTGAAGTCCATGCAGACGAAGTCGCGGGCAGAAGCTAGTATTATAATAATAAAATCAGTCAGTATAAAATAATAGACTCAACTCAAACATTACTATAAGTTAATTAAACCAACATAATGTACCATTAAAACAGGATATCGAAACCCTAACCCTTTTACCCCAAACCCCATAGAAATTTCTATAAGGTACTTAATTTTAACATTCATAGAATATTATTTGATCATATGGAATCGGTAACGTTTGTCGTTTCAGAGAGATTAGTCCCAAATCCTGTAAAGATTGGTCGAGATGCTTTGGATCACAATCCCTTATGTCGGTGCTTCAAGTTATCAGCGATTTGATATTCAGCTACAATATAATATTTAACTTGTGAGGCGATGACAGAAATGGCGCTGACCTCAAATGAAATTGAGATAAGGGCAAGAGTATGATAATGAGGCAAGCCCAAACTAAATTTGTCTTTTTATACCACAGTTAGCTTATAACTTGAGGGGCTCGTGGCTAAGTGTAAGCCGGTATCGGTTTGACCGATAATAAAAGGTTAAGTCGCGCTCGCAATTCTGACAACCAGTCTTACTATGGAATACTGTATTACCTAGCAATAGGTTGTGGAGGTCAGATAGGGTCGCTCCATGTAAAATACGGTATTCAGCTAAATCCGGTAAGACTGGAAGCCGACCCCAATATAGCGTGGGAAAAGGCTAGGCAGAAGAAGTTAGCTTATAACTTGTTCCACACAAAGCCGTCGACATTCTACATTTAGTAGACAATAATCCAATTTATCTATGGAGTTGGAGGACTCGTGAATTTGGTTGGAACTTCGTAAGAGACCCTAAAGTAACTTAACCAAACTTGTTATTATTGTCCCGGATACAGAAATTCTTGAAAGAAATGCTTCTGGTTCAGTGATGCTAATGGTATTTTTTAAGCTTTCTAGAAATTTGGATCGCATATAACCAGTATTCCTTTTAACCCTCGTGCTAAACTAATGCTTGTGTAACGAGAGGGTTCGCGTGGGTTGTGCAATGGGTGGCTTTCTAACCGGCATCCACAATGATCAAAAGTACGACGTCCTATGCTTCAGGGTATTTACCGCTGTTTCAAATTCACTTTTAGGAAATTGGCACATAGCAGAGTATGGATATGGTATATGGCCTTATAAAAACAAGCACAGTTAGTGACCACGGCCAGTGAAAATCGGTCGAGGAGCCAATCTATAAAGGCGGTTGTTTTTTATAAATTTTAGTTATAAGGCCTCGTTTTCTAGAAGGTTTTCGTTTGTAATAACATTTTTTATTTAACCTGGCAAAACAAAGCTGCAAATATGATAAACTAATATGCTACTCGTAAAAAAAAAACAAACAATATATATGTACAGATACGAAGCGTTATGTTCAGGAGTGAGGTTTGTGATGCAAAGCAATTGCAACGTCACAATGTAAGCAAAAATGACGTCACGCGATTTTCCATTCACTGGATCTTCGACATATTTTTTTACGAAACGAAAAAAAAACACGTGTCAACTATTTTATCATTATCAAAAAAACCTGATATTTAATATTTTATTTGTTGAAACCACTTTTGGACTATTTGTGACGCAAATAATAAATTACTGAAAGCAAATACATATAATTCTATTAGTATTTAGATATTTGCGGTATAAACGCTATGAATGACAAATTCGCATGAAAATTTGGTTGACATAAATTGAGTTGAATTTTAATATGTTACGTAGAAATTCGTTTGACAACTATTCAATGCATGGTAATTGATCATTCAGTATTGGTTTTACCTAGTTAAAGGTATTACCACTATTATATCGGTGGTAACCACTACAAAGGTAAGTACAAAAACTGCCTTTAAAAATAAAATACAAAGGGACCTCTGATATTTTTTGTCTAAGCCTCACTGAAGAGAATAAGTACTTAAAACAAAAATTTATTTTTTAAATTTAAGAAATGAAGAAATAGTTTACCTTAATGCGAAGAAGAGTCATTATATAAAAAAATGTCTTGCAGTTTGGCAGTTTGGCAAAGGTAATAAGTCTTTAATAAAAATAATTACCATGTGAATAAACACTTTTTCATTTCGTTTCATTAATTTTCATTTTATTTTCACAAATAAATTTTAATATGACTTGTATATTGATGTGAGCATAAACTTAGATGGATATAGAAAAAGGGGACCAAAGAAACTATGAGTTACCTATTTTTGTATACCTTATTTTTTAAGGTTTACTAGCAATGTGGGTGCACATTTCTAGAATTCTCTTAATCTCTCGTGGTAAGCTAAGTGCTTGTGTTACGAGTGGGGTCGCATCAGTAGTGCATTGGGTGGGATTCGAATCCGCGACCACATGATCTTAAGTCAGATGCTCTAGCCTAATGGCTAGCGCCGCTCCCACTTAAATACAAGATCTCAGTATAGTATTTGAGTTAGCAATCCAAAGGTTCCGATACTGAAATAATAACTTTACGTAAACTGAAACTTGAACCTTAAACACTTTGAGTTATCTGGGAATCAAACCTGAGAACTTGCGCTTAGTAATTTGAAGCTAGAGTTACGAGACGGTTTAAACTACCAAAAATCTTTAACTTACAGCCTAACCTAATATCTTAACTATGAAATAATCACTTGAGACAAGTCCCGATAGCAACTTACTTGGTTAAGTTATTTGCCTACTTACCAAGTTTAAGTTAGTAACTAACCGCTTATAACGCCCTTTCTAAGATGTTGACACTTTAAGATGAAGTTAAAACTTTGGTTAAGTGTTTTAAGTTGAATATTTGTGGGAAAATTTCGTTGATGTATGTAACGACTTTGGACGACCTCCGTGGTCGAGTGGCGTATTCACCGGTTTTCAAGGTGTCGCCAGCTCTGAGGTCCCGGGTTCGATCCCCGGACGGGTCAATGTAGAAAAACACTTTTCTACATTGTCTCGGGTCTGGGTGTTTGTGGTACCTTCGTTGTCTCTGATTCCATAACACAAGTGCTTTGGCTACTTACTTTGGATTCGGAGCAATGTTTGTGATGTTGTCCACATTTATTTATTTATGTAACTTCTTCAAGTTACATACATCAACTTAAAACATTACTTATTAGGATTCAATTGAATTAAGGATTTAATAGAGGTATCCCTTTTCAAATTATAATCACAAATTGACTGGCCTGTTTGTCTAGTTTTTAGTGACCCTGACTGTTAAGCCGGAGGTCGTGGGTTCTATTCCCACCCAAGACAAATCTTTGTGTGATGAGCGCGATTATTTGTTCTGTGTCTGGGTGTTATTTATCTATAATATGTATAAGTATGTTTATCAGTTGTCTTGTTGCCATAGTACAGGCTCTGCCTAGTTTGGGTCCAGATGGCCGTGTGTAACATGTCCCAAGATATTATTATAGATATTAAAATAACAAATTGTAACTGATTAAAATAGTAAATCTTACATCCGACTCAGTCTCCTACGTCATCAGAAACAACAGACTGACCCTATGCGTCAAGTGCCATGCTGAAACCTACAAGTAAATTTTTTCTAAAACTAATACATACAACACATACCTACCTACACACAAAACTTCCATACCTTAAAATATGTCTATAGAAGTACAGGATTACAATCAGGCAAGGGCTACAAGTTAAAATAACTTATATAACCTACATCGTCAATCAATCAGGAATCATTCGTTCCCGATAACAATCGGTTCAAATCAATCGATACTTATAAGCGTCCACTTGAGAGTGACAATTGTTGAACAGCTCTTACAATGCGCCTGAGCAATTGGTTGCTTTGGTGACGGTTGTCAAAGTTTTTAGTACCTACAGCTTTTAAGACGTGGTGAAGATTCTTGAACCTTGAGAGTTTCTAAGCTTTGAAGATTGTGATTATGGTTTTACTCACGGCGAGGGCATTTGCACATTCATTCACGTTTTAGCAAAGATCGATTCAAGGGGAAGGTTTTTTTGTTTATTTTAGGCTTTTATTTATGTGTGGGCGGGTAACTTTAAACATGTGACTTACTAAGTGGGTACACACTTAGTGCTTAGGCAATCCTTAGAAACAAAAATCACTTATAAACATAATCTCCGGGATGACTATCTAATCTACGTTTGCAAACCTGACTAAACTAGAAATCTACTTAAATTTTTTGGTGAAAAAAGTATTTTTTTAATGTAACAACAAAAAAAATTGCTCGAGTTTCTTGAAGTGACATTAAAAATCCTTATATATGTTGTCCCCATGTCTATATATTTACACAAGACGATTCGGTGCATAATTAAAGTAACAGAATAAAATAAATTCAAATAAATCAAAACTTTGAGAACCCCTGGCATAGGCCTGTGCGTAAGAGCTGTGATTGGACGAAATTGACGCGGTGTCGTCTCGTCACAACTAATCGTGGAGTTCGTCAGCCTTTTGTGGCTCTATTGATAAATGTGCCACTTACGTATGTCATACGACAGTTATACAACTTGTATGGAAATGTGTGAAATTTGAAAGAATGTTGAGTTGTTTTAAATTAAACAGTTTACAGTTATAAGAGTTGGTTAGGCACCTATTAAGCACTTTAATCATAATGGATGGGACACTACCCCATGATAATATCACTACGATAAAAAGTATTAAGCATGTCACAGTTCCCTATGGCATGTATGTAATAGTATGTTGTGCTTTGCTCCACCACTTTTGATACAAAATTAAAGGTAAGCATCATCTATATTATCTTCATCTATTAAATATAATTCCAGTGTCACGATGTTTGTCCGGGATGAACTCCGAAACTACAGAACCGATTTTAATCAAATTTGCACACCGTGTGCAGTTTGATCCAACTTGAAAGATAGGATACCTTACATGTCATAACAAATATATAAAAAAATTGAGACCGCGGGCGGAGCAGCGGGAAACAGCTAGTATAACTATATTTTAACGAAAATTACTTTTAAAATAGGTAATTATTTATTAATGCTTTTTACATACCAAACATATTTTAATAACACTTTCCTATAAACAGTCCGCCAAACTCTTAAATAAGACACTTCTTTCAAACAGTCAAACATACAAACAAGAAATCATATTTCAATGCAAACATTTCAATAATAATACGAAAATCAATTTTACATCTTAGCAGTTCGCTGTATTTTTTTCCATAATCACTTGTCACTATAGTAAAGTACTATAATTAATATCAGAATAGTTTATGGGACATTAAGCCATGGATTATGGTTTTCTAGCGTAGGAGGGTTCATTGAACTGCTATAATGGTATTCGTTATTGATGACCTTTCAAATCGCTTAAGTGATTTTGTTGGAATTGTATTTTTAACTGGATTCCAAAGAGAAGGAGGTTATGTTTGTCTGTCGGTAAATATTTTTATTGACAACTAGCTTCTGCCCGCAACTTCGTACGCGGATCCTGTTGCTTATGCCAGCGACAACAGGGTCGTCAAAATAAAAGATCTGAAACGTCTGATGTCAAATTCTCAGAACCCGGGGACGGGAAAACAACGTGATGCGCGAGACGATTCGAGAACCTCCAGATCTTTCATTTTTGTAAGATAGCAGGAAATGCCCATCAGAACTTTTGCTCACGATCAGCGGTCAGTCGTGCATCATATTCTTCACTGGTCTCTAGAGACCTGGATGTAGATACGTAAATACGATGAGAATGCAGGCGTGCTTCGCGATCCGAAGAGGTTTCCACGGAGCGAGTTGCAGCCTGATCTTCTCGAACAGCATCAAGTCTCTCTTGACGCTCTTCGGTAGATTCTTGGGATCTTATGATCCTCAATCCTTTTTATTATTTAGCCTATTTAGCTCCTTTGGAACATTGGGAAAGATTTGACCTCTTTCATCATGGTTATAGTTTTATTGTGAAGATACCTGATCAATTAAAATCTAAGTGACTGCAAAGTAAATTAAACGCTCAAATAACATAAGCCCAAAGGCATATATATATTCGATAAAAAAAAATAAAAAAAAATTGGGAGTTTTGGCCAGTAGAGTCGAATTATAAATGATATACCATCGTCTTCCAAAATCAGTCCGAAAGGTTATGTTATTTTATAATTATACATACAGTGAAATTAGTGATAGCTTTGATTTCCAAGTCAGATGTTTCAAATCTTCGATTTTTATAAGTTAACAGGAAATGCCCATCAGACCGAACCACTTTTGCTAAGACGTCATTCCTATATGTGTTATGGTGTAGCCGGGCTCTTGGAGTTCGACAACAGGTGTTCCAGATCTTCAATTTTTATACGTCAACAGAGAGTGCTCATCAGGCTGAACAACTCTGCTGAGACGTCATTTCTATATGTGTTATGGTGTAGCCGGGCTCTTGGAGTTCCACAACAGGTGTTCCAGATCTTCAATTTTCATACGTCAACAGAGAGTGCTCATCAGGCTGAACAACTCTGCTGAGACGTCATTTCTATATGTGTTATGGTGTAGCCGGGCTCTTGGAGTTCCACAACAGGTGTTCCAGATCTTCAATTTTCATACGTCAACAGAGAGTGCTCATCAGGCTGAACAAATCTTGCTAAGACGTCATTCCCATATGTGTTATGGTGTAGCCGGGCTCTTGGAGTTCGACAACAGGTGTTCCAGATCTTCAATTTTTATACGTCAACAGAGAGTGCTCATCAGGCTGAACAACTCTGCTGAGACGTCATTTCTATATGTGTTATGGTGTAGCCGGGCTCTTGGAGTTCCACAACAGGTGTTCCAGATCTTCAATTTTTATACGTCAACAGAGAGTGCTCATCAGGCTGAACAACTCTGCTGAGACGTCATTCCTATATGTGTTATGGTGTAGCCGGGCTCTTGGAGTTCCACATCAGGTGTTCCAGATCTTCAATTTTCATACGTCAACAGAGAGTGCTCATCAGGCTGAACAACTCTTGCTAAGACGTCATTCCTATATGTGTTATGGTGTAGCCGGGCTCTTGGAGTTCCACAACAGGTGTTCCAGATCTTCAATTTTTATACGTCAACAGAGAGTGCTCATCAGGTTAAACAACTCTGCTGAGACGTCATTCCTACATGTGTTATGGTGTACCCGGGCTCTTGGAGTTCCACATCAGGTGTTCCAGATCTTCAATTTTCATACGTCAACAGAGAGTGCTCATCAGGCTGAACAACTCTTGCTAAGACGTCATTCCTATATGTGTTATGGTGTAGCCGGGCTCTTGGAGTTCCACAACAGGTGTTCCAGATCTTCAATTTTTATACGTCAACAGAGAGTGCTCATCAGGTTAAACAACTCTGCTGAGACGTCATTCCTACATGTGTTATGGTGTACCCGGGCTCTTGGAGTTCCACATCAGGTGTTCCAGATCTTCAAATTTATTCTCTCAGCAGAAAATGCTCATCACGTGGAACAATTTTTGCTATGGTACCATTTTTGTATCTCTTATAGTTTAGCTGGTCTGTTGCGGTTCTGCATCAGGTGTTCAAATTTCCAAGATAAATTACACATTACACATTATTGTTACTTATTACAAAAGAGTTCATTTTAGAAATGTTAATATAAACATTTTTTATTTGTACTTATGGTAAACTTCTCTGCATTGTGTCGAAATAAAAGAACGTACTTCATTATTAGCACTCTGTTCTTATACTATCCTCTATTCTTACATACAGTTGTAGAGTGTTTGTATGAAAAGTTGATTTTCAATTTTAAGATTTCGACCAATGTTTCTTGCGAAAAGTTGTACAGTTATATACACCTGATTACCTCGTTGGATATACGCACGCCATAAATAATAATCCTGTAGATTACAAAACATCTTTATTAAAATAGAATTAAAACTTTACCAACTTTATTATTGGTTAGTAGCAAACTGCTTTAAATACATACCAAGATTTTTTTTTATAAGTCTAATAACATCGTAACCTTGAATAAAATCATGTCTCGCCAAGCATTCACGTTTTAAAACATAAAAAAAAACAATTGCCCCATAAAAATCTGTCAATACTGCAATCAATTTTATCTCAAAATGTCACAATGGGAATACCACTTTTTGTTAACTATAATTTTCGTATTAAATTAAATAAAAAAGGCAATGAAATATGAGATCGAATCGACTTCTTGTTTAAGTGATGGGACATATTTATCGATTGTCATTATTGTAAATAATAACATCGGTATTCTTAGGAATAAAAATATTTTCATTGATATTTTTTTAACTGACTTCTTACTTGTGCTTAATATATTTAATTCAAAATGATATTGCCCTAGACGTGATGTTACATTATATTAAACACTAAAAAAGTCGATAATTTTTTAATCCCATTTATAGCTGTTGTGTATTACGAGTACCTAATGATAATAAGAAAAGGTCAATAAGCAATGAAGATTAATTTTCAACATAAGGACGTTTTATTATTAATATAATTTTTGAACTACGACGAAAAACTCGACGAAATTACTTCTCCCGCCAAAAATAACCTGGGGACAAAACACCTCAAAACAGATTCTAATTAATTCCGTTTAATTCGAAAATTGTAAACAAAAAGTGCCAAAGCGTGTTAAGTCGAGAGGCCCCGTATATTTTATTAAATTAAAATCCAAAAAGGTTCTCTGAAACGGAACAAAAAAAGGAACAGATTTTGGAATACGCGTCACGCGTACAAAAATATGCAAAATTTTCAAGCAGTTTTAAAATTATACGAGAATTTGACATTCAAATTTAAGTGGAGTGTCAACACGAATATGGCTGGGTCCCGTATATTATTATTCGTCTATTCAAAAGTGTAATTAAAAATTTAGTACAATAAAGGTTTTTTTTTTGTTTGGTTTGATCATGCGGAGCTTTTAGGATGATAATGCATTAATGGAATTGAAAATTGAGTAATGGAGTTTTCCCGGTGTATTTATTATTTATTATTAAAACAAACCTTGAAAATTTATATCATACCGTTAGCTATAGTGAGTTTTTTTAATAAACCGGTCACAGGGAAAGTTTCGAATGGTGCGATAAATTATAACTTCTGTAATTTCTACCTAAGTATAAGTCGAATTAATCCATCAGAAAAATCACAGCAGGTAGCACAAATTAACCTCATCTATCAATCTCTTAACTTAACAGTTCATGTGTAAATAAAAGACACAAAATAATTACGACAATTATTAAAAGGCAAGCTTGGTTACCCATTACACATGTGTCATTAATATGTAAGATTAATTAATTTTAACAAATTAATTTAGTTAATTACATGTCAACCGCTCATGGTTAATTTAATTGCTCTACAGTTAATTAATGACGTTTATGTTATTGCTATGGAGTCTATTACTGAAATCAGATCGATCAACAATTATTATAATTTTATGTAAGAGAGTTATACAGTATAAAGGTGATTTAATTTGACAAAAATAAACGGAATAAATAATTCATCATTACTTTGTTATTTTTATACTTTTTGTTATTTTAATACTCGCTTGATATGGTAGCACTTAACTTTATTTGGTTTATAGACTATTTTTGGTCAAACTCCGAGTTAAACGAATTTTATTATTGAGTTAAGGTCGCCTATGTAAAATATCATACACTTGTATTATATTGTCTGAAATGTGCACAAAAAAAAGAAGAATATTATATTATAAAATAAATACTTGCGCATTATACAAAACCAGGTCCATTAAACTTATATAAATAACCCTAAAACACTATATACCTTGCAACATGCAATTGTACAATAATCTACAAATTTGCTACACAAATATCTACAATAATTATTGTGTAACCTTTTTTATCGATATAAATCGATAACTGCGCATCACTAGTCCCTCCGTGTCTACTATGCTAATGAGTCCCGATTGATTTGCATGAAACAAATCTACTGTCAGCCAATTATTGTTATTGTCCATTAATTAAAATAAATCACATCGCGTGAGGTCTTGTTTTCGAAAAACTATTTATTGATATTACTATTCCGTGTATTAATAGTCCGGGATACAAATTATTCTTTGCTTCGTGTTGATAGGTAATTATAATTCCTTTCTTAAAGTCAAAATAGCCTAATTGTTGTTCATAAATACAAGTATATGCTGTAATGACGACTGTGTTCAAATAGCGCAGCTATACACCGGTTTTTAAAGGTATCGCCAGTTCCGGGGTTGGTTCGATCCTCGGACGGGTCAATGAAGAAAAAAACACATTTCTTCTCTGTCTCGGGTCTGGGTGTTTGTGGTACCTTCGTCGTCTGGAAGTCCATAGCACAAGTGCTGTGGATACCTTGGATTCGGAGCAATGTATGAGATGTTCATATTTATCTATAGTATCAAGACCAATCAACAAGGTGGTAACTTGTAATTATTACCTTCTTATAGTCCTTGCCACCTTTAAACACGTTTACAGAGTTATTTTAAACCCTTATCTATACTTTAAAAAAAGGCATAACTATGCGTATCAATTTTTATGACATATAGATTATAGTACCTAGTGATCACAAGCGCGACTGCCGTGCACGAGATCTCGGGTAGGAACCCGGGGCCCAAAAATAGTTACGAGTTTCGAAATTCTCAGTACCTACTACTCGGCGTCAGGAAGTGTGGCGGTGTTTACACCCCCATGCCTCGGAAAGCACGTAAAGCTGTTGGTCCTACGCCTGATGTCTCTCCGGTTGAAACGGCTTGCCGTCGAAGAGTGAAGGAACAGAGAGTGCACCTGTGTTTGCGCAGACACTATTATCTCCTGCGTACATGGCTGATCTCAATTGAGATGTGCGATCAAAATTTGGTCTCGAGATTATAATAGCATTCGAGAAATATTTAAATTCCCATGGAATTAATTAATTTTCCGAAAATAGTCGGAGGAAAGAATAACACAGGACAGCCGAATAAGGTTCACATGCTTTTTGATGGAAGTAATAAAACTAAAACTAAAGATAACTAATTAATTATTAGCAGAAACTGTACCTAACAGTGCTGTACCTTACTGTGCTGCCTTTGCACGATTACATGAGATGTCTGCTTCGTGCAATACAGGCAAGAAAATCTGGCTAAAAAAAAAGAACAATGAATTAAGACCCTATATTTAGCATACACAATACCATTACTTATTCGACTCTTTTTCTTTGATTTCAAAGATAAGGCTTTATAATTTAAGTTATTCTTTCGAGATAAGCAACAATAAATTGAGATAATCGCATTGGTACAGGGAACAAAGAGAGCGTTATCTTCCCTTATCGCAAACGTCGGGAACAAGTTTTAACCATTACCAGATAAGGATGTGGATTTCGCAATTTATCTCACTAAAGTATTTTTGCAGCAATATTTTTAGGGTTCCTTAAGGACTTGTGGCTAAGTGTAAGCCGATTTGACCGATAATAAAGGATGGGTGACTAGTTGTAAACTTACCGTGCCTCGGAAAGCACGTGAAGCCGTTGGTCCCGACTTTCATCTTTCATCAGTGATCTTTGAAAATATCATTATCATTCTGACAACGAGCCTTACTATAGAATACAGCATTATCTAGTAAATTCGTTTGTAAAGTAGGTACGGTATTCAGCTAAATACGGTAAGACTGGAAGCTGATTTCAACATAGCTTGGGAAAAGGCTATGTGAATGATGAGGCAGATGATGATTTTTTGGGTTCCTTAGTGATATCAAAACTCTATAACTATAGTCAGAAAACGGACAGAACTAGAATTTATGTGTCGATAAACATCACATGGTATGGAAATACAGCAGAAGCCGGATTAACAAAAAGGATACTTTTTATCACTGAAAACTAAAACTTAAGTAATTTAAAAAATATATTCAAGTAAATGGTTATCTCAATTTTACCGAGGGTGGGATGGGTTGGGAACATATATCTTCGAACGAAGCATTTCGTATAATAATGATCGAACTTCACAGGTAAGTTCGTTTGATCATCTATTATACTGCATGCTTCGTTCTCGATATATGTTATTAACCATGCGAGGTCCCTTTTATGTGTAGTCCGTAAAGGAAATGTGCAGAATACCTTGAGTATATCGTAGTCCGTAAAGGAAATGTGCAGAATACCTTGAGTACATAATTTTATCTCGATTTTTAACTCTTAATATTCTTTTTGTTAATTAAGTGTTTGAGGCGGTAGGCGTTTGATTAAAGCCAGCTTATCATCCAGATTACTATGTGTGGTCTCATAAATGTTGAATTGTTATTTAATCATTATGAATTTAAGGGTTGTTTACGTAAGTAAGTTTAAACACAGTATATTTACACACTGGTGTTCTAAGGTCCCAGGTTCGATCCTCGCACGGGTTTATATAAATAAAACCTTCTTTCTACATTGTTTTGGGTGTGAATGTCTGTGGTACCTTTGTTGTCTCTGATTCTATATCACACTAGACTTATCCTGGACTACAGGAACGTCAATCAGTTCTTCTTCTCGGTCAATGGCAATAATCTATTATATATAATTCCAGTGTTACGATGTTTGTCCGGGATGAACTGCGAAACTACTGAACCGATTTTAATCAAATTGCACACCGTGTTCAGTTTGATCCAACTTGAAAGATAGGATAGCTTACAACACAAATACCTATAAAAAAAATTGAGACCGCGGGCGGAGCAGCGGGAAACAGCTAGTATATTAAATTTTTCCAGATCAGTACTCAGCCACGCAGACAGTATTGTCGGTGGCGTTGTAAAGGTCTTCGCGTGTTCAGATTTAAAGGCACTGACTGTTAAGTCTTGTTATCTCTGTCACTGTAAGCTGACAAGAAGCGACAGATATACATTTAAGAACTTCTTAAAGTTAATTTGGGTATCAGTATTCGGAGGTCAGCTACTTACTTTTATACTTCTTGGTTTAGAGCAATGAATGTGTATGTAATTGTTCACATTTGTTTATCCATTTAATTTAAACTTTTATGTTTTTTTGTTAGTGCACCCTACATTTTACAGTAATCTAAATATAAAGTACGTATACAATTACACATACGTCAATGAAAGCGTTCCCCTAATTGTTTTAACTTCAGCCTTGAACACCCACTCCCTTAGATCTAAGGCAACAATGGCGAGTCCCTTTGAACCGTATAAATCATGGAATTAATTATTATTAGCCTACTGTTATATTAACGTTGTGTAATGGAGCTGTGAATAAATGGATGAGGTAAAAAAACCATAGTGAATAATCTATATATATAAAAATGAAACCCGTTTTCCGTTGTCACGACATAGCATGAAAACGGCTTGACCGATTTGGCTGATTTTGATCTTGAAATGTTTGTGGAAGTCCAGGGAAGGTTTAAAAGGTGTAAAACATAAATAATAAGTAAAAAAAAAAAAAAACTGTTCCTAAACTCGGGAATTACCTTAATTAATTTACTTTTGACAGAACGAAGTCTGTCCGGGCAGCTAGTTACAAATAATAATAATATCTTGTGACAGCTCACACACAGCCATCTGATCCCAAACTAGGCAGAGCTTTTACTATGGTAACCAGACAACTGATAAACATACTTATATATTTCTAAATACATACATATTTTAGATAAATAACACCTACACACGAAACAAATTAATCGTGTTCATCACACCAAGATTTGTCCTGGGTGGAAATCGAACCTACGACCTCCAGCTAAGAAGTCGGGGTGGCTAACCACTAGACCAATTACAGGCCACTCAAATGATCCTAAGCTAGTAAATTAAGTTTTGAAGACCGATCTTCTGTTTTCTGTCTAGCCTTTACCCAAGCTATATTGGGATCGGCTTCCAGTCTTACTGAATAGCCGTACTTCACATGGAGCAACTGTCTATCTGACAATCCAAATCTATTTTACAAGGTGACTCAGTATTTCTCAGGTTGTCAGAATTGTAATGACTTAAAAACAAAGATTAATGTATGACAGTCGGGACCAATGGCTTAACGTGCTTGAGGCACGAAGCGGTATCAGTATGTTTATAAATGACCACCCATCCACGGACCAACAGCGGCAAACGCTAATAAAACCTTCAAGTCATATAAAGCCTAAAACCATTCAATATGTATACAATAAAACATTAATTTAATGAAAACACAACTAGACCACACAAGGATCTATAAATTGAAGTAAATTAGAGACCGATTGAATGAATGTGAACATAAATTCGTTCGACCTGAAACCAACGTTTCTTAGATGAATGTGAGTGAGTTATTAGAATTTGAAGTTATATGAATATGCAGTCGGTACCGGGGGTCTGATTATGCAATCATATTTATTACTGGTTTACCGACGGTACTACGGAGTCGTTAAACTATCGTGGAAATTCGTTTTATATGGGAAATATGCAGAAACAAAACCATATTATAACTGAATTAATTATTGTTGGAAACAGCTAACTTTTATTTTGAGTTTAAAAAATGGATATAGAATTTTAAGTAACACGCTACTAGTTTTATCTATCTCAATAAAACTTCGAACCCGGCACCACATGATCGCAAGTCCGACGCCCTAGCCATTAGGCTACCGCCGCTTAAAATGAACAATATCTAATAAATTGGCACAATCGTTTGACCTAAATAAAGTCACAATTATTAAAATACAATACCAAAATAATAAAAATAGTATAACGCTTATAATACCGGCCTATAAACTTCCCACTGCTGGGCACAGGCCTCTTACCATATAGAGAAGGAATGAGCATTGATCACCACGCTAGCTCATTGCGGGTTGGCTATTTCAGATCTAATTTTTGGAATCCAGGTTTACTCACGATGTTTTCCTTCACCGTTTGTCAATGATGTCTTATGATGATTAAGAAAGTACATATAATTTTGAAAAAGTCGCATTTGTACTTGCCTGGGCTCGAACCTGAAACCATGTGCATGCAAATCCGGCCATTTTTTTTAAATATTATATAACTCTTGTTTTCAAGTAATAAAATTGAATTATTGAGAAAGGCCGTGACCAAAAATGTTAGTTAGCAAATTAACCCAGTTTATTACGCTTCCCTTTGACCATTCCGCTAAATTTTATTGCTGAAGTAGTTAATTTAACTGAGCTTTTTTGTGGTTTAATTAAGGGTTTTTAAACAGGTAAAGGGTAAATCAGCTTAAAACCTAGATAGCTTACCTACCTTTATTTTGCTGTGTAAAAACGATGGCTTTAATTTATAAGTAAAGAAATGTCAGCTCTAAACGAGATAAACATTTTAGAGACATATCGATAGAAAGATAAACGTTATTTAAACGCTAATTACCACTGTGTGCGACGTCCTGCGGGTTCGATCCCCGCATGGGACAAGTATTTGTGTGATCCACAAATGCTTGTTCCAAGTCTGGGTGTTCTTTGTGCATGTGATTTGAATGTTTGTGAAACCCCCGCGACACAAGGATTAAATTCCTTAGTGCGGGCGTCGTTAAATAAAAAAAAAGAAATCATAATCATCTTCAGCGTTGTGTATTATGTCCACTGCTGGGCATTGACCTTGCTTTGGATATGCCAAAATAATGACACAAAACGTTTAGAATAAAATAATTAATGTTAAAAAACTACAACTCGACTACGTATAAAAGGCGTCTCAAAAGTACGAAACAAGTCCAATAGAAGTCCAGAAATGCATAGGTACAAAAATGGTCAAGCCAGAGCCGTGGTCTGGTGGTGCTATAATTAGCTGAGTTTAATAGATATTGACAGTAGTCGTAAGTATATTTATACATGTAGATTAAACATATGAACTAAGAAGCAGTATACTTAATATAAATTGACCAAATAAAATACCAATTGACCAAAATATAGGGGAGGTGAGGTCAAACGCAACACATGATAAATAACACTCCTTTACAACAATATTGGGTTACAAAATGGGCTCTTTGTCGTAGTATTAGGCCGAGGAAACTCTCAATAGAGCCAAATTTTCTCACCTTTTCTCAAAGATCGGATTTAGATTACGTGTATTGGCCTATTACTTAAGATCGTAAGCAATTTCGTATGTTGACTGAGTTTTTTGTGTAGCAATTCGTCAAAATGTTTATTTATGTCGTCTAAAATATTGGCTATATATTGTGAAAATATTTTGAGAGTTACACACTGTTTACTTATTCTGAAAAATGTTTGCTTACAACGTATGAATCATAAACGTGTTTTGTATATAAAACATTTGCATTGTGTAATGGTCTGAATTTTTTTTTATTATGTCTGATATATTCTAAGATTGCAATATGAATTTAAAAGTATGTACAATTTATAGCTATATTTTGTATACAATTTATATTGCATTGTACACAAAATTAAATATTATACGCATACACACAATACGTTAAGTGCAATTTTAGTAATCTGATAGTTGTTTATGAAATGTATTTTGCACTTTAAAAGCATGTTAGTTTATGTAAAATATAACGAAAAAAGCACGTGTTGATTAATAAAATGGACAACAAAACTAATAAATATCCGTGCTAAATCGTTTACAATCGACTCCTAATAAGCATAATAGTCTCCCACATGAAATAGGCGTTATTCATCTTTGACAGACGTTCAACCAAAAACTGGAGCCCCTTATCATCTAAATTTACTCCAATATTTACTCCAGACAACTTAGAATAGACGTGGCAAGACAAAATGGTCGTTTTTTGTACACAATGCCTACCCCAATGATATACGGCGGAGAATTTTATTTAATATCGCCTTATTGATTTATTACTTTAGTCGAGTGAGCGTTGTGTCCCATATTGGCCCAGTTTCCCCTAAATTGTGTTTAGTGACGTGTGCTCGTATGAATGCCGCCATTTCTCATTTTTGCTTATTGTTATTTTGATATACATTATGGGTGTTAGCACCACAGGTTGGTACACGTTTTTTTCTCTTCCCTTTTAAAGTATTATTGATTCGTATTTCATTTATATGAAAAGATTTCTAAGCTTCAATGATATTACATTATGTTACTATTAATAAGTCCAATCAACATATAAAACATAGTTCATATTATCCTTACTTACGTCACAATCTTGGAAGTCTGTTTCTTAAGAATCTATTTTTTATTTTCTATCAGCAAATATGCAATCGAAGATGAACTTACCTGAAACAAAAATAAAATATTATTATAATTCTGTACCCTCTGTGAAAAGTGATATAAGTCAAAAAATGTAGTTTTGAGAAAATTGAGTTTAAAGTTTTGCGATTTTAAAATTTCGATAACTTTTTTATTTTTGATAATTTTCTAAATGTTTAAACTGCAATGGCTTGGAATAATTGATTACTAACCTTGATACATTTTGGATTTATCCTAAAGTTAATAAAATGTGTGTTATTTAAAAAAAACCACACTTGTATCAATAGCCACATTAAACGTACTTTGTGTATAATGATATAAGTTAAATAATATCATTTTACACATTGTACTATTATTGGTGCTGAATGTTACTTTATTTTTTCTTACACTTTTATGAAAGTGTTAGAGCTAAAAATATTAAAGCCGCTTGAACTAATGTTGTTCAGAAAATAATAAGGTTTCATGGGAGCCAATTGGTATGGGCTAATTATGAAAAAAAACCAGTTGTATCAGTTTACACGAAATATATTGCATCATTCTCATGGTGTTTATTGATCTAAATTTAATTATATCGCATAAAGTGGAGTGAAATTTAGGTGTAAAATGATATAAGTTTATGAATTATATTTTTTGGTGGCTTTATAAAGCTATGTTTTGTATAAAAAAGTAAAAATAAAAGTAACGTTTCAATCGTATATTCTTTATTAGCACGTCCGTCCGGTTCTCGAGTTATACGATATATAATAAAATAAAGCAGATAAAAAAATTGTAGTTTCGTGAGCACCGATCCAAAAAAGAAAATTTAAATTTTACTGAAAGGTTAAGCAAAGCTAGTGTAGGTTGCTTTATGGATGGGTGACCTTGATGCCAATATCAGCAGTTTTGTGAGGGGCCCGGTTTATAAGGAGGACATTTTTTCATTATTTTTGAGCTAGGGCTTACGGTTTTCAAGATGTTAATGAAATAACAATACATTACTACGTAAAAATAAAATACTTAGGGTAAGTTCGCGTCCATCGCCCAATTCGCGTCTATTTTACGGATCTCCGTTTGAAAACTCTCGAAATTAAGTATACTAACACACCAATCAGCCGAAAAGTAATTACCGCCAATACCTCAATGTATAAGAGGCATGCACATATAGACAAAAGTTCCCTGCCCCCAATCAATCCTGTATAGAAAAATAAGTTTGTGACGGCTGTTCAACAAGAGAGCGCAGACGCGCGGGATTCTAAGACAAAAATAGTAGGCAGCGGTGCGTTTGAAGGTAAGTATTTTATTGTTTTTTGTGTAGTTTGGATACATAGCTGTTTCTATGAGTTGATAATGATAAAAAGAATTATATTAATTATGAATTTGCTTATATTTTTATAGTGAACAGTTAAAATAAGGTGGACGCGAATTACTACACCGAATTTATAAAACTGCCACTTTGCGTCCGCAATGGACGCAAATTATACCTACAGGGAATAATAACAAAACCAAATCCACTATTTTTATTCATTCCTTCAATTGATTTGTTTGTATTGTTTGTTACAAGAACAGAAAAAAACTTTAAAACACCCAAAACGAAGAAAGGAAATACATCCTCTTCAAGAAGTCAAAAAGAAATTGAGAAAGAAAATTTACCAGCCGTGGAACGCGTGAAATGTCCTGAATGTGACGATACACTAATTTCAGATGTAGAAGACGACGAAGAGAAAAACATTGGCTGTGACAAGTGTATTAGATGGTATCATCAGAAATGCACTCGTTTAGTAGGATTAAGTTATTTAGAGGCCAAAGATAAGTCTCTTGAATGTGACTTGTGTCATCAATTAAAATTCTAGGGTTATAATTAATAACATACCTTGTCTTATAATTATTAAGATTTTACATTTTTTTAGTAGTAGGATTAGACAAAATTATTGTATTGTTTTGTCAATACAATATAGCTAAAGACTTATTATTAATCAAGGCTGATTGTTAGTTTATTTACATTCCTTCTGATTATAGGGTAAAATTAACAGAACAGATTAAAATTACTATTTACTTACTACATAAGTAGATACCTAATTGTGTGGTAAAAGGTGTTTTTATTTTCTTTATAGTGATTTGTTAATGTTAATATGTTGATTTTTAAATAACTATAATTCTTTACTAAAATCCAATCTCTCTTTACATTATCATAAGAATATCACCCCTTAATTCCTTTTCTAAGCTGGTGGACGCAAAGTGGTCCAATGGGTGGACGCAAATTGGATTTTATGGACGCAAACTGGGTAAATCGCCTGATTCTGATGTTTGTCTTTTTTGAAAAAAACCACAAGATGTTTCGAACAAAACTTAACGTAACCTTAAAATAGACTATTTTAATAAACATATTACATAAACTTTTCATTGAAATAACTGCTGGGTCATTTTTATTTTCTCCTTCAAACTTGCCAATTGCACTAAGTGTACGCGAACAGGCGAAATGACCCTACGATGCCACTCATTTTGACAGCAATGTGAACACGCGCACTCTTTCAGTTCCGAGCCTTGAGTGTCGTTCGAGATGTTTGCATACGACCACACCCGCCATCATTTTTTCCGCTCCCGCTCCCTCAAGACCAAGTCGACCGTGACGAAAGGAGACACACATAAGAAACGCAATGCTGCGAATATCACTTGACACCACGACAACTTTTACAACGCACACGCTATTTTCAGTAGGTACTTTAAAGATACAAATACAGTTATATTATTTTTCACAAAACTTAGGTCACCAAATTGCTTCGCGTATTTTGATATAAGTTGCATTGTATCAGTTGACACAACGATAGTGCGCCTTTATTTTTGCGTCATAGAGATAAATCTGGACTTATATCACTATTCACAAAGGCCCTTAGATATTTTTCTTTGTGTTTGCTAATACATGTCTAGTTGAATCATTACGCACAATGTGCATGTGTAACATATCAAAGGTGTTTTCTGCTACAAATTGATTTGAATCAAAATACACATACTTGAGTTAGGTTAAGGTCTCAGTTCAACTTGATATAATTCGAGAAAGATCAGAATACACGAAATTTGTCGTAAAAATTGACCAAAAATGAGACTTATATCATTAAGCACGAAAATTATTTCCCGATCTATGATAGATACCGACACACCGATTAGACAGAAAAATAGAGAAAAAAAATAGCTTTAAGACAATGTTAAGAAACGTAAATCGATATAAGTCGACTTATATCACTTTTCACAGAGGGTACAGAATTAGCAATAGAATTTCATACGGTAATTAAAATTTCCGAAAAGGTCAAATTCAATCATGGCTAATTTTTAAAATACATTTAAAAGTCAATAAATAACCCATTACATAGTCAAAGTCAAAGGCCGCCACCACTTTTACTGAATTTCATAAAATAATTTACAATAGTACGAAAACTGTAACATATCAGCCTAACTTTTTAAACGTGAACATAACAATAAAAGTAAAAATCAAGTTACACTTATGAAACTTGGCTAAACATGGACTCAATGGTTTCTACCCACGCGAGGGTGTGAACCAAAGTTCGGTTATGTCGCCTTTTCAATGGCTTGTGATAAAGTAATGGAAACCATGACACTTAAAGAAACCCTCGAGAAAAGCTCTTTTTTTTCAACATTTTAGAAATTATAGAAATTCCATTAAGAAGTCAAATCTTATCACTACAATATTTAATAATAATAGGTAATACTTTTTATAATGGCCGTTTTTTTACCGGTACGCTAATTAATTACCCGAAGATCATAAAAAAATATCAACCGATAGTTATTATAGTTACAATATGATGTCCTTAGGGTGAAACAATTTAACTAGGAGTCCATACTCCATATAAACTCAAATTAACCCAAAAATGACTAACGAACGTCTCAATTTACCCGTATCTACTCGCAAAAACTACTGTCGCGGGTGCAGCGGGAAAAAAAAGGTGCAAAACCCATGTGTGTTCAGCAAACACTGTATATGGGGCAAGAAAGTGAGCAACGTCGAAGAATGAACTGCCCGCGGCGTGGGAGGGTTGTGTGGGGCCAGGAAAACAACGATTATGGATATTTTTCTTAAATTTTTCAAATTCTTGTTAATGCCCAAAGCTTCGCCCGCTATCCATATTTTTTCCAGTAAGAATATAGTCTATTTTACCCAGGAGTAATGTAGTATTCTAATGGAGAGAGAACTAGAAAATCGGTTCAGTCGTTTTAGACTTAATTAGTTACAAATATACAAATCTTTCCTCTTAATATTATTAGTGTAGATTAATGCAGATGACATTAATTAGGAACTAGTCAGTCTGCTTAGAACAACGGCCAGTGCGACCTGATCGAAACGTCAAAAAATTAAAAGACAATGTAGGTATTCGCATTTATTCCCGTTAATTAAAAAATATAACGTTACAATTATTAAAAATTCTATAATCATTAGGGATTTCATTTCTTTATTAAATGTCGGATAGAAAAAGAAAAAGGTCAAATGTCGGATCGAAAAATTATTTGAAGTTAATAAATAGCCTTATTTTAAATCTAAAAACCTTTAGTAAATAAGCGGTTAACCGTGTACATGTTTATTGCCAGTTTGTTTTCTAATGGCGTATAGTTAAGAAGATAAGATCACTTGATTCGAACCTGTCACTATTAACGATCAAGTAAGTTAAATGCTCCCAATAAAAGTTTATCACCTTCATGACTAGAAATCGTTTAAACTAATTTTATTATTATCAAGACTGTTTAGCTAACTTACACCTAATATAAATACTTAGTAGAATATTTTAGAAGGAATATTAAAAAAACTATAAGTAAATACATATATTTATACATAAGTAAAAGTGCAAGTCGACGACCTCTGTGGTGTCCGAGTGGCGTACACACCAGTTTTTAAAGGTGGCGCCAGCTCTGAGGTCTTGAGTTCGATCCCCGGACGGGTCAATATAGAAAAACACTGTTCTACATTGTTTCGGGTATGACTGTTTGTGGTACCTTCGTTGTCACTGATTCCATAACTCAAGTGCTTTAGCTACTTACTTAGGATTCGGAGCAATGTATGTGATGTTGTCCGCATTTATTTATTTATTAGTTATTTAGTCATGCAATTAGTTTTAAACTAGTCGCATCATTCGATACTTTTGCATGAGAACAAAAGTTTTAAAAACTATGAAGATACTTATTCAGTTTACAATTTCTTGAGGTGTTCTAATACTGTAATTCTTGGTATGATTATAATTATTAAATAACGATGTACTTCTTAAATACAAAAAGATGAATAAAGTTAGCTTGATGAGTTTTTTAACATTCAACTTGATTTACCTACAAACTAATCGCGTTGCACTTGATCAGGTATTTGAGAATTTGGGTTCTTTTATGTAACTCGCAGAAATTGCGGGATATTAATTAAATAAAAAAATATATCTCACAATATCTTAGATGTCTGACAAAACTATCGCAAAATCTAATTAAACTTGTAAAATACCTACTTAAGTCGAAAACATTAGTGCAGTGTACTAACCCAATGTTTTTCCACAGTTTTAAGGTTTCTGCTGTGATTTCGTACTAAACCACAAATATCCCGCCGAAGAACCGCGGATGTGACGCCACAAAAACGTCCGTTTTATTTTATTTTAGTCGTAACAATCAACTTTTATAGGTCTTCTTAAAGGTCGTTATTAAGTTAACGGCCATTTAAAAATAATAAAAAGAGTGCTATTTGTTAAACGAAAAATAATACAAAAAGTGATTAAAATTGAGTTTAGGATAACATTGGCCTATTTTTAAACGATACTTACGAAGCCTAAGTTTATGAAATGCTGATTGAAATATAATATAGTCACCTGCCTACCTCAGTCAGACAATACATGTAGAAAATGCTAGTTCAGTAGAAAATAATTTGTATCCAGTGTTGATTGAAACAAAAATAGTTCATAAAATGTTAGTTGATATAAAGCCATAATAATGAATGTTAATTCATTTAAAAATAAATTATTTTTGAGAAAGCATTTTGTTTACAATTTTTTTCATGGATAATAATTTCTTATATATGTACAAAAGAAAAAAATTGAATTAATATAAAAGAAAAAAAATACTACACAAATAAAATAAATTAATAATTATAATTGCATAATTTGATAAAAAATACTATGCAATAGCTTTACCGCGGCAGTCCCCGAGTGCCACGCGTGTTTTTTTTTTTTTTTTTTTCTTCAGCTAAATTATAGCCTAGTTTAATATTCGTCTCTGCCAATGTTTTTTAAGTACAAAATGTATTTATACCTACACCAAAAGCGTTTTCAGAACAATCTCGAGAAACATTATTCTGATGGCTGTTAAGTTATTTTGAATGTCTAAGTTTAACCCTTAAAGAGAAACTGCATTAAGCAAGACTGTCTACTGTTTGTGATTTACATGGTTGGAGTGAGCAGCGTTATAAAACGGTTGAATTAAACACATCGCGTGGGACGGTTAAGTGGGGCCATAAAATTAGCGATATTTTTTTTTATTATAGTCGGTTAATTTTGGAAAGTGGGCTTGAGTTAGTTGTGACCTGGTTGTGTCAGAAGTTTGCTGAGTGACATAAAGTTTGATTCTCTTTTTGAGAAAAAAAAAATGTGAATTTAGTTTAAAACAGTTATTTTAATATTACAAACAGACTCTCCAATTTCATTGATATGAACCTATTTATGTATGTATAGGTTCAACTCTTTGATTATTTAAATGTGTGAATATTTTTATTCTGTGCTTATTATCATTATTGAAGTTTATATTAGTAGGTATTACGTTCATTTTCAATTCTTTTATGTATGTACTCTCAGCTCTAATTTATAACGTATACGTATCTACAGTGAAAGAAGTAGGTAGTGTCTGTATTAATACACGAACAGCAACATGAAAGCTTCTGAAAAAAAAATACGAAATTGAATCTAATACCTGACAAATCTTCAATAACTTTCGATATTGGTATTGAAATTCGTCTCTCGTACTTCCCTATTCAAAAACTTACCCTATTTTTGTGCCATAAAGTTTATTTTCGTTCGTTTTTATATAAGGTCAAGGGGGAAAGAGGTCAAAAGGTTATATTAAATGGGAGATTTCTTGCGCATGTTTCTTCGGAGTTCGATTGACACTGTAATGTGAGATTATCGAAGTTTCTCGTCTATTTAAATAAGGGTGGTTTAAATCTGAGAGGTCTTACGTAATATCGGAAGACATGGCAGCAATGTTGCAAAAGTAGGTCAATAAAAAGAAAAGCCTTGGATTAGCTTTAATTGTTTTTAGAAGTTAATAATAAAGGCCACGGATTTAGTTACAGTTTGTTTTAAAATAATTATGAAAGACTTACTATCCCAAAGCTTTATCTAAAATATAATATGTGTGTATTTAGAAATATGTAAGTACCTATGTTTATCAGTTGGCTGGTGACCATACAGGCTCTGCCTAGTTTGGGATCAGATGACCGTGTGTAAGGTGTATAAAAAAATTACTGAAAATAATTCTTACGAAAAAGATACGACGTCGTTAGTCAACAAATAATCATTGCAAAGAAAAAGTATTACTCAAACATTTTCCCTTTTTTATATAACCAAAACCTTGATACCTACAATATTTACCCTTCAATCAATCAACTTAGATTATCGAGGTCCGCTGCTGTAGGTACCTACATAGGTCACTCCTAATTTGCGCCACATTAGGGGGCGTCCATAAATTACGTGAGGTGTTTTTTTTAATTTTCTGTCCCTCCCTCCCCCCTGGTGAGATGTGGTGAGATTTTATTCAACCCCCTCCCCCCACCCCCAATCTCACGTGAGATTTTTCAAAATGTGGGTTTCTTACGTAAACGCGTTGGATGATCATTGTAACAAAAAAAAAATTGCTTCGTGCTTTTATTTACGACTATTAATCAATATTGCTGAGAGTTTAATTATAAGTGTAATAAAAATTTTACTTAAGCATGTACAATCTGGATTAAATCTCCAACGTAAGATTAGATGAGATTTGACTCGACCCCCTCCCCCCCTTAAACACCTCACGTAATTTATGGACGGACCTTACCCGGTGCCCAACCTTCCGCATCCAGTCTGACCCAGCTACCTTCTTGGGTCATCGGTCTATCTGGCTGGCGTCCTACTCAAGGTCGTCTGCTCCAACCCTATATTTACCCTAAGTAGTAATTTTATGATAGAATCCTAAATCTCGACAAATATTATTATGATAGTTTACAAAATCCATTTTCAACGCTTTATCAACGAGAATTCAATAATTAAATCATCGGCGTTACACATTATCGGGAGCTTGTTACATAATATCAATATTATCAACAACGTATATTTAGGTATTATCAGGTCACATTATAATACCTCAAATTATTGGACACAATGTTTAATTTGGATTACGTGTTTCGTCAATATTCAGCCATGTTTTTGAGTACCGGTCGTTTAGTTGCAAAACTGTCAACAAGTAAATATTTTGATAAATTCGAATTAGTATTGCTATTCAACGTGGCAATGCTGCCAGCCTTTTGGGCACGGCTCCCGTCATTGACAAAGATTAGGATTCAACGGTTTACTCACGCGCATTCTCGGGATCGCCCGACTAGTTTCAGACTCAATAGGAGTCCTTAATCATGAGCTGACGCGGCGGCGGCGGTGTCGCGAGTCGAACTAGTCGGGCGATCCCGAGAATGCGCGTGAGTAAACCGTTGAATCCTTAAATAATTATGAATTCGTCTCACGGAAGTTATTATAATAATATTGACAAAGATGACGATGGTTTTTTTGATGCTTGTTAGCCTTTATTTTGTAATCCATTTTACTTAATATTGGTTAGCAAGTCTTCTTTTTATAGATAGTTTTATTTATCTTATAAGTTTTTAGTTTAGTTTAGTTTTGATTTATAGCTATAAATTGTAAATATAAATTGATATTCTTTTACATGTACATCATTTTGATAAACTAGAATTTAAAATCAGAAATTGCCTCTTGCTGATAAGTTACTATACAGGTTTATTTATAAAACTCCAGAAACCTCGCAGGAGACGATAACTAACATTATATGTAACAACATTTGTTACACGACTTTTGATAATTCGATAGATTTTCTCATACTCCGAAGTTAGCGCTAAATTTGATATTTATATGCCTGCCTAGACTTTTCCCAAGCTATGTTGGGGTCGGCTTCCAGTCTTACCGGATTTAGCTGAATACTATATTTTACATGGAGCGACTGCCTATCTGACCTTCACAACCCATTTTACTGGGTAATACAGTATCCCATATTAAGACCGGTTGTCAGAATTGCAATGACTTAACGACTGCCAAAGATTACCGTATGGCAGTCGGGACCAACGGCTTAACGTGCTTTCCGAGGCACGAAGGGGTCTCGGTATGTTTACAAATGGTCACCCATCCACGGACCAACCGCGGCGAGCGCGGCTTAACCTTTATTATCGGTCAAACCGTACGGCTTATACTTAGCCACGAGCCCCTCAAACCTCCTAAATTTGATATTTATATACAGTATGAAAAAAAAACTCAAATTATCAAATATCGTAGAACAAAATGTTGTTGCGTATGATGTTATTTATCTACTCCTGTGAAGTTGCAGGTGTTTTTCAAATAACCCTGTATATTGGGACTCGACTAACTAGTCTGTCCCAATTGTAAGTACACAGGCTCGCTATTACACATATATACGCGACCGAAGTTCGGTCCGATTACCGACGAAGATTCGGAGTCAGTCATTCCAAAGCCCATTTTTCGGGTTTCGCATCGTAAAAGTAATGACGGAAATACACAAGTTCGGCACTTATGGTGTGTCATATCAGCTGAATACGTCGCAACGTAAAATCAGCCGCGGAGCTTCAGCATATTATTATATATCTTCGGCATAGTATATTCAGAGTATTGTAACTGCTACTCAGAGTAACGTCACGAACAGATACGATATAAGGTCCATCAAGCGGCGGTAGCCTAATGGTTAGGGACTTGCGGTCATGTGATCGCGGGTTCGAATCCCATCCACTGCACTACCGACATAAACCCACTCGTAACACAAGCATTTAACTTAACACGAGGAGTCAACAAGAAAACAAGAAGCAACAAGAGCCATGTGAATGCGGTATTTTCCCTCAAACCATGGCCCACTTAATGAGCTGCCCAGCGTGTCCCAACACCTGCACACGCGAAGATCTTTACAACGCCACCGACAATGCTGTCTGCGTGGCCGAGTACTGGTCTGACAAAATATTATCATCATATTGCCATTGATCGACACGCTAAGAAGAAGAGAACAAGAATACAAGTAATGGACGACCCACGTTGCTAGTAAGATAATTTAAAAAAATACATCTCCTGGACCCACAAAACCATGTTCAAACGCAACGAAATATTAACAATACTAGCTTCTGTACGGGACTTCGTCTGCGTGGATTTCAGAATTGGGTCCAAAAAGGAATTAAAAATGTGAAAGTATCGAAAATAAGAATAAAATTTTCACCCGTGTTACAGCTTGCGCTGTAATAGAGAAACATAATCTATGCAGCCTATGTTCTTTTCCATGTCAAAGGCTACATGCATGCCAAATTTCATCCAAATCCGTTCACCCGTTTTTGCGTGATTGAGTAACAAACATCCAAACATCCACACTTTCACATTTATAATACATATTAGTAGGATTGCGTAAATTCGCTCTCAGTAAGTCCCTAAAGATTAGTACCGCATTCTGCAGCAAAATTCTCACGAACAAGATAGCATAAGACATGTTGACACCACGTCTGTCTAATGCTTGCACGATCCATGATAACTCACCTGAATTGTTTGAATTGTTTACAACCACTAAACAAGGAAAATTTACGTAATTTAGGATGAAGGTTTTATGACTTCGTGTATGAAATTATAACACGTATATGTGGTATTGTTCTCATGTGGAATATGTAAAAGATTTTTTCGGGCATATTTCACCATCGTCAGATAACTTTTATTTGACGAATAAAATTGACGTTTGACAGATTATGTATGAAATGTCAAAATTTTATAATAGTTAGGTATCTGACGATGGTGAAATAGGCCCTTAGATGAGTAAGGGCTGATTTTTCAATCGCCTGATAAATTTTATACGAGGAATAAAATTGACGATTGACAGTTTTTGTATGATACAACTGTCAAAATTTCATATTTATTCCCCGAATAAAGTTATCTGACGATTGAAAAATCAGCTTTTAGTGTTGTAATACTTGACTCAAATTAGTGAGATGTGTTTAAGGAGAATGGCATCCAGATCGAAAGCAGATGGGTGTTGTTCAAGGACGAAAATTGACGATTTTTAGAAGAGGGGACGAACGGGCATCGTTTCCGTAAACAAATTTATGCGCTAAAGTGGGAGTTGTGGCAGCATATTATTATATGTATATGCATGAAAATATTATTTTTATTGCATCACATATTTATCTAAGATATTAAAAAAAATTAACATCATCTTTTTGTTTTTTTTTAAAGAGTAACCAATGGAGTTTCTTGCCGGTTTTACTCTAAAAGCACTCTGCTACTATCTGCTCTGCTACTATCTCCAACAAACTGTAATACAGTTTGGCGATTTTTAATGTACATATTTTTAAATTGTATGTCCATGTTTTGATAAATAAAAAAAAAAAAAAAAGAATGACACTTTGGCATCACGCACCCTAGATTAATTTAGTTTTAAAGTTAACGTTTCTTTAGCGCCTATTTTTGGTTTACTAGAATTAAAAACATTTTAATTTTTTGGAGTGTCACAGGGAGTGACATCATTGCATTTTTAAATCGTCGAAACACTAACGTCCCAATAAGCCAACAATACAATTGACTAAAAATGAAATTTACGGGAGCGTGTGAAACCGCGGAGCAGAGCTAGTTAACTATTCATTTAAGTCTACAGTATTTTGAAGCAGTGAAATAATAAAATTTCTAACCCCTGAATACTGAAACGCAAATTAACTTTAACACGTTCTTTAATGTCTATATGTCGCTACTTTACATGTTAATATGACAGAGACAGCATGAGACTTAACGGTGGCTTCAAACTGATTGGTGTTTCAGTATACTGCCAAAAGTTATCTTAAATAAGATACGACCGTTTATACAACTAAAAACGTATACATCGAACCCGAATAATCGAACCTGCGCCCAAAAAAGGGAAACCTGTCGAATGTACTTCCAATACCTGTATGAAAAAATTTTCCCCTCTTCACCCCCCTCAATTCCCAAAGGCATCAAGGAACCCCAACGACGTACGCATACGAATTCTCTGTACCGTTTTTCGCCGACTGTTTTTCTTATATTTGATTTCTGTGTTATGAACTTGCGAATATTATATTACATGGCGCGATCTGGGGATGTTGGTGAGTTCTTCTCTCACTTCGGCCAACTTTGTGGTGCGGCTTATAAAGTTCTGTTTTTGTTGTGTGTTCATTTTACTATGTATCGTGTTTCTTGTGTTATATGTAAGTTTCTACACGGAATAATTTTCCGATTCTCAGAAATGTTTCGAAAATTGAAACCTTGTTGTTGCTTACAAAGCAAGATTGTGCCAATAATATTGAGATGATATTTTTCTATGGTGGTTTAACTAAATTTGTGGGATAAATATGTTTTTTTTTACTATGATGCCACATTCTCATGTTTTAATTTATTGCCTGTCATCGTGAAGACGTTATCCGCCTAAAAAGTCGTATATTATGTCGTATTGTCATAGACACTTAATCAATATTTTTTATAACATAACATCATGAATATTAAATCGTACTGTATATTCAATCTTTATTACTATACAGCGTCAGTTTTAATATATTTCGTCCCTATTCATAAAGAAAATGTTACTTCAAATATTCTTGTAATTTTTGTTTTAATTATTATAAGTAAATAATATTTATTACGCATCAACGCAGCGGAGCGAATATTTGGTGCGTATATACAGCAGTCGTGGGTTAGAGTCCTACCTAAGGATTAAAAAATAAAAAAATATTATTTATCTGTGGCCGGCGGTTTCGTCCGTTTTATCTATGTGATATAGCGCTATCACAGTCTTCTGTCTCATTCTCTCACTCACCATTTATAATATGACTTACCTAAAAGAAAACTGATCGATTTTTTTTTAATTTTTATATATTATTATCGAATTTGATGAAATATTTCGGAAATTATGCGCGTAGCTACAAATTTGGCGATTCATTTTTATTTATTTATATAACCAAAAATTAAATTTTATTATTAAAGTATTTTAAACATCACGATCACAACTAAAAACATTTTCCTAGCATCTAGAACAAACAAAGCACTACCTAAGCTGCTTACTAAGCCATCTCCAAGATATCTTGTTCCCACTTAACTTGTAGCAATCTGAACTAGCAAATAAGGGAACGTAACGCATTTCCATGTAGACATAGGCTTTTAGCTCTATTTATTTAGTAACAAACAAACAAACATTTAATGTATCTCTTACCTTCCCGATAGAGTCAATATCTCTTTGTGATCGGAACTGATGAGATCGGGGAGAGAAAATTGTAGTAGTTTTGGAGGGAAAAACCGGCTGTTGAAGTGGATTGATGCAGTACACTATGTACCGAATATAACTTTGAATTAGAAAAAATACTTCCAACATCACGTCATAATCAAATATCCTATTAATTATAGGTGTGGATGTTTGGATAATTGGATGTTTGGATGTTTGTTACTCAGTCTCGCAATAACTGCTGAGCGGATTTGAATGAAATTTGGCATGAATATAGTCTTGGACATGGAAAAGAACATAGGCTTCTATCCCGATTCCTTAATTTGTTCCCGAGGGAAAATTGAAAATTGTTTACGAGCTATGCCGCAGGCAGACAGCTTTGAAATTTTGTATTTTTCTCTATTACAGCGCAAGCTATAACACGGGTGAAAATTTTATTCCATTTTTAATACTTTCACATATTTCATTGTTTTCTGGACCCAATTTTGAAGTCCACGCAGACGAAGTCGAGGGCAGAAGCTAGTATATAATAATTATATCCAGCCTATAAATGTCCCACTGGGCCTGTGCCTCTTCGCATATAGGGAAGAAACGGGCATTGATCTCTTGCTCTATGCGGGTTGAAGATTTCAATTTACAATTTTTGAAATCCAGGTTTCTCCGTGATGTTTTCCGTCACCGTTTGACAACGGTGTCGTAGAATAATTAAGTAAGAACATATAACTTTAAAAAGTCGAAAAGGTTTTTGCCTGGGTCGAACCTGCAATATTGTGCATTCGAACCCATTCAAGGAAACGCTAGGTCACCATGAAATTATTACTAACATGAAAATACTTTTTAGATTTATAGAATATTCAAATTTCTTCTCTCGATTCTGAATAAGAATACTTTCCATTTTTAATTAAATAATTTACAAGCAATTCACATCATTGTACCAAACATGTTATGTAATACTTGGTACTCCTTCAAATAACATGAACCAATATGTACCAACATAATTCACTTATTAGCCACTCAAACATAAAACAAAAATATAGACTGCTCTATACAAACAAAAATTATTGAATAAGCAACACAAATAAAAAGTTCATTGATCTGGTAACCATAACTAACCGAATTGACTTAACTATACAAATTGACAAGTTAAACAGAAGGTGCTAACTTTCTATTATATAGGGATATTCATTTAGGGAACCATAATAAACTTGAGACGCCTTAACTAATAAAGCCATAGCCTAGAAAAGTTAGAATCCTACTTAATATTATAAATGTGAAAATGTTGATGGTTGGATGTTTGTTACTCTATCACGCCAAAACGGCTGAACGGATTTGGATGAAATTTGGCATGCATGTAGCCTTTGACATGGAAAAGAACATGGGTTACCTTTCCCGATGCCTTAGGTAGTTCCTGAGGGAAAATTGAAAATTGGTTACAAGCTAATTCGGTATGCATGTCACCTATGCTATGGCAAAGGACATGTACTTTCTATACCGATCTCTCAAACAGTTCCCGTGGAAGGATAAAAAATTGTTTACGAGCGAAGCTTTAGACCCAATTTTGAAGTCCACGCAGACGAAGACGCGGGCAGAAGCTAGTCTAATATATACAATTCTTGTGTCGCGCTGTTTGTCCTCGAACTCCTTCGAAACGGCTGGAACGATTTGTATGAAATTTTGTGTGCATATCGGGTAGGCCTGAGAATCAGCCAACATAATTTTTTACATCCCTAAGTGATAGGGATATCTCCAAATTTTTCTAATATGGCAGAACGAAGTTTGCCGTGTCTGCTAGTTTTATGGCTATAAACTAATACTAGCGCATCCGCCCCGACTTCGCACGGGTAGCAACAATTTATACCCAAAAATTACACACAAAAACCTTCTTTCTAAATCACACAATATATAAAAAACAAATATATTCTACCAAATAATATTTGTTCCAGATCAAATAAAATTTCTATTGAAACATTTTATTACAATTCAGTACGTCTAATAAAACTTTTCCAACCGTTAGAATACGATTATATATTTATAAATAGCTGTAATACAAACGACAATACTTTTGCTATCTAGGCCAACAACAATCACTTGCTACCTATCCCCTGAGAAAAAACAGGTGTGATACAAATAACAAAGAAAAATGTTTACATTTTGTTATGGTAAGTTTCTTATTAAATTAAGAGAAAAGCATATTTCGCAAAAATAAACTTACCCTGTAAATGCGGCTCAAAAGACCAGGATTTGGTCCTTGGAGACGAAAATCAATCTGTGTCAATTAAAAAACAAGCATGTCACTGCTTACATGTTCAAGTTAAATTGGGCCGAAAATAGGTCGTATATCAAATAAATCCGGCAATCAAAGAGTATCAAGGAGGGACAAGGAAGATATTACTTCATTATCACTACGAAAAACACAAAAAGGGCACATTGGAAATCATTAAACCACTTTTCGGAACCTGAGATATTGGCGATATAACCTTACGTATTAACTCCAATTTATGACCTGAACCAACCAATCAAGAATCAACTTTAAATACCAGAAAACAAAGTCCAGTTTCGTCTACATGGTACAAAGTCGTTGAATAGGAAATTTACAAGTACCGTCATAAGTAAAACGTCTTAAGGAATGAGATATGGGGTCTATCTTTATTCATACTGACATACCACATCGGATCGGCCGTAATATTTGTCAAAATGTATTTTATGGACCTTACGGGCGGTTTTAAAGTGGGCGAGGGGATGCTGTCATTTGAGAATTTCCAACTCTGATTTTATTAGGACAAATTTACTTTAAAAACTTTAGGTACGCATTAACTCAACGGATAAGTAATTTGAGTCAAGTGGCGTACACACCGGTTTTGAAGGTGTCGCTAGCCCTGAAGTCCCAGGTTAAATACCCGGACGGGTCGATGTAGAAAAAAAATCTTCCTACATTGTCTCGGGTCTGGGTGTTTGTGTAAATATAAATACGAACGATGATTTATCTAATTTTTTATTTTCATCTTCAATCAAAATATTCCCAATCATATTATTATTAAAAAATACTTTAATGGAAGGAAATAACTTAAAAAAGCGAGAAAAAATATTAATCAAACTATACCCACTTTAGTAAGTTAAAAAGCTTTTGTTTCCCAAAAACATTTTAAACCCCTTTTAACATAAGACTGTAAACAACAAACCATTACTGGCCCAAAAAATGGCGAACGCTAATATCAAAACCATTCGAAAATTTCCCAAGCGCAAAATTATCGAGCAAATTGTATGAAATTTCAAATCTTTTCGTAATACAGACAAGAGTATGGTAACAAACCGTAAGTAATTACGACAGGAATTATTAATAGTCGATCAGAGTGTTGAACCACCCCTCTGTTACCTAATTGCAGATCGTAACATCAATGGACGGAGCAAATGGCTCGAAAAATTACGCACTATTGTACAGCCGTGACTCCTTGGCGGCGATCGCGAAGGGACTCGATAATGTATCCGGTATGTCTCGACGAATGCTTTTAATAGCTTGCGAAGGAATGTTCGAAGTTCTTTTGTTTTGTTCTTCTGTAATTATATGTGAAGACCTTTTATTTAAGTTCAAATTGTATGACCATATTTAACCAACCAGTAAATACAGTACAATACTTTTGAAAATGAAAGGAATGAATACTATATTAATTTTTAGAGACCATTTAAACAATATTGACCGGAAACTATAGCCGCCAGAAATAATGTAATTATTACTGTTTTCTACAAATTTCAATAATAAGCCCCTCGACTTAACATTGTTAATTGCACGACACAGATGGGGCCAAGAATTCATCAATGGGGATTCTCTCTTGACAGAGCAAAATCAACTTTAAAATTACAAACACAACGTTAATTTTCTATTGTTTGAGGAAAATCTGTGTAAAATACTTGACAGATAAATAGCGAGCAAGTATTTACGAAAGCTGAGCAAAATTAGAGAATCGAAAGATCAATTATGAAAATGTAAATAAAACTGAAATTGCGAACATTGTTCTAATATTGGGTATAATTAAAATGAATCACGCTTTAATATTTTGGGGAGATGTGCTTTTAAACGCAAAATTTGGAAACAAGAAGTAATTGATACGGGATTATTTTGACACATAAACGAAGATGAGAGGCAGATTTCAAAATTATTAGATTAATAACCATAATTATAACGATACAGTTAAAAAATGGACTGCAATAGTTGCAAATCTGCTGTCAACTAATAATTGAATGCATAGAATTAAGATTTTTTAAGAATTTATATTGTAGGTTGTTCTTTGATCAATATTACCATTATGGGTTTCACTCAGTAATGGTCCTAGTACAACTCGAGAACGGCTGGACCGATTTTCATGATTTATTCATTGGATTCTTCTCCGTCCCGAATAGCAGAAAAAACATAAAAACAAAAGAAAATTGAATAAAAAAGATTAAATTTACGGAATCGGGGACAATTTACTCGGGTGAAACCGCAGGGCAAAGCTAGTACTTAATAATTAACTAGTATTTGAACGAAGCTCTATCCACACGTGGTAATTGCAAAAAAGTAAAGTCTGTCTTTTCTTGAAATACAAGCTTACCTCAACCCACGTCTCCTCAAAATTGGCTCATCAGTATATACCTCGAATAATAATATTATTATATTGTCTAACTAGATACAATTATGACGAAAATTGAGCACAAAGAATCCATAAATGTGTTAAAAATACTCAGTATACTTTTTATTCATGTAAAATTTCCAGTTTCCGAGTATACCTGGGTTTCGCAAAATCTTGCTGATTTTTTTTTTTGTTGTATGTATAAAAATAATAATTCTGAAACTTTTTTGGTATGATGGATACTCCGATGAATAATTTGGAAGCGAAAATTGTATGTATAGCGTTATTTGAATGGATTTCACGAGAAAAACTGATCGATGTTGTTTTTAAATAGTAGTATGCATACACAATGGATGTTTCGGATTAAATTCGCAATATTTCTTTTGCTAAAAATAAGAAATTTAATAGGTACTTTTTGGTGTGAAGCCGGTGAATCATCATATCCAAAGTTTGAACTTTTTTTTTCTAGCTGAAATCTTTATTGAGTCCTCTTACAAATAATTGCTATCTATCTATCTACCTTGAGGAAGGCCAGAAGACATGCCAAAAGCCATCCTCAACGGGAAATAACTGTAGTGCTTTTATTTCCACTAGCGGGTACCGCACCGTAACGCATTTGTAGTAGCGCACTCCCCAATCAATATACAGGATTGATTTAAAAGGAACTTTCAACGAGGTAATCGACCGATGTTCCTTGGGAAAAGTTGTTCAGTTTTATGCACCTGATTACCTCATAGAATATACGCACTCCTTACAAATTAATCCTGTATGTTGCGCCACAGCATCCGGTCCTTGGAACCTGTGTGTTGTGGTGCGCGATCATTCGCGCCAAGCAAGCAGGTTGGTCACCGCAGTCCACTTTCAGTTCTTTCGGTGAGCTGCTGCCAATTCTCCTTGTTTCTATATCCTGCAGTCGCCTCTTACGACACCCACGGGAAGAGAGCAGGAGGTTCCATTCCATGCCGAACCTCCACGACAATTTTTTTTTATACAAAGCGAACACACTTGCGTAGCCTGTCCGTAGGCCGTAGTGGAACAACGCCTTATTCTTACATAATCGCAATGGGCAAGGATGGTCTCAGGTCGAGAATAAGGAGTGGCTGTGAATGTTTGTTATTTAGTTATTGCAA
The DNA here is from genome assembly GCA_950381575.1 of Plusia festucae. Lineage (NCBI taxonomy): Eukaryota > Metazoa > Arthropoda > Insecta > Lepidoptera > Noctuidae > Plusia > Plusia festucae. The sequence goes on along the minus strand of OX494456.1, from coordinate 2,689,209 downwards.
TATGTATGTAAGGTGTGGCAAACAAGTGGTATTAAGCTAAACTGCATCTTAATTGTGTAATTGGGAATATAGATTTAAAATAACATGATTTACTTATAGGTCGTTAAATTATCTTATGAATTAAAGTTGCGTAATTAATATCCTGCAAGGTGGACAGACAATCTGATGAAGATCGCAAGATCGAGCTATTAATGTTATAATATTATCTCAATTCTTAGAATTTAACCAAGAAGTATCCATACGTATTCAGTGCGTTACCTATTAGGTTATTTCGTAATCCAGTCACACTAACGATGCAGATTTATCTCTATCAGTTAGTTAAATATTAAACAGGATACGCCCAGTGATGTCATTGGTTGAATGACCTTTAATAATGTTATTTATGCCTATGAATGTAAAACTTTCATCGTCCTAAAATGCTAGTAGTTATGGTAAAAATAAAATTTATATAACGATCAAAAAGACCGAAACCCATCCCAATTCTTATAACTTTTAGTTTATAAGGCATTGTCAAGGCCTTATTTCTGTCTCTCCACAGACTAAACTTTAATTTAAAACATGGACCCAATTCTTCTTCTTCTTTTCGAGTCGATGGTACACTTTTTTCAAAAAGTATTTAAATTTGATGCGCCCAGTAGTTGGCCACATTAACTGCGGCGTCATTGCGTCATGGACGCAATAGATAGACCACATCATCATAATTGCATCTGTCCACTGTTGGACATAGGCCTGCCAAGTTGTTTCACCTACACAAAACCCTATCTTCCGCCTTCCGCATCCAGTCCGACCATATATTTTCAACCATTGGTTCACCGACATCTTCATAAACATACCATAATACCTAAATACAAAGTTTACACAATCGAAGAATTACATAAATATCAAAGGATACTCATTGACCTATTGATACTAGCATTGCGTGCGTCTCTTAGAAGCAATAAATATTAATTTACTGGCCACACCCATGATGTCACTGGTATTATTTAATTATAGTAGCTAACAATGTACAGTTAAATTAATTATACATTTAAATCTAACGTGATTATATTTTGAGAGGGAACTTGTATACTTACAGGATTAATTTAAAAGGAGTGCAAATATTCTACGAGGTAATCAGGTGCATAAAACTGAACAACTTTTTCTAAGGAACATAGGTAGGTCGAAATCTTAAAATCACAGATCACGTAGCTTATGTTTGTATGAAAAGTTGATTTTCAATTTTAAGATTTTGACCTATGTTCTTTGGGAAAAGTTGTTCAGTTTTATGCACCTGAACAAATTTTCCTAAGGAACATAGGTCAAAATCTTAAAATTGTCAACATAAGTCACGTAATCTGTCACTTTGTATGAAAATTGGGGTAAGTGGTTCAGTTTTAGGCATCTGATTAACTCGTGGAATATACGCTGTCCTTTTAAACTAATCCTGTATAGTGGAAGGAATAACCAAATTCTTATTCAAATTCTTAATGTTGCATTTACACTTTTACAAGTCTTGAGCTTGCCGGATTTGAAATCTACTGATCACACTACTGATTAGCTCGCTAGCTGCGCCCCGCTGTTTCGCTCGAATTGCCTGTCTCCCTAAACAACTTACAGTCATTTGTTCTTTTTTTTAAATCAGACTGGTAATTGAGAAACTAGCGCGTTCAAATTAGCCAACTCTTTTAACTATTACTGATAGGCTATACTATCCCACTGCTGGGCAAAGGCCTCCCCCAAGTCCTTCCATACATCCTTACCCGTGGCACCTATAATCAGCCCTCGCGGTAGGACGTCTAGATAGGATACTTATAAGCCCGAAAACTATTAAAACGGAAATTTTGCGAGTAAACTCGCGCGACACTACTAGTAAATAATACATTTAAAACTATCCATGTATTAAAAATCACCTTCAATTCATAATATATTTACTTAAAAACCAATTCTACTTGAAGAGGCAATCATTACAAGTACAAAACATAATGCTAAATCAATGGGCAAGTTATTACATAAGAAAAGTGAAAGGCATGGGTCGGGACTCGACCCTGCGACCTCGCGCACTTCATCACAACACTCAACGCTATTGAAGCACCGGTTTGTATTATTTAGTATTGTATGGCTATTTGTATGTATGTATGATTGCTTAGAAATAAAAGCTCAGCGTTGAGTTAGACAAAAAGTGAAGTGGTGTATGATATTACCGTTGTAGTGTAAGTTGTTAGGATTGATTTAATATGCACATCGTATCAGGTTTGATTTCAGTAAAGTATTTTAAGGATAAGGATACAAGCTATACAATTGAGATTAGCACGGGGGTTAACTGAAATACTATTAATGGCCTAATAAACTTTAAAAAGAAAACGTGGGAGGCACATAACTAGTATTCTTATTAACCCCTCGTGCTTAGGTAAATGCTTGTGTTGCAAGTGGGTTCACGTCGGTAGTCCAATGGGTGGGTAATTGGGTATCCATCCGGCAAACATATAACATAATAAACAGAACATACATGTATAAATAATAATAAATAAATGGCCGAATATTGTTTCGACTTATAGCCGAATATTAGGCCGAATAGTATTTCGGCTTATGGCCGAATATTAATTAGTGGGGTAGGCTATTTAATATCATACTATTATTAGAGCCAAGACAGATGAAATAGCGAGACTAATAACGCATATACGTACATACCGATATATTCCTTTTAAATTACTATGCACTCGTATATTAAGAGTACAATTACTATTATTATTTCGTAACAGCACGACAGCATCGTTCACGCTTGTCCAATTATGTACAATCAAAGCCTGTCTGAATTTTCAACTTTGTAATCGGCCGCGAATCATGGTTAAATAATGCTGTTATTATGATTCTATCACGTTCGATAAATCTTATAGTGGAGTTAAGTTGGAATTTTGCAAAAATGAAATACATTTTTTTTTCTCTATGAGTATTAGGTTAGGATAGTAAAGGGTTTTGAACACCAACTTAAAAACCCAAGCCAACCTCACCTGCTCGTGGTACTATCTGCTGACTAACGAACGAGGCTCTGGCGATCCGCCAACACGCAAAGGACAAGCGTGGCGGATTAACGGTCCAAACCCCCCCCCCCCATGCTTTGCCCAGCAGTGGGACACCTAAAAGGTTACATGAAAAAAAAAAAGAGTATTAGGTTTTGGGATATAACTTTCCCTACACTCTTTCTATAGTTCTCTTCTTTCCCATTTGAAGTAAATATATTTTACATATGAACAAACCAGCCAACTATAATACAGATAGATTGTCTCAAAAAAAGTTAACTTTAATTTTCAACTAAGTCATTTTAATTTTTCTCTTCAAAAGACAAAGTTAGTAAATTAACCAGTAATTCAAAAAATAATTCGTTTATAAGAAGGCTTCTCGCTGTACAAAGTTAAATTAAAATAAGTTTTCATTTTTGAGGTTCGTTAAAAGTTTGATTTAGTAATTTGTACAATAACTTACTGTACGAAGAATTAGAATTTATTACTTTATGTATTCACAAACATTTTATTTATGAAAATTAGTAATTATAATTAAAACTAAAATAAAACTATACTAAACTAAAACCTTATAATATAAATTAAACTATACTAAACTACCTATAGTAAATAAAGCTATATAAAAAATAGAAGACTTATTAACCATTATCAACCAAAATTGATTGATAATGGCTAACAAGCATCAAAAAAATTATCATCATCGTTGCCAATACCGGGTAACGTGCCCAGAAGGCTGGCAGCATTGTAATTACTAGGTACAGTAATTACAAAGAATTAGCATTGTCATGCTGAGTTAGAACTTCAAGTGAAATATAATGATGAAAGTAGATATTTAATTTAATTATTCATTATCTATGTCATAGTAAGATAGCTTTAGCATATGATTCTCTTTAGTGCCAATATAAAATATTAATATATTATTTAATCATTTATATTGGGTCAAAGCATACACAATACATAGATAGATACCTAGCTACAAATAATAAATAAATAAAATGCGGATAATCTTTAAAACTGTGATTTACATAACTAGCTGACCTGACAGATGTTGTTATATCAAACACTACTTACTAATGAAAAAGTCAAATCTTAGCGATTGACTTAATTTTTTTTGTCATATTTCGCGCAACTTCTTAATTTTTTTTACGATCGAGGCAACTATACTCCGGGCGCACCTATCCCGGTTTTACCCTAATAAATAGTATAATTTATCTATAGTATGTATGTATTTAGAAATATATAATGACTAGGCAGAGCCTGATATAAAAATATGTCAGGCTCTGCCTAGTCATTATATATTTAGACTTGACGGGCCTGTTGGCCTAGTGGTTAGTGATCCTGACTGCTAAGCCGGAGGTCGTGGGTTCGATTCCCACCCAGGACAAATCATTGTGTGATGAGCACGATCATTTGTTCTGTGTCTGGGTGTTATTTATCTATAATATGTATGTATTTAGGAATATATGTATAAGTATGTTTATCAGTTGTCTGGTTACCATTGTACAGGCTCTGCCTAGTTTGGGATCAGATGACCGTGTGTGAGATTGTCCCAAGATATTTATTTATTTATTTATATTAATATTTTATATTGGCACTAAAGAGAATCATATGCTAAAGCTATCTTACTATGACATAGATAATGAATAATTAAATTAAATATCTACTTTCATCATTATATTTCACTTGAAGTTCTAACTCAGCATGACAATGCTAATTCTTTGTAATTACTGTACCTAGTAATTACAATGCTGCCAGCCTTCTGGGCACGTTACCCGGTATTGGCAACGATGATGATAATTTTTTTGATGCTTGTTAGCCATTATCAATCAATTTTGGTTGATAATCTATATATATAAAACTCTTCCGTTACTGACTGACTGACTGACTGACTGACAGACAACGCACAGCCGAAACTACTGATCGTAAAGAGCTGAAATTTGGCATGTGTGTTTGTTGGGAGGAGTAGGCTACCACTAAGAAAGGATTTTTGGAAATTCCCCCCCAAAGGGGAGAAAAGGGTGGTAAATTTAAAACGTTTATTTCTCAATGGAGTCACTTAAAACGTTGTATGTAGGTTCCACCAGTGAAGCAAGTGAGCATTAAGAAAGGGTTTTAGTTTTTATTTCTGTCCAGACATATTTCTAATATTTACTGTAAAGGGAGACAATTTGATTTTTTTAATGTTTGTTTACACATGTAATCGATAGACCATGGAACAGGCGATAACTAAGTGAAAAACCCAAATTCTGACGGAAGTCATTACTCCACGCGGACGAAGTCGCGAGCAAAAGCTAGTGGTTAATAAGTCTTCTATTTTTTATATAGCTTTATTTACTATAGGTAGTTTAGTATAGTTTAATTTATATTATAAGGTTTTAGTTTAGTATAGTTTTATTTTAGTTTTAATTATAATTACTAATTTTCATAAATAAAATGTTTGTGAATACATAAAGTAATAAATTCTAATTCTTCGTACAGTAAGCTATTGTACAAATTACAAAATCAAACTTTTAACAAACCTCAAAAACGTTAACTTATTTTAATTAAACTTTACACAGCGAGAAGCCTTCTTATAAACGAATTATTTTTTGAATTACTGGTTAATTTACTAACTTTGTCTTTTGAAGAGAAAAATTAAAATGACTTAGTTGAAAATTAAAGTTAACTTTTTTTGAGACAATCTATCTGTAGTTGGCTGGTTTGTTCATGTGTAAAATATATTTACTTCAAAAGGGAAAGAAGAGAACTATAGAAAGAGTTTAGGGAAAGTTATATCCCAAAACCTAATCCTCATAGAGAAAAAAAATTAATGTATTTCATTTTTGCAAAATTCCAACTTAACTCCACTATAAGATTTATCGAACGTGATAGAATCATAATAACAGCATTATTTAACCATGATTCGCGGCCGATTACAAAGTTGAAAATTCAGACAGGCTTTGATTGTACATAATCGGACAAGCGTGAACGATGCTGTCGTGCTGTTACGAAATAATAATAGTAATTGTACTCTTAATATACGAGTGCATAGTAATTTAAAAGGAATAATATATCGGTTTGTACGTATATGCGTCATTAGTCTCGCTATTCCATCTGTCTTGGCTCCAATAATAGTATGATATTAAATAGCTTAACCCACGAATACAGAAACACTTGTTAACTTTAACACGTTCTTAAATGTCTATCTGTCGCTACTTTACACCTTAAAGTGACAGAGACAGCATGAGACTTAACAGCTTCAAATTAATTCAAGAGTATTCGGCTATATGCCGAATTAATATTCGGCCATAAGCCGATCGGCCATTTATTAATTACTAGCTTTTGCTCGCGACTTCTTCCGCGTGGAGTAGTATTTTCAATTTACCACCCTTTTCTCCCCTTTGGGGGGGAATTTCTAAAAATCCTCTCTTAGTGGTAGCCTACTCCTCACAACAAACACACATGCCAAATTTCAGCTCTTTACGATAAGTAGTTTCGGCTGTGCGTTGTCTGTCAGTCAGTCAGTCAGTAACGGAATTGACTTAATTTTTTTTGTCATATTTCGCGCAACTTCTTAATTTTTTTTACGATCGAGGCAACTATACTCCGGGCGCACCTATCCCGGTTTTACCCTAATAAATAGTATAATTTATCTATAGTATGTATGTATTTAGAAATATATAATGACTAGGCAGAGCCTGATATAAAAATATGTCAGGCTCTGCCTAGTTTGGGATCAGATGGCCGTGTGTAAGCTGTCCCAAGATATTTTTTTTATTATTTTAATGACAAAATAGTCATACATACACACAATACCATAAATAATAATGCTAACCCTAAAATGCTTAAAGACATTAACGGTCATGTTTCTCACGATGCATTATGAAACCGATACGTCGAGTTCAACGGGTCAATCGCGCAACCAGTCCTAGTGGTTTTAATCTGTTGCTGGCGAGTTTGAAATCGTTGTCATCGCGAAATTACTAGTTATTGTGTCGTGTTTAACAGCGTTGATATAATTTTATTGATGTTGTTACGGCGTGCATTGAAATAAATACAGAATTAAACTGTTACATAAATAAAACATAAGTGATAACTGATGTTGTTTTCAAATGGTTTCTAATTTCTGTACATTATATATTTTGACGACCTCCGTGGTCGAGTGGCGTATACACCGGTTTTCAAGGTATCGCCAGCTCTGAGCTCCTGGGTTCGATCCCCGGACGGGTTGATGACCAATGTAGAAAAAAAAACACTTATCTACATTATTATAATAACTTCCGTGAGACGAATTCATAATTATTTAAGGATTCAACGGTTTACTCACGCGTATTCTCGGGAACGCCCGACTAGTTTCGACTCGCGACACCGCCGCCGCCGCGTCAGCTCATGATTAAGGACTCCTATTGAGTCTGAAACTAGTCGGGCGTTCCCGAGAATACGCGTGAGTAAACCGTTGAATCCTTAAATAATTACTTATCTACATTGTTTCGGGTCTAGGTGTTCCATAACACAAAAGCTTTAGCTTGAAAAAAAAATAGGTTATAATGAATATAGAAACTAAACAAACTGAAAGTAAATAAACCAACAAATTATAACGTCCTACCACTTGCACGTTCAGGAATTCATTTATTTTTAGTAGTTATAATTAACTAAATTAAGAATTGCTCGTGTATGGCTACATAGATCTTTGTGTAAACAAACAATAAAGTTGTTTATGTGTTTTTAATTTATGACTCGTAGCTCAAAATATACATTTTTTTTTACTTCTAGTATAAAAGTCTACTAACCAACAAGCTTACAGTAATTTCATTGTAATACCAGTTGTATAACTTCCAACAACATAATACCATCATCACGCAAGCTTTTATTTCAAGTTATTATTCAAGTGAATTCATTCCGACTGTATTAAGAGATATTAGAAAGGTTATCGCGATTGATTTAAAGATTTGCTTATTGTAAAAGGTTTGGCGATCGATTTTATTAATTTGGATTGTATGACCTTCGATTTTTTATCAGATATTATCTTAATAAGTGATGAAATTGTATAATGCTGTGTTTTGTTTTTATAGCATTTACTGTCTACAACAGTATTTTCACCCGTGTTATAACTCGCGCTGTAATAGAGAAAAATACCAAAGTTATAAGCTTATAGATCGTCTGCCCAGGGCTTAGCTCGTTAACAATTTTAAATTTTTTCTCACGCAGTACTTAAGGAATCGGGATAAAAGGTGTTCTTTTCCATGTCAAAGGCTACATGCATGCCAAATTTCATCCAAATCCGTTCAACCGTTTTTGCGTGATTGAATAACAAACATCCACGCTTTCACATTTATAATATTAGTAGGATTATGATAGCTACCACACTTGTCTTAGGAAATTTCCCAAAACCATCATCATTCTATACTGATCCCGATTTCATTTGAGGACTCAGCATGTCTTCTTCCCTACTTCTGTGTCTGACGTCACCTCACAAGTAACATCCATTCCAGCCATAACGTCTTTCACACAATCCATCCAGTTCTCTGGTCGTCCATTTCCTCTACATCCAAGCACGTTCATTCCACATCCAACAACATATCTTGTGCAAGAAAATCTTCATTAACAAAGACGAAAGAAACTACGTAGGTAACTTGGCTAGACACTGGACAAGGGGTATCAAATGAACATATTATCAAGGTATTCTTTCTATTATAAGGATCCCTTCTTTCAGATAATGCAGCCATTATGTCATACAAAAGGTGTACGTATATTCCCCAAGAAATTTAATATCCATGTTGCTATGACAAAGCGATACTGATGCACGCAACGACGGATGTCAGAATAGTTTAGTTTGGAGGTGGTATATTTTACTTATTGAATTTCAGACGATTTTACCCTTACGTATTTTTGTTCTTATTTCAGTGATTAATGACATAATAAATCCTACAAAGTCGTAATTACTGAAAAGCTAGTAATTTTACTCTTTCTAAATATCTGACATGAACAGGTTTGTTGATTTACAGAATGAACTTGTATTTTTAATATACATATGTTTCTTTTGTTATGCGAGTGTGTCTTCAAGTGAGTTCTTCTTTTATATGAAGATCAACATTCATTTATTTCAAATAACGGTACTATGTGAGAATGTTTTGAACGTCAATATAAAAGACAGAACTCTGATTCGCCAAACCCTTCACCTCTTCCTCAGTGGTCAGGCTGTGGTGAAGAAACAGTGCAACCAACTCCTCAGCACGCTGGTCTTCTAAACCCTCCTCTAATTGATCAATAAATAAATGCCATATCCACAGCCTCCACATTTCTAGAACCGATCACATGTATTGTGAGACCCTCCCGTCTAGATTATTGCCAGGGTAATCCCAGGGCTTGTAATTAAATTCATGTTCAACATTATACGATATTATTATAATCCTGGATTACTGTACGTTGCTTGTATTTGTCCCGGGACCTTATAGTTGGGTATATCATCACATTGTTGTTTGAAGGCCTTTAGGTGCCTAAACTTAATCAGACTAACATAAAAAGGCGTAATTTTGTGAATTTGTTTAGTACCAGATTATGGTATCCAAGTTGTCAGCTATTTCCATATTTAATTTTATCAATACTGGTCTAGCCGTTTGAGTGTAAAGAGGAAACGTACACACACTGAATCACAAATTTTCGCATTAGTAATACCTATAAGTGTGACAATACGAACATTCTCTAAACATCGCAATATACAAAACTTAATATTTATATTCGAAAACATAAGTTTTGAAGTACGAATAATAATAATAATATCTTAGGACATCTCACACACATCTATCTGGTCCCAAACTAGGCAGAGCCTGTACTATGGTAACCAGACAACTGATAAACATACTTATATATTTCTAATTACAATTATATATATAAATAACACCCAGACACAGAACAAATGATCGTGCTCATCACCAAAGATCGAATCGAACCCACGACCTCCGGTTTAGCAGTTAGGGTCACTAACCACTAGACCATAAGGCCAGTCAATGCTGTACAAATATATTAATTACACAACGTTTGAGACTTAGGTGCTTGTTCAAGAATCATTCGAAAGTAAATACAAGGTATTATGCAAATGGTTTTACAGATAGGTTTGGGTTTGGGTGTAGACCTTGGATATCACTTGTACCTCGTACATAATCAATCGTGCATTGTTTTGTATTATGAATATTAGGTGTATTAGTTGTGTACGTAAACTAAGAACTTGTACTACTAACAGAAAAAAAAAGTTATTATAATTTCAAAGAGCAGGTACTCTCACTAGATCTAAGCATTATTATAATAACTTCCGTGAGACGAATTCATAATTATTTAAGGATTCAACGCGGTGGCGGTGTCGCGAGTCGAACGGAGTTCGACTCGCGACACCGCCGCCGCCGCGTCAGCTCATGATTAAGGACTCCTATTGAGTCTGAAACTAGTCGGGCGTTCCCGAGAATGCGCGTGAGTAAACCGTTGAATCCTTAAATAATTATAGATCTAAGCATACGTAAATTTTTCGTAAAACATAAAAAAAAAAATTGTTTCACGTTTCTTTGAACTTAGGCACAGTTGAAAAGTATCCCATGTGTTATAATTTATTACCTACCAGTGAGCTCTGTGAATGCCAAGAAAAAAAAAATAAAAAAAAATATATCTTAGTTGTTTTTTGTGTAAACAACCTTTTTACCATTACCATTGCATGTAATAGTAACAAAAGACGAGGATATATAATACTTACAAACATTCATTCTCTCAAGATTTTGAATATGTGTGTGATGTTATTATTTTTATTATTTATTTTGATCTCGAACTGCCCCACTGCAGGGCAAAAGCCTCCCTGTCTTCCTCCTATGTTCCTCTCTCAGGGCCAATAGAGGCAACTCCTAGTTAAAGGCGTCAAATTCATTCGTCCATCTCCGCCTGGGTCTTCCATTGAGGAACAATGCTGTTGTGGCATTCGCCTACATTTCCACTGGCATTCGGCACACATGTCCGGCCCAGTCCTACATTTTGTGAGATTAGTAAATGAAAAAAAAAACGTATTTTTTATGTGCAAAATTGTTCTCAAGTCCACACAAACAGTATCCATTCCGTTAATGCGTCTGACCTTTTAATACGAAACTCAACTTTTTAGTTTGAGGTCGAAGATAACATCGACAACAATGCATGTCATTGATGGACTGGCCTAAGGCCAATGTGAGAAACTTTTTAATACGGCCAGGCCAGGCCGAAAATACCTATGAATTTTACAATAAGACTCTGAGATGGACTCATATTCTTGTATACCGCAAACACAACGCTTAGACTAATTAAATAAATAAATAAATAAATGTGGACAACATCACATACATTGCTCCGAATCCAAAGTAAGTAGCTAAAGCACTTGTGTTATGGAATCAGAGACAACGAAGGTACCACAAACACCCAGACCCGAGAAAATGTAGAAAAGTGTTTTTCTACATTGACCCGTCCGGGAATCGAACCCGGGACCTCAGAGCTAGCGACACCTTGAAAACCGGTGTGTACGCCACTCGACCACGGAGGTCGTCATCTTTAATTATACTGCTATAGCATTATACTGGCGCAAAAATTTGGAAATCGGTCCAGTCGTTTTTGAATTTCGTAACAAACATACAAAATAAAACCCTATAAATAATAGTCATGCTATGAAGTAACTATTCTTAAAAATACTTTTTTTTTTACTATTCCGTTCAAATATCGCTCTACATAGATCTAATCTCACCAGGTTACGGTTTGCCCACGCATATGCGGCGCATACAAAGAGGTATTTTTGAGAAATGTTTACACGTACAAACAGACATCTCGCGACATTTAATGTGTCTCTTATCAGTAAGTACTGTTTGTATGAGATTTTTTGTAGAGTAATGTATACTGGTTTAAAAAAACATCAAATCGTTTGATGTAAAAAACTTTACGACTTAACTGTGAACAAAGTATTTATTATCACAAGTAAAAACTGCGTAACTAGGTAAGTAGGAACGAATTATCTGGTACAAATAAACTGTTAAAAAAGGATAATTTAAAATAATTTTAGAAAAGGTATTAAAAGCTCAGAGACAAATATAGGAATTAAATCAGAAACTTCACACGAAACGTACCTACTTAATAAAATATATGCCAGAGCTGGGAATCAAATCGCTAACCTCACGCTCAGAACACTGGAACGAGAAAAATGTGTAAAGGTAAGCTACACTTAACAAATACGAAGGTAAATCTAATGCACAAAATATCATAATTAAGTACCTACAAAACATTATCTAAATTTAGAACAACTATTTACTAAATGCAAAACTGTCAAAAACACTTTTTTTTTATTCGCTTGACGAGTCACATACAGCCTGAAGCAACAGACATATCGATTTATCGAATCTTAAATACGATTTAAAATTTCATATCGAGTGAGCATCCCAATAAATCATTACAGCGAAAAGGAGTCACACGGTTCAAATTTCAAATTTCGAAAAAATGAACGTTTGCGGTTCGACTCTAGGTATCAGGGTTGTAATATTCCGATACGAAAATATTTGAATTTTTATTTTATCAATATTTTTCATGTTGTTGTTTCGTATTTTGATGTTTGTATTGCGTAGGTTTAAAGTATTTTTCCGAGAGTCTGTATTCTGATAAAACTATATTATTTTTGTTTACTAACATTTTATAGTTTTTTTCCGTTTTTTTTCTGGGTAAACAATATTTCAAAGAAAAGCTTTGAAATAAAATACTGAATGTTTTTCTTTGCGTCGTTTTTATACTTAATACTTAGCATTTTCCTATTAACTAGGTATCGTGTTTTATTATTTTTTCCTTTGAATTCCGAAAGGTTTTCAACCTTGGATTGATGGACGAAGTATGCAATAACGTTTAAGTCTAAACTAGTAATTTACCGCAGGCTGGCCCATTATCTGCCGGCACTATAATAAACCGCTTCCCCTAATTGACTTTAACTAGCACAAAAAACGTTGCTTTTTTAAACGGAACAACAATAAAAGATTATGTTCTAATTGTACTAGGTATTTTACCCTAAAATAAAAATTATCTAAATTAAAGTTTTTTTTAATATGATATATTTTAGTAAAAAAAAATTTGTGGATATCAATCTTTTCAATAAAATCCTTTTAGGAAAAAGACACAAAAATAATATACATTTAACATGTTTGCGGATTACACAAATAATGTACTTCTGTTTATAATGCTTTTAGATGAATGTACAGTTCAATAACTTGCTTAATACACAAGGTCTTATGGCAATTACGTTCTGTCTATTGCAGTATAATGAAGTTATGAACATAAAGTTCATTTATATCTTCATCACCGACTTGATAATCAAAGGTAATTTGTTATTTCCCAAGCTAGTTTAAAATACATAAGGTGTTATGAATATAATTATACGCCATGTTGACACTTCGCGTGACCCAAGGTCTAGCTTTTACTTTGGAAAGAGAATAAGCATTGCTCACAACGTGGCAACTTTCCGTCGACAGCGATGCGGATGAATATTTTGACGCCATTTTCTAGGATTCATTATATAATAGAATAGTTTTTTTTATGTTAATATTTAATTATTTTTTTGTATAATTATATTTAATTATGTAAGTAGTTATACATTGTAAATTTTCTTGTTTCTTACAGTGTAATTGCACCGTATTATTCTTATTTTTATACAAATAAGAATGTTATTAAAAAACTTGTAATAAGATCCTTTTTTTTCCTGAAAAAAAAGTGTGCGATCATACTTAAACATAGATAAAAATTAAGGTACACAAGCAACATTACTAAATATTGCGGAAAAGGATATTTTTTTTTAGAATTGATATACGAGTCCAATACCTTCTAATCACCGCCACCACAGATTATTTTAAGAGTAGCCACCACCATTTTTTTTTTATTTATTTATTCCTTTATTTCAGGCAACAAGCAATAATGCATCGCTTTTTTCAAGCCATTGTAAAAACAGTCAATACTACCGACCTAGAGTCACGTTAAAAATTCTAAATCTCAGCGTCACCAACCCTATACCCGATCGCCGTTGGGTAGTTCGGCTGCGTTCGGCTCGACGTGTTCCGAATACGAGTGTTCGTAATAAAATCTGTGCGACGCCTCCGTGCCGCACGACAGATCCAATTTTATGGTTCCTGATTTGAAAAATTATTAGGTACATACCTACCTACTGCTTTTTTTGCGATTAGAATTGAGTGAGTCATAGATCGATTTTTAATCTGTCTCAAACAAATTGGTTAATTGACGACCTCCGTGATAGAGCGGCGTACTGAGGTCCCGGGTTCGATCCCCGGTCGGGTCAATGTAGAAAAATACTTTTCTACATTGTCTCGCGTCTGGGTGTTTGTGGTACCTTCGTTGTTTCTGATTCCATAACACAAGTGCTTTAGCTACTTACTTTGGATTCGGAGCAATGTATGTGATGTTGTCCACATTTATTTACTTATTTATTATTTATTTGTAATTAAAAATTTTAGCGACATCTTGTGTGGCATTACATCGCACGGCCAGTTTTTTTTGTATCTCTAAAATAAACTTACAGCACATTAAGAATGCACTGCGAGTTCCGTCAAAGCCTTAAATTCAAACATGTTTATAGCAGTCACGAGTATGAATAACCTACTTAAATAAATGATGATTTCATTGCACCAGTATGAGCTATGTCGGAGCTATCTCGCCAATGTTTTATGCAGGCATTGACAACAGTACATATATTTGCATAATTCACAATAAACATTCACAATAAATAGTCGACTGAGTAGGGTGGCCATAAAGAGGTTATGCGGATTATATTTCCGCTTTTTCCAAACTTTGAATAAACATAAATTATTTTGAATTAAGTTTTTATTACGAAACTTGGGAAATAAAATAAAAAGTGAAACGGTATAAATTAATATGAAACATATTTAAATTTTGCACCATATTTTATAGTAATTATAAAAATTATTTATAAATTATGAGTTTGTTATTTTCAATCAAAATTGTTTGGCGGACAAGGCTCGAGTTGTCTCATCTATGTATTCAAGATAAATAATGATTTAGGTAACTCAAATCTCAATATTGTAAATATATTTACTGAATCTATTAATCTATTTCTCACCAATGGAACTACCTCTATCTCTACCCAACTCTAATTAACGTTTGTGTACGGAACTCAGTCAATGTAGTAGGAACTGTGTTTGATTGAGCGTCGGTTTGCGTCCGAGTTTAAATACACGGCTCTGACCGTGCAAATAACTTCAGTTTAAATGTCCTACGGAACACTGAATATTCCCACAACATTACAATTTTTATTTCAGAAGACAGAAGGCCGGCTTTCAACTGTTAATACTATACTCTCATACTACAGTGTATTCAAGTAGGAACACATTTTGCATAATGCGTATTATGAGTTTTAAGTTTTTGAAGTACTTCTATGCGCACTAGGTTAATTCCCAAGTCAAACTTTATTAACCGAGGGGAATTAACCGAGAGCGTTACGAAAAGTGTGATTGGGGGTGACGAACGCAAGTCGATAGATACGTTTCGTATATTACTGTAGGGGCAAGAGAGATAGGTGCATGCACACATTTTCTTTCTCTCTTAGTTATATATTTTTAATTTTTTACGTATATATCTAAGACACAGGCCTACGAGCTAAAGAAGTGTTACCTCAGTCATGTGATCCAAAGCATAATCTATTTTTTTATGAGGACTTCCGCATTTTTCCTGGGCGCAGCCTTTGACTGTCCAGACTTTGGGATGAGTTCTAAACACCACTCTATAACATTTTTTGCGACACTGTTACCATGTGGTTAGTTACCATATTGTGTTATGTCTCTAAAAATCTCAATTTTAGTTGTATATTATCCTAAAAGACAAATAAATATAATCATACTAACCGGCTAATTGACTTAATGAACAATACACAAAAAATGTCCACGAAAATTCAAAATCATAGTGTCAGTACAGCAAACGAAGACGGAATGACTAACTCGATTGCAAAACAAACTTTTTAAGAAAAAACAGGCACTCGAAGTTCTGAATAAACATTGACTAACTGTGAATCACTACGATTACTTTAAACACCGTTTTTCCGGGTTAAAATACAAATGAGTAACGACAAATTCTAGGCACATATTACAAGTTTTACGAAACGCATTATTTGTATATTTTTTTCTGTTATGAGTGATTCATACATCTATGTAAGATTATATAAAACAAAGTCGAATCTCATCCATTATAGGTACTACTGAAGTGAACCCACTCGTAACACAACTTATATCTTAGCTTAGCACGAGGGGTAATATGCAACCCATATTGCTAGTCTTAAAAAAAAGTCAGGTTTGATACAACACTTATCTAAGTCGTCTTAAATAAGTCGGTAAAAATCAATCCCTATTTCCCTTGGTCATGGCATAACGTATGAACGGCTGGACCAATTTCGCATTTTTTTTTATCGAGCCCTTATTATTAGGAGAGGTTCTTACGAAAAAAAGAATTAATAGTTACACGAAACATTAACAAATTAAAGAGAACTTAACGACCATATTAACTTCAAATGTTCAAACTTCAAAGCTTTAGAAATGATAACGATTGTCAGGTCAGCTTGTGTATGTAAGGTCTGTTCATCTATACTTGTCACAAATAGTAAACAAACCGACGTCAATTACAAATCACGATTTTTCTCAAAAATCACACAATGTATGTTACCACAATTAGTTTACAATTCTGAATAGATCACACAAAGTTTCCCATCACTAATTTTATTGACATTTCTTACATACGCCATATTTGTTTACATGTTTGGACAAGTACTTATAGATGAACAGACTATACTATAAAATGGGTTTCATTTAAGCTATCACCAATTTAAATCGTTTTGTGTTTCTTAAATAATAGGGTTTGTCCTCAAAATAGTAGATCTGTCACCAAAATGTAGTCACCAAACAATGCAAAATCAGTTCCACAATAAATCACCTAAAATCCTGAGATATAAGGTCTAGTACCAAATAAATGTTTTTGTATGTATTATAATAGGTGTGTCCTAATAAGTATTTAAGCAAACTAATTTAAAGAGATCACCAATAAATCATATTATGTTACCCCCTAACCTATCTGTAATGGACAAGTAAAAACATAGCAAGTCGCTTCTGGCACTCGCCGGCCGCTGCCGCGGCACGCTCGCTTCGCTCGTTCGGCTCGTGCGTGGGGGGTCGCAGTTCTAACCTAACCTATATCTTTACTTGCCTACTATTACGAAATAAAATGTTACTACTGTAAATATCAAATAAAAAGGAGTCGCAGTCAGGGATCGATAATCGATTTATTTGGTGACAGATCTACCATTCTGAGCACAGAGCTATTATTTAAGTAACAAAACTGTTATTATAAGAACGAAGTTTATATTCATGTAATGCAATATAATTTTATTGGTTATCGATCTCTTATTTTATACATATATTAACATTAATTTGATAATTCATACCTGGGAACAATTTTTGTTTATCTGAGAACGAAAATATTTCGTGGCGATAGATCTATTTATTAGGTGATACAACTTGATGACAAATATAAATTTTGGTGATAGAAAATATAGTTCCCCTATAAAATCAGTTCACTCCAAAAATACACAACTACGCAATAATATGACTAATTAATTTATGTAAATGTTGATATTTACACTGCAGTTCAACACAGGGTTAATTTACAAGGAGTGCGAATATTCAACGCGGTAATCAGATGCATAAAACTGATCAACTTTGCCTAAGAACATAGGTCGAAATCATAAAAAGGAAAATGAACTTTTCATACAAAGTGACAGGTCACGTGACTTATGTTTGTATGAAAAGATGATTTTCAATTTAAAGATTTCGACCTACGTTCCTAGGCAAAAGTTGTTCAGTTTTATGCAACTGATTACCTAGTTGAATATCCGCACTCCTTTTAAATTATTCCTGTATATTCATTAACTATCACATATAATTAATTTCTCTAAGTTTATTTCAGTTAATTTCCAACGGATCGTCGCCGTCGGCTGCAGCTCATTAGTACAGGCAACAATAAAAAGGTTTCGCGCGTCACCGCTGGAACTGTCGCACTTGCGTACGCGGATGTCCCCGACTAACTGCATTAGGACGGTGTACATGTACCCTTACTATATTAAACTATTTTGTGGCGCGATATATTTTAAAATTATATTTTCAATATTACATACTGTTTATATACCTCGATATACTCTTTTCAGCAAATTAAAAGTTATATACTAAAATTCTGAAGTTTAAAATTAATAAATAAAAAAACTACTTTACTAGCTGTGGCCCGCGGTTTCCCTGTGTTACCTACTTGTCCCATTGCCCGTAAAATTAAAATAAACAAAATTTATAAAATAAAAGTAGCCTAAGCCAAGTTACTCATAGTCCCGTCAAAATCGGTCCAGCTGTTTCAAAGATTAAACGGAACAAACGGACGGACAGAAATGTTCAAATACAATATTTTGGTAAGTATACCTAAGTGTATATATATAGCTGTGTACATCCATATGAATTTTGTAAAAAGCGGTTATTTTAATATTACAAATAGACACTGCAATTTACTTCACTGCAAGTAAGTAATAATTTCTATTACTTTCAACGTATGAAATGAAATCAATCTAAAGTCGATATTTAAGCAAAAAAAACCGATATTCCATTCACAAAAAGTTCGTAAAAGCAAATTTCAATTCGACAATATCAATATTTCAATCGCCATTTATCTGTCTACGGCGACGTGTATTGTACTCGCAGCCTAACGTGACGTCAGCGCTAAATAGTGATGTGCAATGATTTATTCATAGCTCCGGTTATTTCGCACTAAATTTAGTTATCTAGACGACTCGCTGAATTTAAAATAAATTTTAAAAAGAATTAAAAATGTATCCTAAATTGATGCAGAATTTTTCGGCTAAAAATATATTGTTTTACCGAAAAGTTTTTGCGATTGTTAAACGAAATCTATTTTAATTTGGTGTGGCTAGCGGGCTAAAATGGACGTGTAAATTGTAACATTGTCGAATCGTTTAATTTAGTCTATGTGTCAGTGATTCATTGTAGTGGTTTACGTTTAGCAAAATATTTTTAGTTAAATGAAAATAGCTGGCAGATTTTACAATTCAGTTTGCACTAAACCAAACTATGACACGAACAGCTTTTTATAATGAAGCTTTTAGCTACAGTGGAAAGCTTTGTAATGAAGAAATATTAGGAAATGCAGGTTTTAGGGTAGTAAATGTCAACTAGGAGAACAGATTGAAATAGCTTTGAAATTTAGGATCGGCGGAAACGAGAACTATTTCAAGGAAGATAAAATGCCGGTATTCGTATATTTCACATAAAGGCAAAAAGTGTCAACAGTTTTTATCCGAAAAATCTCCCAGAAGAGAAGCTTAAAATCTGCTTTTTTTTTCTAAATAGTATCTTTAAGTATATGTAAGTACACAAAATTAATGCTATTTATCATACACAACTAATCCGTACAAAGTCCAGTTGAACATTAGTACCGTACCGCCGCGCGCCGTACTACTGCAATTAACGTTTCTCGCTAACGATAATTGCCGACGAAACAATTCGAACTCTCTCAGATGTGCCGAATGCCGAATGACGAAAACTATCGGTTGGCTGCAAAGTTCGCCGAACTCGTGCAGGTGGGAGCAAGTGGCGTTTACACGCGCGCTGACAATCTGACAAACATCCCTAGAGGGTAGGCGAGGAGATAGGGTGCACCATTTACTGAAATGTTTTTTTTTTCTACTTGATATTACAGCTACAGAGTTATGTAACCTAATCCTTCACATAAAATGAAACACCAAGCCCATTAATCATACGAATAATATGAAAGTTGAAGATGGAAGATTCAGGTTTATCGAACATTTTTTATTTTATAAATAATTAGTGATGGTCTAAAAACTCTTTCCGTTCTTAACAATTTGTCTTTTAAGATTACGTATTACTAACTTGTACTTTCTTAGCTACTAAATTTTTTCTCAACATCAATACTGAATTATAATACCAGCCTACAAATGACGCACTACTGGGCGCGAGTTTCTTTTCATACACAGAAGAGGCCTCTCTGTTTTCAACAGCATAATTATGTTATTATTATATCAACAATTTAAAATATACTACATATTCATTCTAGATAAACGGAGTCTACCTAAATCTATCTCCTAGACTACACATTGCATCTACACGTCCCGTCGGAGTTGCGATCGTGTCTCGCAAACTACTCAAATGTGTTTATGAAGAAACAAAATTTAGTTTTCCTTTGAAAATGCAATAAACTTTTTGTCGAGACGCTTACTTATTTTATTATTCAGTGTAAGCTTTAGTCACTATTTGCATAGGATTAAAGTTTAAGGCTTTCATATTAAAAATGGCGAGGATTTATTTAATCCCTTAGGTAAAGCTTTATGAGGTGTATTATAAAAAATGTAGTCTGTACCTTAAAATAGCGTGATATACGTTTTTAAAACCCCTTTTACAATAGTAAAACTTGCAATTTATTCTCAGTTTTTATGACTTTGATAATTTACATAAATATTTTTAAATAATAAGTTATACGAGCATAGTTTTGAAATAAAGCATTGTATTTCAATATACTTGCACCTTTTATTAAAAATTTAGACATGATCCTAAAATATTCAGCACATCAAAAACCACAACACTAAATTGAGTATCAATTTTTTATTGGCGTCCCCACACTAGCTCAAGCTCACATCCCACAGATAAGGCACGGTACACACTCAAACTTTAATTAATTGGCCATATAGTCGGTTATGTAAGGAAAAAACGGCCGGGACGTGACCTAAGGGCTGTGGGCACACTTTTATAGTTATTTGCCGATGGTAAGGGGTGGCCAACTAGATCTGATCTAAGTTAGAAGTTTTCACTCACAGGGGTAGTAGTACGTTTGACATTCTAATAAATCTTTCTTTTTACTTTTATTCAATGTTTTTATCTAATTGATTAAAAACTGTATCGCCCTATTAATTCACAAATGTGAATTAAAAAAAATTACTTGTATAATGATTGCTAACTAGCTATTGCTCGCAGCTCCACCCGCGTGGGCGTCGGGTACCGCAGCAAATTATAGCCTTCCTCAATAAGTGGGCTATCTAACAGTAAAGGATTTTTTGAAATCGGACCAGTAATCTCTGAGATTAGCGCGTTCAACCAAACAAACAAGAAAACTCTTCTGATTTATCATATTAGTATAGTATAGTATAGTATAGTATAGTATAGTATAGTATATATAGTTAATTTTCTTATGTACTTGAAATCCTATTGAATTTATTGCTAAAAATACCGAATTTAATTTATTTTGACACTAATATGAATAATAATCATTTATTCTTTATTATACGATATAATTATAAATGGCGGCGATGTACCAGTTGACCACCACTGACTATAGACTTATTCCAAATACCCTTTGCCTAGTAACTGTTCAGGATTGACAAACTCTTTATAGTTTGTACACAACGCTTTATAGGAGTTATAGTTTTATTAATATCGGTTTTTAGGAGGTTAAATTTTGGGGTAATATTATGGGGTTAGGTATCAGCCATTTTACTGTATAGGCTAAATTAAAATGCTTACGCCTTTTACATAAAGTGAGAAATTGGAAGTAACATAAAATGAAAGCCAGAAAATGCAGTCGGGAGAAAAATATTGGCGAGTATTTTAATACTTATACATAAGTAGGGATAATAACTAGGGATGGAAATATTTGTGGTACGAGATCCGGCTGCAAGATTACTACCTACATAATTTTAATACATGATCAAAAACGAATAAGTAAAAAACTGAAAAAAAAAATTTTTTGATGGGCAACCTACCAAATGTGTATTCACCCTGTTATAATTAAGCATAAAAAAATAGATTTCGATCACGTACTCGATTCATGTAGCCATCTTGCAGCCGGATCTTAAGCTATTGGAAACTAAACGAAGAACAGACATGTTTCGACTAAATAAGTATGTACAAGCAATTGCAAAATTAGAACGCTTATTTAACCTTCCATAACAAAAATATAACGGTTTGAAGACCTTTTTTGAAATTTGACGGATGTTTCTGTTCTTTTGATTTTATCTAGTCTGCTCCACTGCAACACACGCGGACACGAAGTCCTCGCCACGTTAGCTGCTTGTTAGAGTTTGTTTTTGAAGTATAACTTCTTTAGGCGCGACTAGGAGGTAACTGGACGACAATGCAACGAAAGTCCGTTACGGCAATATGACGTCACGTTTCTGTACCATCCGGTTTTCAAATATTTTTGATTTTGTTAATAGATAGATAGTTTTGTTAATTAATAGATAAACCAATCAATTAAATATTTTTGAAAAAAAAAAATTGTACAAAATATTAAATTGAATAATAATAAAAATTATACAATAGAATTAATTTTATAGGTAAGACAGATACCACAGTTGCTCAAAAGATAAAACTATATCGCCAGCGTCAAAAAAAAACTCAAATAAGTGATTCTTTATTGAATGAAAATGTCTGAATGTCAAGAACATTTTTCACCGTCATCTGTAAACAAAGAAGTGACTTACTTCAATCGCGTGTGAACGTTACACGCACTTTTTTTATTTTATTTGCGCATCGTGTCCGTGTGAGCAGTGGTTTTCACTACAAATTTGACGCTCGTGCGTAGCCTCTCCGTGGGCTGCTGGAGTGACGCCTTAATTTTACAATATTATTATACCCTGTGGTTTGTTTGATCGTTTTACAGCATTGTATACTGACAATCATTTGAGAGAGGATGTTCGAGTGGTTCTCAGAATAAGCTCAAAGACATTCTTAGAATATTAGTTCTGGCTAGATTTAACACTGATATCGTTTTATGACGATAGTCATGTTTGTATAATGTTTTCTGTGAAGCGATAACATGGGATCGGCAGAGGTGTTATAATACAGATTCGGTTACTAAAAGGTTCGCTTAAGCAACTGTCTGCTCTAGTTCATATTTGGTATTGGTTAGGTTTCACGCTCAGTTTATGTGTAGACAAGAACATCAAGTGAAAACAAAGATATACATACAGCCGAACATAGAACCTCCACCTTTTTGGTTGAAAATCAACTTAAATAAAAAAACTAATTTACAACATATTTAAAGTTTGAGTTTGACTTTTTTGGTATTTTTTTCGCATGATATTTTAAAACCAAACCTCTGGGGTATCTACATTAACACTGATGATGAAATAAATGTAAATTTTCTTTAATCAATAAACAATTACTGGATATGTGGAGTAACAAACAACAAGCAAAAGTCTCAAAAATGGATAACCTCTCCTTTCGAAAAACATAAAAATTTCGACATCAGACATTTTTAACACACAACCTTTCACAAGCCAACCCCGCAGAGATAATTCTAATACCAAAAAATCTCAGCATTACAACATTATGACTAATGATCCTTTCGTCCGAAAACACGTCGACAGACAGACAACACGCCTGATTAACGAGTTCCCGAGATCACAGCCCACAGATGGACAGATAAGACTACAGGTTTGTGTCAAAGTGACAGTTTTAAACGTCAACTTAAATAGAAACGGGGTTAACTTTGACGTGAGTGGGTATACAATAGCGTAACTGTTTCTAAACCATTAATGTAAATTAAACTGATAATTTAACTTTTGACTGGCCAGTTAGTCTAGTGGTTAGTGATCCTGCTTGCTTAACCGGAGGACGTTTCCCTGACAGGAAAAATCGTTGTATGATGAGTATGATCATTTTTTCTGTGTCTGCGTGTAATTTTTCAACAATATATATGTTTTTATTTAGAAATATATTGTATTTTTTAATAGGGAAGTATTTAGAAATATATAAATATTTTTATCAGTCATCTTAGCCATAATACAGGCTCTTCTAAGCTTGAGATCAGGTTGTGTAAGTAGTCTCAAGATATTGTTACTGTTACCACATAGTAAGTTTATTTATCCAAATAAAATTAAGTAACAGTCCTAGGCGGAGAGTGGGTTAGGTCCTAAGAATACACTATTTTGGTAGAAATAATAATCGTTTCCTTCTCTTATCGAGAATAAGAGAAATCACCCTTCTTCTAAATCTTAATCAGAAAGAGTCTTTGCCCAACAGTGAGCTAGGTATACCCAAGCTGATATTAATAATTAAAAAAGACCCTGCTTTTGGTCTTATAGCGCCGACATGTTTTAAATTTAAATGATCTTATGCAGCTTCATTCTTACCTCCATTTCGTTACCTTGACTTCAATAATGCACGTAAGAGGCTGATTACATACATAACATAATATATTGGTCACGCTTTTCCCTTCACTATTAAAAGCAATAAAAAACAAATAACTATTAAATTGACAAGCTAATTAGGTTATTGTAAATGAGTTTTTCGTACCATAGGACTCGACATCTCCACTCCACTAGGAGTATTTCTTTTCACCTGTTTTTATATTTACTCTAAAATTTGTTTAGTCAATCTCTACACTATATTATAGATATATAAGCAGTCCTCATGAACTGACTAGAAATATGAGCGAAAAAGGATTTTTTAACGGGTATAAATATCCGGGTTCATGATGGCCTAGCAGTTCCATGAACAGATTTGGGAGGACAAGGATGCAAATTTGAACTGAGTACAGGCAAGTTGTATGTACCTTCCAAAATATCAAAGAAAAATATCGTGGGCAACCTTTCAAATTTTGGAATTGGAAATCGTCATCCCGCAATGAGTAAGCGTTGTGATGTTCGTTCCTTCTTTAGATAAGAAGCGGTATGTGCCCAGCAGTTAGACAATTATAGGCCAGTATTATAATGAAAACATATACGCATACTAATATTTTCTTGTATTAGGAAAAGCTTAGCTAGTACAGAGAAGATAGATACATCCTCTAGAAGATGATATTCTGAATAGGGTTTCTTAATAAATCTGATGAAGGATAAGTTTAACCTCCATTCGTTGTTTAAGTAACAAGATAATCGCATTAGTTGAGTTATGATGAGGCGGGAGCTCGTTAATCAACATCTTGGCAGTGTGTGGTGATTGGGATGAGATTCAAGCGAATATCGTAAAATTAAGAGGAGGAGAACTGGTGCCACAGATTTTTTTTTATTTGCTTTAGCCAACAGATTCCATAAATGGTTCTGTAATATAATAGGTTTAAAGTCCTGAATATACAACTATGGAACGCAATAAAAGTATTGACATTCAAAATTAAGAATAAATTGTATGAAAAATATACAAAAACGGACTGTATTATTTCATTTCGAATATTGTAAAACTAGTATTCGAATTTTAAGTTCGAAAAGGATATTAAATTTGTAAAGGGTATTTGGTCCTTAAGTCCATAAAACTTTGGTCCTCAGTGTAAACAAAGACTCTACTCCGAGTACAAATAGTTATTTATTCGGGCTTTATCATTCATTACCCTATACCAAGTAATTAGGGGCCAAAAAGTTTGAACTCTTGCTCAGTTTTCAACAACTACAACAGGACTTAATTTGAAAAGTTTTGAACCTAGTCGATCTTGATTTCGTGTTTCATAACAAATAGCTTGTCCTAATAATTAATAATTGTAATTTACCTTTAGACTATTCTTCAGTAGAGGTCTAGAGTTCAACCGAGATACTTATTCCAAGTTTGGTCCTTTGAGTCGCAGATTACAAACCTTTTGTTCTATTGGCCGATTCGAATAGTTTGGCTTCGTTATTATTGATCTATTATTATGAACAGAATCGGGTGTAAAATATTATATACTGATATTAGCAGACTGCAATATTATAACCTAGAACCTAGTGCTTTTTGTCGCTTTAAACAGTCGGTTTTTGATTGAAATTTTCAACTGAGAACGTCACAATATTAGGTTACCATCATGGCCCAGGCCAAGTACAGTTTGAGACGTTGGCAATACGGAATTCTGAAATCAGAAAACGGCCGAAAGACTAAATAAAGCATACAAAAATATTACTTAATAACCTTAGAATCGCTTTTCGCTTACTCTTGAGCTCGTTTAAGATCTGGTTCCACGGGACAAATGATGACATGCAATATACGGCACAAGTTCGCCCTTAAAAATATTCAACAGCCGTAATCAGGGCTTAAGAATGAGTCATTGGTTTATAATAGATTGTATAATGCTCAATTAGATTTTTATATTTTATGAATCACAACACTAAGTAACTAGGAATTTCTTTACCGCGATATTTTTTCTGAAATTTGTTGGTGTTTAATAAAAATAAATCTCATATACCTCATATTAATCTTCTGAAACACGCAACTATTAAAATGAGCTATGGTTATTTCAAAATTGACTGGCCTGTTAGTCAAGTGGTTAGTGACGCTGAATGCGAAACCAGAGGTTGCGGGTTCGATTCTCACAGGACAAATCTTTGTGTGATGAGCATGATCATTTGTTCTGTGTCTGGGTGTAATTTATCTATATTATGTATGTATTTATAAAATAAGAATGGGTATCAGTTGTCTGGTCATTATAGTACAGGCTTTACCTAGTTTGGGATCAGATGACCGTGTGAAAAAAAAAACATAATCAAAACTTTATATTTCCAGTGGACCCTTTCAGGTACTTTCAAAACGTCAAATGACTCTAGTTGCGTGGTTCCAAACTATCATTCCTATGGAGAAGAACCTGCAAGAAACTCCATTTCATTCTAGCATTTTTGAAACAACACAGCCGGTATTACTTACAATGTTTTAGCCTAGACTATCTTAAGCCTAAATCCCACCCATAATTAACATGTCTGTTTAAAATGGCCTTCAATAGCCAACACCTAGCGATCCCACGATAGCTATAATCACGAACGGTGAGTCATCTTATAATTATTTTATCAATGGATATCATGCAAATATTACGATTTGATGACAACATACTTACATTTTGTTATATTTGCTGTTTGCGTATGAAGTATTGAAAAGTTACATACCTGAAAAGATAAAATGAATACGTTAATATTTTGTTGAAAATTTTCAGTTCGTGTAAACAAACTTTTTAAGAGCGTTTTCTTAATACTCAAGTACAGTTTAAATTATTAGCTGACCCGGCCAAACTTGTTTTACCTTATTAATTATTAGCTTTTGCCGCGGAAAATAATAGCCTATAGCCTTCCTCAATAAGTGAGCAAATCGGCCAAGTAGTTCCTTAGATTAGCTCGTTCAAAAAAACTAACAAACTCTTCATGTTTATAATATAAAGTATAGATAATAGTATTCAATATTTCTGGATGTTCTGCCCTCAGTTAGGGGTATAAAAAATAGTTTACATCGTATAGTCAAACCTAACGAAAATACACGAAAAATGTCATACAAATCGGTCGGGCCCATAAATAAAATAAATGAAAAATTTACTCTGTCAGTCATTCACAATATAAAATATAAAGTAGGCTTCTATCCAAGGATATAGGTTACTTTACCTGATAACCGTTAAGGCGTCAACAACGGTGGTATTTCAAAGCCTGCGTTCAGACTAACTACGGAAGACCTAAAAAAAGGGAGTAAAATCGCGGTCATTCAAGTAAATTAGAAATAACTGCTTTATTATTGATATATTTTTTCTAACCTAAACAAAGTTACCATTAAATTAATTTAAGTTTGTTTTTCTACAAAACAGCTGTTTCAATACAAACAACATTTCCAATTGTTTAATCCCGATATTTTCACGAAGGCTTCCATAATAAATAATGTTTTAATGTTGGGCACAATTCGTGTGAACGGCCACCGTTGTCAGCTGATCGTATCGAATGATTCCAATAACATTCGCTCTTTTGTTTTTCATGTTTATGCTACATTGTTATTGTTTAATATTTTTTTTCTTTAATTTGTTGAGTTTAATATTTATCTACTTCTAAAATGTTTTCCCGATAAATGATAGGATTGCATAATTCTTCTTCTTTTGCCTAGCGTTTTCCCAAGCTATGTTGGGGTCGGCTTCCAGTCTTATCTGACCTCCACAATCTATTTTACTAGGTGACGCATAAACTCAGTACCGAACTTCAGTACCCATCCCATAGAAAGACTGGTTGTCAGAATTGTAATGACTTAACGACTGTCCAAGTTCACCGTAGGACATTCGGGACCAACGGCTTAACGTGCTTTCCGAGACACGGAGAGGTCTCGGTATGTTTACAAATGGTCATCCATCCATGGACAAACTGCGGCGAGCGCGGCTTTACCCTTATAGGTCAAACCGAACAGCATGCACTTACCCACGAGCCCCGTAAAGTAGTGCATAATTATCATTATAAATATTAAATATTATCTTCTGTTTCTAACATTAAAATAATACATTAAAAAAAATGGATAAATATTGTACGGTGCGTTTAAAGTGATATTTAGTTAAGTAGATTGTGGTGCATATTTTAGTGATAGTTCGGATGTTAATTTTTTTGTTCTATTTTTCTTTCTTCTATAATAAATAAGGTTGTATCTTCAAGTAAAATAGTTTCTAGCTCCACTCCGATTGGAACCCGATCCTACTATAATAAACAAAACCCGTAATCAGAATTAAATTTTGCAGTTAAGACCTATGGAGTTAGTATGTGGAATACAACATGCAAATCTCTCAATGAAACGTGATCTGTGTTACACACATCTGTGTATTTGAGGCATACAGGTATGATGTCATGCTGAAAGCAGATGATCTTTATGATGCCATTAGCTTCAAACATTTATTTTAGCTGCGTTACGTAAATAACATAGACCGTTAAGAAAATAGGAACCGCAACGTTTTTTAAAGTCAACTGCGTCGATAAACCTAATTATATAAATGTAAATCTTGAATTACTGCAATAGCTTAAGGATTACTATTACACCGGAGCGTAACGAATATATTTCCTCAAGGACCTTCACACTTTATGTTTGAAAGTAAAAACAATTATATAGGTAAATACTGTGTTGCACAATATGACAATTAAAAACTTCCGAAAATTTCAGAACATGCATAATTTCAGGTGTTTGGTTTTCCATACATAAAAGAAACAATGACCGACAGTAAATAGCGACATCAAATACCTTATAATTACAATCAATAGTCAACAAAATGGCGCCTAATTAACTAAACTCATATACGTTACGACAACTCAGTACACATACCAAAACGTCACCGACATTACAATATTGTCGACCAACGCGAACAGACTTGTCACGACTGACATGTCTGTCAAAACTGACAGCTACGTCAAATATGATAATATTCTGCGGTCACACAACGGTGGTAATATATCATGGTTTAGTTTTGACAATTCTGGTTTGTGATTCGTTTCTTTTTATTTTTTGACGGGATGACAGTTGGTAATTATTAAAAATGTTCGGGTATTGTTTCGGTTTCAATATTTAATTGGTATATTTTTTATGCAAAATAATATGTGGTCCTTTGTTCCTTAAACAAAAATAGTTGATATATGGATTTATGGACGTATATTGAAATATTCATATTCATGCATCCAATTACATCTGTAAATTTATAATAATATTAAATGAAAGAATTGCTACTGAGCCCTCTTCCTTTCTCCTAATGTTGCTGTGCCCAACAGGGTTCATATTGAACTTTGTTACACCATCTATGTAATACATAAGGAATGCAATAAAAACTTGAGTATTGAAAGGATAATTATAATTTCTATATTTCCAGGTTGATAACTTATTGTAAGGGTCAACGATCCTAAATAAAACAAAAGTTTCATGCGTTCCAAAGTCATATCAGCACAGATTTATACAAAAGAATTCATATACTTTCACGCTAAAGAGCTTTAAACTCGATTTATTTAAAACTTGTCAGACCAACTTATCTAGCCCATTACACACTAAATCGTATTTATCACGATCATTGTCCAGACTTTATCTCATTCCTCTTCGTTTTGGCTTTCCAGTCGTCATAAATAAAAAATGCGAAAGAATTTAAGCTTAAAAATATGCGTCGGTGTAATTGAGGTCTGGATTTACGAAAAAAAACCGCATTTTACGATCGGGCCCGTTCCAACCGCAGTCGTAAAGCCAATTCGACATAAACAAGTACACTTACAAATTATTTCTGAACTTTACTCCGTAATGTAATAAACGCTGTAGGTACTTCAGTTCATGTGTTTCGCCTTTAAAATGTTTGTGAGAGCTAACAGTTTAATATATTATGCTAGTCACTCGCATAAGCTAGAATACGTTTATCTGGACTCTGAGGCTCATCAATATATTAAAAAAAAATTGTACGCTATATTAACACTTGTAACTCGAGAACGGGTGAACCGATTTTCATGATCCTTGATTGGATCCTTTGAATAAATACAGAAAAAAAGAAAAAAAAAGATGTTTACGGGAACAGGGAAAACATACGCGGGTGGAACCGCGGTGTATAACTATTTTATATTTAATACTGCAGTGTCCTCTATGAAATCATTTTTTCGACCAAACTTTTCAAATACAATTTAGATAACTTTGAAAAAGTCGCATGAGTACTAGCCCGGGTTTGAACCGGCACCTACGTGCATGCGAATCCGGTCATTAAAACAGTAGACAAAATAAAAAACGGTAACGCAATCAAATTCATTTGAATGATCCAATATACCTTACAAATGAATCGAATTGAATTGATCATAAACTATATGTCAGCCATAACAAACTTATTAGGTTCAACAAACATTAATATACATACTATAAATATACAATACATGTATAAACAATTCATATTCGTTCATATGAATGTCACTGAATTATAAATCGGCTCAATTTAATTGAGCAATCGAATCGGGAACCACAATTCGCGGTCTTATTATTATTTAAAATTAATCAACAGTTAAAATATTTGGTTAAAATTCTGCTTAATTAATTGACTGTGTTCTAATATTGATGACAACTCATAAGCTAATAAGTATATAGAAGAGAATTATTATAACGGTATAAGGGTTAAAAGCCTTTTAAGTGTGGTAACTCTACTTAAACCAGGACTCACTACTGAGCTGCAATGTGTCCGGTATACGCGAGGACCTACCAACACAACGATAATGTAGGTCTCTACACTAAGTATATTGATAATGCTGTCAACGCGGCTGAGTACTGGTCCACAAAAATCTTCAATGGCATTGGTAAGAAGAAATAAGAAAAAATACGTTTTTTTCCCGAATTTTATATTGAACTTAATTTGTTTGGAACGTAGGTATTCTACCATGGTTAATTTGTTATAATTGCATTTCTAAGGTATAGATTGATTTTTAAAGCTATCATAGTCGAAGGTGAGCGAATGCATAATTTATAGCTTGTTCTTCCTATTTTTTTAATGAATTATGTTTTTATTTCGACATCAGTAATGTGAGGACTTAAATATCAAAATTGTACAAGTAGCCAGCAAAAGCACTACTACTTAACTGACTAGCTTTATTTGAAAAAAAAATATAGTAAAATATCCTTATAATAAGCTGCATATTTAATATCTGTTATACCTAAACCCCCTTTGAAATTGTTTAATAAGTAACAATGAAAAACCCACTATTTGTTAGAAACAGACCGAATGGATAAAAAATTCAGTATTTTCAATTGTTTATTTTGACGGTAGCGTTTGCATTGCTATTTCCGGGATCGTCAGTAGAACGGACGTGGTTAGGAATACTAAAATAGCTACCTTAAGCTACAACTTAGCTTCCTATGTGAACTACAGAAACTTTTAAAGTCAGGTTATAAAAATATGTACAATTATTTTGTAAAGAAACTACTAAAATTGATTAGTTAGTTAAACGTAATTTTCGCAAAATTACATTTGAACTTTATTTCATTCCATACTAGCTGTGCCCCGCTGTTTCACCCGCGTATACTTTAATTTAGGTCTTTTGGTTGTGCGTATTAAAGCTAATTCAAAATCTTCAGAATGGTTGACACTTCGACGGAGCTACATTCAAAATATTTTTTTTATATCTTTGGACAGCTCAGACAAGCCTGTACTATGGTAACCAGACAACTGATAAACATACTTATATATTTCTAAATACATACATAGGTACTATCGTAAATAACACCCAGACAGAATAAATTATCGTTCTCATCACACAAGAATTTGTCCTGGGTGGGAATCGAACCCTCGACCTCCGACAATAGAAGCACAATGTCACTTTCGCAAAACGACTAAGTGGCAGAATGTCAATCAAACCACTTTTTTGAACCAGTTTTTAGAGATGTATAGAATAAGGGTCCAAAATAATGTATAACACTATATTCCAATTATCACTGTTCCCACATAAAGTAGGTCGATACAGTAATTAAATTGTTCTAGTTAATTATAACTATGTGATAGCATCAACACTGATAATGTTACGTCAACATTGTAAACCGACCTTTATAATATCGATGGCCGTATTATTATTAAACTAAAGTAGGTATTAAAAAACTATTAACTATCACCCTAAATTTGGGTTCATTTGATAGTTGCAAGTTTCATCAAATTTAGTTCAGCAGGTTTTGCGTAAAAGAGTGACAAACGTCCTAAGAAAAAAAAACAAATGAGAAATGCGTATGAAATAAAAATTATTTTGATGTACCCTTTTGTTAAATCAAAGTATCTAATAATCACCCAAAACCTAACTCCATAACATCGAATAAACAAGATAATGCAATAACGAAACACATGTAACTGTCTTTTAACACTTCATAATACAATGCGTGTTGCGCATTACCCATCCATAAATTGTTCGCACATAGTACGCAATATACTACGTTTTCTCAACATTCCATCAAGCGATAGCATTACGTGCAAACGCGTGTAAAATTGAAGTGAGATTGCTTCGAACGAGTGATATGTATCGCGGTCTACGGAGGGAGGGTGTCACACCGCAGCGTAATGGATTATAAATTATAGATTGTGACGGAAAATTGAAGCGAGCAGATACATAATTGTGCATTTTTTTCTTAGTAATTTATTTATTGGTGCATTTAGGTATTAAAGAAAATTAATTTTACCGTGTCATTTCCGCGCATAGTCCGCTTTTAACATGTATTTTTAACAAAATTGAAATAAATGTTGGAGCGTTTTGATATTACTATTTTAATTTCTACTACTAAAGAAAATCAGAATAGAATGGAATACTCAAAATTACAGACTTAACAATAAGAAACAGATGTCTGCCAATAGCGAAGACTTTTCATTTAAGATCGAAGTTGTTTGTTTTAAATTATAATCTGTATAAAACTCAGAAAATTAATCAATACTACAAACAAAAATGTGTATCATACCATTTACCTTTCACCCAAAAATACAGGACAAAGAAACTTAATATTCTATACACACCACATAAAATCCCAATAAAAATAATAACAACCGCTTAAAATCAATTTGAACCACTTCGGTGTGATACGCGGCGCACTTAACGCGTTTTATTATGATGTGTGAACGAAAATTTGATACTAGACTTGCGTGCCACGTAGGTTTAAACGTTCAGATGGGTTCCGCCGAAACCTCTTGTGATTTAGTACGGAACCCTAATAGCCAATTCTAGCATCAATTGCGTTTGAAATGATTTTGGTGAGGCCTGTTTTGTGTATGGTAATATTTATAAATGCAGTTTGAAAGATTATGTTTTTGTTTATTTTGAAATAATTTTAGAGCATAGAATGTTCTTTTAAAAATGAGATCAAATAGAAATTTGAAACTCAGTTGTATAACAATAAATTCAGGGAGAAGATTCTTCACGAAAAAAAGTATTTTAACGAAGACACCATTATCCGAAGATGCAACTTCGGTGCATTGTTTAGTCTAAAAATTAAAATAAGACCATAATTTAGCCAATATCACAAGTTATAAGCATATCTCATAAGCTTTCATTACAAAAACATTTTCTTTTCTATCTTTTTCTTGCCCTGCAAAATACCAATTCCAAAAAGGTTGGAATGAAAAACATATTCATACATTCCCATGGTCTGGTCAGCCATTGGAATTGAGTGATTGGGTCTAAAAAGGCAAATGTTAAGTATCTGATCTTTTTATCTCAATATAGCCATACTCCTTTTTATATGAAAGGCAAGAACGTTTGGTCTAAATATAAAAAAGGTAAGGCTGTCCTATACACATCTTACTGGAATTGGTCAATAGTTTTTGATAGAATAAAATGAGGTTGAAGTGACTGAGTTTTCGTACACACAACATAGTTTTGAAGTTATATAATAGCTAGTATATTTAATATACTAGCTGTTCCCCGCGACTCCGCCAGCGGTTCCTATTTTTTTTGTAAAAACTATAGCCTATGTTACTCAGGGTGAATATAGCTTTCTAATGGTGAAAGAATTTTTGAAATCTGCCAAGTCGTTTTTGAGTTTATTCATTACAACTATACACACAAAAATACAATTTTTCCTCTTTATAATATTAGTGTACATTTGTGAGCGGATTTAGGTTTGAATAATGGGTAGGTATGGTTAATCCCCATCAATATTTTGCCCATTTCATAGATTTTTTAATAGATAGAATGAAATAATATTCAGATATAATTATGCAAGAACCTAACAAGGAGTGGCCTCTATTGGCCCTTCAGAGAGAAAAATGGAAGGAAGATAGGGAGGCCTTTGCCCTGCAGTGGGACAGTTCAGGCTCAAAATAAATAAATAAATAAATATGCAAGAACCTTACTTTCTTACGATTTAATGTCCATATAATTATTGATACCTTATAATATAAAATAATAACATACAGAAATAACAGAAATAGGTAAACTTTCACAAATGGGCTCTTTTGAATGCTGTGCTGTAGAACTTTTAAGTCTTAAAATTGCCATAATATGTATATATAGGACGCCTAAAACTGAAGGACTGAATTTATTTTTTAAAAATTTAGAGATTCTTTTAATGTTATTAAATAAGAGAAAATACTCAAATATAATTATAGCAGGTGATTTCAACATAGACGTGATGAAAAACAACAATATTACTTTGGAATTTAAATGTTTATTGTTAAATTTTAACCTGAAGTTAGCTTTGCAACAACCAACACGCCTAAAAAGTCAAACTTGTATTGATAACCTAGCTCACAATTTTCCAAAACCATGTGTAACCGAGATCATTGAACTAGCTCTATCAGATCACACAGCTCAATTACTACAGTGCCCAATAAATAATAAATGCATTCTTAAATACTGGCGCAAATCTCAACGTGATTACTCAAAAACAAACATAAAAAAATTTCAAGAGTGTCTAAATAGTTTAACATTTTCAGAAATATACCGGACTGATAACCCAGATACAGCTTATGTACTTTTCATAGAGCAATTTAAACTATTCTATGATTTATGCTTTCCAAAAAGACTGGTAACTATCAAAGTACATAAAAAACCTGACTGGGTATCACGAGGTATTAAAAATTGTAGTAAGAAAAAAAGGCAGCTGTTATGGACCTATAGGCTAAAACATACCACAACGAATTACCACATTTATATCAACTACAAACGTAAACTAAAGAAAATTATACTATTAACAAAAAGAGCACAAAATAACTACAAAATAAAAACCTCAAATAATAAGTCTAAAGCTACTTGGCAAATTATAAATAATTCAAAGCAAAATATACCTAAAGATCATGTAGATAGGATAAAAATTGATAACGAACTTATAACCGCTCCTAAAGATATAGCAAACTCATTCAATAATTTCTTTATAGATAAGGTTAAACTGGTACCAAATGCGGGCAACAAAACTAAACCAAATATTTTGCCTAAAAGAGATTCAATGTTCATGAAACCGTCTATACCTCTTGACATACTAAATATTATACGAGGTTTGAAAAATACAAGTAGTGTAGGTTATGACGAAATAGCAACTCGAATTGTCAAAGCGGTAGGCTTAAACATATGTATCCACTTAAGTTATATACTAAACTTATGTATTACAAATGGTGAATTCCCAAATGAACTAAAGCTTGCGATAGTAAAACCACTACATAAAAAAGAAAGTAAAGAGGATCTGAAAAACTACAGACCTATTGCGCTATTGTCAGTTATCTCGAAAATATTTGAAAAATATATTTATAACCAGATTTATACATATTTAGAAAAAAAGAACATACTTTGCAGCGAACAAAAAGGATTTAGGCGTAATACGTCCATAAACTTGGCGATATTCGACTTCCTTCATAATGTAATGAAAAACATTGATGCTAGAATACCTACGTGTGCTATATACTGTGACATGACCGCGGCATTTGATCATGTGGACCACACAATTTTAGTAGATAAACTCGAGCGTTATGGAATTAGAGGAAATACCTTACAACTAATTAAATCGTACCTACATAGTAGAAAACAAATAGTAGCAATTTCCAAAATAGATTTTAAAGGTAAAACTGAAAATGTATTCTATTCTGATAAAAGACAAATATCTTTTGGGGTACCACAAGGGAGTGTGCTAGGGCCTCTTTTATTCATATTATATATAAATGACCTCCCAATGTGTATGACTTGTCCAGTCACTCTATTTGCTGATGATAGTACCCTAACAATAACATGTAAAGACCCTGAGCATTACTATAATGATATTAATAATTCCTTATCTGCACTTATCTCATGGCTAAAGAATAATAACCTAATAATAAACCTTAGCAAAACGAATGTCATGCATTTTAGTCAGCGAATTGAGTCACCATCGCAAATTATTGTAAAATATGATAGTGAGATAATTCAGGAAGTATATACTACAAAATTTCTAGGGTTACAGATAGATAAAAAAATAAACTGGAAAAATCATATTGAAAGTCTCTGTAAAAAAGTAAGCAAACACTCTTATGCACTATATAAACTAGCCCCAACTGTAAATACCGATACCCTGCTCATAGCATATCACGGTTTAGTGGCCTCCATTCTTAGATACGGGATTTTATTTTGGGGGAATTCAACAGACCGCGAAATCATTTTTAAAATTCAAAAACGTTGCATTCGCGCTATGTTTGGACTAAAAGTCACTGACAGTTGCAAACCAGTTTTCACAAAACAGAGATTGTTAACATTACCATCCATGTATATATTAGAAGTATGCCTTTTTGTTAGACATAATTCTCAATTATTTCCGCGACTGTCAGATAATGTACAAAGAAACAGACGAGACAATGATAGACTTTGTATAAACCGCGTCAAAACTGCTCATATGTGGAAAAGTATATTTTGTATGTCGCCAAAAATTTATAATAAAATACCCAAGAAATATAAGGAATTAACAAATAACTTGTTTAAACAAAAACTTAAAGAAATGCTTATTAAAAAGTGTTACTACAGTGTGCAAGATTTTTTAGATGATAAGGAGATGCACTAATTTTATTTCTTGTTTCTTGTTTAAAAAGAATTTAGTTCAACAAGTATTATTTTTAGAATTTTATGTTTTGTTAAATTTGTATGATATTGTGTATTACTTGATAATTTTATATTTGTTCATTTTAAGTATTTCATTAAACACTGATGTTTATATTTGTACGCCAATAGGTAGAGCATGTTGAAACAAAATATTACATTTACACCTTGTTACTACACATGTTTTCACAAATAAAGTTTTATCTTATCTTATCT
The DNA here is from genome assembly GCA_950381575.1 of Plusia festucae. Classification (NCBI taxonomy): domain Eukaryota; kingdom Metazoa; phylum Arthropoda; class Insecta; order Lepidoptera; family Noctuidae; genus Plusia; species Plusia festucae. Next base: position 2,651,694 of record OX494456.1, on the reverse strand, counting down.
TATCTTATCTTATATCTAGTTCGCGTCTGCTTATGAGGATTTTTAAGACCAGGAAATATGGAATTTTACTAGATGGCTACCTGTAATCTGTTTTAAATCCATGAGACTAAATTGACAAGTAAAATGCCAAAATTACATAGATTCCAATACACTCTAGGATAAAAAACAGAGTATAGAACCGTACCCACACCGCAAGTTATCTAATTCCATACTTTTTGATCTTGACCTATCTTTTTAGTTCTTTTCAATTAGCTAATGCACAAATGTATTTGACAAATCAATGCAAACATGACGATACAAAGTTTATTTTTTATTTCCGATAATGTGGTTAGACGATACGTTTTAAGATATGATATTCAAAACCCGAATCTCTGTTCTCTGTTGGTGCATTTAAGATCTCTCAATCATGTCAAACACATTTTATTCAAAACGAGACATGAATTAGCGAACAGTTCTTAAGAATCAAGATCTTTTCACGCGAGCCCAGCCATAAATATTTTCAAGGCATTCGTAACAAATTGGGGCTATACTGTGAAAAATGCCAGGTCGCTGGATAAATAAGTACAGGTGTAACTGTTTTTATCGTAGACCCAGATGGGTGTTATTTAAGAAGGTTCCTAAAGACTTACATGGTTTCTAGGTATCTTTAAAAAAATATCAATGGACTGTTGGTCTAGTGGTTAGTGACCCTGACTGCTAAACCGGAGGTAGTTCAATTCCCACTCAGAACAAATCTTTATATGATGAGCATGATCTCTTGTTCTGTGTCTGGGTTTAATTAATTAGTATTTTATTGTATTTAGAAAAGCATGTTAATCAGTTGTCTGGTTCTATAAACAGTGACAATCTGCGTATATAAATTATTTGTCAATTATCATATTATATATCATACTGGCGGATCCGCCTCAAAAGAGAGCAGAATGGAAAGTTCGGAATGTTTACAAATGGTTACCCATCCACGGACCAACCGCGGCGGGCACGGCTTAACCTTTCTTATCGGTCAAACCGTACGATTAATACTTAGCCACGAGCCCCTCCTCTGATTTAAAAAGAGATATAAATAATAATAATTATGAGGCTAATGATGTAATTAATTTTCCATAATTAATCAGTAAGTACTCCAACTAGAATCGTTCTAATAAACCGATACATTCTAAGCATCGCATTGTTTTGTAAATTCAGCATTTTCAGTATTTAGGTGGATCTAATTTATCGGTCCGGTACACACAGGATGATTTGTGACCGCGCCCCTGTGTTACGCGTCACTGATCGGGACAGAAATCGTGGTGTGTGTAGGGGACTGAACTAAAAACTGATCTTTTTAATGAGTTAAAGAGTAGTATTAATTAGTTTAGAATCAATTAAGAGGTAAATGAGATAGGAATATATAGGTACTTAGAAATGAAAGAGAGAGGCATATTAAAATAGATAAAGTTATATTAGAATAATTATAGATTATTGTACACCAACATTTAACACATACAAAAAAACTAAATTTCAATAAAACCTGTCTGTCTACCTGAAAACCTGAGGATGGACAGAAAGACGATACTTTTAGATGTGAATTTTTTGTGGTATCTACTTACTGATTAAATTATATTTAGATACCTAATCTAGTCCAATCATGCAACAATGTAAATATGTTCAGTTTTTTTTTATGAAAGGAATCTTATTTATGAAATATATTATATATTTTGGCTAAAAGATACCCCTGCTTTTGTAAATATCTGAGAGTCTACCGTCATGTATATGTTTCTATACGCCGTCGACGTAATTTTTAATTGCATTAGCAAATTATGGCACTACTAGTGTTTATTTTCTCGATGAAAACTCGAAACATACTCAACAGAACGTTTCTTCTCAAATAATCATCATTCAAATTACATTTCTCACTTCCGTATTGAGACTCGTGTTTTTCTTACCATTTGTTTACAATTTTGTAATACATATTTAATTACTTAGATAGGTGGTGGTTTGCAGTATTTCGAAATTACCAGCGATTTTTTTAAATATAATTTTCATTGAACAATGTTACCGTTGATGATATATTCTCACTCAAAAATCGCCTCTCCTATTCGAGTTATTATCTAAAACAGATGGTAACTGAATATTTATAGGACCAAATACTTAAATGAATTATCGAGGTTCTCACCGAAGCCTTTCTATAATAAAATGCAATTTCCTACCTTTATTGTTGGGAAATTTCCCATTCGGCGGTCTAATAGAGTTTATAGATGGGGCCTATTGTGATCAGTGTTCTTATTGTTGAAGGAAAAATTAAAAGGCTTTGTGGGTAGTTTTGATTTTTTACTGGTATAGCTAGGCTTCGTCTTAAGGATTTTATTTAAAGATAGTTGTGCTTAACGGTTTCACTCGCCCTACTATTCTCCCATGGTAAGTAATGTGATATCTATTATCTACCCAGGTTTTAACCTTCGATGAGAATTGGGCTATCAAATGAAATAAGTTTTTTCTAAATCCGACTGATAGTTTTAGAGATTAGCAGAGGGTTCAAAGAAAAAAATATTTAACTGTATTATATTAGTACAGATTTAAGAATATTTAAATTTTAGAGTAGATTCATGAACAGAATCAAAATTAGATTTTTGTACTAAGTAACAAATATTAATAGTGATTGATTAATTCCTTATTGATATAAAAAATGAGATGTAAAAAAAAACAAGAATGATTTGTTTTAGGTATGTTTTGTACACTTATACTATAAAAGGAAATATTTGTATTTGTGTGTGTGTGTGTGTGTGTGTGTGTGTGTGTGTGTGTGTGTGTGTGTCTTTGTAATGAATAAACTCAAAAATACTCAAAATCAAACTCAATTTAAAAAAAAAATTCACCCTTAGGAAGCTAAATTCACCCTGAGTTATAAAATCTATATTTTTTACAAAAAAAATCGGTACCGCGGACCAAGTCGCGGGGAACGGCTAGTGGTATATAATTTTTGCTACTGTATTAATTAATATTTAAAATAAGCAAGAGACCTCGATAATTACGTACTATAATATTCATACATCTTCCATTGACTTAAGCAAAGCAAATGGCAGCTTCGTAATTAAACACACACATCTTCGTGTAAATTTCGTTACATAACTAATGCAAACATATCTTCTATCTCTTTCTAACCTCCTTATAATACTACCCATCTCTTTCCCTCGATAGAATTTTTGGTTCACATTTGATATATTTTCCAAAAATGGACAGAATCAATTAAAACTCACTCCCTAAAATTGGAATCGCGCCAACCCATCGTATGGCTACCCTATTGGTTCATAAGTGATCGATTTCCATTCTTATGCCTTGTAGAATAAAATTCAATATCGATTGGATTCTCCTTAAAATATAATTAAAGTAGTTGTAGGTTGTTCGTTACATTGTTTCACAAATATGTAATGGATTTTAGTTGTCGTTTTTTTTTCTAAACCCGGAGTTATTTTTCCGTTTTGAAAAAATTGAATCGATCTGTCCCATCTCTTTTTTTTTCTTTTTTTAATTTTGCTGCATTATTATAGTTCCTTTTTTTTTAATAAAATTGATGAAGTGATCTATATTCAGATAGGGCGATGACCTCTGCGATATTTTTTACTTAATTATTTGAAGAAACAACTTTACATTATAATGCTATCACCGCACAACACTTTTCAAAAAAATGGCTTTTACAAGTGTGTTGTGGGAAAAACTAAAACGCCTAATATAACATTTGGGAGCAACTTCTACAAATACTTTTTTAACCATTACGTACTTACTTGAAGAACATACCTACTTTACTTCTCAATATTATTTCCACAACACACATACAGACATACCCCATACAATTATAACTGACCTGACTGGCCTGTTGGTCTAGTGGTTAGTGACCCTGACTGCTAAGCCGGAGGTCGTGGGTTCGATTCCCACCCAGGACAAATGTTTGTGTGATGAGCACGATCATTTGTTCTGTGTCTGGGTGTTATTTATGTATAATATGTATGTATTTAGAAATATATAAGTATGTTTATCAGTTGTCTGGTTACCATAGTACAGGCTCTGCCTAGTTTGGGATCAGATGGCCATGTGTGGGGTAAATAAAAAAAAAAAAAACAAAAAAACTGCAAAATAGTGTGACATTGAATCCAAAATTTACAATACACAATAATCAAGACTTCACAGCATTCAGCGCCATTTAAAACGTAAAGATTTGAACACTATACATAAATCCATTCACAATTATAAGGCCAGTTACAAACGACAATCGGATGCAGCAGGGTTCCGTAAATTTACGATATCACCACCGAATATTGTGAAATTGAGTTAAAAAATGGGATTGGTATTAAAGTTTGTGGTATTTGGGTTAATTGGTGTTGTGTCGATAAATCGTGTTCAACGCTCCAGTTATTTCCCCTTGCGGGATAATAGTGCTCAGACCAAAATAAAACGTATTGGCTTAAAATATATCGAAAATAAATTGTGACTTTAAAAATTGTAGGGACTTTTATTCCTTGGTAGTAAGTGGGTGTTAAACTCTATTATAAAAATTATGTATAATAATATTAAAAAATATTTAAATAATATTTTAACAAATAATAAATATTTTAATTTCAATATGGATGATTGCGCAGAGTGACTTTTCGTGGTCTGTCGTTGATTCACAATATCAAGCAGGCTACACCAAAAATTTATATTGTGTGTTGTGGTGACTATCATAATTATGCGCTAATCTCAGGAACTACTGGTCCGATTTAAAAAAAATCTTTATTATAGCCTACTTATAGACTATAGGCTATAATTTGCGCGGAAAGACCGAAGCCCACGCGGGCGGAGCCGTGAGCAAAACCTAGTTAGGTACATGGCTGTTAGAAGAAGACACGGTGAAAGCCTTTTTTGACCTCAAAAATCCCTAAAATGATAAACATAGGCAATTTCTGGCCAGCCCCTAACAGTCTACAAGGTTTACAACCATCGTCACCAGGACTAAGCGTCAGTGACTCGTACAAAATATCATAAATCCTCCATCACATACCAAAGTAATAACTCTTCTTTACCTCAACTCAAAAGACAAGATCTCAAAAACCTCAGATAATCCTTTCAAATATTAAAATGCGCTTTTAAATTTGGTTTCACGTGTCAAGAACAGGGAACGTTGGAAAAAATATAGAAAACAATTTCAATGCAAGATTAATCTTTCAGAGGTTGCCGACGACGCCAGCTCCCTTCACCCCTATGCAGTGCTGGGGTCCTAGAGACGGCTGGTCCAAGTTACAAGAGGCAATGGGATTAAAATTCACGTTGATTTTGCATTTTTACATCTTCTCATATTTTAACAAAGAAGAGCAAATAATGCACCGTTTTCCCTTTAGAGTCGGTATAACAACAAAATAAAAGCAAATCAACAAGATAAAGCGGCGGTAGCCTAATGGCTAGGGCGTCGGACTTGCGATCATGTGGTTGCGGGTTCGAATCCCACCCATTACACTACCGACGTGAACCCACTCGTAACACAAGCACTTAGCTTAGCGCGAGGGGTTAACGACTAGTAATGTGCGACCCACATTGCTAGTAACCTTCTGAAAAACCAAAAAAATTAACAAAAAAATTTTTTTTTGGACAACTATCTCCTTCTAAAGAGGTTTTAAAACACGTGTTTCTTTACATTTTACAATGATTGCTGACCGGATTGCTCGGAGGTTTTAAATTGATTGAAGCAACGATAATGATGGTGCAAATCGCTGTGTCTTGTAACTTGTACCACGAGCTACTCACTATGAGGGTCGTTTAAGTATTCAGACATCTTTCCACCTGGAAGTGACTCCTCCCTGAAGGGGCTATTGTGACGAGCAGACAGACACACAGGCACGCAGACTTCATTATGTATAGATCGTCGCGTTACGCACTGAACGTAAGTGTTGCAGCTTTTTTGGGAAACGACGCCATTTTTGATTGTGAAAGGTGTGCCTTTATTCTTATACATGATGATTTTATTGTATATGCGCACAGTTTGTTAACTATTTCTTATTCTTATTGATTTAAACCGCATTCATGCGTCACAATAACTTGTACATTAAAAGACTAATAGACTGAAGGAAAAACTTAAACCTCCGACTGATGCGTTGAACCAGAAGTCGCAGGTTTGAGTCCTGCCGGAGGCTTTTCCTTTATTCTATTTGTATTTTAATTTACAAACTATTCTTTAGTAACTTCAATATTTAGAAAACGGTCTTTGTTGAGTTTTCAAAGGTAAAAGAAGACAAATAATAAAATTTCAGAAAATCCGTGAATTGAAGACATAATTTCCTTCGAACCAAAAACGTTTACAATGGGAGGCTCGAGGTTCTATAAGCGTCACAGGGACTAATAACATTAAAATTAAAATAAAAAATAAAATGTGGACAACATCACAAACATTGGTTCCAATGTAAATAGATAAAGAACTTGTGTTATGGTATCAGAGACACAGAAGGTACCACAAACACCCAGACCCGAGACAGTGTAAAAAAGTGTTTTTCTACATTGACTCGCCCGGGGACCGAACCCGGAACCTCACATCAATCAACATTAAATTTAAAAAAATCTACTTGTCAAACAGTTAGTTGGTTTTCTGTTTTTAGAGATAATTACACCAGTACTGCATGCAATACATGTTCCCATTGTTCATGTTTATGGTATATTAAAGATGATTTTAAACCCTAGCATAGTTTTAGAGAGATTCTTCATAATCTGTCAAACCATCCGTTTTATTTAGAAGCTTGTACAAAAACTCGAATAAAATGTTGACTCATAATATTAATATCGAAACTGAATCAATAAATTGTTTAAATAACGATTGATAACGTGTAACAGTCAATATTTACATACAAGATAATTTCTGGGAACCATGGAATATTGACAGATGGACAAATATGTCCTTATCAATTGTTTGATAAATACCAAGATAGGGTATTGCGTTCGATTCCAATATTTGTATGATAATGACAATAGTGTCTGGGTTTATTTATTTATAAAATGTAGATATATATTTTACCATGAATGTCAAACGGAAATTGCGTATTTTAATTATACGTACATTCCTGCAATTTTTTTTTTTTTAATTAAAGTCGATTCAATTTTATATTTATTTATATCTGAACAATATTAAATTTTTTAAATCCTTTCAAATTACTATCTCTTTGAATTAGATATAAATATTGAGCCTAATAAAAAATCCAAATTCTTTTTATACAACATGTAACAAGACTACAAATGTATAAAAATAGCCCAGAATATCGAAGCATCCAAATTTATAATAAATTACCAGAAAGTATACGGTCCACCAAAACGCCATGTATATTTAAAGCTAGACTTAAGTCACTACTGTTAGAAAAATCATATTATAGTATTCAAGAATTTCTGGAAGATAAAAATGTGTAAAACACTGTAATAATAATTATGTATATGTTTAAATATACCTAAATAATGTTTTATTAGCATTGTCAAATGTGTCAATTAATATGTTTTGATTAAGAAATATAAAATATAAGAATAGTTGTAATAGATATTTAGATTGTAATAAATTGCAATATTTTAGTTTTAAGTTAATTTGCTGCGCCCTTACAGGGTTATGTATTCATTAGTTATAAGCCACGCCTGTGACTGTGTGTACATTGTGCAATAAATGAATAAATAAATAAATAAATAAATAAACAAAAGCCTTGTCCGATCCTTGAGAGTATTATTCGGTATCGTACTGCGAACACATATACGTAGCTATTAAATGGATTGGAGATATTTTTTAATCCCAATTGAAATTAATTAAATCAAAATAAAAACTGATCCAAGGCAACAGCAACACTAACCGCTCCTCTAAGTTCACGTACTTACTACCTGCAGCTTTGTGCCAAGGAAGCCGCCTATGGGAGACGGTTCATGAACTGTACCTCGAATACGCAGGCTTATTGAATCTGACAGGGGTATTGTTACATGTTGCATAACCTAATGATTGTCCCACAGCTGGGCAAAGGTCTCCACCGTTTAGTTCTAGATTTTTTGGTCTTGTCGCTTGATGAAATATTAATTTCCTGGACCTGAACACACAGGCAGATTTTTCAATACTTAATTAATATTAACTAAAATTACGAGATAAATGCGTAACATAGGTTTCATGAGGATGCAAGTAACTTCCAATCATCCAGCAATTTACCCCATACATGTAAATTAAAGTAATTATCCATCCTGGTAAATACAAAAGGGGATGGAACAGGTTGAAATTGACATCCCACCCAACCCTCTTTTGAACTATTGTTGAAGTTTAGTCAAAGAGTCTGTCAGAGGCAGGGGTTGAATAACCTAGCTGGGATGAGTCTGTGATAGACGTCTGCGGGGATTAATCTTAGAGAGTGTTGAGATTTTTATTGACTATCAAAAGTTTGTTGTATGCCGATGACGTAAACCCAAAAGTTTAAGGAACAAATTCAAGTACTCGAGGTTTGGGGTTTGAAGTCTACAAGTATAGAAAGGCCATGTTAATTAAATTTTTTATAGGTGAATCAATGTCGCAGTTGTCCAAGAGAAGTTTCATTGCTTCATCGAACTAAGTTGGCGAGAATTTGAAAAACAGCTCCAGCCAGGAGCAAATTAAAACCAGCGCAAGTAACGAGTCAACGACAACTAAGGTCACGTCCTGCGGTGTTCGGACCTCGACTGCGTTGCTTACCAATATAATAAAAACAGGCAAGGGACGGCTGGATCAATGTAATAATTATTTGAGGATCCAGTAACAGATCTGTTCAAAGTTAGTTATATAGGCAAGTAGCTCCATCTATTTTTAATGACAAATGAAAGAAAAGCTACTAGTCTATGATTGTGGAGTGGAATAGGGTATTCCTAATGAGATACTAATGACCTTAGATAATTTTTGACTAGTCCACATTGACACAGATACACTTGCGTAATATGGCGTTTGGTCCGATTTATATGTTAATAGTTGCGCCCCGCGGAGTTACCCGCAATTTATCACTTAACTGATTTGTTCGGGATAAATAAATATCCTATGTATTAATCCAGAGTATCAGTTAAATCGATACCAAATTTTCTCAAAATTGGTCCAGCTGTTTTGAGCGTGAAGAGGTAAGAAAAATACAAACACAAATTTTTCCTTTGTGTTAGTGTGAAGAGTGATTGTAAACTTCTCTCTTTGTACAATAATTGTGATAAAAAACTGGTCGTCATCAGTATGCGAATATTGAAAATGAAATTTTCATACAAAGTGACAGGTCACATGACTATGTTTGTATGAAAAGTAGATTTTTAATTTTAAGATTTCAACCTTTGTTTCTTGGAAAAGTTGTTCAGTTTTATGCACCTGGTTACCTCGTTGAATAAACGCACTCCATAAAAAATAATCCTGTATTATACTTTGGATGTAACAAAAATGTGTGAAAAGCGCTAATCACTTTTCACACATTTCCTAAAGTTACAATAGGTACAATATTACTCATCTTTGCAAGGAAAAAATATGAAAAATCCCAAACATAAAGCAGTATAAACATTTTCTTTATCCACAATCCTCTCATATTTGTTAGGCATTCACATTCTCCATAAAAAGTAAAAAAAAACTAGAGTTTTACGAATTCACCATAAATGGAAGCCCCTTTTGGCGGGAAAAATGTTGTATTTCCGGTGTATTTGGGGTTCCGCGTATATAAAATGTTTTATAAAAACGCTGCGATATACGAAGATGGGTTGTGGAAAGGTGATTTGAATTTCTAAGAAATTTTCAGATACTGGGTATGTACGACAAAAAAAAAAGATTTTGCTTTGTTTATATAACTGAAATAATGTGTAAGAAATAAAAAAATATAGTAGCTTTTAGGATTATGATTTGTGAGAGAGGGCGGGATACGTGACCGATATTAAGGCTAAGCTGCGCTCGTCGCGGTTAGTCCATGGATGAGTGACCATTTTTTTTAATATCGAGACCAATTCGGACATCGGTAAGCATGTTAAGCTATCCCGACTGTCATAAACCATTTGATTTTCACTTAAATTTGATAGGTATTCCAATATAGAAGTCATATTATCTACTGCTTAGCAAGGTATGATGATACGGCTAGAATATTTTTTTTTTATTTAAGGCAACGGTTGTTTTGTATATTTAACTAGCTAAGCCATCTAGTAGTCTTAAAATACCTACAGAACCCAAAGGAAGGAGCTTTCGTTTTTTTTTAATTCCATATGAAAAGTTTCGCAATCAACTGTCGAGTTGACAGTGTTTGCAGACAGAAATAACTAACTCCTCGTTTTAGTGTATTTGTTTGCTATACACCACCATCCAGAGCTACGCCTAAATCTAAGCTGGATTGGATATATAACATAAAACTATGAGTTAAACAATTGAATTAAAGAGCTAGCATGATAATTGGTAAAAAACAAAAATATTTTTTATTTTTTTTATTGAACTGTTATTTATGCTATAATGTTTCCAACCATTTATTTAAATTTTGGCAGCTAAAGTAGATATAAGTATTATGTCCTAATTGAATTACTGACTCTATTTCTGAAAACAATCGATTTATATATTGCGAAGTTTTAATAGATTTTAAAATTGTTATTCTATTTTTACTCAACGTTTTGTATTTTTTTATAAAAATAAATAGGCTTTCAAATGACTATATTACATAGTAAACCAAAATTAAATATCTATCTATATATACAAAAATCAATTGCTGTTCGTGAGTCTCGCTAAAACTCGAGAACGGCTGAACCGATTTAGCTGATTTTGATCTTGAAATGTTCGTGGAGGTCCAGGGAAGGTTTAAAAGGTGAAAAACATAAAAAATATGTAAAAAAAAAAGTGTTCCTAAACTCGGGAATTCCCATAATTAATTTACTTTTGACAGAACGGAGTCTGTCCGGGCAGCTAGTTCCCTTATATTTATTGTGGTAATTTTAAGTGCACATTTTAGTAAAACTAGTAATTAATAAAAAAAACACTTGTTATTTTATTTGACAAATTTTAATGAATAACAATATTGCAATTTTAATTAAAAAATTATATTATTAAAAAAACAAAGCGCCCTTATAGCATTGCAGTTTCTCACTAAGGTATTTCATGTCAAATCAAATCAAATCAAAATATTTTTATTTAAAGTAGGCCTTTTCAGGCACTTTCGAAACGTAAAATGACGCTAGTTGCGCAGTTCCAAAATGTCATTCCTATGGAGAAGAACCGGCAAGAAACTCCATAGGTTACTCTTTTAAAAATGGTAATTGGTATACAGAGCTTCAATGAAGAACATACTTCATTTAAAAATATTTGACAACAACGTAAATACCAAAAGTTTTGATGTAGAAAAATAAAAATTTTAAAAAACAAAAATCCATCAATTTTACAAGTATTTAATGTAAGAATAATAAAAATTCATGTACGTGTTTAAACTTACATAAATGGTTGGGAACTGTATATGTATGTAGTTATCCAGAAATCCACTCTACATTTAAGAAGTTTGGGACCTCCTTGAGGAATTCCTCTTTACCCGTTGACGGGTATAATTGAACTCAACATTGAACTGATATCGGGCCGAAAGATCTTCGATTTAAATATGTTACCGTTTTCCCAATTTTAATGGGGTAAAGTTATGTTGAATGGGAGTATCTTGATGAAGGGAGGGAAGATGGAGATTTATTTAGACGTAGTATGTAGGTTTGATTATTTCAGGTTATGTTTGGACTTAGATTTACTTGTCTTATCAACATTAGCTTTTACTTCAAGTTAGGTTACAACGTATCGATAAATGACCCATACTCGGACGCTTGTCTACTCACAAAATGTACTTCGTACCTAGTGTAAAAGAAACACTTTTTAAGATGTGAGGCAAACTGTATTCACATTTATTTTTATAGCCATAAGCAAACAATATTCATTAAAAAGTACTAAAATCTTATTATACTTCGAAAACAGAAAAAAGGTTTTGACAAAGATTTATTAGTAATGATTCACTTGATATGAAAATACCTTTAAAGTCACTTGCTATTTTTCGTTTTAATTCTCTCATGAATTAATTACTCTTCGGCTGCTATCTTGGCGGGCCTATAAAGGGAAATAAGATATTGTCATCTCTTTCTCACCCACCGATTATGTGAACTTGCATCTCACACAAACTGTCTTGTATCTCGTTTCAGATTCGCCAAGACTGGCCGTAGTGTAAGCCCAAAATCCTTAAGATTTTTTTTTTAACCAAAGCTACTTAAATGGGTGTGTTATTAAATTTATTATATTAACCATTTGATGTGACTTTCTAATTAAATTTGTACTAAAACATAAAGAAGACACGTCCAAACCAACCGAGTAAGTTCTTACTCACGCCACAACACATCTATTTATAAACGCAATTATCTATTCAAATAACAAGTAAACTGCGACAAGTTTTGACAGGTTCTCAGAATTTCAGGAATAGCAAACAAGCAGAGTTCCTCTATAAAACAACATCCTGTAGCCATATAGTTTATGAAGTGCATCGCGCCGTAAAACAAACACCATGTATACTTACGTTTAGAACCGTGTCTCCTATTATTGTAGTTCTCTATATAAAATTTATATTTCTTACCTGTAACAAAAAAATATATTTTTAGATTAAGTTGGAAAAAAGTCACAAAACAAAAATATCGTTGAAATTAAAGAAAAAAAATCTAAATAGGACTAAACTTAAAAAAATATCTACAATCTTTTCTTCAATCCAGTTCTCGTAAATCATTGATTTAATTCATATTATCAACCTACACTTGTCCCACATTTGGGCAAATGTCTCTTGTCACATATTTATACATAAGATACATTATAATGTATAATAATACCAGCCTATAAATGTCCCACTACTGGGCAGAGACCTCTTCTCATGTACAGAAGGAATGAGCATTGATCACCACGCTTGCTCATTGCGGGTTGGCGATTTCAGATCCCAAGAAGAATCCAGGCTTCCTCACTATTACCAATGTCGCTTCTTCATCATTTGTCAATGATGTCTTAGAATAATTAAGAAAGTAAAAACATATGAACTTTGACAAAGTCACATTGGTACTTGCTTGGGTTGGAAACTGCAATACGAATTCGCTCATTGGGCAAGGCCACGGCATTAAACATACTAGTATCTAAAATATGATACATGATGCAGTAAACACTGTATTACAACTTTATTCACATACAACAAGCGTAAAGGACCTTTTTTAATACAATTTTTATTCGTCAGAAACCTTTTACACGGACTTATCACATAAAAATAAAATTGTATCAGAGGACGGTGAGAGGTCACTGAAATGCCGACACCCCGTCCCAATGGAATGCCCCTTATATCTTAAAGAGACCTGAAATTTTAATAAAAATATTACTGCTGTGGGTTTGTGAACGAGGATGGTTGGACTTGTATTTTAAGGACCGAAGGACCAACATTAAGTTATGTAATAAACAAGTTTCTTTATGAAATACTGTAAGAGAGATTGTGGGCTACCTGGTGTAAAACCCGTGGTTATTCGGGATTATTTTTCTAGGTAGCCTGTGTGTTAATCCAGGTGTCAGCTACCTCCACACCAAGTTTTATCATAATCGGTCTTGCCGTTTCAGCGTAAAAAGGTAGCAAACATACACACACGCACACTCGCAAACTTTCGCCTTTCGCAAAATAACTGTCACTAACTTTTTACATGCCTTTCGAAGCGGACACTAGAAGTCGTGTTTATGATCATTGATCACCCATCTTTAACTAACCTTACATACCCCTACTTAACTTTATCAATAGACAATTACCAACTGGTTAACTTAAAGAATACTTTGTGTTTATAAAATTGGATGAATATAGCATAAAAATGTCCTGAAATTCAAAATCTGAGCTAGCTATTTTTATTGGATCTGCAACACGTTTTCTGAATAAGAATCATCTTAGGAGCATATTGCGAGACGTATCGTATAAAGTAGCGTTTGTACTCAATGCGGATGCTGTATCATGGACCATTTGTGACGAATGGAACTTTTTAGTGTATACTTTGTGACATTTTTCATGAATCAGAATGTACAGGGTATTGATATTCAAATAGATAAAAAAATACTTGGTACCTAGCTATTTTAGTTGCATATTACCTACTATAATTTTTTAGAAGATTTTTTCATTGTTTTTTTTTTCAGTGAGTATATTATTGAATTATTTGATTGTCATTTAAAATTAGCAAAAATATATTTTTAAGTTATTTAATTTAGATTATTTTATTATACTTTCGTAGATAAGTATTTACATTGAAAATGTGTTATTTTTTCTTATTATTTTTAATATACCATGGTATGGTATGGATACAAGATAAACAAGTTAATTAGTGTTTTGAAGTAATAATGTTTACCTTTCATACAAAACTTAAGTTATTGGATATCAAGCAAGTTGGTCTTTGTTCTCAAAGAGCTCAGGTTTCTTGTTACAAATATTATGAAAATTTGTAATTAAGAACTACATTTTTAATAAACCCTTAGTTTTTCACATTATGTTTTACAAAGAATCTATTTTTTCTGTGCCTTTATATAATTTAGGCGTTAATTCATTTTTTTTTTAATTTTTAAGATAACTCCATGACAGAGTTTTTTGTATTCAAATTAACCAGAAAAACATTAATTCATCTTACTTTTACCTTTATACAGAAAGATAGATAACTAATATCATAAGCAAAAACATTTGAAATTAGACAAAATTTAAAAGTAAATAAAAATCTATGTAAAATACATAGATTTTTATTTACTAAATTTAATTTGTAAACAAATAAATAAATTGAATTGAAAAAAAATATATTTTGTCTCGTAAATTAATCTACTAACTGGTATATAATATTACTTCTAGGTACAGGCATTAGATAATAAAATTAAAAGAATAAAGTCCACTGCACATGGAAAACAATTACGGAAAAAAGGACGAGTCCTTATTAAGCAGATTACAATCGCTTAATTTGAATTTAGTTGTAAATCCTATTTATATACTAAGTATTCCTGGATGCTATATTTGATTTGAAGTTCCAGCAATTATTTTCCACCAGAAACCCGAAGAACTCAACCGCAAATCGCAAATAAGCCATTTACATTACCGTTCAATACATTCCAAAATTTTAAACAACCAACAGAAGATAAAGCAAATACACAGAAAATTAAATTAAACGCTATTTTAACAGGAATTGCCCATTTCATTTCACAAAGAGCTTTTTACATTGAACCCGAATCAACACATCAGTTGAAGTCTCAAGCAAAATAACCCGAAATACCCCCAAAATTCTCTGCAGATAATAAATTTACATTGTTTGGCAAATGGCAAACTTAATTACTGGCACAATAAGTCCAGAGACACTATTTAGGGATGAATAGGGACAGGGCGGTTTAAAGTAAAGGGTTTCGACATAGAAAGGGTGCAATCTAATTTCACAAAAAAAGGATATCTTAAGCCCTCAGTGTGACACAGTGGTCGGAAGGATGGTCCGGTTTAATTGGGGAAGAGATCCCCCGAAATTTGGGGTGTAATGGCTGAACTAAATAACAACATAAATTATTTATTGCAAGACATTAATTCAAATTTTTCTGCCTGTTTCTTTAATTATTATCATGATAAAAAAAGTTCCTACCGACAACTTTCGGCAGCATACGAGCATACCAGAAAATTATTTAATAGTTTGAATTTCTTGAATTACGTGCTTAATCCCATGGGATAGTCCTACTGTACCAGATAGATATAGACTTTTATTTCAATACAAAACAAAGTCAAGAATGGTAAAAATCAAGATGAACTTCCTTATCCCTGATTTCAACAATTTTATACTTCTTGTAAAAGGATCTTTGATTTTCGAAAAAGAAACCCTATTCTTGATGTTATCCATCAGCGTCATGTTTTATGCAATATCACGTATTGAACTTGTCAAACTGAATGTAAATATGTCACAGTCTACAGCTGATGTTCGTCCAAGCGTAGTCCTTCACAGAATACCACCCGTTTGAGTTGCTTTTTCAGAAAAACCAGTGGCTATGAATCCCTTAGCGCTTTCTTTCATTCAATGTGAGAAAATTCTATTGGGGAAATAATTCCTGTTCGTCCGCGACCCTTTTGCGGAGAATCGAAAGGTTCTGGCAAAATACTTAAGTGCTCCATGTTCAAAAATTACTCGTTTTTTCGGTTCGTACGTAAATTATATTTACATTTGAATTCGTCGCCTTGTTGATTTAGTTCGGGAGCAAAGATTTAGTATGCATTGAGCTACAATTGGTTCTTGACTTTATTTACTGTCGAAAAAGGATTTCTTGAAAGTGATTTAATATTGTACGTGTAAAGTGCCGTCAATTTTAAAAGCGTTGTTTATGTTGGCATCGTTTAAGATACTCGAGGACTTTGACGCGGAATTGAAATTTTCAATCTTGTATAGACTTGGCTTAAATGAAATTACCAGTTTCCTTTGCGGTAAAAGATACACGGCGTGAGTGTGGAAGATTTTCATGGAGTTGATGTATTAATGCTTAATTTAAAATTAATACCTTCTTGGCAGAATAAAGTTGGGGTTGTAAAAGCTTAGGTTGGTTCTTGCTGAGTATAAAGAGTTTTTAGGGTGTCAACCAAATTATGAAGTACTTAAAGATGCCTCAGTAAAAATAGATCGACACTTATATTTCAAAGAGGAAACATTTGTACTTTCACATGTTTGTAACGAATAAACTAAAAAAAAACTGCACGGATTTCAAAAAATGTACCATTAGAATGTTATGGTTTATCTTAACATAGGATATATTTATAATAATAAATGTCGCAGGCAATTTTATTCAGACATATAAATAAGCTTCTAAAGCATAAAATAATTCCAACAAAAATAAAGCAAGAAAATTTCAACCTAATTTTTTTCTTACGCATCCAGGCTGAAAATGGTATCCAAGTATACTCTGTCAACATCGGCCTATATATCAAGCTGAACACGAGCCCTATATTTCATCCAACGTCGGAATTATCTACGAAATAATTTACAGCCGGGTATAAACTTACACAAAATTGTTTTGTACCTCCGAGTATGTTGACGTTGTATTGTAATTGCCATATTAAATTCATTCATTCAAACTTAATAGTTTCCAAGGATATATTGGAGATCAAAATCAATGACGAAATCGAAAATTATTATTCGGCAGGAAATAAGTTGTTGAAAAATTTAGGATTGTATTAATAAGTTGAGGTTCATGTCATTGTGTGTAACCTTTATGCTTGCTTTATAAAAAGTTTTAAAACTGAACGCTCTAACTTCATCATCGGATATAGGATGTCTGCCCTTAACTTTGCACGTTTGTTAAGAATTCTACACCCATCAACAATCTCCTTCAAAGTCTTCGCAAATAAAAATGTTACAAGAAAGGTACCTATCTTCCAAATCGTTAAACTAAAAATCAACAGAACCTAGTTACTGCAAGTCTTCGGTTTTAAAAAGGGGAAACAGCTAAAGACCTACTTATCTAGGAAAACGTAAGGAATAGTACCAGCTGCATATTCTCCCGCGCTGAATGGCCGACAAAGGGAAATAAATAACTATGGAGTAAGTAATGGTCTAGGAACCTGCCACCATTTGCGAATTTCTGCAAACTTAATTTATGTAGCTAAACACTTCGGATGCTATTTGCTTCTTCATGTATTCCAAAACGATATAAAAACCTTACAGCAAAAGTAAATGAAGACAAAATCGAAATAAAACTCAAGGTATGTTAGAAGTTGCTTTTCATCATCATCAACATCATCATCCACAGCCCTCGTCATCCCACTGCTGAGCATAGGCCTGTCTTTTTACGTGACAGTCTTTCCTGTCCTGTGCTAATCTCTTCCAGATTCGACTCATGAAGTCACTTTTATTACCAAGAAATTAAAACCCATGTCATTTAATAACAGAAATGAATAAATTATCTCCCAATTGTAGGTTTTAACAAACACTTCTAACAAAATTACAATTTCAGAGAAACCAAACAAAAAAACTGACACAATTAAGCCTCGCATTATCCCCAAAAGATATTAAAATCTTGAGTGATACAAAAACGCTAGTATAAGAAGAACAGTGGGAAAGCCTTAATACCAGAATAATCCGGAGATTTCGCAAGAGCAGCGAATTCCGAATAAATTAGACGCATTTGATATATGAGCCATTGTTTATGGTTTCAGAATGTCTCGACCGAATGGGATAGAGATTACCACCATGAGATATTATGGGGTTACGTTTGAGGATGTGATTATGTAATTTGTGTTGTATTCCAGTTTATTTGCGGTTGTTTTTATATTTGAATGCAAATAGTGAAATGGAAATAAGAAAATATTGAGGAAAAATATATGAGTTTGTGAATAAAGAGATGGGTTATTAAATTAGCGAAAGACCGCAGTGCTACCCGTGTGGGTATATGAAAAAGTATATTATGTAATCATTCATTTAATACTCAAATTATAAGTATGCCATTTTCATTAAAATGCTTAGGTAGTTTTTTTGCGAAAAATATTAAGAAAGTCCATGCGTCCATAAATTAGTAGAACTCAAAACAGTAAAAGTAATTTAACTTAATACTCAAAAGCAGAAGATGCTAGTTTCTTAAAAAAAGTCATCCGTAACTCAACAGACATCAATCATTTCCAAACCCACAAAAAATTCCGTCAAAACCGCCATATTTTCAACTTCCAAACAAAACGCCATAAATCCAACCATCAGCGTTGAATCTTTAATAAAGGAACGAAAAGTCCCGAATCAGAACACCCAAACTTAAGAGACGTGAGGACTTTTTCACCAGCACAACTTGCTAAGACCTTGCACATCTGCGCTCCGAACTAACTTCAAATTGAACATGTTACCAAACTTATCGCTATTGGCTATCGTGTTACAATACAAGTTGCTAACTTGGGACACTACTATTTTTATTTGACCGTTGTTAAGGATTTTGGTCCGTTGGGTGTCTCTGGTCCTTTGGCACGCGTTGTTGAGAAGACAGTTTAACAAATGGCAAGGTTTATTCCTACAGGATTGTTTAAGAAACTTCTGATAAGTCGGAACTTAGGACCAGAATACTGTTTTACAATCTACTTCTCTTTGTAATTCATCTAAAAAGTATATCGAAGTTAACTCATAAAGCCCTAATCGGTATTTCAGATCGGCTTTATTATCAAACCTCTTTGTTTACCCCAAAACCCAATTCGAAAATAAACTTTAACTTTTCTTAAGCGTACTCAATAAAGCATCCACAGAATTTATAGATACTTCAAGGAGACTTTAACGGGGAACTTTCTCGAACATTTTAATTGATTAATTCAGATATAATCACATAATCGAGTTAATCTAGTCTAGCTTGTCTTCAAAGTTAGTCAAGTGCCTTGTTTATGGATTCCGAGGGGAACAATTTTGTTGATTTAATTTATCAAGCTAAAAAGGAGGTGCAGTGAGGAAAAGATAGTCAAATTGGTTGATTGGATGATGTTGTTATCTTTTGAATTGTTGATTGTTTATGAGGAAATGTGTTTTATACAGCTTTATCGTTAATATTTTTTACGTGGATGATATACAATTCAATTAGTTTCGTCCTGAAAATTGGGGAAATAAATAATACACAAAAAAAATTTGGGAATTCTTCGGAGGAGGCAAGGTACCGAGACCGCTGGAAGGAATGGATGGCTTTTGCCCAGCAGTGGGACAATACAAATACACAACAAAAACGGACTAAACATCCAAAAAAGATGAATTCCCACTTAACCTGAGCAATTTCCACAGCTTTTAAGGGCACATTGCGAATATTAACACCTGACCTTACAAGGCCATTTAACACATATAAGTGCTTGTAAAATGTCCCCTCTTGTTTATATCCTAGCTATAAATCCCCTTAATTAATCACTGGGGTAGTATGCACCCCTTGACAATTTCATGCTTAAAATTCTATGACACAAACCCCTTTTGACCGCTACAATGTCCTGCTGTGACGTTTTACTTGACTGTCGGCCATTTTGTAATTTCTTTTATTTAATTTTGTGATCTAATGTACCACTTTGAACGATTAGGGTTGTCGAATGATGATTATTTATTCCAAATAGAGTTTGAAATTGTTACAATTTATTTCTTGCTGGGAATTAAAGATTTCAATTAAGACAGTTGTAGTCCTAACTAGGTATATTCTAATACAAATAATCTATTGCGTAAATAAAAAAATTGTTTGCAGTACAAAAACCAGCAACAGAAACATATCTATCATATCAATAAGCAGTAGCTTTATCTTCCACTATGATTATGGTGTCTTTTATCAATTTTTTGAGAAGCTACACAGAAAAAAAATTGGTAAATTATAAATTGAATTGGAATTCTTTGAGGGTAGTTGAAGTGACAACACCAATAATAAGAGCTCCTAGATATATTTTTTATTTAAAAATAGTAAAAATACATTGTTTGTAATATTCATGTTGTAAAATCTGTTATCAACCTTTGCACTTAATCCTACTGTTTTTCTCTATTAAATTACACTGTTTCGGTATCTCTGCAACAAAATGGACCTATATGCAAGACTGACCAGTAGCATGGAGGAGCTCACTGCAACATTCACCACTAGAATGAACCAATATGAGGAGGAGCTGAAGTCTGCAGGTGGTAGTGAAACGACTCACAAAACGATTGCCAGTCTCTCACGGGAGTTCTCAGATTTCAAATCCCTCATCTGGAAGACTGTGAGTACTCTCAAGACCCAAATGGAGCTACTGATTGTCGGTCTAGACCGTCATGAGATGGCTTCACGTAAGCAGGTTCTGCTTCTCCATGGCTTGTTGGAAGAGGAGGATGAAGATCATGTGGCACGGGCAGTCAGCACAATTTCAGAGAAAATGAAGATAGCCGGCGTCTCTTCTGCTGACATCGTGACCTGTCATCGCCTTGGGAGCAGCACAGGCAAGCCTCGCAAGATGTGTCCGTGGAATCTAATCAGAAGTGGACGTACTTCTGATTAGATTCCACGGACACATCTTGCGAGGTGAAGTGTGGCGTAATAAGACAGCTCTAAAGGATTCTGGTCTAATATTGTCCGAGTTCCTGACCAAGCCCAGACATGACACATTCATGAACGCTCGCAAGCACTTCGGAGTTAGGCAGTGTTGGACGTCAGATGGGAAGATTGTCATTCTGCTTCCGGACAAGTCGCGACGTAAAATTGAGTCGGCAGCAGAACTGCATGAACTAGTGGCGCAGTTTCCCACTGCCGTATCGGAGACGTCGAAGAGTGTGAGTGTTGGGGGCTCTAATGTGACGCCAGTTCAACAAGTCAACAAGCCGGTTCTTGACAAAAGATCACGTAAGCCCGCTAAGTAGTTAGATACACTTGCCACTTTATTAACCATTTCCATAGTTTTGCAAATGGAAATGTAGGTATTTCATAAATGTTATAATTTCTATTCACCGGGCATGATTAAAATAATACTAATTTGTCGATTTTATCAAACTACCAACTTCTATTGACTTGACATTTAACTTTATTTTTAATTGTGACTGGCTGCTAACGTTTGGAAACACTTTGTTGTCTATGCTTTCGTCCTATAGTGTTGTCTTTGGTTCCTATCTGTGTATATTTTACCGGAATAAGTGTCTTTTAAGCAAACTGGTGAGTGCATAGAAGATTTAAAAAAAAAACAAGAAAAGTTAATATTTTAATTTAGTGTTATATATTTTATTAGTTTAAGTTAGTACATATTTATTTTATATATTATTATTATGTGTGATCACTCTGATGATAGTTTTGTGTCCTGTTGTTCTTCCTGTGCGTCCGATTTGAGTTATACCAGCGTCTATAGTGATGACTGTATACATCTGCGTGATCAACTTTCTTCTACTTTTTCCAGTTTTCACAAATTTTTCAACATTATCCACATAAATGCTCAGAGTATACCTGCTCATCACTCTGATTTGATCTCTTCCTTCGACTCTGATGTTGTTCATGCTGTCCTTGTCTCTGAATCTTTTTTAAAACCCTCACTTCCATCTACTTACTATTCCCTGCCCGGCTACAAGCTAGTCCGTAATGACAGAATAGGCAAGGGTGGAGGGGGTGTGGCCATCTACCTTAGAGGTGATATTCCTTATGCAGTGGTTGATAAGTCTCCGAGTGTCTATTCAACGTCTGCTGAACACCTTTTTCTTGAAATCACGTTTAACTGCAAAAATCTTCTGTTAGGTGTTTATTACAGCCCATCGAGTCATATAGATTACTTTTCTTCTTTTGAGTCTCAACTGGAGACTTTTTCACCACTGTATGACGAATCAATAATTCTCGGAGACTTCAACACTTGCTTACTTAAGGATGATATTCGCAGCCGTAAACTCCGCTCCCTTGTTTCTTCTGTCAATATGGTTATCCTTCAGCTTAGTGCTACTCATCATGCTCCCCACTGTAATCCTTCTCTCCTCGACTTAATACTTGTCTCTGACCCTCTCAAAGTAGCCGGCCACGGGCAATTAGCTGCTTCTTTCTCTTATCACGATTTAATCTTTCTTTCATATAAAATACGCCCTCCTAAACGTAAAGCTAAATTCCTTCTCCTTCGCAGTTTTAAAAATATTGACATGGATCGTTTGCGGTTGGATGCGGGCAATATTGACTGGTCACCTGTATACTGTAGCGATGACGTAGATGACATGGTTTCTCATTTTAATCAAAAAGTTTTACAACTCTACGAAGAGCATGCACCACTTAAGAAAGTTAGGGTAAAACATCTTCCTGCACCTTGGCATAAAAAGAGCTATGGCAAAAAGAGATCGGGCTAAAAGACTATACAAAAAAAAACCATCAGATGAGAATTGGTCTCAATACAAAGTGCTACGTAATCGTTGCAGTCGCATGTGTAGGGATGCAAAAAGGCGCCACATACACCACTCAATACAAAATATGAACACACCACAGGTATGGCAGTTTCTGAAATCACTTGGTATTGGCAAAGTTACTAGTGAAGGGGCCATTAATTTGGACCTTAATGCTATTAATCTTCACTTTTCCAAAGCACCCGTTTCCTTGGACGACTACACCAAGTCTCTTACTCTTAGCAGTCTTTCTAATCTTCCCTTGCCAACTTGTACCTCGTTTACACTTCGAGCTGTTGAGGAAGGAGACATTAAAAAATCAATCCTATCCATATCTACCAAGGCGGTGGGAGATGACGGCCTGCAACTCCAAATGATCCTTCCTATCCTAGATTACCTGGTTCCAATCATCACTCTCATTATCAACTTCTCCCTCACAAAAAGTTCCTTCCCTTCCGCTTGGAAAAAGGCCTATGTCTTACCGCTACCTAAAGTCCCAAATCCAACAACTTTATCCCAGTTACGTCCTATCTCCATACTCCCCGTTCTATCCAAGGTCCTTGAGAGTATAGTGCACAATCAACTGTCTCTTTACCTCTCCTCTCACTGCCTGCTAAGCCCATACCAATCTGGCTTTCGTCCTGGCCACAGCACAGTAACGGCCCTAGTTAAAATAACTGACGACATCCGACTGGCCATGGAGAAGAAGTTTCTCACAGTGTTGGTATTGCTGGACTTCAGCAGTGCTTTTAATTCGGTTGATTTTGACATACTCTTGGGCACCTTATCCTCTCTCAATGTTTCTCCTTTAGCAATGGCTTGGTTCAACTCGTATCTTCGGGGTCGATCGCAACTGGTTCGCTCCGACGAGGCCTCCTCTGAGTGGTGCGATCTTGTTGCGGGTGTTCCCCAGGGTGGCGTCCTTTCTCCTCTTCTTTTTTCTGTCTTTATTAACTCTCTAACTAAAATTCTTTCTTCGCACTATCATCTCTACGCTGATGACTTGCAGCTTTACCGGCACTTTAAAGTTGAGGACATCTCTGATGCCGTTGCTGCCATTAATAATGATTTAATTAATATTTGTCAATGGGCTAAGTCTTTCGGGCTAGTGGTTAACCCTTTAAAATCGCAGGCAATCATCGTGGGTAGTAGGTACTCTTATAAGCATTTAAATGAATCTCTACCTCTCCCACCTGTTGTTTATGATTCAGTACCTATTGCCTACGTACAATCTGTAAAAAACTTAGGTGTCTACATGGACTGTCATTTATCGTGGATCAACCATGTTGCTGAGGTAAGCAGGAAGGTCTATTGCTCGTTCCAGTCTCTCAAGCGTCTCCAGAAGTTCCTGCCATTTAAAACTAAAATCACCCTAGCACAATCTCTTCTTCTACCTCTTATAGATTACGCTGATGTCTGTTTCCTTGATGCGACAGAAGAACTTCTCAACAAACTCGAACGCCTGCAGAATTTGGGCATCCGCTTCATTTTTGGTCTTCGGAAATACGACCACGTGTCGGACTGCCGAGCAAAGTTGAGGTGGTTGCCTGTTCGGCAGCGTCGAGATTCACATGTTCTTTCCCTTCTTTTCTCCGTTCTTCACAATCCTAATACCCCGAAGTACTTGCGTGAGCGCTTTGATTACCTTGTTCCCAGGGGAAATCCTTGTCGCACTTCTTCCTCCCTTCTCCTTCGTACTCCCCTTCACTCCTCTAGTCGCTATGGTGAATCGTTTACTGTCCGTGCTGTGAGGCTGTGGAACTTGCTTCCACATGCTTTGCGTGATAGCCCATCGCTGGACGTCTTCAGGTCAAGAATCAGGGACCATTTTCTGTCATCATGAGTGACATGTATATATATATATATATGTATGTTTATATAGAATATTTATGCTATTATGATATGTATTTTATGTACTATTTTTATGTAAGTGTATTTTATATTTGACGTTGTGCACTTCTTCTTATCCTCTATTGATATTTTAATCTCCCTATCACTTAAAGGTTTGCTGTAAGAGAACTCAACTCTGGGTTAAGCTCGCCTGTGTACATAATTTTTCTTATACTTGTTATTTCTGTATTTTATAGTGTACAATAAAGAATTAAGAATTAAGAATTGAATGAAGAGAATACAATCTTTTGAACAAATGCTATAGAAATCTTGTTTCCTTGAATTGAGTTCCCCTCGTTAAGATTTAAAACTGTAAACTTGTAATTGGATGATTAATGATTACTAAATTCCAAAGGGTTTGAGTTCATTTCAAAGATTTGTCCCATTGAACCTTAATTTGTTGTGAACTAGGTAATGTGGATCAAATCTGCAACAAAATGGGATACTTTGGGAAAACCTGATTTGATTTAATAAACCTGATGAATTTTTAATTTAATTCGTTTTTATTTATTTTTACTAAGATGTTTGTTTGATAATATCTTTCTTTTTTAGAAATAAAAAGATTACTAGCAATGTGGGCCGCACATCTAGTAATCTCGTTAACCCCTCGTGCTAAGCTATGATGCTTGTGTTACGAGTGGGTTCACGTCGGTAGTGTACCTAATGGGTGGGATTCGAACTCGCAAGCACATGATCGCAAGTCCGACGACCTAGCCATTAAGCTATCGGCACTTCATTTATTTCTATATATTATCAGCTTTATTATATGACGAGTGTAGTGTGAGATTTTTATTTACTTGTGTAGGTAGTTTATGAGCATGGAAGCTTATATACATCAATAACTTCTGATCAGAATCTTCTTCTCATCATATAATTATGAATGACACCGGAAACCTCTATTACACAAGTACTGTACAAAACTTGCACGTAGAAGACAGTCACCTCTGAGGGTCAGAAAGAGAAGGAGATACTTGGGATCAAGTCGTTCGATAACACTGACAGTAACGATACAAAACGTATGTTGATAGCACACTGTTTGTAAATTAGCGGCGATAGACTAATGGCTAGGGCAGCTTGCTATCATGTGGTCGCGGGTTCGAATCCCACCAATTGCACTACCGACGTGAACCCACTCTAACACGAACGTACGCTTACCACGAAGGGTTAACAAGAATACTAGTAATGTGTTATTGTTAGTAGTTTAAAAAAAGTTACAGTTGTGTGAAGTACCTACTTCATTTGTTTATATAACCTGCGAGCTACCTACGAATTACATTTAATAAATAACACAGAGATATTTCAAATAAAAAGATATTTAACAGGCGAATTTTTCACAGAGAGAATCTACTGATAGTAAAAAGGGTTTAAGTGAATCAAAATCAATTTGATTCAATTTGTCCTTTTTCAATGCCTTATATAACAGCGCTCGGGACTACAAAGCAAATTGCAATACTAATTTGTAGCCGACTTTCACGGATCAAACATTACAATGTTTCATTCGTATGCAGTTTCAAATTAACTAGGTCAAATTCGGGGGTTATTCTTTAAGTCCAAACAAAACATAACGTAGCATAACGCAGATTATAGTTCAAAAACCCCGAGTCGCCAAATCTTTTTTGTATTCTGAGAGTCCCGGGAAGTGTTAATATACAGGATTAATTTAAAAGGAGTGCGTATATTCAACGAGGTAATCAGTTGCATAAAACTGAACAACTTTCCCCAAGGAACATGGGTCGAAATCTTAAAATGGAAAATGAACTTTCAAAAGTGGCAGGTCACGTGACTTATGTTTGTATGAAAAGATGATTGATTATCAATTTCAACGACGGTTCTTGGTCATCTTTCAAACACTCACACAGAACTATCACTGCATGTATTTTTCAGATCTCAAAAACCTTCCAAAAACCTTTGGACGAAAAGGAAGTATTAGGTACCAAGAAATAATTCAATAGATACTACTTTTAATAAAATCTATACTATATAGAATATCTTACACAGAATCAGCGTACCTATCACATGATATAACCAAACTTGTTAATAACATTACAACTGCCACGAAGTTAAAACTGCTTATATGAACAGTGCGGTGGACAAACCAATTTGCTTGGAGTTCGTGTCGACCGTGTGTAACGTGGACTTCGAAACTTAGTTTACTGGACACGGCTATCCCAAACTCTGTTGACAAAGCCGAGTAGATGAATATCTTTAAATTTATTTTCCTACTTGATTCTGATAGCTTTTAATCTATATAAACAAATGATATTAAAGTTTGTGAGTTTGTTGGTAGGCGGTAGTCTTTGGAACTAGTTAACTGATTTAGAAAAATCTTTCACCAGTAGAAAGCTAAATTATTTCGAGTGCTTTGGTGATTTGATGCCCAGGAAAGTGGGCGTTCTCAAGATAAAGGGTCTTGGACAGAGAGACGGACGGAAGGACAGACAGACGGGAAACAGTGATCATAATTATAAGGATTCCGTTTTTCCTTGTGAGGTGCGAATCCCTAAATAAAAAAAAACATGATTAGACATCAAATATAATTGGTGTAAAATGACTGTTTAAGATTAGTTTCGTATAAGCAAAATGGGGCTTTATTAAAAAAATAATTCTATATGATTTATAACGCTTCATGCGGAATAATTACCTTCTTAAATTTTTTGTTTTAATTATTCCTTTTTATTTTCCAGATTATCTATAAGTATAATATCATTAAACAATAACCATAAATCTTATATCGTGATATAATTAAATATGCTTCATCATTCATAAATCGGGTCTTACTGTCACAAAGTTAGGAACGAGTTCTCTGATCGTGTCAGCGAGGGGACCGAGTTGAGAGTTTGATTTGACGAAGTTAAGATTAAACTTTCTCACAACGGGTGAACAAGTTAAGTAATTTAGGTTTTTAAATTCTTAATAATGTAATTGTTGTGTTCTAAATTGAATTTGATGATTTTTTATAGAAATAACCAATTTAAACTCTATTTATTGAACCAAAAGTAGTATTTTAGAAAAACATATCGATTTACAATTATAGGTATCATTTAGCTAAATAACTTAGCAAACATATTAAATACTTCTTAACACCAGAATATTGTATTTTGAGGTTCAAAAATCTAATCCAATCTTATGTGGTACTTGCTAAAAAGACCCAGTTGAATCAGTTACGCTTGTACCAATTACCAAAAAATAGTCAAGATCGTGATAAGTCTACTTAAATCAACTGTAACCTAACCTTTTAAAAATCAAAATAAAAACAACAATCGAAAAAACCCAACAGCACAACAAGCACCACATCTGTAACCCGTTTTCTACAATAAATTATTGATAGCTTAACTACATTGTAAAAGTGAAAAAAAAATAAGAAAAAAAATGTACCAAATTAGATGAAATTGTATTTATTTTTTATCTGATTTGTATTATTATTATTCTTTAACATTGTACACAAGTTTAGTAACCTGTGGAAACGTCGTGGATTGTACAGTTGTTAAAATTTTGGTACTAATACTTTATTGTAACCTATATTGTACAATTGTCTGTTTTCCCAAATACAATAAAATAAAATAAATAAAAATCCCAGTCTATTGCTGAAAAGAACAAGTCTACTGGCACGTAAAATCTCCACCTAGACATATGAAATGGAAAACGTTATAAGGACCGTCGCACAGACAAGTTTGGGTATAAATCACCAGGAAACGTGACTCAGACCTAATAGACGGATCGTATTGAACATGTTCGCGGATATCGATTTCCTGTGACATGTGTTACTTATCGATTTGGAATTGATAGTCATTAGGAGATTGTGTATTGTTTTTGGGGATTGAGGGTAGTTTTAAGAACGGTTTGGTCCTAGTCCTACTAATCGAACTAATATAATAAATGTGAAAGTGTGGATGTTTGGATGTTTGTTACTCAATCATACAAAAACGGCTGAACGGATTTGGATGAAATTTGCCATGCATGTAGCCTTTGACATAGAAAAGAACATAGGCTACCTTTTATCCCGATTCCTTGAAAAGTTCCCGAGGGAAAATTGAAAATTGTATACGAGCTAAGACGTGGGCAGACATCTTTGAAATTTGGTATTTTTCTCTATTACAGCGCAACACGTGTGATAATTTTATTACATTTTTCATTACTTTCACATTTTTCATTTCTTTTTGGACCCAATTCTTATGTCCACGCAGACGAAGTCGCTGGCAGAAGCTAGTGGTCCATAAGTACTGATGAACAAGTAGATTAAAAGGATGTGCTACTGTAACTTGTAAGGTATAGAGGCGAACTTATCGCCAAAAGTTTTTCTCTATGAGTCGATCTGAGGCTGATGCAGAGACAGGAAGGTAGATGCACTGAGTATTAGTTAACAAGTAAATATTGGAGTTGTACAGTTTTTTCATAAATTATCACTATATTACTATGGTATTGAATGATCACTAAAGTAACACTAGACCATGAGCAAATAGTTAATTTTGTCCGAAATCTTATAATCTTGAAATATATATCATTATTATCCCAGTGGAATGTTCTTCTCTGAAATTTTTCTTCTTTCTGCATATGTTTTTTTTTAACACCTTGTTTATTTTGTCATCACGATAGGGTACAATAATTACTGTATCAAAATATATAAATTTTGTTAAAAATAAAATAACGAAACAAATCTAATTAAAGAAAAAAATCTCCTAAGCCCAAATACCTATTAAACAACTAATAGTTATTTCAAATTGAATTCGCACCAATTCCTGCGTTTTTGTGACGGCGTCCGTGCGTTTCGCGCCATTTTCTTCCGCCATTTTATTGGCCCTCCGAGCCGGATTTATGGGCCCGCGATAATTGTATGGCAATAAACACTTGCAATACGACCTTAATTAGATTTTAGAGGTCCGTTTTACAATTTATAAGCCTTTATTTTATTTAGGTATGAGAATAAAGTTTTGATAGCTGTCAAATAAATGTCGTTTGTTTTGTAATTTGTAATTAAATAAGTTGAATTCTAATTTGTGCGTTATTAAAGTAACGTTCATGTAAATATTACGGCAGGCGAAATATATTTAATCAAATGTATAATTGTTATGACATTACTGGTCCTTTGATACTTATTTAGCTAGAGGCTCATCCTACATATTTACATACTAGCTTCTGCCCGCGACTTCGTCTGCGTGACTTCAGAATTGGGTCTAAAACTTCGCTCGTTAACAATAACAAAATGTTCTTTTCCATCTAAGGCTAGATACATGCAAAATTTCATCGAAATCCGTTCAGCCGTTTTTGCGTGATTGAGTAACAAACATCCAAATATCAAAACATCTAAAATCCACACTTTCACATTTATAATATTAGTAGAATAAAATATTTAATTCCAAAAAGTCTTCTATAGTGGATAACGCCTTTGAAAATATCGCATATAAATAGGTAACAATACAATTGCTAAAAGAAAATATACTTCACCAAAGCCTTCTTTCTGTAAGTGACCATTTTAAATGTGGTTAGATATTGTATTATCGTTTCGTATAAATTTATTAGTTTTGAGACCTTCAAAGGAACAATGAAAATGTAGGATACTTGTATTGTATCTACTAGTTCTGTGTGGGTGTTCTTTATATAATAGGGATGCGACTAGGTATGAAAATTAAAAATCGATTTAATCCTTAAGTTAGCAATTCAGTTTTTTTTACAGTTAGCCACACAAGTAAAACATAGTCAGTTAAACAAAACAGTTTGAAGACGATTAAAATTTCTTTAAGTGAGTTGCTACTAGGAAAAGGCCGCTGTAAATCAGTAGTTCATTTCTGGAATTCGATAAGTTTAGGTGTTTTGTAATTATAATTTTGTATAAAGATGCAATTTCAGTCAATACAAGATTGACTGAAATTGTATATAATTATAATTTATAAAAAAAGGTTTACTAGCAATGTGGGTAACCTCGCGCTAAGCTAAATGCTTGTGTTACGGTAAACCGTAACACAGTTCAGTAGTGCAATGGATGGGTTTCGAACCTGTAACCACATGATCGCAAGTCCGCCGTCCTAATCATTGGCTACGGCCGCCATTTCAATTGTCGCTTTTAAACCATACAGAACCACAGCTGCCTATAATTTTTCAAATCACAAAATCGCACGATAAAAAACATTAGCGATTGTAAATGAGTGGAAGGCTTGAAGCCTTTAAACCTACAACATGAGCCTACGCCATTGTTCTCCAACGAATCATTATGACTTGCGAACTGTAATATAAAACGAAAAACGATATTTGTTTTTGTAATTTTAAATTGGCACTTTAGATTGAGATCGAACAATTAGTTCCAGATGGCTAAGCTAAATTTGTGACTAAATTAGCTTTATTTAGTCGTTTGTGTTTGGTTATTTAGAGTTTACTTTTTTGTACGAATTGGTATCGTAATGTAATCAGGAGAATTTCGATAATCGATATCGATAATCGTTTTTCAATGAATAGTAACTGTCAATTTTTTTTTATCGACTAATAGGACCTCCTAAACAATCAAATTACCAGTCCAAATTACGTAACAAGAAGCAGTTCGAAAAATTCTTAAAGAAAACACTGACTTAAGTTATGATTTTTGTCAAATATATGTGAAAATCAAAATATGGTTTCAGCATGCCAGAATTTCAGGTAGTTCTGGTATAAACAATTTATAATTAATTTAGCTAAATCACAGACCCAACAATGCTTCAAGAAAATATACGAAGAGCGCTTGATAAAAGTCAGAACTAAATTAATATCTAGCCACTTAGCCAGGAGGTGTAATCAGAGGGAAGTTCAGTGCACTTAGGAGCAGGATTAATCGGCACCATGCTTCCCCGTCACGTATGAGGTCAAATGGGACAGGACCCGGTTCCATTACGTGTGGACTTGTATTTCTATTGCTATACTGTTGATAGGAATTGTGAGTGTCAATGGTGAAAGATGGCTCTCGTTACCCGTCTTTGCAGTTTGGTATTTACACTAGAGTTTTTGAATAGAAATATAAATTAAACCGTTATTTAAAAAAAAAAACACAAAATAAATTAAGTAAGTAGCAACTGTTTTAGACGAGTTTTGTCAAATGGATTAGATTGAATAATGGAGCAAGAATAAGTTATTGTGTATCAAAAATAATCAGACCATTGCGTAGGATTCAACCCGAGAATACCAAAGCACAATGCAGTAGATTTGTTTGATAGTTATTTTTTGTCATGTATACCAACATAAATTA
This sequence comes from Plusia festucae, assembly GCA_950381575.1. Classification (NCBI taxonomy): domain Eukaryota; kingdom Metazoa; phylum Arthropoda; class Insecta; order Lepidoptera; family Noctuidae; genus Plusia; species Plusia festucae. The sequence continues at coordinate 2,619,800 of OX494456.1, read as the reverse complement.
AGTTTGTTGAAACAGTAAACAAGAGTGTAAATAATATCTATTAAAAGCAACTGAATTCCCATAACAATACGTAATAGGTGCCAAAATATCTATTGTATCGCTGTGAAAAGAAATGCTCAGACCCACTCATATATCGACGATTGGTCCAGAGACGATTTATGGAAGCTGGATACTTTATTCAGGATATGTATCCGATACTTTATTTGCTGGGCGACAAAGGATACGGAATAATTGAGATAAATATATTACTTTTTTAGAATGTAAAGTAAGAAATGCTTGTAAAAAAGGATTAAATGAGGTGGGGCCAAAGCCAGTCACCATAAATCGGTATATTCAACAACGTTTAGCGAGGACAGATGGGTAGGTACCTAAGTAATCATTTTTATAGACCTAAATATTGGAAATATTTAAGTTTAAAAATTACTCAATCAAATTGGGAACAAATTCCTATTTCGACACAATTCTATCTTACAGGCACTGGAAAACCGCGGGAGAAGTCAGGGCTCAGGTAGTTAAACTAAAACCACAACTAAACCTCAAAATTCTGCACCCACACAATACCCATAAAGTATCTAAAACCGTACATTTAAAAACTAGAATTCAACGTCTGCAAGAATCTCTGCAAATACCAAGGCGAAGCGAAAACGTGTGAACTTATGTGAATTTCAATCTAAAAGAGAATCCGGACTCCACTGTATATTGCTTTTTGGTCTTTATTTTTGCCAAAACAGCAAACAATTCTCAAAGGACCAGTTTTGTAAAAGCCCTAAATCAGTTCTGCTTCAATTCAAATTTAATTATCTTTCCCTAGAGCTTTAAAAAGCGAAAATCGAAGATTTCAGTGTGTTTGAGATTTTTTGGAACCGCGGCTTAAATTTGATAGTAAGTTGAGTCGAGCAAAGTATACAATGTAAATTAAATGGGAAATAAGGAATGAGGTGGTGCTTTATAATTTGGTTAAATTTCGGCCACGTATATACCACATGGCGATTGCAGATGATTCTAATTTTTGGAATCCAGTTTTCCTTCACCAATTGTCAATGGTGTCTTAAAATAATAAGAAAAGTACGGAAGGAGCGATAGTGATCAATGCTCGTTCTTTATAGATGAACAAGCAAAAATATGGGAATAGGCCTGTGACCAGCAAGGGGCAATTGTAGCCTGGTATTATATGTACCGCATACAAGGTCATTTAGAGACTTCAGATTTCAGTATATATTTTCTAATATTCCTTTACCACTACACAGCAAAGTAAACAAATGATCAGCATGACACAAAGCTAACTAAAAATATCCAGTCGCCGCTAAAACAGCTAATCTGGCATCCACTAGGAAAGTGGTACGCTGCATATTACTGAAAACTAAACTAAATTCAGCAATATCTCAGAGACATCAAGTGCGCGTCATCGTGGAGTCCTGAAAAATGTCCCGAGAGTGATGTACTGTCGCATTTGGTGTCACAAACTCGTATTTAAATGAGACAAATGATGGCAGAGCTCAACTTATTTGTAAGGGAGAGAATATGGCTGAGATAGAATAGCGGGGAATAATTTTGTAGACATTTCTGTGGTTGGTTATAATATACAGGTTTTGAGTAAAGCAGGTGATGAATTGTGTGGAATATGACACGAAAAAGGCACTCCTTGTGCATTTTAAGATGCATGGAGAAAGAATAGAGATAATAATGAAAAAAAACACACTCTATTTGATTCCGGTAGTGGTGATCAATGTTCTCTATTTCTCTATATGGGAAGCGGCCTGTGCCCAGCAGTGGGACGTTTATAGGCTGGTATTTTTATATTATAATTATTTGATTTCGGATTGGTCAAGTACAAAAAGTTATGCTTAGTTGCGGACTTGAGGTTAAAAATAAGCTTGAAGAGCTCATCAAAGTATCATATTCTCAAATGTTATTTCAGTGCAAAAAATAAACTGTAATTTACCAGACAATTTTAGTCTATCTGATACAGACACAACAGATAGGTATTAAATTTATGTTTTAACAGAAACAATGAAAATAAAACGGGGAACAATTAAATTTAAGCGTGCCTACCATACGACTGATCAGGGAACTGGTACTTTAAAGTATTGATTCAGCATTTTCTGTCTAATATATTATCTGTTTATCGCTATGCGTATGTAATATGATCACACCCTAAAATACCAGAAGCAAAGCTTTAGAAACTTGTTTGTTTCCACTCGAGGGGCGCAAACGTTTGTATTTTTGGCATGGACCACGTTCAAAACAATGTTTTCGAGAATTTCAAGCTTAGATCCTTGATGTATGAATTTAACTTGACTGTACAAAACGTTTCATTTGAGTTCATTTTCTGTTATTCAAAATTATCATTTCCTTTTTCCCTTTTGATGCTAGCTTTGAGTGTTAATACATCAACTTTTTTAACTAGCTTCAATGTAACTATTTTCCACTGTTCTCATTGCGAAGTAAAATAATGTTAGTTTTTTTTTCAGGGTGGAAGTTCTTTTGTCATTTGTTTATTTCGTTGGGAGTTTTCCCTCAAACCCGCTTCGGGATACGCCTAGTTAGGTAGCTAAACTCCGTATGCAAAAATGTTTATTTTTATATCAATTTTCGTATCATTCGAGATTATATTTGAATATTATTAGCATCTTCTTCTGTATTGGTTTTTTCCTCATATTGAGGTCGGCTGGTACTGGATCTCAAACGAAACTTTGCGAAAGTATAATAATATGTTAGTTAGCTCTTTACGCTCAAACGACTGGACCAATTTTGACCTTGGGCCTGTTGGTCTAGTGGTTAATGACCCTGACTGCTCGGAGGTTGTGGGTTCGATTCCCACCCAAGACAAATCTTAGTGTGATGAGCACGATCATTTGTTCTGTGTCTGGGTGTTATTTATCTATAATGTGTATGTATTTAGAAATATATAAGTATGTTTATCAGTTGTCTGGTTACCATAGTACAGGATCTACCTAGTTTGGGATCAGATGACCGTGTGTGAGATTGTCCCAAGATATTTATTTAGGTAGATACTTACCAGAATCCCATGAGCGTCTACTACTATTTTAGATGAAGAGAGTCTCTATCTGACCTCCACAGCCCAGGGGCATTACAGTATCCCCCGATAAAACATAATATAATCGTTTTGGTAAAAATATGTTATACAGGACTATATGCTACTCAATGTACTGTCACGGACATAGTTAAAAAATCAAAATAAATTTTAATCTCCATTCGGAAAACTTTAGAAATCAATACTTACCTCCAATAATTATATATTTTTCTCAACATAGAAGTTCTATTTATCGTATTTTCTATACGAATGTCCCCAATTCTTACGAAACAGCAGTTATTGTTAGATCGGAACTAGGTCACGCTAGCTGCGAATGACAAACGGACAGATGTACTGTTTTATAGTGTGCGACACGGTTTGAAAAAGCTTGTTTTTTTAGTAGATAAAACATACCACGAGATAGTTACGTTTTTCGAATGGTTTTTATGTCATTTTTACTGGCATATGTATGTAGTACTAGTACATATAGTATGATGTACGGTATATGTATGAACTGAGACGAATTTGAGTCTTAACATATTTATTTATTTATTTAATACTTCATACTAAGTTCATACACTGTTAGGTACATAGGCAGACTTAATGCCAAAAGGCATTCTCTACCAGTCGACCTTAAGGTGATGCCGAGACAGACAAACATATTTATTTAAAATGCTTTTTTTATTTTTAAATATTTATGTTATTTATACCTATAGCTTCATCTTTGTGACGTCATCAGAGGTAATCACTGAAAATCAGTACTGTGTTGTGATGGTAGTCACAACCAGAGTATGTCGAGTGAGTACCTCACTGTCACACTCACTGGACTGCAATCTTTATGATTTTGTAGATAATTATTATTTTACTTTATTATTATCTTAAAAGGAAATGAAAAATGTGAAAGTAATCAAAATGGAATAAAATTTTCACCCGTGTAATAGAGAAAAATCGGAAAAAAAAATATTTTTCCTTCGGGAACTACTTAAGGAATTGGGATAAAACGTAGTCTATGTTTTTTTCCATGTCAAAGGCACATGCATGCCAAATTTCATCCAAATCCAATCCAAACATCCAAACAATTAATCATCCACACTTTCACATTTATAATATTAGTAGGATTCTATATTACGACGTCCTAAACTATTTGTATCACTTTTTTTATCTTGCAACACATTAATACGTAGACATCAGTAGTAACAGCATACAAAAATATTAATCTCCATCCATGTTAAAGGCCCATCATATCATCTCAACACATCGTTTGACATAAACGTCAAGATTGTTTACATCTCTCGCTTCCTTTTCAAATGGCCTGTCTGATATCATTCGTCTGCTAAGTTTACGTAAATATTTACTGTTAACTGTGAAGTGATCTTCTGGTTAACTGGTCAAGGTCTTCGAGTTTCAGTAACAGTTAAATATAACAGTTAAATATAACTAGTTATCTACTATATAAAAATAAGTCGGATTTTCTTTCCTGACGCTATAACTCCAGAACGCACGAACCGATTTCCACGGTTTTGCATTCGTTGGAAAGGTCTCGGCTCTGTGAGGTTTATAGTGAAGGAAATTCTAAATTACATAAAAAAAAATCAGACCGCGGGCGGAGCTGCGGGAAACAGCTAGTTTTAATATAGATATTTTGTTGGGCTTTGCCCGGTTTTAAGTACACATATTAGATGTTACATACCTATATAATACCGGGCTTTAAACGTCCCACTGTTGGGGACAGACCTCTTCCCATAAAAAGAGAAGGACATATTACGTAACTAATATGTTGGTCTGATATGAAAAAATATTTCAGTATTGTAGCCCATTAATATAGATAAATATACCTAGCCTATAGGCTTTTCACCGCGATAAAAAAAGCTCACGTAATCGAAGCCGCGAGCTACAGCTAGTTCAATACAACAATTCAAGAAGTATTGCTACTACCTGGATTGTTTAGAAGCGACTCAGGACTAAAGAAATTAGAACAAAAAGTATTAAAAACAGATTACAAAGAATATAGAGATAAAATAATTAACACATTGCACATATCCTACCAATCAACACTGTAACTAAAAACACACTCTAATAACAAGTATTGCTCAATAGAAAATGAAAGTCCGTTCAAATGAAAACACGATTACAACACACAACACCTTTGTTTTACCGTATGACTAATGTTAAAACAACAGATTACAACACCTAACGGGATTCGAACCTGCAACCGTTACGAAGCGATGATCACAATTTATGTTTTCATACTTATACCGTGGGAACTGGCAGCCATTTTGAAAAAAAATATTTTACGCAATTTCTCTATTTTTATGAAATATTTTAATTAGTTTTTGCGTTAGTATATCATATAGGCATTCAATATCTATATTTGAACACTTTGTAAAAAAACATACGTTGTTGAACTGTTCATTAGGACCTGGTCTTTCGATATGCTGGTTCTTTCCCGGCGAAAGACATTATTTTCATTTATTTATTACACATTTAATTTTACGCAAGCGGAGCGAATATTGGTATTAAAATCTAAATAATTAATAGGCCAAATTTGTACCTCTGGTAGGACTCGAACCCACGGCTAGGTACTGGTTAGCTATAGGCCCAAAAAAAGTTTTAATTTTCTCTCTCTGTTAATTGTATTTTATTACTGACTAAAGACCCTTAAAAGGATAGAAGCAACCCTAAATCAACAACAGCCTTAAAAAGGACAAAGCATCAACAACCAGTCATAATCCAGTCAAATCTTAGTAAAGTATACTTTATGAATTAGATTTATGAATAATGAGTTTCTTTATTTTAAACTTTCTTCTCGCTAGGCTCATAAATGCATAAACAAATATGTATTTTCGGTTTTGATTTTTTATGCACCTTTCAATATTATTCATGGTCTCTAAGGCACGAAATCACCTTATATAAACTATCATAATTCCTTGTCAAATCTGTTCATCAAATCCCTGACATTTATAGACTAATGATGATTTCTCCAGCCAGTGTCAGATGTCAGCCTGCATTGCAGATAGTATCAGTGCCAACCGTTCGCCGCAATCAATTAGGCATCAGTACTTAACTAGTGATTGAGTCGACTCTGGTTGCAAACTAACCAGGGGTTCGCATTGAGGTAGAATTAAAATCAAAGTAAAGTGGAATTTTTCCCAGAGAAGTGTATTGAGAAGATATTTGAATCTGCGTTTTGTACTAATATTATATTATAAACGTAAAAGTAATGTGTATGTTCTTCCGTTTGCCTGTTCTTTATACTTTAAGAGATAACTAAAGAACCTAAGAAGCCTTAGAAGCAGCTGTAGCCTAATGGCTAGTGCATCGGACTTGCGATCATGTGGTTGCGGATTCGAATCCCACCTATTGCACTACCGACGTGAACCCACTCGTAGCACGAGGGGTTAAAGATAATGCTAGTAATGTGCGACCCACAAAGCTAAGAAACTTTTTAAATAAAATAAAAACTTGTTTCTATGGAATCTGATACGGAGTAAACTGTAACCTAGAGAAACACAATAGGTCTTTTAGAGTTAAAACGCACAAAATCGCAAAATAAATATATGTGTTTGGACACTCCTGCATGCGTCATGGAAACAAGCCTTTTTTTTTTCGAAATCCTACAAACGCTTGCAGATGCGGGTCCTCGAATCAAAGGATATTACGGCCTTTGAATATTTGTTTCAAGCCTGTATAACTCGAACGGGTCAGCACACAAAACGAAATCCTTCAGCTATGGTTACAGCTCACCAGCCTTTAGATATCTCAAGTAGCAAGCCTTCTTTTTTCAGTCTGAGTAAACTTTACGTCCTTTTCAGCAGAAAAAGGAAAAGCTAATAAAGAATAGAGAAGTCTAAAATGGAGGGGCTCGTGGAACCAGTCTTACTATGGAATACTGTATTACCTTCCAATTGGTTGTGGAGGTCAGATAGGCAGTCGCTCCATGTAAAATACGGCATTCAGCTAAATCCGGTAAGACTAGAAGCCGACCCCAACATAGCTTGGGAAAAGGATAGGCAGAAGAAGACAGAAGTAAAAAGGATGACTTTCTTGCGTAAGCCAGTAGTTCTAACATCTCTAATAAGGTTAAAGCAATAAATTACGTCTAGATTCAGAACAAGGAACGCACTCCGGCATCGCAAGCTCTAAATATTTCTAATATATCTTCAGTAACTTACGACGATTTCATTTCCATAGGATTTCCTACGAATCTGCATTAGTTTGAGAGCGATACGAAGCAAGGAGCCATTTTAAATGCAAATTCCAAGGCGTGACCATTTGCGCGGCATACATTACTGGTTTAATGCGAAGCGTTGTTTCAAGATGCGATGGCGACGAGCAATGTATAATGCCGTGTCTGAAGTTACGCTGTGCAATCCAGGTGTTTAGTGACGCGAGTTGAGTGACACACTGTTGAAATGGTGAGTGTTCACAATTTAATATGATATAAAAATACTCACATCTAAGATATAACAGATAGTAGAACACAATCAAATGGCTTTATTGAATCTGAGGAGTAAGGACCCAGGAGCCAAAATCCTACTAATATTATAAATTGTGAAAGTGTGGATGTTTGGATGTTTGTTACTCAATCACGCAAAAACGGCTGAACGGATTTGGATGAAATTTGGCATGCCTTTGACATGGAAAATAACAAAGGCTACCTTTTATATCGATTCCTTAAGTAGTTCCCGAGGGAAAACTGTTTTCGTGTTAAGCATTGGGCAGACAGCTTTGAAATTTGGTATTTTTCTCTATTACAGCGCAAGCTATAACACGTGTAAAAATTTGATTCCACTTTTCATTACCTATTTCTTTTTGGACCCAATTCTGAAGTCCACGCAGACGAAGTCGCGAGCAGAAGCTAGTAAATAATAATACTTACTTCTCTAATGGCCGAATACTTAAACTTCAATCAGTTTGAAGCCGCCATTAGTTCTCATGCACTTTAAGGTGTAAAGTAGCGACAGACGTACATTTAAGACCGTGTTAAATTTAATTAGCGTTTCAGTTTTCGGAGGTAAGGATCATAGGACCCACATTCATCAGATATTTATAAATAAACCACGTATTTTTTTTTACAAGACCATGTTTTCATGTAACTATTAGACCTACTACTTGCTAGCTAGCCAATACACGTGGATATATTGAATGTTCCGCCACAAAAAGTACCATATACAAAAGACGTACACCCTGTGTACTTCCCAAAACTGGTGCATCACATTAAATGTATCTTCAAAGCGTGAATTCCTCAATTCCTTATTTGCAAAGTGTTCTACACGCCATAGAGAAACACTAGATCTTCGTGGTTCTAATCTCCTTCAACGTACAGTAGAGGGACATTTTGCGTACCAAAGGGCATGTACCAAAGGACCATAGTGGTCGTCAAGTCAAATAAATTACCTTTGCGCTTTACCTGACGTTTAGGTAGTGTCACAGAATTTTAGAGTGATTTGATGGCCTTATAGTCCTGCCTTTGGCTCTGAGTGTACCATAATCCAAAGGTGCTCTTGTTTGATTAGTCAAGATTCTTGACATGTTATATAGTAGTAAGCATACTCGAAAAACTTTCGTAATAAATATGAGTTGAGAGTGTATATAGAGAGGAATTTTAATTATAAAAACATATTTACTGTCGCATACAGGCAATAATCTGGATATATTTCGTCCAGTTCGAGTTTTAGAGAAAAAAAATTGTGTCCGTTTTTAGTGAAATTTTCGTTTTTTTTCTTTAGTTCCGGCTCGCAAAAGATGGATATTGATTCTGGTAGCTGGTAACCGACCTTCATGAGTTGGAGTGGCATTTAAGAAGAAGAAATTAAGTTAGCTAGGTTAACCAACTCATCAGCTTGATATCCTAAAACTCTGTGTCACACAATCGGTACACCGAAGTCTGGGAATAGTTAGCGGCTCGCGCATTCAAATAACTTGCAAATTATTCTACTCAACTGTACCGTATTGAGTTTCGACGCATTGTTTAAGAACCTTTCGCCTCTTTTAGCCTATATCACAGTTATGAGAATTCCGTAAGTAATGTTAATTTTCGCGATACTAGCGGTATGGGAATTTCTTCGGGTTTAACTATGGTATTTTACGTTTTATGTGTTTGTTGTGTATTTTTAGTGGTTTTGAATAAATTTTATTCTTCTGTACTTAGGTATTTGTTTAATGTATTCTTTCTTGTAATTATTCAAGTAATTATGTGAGAAAATGTTCTATGTTAGGGCCCAGCATTAGTAAATTTACTGGTGAATTTATTATTAGTAATAATTTAAGAGTCGATTTATGAAAATTATGTTTAAGCTGCCACGCAAGAATATACCTATGTTTTAAATAATATTATCAAATAAAAGTAGATTAAAATATAATTAAATAAAATCTAAACACACCCTTTGTTTCACAGTATGTTAATAAAAGTTCACTTTCTTATATATTTATTTCTTAGCTTCTATTCATTCAAATTCATTAGCCAATAAAAACTGGAAAGAAGAACTAGGAAGCTTTTGGCCTGTAGTAGGACAGTTTGCATTCCAATAATAAAAAATATATGTGTAGCGATGAACCCTGGATTTCAGAAAGTGCTAAATTTGATATTTATGTATGAAGTATACAAAAAAAACGAATCATAAAAAGTCGTTTTCAAAAATAAACCTTATACCTATTATTACTAAAAGTTAAATAATGTTTGTCCATATAATCTAAACACAAATTATCAGTACTAATGATCAGAGATACCTTCATCATAACTAACTTATCTTCTAATCTTGATATTGTAAGATGTTAGTAGTTTATCCAGGACAAGTTGCTATGTAGATATGTAAATTTGGTAACGTCATAACGTGCATGTAAGTCCATACATTAGCATCTATCTTAGTGCATGTACACAACACTGTTTATGATGCAGAAATGGTAAAATTAATGGATGATGTGTTTGTGAGATTTTGGCTATCAAGAGAGATTCTTTGTAAAACGATGGATTGTTTTTAGTGTCGATAAGAGCTAGCTTATACTACAAAAAAAAAGACAGCATTTTTTCATTCTCGCGGGCGAAACTGCGGTCGGAGTTGGCAATAAGGCCGATAATTTAAAGTACCTACCAGGAAGTCATCCAAAAATATCCTGACCTCAATTTTCGAGGGCTAATTACTGTAAAGAAACTTCGGAACTTGCTATGAAAGCCTTTTATTCAGAGACTGATTGCCCAGAATTACGCAGCGATTTTTTTCCTCAAGCCTGTCTTAAAGATTTACTATACTGCATTATAGCTAATGTTCTAGATAAAAAGGACGATTGATGTCCTTTTTTTACAAAGTTGGGGAGTTAAAATTATTATGCTGCAGTTACTTCCGACAAGGAGTTGGTAAATTAAGAAGGGATTGAGATAAAAGTTCAAGTTGGCTTTTTGAATGCCTTGTACTGTGGATTGTTATTGTTACATGATCGACACGTTTGTTAAATTTGACTGTCTGATTGGTTGTGAGCTTGAAGCTGGCCAATTGGAGCGCTTAACGTCAAAAAGTTGTCGATTGCGAAAATGTAAAAGAAATAAACTACCAAGGCACCCTGATCTCGAGATTACATGAATTGTTGACTTGTACTTAAAAAGTAATTTATTAAGAGAATTATGATAGAATTAATTTCATAAACAAGAATCAACTCATAGCATGAGCTATCTTTGACCCGCTTGAAACAGGAGATTTCCATCCAACTGATGTTCTTTTTTTTTGTATGTTTGTTACGCAATATCTCCGGCAATTGTAGATCGATTTACAAGTTATTCCTGTAATGGATTAGGTGGTCTCATATAAATTTGACTAAAATCGATACAGTAGTTTAGTTCTTAAATCACAATGATTGGAAACGTTACGAAAAATATCAATTCTGACGAAATATAATCAATTATTGTTAATGTTTACATATTATACATTGCTAGCAAATAAATATTTTTGACTGAGGCATGCGGCAAGTTATTCTGCCTATATCTGAATAAGCTACAACATTCCAAAGTTCACGAATTGACAGCCAAAAATCGTGCCTTAAATATAATACGGAAATAATACCTGAAATTCCGTTTACTTCACTTCTATTTTCTATTCGAATCCTTATCGTTTTTTATTTACTAAGGAGCATTCATTTTTTGCAACAATTCCCAAACATCAAACTGAAATTTTGTCATCTCAGGCAACATCTGAAAAACCCTTTCATCTTAAAAACCTTTCTAAAACATCAACCTTTTAAAAAGGGCAAGTTAATTCTTTCGCCATTACGTCTTTCATGAAAAATCTTTGTTTAAAAATGTAATAAAATAAGGCCAAACGAATACGACACCGGACGATCAAAACTTTCAGTCTTCAGCTTCAAAAGACCACCTGAAAACTGTAATTGCAGGCCTTTAATTAATAAGGGTCTTCAAACTCGAAAACTTGAAAGATTTAGGGCTGTCAGATAGTAGAAATTTGATTGGATATTATGTTACATTACCACGTTCAAGGCTCGCTGAGTTAAAGATGGATTTAGATAATAAAAATTAAACAACACTCGGTAAGGTAGATGGATAATCATCCAGAATTTTATATTGTCCTTCAAACCCTGAAAAAACATATAGATTTTAGTTTTGAGAGTCTAGTCTACTTGTTTGTCTCTCGTACTCTGCATTTATTATTATTTATTTTTTAATAAAAGTATCATGATAAATGTATGACATACAACAATGTCCAACAAAACTATACACATAGTTTTTTCTGTTGGATCAAAGTAAAGTATTATAAATTTTATTAACTAAGTATAATCTTTCTTATTACTTAGTAATTTTGTATCTATCTTGACAGATTATATGTAAGACTAGCGGTGCTACCCGTGGTTTATAAGAAAACTTAATTTCGGGACAAAAAGCCTATCCTAGGTGTCAGCTTACTCTATACCAAATCTTATGCAAAAATTGGTCGCGCCGTTGGTGCGTTGAGAGGTAACGAACACATTCACCAAAATTCGCATTAAAATTTATATTAGGCAGATGTATATTTTTCGCGCTTAACATTGAAAGATTACGGTTCAAAGAATCGAATGCTTTTCAGTAAGCATTTTATATTGGTACTTATTAATTTGAGAAATATTTGGTCCTTTGAGGCGCAACCAGGCGTGCTGACATCTCTAAAGGACCTGTGCATATTACTTTGCACATTTTATGATATTGATATTTTTACCAAACGTGTAATGGCTAAACGTAAAATTATTGTAATTTAAACAGGATTTGTCACCAGTAAAATATTTTTTATAAAAGTTTTTTTAAAGCGGTGCTATGTGGTTTTTGCTCCAATAAACAATGGTCATATTTATCACATAAACAAAAATGTCACATCTAGGGTAGCCCTAATTTGTTTAAAAGACGATGAAAGGGGGTGGGGGGGGGGGGGTTTACAACAAGGGTTCCCAGACTCTTTGTAATGACACAAGTCAAAAGTTTTTGAGTAATTATTCCGAATCCCTTTCGGCTGTTTGAGCCTTGAATCACAATAGGTTTAGTAATTTAGAGACCTTTTTTAACTGTGTTAAAGTTACAAAGACTTGGATCTGACAGAAATGTATTTATTATTATAAAGAAATTCTCGACTGAACGTAATCGAAATTGACAGATAATCAAATTCATTCCTAATCCACCAGAACACAAACACATCCTCGGATGCTAAATATACTACAAAATATGTTTATTTACGACATCACATTTGAAACTTCTCAAATTATCATCGTTTCTCCAATAAATTATGCTTGTATATACATATAAACCATCCTCTTGATTCACTCTATCATTATAAAAACCGCATCAAAATCCGTTGCGTAGTGTCACAGATCTAAGCATACTACAGATAGACAGCGGGAAGCGACTTTGTTTTATTCTATGTAGTGATTGTATATTGTTATTTGATATCCTACTGGTCTTACGTCATGTACTAACTAATAAGACAAGCCTAACACGACACGCGATCTGATACATTAATTAAATTATACGTCGAATATTAATTGAAAATTATTTATTGATATATTAGGTACACTTTACTATATTATATTCAAGCCTCCACAGTTACAAAAGTTTTTTAATGTGAAGAGTATGAAAATTATCGGCTGAATTTTTTTTGTTCTTATCGCAAAGCTTTACATCTACACCAGACAGCCCAAGGCTTTGCAAAGCTTATTACCTATATCATATTCATCATGACATCTACTGCTTAACATAGGCCTTCCAATGAGTTCCAAATCAGCTGGAAGCGACCTGCGTCCAGCGTCTCCTTGCGACCGTTATCATGTTACAAACACATGATGATACGACGTTTATATTATACTGATTGGAAACGAGGGAAAAAGGCAGTTGGACAGAGTAGTTCTGCTACTATATGAACACACACGCAGATACAGAACATTACTGTTCTGGCAGTATTATGGCTAGGCATGCTTTCACGGCAGTACTGCATTGTCCACTATTCTGAAAACAGCTTTAGGAACCAAGGACCAAAACACACAGCTAACTTTAAACAATTTTAAATTTCTTATAAAAAATAAATCATATTTTTTTTTTTTTTTTTTTAAAGATTACTAGCAATGTGGGTCGCACATTACTAGTAATCTCGTTAACCCCTCGTGCTAAGCTAAGATGCTTGTGTTACGAGTGGGTTCACGTCGGTAGTGTAATGGGTGGGATTCGAACCCGCAACCATATGATCGCAAGTCCGACGCCCTAGCCATTAGGCTACCGCCGCTTCATTAGGCTACCGCCGCTTCAACTATTTAGATAATTATTAAATACTACACCTACCTCCATCCTCAGGAATATTGAGCAGCTTCTTAGCTCCAGGACTGGGTCCCCTGACCGCCGACAGCGCCCTCTGCAGGGTCTCACTTATGGGCTTTCCGCCTGCGCACTGCCCAAACACTGTCACTATAAGAAGGCACCGCACTACACTCACACTCACTCTCCGCCAGCTGGAGTCCTGCTTGCCCATCTCACTGTGACAGATAGCAGCCATGTTCATCACTTTTACATTTTCTGCATTCTGGAACAAGGAAAGTTTTTGTTGGTTATTTCTCAAATTAATGGAGTAAAACAGACCTACAACTTGAAGTGGAGATTAGCTTTAAACATAACGAGAAAGATTGTTTTATATACCATTTACCTATCACTTAAAGGTTTGCTGTAAGACAATTCAATTCTGGCTTAAGCTCGCCTGTGTACATACTTTTTCTTATTCTTAACTGTATTTTCTGTATTTTATAGAGTGCAATTAATAATTTACCTAACCAATTATAATTGAAAATATTTAGAATTATTTCATACTAGATTTGTAAAATAGCTGGTCCTACCGGAGTACAGCAGAGAATCCATAAGCGATCGCGCGACTCAGGCTAAGGCAGAGACCAGACCGGGGTGTTTTAGGAAAAAAAGGATTGCAAACTCCTGTTTTGTTTTTGAATAACAGCTATTCCCGTGATATGAAATATAAGTCCGGTTAGAAAAGAGTAAAAAAAAGTCAACATGCTCTGTGGTATAACGATAAGTATAATATTTGTACCCACAAAACAAAAAGTTTTAAAATCCAAACATCAGAATTTCAAAGTTTAAACTTAAAACTCTCGATTAAGAACAAAATGTTGAAGCCGGCATTATTAATGTACAAGAAACTTTAGCACATGCGATGCTCCAACTTCGACTTCGACTTTTGTAGCCAAGTTCTCACATGTCGGCGCTTGCCGCGGCTTTCTTTTTCTTTTCTTTAAAGCTATCTTTTTTACGTCGAACAATACTTAAAGTTCTGAAGTAAAAGGATTGTTTCCAGAATACATGAATAATATGCAGTTAAGTGATTTATAAACAGTGTGTATCTTGCTTGATAAAGTTTTAGTACCTAGGTAGGTACCTAGTGTTTTCACTTAGCTAGTGTTAGTTTATAACTTTTTATATTTTTTTCGCGCAAGCATTCCCACACACGGCCATCTGATCCCCAACTAGGCGAAGCCTGTACTATGGCAACCAGACAGCTTATAAATATACTTATAGATCTCTAAATACAATAAAGGTAAATACACAAAAATGTGATATAAACTTTCATTTTCATAAATCCGTAAGCACAAAAACGAAGCAATAGACTAGAAAAACGACCAATACACTCTTTAATAAGTGTGACATTTTTGAATAGCAACTAAAATAGGTCACTTTCGTTCCCAATTCAAATAAACTCAATAAAATACAAATTCAAATATAGAACGAACCTCGACACGTGAATACGTCATCCAAAGCAATCCAAATTCAAACACTAAATCTTCACAACACAACACTACACAACTAATACAACTATTAAAAATAAAACAAAAACACTTATTTGATTACTACTACACTAATTAATAACACACGGATTAAAAACTACTACTTAATTTAATTGAATACACGACTAACGCATCGCGCCTGCGCGAAACTAAACCAAACTAACCTAAAATTCTCCCGTCGTTCATCGGTACATAAAAATTTGACCGCCAATAAACGGTTCCGAAGGAAACTCGGACTACAGAGCAATTATTTAAACGCACAACTAACAGAAACAAAATCAAACAAACTCCGACCTTATTTTAAAAGCATCAAGTGATATAATTGATTGTTTTGAGAGTCAACTTTTGGTTGTGAAAGAAGGACCGAACGCTATCTTTTGTATTAATTCCTACCTGCGATCAGACCCTTTTTTGTCTGTCCATGTGGGAAGTACACAAAGATGCATCATCATTAATTATTGCACCTTAACATCTATACTTAAAGGTCGAGAATAGAATGGTGTAAAATGTAACTTGAGTTGCGAAGATCGAAAAAGGACCTTTCTATGCAGTTTTTACGGAATCAATCAACGAATACAGTTGGGGGCAAAATTCCAATGATTCACTTTATTGATGGCTAAAAGTTGTATCATTGAAAGGAATATAAATAAGTGCAATAATATTAACATTTTAAATGCATGCGGATAAAAGGACCGAGTGTTTTCGAAACAGATCTGTAGCGATTAAGCTGACGATTACAGCCAATATGTCGTATTTTACGACTGTTGCATATGGAGTTGAAATTTCGACGTCCATCGCTGCATTTACATAATAGTTATTTCAGCATAATGCAGAATACATCAATGTACGCTAAACTTTAACAGCAAATCAATATGTTGTTTTAGGTTGTTAATATTTACATTATAATGAAATGTCTGCGGTGTTTAATAAATAAATAAATGTGGACAACCACATACTTTGTAACTCCAAATCCAATGTAGGTAGTATGCAGCTAAAGCTCTTGGCAACGAAGGTAACACAAACACCCAGACTTGAGACAATATAGAAAAGTGGGGTTATCTACAATGACCCGTCCGGGATCGAAGTCAGGACCACAGAGCTAGCGACACCTTGAAAACCAGTGTGTACGCCACTCGACCACGGAAGTCGTCTTAATCGAAACGCTTTGACACAGAAGCTATGAACATAATGTTTTTGGGAGAGACTTCCTAACCAATAACTGATGAACATGGCAAAAGCAATGAATGTTGGCGAAATAAGACACGTAAGAATCATAATTCAACTTCTAAATATACATATTTGGTTTGTGGTAGATAATCGTAGAAAAATAAGATCATTTAAGAAAAGGCCAGGTATGATCTGACCATGCCTCAGTCCTTAGAAATGAACAAGTTTCTCCACGAAAGTAAAAGTCCATATAGAAAAAAAAACCCCATAAAAAAAATATTTGTTGATAATGTATGGCAGGGCAAGTTTTTTTGGCAATTGACTATTATCGCCTAGGAAAATGTTGATAATTTTATAGAGTTAAACAGTAGTCCAAATATGAGCTGTAGCGTCGGAATAGACTAATAATTTCAGTCTTCAACGGTTACTACCAACCAAACAGTTAACTCAAATCCAGTTAAAGCACCGAAACCCTCCGATCACTCAGTCTATTAAAACGAATTGAAACTAATTGGTTTCCCAACAATGTATGTGCAAATAAACAAATTGCTAGTTCAAAACTAACCGAAACCCAGCAAAAACGATACAGTCCGTATAACTCGCTTAACAACGTACCAACAATGTAGTCCCAAAGTTAACAGGGTTGTCTAACCTCTAAATATTATTTAAATATAGTATATCTAGCTTCCATCACGTGGCTTTGCTTGCAAAAGTTTTTTTAGAACAACAAACTAAATCATATCAAGTTTTATTTTTACACCACGTTTGGTTATAACGAAACGAGTCGTACGCGCTTTGAAAATGTGTTATTTCGCGAACAACACGACTAGACAACAAGCAACATGTATCATTGTGATGTTTTTTCCTACAATTTTGAATTTTTTACAATATTTCATATCTACTAATAATATGTTCTATATTAATATACTCAACGACAACTATAAGACAATTCATACATTTCTATGGGCCGCTCCTAGACACCTTAATGTAACAGAGATTAAACGACGACTTAAAATTTATTACTACGTACCTTCGAATACACAAACGCCATTTATAATTAACTCTCGCTACTATAAACAATAATGTGACAGTGGCAGAGGCAGCATAAAACTTAACGGTGATTTGAAACTGATTCAAGTTTCATTCGGCCAGTAGCGTATTGGTTAGCAGCGCCATCTATGATTGAGTGTTGAAATTAAGTGTTTTTATGTCAACAATACCATCAGCGAAAGTAGGCTCGACAAAAATGAATGAAGGCGCGTTGAATACCATCCCTCTTACTTGGGTCCCTTGTATTATTGCCAGACAGACAATACAATGAGTCATTTGTGCCAGTTAGAGAATTTTAGACGAAAGTTTGCCACAAAACCGAGCTTAACCATTAACGCATAAGGCGCATAAACAATATAGAAAATATATGAGAGAGAAAAAATGTGTAAATTGCTAAAATCATGTCATAAATATTCTAAGACGTTATTGGCTATCGGTGAAGTTAAACGTCGTCGTGAGAAAACCAGGATTTCAAGGTATAATTGCGAATAATTATCTATTTTTTATTTAAGAATAGATATTTTAGGTCTTAAAGATATGAGCATGCTTTGAGGGTTTTGTTAAATACGTAAACGCGATAGTAAATTTTCTGGTTCCTGCCACCCCTGAGTTATCGAATCCCGGGTCACACGGCGAACTTTAATAGACTACAACTAATCCGTTCGACACAAACTACATGTCATGATATTGCAATTTTGTACGTGTTGCAAATTATACAGGTTAGCCGGTTTAATGCTACCTGATAATATACAGTAATCTATATATATAAAACTCTTCCGTTACTGACTGACTGACTGACTGACTGACTGACTGACTGACTGACTGACTGACTGACAGACAACGCACAGCCGAAACTACTGATCGTAAAGAGCTGAAATTTGGCAGGTGTGTTTGTTGGGAGGAGTAGGCTACCACTAAGAGAGGATTTTTGGAAATTCCCCCCCAAAGGGGAGAAAAGGGTGGTAAATGACAGAAAACGCACAGCCGAAACTACTGATCGTATAGAGCTGGAATTTGGCATGTGTGTTTGTTGGGAGGAGTAGGCTACCACTAAGAGAGGATTTTTGGAAATTCCCCCCAAAAGGGGAGAAAAGAGTGGTAAATGACAGACAACGCACAGCCGAAACTACTGATCGTAAAGAGCTGAAATTTAGCATGTGTGTTTTTTGGGAGGAGTAGGCTACCACTAAGAGAGGATTTTTGGAAATTCCCCCTCAAAGGGGAGAAAAGGGTGGTTAATTGAAAATGTTTATTTCTCAATGGATTCACTTAAAACTTTGTATCACCAGTGAAGCAAGTGAGCATAGCATATGTATAAGTGAACATAGCATTTTTTAGACCATGATTTCATAGAGACATTTCTAATATAATTGTAAAGGGAGACAATTTGATTTTTTTAATATTTGTTTACACATGTAATCGATAGACCATGGAACAGGCGATAAATAAGTGAAAAACCCAAATTCTGACGGAAGTCATTACTCCACGCGGACGAAGTCGCGAGCAAAAGCTAGTAACATAATAATCTTGTTGGTCCTTTTGTCCGGAGTAAAATGTGTGCGGATCGAAGGACCAATATAACGTAGTTCATTAAGTCTAGTATCGCGGGTATGCGGCTAGCGCCGAAAGAGCTGGGTGAACGAACTAAATGCCTTCCCTGGACATTGGCAAGAAGAAGCTAGGGACGGAAAGAATGGTGGAAGGGTATTGCCATGCAGTGGGACAGTACAGTCTTTATATAATAATAATACAGCGATTTTAGTGTTAAAACATTTAGCATAGTTTTGAGTTAGCATGTGTTTTTGTTACCGTTTTTGCTATTTATAAAATAAAGCAAGCTATTCTTCCAATAATGCTCAATCGGCAGGCATTTTTTCACGTATACCCATAGTAAATAAAACAGGCCAATAAAGACTTAGAGCTAGATGTTATAACTTGATTTAGTATCTCTGCCTTTTGTGCTTTTTTCTGCCGATTGATAAAGGACACTTTTTACACCGATAATCGCCATAAATGCGGACGGAGCCGCAAACGAGAACAAGTATACATATAAACAAAACAAGCAGCTATGTTTTACCTGTATAAGGGGCTCTGTTCTTAGTGATCCTCGTTAAGGGATTACTTTCAATCAATTCGTGGAAAGCGTGTAATCCGTGTAAGCTATTGATCTATTTACTTATTACTGACGTGTATGCTAAGAGGATAAAATAATATCGGCACTGATTACATAATCCTATTTCATCCCTGTATTAAAGGCAATATATTTTTACACATACACACAAACTGATTTATAATGTACAAGCGGACTCGTCCCATCCTATAATTAAAAAAAAATGTGTATTTGAAAAGTACTATGTTTAAGTGAAGTTTTCAAACGGTGGAAAATCAATTATATTTTTATATTGCACTCTAAGTATAGAGAAATATCTAACGTTACCCTAAATTTTGAAGTTTCTATCTTAATCGCACTGAAGCGGTTAAACCAAGTTAGACAAACTTTGGTTCAGCGATCTAGAATACTATCTGGAAACCCGTCCTTAAGAGAGGTTTCTGAAATAGGTTTCAGAAAGTCACATTGATTCCTGCCTGTGATGGGTTCGAACCTGCAACAATGTGCTCACTAATCCGTTCATTATACCACTAGACCACACATTTTCATTCTTATTTAATTACAAAACCTTTACATCAAAAATACCAAATTAACACATAAAAGTATCCAGCAACAAAGGACAAAAACAAAAAGCAATCGCCTCAAACTTGTATCTCACAGACTAACTCACAACGACCGAAACTTTGTACTTAGTCTCTAAATCTAATCAAGCACTTATGATAAGCAAATACAGTCGATTTCCATTATAGAGGCACTTTGGTTACAATTTGAATGTCAAATTCAGCCAACCCGCCTGTACATTTGCATTCGACTCCGCTTGTTTGCAAGGTACTCGAAAAAGCAACTTCTTAATCCTTACGCTGTGTACTGTAAACATGGATGCTTGTTACACCGAAGCTTTATTTTTGGTCCTCTGGTACGCCTGTTTGGTTTGCGTTTGTTAGTGTTTTGTGCTGGGATATTTTTCTCATTGCTTCTCTATTTGCAATTTTACGTCACTATATCACTGACACAGGCTTTTGCAAGTTTAACTTTAAGGAATATTTTTTTATGTAACTACACATTCATGCAATTAATATTTCACATTCACTTCCGTTTATGTGAATATGAACAGAGCATAGAATTTGTATCATGAATATTAAAGGAGCAAAAACAATGTTTAAATATTTAGCTTTTTCGTAATGAACTTGCAGTCACAAAAAGATAGTTAAAAATGTTAATCAGTCGCTCCATGTATAACAAGGTATTAAGCTGAATCCGGAAAGACTGGGAACCGACACCAAATACCAAAAAATTTAAAGTTCAGTCGCCGAACACACAAACCCAAAAATAATTTCTAACAAATCACCCTCATAACCAACATTTTAGATGAAACTGATACGCGACGGTGTAATAGGCGGCCCACAGGAAATAACGTACCAACATTAAACGTTACAGTAACAGCGCGTGTTACAGTTTCGTATGAGCGAACGTGAAACCACTTCAGAATAACGCGGTTCTCGATATAAGTACCTAGATATATCCTGCTATTTGCATACTGAAAACTCTTTTACTTAAAAATAATGAAAATTTTTAATTTCTTAATAAATTGAAGGTGTGTGGTTTGATATTGATTAAGGCAGGAATACATAGGGATATTTAAAAAAAACCTTATGTAGGTTATAAAAATTTGAAGCGGCGGTAGCCTAATGCCTAGAGCGTCGGACTTGCGATCATATAGTGCGGGTTCGAATACACTAGTTACACTACCGACGTGAACCCACTTGTAACACAAGGATCTTAGCTTAGCACGAGGGGTTAACGAGATTACTAGTAAGGTGCGACCAACATTGCTAGTAATCTTTAAAAAAAAAACGAAATAAGAATGAATGTATAAACGAGAAAGATAACATTACACAATAACGCAGATTATACAAAATTGACTCACTTTTATATCTTCAATTTAAAAATACTCACTACATATTGAAAGAACAGTCCTCCGCCGCGTCTGTCTGTTGAACTCTGTTGACGATGACCTCAAAAACTGCTTCACCGATTTTAATTCTATTTTCACCAATGGACAGAATGATTCTCGAACGGTATTATTATTATTCTTCATTGTACACCAAAAAGGATTTTAGGATACAAAGTCAATAAAGGTGAACTTAATGCGAATAACGATATCTACCTTACAGCCGTTAGAAAGACAGGAAACACAGATAACTTATAGATTATCAAGCTTTCTAAGAAACTCGAACCTATCTAAATAATCCAATATTTATTTAAACAAACGCTTAAACAAATAACCATAAACCAGGATTATCTAAGCCCACATTAGGTGAAAACTTCACGTGTCGTTAATACCTCGTCTAGACTACCGAAACACTAATTTTCTAGTATAGATTAGCGTACAAAGCAGCAAAACATGGGCTTAATTTGTCGCCTAAACTTTAGCCGCACCTAGGCAACGCTAGACAAATTAGATGATGGTACACAAGTGTTAGATACTGGATGTGGTATAGTAATTAAATGTTTGAAGAGGTGACACAGAATTTGCAAACAAAAAATCAAACATGTAAGCAATTGTGTCGCTTTAAAAGTGTGCTAAAACGCTGGATTCTTTAATGTGTAGGTAGGAAATTATATTGGAAACAACACAGTTACCATTCAAATTAAACCAAAGGCTTTCAAAAATATACTTCAAACTATATCGAATCCAAAACTGCACTCGAATTTATTTTATATTGAGCTATTTTCAAGCATTCTAGTCTCTCTGTCTACTAGTACTAATTACACAAAGACACGGCTGCCCCGTACAAGTCGTCGTTTTGGGCAAAAAATATATTTTTAATGTTTTTGCTTTTATTTAGAAACATTTATCATAAATCAATATTTCGATAGTAGTCCAATACCTAATAAACCGTGACTTTACAAATTTTTTTGTACAGCTTTTGGGTTTTGTAGAAAATAATTTACATTCAAAACGTCGGACACCTGTAATTTCTTTCAAGTGAGTGATTTCCTGTCGGAACAATCAAACATTAATCAATTTCAAATTGCTATTAACTGATGTTTTGCTGTCTCTGTCACTCTAAGGTTTGAAGTAGCGACAGATAGACTTTTATGAACATTATTATATTTTGCTTGAGTATTTGGGGGACTTAGACTTTTGGTATGCCCTCGTCCGATAATCGGTGACTTATTTTTTCAAGGTGAAAAACAGAACGTACTGATTGGACTATGCAACACACGACCTACTAAAATTGGTCAGAAATGGTATTGGAATTTGAAATGGTCCAATTATCGGTCCATTTGGGCGTTTTCATCAACGTTGTCGACTAAACAGGATTATTTTTTATGGAGTGCGTATATTCAACGAGATAGTCAGGTGCATAAAGCTGAACAACTTTTCCCAAGAAACGTAGGTCGATCTCTTAAAATTGAAAATCAACCTGATTACCTCGTAGAATATACGCACACCGTAAAAAATAATCTTGTAGAGATGTCATTTGTCTGTTTTATCAGTATTAGTTTTGGTATACCTACCACACCAACAATAATAGCCACTTCCATGAGCATATTATCCTGGTTATCCTAACCCAATCCTAATGAAACTAGTATCTTAACAGCATAACGAATTTGTCCGTCGATGCAACCTGCATCCAATATTATGTTTATACAGTTAGACATTTTGGTGACCTGAAAATTACAGGTTTACACTGATTTTCATTTTCATAAAGCCTTGCCACTGTGAAGCATACAATATTAGGCTTTTCTCAAATTAGGATTTTATTTGAAATTTTAAACAGGATTTTTTTAAAAGGAGTGCTTACGAGAATAATTTTTATATTTCCTCTCGGTACTGAATAAAAATAAATTATTTTTGTAGAGTAACATTCGCTGTAATTGATACCAATCTTTACAGTCGAAATCCTCACCATTCTGTCCCAAACTGTTCTGATTTCTGATAACTATTCTTCCATACAATCTCCAATTCTAATATCCCAAAAAAAAAACGCTAGAAACGGAGCATTTTCCTCCCCAAATCTTCTTGACCTCTCCTTGACCCACAGCATGTAACTGTTTCATTATGCCACTAGATTATTATATCAAAACATCCAGTGGGTTTGAAAATAACGAAATTCGTCACGGTTTCAATTGTCCGTGCACAGCTGGGTTCGAACCCTGATAAATATTCAGAAGACACGTCCGGTATCGGATACGTTTCGGTCCGAATTTTGATTTGGTGACGGCTCCCCTGTATTATGTATATGAAGTGGTATTAACTGAATTTTAGAAAGCTTTTCGGTTTTGTATATATTTTCGCGTGGCTTGTTATTTTCGGGTTTTTTCTTATGGTAAATTCTTGCGTGTATTTTTGGAGAGGGAATTTTGGGCCAATGGAAGTTTTATAAATTACTTTCGTTTATAATATTGTTTCGCATTCGGGGATGTGTATGACGTAGACAAGGGCTCTGAAGATTATCTAGTCCTTATTGGCACTAATACGGACATAATTACAGAGGGAATTTAATGATACGAATTCGTTTATGTGAATTTTATGATGTGAAGGTATCTTTGTTTAGTTATTCATTTAACTAAACAAGTTATGAGTATGACTATGGATGGGTATACAAGCAGAGGAAGACTGCAAATGAGATGGAGGATTTTGTGAAAGATGATATGAAAAAGAAAGGAGTGGATGCCTTGACGACGACTAATACGGAAAAGGACAGAGATAATGAAAGGTCTCTTATCACAGCTTGAAGATTACATATCTAACATAATATTGAGTAGGTGATGATCAAATCAGAAACCAATACTAATGAACGGAGTTCACGTCACAACTGCGTGGCGTCAAAGTGATTCAACTATATGTGATTGTCAATTCTACCAAACATTTACTAATAGTACCTACAGCTTAGTAAAGCCTTAAATTCGTGATCAGTTTCAACTCCAAAAGTTATAAACTCAATTCATCATCTACTTTTGCTGTTTACTGTCTTTACTTTCGTACAGATCCCGCTTTTTCACTATTAATAAGAAAACGTATACAGGAAAGACCAAAATCTCAAACAAAAGGCTCCTTAAATGAGCTTGAACCCTCAAAACTTGGTTAAAGTAGCTGAAGTGGCTAAAGTGAGCAAGGAAGGTGGGAAGGCGAGACCACGTTAGTCTCAAGTTAACTTCAGTTCAAACTTGGAGCTCTGGCCACAGAACTTCGGACCACGGATGTAGGCTAAGTAACTGGAAGTGTCTGGAAGTGACTTTAATTACCAGGTTTCCAGACATGAATAATTAGTTGCATTATAAACAGAAATTGATCGATGTTCATGTTTGCTGTCGCTGATAATAGGAGAAGGTGCTACAAAAAAGATATCCATTTATACTTTCATTCCAAAACTTAAATATTATAAATTCTAAAGTACACGACTCGACGACGACCTCCGTGGTCGAGTGGCATACACACCGGTTTTCAAGGTGTCGCTACCTCTGAGGTCCCGGGTTCGATCCCCAGACGGGTGAAAAAACACTTTTCTACATTGTCTCGGGTCTGGGTGTTTGTGGTACCTTCGTTGTCTCTGATTCCATAACACAAGTGCTTTAGCTACTTACATTGGATTCGGAGCAATGCATGTGATGTTGGCCACATTTTTTTTTTATTTTTTTTTCTTTATTTTTTTAAAGTAACTCTTCCTGTCAGTTACAGCTAAACTGCTGAACTGATTTTGATAAAAAATATTATGGGGAAAGCTTGCCGCGATAACCGATAATCACGCGGGCAGGGTCACGTACTTTAATTTGTACATTATATGCCATTTCCTTCAAATATTAAACCCAATTTATCCAAAAATGGAAAATCATATAGCTGTAATTTTACAATTTTGTTTCATGTATTTTTTTTATCATTTTAGGGTTTCGTACCTCAATAAGAAAAACGGAACCCATAAAGGATCACTTTGTTGACCGTCTGTCTGTCCGTCTTTCGGTCTGTCAAGATAATTCATCTCAAGAACCCGTGGAAGTATAGAGAAATGAAAAAAAATGTAATTGGAACACGAAAAAATATGGTCTTTTTACGGTCCTCGGTAGATGAGACCGACTTGTATTTGAGTAGGCCAGCGAAATGTTTTTTTTTTATTTTTCTCACTCTTAGTGTGGGGCAATAAACACAATACTATATAGAACATACAAGTCTTAATTACTTATTCACACAAGTATACAAAAAAAAACTTCCTAACAATACCGATTACATCGCGATCTCAACCATCTTACTTATACAATCACTACAAATAGTTACATATAAACACAACCTTACTTTTATAATTCTAAGGTTCAATTTCCTTTGACATATGTGAAACTTTTATGTCAATATTTATCAACCTTTTTGCTTAGGATTTAAGGTTGAGTTTAGCGTAAGGTTTTTAGTTGAAGATTTCTTTTATGTTTGCGGTAACATACGGTGAAGTCAAAAGCGATGATCGATCAAAGTCTACCGTGTTCGGTTCTCCGTTCGATCAAAGTTGCTAAAGATATTATTAATTGTTTGTTTTATGTTTTTCTTTTATATAGATGTCAATGTCTGTTTTGTTATGTGTTTATGAAATACAGTTAAAACAGCGTAGAAATATCTAACAGGTTCTTGAAATAGAAGATATTTTCTCTGTTCAACGGTTTTATATTTCTATAATATTAACATTTCTTCATTATGGATCTAGTGACTCCCACATGGTTTATTAATAAGCCTAGACTAAAGAAAACTAAGATTACATTAGGCTTCACCTTCGGCTTCCAGGTTCACCGGATTCAGCTGAATACTGTATTTTACGTGAAGCGACTGCCTACACCTCCACAAACCATTACACTGGGTAATGCCTTATCGGTATACTCTACTATTGTTAGTAAGACGGGCTGTTGGAATTGTAACGAACAAAACAAAAAAAAAAAATCCAAATACAAGATGGCGATCTACAAAAATGACAGTGTCTGTCAAAGATTAAAATTATGAGATTAAAAAAACCAAAATGACATCGAAATTCGAAATTTTCGAAATAAGTCCATCAGCCATGATGTCCGCAAAATTTTTAATTTGCCAGTTATTAGGTTTGCCGGCTAAACCAGAGCTGTTCTAGTTGGCAACGTGCCAAGTACATTTGGCAAGACTGGCAAACGCAAATTACTGTTTACTATATGTCTGTATGCGACCGATATTGAACCAAAGATCAATTTTAAATGCTGCGAGTTATCTTTGTTTTGGGTACACCTGTCTCGGGTCCGGTTTATTGAAGATAATGTAACACTGTTTTCTGAGGTATACGAGAATTTAAATAAAACATTAAAATAAGACGACTTTTTAAACTATTTAAGGAATCTATCGTGGTTTATTTTGATTTTAGTTCCCGAAATTTCAACGCCTTTGGAGGTGACATGGTCACGGCCAAAGAAACTAACATCAAAATACAGCAGGATAGGTTCTGTTTGAAAAGAAGTTTTATTTCAAACTGTAATGTTAAGTATAGTATTTGAAAACTTATGATATTATTTTACCAGTGCCATAATAAACACAAATTCAAATCATTGTGAGACACAGAAGCATGTAATTGACATTTTATTAGCAGGAGATAAAAAAAACATAATGGAACCTGGATTTTATAATTCTGATTCTTGCAATTTACAGCAAAAGTACATAGGTACTTAGCATTTTTGGTCATCAATGCACATACTATAACCATAATTATGTATATTATGTATAAGCACATAGGCGGACTTAACTTAAGGCCAGAAGGCATTCTCTGCGGCTTGATCGTAGGGTGATACAGAAGAACGTGGTAGATGCATTTCTTCTTTGTATTTTTTTTTTAAAGATTACTAGCAATGTGGGTCGCACATTACTAGCAATCTCGTTAACCCCTCGTGCTAAGCTAAGATGCTTGTGTTACGAGTGGGTTCACGCCGGTAGTGTAATGGGTGGGATTCGAACCCGCAACCACATGATCGCAAATCCGATGCCCTAGCCATTAGGCTACCGCCGCTTTTAAAAAGAATATATATATAAGAAGATCATGCCGCGAAGGACAAGTTAATACTAGAATATTAATATCATAGCAGTAAAAATTATATTATTTAACAGGTGTACAAAGGAAATGAAAGTTACATATTAAAAATTCAAAGCATGTTTAACAAAAAACCGGTTCCGGTCCTTTGGGTACGGATGCCGCCGTGATGGGATCGGAACATGCATTGATCACAATGACTCACGAATTAATAATTATTTTAAGATCTCAAGTCAACGACCTGTAGGAAAGATGAAAATTAAGATTATGGATTAAATACGTATAGTTATTAGGAAGAAAGTCTGTCGTATCAATTATTAAAATTCCCTACCACACTAATATAAGAGAGTATGTGTATCAGAGAAAAAAAGTAGGTTTTACTTTATCCAGCATAATATTATAAAGCTGAAGAGTTTGTTTGTTTGTTTGAATGCGCTAATCTCAGGAACTACTGGTCCGATTTGAAAAATTCTTTCATTTTTAGATAGGCCACTTATTGAGGAAGGCTATAAACTATAATTTGCCTGATTACCTACGCCCACGCGGGCGGAGCCGCGAGCAAAAGCTAGTCCAGGATTTACAGTATTCGTATAAATATTTTCTAAAAACAGTCATTGACCATGGCCTCCATTACTGACCATTGTGGAACTCACTATACACTATCAAAACCCACAATAGATTCATAAAACATAATAATATCGTCTATAATATCTCCAGAACGAGAATCTAAGGTAATAAATGCTTTTCTTTCATTACAGCGTTCGTTTTCTAATTCCTTACAGACGCTGCTTGATAAATAATCTAACCGCGTTTTAGATAGAGACGTACATAATATAGGTGTACACAGAAGGATCGCTAGATGAATAAATTATTCGGCAGTAGCCAATGGACAGGACGTCGGACTAGCGATCATATGGTTGCCGGTTTGAGTTCCACCCATTGCATTATTGACGTGAACCACACAGATACACCGTAACACAAGCTAAATGCTTATTACGAGGAGTTAACAAGGAATTCTGGACATAGAAACAAACAACACAACGATAAAAACGATATCTATCAGATTTCAAGTTATTTTACACAAACTGCTTTTCAATTATTTTTACACTGCACTCCGGATTGTTACTCCTGTCTAATTAGACATCCTTTTTTTTCGGGATAAAAAGTAGCCTATTAGTTAATCAAATTTTATCAAAATTGATCGAGCCGTTCGGACATGAAGAGGTACAAACATACGCACATACTCACTAACTTTCGCCTTTATAGTAGTAGTGTGATAATGGGTTCAAACAAGAGTTTCCAATTCATAAACGTTAGCATAGAAGCAGTCCACATTCGATTTCCAGGAAAATTCCAGGGAATTTTCCGAGTAAGCCTTCTGGCCTATCCTGTATATTGACGATAACATCTTAATGGTTTCCCAGGAGTGGCTGTCAACTGCTGGACGTTTGCCAAGCCGTCCAGATCACAATTATAGGTATTGTGAACAGTTTCCATCGTCTTATCCACCTTGATACGGTAATGCCTTTGTTTAGCCTTCTTTGAGGACATACGTTTTGTACCTTACGAGTCCTTTGACCTTTCATGCTACTGTATCGTTTGGACTCTTGACTGAGCAATTCTCATAAATTTGGCAATTAATTTTGAAGCTAGAACGAGAAAATGTAACACAAACTGCTGCTTATCACTACAAAATTGTTGTACAAGACGTTTTTTACAAAGAATTTCCATCCGAATTGCTTTTATTTTCTTTCATAGCTGCAATATCTACGGTACATTTTGAGTACTTTTAAGCTAGCTTTTTCTATAGTTAGTCTAATAAGAACTCAGCCTTTTGTAGTGTCTTATGCTTAGCAATAGCTACCTGTACACAGCAACCATATTTTGTTGGAACCTATGACAAGGAGTTTCATTATCATCGTCCTGCCCTTACCCTTTACCCTTTCTTCGTTTGGGGCCGGTGCACCATGTCTTCCTCTTTCGTACTTCTTTATCTCACAAGTAACATCCTTTTCTAGCCATATTGTCTTTCACACTATCCATGTATCATTTATTTAGTCTTTCCCCTACATGCTTCTACGTTTATAATAACCTACGACAAGTAGGTTATTCAATAATTATGCATACAAGAGGTAAGCAGGTGCTGAATCACTTTTTCCAAGGAACTTTTCATACAAACATAAGTGTCAACTCAAATCTCGTGACCTGTCATTTTGTATGAAAATTTCATTTTAAATTTTAAGATTTCGACGCATGTTCCTTGGAGAAAGTGATTCAGTTTTATGCACTTGATTACCTCGTAGAATATACGCATTCCAAAAAAAAACCTGTATGGCCTACTTAATGACGCCCACGGAGCAGCAGGCGGATCCACGTGCAAAAGCTAGTTTAACTAATATACTGGAGAGAAACAATCTAAGTAATAATACTAAGTTAACTCAGAACTACATTTTCATACGAGGTCATTGAAATGACTATCGAACCAATTCAACCTGACCTTTTGAACATGAGTTCATAACTGTATGGCTATCGAATTTCATTAGACAAGGAATGGTGTATTGATTAATTATACCTAATCTGGCACAACGTACTGGGAATTGTGATATTCGATATTGTTTGCCATCATTTCTGTCTAATTAGTATTAGTTGAGGTAAATAATAAAGAACGTAATTAGCAGTATTACCCCAGTATCGTCGGATTAGTAGTAGTCCTTATGTCCAAAATTATTTATTTATTTTATTATTTAAAAAAAAAACGACGCCCGCACTAAGGAATTTAATCCTTGTGTCGCGGGGGTTTTACTAACATTCAAATAACATGCACAAAGAACATCCTCATCATTATGTTCTGGTGATAAATGAAAAGCCAAGACCGAAGGTAGAATGCAATGGACTGAGTAATTGATATCTTCATGTAAATCATGGAAAGCCGAATGCAGATTATAAGAAAAACATTTTGCAACTCTCTGAAAAAGTTCACTAAATAGTTCTGAATCTCTTGGCTCATTCGTTCGATTCGTGGTGGCATGGCCGTTCAATGACCGGATTCGTATCCACATGGTTGCAGGTTCAGACCCAGGCAAGTACCAATGTGACTTTTTTTAAAGTCATGTG
The DNA here is from genome assembly GCA_950381575.1 of Plusia festucae. Classification (NCBI taxonomy): domain Eukaryota; kingdom Metazoa; phylum Arthropoda; class Insecta; order Lepidoptera; family Noctuidae; genus Plusia; species Plusia festucae. The sequence goes on along the minus strand of OX494456.1, from coordinate 2,588,986 downwards.
TACTTTCCTAATTATTCTAAGACACTATTGAGGAACGGTAAAGAAAAACATCGTGAGTAAACCTGGATTCCAAAAATTGGAGTCTGAAATCGCTAACCTGCAATGAGCAAGCGTGGTGATCAATGCTCATTCCTTCTCTATATGGAAAGAGGCTTGTGCCCTGTGGTGGTACATTTATAGGCCTGTATTATTATAAAGTTATTATAGCAAATCATCTATTTCTCTATCTCACACCTTCGTATAATATAGAGTCGGTGCTCTGAGTACTCGTGCTAACTTTTTTTTTTAACATTGCTATCTGATGACAAACTAGGCAGAGCCTGTACTTTGCAACCAGACAACTGATAAACATACTTATATATTTATAAATACATAAATATTATAGATAAATTACAGCAAGACAGAACAAATGATCGTGCTCATCGCACAAAGATTTGTCCTGGATGGGATTCGAAACCACGACCTCCGGTTTAGCAGTCAGGGTCACTAACCAGACCACTAGGCCCGTCAACGTTTACACAAACTGCAACAACATTATCAATTCAAATTTTTAATTCAAGATAGATAAGAGATCGCCAAAAGATACAAGATTACCATCTCACGATAATATACATTTTAAAGCAATCTCTTTAATTCCATCCGTTTGGCGATAAAATCTAAATAGGTCGTGTGTCGGCTGGTCTCACTGGACGCTGGCCAAATGGTGGGTTCCTAATGTAACTGTATTAGGAAATCTTGCGTCAGATGCAAGAATGGGAATTTGATGAGATATTTTGCTAGAGATATACATATATACGCAAAACGGGTAGACTCAGCGTCCCGTACTTCTGTAAGCAAGAAAGTATGAGCACGTTTAGCCATTGGTCACGCCTCTCTCGACTCAAAGTCTTTCGGCTGTCTTTAAGTCGTATATTCTGACAAGCAGTCTTAGTCAGAATTGCAGGCGATAATATTGTAAAGTCTGGAATTGCAGTACCAAGAGCCTTAATATTTTTTTTATGAGATTATTGGCCATGTGGGTCGCACATTACTAGTAATCTCGTTAACCCCTCGTGCTAAGCTAAGATGCTTGTGTTACGAGTGGGTTCACGTCGGTAGTGTAATAGGTGGGATTCGAATCTGCAACCAAATGATCGTAAGTCCGACGCCTTAGCCATTAGGCTACCGCCGCTTCATAATATGCATGGTTATTTGTAAAACACCTACAGCCTCACAGGAGTAGATAACTTATATCATAAGCAACAACACGGATTTTTTTCTCAAATTCATGTCATACTGTAATTAAAAAGTAACGAATTACCGAAAGTCGTAGAACAAATGTTGTTAGTTATGTACTTCTGCGAGGTTCCGGATACAATTAAAACTGTATATTTAAAATAATGCTCTGTGTATCAATTACCATTTTTAAAAGAGTAACCTATGGAGTTTCTTCATCCTTGCCGGTTCTTCTCCATAGGAATGACATTTTGGAACCGCGCAACTAGCGTCAATTTGCGTTTCGAAAGTGCCTGGAAAGGCCTACTTGAAATAAAAATATTTTGATTTTGATTTTGAATGTTATTGAGATGAAACTGCAGGACGGGAGCAAAACATGCGTTATAAATAAATATCTTGGGACAATCTCACACACGGTCATCTGATCCCAAACTAGGCAGAGCCTGTACTATGGTAACCAGACAACTGATAAACATACTTATATATTTCTAAATACATACATAATTATGTAGATAAATAACACCCAGACAGAGAACAAATGATCGTGCTCATCACACAAAGATTTGTCCTGGGTGGGAATCGAACCCACGACCTCCGGCTTAGCAGTCAGGGTCACTAACCACTAGACCAACAGGCCCGTCGTTATGTAGAAAAATATTTTGAAATATTGTATTTAGGCATTCAACAAAAAAATACACAATTTTTAATAAACTGGGGTCAAAAACCTGTAACTTTGACCCTACATAAAATGATTAAAAACAACATTAAAAAATAGTTTTAAGAATTAACTTTTCAGCGCAACAAGTATCCATGTTAAATTATACGCATAATTGCATTTAATTAACATAACATAAGTAAGTTCTTGAGTCATAAAATACATTTTTAATATGATTCATGGAACCACATATTCTTATAAACAAACAGACAAGTAATTATTTTGTATCCACATGACGCAGTCAGGGATTTTTTTCAACATACTTTTAAACAAACTAATTTTGATATTCAACTTTACTGCCTTCGAAATAAAGACTGTTATAAGTGAAATGCCAACTACGCGCATACTTACTCTTTCGCCTTATTTCAATAATTTGTTTGTGAAATGAGAGATATATTATTGTTTTGGTTTTAAATTGAGTGGGCTTTTAGTTATGACGGTTTGTGAATGATAATAATATGTATGTGCTTATTTACTGTACCTAAGAATAATTAATAAGGGGTACTTATTTCGTACTGCAGGCTTTTATGAACTGTTCTTTAAAAATAAATTTATTTATTAACTAGATGAAAACCCGGCTCCGCTCGGTTGAAATGTGACTCATGATACACAATGTAGGTGAATATTAAAGGTAAGCAAGCCATAGATTCGTATAGCTTCGATCATTGTGTTTAATAAATATATTAAATAAAAACTGTAATAGTTTTAACACAAATAATTTTTATTTTTTACACACAAATAATATTAATATTTTCGCGAAACGAACGACTGAAGAAAAGTTTTAAGTTTTGTTAAGATTCACTCAATGTTTCCGGCAAGACGTTTCGTTTTACACAGTCAAATGAGTCGCAGTTCTTTGTGATGGATACTTCTTTGGCGCGACGCACGCGACGTGTTGATTGGCGAGGCGTATATAAGAGCTAGTATGCAACGGAACGTGAAAAAAGCGAAATAAATATTCTTGAACTATTACTTAATTCAAACGCGTTCCGAAACGATTCTGGTCCCAACTATCATGCAACTGTCATACGCCCTGTCAGCACTGTAATCACTTCAAGGAGGTTGTATGATAATAAACTCCTTGAATCACTTCGAAACAGAATTATCTGTTACGGAACGCGGCCATATATTAATTACCCAAGATGGCGACTGCGGTTTTTTGTTTGTCAGTGCCATTACAATTTAACGAAATTCTCCATAATCCGAATTTTGCGGATATATGTTGTCGACTCGAAATCAATATTTTTTTATGTTTTGTTATTCATATAAGGTTTCGATCGAGTCTACCGTAGCCCTGAACGAAATTATTAATATAGATAGCTGTTTCCCGCAGCTCCGCCTGCAGTCTCAATTTTTTTTTATATATTTGATGCGTAAGCTATCCTTTCTTTCAAGTTGCATCAAATTGCACACGGTGTGCAAATTTGTTTAAAATCGGTTCAGTAGTTTCGGAGTTCATCCCGGACGAACATCGTGACACTGGAATTATACCTATATAATAGATAGGTGAGGCAAATATTTTGTGCCCATTTTTACAAAAATTGCGCGGACGGAGGAGTATGACATATCAGACACAGAAAAGTAGTGCAGAATACTAATATTTTTTTTTAATTAATGATTTTCCTAATAATGATTTTAACGAGGAATTTAAAAGAATTATAGTCGATTTACGGCCACTATTGGGACCCTAATGTTAGTAAATAAACCTTAGTCCTGAATTATACGAAAAAAGATTGCATAGTTTAAAAAAAAGCTTTCTAGAAATGTGTCACTTTACTAGTATTTTTGGTGTGGCAAGATCTCGTGTAGCATGCTAGTAAATTTACGTCGGTAGAGCAATGGGTGGATTTGAGCCGGCAAATACATGATCGCAAGACCGACGTTAAACCATTGAGCTACCGCTTCTTCACGTTCATCGTGATTTCAAAGATATAGAAAACCTGTTTAATACCTGGTTTTCAAGACAATATTTTGTATGTTTATTTTTTTTTCTTTGCCTGTACTGTCCCACTGCTGGGTAAAGGCCTCCCCCAAGACCCTCCATACATCCTTATTATTTAAAAAATTAAATAAATAAAATAACCAGTATGCATAGTCAATTTCAAATGTATCTTGTACTAAAAAGGTCTCTAACGTAAAAATAAAATCTAAATTTATAAAATACTGCGTTCTAAATTTTTTTTAATTTGTGATGTAAGCTATCCTATATTTCAAGTTGGATCAAACTGCACACGGTGTGCAAATTTGATTAAAATCGGTTCAGTAGTTTCGGAGTTCATCCCCGACAAACATCATGACACTGGAATTATATATAATATCGATTGATGCCAAAAAGTACACAGTTCTAATTTTTTTGCATTTTAGCCCATTCGATTCCCGGTCCGCAAAGCGTATTTTCAAACATCAATTCAATGCAGATTTATTTCTTTTAAAAAATAAAAGAATGTTTTCTTTGAGTCTAATTTGCTATTCTTCAGTATTGAGAGTACTTTCTCTGTTTCTTTCTGGTGGCAATAAAAAATCCATCCTGTTTATCATAATATAACCTACGACCTACTCTCAGACCTACCAAATAGACAAACGAAAAAAAACATAAAATCTTGCGAGCCTGATATTTAAAGAAGAAAACAGTTTTAATATCATTGCAAGGAGTTTTGACAACCTTGTTTATTTAATTGTTAAATAAGAGGATAAAAACAACGAAATTTGGTCGTCATGGCAACTACCTACTTACCAATTTTACCAAGGTTACCGCATTGTTTATTCGTTTTTAATGTCAATAATCGCGATGTTAATATGATAAAAATAAACAAAAAAACTTTTCAAATTGGACCAAATTGTGAATCTAAACCATCCTCGAATCCACCTGAAGACACACAGCAAATTTCATTATAATCGGTCCAGCCGTCTAGGAGGAGTTCAGTGTCATACACACTCACAGAAGAATTATATATATAAAGATTAACGCATCTTTTTTTTCCAAAAAACCAAAAGCAGCCGTGCTTCACTGAATACACAATTAAAAATTAACCTTGAAAGCGAGTGCATTCGCCGGCCAAACGAAGTTACAATTCGAATCAAATTACAATGTACCCATATATCTGTGGCCCTAGTGAAAAAGGATCTAAGTCCAAAAATGCAACTTTACAGGAGACGCAAAAAACACTCCGCGCGCTAAAATTTCGTGTTTGACCTCGTATTACTTTTAAACCGCTACCAAATGAAATACATGCGATGTCTTTTATAGGTAAACAATTTATGCTCTTTATTATTATTTAGTTATTTTTTATGTCAAGTTAATAGTTTTTAAGATAGTGACTTATACCAACCACAAAATGAATTCCTTGAGGGTATAAAATTAGTTATACCTCTTCTCCCATAAATTAAATGGTAATTTACACAAGTGAAAAGGGAGACGCATTTGGAATGATTTCATGATAACTAAGTAATTTAAAGAAATATTTAATATTTTACTATATGTATAACATGTTTTCTTGCGTTATTTTCATAAGCGCCAAAAAAATTTATAAAAACGCAAAAAAAAAGTAACTTGACGCCTTTTTCACAAAGATATTATACGTGACGTATGGTACATTAACACTTGTACTAACTATTTTTTACGACTTATATCCATTATTTATATATTTTTTTTAAAAAAGCAAATTTTAAACGATTCAATTTTTTTTTTCATGCATAATTTGAAAAATATAAAATACTACAAACATTTTCACAAATAAAAACATTCTAAAATATTAGACAATCTTATTCTAAGTCATCTTCGCTGTCATTTAGAATAAAATGTTGATCTTTAATACCATTATCACTTAATAAATTGGTATAAAAGATCTGACTCTGGAGTTTATTAGTGGAAGAAGATAAAGTAAGTCTCGCTTTGTCTCATTAGAAATTGCAATCGGCCCATCGTAAGACTTGGGTATACATTCGGTTTCAAAAACACTTGGGAGCGGTGAGTTTCCTCGTTTTCTTTGCAAATTAACAGTTCCAATCATCTACGTCATGCATCTTGTATTGTAATTGAAGAAAGTGCGCTTATTTACTCGCATAACTGAACAATCCGAGTCACTTGTGTCAGATGTATTTGGTATGAAATTGTCACTACTTTCAGCAGAATAATCGACGTCAGGTTATAGAAGCTCATCAACCAACAGAGAAACAATATCAAGACACACGAGAAACGTTGTGGCTGAATCAGAAAATAATTCATCATCTTTTTCATGCCTCGGCAATGGGGCTAAGTTTTTCGAAAATCCTGGCATTATGGCACATTCTTGACAAAATGGTGAAACATTTTCAAACATACAGTTTTTGTAGAATAATCCGTAGGACATCTTGCCCTCGGAGAATAATTCTTAGAAAATCCTGGCCGTGGAGAGTAATCGTTAGAACATCCTGGCCTTAGAGAATAATCCTTAGAGCATCCTGGCTTTGGAGACTTATAATTCTCAAAACAAGTATGTCCAGGTTCTTCAATAAGACAAGAATTTAAAAACAAGATCAATTATGCGGTTAATTCGACCTCTACCAAAAAGGAAATAATTCATTTAATTTTATTTTTATTGTAATAAGTAAGAAATTTTCACAGGGAAAGTTATTACGAAACTAGTTAGAACAAAATTGTCAGCATCAAATAACTATACCTAACCATAAGTCACACTACGAACAGTAAGTAACAAACAATTTAAAAAATTTAGTTTGGTTTTACCTTATTAGTTTTATAGTGTAGGACATGTTTTTATAACTAAAACGATTGAATCAATAAAATATACATAAGTTAGGTTCCTTATCACGTTGTTCATAGTTATTAGGGGTAAAAAGGTATGATAACATTCAAATCTGGTATAGAAAACACTAGCTCCGAAATAAAGTTTCAAAAATATGTGTAATAGGATCTAACTTACTCGCGTAATTGTCGTATTTTCTGCAGCGCAAGCAATTTTACGTTCTTTCTCACGCAGCATGAAAGCAACTCGTAGGATAATATTATAATTGTATACAATTTCATTTATTAATTTCACAGTAGCATGCGTGAAAACTGATCTCGTTAGACTTATTTTTGTTTTTGTCTCTTTATTTTGGTGAAAACTGATTTATGTCTAGTAATATCATTACTCACTTAATCATTTCTAAGGACCAGGTATTGTTGTATTGTTAAACACCAACCAAATTAAAACGTGGGTAATTTATGTTAAGATAGATTAAAAAACACAAATAAAAATAAATGTTTTTCCTTATAAAAGAATACAAAAGTACTTATACCCGACCTAGGTAGTTTTTTTTTGGGTCAGTTGGACCCTTTTACACAAGGTAACTTTCCCTATTTTTGAGATAGCTTAAATCCGTTTTCACCAATCGATAGAGCATTTTTTTCTGATCACTTTGGTATACTTAACTCATTTTCGACAATTTTGGAGTTATACCCCTTTTCACTAGGGCCACAGATATAAGGCTCGCTACACGTCGACGACTTGTCTTACTGACATCAGACTTGTCAATTAATCTGACAGCTGACTTATTTCAATGCGCGAGTCTGCATTCAATGCACGGTAATATGTGAATGTTTTTTTTTTCATAGCGAGGATATTGAAATTGCGAGTATTTAAAAGATACTTTTTGCGATGTACTTTCGTGTGGAAAATTGCTTGGTTTGTGGTTAATTAAAATGGTAGTAGCTAAATTAAACTCTTAATTATTATTTCTAAAGAACTCCGTGGTCGAGTGACGTACGTATCGGTCTTCAAGGTGTCGCTAGCTCTGAGGTTCCGGGCTCAATGTAGAAAAAAAATCACTTTTCTACTTTGTCTCGGGTCTGGGTGCTTGTGGTACCTTTGTTGTCTCTGATTTCATAACACAAGTGATTTAGCTATTTACCTTGGATTCGGAGCAATGTATGTGATGTTGTCCACATTTATTTAGTATTCGGCCGGTATTGACGACCTCCATGGTGGAGTAGCGTACACACCGGTTTTCAAGGTGCGGCCAGCTCCGACATCCCGGGTTCGATCCCCGGACGAGTTAATGCAGGAAAAACACATTTCTATATTGTCTCGGGGCTCGGTGTTTGTGGTAACTTCGCTGTCTCTGATTGGTTAACACAAGTGCTTTAGCTACTTACTTTTGAATCGGAGCAATGTATGTGAGATTGTCCACATTTATTTAGTAGGTAGGGAGAACGAAGCATATTTTTTTCTATAATTTTTTTAGGAAAATACCACAGGCTTCAGCTAAAGATAAATTCAAAGGTTAAAAGTTTAAAGTTGATGCTTGTTTCTTGATTATCCTACTTTATCCAAAGCCGTAACTATGATGAAAATACTGAGAAACAAGCCTTTAAACAGGAAAGTAAATTACAAAAGGGTGGATTATGTTTATCGGGACCCTAGCTACTTGAAAAGGGACAGTCAGCAAGAAAAGTCTAAAACAAAATCACATAAATTTTTGTAAAACATATTTAATTGATGTACCTACCTATATTAGAGTTTAGAAGTAGCCAGTTTTGGATTAAAGTTAATGTCATGGGAAGGGAAAAAATTATAAACATATTTAATTCGTCTGTTAAATAACAAAAAAATACTGAAAACATATTTTTTCCTTTATAATAATGTAACTTGATAAAGATAAAGCTCTTAAAAGTTCAGGAGTGGTGGCTTGTGACGTCATGTCGTGGCGAAAATCGAAGCACAGAGTGATACCTACGATACCATAATTATTTTTTATTTTCTAGAGAAATTAAAAAATAATCTGTTCAGAACTTAAAATTATTCACAAAATGCTTGTGTAAAACTGACATTTAAAACATGCTCTAATAATAGATATTAAATATTGCATTCGATTGTGTTTTAATATGACTGTGTTTCCAACTTTGTTGTTGACTGTACGTAACAAACGACAAAATTGCGTCCGCCAACAAATTAATGATGACACAAAACAGCAGGTGATACCTAAAACCATTTCATTGAAATTGAACTTTAACGCGAACAAAATAATGTTCAAATTCCTTTAGAGTTTCATAAGAAATGGGCGAATTGTAAACTGTCAGGCAAAATTGACAGTTGGCGTTTTTTTTAATTTACATTATGAATTTAAAAAGTAAAGATGATATTTTATTTATGATGTTTCTCCAAGAATGTAAAATATATTGTTTTTTCCAAAGGTCTCTTAAATATTTTGGCATTGTTCTTGGAAACGAAAAATGGGTCAGGAATTCAAATGTTATCATAAATTTCAGTTTTTATAAAAATACTAGCAGACCCAGCAATCGTTGTTCTGCCATATTGAAAAATCTGGGGAGGGCCACACGACGACGGTTCTAGGTTCGTCCGGATCGCTGTGCAGAAGTCAATTTTAGGGATACTCGTCTTTAGGGATACTAGAAATACTCTCCGTACATGCGAACAACTTCGGAGAGCTAACTTCACGCCGGCCATGATTTGTCGGCCGTACTGTAACATTATTAATAAAATCTGTATTTATTTAAGTATAATGTAGCAAATTAGAGGAGTAATGAATGTCCATGAGACCGAATTTCGGTCACAGTATCTCTCAACAAGAAAAGCCGTATGAGTATTCTAGTGCACCAGTGTGTGTGCGATCACAGGTGCACTCTCTGTTCCTTCACCCTAATATTCTGATGGCACGGTAGGCCGACATGAACAGAGAGATCAAGCGCAGGACCGATCCACGGGGGTTACCTACCCTAACTACCCTAACTTCCTGACTCCGGGCGTCTCCGGGCTGTACTCAATGTTGATATACAGAAAATACACAGTAAGTTTTTTATGCTTGCGACCACAAGACCAATGAGGCAGTCATTGCAGGCATTAGAGTAAGATGCATGCCCACTTGCCCAGCTATGGGATGTGCAGGACTGAAGATGATGAGATGTTTATCCATCACTAATTGGACATCAAAATGAGTTAATAACAATTACAACCCTCTTTATACTAAAAATACTCAACAACATCTATATATCTGATCACTCTACCTTATTTAATACGGAAATAAAGAAATACATACATAAAAATGTCTTCGAAACAAACTTTTTAATCAAATAAAAGAAATGACGAACTTTATTGATAATTTGTGGACGGCCTTAGAAGTTTATCCAATTAAAAGTAATAATTATTTCCTAATTCGGTTAGAAAAACACGGCAGCTTTCTTTTGATTGCGTTGTTGGAAATTGCAACATAACATGTTGTAATAAAGTTGATTTTACATTTATTTATTTTTTGTTGCTGTGGTTGAAAACAGATTATTATTTTTTAGTGTAATTCCATGTAATTCGTATCTTTTTAAGATTCGCATTAATGAGATGGGATCATAATATTAAACTGTGACCAAGGCCTTTGCAAGTTGGCCGAAACGTCGGGAAAATAAGAATAATAGGTAATGCAGAAAAGACCCTGCATTTATTTACTTCATATTATTTAAATTGTATACATATAACCATTTTTAAAAGATTATCCTATGGAGTATCTTGCCGCGCAACAAGCGTCATTTAACGTTTTGAAAGTACCTGAAAAGGTCTTCTCGAAATAAAAATATTTTGATTTTGAATTATACCTATTTCTTTATTCCTATTTCTTTATATATTTCAAAACCTTTTACAATTATTGTAGGTATGTTATAAATTTTGCTAGCCAAACCTTCAATAATAATATTATTGTTTCTATAGAAAAACATTAAAAACCAACCATTCCCAACCCAATAATAATTCAGCCGACAATTTATCACTGCCACTTATAATTCTGCTCACCCAAGAAAAGGCGAGTCCTTGAACATACGTAAAACTAAAGCATCTACATTCAATATTGTATCCAAATCAGCATATGCCCATAAAAGTATACGGCATGGATACGCTCAGCATTAAATAATCACAACACATATAAGTCAGAAGGTTCACTTAATTAAATTCTATTAAAAATATCCCAGTTATGAAAAATGTCTAGTTTCAAGCCGCCGCGCGCCGTTAAGTCTTAGGCTGACTCTGTCACTTTAAGGTGTGAAATTGCGACCGATAGACATTTAAGAACATCATTCTTAAATTTAATTAGCATTTCAGTCAGACTCAATAGGAGTCCTTAATCATGAGCTGACGCGGCGGCAGCGGTGCCGCGAGTCGAATTCGATTGAGGACTGTCTGTCTGTCTGTCTGAAACTAGTCGGGCGATCGCGAGATTGCGCGTGAGTAAGCCGTTGAATCTTTAAATAATTATAAATTCATCTTAAGGAAGTTATTACAAAAATTGATAACAACGCTTGCTCTTTGGGGATTAGCGGTTTAAGATTTTTTTTTTTTTAATCCACTGAAGGTCTCACCGTCGGTTGGTGCTATTTGGGGGAAGCCCACGATCAACAGTGGACGGCGATAATGATATAAATAAATAAATATCTTGGGACAGCTCACACACGGCCATCTGATCCCAAACTAGGCAGAGCCTGTACTATGGCAACCAGACAACTGATAAACATACTTATATATTTCTAAATACATACATATTATAGATAAATAACACCCAGACACAGAACAAATGATCGTGCTCATCACACAAAGATTTGTCCTGGGTAGGAATCGAATCCACGACCTCCGGCTTAGCAGTCAGGGTCACTAACCACTAGACCAACAGGCCCGTCAAATATGATGATGAAGATGATATAAAATAGTGGACCTTCTGTATTTAACTTTACAGTGGCGTAACGATCTGTTTGTTCAACGTTATTAGCTACGATAGGGTAACGGGTGTGACGTCACGATGAATATCCAGCCGTACCAACTTGGCGTGATGTATGCGGTCGTAATTAGAAATACTATCTCATATAGGTACTGGGTTACTGATTTAATAAGCGAGAAGTTTTAAATATGTTCTTATTAATATTACGAACAGAAGTTAAATGCGAAAGTTACACTGTTTACCTGTGTGTTTCGCTTGGCGGTCAAACTGCTAAACCGATTTTGAAGAATATATATGGGGTAATATTTTATCCTTGATTTTGACTTTGGCGCCCCGGAAACGTTCAATTTAAATCGTAATCAATGTTGATCCAGTCTGGATTTCAAAATACATAGGTAGATATTTTGAGATCAGAGAAATCAATCTGCTTCGTAGTCATTATCAATCTGGATTGTACTAATTGATTGTGATGGCAGTCCGAATTGACTCTGTGCTGGGTGGGATAGGCTACTCATTGTTCTGTAACCGACCAACGTTCTCGCGGGCGGAACCGCGCGCTAAAGCTAGTTGTGTTATCAATTGACATGTCTAATCACTATCCAATCTTTAAACTAAAAAAAAAGTTTTTGTAAACAATCTAGAAAGAGTCATAATGAGTGCGGTTGTGTAGAAAAATCGTGATGAATACCTAATTGAAATTAGAAAAAAAAAACTATTAGCAACCGACATGAGATCACAATATAAATATCTAAAAACTAACAAGAAAAATAAACACTATAACTTATCCTCAATCTAAAAAACAAAAGAAACCTTTCAAATTAATTTTCACTAAAACCACAATAATTTAAAGATATATTAGCAATTAAATTATTTTTTTAATCAAGTTAAATATAAAGGGCTGTCTATACAAGTTTAGCATCGCAAAATATGCGTTAGTGACCGTTCACACTGACCGAAGAGTTTCCTTAGTCCTTCCTTAATGAAATAATAATCCTGGTCTCTTGGAACTACAGAACGTTGAGGCATCCAATTAAATCGCAGGAAGCTAATTTATTTGCTATGTTGTTAACTCATATTTAAGCAGTATAATATAACTTTTTGCTCGCGGCTCGTCCCCCGTGGTCGTCGTTTATCGTGACAAAAATAGCCTTCCTCAATAAATGGGTTATCTCACACTGAAAGAATTTGTAAATTAAATACAAATAGAAACTGAAAGATTTTTTCTAATCGGACCAGTTTCTGAGATTAGCGCATTCAACCAAACAAAAGCTCTTCAGCTTTATAATTATTAGTGTAGACTAGCGAACCACGGCTTTGCACGTGTATTATGTAACATATTAATTCTCGATTATTAAAAAAACCGCATTAAAATCCGTTGCGTATTTTTAAAGATCTAAGTATACATAGGGACAGACAGCGGGAAGCGACTTTGTTTTATACTATTTAGTGTTACCAATTTTGCATCTGACAAATCCACCGGGAATTATCGATAACCAATTTCTACTTTCATGGAATTATAACTACGTCTCGTAATTTTTTGTCTACCAAGGTAAGTATTCCCCGGCCTATAAGTTGAACCACAAATGAAAAGCAAAAATTATCTAGAAGTTAATTTTGTTACCTTGACGAAGTATTTATGAGTATGTTTTGGGCAACGTAGCTCCCAAACGAAGGAGCCAATTTTGATATGATCAAGATCGGTTATCAGTCGTCCAATATTCGTGTAAAAATGTATACGAAGATATTTTATTTTTATTTTGATGGTAGCAATGAGTAAAATATGTTCTGGTCTGTGTGAACGGTCACTAAGAGGCAGACCACACGCGACCGCAGCGACTCGGCTGACTTTTACGACTGAAATTATGTCCACATCCGTTCGTTTAGTGGGTTTGGGTTCCGTACAGTTATTATTACTCTTTGAAGCTGATCATTTTCGATACGTAGGTTTTTAGCATGACACGAATGAAGATCTGAAACTATATTGCGTTCTATACTAACTTCAAAATAATACTTTTTATTATCTATTAAATTTTTCTCTTAAAGTAATAACAATAAATACAGTCGAATCCCGAAATAGCTTTACCAAATAAAATAATGTATTCGCATAGTAAAACTATTGAATAAAATATTTATCCAGAGCTTAAATATAAGTATAAATTTCTTAGAATTCATGTCCTCAATTAAAATTCGACAGGTCACACAAGAATTCAATTAACAAAAACATACGGAACCCACACACTGAATTAAAAAACATTCTTAAGTTAACATTAAATTTATATAAACACTACATTCGTAACAAATAAAAATCCACTTATTACTGCTTAAAACCAGTTATTACCGCTTTTAACCGGTTAAAATTTAAAAATAATTAACTTTTAACGGACATCGGCGCTCAATAATGTTTATTCTATAATTAAATTTAATTTTATCGGTTTCGGTAACTTTGTTTATGCGTTGATTTGTTTATAAACATTAAATTAACAATAAAAATGTATTAACTAGTTATTAGTTCTGCTGGGAGAGGGTCTTTCAAACTGTCAAACATTAATTTACATATATATGAGTTTTAATAAAAATATTGGAAAGTCGGAGCTTCAATATTTTTTCTAACGACCTACGAAACATTTACTTTGAAATTTAATACGACTTTCTCAGGTTACGGTATGATTCCCAAACAAGACAAATATTATAATGTTGGGTTTGTTAGGCTTATTAAAATTAAAACCTTAGAAGAATTTGTGTATTGTAATTTGTTTAAAATCCAGTATAAAAGTGCCTTACATTGTGAGTAAAAAAAACCTTCACGTATAGTCAGCAAAAAATCTAATGAACATAGTCAGTTTACACCGTACTGTCATACAGTAATATTTGACAGTCAAGTCATTACAATTCAGACAGCCAGTCTTACTATATGGGATACTGTATTACTGAGCAATGGGTCGCGGAGGTCAGATAGGCGGTCGCTATATGTGACGAACCCAACATAGCTTGGGAAAAGGCTAGGCTAGGCTGAGAATAAAAAATAATGAACAAAATTACATATCTGATAACGATGAAATTGATATTGCGACTATGAAACAAAGTCTTATCACGAAGGCTATTATGTCCTTATACATCAATTAATGGTATTGCTTATTATGTAATTGTGTTATTTTTTTTTTATTCTCACCTTAACTTAATGTTGTTAATATAACCCTCTAAGTTACCATTAAACCTCTATAAATAAAACACTTAAGCATTTATAAACATACTTAAAACTCAACTTAAAAACGGTTACTATAAACTAAACTCCAAATATAGAAATTATTTTAGTACTGAATTGACACGCTAAAACCCTTTTAATGGTTTTAACTTATTTTCGTCGATATTTTGTAAGTGATAGGTCTTATATTGCTATAAATCTGTCATCGTGTTTAATAAGGCACGGCGAGGACGCGTATTTCTAAAATATACTTTCACATAACGGGAACTGCTGAGTGGAGCCATTTTTTTAATATTGGTGCGTATTTATTTATTGTGTTGTGGTGGCGTCTTAAAAAATTATTATGAGTCATTTGACTCTCCTCAGGCTAATTAAAAAAAAAACAAAATAACACTTGAAATAAAATTTAGTTCTCTTATTAGCTAGTAGCGGAGTGGCCACGGCTTCGCACATGTATTGTGCATATAAAACCTTAAACCGCATCAAAATCTGTCATGTAGTTTTAAAGATCTAAGCATACATATGGACAGACAGCGGGAAGCAACTTGTTTTTAACACGCTTTTATTAGGTCGACCTGTATGTATGTAACTATGTAGTCAAATCTAAGAAAACTAATTTAACCACCTTTTAAAGATCGTAGCGTTATGAAAATTGGCAGTTGTATGTGATTTTGATGACAATACAATAATATGGTACTGTCGAGCTGATCTGATGATGTAGCCGGAATATATGAACTGGAACTTCATGAAGGATGTTCGTGTCATAGCCGTGTTTAGACTTGTTAGAAAGGTCTTGTAATGAACTTTGACCACGATTAAGTAAAGCGTGTTTTTTAGTGTTTTTTAAACTATTAATTTATATAGTACCTACGTAGTGATTTAGCAACACAAATACAATCAAGGGTGGAATTTTGTCTTCATTACCTACCTATATGTATTTTCTCTGATTATTGACATTCGAGGCTTTTTTGCATTACTAATTCGCCAAATCTCAATATATATAAATCTAGTGTCACAATACTCACAATGTTTGTCCTCAATGGACTCCTAAACCACTTAACCGATTATAATAAAATTCGCACACCATGTGCAGTTCGATCCAACTTGAGAGATAGGATAGTTTAAATCTCAATTATAAAAAAAAAAAATCGACCGCGGGCGGAGCTGCGGGTAACATCTAGTGATTAATAAAATCCAAACATCCGTCCACTTGAATCGTAGTCTAGAAAGACGCGTCTCTCTGACACATCTCTAAGACAGCACGCTCAGTTGAGTGCAGGCGAGCCGACACACCGTGTAATAATGATACATTGTGGATACACGGCTCTCATACCTAATTTATTAATAATTTAACTGTGACATTTTGTGAAGGATGAGTTAAATATGCCTCGGAGTTAATCATAGTGAAATCCTCGATGAATATCATCTAAGATTTATCTTAAAACTGTTGTGATTTCATATTAAATTCATTGTAATTATAGTTGCTCCCAATTTTATCTTTTTACCCAAAATTTTATTAATAGGAATTCACGCATTTCCGAGATAAAAGGGACAGACGGATGGACGGACAGACAGACGGACGGACGGACAGACAGACGGACTACAAAGTCATAATATAAGGGTTCCATTTTTACTTTTGATTTACGGAACCCTAAAAATACTATTAAAGAACAACTTTTCTAAATAAATAGCAGAAAACCTCAACATAATAATTGTTTCTGGCAAGTTAATTACTAAACAAGTATCTCAACAGCATCCGCATGAATAAAGTTCTTTGAAACATTGTTTAAAACAAAGCGTTAAACTATATTTAACTCTCAAATCGATTAGCAAGTTAACCTGCATAGTTATAATAACGTAGGTTCAACGTTCACGTGTTTACCGTATCACTCTTTACTTAAGTAGCAAGTTCAAATCCCAAAAGAGTAAATTTTAAAGGTTTTTTTAAGAATTTATAATTTATAATGTCTAAGTATTTTTTCATTACACACATATAATTTTGAAGCAGTCACATTTGTATTTAGTTGTGGGTAACCTGGGTTTGAACCTGCCACCTCGCGCACAAAAATCCGTTTATCCAACCGATAGGCCACGAGGATACAAAATAATAATATATGCATGGCATCTCGCCTTTTGTAGAGGCAAATACTATTTATTTGTTCAGAATCTACCAATTTAGGTAAACTCGTAAATCTTATACTCAAATTTGCTAATCTTTTGAATTATAATATTTATAAATATTTACAATCTTTATATTTCATTACAATTGATTAATCAGAGGGTGCACACAACGAACTAATTACTGGAGTTAAACAATACGCCTCTGAGTCGTGAACATAATTAGTGATGAGCCGAGTATATAATATATTGATGTCGATAACTTCATGATTTGGATTGATTTGTGTAATGATTAATGTGAATTCAATATGCTTATGTTTAAACTTGGTATTGTCAATAAGTTTATCATTCGGTTGAGTGAGTGATTGATATATACTTAATACTGATTACCGAAGCTCTATAAAAATATCTAAAAGGTATATGATTATACTACTAGCTGTGTAACTCGATTTCACTCGCCTTTTATCTCACGACAAGTAACTTCGTGCTAAATAACCTACCACGAAAAATGCACTATCACATGCAAATAAAGATTTTCAAAATAAGACTTGAGCTTGATAATATTAGTACCTATAGATATGCAGTTCATGAAGAAGCCAATACCAAACAAATAAATTATTTTTAAAAGTACCTCGAAATACCAAGACCATAACTGAATTACTGCAGGTCAAAGGCTCTTGGAAAAGGAACAAGCATTGATCAAGCCTTAAACTTAAAAGGCTTTAAATATTTATAGCCGACGATCTAGAAACTTCTTAAGGCAAGGGTTAAAGAAACACGTACACAAAAGTATCGACAATAGAAGAGGCGAACATGGGATTGTTTTATCAGTGCTGTTTGCACGCGAGCGACTAATTAGTGAACTTAAACAATAAGGTGCCACGCTGGTAGTGTCGCGAACACGCTGCTTAGAGATGTGCTTGGAAAATTTTGTATCGATACTTTTGTCATCACTATCATCGATAGTAAACTAAATCAGTAGTAAAATTAAATTTGATGTTGATCTCAAATTAGAACCTAGCTGAGAAAATTTGCTTAGTAGCTTGAATATAATAATAATATTTTGGCTTACATGATTCTCACATAAGATATTATATCAAAAATGATTAATAACGTGTCTCTATACATGCTTGTTGTTGACTGCAATTCAGCCATTAAAACTAGTTGGATATCATTAACATCTAAGCTTTAAAAGCTTATCAAACATAGATGTTACCTAGCGTTATTAATTACTGACTATAGTAACTAAGAAATAATCACATGAAATACATACACTAATCAGCTCACATAAATAAAGAAATTGTAGCCGCTAGTTAATCCTAAAAGTTATAATCTGCTTAACTCTTAAACCAATTCATAATATACGCAACAAAATACCGACTTTATTATTACATGCAACACAAAGTTTAAACTCAACGAATACTTATCTATTAATACCGAACAAAGTAAAATTAGAGCTTCCCTCTATCGATATACTCGATAATATAAAATCAGCGACGTCGTGAACACGCCTGGACGTAATAGTGACGTGCATTTAAATTATCGATTATCTGGAAGGTAGACAAAGCGAGCAGTCTCCAAAGAATCTTGAGCGATATCCGCACGTCATGTACTGCACACGGATAGATATATTTTATAGGGTCGTGATGCTTGTCGATATTTTTTTGTTAATGTTAGATTTTTTTACCTTAAATTATTAATAATTACAAGATATTATTAAAAATATTAAAAACTAAAATGGCAGCCTTTGAAAAGTACAAATCTATGGATTCTCTACGAATTTAAAACCGGTTAATTATGTGAAAGGTTTTTTTAAAGGAGTTAATTTATTACATTTAATTTTATTTTTTCGTTCTAATACTAAAACGAATACTAGTGGTATTGGTTTTTAGAATGGATAAATCGAAAACTATAAAATTATAAAAAAAAGAAAAAAAAAACACGTTTAAAATAAAGGCAAATGAATAACGTAGGTACTTTTTTTTTTAAAGTACATACTTATTAATATTAAACAGAAAATCGTTATGTATTTGGTTTTATTTTATATTTACATTAATTAAAAACATCAGTCCCTTATAACTCCACCATTAGACTGATTTATTTTCGTTTATCGATATCGACCATATCCCAACACTATCCCGTCAGCACACAACTAAAATAAGAATAACATGGCCGCAACAGGCGGTCAGAGGATTTTGTTCGTTTTTCATCGGGTTAAGCACGATTTTATACCCCGGCTTAGGTAATGTATCCAAATGCTTTTTACCATCGATACTTTTTATTTCTAAAATAAACTCTGTTGATAAAAGCTGAACGAAACTATTTTCGAACGAGATTTGTTTACTTTATTTATTAAACAGAACATGGTTCATACAAAATGTATTAAGAAGATTTATTTTTGTATGATTTTGGTTAGGTTAATGCATATTTTGAAGGTGCGGTAGTCTAATGGCTAGAGATAATATTGTGGTGTCCGTTCCAAACTCAGCTATTGAACTACTGACGTCAACCCACTCGTAACCCAAGCATTTAGCTAAGCACGAGGGGTTAACAAGAATTCTAGTTATTATATAACATTCAGAAACATTAAATTGCATTATATGTTATAAAAATTCAATATTCTCAATTTTCTTCAATCTGAAAGGATAGAGACCCACATTCTCTTGCCAGTACTTATAAAAAAAAATTGTACTAACATTACCTTACCAAGTGTACAGCTTATAAGTGATGACAATGATTACCTGAAAG
Source organism: Plusia festucae (assembly GCA_950381575.1). Lineage (NCBI taxonomy): Eukaryota > Metazoa > Arthropoda > Insecta > Lepidoptera > Noctuidae > Plusia > Plusia festucae. The sequence goes on along the minus strand of OX494456.1, from coordinate 2,569,298 downwards.
AAAATAAATAATTTGGTTAGATATTTGACAAAAAACATGAAAAACTACCAGGTTAGGTACCAGCCAAGCCAAGCCATACATTTTCCACAAATAACATACAACATTTAATTACGAAGAAAATCATGAATACTTCGGACATAATTAAGAAGTTGAAATAAATAAATACTTTCTTGACCTAAAATACAAGAGCACTCTAAACTCTTCACCGCGCATGCGCCAACCCTAATGAGTCTGTTTCTCTAAACATTTCGTAACATTGCACAATAAACTCCGTGAAGCATCCCTATAAGGAATCCCGTAATTATTCCCAGCCCGGTTAATTTTAAGACCGGCTTAAATCAATTAAGGTTTAATTAGAAACTCAGGAACGAGTGTGATGGGACCTTATTTATTGAATATTAAGAAAATGTGAATGTTTATTTTGAAATAATACCGATATTAAAGGCAAAGCTGCGCACGCCGCGGTAAGTCCGTGGATGGGTGACCAATTGTAAATATACTAAGACCCCTCCGTGCCTCGGAAAGCACGTTAAGCTAATTGGTCCCTACTGTCCTGCAACGATAATTGACAGTCGTTAAGTCATTATAATAATCTGACAACCAGTGTCACTGTGGCATACGGTACTGCCCACTCTATGTAAAATACAATACTCAGCTGATTTCGGTAATACTTCCCTGGACAGGGATTCCCATATGATTAAATTATCCTCCTCTCAAAGGAATAAATAATATTTAGGTATAGGACCTAATAGAAAAGTAAAAGAGTACAACCCTTACTAATATTATAAATGCAAATTTTAAAGTAACTCTTCCGTATGTTACGCAATCACGCCTAAACTACTGAACCGATATAGATGAAATTTGCTACAGAGATAGTCTAGATGAGCCTGGGAAATGAGATAGGCTCCTTTTTGCCACGTTAACCGACACCCACGCGGGCGGAGTCGCGGCTACAACAAATATATTAACATAATTATATATTTTGTTTGCTTTTAGTAAACCCATCTATTATTTCGCTTCAAATTAAAAATCAGACCGGATTTTTTTAGATGGTTGTGCCTGATTTTGTTTTTAAATTTTACAGTAAGCTTTTATAAGATATCGTAGCCTTGAAAGGTACTCGTATTATAAATTAAAAAGCCATGCATTAGTTACTACCAGGACGTAAGGTGAATGCGTCAAGTAATTATCCATCAAGGATGTGTGCTGACACCATTTTATGCTTCAATTCACTCCAGAACAGGTAGTTCAGTTCACTCATTACTTCAATCATTCACTTAAAAACTTGCTAACGTTCTCGAGAATGAGTTTAGGAATAGCTTCTTATGATTTCATTGCGACTGTTACCATGAAGGTATACCTATAATTTCTCCATACTAATTTAAAAAAATCGAATGGGTATGTATATGTATGTCGGTCGGTTGCGCTTTCACGGCAAAACTGCTGAACTAATCTGGTTGATTCTTGATATGATGTAATCTTGGATCCTAAGAATTGACACAGCGTTCTTTTTGCCGCAATACGTAGCCACCGGCAACAGATTTAATTACATTTTTTTTTTTTTTTTTTTTTTTTTTTTTTTTTTTTTTTTTTAAAAAGGTTACTAGCAATGTGGGTCGCACATTACTAGTAATCTCGTTAACATGATCTTTTAATGAAAATTTGACGTTATTTTAGAAGTTTGTTTTTGTCACAGAATCAAGGTAGTATAGATCTAAATGTTTGGTTTTAATTTTAACTCGAACTCTTCACGTGTTTGCGAGAATAAATGCCTTGACAGACAGACGGACGGACAGACAGACAGACAGAAAGTCAGACGTACAACAAAGTGATCCTGTAAGGGATCAGTTTTTTTCCTTTTGAAGTATCGTGTGGAAACCTGGATTCCAAAAATATGAATCTTTAATTGCCAACCCGCAAAGACCCACTGTGGTGATCAATGCTCGAGCTTTATCTATATGAGAAGTGGCCTGTGCCCAGCAGTAGGACATTTAACCAACCAATAATAATAATTATAGAATAAGTGTACACAATTTTTATATTTTTGAGAGCGCTACTATCGCCAACAAACTGTACTACAGTTTGGCGATTTTTGATGTATTTTTGAATTGTATGTCCATTTTTTGATAAATAAATGAATTTAATTTTACAGGCCGGTATTATTAATATTAGATTATATTCTAGTAATCCCAGTAAGAACGTAAGTTTATGCATATTGTATGCTTGTTCCGAGCCCATTTGAAAAGGCATGTTAGTCAAACATAGGGACGCGAGTATGCAAAGTGCTGTTCTGCATTTGATGCATGCTCGTGCTTTAAAATAGACAGCTTTTACACCGAACTGCAACATTTGCACTATTTAAATGGAGGAAACGGATAAGAAAAGGCACAAAGTTAAACACAAAAATGTTCTGTTTCTGTCAAGATTACGTGTCGATAAAACTATTTTTAAAACAGTTACTAAATGTATTACCATTATCTTCTTTTTTTCCTATAATTATTCAAGCTAAATAGTTAAGATTAGTGATTTGTCAAAACAATCTAAAACTTCTAGTATCAGTTTTAAGGAAGTAGTTTCAACGCTTCTTAAATGGTTAGATTTTTGAACATTTATCTGATCTTGAAACCGCGAACATTACGCCCACTAACCTGTATCCCAAACAAAGTTACAAAACAAAAAGTAAACAAAACAAATGTTACGCTTCGGTGTAAGCACATCCACAATAACGCCTTACTTTAATATTCATGTACGGAGCTTATCCACAAACGAAACGACGAGAGAGCCGTGCACATCCATCAAGTCATACGCACTCGTTACTTATTCATTATACTGTGGCCTGTTGACCTATTCAGAGACTATTCGGCTACTACATCAACTAGTCGCAATTTAAGGATAATAGTCGCTGAAGTTTACAGCAAAAGTCTGACCTATTAAAGAACTATTGGGCTTCTTTATCAATTGGGCGCAATATAAGGTACTCATCCTTGATATGTGCGGCCGAAGTCGACATCACATACATAGATCCGAATCCAAAGTAAGTAGCATGAGCACTTGTGTTATGGAATCAGAAACAACGAAAGTACCACAAACACCCAGACCCGAGACAATGTAGAAAAGTGTTTTTCCATTGGAACCCGGGACCTCAGAGCTGGCGACACCTTGAAACCGGTGTGTACACCACTCGACCACGGAGGTCGTCAAAAATATGATTGTCATTCGGTGTGATCTATTAGGAGACTATTCAGCTCCTGTAGAAACTAGCCACAAGATAGGTGTAAAGTGCAGCTTAACTCTTCAAATAAACTCTGAGCATAGCTCTCTGAGAGACTTTGTGTTTGTGGACTAGCCCTGGCTATGACGTGACGTTGTCAGTGTCCACGTTTCGGCGCCGTAGGACTTGACAGTTATAAGACTTGTTATTATTCGTAGTATTATTGTATAGTTAGTGCCAACTGTACCATGTATGTATTTACTAATATACAAGTATGTTTATCAGTTGTCTGGTTGCCATAGTACAGGCTCTGCCTAGTTTGGGATCAGATGGCCGTGTGTGAGATGTCCCAAGATATTATTAAAATATTATAATTATTATATCGTCAAACAGGCAGTTTTTGAAACAGGCTATGAAGGGTAGCGTAGTAAAATGTAGTTTTCTCTTCGAAGGAGCAAAAAGTATGCCTCCACGCAAGATCTCTTGTACCAGACGAGTTTACGTCTAGATTGCTTGCTAAAAAAGGCCATCCTAAAATACATGTCTGTTTAAGTACATCAATGTGACACACAATGACAACCAACTTTGAGTTTTTAAAAGCTAAACATAAATTGCGAAATTTATTAAATAAAAAATGAATCAGCTGTAAGTTCCTATCTTGAAATTCCTTAGCTTACCCCTATTTAACATGTTTCGATTAAAATTCCGATGATGAAAGTCATCAAAATCCCAAAATGTAGCTATATGTTCCGCCAGTCTCCAACCCATACCATGACTCACTGAGTCAAGCGACAACTCTGAATCATTTTGACAAAAAGACAATTGACGACCAATAAAAACTTTTGGCACTACATTGACATTCGATGATTTTTAAAGTTGAAATTCTTTGGATATTTTTTCTTGGAAATTTAGGAATAGTTGCTCGTTTGTATAAAAAATATGATGACTGTTGGATACTGAGTCAGATTTTTTTGTAAATTACAAGTTTATAATACCGGCCTATAAACGTCCCACTGCTGGGCACAGGCCTCTTCCCATATAGAGAAGGAATGAGCATTGATCGCCACGCTTGCTCATTGCGGGTTGGCGATTTCAGATTCCAATATTTGGAATCCAGGTTTCCTCACGATGTTTTCCTTCACCGTTTATCATTGATGTCTTAGAATGATTAAGAAAGTACATATTATATAACTTTGAAAAAGTCACATTGGTACTTGCCTGGGTTCGAACCTGCAACCATGTGCATGCGAATCCGGTCTTTGAACCGCTTGGCCACCACGACTTAAACGAATTACAAGTTTGCGAAGTGAGAAATCTTGAGATTCTATAATTTCTACGTAGTCACATGCATACGGTCTGTCAGAGTGTATGTGACTAATCGATGTAAATAAATAGAACATCCATATTTAATATCATCTATCGATACTTCTATCGGTTGTTACTATTCACAATATAATTTATAGTGGAAAAGATAAAAGATTTTTGTTTGTTTAAATTAATGGCTTAATCTCTGAAACTACTAAGACGGATTTAAAAAAACCTTTGTCTATGACAGCCTTATTCATGGAGAATGGTAGATAGGTATTTCAACATCAAACACATGCAGGAGTATGAATGTTATGGACTAAGTGATAAATTGAGCAGTATACATAATGCCCGGTCATTATGAAAAATGCCCAATATTAGAGTGCAATTTGATAATAATTATTAAAATAATCTAATTGACCGGGCACTATACATATTGCCCATCACCTTTTGGGCAGAGTAATACAAACATATTTAATTACTATTTTTTTATTGTTATTGTCATTTAACTTAAAATAAACTAAATATTAAAGGGGAATTATAACTTAGACTTAACCTAAACTTAATTAATTTCCATTACTCAACCTAGACTTTGTGTTGAAAACTTTTTGCCCAACGTCCGGTAGGTTTAGGTTAGGTTAATATGGTGACCCTTACGTGGAATACCTTTCAAGCGATTCACGACTTTATGTGCGTTAAATAAAGCTTTATTATCAAATTGCCCAACTATCATGTAGCAACATAATAATGACCGTGCAATGTGATAAATAATGAAGTTAAGATAGTAATTAATCACTTAGCCCGATAAAGCTAGACATTATTCATAATGCTCGTGCATTATAAATAATGCCCGTATTAATCACCTGGTCCACAACATGAATATTACCAATCTTAAAGGGATCCCTATGGCCGAAATTTACATCATTACATATGAAGTAAAAGTTACCGAGAACTTTTTTAAAACCCAATATGCAGGTGACAATAAAACTGACAAAAATGGCCGCCCATCAAAGTTACAAGATGGGCAATAAAAGTGAACTTTTACTACATCATACGTCCGATGCAAACGAGGCGGGTGACAAAACGAACACTTAAGTTAATTGGAACATCCTGTGTTCATGGTTCCCGTTTTCCAACTATCCTGAAACCGACACTGTGTCTGAACTATATTCAGCAAATTATGATAGACAGTGTTGCGTGTCGAGACACTGTGTAGCATTTGTTTTGCGTATACTAAGTGTTGATTAAGACGTGTTAATTATAGTTTTCGCTTGCTTTGGAATAGACAGCTGCTTAGAATTCTATATTAGGTTTAATACTATTATTTCTTATAAGAAAACTTATGATATTGTTACCGTGTTGGAATTATAATTGATTGAATAGAAAAATACTAACGAATCTAGGTAATATCATCATCATTAACAGTGGCTCCCTATAATTATAATAATTGCATGTTTTTGTACTTGCCTTTTAAAGGCCTATAATTTGATACTCTAGTCAAGTGAATGAAAAGAAAATTTTATTTTAACCCGCACATGCGAATAAAATCCACCATTTTGTTTTTTGATTGATTAATATTATGAATGAAATTACTCAGTGACACTTTACGCTATCATGACAAGCTAACTTGAGATAAATTTCAATCAAAATCTGTTAAGCCGTTGAGTAGGAACAAGCGCACATACAGGTCACAAACATAACCCTCTTATTAGGCCACAGTTGGTTACAAATTTAAGTCATATCTCTTTTATTGTACAAGTTTTAGCTTCCATTGTTTTTTCTTTGAACAATGTTAAGGCGACTTAATATGCCATGTTTGCTCACATTAATATGCATTCCGAAGTTCTAATTGCATTTAGTAATTCCCTTTCGGTACAGCAAATATTTGTTTCGCGAATAATTTGATTGTTCGTTATTGGATTTGCATTCGATTGTCGAGTTTGTTAAAATTGTTGATTAGCATTTTTAATTTGCGTTTTGCTTAGGTTGTTACGCTATTTTTAATTATGTTTTTGTGTACAATTTAAAATATAATAACTTGTAACATCAATCTGCGTTAAAAAAAAATTTGAAAGACTCCCGCACCAAGGTACCCCGGCTTACACAGACACACATTCAAATCAAATGCACGAAGAGCTCCTATTGGTTTTTGGTGTGGAATTGAATGATGTCAAAAATGATTGTCCCATGCGGGGATTGAACCCGCAGCACGTCGCGAACAGTTGTAATTAGCGTGGTGACCTACACCAATCGGTTATCCGTGCAGAAAAATTTGAAAAATTGTTGGGTTAAATACAAAATCCGAACACAATCTACATAGAGGCCATTCAAGAGATATCACAAAAATGTTCAAACTACATACTAATATTACATTTGATTATTTGCCAATACAGAGTTCAATATTATTACGCCGCTACACAAAGGGAATCGGCAGAATACGACCTCAAATATCGTTTCTTTGACAACATCTGCGTTTGAACCTTTTCATAAAAACCAAAACTAATAAAGGGTATTTAGCTTCAAAAATAAGCTTTTAGACAAATACTTTCGACAATCATAACTTACTGTTGGTATCAACTCTATTTTTATAGCCATAGAGGTCAGAGTTGCTAGTGCTAGCTGTAGATTTAAGTTTGTAATTGAACCCCTATATAAAACCATGATTAATCAGAGCCTATCATAAAAATATGATATTCTATAGAATTTTTGGGTACACCCCATTGTAGTATTGTGCGCAGTTTGTATATCAAGGGTCTGTTAAACCCCCATGTTATTATGGGGTTCCCTCAAACTATTAGATTTTTTATAACATTCTCGGTAAAGTAATTTGAGACATGATTAATTTTAGTATGAAGAAATAAGGCTCTGTTTACCTGCATATATATTTTTTTAGTTACATAAAGTATTACTTAATATAATAATAATAATATCTTAGACTTACACTCAGCCAAACTAGGCAGAGCCTGTACTATGGTAACCAGACCACTGATAAGCATACTTATATTTTTCTAAATATTATAGATAAATAACACCCAGACACAGAACAATTATTATTGATCATGCTCATCACACAAAGATTTGTCCTGGGTGGGAATCGAACCCACGACCTTCGGCTTAGCAGTCAGGCCAGTCCAGTTACTTACTAAACTATCCAGCACTAGCGACCATCTCTACGTCACTATTGCGCGGCAAAAGAGGAGTTAGTCTATGGTCGAAAAACTAATGGCGAATGCAGAAAAAAAATTGTTTGAGGTGAAAACTCCAATGTTAAATATATATGATTATATGCAATGTATACTCTTGATTTCTGCTTACACCTTTAGTGAAAGAACGTGAAGGTAAACAAAGATAATTGAAGGGAAAAGTTAGAGACGTGTGTCGACTACCAGATGATACACAAGTGAATCGAACTAAGGTCTGTTCATCTATACTTGTCACAAATAGTAAACAAACCGACGTCAATTACAAATCACGATTTTTCTTAAAAATCACACAATGTATGTTACCACAATTAGTTTACAATTCTGAATAGATCACACAAAGTTTCCCATCACTAATTTTATTGACATTTCTTACATACGCCATATTTGTTTACATGTTTGGACAAGTATAGATGAACAGACTATAGATACCTTCATTTATGAACGTATACATGATAATATATCTTTTGATCCTATATCTTAGTTAATATATTATATTATCTTAGTTTTGTTTGAAAGGAATGATGGTTAATTATTGCATTGTTTATTAAAATTTAGTTTTTTTTTAATGAGATTACTAGCAATGTGGGTGTGCACATCACTAGTATTGTTGTGCTAATCTAAGATGCTTGTGTTTCGGGTGGGTTCAAATCGGTTGTGTAATGGCCGAGATTGGAACCCGCAACCACATGATCGCAAGTCCGACGCCCTAGCCATTAGGCTTGCGCCGCTTCTTTTTTATATTTATTTAGTAGATTAAGCACTGCATGTTTTTAGATAATAAAAGTTAAGCCGTGCTCGCCGCGGTTGGTCCGTGGATGGGTGACCATAGGAAACATACCGAGACCCCTCCGTGTCTCGGAAAGCACGTTAAGTCGTTGGTCCCGACTGTTCCACATATAGAGATCGTTGACTGTCGTTAAGTCATTACAATTCTGACAACCAGTCTTACTGTGAAACTTACATGATCAAATAAACAACTCGGGTTTTTTTTAACCGACTTCAAAAAGGAGGAAGTTATATGTTCGACGTGCCACCATTTTTTTTTATGTATGTTCACCGATTACTCCGTCAATTGTGAACCGATTTTTATAATTCTTTTTGTATTTTAATAAATTGTAGTAACTATTCTTTTGTTATTTTAGGTAAGTATACTTATATGTTGAATTTTACATAACAGTAGTCAAAGAAAACTGTAAATTCAACATAGGTACATACCAGAATAATTTAAATATCCAAATAAGTGTGGACCCGGGCTCGGTGCGTTAGGGTTGTCACAGACCCCACTTGCAAATCGCGTGTGGAGTAATAAGACTCTCGCTTAGCACCGCGCGTGCTTTGAGTAGTAATGCGCAGCAACCCTAGCGGGTTGTAGCTTGGTCATGAGCAGAGCGGAAGCGATTTTATGTTTTTTTTTCTTAAAGTTGTAGTTATTTAATGCTATATTGGAAATTGGCATTTATACCGGGTGTAATGTGTTGTAGTTTACACTTTTTTAAATAGAAAAAAATACCTTTAAGTATTTGCTATTTTAATTTACTTTCGATTACGTTTTCTGAATTATCACATTAATATTGTGAAGTCAAAAGTTTGTGAGAGTATGTGTATGTTTGTTAGCTCTCGTTGCTCAAACGGCTAGACCAATATTGATAAAATTTGGTGTGAATGTAGCTGACACCCTGGACAAAGGCTATTTATATAAAAAAAATAAGTTGTCTGGTAAACAACAGTAACACGCGGGGCACAGCTAGTACAAAAGAAAAAGGATCATAATTTGTGTTAAAATGAAAATTGTTGCAATTTATTTTAGGTTGATATATTGGGATTAAATAATTGTTAAGAGCAAACAAATATCCCTACTTCAGGATTTATTGTGTTAAATAACGTCTTTAACGAATTCGACTCCCTACAGAACGTTTTCAGTTTAACATTATTTAAATTACACAAATTGTATACTCGTATTTAATGCATCAGTTAATTCAACCAGAACAATATCATATTGCAGCGTTTGATGCGGATTTCATGTTTAATGGTCCATGGGTATTCGACACGAAATAATGTCTCTATTTATTATTATTGTGGTACTTACATCGTATGACTGCTTCAAAGTTATAATATACAGGATTAATTTTAAAGGACTGCGTATATTCAACGAGGTAATCAGGTGCTTAAAACTGAACACCTTTTCCCAAGGAACATATGCTTAAAATTTACATTCAACATTTCATACAAACATAAGTCACGTGACCTGTCACTTTGTATGAAAAGTTCATTTTCTTTTTTAAGATTTCGACCTATGTTCCTTGGATATGTGGTACAGTTTTATACATCTGATTACCTTGTTGAATATACGCACGTCTTTTAAAATAACCCTGTATGTAAGTTCCGCTATCGCCTCCCCACTAAGTCCTAACCCCAATTCCTAGAGAATTTACTCCACGCATCGAACGTATGTCATCACACCGCAGCTCAGCCTGATGCCGGCTTTACTAACACTCGTTATGTTAAACCTGGATAATACAAGAAGCAGGAATAGAAAGTATGCACCACGATATTTTTACAGTTTGAAAATCTTCAGCGTGTCGATCAATGGCAAAGTCAAACTTTTATGGACCAGACAGACGGACCAGAAAGTGACAAGTCTAAGTCACGTGACTTATCGAAAACAAATGTCATTTCCATACATTAAACGTCATTTAAGCGATTTCTATCATCGTTATTGCTTGTAGAAAAGTCACTTGGCTAGGGGGGCAGTACTCAGCCACGCGGACAGCATTCTCAGTGGCGTTATACAGGTCCTCGCGTGTACAGGCGGCAGGACACGCTGGGAAGCTCAGCAAGTGAGTTTGAAAATACAAATCTTAGTTTTTTTTTAAAAGCTTACTAGCAATGTGAGTCTCACATTACTGGTATTCCTGTTAAAGCCTCGTGGTTAGCTAAATGCTTGTGTTACGAGTGGGTTCACGTCGGTAGTGTATTCGAACCGGCAACCATATCATCGCAAGTTCGACGCCCTAACCATTAGGCTACCGCCGCTTTTATGCATGCACTCAGACTAGGTTTAAATATTCTTTAATACAGGGTGGTACAAAAATGCGTATTGATATTTGAAAAAGAAAAAGAAAAGAAAGAAAAGTATTCCGCCTTTACTTGCCTGTATAAGCAAGCAAGAAATAAAAGGCTTCTATTACATTCTTCACTTAATTTTATAATATTATAACGTGTTGCAACGATGTTGACATCGTGTTAAGTGCGTTACAGCAATCACTCTAGAAATCATAGATAATTTGTTTCGCGCATATACCCGTTAAATTGCTTAGCACCATATTGGCTACAACTGGAGTAAATCTTGTTAAGTTTTGCAACTTCGTGTTCTGTACAATCTATATTAATAATTTCGTTCAGGGCTACGGTAGACTCGATCGAAACCTTATATGAATAACAAAACATAAAAAAATATTGATTTCGAGTCGACAAAATATATCCGCAAAATTCTGATTATGGAGAATTTCGTTAAATTCTAATGGCACTGACAAACAAAAAAACCGCAGTCGCCATCTTGGGTAATTAATAAGGCCGCGTTCCGTAACAGATAATTCTGTTTCGAAGTGATTCAAGGAGTTTATTATCATACAACCTCCTTGAAGTGATTACAGTGCTGACAGGGCGTATGACAGTTGCATGATAGTTGGGACCAGAATCGTTTCGGAACGCGATATTTATTTCGCTTTTTTCACGTTCCGTTGCATAATATACGCCTCGCCAATTAACACATCGCGTGCGTCGCGCCAAAGAAGTAGCCATCACAAAGAACTGTGACTCATTTGACTGTGTAAAACGAAACGTTTATATTAATAACACAAAATGTACTTATAAAATATATGTGTAGTCTGTAAGGTATATATCTATGGGCCTAAGTAGCCTGAAAACGCCGGTAACATTGAGTTAATCATAACAAAACTTAATACTTTTCTTCAGTCGTCGACGTTTCGCGAAAATATTGTTTTTGAAACTTTTTTTATGATAAACTCCTTTTTTATGATAAACTCTTTGTTATGTGTTCTTTCTTTAAACCTGAGATTGGCCAATTGCGATAACAACCATAGAAAAAAGAATACTAACCATAACAAAAATCAATGCTGTCAGTCAGCGGTAATTTTATTTCTTAATTACATATTATTATTATTATTGTAGAAACGTCTTGCCGGAAACATTGATTGAATCATAACAAAACTTAATACTTTTCTTCAGTCATTGACGTTTCGCGAAAATATTGGTTTTGAAACTTTTTTATGATAAACTCTTTGTTATGTGTTCTTTCTTTAAACCTGAGATTGGCCAATTGAACCGATATTATAGAACCGATGACTACAGAATATTTACCTACATTGTGTATCATGAGTCACATTTAAACCGAGCGGAGCCGGGTTTTCATCTAGTATTATTATAAAATTGTCCATGAATTGTATGAAATAGGAAAACGTCTAATGAGATTAATACAATTAAAAGAATGCAGAGTTTTTTTTCTTTTTCTATATTATAATAAAAATATATCACGCGTCGGACCGAATCGAGAGTGCAATAATTTCAAATGTCTTTTTTAAAACCTATTTAATTTTTGACACCCTTGATTTGATTTTATTTCACACAAGGTTTTGTCTATACTTTTTTTTTTCTACGACCAAATCGAAGACGGTCTTTACCATAGCCTATGTTTTAAATAGTAATGTTACTTTCCTTGTATGTTTAATGTTCCCTATCCCGTCAGAAGACACAATAGTTAAACAATGGAAATGTTCATATGTGATTCACGGGACAGTGAAAGGGTTAAAATAACTTGTTGTCGCTCGCGCCCCGGCATTGGTTATCGCGGCAAATTATAACCAATAGCCTTCCTCAATAAGTGGGCTATCTAACTGTGAAATATTTTTGAAATCGGCTCAGTAGTTCCTGAGATTGCATTCAAACAAACAAACTCATCAGCATATTAATATTAGTATAGATAGGAATATACAGTTTATGTCTATGTATCATAATTCTGCCTACCTAATAAATATATTGTCAATATAATAATATTATATAACCTAGAACGTCTGCTCATCAGTATTCAAACACAATACCGTTAACACTATACTCCAATACAATCAAAATTATCAAAATATCTATTCACAGATCAAACAGAAGTTGGGCTATATTTGCTCATTAGTGGGCAACAGATCATTGGGCGGTATTCGGGATGAACGCCCGCTGAATATTAACCAGTAAACGTATTGGTTTGCTGGTTCAGATGAAACTGTCATTTTATTAACTAACTTTTTGGATTATAAATCAAAGTCACACAATATTATGCTATGGACATTTATTACCCGCCAGTTAATAATTTTTATTTAAATGTTTTATTTAATTCACTTTATTTTACAATTTTATTCGAAACAACAACACAAAAAAATATATATATATAATTAAAACTATATTAAAATTCATTTTAATTATTCAGCTACATAAAAATACTTCTTTACCATTATCAAGCAAAAATGGTTTAATTATAGTTAATATTTGAGTTCTCAATTAAGATGTTAGGTATACTGCCTTGTAGTTAGTAACTTATTTAACAATAATTATGTTACCTTTTTTATCATTGCCTTAGCCAGAGCCGCGGGATCACTTGCGTATTCGCAACGCAGCTCTGGCAGGCCTAATTATGTTACCTATAAATTAATTTCAAGTCAGTTATTTTTTCATAAAAATAACACAAAAATAATTTATTGTAGAAACAACAACAATTACTATAATAATACTCTACATAATATTAAACTAAGACCTAAAGAAGCGTAAAACACCGAAGCACCGAGAAAGTTAAAAAAAAAAAACAAATTAAAAGATCAACTGACTGCATTTTTATTAACTTTTTAAGAATTCTTTCCACCATAAGACAATAATACAATAACTCCTATAGCCTGGCAGCTTATAAAAAAAACGAAACAATTAAACGCCAAATAAAAAACAAAGGTCAAATACATTCGAAGCATCAGTAATAAGAAATCGAGTCAACCTTAATTCCTGAGTAGTAAAGTCGATTTTGGTTAGTGTTGTAAAATCAAGAATAAGTCTGTTTAGGGTTCCTTACCCAAAGGGTCTCAATTCTCAACGTTACAGTAAAGCCTTCCGAATAACGGCAAGTTTCTTTTTGGTAAATGTCATACTAAGTGTGAGGTGTAAAAGAACATAAATTTGCGTGACCCTAGATTATAATAACTATGAAGATTATTATATCAGAAATTTTGCTAAAACTGAATGGATCTTTTTAGTAAAATTCTCTCTCTATATGAAATACTAGCTGTTTCTCGCAGCCCGCGGTAATTTTTTTTTATATATGGAGATGTAAGCTATCCTATCTTTCAAGTTGGATCAAACTGCACATCGTGTGCAAATTTATTGAAATCGGTTAAGTAGTTTCTGAGTTCATCCCGGACAAACATCGTCACACTGGAATTATACATAATAGATGAATATGGTGTGGTATGGATCATACCATACTTATTTTCATACAGTAAAATACGAACAGACGAAAACTGTAACGTCAATTAGTTTGAAGCCACTCCTAAGTCTCATGCTGTCTCTGTCACATTAACATGTAAAGTAGCGACGGATGGACATTTATGAACGTGTTATACTTAAGTAATTTGCATTTCAGTATTCAGAGTCTACACTTAAATTATAAAGAGAAAAGATTTGTGTGTGTGTGTGTATGTTTGTAATGAAAAAACTCAAAAACTACAGCGCCGATTTCAAAATTATTAAAGCTACATTCACCCTGAGTAACATAGGGTGTATTTTTTTACTAAAAAATTTGGTACTGCGGGCGGAGTCGCGGGGAACAGCTTGTTATTTATGAAGACAAAACAGACCACTCAAGGTTTACTACTACTTCGATATAAATACTATTAATTAAATTGTACGGAACATTTAATCCGAGTCCGAATCACACTTGACTGGTATATTATTTTTAAAGGCGCCTCGTAGCTTACTGTTAAGTGTAAGGTTACATATCGATAAATAATCAAAAGAATTTGGGTACTGATCGTTAAAACCGATAATTTATTTAGTTCAGGACTGTACTGAATCTGATTATCATTAAAATAAGGATTTACTGATTGGCTTTTTCTTGTAAAATAATTGCAAGCAGTAAATATATTTTTATGCGTTGTTTTTATTGTCAATCTTTGGCTATCATAATTTACAACTTTATGGATGTATAGGTCATTGATTAATTATATGCGTAGATACAGTTCTGGAATTGTCAGTTGGAAGGAACTTATAAAAAAGCATTTTAATAAGCCCCCTTATTCAAATGCTTTGCCAGTGAAATAAAAAAAAGTGACTTATTTTTTTTAAAGTAATAAACTTGTAGTAAATATTTGCCATTTCATAAATATTGTTTTGCATTAAATAAAGTACAAGACAAAGAATTATTTACTTAGGTAAAATACCTACACAAAAAATAAGTCTTTTCAACAGCTTTCTAAGTATTTAAAAAAAAGTTTTTTGTATAAAAAATATTGTAAATAAATATCCTGTCTACACTGCTAAGTTCATAATTAACATGGTCGTCATTAATAATATGTAACACCATTAATAAACTCATAGTACGCAATAAATGATTTTGATTTGTTTTGTCAAACAAATTATATTAAAATCCAAAACTCCAAATTATCCAACTGAATGCTTTCCCAAAAAAACGTTCACTTGAACATTGAAACCATAAATATTAAGTAAGACTATAAAAAATTAAGACACCATAAACCACCTTTAATTCCATTTCTACATTACATAATCATCACTTACTAATTGGAAGAGTTTATTTTCGTAGTTAAATTTAATTACCATTGAAGTAATTTCGTTTTAAGTGTACGTTTAGCATTGTAATTAATTACTGGGTAAGATACCTAATGTTTGTAAATTATAGTTAAAGAACTTAAGGTGGTATTTTAATGTTAACAAATTACTAGCTGTTCCCGCGGCTCTGCCCGCGGTCACTATTTTTTGTGGGAAGGAATATAGCCTATGTTTTTAGGGATGATGTAGCATTCCAATGGTGTAAGGGTTATTGAAATAAGTCCAGTAGTTTTGAGTTTATTCGTTACTAACATAAAAAAAATGGTACAGTCAACAGCAAAAGTAGATGATCAAAATCAGAAATTCATAACTAATTAACGGAGTTCTCGTCAGAACTGTGTGGCGTCCAAGTGATTGAACGTATGTGATTGTGAACTCAATTCGTCATCTACTTTTGCTGTTGACTGTACAAATCTTTTCTCTATGATGACTATGATTTTCTTAATATTATGATGCTTACAGACGGAAAACTGATGTTAAAAGTTTTTTTTTTTTTTTTTTCAGAAATACAGTAGCCATTTTCATTGTTCTACAAAATAAAATATGCTTATTCTTATTACTGCCCCTCCATTAACACCTATATTCGACTTGTCATGGTTTTTACAAACATTCAAATCACCTACACAAAAACACCCTGATTTCGTGTTGGCCCTATGCAGGGATCGAACCTACGGCTCGACGCTTTTAGCACTCAGCTATCCGTGCAGTCAATAAGTAGACTAAAATAGGAGTATGACTATGATGCCCAGTTAAAGAGCTTATTTTTTTTTTTCTAATTACACCTTATTCACAACTAGCTGTTGCCCGCGGCTTCGCTCGCGCGTAAAGTATTATACATTGATTGAATCATAACAAAACTTAATACTTTTCTTCAGTCATTGACGTTTCGCGAAAATATTGTTTTTGAAACTTTTTTATGATAAACTCTTTGTTATGTGTTCTTTCTTTAAAAATTATCATAGTGTGCGAGCGTTCCAGAATCAGTGAGTCAGTGAGTGACGTGGGCTTTTATAATAGAGATGTACCTACATAAGCGGGCTTAATTCCAGAAGGCATTGTCAGTCGTTCCACCGTAGGGTGATGTAAAAAAAACGCGTAAGATGCTCTGAAATTGAAAATGAGAATATCTTGTAAATAATATTCTATATCTACAATTTCCATTCTTCATAAATCCATTCACGCTTAACGTGCCGACTTCAAAGAACAACAGATAATTTAATCTTATTTTTCTCATCGTTTTGTACGTAAAACGTACTTGTTATCTAATACAATACATGTGCTTTACACAATAAGTAAAATGGAACTGATCAGGAATGATATTCCGGAAAAATATCGAATTTCACCAAAGCTCGGGCATAGCACTATTAGATTACAGAGGGTTACCATTGGTCTGTTTTACGAAAGTCGTTTATAACTCATGTGAGCGTGTTTGTTCTCGTCAAAAAGTCACGATTGTCTAGCTTAGCCTTTTCCCAAGCTTCGTTGGAGTTGGCTCCAGTCTCACTGGATTTAGCTGAATACTGTGCTTTACATGAACTGACTGCCCATCTGACCTCCAAAACCCATTTAAGTGGGCAAGTAGAAGTAGTTGTATCCCATAGTAGAAGTAGTTGTCAGAATTGTAATGACTGGCTGTCAACGATTTCTGTATGACAGTCAGGACCAACGTATGTTTACAAATAGTCACCCATCCAAGGACCAGCCGCGGCGGGCGCATACACTTGGCCACGAGGCCTTCATACTATTTAAAATCTTTGCTTTCATTATAAGAGTTGACTGCGTTTTTGTCACGATTAGCTGTCAACACAACAGTGTTGATAGAATAAATGCCTTCGATATGAACCATTTTGAATCGTGTATAGGTATCCCTAATCATATAACTTGCTAACTATCACTTCAATATAGTAATCATTAGTATGTATTTCCCGGTATCATACAAGTACCAAGATTCCTGTATTCAGTCTCTTTGATAAAGTTAATATTCATCAAACTTAGTAAAGAACCAATTGATTTAATTTGTCATATCATATATCAATTAAAGCAACTAATAAAATGAGAATAGATGCTTTAGTATGTTTCGACTCGCAAAATATAGAGGTATACACCTGCAGCTAGTAGCCGACTTTTATTAATTAGATTGATACTGATTTAATTCATAATTTTCGACATCATAATTATTTGCAAAACTCCGAAACAAAAATTAACATTTAATCTCATTATTTTCATTGTTTCTTTTTTAAGTTGCACTAATCATCAAAATAAATTTAAAATTGTGGATATTTTTTCCTGCAAAATGTTATTGAAACTTTATTATAGAAAGCTAGAAATAAAAAGCTTTTTATTTTTATTTATTGATGAAATGAGTGAAACTCGAAACAAATTATGGAAGTCGATCGGAAATCGTTCGAGAAACATTAGTACCCCCACATGGTAATCTTAGTACCATCGATATTTCGCATAATGTAGGCTCCACCGATATCCCAAATATATTATTATTAAGTTATGAGCAATTGAAACCGACACAGTATTATTGTTTCGGGATTTTTCGTTCAACTCCGTTTCCTTTCGGGTACAGATCGTAATCGAAGAGATTACACGATGTTTATTATATTGATAGCAATGTGATCAGATGCTCTGTGGTTATTTAGAATGTAGTAAATTTCGTTTCGTTATTGGGTGCCAATTTTCTTAGGGTTGTCGAATATTTAGGTATTGCAGTGTACGATAGGCCGAATCCCTTTTCTTTTGTGACACTAATAAATGACGACTTAAAGTAGATTGACGTGTTTTCCTTTAATCGAATCTTGGACCGTGTCTACAACTAGACACACCACAACGCCACTAGACATAAGCCTCACATATGGGATGATCAAAATAACGATCTATTTTCTTAACTGATATCAGAAATAAAATAAAACGAGAATTTAAGCAAACGGCCATAAAACTCCAAGCCAGCAAAAGTTTCAAAAATATATTAATATCATAGTTTTCCAAAAATATCACCAAGTTTTCTATCTTCAAAAACAAATGAAAATTACGAGCGAAGAAAGCCAAACTATATCGCAAATTCAGAACTAACTTACAAGTTTATTTAACCGGCAAATCTTCACTTGCCGGAGTCCCGTGATCCCGGAATCCCGGGATAAGCCGGGACCTCCCTATGAGTGGCGAGATATTTTTGCGAGGGCTATGATATACGTTGATCTTAAGATTGACATACATTTTTAAAGTTATGAAGGATTGCATTTTGATTTAAGTTATCTCATGCCTTCAAACAATTATGATTTTGTTGGTAATTTAAAATATAGGATCACATATTTTATTTAATAATAGTTTACATAAAATTTTATATTTTAATATATTATAACTAGATGACCCATCAAACGTTTCTGATCCCTATTACCTAGGGGTGTAAACAGTCTGTAGTTTACGATCTAGTCTCAGACCTACCGAATAAACAATCACAATTTCATAATAATCGGTCAAGCCGTAGTAGAGAGTTTCAGAGTAGTTTGGTTACATAACTGTTACACGAGAATTTTATTTCATACATATTTTTCACTTCACATAATGGACATGCAATTTGTTGGAAAGTTATATTTGCATACTCTTTCACAAATAGGTTACGTTTTGTGGTTATATTAATAGGTACCTTATTGTACAATAATTCTAAATAATTATGTTAAATTCCAAACTCTAGAGCGAAAACTATCTACAGATAGCTTATTAAAACCGTTCAAACGTCATACTAACTAGGTCCAATCCATTTCAAATTAAGTCGTTATAGAGCTTTCAGTAAATAACCATACTAGACCAAGCTTTCAAGCTCAATACTAAAGCACAACATAGTTCACTAGATAATACAGTCCTTTCATCTGGATATATGACCGTAATACTGAAATAGAGCGTCCATAAATATGAACAGAGTTTCAAGTTCTACTGTTTTTAGTTTTGTTGTTACTTTTGATTTAGAAGACTATTAAATACTTTAAAAATACGAATTTGACATAATTATATATTTTTGCACAACGCCACTAAAGAAGTTTTCACTTCCAAAAATGGCACTGACACCCATTGACATATTTTTTCTGGATGACATTTCACACTCGCGCAAGCACCCCGCACCGTCCCCGTCTTAGGATCAGTCGCGTGACCCCTGAGGCGTTTAACATTTTTACCCATGCCAAAAAATACACAGCGCTAAAGAAGTTCTTCTTCACTTAAAAACTAAAATAAAAAATTAAGCAAAAACTTTTTTTTTTTTTAATAGAAAACGACGCCCGCTTTAAGGATTTTAATCCTTGTGTCGCGGGGGTTTCACAAACATTGAAATCACATGCACAAAGAACACCCAGACTTGGAACAAGCATTTGTGGATCACCCAAATACTTGTCCCATGCGGGACTACAACCCGACTACGTATTAAAGCCATCTGAGGACGAAACAAGACCAATAGAAATCCAGAAATGCATAGGTACAAATATGGTCAAGCTAGAGCCGTGGTCGCATCTACATCTACTATGTTTCTGTAGGTGTCAGGAACTCCTCAATTAGACATGGCGTGTAAACAGCATACAGTAGGTGCGACAACGGCCCTATCGTGACCATTTTGTACCTATTCGCATACAAGGCATTTAAACCAACTTTACTTTAACCAAGATAAAACGTACACAAAAAATAAGTAAGTACTTGAGTCAAAAGTCTTCAAATTTCTAACAGTTTAAAGCTAATATCTCTACTTTTAGCAAAATATATCACTTGAAAACCGTCTGTGGGTGAGCAGACCTGAAACTTTTCACTGCATAATTATTTACTCGCAAAACACTGAAATTCATAATTAGTATTCTATCTAGAGCTTCAGAAAACACACGTAGGGTTATTTGCAGCGGTTTACGGAGGTTAAGATATAAAAATAAAAATATGTACATTATAATATAATTTTGGGTTAAAAACTAAAAACTACCTCTTGGTTTAACGGCTGGTATAAATTTTAAAATAAAATAAACAGCTTTGGTCACAAACAGACACTGACACACAGTCAGCGTTTCAACACGGTCAAAAAGTCAAGCCTTAAAAGGTTAGCATGATTTCGCGTTAATTCCCGTGATTTCATTACAATAATGGAATACATAGTTTATGTCTTTTCACGTAGTTGTACACTTTCTGGATTACATAACACTGGCGGACAAGTTTGACGGACCATTTATATCGCTCAGGGCTGGCAAACGAGTGCCTGCACATGTTCATGAAGCCAATTGATTTATTTCCCTTTTTTTTAAGTATCCGATTGTATTAACATAGTCTAAGTTCATAATAACAATATATGGATCTTTTGGACTGAAAAAAAAAATGAATTTGAATTAGTTATATACGGATTCCATATCGGTTTTGTTGTGATTTCAATTACCAATGTTTCAACATGTTGCACGTATCATGGGTAGGCTTCTCAAAACGTCGGGAACTAAAATCCAATAAAACTGCGATAAAATCCGTTTCATATTAGCTTTATTTAATAATTGTACACTATAATTTGGAACCTCTGCGTGCCTGCGCATAATTTCCTCCCCTATATTTCCACTATAAAGCGGTCAAACAAAGTTCCTTAGCGTTCCTTTGGTAACGTTTCTATACTTTCCCCAAGTGCTCTGCTACTGACGGGACTACTTAAAGTCGGTAATGGATTGTTTTGATTTAATATGCTTTTAATAACATCACATGTCATGCCTATTATTACCCACTATATGGAAACAAAAAAAAAATCATTTAAAAATAAATACATGTCAACAACATCACATACATTGCTCCGAATCCAAAGGAAGTAAAAGTTCCCTATTCGTCAACATGTCGACGTTTAAAATTGTTTAATGAAGTTGACATAATATTTTTTGTTCCAAGTAAACCCGTGGTTTTCAACCCCACTTTCCTGGTATAACTTGAATTGTTTTTAATGAACTATACGTACTCAATTTGTTTTTATTTTCTTATGTCCCAATTTCATATTTATTTATTCATTACGTAGTACGTATTTGCCACTAGTAACCTACTTACTTTGAGAAAAAATATTTTATTAAAAAACCAATGAAGGTCTTTAATAATAAAAGCTTGTGTACATTTCAAGGGTGAAATATCAAACGGGCGAGTCCATTATTTACTTACGGATTCTGAAGTATTTCGTATTTAATATAGCGTCAAACCTGAAACAAAATGAATGAAATAATTAGGTGTAATATTAATTTCAAAGTAATATTGTTTATTATCAAAGGTTTTACAACAAAGAGAATTTAATAAAAGACTTATTAACCATTTGTTTGTTAAGTTAAATTTATACTACATCCAAACTCAACAATATACTTAAAGTAAAGCAAAAGTTTTGTTTGTTTGTTCAACGCGCATAACTCCGGAACTACCGGTCAGATTGAAGGAAATCTTTGTGTATATGATAGTCTGTTTCATAAGGAATAGTATAGGCTAATTTTATATTAACTCATGAAACTAAATCACGCGAACGAAGTCGCGGGGAAAACCAGTAAAGAACTTAAATTGAGAGAATTGTTTTGTTTTGAGATAACTGGCTTTGCAAAATGAAACCTTATTTGTACAGTTATTATGTGAAAAATATGTGTGGTATATGAATGTTAATTAAGGGAACAAAATGAAAGTTTCCATTAGGTACCACATTGTTTATACATTTAAGATTATATTTAAAAACCATCTGTTGCCCACGATTCCACTCACAGTTCCTATTTTAGCCAGCAAAAATATTCTCAGGGATAATGTAGCATTCTAATGATAAAATTGTTTGAAATTGGTTTAGTAGTTTCTGAGTTTATTTGTTACAAGCATACAAATCTTTCATCTTTTAATATTATCATTACTTTATATGACTGTTATATTTTAAAAACTAATAGACAATGCATACATGCATTAAATCCATTCAAAAAGGCACATGACTTGTCTTCAAAAATTCTCAATTATTTCCTGTTTTTTAACCGATAAATTGCTAAAATCGAAACCAACAATTACCAGTTACCGATAGATATGCAAACAAGTTCGCTAAAATATCTCCACGAATAAAATTTCATCGGAAACTTAAAATCGGTAACGACCATCTTGAAAAAAAAAACGCGTCCGAAGTCAAGATCAAAAATAAGGAACTCGATACTTTAATGCCTACAGCCGTCTATCACACCGTTGTGTAACAAAAGTTTTAATAATATATTCTTCTGAGAATACATCACAATAAAACAAAATTAATTAGTAACCGTTACAACAGTTTTCCTCAAAAAATCTTTTAAATCTTTTGTAATAACTAGCTGTAATTCGCGGTTTCACCTGTCTATATTGTACGACTTCCAGTTGGTATTCATAGCGTGATATTCAAAAGGATTATTCTTCCAAAGGATTTTGCTATCAAATGTAAAAATACATATTTAAATGTAAAAGTACAAATGGAAGTAGTTATTTAGTTTAGTATCCAAGAAAGAGAACTACTCAATACCACATTATAATTAACTTTATCTTAATACACATAACCATTAAATTAAGATGAACTTAAACTTGAATAGCTTCCAATAACTATTAGGTTCTACTTAACTCATTAATCCAAATTATTTTCACAAAGTGTGTTGGACACTTAACTTTTATGTTTATTGTTATTTTACACTAATAACATATTAAATTAACTGTTTCAGTACAGTCCACTTACTATTTTAACTTAGAATATTAAAAGTTATATGGTAAAATAGCCGTAGTTTTAACTCTTATGGTTAATTTTATGTTTCAACTTGCTAATCTTAGTATAGTTAAATAATTATTACTTAAATGCAAAACTGATCATAAGTGAATGAAATTTTGCTTTTAGCCAAGCTTGGTGATCTAATCAACTAACATATC
Source organism: Plusia festucae (assembly GCA_950381575.1). NCBI lineage: Eukaryota > Metazoa > Arthropoda > Insecta > Lepidoptera > Noctuidae > Plusia > Plusia festucae. The sequence goes on along the minus strand of OX494456.1, from coordinate 2,545,793 downwards.
TTTGAGTATATCACCACAAACTACTAATCTATACTAATATTATAAAGCTAAAGAGTTTGTTTGTTAGTTTGTTTGAACGCGCGAATCTCAGGAATTATGGGTCCGATTTGAAAAATTCTTTCACTGTTAGATAGGTCACTTATTGAGGAAGGCGACCACGCGGGTGGAGCAGCAAAAGCTAGTTTTAAATATAAATATCCATATTACACGGTATGTTACACGAACTATATTTTCAACATCATTACAGTACGGTGTAACTAAACTCCTGATGACGGAACCCGATACTCCCAATTCTTAATCTCGATTCGTCCATCGCATCGTGAATCGATTAGCGGAATGCAGAATTCGCATCGATTTAAAAAAAATATACCAAAACCTTATAAATTATACCGAAGAAAGATCTGATCTTCGAAATTAACTTTTGATTGATCTCCCTTAATTATAAAGAAGGGTTTTTGATCTACGTGATTGATTTTTAAAACTTCATAACTTTCGGGTTGATAATTATTGCAAGATGATGGTTCAATAGCTGTAATTATTTAATGTACTGACTATGGTGCAAGAAGTATTTTTTGAATGAGAATATCTATTAAGAAATTAGTGTGGTAGCCTAGCGGTTCAATGAACAGATTCGTGTGAATAAGGATGCCGCTTTGAACCCATTATCGTGACTATCGTAGTCACTGCTATATTTGACATACCGTAAATAATACAAACAGTTAAATAAATACTTCCAACTACTACAAAACAAATCACCTTACAAAGAAGAGCCGTGTGTAATAATTATAATACTCGGTATTTCTTTTAATTACTATTCATAATCCTTCTGTATTTTATAGCTGATAAGCAGACGTCTAAGTTAGATCCATAACACAAGATCTCAAAAACTTTTCTCCATATGAATACATTCGCGCAAACAATTCTTTTATACGCAAATAAAAAGGCAATAAAATGTACGGGACCCATATTTTTATACACAAGTGGCCATAACATATCGTATTGTATTTAAACGCAGCCGGGAATCGAACTTGGAACATTAATCGTAGTGTCCCTTTTGTTTTGTCTTTACTTTATTTATATTGGGTCGATTGTGACTCTTATGTATTTAGCAGGGATGGATTTGAGTAAAAATTATTTTTGGAGTAGGTATTATTTGAAAGAATATTATTTTAGATTTTACTAGATTTTTAGGGAGATCAATCGTTTCGATTGTAGTTTAAGAAACATTAAACAGATGATACCTTAAAGACTCTGACATTCTTATGTAATAGGTTTACATGAGAATTGTATTGGTATTAATAGTTTCGTACATTGAAAACATGCTGTGTATAAAGTCTGATTAAGTACATACAAATTAAATATATAATACTATGAATAATAAATAAAATAAATAAATGTTGACAAAATCACATACATTGCTCCGAATCCAATGTAAGTAGCTAAAACATTTGTATTATGGAATCAGAGACCCAGACCCGAGACAATATAGGAAAGTGTTTTTTTTTTACATTGACTCGTCCGGGAATCGAACCTGGGACCGCAGAGCAAGCGACACCTTGAGAAACGGTGTGTACGCCATTCGACCACGGAGGTCGTCAAATAAACGAGTATTATAAACAAACAGTGATAGAGAAGAGAATCTTACCGTAAAGGAGTACTATCGCCCACCAGTGGGCAACACAAGAAAGAATGAGATGTAATAAAACCTAATAAGTGATTTTTATTCTCTAACTATTCGGCTATAATACCGTCTGCTATTCGTCAATTTGCACTTAACTGTACCTGTACCTAGTTGCATGGCAATCTGTCAAGTTGGTCAATACTGATTTGTCTTAATCTATGACGGTCCTGATTCTCTAAGATACATACACCCCAATACTGAAACTTAAATCACCTTTAAGACGTTAATTCAAAAACTTTTATTTGTCGCTAGTTTAAATGTCAAAGTGACAGACAGCATGCGACTTAACGGCGACTTCAAATTGATTGACGTTCCAATACTCGGCCAACAGCCTATTCAAAGAAGTATTAAAAATAAATAAAAATATAATACGAAAAAAAAATACAAAAAAAAATATACAAAAAATATTGATACTCAAATCCCCAATTATAAAATAATAAGTAGATAGATATGTTTAAAAGAAAAATGAGTATATTATTGAAGCAAATTATATTTTGTACAAGATTGTTCATTATTTTATCATGTTTTTGTCGCAATACGAATAAAAATATTTTCTTTTACATTTTTTTTCTTATTTTTCTTCAATATAATTGGACGACTTACAAATACACAAATAATGAGTAGCTCATTTCTATGAAGAGGAACTTCTTGTGGTTATTTAAAATAATATATAAATAAATAATATACAAAATAAAGATACTGAATAATAACTCCTTAATCTTCTTCTACCTAGCCTTTTCCCAAGTTATGTTGGGGTCGGCTTCCAGTCTTACCGAATTTAGCTGAATACCGTATTTTACATGGAGCGACGGCCTATCTGACCTCCAAAACCTATAGCTAGGTAATACAGTATTCCATATGATAGTAAGACTGGTTGTCAGAATTGTAATGACTTAACGACTATCAAAGATCACTGTATGAGTCGGGACCAACGGTATAACGTGCTTTCCGAGGCACGGAGGGATCTCGATATGTTTATAAATGGTCACCCATCCACGGACCAACCGCGGCGAGCGCGGCTTATCCTTTATTATCGGTCACACCGTACAGCTTGCACTCAGGCACGAGCCCCTTCTAATTGATAATTCATTATGTACCCTATTTATCTTAGAATATAAATTCTTAAATGAGATGTCAATTACCTATGAGGCACTATACTAACTGCTGATTATATAGCTGCTGATTGTATAAAGCTTTTTACAGAAAAAAAAAAAAGTCTAAAACACAAAGATAAATGAGTACTTACAAAATTAAAACGTTTGCTGAGCCGTGTGATTGCAATAAAAAAAGAACAATGTGACTTTTCATACTGTGTGACATAAAATATTTTTGTGAGTGTGACATGATGTCTCCAAGATAAATTAACTTAAGTACTAGAGCATAAACACTAAAAAAATACAATCTCGTTACTATAGCACATTTTTTATGAATTTCTTTAATATCGTAGGCTATAACGATTATTGCCTGTCATCAAATAAATATTTAACAAGCTAGACATCATAATCTAGAGAACAAATCTCCCGTTTTAAGTTCTTTTTTAAATAAAGATAGGAGCTTATCGTATATAAGTCTTAGAATTTAATACAAATGGCTGAAACAAGACATTGTATAAATAATAAGTATTCATCAACATAACATAATTATGGCAATATTAAACTTAACAAGGTAGAAAAAAAATGTTTTTTTTTATTAACATTTGGTGTAATAAACCATACTGATTAAAATGTTCCACCAAAACAGCAACTTGGTCTTGAATAAACAGCTAACATAAAGTAACAAAGCACTGAACGCAAAAGCGGCCAAGTTTTTTGATCCTGAGTTAACTCAACCAGTTGATAATAATGCTAACTAATTGTGTCAAACTTCGGTAGAACGCGTTTATTTATCATTTTTTATTCTAACAAAAGATTAATTAATTAACTCTCCAACTTATTTGACCGTCCTATAGACTAACAATTGATGAAAAAACGCGTTTTGAAACCATTATTTAGCATATTTAACCATTGGTTAGTTAACTCAGGATCAAAAACCCGGGCCTTAATGTGAAACAGTTAAAAATAACCTCAAAAACAATTAGTCTTCACAAATAAAATAAACGAAACAACAAAGGTAACTTTGAAATGTCATACACGAAACAAGTTTTCAGACATTTCAGACATAATTAGAGGACCTGAAGGTGACAGCAATTAACTTGACGGTTAAAAGTTGATGGTTTACGGTAACGAGACGGTTTTTTGTGTACTGAACCTTTGATGTAACTGAAAGTCGAGGGGTGATTTTGTTATTGTAAAGATAATGGCAGAAGTATCATTGTGCGTTTGTTATTTTGAGCGCCATTTTGGTTTATATATTAATAGCGAATCGGTCCCGACTTCGCAAGGGTAGCATATATGACCATAATCCTTACTAATATAATAAATGGGAAACTAACTCTGTATGCCTGTGTTTACGCAATCACGGCTAATGAAGCGGCGATGTAACCTGTGATCATGTGGTCGCAGGTTTGAATCCCACCCATTGCACTACCGACGTGAACCGACTCGTAACAAAAGCATTTATTTAGCTTAGCAAAAGGGGTTAACAAGAATATTATTATATACCTACTTGTAATTACACGACCACATGATCGCAAGTCCGATACCCTAGCCATTAGAATACCGCCGCTTTTTTACTACTTTAACTTACTTTTTAATAGTAAAAATTATTGAACAATAAATGTATCAACATATATCAACCATAATTTTAAAGAACAATCCGAACTTGTCTTTCTGAAAGCATCACAATACAATTTCTACATTCTTAATACTATTCACGTCTTTATTGTCTTTACGTGTTGAGTGGCATTCTGCATGCCCTCAGAATATATTACAAGCGTGATGGTATACAACATTGACAGTAAAAGGTGCTTGGTGCACGTAAAAATATTTCGTTTTATTGTTACTAGCGTCATATTGTGGAGGTATTGCTGTTGATGTGTTTTATTTTAGGAGTTTTTTGGCAAGTGGGTGCAGGGATGCGGACTAGGTCTATAAAGTTAAAATCCATTAATTAGGTAAGCTAGATAATAAGCAATAGGTTATACGTATAATAACGCCACACTAGTAACGATTTATCTGCGCGATTTGACGTATTACGTATCTTTTATATGCAAATGACAGCAATATTTGCGCAATCATTGCTGTCTGTTTACCAATTAAATACAAAGAAGTAATTGGACAGCAATAGTAGTGCAACTTTTGCAAGATACGTATAATACGTAAAAACTGCAAAACATCGTTGCTTGTGTGGCTAGCATAATACGTATATATAATTGTTTATATCTTAATTAATAAATTTGGCCTCCGATGCGTGTTGGTGAAATTATACAAAACAAATATGTAGGAAAGTATGTAACTGGTAACATTTAATATGCGGTATGACTATGCGGTGCTATTAAAGTCTTTAGTACAATAATATATTTTCGAAGATGAAGATATCTATAAAGTTTTTTTTTTGCCTGTTTCAGTATGACAAATATCGAATAGATTTTTACACATATACCATTTGCGTTGCATTTTTAATAATATTCATGGCAACCCACCACGGCTTTGCACGTGTATGATTTATCTAAACTTTCCACTCGAACCGCATCGAAATCCGCGTAGTTTTAAAGATAAGCATACATAGACAGACAGCGGGAAGCGATTTTGTTTTATACATTTTTTTTCTATGTTAGTTCTTTTGACTAGCAAGAGCCAACCCTATCGCAAATAGTATCCAACAGTTAAAACAATAATAGAATTATAAGTTTCCAAGTCCGTCCCTGGTTATTTTACTCAACATACAACAAACATAATCGCACACAGTTTATGAGATATTGTGCGCCAGCTTTATATTTTGACGTTTACTTTAAGTACTCGTAAATTCTGTAATAACTTAAAAATAACTGAAATATGGGCCTTAGTGTTGATTCTGGGAGTATATTTAGATTTGTTATGTATTTATTTGTGTTTGAGGTTAACTATAGAGAAACAGCAACAAAACACTATAAGAACAACCTTATTTTCTAAGTACAAGCAGTTTTAGTGCTGTTAAATAAATAAAAAAAAAATTATAACCTTGACAGAACTTTAAAATATTCGACGTAATACCAAAACTCCCCAATATGGTACTTTTTAGATTAGTATTATTTATCAACTTTGTTGCTCAGTTTATTAAGTCAGGAGCTGTTGCGCTACAAATAAAAACGCAACCCTCAACCCCTTAAACGTATAGTCTATAGGTACGTTTTATGAAACAGTTAAAAATAGTTTGCTGACGAAGTTTTGTATGAACGTGAAAATTATACAACATTATTTATCGGTTCGAGTTATTGCGAAGTCTTTATTGAAAGCCGATGTCAGAATAACGATTGAAATGTAAAGTTCCAGTGTCCACCTGAATAACGAATAAATCAAGACGATTTACAGTTTGAAACGTTGACAAATTTAACCTGAAACGTTTGTCATGATCACAAGTTAAGATGATTTATTTGTGAATAATTGATTTATTATAACTAGCGAAAGACCAAACCCCCTAGCCAAGTGACTGTTCTACACGCGTTAACGAAAATAGAAAACGCTTAAATGACATTAAATGTATGGAAATGACATTTGATGTCGATAAGTCACGTGACTCAGACTTGTCACTTCAATACATTTGAGCGATTTTATCATCGTTAACGCTTGTAGAAATGTCACTTGGCTAGGGGGCCAAGCCGTTTATGGATGTCAAATGATTTTTGACATCCATAAACTGGTGTTGCAAATGTTGATAATATGAGAAAGAAAGGAGTGGATGCCGCGATGACGAGTAATAGAGAGGAATGGAAGGAAAATACACATTGCGCCGACCCCATATGGATGGGATAAGGGCGGGAAGAAAGAAAAGGAAACTGGTGTTGCAAATACAGGCCTAATATTTGATTCCGCTCTACAGATGATTGTAGCTAAGCAACCTTGCAGTCTGCTCCTCAGGTGATGTTGTCTACATTGATATTGTGAAGCGGAAAGATTTGTATTGTTGTGTGTGTGTATGTTTGTAATGAATTACCCCAAAAACTAATGTGCCGATTACAAAAAAAAATTCACTTTTAGAAAGCATTTACCCTGAGTAACAGGCTATATATTTGTTACTAAATAATTAGGTACCGCGGGCGGAGTAGCTCAAATGTCAGGAGCCAACTGAAAATCAGTGCTGTGCTCAGATGCACAACAAATACTGAACTGATCTCCTGCTACACATAATTATTATTTTCTTTTTTATCTGTGCTTTAAGCTCCAATAAATTGTTTATTTATGCCTACAAAATATTACAATCCTCCGAAATAAGAGCTAACAATATATTATAAAGTAGTTACAAAGGCGAATGAGGGTAAACAAGAGTAGTATCTTATTTTGAACAGAAAATAGGATAGTTACGTAAGATTCAGCCAATCCCATTAAGTATACTTCACGCTGCGGAGGCAGATCATAATTATTTTACTCGGAACCCCTACTAGTGGAAGTTGCGAGATTATTGAATAAACCATGACTCCAGGAGTGACATCACTAGCCATGGAGGATTTGGTTAGAATCTGCATTTAGTTTTGGTAACATTTTTAGACCTTAGAGAAAAAGGCATAAATTCCTAAGGTTACTGTAATCAATAAATCTTTTTTTTTTTGCGATTTTTTTTAGTTTTTGTTTAATTAAACATCATTGAATACGAGTCCACTTTTTATTCAATACATTTCACTTGACAGTTCAATGACTGTGCAATCAATGCTCGTTCCTTCTCTATACGAGAAGAGGTCTATGCCCAGCAGTGGGAAATTTATAGGCTGGTATTAATACAATGACTGATTTAAGACTTAACTGTACATAAAAAGATTTTATATAATTGAAGACGTTTTAAAAATAATGAGTGAGGAAAGCTATATTGTTTCTTGAGGTTTAGGCGGATATTAGATCTAGAAAAATAAAACTACTTTTAAACGGATTCTATCGCGCGGGCTGTCTGCCTGTGACTATGACACCTGCAAAGGCGTCGAAACGTCGGGAACTAAAATCAAAATAAACCGCGATAGAATCCGTTTAAAAGTACCTAGTATTTATATTTCAATAATGAGATTTTAAACTCGCAAGCTATAATGCGCAAATAGTAGTGGTTCTATCAGTCAGGAACAAGGGGTATACTAATAGCTCTTTACTTTATTCTCTTTATCCTCTGCGAGCTTAGTTTTAAACAGACACCGGTTTGACGTAAACACTCAGTGACCGTAATTGTGATAGCATGATTGCATTCTAAAAGCAATACAAGAGTATGGTTATTAAAAAGATTTTCATCAGATCAATGAAAAAAAGGTTATAAAGGCTACTGATTCGTTTTTAATGAAAATTCAATAAGAGTGAGGCCAATCTCATATAATATTCTTTAAATATACGAAGATACAAGAGTTTCCAATCTGTTTTTGAAGGACGAAGTTTGAAAAAAGATATAACATCCAACATTAAATAATCGGTGTAAAAATCGAGTACACAAAACTGTTTTCAATATCTACTAGCAAATAATTAAGTATCAGTAAGGAAAGGGTTGACAGAATAATATATTTACATTGAGTTCCAATTACTTTTCATTCCCTATTTTAATTGTGTAATTATTTAATTCATAAATCACGAGCATGCTAAACAAATGTATAATATTATGGAATTATAAATGATTTACAATATGCATATTTCATTCATACTTATAATTATTTATTAAATTTTATTGTATTTAAGTTTATTGTTTAATTTATTAAATTAAACAATAAACGTAAAATATAAATTATTTAAAATATAAAAATAAATAAATAATTGAAATATTTATAGCGTGTTGTCCGAAGCTATTAAAATCTACAGAATAAAACATAAAATCTTCTGTTTTTAAAGAAAAGATTGATTTGAAACATAAAATATTTTTGATGAAGATGTTAAGTTAGCTAATTACGTAATAACTTATGACAGGAAGACCCGTAAGTAGGGACTGAATAAATTAACCGACTTGATATTAGGTACTTGGATCTCACAACTTTTTACGATAGAAGAAGTGAGTTGCGAGACAATTTTTTTACAAGATTATTTGTTGATGGCATTTCTTCTACAGAAAGAATTTAAAATGAGTGCGTATATTGAAAGAGGTAATCAGGTGCATAAAACTGTACAACTTTCCCAAGAAACATTGGTCGAAATCTTGAAATTGATAAAAATAAAATAAATGTAAATAAATGTGGACAACATCACATACATTGCTCCGAATCCAAAGTAAGTAGCTTAAGCACTTGTGTTATGGAATCAGAGACAACGAAGGTACCACAAACACCCAGACCCGAGACAATGTAGAAAAGTGTTTTTCTACATTGACCCGTCCGGGAATCGATCCCGGGACCTCAGAGCTGGCGACACCTTGAAAACCGGTGTGTACGCCACTCGACCACGGAGGTCGTCAATATATATATAATCATATATAATCACTTTTTCATACAAACATACGTCACGTGAACTGTCACTTTGTATGAAAAGTTAATTTTCCATTTTAAGATTTCGACCTATGTTCCTCGGGGAAAGTTGATCAGTTTTATGCATCTGATTACCTCGTTGAATATCCGCACTCTTTTTAAATTAATCCTGTATGTTTAGAGGAAGATATAAAAATAAAAGCAAACCTTATGAAGGACTAATATATCTCGAAAGTAAACACGAAAGGATATTAAAAACAACGTTTAAGTAATATCGTTATTTTAAAGGGAATCCGAACAAACAACTCAAGACTGCTAATCTCGTATGAAAATCTCATATCACGAGAAAATAAACTTACACATGGCAAAAGATTAAAATAATATTAGACTATATTAAAAGACCAGCTGCTGCCCGCGACTCCACACGTGACCTCAATTTTTTTTGTTTCATTAATAAATATACCCTAACATAGGTTATTTTTCTATATTGAGGGATAATTTAGCATTGTAATGGAAAATAATTTCTCAAATCAGTACAGTAGTTGTTGTGTTTATTCGCCAAAATCTTTCTTCTTTATAATATTACTAGCTGTTGCTTACGGCTCTGCCCGCGTTTCCTTTTCTGGTAAGAAGTTACTCAGGGAAAATGTAGCATTCTGATGGTAAATAATTCTTGAAATCAGTCTAGTAGTTTTGGAGCCTATTCAATACAAACAAACAATCAAATGTCTGCCCGTGACCATGACACCTGCAAAGGTTTTGAAACGTCGGGAACTAAAATCAAAATAAACCGCGATAGAATCCGTTTAAAGTAGTTTTATTTTAATGTCTAATATTCGCGTAAACCTCAGAAAACAATAAATGTTTCCTTTTTAATATAATAATCAAATATTTGATTGAATCAGGTTGTACATAGTAGGTACTAATCCGCGGAGTCTAATCGCGGGTTACATACAGATGTAGCCACTGTCTCTGTACCAAATTTAATTTAAATCGGTTCAGTAGTTTAGCCGTGATTACGTAACACACAGACAGTTACATTCGTATTCATAATATACTAGTATTCTTGTTAACCCCTCGTGGCAAGCGAAGATGCTCATGTTACGAGTGGTTCACGTCGGTAGTGCAAAGGTTGGGATTGAAACCCGCTACCACTTGATCGCAAGTTCGGTGCCCTAGCCTTTAAGCTACCGCCGCTTAACTCAGGCTATCGTTGCTTATTAACTGCAGGTAGTAGATACGGAGCTGAGTCAGAAACCATTCTCCAACTCCTATCTTGTCTTCAAAAAATGCAGCCGAAGCGGCCTATGCTAGCAATGATGCCGTAGATGTGGAAATGTTTTGCGACCCAAATCTGATAAATTGTCGTGCCAGCTACACGAAGAAGAAGACTGAAAACGCCCCGATCCTGTTCTTGCATTCGTATATATTCCACTAGCTTTTCTCCTCCGGCTCCGCCTTTTGCGTTGATGTCAGGTATCACGGCTAGTAAGCTATGTCCATTCTTGGTATCCTTTCTATTCAAGTTTTTCTAAAGTAGTCTCATTAAAATCGGTTCAGTGGTGTAGCTGTGAAAACGTTAAAGGCACACGCATACTTTCGCATTTATGATATTAGTTGTAATATGCACCTTTGTGTACCAAACCACTCAACCAATCTATCAATCAGATCATAAAATAATCATACACATTATACTAAAAGTTCCACCAAAGAAATCCCAATACACTCCTGACCTTTGACCCCTATTTGACTTTTTGAATTAGTATTCCCAATCGGTTCTCATATTGAGTCTGAATCATAAAAGCTCGATCGAGCTTATCTGACCTCCGCAACCCATTTAACTGGGTAATACAGCATCTCATTGAAAGACTGGAAATAAAATATTGAAGGATCCATCATTATCACCTTAATAAAAAATGGCCAACAACCTACAGAATATTCAAAAAATCGGGAAAGCCGTTTCGGAGCAGTTTGATAACAAACACTGCGACACGAGGTTTGTACATAAAAGTAGATTTCGAAGTTACCTCGTATAGGTTCGAACCTGCAGCCTTGTGCTCACGAATCCCGAAAAAAAAACTTTAATCTTTAGCACTCAACCCGCTGCCTGCTATAACCTATCCAGTAGCAGCAAAACTTGAGTAAAGAAGCTTAGTAAAATAGCCCGAACACTGTATTTTTCGTAGCCGCTGTCTCTTAAGCATCTCCATAGCAACCATTTTATAAAACCATCGAGCTTTTATGATTCAGACTCAATATGAGAACCGATTGGGAATACTAATTCAAAAAGTCAAATAGGGGTCAAAGGTCAGGAGTGTATTGGGATTTCTTTGGTGGAACTTTTAGTATAATGTGTATGATTATTTTATGATCTGATTGATAGATTGGTTGAGTGGTTTGGTACACAAAGGTGCATATTACAACTAATATCATAAATGCGAAAGTATGCGTGTGCCTTTAACGTTTTCACAGCTACACCACTGAACCGATTTTAATGAGACTACTTTAGAAAAACTTGAATAGAAAGGATACCAAGAATGGACATAGCTTACTAGCCGTGATACCTGACATCAACGCAAAAGGCGGAGCCGGAGGAGAAAAGCTAGTGGAATATATACGAATGCAAGAACAGGATCGGGGCGTTTTCAGTCTTCTTCTTCGTGTAGCTGGCACGACAATTTATCAGATTTGGGTCGCAAAACATTTCCACATCTACGGCATCATTGCTAGCATAGGCCGCTTCGGCTGCATTTTTTGAAGACAAGATAGGAGTTGGAGAATGGTTTCTGACTCAGCTCCGTATCTACTACCTGCAGTTAATAAGCAACGATAGCCTGAGTTAAGCGGCGGTAGCTTAAAGGCTAGGGCACCGAACTTGCGATCAAGTGGTAGCGGGTTTCAATCCCAACCTTTGCACTACCGACGTGAACCACTCGTAACATGAGCATCTTCGCTTGCCACGAGGGGTTAACAAGAATACTAGTAATGTGTATTCCTCGACATACTAGTAGTGTGACAAGGTCCCTTTTCCGAGATTAAAATTGCCTTCTGAGGCGGTTTAGAGACTTCCCGGTCCAATCTTCCGTAGTCCACTACGGAAGATTAGACCCTGGGTTGATGTGAAAAAAAGGTCAATGTTAAATAGGTCTTACTTACGAATATAGGTTTATTGCAATTAAATAATGATAATAAGTGAAATAGATTAATAATGTAACTTATCTAAGATTTAAAATAATTTGGCCATTTTTGAACACAAATTTAATTGTATTGTATTATTTGCAATTCGTGCTTCATGTCAATTCAGACTTTTTGCTGAACAAGTCTCGTTTCTAAAGGTTTCATAAATTAAGCAAGAATAAATTCGAATCAAAGACGTCTAGATCCTGACTTTGAATCCTAACTGCTTTGCGTAGGTTGTCATGGCAACCACTCCGATGACTTAGTAGACCTAAAACTTTAGTAAAAATATTTGTTATTCTCTTTCTTATTTATTCGATGGAATTTAAATAACAAATACATAATATATTTATTTCTTACATAGGTACAATATTTTTTTCGAATCTGGTAATTTTCGTTTTGACGCCAGACAGAGTCTTTCTCTGCTTGTATACCGATCGCTAACACTACATGTATTGCGATAGGTTTTAAACAATACAATAAACGAAAAAAGAAATTGAAATAAAACTACTTTTTAACGGATTCTATCGCGGTTTAGTTTTGATTTTAGTTCCCGACGTTTCGACGCCTTTGCAGGTGTCATGGTCTCGGGCCGACTGAGATGGTATGTTGCTCGTTCTACCTTCATTTATTTTTATTTATATTTGATAGAATCTAATCGCGATAGAATCCGTTTAAAAGTAGTATTATTTCAATTTCTTTTTAGAAAACAATATGAAAAAATATTATATATCACTATTTCCTCTTCTTATCACCTACACACGGTTGTCTCCATATCTTATAATTTTCTCCTTTCGCAGGTCTGCTGTAAGAAATTTCTTTTAGAAATAAGCAGTACCTTTGTACTCAAATATGGTTATGTTGTGTCCTTTGTCAATTCTTTGTGTGTACATAAATTGTAAATAAATAAATAAAAAAAAAATGTTATAAAAACAAATGATTAAACCTTTACCGAAAAAGCAGTATACCTCAATACTTAACTATAGTTATATATTAAGAATACTAGAACATTAATCTCTACTATTATTGCACCAATTATAACCAATTACATTTCATATCGTGCAGTAAAAGTTATTGTTCATAAAAGTTAAGGCGCTACTCCACTGCAGTGAAAGCGGTGTACGAATATGATATTAATACTGGGTACAAAAACTAAAACTCATGGTGTAATTTTGGAACCGCGCAATTAGTCATTTTACGTTTCAAAAGTGTCTGAAAAGGCCAACTTGAAATAAGCAACAAGCACGTCACAACGTTAGCAAAAATTGTACGACAGAGTGACGTCATGTGTTTTTCATTCGATTTATCTTCGTAATTAATTGTTTCAGAGATGAAAGAAATTAATTTTGTTTTAATATAAAATATGTTCATCATCATCATTATCTGACTAGTCTCCTCAGGTTTCCAGTCTTACCGGATTTAGCTAAACATCGTATTTTACATGGAACGCCTATCTGACCTCTACAACTCATTTTATTGGTATTAGTATACATACTACATATTAAACAGTATCCCATCGTGAGACTGGTTGTCAGACAATTACTTAACCACGATCAACGATCACTGTATGACAGTCGGGACCAACGGCTTAAGAGGCATGTCAAAACTGGACATAAAAATGTTTAAAACCCTATTCTAGCTACATGTGTCTACTCGTTATCGAGTGACGTGACATGCGTAGCGTGTCCGTGGGTTTAATGGATGTTATCACTACTATTTTTATGATACGTGAAGCTTGACTCACGTCAGTATCTCAATGTGCCGCTATGGAACAGCACCTTTATTAACAAAGAATGTAACATGTTACGAAAACAATTATTATTGGTTTTAATTATAACTTTTATGGCTTATTAAAATTGTACGCGAATTATTATAGAGCCATTTAAATATTTAATTACGTTTTTAACGATCATTCAGTAGCGTGAATCACTGCTTTTTTATATTTGTTTTATATTTATATTTCGTTTCAGACTTGGTTTCTTTTATAGAATACTATTTATCCTGATTAGGGAGACGTCATCTCCATGGTTACCGAGTAACATTGAAAATTTGCGAAAATAATTATTTTTAATTCTAAGTAATATTTCTCAGTTATTTAATGCTTGTTTTCATCGTAACCGATCCAATTTTTGTGAAGAATAATTTAAGTTCTTTTTTCGGCGCGGACCTGACTGTGGTCGGGGCTGCGACCGTTTTTAAATGAATATGGAGGAGAAGCTCAGGGACGATAGTAGTGCATGTAAATATACTTCAAGCTGTGATTTATTTGAGGAGTATGCGCAGGAAGACAACTTGGAAGAGCAAGGGAGTATAAAAGGGAAAAAGAGAACTCGAGAAGAACAGTCGTCAGATGATAGCTGGAAAACTATTCGACGGAATAAAATTGGCAAGAAGTCTGTTCAAGCTCTGCGTGATGAAAGTAAGATTCAAGTTAGTGTATCAAGTAAGAGCCCCCTACCAAAACAATTTAGTTTGGCTCGTCTGTTCAAAGAAAATAACATAGTTAATATTCAGCAAGTGAAGTATTCTCACAAGTATAGAATGCTTATTTCCTTCTATGACGAGTCTAGTGCCGACTTTTTTATAAATTGTGAAGTGTTCTCGAGGATGGATTGGATTTGCCAAAAGACCTCGGAAGTAGGGCTTTCATTTGGAATTATAAAAGGCATAGAGTTAGATATTTCGGAGGGAGAATTATTACAAAATTTATCAAGTGAATCGAAAATTGTATATGTGAAGAGGCTCAATAGACGTAGAAATATCAATGACAAGTCGGACACAGACTGGGTTCCCAGTGAGTCAATTCTTATTGGATTTAAAGGCAGTCAAATTCCAGCTTGTGTATCTATTTACGATTTAAAGGTTAAGGTTGAGCGTTTCAAGTTTCCGGTATCTCAATGTTCAAGATGTTGGAAGTTTGGCCATTTACAGAAAATGTGTCAGGCTAAAAATATTGTTTGTCCGAAGTGTTCTGACAACCATGACAATTGTGCAAGTAAGTCATATAAATGTATTAATTGTTCCGGCGATCATATGGCTCTTGACAGAATATGTCCGGTATATAAGAAAGAGAATAGGATTCGTGAGATAATGGCAGACAACAATTGTACATACAGAAAAGCGCTTGCAATTCATTCCGAGTCTGAAGTGAGACCAAATAATAGGAAGGATCCTTATATTCATGAAGCTGTGTGTGAAAAGCCTGTTGATAAAGATCTAGACCCTACGTCATCTATACATAATAACCAGTTGCCGACTAATTCTAGGAAGACATTTAGCGAGGTGGTTCGTTCTGTGCCCAGGCCCAGTAAACCTGTTTTGAAGCGTAAAAAGGCGATCCAGAAAAACATTAATCGAGCTTCCGCTGTTGGTGTAGAAGCAAATTGGGATAACTTTTTGACGTCACAGTCGGAGTGCTCGGTCGATGCTTCTCCACCACCGAAGGTGGCTCCCAAGGTGCAAAACAAAGAATCTAAAGTATCATATGGATTTACTCAATTATTTATTAGGTTAAAGAATATATTTCTAGGGGAAGAATCTTTGAAAGATAAAATGAATTCATTGTTTTTGATATGTATAGAGTGGTTTCCGAAGTTAATTAGTTTTTTTTCTGAGTTTTCGTTTAAAGATCTTGTAAATAATGGATAAGAATATTTTAAATTTGTCAATAATTCAGTGGAATTGTCAAAGTTGAGACCTAAATCACAGTCTTTAAGTTTTTCGTGTAGAGTGTAAGCCTATTTGTTGTTTTTATGGAACGGTATTGTCGCTCAGCGACAAAGTTCTGATAAAATAAATTAAAAAAAAAAAAAAAAAAAACCTGATTAGTTCAGGGCTATCACACAAATAATTAATTACACAAAAAAGGTAAAAAAAATACCCAATCAGTAGTATTTTAATTTAATAGACAAATATCTGTCTTGTAAACCTTTTAATTTTGTTAACCTAACATAGTTAATATGTTATTTTGTCACTTGATTTTGATAAGTTATTATAATGGTTAGATTACTAGGAATATATTAATGTTGCGTATGTGGTGTTTACCTATAAGTGAGTGTTACACTGTTACTCTTGTTTAAAAATAGTATTAAGTATATTATTAGTGTAAACAGTCGTTGGTGAACCAAATAAATAAATAAAAAAAATAAAATAAAAATCTGTCAAAATCTTAACATAAACAAAAAAAAAATGTCCGCGAAAGCCCTATTTATTATTTTTCTTTTGAATTTTATACCCCAGATCACTTTATTCCTACACTTCCACCAATAACCTTACAATTTAATATCAAAGTATTCATAACAGCGTTTTACGATCAAACGGTCCCCGGGCGTTGTACCGTTATCATTAAAAATGTTAATTACAAAAAATTACCTTAGTAAAATCGACTGAAAATTTATGGTCACAATTTGAAAATAATAACGCCTTTATTCCAAAGAAGCAAGAGTCATTTTCGTTAAAGAATCTTATAGTTAATGTGGGGTCGATGTTACTTGGACCGCCTGCGTAGCTTTTAATTATTATTTTTTTGTTTTTTATTTCTTACTTTATTGGTAGGATTTAGTTTACGGGTGACATCGGGCATTCTTTAATTTGGTCGAGTTTTATTTCTTGGGACAATGGTCAGTGATTACCGAATTTGGGAGCTGAATGTATGTTTGTATGTCTGGATGTTACATCCTCGAATGTCTTGGGTAGGAATGTTGATAAGTATTTATTTAGTTGACCATTCATTAAGAATACCTTTGTAACTTGACTTAATAATGGCTAAATGTTCTACTTAAGTAGTCAGAGAAAGACAATTTTTTTAAAGTTTTTGCTAAAATTATTTATTTTCGTTCAATACAACATGTTACGAAGGCATGAGCTAGTTATATAAATATCTCAAGTTTATACTTTGATTTAAGTATTGCTTTAAAATATCTAATTACTTGCATTGTGGGTCGCACATTACTAATATTCTTGTTAACCCCTCGCGGTAAGTGTAACGAGTGGATTCACGTCGGTAGTACAGTGAGAATCGAACCCGCGACCACATGATCACAAGTCCGATGCCCAAGCCAGTAGGCTACCGCCGCTTGAATAAAAAAAGTAAACTAATTGGTAAGCCGACAGTCAAGTCTCTGATAGTACAATATGTATGTAAAGTAAATAATGAGTTCAAGTTGATATAATATCTTTGTTTCGGATAATTTACCGCCGTTAATATTGTATTAATTCTGACAGTTTTAAATAAATCTTGCCTTAAACCTATCAAGAACAATTTGGATAAACAAACTTAACCCGTAATATATTATAAACGCACAAACAATACATAATTCACATAACTCAAGTCCGAATCCTCAAATAAATTGGGATCAGAATAAGCTGAACTCGATCGAAAATATTTACTTTGACATAATTATATTTGTGAAACAAAGATGGCGCTTGCAATCAGGGGGTCGAAAAGACCGGTAGTTTCTTCAGGGTTATTGTCAAATTTGAAGACGGATGTCCGAAAACAATGTTAAGAGACGGAAATTTCGTATGACACAAGTTACGGAAGAGACTAGTCTTGTGACTCATTTGCCAATAGGCATATTTTTTTTTCCATGGATCGTTTTTCTGGATAAAAATCCAAAATGACGACTCTTCAAGAAATATATTTGCAAAACAAAAATACGGCAGTGTTCGGATTATTATTGGACTTTGACTTATTTTGGCCGTTGTAAAAGGAAGGAATAACAAATATTTTTAATTATAATCACAACAGTAAAATTTAAATCAATAATGCAAAATAAATAAAAAATCAAGACGTTTGTCGTGTTAGTTGATTAAATTAAAGACTGATAAATAAATGTTGTGTATATTATCCTACAATTCTATTAATATTATCAGAATTAAATCTATAGATTTTTTCTTTTTTCTTCTTTATGGCTCTTCACTGTTTATGATTTTTTCTTTTATTTTTATGTAAATGTAGAACTATAGGATTTAAAATGCCTACAGCTAATCTTGACACTTGTACCACACCCAATACAAATAGTCCCCCAAATCTGAGCAACAAAATCTCATTTGTGAGTCGCCCCGGATTTTTGATTAGGTGTATAGGTATCAAACAAATTGATTGCGTTACACAGAGACAGTTGAAATTGTTAACATTCCTTTGATTTTCCATGCTGAAAGATTTTTTGGAAAAAATAAAGTAAATATCTACGTATATTTTGTCGCATAACAATGTGGATCGAAAAAACAACGGTCAGACATTGTTTAATGTTTCATATTTGATTGACACTGTAGAAAATATTTTATTTTAAGTTTGCAAATGCTTTAAAATTTTAAAGCATTTTCATGTTAACTTTGGTCCTTAAGTACGAAGTCTTGGCCCAAAGGTATCTACAGATTCAAACCTTTTAACCTTTGTCATGCAACTTTTAATATTCAATATAGGTACTACAATTTTACATAAAACAAAATGTAAGAAAAAATTTTTTTTTTCATAAAAAAAGCTATATTAACAGAAATGGTCTATCTCTGCTCTGTCGCGGCTAAAAGGACCAAGTCCTTTTATCTACTATAACTAATAACTAATTGACCCCCGCGGTTTTACTGGACTCATTCTTGTTCCCGAAGTTTATCAGTATAAAAAGCCTAAGCCCTATTCCAGGTAGTAAACTGTAGATGTAACTAACATCTGCGCCAAATTTCATCCAAATTCGAGCAACTTTAATGCGATTGAGTGATTGAGTATCAAACATTCCATGTATCCAAAATTAAGTCCAGTGAAGCACTCAAGGCTTCGCTCTGGCTAACTGCGGTTGGTCTCTAAAAATATCCTTTGTTTAAAATTTCGCATTTATAATATTACTAGCTACGCCCCGCGGTTACAAGCGGTTCATGGAATAACTTATTTTTCGGTGTAAAAAGCCAATGTATTAATCCAGGGTATCAGCTAACTCCATACCAAATTTTATCATAATTGGTAATGGGATTTCAGCGCGAAGAGGCCACAATCATACACTCCCAAACTGTCACCTTTATTATTTAAAGATTAAACGGCTTACTCACGCTCATTCTCGGGATCACCCAACTAGTTTAAGACTCAATAGAAGTCCATAATCATGAGCTGACGCGGTGGCAGCGGTGGTGTCGCAAGTCTGAACTGACTGTCATCTTTATAATATTAGTGTCATTAGTAAGAATTCAGATATTCCTGAAAATAATATATACTAAGTCAGTAAAACTTAAGTAGAGAAGAAAGAAAGAAAATGCAATTATTAGCGCCACATACGACGCATAAAATAATAAAACTAACATAAACAATAATTTCCAAAATGTTAGTGCGAAATAATAGCAGTCAATAATTGTGAACCTGAATAAGTAACATAACAAACTTTCCAAGCAAATTAGCAATCAAAATCTTGAATTAAAAATGGCGCCGATGGCGACGTTCAAAGTAAATAAAATCGATGGGAAAGCCATCGATTCGAAGGGCCGACAAAGACTTGAACTACCATCATTAAGACAAGCATTTCCAGTATTGTACTGTGAAATGAATTTCTCTCTGCAGAGTAAACGCTTTTCAGCTTTCATTGTCTTTAACTTGGACTATGTAAGCGTGGAAGAGTAAAACATAAGGTGTTGTTTTAATATTTTTGTTATTAAATGAATTTTTGGACAAGATTTGTGGAAAAAGGCTAGGTTTTCCAAACAGTACCTAATGTTCAAAACTATTTTTATAATTACTCTGAGAGTGAGAGAAAGAAAAGGCATTTATTTGCGCCACATGCTATGCATAACATAAGAAAACAAAAACAAATAACTATGATGGGTTTTCATTAATTGATCAAAAGAAAAAGGGTTGTTTTAAAAGTGTCTACAAATAAATATATGAAAAATAAGGTTATTTCTACTAAAGCTAGTTCATAAAATGTTGTTTCAGAATGTAATTTGGATACAACATTCTGAAACAATATTTTATAAACATACTGGACCTGAATTTTTTTCATAACGAAAAATAAAAGTCCAAATCGATATTTCCATTCCATGTTTGATAATCTAAGTATTCTAACAACTATAGCTACTTTATTATTTCTGAACGCTGTTTGCATAAGTTTTATGAAAGCGTGCGCAGTAGAGCTCTGCCGACTTCTTATTGGACCATTTCTTTAATATAAAGACACTTTAAAATTTAAATCTCGCCGAGTTTATCTAAGCCGGCAAAAATATGGAAGTTTTGGCAACACAATGGTGTCAAAAGACCATACTTTTTGATAGTCATGGGCAGGTGACAGCTTAACTTTGAACAAAAATTTTATAACAATATTCTTCTAAGGACCAGTTTTTTATCCCTAGTTAACTCAACCAATGGTTAAATCTCCTAACGCGTTTATTCATAATTTTTTTGTATAACAAATGGTTAAATCATTATCTCTCCGACTTATACCCTTTGATAGACAAACAAAAAGTGTTTTACAGAAATTTGAAACCAAGTTAGCAAATTAAACAATAAAATTGTTTGAGTTAACTAGGGATCGAAAAACTGGCCCTAAAAGACTTAACTTTCAACTCAATCTGGTTATTTCTTATTTACCTTAATTTGAACCTGAAACAGTCCTCACAAATCCAGCCAATCAATCCTCGGTCCACAAACATTATGTACAGACTAAAACATTTTCATAAAGAATGAGATTGCATGTAATACAGAAGAAAAGATTTATTTGATTAGGACTGCAATCAAATTAGGTAAAATGGCACTTGTTGGCCATAAAATTAGAAAAGTTTTGGAGTTATTAAGAGGATAGTCATTTGTCTTATGCTTAGCTCGCATTTCTCATTTATTTTGAATGTTGTTTGTTTTGAATTAAGTAGCTACGGTGATGGTGCAGTAGTCTCTATAAATAATGGAGGAAGATAAAAAATGATTGCAATTTTAGAAGCGTATTTCTTAATCTCAATGTTTTGGTGCTTTATATAAATTACAACATGATGTATAATGATCAATTTTTTACAAATTCTACGTATGTACGTATGTTATTAAAATGTTTATTATTATTGATGGTTAAGTTAAAATTCAACTAGAGCGGTAAAGATAACGTTCAAATTAAGTTTAACTGGTTTTCGTTTTATTTGTATGTCATATCTTTAATCTATACTTATATTATACAGGTAGAGCTTATGATTTTATTTGTAGGAAGTAATCTGTTGAACTTCCGAACCGATTTTGAAAATTCTTTCAGCATTATTTCTGAGTGAGATAGACTATATTTGGTGCTGTTTGATATTCAGGGAAGTGGGCACGGGTCGGAAGTACTTAATAATGAATGAAAAAAAACTGATAAAAAGTCATCATGTAGGTATAAATGACAGGTTTACATAGCACATATTTCTATTAATAACCTACCTAATCTACCTACCTACCCGAGTACATCAAGGCATGTTACATTAAGACCTATATTTCAGTCATAGTTAATTTGAAAGTTCCATATTTTGATCATATCCGCTTATCTACATAGTACGGTGAGGATCACAGCTAGGGATAAGACTCTAATCCCGGGACATCCCGGCGTTAGGTTTGACCGCAACAAACGGACTTCGGACCTCGGTTTACAATGGACTTTGAGTCTTTCGGACTTGGCTTTCCTGTTTAACTGTATAATCTGTAAGGTAAGCATGTATTGTTCTGTTTCGTTGACCTTTTTGGAACGTAGAACGTGGATACTATGAAGGTACTGTGTCTGCAGTGCAGTGATGATTCGAGCTTCGATTACATATCGCAAGACAGTCAAAAGGTTTGATATATTAATAGAAACTGGAGGATTTTTATAGAGGCAGACTTTAATTTTTTAAATTGAAAAAGGGTTCAAAGCTTTTGCCTCACTTATAAAGAGTACCTATGTTTAGATTATGTTGTAATTTTATCCTGTGTACAATAAAGAATGAATGTGACTTTAGATTAACCAAGTAACGTAAGTCAACAAGAAATATTTTGATAAGATATAATATTTAAGATAAAATTTATCTTTTACCTTTCAGTTAAATAACGAGAAATAAATAATATGAATATTAAATAACCCAGCTTGTTTAACATCTCAATATTCAAACATAAAAAATCTTCATTAACATTAATGTCAGATATTCAAATCGCATGCAAATTAATCGTAAAATTAATGTAGATTTTTGTAGATTTCCACTTACATTAATTAATTAACCTTTTAATCTTTAAGATCTCTCTTTTTACAGTATAATTGAGCTTGATTAGTATAAAAAGGTGTTAGTTCTAAAAAATATTGCAGGTCTCATTCGCAAAGTTACGACTGTCGAAACTGTGCGATATTATTTTAATGTTTATTTTTAACGCGCTTGTAAATTATTATAATACCAGCCTAGAAATTTTCCACTGCTGGGCACAGGCTTCTTCCAATAGAGAAGGAATGAGCATCGATCACCACGCTTGCTAATTGCGGATTGGCGATTTCAGATTCAAATTTTTGGAATCTAGGTTCCTTCACAATGTTTTCCTTCATCGTTCGTCAATTTCTTCTAAGATTTAAGAAACTGCATATAACTTTGAAAAAGTCACAATGGTACTTGCCTGGGTTCGAACCCGCAACCATGTGCATACAAAACCGTTCATTTAACCTCTAGGCCACCACGACATTAAGGAAAATAATTACTGTGCGATATTTTTATTTAATTCTATAGGCTATTAGCCATTTTTGTATGATATTAAAAAACGTGTTTCAAAGATTAGGTTATATACTAGTTGCAAAATTATCGAAGATTAAATTAATTTGGTTTGATATTTGACACGTGCAAGTTTTTCCATAAGGAGCGTGAAATGTGATACTTACCATATCAAAGTAAGATGTCGATTATAATAATTATTAGCTTTATCTCTAATTAAAAGTGTTATTAATATACTTTATACAGTACATATTAATTAGTTGAAACATCATCACGCGTCACATCGCTGGCAAAAGTTGAAAACCAGCGCTGAAATTCCGAATCTTAGCACATACTGAGCGATGACCGTTTCGTACCGATGTGATGCATACTTCCCGGAATATATCAGTAATCGTTATTTGTTTATTATTCTTTCATTTTTCTTCTGCCTAGCCTTTTCCCAAGCTATCTTGGGGTCGGCTTCCAATCTTACCGGATTTAGCTGAATTCCGTATTTTACATGGAGCGACTGCCTATCTGACCTCCACAACCTATAGCTAGGTAATACAGTATTCCATAGTAAGACTGATTGTCAGAATTGTAATGACTTAACGACTGTCAAAGATCACTGTATGACAGTCGGGACCAACGGCTTAACGTGCTTTCCGAGGCACGGAGGGGTCTCGGTATGTTTACAAATGGTCGCCCATCCACGGACCAACCGCGGCGAGCGCTGCTTAACCTTTATCATCGGTCAAACCGTACGGCTTACACTTAGCCACGAGCCCCTCATTATTCTTTCATTTTTATTCATACATAAATAAATATCTTAGGACAGCTCACACACGGTCATCTAATCCCAAACTAGGCAGAGCCAGTGCTATAGTAACCAAACAACTGATAAACATATTTATACGACGACCTCCGTGGTCGAGTCGCGTAGGTACACACCGATTTTCAAGGTGTCGCCAACTCTAAAGTCCCGGGTTTGATCCCCGAACGGGTCAATGTAGAAAAACACTTTTCTTCATTATCTCGGGTCTGGGTGTTTGTGGTACCTTCGTTGTCTCTGATTCCATAACACAAGTGCTTTAGGTACTTACTTTGGATTCGGAGCAATTTATGTGATGTTGTCCACATTTATTTATTAAATTTTATTCTCCTCAATACCATAATTTACATACGAATAGCAAATCGATCTAACACAACATAAATCCAAGTGTCAAAGCTGCGGTGTCAGAGATCAGTGTCAGCATCGATAATCCCATTCCTAGAGCAAGCCTAATGCTGACGGATGGGAGTGAAGCTTGCACTTCTGACACATGACTGCGGTTGGGTTACTGGGGCACTGGGATTTCTTGGCTTGAAATATGATTGTTGAGAGGTACAAATGGTATGCTTTACGTTATTTAATATTAAAAGCAGAATTATTGTTTTATTTATTTATAATTTTACTATTTTTGCACACTTACAAAACAGAAACAACATTAGTTATGTCAAATGTAGGAAAAAACTTTATGAGAAAGTTACTGTCAAGACTCGTTTGTTGATCCCTAGTTTACTCAACCTTTTTTTTGTTTGAAAATATTAGTTAAGATATTTAACCATTGGTTGAGTAGGTACAGTTACGGATCAAAAATTTATTTGTTAAATTATTATGACTAGCTGTCTGCTGTGACTTCGTCCGCGTATTATAATGTTCTTCGTTAAGCGTCATAATTATACCTATACCTACATCTTTTTTAATTTTTATCCGTCTGATAAGTCCAGAGATAAGTCCTTACACAAATAAACTCTTAACTTTGCTATATTATATTAGTTTAGACACATAGGAAAAGAAAAAATAAATTTGTTAAATACACAGGATTATTTTTTATGGAGTGCGTATATTTCACGAGGTAATCAAGTGCATAAAACTGAACAGCTTTCCCCAAGGAACATAGGTCGAAATCTTAAAATTGAAAATGAAAAATTCATTATACGCACTTCATATAAAAATATCCTATAGTTATTTTATCGATAATATTTATAACTTTTATTTTCAAGGATCGTAACGTTAATTATCTTTAAGGTCGTTGGAGAAGCAGTCTTTTTTTTTAAACGACGCCCGCATAAGGTATTTAATCCTTGTGTCGCGGGGGTTTCACAAAAATTCAAATCACATGCACAGCATTTGTGGATCACACAAATGCTTGTCCCATGCGGGGATCGAACCCGCAGCATGTCGCGCACTGTGGTAATTAGCGTGGAGACCTATACCACTCGGCTATCCGTGCAGTCAAGTCTTATTCGTATACTTTCTTTCATAAGCCGTTTTTATGAAGCCTAGAAAAAAATGTATCTATCCTATCAGATGTTCTTACAATTTATTTCAGTAAATAGCTTCTGAAACAATGAACTAAAGCCCAAACAAGGCAAAATAATGAGTATAGACGCAAAACAGTAGTAACATCGTAAATACGACACGTTCCAGGGAAAATAAGGCTTTATAGTAGGTTTTTATAGCTCCATATTGTAACTGTGGGCATGATAAAATGTAATGTTCTTGCAAAAAAGGAAATTTTGGTATTTCCTGTGGGAATTGCAGATTTTATTAGTTAAGTGCAAGTACATAAAGTAAATAATCCCGTACATAATTATTTATTGATTTATTTATGATAGATGTTAATGTACTCGTATAATTAGGATTTGTAAAAGATGTTTTTTTTTTAATAGCTGTTGTCCACGGCTCCGCCTGTGGATGACTGTAATAAGGGCAAAAGTAGCCATTGTTTTTTGTTTGGGATTCAAGTTTCATCAAAATCGATTGATCAACTAGGACTCGCAAGATACTACATACAGTCACGAGCATAAATATGTATACACATAGTGAAATTGAAAAACTTATTTAGCGAGAAATTTTTGTTGAAACTCAAAAGTATATTATACATGATTTGAGAACTGTTATAATTTTATGTTGTTAAATGATTAAAAGTTGAATTGATGGTGAGTGACTGTTAAATTATTGTTTTACAATTTCGCTATGTGTATTTATTTATGCTCGTGACTATACTTACTACTCTCGCATTTCTTATATTAGTATGGATAATATAATATTTACATTTAATAGTTGACTCTAATTCGAATGAAACTTTAACCACTTAAATATATATATTTTGATTCACGAAGTTAAGTATCTGCTGTTACACAGTAGGTACGTGTGTTGTATTCAGACTCCAATGACTCAAAAAAATAATAAAACAAGTTCTTTAAGTATCTAAAGAAACATGTTTAACATACAACTTAAATTTAACAAAACTTAAACAATAAACATTCAAGTGAGTAACAACATTGTCTGTAAAAGTTACTAGAAACTTAATTGACGGATGGGGTCATATAGTATGGGGTCATAAGTTACTTGCCTGCATTACGTTCTAGTTGCGGGCTTCAAATATTTCAAAGTTCTCAAGAATGATGTAAAACTAAAGTGAGACATGCTTAAGGAACTTTAAAGTACTTGCTATAATAACTATGCTAACTTGGGAATAAGGGGTTCTTGTTTAACTAAAAGCCGCTGTTAGCGCATTTGGTCCAGTGGTGTATTATCATTTGACTGGCCTGTTGGTCAAGTGGTTAGTGACCTTTATGTTGTTACGTTATGGGTGGGATTCGAACCCGCAACCATATGATCGCAAGTCCGACGCCCTAGCCATTAGGCTACCGCCCACCGCTTCAAACTTTAGCAATACTGCAGCATTTGTACATCTCTTTTTTTGAAAAATCTGAATCTCGTCGTATTTTTCGCACCTACGACTTTACTAACTAATATGAGAGCTAATATCTCCAACCACTAGCTGGAAAATTCTTTAATTAAATAGTAAACATTTCATATTTTTCTTGTTTGCATATATAATGCTGCCCTGATAATTGTAAATGCAGTACTTGCAAATTGGCGGTTTCGAGATAAACGCGGTAAACGTGTTTTGTGATATCTACACAACAAGTCTGAATTAAATAATGTTTTAAATGTACCAGAAAAATAAGAAAAAAATCAAACTTTGTATTGATGTAATTTTTTCTTTACTTTATTATTTCTTTTGGATAAAATGCGCATTACTGCATTTTGTTCTACCATCTAGACTTGTGAACATGAAAGTATCACTAAGCCCAAAGGCAGTATTTGTGTTCATTACTGCAAAATCACCTAGCACGTGTTCAATACTGCGTTTTTATTTATTAATCGTGTCTTATTATCATGCCTGGTACTAGTTGAAAGATTAACTAACTTTTTACTTCAGCTATCAGATACTATTATGAGAGGACATGTGACGAAATAAAACAGACCTTAATAGGTACTAGAAAAGTCGTTTAAAAAAATAATCAGTCTTTAATATACACTTAAGGAACATGTAGAATACTGCGTTCAGTGTTAGTGGTGCAATAGAAGCTATTTATTATACTTGCTACGCTCAAACGCGGCATTGTCGAATACTGCGTGTAGTTTTAGTGGCGCAAGAAAAGCTCTATGATATACTTGCTACTCTCACACGCAGCAATGTTGAATACTGCGTTAAGCTTTAGTTAGTATTCGTTGCAAAGTACTAGAACGTTAAATAAAATTGCAGTAACCATAGCAAGTACTGCACAACCTTCTAGCACATGCTGAGTACTGTATATCCTGTTAGCAAAAGTAATAATTTGGTGCAAGTACTGCGTATCTTGTTATATAAAAAACATGTTTATAATAAATAAAAACATGTAAATTATTTTTTTATGTATAGATTAGCCCCTTGAGGTGTCATTTTTGCAAAAAAGTGAAAATCGCAAAAATGTCGATTACTGCACTTACAATTATGACGGCAGAATGTGAATACCTAAAACACATTACAATGGATTCGAAGTAATATAATCTCATACTTGGCATCATAATTTACGTATTTGGGCCAATAATAAATTAATTCTCAGAAATTATTCGAACTTGAAAACACGTGTAACGGTCCGTCAATAATGCTGCTTCGTTATCCAAAAGTTTTCGAACCTACCCTCACTTGGGCCAAACGTACAGTCGGCAACGAAAGTCGGTCAATACTTTTGGAGGTACAGTGTAGCGAAATTGTAACTTGCGATACAGGTTGTATTTTATTTCAATCATTCAGGAGAAATAATTGATTGGGAGGATATACAAATAGATTCGATTACGCTTAATAAGCTGAGTGCAAAGTAATCGTGTATATGTGGACGGCGTCATTCCCTAATGTTTTTGTTTTGTGTAGATTTTTTTCTTCTTCAAATTTACTACATTATACAATGAAACCCTGAAATTATAAAAAACAAACTTTAAAAAAGGACCGGTTTCCAATTTTTTTTTAGTCGAGTAGCCCTTTTCGCATTCATTCCAAGCGTCATTCGTATGGAAAAGAACCAGCAAGAAACTCCATAGGTTACCCACTCTTTTACTTAGAAGTAGGTATATACATTTACCGATACTTTCAACAATTACTGTACAACGGCCTCCACTTATACAACTTACTGACTTACCAAAGTTCATGTACCATTCTGAAGTAGACGCACCAATTGTGATACTAACCTGCAACAAGAAAAAAATAACATTAAACTCTATTTTCTTTCTTCGCTAAGTATCAAAAATCAGGTACATCATATCAAGCTTCCCTTAACCCCTGGGGAGTGGGGTCGTTCGCACCCCATATTAAAGGATGGGTTGCAAGGAGGATATTATCTAACGTAAACACGTGCATTAATGACGGGCCTGTTGGTCTAGTGGTTGGTGACCTTGACTGCTAAGCCGGAGGTCGTGGGTTCGATTCCCACCCAGGACAAATCTTTGTGTGATGAGCACGATCATTTGTTCTGTGTCTGCGTGTTATTTATCTATAATATGTATGTATTTAGAAATATATAAGTATGTTTATCAGTTGTCTGGTTACCATAGTACAGGCTCTGCCTAGTTTGGGATCAGATGACCGTGTGTGAGATTGTCCCAAGATATTTATTATTAATTTTTAATTTATTTATCGTTCGAGTACATCCCATTTAATTTGCAAAGGTATTGCTTTGTGAGAGCTTTTAAATTCAGATTTAAAATGTATCCGATATCATTTTTACTGGCATTTCAATTTGTATGCTTGATAAGTACTTTCGCGCCCTAAGGGGATTTGTGCTTTGATTCAGCGTATCTCTGTTATTATTTTTCCAATCAATTATTACAAATTTTTTATTGTTAACTTTTAACGTTTCTTTAACCCAGCAGTAATAAAATTCGTATTTTACGTATTTAATTTTTTCCGTATATAATAAAAATAATACCACAAGTGACCAACTGCTAGGCACAGGCCTCTTCTACTTTAGAGACAGAAAGAGCAATGATCACCACGCTGGCTCACTGCGAGTTGGCGATTTCAGATTCCAATTTTTGGAATCCATTTTTTTCTCGCCTTCACAGTTTGTCAATGATGTTTTAGAATAATTAAGAAGGTTAATAGGCCCGAAACCATGTGCATACGAATCCGGTCATTGAACCGCTAAGCCACCACGACATGAAGAAATACCAAGAAATTATAAATAATGGGAAAAGAAAGAAAGAAAGAACATTTAATTTGGACACAGCACAGAGACACAATTACAAAAGCAGCTCGGCTTTGCAAATTCTTGGCGGATAAGAAAATATATTCACTTAATTCAATTCAAAAACTCGCATTTATCATTTAAACCTCTTAAAATAACAAAAACATGTACGCGCACCATTTTCAGTCAATCCAATTGCATCAATATCACCAGTGAAATCACTTAGCTTGTGTAGTGTACACAATAAAGTTATAAAAGAAAGTTAAATCTGTGAAATTCATGAATTCATGATAAAGTTTTTGGTGCCGTGTGCATTTTGGAAGCCAAAAACTTACGTTTTTTTTTTTTGAAATATTTTCATGTATTTTTGTTTTAATGAATAATATTTGTGAGCGCAGGTTGATCGTCATAAACAGTTCTTAAACTAATGCGTTTTATGGAGTAAAAGGTTTCTGTTTATCTCATTTCCATTTGTTTACTGTTCTATCCAAAATATTAAATTCACGAATTGTCAAACAAATACAAGACAGAAAACTGAAAAAATCGTCACTTGTGCGTTGCAATGGGACAAGGTGGTTATTTTAGATTTTTTTTTATAAAATCCAGTTTCTTTGAAAAAACAGGTCCGCTATTTAACGAATATTTTGGTATTTTCATCAAAACAATACATTTTTTTAATGTTTTTAAGGCTATTTTGCTATCTCCAGAATTTAGAGTACTTACCTATTTTCACTCTCAATTCTGGCGATAGCAAATTAGGCCCTCTCTCTTTTCTTCTTAAAAATAAAGGAATATTTCCTTTGAGTATACTTAGCTATCTCCAGAGTACTTTCCCTCCAAATTATTTTAAAAAAATCTACCATGTATGTATGCCATGCATAACTTTTCTAGTAACTATTTTTAGTGAACCTTCTGTGTCTCTTGTAGTGTGGCCACGTATTCAAGTGCAGTAATCTAAATTGCTATGCAACCCCGTAGCCAGTGAATATGTCATTAACGATGTAACACGGGTTCTAGTCTCGGGGGATCACATTAACACTGGAGGTCTATAGGACCCCATCTCAAACATAGGGGAAGTTTACTTGAATGGTGTTTATTGCATTGATGATGGTATTATTTCAATGTTAATAGTTTTCGTAGGCTGTAGATAAGTGATGAGACTACTACATATTATTGAAGGTATTTGACGACCTCCGTGTTCGAGTGGTGCACACACCAGTTTTCAAGGTGTCGCCAACTCTGAGGTCTCGGGTTTGATCCCCGGACGGGTCAATGTAGAAAAAAACACTTTTCTACATTGTCTCGGGTCTGGGTGTTTGTGGTACTTTCGTTGTCTCTGATTCCATAACACAAGTGCTTTAGCTACTTACTTTGGATTCGGAGCAATGTATGTGATGTTGTCCACATTTTATTTTATTTATTCATTTATTTATTTTACTGATACATTACTAATATTATTGTTAATCCCTCGTGCTAAGCGAAACGCTCGTGTTAGTTTACGTCAATAATGTGAAATTGATGGGTTTCGAACTGGCAACCAAATCGTCTCAAGTCCGACTCCTTTACCATTAATAGGTAAGCATGATGAATTTGGAACCAACCTAACATACCCCATACATAAATCAAACTCTCTAAATTAACTCCTTACACACCACCTATACAAATATCTTAGGAAGTTATTCAATAGCCCGTCATTCGTGAATTGAGATAGATTATAGTGGTACGGAAGGGCTTGACAGATCATCTGTGGCGTTTGTCTTGGAATTGGGGTTGCCATTTCACCGTAGCTATTAGTCATTATTATACCTTGGTTCTAAGTGGATGTACATAGGGGGTGTTGACTAAGCCGAATCAACTCCGAAGAAAGTTTTTTTTTATTTATTACAATTTGGTTTACGGGCTTTCTAAGTTTAGGTATACATAAAATCAATGGTCATTCAATGTTTCAATGTTTCAATATTAATAGAAAACATTTCAGTGAGGTTTATCTTTACGTAAAAGAGACAGAAAAACTGCATTATTAAAAAAAAAGTCAGAAATTAAAATGTTTCTTTTTCACTTTGAATCTCTAGTATGACATAAGTATATAAATGTAAAAACACGTTATATATCACACGTCATTAGCATAAACTGATATAAGTATTTTTTTAAATTGAACTTTATGAAGATAAAATCTTTTTTTATGTGTTTTATTTAATTAAAGACCCGGTCGCAAGCGCTGCAGTATAGCTGACCCGCATTGTTGAGAGTATAGGTGTACGTAGGCTTAGGTCTCTCTTTTTGTGATTGGCGCTTTTCGTCTAAAGTCTGGAGTCGTTTTTCTTCGAATAACTTGACTTGCGACCGGGTCTTTAAAACCAAACTCGGTCTAGCCAGTCACATCAGTACTCACGCTAGGAGGTGAACTGTCATGGGTCGCCGTTATCGAAACCGATAAGGAGGACTATCTTTATATATATAATTCTTCTGTGAGTGTGTATGTGACTGAACTCCTCCTAGACGGCTGGACCGATTATAATGAAATTTGCTGTGTGTCTTCAGGTGGATTCGAGGATGGTTTAGATTCACAATTTGGTCCAATTTGAAATGTTTTTTTGTTTAATTTTTATCAATTATTAACATCGCGATTATTGACATTAAAAACGTAAGTAGGTAGTTGCCATGACGACCAAATTTTGTTGTTTTAGTACGATTTACTATCCTCCAGATCCTCCTCCTTAGAGGTTATATATCAATTAAATAAACAAGGTTGTCAAAACTCCTTGCAATGATATTAAAACTGTTTTCTTCTTTAAATATCAGGCTCGCAGACTTTTATGTTTTTTTTTCGTTTGTCTATTTGGTAGGTCTGAGAGTAGGTCGTAGGTTATATTATGATTGCCACCAGAAAGAAAGAGAGAAAGTACTCTCAATACTGAAGAATAGCAAATTAGACTCAAAGAAAACATTCTATTATTTTTAAAAAGAAATAAATCTGCATTAAATTGATGTTTGAAAATACGCTTTGCGGACCGGGAATCGAATGGGCTAAAATGCGAAAAACTAGCACCGTGTACTTTTTGGCATCAATCGATATCTATATTAATAATTTCGTTCAGGGCTACGGTAGACTCGATCGAAACCTTATATGAATAACAAAACATAAAAAAATATTGATTTCGAGTCGACAACATATATCCGCAAAATTCGGATTATGGAGAATTTCGTTAAATTCTAATGGCACTGACAAACAAACCGCAGTCGCCATCTTGGGTATTGATTACAGTGCTGAAAAGGCGTATGACAGTTGCATGAATGATAGTTGGTGTTAAATGAAAGAGGTATGAGTTTCGTATAAAAACCTCCTTTACTGCTAAGTTAATTTGTTCTCTAATTTTAAAATTTAATTGTTTTTCTTTCAATGATGTAAGAAAACATTTGCTCTGATGAAAATATATTTACTTATTATTGGTACAAGATGGTGTTATTTCACATTAAAACCTAGGCCTCACGATTACTTAACAGTTGGGTCCAGAATCGTTTCGGGACGCGTTGGAAATAATAGTTCAAGAATATTTATTTCGCTTTTTTCACGTTCCGTTGCATACTAGCTCTTATATACGCCTCGCCAATCAACACGTCGCGTGCGTCGCGCCAAAGAAGCATCCATCACAAAGAACTGTGGCTCATTTGACTGTGTAAAACGAAACGTCTTGCCGAAAACATTGAGTGAATCTTAACAAAACTTAAAACTTTTCTTCAGTCGTTGTCGTTTCGCGAAAATATTAATATTATTTGTGTGTAAAAAATAAAAATTATGTGTGTGAAAACTATTGCAGTTTTTATTTACTATATTTATTAAACACAATGAACGAAGCTGTACGAATCTATGGCTTGCTTACATTTAATATTCCTTGAAAACCGATGACTACAGAAATATTTACCTACATTGTGTATCATGAGTCACATTTCAGCCGAGCGGAGCCGGGTTTTCATCTAGTTATATATAATTCCAGTGTCATGATGTTTGTCGGGGATGAACTCCGAAACTACTGAAACGATTTTAATCAAATTTGCACACCGTGTGCAGTTTGATCCAACTTGAAATATAGGATAGCTTACATCACAAATATAAAAAAAAATTGAGACCGCGGGCGGAGCAGCGGGAAACAGCTAGTATATATATATTTAATTAAAAATACCATGTTTGAAATTAAAAGATAAAAACTATTTTTTTATTTTTTATACCTTTAGCCAGCCACCAGATTCTTGTGGTTATTTTAACACACGTACTTCGTTTACCAAGAGATTAGGTACAGTAAGTGTCAACCCTAACATGTGTCACTCGAGTTCAAAACCCAAGCTAAACTAGGGGAGGAAAAGTCAATTATGAAATGGGGGTTTTCAATTAAATTAAGATGTTTGTCATAGCGAACCAATACAAGAATTTAGGGGAAGTTCACACCCTTAAGGGATATAGTTTCAAAGTAGTGTCTTGGGAAACTTAATACTGATGTGTATTGCTGTTGTCGCGGCACTTGAATTTGAGTGGGGCTCTTAGAATTATGATATTGTTTCACAAACAATTAAAATGGTTAAACACAGAAGTATGCTTTTTGTTTACTACTCTATAAAATGAATTGCATTTAGGAATTTAATAGTTGTGGCGGGGTTTTAGGTTTACAAAAATTGAAATCACATGGAGTACCCAGACTTATAACAAGCAATATTTTGTGTAACACACACATTTCTAACCCCTGCGGGTTTCGAACCTGCGGCTAGTGACGCACTGTTGTAATTAGCGTGATAACAAATAGTATTCAACTATATACCTGTTTAAAAGTGTTAATGTATTCATATTATATTTATTAAACAAAATTGAACATTAATGAATGGCTTCTGAAAAATCTTTGTTTCTTCCTTTTCTTTCCATCGATGCGAAGGCATTTCACATCAACCTAGCTAGTTAAATAGGAGTGTCGCAGTTGCTGTTTTTATGATGAAATAATATCTCGCTTGCCTTTTACCCAAGCTAGTTGGGTTCGGCGTTTAGTCTTACGGGATTTAGCTGAATACCGTATAACCATGGAGCGACTTCCTATTTGACCACCACAACTCATTTTACTGGGTTATACAGTATCACTTAGTAAGACTGGTTGTCAGATTGTAATGAGTTAACGACTGTCAACGATATGACAGTCGGGACTAACGGCTTAACGTGCTTTCCGAGGCACGGAGAGGTCACGGTATGTTTACAAATGGTCAACCATCCACGGACCAAACCTTTACTGTAGGTCAAACCGGTTAAACTTAGCCACGAGCCTTTTTATAATAAAACTAGGTGTTCCCCGCGACTCCGCCCACGGTAGCTAAGGATTTAGTAAAAAATATAGCCTATGTTACTCAGGGTGAATGTAGCTTTCTAATGGTGAAAGAATTTTTTGAATCGGCAATGTCGTTTTTGAATTTATTCATTACAAACTTATACACAAAAATACAAATCTTTCCTCTTTAATAGATCCAATCTTGGAGTAAAATAATCATATTAAGATATCTATTTTATCCTAAACTAACACTTAATTCTGGTTACCTTACTATACCTACAAAGATTTTACAATAATATATTTCACAATTACAATAAAAAGCAATGTAGTCAAAGGTCATGTCAGAACATCTGCTTCACGACACATCGCCACACCTCCTGTCAATGGCTGACCTAAAAATAACCCACATTGAGTCCTATTCATCTCCTGACCTTGGACAGATGAATAGTGTCGAAATACTGATGAGTTGATGACAAAAACGTGGATGATGGTTCTCATGAGATATTTTGAAATAATCTGATTGTTTCAATGCCTAGATCAGATAGAAAGTTAGAAAGATTTAGGTTGAAATAGGCTACTGCATTTTTTTATTGGTTTATGTAATATGATAAGCTTAAATTGTTATTAAAAAACCATTATTGTGTTTTTTTTTTTATCTGACCAGCCCATAAAATCCAGCTCGTTTGCTTCGTCTGTTGTGGCACAAACTGGGCATTTGACTAATAATTGAAGAGGTTAAAATTTCAGAAACAGAAACAGTTTTTTAATTAGTTTTTGTATACAGGATTAATCTAAAAGGAGTGCGGATATTCAACGAGGTAATCAGGTGCATAAAACTGATCAACTTTCCCCAAGGAACACAGTTCGAAATCATAAATTGGTAAATTAACTTTCATACAAAGTGACAGGTCACGTGACTTATGTTTGTGTGAAAAGACGATTTTCAATTTTAAGATGTATATGTGACCGGTGAAATTATACTTTTATCGGCACGATTTGGTAGGTTCTTGTTGAACATCACGCAACCACATGACTATCCAATCTAAATACTACGCTATATAAACCAATACGCACTTTCACCCTTTTGGATATAGTATTACACAATATTATAGCGTCATAACACCCACGTGAGTATCAAGCATACATCAATACAAACCCAGCAGACAAACCGGTTAAAACCGGAGTCAAGGAACCGTCGTAGTATTTAATGCTAAGGTTTTAAGTGTTTTATTAATATCATGTTTGTATTATTGATAAGAGATATTTTTGGTTATAGTTGTGAAGATTCTAGTAACAATTATTTTTAAGTTTGGACATCCAGTTGAGTCTGTGCTCAGGTCTGCGGTAGACTTCTTTTTCTTTTGAAAATATTGTTTAATAATTTACTAGCTGTTGACTTGATTTTTGAAATCGGTTTAGGCCTAGTTTTTGATCCCGAGTTAACTCAACATACTTACAACTTACAACATACTTAGTTACTTTTTTAACGGATTCTATCTTCTATCTGCCGTGATCAAGTAAATTAAATAAACCGCGATATAAAAAGACTGAAATGTACAATTAAGTATAAGTATATAATATAGTTTAGTATTAGGTGTGTATAGTGTAATCATTCATCAATTCAATCATCATTTATTTTGTAATATAAGTGTTTTTTTAATATTTTTTTTTAAATATCTTGGGACAATCTCACACACGGTCATCTGATCCCAAACTAGGCAGAGCCTGTACTATGGTAACCAGACAACTGATAAACATACTTATATATTTCTAAATACATACATATTATAGATAAATAACACCCAGACACAGAACAAAATTAAATGATCGTGCTCATCACACAAAGATTTGTCCTGGGTGGGAATCGAACCCACGACCTCCGGCTTAGCAGTCAGGGTCACTAACCACTAGACCAACAGGCCCGTCAGAGTTCTATTAAGTATAAGTATGTTCTGTGTTCATCCTTGTAGTACTGAATGTATAATTATCTACAATACAACAGTCAACATTAATTCTCATTCCTACGTTCTTAATATGGATGAACTAACGACAAATTTACGGGAGAAAGTTCTACAAAAAAGGGCACATACCTTTTAAAATAAAATTAAATGTTTGTATTTTTCTTCAAGTACCTACAAAGTGTTGACAGTCTTGGAGTGTCAGTGGAGTCAACATTAGTGATTACCATTAATCATAACAGACAACAAATAAGTTAAAGGTGTGCTTCAAACCGGTTGGGGAACTCGCTCCGGGAGACGTCTGCTGGCCGGTTAGGGTGAGGACATGGTGGTGGGACCAGCGGACTTCATTAAATGAGTGGAAGCGATTTGTATTGTGTTTGCAATGTTAAGTGTTGAAAGTGATTTTGATGTATGGATTAACTTTTTAAGATTTTTTTACGAACGTCTTAAGTTTTCATTGATCCTCAGGACAGTTGACAAAGAGCTGAAACAATGGTGCGAACCTTTGTGAAATTTTAAAATGACCTACTCTTCTTCCCGTGTCTCTAATTTTAACGTTAACGTGTTGGTTTCATAAACATGTTTCATTCGCAAAGTGCCCCAACGCAACGTTGAAAATATCCTCTTGTTAGTTGAACACCTCGTAAGTAGACCTGTGTTATAATATTAAGTATAACAAATATAGTTTTTACCATCATTTAACGAAGATTAATAACTTAGACTACAAATGTCAGAATCGCTCCCGCTACCGCTTACCTAACGTGTCCGCAACCAAACCGAGTCGGTGTCAGTGACACGGCGCGCGCGCAGCCTTCGTTCGTCCGAGCTTCGGATCCACGCACCGCCACTAGATCACTGCTATAGGTTAGAAGAATATTTCTCTAGCGTAA
The DNA here is from genome assembly GCA_950381575.1 of Plusia festucae. Classification (NCBI taxonomy): domain Eukaryota; kingdom Metazoa; phylum Arthropoda; class Insecta; order Lepidoptera; family Noctuidae; genus Plusia; species Plusia festucae. The sequence goes on along the minus strand of OX494456.1, from coordinate 2,508,084 downwards.
GTTTTAATTTGAATAAACTATTAATGTACTTAATTAAAACATGGTTTCCGAAGAATCTGCTGTCAAAATCTAATTTTATATCAATTATTTAAGCTGGTTTAGAATATCGGTACCTATCTACCTATGTTGCAAAGTTCAATGAAAATTAATTTCGGTAAGGTGTTGTAGATATTTATAATCAAAGATGGATTTGAAATCTACTGCATGCTCATTGGCTAAAATTTCTGCTTAGGTCAATATTTTAAACAGCTATGCGTTTGAAATATTGATAGAATACAATTATTGTATTCTTAATTTTAATATACAACGAAACATTGAAATATAATAATATCCTAGTAGAAACTTTCAATTTATCTCGCAAAATTGTGATTTTAAAATTTTGAATTTATTGTATTTTCATTCTCACTTTTAAGTTTTTTTTTTTTATTAATTCTTAAGGCGCATAATATAGTGTGCTAGTGGTATTCTTCTAAAAGTAATGGGGCACTTATACTTAAGCTTGAAACGTTTTATTACTTATTACTCATTGTTGAAGAGCCAAATAAAAATAAATAAATAACATACCTCTGACTATATCCATTTAAAAAAGACAACTTACTTTACGATTCAAAATTATTGGCGGCTGGGGACAAGCTCACACACGGTCATCTGATCCCAAACTAGGCAGAGCCTGTACTATGGCAACCAGACAACTGATAAACATACTTATATATGTCTAAATACATACTATTATAGATAAATAACACCCAGACACAGAAAAAATGATCTTGCTCATCACACAAAGATTTTTCCTGGGTGGGAATCGAACTCACGACCTCCGGCTTAGCAGTCAGGGTCACTAACCACTAGACCAACAGGCCAGTCAATTGTCATAGTTACACACTGTGCAGTACCTCGCCTCGCACCCCCGCTTGTGAATGAATTAGTTACTGCCAGGCGACTCACCTCATGTTCCGTACTTACCCAAAGAAAAAGTGTTAAGTTTTGCCCATACTAATTATGCTAACAAAAACTATTAGTATTGGAATTAACATACTTAAACCAACAAAAGAAACCTGTTTAGCGTTGCATTGCAAATATTTCTAGTTCCATAAGCTTCCTAAACCAGATAATTGGTGATGATTCCTTTACGCAAACTAAACTAAATTAAAACCATTGCTGTCTTTTACTAACATAAAGCGTGAGAAAAGGACGGCAACAGATAACAACTAACTTAGAAATGTCAAATTAGTTTTCACGTTGAACTTCAGTGTTTATACTTGTCGGCAAAGTATGAGAATTTTAGATCCAGTTTTTTGATCCCGAGTTAACTCAACCAGTGGTTAAAAATGCTAACCAATGGTCTCAAAACGCGTTTTTACATCAATTGTTAGGCTATCAAATGGTCAAATTAGTTGGAAAGTTAATATTTAACAATTTGTTAATAAAAATATTGATGAATAAACACGTTCTACGAAAGTTTGAAACCATTTGTTATCATATTTAACAATCGGTTGAGTTAACGCGAGATCAAAAAACTTTGCCTTAGTGCTCATATTTAACCCTATGACCTGGCCTAGATAGATCCAGACTAGTGGCGTTTCAATCAAGACTACATGGAGTGAGGATTAATATGAGGAATGCCGACGAATTGAAGATTGAACAACGCTAATTAAAATTGATGACTGATGTAGATAACAGTATAATTTATAGTTATATACAACACGCATCAAAACTGCAAGGATTGCCGAGTGATATAGGCCCCCACGCTAATTACCACTGTGCGCGACGTGTTGCGGGTTCGATCCCCGCATGGGACAAGCATTTGAGTGATCCACAAATGCTTGATCAAAGTCTGGATGTTCTTTGTGCATGTGATTTGAATTCATCAAAGGTTGCTTAACTTTGAGGCATCTGTTGCTTATTCAGTCTCTAGAATTCTAACACAAAAGTGGACTAGAATTCCTATTTCTAAAGATAAAGATAAGCGAAAACGTTATTTCCTATCAGTCTACGACACCTCCCCTTAGGTGCAGCGGTCGGCACGACATAAGGTTCACGTTCGAGTCCAGTTGTTGCTTCGGGCAAAACGATTATCTTGTGTAGCGGTATTGGAACTGGTTAGATAGCCCGTTCGGTTCCCCGGTAGATGTATACGTTTTGTTTTATAGGAATTTTGTACCTATTGTGAGGACAATAACTATAATTAGTTTTAAAATCTGTTTTAGGTTTTTTGTGTAATTACATATTGATTTAGTTCATTCCACTTTGAACTTAACTTTTAAAGTTAAGTTTTAAATCCAATCTTAAATTGCCGAACAGATTTTGTTGTAACTTTAAAATATTACAGCGCTTACATCTGTAGGCCTGGTATTTCTTCTCTGATTATACATAGACTACGGTTTGAAGACAACAAGACAAATTGTAAAAAATATATGTAAGTAGGTGGTAATACATGTAAAGTGGTGTATCGTTGAATAGGTATTTATTTGTAATATTATTTTGAATGTCCTAAGTCATGTTGCAGTGTAGAAACATGTAATTGGCTTTATGTTTTCTATCCTTATTAAATTTTCACATTTTGCGCAGTTTTTCATTATTATAAATAATCACGTTTAGGTTTCTTTCTTTCATTGTTTAGCATTATTTAATATAGCCTATTATAAGAAGATTACAATTTTAAAACTAGTATAAAACAAAATCCTGTTTAAAACAGTTAGGTATTCTTCTATTAAAATAATATGAAGCTTATAGTTATAAACAATACATGTTTCTCAGCTATAATACAATTTATTTACCGTTACCTGATATCTATAAGTACAATCAGATAATCTTGGATCGAGAATGCGGTCTGCGCCTGCGCATGGACTTATTATAACTTTTGATGGAGATTTTTTACTTGAGCGTAGAGCAATAAATATGGTTCGTAATTTTGACACTTAAATTAAAACATTTTAAACAAGTTATTGTTCACGGATTTGGCTCTTTATAAATTAAGCTATTTAGTTATATAAATTAAGTTATTATTGTAAAAAAAATTATATAAGTATAGAACCATAATTAGGTTTAAAAATACTCGAATTATGCGTTTATTAATGTAGTACCTACCTATGTTAGATTTTAAAATTATTTTAACATTGAACCGAAATAAATATATATAATACTTTTCCATAGTTTGAATCTAATTTATAAATTATGGAAATACATCGAGACAATTGGCTACACGAATCATTATAATATATAAATTCTAATATGACTCGACGATACAACCCATAGACAAAATAATTATTTGTATTTCTGTGATTCAATCTCACGGCAAATCCATCCAATACAATCCAATTATACAATACGCTGAAGAAGTTAATTAAATTGCAAGCTTCACTTAAAATACTTCCTTGTATCAATATTATATCATCGTCACATAAAACCCTTCATGACATTGTATAATATAATAATATAAAACCGGCCTATAAATGTCCCACGGCATGATCATTGATCACCACGCTTGCTCATTGCGGGTTGGCGATTTAAGATTCCAATTTTTGGAATCCAGGTTTCGCCACAATGTTTACCTTCACCATTTGTCAATGGTGTCTTAGAATAGTTAAGATAGTACATATAACTTTGAAAAAGTCACATTGGTACTTGCCCGGGTTTGAACCTGCAAATATGCGCATACGAATCCGGTCTTTAAACCGCTAGGCCAACAAGACTTAAAATATCGTTAGGGACTTTCACATGTTTATGGTAGGATTGGTAGGATACCATACCATAGCGTATGACATAACTCTCGCCCACATTCTGTAATGCGGCGCTGACGCCTCTTCGTGATGCCTCGTTTCACATTCAAATCAGCTCAGCCGATAGCCAGATGAAAGTTGCAGGTTGGGGAAGGTATAGAGGCTTAACTCAGTAAATGATATTAAATGATTTCTGAGGTGACTCGTTGAAATATCTATTTTAAACAGATTAATTATTAAGAAGTTTAGATCTATTTAAAGACATCTTTCGCAATGAGCAAGCGTGGTGATCAATGCTTTTCCTTCTCTATATGGGAACAGGTCTGTGACCAGCACATGGACGTTTATAGGCCGGTGTTATACTCAACACTTTCTGCTCAAACCTCAAATACCACAATGTAAATTCGTATTAAGAAATCCCTAGATTTTTGTATGTGAATACAATAGGCATGTTGACTGGGTAAAGAAAACGTAAGTAAATTCTATTTAGTCCGTCAGTTAGGTAATAAAAAATATTACACCCTATTTTCTGTTTTATCAAATTAACAAATAATAACTAAGTTAAAACGCATTAAAGTTGGGGAGTGGGGGCTCATTACGTCAAGGCTCGGTATAAATTTTACCAAGGCGTGACGTCATGTGACATTTCAACACAATATATTTTGAACACGTGAAAAATAAAAAATTACGTGTCCAATACTTTTCTTTCAATAATCTACTTGATAGACAAAAAAATCTTATTTCACACGCCTATTATTATACTTTATGGCCACTTCTAAACCACGACAACCTGTGGCATAATGTTAACTTTCAAAGTCAATGTTAATAGGTATTATGAGAGTTGGTATCTCTTGCCAGACGCGCGTCCAGAATTAATAAGTAGTATTAACATATGCATAATACGTTCGAATACGGATATATGCAATTACATATGATTATAAATGTATCTCTTTTTGTTGAAGAGAATATTAATTTTGTTAAGATCGTTTCCAGTTGAACGTTGGTTTGAGCATATTTTTAACACTGATATGTAGTTATCGTCTGCATGTAAATAATAATAATAATATCTTACGATAACTCACACACGGCCATCTGATCCCAAACTAGTTAGAGCCTGTACTATAGCAACTAGACAACTGATAAACATACTTACATAATTCTAAATACATACATAATAATATGAGAGATAATTATACCCAGACACAGAAAAAATTATCGTGCTCATCACACAAACGTTGGTCCTGGATGGGAATTGAATCCACGAACAACGGCTTTGCAGCCAGGACTTACCTCTAGACCAATAGGCCAGTCAAATCATCCGTAAATGCGTCTATATCATACTGCCAACCTATAAACTAAATATCATATTGCAGAGCAAATATTATTATTAGTCAGAATGAAAGAATATAATATTTGAACATGAATCACTACGCTTTATATCTGATCTACTATGAAAAAATTGTCAAGATGTTTTTCTATATTATCAACTTTGAAAAATTCCCATTAATTCTATCCTGGCCTTTTTTTTATTAATCCGCTATTGTAAGAAAGCATGGGTAAGTATTAGGTAAATTTCTTACGTTGGCAAGATTCGAACGTGTAACCTTGAGCAATGTCGCTCTTAACCTGTCAACTGTCAAATGGGGTAAGAGAAACTGTTAATGGGAAACATAATGTTTCTCTTTCCCGATGTCAGAGGTGCAAACATTTTTCACACAATACTTATTTTCATAATATTATGGTGCTAATTCAGCCGACACAAAATGCACTAAACTAAGACTAAAATTAGTTTTAGTACTGTCAAACTAGGTTTGCTATTCAGAAAACACCCAACTAAACTTCAATTTTCACCTTTATCGAGTTTTGATTCAAGGTTTTTAAACTATTTTTAAACTATTCTTCCCCAACTAAACTAATTTTAAGTTGACAGGACTAAAACCCAATTAGTAACTTAATTTATTCGAAATGTCATAAACGGCATTTTGCAGGTCACTTTTTACACCTAAAATAAGGAACGTCAACTTAAAAAAGACTAAAATTAGACGGCACCTCCAGAGGTGTCACTTAAAATTAGGAGGTAAGAATTAAGACGGTTTTCGTGTAATTTGTCGAGTTTTATTTATAAATATGGATAATTATGTGGATACTGCTATTGTTGATTCTTCGGAAAGGTAGTATTTACATAATTTAATGCGTGTTTGTATGACTCATGAAGATTGCTTTGGAGTTATCTACATTTAGCAAAACTAGTAAGTCACCGATTCAAATTTTTAATAGTGGTACTTTATAAGCAATTTTTTTTTATTCATTTCAGGAAGGAATTAAAGAATGAATTAAATAGATAGACATCGCTGAAATTAATTAAGATATTATTCATTTCATCGATGTCTGCGAATAATTGAATACAGATATTTCAGGAATAACAACACCAGGGTGACTTGTACAACTTATTTATTATTAAATCAAATCGTTTATTCATTCATGCAATTGCTTTCCGTATACAGTACTCTCGCGTTACAAAATTATTTAATTTCTGAGAACTACTCGAACTTACAACTTTTCTGTAGTTTTCCCCTCCCCAAAACAGTCCCGCGAAAAAATTATTAACACTACTAGTGTTGCTAGCGCAAGCCTAGTGAGATTTCAGTTATATATATATATTTGGCCACAAAAGTTCTAACTTTTGTGAATGAATAATTAAAATATTACAAGATTTAGATTAAAATGAATAAAACCTTACACTACTATAGCATAAACGCCTTTGGGTCTTCTACTAGATGAACACAATACAATAAATAACTGTTCGATGATAAATTTTAATAAGCGAAACGAAAGCCAATGAAAAAAAAAAACTATACATTACAATGTATTTTTAAATAGTTTTAAAACAGTCACACAGAAAATAACCAATTTAATAAAGTATTTAATTTGATGGATCAAATTACAATACGACAGTGATATTTTTCTTGATTTGTTTTAATTCACTTTTAATCATTTTTATCATGATCAATTGATGTTTTATTTTTGTCGTTGTTTTTTTCCTATTCAAGACATGTTCAAAATTATTTCAGAACAAATTTAATTTATAATGTTTAGGTACCTATAAATACTCTTGTCAAAAATATCAGTAGTACCTAAATATTTAAATAAATATTAAGATTTGTAACTTTTTCGGAACTTATCAACTTCAATTATTATTGATTTTACGATTCTACTAATTTGTAACATTGTTCGATATTTGTTTAAAACTATTTTAAATCGAATGTATTTATTTTGAAATACCTTAATTATTTATACAGGTTCATTAAAAATGTGTATTCACTTTTTTCATGAAACTGTATTAAATCAGTGCTATTTTAATTAGATTTTTGCATATTTTTCATATTGTTCATTCTTTTTCATTCACTCTTTAATTTTTCGTTTTCTTGCACTGGTAGCCCCATGTATTCAATTTAAGAAATGTCAAAATCGATTTAAGTGCTGTCAGAACACTTCCTAATTTTAGTTACAACGGTTTCCCGAATAGCGTTTTGAACTACTTAAACTTAAAATTAGAAAATTTTAGTGCTAGTTTAAGTTAGTCGAGCGTACAGCTGAATTAGCACCAATATGTACTTATTCACAAAATAAATAAAAAATTGAAATTATTATACACATTTCACTCTTTTATTATTTAGGTTTTTATTACTGTAGGACTTTAAACGGATTAAACTCTAAATATCTTTACTTCCAAAACTTTCCACGTAAAATAAAACACGGGTAGAAGCCGTGCACCATATTAAGGTAAGCACTTCTAGTATAAATTATCGGCAGTCACTACAGCCGTGTGTAATGGGAGCGCTGGAGATTATTTATCGGCGACACGTGGGGATCGCTGATACTAGGTCACAGTGGGAGCGAGTAGCGAGAACGAATGAAGACAGTGGTTTAAGTATTTCAAGGCTTATTTGATTATTTAGTACAAGAAAGAGATTTAGAAGCAGTGCAGAGCGTGCGTTAAAAATATTATGAATTAAAATTTTAATATATATGTTTTTTATTTCTGGTTTTGAAAATGAAGTGAAAATGGGATTTTTATTATGCTAATATTTTTTAAGCTATACCTTATTAGAAGAACTAAAATGACTTAAGTTTTAACTTGGCCAAAAAGTCATACAGTGATCTTTGACAGTCGTTAAGTCATTACGATTCTGACAACCAGTCTTACTATTGGACATTGTATTACCCAGCAATTGGTTGCGGAGGTGATATAGGCAGTCGCTCCACATAAAATACGGTATTCAGCTAAATCTGGTAAGACTGGCAGCCGATTCTCACTTGGGAAAAGGCTGGACAAGCTAGGCAGGCGGAAAATGTTTTTAAATCCGCTTCCGCCCCCACTATGGTGTACCTTAAAACAGCTTTTGCCGCGTTAAGCTAAAGAGCGTCTGTAATATCGATACCGATGTTCATTAATTATGTATACACAGCACGTGTAATGGTGATGACGGACTGCTACTTACAATGTTAAACTGATATTATACATATTTATAGGCGAAACTGGGATAAAAATATATTATACGGCTACAGGGGTACGATGGGTGCCTAAATTAAAAACTGGTAGTAACGTCTAAAGAAGCAAGGAGTGCAAGTACGTTGACTGAAATGTAATATTTTTTTCCGTATCTAGAATAAAATTATCTAAATTTGTAGGGTGTCGAAAGAGATTTTTCAAAATCTTAAAATAATACCTAGGTACAATGAAGGTTGGACGAGTTAGGGTTAAAACGAAATGCCAATTTAAATATTGTATTATTGTGGTAGCAAGTAACAAAAAATATTATTAACTAGCTTCTGCCCGCGACTTCGTCTGCGTGGACTTCAGAATTGGGTCCAAATAGAAATTGAAAATGAAACATGAATGCAGTTACCTAAAAATCTACGTAACAAAACTGACCTACAATAACAACCGTGTTATTTCTCGTCTCAAAATACTTGGAAAAATATCTCTTAATCCTGGTTTGAACTATAAAGCATAGTAAAGAGTTCTGCCTACCAGCTTATAGAGGACAAAGAGGCTTTCTCTCCACAATAACTGAAAAACATGGACATTGTAACGTAATACCCGACACACTGGGAACCTTCCAGATACAGAGATTCTGGATGAGGTACTCGAGGGTATAAATTTAAGACGTCTTTAAAATAATCACCATTTCTTGTAAAGGGATAATTTGGCAGTTTTTGATAATAACACATCATAAAACAGCATTGAAAACTATTGCTTCAAATATCTTTTTAAAGAATATTAAATATTACTTAATTGTCCGCCGTTCGTTTTCATGATTCAGGCTATTACACTGTGAGACAAAATAAATTTGAAGAAAAGCTAAAAGGTTTGGTACGAAGGAAAAGCTCGTGGGTGACTGTAAGATGTCTCATAATACAATGACTTCACTACACTACTTGATTGTTGCCCAACAGTCGAAACTTTTTTGAAGCTCTTCTTTTATCTTTATATCCATGTAAATTTAACATGCGATAAAATGACACAAAGAACACAGTAAGCTTTAAGAAAATCCTACAAATCTATACTATTCTGGATGCTGTAAAGGTTTGTGAGAATGTGAGTGATTAAGAAACATATTAAGCGAGAAACCTTATACCTCAATCCTTTTGAATATATAAATAGGTGTTTATTTTTTCATTCAAGAATCCAATTCAATTTCCATCCTGTATATATTTATTTAATCTGCTGATCATAAAACATAATTTAGAGTTTTTTTGTTTAATTTTTTTTATAGGTTTAGTTCATACCCCAACAAAAAATCAGCGCTACTGTTTTATAGTAGTTGCTCCTTACATTCTGTAGTTACACATTCAAACACCCATGGAAACACAGAAAAAAAAACGCATTCACATTAACACACACAAACACACAGATATATCCAGCGCATAACACACATTCTAAACTAAATACAACTTCTATAATCACAAAACGAAATTCAACCTTCACAATTCCAAACTACCCTCGAACTGCACCAGCGAGTTTTAAACTTACAAAACGGTGTAATGTTTATTGTGCTGTAGTCGGGTTAGCAGGCGGCACATTAACATCGTCATACACTTCCCGGTCTTCCCAGAGGTGGGTAATTACGCGGGGAGGGCAAAAAGTGCAATTAAAATGGTCCCACGTTGGGCGCCACTCGCGCGCCCGCTAACACAATAACGCAATTGTAACGCAATATAATTTCTGCGGAATGACCGCCGCATTTCGTGAATAAGTTTCTCTTATTTGCAGTTCTGAAGATAATAATGTTTTACTGCTTTGTAGTTTTGTTGTTGTTAATTTGTGAATAAATTTTATGTAGCGATAAAAGGCATGTTAAGTTTTAGTTATAGTATTTAGATAGCCAATACAAGCGAAATATATTTTTTTAAATGCATTTTTTTTAGAAAAAATAAACAGTTTCTATTAAAACTGTCAAATACAATTGTACTATAGCACAAATAAAACAATAACTCAAAAAGACAACACCAAAATATAACAATAAATCAAAAAACTAAAAATAAAACCAAATATCAAACTACCCACACCGAATAAAAAATAAACACTTAGTCCATTCAACAATTTACATAAAAATCTCAACGTAAAGAGCAATCCATCTTCTTTAAAAGCCGTTTTCAAAGCAACTTAAATTTTCAACCCGTAAACGCGAAAGCGGTCTAACAGACCCCGGTGACGGCGCACAACTTTTAGTGTTCGCATTAAAACTGATAAACCCTTAATGCAAATTGAAAGCGTGCGGGCGTGAAACATGCCGCGGTATAGTCGGACGAGAATACGAGCTGTTCGGAAAAATAAGGTGCTGGGTTTTAAGATGTCATTGGAAATAGACGTAACTTTCTTATTTATTAATTGTAATTATTTTAATTTGTATTTTGTTGCTTTGAACGTATTTCTATAGGTACGTTATCTACAAGTTAAAAATATGCCTAAATTTAAATGCTTCGGAAGATAATATACCTAATTAATCGCTATGTTTACTAACTACTTTCAGAATTAAAGCTTTGCGATACCTTAGATCATTCTCTCGGGTACTAACAATATTGAATCAGTGGTTACTACTGGTTATCACAATGACCTCATGTTATGAATATTTACTTAACCTATTTTCGATGCTATTCATAGTTACACGTATCACAAAATGACATACCGCAACAATATTGGTTGACGCACTATTACCGCAACATAACATTAAATCAAATACATTACAATAATAACAATAACTAAATTCTATTTGATTTATTCGGTGCTAAAATCCCAAATATCCGCACATTCATTCATCGCGTGGACCGTATTGAGAGCGGGGCGGTTATCTCGAGTAAAGGTTATTATGAGCGCAGTACGGCAAGCCTCTATGCGGATATTCGGATAGATAGGCCACTTAGCGAGATATTGCCGACGAATTTGGTTAATGCACTCGCTCTTCGAACATTTTGCTTGTAATTTTGTGGGTTGTTTTGTTTAAATAAATGCCAAAACAACAAACACGGGTTCGCTGTTGTTGCTTCCTACATAATTCGAAGGTTTTCATAACAAAGGATTACATTCTGTTAATGATGTTGTATCCAAAATGTGTGATTTTGTATATTCCATCCATCAGTCTAATAGTATCGTTAAGTAATTGATCAATTAATTTTATCAGATAATCAAAAACCCTTTTAGTAATACGAAACAAAAACAACCGGCAATTCTTTCATATCCAACAATTAATCACGAGATAATAAATTAAACCGACATACAACCACACGAAATTAATCAATCAACTGCATTCGACACGTTTTTAAATATATCATCGTTCTGTGCTTTCGACCGGGAAGGGTTAATTATCTGTAAATCGCGGCAGCAACATCTGACCGCCGAGCGGTGTCGTATCCGAAATTAAAATTTCAATGTTGATATGTTAATTTACGCGGATATAATTTTGGTAATTGGTCGATGTGACCCCGGCCGCCGTTGAAGGGTTGATCGAGCGGAATGTAATTTAAATAAATTATTTACGAATGAAAAATAAGGTTAAGTTTTAAATTATTTTTGAATGCACTTTAAGATTTCACAATTTTGATGTGGGTGAAGAGGTCAAATTGTAAGGTATTATGGTACTTTTGTTTCGACTTCAAAAGGAAGAAATTTCGAACCAAGTCCATGAAACGACTGTGTGTTATTGTTGTATGTTTGATACGCAATATCTCCGCAATTCTGAATCAATTTCTAGAATTATTTTTCTCATCGATATACCTCAAACCTATATAGCTCAGTGATCGTCCTACATAATCTAAATTAAAAAAAAATACTAGAAAATGTGTATCACACATTACAGATTCCCGTAACGAGTGGGTTTATGTTGGTAGTTCAACGGTTGGGCTTCGAACCGGCAACCAAAAGATCGAAGTCCGATGCCCTACCCATGAGGCTACCGCCGCTTTAAGATACAACAAAATAAAAACCTATTACGTCACGTTTAGTTAGTTATAGTTTCGCCAACATTTTAACTATCACCACGACTTGAAGACTTACAGTTGTGCTTACCCCCCCTATAACTACCTCACGACACTCTACAAGGCTCGCTAAAAGCTTTCGTATGTCCAATTTAGTGAAGCACGCGGATAGAATAATTACCTTTGTGTATGCATGTTGAATCAACGTTCAGGTAAAAAAATACTTAGAAACCTGGATTAAAAGCAATCTATGTATATGTAGGCTCAATTCATTCTACAGCAGAATCGAAGAGCAGTTAAGCGTCAATTTCAAGTTTGATATAGCAAATTCATTCATAACTCAACAACTTAATGCTTATATTTTATCGAGGAATAAAATCCAGCGCAGTCGTGTAACTTGAGAAAAACGTGATGCTCCGATGTTGCTGTATCCAAAAGTTTTCTCAGAACGAATATTATCGTGGTCGGTATATTTAAACAAATAGATTGTTACTTTTGTTTTTCGTATTTTTTGCATAATAGTAGTTAGATTCTAATTTTTGGAATCCAGGTTTCCTCACCATGATTTTTTTTACCGTTTGCCGATGGTGTCTTAGATTAATTAAGAAAGTACACATAATTTCTGAAAAAGTCACATTGGTATTTGCCTAGGTTCGAACCCGCGACTTTGTGCATGGCATCGAAACGTCGGGAACTAAAATTAAAATAAACCGCGACAGAATCCGTTTAAAAGTAGTTTTATTTCAAGGCTTTAAGATATTAAAAAATGTCATAAATAGTTACGACACTCACAAATTATAAAAAAAAAAATGAATAGCTTAGATTTCCAACAGTACTTACATAAAAATTTCGGATAAACAGAGACTAGAAAAAAACACTCGTCTCTTATAATTAAAACAAATTACTTTTACACCGCAGAAAAGAATCCTTCTAATAAAATATATAATAAGGAAATCTCTTGGATTTCTTTAAATTAATGGCAAGAGCTATCATAAATACCTTTCAAAATGACTGAAGACCAAGTTGCTTCAGTTATGCTGGTAAAGGGATGGGCGGAAAACGGTTTTTCCAACAATTATTACTGTTGTAAGAAGCAGGTGCTCCTGCTGATACGAAGCTTAATCTATAAGATATTAGCGATTCTGTTTTTTTAACTAATGCTAAAGGATGCCAAAATTATGGTATTATGTGGTAAGTATTTGGAGTTTCTTCAATATCCAAAATCATTGATATCAATCAAGTAAGGCTTTTTAGGAACTTTCGAAGAAACTTCGTTGCCCTTTTAAAAGTGGTAATAGGTAGGTATACAATGCTTTATAATAATACATACTTTCATTTTTAAAATATGCGACTACAACGTATAAATAGCAAAAAGTTTCAAATTATGGTAAGTATTAGATCTATCCAAAATGAAAGAAAAAAAGGCACAATTTTTTTTTCTTTTTTTTCTTTTTCAATACTTACCACATATACCTAAGAGAAAATTATAATAAGGTTTTTGAACTAAAAACCAACAAATTAAGGGCGTGAGAAATATTCTGTGACACAAAAAAAACTTCTTATCCACACACTACATAGAACCACTTAACCCTAAAATGCAACAGTCAAAACCCCAACGCTTAAATATTTTTTCGAACTTGTACCACAGGACCTAGCAAGCAGCATTTAAATTATACTAATTAGAAACATTTGCGTGAAGAAAGACGACGACAAACAATACTGAATCTCTCAAGTATTTATTTGAACAAAACTAGTATTCTGTGCAATAGTAAAGCAGGTTGTCATTTGAGAATGAAATAAGGTTGTGAAAGGAAATGGTTTTTCGCTAAGATTGTGAATTGGGTTTGATATTTCTGTAAGACGAATGAACGGGGACAATGGAAAAAACTATATTCTAATAACGCTAAATTAAAGAATAAGTATCTATCTGATCTTCAACAAAATTGTACTTGAGTTGATTAGTTTATCTTACGATTATAGTCTCTGAGAAAAACATATGATAACTTCTTCTTTTCGAGTCTATGGTAAACTTTTTTCATAAAGTATTTAATTTTTTTTTTTTTTTGGCAACTTGTAACAACATTACTGCCAGTGTCGAGTTTAGAGAAATACACATAATTAGGCAAGTTAAAAAGGGCGAAAATTACAAGATTAATATAATGTAACAAAAATCAAAAGACAGGTTTTACAGTTAATAAAAATATATATATAGCAACTACATAAGAAAGGAAGAAGACTGAAATTATTATAAAATACATAATATATACGAAGCTGTAAGTGAATATGAACCTACGTAATAAAACATTAATTTATTATAATTTGATATTATTCTTAAGATGCGCCCAGTAGTTGGCCACATTAACTGCGGCGTTATTGGCCAGATTCAAATCTTCCAAAGTGCAGGTGTTCGGACTCCTTGGACACTCCAGTAAGTGCGGCATTGTCTGGTCGGGAAGGCCGTACTCGCACTGGGTATCCGAAGGGTCTATGATCCCCCATTTTGCCAATTTGTGTCTGCAGCGACCTACCTGGCTTCGCAATCGGTTGAGAGCTTTCCATATGCCACTGCACGTATGATTTACTGTTAATTCATCATTAATTATTTACATGTACATTTTTTCTACTGTCCCAGTAGTCTACTCTTATTTTAGTTTAAATTTGCTCTTTTAGCAACTTACAAAAAAAAATACAAAAAAAAGAAGAAAAAAAAACACGAAAAAAAACTCTGAAATGAATTCTAAGTCTACTCATTTTACGAAAAACTTTCGTTCCCTACTTCCTTCTACAGAAATGCATACACAGCCTATAGAACTGCATTAATTACAACTAATTACAGGATACACACACATACACAATGCGTCATGTTCATGCAAATCTGTGTGTTCGTGTTTACAAGAAGACGTCAATTAGTGGGTGTTGAGTAACCCGGGATGTTGTTTGTTGGTGTATCAAGTAGGTATAGGTATATGTTTGTGATATGATAGGAAGTTACTTACCTATGTATTGATCGATATAACAAGATTTCTGATTTAATAGGTATATCTTTCTAAAATGAGAGAGAGCTAAACGCAGCATAAATTAAAAATAAGGTCGTTTGTTTAAAAAAACTGGACAAGTGTAATTCGGACTCCGGTACTGTACAAAACCGTTTTTTTTTATGATTTAATTACAATTTTTTTTTTCTGGCCTTGTAGTATCTATATGACCTTGTAGTATCTATTTTTTTTACCTTAACTTGGAGTTTTCACAGCTTCAAGAGACCGAAGACTTAACAAAAAAGGTTTTCAGTTCGATACCGCCCCGCGTTCCCGAGATTAAAGGACTTGGCAGACAGACTGACCGACGGGCGAACGGATAGACAGACAGACAACAAGTAGTAAGTGATCCTATAAGGATTCCGTTTTTCCTTTTGAGCTGCGGAACCCTAAACAAAAATTAACTTGGAAAATCAAAAATAAAGTTTTAATCTTTAGTGCAGAATGTTTTACGTTATGTTTTTAGCCTTAATGAGGTACCTATAAAGGTACCTTTATCGTGTACTCTATACTAAAACCGTAGTTGAACATACGATCCAACAAGTCACACTCACAAGGGACCAGTCTGTACTGAGTAACATTTAATCACAATATTAATTTGGTTTAGTAGAACAAGCTCGTATAATTAGTTCTACGATGTTTCTGATAGAATATTATTAATTATTCAACGTGTACCAATAGGGTGTGGCGTTAACATCTTACTTATGAATTACCGTTTCTAATTGTTCGGAGAACTAACTTGTAGGTGTGGGTAAACATGAATGTTCTTTAATATTATAAATTAGCCTTTTTCTCTAAATTATAAAACTCATAATTAATATTAACCAATAGATTAAAATTTACTACCGACTGGAACCCCACACCTTATGGAGTTTCTTGCCAGTTCTTATCCATAGGAAGTACACTATACTCGAAATAAAAATATTTTTGATTTTATTTTTTTTATGACACACAGCAGAGGTCAGCTGGGCAGGCCCAGGAAGCATTTGGAATGACGATCGTCTCGCCATTGCCCAGGAAGAGATGAAGACGATTTTCATTCCATCCAACTTCTAACTGTTCACTCGCGGCTCTTCAGAGAGATAAGTGGAAGAAGAGTGGGGAGGTCTTTGCCCAGCAGTGGGACATTATAGACTATGATTATCTAATAATAATTATTATTGAATAGTATAGTATCAAAAGCCAGTCAACTTAAAAAAACCTTGTCTGGAACTCTTTTTTGCCATGTCAAAAAACTGGCCAAAAATCTCTCATATAAAGAAAACAAAGTCACCAAATAACGTCTAAAACACAATATTAAAAAATCTACAAAGAATGCCACACAGTTCTAACAAAATACACAAAAAAATTACCGGTTCAAAGCGAAATTAAAAAATATTTTCCACAATTGCGACCCGAAAATTCACGTTCAAAATTAAAATTGTTGTCAACTGTACGTACGAGTGGATCGATTTAAAAAAGTTATCTAAACAACACTGTACCACCCCAACACTTTGAAAACTCGTAAAAAGCTTACTTGTGAAACTAGAATGAAATTATGACGATAAATTTTATGGGATCAAGTATTGAGAAAATGTACGACGAAATTTTGTCGTTGCATTGAAGATTTATTAGGTGGGGAGGTTTTTTTTGTGGTATTAAAAGGGTTCAATGACAATTATGAGTATAGTCTGTATGTTTGTGTATTTGGTGGTTTGTAAGGTAGATAGTTCATAACACTCTTCTAAAAGAAATTCTTCATGTAGGTATTGGTTTCATCTCAGGAAAGAAGAAAAAGTGGTCCACAGACAAGATATTTAAAAGTCAATCGACTTAAAACCACAGATTAATAAGAAACTCTGTCTGTGACACCTCTAAAATAAATTAATAAACAAAAAAAAAACAAATGAGACTTTCATTTTTTTTTCTTTATTAATTTTACTTTTATTTTATGCCTTTAAAGCCTTATTTTAATTCAAATAAGTCCTGAATCTTATTGCCTGAAAAGTAAATCATATTCTACAAATTTGATTAAAATAAAGTCGGATGAGTCGTTACCTAAAATGGGAAAACTTTTGGTATTCGTTCAACTAATTTTTTAACTGTCAAGTCGATCCAGCCGTTACTAAATTCTAATATTTTGTTGACATGAACTTAAAGAAAGTTTGTTCGTGAACTTGCAGGTTTATTTAAATGTATTAACAAAAACATTTTAGTTGTATCTTTGTAGTTTTTCAGAAGCATAAACGAATTCTAATACCAGTGGAAAAATTAGTTTAATTTGTAAATAACTAGCTTTTGTTCGCGGCATTGCCCGCGTAAGTGCGGTTATCGCTCCTTAATAATTGGACTATCAATTTTTTCAAATAGGACCAGTAGTTCCTGAGATTAACCACAAACAAACAAAATCTTCAGCTGTATAATGTTAAGATTATCACACAAGCAACTAATTATTTCTTATACTAGCTCTAGGTTGAGGTTCCGCCCGGCGGACGTCGACAAAAAGTAGTTTTTATCCATCCTGATAAATAAGCTATCTAAAACTGAAATATTTTTGCAAATCGGATCAGTAGCTCCTGAGAATACCTCGTTCAACCAAACAAACTAGCAAATTCTTTAGCTTCATTTTATAAGATATCTTTGTCATTAGGCGATAATATCTTTGACATGATACATACAAATCGCAAAACAGTTGAATTTTTTTTTTCTTTCTTCATTTATCAACCTGCCCATAACTTATAGGTCATTAATCCAGCTACTTATATACAAAAGCCATGGATTTAATCAATGCCTCTTCTATGCGTACAGAATAGAAAACATTTCATTAACACCATAAGTTATGTGACAAGTAGGGTGTGTCACATTAAGTAGGGCGAAAATAGCCCCCCCAAGAAACTGTTTCTTTAATAGCATTTATTGGGACAACGGTGTGACTGTGTATTTATTTCTATTTTTATCATGTACCCAACTATGATTAAAAGACAAAATAATGTGACGACCTTCGAGTCGAGTGCCGCAGACAGGGTTTTTAAGGTGTCGCCAGCTCTGCGATCCAGGTCTAGGCTTAGCAATGAAGAAAATGTTTTTTCTTAGTCTTGTCTCTGTAGAAGTGCTTTAGTTACTCACTTTTTAATTTATGGTACCTACTACTGGGTTAAATTTTTTGTATGAGATGTTTTTCACTGCTCAAGAAATAAGATTGAATAAGTTTCGACTTTAATTTAGATTTAAAAAATTGCACATGGTTACTAGTATGATATTCTTCTCTTTCCTGTCCTTATCCCATTCATTGGAGTCGTCGCAATGCGTATTTTGCTTCCATTCATCTGTATTACTCGTCATCGCGGCATCCACTCCTTTCTTTGTCATATCATCTTTCACACAATCCATCATCTCTTTTTCGGTCTCCCTCTGCTTGTATACCCATCCACAGTCATACTTATAACTTGTTTCGTTGTGACTTTTATCCCTCCTCATAACATAGCCATACCACAACAAACGCTCTAAACCAAACTTTTCACCTTTTTATTCACGAGCGCTACTTTCATTCACTGGCGTTGCTAGTATAATATGTTTATTACATATATTACAATTAAACCTACCTACCTGTTTTAAAAATACAACTGTAAACGCGTCTACAATTAAAACGTAAATAAAATATCAAGTTACAGTCTAAAAACTCAGCTACCTCATAATTGTACAGGTCCCCAATTTGCACATCAAGATATCAAATTTATACACAAATAAAAATATAAATTTACATACCTACTCAGTAAAAAAATTCCCTACAAGGGAACAAAACAGGGTGGCTCAAACTTTTGAAGTTATAATCGTTAATTAAATCCCCCTGAATACCCTGTGAGTTATTGCCTCCCTTGTGCATTAAAATAATGTGATCGCATACAAATTAGTGTTACATTTTGTTAGAAATTCTAATGTTTTTGTTATTCGCAACGGGTGTTAAAATATAATAATAAATTTTGCGACACGTGTTAACAATTTAATACCATATTTTATTGCTTCTTTTTTGTAAATGCTGCATTATCATTTATAGGGTTGAATAAAATGTGGAAATCATTTTTTTATATTTATTCGAAACCTGAAAACTGTTGAAGTGATAACTTCTTATTTCTCTTATCTAACCCTTAATATAAAATTAGAACTTCTGAGGTTCTGAATTAGGAAACATTTCAACACCTTAAAATGTAATTATTTATTATTATTAGGAAGATGTACTTTGCCCGAGCGAATACCCCGGACTTAACGCTTGCATATGTTTTCTATGCAAATAAGCGAATTCCTTTTAAGCCAGTACGACTGCATTTAAGTAATAAATTTAAATAAACAGGACTTATTTAATTGCTACTCATGCGTTAATTTTGGCTTTATTATCTGTTTCTAAACGTAGCCAGTTAGATAAAAAAAATACCGAATTACCAGCAGCATCTCTGTTTACTCCTTAAGAAGTAAGTCCTGATATAAACCTAACTAAACTAAGTGGGGTTTGGTACAACACTCAGGTATAACTCGATAACGGGTGGACCGATTTTGATGACCCTAGATTTTTAGGATTTGTCTCTGTCCCGAATAGCAGAGTAAATATTAAAAACAATGTTAAAATTTAAACCCCGGGCATTACAGCTAGTATTAATATAAACAAACACACAATAATACCTCAAAATCAATAATTAATCTGTCGATTACAATACAACGTATTCCCACTGTTTTCTCACCATTATCTTCAATAGAGTGTAAGCCAGGCAAATTGAATGTCAACATCTAAGTAATAGCATTCTCTGTAGGTGTGGTTAAATCGATATTTCTATGTAAATTCCAGTAAACTAGAGTTTAAGAGAACAGACTGATTTATAAGTGCAATGTCAAAGAAAATACTTCAAATCAGGTACAGTCAGAAGTTTTACAAATAGGCAGAAAAAAACTGAGAAGAAATGGATAAACATAGATGCAACTGATGTCATTTACTCTACAACTGTAGTAAAAGCCTTAAATAAAAAAAGGAGAAGACCACATACAGGATTATTTTAAAAGGAGTGCAGATATCCTACGAGGTAATCAGGTGCAGAAAACTGAATAACTTATCCCGAGGAACATAGGTCGAAATCTTGAAATTAAAAATTAACTTTTCATACGTCATAAGTCACGTGACCTGTCACTTAGTATGTAAATTTAATTTTCCATTTTATGATTTCCACCATGTTACTTACTTGGGGAAAGTGGTTCAGTTATAAAATATGCACTTGATTACCTCGTAGAATATACGCACTCCTTTTAAAATAATCCTGTATATTTTCAATCTACCTAATAGGTAGGGGAAAGTCGGATGACTCCAGACCGAATTTCGGCCTCGGCGATGTACTCATGAGATATTATAGTGCACAAGTGTGTGCGCAAACAGAGGTGCACTCTCTGTTCCTTCACTCTCATATTCCGATGGCACGGTTGACCGACACGACCGGAGAGGGATAAGGCGGGTGTAAGCACCGCCACACTTCCTGACTCCGAGCGGTACTGAAAATTTCTATACTAAGTAAATATTTTTCACCCGACCCGGGAATCGAACCCGAGACCTCGTGCACGGCAGTCGCGCTTGCGACCACTAGACCACCGAGGCAGTGTTAATATAATAATATTAATATCATTTCCACAACTCGATATCAGTCTTAATCAGGTCACTGTACGATACATAATATCTATCACAAGAATCTTCCCATAATTCACAAAAAAAATAGGTTAAGAAACAAAGTTACTCAGAATTTTCTTTTCCAAGCTCTCGAAGTTCTCATTAAAGTTTGCCGGCGAATTATCCTGTTGCCCTTAATACAGGGACCTCATTAAAAACCCTGGCCCAAGGATTGTACCCCAATTTACCTGAAACGAGAGAAAATTATAATTAATATCATTGGACTTTGTGATATCAGTGGTTTGATAACAGGAATTTTTAGCGATGGATTTTCAGAAGAAATTCTAAACTTTTGATAATGAAAATATTTTTGCGGCACTAACGCGCTGTTGTCTGTTTTTCCTGAACAATATTTTTTAGAGAATTCAAACAAAAACCATGCAGCTTTGTGAATTTTATTCATACAATTTTGAAATTTTGTATATATACATTCTTTACAAAAAAATATTTCATTATATTTGTCTCGTTTTTAGTTTATTCTACAAATGTTTGTAGGTTGTACCTAATTCAGGCAAAATATACTACATATTTTGCCTGAATTAGGTACAACTTAGATACAATAGAAACAATGTCAAGAGTTATAAAATTGTATCAAGTAGCAATTTAATAAAAATCTTGTATCGTCCCAATTAAGACTTACATCATCTTATCAAATAAGAAACAAACATTATGTGCATCTTCATCTTTGATTTCTTGCTTACTACTGTCCGACTTCGATTTACAGTTATCAATGGTTTCTTAAAATAATTAAGAAAGCACATACAACTTTGAAAAAGTCACTTTGGTGGCCAACCATGTGCATACAAATCAGATCATTGAACCGCTAGGCCACAGCATACCTATTCTGATAAATCTGGATATTTCAACACCTTCATTAACTTACGTAACATGGATAACCCTTTGACATCGTCCCAAACGCCTGCAGCAAGGCCACCAAGTCTTAACAAAGACGACCAATATTCCTATTAAAAAGTTGAACGTTAGTCCACTTTCCCTGGTATAAAAGAGGCTGTTACACAATAAAAACTCTCCACTACGTTAGTCAAGTCAAAGTTAACCCAATCTTTTTACTCGTTTCACAGAGATTAAATTTAACTGCTGTTAGCTCGTAACTTTTATAATCACCAGTCTTCTTGTGAACGCGACACCGGGAAGTCGGTTACTTCCCAAATTTGTGACGTCATCAAAATGTAGATTTTTTTGTGGAATATCAAAGAGGATAGGGTTACTAGATATGCCGAAATCAAATCTTTGATTTTCTTTTAAGCTATTTATAGGCTGAAACCACTGAATCAATTTTAGTGGTATTTCCGGATTCGAAATAAACTGAATAAAATAAAATTATTCGTGGCGGATGCTTTTGAAAAAATAATATTTGTTTACTATCAAACTGTCTGTGTTTGTGATTATATAACTGTCCCTCGTATGAATTCAAAACAACAAAAAAGAATAAAATAAAAATGTTTTTATTTCTTATGAACCTCAAGAAGGCGCCTAACAATCTTTAATCAGATGCGCTGTTCCAAAGTATTATTCCTGTGACGAAGAATCGTCATCCAAACGCTGTCTGGACCTCTCCAGATATAGACCTTAATAAATTTACAGAATGACATTCTAACGCCTAACACATCTAGTCAGTCCCAATCTTAGATATACGGTAGGTAGATCTTATGAAGGTAGATTAGGACTGACTGGATGTGGTAAGCGTCTTTAGAATGTCATTCCAAAGATTACGAATGTAGGTCTATGTTTCATCGAAACACACTGAGTGTTCATTCTAAGTCACCATGAAAGACTTGGTATTATTATGGTATAGCTTCCAAATTATTTTTCATTGCCTGAGAAGTTTCAATTGGTTACAAGTTTAATTCAAATTATCTAATGAAAATGAATACTAAGTCCGATCCTACATTCAAAATCTTTAATAATTAATGAATCCAACTTCTGCCACCCTTGAAGTAGTTTTGAATAAGCAGAGAATGTATTATTTAATCCAATTAGCTATGTATAAGCAATTTACCTAATAACGCTGTTTTGGCCTAACATTTGTTTCTATTTTCGATGTTTGACCTACTTATGTTTTCGGGGGGATAGAATTCATAAACAGATCTTAAAAGCAATCATAATTGCGCCAGCGATAAAAGTAGGTACCTATCAAAACTTTAAGAAAACTTTTTTTTTTCCTTTAATAAGCTTACTAGCAATTGGTCACACATTACTAGAATTCTTGTTAACCCCTCGGGGTAAGCTAAATATATGCTTGTGTTTCAAAATAAAAACAAATAAAAACGAGTTTATTTCTAGTAAACCTAAAATAGGCGCTTTAGAAACAAGAAACGTTAACTTTAAAACTAAATGACTTTAGGTGCGCGATTGCAAAGTGTCAGTGTCAGAAGAACCGGCAAGAAACATCAATAGTAATTAGGTACCTATAAAAACCTATTAAGAACACATTGAACAGGAAACGATTGATTGTTTGCCCTTTATATAAATACTCCTACGGAAATCAATAAACAACAGTCAACAAAAAATGCACTGTAGTCGCGAGCCCGTCGCTGCACGAACTGTCAGGGCTCCCCTTATCTGATTCAATCACGAATTTCAAACAAGACATTCAATCTCAACTTTTTCCAAGTATAAATCAGTGTTCTTTTTAATTTAATTAACTCATTCCTTCCCCCACATTTTACTGCGGCTAGCGTCACCATACGTCATTCAACACGCAGCGACGTAATGCCGCTAAAAGCCCGTAGATCACGCAAGATGGCGCTACTAGTCAAAACAAACAAATCAAACTCATTCGGACGCCGACCTCCGAGGCGCTCGCACGTTATTTATGTTTTGCTGTTAAATGACGATTGACACGCGACCCCGCTACATTTAAGAATTTTTCGGTAAATTCAAAATACCGTAGGCGGTTTGTTTCAATATTTATGAATTTTTATTATTATTATTTTGAATATTTAGTGGTAACTATGGATGATGAATGAAGTTGAGCACGGTTACAATTTAATGCGAATGAAAGAGGCAGGCCGTATATGAAAGACTGCCTTGTCTCCTCGCAATCAATCATGAAGAAACTCATACCATGGTCCAATATAAAGTCCAAAAATAAACTTAAGACCCAATGCGACTGCTAAAAAGACATTGTATTTTCTTTCAAAATATGATAAACTTTTTTACATCACTAGTTTTGGATGTATTAGTATTCAACGCCACTGACAATGCTTACATAATATCATAAGCTGTCAAAAAAACGAATTAACATAATATAGAACAATTATGACGTAACTGCAATTTCGATGCGCAGAATTCCAGTTTATTGAGAGCAATCATCTCTAACCCAGCTTGGTTAGATTACAGCGATATCTAGTAATCGCAACTGTTGCATTAACATCGGAGACCAGGACCACACGCGAAACGATGCGTTAACTCGTGATTGGCACATAATTAGTGGATCTGATCTATTTATACTTAATAAATATATTATGTTTTTAGTAGCTTATGACTGCTGTGTAGTAATGCATGGTGTTGAATTGACTGCACGGATAGCCGAGTGGTATAGGTCACCACGCTAATTACCACTGTGCGCGACGTGCTGAGGGTTCGATCCCCGCATGGGGCAAGCATTTGTGTGATCCACAAATGCTTGTTCCAAGTCTGGGTGTTCTTTGTGCATGTGATTTGGATGTTTGTGAAACCCCCGCGACACAAGGTCTAAATTCCTAAGTGCAGGCGACGTTTTTTAAAAAAGAAAAAAATTTCGGTTGATCTGGATGTTGTTGATGGAAAATCTTTTTTGTGTACATAGGTGTATGATGACGAAGTGGTGTCGGTCAGCAGAAGAAATTGTTTGAAAAATGTGCAAAGGGGACTTCAATACCAATAAAATTTCATTTAGATTTAGTGTGCTAGTAACAAGGATTTAAGAACCCCCTAAAGACTTAATACAGACTTTCTGAAAGATGTGTCAAAATAACATAATTGCAAAGAAATTACCTACTTACCTTATTTCAGCATATACATGTTTATAATATTATAGGAGCAATAATTGATGGGAATTGGTGCTGGTATAGGTTTGGAGTACTATCGAGGTTTAGTAAGATTCCATCTTCTAAAAATCTTTTTTAATAGGTATAGGATTACAGAAAAATACGCATAAATTTTGTTACTTTTAATTCTATCTGCTAGTTACAGCTCTTAACATCAAACAAGCCTACATCGAAAATTTCAAAGAAATAAAATCTTCTATGACTTAGAAACATTTTTTCAAGAATCGAGCCATTCACAGCGTTTTATGTTCAGTAAAAAGATAATGTACTCGAAATGTCTGCGCAGTCTGCTCAAAAGTTTTAAGTAGAATATAAAAGTGAAGTAAGTGGGACAAATTCTTAGCGATTTGTTATCGTAAAGAAACTTGCCCTATAAATGGCGCCGAGGAGTCATTACATTATGTTTTAGGTAGGGCCACGCAGTTCGCGTTAATACTTACATGTACAATGTTTTGAATAATTGTGTAAGAAATTGATCAATGCTCGTTCCTTCACTATATAAGAGGCCTGTGCCCAGCAGCGGGACATTATAGGCCGGTATTATAGAAACTTTTTAAATTATACGATTTTCCCATTACTACGAAAATATTAATTGGAGGCTAATTGGAATGTTGGAAACCATGGAGTTATTTAGCATT
The DNA here is from genome assembly GCA_950381575.1 of Plusia festucae. NCBI lineage: Eukaryota > Metazoa > Arthropoda > Insecta > Lepidoptera > Noctuidae > Plusia > Plusia festucae. Next base: position 2,482,482 of record OX494456.1, on the reverse strand, counting down.
CAGTTTTTTTTACTTAGAAATAATTCGTTTATTAAGGTATTTTCCAGTAAACCATAAAACCAGTCGTAACTAGTGTGTTAATGTGTAACAATGTGTTCTAATAATCTCTACTTTACCTATTGTACCTAAAAATATATTAACCATAAAATACATAAAAAAACCGACGCCGTCTAAAGAATAGCCGACTCTCCTCCATAAAACTTGTGTAGCAGACCCTATTGGTAACATATTTCATCATTAATAAATACATTTGAATACTTATCGACTGGTACCAAAACTCGCAGTGTACGCAATAGAAACTCCTCAGAGTCCCCAGACATTAAAAAATAAGTTAAGAAAAATTGCAAGTCAAAATGCTCCTTAACTAAGACATTCAAGCCAATTCAAAGCGAGCTTTTGATTATATGTAGATGTATACATCATTTTTCATTCCTTAAAACAACATAGATACAACACATACATCACGCTAACCTTACGCCCCAACATAACGCCCCACTCGACGACTCGCTCTCAAATCTTTTATGACAAATCTATTTCGTCTCCAGACCTTAAATAACTAAATTCTCACTAAAGTTGTAAGTTACTAGCTGTAAATTGTTTTATTACAGAACGTTTCACGAATCGTGACTAAACGTAACGTTAATTACTAACAAAGACACTTGGATTTACAGCGGGAATCATCGGATTAATGTACTTTGTAATTGTAGATTAACAGATATTTGGGTTAAGGTAGAGCTTGTTTGTAGTGCGGGGCAAAGGTCTCTGGAAGGAACAGGAATTGGTAACTTAAAATACAGGCACGATTCTCTTAATACATCTAGTCTAGGTAATACAATAAAGAATAAGATTTTTGAAGTTATACTTCTTTAGGCGCGATATGAAATATGTAACACAAAAGCGCGCATTATGTAACACAAAAGTCCACACCTTTGTTTATGCGGTAACCATGGCAAAAATTTTAGTGGATAGTTGCCATGACGACAACATTTCGTTATTTTAAAGTACGATTTACTACTATCCTCCTCCATAGAGGTTATTTATCAATTAAATAAACAAGGTTATGAACTCCTTGCAATTACAAAAACTGTCTTCTTCTTTAAATATCATCCTCACAGATTTTTATGTTTTTGAAGTTATACTTGTTCCTTACGAAAAAATTATGAGAGAGAAATTTAAAGATGCGCGCGCATACACAAGTATAACATCTCACGCGCGTACATAAGAACACGCACCCAGTTTTTGTTTTCGCTCATTTCTTGAACATCAGTCGTATTAAATAAAACTATGTAGGTATATACGATAGTTCGATTCATGAGGAATAGTATAAAATACTTTTGTTTTAGAAAAAGAATAAGTTTCTGTGCTAGACATTAAAAGGCCATGAAACGAAGACGAAGTCGCGGGGTATAGCTAGTCTAATATATATTTAATGAAGCTGAGTTTGTTTTCATAACGCGCAAATTTGATTATAGGTGACTTTTGAGGAATGTTATTTAAACTACATTTCTTACGACTTTTAGGAGCAGAAAAGGAGAGTACGCGTGGCAGAGATAAGTAGTACCCAAATAAAATTCTTAATAGTGTTACCTGAGTTTTCAATTACATTTTTAACGAACAGACCTTAGAATAATAGGACAGTAACAAAGTATATCTACGTGAAATTCGTATGAATATACTGATGATAAAAGTAATCCGAAAGTTTTTAACAAAAATAACAAGTAATGTATTCGGTGGCAGGCCTAAACCCCCGGCTTTGGCCACAAAACCCCACTTTAATATACTCTTCACAACATTAAACAAAAATTAGGATGGGTGCCACTGCGCGCTGTAGCGGGGAACTAAGAAACTGTCAAAACTTTTATTATTGGTATAATATGGAATTCTAATAGTAAATTTCTTGGTTAAAGTGATGCAAATAAAAAAAAAACATACTGAAGCGATGAAAGTGACCTACTTTTCATGTTTCCTTATCTGTAATATATATGTCGCAGTAAGATAGATAAAGCCGTAATATAGTTATATCCCTAGGGATATAATTATATACCGTAACATAGTTATACGAAAGCGATTATTTACTATCTCACTAGGAATATAGTTATAAAACGGTCCAAGTTTAGTGATATACCTACTTATATTACTAGATTAAGTTTAGTGATATACTTCTATTAAGTACTAGTTGATTCATCTTGTCTGAACTTTAATCTTTAAATATAAGAAATTTAATCCTTGTGTCGCGGGGGTTTCACAAACAATCAAATCGCATGCACAAAGAACACGTAGACTTGGAACAAGCATTTGTGGATTACACAAATACTTGTCCCATGCGGGGATCGAACTCGCAGTACGTCGCGCACAGTGGTAATTAGCCACTCGGCTATCCGTGCAGACTTGTAATAATTTATGTTACTGTGTTTAACATTTATTACTGAGAAAACATAAAAATAAAAACACAAGCAATAGAGTAAAAATATCAAAATTTCTTTTTAACTTTTGATAACAATTGTATAAAATCGCTATCCGCTTACAGTGAAGCCTGTCAAATCCGACTTATTATGAAACAATGGCCACCCCAGCGCTCATTAATGAAAAAGTCCTTCTAGAAACGTAATATTTTATCTGGCATAAATTTCACGTTCCCTGTGAATTCAATGATCCATAAAGTTTTATGATTGTCGGTGTCATTTCGTTAACAAAATATAAAAACCTTGTGTCGAATTGTTTCAATGTGTACTTCGGAAGTATTGGGATGTACAATTGTATTAAAACTGGAAAAAATAATTGGCTTTGTCGATCAGTTCTTTGATCAGGGTTTTAATAATAATATCTTGGGACAGCTGGCACACGGCCATTTGATCCCAAACTAGGCAGTGCCTGTAATATGGAAACCAGACAAATAAAAATATTCTTATATATTTCTAAATACATACATAATATAGATAAATAACAACCAGACACAGAACAAGTGATAGTGCTCATCACACAAACATTTGCCCTGGGTGGGAATCGATCCCACGACCTCCGGCTTAGCAGTGGAGCCGCGAGCAAAAGCTAGTTTTTTATATTAACACAACAAAAACAAAAAAAAGTGACTAAGAATAGAAACCATCAAAACCTTTTAAGTAACTTTCTAAAACAAAAATTGGTAAACAATACTAAATAATATATAATAGAAATTTATTTAAGGTAAAAGTTCAGGATCACTTTTATCAGCAAACATTGGCCAAATCAACACTTCGTTAGAAGTTCATAACTATCTTTTTATATAATATTATAATATTTATATGTGTATGGAATGTATATATTATTTGAATATTTATTATATATTTATAAATATATTTGAGTTATTTCTATATTAATAATTTCGTTCAGGGCTACGGTAGACTCGATCGAAACCTTATATGAATAACAAAACATAAAAAAATATTGATTTCGAGTCGACAACATATATCCGCAAAATTCGGATTATGGAGAATTTCGTTAAATTCTAATGGCACTGACAAACAAGACAAACAAAAAAACCGCAGTCGCCATCTTGGGTAATTAATAAGGCCGCGTTCCGTAACAGATAATTGTGCTTCGAAGTGATTCAAGGAGTTTATTATCATACAACCTCCTTGAAGCGATTACAGTGCTGACAGGGCGTATGACAGTTGCATGATAGTTGGGACCAGAATCGTTTCGGAACGCGATATTTATTTCGCTTTTTTCACGTTCCGTTGCATAATATACGTTATATACGCCTCGCCAATTAACACATGGCGTGCGTCGCGCCAAAGAAGTAGCCATCACAAAGAACTGTGACTCATTGACTGTGTAAAACGAAACGTTTATATTAATAACACAAAATGTACTTATAAAATATATGTGTAGTCTGTAAGGTATATATCTATGGGCCTAAGTAGCCTGAAAATGCCGGCAACATCGAGTTAATCATAACAAAACTTAATACTTTTCTTCAGTCGTTGACGTTTCGCGAAAATATTGTTTTTGAAACTTTTTTTATGATAAACTCTTTGTTATGTGTTCTTTCTTTAAACCTGAGATTGGCCAATTGAACCGATATTATAGAACCGATGACTACAGAATATTTACCTACATTGTGTATCATGAGTCATATTTAAACCGAGCGGAGCCGGGTTTTCATCTAGTAATTATATAAAATTCAATAAATTTTTCGAAATAAATTTCAGTGCATCTACCACACCTTTCTGCATCACCCTAAGGTCGACTGGCAGAGAATGCCTTCTGGCATTAAGTCCACCTATGTACACTGTGCATAAAGTATTAAATAAATAAATAATTTAAACAATAGGTACTCAGTAGAGTGTGTCTGACCATTAAAAATGAAGCAATAAATCGGTTCTTAATGACCAATGGGTAATGGTGCGTAGTGGGCGCGCCACTTGGGGGTTGAATTTGACATTCCGGTCTGCATTAAGTAATAATAACAGGGTTAATTTCTATTAGAGTGAGTAGTTTTAGCTGTAGAACAGTAATTAAGAATTGCATTTTTTTTTAATTCTACATATGGGGTTAATTTTGAACCTGTGCCATAGAAGTGCATTTAAAAGGACAGCTACCACGAACTTTAGACTACAGAAAAAATATGCATTTAAACTTTTACTAATTAAATACAAAGTAGATTATTATTATAGAACTAGCTGCCCGGACAGACTTCGTTCTGTCAAAAGTAAAGTAATTAAGGTAATTCCCCAGTTTAGGTACAGTTTTTTTTACACCTTTTAAACCATCCCTGGACTTCTACAAACATTTCAAGATCAAAATCAGGCAAATCGGTTCAGCCGTTCTTGAGTTTTAGCGAGACTAACGAACAGCAATTGATTTATAATTTTATATATATAGATAGAAGATAAGGTCTCTGTTGAAACCCTTAAAATTCTCTGTAATTAAGTGAACGCCTTTGTAAGACATTTACGGCCAGTTATTAATATGCTCTAGTTATTAACCTTTGTTTTCTTGAAGTAAACCGTCCTGTTGCTTTACGACCTGATTCACGTGTCCTTAGCGTTCTTCTAGGGTTTCTTCGTTAGTACAAAAATGTAGATTATCTACTACTAACATTACTCAACATATTCTTGGTTTATGTGATACAATTATACTTTCAAATATTATTATGCAGTTCTCTCTTATAATTATGCAGTTCTCGAAGCAAAATTCTGCCATATGGTTGCCATCGACACGATAAGAAGAAGACTTTCAAATAAACTGATGGTATAAGTACAATTAATTTAATAGTTGTTTTACTTTACGAATTTCAGTTTTAAAGGATTACTTTTAAATAACACAAATTGTTCTTTTGTTCCTAGTCACCAAATTATGAGAGTCCAATATCTTCCCACTGCTGGGCACGGGCTACGTACATAATCAATCTATGCTTATTATTAATTTTATCTTCCTCTATAATTATTGTATCTTACGTATACTCTATCTTATCTCTTATTAATACTGTCTCATATTTTACAAGCCAGAACTCCTTAAAACTTGACATTGGCATCCATGCCTTCCTCAATACGATATCCTGTTCGATTATCCGGTTCGATCCCCGGACGGGTCAATGTAGAAAATCACTTTTCTACATTGTCTCGGGTCTGGGTGTTTGTGGTACCTTCGTTGTCTCTGATTCCATAACAAAAGTGCTTTAGCTACTTACTTTGGATTCGGAGCAATGTATGTGATGTTGTCCACATATAATTTAATTTAATAGCCAATTAAGAATTTATTTAATTTAATAATAAGAGCCAATTAAGAATTAATTTAATTTAATAATAAGAGCCAATTGACACGTAAAACTCATAAACCATATGAAGCCATTGAAAACATCAGGCAATAATAATCTCAATTAGCCTGTCTACTTTAGCCGCAGGCTAACGATTAAGCAGTTTGGCACGGCCTCTAAACGGAACAAATTGTTGTATTAGTATGATGGCTATGTTTTAAGAGGAAATTTAAAATTGGCACCGGTAACTAAAAGGTACTTGGAAACCGGCTGTCAAGGTATGGGTATGTCATGCGAAGGAATGATGATCATAGTGTGAGGAATGTGGGATCCAAACCATCGACCACGTGATTGCAAGTCCGATGCCTTAGGTACCGCCGCTATACCTATACGTTTAAAAAACTTTACTATTTATGTGAGCCATTCACATGATAATTTTTTATTTAATTGACTTATTAAAACTTTGCTGTAACCCTGAATGAATCGTAATACGAATTTCCTCGTAAAAAAAACTATTTGCAAAGGTTTTTACAAAATCCTCTCCTATGACCTTATTTAAGACATTTAATAACTGCATGTTTCCAAGAATCAGAGTGTTCATAAAAAACTATTACCAACTAATGTGCCCAGAGGTTAAATTTTTTATGTTGCCGTGAATGTATCATGATAAAAAGTATCCTTTGTAAAAAATCGTCCAAATTAGTTCGATAGTTTTGTTTATTTTTTTTTGCTCTATGAAATTGACAAGAAACTTGACCGTTTGATGTTAAGCGGTTATCGTTATGAGTTTTTATAACAACAGGGGAGCTACAAGCTATTGCTAATCAGTCCCCTTCCCCCCATAGGAACTTGTATACCCTGCTTACGACAGGAACACGAGGTTCTAATGTTGCTCAGGAGTTATCTAACCAGTCCGGCTGCTCCAATTAGAGAGAGATCTAAGGTTCTATAATCTCTGTGCCTTAACGCTCTCTAATAAAAAAACTTCACTCACTTAGGCCCAGTTTTTTGAACCCGAGTTAATTCAAACAATGGTCACATATACGGCGGAGGCTAGGGCGTCGGACTTGCGATCATGTGCCACCACATGATCGAGATCGGGTTCGAATCCCACCCTTTACACTACCGACATGAATCCACTCGTAACACAAGCATCTTAGCTTAGCACGAGGGGTTAACGAGATTACTAGTAATGTGCGACCCACATTGCTAGTAACGTTAAAAAAAAATATATATTTAACCATTGGTTGAGTTAACTCGGGATCAAATAACTGGGCCTTAGCAATAGATTACTTAGGATTAGGATTGGTAATATAATCCAGGTGTGTTTTATATAAAGTATGTCGGATTGTGGGGTCGATCAGCATGTGAGTCTTCTTCCGAGAACATGATGAGTGGGCGCAGTTGGGTAGCGAGCAACAAACGAAGTATTTTAGATCACACAACTCGTTCACACTATAGTCTATCAGGAACGCGAGATAGTCTCTACACGCACACACAGCACTACTTTCTGAAGATGTTCTCCACACGGTGGATCGCGATGAACTGCCTCGAGCTGACAGCTCACGGTTCTTCTTATTAGACATCCCCGCCACGCTGTGTAGGGTAGATTCTATCAACGCCGAAATATGGCGTTGGCGTACCGTCCATTAAAAAAATTAAATCAACTCGACGACTCTGCCGGAGCACGCCATGTTTGGCGCGCTTGCGATTCGTTTCATGTCCGTACTATTGACCGGATGCGACAAGTACATAAATTTACAGATTATAGCTTATTCTAAACATTTGTAATATATGTTTAAAACGTGTCTTAATATCAAAATGCAATGAATTTTCAACGCTTATAAAATACAAAACTTTTACAGCATTCGTAATAAAATATACCTTTGAATGAATACAAAACGTGAAGTATTCGATTCGAGTATTTATTTCAGAAACATTTGTATGTTCATATAACTGTATTAGAAAGTCTACAGTACGAAAGCATGTGAGTTTTGTTAGCAGTCGTAAAATAATTCATGGGGAACGGAGTTGATTTTTACAGCTCATACAACGTACATAAAATCTCGTACAATCACTCTATTACATTTTATAACCGTCATACAAAAAAAACATCTTCACATTGTGATTTTCGTGTGTGTATGTGGGTTTTTATAAGTCTCTCATATGCTCTGAACTTATTCGACCTATGATCGTTACCAGTTATTACAAAAAAAATACTAGAAATATATGGCTTTTAATACTGTATTATTTTTACACACGTACCTATATCTCAGGAAAACATCGTGAGGAAACCTGGATTCCAAATATTGGAATCTGAAATCACCAACCCGCAACGAGCAAGCGTGGTGATCAATGCTCATCCCTTCTCTATATGGGAAGAGGCCTGTGCCCAGCAGTGGAACGTATACAGGCCGGTATTATTATTATATCTCAGAAATCAGTATAATTAGGACATTGAAAACGGTATACAAAAGCAATTAGTCCCCTCAAACTACCAAAATTGTTGTCTCACAAAAAACTCAGTGTAAAGTCGTATTACGGCTTTCAGAGCTTATAAATGTTCATCGACAAGAAAAAACTTAAGTACAATAAATACATTTAAATTATAGAAATGCTGTTTCCCACACATAAATAACAACCTCCACTCATATCTAAGTATCACTCAGATTAGCTTAAACAGCGGCTTTTACTTAAAACTATTCATTATTCGATTCCCATTCGAATCCCAAATCGATATGATAACGATTCAGAAAACGAGCTTAAACATTACTTGAGAAGAGATAAGATCGGTAATACAGTGTTATATTATGCGAATAAAAACATGTTAACGCGATAAGAGTAATCGATTACATGGCTACGTCATCGGAGCAACTTATCAGTGTTATGCCTCGGGTCGTAAAGTGGGTACACATGTGGCCAAAGTTATGGAGACAGCTCTTTGAGAATCATGAACGTGTATGATTTTGTGCGGTTTCCATTGTATAGAGCTGGGTGAATTTAATGTGAGGAGGAGAAATTGTTTAAAGTTTTCTAATTTTCTTTTTGCCGGATTGGTGGGAAGCGGCTCAAGACCGAGGGGCCTGGAGCAGGTTGGGGGTGACCTTCGCCTAGCAGTGGGACAGCTAAAAGGTAAAAAAAAATTACCTGTTCAAATATTCATCTTCCTTAATTAAATCTAATTAATATAACCTCTATACTGTTTCAAATGTTTATGACTAATATGATAAGTTTATTAAAACAGTTTAAAACAGATAGGTCATACTTATTTAAGTTTACAAATCCTATCGAAGTGAAAAGTGTTCTTTTTCATTGCGAAATGCCTAGAACACTTCAAATTACAACAGCTAATTGTAAAAGTTTAATTAAATACGTGTCGAATAGAATTTAGCCAAACCCTAACAATACTTAATTAATTCGTTAATTATTAAATTAACATACCGAACGACAAAAGTACAAAACTGAACGCTTTAAAAGGAGGGAAAATGTTATTTAATTGTACAGCCAAATTGTAAACACTTTTTCAAAGATAATTGCCAAATAAAACCGACGCAATTTTGAAACGTTAACAAAAATTCACACGGACTATTGGTGAAATAGGCGCGCAGCAAAAAACAAAACGACTGGTGTGAAGTTTTATCGAAACGAAATATTTTGATTCTGAAAATTGGTGAACGAATTAATTTGTCCTCGAGTGTAAAAACTACATTATAAAATATTCAGTTGATGCTGGCATACGTTTTCACGTGGCAATCGGGTCTTTATGCCTCGAAGTTGCCAGCCTAGCCTGGGTTTTTAACGGCATTTCGCTGCCAAGTTGCCAGCACTTAAAAATGACGCTAGCTTCAAGATGTTTAAGTGTAATTGTAGGTAAATATGGTTTAAAAATGTAGAGTAAAATATACTTATTTAGAAAAGCTGTTTTTTTATATTTTGTCATTTGTGTTTTTACCAGAACATCAGTAATATTTTCATTATTATTCACATTGCGTGTATGCTTAAAACAAAAAAAAGAAATATGAAGAACTGTAGGTACTAATTTATAACATCTATCTAATAACTATATTTCGAACAAAGATATAATTCCTATTCTACTATATACTTAAGATGTATTTAAAGAAATATCACTGACTGCTTGTCAATTAGCCTAAATTTAACCACATAATGGCACACCACAGCTTCATAAACACACATAAACTCATACATCGTATCTCGACGAAAAATATAGGTATCCATATTTCTTTTTAAATCAGTAAGTACTACATTTCATATAAAAGCAGACCTCAGTTATCAAAAATGAGCCTCGGGCGAAGTAAAATGAACAAAACAAGTCTCGAAGTGACCGAGTCGGTCGCCCCTTTGGTTTGTGTTAGATGTTAGAAAATGAATAACTATATCAAAGAGAACTTGGTAATTATGCCACCCTCGTGAAATATACACACAGTAGGAAAAGTTAAGGAGCTAATATATGACAGGATTAATTTTTATGGAGTGCGTATATTCTACGAGGTAGTCACGTTACTAGAATTCTTGTTACGAGTAGGTACACATTGGATGGGATTCAAACTGGGGCGGCTACCACATGATTGTAAGTCCGACGCCCTAGCTATTTTTAGACTAGGTACCACCGCTTGCAAAAAAATTGACAATTACTTAAGAAAAAAATGATTTTATACCTTTTTTTTTATTAGACCTGTTGTCTGTTGCTATACTACAGGCTCTGCCTTGTTTGAAATCAGATGGTCGTGTGTGAGTCTCAAACACTTACATTATAAAAGAGAATATTTGTGAGTGTGTGTGTATGTATGTCTGTTACCCCCTCACGCTCAAACGGCTGTACCAATTTTAATGAAATTTGGCATGGAGGTAGCTGACACCCGGGATGTTTTTTTCTTTTAGTCCCGGAAAAACAAAGCCATCTGGTAAACCGCGAGGCGCAGCTGGTATTTCTATAACCTTGAAAATTCGAGTTATATTAATGAAGGAACTGTGTGTATTATAAACAACATCACGAACACAAAGTGTACACTGAATTATGTATTAAAGCCGCGATCGAACAGCTTTTATCTAGAGCCGGGTAAATGTAACCTAACTGTTATGTTAATCGTAATCCTTTTAATACGTTACTGTTAATCATTTTCGTGCCTACATCTCATTTGATTTTGTATGTCATCTTACACTTATTTTATACTGTATTTGTGACTTCGTCCTTGTGTTGAAGAAAAGCTTAAGAAAGCCTGAACCCTCATGAAAAAAATACTTAAAGTATTTTTTTGCCATATCTCATACTTAAAACTCACAAAAACAACAAACAGAAATCTAAACAAAACCAACCGTAAATAGCTCAGAAATGGGTGTTAAAATACAATTACTTTTTGTTCTGGAATCTTAGTTTGCGAATGTCCCAGTTTGCTTTGTGTGGTCTTCGAGCTAATGCTTTTGAAATAGAACGTCAGAAACGTCACAACGCCCGTGGGACTGTGTGACGTCACTCGACACAGAATACGAATCTCTAGGGCTTTATAAACGACTAATTATTACACGTTTGTGTTAAGACATCAAACGCTAAAATATTGTTGCTTGTTTATAAAAAAAATACTATATCAACAGATTATCTCTAGCCAAAACACAAGAAATCATCTTAGTACAGATAAAAACTCAGACTCAGGCGAAGAAAGAAGCTTGAATATGAATCACAAATACATTTCATAATACACAGCAATTTTAAATGAGAGCGTATATTAACGAGGTAGGTAATCAGGTGCATAAAACTGAACGACTTTCCCCACGGAATATAGGTTGAAATATCAAAATTGAAAATCAACTTTTCATACTACGTGACGTGGCTTATGTTTGTATGAACAGTTGATTTTAAATTTTGAAATGATTGAATGTTGGATTTCAAAACAACAACTCTAACAAATATGAAAATATAATCAATTTAAAAACAAACGAACATCACATTTGAAAACTATCCAACAATAACACTTCATGTCCTCATTAACAATTCAAAATTAATAGACAGGAAACCAAAAACTCATCGGCTTAAAATCGTTCCGGATTCACAGCAACTTCCGACTGAAAAAAAAAAACACTTAAAGCACTTCCTCTACAGACACTACTGCCCTCTAAGCGGCAACATCAAAAAACAATTTCGACCAATCAGAAAGCAGTTAGTCACAAAATAGATGTACTCTCGTAATTGAAAGCGCATTCACACCGATGTTAATTTGATTGCCCGTTTATCTGTAGGCGTAGATAAATGTAATAAGTTTAAATTGAATTATTTTCACAGATTTCTAGTGGGTGGGTAGCTTTTACCTTTAATTGGATAAATACGACTGACAAATGAATTCAATAAAAACGTGGCTGTCTGTAATTTAAAATGTTGAAAGTGTGATATATTAATTTTATATTATAATGAGTAGCTATCGGTTATCTTGTTTTATTTAAATGCCTATCATTAATTAAAGACCCCATAAAACTTTGAATTTAAAGTTTCTAATTTGTGTTTTGTTTTAACTCTAGCCTTGAGGTGATCACCAGTTGACTATCAACATATTTTCACGTAAATAAATATATCAACGGCCTATTATTTTACTAAAATATAACCAGTTTTTTTCAAGAACGTTAATAAAGTATGTTTCACTTTTATAAAAGATACTTAAATTAACATTTAGATACTATTTTATAGAAAATAAGATAAAAAGTGATTTTAATAGAACATTGTTTGATTTCATGATTTGATAAATAAAATAATGTTACCCAAAGTTTTTCTGTTTTTGCACATTTGAAACAAAAAACCTGAAGCCGATGAACATTTGGACTCAAATTGCCACTAATAAAAAATACCAGCCCTATGCCTTTACAGTAGAAAAAATCAATAAAAATACTTACAACAGCCACTAATTCGATAACATACTCCAACAATAGTCGCTAATACAACAAAGTATTTTATCTCGCGATCTACAATAAAAAAATACCTCAAATATTGTAGGGGATCAAATGCAAGATCCTAAACGCGATAAGACAAGGGTTCTGAATAAGGGAAATAAGTCATTAATAGAAATAACATGATATCAGTTTTTGGGGATCTGTATAAGATGGGAGATAGGGTAGGGAAATATCGAAATATTCAACCCCTGGTAATTCCACCCTTGTAGCAAATTTAATGATTGTTATTTTGAGTAAATTGAAATTAAGCAACGGTACAGAATCTGTTTGTAGTGTTAGGCTAACGTTGCCTTTTTGGGTTAGGTCATAAATTGAAAATAAATATTTACACACTCCGTTTCGTCCAATTAATTTAAGGGATAAAGGTGGATACATAAAATACAATAAAGTTGTTTAAAATTCTTAACAGTTATAAGTTGCACGGGAGTTGAAATAATCGCAAAATAAATAACCCCGTAACTAATATATGTACTACCTCATGTATATTATTACCTACTACACTAAGGAGAAAAAACAATGGTTCATACTTTTAACCTATAGCGTTGCATGATCTATATATTAATACGTGATGCCAAAACTTTGGACCCCTTTTTACGAAAATTGCGCGGACGCAGGAGCATAAAATTTGGCACACTTATAGTTTATGTGTAGGAGAAGTGGAGAACGCTAATATTTTTCAATAATAATGCTTATAAAGTACATTAAATCAATAAATAAAACATTACCCACACTACCATGCATTTCACACACACATGTTTGTTTTGTTTTTCATTGACTGCTTACTGACATTGACATAAATAAGTGGTTTAAGCTTTTATATATCCGAATATAACGGCCAAGGACATTTAGCAAACGATAAAAGAGGTTTTACAAAAAACATTGTTTGCAGAGAAGTTTGCAATATGCGATAAACTATGCTCTAAATGGATAGTATTTTCCTCTTATAGCATGTTTTCTTTTAATAAACATTTTTTAAATAGATATTCTTTATTTTACTTCCTTTTATTGGCAAATAACAGTCTTGGTCAAATGTGTGGTTATAGTAGTTTAGTTTTCGACAGTAGAACCTTAATAATGTTTGAATATTATATTTTATAATGTATATTAAGTCACTCACAATTTAAATTTATATTATAAGGTCGAATTTCGACCATTGGGCGACCACTAGTTATAATAAAACTAGCTGTTTCCCGCAGCTCCGCCCGCGGTTTCTATTATTTTTTATATAATTGCAAATTTGATTAAAATCGGTTAAGTACTTTCGGAGTTCATCCCGGACAAACATCGTGACACTGGAATTATATATAATAGATTACGTCACGGGAATCAACGCGGACACATGTATTTACCTTTAAATGTTGACGTTTCGGTCGGGTTGCACTGGCCGTGGTCTCAAGCAGATTATGCAACTCGGTCGAAACGTCAAGCCTTAAAAGGTAAATGCATATGTTCGCATTGATTCCCGTAACGTAATTTTATTATTATACCTATAATTTCTACCAAACATTCTTCACATTTACTACGTTTAAGTAAGCAAGGCGAACAAATTATTATCCAACATTTCACAGTATATAAAGTACCACAAAGTGACAAGCTCGGCTTAGTGTCACCTCCACCTGGTATTCCCACAAAACTAAAGTAAATAATCTTCGCATCAAATCGTACCAAAGCTTTTAATTAGAGGCGTTAATATAATTGGTGATACTTATCTTAATTTAATAGTTATTAGTGTAATTATTTTTAGTGAGCATAAAGAGGGTTAATATTGCTTCATCACTGGGTTAAGGGTCAGTCAGTATTCTGATGGCTGCGATTTTGAAGGTTTTAAGTTGACTAATATTTGGGTGTGACTTGTGAAGAGACCGTACTTTGACCTTTAAAAGGGCCTGACTTTAGCTTATAGTTTTATTACAGGTATATGTTATAACTAACTGTTGCCCACAGCTTCGCCCGCTAATGTGTCGTTTATCGCGGAAAAATGGCCATGTCCTTCCTAAGGATCCAAGCTTACCCCGTCATTTCATCTAAATTAGTTCAGCGGTTTAACAGTTAAAGAGCAACTGACAGACAGTTATTTATAGTATTACTAGCTGCTTGAAAGAAGTATAGCCTATATTATTTAGGGATAGGTAATGTAGCATTCTAATGGTGGCAAACTGTTTGTTATTTGTCGAGTAGTTTAAAAAAAATACAAATCTTTCCTCGTTATGATACTCGTATTACAAAGTTTATGATATAGAACAACAAAAGAGCCCGGTGGCGCAAAATCTTCGTTTAATAAAATATCGTTTATTTGTTTTTTACATTGTCATTTTTGGATTAAATATGTAATTTAATCTTAGTTTTCAACTAATCCGTAAATAAAAACTATGTACACTGTACTAGTAGTAAATTTTAAGTAAAATTTACAATAACACACTTTTGAATAACTTCGACGCCACACAGTTCTGACGCGAACTCCGTTCATTAGTATTGTATTTCTGATTTTGATCATCTTTTGATGTTGACTGTACAACCAAATTAATACTAAACTTAGTAAATTAACTGAAAATAGTTACGTAAAGTTAGTTCAGTCAGTGGAATTATTCCAGTCTAGATCTGAAATATTTACTCAGATACCCAAATATATTTGTTATCATATTATTATCATCTCTAGTCTAGACCTCAATGAAGAACAGCTGAATAAACATTTACGTAATGCTATTTAAATACCCAGTGCATAGGCACTCATATAATATTAATCACCGTAGAAGTAGTTGTTCATAGTAGGTTTAGACTTTAGAGCATGTATCCACGTTCATATAGACTGGCCTGTTGGTTCAGTGGTTAGTGACCCTGACTGCTAAGCCGAAGGTCGTGGGTCGATTCCCACCCAGGACAAATCTTTGTGTGATGAGCACGATCATTTGTTCTGTGTCTGGGTGTTATTTATCTATAATATTTATGCTATTGAAATATATTTAATAAGTATGTTTATCAGTTGTCTGGTTGCCATAGTACAGGCTCTGCCTAGTTTGGGATCAGATGGCCGTGTTTCAGCTGTCCCTAGATATTATTATTGTATTAAAATATGAATGTCCTTAGATGAAGAAACGACCACAAAAACAATGGACTTATTATGTGAAAGACGATGGAAAGGATGTCATTTGCGAGGTGACGTCATATTATGATAGAGAATATGAAAGAAAAAGAGAAGACGTGTCGATCTCAGTATGATGATATTTATAAAACACGTAATACGTGCCGATAAATGGCAGTATACCAGGGGCCCAATTCTCCTATTTTTAAACCGTCCGATGGCAGTGTAATGATCGTAATGTCGACGATTTTGTAAAAAAAAATAAAGCCCATTAAGTTTGAAATGTCAGTAAGGGATTACCAAATTATTGGCAATCGTGCTAAGATACTATGACATACACGATTTCACATATTAAATGCTTAGAAGAATACCAAATGTGCCAAAATCAATCGAAACTACGATCATTACACTGCCATCGGACGGTTTATAAATAGGAGAATTGGGGCCCAGAATACCAGTTCGATTTTTTTTTTCAATTACTTTCATAAGTGATTCATATGTCCTGCAAGTCTTCCCACTTAATATAAACTTTCTCGACTTTTTTCAATTTCTCATTCATTAAGTTGAATTTCCAACACTTCACTTCCCACATCTACGTCCCTAATATCACCTACAATTTCTGGTTTATTCTACCCTCATACAAAATACAATTACGACAGCACTACCTATTAGAGCCAGTATTAATAACGATTTAACCTGTCACATGGCCACACGTGACAATTTGCGACAAATTACCACCGCTTCAAATATTAATCAAATCTATTAGCGCCGCCATTTTATCTTAACCTCAACATGTGAGGGTAGTCCATAACTTTTAATGTAAGCGTGAGTTCTAATTAGGCTGGTTACATAAATCAATCGATCAATGTGTCGCCGTTGAATTCGGGTCTAATTGGCCCAACGAGATCGGAATTTGATTTAGATTTGATTTGTTCATCAATTATGAGGGTAGGTGTACTTTTGATGGTTTTATGTGGTACACCGTTGTTACTAGAAGCAGCATACGTATAAATTATCTGCAAGGAATCTGCTGATGTCAGGCTGTTGTGACTGGCCTGTTGGTCTGGTGGTTAGTGACCCTGACTGTTAAGCCAGAACTGTTAATTCGATTGCCATCTAGGTCAAATCTTTGTGTGATGAGCACGGTCATTTGTTCTGTGTCTGGGTGTAATATATCATAACATGTATGTATTAAGAAATATATATATAAGTACGTTTATCAGTTGTCTGGTTGCCAGAGTAAAGGCTCTGCCTAGTTTGGGATCCGATGGCCGTGTGTGAGGTGTCCCAAGATATTAGTCATGTACCCTAATCAATAATAGCAAGCATCATTTATTAAATTCTTTTACCATTTTCTAGGTGTAATAATGAACTTTTCTTAGTAAAGCAGCCAAATATAACAGTCATTTTTGACCCACATTGTCAAGTACTTACCATAACTTACTGGCCAGACGACAGACAACTCTAGTCAAAATACATCAATCAAACCTCGATTTTCCTGTAACAATTAAAATCCTATTTCTTGGACCCATCGGCATTTTTTAAAAACGAATTACTGACGGGACAACCCCTAATTTCGTATGCATCACGGGACGCGAACGTTCAAGATTCGTGAAAAAAGCTGGGTACCGCAAGATAATATTTAAATCGAAGTTCCATGTTATGTTGACGATAAATTTTTAATAGCATTTCATGTATTTCGTGACGGTAAATCGATTAATATTAATGTATGGATTTGTGTATGCAGCGCGGTTGGTCCGTAGATGGGTTACCATTTGTAAACATACCGAGACCCCACCGTTGCTCGGAAAGCACGTTAAGCCGTTGGTCCCAACTGCTATACAGTGATCTTTGCAAGTCGTTAATTCACTATAATTCTGACAACCAATCTTATTAAGGAATACTGTATCACCCAGCACTGGGTTGTGGAGGTCAGATAGGCAGTCACTCTACATAAAATACCGTATTCAGCTAAATTCGTTAAGACTGACAGCCAACCCCAACACAACTTGGCATAAGGCTAGACAGGCGGGCAGATTAATGTTTATACAATAAGTTATAGCGACTACATTTAAAAAAAATATTCTCTATAATTTTAATGTCAGCTCAGCACTGTCCAATTACAGAGAAAAATTTGTAACTTCAGGTACAAGTATTATTTGCAAAACTGTTTTATCAATAATTATCGCAGCCCCTGAAGTATGACGCTTTTAAATATGCAATAGGTACTGCAAGTCAAGTGTGTATTCTCTGACAGAATATTTTTATGGTAAACTTATTTCGAAAACTTGCCCAATTTCTATTCGGCAGTCTACGATAGAACAAAGAGAAGAAAAATATTCGAGTGACCTACATTTCTTTCTGAATCGTTTTGTTTTATTTAGTTCTGCCAACGGAGGCTAGAACTTATAAAATACACTGAACATTCGGTTTTGGATTAAAGATTTTTTTTATTTATTTTTTGTTCTGTTTTATTTGTTGTCTGTTGCTCGCGGCTCTGCCCGCGGTCCCTTTTTTTCTGGTAAGAAATAGCATATGTTACTCAGGGATAAAGTAGCATTCTAATGGCGTATTTTGAAATCGGTCTAGTAGTTTCGGTGGCTATTCAATGAAAACAAACAAACAAAAAATCAAATGTTTCCTCTTTATAATATTATTATTAGTACAGATATATTTTCATGGTTCAAGAAAAGTATGACATAAGCGGCAAAGGATTTGATTATGGTTTTCAGTGTGTAGTGAACACTCTATACCTTATGTTTCTATCTTCTTCTTCCCCTCAAAGTGCCTCTCCAACTAGTGAAGTTTGGCAGTCAGCTCCGCGTATCTCTTCCTAAGTTTAGCAAGATTGAACAGCTCATCAGCACTTGTGACACATGTGTCCATTCGCGGATGTTACGCAACCACGACTTTTCCTGCGTCCGACTGATCTCTTGCCTGCCACTTTGCCCATCATACTATGTTTCTATACTCGAGCTAATATAAGCTTTATTAATTACAAATACCCATCTAAAAACATTCAGGTTCTGAATCAAATTAGGCTATTGTTTCATGCTGTAACTTGTTACCAAATAATAATGATTACTTTCTTATTATTACAAAATCACCCATTAGTCGCAGCAAAACAAGTTCATAAAAACCTACAGGACCACTGCAGCTTTCCGATACGATTTTTTTCTAAAGAAGTTCCAAGTAACCCTCGACCGCCGTATAGGGTGACAAGTTTAATTTAAACTTCCCGGGTCGGATAGGCCCGCGGTCGACTTTGAACGATTATAACTTTGAAGTGTTATTTTTAATGAGTTTTTGTGGATTTTGATATTATTAATGCATTGGATTTCCAAGTGCTAAGTTACATAATTCAGTGACTTAGCGGTTTAAGTAAACAAAAGTAATTTCTGAGTTTAAGTGGTCACCTGAGGAATGTGAGACAAAAGATATTTTTTTCAAGAAAAATATTATTAGTTTGAATGAAATTTTTATTTCACGGGTCTTCGGAGACGAGAAATATGATTCTGTCAGCGAAAAACGCAAAATGCTTACTCATGTGCATATTAAAACGCTACAATATTTTTTATTCTTTAATATACGTTAAGTGTTTTGTATGTAAAAGAGGTAACACAAAATTTGTTAGCTCATAATTTATGAATGACTAATTATTATACACGAGCGTGTAAGTTGTATTTTAATATGCATCATTAATTTCTACTTACGAACCACGTCAGACATTTTTAATAATTCTTCGTACAGATGTTGTTTTTAAACAAATATACAATTACGACATTTAATTATACGCAATAAAGCATGTTTTTGATTGTAGAGATCTTTTACGAAATTAAATTATGAAAGGGGTCAATAATACCATCGGGGTTAATATGTTAATATAAAATCTGAACATTTGTTTAGATGATGGGATTGTACCATACACATGTTAATTTTAGTAGCAACTGGCAGATAATTTTTACATAATGTAAGTATATTGGTTTAAAATATTGAAGAGACAGTTTTGACGACTCAACGACTTTCGAAAATTGCTTTAGTTATTATTCTGAGGTCAAGTCACCGTATAACAGACGGGACCAACGGCATAGCATGCTTTTTAAGCCCCGAGGAGTCTCGCTATGTTTACAAATGGTCACCCATCCACGGATCGACCGCGTCTTAACCTTTATTATCGGTCAAACCGTATGACTTACAGTTGGCCTCCAGTCCCTTTAAATACATTTACTTATGTGATGTCTTAACAGGGTTATTAAGACAGCGAAACAATAAAATATGCGTCTTTGTTGCAGTGAAATATCCCGGGATAATTCGGTTGGCAGGTGAAAAAAGCGTAGAGTATGCAGTTTAAACTTAGTTTTATCTCTGTATGCGCTAAGTCGCTTGTCGAGGACTACAATATACGATTTTACTGCATTAGTTGGTGCATAACAGCTGTTTTAATGTTAACTTGTACATTGGTGTTTTTTTTACCAACTGCATAAGAAACGTAAAGGTAGTGCATCTCTATCTATGTTGTAATTTAAATAAAACATTCTCATTAGTACCTATACGTTTCTTTGATATCAGTAGGAATCAGCATAGCGATTCCGAAAATACATTAGACAAAGTCACAGCGAATTCATCGGTGAAAACTAGATTTCGTATTCCGAAATTAAGGTTTATTTGATGTTACTAAAGCAAGACCCGTCTAAGCCCACCTCTAAACTTTTCACCTGAGATTTCGACATCATTTGAACTTAAGTGTGTCAAAACAAAGTTGCAGAATACAGATAAAAGTACAAGTGAGGTGAGCAGTGAAGTGAGTGTGAGTGGTGAAGTGAGTTTGGTCATTTTCGGAATCGCTGTGCAGATGAAGAATGAGAGAAGATAAATCAGATAAATGTTTCTAAGATAAAAGATGTTTAGCAATCTCTAAATACGATTTGTCTAACGAAGTCTTCAACTAGTAAAGACAACCTACAAAATTTTATTCAATTTATTTAATGCCTACATTTGATGTATCCACTTCGAATCAGGTTCAGTAAAAAGAATTTACTTGATATAAATAATGCCAACATACCTCTATCAAAACTTAAGTTTTGCATCAAAATTCCAAATCTCCAATACCACTTTAACCCAAAAATAAAAATTCCGAACATCAATCCGCTTACCTCTGATAGAGGCATCCTGAATGCCCTTAGAGGTAGTCTATTACTGTAATAACAACCCGGTTACTCCCTTTGGCGACCCTAACTAGGTTACCGGGAGTTCATCAATCAACCGACAGCCGATAACAGGATTAGTTATGCCAAAAGAGTTTGTATCGCTAATAATTTTAGGTTGAAAATTGCTTGTTATTGATCGTGGTAGCCAGGATAGAAAATAAGTCTGTCATATTGGAGATAGAGGTTGTCGGCATTTTTGAATGAACGGGAAACTATACTAACCAGTACATCCTTGAGTGTCGAGCATGTGTTACTTTTAGGTTGTAAGTATTTTAAAATAATTATTTCCATAACTAGTTTTGTTCTTCCAGAATTTAAGAATTTGGATAACTAATTTCTAATATTTCCTCAACCGGCGGTAGACTTATAGCTAGGGCGTCGGACTAGCGATCATGTGGCTGCGGGTCGAATCCCAACCATTACACTACCGACGTGAACCCACTCGTAACACAAGCATCTTAGCTTAGCACGAGGGGTTAACGAGATTACTAGTAATGTGCGAACCACATTGCTAGTAACCTTTTTTTTTAAATAAAGAAAGAATAAAGACCCAAATCGCGTTAAACCCTCCAAAATTTCCTGTACTAATTAAATATTGGTTCTAATTCAAGTACCACACATGATTGATGTAAAGTCCGATATAACAACTGACGCATATTCACAGAATTCTCTCAATAGGTACTCACTGTTTTGTGCAATAATTAGCATAATCCAGTATCCACTGGTATAAAGAAACGCTAGCAGCTAAGATTGCAAACAAAGGCGAGATTAATTACACCCCAAAATAAAACCACTCATTCGAAAACTCTGTAAAGATAGCCATAAAAAGCTCTTCAAGATAAAAACGAACAAAGAGAAAGTTCCAGTAGACCCTCAGTTTCTGTTCAAGTAAAACTTATCTATTCATTTTTCACTTCCAGTAATGTTAAACTAGTTAGGTTGTCCTGGCGACCCGTGGCAGAGTTAGCCGAGTCTTTGTAACATCTATCTGAATCGAATTATATGCGGGAACGGTCATGTACCCCGGGAAAATGAGGGTAAGATCTTGGTGATGAGGTTTTAGCGGGTACCATGGAGACTTTGTTTTTCATGTCACTTGGTGAATATGTTGGAGAAACAGCAGGACAAATGGTAGGTAATATTATGAATAACGTGGATATGGAAAATAATGTTCTGGGCTACTAGTGTATTTGTGACAATTTTCAAAGCCTAATGGCTAGGGCGTCAGACTTGTGATCATGTGGTTCCGGGTTCGAATCCCACCCATTACACTGCCGACGTGAACCTACTCGTAATACAAGCATCTTAACTTAGTACGAGGGGTTAACAAAATTACTAGTAATGTGCGACCCACATTGCTAGTAATAAAAAATAAATCAAATCTACCTAAAATCAGTCGCTCATTCGACATCGCCTCGCATTTTTTTAAACCACTTAAATTTGTCGTGTAAACGCCTTATTAAAACAAGGATATAAAAACTTTGACACTATAAGTCAATTCAAAGATACAAAAAAAGAAAATTTGAATCATATCATTGAGAGCCAACGTCAAATTTTTAATCTAATGAACACTAGTTTTCTGAATCTAAAACGAAAGTAAATGTTATTAGGTACTTATTTTTTTATTTCCTTATCTTCTAACATAAACCACAACCAGCCGTTGTTTGTACCAGCACTTGTAAAGCTATTTTCATTATATCTTCGGCAAGTGGTTACTACGTTTCCACGTGTTAAGCTCGCCGTGTATTCATTGGGGCATGCTTAGTTTAAAGTTAACTAACTAATTTTAATTAACCTCTGCCCACAGTCAGACCCCAGTTTTGTTCGCTAATTTAGTTTTGGAAAACCACTAAAAAGCCGCTTCTGGTTTTTAGAGGTTAGTTTATTGATAATTTATGTTAATTCGACCCTATTTTTGCATCAAATAGTTAAAGATAGCATAAATGTCGTGGTGGCTTAGCGGTTCAATGACCAGATTCGTTTGCACATGGTTGCAGCTTCGAACCCAGTTAAGTACCAATGTGAATCATCCAAATTTATATGCACTTTCCTAATTACTTTAAGAAACCATTGACAAACGGTGAAGGAAAACATCGTGAGGAAACCTGGATTCCAATAATTGGAATCTGAAATCGCCAACGAGCAATGAGCAAGCGTGGCAATCAATGCTCATTCCTTCCGTATATGAGAAGAGGTCTCTGCCCAGCAGTGGGACATTTATAGGCCGGTATTATTATTATTTATTTATATAACATAAAAATATTAAAAGTTTTACCATATTCGAATGCATCACCCCTTTTCATAAGCAGTACTGCAGCCAAGAATGGACCTACGATATAAAGTGAAAATATCTATAAAAATGATCACTCCGACAAAATTGCTAGTAAACTTGCTAGCGCGTTGTAATGTGACTTTTCAATGTCGTAAGTAGTTTTCAATTTAATCTCAAAGTTACGGTGAAGGAAAACGTGTTGCAATCTGGACTTAATAAGCTGAAATTGCCATTGAGTTGTGCAAGACTTTGTAATGAGAAGAGGTCTTTGGTTGCCATTGAATCTGACATAATATCAGGTAGCTAGAAATGAGATATGATTCCAAGCCATGAAAACCAGTAAAGTATGGAACTTGAATTACTTTTCTATTTCTAAGTATGAGATTATTTCACAAGGACAAAATTCGAGGACGACCCTACCCGGATACTTACTTGAGTAACATCTGCGCTATGCTTCAACATACCCTCTTCCAATAAAAAATAAATCGACTCCGGAAAGTACATGAAAAAAGGGACCTTAAACTAACAGTTTTGTGGATGATATTTGCAGGAACATGTGCGTAAAATTAATACATACTCTAGTCGAACAAAAGTATGGAACCTATGTTCAATGTTCTAATAAAATTTGGTAAAATATTTCAAGGAAAACAAATATAAAAGTGGTTATCTAAATAGGTATGAAGGTTCAAAACTAGGAGACGGTATTCTCACCTCTTTAACATAAGAGGGAATACAAAGTCAAAAAACATTGTTCTAGAATTGCTCCCAATTCAAAGCTCATATCGCTAGATCTCGAGGCGACACGAACCTAAAACGGTTCCGTATCTACCATCACCTGTGGTAGCGTGCGCTGAATTAGAATTACCCTTGACACTTTAAAAAACGCCTGATCCCCGATTGCGGTAAAGAGGTGTAAGAATAAGAAAAATCACGGTGTTTTTAAGCAGGCTTGTTTAGTTGCGCTGTTTCTTGAGAGCACGTTGGAATGAGATTGTGCTGATGTTACGAATGCGTGTAGACGGTTTAGAGTTTTCACTACAAATTGTGTCGAATCTTTTGTCGTAAAGGGTTAGGTTCGAGGCTTAGAATTCTACAATCGCATTTAGTGAGATTACAATGTTGTTAGGTTTGATTGCAGCTATGTTATAAAGAAATAGCGACATGAGACATAAAATTTTATAGTATTGATAGGTTTGGCGCTGCTCCACAGCAGCGCATGGAGACGCTACGCACGGATAGGCTTTGAATGAAAATGGGATTGATATGATCTCCTGGGGCTTCAGCCGTGAGGTTTCGGCATAGAATAGAACCTCACCCTTTGTACCCGTGGCAATCGCGACTAAGAGATATAGAAACAAAGGGAATGGGCAGCAGCGTTCTCCTAAAAAACTGAAAGTAAACTGCGGTAACCCACCCGCTTGTCCAGCATGGTGACTAGGGCAAGCACCACAACACACACTCCTCGAATGGAAGACCGAGTGTTGTGGCGCAACATGGGAGAGGAATAGGTCCAGCAGTGGACCGCGATAGGCTGAATTGATTGATAGAAGATCCCCTGCTCTGACGGACCCACTACGCATAACACGTCAAACGCTAACAGATGGACACATGTAGCAACGAGGGTTTAAAATTCGTGCACCGCGTAGAACATCGACTTCATTCTCAGTCTTGATAAATATTTACTTTCCGTACTTAACTTATTATACCAATTTGGTATAAAAGTTACGGCATCTTTTAGTATTGGTGCTACTTTATCGATAAAAGTACATTTAACGACCTTACTTTGTCCATTAACACCTTTGGCATTTGGGAATTAAAGCTCACAAGAATTAATATTGTTTTTGTTATGATAACTCGAATATGAAGCAATAATTTTTATATTATTCCAAAATAATATACAGCTCACAATACAATTTCCTTGTGGCCTTGCAATTTAATAAACGGACTAGTGTGCTAAAAGTTGCAGGTTCGAACCCACTACAAAGTATAAGCAAGTATTAATGAGGCTTACTCAAATTAAATGTACTTTCTTACTTATTCTATGACATTTATCAATAATCGGTGCAGGAAAACATATTGATGAAAACTTAGAATGTGAGCTGTTGCTGGATATGAGAAGAGATTGTGCCCAGCGATGGGACATTTCTTGACTGATATTAAACATACCTTACCGCTTAGAACGTAATTAATATAACCACCATACTGAAGTCATTTAACAAAATTAGTTTAGTTTTTTAACTAATTTTGTTAAATGACTTCAGTATGGTGGTTTAAATTTCCCAAGTTTTATCCCATATGTGCGGATTAAGCATAACAAACTGGAATCACCAAACAAATAAAACAATGAAGACCCAAAAACCGTACTAAAGGCCGTAAAAATTTAAGAGCCCCAAACTCATTTGCAGATGAAATGCCTACATGTTTACAAGAGGGTAGAAATCAATAGGACGCGCCTCAATGCAAAACACGTTTATGTACTCTTAAAGTTGAAATTTCCGTCCAGTTGGAGACATGGAACTGCAATTCAGATTCAGTGTTTGGCTTATTTACAATCCGGATGCCCGTAGTTGGGTAGTTCAGTTTTCCCTCCATAAACATTGACCGGAGTTTAGTTAGGCTCAAGTTATGAACGAATGTCTTACGTAAGATGGCAGATAAACAACGTATTGTGTTCTGATTCAGGCAGATAAGATCTATGAATAGGTTAAGGTTTGTTATTGGAACATGCCAATTGTTATTTTCTTTTACTGGGTGGTGACGCAAGATTTTATTGTTTATTAATATCTTGCCAGCCGTAAGACAGAATAGACTTGAGAATAAATAAAGACATTATTTTATTTTTAGCTATTCGTTAAAGTATTGTTGGATTCAGTTATTTTCAGGAATCTCTTAAGCTCTTTCTCATTTTAACTAGATTATTTTAATTTTATATCCACTTTTTAAATTATACACCATAAAAAATAATCCTGATACATGTTATACAAAATTCATCTACATGCCTCCTTTATGGGAGATTGTTTAATCCATGGTACATTTTTAAATGTTTACCACACCGCCAAACCTCATAACTTGGAGGTACTTTCGTATTAGAAAGGGGGGAAGGTAAAAAGTAAAAAAAAACAACGGAAGCGCCCAGCGGTAAGGGGAATACAAATCGGAGTATCGGATTCTGTTATTTTTTACCATAAAACCCTCTGAACGTAAGCTGAAACTCTATCGAATGAAGGAAATGAATGTTAGTTTTATGAGGCGCCCTCTATATTATTTTTGTCACGATATTAAACAGTTCATGGATTCTTTTTTGATGCTTTTGTCTGGAGTTTCGATGACAAAAAACTTCTGATAATTTTCACGTATACCTAATACAGACAGCATTTTTATATTGATTGAGACCTTATTCAACTGAACTATAACGTTTTATAACTCGTTTCATTAAGGAGCTTTCAGAGTTTTATATTGTTAAAACATATTCCATCAAGCGAAACAGTCTCACCCTTTCTACCCGTGGCTATTCACAACTCACATCACACACTCCTCGAATGGAAGACCGAGTGTTGTGGCGCTGCGTGGGAGAGGCATAGGTCCAGCTGAGAGTTGATAGTTACAGTCACAATCCATAAGTCCACATACTAAATTTGAAGTAAGTGTTCCTCCAACATCCAACGAAAGCGAAGTTCCCTAACAAGTTTCAACAGTGCGTTTTCACTTACACATTAGTAGTTGAAGTTTCGACCAGTTTGATTTCCATTATTACAATCTGATAGGTACCCTAACCTTATATCCTAACCTTTGCAAAATATACGCACAATACAAAAAAAAATTTAAACAAAGGCAAGAGAAGAGAGGGTATTTCATGTACCTATAGTCTTTAAATTTCGAACCTGCATATCAACCGGCCGAAGAGGTAAGTACTAAGCCGAAGAGGTAAGTACTAAGCCGAAGATGTACGAAGTTAGCCGAACCGGCACGATCTTGACACGAACGCGCCGTGTCATCACGAGAACTTGCTGTCTGTTTATTTACAAGACACGGGAAGCAAAATGGATTTAGAATTGTAGACGTTGGTGGGTGGTGTGTTCCGCTTAGTACCTACGCCTTCTCTAGGTTTTTTTTTTTCAGAATAATTAAAAAAAAACAAAAAGTCATTCATGAATAACATCAGTAACTCGACGAAGTATCAAATTAACTAAGGCCCAGTTTGTTGATCCCGAGTTAACTCAGCCAATGGTTAAATATCCTAATTAATCGCGTTTTATCATCATTTTTTTGTCTATCAAATGATCAAATAAGTTGGAGAGATAATTATTATTATTGATTTATAAACGCGTTCTACCGAACTTTGCAACCATTATTGAGCATATTTAACCATAAGTTGAGTTAACTAGGGATAAAAAAACTGGGCCTAAAACGTATAAACAGCAGAAATTGCCTCCACAAATGTTCCATCACAAAATACCAATAAACAAACTAATTTTCATTAAATTAACAGCATAAAAGGTATACACATGCAATGAAAGCGAGATACAATATTTCTTAAGTGCATGTGACTCATGAGTTATTTATGTTAGACAGATAACTTATATCACAAGATCCAACCAATTAAAATTATAAATGATTGATGGTACAAGTGATATAATTAATTAAAGATACATCAAGCGTCTGACAATGCGCAAGACATACCGATAAAATCTAAAACTATTCTGTTGCCAACAGATTATATTTGTATTGAAGATCAAGAGAGATGGGAATGTTGCGACAATACACGGCTTTCGTGCGTCATAAGGATACAGTAACCTCAAGTATCTTATTAAGAGGGTAGTTTCAACATTACGCACGAGAAAACGTTATAGTCTGGATTTATGTATCCATTAATATCAGAATAACAAACAAAATATTTCTAAATGGAGAAAAAAAAGCGAGTGTGCTTTTGAACGACTATCTTCTTTATCTCATAGGCCTGCAATGTGTCTTAGATACCTATATAAAAATTAAGTGGAATGTGAGAAACAGGGAAAGAAAATGTGTGCTCCCCTGTCTCTCTCTTGCCCTTACAGTATCTAATAAGAAAGGTGACTTTCAAATTACGTTCGCCTCAGTTTTCGTAACGCTGTCGTCACGCATTCACCAGCTTACTCCCTAAGTCAAGCGAACGAAAAATGATTTACTTCAAAAATTAAATTGAGAATTTTAATTAAGGCAACCTGATTCTGCCTGTTGATTCTGTAAGACCTCGTTCTAAGCTTCGAATCTGAATCCGCTGTGAGTCTCTTGATTGGCATTCTAATAAATAAACTTTTGAAAAAAAAATTAAACCGACTTCAAAAACCAAAACAAAACCTAAAAGGCACAAAATAGTGTATTAATATTTTAGATAAGTAGTTCTAAGTTTATTTTACACTATTTTGTGCCTTTTAGGTTTTGTTTTGGTTTTTGAAGTCGGTTTAATTTTTTTTTCAAAAGTTTATTTATTTTTTCATTTTTTGTGTTCATAATATTTATTATAATACTACAATACAGCTCACCTTAGAAACGTTAAAAAATGTAAATGAGGGTCAATACATATTTATTATATAAAAAAAATCAACCTTTAACTCCTAAAAGTCAAGGTTTCTTTCATCATCAGCTCAGTATTTACCAAAAGCCTTGAGGTGATGACTATTGGACGTAAATACCTAAATAGGCTCAGTAGAATCATGAAACACGTTCGACATTTCTATAAAATTTAAGGGTTTCCTTCGATTTAACTGGGATCCCATCATCAGATCCTGACTTGGTGACAATGGGACCACCTCGGGAGAATACTCTTTCGAATACAAAAAGAATTATAAAAATCGGTTCACAATTGACGGAGTAATCGGTGAACATACATAAAAAAAAAAAAATAGTGACACGCCGAACATATAACCTCCTCCTTTTCGAAGTCGGTTAAAAACTCGGTTGATGCACTAGCGCTACCCTTGCGAGCGTGTCAGCGAGTTGAACTAAATTAACCGTGAGATTTAGACTGATAAAGTATGAGATGACGTATGAAGTGGCATTCAGTAAGGTAATTCCCTGGTCACTTCGACGCTCGCTTCGCACCTGAAATTTGAAACTTATGCGAAGTGAGAGTGAATACCGATGTGAGATGCGAGTTGTTGGTTGAATTTTACAGAATTGACGTGCTGGTTCCATTTTAAAAGCGCGAGGCTCCCTAAATTAATATAATAATATTATTCTGGTAATTTTATACTGTACCTATCGTTCGTTCTACTGCAAAGCAAGTTCTTTTTGGCGATGAAAATAATGAAGTTTAAAAAATAGGTTTAAAACCAGGTCGCAAGTAGAATGTAGCGTCCGCATTTATGCTCCACTCTTGTTCTCAGTGACACGATCGTTTTGTTCTCACTACGCTCCCGAAACGTTATTTACGAGAGCATAAGTACATATTTACAACGTAGCGAAACGCGAGATTTTGTATGCAAGACTTATGATTTTAGATTCATGGAGGTTTTAAATTGAAATAGCTAGGAATTGATATTTAGTTTTACTATGTTAAGAAAATAAATTAATTTTACTTGTAAATCAAAGATATAAATTGGTACTTTTGATTGCTTCATCGAGTCGTTTAATAGTAGTTCGAAAATTGATTTTGCCGTTTAACTAAATAGAAAAAATACACAAAATCTAGAAGAAAAAGCTAACTACATGAATATTTAAACTAAGTTGTTGTTGGGAGCTTTTCAGGCGCGCATTTTATCTCGATTCCTCTGTTTGATAAGAATTAGTAGTTTTTAAAAATTAGGAAAAAATCGTTCCCTTTCTGATAAGAAGGTGATGGATGTATCAATATACTTATTTAAATAATATACTAACTGTAACCGCAGCTCCGTCCACGGTCCCATTTTCTCTTAAGAAAAATATGTTACAGGGCTAATGCAGCAATTAAATGGTGAAAGAATTTTTGGAATCGGTCGAGGAGTTTCTGAGTTTACTCTTTGCAAACATACAAATATTTCCTCTTTATAATATTAGTATAGATAGTATCTTATACAGGATTATTTTAAAAGGAGTGCGGATATGAGATGCCACTTTCCCAAGGAACATGGTCGAAATCTTAAAATAGAAAATGAAATGTTCATAACAAGTGACAGGTCACGTGACTTATGTTTGTATGAAAAGATGATTATCAATTTCAAGATTTCGACCTGTTCCTTGCGAAAAGTAATTCAGTTTTATGCACCTGATTACCGCGTCGGATATCCGCAGTCCTTTTAAAATAATCCTGTATAAAGTATCTTTAGATTATGGATTCAGCTTAGTGTTACCTTAAAGTAACAACCAAACCACTTAAAAAATATACCCAACAGCGTATTTCCGTAATGTTTTAAACTTATCATTACAGTACTATAGTCTGATTTAAATCCTGAAAACTAAATTGACAAGTAAAAATGTCAAGATGACATAGGTGCCTATAGCTTTTACTTCAGTTTTGACATTTGCACTTGTCAATTTAGTCTCCAGGGTTAAAAACCGGCTAAGTGGGAGTCGGACTCGCGCACCGAGGGTTCCGTACAAACTTAAGTTTAAAATTATTTAAATATTTTTATTTTATGATGTAATTAAAAATTTATGGTTGTAGCTATTTTTACTTTATCCGTGCTATAACACGTTGCTTCGTACCAAATTTCAAGACTCTGGACCCTGTAGGTTTTAATTATCTTCCGAGTGTCGAAAATTTGCGGCAGAAACGGCTGTATCTATTGATTGTGTTAGCTTAGAAGTTTCATTTTTTCACATCGTTAAGGGACAGTAGACTTGAGTATTTGATATAAATTTCAGCTTGATACCTCCACGCGTTCCTGAGAAAAAGGGTTTTGACAGACGGACAGACGGACGGACTACCAAGTGATCCTATAAGGGTTCCATATTTCTTTTAAGGTACGGAACTTTAAAAACAGAGTATACATAATTTTTAACACTAATATATGTGCTAGTTAAAATCGTCGTCTCCAACACTAGGCCTAACACACTCCAACCATATTTAGCAAGCCATATTACACTCAACACTTCAGAAGCGTTACACACTTAACTAAATGACAAACAGGTTACTTCAGTTAACTTGACTACAAAGTAAATGCCTTTGATGTTACTAATTTACTGTAACGCGTACTATACAGCGATGTTTATGTGATTAATTATTAATTTGTCATTATACAACACTAGTAAACGTGAACTTAAGGTTTGATATGGAAGCTTAGGATACGGAAGATTAAAATACAGTCAACAGCAAAAGTAGATGATGAATTGAGTTTATAACTCTTGGAGTCGAAACTGATCACGAATATATGGCAACTGTACTATTAGTAAATGTTTGGTATAATTTACAATCACATATTTTTGAATCACTTCGACGCCACACAGTTATGTCGCGAACTCCGTTCATTAGTATTGAATTTCTGATTTTGATCTTCTACTTCTGCTGTTGACTGTACCATGATGAATTTTACGACCATAGGATACAAAATTTTCTTTAGTTTTCATGTCTTGAAGGCTTTTTTGTTCTTTTCCAGAATCTCTGTCAAACCTCTTCTCCGGATTTATACTGTCGCAACTCCTGTAATTTTTTTTATGTCAATAGACCAATTGTCAAACAGCTTAAGATCTTTTAAAAAACATTTTTCGTTTAGGCTAATAATAATTGTCACAATGAAGCTGTTTGTTAGTGAACAGTAATTAGTAAGAGATACTTTGGTTCTTTTGGAAGGATCCCTTATTTCCTTTTTGAATTTGCGTTACTGAGTACACTGAGTTAGTTTCGACATTCTTCTCAGGGTAGTCATTTAGGAAAAGTCGACTCAATGCGACCTCAAAAAAAAATACGTATAAGTTCCGACCAATTTGAACCACAAATATTTATGAATACCAACGAATATTAAAAAGAAAGTACCTACTTACAAAATAAACTGCAGTTATGAATATAAAATATTGGAAAAATCTAAATAAAATATAAAAATATAATATAAAACTTTGCCTAGGGAAAATTTACCTACTCTATGTATGTGAATTTTCTATGGCGGATTCAGACCCAGTCATTCATTATAGAATTTGTTATTTCTTCGATTCATACCAGCTATCTACACTTTAGTATTTATACGTAAACATCTAGTATTTATATACCTATGTTAAACGTATACTTGTTTAGGTGTCGTGTACTTTGTCCAACGATTTTCTCTTGTAGTCGCTTGGGAACGCTTACAGACATAAATCTTGAGAACACTGACGCTTAGACTTAGGAGTATCTACAAGATATAGGTACAAATAGTACATTGTTAAGACGATACACTACTTGCTTACTTGGATTTCAATGATCCATATTATGAACGTTCATGTTCAATGCGTTCTACCAATATTAACAGAAGGCATTTTACCCTCCCCCCCCTAGCCATGTGACAATGCTACAAGCGCTAACGCTGATGGAATCGCTCAAATGTATGGAAGTGACAAGTCTAAGTCACGTGAATTGTCGATAAGAAATGTCATTTCCATACATTTAATGTAATTATTTTAATCATCGTTATCGC
Source organism: Plusia festucae (assembly GCA_950381575.1). Taxonomy (NCBI): domain Eukaryota; kingdom Metazoa; phylum Arthropoda; class Insecta; order Lepidoptera; family Noctuidae; genus Plusia; species Plusia festucae. The sequence goes on along the minus strand of OX494456.1, from coordinate 2,449,670 downwards.
TTGTAGATATGTAAGTTGCCTCCAGGGGCTGGTAAGCATGTTTGACGTTCCTGCTTTTCAATTTTAATGCCGACGTAACTCTGAGAACACTGTTCTGACGAGTTTGATCGAGTTTAAACTTAATATGGAATTCCTAGGTAAGAAATTTCTATTGTTAATAGTTTCTATTGTTAGTAATATTGCCTCAGTTTCAAGGCATTGAGTCTACCTACGACTTTTAACATAAGATTGACTTTGGATTAAAGTCTTTGTGTTACACCTAACGCAATAGTTAACATTATAGCTTCATTAAATGCAAGTGCCACTGCAAGATCCTAAATATGTTTTGTGAGATATTTAACTCACAGAACATGTAAATTCAGAAATCTAAACATCACCAATACTGGTATTATTTGAAACATATTATTGTTTTATGCAATGTAACTAAGTCTGTATTTTCTTATTGTTAAATAGTATCTACAGTTAAAGTAGTAAAAAAACCTTGATAGTCTAGCAACAAAACTCCTTGTGAATATTTATCTTAAAAACTTCAGAAGAAAGAAAAGCTTCGAAGTTTATGATAAAACTTCGCTGCAACCAATTATCGGGTTAATTGACTTTATTACAAAAGAAAAGTTTACGTTTTTCAGTTGTTTACACTTTAAACTTAAAGTACTTTTTAAAAACTAGCTGTTGCCCGCGGTTTTACCTCAATTTTCTTTTATGTAAACCTTGTCCTGACTATAACGAATATAATAAATTAAGAATCATTAATTGTGCAGTTATTCGAATGTTATGCATTTAGCAACATATTTACCGATTATTTTTTATTTAAATAGAATCAAAGGCGCACTTATTATGATGATACACAATTATGATACTTCAAAAAAAATTTTATAAACATCGCTTATTGCTAAGCATCATTCGGTGGGTTTTCCATCAACAATAATCTGCATTTGTGTACTAAGCCGCAATCAAAACGTAGTTATAAAATACCGAGAAATTTACATTTCAACAACTTTGAAATTCCAGCTGTAATCAACAGGTCTGAAACCGATGCTGGTTCCAAAATCCTTAATACGATTTGTAAAGTGGACCCAACACGCCAATAAATGAAGACCCTTGACCACACATTGGCCACGCCTGAACGATTGAGAAAAGGGTGCGAATTTGGCCCAAATTTGAGGGAAATGTAGAGACCGAACGAATAAGGAGTACATACATTACGTGAAAGATTGCGTTTGATTTTCATCAACTGATAAAAAAAAACTAGGAGTGTATTGACTCGACTGCATTCAATTGTTTTGACTTCGGATAGTTGGAAATTGATTGTGTGAGTGTGATTTGAATATTTTAATAATTATGAAAACGTAATGTTTTTTTATATTTTTTTCTGATGTTGACGAGAATGTTAGCTTCTATATTGAAATGAAACTACTTTCTAAACGGACTCTATCGTGATTTATTTTGATTTTTGCTCCCGATGTATCAACGCCTTTGCACCTGTCGTGGTCACGGGCATACTCATAGTATGGTATTTTTGTTTATGCAGTTGATATTTTTTACTATCGTTTGTTGGGCTGTGCTTGTTACAGTGAAGACAGTAGAATACAGTACCTACACGCATAAAAATACGAATAGAATCTAAAATACCTGGATTATAAAACTGAACAAGTGCGAGTCGGACTCGCCCATGAAAGGTTCCGTAGCAGCAAGTAACATAAAATAAAAGTTTTTGTAGTTCAAGTAAGTAACACTTAAATAGTAACACGACAAAAAAAGAATTAACGAAATTGCTCCAGCGGTTCAAGCGTGATGCCATGACCTAGGGAAATAGGGATTCATAATTATTTAAGCAGTCCTTAATCATGAGCTGACGTTAAGGACTCCTATTGAGTCTGAAACTAGTCGGGCGATCCCGAGAATGCGCGTGAGTAAACCGTTGAATCCTTAAATAATTATGAATTCGTCTCACGGAAGTTATTAGGTATAATAAAATAGGGATTCATTTTTATATATATAGATTAACAAAGATTCTGATAACATTAGTTGCTTGAAAAAGTAACAGGTGTAAGACTAGTTTTTTGAAATACCAGTTCATTAATTTTCTTCTGATTTGAGAAGTTTGTTGTTGTTAAATCCATCCGTATCTTTTTGTCCAGTGGACGTACCTGAAATAGAAAGAACTTTGGTTAATTATGAAAATCAAAACAGTATGTAGATTTTTTTTAATATTATACAAATCTTTAAAAGAAATAGACAATTGCCGGAAAACACCACTAATTAACGACCTAAAACACAGAAGAAAGAACAATACATACAATTTGCACAAAGCAAAGAGAAACAATTACAATGAACAACATTACACCAAAACGAATATAACTAAAAATAATTACATTGATAATATTGCAACTTAAAGGTCTTATATATATACCAACATCATACTGTCATACAATAGTAGTCATACAATAATCACAGACACAATAAACACAGAGATAATCAGTATTATCACAATACGAATGATGAACTTTAAAGAATGCAAGTATAACAAACAATTTGTTATACTACCTGACTTGGATTGCTCACACAATTCTCGTAACTATTACAGTAATGAGACGTGACTGCTATAAAAACAGAAATGACGACAAATGTTTGTATAATGTCTTTATTAAGGCTTGCTTGCATGGAAATTTATCAAAAGTCCTTAAAAGTATTCCCAAAGATATAATTTCGTGATTTGTACCACAACATAGCGAAAATTTCAAACAAAAAATAAAGGAAGATCAAAATATAATGACTACGTAAATATAATTTATAGACTCGATACAAAAATAAAAGGAAACAGGTACGAGCAGAAACCGCATTTGTTATTAAAAAAAAAGAATTTTAATAACAAAACACAATTTTAAGAAACTAATTTGTAGAAATCTAATCAAAACCGGCATTACGGCACGCCTCCTAACGGGCATAGGATGAGAATGAGACCCGCCCATGGCGTCCAATTTATAAAAGATAGCGATTAAATGACAAAATAATAATTATAGTGCCTCTAATATGGGAAATAATAATAAAATATATAGTCAATCCATCAATCAACTCAGCCTATCGCGGTCCACTGCTGGGCCTTTTTTTTTTGTGGGGTGAAAAGCTTATGACTTCCCCACGCCGAGGGCACGGCATGGGGATATATAGGACTTAAACAGACTTAAAACACCCCGGTCCCATCATTGCCTTAGCCAGAGCCGCGGGATTACTTGCGTATTCCCAACGCAGCTCTGGCAGGATCTACTGCTGGACCTAGGCCTATCCCATCACCACAACTCTCAGTCCACAATTTAGGGGCTGTGTATTGTGTTGAACTTTTATCAAGGTGTTTGCCCTAGTCACCATGCTTGGCAAGCGGGTCGGTGACCGCAGTCTACTTTCAGTTCTTTTGGAGATCGCTGCTGCCCATTCTTCTTGTTCCTATATCACGGGAAGAGAGGGGGAGGCTTTATTCTGTCGAAACCCCACGAATATATGTGAGTATTTTAGTGTATGCACATTTTTCGTGTTATTTAGTTTATCAAAAATGGACATACAATTTTGTTTGCGATAGTAGCGCTCTCTATATGATATGTATATATTTTGTGACTCTCACTTTTTACAACATAGTTATGCTAAGCTTTACGGTCGTGTCTTCAGTATTTGATTGGTTGTTTATTTGATCGTAAATAAAGGTGTCACTTAATAGCTTCAAATACACAACTACATTTTTTTTACTTATTTTATATATATATAATGTATTATATCTGACAGTGGTTTGAGATCATTATTAGGAGCTTCAAATAACCTTAAAAGTGGTATTAATTTATGTGATTACCGCAAATTAACCGACTAATGTTAATAGAAATTAGTGTTTTACGCTAATATATATTTTAATCACGTTGAATGGTGTACAACCATCTATTAATAAAATTTAATAAAATATCTACTGTTAATTCCGCAATCATGCTATGCATAAAATTCAGTTCGTAAACCGGGTCGAGCTGTGAATATTTACTAGGATTTCTATGTTAGAAATACTCAGTAGTGCTTGCGAGTCAGGAAGTTGGAAGTTGGCGGTGATAACCCCTCTGGGCCTCAAAAAGCACATAAAGCCGTTGGTCCTGCGCCTGACCTCTCTCCGGTCGTGTCGGTCTGTCGTCCCATTGGATTATGAGAGTGCACCTGTAATTATACACCATTGCATTGCACCTTAGATTGACCGCCGAGGCCTAAATTCGGTCTAGAGATTGAGTCAGTCTCAAATTAATTGGCACCGAATCCTAAAAACGCTACCGCTTATGACTCAAGCCAAACCCGACCCACTGTACTATAAAATATGAACGAAAATCTTTACCCCGTAGCAATTACAAGTGAGACATGTGAACCATTATATATAGATTAAGGTATGGTTATGAAAAAGATTATTTCTTCAGATAATACGGACAGACACCTTTAGATCGTTAAATATGGTTGAAAGTGAAGTTTATTAAAATGTGGTAATAAAATCGCGGATCGAACCGCCCGATCGGTCCGCCTACTTCATTTAGCGACGATATCAAAGATCCATCGGTAAAACATTTAACGTGTCTTCAGATCCATGTTAATATATTACCTATACTTGTTCGTTTTTTATTCCTATTAAGATACGATATAATATATCACCGGTTTGACTGGAGGGGTCGACTTCCAGTCTCACCGGATTTAGTTGAATATCGTATTGTACATGGAGCGACAGTCTATCGGACCTCCACAACCCATTTTACAGGATAATATAGTAGCTATTAGTAAAACTGGTTGTCAGAATTGTTATGATTTAACAACTGTCGAAGACCACTATGACAGTCGGGACCAACGGCATCTCGGTATGTTTAAATTTAATAGCAATAAACATTTGAACAGAGAGAATAGTGGAAGCGTGACCCCTTCCACTATTCTCTCTGTTCTGCTAATAGAATTGCTTTAAAACATCGCATGTAATATCAGATATGACAAATAAAACCCCTGTTCAAAAAAGTTTTTATCTTCAAGTATGTACCTAACACTTTTTAAGGCAATAATAATCAGAATAATTGCTTAAACATCATTGAAAAAACGACATCAACTGTAGGAAACTACACAATATACGCAATTTCATCTAGTCTCCTTTTCTTCATCAAATTTTTTCCACTTAAATCCTAATTTAAACCAATGATTACATTTATATGGGACAACCTAAGGTATACCTTATCGAAAACAAAAATATTTTTTGAAATCCGGAAATGACGCGTGACAATACAAAAAACAAAGTTGACTTGAGACCTCCTTCTGAAGTCGTTTTAAAATAACCTTTGGATATTTCAGCATCATGATTGCAATGGTTACCTATTCACTACATACAAGTATAATGATTGTCACATTACCAACATATTTACCATGGCCTCCAGAGTGATGGCGAAGTTTCCCATAATTAACTCTCACGGTGGTCACATCTTGGATGATTAGGCGACTATGGTAATGGTCAAGAGTTGTAGACTCATAGCTGTAAAATTGTTTTCATATTGAATGTACTGTTGTTATGAATATAAAAGATAGCTATTGCCCTCGGCTTCGCTCACACGTAGTCATAAGTAAGAAATTTACTTAAAGTATAGATGTACAGACATAACGACATAACAGATTTCTACAGGACTATTCACTGTGCAAAAAGTGTTTTTTTTTTCTCTTTTAACCCGTAGGTATCGTAAGAGGTGACCAAGGGATATAGAAACAAGGAGAATCGCCAGCGTTCTCCTAAAGAACGAATACAAAATTGCGGTCACCCACCCGCTTGCCCAGTGTGTTGACTAGGGCAACTAACACCCCACTATTGTGCACTATAGCGCAATAGCGGGGTGTTTGTTGCCCACGGCTCCTAGTTCCCGGCAATCCCACTGCGGAAGACGAAAGTCCGGTTGTTGTGGCGCAACTTGGGAGAGACCTAGGTCCAGTAGTGGACCGCGACAGACTGAGTTGACTGATGATTGATGGAAAACTTTGGGCGAGACGAGACTTCAGAAATACAAACTCTCAAAGCTCGCCATCAAATGTAAAAGTTTGGCGAGTTTAGAATTAAGGAACAACTCTGTATTTTAATTTATTTAAATAAAAAAAAAGAACTTTTTTCTTATATGGATGAGACACATAAATGTTGGTCACCAAAAGAATTCAAGTATACCTAGTAGGTATATTAACGTTATTAGGTATCACCTAACATAGAAACATTACATTAGAAATTACAGTTTACAACGTTCAAAGCCAGTGAATATTTTATGGAACACTCCAAAGTAGAGTTACGAATTTATCAGACTGAAGTCATTATATGCTATAATAATCTTATGTCATAGAAAAATGGTAGCTGGCTGTATTAGATAAGCAATAAGTACGACTACCAAATCTAATCCAAAGGTCATCAGATAAATAGTTTTATATTTTTTACAACAAAACCGTGCCCAACATCTTCATTAGCTTTGCAGCAATTACTAGGTCGGCCTGTAAAAAATTAATCGAATACTCTTTTTTTAATACTTCATACATTCAAAACTGATCCAAAATTACTTCCGTTCACCAAATGTGTATAAACAAAAACGTTGAGAAGAAAAAATAACTAGCTCCTGTACTAATGGCATCATCAGGCATTGAATTAGTCTCGGAGACCGAGCGTTATTAGCGTCATGTACGTTTGTTACGAACGGTTCATGTGAGATAAAAACAGTAAGTTTTTTATCTGTATTCCGTAGCGCTTAATGGAAAATTAATTATTTTTATATTTGATCATCTGTGAGATAAATTAGAAGATATAAACAGGAAAATGAAATGTTTGCTATTATACAGGCGATACTTTATAAAGGTACTAAAATTAGCAATATATTATGTAGTAGGTTCCTCTTAAATAGTTTCATTATACATTGTACACGAGCAACGAATTGTATGCTTTTTATTATAAGTACAATATTTTAATAAATTTTCCGTACTCATATACGCAATCTATATCTATAAATTCAAATAACTAACACAAAAATCTTATGAAATCGCGTTCAAAATCCACAAAGCATTAGCCGTTCCTGCAAAAATCGTTAAGCCCAGAGTACAGACTGCAAAAAACTGCGTACACTTTTGACACGTTTCAGCAAACAAAACAGGCGGTGAATTTTTAATCCACACAAACAAAGACTCCAGACAGCTTGCATAACGCCGTCCAAACCATAGTTATGCATTTTTCACGGTAGCTGTCATAAATGAGTAATTTGTATACCAAGTATTATTCGGACACCTTCATGACTGTGTTTTTCCCACAATTGAGTATACGCGTTTAATTTTTCATTCTACCCTCATTATAATGAATCTTATTTCGAAGTGATACGACCGTTTTTTGTTTGGTTTGTGTTTTGCAGCAAAAACAATAGTTGCATTTAGAATGACATTGATAGATAGTGCTTAATTCCTGGCGTGAGTTTTCGGGACCCGCATCCAAAATGAAATACATATTCATGGTCTTGTAAGTATATTTAAGAATACTGAACCAGATGTGACCAAGTAAAATATGAGTGTGCTTAGCCAGCTTGTATGTGGTTCTCATTTTAACTTTTGGTAGATATAAATGATACCATACCTATTTTAGTAATACCTATATTATTTAAGATCATCCAACTTTATTATTAGTCTGTAAAGAGTTTTTTTGAACGCGATATTGTCTGAAAGCCACTTATTAACAAGGCCTCTAATATAAGTTGTTGCGATTAAGGACCTCTTATGAAAGCTTAACATATAATATTAGCCCAATTCTTGAGAACGGATATAGTGTCAGCTGGAGCAAGAGTCAACCTTATTTTAGAAATAATGTTTGTGATTGTATGTAAATTGTAAAGTATTATCGACCAAATTACAATGGAGCTAGGGTGCATAGTTATTTAATTTAAAAGCCTGTTTCTCATTCCCCGTAGACCATCTTACTTCGGACTTTATGTCATTAAACATTACTTTTCTTCAGTTAAAAGAAAGACGAGATACCGCAAGGCAAAAATGCAGAAATACTTGTAAGAGTTCATAAAACCAGAATAACAGATTTATCATCCTAGTCCTAGTATATCCTAGTCCTAGTCCTAGTATCCTAGTCCTAGTCCTAGTCCTAGTATCCTAGTCCTAGTATCCTAGTATCCTAGTATAATATTATAAATGTGAAAATGTGGATGTTTGGATGTTTAGATGTTTGGATGTTTCGATGTTTGGATGTTTGTTGCTCAATCACGCAAAAACGGCTGAACGGATTTGGATGAAATTTGACATGCATGTAGCCTTTGACATGGAAAAGAACATAGGCTACCTTTTATCCCGATTTCTTAAGTAGTTCCCGAGGGAAAATTGAAAATTGTTTACGAGCTAATCCGTGGGCAGACAAACACTTTTCTCTATACCAGCGCAAGCTTATAACACGGGTGAAAATTTTATTCCATTTTTCATTACTTTCACATTTTTCATTTCTTTTTGGCCCCAAGTCGCGGGCAGAAGCTAGTCAAATACCTATAAGTTCTTAGTCATATTACAAACTAGTTTCAGCAATTGATAACCTCAGAGAAACAATTTGCTCATTCCAAGATTACAACGAATCAAACCCAATGACTCACGCTCGACCGTCATCTTAACAATCACGATTTCTTGATGTACAGAACTTTGTCGAGTTCAGACAATTTATAAAAACTAGTTACGGCTATTCAAAGATGACTAATTCTCAAACACTAATGAGCGTTACTGAATTATAGTAATATTAAAACATTTTTTGTAAGAATCCTAACTGAAATTTATGAGAATAGCGATTAACTTTTTGTGGATAACCTAATAATATAGAATTTGCATAATTGTTGGGAATTTGACAATTAATTAATGTATCATCGGCACATCAGTAGGAGGACGCTAGATGGCGCTGCGTCTAGTTAAACGTTGAAATAAACGCTCTGTTATTAAATATCAGTTAAAAATACTATTTGTGCTTATAAATGAATAAAAATAAGTGAACTCATAAAACATCACCTAATACTCAAGTGACAGTGTTATCCACGGATTTTATACATAAACTGTGAAGTTAATACATATTATACTGTGAACAATAAACTGTGCTCTAAAATAACAAACACGACTACAAAATCAACAATAATAATTAAAATAAACTAAAGATTGAAAAATGTATAATAATCTGTGACTTAATTCAACGAAATAAGAGTGAAAAAAATCAAAAACAACAAAGACAAAGTAAAAAAGTGACTCACACAGTGATTTGAATTTAAACTGTCACGCTAACCTGCCTACTCAAAAGAAAAAACATCTCCGCAATAGGTCGAGAAATTTGATATACTCAAGTAATGTGCAACTGGCGTAATAGCTAGCGCGTCGACTTTTGCAGTTTAACTAGCCCGACACGAGTGACCGCGGGTTCAAATCCCAGTGAATATCACTTTTCGTAAGTTCCAAAATTTATATTTGGAATTTATTATAAAGAAACTAGTACAACAATTATTGCAAGATGGCAGCACTAGTGACATATCATAAATGCAAAAAATTAGTAAACATAAAAAGTACTGCCTTGTGTTCGGCTTGTGATAACCGGTATGAATTGGATTGCGATGGGTATCCAGAACATACGTATCGCCTCAAAGACGCAGAATCAAAAAAAAAGTGGAGATGTAGGGTATGCATAAGAAGCAAAAAATACGCTAATACCGACTGTACACCCAATATAACCGTGAGGAAAAAAGTAACATCGATAAAAATATTCTCACCAACGGAACAACCACAAAGCATTGAGGATGTAGTACGTGATAAGTCATTTAATCGTCAATCTACGGTTCAAAATACTGCCGATTCACTTGATTCCCACATATTGACTGAGTGCGAAACATCTATTGAATCGCATAGTACTCCCAACAAATTGTCAATGAGTGTTGATGGTACTGTGTCTGACTTAGTTTCAGCCTCAGAAATGAAGGAAATCATTGCACAGCTCACATTAAAACTCGAAATTACCGAAAATGAACTAGGAAATATACTGTTGGAAAACACCGATCTACACAAGCAAATAAACAAGTTAACTACAGAAAATAAAACTTTAAAATCTTTATGCCAATCGCCCTCCATATTTTCTAGTCCAAACATTAAGAAAAAGAGGCCAGCGCTGTCAACTGCATACAACATACTTTCTACACCATCCTCTGTACCATCATCGTCTAGAAAGTTGAAATTTAAACCCAATGACAACGCAAATGTGTCATCCCTGGAACAAGAAATCGTAGCCTTACAGCAGCAATTAAAACTTGCACAGCAGGAGATTTCAGCCCTCCAAGAACGCATTGCAATCATAATGCAAAGTAGTTGCAATGTCTGTGAACCTGCCGTAAGTCGAGAACTGAAACGAGACATTGCAACCACCGCCATTCCTCAGACATGTGTTACCATACATGGGAATAACATCCCCGAAAGGAAGATATTTATCTTCGGTACTCAGCGTTGCGTCGGACTAGCAGCAGCCATCTCACACTCAAGGACTAACACGCAGTATGAAAAATACAGACTCGTTGCTGAAACAAAGCCAAATGCGCCTAGCAACGAAATTATGGCAAACTGCAGAAATACTAAATTGACCACTGAAGACAAACTTGTAATATGCATAGGTGAAAATGACAACAACCCTAACCTGTCGTTGTCTCAATTGCAGATTGTATTAAATACATTTACAAATAACACTATAATTGTGTTAAATGTCGTCAATAACATGTACCTCAATGTCCGTAAGTTAAACTACTCTATAAAAAATGTTTGTAATAGTTATAAAAATTGTCACTTCGTAAGCCAAACGTCCGCAAATCTATCCGATGTTTGTAAGTCGATAAATCATGTTATAGATTGTTGTGATTATAGTAATAAGTATTTAAATCCGAGCGAAATACGGAAACTAATAGCGAGTAACAAATCAAGTTCCAAATTAAACGTTCCTACAGATAAACCCAAAAAAGGGACAATCCCTTACTACTTTGGTTGCATTGATGATACAAAGCCCCACAAACATAGTTCCTCTTTACAACACAATCCAAAAGGTCAAATAGGGACTATACCTTATTACTTTCCTGTGTTAAACAAGCGTGACTCTTTTTTTCGTATCTCAAACTAACAAAATACACCAGTTTAGAATACTCCATCAAAATATAGCGAGTTTATTATCTAAACAAGAACTGCTAGAAATTACTATGCAGGAGTTAAAAGAAGCGAGTAATGATCCAGATGTTATATGTCTATCTGAAACCTTTGTAAAAAAAGGCTATGAAAATTATGTGAAAATTTGCAACTATCAGTTGGCTACTAATTACTGTAGAGAGAAGCAAAGAGGTAGCACATGCATATTAGTGAAAATGGGTTTACTTTATAAAGAGCTATTTTTTGTGAAAAACCATGCAACTCAAAATACTTTTGAAGCTTGTGGCATAGAGATTATAAATATTAAAATAATAGTAATATGTGTTTACAGAACACCACAATCTGATCCAAATCTGTTTTTGACAAAATTAAACAATCTTTTACACGATTTGTCAAATAAATACAAGTCTAAAATAAATATAGTTGTGGCCGGTGATTTAAACATAAATACTCTTAAAAAAGGTAACATCACAAATGGATTGCGAGATTTATCTAACAATCATAATCTACAAATCCACATCAATGTACCTACTCGCAAATTGACTTGTATTGACCATATCTTAAGCAACATTGCCAACGCAACTGCCACTGTATTACCCCTGTATCTGTCTGATCACGACACAGCACAAATGTTAAGCTTTCCAATAAAAAAGAAACCACAAAAATCAACAATATACTATATTTATAAAAGAGACTATAACGTAGATAACATCCGGAAATTTAAGGAATGTCTGGGAAATCTATCTTGGTCCGATTCGTATCTAAAATCTGACACTAACTGTGCATTCAATGATTTTCATGAGCTACTGTGTCTATTGTACGGTCTCTGTTTTCCTAAAATAAGAGTTAAAATCAATAGTAATAACGAAAACAAACAAAAGTGGATAAGTAAAGGTTTGAGACAAAGTTGTAAAACTAAACGGAAGCTACGGTATAGATATTATAAAAATAAAAATTTAATTACTAAAAATAAATATAAAAACTACTCTAGACTGCTAAATAAATGTATTTATAATTCAAAAAAAAGTTCAAATATAAAATATATTCACAATCATGATAACAAGTGTAAAGCCACATGGAATGTCATTAAAACCGAAATAAACAGTAACACTCATAAAGACGACATAGAATGTATTAAATTTAATGATACAATAACTACAGACCCTGTACAAATGGCTACTATATTTAATAACAATTATGTTAATTTAACGCATGTACAAGGGAAAACAAGGAAAAAACAAAACCGGTTCAAAGGTACGTGCGTCAACTCTATGTTTCTTAGACCAATGGAGGTTAACGAGGTTAGACAGGAAATAATGTCTCTGTCCAACACTATGTCGGAGGGCTATGATGAGATTAATACAAAAATCGTCAAAGCCTGCTGCAACGAACTGACTGGTATTCTGACGCATCTAATAAACATGTCATTTTCACAAGGCACCTTTCCTGAAAAATTAAAACGGTCTTTAATAAAGCCCTTATTCAAGAAGGGAGATAAATGTGACATCAACAATTACCGACCTATAACTTTAATACCCGTATTATCAAAATTTTTTGAAAAATGTATGTTTAAAAGGTTAACTGACTTTTGCAATAAATTTCATATTATAAGTGACCAGCAGTTTGGATTCCAAAAGAACAAGTCCACATCGTTAGCTATTTTCTCCCTCATGCAAGCTTTAATTTCAAATATTAATAATAATTATATAACTACAGGCCTCTTTTTTGATCTATCGAAGGCCTTCGATCTGGTGTCACATGACATATTGCTACAAAAATTGGACGCTGTTGGTATTAGAGGACCGGCACTTCAGTGGCTGTCGTCCTATTTAAGCAACAGAAAACAATGTGTCATCATCAATAAAAAAAATGAAAATAACGTCATAATATCCTACTCATCAGAATATAAACATAATAAATATGGCGTTCCACAGGGAAGTGTGCTAGGCCCAATATTATTCCTCATTTACATAAATGATATCATAAAAATAACTAACCATAAATGCGTATTATTTGCTGACGATATTTCTATTATAGTGACAACTAATAAAAAACTAAATACCATTTCAGAACATGAACTTGACATTAATAATACAATTGACAAATTATTGCATTGGCTTGACATTAACCATTTGAAGATAAATTTAGATAAATCAGTTTACATCCAATTTAATCGATCAAATAATACCAAGAATGATATTAAACTCAATATTAATAAAATCAATGAAGTGAACGCGGACTAGATTTTTAGGTGTAGTAATAGATAAAGACATTAACTGGAAAGAGCATATAGACAATGTTAGCACTAAAATTAATAAATTTGTTTATGCATTAAAACAAGTAAAAAAAGTAACTAATATAAAAACTGCTCTAATGTCATACCACGCGTACGTCGAATCGTTGTTACGTTATGGACTAATAATGTGGGGTAACAGCACTGACTTCCAAAGAGCATTTATTGCTCAAAAAAAGTGCATAAGAGCAATTTGTGGACTTAAGCCCGATGACTCATGTCGACCAATATTTAAAAAACTTGGTTTGTTACCGTTACCGTCGCTTTACATTTATGAAATGTGTGTGTTTGTTATGAAAAATAAGCAACTATTTATGACTGCAAATGATGTCAATCCTCGAAACCGACGAGATCCATATAAACTGACGTTAAACGATTTGCCTAGACTGTCTAAATACAATAGAAACTGCATGGCAATGTGTGTGCGCATTTATAATAAAATACCAAGGCATTTCAAAGCTTTAAATACAAAATTATTTAAAATAAAATTTCACAAGTGGTTACTCGAGTGTAGTTTTTATAGTTTACAAGAATTAATGGATAAAAAATGTTGATGTTTAAAAAAAATCTGATTATTGATACCTTGTCTTTAAAATTTTGCATGCTATGTCATAACCTAGCAAAACATGCTTGTGCCTCAATTTGTATATTTAACACCCCTGTATACCATGTTTTACGCAAATAAAATATATTCTATTCTAACACTGAGACATCACATTGAGTCCTGTTGATATATGTTATTATACGGACTTTTAATGTGTTTTTCTCATCTGATGGTAGGAAAACACAAAATACAAGACAGTGTTTTGATGAGAGTTAACCTTAAATTTTTACGAGTGGGTTCACGTCGGTGTAATGGGTGGGATTCTAACCCGCAACCATATGATCGCAAGTCCGACCCCCTAGCCAGCAGGCTTCCGCTGCTTTTTTTTTTTAATTTGACCTAACCTACCTATGTTATTGTTGTAATCCTCAGTATAGGTAGGGTTTCCCACGGCAGGAAAAGGCCTATCTATGGACCTTCCATCTCTCTCTGGTTAGAGCTATAGGACGAACTTGACCTCTTCGTTTACGATGAAGTCAAATTCGTCCCGCCACCTCCATCTGTTCTTCGTCGGAGTGACGAAAAGACATCGTGGCGTCTATGCCACGACGTCTTTTGCCACTTCGATACAGAGAAGGCCAATCAAGTTGACACATATAGGAACACTGTGCGGTCAATAAAAAAAACTTCGTAAAATATAACAAATATTAAAAAGATGCTTCCATATTGGATTTCTTGGTTCCGTATAATTTTACTGTTCAGACCACCAGTTTGGAATGGCAATAGTTTCTTAGATAAAAGTGTTTTTATTACTTTTGCACATATGGTAATGCTTTTTCAAAGTTTTATAGTCTCCTGTTTTACGAGAGGGTCAGTAAGTGTCGTTTAAGTTATTTTTAAGATGACTGTTGTTAAATGTATACTGTTTGCAAACATTTCTATTCGTGGCTTTACAGTCGGGTTTTTTTTTGTATTTTAAATGAATGTGTCGAGGTTTTTTAAAAAAAAAATTAAATCACATGCACAAAGAACAACAAACCTTGTAACAAGCATTTGTGGATCACACAATTGGGGATCGAACCCGCAGCACGTCGCGCGCACACGTTTGTACACTCCACAAACTTTTATCAATCATGGTGCTCATAGCATGAACCTAATCTTATAAAACTAACTAACAGAAACTTCGGGTGTAAAATCGCCTAATATTAGAGTATATACTCTTACGATTCACAAACAAGAACTTATTTATCATTCAGCATTACAATTTCGTATTCACTGTCCAAGCTAAATAATTATCTACTGCCCTTAAACATAGAAGAACCACTACTAAAAAGCAGTCGTAACGTTTGTTTATATTAATTCTTTTTAATCAGCCATCAGTTTCTATGTAACACTTGATGGTATTTTTCTTAACATTTACCAGTAACCAAATATAAAACCAAGCAAAAATAAAAAGCTTTTAGTATGCGAATAAATGGATAAACTCGAACAACTTTATCCATAGATCGCCCCAAAATATTTTTAACTCATTAAACTGAGTCTTTAGAAGCAAGAAAGGACATATGTATAGCTGCAGATCTTAAAAAAGACAAATCTTTGTGAAGTAACGTCGTGACAATCAGTCTTGCCACAAACATCTGACCGGTGGCCTTTATTTAGAACCAATATTACTTTAATAATTTTATTTTGTACAATTACTTAAATATAAAATAATCGGAAACAAATATTTAATTTATTCCTTGCACACTTGGACAAGGCCTTCATTGTTACCCTTAAATCCACGAAAAATCTATTGAGTTCAATCACTAAATTCAACAACGAGTCGCCGTCACCGGGTAAGATAAGTACTTATGTGGCACTCAACGGGATATTATTTATAATGTGACTTACCTATTCAGAACGAGACGCTATATAATACATTTTAACCGGCTTCAAAAAAAGGAGGAGGTTCTTAATTCGACTGTAATTTTATTTTATTGTTTTACCTCAGAACTGTCGACTGGGTGAACCGATTTTGATGATTATTTTTATAATAAATGATCATAAATGTAAAATTTCAATTAAATTTCCATTAAAAAGTCGCATTATAATAATATCGCGCCGATATGTCTCCTTGCCATTACACGTACATAAACATTTGAGTACCATAAAAAATCTTTAAGTACCAATAGAACGCACAATCAATCGCAGCATTCTAATCACTTGGCTACAGCGCCAATTGGGTCGTCAAACAATGACAGTTATCATTAACTTTGAAACGGATCGATTGAACATACAGCTGACTCACTGCCCCATCTTCCCAATTAAATGCTAAACTTTATCTCATCAATAAAAATGTAGCTTACTAGTTGTTTCCCGCGACTCCTCTCGCGGTACCTAATTTTTTAGCAAAAAATATAGCCTATGTTGCTCAGGGTGAATGTAGCTTTCTAATGGTGAAAGAATTTTTGAAATCGGTACAGTAGTTTTTGAGTTTATTCATTACAAACATACACACAAAAATACAAATTTTTCCTCTTTATTATATTAGTGTAGATTTAAATATAGTATTACCGGCCTGTTTCACCGTTGGGGACAGGCCTCTTCTCACAGGGGATTTCTATTTTTTTTTTGGAATTTAGCATTTCTCACGATATTTTCCTTCACTGATTGTCAATGTCTAAGAATAATTAAGAAAGTTAAGACAACATTGAAGGCAACCACGACATTTAAATAAAATACGTCTAAAACAGATACCATTCCCAAACTCCATGGAAATTACTTACATAATAATTATTCGTATCTTCGGCATGCATCTGGGCACTTTGTCCGAAGCACCCAAGCGTGTTCGATGCCACGAGTACATTATACAAATGGGAGGAACAACGGTTGTTTAATGATAGCTAGCCTCGCTTTACAAGTTTGGTGTTTTTGTAATGGAGTTTAAAGAGTTTGACAATGTTTTTTTGAATTGCTCACATTTGTATACACTTAAAAGTGTAGAGTTATATTTAGTTTTATAGAAAACGACGTTTTTTTCTCTTTTGGTGTTCGTTAATTTGTACACAGATAATCTTACCATATCGCTTGCTTACGAAGACACATATATATTATATAGAAACGTACATTCGATTCTACTTTAAAAGATAAATATTAAATTACTGACGCTGATGATTTCGGCTCGCGACACCGCTGCCGCGGCGTCAGCTCATGATTAAGGACTCCTATTGAGTCTGAAACTAGTCAGGCAATCCCGAAAATGCGCGAGAGTAAGCCGTTGAATCTTTAAATAATTATGAATTCGTCTCACGGAAGTTATTATAAAAATACTGCTTCGATTATTTGAGCTTTCAATTTATTGTTGGCTACAGGTACACCCAAAAAAATCGTAAAGAAACAGATACTTCTATTTTAATAAATAACATGATTACATCTTTTACCTTCAGATATCGTGCAATAATTGTTATTACTGTAATTAGTGCTACCAATATTGCAAATTACAGATATCGACGTACATTTTTACAAAGAAGACGCTTATTACATCAAACGGTTCGTTGGACATCGCGGCTACCAGTTGCTAATTGCTACTTTTAAACAATAAAAGCACCTTTTAAATTAAAGCTCTTGTATTTGTTTCTTTTTACGAAGTTAGATAAAGTTATGATTTATTATTAGTTGTAAATAATGTTTTTATATCTTCTCGTCAGAAATTTAAATGAATGTGTTCAGCTAAGAATTAATTATCTTGAAAATATTGTTGGATGATTTTCTAATCGCATAAGGGTATCTTTCTCAGACAACTACTAGATGATTTGTTACAAAACTGCCCGTAAATCCAAACATTAATTTATGAATGAAAAATACAAAATCTATTTAAGTAGACAATTATTAGGTAAAATAAGTACGTAAGCCTTTCTGTTAAATAATCTGGTTCCCTGACATGTCAGCTTACTAGGATTGACAGTGACACAATGTTGGGCTTTGATAATTAATTATAATTTTACGAAGTATTTTGTAACACGTAGTATACTTAACTACATTTTCATACAGCATAAGTATATTAAAACGCCGAGGGTTCGACGTGGGATATGTCAGACTTTCACCGACCAAAAACACCCCGGACAAGTCTCTGTCTTGGCCGGAGTGGTATCACTCGCCCATTCTCTGCTGGACTCCGGACCTAAGACCAGCTAATACCTAATATACACTCTGCTATACCACGAATTAAATATTTATATTTTACCCGCATTTAAACCTTTTTCTTTTTTATTAAGTAATCTCATATTATTAACACTGAAATATCACATTATTACTATCAAACCCACGTAACAGCCTAACAACTTAATTATCGTACTAACTATGAAACCAAATTGAAGCCATCAGAATTCAGTGGACATGTCCTGACAGGCACACTTCACAGGTTGCCAAATGAATCTATTTGGCTCGCAAATACGAGATATCCATTACAAACTCACGTCGCTAACGGATGTCGGTAATCCCCTCTCTGAATTGTTCCAAACAAAATTGCTTCGTAAACGCCAGGAAAGATTATAGATTAGACTATCACTGTCATGATCTTTTTGTTTTATTACGTATTACTATCACTGGGAAGTGTGTACCGTGTGACATCAAAATAAGTTAAGTCATTACCATTCTGACATCGGTCTGGTTATGGGATGTCTTGCCCACTCTAACGGCTTTGGAGGTCAGATAGGGAGGACGATCTATGTAATAATGTTGTTCAGCTGATTCCGGATAGGATGCGGCTACCAACATAGCTTGAGACTAATTCGACTGGCCTGTTGGTCTAGTCGTTAGTGACCCTGACTGCTAAACCGGAGGTCGTGGGTTCCATTCCCACCCAGGACAATTTTTTGTGTGATGAGTACAATCATTTGTTCTGTGTCTGGGTGTTATTTATCTATAATATACATGTATTTAGAAATATATAAGTATGTTTATCAGTTGTCTGGTAACCATAGTACAGGCTCTACCTATGGCCATGTGTGGGTTGTCCCAAGACATTATAATTATTTTAATTAATATCAGCCTGTAATAATTACGAACTAATCAAAGAGGGAGGAGCATTGATTAAACGGAAACTTGATCCCGCAGTCAAACCTTCAAAACTGTTTTGTATGAAAATATAATAATAAGTACAAACTTTACAATGAAAAAAAAACCGTACTCGTTCACTGGCATTTGGATATTTCCGCTATTTTAGATTACTGAATCCATATATTCTCAAGACGCTTTCCTTGACTGTCAATCAACGTCAATGCATAAACTGTGCATACATCCTGACTATCTTGGAGTTTTTTTTTAAACATTGCATCAAGTAAATAATACTAGGCCTATAATTGTTGATTGTCTGACGTAAAAAAGGCGACTATTTTTTATGTGAATACGATGATTTTCAAATTTATTCAATACAGAGACAATTCCATGACATAATTAGCTTCTTATTAAATGTTTATTTAATTTACTGTGAAAAACTTATATTATAGGTATATGAACAAATAGATATTTTTCTTATGGAAATTATTAGATTAAAAACTAGTACATAAGTAGGTACTATTTATTGTTACTGAAATTTTGTAATATATTTTTTGTCTTCCGACTCAAAAGGTTACCGACCCCTGTTATATACCTTAATATAATACCTAATCTACATAGGAAACCACACAACACGTCATGTTTTCGGCTTGATTAAACATAGCGACCATAGCACCTAATTAAACGTATCAGAATTCACGGTGAACGAGTATAGACAGACGTACGTCACAGGTGCATGTCAAATGAATCTATTTGGTCGTGCTAATAGGCTATTTCTGTAACTAGTGACGTCATCACCATTAGGGCTGTTAAACTTAGGTTTAGGTAAAGCGTGCAATTTAGACTGAATTCTATGGGAAATGGAAATTTCATGTTCTATTCTGATTTCTAGACAACAGCCCAATGTAGTTGTAGATTCTGACTGACAGAATGTTTTTTCTATCTAGCAACACTTTTTTATATGCATCTAATTGACATGAATTCTACCTATTAAGATTTATCAATCTTTAAAAATCAACATACCTACATTGTCAAGACGAATACCATCTCAGTCTGCCCGTGACCATGACATCTGCAAAGGTATTGAACTAAAATCAAAATAAACCTCGAAAAATAGTTATTTCCATGTCTAATATTCGCGTAAACCTCAGAAAACAATATTTATCAAATCAAATGTCTTGCCTCATACTACAAATCATTGACAAGATCATGAATCACATTTAACATATGCGTGCTGCAATGTACCAAACACTTACCATTTACCAACAAGAAAACAATAACTGCTTAAATTGGACTTTTAACAAGTACGAACTCTCCATTAAACACAGGAACATATATCAAAGCTTACTTTTAGCTTACTCACGCGATCGCGCGTGTCAGACGATATACGCGTAACACGACACACACTTGCGACCTTATTCTTGATGCCAATTCCAATCATTTAAACATCAATCCACATATAAAATAAGTCTGATGACTTTAGGTTCGATGTCTGGAATTTATTGGCTTGCAAATAAAGGTGACTCATTTGCATTAAGTCGAAGATTTACACGATATTTTGAATATGTAGATCAAGTAACTTTATGTTGAACTTCAATCAGAAGGTTAAACTTACAGACGAAGTTGTATACAGAGTAAACAATAACAAATTGAACACAATCGGAGAAGACGTCTATTGGAAACAGGAGATATATTTCTAGATAACTTAAATGCGAGAAAAATGTGGATCCACTTGACTCTTATTCAAAGGACTGTTAATAATGAAATTATAGAAACCAGAATAACGCTTCACCTACAAAATATTGATTCATGATACTTCCTTGAAACTCAGAGGTGAAAAAACATCGTGATTTCTAACGAAACTGTTTTATTACTTTTATTTACAATAACCAACTTCGAGAATCTTGGTTGTATGTGTATCCTATTTCCTAATGTATCCGACAGCTGATATGAAATCCTTCACGAAAAATACATTTGCCACATCACGTACCAGAAAGTATTCCATCTGTTCCATTACATTACGTGTCTATATTTCAGGTTCCTTAATTCATATAGTCTAGGCATCATAAATGAGGGTCATTGAGGGTATCTTTCGAAATCACGACTACCTTCATCTGCTATGACACGTCATTTGACGTTATCTCACGTTCCACAACCTTGTTCTTGACAGCTGACAGCCACTAAACATCTGTAATTAGGTCTCACTAAATAGGTTTGAGTAAAGTTATCAAAGGTTCTATTTCGGTACTTATCTTAATGTTTAAGAAATGTATTTTAAGTCATTTCTTTATTAAACATTTTTTTTTTGTATGGGTGAAGTTGTTTGATGGTATAAACATTTTTTAAAACCCATTTTACCTGCTTCTCCAAATCCAAATAAAGTGTGTTAAAGCGTCCATATTTTGAAATTCAGCAGAATAATTTAATGATCCAAATAATCGTATAACACTTAGCGTATGTACGTAAAGCGAACCGTGTTACGAATACGAAATTCAGAAAATTAATTCACTTCGCAGTTTGAATCGCGAAATTAGCCAAGCGGGTGACTTCCAGCAACAGGAAACACGATAAAATGAAAATATGCAACATATTTCAGATTCTATATCTCCACATACATAATTTTGACAAATATTAAGATCAATATAATATGTGGCACATAAATTAGTAGGTACCAGGAAAAAGTTCACATTATTTAATTAATAACCAAAATGGATTTCTCAGTTAACGCATTCAATCGTAAGGAACATGAAGGTCTCAATATTTGATGAGTTTAAAAGCAAACATCATTAACAAATACAAACAGTGAGCAACAGCATGACGAGGCAACGATTGTTTTGATTGCATCCTCAAAACAGCTCGTAACATTAAGCAAAACTAAACTCGAACTGCACACATAAACAGTCAACTCTACACACCATCTTGACCTCAAAACCGGCTCAAATTGGTCCCAAAGCTAACTAAATCATACGTGCGATGTTCCCGTAAACCCCTCAAGCCACTGGAGGACTGTGGACATGTCTGCCAGCATAATTGGAGCACGCCGGAGTCACTTATGTCGTGACAAGTTGACAGAACGTGCCCAGCTTGCTACTAAAATTTACCTAAAGTTTGTGTACAATAGCGGTACAAAGTTGCTTGAACTTAATAAAACTTCGTTACCTCAGAGCAAGACATTTATTTGGTGGTCGCGACATGACTTATACTTTCTCATGTAATCAAACCATAGCGACATCTAATTTGACGTCTACCGCCATCTAGTTTGAAACGATGTAATTATAAAATAATTATAATTACATGAATTCTGTACATACCGCCCACCAAAAGGAATATTTTTCCTTTTAAGTACTGCCCACCATGAGCAGTCTTATGAAACTACATTTAATTATAGCAGTGGACTGTATATTTGCAATTCATTAAAAACATTCCTTTTGTTAACGACAATTGCAATACAAACTTAAAATATTAACAACATATATAAACGTGACACTATAAAATACATTTTATAGCACGTTGCCTTAGGTACAATTGAAACAAAATTCGACATTTTAAATCAAAACGGTGCAATTATCTATTTTCATTAAATTAGATGCGATACAAATACATTTTAAACAGTTGTAAAATATGAAATAAAAATCCTAAAAACTGTAATACAACGTTTAAAAATAGTTGCAATACGCGATTCAATCCCGTATCTGGTTGGAGCTGAACAACTTTAAATAACCAGTACATAAAGTCATGGAGAAAAAATGTGTAAGATTCTTCCACCTGTGCCAGATACCTTTCACTACGCGTTTGTAAATTTCACAGTCCCAAGATTGAACAGTTTCTTTGACTTGAGTGTGCATCGCAATAACCGTATTGTGTGACTTATGGGAATATTTTCTATAGCTAACTTCCCTAACATGGCCAGACACAACCCATCCCAAACGAGTGTCTTGTGCGACTTGAGAGCCCGTAGGACTCTTGATTAACCCTACCTTCAAAATATGGCAGTATGCGTCCGCCCCTAACAAAACATCTATTTTGTCAGGTGAGTTAAATTTAGGGTCAGCTAGACTAATTTTTTTAAGTTCTGGCCACTTGTGTATTTTGAAGCCAGAGTTTGGTAAGACTGACGTCAGAGCATTTGATACATGCGCAGTTACGTTTAAGGAGAAAGAAGGATCATGCAACGACTGTATATTCATGGAAACAGCGTGTCGAGACACAGTATCGCCATGATCGCCTCCAATCCCTGAAATAGTAGTATTCGAAACTACCTTCTTTAATCGAAGTAACCGCGCTGCTGACTCGGTGATGAAGGATGCCTGTGATCCTTGATCCAACAAAGCTCTCAAAGTTTGAGAGGACCCACCTTGTGCTTCGACCTTTATTAAAGCCGTGGCTAACAGGACTTGACCCTGCGCTTGTTCATTTACAAAGTGAGTTGCTATATTTGCATTATCTTGTGGTCGGCTCTCTGAGGTGCTTTCATGTGAGGCTGTAGGCCCTACTGGCGCTGCAACCGCACTACATAAACTAGGTTTCTTAAGGTGCAACAATGAATGATGTTTACGCTGGCAAATACGGCATTTAGAGAAGACACGGCAATCTTTTGATCTGTGATTAGGTCCTAAACAGTTAAAGCAAACGCCCAAAGTCTGAACTATATTCAGACGCTTGGCAACATCCTCTTTGGCGAACTTCTTACAGTTTCCTAATCTGTGGCTGTCATTGCAATAAGGACATGAAATAACCATGCCGTGCATTACCTTAGGATGAGAATGGGTGACTTTCGGGTGAGATCGAGATTCAACAAATTCTAGAGCCCGAAAGCGGGTCTCTAAAAACTTGCTGAATTGCTCAAAAGTTGGTAAAGCTTCAGACGACTTACAAACATGCAGTTCCCACTGCTTCTGAGACTCTACATTCAACCTAGAGCTGATTAAATAAACTAAGATAGGATCCCATGTAGAAACATCTATTCCTAAGGTTGTTAATTCGTGTAAACAGTCTGTGGTTGTGTCTAAAATTTGTTTTAATGCACTGGATGATTCTATTGATACAACTTGCTGACTGAGCAGACGCCTGAGCACACAATTTGCTAAATACCGTTTATTATTGTAGCGACTATATAACAAATTCCAACATTTCTGGTAATTTGCTAGTGTTACCGGTATGTGCCTGATGAGTTGTTCAGCTTCACCCAGCAACTGCGATCTTAAATAATACAATCGTTGTACATCGTCGAGATTGGAGTTATTGTGAACCAACGAAGTAAACAAGTCTCTAAAACTAGACCACTCGTTGTATTTGCCGCTGAATTTCGGAAGTGATATTTTAGGTAGTTTCAGCATAGAAAGACCCTGTGAACTGTTGGGTGACGAATTCTGCAACTCACATGTTTTCGACTTTATGTTATCTAGTGCCGTTTTCAATTCCACCTTATAATCTAGATATACGTCAGAAACGTTGTCGAAGTCCTCATTCGCAATATACTTCGTAGACCTTAGCTCCTTTTCATTATAGCTTGCTATAAGTGCTTCATGTTTTGACATAAAATTATCATATTGTTTTTCCAATATTTCTAATTTAGCTGAAACGAATGCTTCGGTTATAAGTTCTTTTGAAGACTTGCTAAAATCGTTGCAACCTCTCTGTATTTGTGTCTTAATATGTTCCAAAATTCTCAAATGTGCTTCCATGGTGACAATAAATTTCTAAAATTTCGTTCAAATTTCTAAAATTGCGTGTCAAATGTCAAAATATTTTCAAAAATTTTACATGTGCTTTTCGGACCGAATTTTTCTAAGTGTTTATCACTCAAGACTGAAATCGGGCATAGGTTCCCCGTTCCGTCGTTTTTGGGCAAATTATTCTAAGTCTTTATAACTTGCGACTTTTCTAAGGAAGAATAAACACTTGTACTCACAGAATAAGGTCCACTTTAGCACGACTTCCTTACTCACGCAATTCCAGATTCCATACTCCGTTGATACACTTTCTTCTATACCACCAGTGACATCTTTTTCTTGCCCAGCACAACTATTTACACAACACCACCAGGATCCGTGTTATCCCAAAACCGTTCTTCGGCTCGTAAGGACCATGTACAATAGCGGTACAAAGTTGCTTGAACTTAATAAAACTTCGTTACCTCAGAGCAAGACATTTATTTGGTGGTCGCGACATGACTTATACTTTCTCATGTAATCAAACCATAGCGACATCTAATTTGACGTCTACCGCCATCTAGTTTGAAACGATGTAATTATAAAATAATTATAATTACATGAATTCTGTACAGTTTGCTTTTAAGAATTTAGGGAACTAGCCGTCCTATTTTTTCTGCCGGTACTGTTGGTTGTTTCCTGTAGTGTTAGAATCGTTCAAAGTCGCAATTCAAAGGCGCAGATGACTTCAGAATCCTTTAAGAACACCAAATCTTAAAACGCTTAAGATGCAGAATTACGTACTATTTCTGTACCATACATTTCACATCTAAAACCGCCTCAAACCTGCTGAGTTATATTTAATTCTTCAAAAACTATTAAACATAAACTCTCAACAAGTTATCCACAATTCGCAAAACGGGAATTGTAATTACGCTCATGACAAACAACTGTTACAAAATATTTGTTTGCGTTTGTGGCGCGTTTAAACGCGTCGCGTCGCGCGTTAAATATTCAATCCGTGATTAGCGCGGTGTAAACAAAAGAAGCGTTGTCACAACACGCTTTGTAGGACAGCAGCCGACGTCTGGATCGTATCCGGCATCGGATAGCTGACGGCACATCACTACCCTATCTGTAATTGAGGGCTTTCATGTGGTTGAGTTTGTTTATAGATGGATGTTGTTGTTCTTTTTTAGGATGTTATTAATGTCGAAAAGTTTACGTTTATCAATTCATTTGTGTTTAGTTGTTTCTAAATAAAATTTTATCGTTGTGCGTACTGACGTGAAATATCTTAATATGTTTGTTAGTTTACATGATCAGTCGTTTTCACACAACCATAAGCACATTGGAAGTTAAATGAAATCGAATCTAAAAACAGTAAGATCAGAAGGATCTTCTTCTTCTTTCCAACAACATCAATGGAAATTACAGTAGTTATAATAGATTTTAGCATCACACTCTCAAAAACTTTTACTGTAAGAACAATAAGAAATAGTGCCGAAATACTCTTCTCTCTACCCACATTCTCAATATCTTAAGTATCAAAGAATAATATCATCATTCACATTTCAGCGGCACCTGTGTCCCGGCCTAACATTTAATCCCCTCAGAGTTGTGCGACAAACGGAATTGAAGCACGCGCAGCAATTCACAATTAGAAATTAAACATTCGCGTTGAATTAGCTGAATCATGTCGTCGACATCGTGTCGCACGCTACGTACGTTGCAGAAAATCAAGTTTATTGAGATTGAAGTATGTTCTTTTTATAGTATGGAAGTTATTATTTAGAAACGTCTCTAAAAGATGGAAAGGCATTTATTTAAATAATTTAACTATCTATCTTTATATATATAATTCTTCTGTGAGTGTGTATGTGACTGAACTCCTCCTAGACGGCTGGACCGATTATAATGAAATTTGCTGTGTGTCTTCAGGTGGATTCGAGGATGGTTTAGATTCACAATTTGGTCCAATTTGAAATGTTTTTTTGTTTAATTTTTATCAATTATTAACATCGCGATTATTGACATTAACAACGAATAAACAATGCGGTAACCATGGTAAAATTAGTAAGTAGGTAGTTGCCATGACGACCAAATTTTGTTATTTTAAGTACGATTTACTATCCTACGCTATAGAGGTTATTTAACAATTAAATAAACAAGGTTATCATAACGCCTTGCAATGATATAAAAACTGTTTTCTTCTTTAAATATCAGGCTCGCAGACTTTGTCTATTTGGTAGGTCTGAGAGTAGGTCGTAGGTTATATTATGATAAACAGGATGGATTTTTTATTGCCACCAGAAAGAAAGAGAGAAAGTACTCTCAATACTGAAGAATAGCAAATTAGACTCAAAGAAAACATTCTTTTATTTTTTAAAAGAAATAAATCTGCATTAAATTGATGTTTGAAAATACGCTTTGCGGACCGGGAATCGAATGGGCTAAAATGCGAAAAACTAGCACGTGTACTTTTTGGCATCAATCGATATTATATATAATTCCAGTGTCATGATGTTTGTCGGGGATGAACTCCGAAACTACTGAACCGATTTTAATCAAATTTGCACACCGTGTGCAGTTTGATCCAACTTGAAATATAGGATAGCTTACATCACAAATATAAAAAAAAATTGAGACCGCGGGCGGAGCAGCGGGAAACAGCTAGTATATATATATATATAACTATCGCCATTTCCAGTTTCATACCCCTACAACTCAATTAGATTACTGTTTTTATATCAGCTTATATTCTGAAATAAATCCTAGATAACAAATCGCAGCGGGACTATAAATGTCAAGTCTATTTATAGACTGAAACGCAAAAATGAACCACTTACCGCCCGTGGGTGTTTTGACGACCTCAGGATTATTTGGAGTAGATAAGGTAGCCATCTTCCATCTACCTAATATAAAACAACATATTCTCCACAGTTTCGCAGTACATGTATTGAAAGGTGTGTATAGGAGTGGATGTGGATTTTATCATAAACTAGCTGTGACCCGCGCCTTCACCCACGTAAGGAGTTTCCGTTCCTCATTCCCATTCACTCACGTAATTTTCAAACTATGAAATTAATTAAAATTAAAAACTATTTTTTTTATTATTTATTAAAGACTTTGTCCTGACAATAACGAACACAATAAAAAACGAAACATCCAATTTGGCGCAGTCGTTCGAAAGTTACTCGCTTACCAACCAACCATTTGGCGAGTTATTTTAATATTATAGAATATCATGGTGGACTGTTATCATAGGTATAATTTTCCAATCTACCCGCAAAAGGTGAGATCCGAGGGGTCGGTGGCTAATTTGACATTTACGCGAACACAACGTCGTTTATGACCAAATTAAAACAAAAGGTATATTAAAACACCTTGACATTATACTCTTTCCTCATTTACCGCGTATTCAGATGAAAATGCCGTCTAACATCCGCGCAACGCATATTTCGTGATTATGCAAAACAGTCTTAATTGCGTTAAGAGACACCAGCGCGACCATTACGGGCTCAAAATGTGTTTGACGTGTAATTAAATTATTTTATTGCGCTAAAATTCAATTACTTTATGGCACGCGACATGCTATAAATTTGGTTAGGGTAAAACTCTGTAATACGCCCCAGTTGACAAAACGCCCCAGTCGTTTGTCACTCACACTAACACAGTTTCGCAGCGCATAACTACTCGCACGCGTAGGCGCAGGTCGGACGACAACATAGCTGCAGTTAGCAGTTATAATTATGGTACGTCTAAGAAATATTCGAAAATATAGTTTTTTAGTGATCAGACAATTTGTGGTAAGTTTCATATGAATTTTTATAACTTTAGTGATTTGTTTTTTAAGTCAATCTTGTTCAATTCATGGTAAAATGTATAAACCAACCTTTATGTTTTCAATGTGGCGAACGTTATAACCTTGAGTTTGTTGATTAAACCGCAGTGGGGCGTTTTAAATAGCGTATTTTACAAAATGCCCCATGGCTTGGTACGTAAAACGCCCCACTATTTGATTCGCGTAAATGTGTTACAATAGTTTATAAATGTTTCAGAAAATGTCTCACGTGATAAACAAGCATTGAAAAAGAAGCCAAAGAAGGATTTGCCTGTTAGAAAGAAGAGAATAGTGCGTACTTTTTGTCGTCAGACAGTAACGACGATAAAACAAACAAAATTGAGGAGTCAGAAGAAGAAATATCTGATGAAGACATAAACAGAGGTGTGCCGAGTGTACCGAAGATTATTATCAAACACGATCTACAGAAGATTGGATTCAATGACCCACGTGTTTAGCATGGCTGCACGAGTTTTGTACCATGTATAATCTTAAGTGCAACAAATGTGGACGGAAAGCTAGAAGAGAAGCTATTAAACATTGATATTATTATTTTTTGAGACTGATCAAGATGTAACGAAAGGATTGAATTATGTTTTTTGATTTTTAATAATCTGTTATTATAAACATGTAAGATGATACTTTGTTTGTTTTTTCTGTAATTTTAAATTGGCGAATTTGTTGGGTTTCAGCCTTGTAATAATTACTGTTATAATAAGTTTTTTGTTTAATTGTTGTTTTCATAAAAATAGTTATTAGTTTTATCTATTGTTACATAATCATCGACATTCAATGACTTAAAGGCGATTAAAAAAAGTGGGGCATTTTATAATGGAGGCGAGGCATATTATGTAATGGTCACATGCCAAAACGCCCCACTGTAGATTTTTTTTAAATGATTGTTACTTTATTTTCTTACAACTTAAATGTTTGTAACAAGTGCCAAAATGTCCTAAAAGAAATAAATAATGTTAGTAAATAAAGATTTGATTATAACTTTGATTAGTTTTATTTCAGTTAGTGTTCAAAAAAAAGTGGGGCGTATTACCTAGTTTTACCCTATGCTTTTAAGTCACGTTAGATTTGTGGCGTTATGGACTCACAAATTGATTTGCTTGGATGGGGCTTTGAAGCTTAATGTTGAGACTTGTTTATTTCTACCAAGCTTGCTTTCTAGATACTTTTTTTTTCTTTTTTATAAAAACGACGTCCTCACTAAGGAATTTAATCCGTGTGTCGCGGGGGTTTCACAAACATTCAAATCACATGCACAAAGAACAGCCAGACTTGAAACAAACATATTTTGTGGATCTCACAAATGCTTGTCCCATGCGGGGATCGAACCCGCAGCACGTTGCACAGTGGTAATTAGGGTGGTGACCTATACCACTCGGCTATCCGTGCAGTCAGATACGACCGGTGCAAGCTTTGATTTCTAGTTTTCAGTGTTAAGTACCTACCTTATATAAAATGTGCTTCTAAAGATCATCCCACTGAATAATATCAAGTTGATTCTTTGTAGAAGGTCCCTAAATCTATATGTATAGGATGAGTTTGTCTTACGTCAGCTGATGTCACTTAATCTCTCTTCAAGACATCGGGAACCTAACTCAGGAAAATAAAAAGGATTGGACTTATGGATATTAGTTATACATACTCAAGAACATATTGTAATAATGCTAGAGAGCCACTCTCAAACGAGATGTGGGGCAGGAAACATTAGCATAATGTCGTCGAAAAATTACGTTCAGCAAAATCATATTTCCTCGATGTTAGCTGAAATATGGGTTTTATCGGAACTTGTGATAGTTTAGTGGTTGCAACGCAAGAACATTCGAGTGTTAGTTATCTATTCTATATCATACGATCTATTCTTCAGAATTTCAGACTAAAAACAGTAAAACTTTGAATGATCAAGTATGTAACTAAGCTTCGAGGTAAATTTTCACATCAAGTGGAAACTGGGACATCCGTATATAAAATGGTCAAAAAATCAAGCTCAGCTTTAATAAATTAAGTACTAAAAACAATTTTGGACACAATAGAAATAACGAAGACCTAGTCAGCTGTAAGCTAAAGTGTCATTTGTCGTAATACAAGGTCAAAATGAGAAGAATGAAATTAAAGAATGTCAGGAAACCATTAAATGTAAAAACTGGCCACCAACAAATAAAAAACAAAAAGAAAACAATGGACGCTAAAAATAAAAACCAGTTCAGAACATAGGCACTCATTTAAAGAGTTCATATCTTCGAGTCATAAGTAAACGTTTTGACAAAGAAATGACGAAAGAAAACACTTATTAAGGAAAGGTAAGTAGTACTTATCGAACAGAACTCTTGGGGCTTTTTGTTAAAACGCCTGTGAGTGCCATTATGAGTAGGTACAGTTAAACTGTCTAATTTTGCTAAGTCAGCAACAAAATTGACGATATTTCAAGAGTTGGTGGGCGTACTTAAGTATATTGCTCTTAAGATTGTATAAAATATATCAATGCTACTTGGAACGAAATTATAACAGTGACAAATATTATTTAGGTACTTCCGAACCTTACAATTGTAGTGTATTTATAAACTTTTTTTTGATGCTTAATAATTTTGTTCATTTAGGTTGACGATAGAAAGTGTCGTTTTTAATCCTTATCTGATCTATACTTCCTTACTAATACAATTAATGCGAGAGTTGACTGCACGGATAGCCGAGTGGTATACCTAGGTCACCATGCTAATTACCACTGTGCGCGACGTGCTGCGGGTTCGATTCCCGCATGGGACAAGTATTTGTGTGATCCACAAATGCTTGTTCCAAGCCTGGGTGTTCTTTCATGTGATTTTGAATGTTTGTCCCCCGCGACACAAGGATTAAATTCCTTAGTGCGGGCGTCGTTTTTTTATAAGAAAAAGAAAAAAAAAGTAACTCTGTCTGTTTGTCACGCAATGACGCCGCAACTACTGAGCGATATACATATATAAGTATATACATATACTTACACGGACTTAGGCTTTACCACCATGCAGGCGGAGTCGCGAGCTGCAGCTAGTGACAAATCTGGATCAACTCATCAACTCCAGATATGTTTGTAAGTGGTTTATACACGTAGCATAGCTGATTCTTGTTTGGTGAAAATATTATATTTGATACTACAAAAGCTATTAAAGTTCTTGATTCTTAACGTTAATAGTTTTAAACAACACCGTACAGCAGCAAAATAAGTTTTTAATAGTCCAAACAAAAGCTATAATAAAATTGATTTAATTTTTTTATAAACCTTAATCGCCCAGAAGAGGAAGTGTGGCGAGATTTTATAGCGTTATAAATTTATTTTCAAACGATAAAATTGCGGGTACTTTGTAGTTAACTTCATAAGTACAATAATGTTAATCGATCGTAAATATAACACTTTAATAATAAACTTACGCGTTATATTGCAGCTTAGAATAAAATAGCATTATTTAATATCATTACTGTAATGGACAAAACCCACAAGGTTGTCCGCTATCTGCTTCTAACGAAGAAACCCTGACAGCCTAGAGAAGCTGATAGTATTTGGTCAGGTCGATGGGAGATCACGGCGTCGCTCACCGACCCGCTGGTCAGATCTAGTAAAGTCACTCGCTGGCCTATCATAACCAAGGCTATGAAGACAGCCGAGGACACGATTGCGTGGAGAAGCATCAAGCAGAGTGCATCGAGTGATCAACATTTCAACCTAGAAACCTTCGGCAATAAAGATACCGACAAAGAAGAATCAAAGAAAAAGTTTTGAACGCTTATAAGAAAATTTTGCGAATGGGCTAAATACGTTTATCTTCTTTTTGAAGTGCTACTCTAATAAATGAAAGTCGCCTAATAGCTGCTGGAATCTATCTCTATCTTTTGCAAGGAACAGTTCAGATGCACTGGCGATCCCCATCCACTCCCGGATGTTGCGGAGCCACGACATCCTTCTGCGTCAAACTCGGCTTACGAAATATGTACTGAAGTTCTCATCAAAAAATTTATATTAAATATAGTATGTACTTTGCAGCTTTTTTAGATACTGGCAATGTGGGTCGTACTAGTACCTACCTTTTCTTGATAAACCCTAGTATTAAGCTATATATATGTTTATATATGGTATGGATACATATCCGTTTACAAAGTCGCAAACTAAAGATTGCGGTAAAGATGTTTCAAGTAAAAAAAAACTATGGAGAGAATAAACCAAAATGTACATTTTTGAAGATTCACGTTCTGGGAAAACTTGTTACTTGTAAGATCAGATTAGTGCGTAAGTTGTCAGGCCATTGCTCAAGTTTATAACTGTTATTCTCGGTATTTCTGTTGTGGCTACAGTTTATTGTTGTACAACAACAGAGTAGAGAGCGCTTGGAGAGTGCCACTAGCTTTATTTGTAGCACGTGTTTTTGGAATTGCTATTATGTGAACAGAATTAGCAAATTATATAATTATAGTGATGTACATATCTATTATCCAGCCTTTTTTTTAAATGACTTCTACCACGGTCTGCCTGAGAGCAGCCTGGCTGCTTCACCGGACTTTTTGACGAACCCATAAGGGTCAGCCAGAGGTAACTTTATACACGACCTTTAATTTGGCTCCTTTACATACCTAGACGATAAAGCTAGTAATGTTCATGTTTTTTTTCTTTTAACATTACAAAGATGCTGTTTTTGGTTATTTTTGCATCAGTTAATTAACGTAACCCTTTATCAATTTGAGTAGCTTATCCCATGTTAATTTTTTCCTGCAATATGTGTCGCCTTATGGCCAAGGAATTTATGTCGTATTTCTATATCGATTTGTTTGAATTTCCATTGGTAAACATTATTTTTAATCGATTTCCATACCATCCGGTCATCCGGTCATCCGGTGCGTCTAATACATTACACACAAGTAATAGTTAGTCAGTTACACAAAATTAGACACTTATAAATCAATAAGTTACCAATCATATTTATTGTTTAGCTAACCATTACTATACCATTCCATTCGTTCACTACTCTATGTACAACGAATACAGCTGATACGGATCAGCAAGAACGTTAATATTTTTGTTGCTAACAGCGAACCAAATGGCCCAGCGGGGGAGTTAAGCTTTCTGCTCACAAGATCATAGGTCTAACAACGAAATACAATTGTTCCTATGGGTTGCCATGCTCAATGGTACACAACATATAATATAGTAATTTTCACGCAGGTTTTCTCTGAATGCTTTTTCGTGCGTGGAATATAAAAGGGGATGTATGAAATGAATTGTAAATTTTCTGAAATATTATTTTTTTAGTGAAGATACGCGTACCTGCTATTGTTTGCTGGGGTAAAGGTATCGATTCTAATTCTCTCTTTATTTATACCCAAAAGCATTTTTTCGAACCTATATTTTTATTATAACTTTGTAAGAAAACATCACAATAGGTCTTTCAAAGATTTGCTAATTTAAAAACATTCCCAAAGTTTAGGTTTACATCTCATCATTTGATCAAAAAGGCTTCATCACGAAGTCTCAAGAACAACATTCTAAATGCAAATATAATACAAAATTTAAGTTACTTTTCGGGTCAAGAACACAAAGAACTTTCGCGAAACCATAAAATTGTTCAGAATGTTTTGTTTTCATATTTCTTTCTGAGATAATTCGGGGAAAATAAGTAGAAATCTGTAAAAGGATCTGTTTGTACGTTGAATCTATGTTATAGTTATCAAGGGAACAATTTTATAGCGGTGACTGTAAATAAAATAAAAACTCAACATGCTCTCCGTGCGAATGGTACTGATCAGATTTTATACCGCTGTAACTTCACACAAGAGCATTGGATGATAGCGAATTTGATATTCTTTTGTTCACTCCGCCTCAAAGGTTCTACCGCACTATTTCACTAGACTTTCAAGAAGACTTGTAACTTCCAGGCAGTCTAGACTATGTTATAAAGATGTAATTTATTAATTTTCAATTGAAATTTCAGTTATAGTATAGTAGTAATTTGGTTGAAGTTGACGACATACCTACACACACAAATTATTTATACGTCAAAATAAATGTGTGTGTCTGTTTGTAATATTAAAATAAGTGCTATTTTTTTAAATGCTTATTATAAATGTATATGATACATAGACCAAATAGATTAATACACGATACATAAACCAAAAGTTATTTTTTCATTTTTTGTGTGTTCGTTCCGGCTAACCTCTGAAAAGGCTGGACTGGCAGATAGAATAGAATAGAATATACTTTATTATATTATAGATAGCTGCTGTAATAGGGACTAATAGGGAGTAATTTATGATACTATTATTTTAGAAAAAATATTTATTTTTTTAGTTTATTTCATGGGGCACAGCCAGTGTAAAATATTTTTAAACACCGTACCTAGTTCAATTAATAAAATTGAATAGAAAATAATAAATATATATTTATACGGTTTCATTAAATTACACGAAAGTTTCATTTTGATCGAACAAACAAAAACAAAATAGTCAATTCACCGAGTATTATATTTACATAATCAAAATTCAACTTCAATAATTACGAATATAAATGAGCTTGGAATGTCAAACACGTTATTAATTAAAGCCCTAGTTAGGGTATAATTACATTAACAAGAAATGAGCGATTAATGACGGATAAATGGAGGGTGGATTAGTATCTACCCTCAATAGAATATTGGAAAATTTAAGTGGCTGTATCATCATAGATTGTTATTATTATTATCGGTATTTTGAGTTCGGTAAAGGGAAAAATCGTGAGGAAATCTGGGTTTAAAAAAAAAAAAATTAAATCGCCAGCTCGCAATGAGCTTGTGTTGAGCATCATTGCTCATTTCCTCCCTATAAGAGAAGAGGCCTATACCCAGCCTTGGGACATTTATAGGCCGGTATTAGTATTAAAAAAGATCTTTTATATCGATAACAAAGTACCTGGTCATAGAGGATAGTACTTACTTAATTTAAAAACTAAACAGGATATTTAATAAAAAGCTTACTTGCAATGTGGGACGCACATTACTAGCATTTTGCTAACCCCTCGTGGTAAGCTAAAATACTTGTGTGTGTGGGTTCACGTCGGTAGTGGAATGGGTGGGATTTGAACCCGCGACCACATCATAGCAAGTCCGATGCCCTAGCCATTAGGCTACCGCCGCACGCCGCTTCAAGATATGTTAACATTAAATGGCTTAGACGTACCGAAGTATTAAACGTTATCCCTATGATTTTTTTTGTATCCCGGTATAAGTGTATTAGGTTATAAAAACATATAGAAACTAGTAATCTTATCCAAAAATCGTATTAATGTATCTGGCACCGCGCGGCGAGCTGTTGCCGAGACACAGTACTTAATAACTATTATTTACAAGAATCTAAGATAAAAAGTCTCAGTTGTCAACTAGCTTAACTAGGTACCATAAGGAAATTTTTTCCAAACGTTTAATAGGTAAAAGAAATATCACATACGTTAACTTCCAAAACAAATCTATAAAAAGCCCCACAAACCTCGTAAAACAAAGACTCACAAAGAAAAAGTAACATGGCTGACAAAATCTACTTAAAAACTCAACTACCCGCATATAACCAACGTAAAAATATTCATATCACACGGCTTTGCCATGCAAATATCTTCAAAACATTAAAATTTTACATTATAATGTTGGTTTATTGCGTACTGTTATTTTTCTATGGGAAAACACACGTGGTGGAAAATCCTGAGTCCCGTTTACATTTTTGAGTAGGTTATGAATACGTGATTGAGTAATTACAGGGCTTTAAGCGCTTCAAGTGTTTTATAGCTACTTTTTGCGCAGCGCTGTGATTAAACCATTTCCTTTTATTTATTTTTTACAGTGACGTTATAATTTTTAGAAATGTTGGTTTTGATATGCCTGTATAATTTACTTCTTTGTTACAATTCTACACAACCTTCATTTTTTGAGTCCTTCAATAGCCTAGAGTAACACAAAAATTATGGTATGCTCTGCTAATAATGAAGTATTCCTGTGTCGGCACCAATTTTTTCAGCACCGATCGGTTCAGCACCTACACCATTCCACTTTCGGCACCTACCATAAAAACCGCAT
This sequence comes from Plusia festucae, assembly GCA_950381575.1. NCBI lineage: Eukaryota > Metazoa > Arthropoda > Insecta > Lepidoptera > Noctuidae > Plusia > Plusia festucae. The sequence continues at coordinate 2,413,030 of OX494456.1, read as the reverse complement.
TCAAATCGGTTCACCCGTTTAAAAGCTAAAGCTGCGGTGGCACAGATAGACGATACACATAGGGGTCAAATATATAATAACACCCCTCTTCTTGCTTCGGGGTTATCTAATTAAGTATTTTTAATTAAGTAATCATCGTCTCTTTTTTCTTAAATTGCTGTACCCTAGAACGATTCATAATAATAAAAAAACAATAACATTTATCGAACTTACATTGTGAAAAAAGGAGTTTTAAGAAACTCAAAAAACTGATAATGTTCCATATAAATAAATTACGTAACGGGAATTAAAGCGAACTCATGCATTTACCTTTTAAGGACTGACGTTTCGGCCGGGTTACACTGGCCGTGGTCTCAAACAGACTGAGTCAGCTTGTGACCACGGCCAACGATCCAGTGACGTAATTTATTTATGATAATGTTCCAACCAGCTTTAGCTTTCTTACGGACTTTTTTAATCTGGAATTTATAACCCAAAATTCATTCCAAAAAACCATTAAACAAAAGACATCAATCCATCCAAAAAGCGATACACCACACAAAGGCTTACCTGTCCCTCAGACCCTCACCTTTCCCGTCGGTATTATTAAAGAACATGTGTTCCACAAGCCCTGTAATTTTCTGCCCGATACTCTTCATTATTCGCCTCATTTTACGCCTTTGTGCCGACACGTATTGATACTCACTTGTGGTTCTCGAAGACGCTTGTGGTAAGACTTTTATGTTCCCACCAGGGAATTTTATGATTAACATAGTTTGGTATCGATTTTGAAGTCATTTCTGTTATTAAATTTAAAATATCTATTCCGGAATATTAATGTTTTGCGTCTATTTTTGTTAATAATTTTTTATTATATTATGGAGTTCCATTCTAAACTTAAAGCTTAGAAGCGGCCTAGAGATTAGATTACCTCCCTAGACTCTAGAGCATCGGATTTTCGATCACGTAGACGCGGGTTCGAATCCTGCCCACTGTACTAGCGAAGTGAATCCATTCCTAACAGAAGCATATTATTATATTTAGCTTAAAAAAAGTTCCTAATGAAAATATCCTTAGAGAAAACCTTTTAATCCTTGACAGACGACCTTTTACCCAACAGAACTACGAGCGATAAGAAAATCTATCTTAAAGGTAAAATCTTAAATAATTTTCATTGAAGGAAACACTAACTACTTTGAGAAAAGTTGTTGAAATTGCAAGTACTCCGAGAAATATCTGAGCTTACACTAGGGTTTTAGAGTCGGCTGAATAGTTTATAGTGACGGTAAATTTTACCCTGGAGATCTTTTAACCGGGTTTAAATAGCATTTATTTATGAGAATTATGTTTGTACTAAGTTAAGGTAACATTGATGCAGAAAACGATAAGGAAATCTGTTAAATTTTTCTTCGAAATGTTTTATTATTGAATATTATTATGTTATTTTTTTATGTTATTTTTACTGTCCCACTGCTGGACAAAGGCCTCCCACAAGTCTCTCCATACATCCTTATTCCGTGCAACCTCGAACGAACCCTCGCGGTTCACAATTATGTTATTAATTATTTATAATTATTATGGCTATTTAGAAATCAACTTTGATACCAGAAGCAGCAGCAGATCAGATATAATTTTACCATTGTTAATATGAACTAAGATGGACCGAAATATTCTTACTTTACCTTAACACAAATAGATATCTATAACCAATATTATAAGAAGGAAAGATTTGATTATTTGTTTGCATTGAATAGGCTCCGAAACTACTGAACCGATTTAAAAAAAATCTTTCACCGCTGGCAAGCTATGCAATCCACTGGTAAATAAGCAATTTTATAATCTCAAAAAAATAGAGACCGCGGGCGGAGCTTCGGGAAAGAGCTAGTTTACAATATAATAAAAACAGCATTTTCCATACCACTATACGCAAGTAAAGTATGGAAATTATTGTAATACCATTAAATCGAACTTTTGTGTGCAACGGTGAACAATTCGTGGATAAAGCAACGTATAATTGATTGGAAGCCCCAAAAGTACTTCAGAGCTAAAGTATGTGAAACCAAAATATTAAACAAGAATGCAATCAAAAAGTTCACGCACCACGTCAATATTAAAACGATTTTTATCACGCGACGTGTTTTCTCGTAGTCTACCGTTGTAGATACTACCAGTGGCTAGTAAGACTTTGAACTCGTCTAGAGACTTTTTCCTGGATCTATTCTTAGACCGATCATTATTTTCTGCTTTACCATCGTCTTCTGAAAATAGGCTATCATACAAACTCTCACTTAAGGAGACATCACTATCTGTTCTACTGATTTTTCCGCTCTTTGGCGGTTTAGCTTTTGTTCTAGACTTTTCCAGCATGTCGTTAAATATATACTGTATCTATCCTCAAACTTTTTGGTTCTCTTAGCAACATCTTCGCTTCTTCTACTGATGTATTCCATAACTATAATAAGATTGTTGTAGTCTCAAAGTCAAAGCTCAAAGCTTCAGAGTAAAAAAACGGAATTGCTATTAAATAAAATGTTACGGAATAGCCTTAACAAATTCTCATATTCAGATACCTACCTACGACCTACGACCCAAATTTCATAGCGAAATACCTACCTTTCTTGAACTTATTTAATTTTCCTGATTACATGTTCAGACTCGGAGCGAAATACTGTTTAACTGAAAACGAAACAAAGCCAGGTTAAACAAAAGATACAAAAGTAATAAAATATTACATAGGTATTGTGTTATTACGCTAGCTACAAATAAAGTAAAAATGAATATTCATAAACAACACTAAAGTCAAAGTCATAATTCTAACATGAAAACTAAATGTAATGAGTGTGTTGTAGTTTTACATTCCACGACAGCTGTCAAACAAGTTTGGAAACAAATTCATTTGACGGTGGGCCACTAAACCCGCGGTACTCAACTTAAAACATGAATATTTGTTTATTAATCTATTCAATCGAAACATCACATAAATAATGTTATGTCTATCGATACATTATAATAGTCAAAGTGTAGTTTGTCATGGCCGCTATCGATAATGACGCCAACTTTACTTGAGTCATACTTCCAGTCTAGTACATGCCAGAGCTCATCATCATATTTCATCATCATAATCTTCAGCTCTGCATATCCCACTGCTGGGCATAGGCTCCACTTTGCTTATGCCAGTCGTATCAAAAGTGGCACAACGCAGATTATAGTTCAAGATTCCCGGGCCTAATCTTCTTTGTGTTGGGAAAGTTACCGGGTTACCTACGTTTTAGGTCTTTTAACATATTATTTACCCCACCCTACACGTAACAGTACGTTAACCGCTTGAACTTAGTGAAGAAGACCCCAGATAATGATAGTACATATAAAGGGATTAACAAATGCATCATTAGTTAATTCGAGTTCAATTCTCAGGTGGAGGTATTAGGTTTTTGTGTCCAGCCATTTTAATATCAATTTGAGAATGGAAAAGTTATCGATAGGGACTCAATTACGTATTTAACATTACTACGGCTTGTCAACAACCATCGTAAACGTTTTTGAGCTTTTAGGTCAAAATTACTTGAAATACCTCATATGGTAAGAACTCGACCAAAAAGAGAACGTTTAGATAAGGTATCTATATGAATGGAGTCAAACTCTTAAAGTAACATTCTTGATACTTTGACACCAGTAGACGTAATAGATAATATAATCTTACCTCTATCTATTTCACACCAGTTTTATCAAACATCGTAAAATGAATGTCTAAAGAAGAAAGCAGTTTACACTAGTAGTAAGAAATAATGTAAAGTAGGCAGTATCTATAAAAGTAAAAAAAATATTCTTGAGAACTATGACGGAAAATCTAATTGAGGAGCTACAGTAAATACTAACGAACTATCTACATAAAATATACTTCTAAAATAACAGAAAAAAAGGTGTACTTTGAGTGACTCATCTTATTCGTTCAGACAATGAATTATGTCACCATTTATCCATATTTAAAACCAGAATCGTCCGAGTTCATTCTATTGAAATCTGTAAAAAACATGAACACATTGATAAACTAGTAAACATCTTATAATATTATATTCAGAACAAATAATCGCGCTTTCGAAGTCACTAAACTAGACTAGAAGTTAGGGTAAAGTTAACAGTTTCGCTAACTTATCTCACTTTCATATTACATGAGACGCGACCTATTAATTATTACATCTAAAATATATTATGTCAAGGACGAAATGACGTAGGAGCTAACGAGATAGGACATAAAGAGATAGGATTTGTAATTCAGATAGATTGTATGAATAAGCAAACTATGTATGTATTTGTGTTTTCTTCTGAATAGCCTTTCTCAATCGTTATAATATCATTATTATCATTTTTACAAGCGTTAACGATGATAGAAATCGCTTGGACGATATTAAATGTAAGGGTCTTACATTTCGTTTCGATAAGTCACGTGACTCAGACTTGTCACTTCCGTGCATTTTAACGATTCGATCAGCGTTTATGGTTGTAAAAATGTCACTGATTTAGGGGAGCAGAACATCATTTTACGTAAGGCGTTCACACTTTTGACTAATACTTGTTTATTGACAGTTAGCGAGTTAAAGCCTTTCAAAATCCGAGGTACGACTGCCTGGTCCAAAGATGTTTTTAACTGTCTTTACTGCCACGCTCATGTTAGTGAAGTAACAAATACAACTTGAGAATAAATCAATGAATTATGTTCGTAAATAATGTTTAGTAGGAAAATAAAAATTGATATAAAACTCAAAAATAAGTATTAAACTATACAGAGAAATGTCAGACAAGGTTCAAAAAGCAAAAGGGTTTATCATTTAACCCCTTAAGTAAGCACTCAAGGGCAAAGACAAACACTCAACTAAAACACAAATCAAAGAAACTTATAATTTATTCTGAGTACTAAACTCGAAGCAATAGGTGGTCTATTTAATTAAGTAGTAGTTAATATTAGCTGAAAACTTTAATCATGTAGGAGTAAACTAGATGAGGCACTTTATCAGCTGAGCAAAATGAAACTGTAAATTAACTTAACATAAGTAGGTTACACTGCATAGCTTGTTGGATGCAATAATTTATTTATGTTAAGATGAATACTTTTATATATATATATACTATAAGATATATAAATACTATATATTTTCGACTGCACGGATAGCCGAGTGGTATAGGTCACCACGCTAATTACTACTGACGCGACGTGCTGCAGGTTCGACCCCCGCATAAGACAAGCATTTGTGTGATCCACAAATGTTGTTCCAAGTCTGGGTATTCTTTGTACATATGATTTGAATGTTTGTGAAACCCTCGCGACATAAGAATCAAATTCCATAGTGCGGGCGTCGTTGTTTTTTAAAAAAAAGCTTGTTATAAGGGTAGTTAATTTTACTTCATAATATACATGGCATTTTCTAAAAAGGACGAAAATAGCTTGGAACCAACTTGTAACTATCCCAGTGTATTATTTTTCTAGAAAATGAAATAGTTGTAACACTTGTAACTGATACAGAAACTTAAGTAAATCATGTAATTTGACAGGCTATAGTCAATTATTTTAATAATAATTAGGTCAAATCATACTCGCTTCACGATTCATTCATTTAACTTTATAAACACAAGCATATTTACTAGTCAAAGAGGTTAAAATACTTATAAAGGGGAACCGATACCGCTATTAATAATTATTATTATTTAAGCCATGTTCGACAGCGTTCACTGGGCAAGGGGGGACCCTTCAATTTATGCCTATTATACGCTCTCCATTGCATTTGTAGCAGTAGGTGATTCACCAATATTACTAAGTAAATCCCATCACATATTCTCATTATTTTATTTTTACGTATGTTCCTGTATTGTTCTGCGATTTTTGTTACCCTGTTCGATAGTAATTGATCATAGTTTCGCATACAGAAGTAAGTGAGAAGAATGCTGCGGTAGCCTAATGGTTAGGACTTGCGATCAGGTGGTCGCGGGTTCGAATCCCACCCACTGAACTACCGAAGTGAACCCACTCGTAATGCAACCATTTAGCTTACCACGAGGAGTTGATAAGAATACTAGTAATGTGCAACCTACATTGCTAGCAAGCTTTTAAAAATATATATATTATTCAAATCGGTCTACGCGTCATCAGGTAATCAGGAACCTATAAAACGACGGACGAAATGAAAACCTCATTTTTTTTATTCGGTAATGTAAGTGCTCTAAGTTCGTAAATAGTTACTTTCCGTTTCAAAAAGAAAAGTAAACAAGAAGTAATATTTACGTCATAAAAATACCAAACACTTCCTCCAGCGGGACATTCTATCAAGGAATGGTAGAATACTTTGAGCAAATAAGATAAGTCGGCGGTACAGTGATAAAAATACCGCGCCGACCATTTCAAATATCAATAAAACGTATGACTAATACCAGCGGCATCGTTCTTCGAAACAACTCTTTGTTTTGTTTAAGTGTACTATGTTTTAAAATAGAAATAGGCTCAAGTTAATATTGTAAGGCTCATAATAACATGTTTACGGAATGCTGCTTAAGTATTCAACGAACGTATGTAACAACAACAGTACGAAAACATTTATTATTATAATGTAAAGAATCGCTTCAACAAAATCATATTATACTCAAATGTTAATACGACATTTTTTACGCACGTCCTCACTTGTAAACTCCGTAAAGCTCCGCGTAAGTCTTTTATACACACTCAATGTCTAAAACACTGTAAACACAATGTTAAAACTAAGAAAATAAACATATTACGAGAGCTCAACACAAAACTCAAGCTTAACATGTAAAATCCCGCATCATACCGCTTTACACACAAAAAAAAACGTCATCCCACGACAAAAAATTCCCACAAATAAACATTTAGCTGTCAAGGGACACAGTTACGTTATATTTAGAAGCTTAGGGGCGTCCAAAGTAGATATTTTAATGGACCAAAGCCATTATTCAACGATGCAAGACGGATGTGTCAAACGGTAAGCTTAAAAAACCAAAAGCATACTTGTATCACGAAGATTAACTCCTCGTCTTAGTCGACTGAAAATGGACTTAATGGTTCGTATAATGAACAGTCGGGTTACTGACTTTCATTCTTTTATCTCTATCCATTGTGCTTCTAGATGAGTTTTAGAGTAAATTCATTTTTAATTTCCAGTTCAAGAAGCATTTTTAACTCGGTAAAGTGTTTCAGTACTCGTTCGGATTTTGAGCAACAAAAGACGCCAGTTTACATTTTTGAGCGAAGAATTTCTTGCAATATTTGTTCTAAAGAAATTAAGCCGTGTTCTTGAGGATATTACGCAAAGAAGGCACGAAAGCGTAGCAAGGGAACAAGCTAATAGTTCGGACAAACGGAAGTGACAGACGAAAAAAAAATGGTAAGGAAATACACGACGTTATAGAGGAAGTTATGGAAATGTTTTTCGAGTAGGTATTATTTTCCCAATTTTACGGTTTAGTGGGCACGAATGAAGCCAAATAAAAGCAATTCGTAATATATGGTAATACAATATGACGCAATCAGATGTCTCAATAAAAACAGGATTATAAACATGGTTACTTTAAATATTTTAATGTGTCGGACCACAAGCTGATGAGTAGCATCCTTAAGACGGAGATAAGGAATGCTCGGAAATACCCACTTCACTTACTATTCAGGCCAGGAACTCCACGTTTTAGAGGCAAACTCTAGCAATTGAGCTAACTAGGTCAGAATTTACTTATCTCCAGAGAATTTCGTAGCTCTTGTCTTAATGTGTACGCTACATTTAATTTCTCTCCAAAAATATCGCACCACAAAATAAGCAGCTGCAGTTTAACAATATACAATATTAAATCGAAACCAACTTAAACATAAAATTATGGACTGTATTTGATACAGCACATGGTTCAAAGTATTAACACGACCCGTATAAAATGAGGGGTTGAAATCATCAATAACATTCGGAAATAGGTCGAACTTGGCATAGAGTTTTTTAAAGTGTACTCTTCAACGAAACGCGGTTCGTTGGAAACACTGACGTTGATTTTTCGATTCGTCATTGGAAAATTAACCTTAGATGGTACCTATAAGTTCCAGTATCGTGGGCAGGCATTTGGCGTACGACTTACGGTATCTGCTGGCCTATGACCCGAGATAGCAACCGTACAGATTAGGTAAGTACTCAGAACGGCTCTGAGTACATCCGATGGCTTAGATAAAGGGCTTCGTGTTCTAATAACTTTATGGATACCATCGGTATTTCAGTTCAAAATGTTATTCAAGTTGCATTAGAACTAAATACAAAAAAATACACCTAGAAAAGCATATGATTGAAGTCACATCTGCGTTTAATATGTCACTCATGTCTGAATGCATATCATTTCTAATAATACTGTGTTGACATGTTTCTTTTTACGACCCGTTGAATAAAAAGCAATTTATCGGCATAAGCAAACCTAAATAGATAATTTACGGCCTCGACGACAAAAGGGTTCGACAGGGTTCTAACAATGGACCTCTATTCATTCACGAGTCTTTTCCCAAATAGTTCTTCTGTCAACCAAAATAAAGTTGCAAATTGTATTTTTCATTTGATACGTGTTCATTTCACGCGTGTAAAATGTAATAAGCAACATAAATCTAGGACGGTAAAACTTAAGATAAAGTAAAAACAAATTGCGCCCCAAATACAAGCGGCGTAAAGTTTGTTTTAGTGTGAATGATTTGTTCGCAATTTCTGGCCGTATTATGAATAGAAACGACCCCTGCACAGTAGCAGGGGATTGTAAGTTAGCAAATAACATGTTGTAGCCCCATTGCATACAATATTTATTGCACACTCACACTCAACATTGGGGATAGCAGATTATGAAAATTTTAGATATATGGATACGGAATAAGGGTTTACAAATTATGCAGTATATTTACAACTTCGCTTCAAGACTGACTTAGAAGATTTTAATATATTCACCCGAGGCATAGGTAATTAAGTAACTTGGCGAAAACATCATGAATAATGCTCAATTAAAAGTTAAGAATGCTTGTTCAGTTAATGAAGTTAATAATCCTGGTTTACGAGTAGATAAGAGGGATGTAGGAAAACTTCTTTTTCAGCAACTTGCAAGTTGTACTTAACTATGAGTGCTAGAATAATAAGTTTTACAATTTATTATTGTTTGCAGAGACCTCGCAGAATTCTTATCAGAGAACTTGTAAGACGTTATTGATGTAACTTTTTAATACGTATTCTTCTTAGGACACTCTTGCGATGTGTAAATGTAGAAAATATTAAAGCAACTAAGTGGCTTGTCTGAAACTAAGTGAAAGCTTTGCAACTTTCTTGTTTCTTTAAAAGATTGTTTGGAGTGTTTTTGTTCTAAATATTTAGATTCACCGTTTTGAACTTAGTTGTAGAATATTAAGTTCATGATTTCATAAACAACCACCGTTTAAAAGTTAGTGATTCCAATCGTTTACGGAACGTGACTATCTACAATACAAACAATAACAAAATATTATCTATACCTACTTACTTACTATAATATTATAAAGCTGAAGGGTTAATTGTTTGTTTAGTTGAAAAAGCTAACCTTAGGAACAAAGGGTCCGCTTTGAAAAAATATTTCAGTGTTAGATAGCCTATTTATTGAGGAAGGCTATAGGTAACTTTTTGTCGCGATAACCGACACCCAAGCAGACAGAACCGGGAGCAAAAGCAAGTTAAAACATATACCATTAAATAAAATTGGTTTCATTTCACGCAGTGGTATTTTAGTACCCCCAAGGACACTCTATTAGTCAATAACGATATCGCTATCCAGAATGTTTCCGAAAGGGTATATGAATCCTAAAAGGCTGAAGAGGAATTACATCTGGTATATAATATTCAATTTACAAAATATCTGCTTACTCTTACTCTCTTTGACACCAAATATCAAGACTGGTTGCGAAGCGATGTATCTTAAGATTTAGCGAGTGCAGTTATAAGATATTACTCCACGTAACGCGGTGACACGTTTGTTTTGATTAATAAGGGCGAATAATAGATAGAATCTACTTTAGCTTTTTTTTACTAACTTATTTGAGCTGAAATTTTATAAATTGGCTCTATACCAGATGTACCTACTCTTCATCATATAGCCTTTTGATAACACTCTGTAAGTATGTATATTTCTAAGATGGTACTGGCAATCCTTTCATATGCAACTTCAGAAATGAATCAGAAATGCAATTCCAAAGAATTTTCATCCAGAAACCGATCCTCTTCCATTTGCAACCCACTGGAACCTATCACAAATCGTTTACTGAAGATAATAGCTGTTGCATGATATGCTTGTCTTAATCACCAGTTTAATAGGTCACTGAAGACAGTTTAGTACTAACCATGAGCATCATTAGTACCACTTGTTGTTAAGTAAAACATGTTCTAACCAATTGAGTTTAATCATCGCAATATTACCTAGTTAGTTAATACCCTTCATCGCAGCTTTTTCCCAGCCCGAGTAAAGTACGCTTCAAGAACTAATTGCTCTCTTTTAGCACATGTCAGAGTTAAAACTGTTTAATATATCATACTCGTACGTAAACATTAAATGAAGTATGAAGTAAAAAAAGATGTATATATATTTTATTAACAACCTTGTATTTGTTTTGTATCATTTATTCTGGGAAATTGTTGCTAAATCTTACTCACAGAATATTTTTTTGGGCTTTTTTCCCGTCGATGACGATAAATTTTTTTATGCTTGTTAGCCTTTATTTTGTAATCCATTTTACTTAATAATGGTAGGCAAAGTCTTCTTTTTATAGATAGTTTTATTTATGTTCCATGTTATTAGTTTAGTTTTAATTTTTAATAGGTTTAATAGCTATAAATTGTAAATATAATATAAATTAATTTATTGTTTAACATGTAGTATACTTTTAAATGTCTGTCAAAAATCGTAAATAAAAACACTATTGACTTCTGAAAGATAGACTTTAATTTGATTATTTATCGTCATCCACAGCCTATGTCATTCCACAGCTTGGAATCTTACAACGTTATTTCCAGTCCAATAGTCTAGTCTTTAACAAATTTGAACTGAATTTTTTATTATGCCATCGTCTCATCTAGCTTCTGAACCACTCAATTAAATAATTATTTTGAAAGAACATCCCACGAACAAACTGTTTACTTTGTACTGTGTTTATAGTTAATAAACATTAAAAAATTCAATATATTGACTAGTTTTCTATTTTTTATTTAGCTTTATTTATTATAGGTAGTTTAGTATAGTTTAATTTATATTATAAGGTTTTGGTTTAGTATAGTTTTATTTTAATTATTAAATAATAATTATTATAGTTAAGTTAAAGGTGTGTATCATATAGTTAATGCTGTGTACTTAAACAAATAAAAATCTATTGACTAATGAGAATCTGAAATATGTCGGCAAAAAGTCATCCACATCGCTGTAGATCGGAAGTGTACTCAAAAGGCTGGCGGCATTTCATTATCATGATCTCGTAAGTACTATACCAAAATAATTATTAAAACAGAATACTGATGATAAAGGAGCCTTTGTGAATAGTAATTATAAATTAATTAAATGTTACCACAAAGCTATGCTTATAATTCTAATAAATTTCATAAACAATTAGTAAAAACTCCTTATTATCTTACTCAAGTCGCGTTTATTTCGATCGATAGGTTTTATTCAATGAATATATATATACAGTTAAGGCCTGGGTCGTAAATATCAGTTTAAAATTTAATGTAATGTAAGTATAAGTTCCTTTTCCCTAACATGTTTTGCTGCGATCCTCAAAATTGAACTAAAGAATAAATTATATGACATTGCAAGCATAGTATCCCACAACAGCCCGTAGGTGCATTGCACATCTTTAAGAACGATATACCTAATTTATAGGAGTAGTTCGCATATAAATTAGGAATTATATCGTTCTTAAACACGTGCAATGCACCTTTAACAACGATAAAAAATATTGGACTGATTTCAAATAATATTTATCCATTGTAATGAATGAATGTTTGAAATCGTTCCAATATTTTTTTAGTTTATTCTTTACAAACATGCTAAATATTTGGTTGTAGAGATAAAAGATGATACGTAACTTGCTTAAAACACAGGAATTCTAAGAATCCTACTATCTGAACGACAAAATTATTCTTAATAAGAAACTCGTGTATATGATCCGTCAAAGAAAAGCTGAGACTAAGAAGTATAAGTTTAGTTATTTAGGGATATTATACTGCCCGGTCACGATCTACCACTGTATTGGATTTTCCATGATGTAGCTAGTTCTGACTTACAGACAGACATTGTGGACGTAAAATTTTTTATTGACGTTATATAGTTAGAAGTCACATAACTAAACAAGTTATAAGTATGACTGTGGATGGGTATATAAGCAGAGGGAGACCGAAAAAGAGATGGATGGATTGTGTGAAAGATGATATGAGAAAGAAAGGACTGGATGCCGCGATGACGAGTAATAGAGAGGAATGGAAGGAAAATACGCATTGCGCCGACCCCATATGAATGGGATAAGGGCAAGTAGAAGAAGTTATATAGTTAGAAAGCTTATTTTAATAATAAAATCGGGTAGTTTGGTATTTTGAAACGGATAAAAAATAATAAAGATCTTTAAAATATACTTAAATTATAAAAGTAAGATGTTATTTTACTTTATTCTTTCAAATTATACTATTGAGCCAAAATAAAATATAAAGCAAGCCTTTTGAATGTTTATTTAGTAATTTATCTGGGAATATTTTCTTTTATTTTCTGGAATTGTTCTTAAGCTTTAAGAGCGAATATATTACGTGGGTTGAAGGTAATATTTCTATGTAATTTGGTAACATAATATACATTAAGATTGGATTTCGGAATATGATTCGAATGATAAAGCTAGGTGTTAACGTAAAGGGCAAATGTAATTATACCTGTTGAACTTAGAAGAATGCAAGAACGCAAACATTGGTTACTGCACTTAATAATAATGGTGTAGGTAACTTAACAGTCAAGAATAACTGACCAGAAGACCTACGAAACTACGAAGACTACTAAAGGCTTGATCCTTTAACTACTAACCTACTATACTAATACTATTTTTACCATGACAACAAGAAAACTACCAACAAAACCAACTGAAAGCTCATTTTCCTTTTACAAAACTAACAACAAATAAACGAAATCACAAAACTCAAACACTCTAGTCTAGATAGAGCTAAAAACGCACAAAAAGACAGACAAACATATCAAGCTCATATATGCAGTGACAAAGTAGCTTGCTGTACGAAGTACCCAACACTTTAAATAAAACAGTGTAAACGACATTGACGGTCATGCCATCTCACCCAATGACGTGACGATCAGCTTAAAACTTTATCGTGAATGTAAAAATTTAAATAAAAATCTTAATTATCCATTTAGGGTATCCACGACGCTACACTGGAGTACGAGAGTGAGAAGGTGCGAAGGTGAAGGTCTCTACTCGCTGTTGTTCCACTTTGAGTCAGATTTTCAGACGCGGTTTAAGAACCTAGTGTGACATAGAGGTGAACTGAATGAAGCGAGAGTGTGGATGGCTGGAATTCCTTCAGCCTCCACTCGCCAAGACTCGTGCCGATAGCCTCTATAGGAAGCGCCTCGTGAGAGTCTGGATGGGGAGTCTCATGGTCAACCATGAAATGTGAATGAGCTGTCTACTACGGATAAGCGGATACGGTACGCGCGAATAAAAGAAATTCTGTGTGCCTCTCAATGAGTTAATTTCTGGCGTCCCTCCATTTGACTGAAGTCGTTAGGAGTCACGCTAAATGGCGCCATTGTGAATGGCCTTTAAGATAGAACTGCATTCTGTTTGCACTGCTCAGCGCGTCAACATTTGCTTTGACCAACCATTTAGTGGTATTTGAGTCGGCTATGTCATTAAACTCTTTGTATTTCACGCGTCATCTGCTTGTGTTTGGAATCTGATTTGGTGTTAGAAGAGTTATGATTTGTTTTAACATTAGCATAATAAATGGTACATCTCTGGAAAAATGGTTAATTGTCGACATTGCATCGTGATCAAGACGTGTATTATAATAAAGTTCGGTTTAGGTTTAAAGAATTTATTTCCTATTTAATAAAAACTTTACAGTTCATTTACAATAAGGAAAAGAAAAAGTAATTTACATTTAAGAATAAAATTTCATTTCATTTACTTCTAAAGTTAATAAGTTAGTCAGTAGTTTTCACATTTCTTACATTATTTATAGTAGCAAATAACAAACAGGTATGATAAAAAAAACTTACAAAAAGAGTGATCATATCCTGTATTAATTCCAGCATAATAATAACAAATATTATAATAGTTTTTATTTGATCCGTTTAATACTAAGAGCTTCGTGGGACGTAGTTAGAAAATAGTTTTCAAATTAATTAGATTTTTGGTACGTCTAACTTCAAAAGTCTTACCATACTACAGCGTGCTATAGCTGTCTGTGAAAACTTTTAATTGGCTTTATATTTTCTATTCTAGTTTATTTTTACATAGCTACAAAATATTAGGTACCGGTCTATCCACGATTCGTTAAACATCGTCGATCGAAATTAATTGTAATGATACAAACAGCAGTTATAGTAAAATCTAACCAATTTTTTGAGCACAGTTGCGGATATTTATTTAATGAAACGAATATTGGAATACGGTGAAAATTAATTAATATTTTTTCGAGTAGTCTCAGTGTTAACTCATGCATTTCTTACTGCGAAGCATGAATCATAGCTTTTAACGTGGAAAAAACATGGAGGTGGTAATCTTCTTACCAGTAATATTATAAGTATTCATTTTTACATATTTATATCTTAATGGTTTAAAAATAAAGAATTAAAGGCAGACTAATAGGGATAATTTCAAACGAGAATTACTTGTTTTAAAATTATTTAAATTTAATACTTTGAACCCAATTTCAATTAATAAAATTCTAAACTACTTTAATAGAAAATTCTAGAACTATTTTAGGGATCAAGAGCTGTTTCAAGGGATAGCGCTTCCCTTGCTCTAAAACAACTCCCCCATCTTAACCTTGACTTTATACAAAATATCGGTCAGGGGCGTTTTACTTTAACGATCAAAAGTATCTTAAAAGTCCAGAAAAGGATTTGAAAACAGCATTGAAATAATAACTCTTGTAAAAATATGTAAAAAGAATTGAACAGATTAAAAAGTGTGCTATATTTTAAAGTAGCTTAAGAATTTTATAGCTTAAGTGCATTGCAGACTTAAGGAGGAACATGTATCTTACACGCGAGTAAAAGTTACTACTAAAATATACTAGAAACTAACCTTTTATGATACAAAAAACTCACAAAAAGCATGAAAAATTCATTTTAAAAAGAAACCCTTAAAAAGCAAAATTAAGGTCTAGAATCCTACCTGCATAGTTAATAATCAAATGATGACAATATATTCGCCATATTTCGTGAGTTATATTTCTAAAATAACGTAACAAAAAAGCTGCCCAAATAAAATCGTTTCTAGCGATAAGACCACCAGATTAGCAATTTAATTTCTTGAACTTAATAAGCACACCGTTATTTTTAATACCCTATTCGATTAGCTAATATTCGAATCGAAAAAAAATCGCCGAAAGGTGACAGCATTTTTTCCCGCGTATAACATAATCGGATAATAACAGAACAGGTTAAGAACAGCCATGAACAGTGAGTCACAAGATTACGTGCCAAGGACTGCTATGTGTAACATGATCTTCCAAACCCGTCTTACCTATAGATAGGCTTTATAATACTGAGAATTTGGTGTTAGACACCCACTGTCATATTACAGGTCTCATCTTTGATTAACCATCTGTTCCGCTTTAATTACAATAGTAATTATTACAATTATGATTCTAGCGTATTTTTTTCTAAATCATTTTCATGTACCACGTGATATAAATGTAGGTATACTAACAACTAATAACAGCTAAAAGGCAAAACGAACCCTTGAAAATACGTCATGTGCATACGGACGTATTATGGTCCGTAAAATAAACCTTAATTCCGGGCAATTAACTTCGTAAACAGTATACACAGAACTGCGGAGATTTGTGTAACACGCTTTCCGGCTTTTACTGGCAAAACTGTTCAGCCATCATACTCAGGTCACATCCAGTTGTCAATCAACTTATTGATAGTAATTATTGTAACAACTCCTAATAATGAAAGCTGGTATAAGATCGGCGAACATCGAAAGATTTACTACGTTTTTGGTAATCGTTACACAGCCAAACAGAAGGATGTTCTTTACAATGTATAGCGCCTTAAAAATTTTGGGCGCTAAATAGTATCAAAAAGATGATCCTAAAACATACGTTGGGGCATATTTTACCAACTAAACACCCGAGCATGTGGACTACACAAAATACGGGGAATATCCTAGCAAAATCCAAGTGACATATTACGAGAACATTTGCATAGCGCGGGATCTAAGCCCAAACAAACATGACAGACTTTGTCGTCGATTTCTGAAAAATATTGTAAACAGATTCAAATACCACTCAAGATTTGTCAACAAGGAGCGAACAAATATCAGGTTATCAGGTAAAATTCCCGGAATATTCGAGAAAAAAGTTTCTATAAAGCTTTTAAAGGACATTCCGGTAATAATTGAGGGTATTTTGTTTTCGTTGGAAAATAAGTGCGCAATCAAGTGGGTAATAAAGCCATGAACGATGGGAATAAATGTTTTTGCCCGTCATTTGAGACATTATTGCCGTTTCATCCGTACTTTTGGATGTCGCTTTGACATAACGATGCGCGATTATTATGATTTTCATCCTTTTGCAGGATGAATATTGAGAGAAAGAAAATAATGTCGCTTTTGTGGTTATTGTATTATTTGAGTCCTGTTGTCTTTAAGTTAACATAAAATGTCAGTTGAAAATATTACTCGAAGAAGATATTATATATATTTATTATTATATATATTTAAGGTTATAATTATTATACCGGCGTAGAAATGATCCTATTCTGGGTACATACTACTTCTCATAACGCAGCTATAAGGACGCCTAGTTATGGTCAGAAACGCTCTAACCAGATCGAAGCCACAGAGAAGACCAAGCTCTCAATCTCAACTCAAGCTCAATCAACAATATTCCTAAAATTTCAGTCATGTTAAATTTTGAAACGAGATTATCTTATCAATTTTAATTTAATCACAATCCATATACAAGAAAGACCATTAATTACCATCAACTAATTGTATAATTGCCGCCTCATCACGATAAGTAACACGAGCTGATAGCTTTGTTCACAAAAAACCGTTCCGAAGCAACAAGCGTGTTAAATACAGGATACGGTGGTAAAGGATAATGTTTGTGTACCTTTATCCCTCAAACCGTGAGGCGAATGGGTGGGCCGGCTGCCTGACGAGATTCCTTTCTTATTCCTTGTCAAGCAATGACACTAGTAAGCATATTTTATATAGGATTTTCTGTTATGTTGTACTTCGTTTTACCATCTGTCATGCTTATGACCAATAAATACACTTATAACGGAAAGTTTGTATAAAGTTACTCTCGCTGTCTGAATGCTTATCCCTTTTAAAGTACGAAACGGACTTTGATGCAGTTTTTAGCAACAGATATAATGATTTAAGAGCAAGGATTTTAGGTACAATAATAGGCAAAAATTAAGCCGGGGCGGGTCCGTAATGAACAATATAATATAGCTCATTACATTGAGATGCACATTCTATGAAAATAGCACTACTATACTGAGACTTCTGGGATTAAAGGTGTTTATTCAACTTTACTACAACTATCTTCTCTTATAGTTTCCTAAAAGCTCCTGTCAAAAATCAATTCTTCGTTTATCTTTATGACCAAAACGAAAGTCGAAAACTATAAAATACAAGGTCATACAATATCTGGTCTGATTGTACTAAAGATAATGTAATCAGTGGATCTCCAAACATCTAAAACAATCGCATCTTAAAGCCAAATAATACATTCTTATCAGTTTTTATAGCGGCAGTGATAGATTTTTAACGTAATACTGCGCCATGGGACCCCAATCCTATTGCTTGTCGTTTCATGTAGCTCGTAAAACTCTGGGACTAGTAAGATTTATCAGCGTAAGGTACAAGCGCCGTTTCTTTGTTGTTCAATCTAAGTAAGAAACTATTTTGCTTTAGCTTTGAGTAAAACTGTACATCTGCTTAGAATCTATACATAGTATAATATACAACAAAGTAGCTATAAATCTTATACCTTTTTACGCGACTACTCAACGGATTTTTAGAGGAAGGGCGGGATTGCTAGCATTCCTTTAAAGAAGCGCTTTTGGACCGTGCAATACATATTACTTTAACAAAAAGTAAGTATAGTAAAGGTTCAATTATAGAACAAAAAACCCTTAATATATTTTTATTAAATAACTCTCTCGGTAATGGATTGTATAATCTGAAATAAATACTATATATAAAAAACAATTAAAAGACACAATATTGCGTTGTCCACACATTCATCGAAATATTAGCAGAAAAATACAGAGGCAATTAATTATTCAGTCAATGTTTTAGCGACCACGTTTTTCTTTTATTGAAATGATAATCAAATCTATTAGACCGCAGTCCTAACAAGCCGTAGCTAAATATTCACTATTCTCACAATCAGAATAAAAATTCCAAGTTAATCATTTTAAATACAATAAAAGGCCTCATTAAAATTCCCGTCGTGTTCATCCACCATTTTTACACAACAAAGACAATTGTCACGGTGCAGTTTCGCATAAAAATTAACCAATCAATGAATGCACGCATGCATGGTGAATTATTATGAAATATGCGAGCGAATACAGATGACCGGTGCAACTATGAGGCATGAGTGAATTCTGACGATGTTTTTATTAACTAGTTTGGACGTGATAAGTTAATTTATGTTTTAAAATTGTATTATATGGCAAATAATATATATACGAGTATCATAGCTATCATGTTTAAAATTGTTGATATTACGAAAACGATTGTAGATACAAAGGTTCAGTAATGTAGATAAAATAAATTAATTTTCGTACGACTGACTTACATCATTTTTATAGTATGACTAAGTAAGTACTACACTACGTATTTGCAGCATTTCTGTACGGCCATGGAATCAATTTTCTTTCTTGTTATTTTCGATCAACTTCTACACTTATTTACTCAGTTATTTTTAAACGTATTAAAAAGAAAAGAGAATTATTTACTATATGTATAAAACTTTTTACGACCGCATCCTCCACAGTTAAAGATGTCTAAAAAAGTATCTAAGTAATTCTGACATATTGATCATTAATATAGAGGCCATGTGCTAACCACAGACATGTGTTTTAGGAATTATAATTGATCATAGTCATTACCAAATTAAATGAATTGACATAATTATTTTCAATAGCAGTCAATGGCTACCTGGTTCCAACGTAATTATTGGAACCACACCCGCGTGCACCGCAAACAATCTCCTCATTATATAAGCCTCTAGGTATGTATGTATGTATGTATAGTATAGTTTTATTAATGAAGATTGTTCGACCGTAAATTGTATATCAACGCGAACGGGACGCTTAAATAAAACTGATTTCAAAATTAAACATGGCTGGTAAAACGTTGGCCATTTTAAAATGCCGATGCAAACATTAACTAATTAACCGTGAATCTTGCGTATTATTCGTTAATTGGCGATGTTTTTAATTATAGCCTTTTATTAAATAAAATTGCTCATTGGAATTTTGTATTCAGTAGGCGTTTTCGAATTCAATTTGTATGTATGGAGGTTTGCGCGTTATTTAGATAGTTTGAACGAAGTAATTCTAGCCCAACATGTTTTGGACTTCAGTTTACGTTGTAAGACTAGAGCAAATCTATGATAACTTTGACAGAGTTTTAACGTTTATTTCTTAGCAGTAAGGTTGATTTTCGTAATGTGTTGATGCTACTATCATGCAGGCGACTGTTCTAAGCAATAAAGACATCTATCAGTTGTTGAGTTTAAGTTTCGTTAGACCAAAGCGGGTTGCTTTTGTCCAACAAATCAAGGGTTCTAATTTTCTAAACAATTTGAGATTAGACTAAAATTATTACTCAAGAAACTTGGAACAAGTATGTTTTTTTATAAATATAAATCTAAATATCTATCTTCTATCTCTTTTGTCGTTATCTAGATATTATAAAACGTAATCCTCCACCGCGTATTGTCGTATGTATAAACACCTTATACTCAAAACGTACTGAACGGATTGTTTATGGTTTTCACCAATGGATAGAGTGATACAGGGGAAGGTTTTTGGGTATCAGCTTTTGTTTCTGTGCTATCCGTGAAAAGCCGGAGCGGGTCTGCTCCTACTTACCTATCTACTTTTAAAAAAGAAGTACATAACATTGCAGAAGTGCTTTTAAGAGCTTAATATTATATTTATATTCAAACCGCGGAACCTTTACTAAAATAAAAGTTGGTAGCCATACCTTAAACCTACACAACCATTTTTTCTACCATCGCGATTCGCGCAATTCGCGAGATTAGATTACAATCTGAAAGATGCCTAGTTCGCGAGATTAGCGCGTATAAACAAACAAAAAACCGGCCAAGTGCGAATCGGAATCGCGCACCGACGGTTCCGTACAAATTTAAGTTTCAAATCATTTTTATTATATGATGTAATAAAAATTTACGGTTTCAGCAATTTTTCTTTTATCTGTACTATAAGACGTTACTTCGTACCAAATTTCAAGGTTCTAAGTCTACGAGAAATACCTAGTGTACCTACCCTGTAGGTTTTGATTCCCGTGCGAGTTTCGAAAATTTGCAGCATAAACGGCTGTATCTTTTGATTGCTTTGGCTTAGGAGTTTGATTTTTTCACAGCTCCAAGGGACAGTAGGCCTGAGTACCTATTGGATATAAATTTTAGTTTGATACCTCCATGCGTTCCTGAGAAAAACGGTCTTGACAGACGGACGGACGGACAACAAAGTGATCCTATAAGGGTTCCGTTTTGTCCTTTTGAGGTACAGAACCCTAAAAAACTTCCGCTTAATACTGTATAGATAGGTAGCTACCTACTACCTACTTAATTATACTTATTAGTTACCAAATAAGGAATACGGTAGGTAACATACTGGAACGTACAACCGTAAGTAAACTGCTACTTGAGTTTATACTGTAATAGCTACTTGAGGTAGTTTGCTAGGTATTTTAATAGTCTAATTAGGTATCTACTTACAATCTCGTAAATCAGGCTCTTGACACGTTCAGTAGGTACTTGTTTACTGGCAAACTTTGGTCATAATTCCGTATTAAGGTAAGCGTAACCATCGGAAAGATTAATTATGTTTGTATTTTTGTTTATTGTTAGCTGTAAACAAATTAGTTAACGATGTAGGTAGGTAGTAGGTATTACCTATTTTTGGACATAGGTTAAATTTTAAGCTATAGTACCTATAAGTGAATAAAAATAATATAGTTTTATATCGATAAGCTTTTTGAAGCAATTATAAAGCCACGGAGGCTTTATAGTCGGCATCACGAACAAAGGTTCAATGACCACGGAGTTAAAAAAACTTAAGTATGAAGGCTGTATGCAGTGCGATACAATACAATGATATAACCGGGTTTAGATTCCACACACTAAAGCTGAGCGCATAAAAAATGTTTCGTCGGTAGTTTTACGTTCATTAGGAACAAATTCAATTCAATTCCTATCAGACTACTATTTCGTCTTATAATATTATTACGACGGCGATGGTGTAAGAAGTTGTATCCACCTAATAGGAACTCAAAAGATAAAGAAACAATAGCTCATAAATAATCAAGTCCAAAAAAACACTAACAAAAAGTTCTGATCAAGAAGACTCACTTTATTCAAAGAAACTTTGGATATGAACTGAACATGCGCGGTAGCGCTT
Source organism: Plusia festucae (assembly GCA_950381575.1). NCBI lineage: Eukaryota > Metazoa > Arthropoda > Insecta > Lepidoptera > Noctuidae > Plusia > Plusia festucae. Next base: position 2,391,121 of record OX494456.1, on the reverse strand, counting down.
TCCGATGTAAACAAACTAAAAGTTTGTAAAAGTTTTTCAAACTAAACAATACGTACCTTGAGGGTTAAAAGTGGCTGTACCAAGTCCAAACTCCAATATTAAAGACACAATCCACTTCGAATTCACAACATTCCTAAAAACACTGGCTCAAAACTAGTTGCTTCACTCACACTACTGATGCCGCACTTTGTGACAGAAATTTATTATAAAACACTGTAAAGACACTCCAAATAACACTTTTATCGTTAACTAACCAACTTTTTCACTTATGATATGGTCAATTGTGACTATAGTTAATATAAAAACTTAAAAAATCGTCGTAAACATTCGGAGCAACACTCGACACGCGACGGCCATCTTCCGCCAACGCGTAGTTTGAGGTTAATTTCACTAGAGGGAGTTACGAGCCACCGAAATAAAAGTTCACAACAAAAATAAACTCTAACGACGTTTAACGCATTAAAATAAGTAAAACCGCTTGTAGATACTATTTTACGTATTGGTTATGAGTAAATCAAATATATACAAGGTTTCATTACATTAAACAATTGCACTTTCATTGAAAAGTTAATTCAAGCCGGTTTGTTTGTTTCGTTATTTCACTTATTTGTTTTTAGTTAACAACACTGTTTCATAAATCATTTGTTGCCACAACAAAAGATTTGGCAGGTTGGTACATTTTATGCAAAAAATGATTTCGAATTAATAACGTTTTGTGTTTAGATCGACCAATGTTAAATGGTAATACAAAATTAATAATGATGATAAATGAAGGAAATATGTACTTAAAGGGAAGGAAGGTAGTAAAGTAAAATAATTTGCGGATGCTTAATGCTGAAAGTTTTGCAAGTTGATGACAATTTGACAAATTAATATAATTCCATTGTTAGATATCTGTGTAACGATACAAACATGCGTTCTCTTTAATTTTTATAATGACTTTAAAAAATAATAATAAAATGTCACAATATTTTAAAACTTCTTTTTCATTATTTTTACTCAATTAAATATTTTAAGTACCTACAAGAATAAGTTTATAAATATTACTTACTGAAACAAGCAGTAGGTATCATTAATAAAGTCATTCGTATTTACTATCTTTTCATAAAATTTACATGTTATGACAGATACTAAACAAACTAGAACTAAAATCTGTACACAATATGGAAAACCCTGGCTCTCAAACTATGTAAACCTGTACCTTAATTATATTAATTAACAAATCTTTAGTTCATAATAATAATTTAATTTATGTATTGGTTGAAAACACTTTAACTAAAAATGGTACAATTAATTTCTTGTATCTGGTAATACAAACGGGTAACTGTCAGTCAAAGTGTCAAAATAAACAACAACAAAACAGATTTTTCATTATTTCTTTAAAAACCGTCAGTAATGTAGATATTAGTTTGTAATAATTCATTAATTAAGTATTTCAGTGAATGTTTTTTACTACTGCCTTTAGAATATGTAAAAAACTTAGGTATATGCTTGGATTGTAACAGGTTGTTGTTGTTTTCAATGGTTATCGGGCTAATGTTTACGTTTAGGAATAAATTAGGTTTAAAAACAATTGTGATGTTCGTAAAATCGTATATTATGATTAGATTTGCTACCAGAACTTTGGTAAGATCTCAAAATAACATCTTGTTTTTCTACTTCGGGGTAGGTACTTTTACATTTATCTTTTAGGTAGCTGTACTAAGTACCTACTTACAATGTGATTGTCATGGGTGGGTTTATTGAATAATCTAATAAGCCTGTATTCTCCTACTGTAGGGTTAACTCTTCCTTCTTTCCCATATTTTCCTATAGGTATATTATTAAAAATAAAGCAAATTATTAATAATTCAATAAATATAATTACCTACATAAGTAGGTAATAAAAAAATCGATTCAGTGTTTCATGTTTATTTTCTTGTTACATAAATAATTAGTAATACCCAATTAGTAGTACTCACAAATTATGATACTTATAAGTGATTAAAGTGCTAGTTGAGAGCTAAATTAGCAAAAATGTGTAATTCAATACAGCATAATTCATAGTTGATGATCTAGTTTGTGAATGATAAGTCAAGATTTTCCACTCTGCATTAAATACCTAGTATACCTATGAGTATATTCACAGTTCAGGTGCGACTTGCGTGCAGGCAAAACCCAATAGTAGGCCAGTTCATATATTGGTTTAATAGCACCTCAATCACTCAAAAGACTGCGGGGCTTGAGAATGATGATGCCATACCAGTTCAACAGGCAGTACAATAGTTGTTATGGCCTGAGAGAATGGGATGTTGAAAGTGATATTGTCCTTGTTCTAAAATTAATTTTATTAATATCGTATTCAGTAAATTTTATGGATATAGTATTAAGATTTGATTAATAATAATAGCCTTTAGCTAAGTAGCGAACTGCATGGTATACCAACATATACATACATTAAATTATTATAATCATGCAATGCAATAGTCTAAAGTTAGTATACAAATACATAATTCATAATATGTATCAATCAAATCATTCAGGCCAAGTAAATAATTGTGTATACTATTATTTTACATATCACTTTATCTTTTATCTTAAAGGCACAAAAACATTCAGCATTATTTCCGAATCGGACAAATGAGAGTGAAACTCGTGTAGAGGGTTCCGTACATTTCAGGAAAAGAACTACCTACTAAAAGATTTTTTTTTTCAATTTTTCGTTTGCGTAACACGAACGTCTACGGGTTACCGACTTATACGTATTCTAAACAAGTATCATCAAAATCGGGTCACCCAGTCGAGAGTTCTGAGGTAACAAACATAAAAAAAAATACAGTAGAACCTCCACCTTTTGAAAGTCGGTTATAAAGGGCCCATTTTTATCTTCGAGATCCGTAGGTAATTGACTCAAACCGACAAACGTGTGAATAGAGCCCTTCAAGTTCCAACGCGATAGCTACACGACTCCATTTATAACTCGTTCTCAACAAAAAAGGATACTTTGTCAATAACTCGGTGAAGTTCTAAAAAGCAATATCCGAAGTTATGCCTGACCACTATTGCAATTGGAAAATAGCATTAAAACTGAAATGGACTTTGAAACCACTTCGCAAGTGTTAAGCCCACGGGAAATGTGTGTTATTGGGAACAGCTCAAATGTATAGCTGATACAAACGTGTATTAATATTGTTCGATTCAGTTTTCCCAATATGCTCCATTTGTTTCAAAAACTGTTTCTATTTCTGCTACCTATGTATGTATTTTGATCGTTAAAATAGCAAAAAAAGACCCGAAACGCACTTCACTAAAGTTGAAAGTTGATTTGATATTCAATTTTTTTTATCTTATGCTTATTGAAAGCAGTTAAGCATTATAATAATGGTAGCGTATGGTCCCATTGCTGGGCAAAAATCTCCTCTAATTTCCACAAAGCTATAGAAACAGAATCTCTTTCAAATTACAGTTCCACTAGAAGGTATCGCGGCAATATCCGTTAATGTGATCGACTATATTATTATAAAAAGGGATAAAAATTACTCAATCTTATTGGCATATTCGGTTGTTTTAAATGGACGATGGCGCCTCATTTCCAGCCCATTTAAGAAACAAAAATGATTAAACATATAGTTTTCTTCTGAATGTCTTATTGAGGGTCGCGCGATCATGCGATGCGATCACAGACAGATTCATCGCACGATGAAGTCGCATCTCATCATTGCGCGAGGTATAGCGATAGGGCGGCGCCTGAAGAGAGGTCTCAGTTAATTGCCAAGACAAGTAAAACAAGGTCCTTAAAATACCGGCCCATAAACGTCCCACTGCTGGGTACAGGCCTCTTCCCATATAGAGAAGGAATGAGCATTGATCACCACGCTTGCTTATTGCGGCTTGGCAACCACGTGCATGCCATTCCGGTTATTGATCCGCTAGGCCACCACGACAACCACGGCATTCATCATTCTTAATAGGTATCGCCTAAATTCACATGTAGAGCAAGAGCAACCTACTCCAGAATCATTCTTAGATTACCACCTAAACATGAGTGGCCATATATCCAAATTCCCAACTCCTTTGTGAAAACATTAGATTCGAACGTGTAAAACGTCGTCACGATCAGAATATTCCAGGATTTCCAATAAACTGAGCACAGTGCCAGTAATAATGAAAGTTTTTTTCACAGAAAACACGTTGTCAGTGGAAGTTGTAATGAGCCGTACCCAAAGTTATTCTGGCGGCAATACTCCATCTTGAAATTTCTTAGCGAAGTCACTTTGTTAAAAGATTTGCTGCCAACTTTGGTTGTTGTCGGCTATGTAGAGTTTTATTAACTTTTATTGGATTATTTTTGTAAAATATTGATCCGATTTAAATGGTTTTTTATTATACTGCTGGACTCCTGTAGCATTTAAACTGGATGTATACTAGTAGAATTTATAGATATACATTGCCATGACGCGTACCTACATAGCTACGTTTTTAGAAGATTTGTAGGATACATTTTGAATATATTTTGAAGTCATTAAGGTTCCGTACTCAAAGCGCAAAACGGGACAGATTCCGCCGTCCGTCTTTCCGGCTTTATCAGACTGTATCTCATGCACCGTGATAGTTACACAGTTAAAATTTTCACAGATGATGTATTTCTATTGCCGCTATAGCAACGAATACATTCTAAAAACATAATAAAATGAATATAGGTTTCCCATTCAACAAACATGTTTTTTTTGCAGTTTTTTATAGATAATGGTACCGAATCTTTCGTGTACTCATCTCGCACTTTGCCGTTTTTTTAGGATTAATGTTAACTTAAAATAGGTATCAAAAGAGGAAAGCTTTGTTAACTATCTGGTGGGCTTAACCCGATTACTTCCACTAACTTCCGTCCACGTTTATAAGCCTTTCAAGTCAAAATACCAAAGGTACCAATTTGTAAAATCTTTATTCTTTAAGTATAAATCTTCCTGCGTTTAGCTTGGTCAGTTTTCCTCTAATTTTGGACTTGCTATGATGAATTTCACGGAAGGGTCGCTGGATAAAACAGGGGATTACTTTCACAACGGCCATTAGCTGACTCGGCGGTATTTTTTAAACATATATTCAAGGGTAATGTATTACGTCAGCAGGTAATTTTTGGCTATAACTCCAGAACGCACGAACCGATTTCCACGGTTATGCATTCGTTGGAAAGGTCTCGGGCTCCGTGAGGTTTATAGTAACAAAATTCAGGAAAATTTTCAAGAGAAAAGCAAGAAGGGAAAATCATTATTCATACAGCTCCATCTCTGATACATAGCATGTACCTACTACAACGGCGCCAGTACGTGGTGTGTGAGTATCTATAATTCCATAGCTTGCATCTCAATTATATAAAAAAAAATTAGACCGCGGGCGGAGCTGCGGGAAACAGCTAGTGTATTTATAAATATACAATATAAGTTTATCAGTTATCTGGTTGCCATAATACAGGCTCTGCCTAGTTTTGGATCAGACGGCCGTGTGGGAGTTAAAAAAAATATGGGTCGCACATTACTAGTATTCTTTAATCACGGTCAGTAGTGAAAATTGAAATGGATGTGTTTCGTACCGGCAACCACGTGATCGCAAGTCAAGCCATAAGACTAGCTTTATGGTGAAACCTGACCGTTAAAAAAAAGATCAAAATCGCCAATGAAATTGCAAACCAACCATGACAGTGGCCTATCTCAAGCACTGGTCCAGTTACAGTACAAAATATTTGATCCATCCAATCCGGGTTATGATTTTTTTCAAAACATATTCTTAAAACATGATAAATACTTCTGATTGCAGTTAAATAAATCTGTATAACGATATGACAAACTCACAATTTCCGCACAAATATTCACGAAAAGTGTCTAACTCGTCGTCTGAGTACAGTTGAATACAAAATCGCGTACGAAATCATTGAATTTTTGTGAAACTGTCGCGAACTTGTCGCGGAATTTAAAAAAAAAAGCGTGTAAAAAGTAACTGATTGTTAACATTTATGTTAGGTCACGGTAATACTATCTATACAGTATTGTAACTCGGCCGCAAAATAGAAATAAATGCCTACAGCCGCGCGCTACGTAAACATGCGTTAGGGCTGCCCGTCTCCAGCAATTTAATTACATTTGCCTACTTTCTGTTTCTTCTATTTAGTTTTGTGATTGTAAATACCTATCCTTTTTAGGCTTGCGCTTTCGAATTGTTAAAAGTCAACTCATTTTTGTTGGTGAATGTACCTGCATATTTGCTTAAAAGGAAATGGAATCTCCTGTTGTGATGTCAGCGTGATTTTATCAAATACTTTACCATTCGCAAATGATTCTGGAATGTATGAGACACTGATTTAAAAAAAAAATGTTGATGTGAAAGGAAATTAACATCACTGCTTGATTTATTTGATGTAACGAAAAGTAAATTGCAACTCCATCAGAATATGGAAATAAGCTTCATGTTTTCATATAAAAGTCGTAAAATATGATTCAAATATATCAATAAGGATTTACTGTCGTAACATTGATTATAATTTTATATGATATACATGCTGAATGTAATATCTGAGATTAAGCGAATACAGCTACTTTTATGTTTGTTATATTATTTAATAACAAATCATTAATTAAATAACATCTAATAAAATAATAATCAAAGGATCTAGTAGCTCAACTATAATTATGAAAGTAATAAGTAGCACAACATATTTACTTTTCTGAAAAAAATAAGTCTCTCCTAATTTAATTAATCTATATCTATATCTATATATATATATATAAAAATCAATTGCTGTTCGTGAGTCTCGCTAAAACTCGAGAACGGCTGAACTGATTTAGCTGATTTTGTTCTTGAAATGTTCGTGGGGGTCCAGGGAAGGTTTAAAAGGTGAAAAACATAAAAAATATGTAAAAAAAAAATGTTCCTAAACTTGCGGACTTTTGACGGAACGAAGTCTGTCCGGGCAGCTAGTTGGAAATAAATTAATCAATAAAATTGTTCAACTCAGATATAATATCAATTATCAATCGTTCTTTCTACGTTGTATTTAATTAATAGTCTATAAACTATCCATAAATAACAACCGAAAATCAAACACGTAACAAAACAAAAGGCTAACTCAAACCGAGGAAGTTCGTAACACGTCTAATTGAAATGCGGTCGACGGAGGGTAGTTCTGAATTTTTTACTAACTCATTCAGTCCGGGACCTAGCGTTTTGAATACATTTATATTTAGCGGTGAAACTTTCGCGACGTCGGTCGTCTATCGGGTTTTTTCGGCATTTTCCGAGCGTGTTCTGTTTTTTACTGTCACCTTTTGTGGCAAGTTGAGGTCTAGTAGTAAACGAATTTGGTTGAACGGTTTTATGATTTTATCGTTTGGTCGTCCAGTTTAATTGGCTTCATAGAAATTAAGAATATTTTATCAGCTTTTTTTAGCCAAATAATTGTTTCCATTCCTTAAAACCTAACCTAAGTACCTACCTACTTACCTATAACAAGTCTATAGGAAAAGTTCAAAAAAAAAGTCAAAAGGAGGCGGCATTTTTAAATAATTTCAAATCAAGTCCATTTCAAAGGGAACACCTAGCTACCATCAAATGTATAAAGGTCACATAATTAAAATTCATATAGCGTATACGTAATTAAGGCTATAGAAACTGCAGTGTGCGAAGGACGAAAACGCTTTATTTAATTCGCCGTCGACCAACCAAATTGAATCTTACTTTGTCACCAAATATATTTTTTTGTATAATTTTTTTCCTCCCTAATTTAGTAGGGCCCTGTTTGTTAGAGAAACGGTGGAGCTGCAATGATGGGTACCTGAAAAATTGTTTTAATAATACCGTCTCAGCAATACTTATGTATTTTAAAAAATTCGAGAAGAGGAATAAATGACCAATTATACCTTGCCCCCTAGCCAAGTGCAATTCTTCAAGAAATCGTTTAAATGACATTAAATGTATGAAAGTGACAAGTCTAAGTCACATGACATATCGAAAACAAATGTCATTTCAACGATTTCTATCATCGTTCTCGCTTGTAGAAATGTCACTTGGCTAGGGAGGCTTGTCTAACACCCGTATTCAAGAACGATACTATGAGGTCTCACAGTGCACACCAACGCATAGGGCCGCTAGATTTCGTTCATAAACAATACTTGAGTGATGTGCAACACTATGCGTTCACTTAGAAGGACCCTTACATAAAGAAGCTAGAGAGGTATTTTAACCAACGCATAGTGCGACAAATCAACGGAAATGACAAACTGGCACCGGGTACACGTTATGTTTGTAGTGAATTTTAATGCATTGATAGATTACAGCAGTGAAGATGATTTTGATAATTATGTTTTTGAGAGAATAAACACACAAAGAAGGATCAGCACAAGAAAAGTGATATGTGACTTTCAAAATCCTTTCGACTAGTGCTGATGAATTTAAAAGACGCTACATATTTTCAAAAGATATCGTTTTATATATATTGATACCTCTAATAAATGCATATCTTTCAAAAGTTACCAGTAGAGGCCTTCCAGTGCCTCCTATTTACCAGTAACTAGTGTTAGTTGTTGATTTCGTACTCAATATGGGCAATCAACTACTATCCATAACGGAAAGGCGAAGACATAAAACATAAAACGCATAAGAAATTGTGTTAAATAGAGCACTGAGCAGTCTGTGTTGAGAATTCAAATAACTATATTAAATAAAAATTATCTTGGTTGACATTTATTTGTCTGTCAGTCGACTCGAGTGAAGTCGCATCACAACATTAACCAATCACGACGCGGGATTCAATGCTATGCGTCCGCACAGCAAAGAGTTCGTCAAGTATTGTTTATGAAACTAATGGCCTAGCATGACGAACGCAGTGAGAAATCCCTTACTTATCATAGTGTTGCTGTCATACTTATGTAAGTATTGTTCTTGAATACGGGCCTATGAATAATATAAAAATGAATTGTCACCAAATTGTCACATAATATGTTCCTAAGCGCATTAACTTTCGAACGACTGCACCAAATTGGATGATTCTTTTTTATTGTGTTCGATAAAGTCAGGAAAAGGTTTTTATAAAAGTAAATAATAAAAAAGGCTTTTTGTATTTAATTTCATAGTTTGAAAATTGGAACAGGAACGCCCCCTTACGCGGGTCACAGCTAGTTTACAAATAAATATCAAATTGTTTTATTAAGTTATCTATCTACTCAGCAGTTAAGTACTTTACTATTCTTCATAGTATCTTTTAATGACAAAGCTCGTCTTTTTCAAATATTTAACAAATTATGATATTACTTGTTGGTATTACAAAATTTCCTGTTGGTATTAATTAAAACCAAGATAAGATTTATTTATTCTTATTCATTGAACTTCATTCAGTACAGCGTTCAGCCAATTAGGCTGAATCATAAAAGAAAATCTATACTTATAATAAATCTGTAGAAGTGAAAATTCTGTACATTGAAAATATCAAAAAAATTAATGGCGGGGTGTGTTACTAGACCGACACCGAACACAAAAATGTGATTAAAAAATTTTTTGTCTGTCTGTCTGTCTGTCTGTCTGTTTGTTCAGGCATCACGCAAAAACTACCGGTTCGATTTCGATGAAACTTGGTATAATTGTTCTTTAATATCCTGGGCACCACACTGGGTAGTTTTTATCCCGGAAAAGTATATACAAAAAAAAACAAACTTAATTTTGCGGTTAGATCCCTAGACCCGAATACTGTACCAACCGCAAATAATAAGTTTGTCGTAGGCTACGTCACCCGCAGTGGAGTTCAATAAGGGGCGCTGCACACGGCCAAGTAACTATTTATTAATCTGTGACACGGCTAAGATACTATAATTATTTATCTATACTTTATATATATTATTATTATTATATATTATAAAGCTGAAGAGTTTGTTTGTTTGAACGCGCTAAACTCAGGAAGTACGGGTCCGATTTGAAAAATTCTTTCACTGTTAGATAGTCCACTTATTGAGGAAGGCTATAGGCTTTTCTTTTGGAAATCTATCCCCTGAGGGGGTGAAATAGGGGTTGAAAGTTTGTATGGGAAGTTCGGTATTTTCAATGATAGACTCATGAAATTTCGTATACGGGTTTCTGAATAGAAATAAATAAAGATGTATTTCAGCGATTTTAAAAATCATCCCCCTAAGAGGGTGAAAAAGGGGTTGGAAGTTTGTAGGCATATGAATTGTGTCGTTTTCAAAGATAGACACATTCAATTTCATACAAGGGTTATTAGTTAGAAATAAATAAGATGTATCTCCGAGATTTTAGAAATCTACCCTCTAAGGGGGTGAAATAAGGGCTGAAATAGTTGGTATGTGAAGTTCAGTATTCTCAAAGATAGACAGATGAAAAGATAAATAGATAAGATAAAGACCATCTAAGACATATCTATAATGACGACTCCCGTGGTCGAGTGGCGTTCACTCCGGTTTTTAAGGTGTCGCCAGCTCTAAGGTTCCAGGTTCGATCCCCGGACGGGTCCATGTAGAAAATCACTTTTATACATAGTCTGGAGTTTGGGTGTTTATGGTACCTTTTTTGTCTCCGATTCCATAACACAAATGCTTTTGCTACTTACTTTACTTTTATTATTATTTTAACGCCATAATATTAGATGAAAAATTTTATACATTCTCCTTACTTTGAAAATCACAGAATACATCTACCTTTAATACTACTCTTTACTTTACGCGCGAGCGAAGCCGCGGGCAACAGCTAGTACAATAATATAATTCTAAATGCCTGAAACAAAATTGGTCCGTAAAGAAAAAAAACTTAGTTACGCACCAATGCGATATCAGCGACAAAATTTGATTTTGTTGAATCGCAATTGTATCAAGTATGTTGACTTGATCTCTGACGACACGAAAACGCTGATTTTTCTTACCTAAAGTAATATAAATTCCATTTAATAAGTAGATATTTTGACGGTGGCGTACATACCGGTTTTCAAGTTGTCGACAGCTATGAGTTCCCGGGTTCGATCCCCGGACGGGTCAATGTAGAAAAACACTTTTCTACACTGTCTCGGGTCTGGGTGATTGTGGTACCTTCGTTGTCTCTGATTCCATAACACAAGTGCTTTTGCTTTACTTTGGATTCAGAGCAATGTATGTGATGTTGTCCACATTTATTTATTATTATTATTATCACTTTCTGTTCCGTGGGTACTACCATGTGTATTTCTCTCAGTTTTCGTCCGGAATTTACGTTTCAATACGGCATTTCAGGATTTAAGTATTAATAAATAATGCGCTGCCATTATTGACAGTCTAGACTGTGAGAGTAATACGAGGAATATTCAAAATTAAATAAGGACTAGATTTAGCTCTTAAGGAAGATTGTTACTTACAGAACCTAACTGATGAAAAGTTAATAGCAATTACGGATGATTGCGGATTTCTTACCATGGGGTTTAGAGCTATAAGAGAATATCACTAATTTAAGCGTACTAATATTATAATTGTGAAAGTGTGGATGTTTGGATGTTTGTTACTCAATCACGTGTGGGGATTTTGGCATGCATGTAGCCTTTGACATGGAAAAGAACTACCTGGCTAACTTTTATCCCGATTCCTTCAGTAGGTAGTTCCCGGGGGAAAATTGAAAATTGTTTACGAGCGAAGTCGTGGGCAGACAGCTTATAAAGTTATAATTATTCTCTATTACAGCGCAAGCTATAACACGGGTGAAAATTTTATTCCATTTTTCGGACCCAATTCTGAAGTCCACGCAGACGAAGTCGCGGGCAGAAGCTAGTATTTAATCTCTCTAATCACCACTAATGAGACACAATTGATTTTTTATTGTAATGCGGCGACCGGTCGCCGCTCGGGGACGAATAGATTAATAAAATAAGTAGGTGAGAGAAATGGAAGCTTAGGTATTAAGTGCTACGGTTACGTAAGTATTAAGAGATAAAAGATATTTTATTTATAAAACACTAGGTGACTCCGCCAGCGGTACCTAATTTTGTAGTACAAAAGATTCCTATGTTACTCAGGGTGAATGTAGCTTTCTAATGGTATTTTTTGAAATCGGCGCAGTAGTTTTTGAGTTTATTCATTACAAATATACACACACACAAAAATACAAATCTTTCCTCTTTATAATTATTATTAGCACGGTAATATTATAATAATATTACCGTGATATTAGTGTAGATGTGTAGGTACAAAACAAACAGTAATATAAGTATTGTTTGATGTTGCAATAAGCAGCCCCAAATAAAGAAACTACGGCATAAATAAATGCCTCTTGTTCGTAACTGTTTCTTTAAGAAAATAGCGAACCCATAGACAGCATAATAATATGAAATATATTTATAAGCTTAGCAATGTTTATGCGAGGTAACGAATGTATTAAGATTTCATCAGGCGCTTGATAAAAATGTTTATTCAAGCCTGCAAGTCTTTGAATATATTCCTATATTATTCGTAAGATCCCCGAGTGAGACGGCTAAAAATATTCCTTCTCTTTAATCTATGTATCTACTTGACCCCATGTTATTTGTAGTCATGATTATTTCAGATTCATGCTTTTGGAAACCAGGTTTCTTCATTATTCTCATATACCGACTGACAACTGTCAGAGACAGATAATCTATATCTATATAAGTATATAAAACTCTTCCGTTACTGACTGACTGACTGACAGACAACGCACAGCCGAAACTACTGATCGTAAAGAGCTGAAATTTGGCATGTGTATTTGTTGGGAGGAGTAGGCTACCACTAAGAGAGGATTTTTGGAAATCCCCCCCCCCCCCCCCCAAAGGGGAGACAAGGGTGGTAAATTGAAAATGTTTATTTCTCAATGGATTCCACGCGGACGAAGTCGCGAGCAAAAGCTAGTAGCTTAATAAAGCTATCCGCCCATTCAATTATATTGTGAGACGCATTTTATTTTATAACATCCCTCACAAGATCTTACTTAAATTGCGTAGTGTGCTAGATGTATCTGTGATGGTCCCTCACATCTTTCATCATCTTTCCTTTAAATATGCGGACCATTATGGATGTAGATTTTTTTCGATCTTGCTATCCTTAGAACGATTAAGAAACTTTGAAAAGTCACATTTGTATTCGCCTGTTAAGGGTTTGAACCTGCAAGCTTGTGCACATATATCCGAACATCTAACCGTTTAGTAAACACGTCATGCTGTTGCTTCAAAATTGATCTTGACTGTATATACAGGATTAATTTAAAAGGAGTGCGTATATTCAACGAGGTCATCAGGTGCATAAACTGAACTTTTCGCAAGAAAAATAAGTCGAAATCTTAAAATTTTAAATCTATTTTTCATACAAACATAAGTCACGTGACCTGTCACTTGTATGAAGAGTTCAATTTTATGATTTCGATTTCGACCTATGTTCCTTGGGGATTCTTTTCAGTTTTCACCTGATTACCTCGTTGAATATACGCACTCTTTTTAAGTTAATCCTGTATATACTATAGATATACCTACATGAGAAATATGTAGAAATTACTAAAAAATTGTAAACATTTACTCATTCACTATACAAGACATATCTTCGCTGTCTTAGATTGCCATGTCATGAGCATCAAAACTTTTTAACCTTGAAACTCCAAAAGAATTGACGCAATTGGAATATTCTAGATAGTTACAACTTAACTAACTAAAATAACGAGTTCGAAATACTTAGGCAGTCATATTTTAGCAGAAAAGGCTCCTTATAACGAAACTATTTAATTCAGACATTCCTAGAAATGTAGTTAGGACCCTTACAAGTTACTGGTTTGACAACTTTAACGGTGAGTCTTAGTTCACGACCTTTGTAAAATTTTGAGCTGGTTATCAAAGACCACCGGGTTGAGAGGCGTCCTACACTACGATTGCTGATTTGTGATCCACTCAATGGCAAGTCTGCTCCAACGTCCACTGGTCCATGACCGGCCCACTTCAGCTTACAAACTCTCCGACACTTCGGAGTCCAAATAGCCCAATGGACCAACAATATGAAAAAGGTAGTTAGGTCGGATTGGATGTGAAAGGCGAAGGACTGGTAGATAACTAAACTTAGAAGCCTATGGCCAGCCCGTCGATTCCGAAAATACATTAGACAAAGTCACGGCGAATTCGTCGGTGAAAACTAGATTTCGTATTCCGAAATTAAGGTTTATTTGATGTTACTAAAGCTAGACCCGTCTAAGCCCACCTCTAAACTTTTCACCTGAGATTTCGACATCACTTGAACTTGAGTGCAGTTTCAGAATACGGTGAAAAGTACAAGTGATGTAAGCAGTAAAGTGAGTGTGAGAGGTGAGGTGAGTTTGGTCATTTTCGGAATCGCTCGGCTGTAGTCAGTAGTAGAGTGAGCTAAGATGATTTAAAAAGTGTGTGTATTTTTTGCGACTTCGAGCCAATTTCATTTTATTACAACATTATTAGCTGACTTCATAAAAAGGAGGTTCTTAATTCTACTGTAGTTAGGCGATATCTTCTGTATTAGATAATGCATACCTCACTCACAGGTGGCCCCATAGCAATTTCATCAAAATCAATTAAGTAGTTTAGTTTTTAATTCAAAATTACTGGAAAATTTACCAAGATTATCTAAACTAAATTACGTACGTAAGTACTCCACTTGAAGTCTTTTTTTACAAATATTAATACGTATTAGACAAATTAAATATTGTAAAACCTATAATAATTAGTAAGATAAGTATCGCAATTGAATTCCAGTTCAATACAATTAGACCAAGTTTTACTTCGGTTGTAAGAAAAGTAACATCATTAGCAACATCTTAATTGGGTTAATTAGAATTACATTTTTTGTGAAGACCTATCTTGCAATCTACAAGTCTGGCAAGGTTCTTAAGTTGCAATTAAAATTTGACGCTTCCTTCTTGAAGATACTGTTTTTTATTTTGTTTTTACCTTAAATTGTACATCTTGTACTTAAGAAGTAATAGGTTCATGGCCTCGTTTTTTACTGTATCTATAGATTTTATAATAATGTTGTAAAAATAATCACTACTTAGTATAAAACAAAGTGGCTTCCCGCTGTCTGTCTGTACGCTTAGATCTTTAAAACTACGTTAAGGATTTTAATGCGGTTTTTTTTAATAGATAGAGTGATTCATGTGTTTTGTCAATTGTGAGAGGTTTTTAGGTATAACACACGTGCGAAGCCGGGGCGGGTCTGCTAGTTAAAATATATTTTTAAAATTTATAAGTCATCTTATACTATGAAAATAGGATCACCAATTCAACGGTGGTCGAGTAGCATACACACCGGTTTTCAAGGTGTCGCTAGCTCTGAGGTCCAGGGTTCGATCCCCGGACGAGTCAATGTCTGGGTCTGGGTGTTTTTTGTCTCTGATTCCAAAACACAAGTGCTGTAGCTACTTACATTGGATTCGGAGCAATGTATGTGAGGTTTTCCACATTTATTTATTAACCCTTATTTTAATATAATTTTATTGTATCTACGGAAAGAAAAAAGTCACTGCAATCCTGATACGGAGCTTTTAAAGACCTCTTATCTTATCTTTTATAGACATCCTTTGTCTCTTAAAATCAAATACAAAATCAATAATACTTAGAACAAATCCATGAACAATTATTCATGGATTAGAAAGAGAAAACAACAGAATATGTGTGTCGGACAGGACCGCGCGTGTTGCCTGTCACCGTCTATATTTCCAATTTAAAAGTTTGCAACAAAAACCATTTGCAAAATTGTTGGAGCACCTTTTTGTGCGTGCACACAGGGTTGTGATTCTAAACTGTTCAGCCACTCTAGCTAACTGATATTTCTACAAGCTTTAACGATGTTATAAATCGCAAATGACATTTGTTTTCAATAGGTACCTAAGTCACGTGATTTACTCCCGAATACTAAAACGCTGATTAACTTTAAGATGTGTTTAAACGTCCATCTGTCACTACTTCACACTTTGAAGTGACAGAGATGGCATGAGACTTTACGGCTGCTTCAAATTGATTGACGTTTCACGTTTCAGTATTCGGTAATTTATATGACTTACTAGCTGACCTGACAGACGTTGTCATGTCAAAAAACTGACAGTTATGTCAAACTCTTTAAAGGTTACAGTTAATAATATGGTCGTTAAGTTTTCTTTAATTTTTAAAGTTTCGCGGAGCATTTTTTATTTTTTTCCTTCGTAAGAACCTTCTCCTGATAATAACAAATACGACAAAAAAAGAATTAGTGAAATTGGTCCAGCCGTTCACGCGTGATGTCGTGACAACGAAAAACGGGTTTCATTTTTTTTTTATATATATACCTAGATTACTTCCATAAATCTGAGCGATTCGATCGGAGTTAACGCTTGTAGAAATGTCACTTGGCTAGGGGGGCGGTTATATGGTTACGGTAGAGTTACTCGAAAAAAATTGATTAAATAGAATATGCATTTTTATTTTATTATCCTTTTTACAGTATAATAATATCTTGGGACAGCTTACACACGGCCATCTGATCCAAAACTAGGCAGTGCCTGTACGATGCCAACCAGACAACTGATAAACATACTTATATACAGTATGTAACAAAAACCCTGTCCGATCCAATAAAGGCGTATCCGTGGTACAACATAGGTATAAAAAAAAAATGTTATAAAATTGTAACTCGTTAAATCCAAAAGTTATTGTTTTTTTATTTTTATAATTATTGCGAGATTCAACACTGAATATGGGAAATTTTCGTAAGCTGACAACACTCCACCCAATGGCAAAATGCGTTTTATTTTTATTACAAAAGCCGACAAAAGGCACCGCCGAGTTGTAGGCACTCTGTCAACTAGCCGCCGACTCTTTGATGATACCGCCGCCGCGCCGGCCCGCCGCCGCCAGGTTACCTACCGACTATTAGTCTTTCGTGGAGATAGCTTTCGATCGGACGTCCGTACGTAACGCGTGCCGCTATTGTTTCGCAAACAATATCGTATTCCAATCACGAATATTTTAATATTGTGATATAAGATCATAATAAGAAATTATGAGGTGCGCCAGGTGTGACAGTTCCGTCGGAGTGAGCCTTTCAACGCCTGTATAACCGCGCGTTCACCACATGCAGTGTTCTTGGGTACGAGTCATGCCATGGATGCTGGAAGACCACGAGAGAAGAAGACAACGAGGAAATCGAGGAACAAGTGTCGTATTAAAAAAAAAGGTGTGTGATTCGGAAATCGAAGTCTTAAATCGGACACAAGTGCGCTGTTAAAAGTACGTGCAAATTTAGTAAAAAGGTGACGAATGTGCATTAGTGTTGTGGTGGACATGTGGAACACGATCGCCGAAATGTGCAGCAACAATAAGTGAATGTTTTGATGAATAATGATATCTGCAGTCAGTTGGTAGGTAAATTGCCAAAAGCAAATCGCTTTTATAAAAAAGCCCTTTTCAGGGCTACAATTAATTCAATTATTTGTTTCTTTATAAAGAGAGTCAATTATAAAATCCGGATCACTACGCCTAATATACACAAACCAATATCAGCTGATACCTACGCCGTACGCGTAGGTAAAGGTATAACGTAGCCTAGGTTTATTTCGTTATAGGTAAGTTTGTTTGGCGGCATGCGACAAAGCGAGTTCATGCACCGTCTCGCACAGGCGGCTTCTTTGACCTAAAACTGTAGGTAGTAGGTACGTGAACTTTGAGGAGCGGTCAGTGTTGCTGTTGCCTTGGATCAGTTTTTATTTTTATTTAATTATTTTCACTGGGGAAAAATAATAATCTCCAATCCATTTAATGGCTACGTATATGTGTTAGCAGTACGATACCGAATAATACTCTCAGGGATCGGACAGGGTTTTTGTTACACACTGTATAAATAGATAAATTACACCCAGACACAAAACAAATGATCGCGCTCATCACATAAAGATTTGTCTTGGATGGGAATCGAACCATGACCTCCGGCTAAGCAGTCAGCCGTCAGGGTCACTAACCAATAGACCAGAAAGGCCCGTTTTGCAGTTTAATGTTTAAATTATTTCCTTGCTATCATCTACCATTGTATAAATAAAGCTTTTATATTAAATATGCTTCTGTTTACATCAAAAGTCACTCTTATGTATTATGTATACCTACCTAATTAATGCAATTAGTTAAGACAAAAATATAACATTTTTAAATAAGTAGTACAATTTCTACAAGATACGTGTAATTAACACATATCTTTTTCTATTTCTTATTAATATACATCTCTCTTTTATCGCGGGATAACTTCAGAAGAAGAGACCCGGTCCTTTGAAAGGCTTACGCGGGGATACAGGTCCAACACGCAGTGGCCTTGTTGAGAACTTTACTTTAATAAGGGATGGGGCATCTACCAGGGGCCATTCACCCCTGCTCTATGGAAGAACAGACATGAACGGCCCAAGGCAGCTAGTGAATTATTGTGGAATAAGGTATTATAAACTAAACTGGGCTATTGGTGTGTATGTGTACTTGGATTGGTTACTTTAATAAACTATGTTCGCAAACTATGTCACCTGCCTTTCTACACATGAAAATGTAAATAAATAGGTGGTGACTCGCCACTCACTAGATGGGCCCCCCAAACAACTGCCACTGCAGGCAGCAGGGGGCAACAACATAGTAGGTATACATATTTATTATTCTTCGATATCTTCCGAAAGTATGTTTGTGTTATTTACCTTGCACGTAGTACAAGTAACTTATTACCTAGTTACCTACCTACTTAATAAAGTAAAGTGTGTCTATCCACACAGCGTCACCTGATCAGTAATAGTAAAATTATAAAATTACCGCTTTCGTTGTCAATATAGGTACAACTTTATAGGTAGGTAAAACGGGGGTTCCTTTTGGCTAAGTCATAAAAATAAAATGTAAATAAAACAAACGATTATCTTGAAAAAATATTATTTTTACTAACGTAGTTCGTCCACACTTTGCGGTTCAGTCTTATAACAAAGAAATAAATATCCATGGCAACGGCCTGCAAGTGTGCTAGGATAACTGGAAGAAAGTCTGGAAAGGTCACATAACGCCGTAAAGGCATTAGCAACATCAACATCCCACTCACTAGAAAAATAACAGTAGACACTTGTATTCTTTGACATCTATCCTTTAAGCTATGAACATCAGTCTTCAATAAAGAGTACAAAACCATAATATAAATGATCAAGTTAACAATCAGAGGTGTGAACATTATAGTTATGAATATGGGCGCAGTTATTCGCCCAGAATTTTCTATATAAGGCATGAGGAAAACACTCCACAATGCCACGACGAACGGCACCCCCCAACCAAACAAACAGCTTTTCAAGTATTTTCTCCTCAGATCACTTCCAAACACTTTCACCAAGTCTATATAAAACACATAACACAGGATCAATAACCAACAATTGACAGATACTTTAATATACAAATAAGAAAAACCGATCGCTTTTCTTAAAGCTTTACTTTGGATATCTGAATAAATACGCACATAAAGAAACGTCACCACAATGTTGAGAATGTTATGAAAGATTATGCTGAGAAACACAAAGTTTTTAAAATGTCTGAACTGCTTTATTATTATCCACGATAATAAACCTATTATCAAGGTTATTGTGGAAAGGGTAAGCACTGCAAAATCCACGTATGCTGCAGCAGGGAAACATGTTCCAATGGCGGGAGAAGAATTGTTCACTTGTGTCAAATTTTTAAACATGGCGGTGAGAGATACGCATGCGCAATAGGCGCGTGCGCTCTCGACTGCGGTTGACAAACTACTCATTATTTCTCCGAATCGAACTTTTAAATCCACAATCCCTACATATGTGTTACACGCGTCATTGTGTTTTAATTGACGTATATTATAGGGAAAATTGACGAAAAGAATTAATTAGCAAGTGTATACTTTGTGTTTAGTTTCTTTTATCTATTTAGTTTAAAAGGACCACAGCTAAGGGACCACGGTCCTTTTGTACGTAAACCATAATTGTCTGCGTTCCAAGGGCCCGTTCTAAAAGTTTATTATTTTATAGCAATCGCTAACATTATGATAATCGCTATGAATTTTAACTATAATTATAAATACTGACTTAGTTGAAATCGTGTACTACATCTTCATTCATTTTAATACATCTTCATTACCGGTTGGCACGATTGGCTAAAAGTATGTGCTGTCTAGTAGTTGCTCACCAATTGTCCACTAATGTAAGAAATGTAGTGAACTTTTGTCTCTTTTAACATTTAATATTAGGGTTGATTGTTTTTCTGAAGACGTTAATACAAATCTAAGATAAAATAAAAACTACTTTTGCTTCCGAATGCACTTACTTGATGTTATTTAGGTATGATATTGAAACTGTTAAAAAAATTAAATCACTGGTCTATTGGCACTATGGTCCTTTGCTTTGGTCCGTTCAGACTACATACCAAGGGGGTGTTCATAAAATACGTGAGATGTTTGGGGGGGAGGGGGTCGAGTCAAATCTCATCTAATCTTAGGTTGGAGATAGGGGGTCTCGGCAAATATCACGCAATATTTTTCTGATAGAATGGTTTGTGTATTTGTCATCCCCCTTAGACAAGATGCATTCTTACAATCGTTATCGCTGATCGAATTGCTCAAATGTATGAAAGTGACAAGTCTAAGTCACGTGACTTATCGAAGAGAAATTTTAATGTGGTTTCCATACATTTATGCTGTGTAAGTGTTTTCTAACATCGTTAACGCTTATAGAAATGTACCTTGTCTAAGGGGCAAGTCTATGTGTTTATGTATCTGGTTTTTATATTAATGTGCCTTTGTATGTAGGTACTATTAAAAGATACTTAGAGTCTATGTATCTTATTCATTCAGATTATGTTTAAGTATTGTTTTGTCTGTGTATCACGTCTATGTATAATGTGTATGTATTTGTGCATGTATCAGGGCTGTACACTTGTGTTTATATGTATTTGGTTTATGTATTAGGTCTACGAATAATTTAAACCAGAAGTAATTGTATCAGGTTCAACCATAAATTAATTTTAAATTTTATAGGTATAGGTCATAGTCAGTCAGTGCACTATGCACCAAGTTCGAACTAGTGTCAAAATTCTAGCTATCAGTTAAAATGTTAGTGCAGTAGTACAGACATACAATCTCATTCAATGCTCTCTGATTAAATACACTATCAAAACAATAAAACTTATCACAGTGGGCGTTCCAGTATAATGTTACCTATGTACTGACAATGATTTTCGAGTTCAGTGCGAGAGGAACCATGGCTCTGCTCATTATAATCATATTAGGCTTCTTAAACGTCACTCTTGGTAAAGACTGCCTCAGAAACGATGTCCCTGAACACATTACTTGGGAGAAGAAGTTAAGGAGTCAACTCAAATGTGAGTACCGCTATACTGTCTTCCCCCCGGCTGGAAATAAAACACATCCGTTCACAATCAACGTAAATTTCGTCATGAAATATTTCTCCTTCAATAGCCAAGAAGAAATTTTCACCTTTCAAAATTTAATGTTCTTATCGTGGAGGGACGAAAGGCTTAAATGGGATCCAAAAAAGTTCTTCGGCATCAACGAAACTGAAATCTCCAGCGCTAACATTTGGACGCCGACATTAAAACTTTTCAACAATGCAGATTCCTATGAATGGGGTTTCTATTCTCGATGCAGAGTGAAGAGCACTGGATCCGTTGAATGTATGCCTCAAATGGTGCATGAAGCAATTTGCAGCGTCAAACTCAAAAACTGGCCTTACGACGTGCAAGAATGCTCTCTAGAATTCGGAGCCTATCCGTCTAAATGGAATAATTTTAAAATGAACTTCAGTTCGCGAGCAGTCAGTATGTTCAGTGCAGAATATGGTGCGGAATGGTTCATATCGGACTATAAGCAAGTGGGAAACAGTAGTTCGGAAAAGCAACTGAAGATAACGTTTGT
Source organism: Plusia festucae (assembly GCA_950381575.1). NCBI lineage: Eukaryota > Metazoa > Arthropoda > Insecta > Lepidoptera > Noctuidae > Plusia > Plusia festucae. The sequence continues at coordinate 2,369,225 of OX494456.1, read as the reverse complement.
TTTGGAGCGAGAAGCGGGAGGACTGGCCGCAGTTGTGGTGTACCCATGCCTTATTTTAACCTTTCTCAGTGCATCATCATTATTTCTTGACGTTAGGATGAACGTTCGTTTAGTTCTAGCATGCTTCAGCTTATACAGTCATTTCTATTTCTTATCAGAGTTGGGACAGAATATTCCAAAAGATAGTTTGGATCCGCCATTATTACTTTTGTATTATAGAGGCTCATTTATTTTGACGGTTATGATAATAATGGTTACATTAGCACTATCTGAAGTATGCAGGCTAAAATCGACTCCTCATAATTATATAATGAGTGTAAATGATTTTGTGTATCATAGCTATGGAAAGTATTTCGTGTTTCCTGAATGGGATTTTAAAGAGGATTCGGAAAGTAAATTCAATGAGGATTGGATAAAATTCTCGAATATTGTTAACAGCTTTTTGATATTTATTATTCTATTTACTTATATTGTATTGTATAGTGCTTTAGTGCCTAAGCCCGTTCCTATAAATAATTGATTTATTTTTTAAAGATTGTATAAGTAGTTAAAAGTCGTATAATATTTTTGTATTGTAAATGAAATAGTTTTCTTGTGTATTAGTATTTTGTATAAATAATGTTAAAAAAGTAGTTTTCTTTGGTATTATTGACACAATTTGTATGACAATTTTCCATCTGCTGTAGATAAAATAAACTATTTATTGTTAATTTGTATACATACTTGTTACGCACATACGATTGTGATAGAGATCATGGCATAGTGCCAGGACCTACTCGATCCGTAATTGTAATTCCAAGATATGTAGCAAATTAAATACAATAATTTTTCTTCTGCCTAGTCTTTTCCCAAAAACTTAGAAACTTACCTGCGAGGGTTTATCTTTTAACAATTAATGTTTATCTTACTTAATTCATGTAAATTATAAAGCTGGAAACTTTGTTTGTTTGGTTGAACACGCTAATCTCAGGAACTTCTTAGTTCTTCTTTTTCTCGTTAGATAGCCGACTTATTGAGGGAGGCTATAGGCTATAATTTGCCGTTAACCACCCACGCGGGCGGAATCGCCAGCAAAAGGTAATCAGTTAATATCTATTTATAATGGGAGACAATGTTATTTCATAATAAAATTAAACATTGCTTTATTTTAATGTAACCAGAATTATAGCAAGGAAAACCACAATAATAATAGAAATGCACATACCTACCATACACTCAATGTTACATAGAAATCACTGAACTGAAGTGCATTCTAACAATCACATATGTATGTAGGTATTAGGTAAGTAGTATGTAGGCTTACCAACGAATTTCATACAGTGAACATCACCTGCAGTAAGCCCACAATTTTAGTTAGTTCACACTAGTTCATTCCCGCTGTTTTATCCGCGTAATTCCCGTTGCCGTCACCCGTATTAGAAAAAAAAGTAACATAGCGCTATTCCAGATAGTAATATTTTATATACAGCGTGTAACAAAAACTCTATCCGATCCCTGAGAGTATTATTCGGTATCGTACTGCGAACACATATACGTAACAATTAAATAGATTGGAGATTATAATTTCTCCCCAGTCAAAATAATTAAATACAAATAAAAACTGATCCAAGGCAACAGCTGAACAACTGACCGCTCCTCAAAGTTTACGTACTTAATACCTACAGTTTTGTGTCAAAGGAGCCGCCTATGCGAGACGGTTCATGAACTACCACGTATACGCGTTTATTGGATCTGACAGGGGTTTTGTTACATGTTGTACATCTGAGGCAATTTTAAAACAAGTCCAAGCATCTGTTCTGGAATGATTAAGTAACAAACATACATGTGTACCATAGATTAAAAACACCTAGATAGATAATCTTCATACAATCGCGTATAAACTGCCATTAAACTTAAAATTAAAGAGATTTTTGCACTAGCGCTTGACCTTGACGAATGACGGTACGTTCGGACGCATCTACTGTGTTGATATGACACAGCTGACAATGTTACAAGGAACATGTTTTGTTTTACTATGGATAGGTAATTACTGGGCAAGGACCGGTCCTTTGAGCCGCGGAACATTAAAAACGGCTTATTTGAATGGCTTCACTATTGGAGCGCGTACTCGCTTTCTTGGCATGATAGTTCTATGATCTATACATACATCTATACAAATTTTCGCGTCTTATTTACCTCTGTCAACTCATTTATAAATTAACTAGTGGTATCCCACCGATATACCCGCGCAAGTTATCCCCGTCACCATGGGTAAGCATAAATTTTTCTTAAGTCAATTTTCCATTGTGTTAATATTAATTCTGCTATTCGGGACGGAAATGAATCCAAAGAATCAAGGATCATGAAAATCGTAAACCATAAGTGTTGTAATAAACCCGACTTTGTTTTATTTAGATTAATCTAATATATTACATTCTAGTGTCGCGTTGTTTGGTACCAAACTCCTCTGAAACGGCTGGACTGAGTTGTACGAAATTTTATGTACATATCGGGTAGGTCTGAGAATCGGCCAACATTTATTTTTCATACCCCTAAGTGATGGTAGCATCTCCAGACTTTTTTATATGGCAGAACAACGTTTGCCGGTCAGCTAGTATCAAAATAAAGATTTAATTTATTTTATATTTGTCCTTGGATATTAAGGTGAACTGTAAAACTATAACCAAAAGTGAGTTGCTCTGGAAAGAGAAACAACATTTAAAGCTATTGCTTCACCAGTTCTTATTAAAATAAAATGATCAAATTAAAATCACAAAGTCTTTTATCGTGCTGTCATTCAGTCAATCTGACAGATGGTCTATGGAAGATTAAAAAAAAGTTTTACACTTTATAAAAATAGGTTGGTTGTTGCCACAATTAATATTATAAATTAAATTAGGTGTCACGCACTTCGTTTACCAAGATATAACTTACCTTGTAGGCTAAATAATTAGAGCACTATTGCAGAACATATTTTTCCCGAGTCACCAAAAAATAACAATTTTCTGGAATTAGTCAGCGTTGGAGGGTCGGGTTTTTTCTCTCATTCATTCACCTGAGTAGGGTGACTTCAAATAATAGGAAAGCAGGATAAAAATAAATAAAGAACTGAACATTACTAACAAAGAAATTTCCTGCGTTGGAAATAAAAAACATTTTTGTATAATTATACTGCATATTTACTACACTTATATAAAATTTACATATAATCTACACTTTCTAATTATTCTGTACGTATATAATCTAGGAAGGTAATCCAGGCAGGCCATGTTAATTATAATACTCAAATATATAATACGTAATACGCAATAACTTATTAGTAATTGCCAATTCCAAAGGAATTAAAACTGAACACTTTCGCAATCGTACCTATAACTATTAATTTATAAGATCGCATAAGGTTGTGCCGGTAATAGGATTATACAGGAATAATTTAATAGGAGTGCGGATATTCTCCGAGGCCATCAGGTGCATAAAACTGAACAAATGACCCCAAGGAACTTAATAATAATTGTCGAAATCTTAACATTGAAAATCATCTTTTCATACAAACAAGTCACGTGACCTGTCACTTGGTATGAAAAGTTCATTTTCTATTATAAGATTTCGTTCCTTGGATAAAGTTGTTCAGTTTTATGCTCCTGATTACCTGGTTGAATTATATCCGCACCCCTTTTAAATTAATCCTGTATTACACGGAACAATTAATGTTACAAGTAGGTATTCTTCCTCAAAGCAAGATAAACAGAAATTCGAAGGTGTTTGATCTCTGATTGTATTGCGGGAATAAAAATCTGTGATCTTATAATACTTGTCAAACGTTTAGGTAAGTAACCTCCTTGCGACTAAGAAGCAATTAGCATATTAATTATGCTATAGTGCCGAAGATATAAAAATGTTTATTTATTTATGTAGATACACAATACAGACTTGCAAATCAGATAGGTACAAAGGTACAAATTGTCTCATTATTCGTAGAAATATAGTCACCGTAGCCAGGAGCCGTCAGTGGGTCCCAGTGGTAGACTGATAAACGACCGGAATGAGGAAAAAAATAACATTTGTTATACCTTCATTTGGCTTGACACCCCTTGAAAATTCAGCTGTCCGCTCCCGACGATATTTTGACGAAAATAATGGAAAATACGGTTGAATTGTTCTTATAAGAAACTACTTAAAGAACAATTTAACAAAATCTATACTTACATCTACACTAATATTATATAGAGGAAAGATTAGTATGTTTGTAATGAATAAACTCAAAAACTACTGTCACAATTAGAAAGCTACATTTACCCCGAGTAACATAACCTATATTTTTTACTAAAAATTTAGGTACCGCAGGCGGAGTCGCGGTGAACAGCTAGTATAAAATACTTTGTCCTGAATGACTGTCTGACGGATTAACACACAGCCTAAACCTCTGATCGTAAGGACTTGAAACTTGGAGAGAGTGTTCTTTGTATGACGTAGATAGACATCCGATAAGAAAATATTTTTAATTATCTAATAATTACTATATATCTTATCAATTAAATCAATTAAGTAAGTATTAGTTGACTAAAAGACTAAAAACCAATCAGTTTAACAAAAAAATTGTGTAAATCAGTTTCTTTTTAGAAACCATAAGCAATTTACCACTAACAATCATAAACAAAATGTACCGTGGTGGCCTAGCGGTTCAATGAACGGAATTCTGTGCACAAGTTTACAGGTTCGCCCTCAGTACATGCAAGTACCTACTAACGTATTTTTCAAAGTTATATGTAGGTACTTTCTTAATTATTCTAAGACATCATTAACAATCGGATAACATCGTCAGTAAAACTGGTCCAAAAATAGGAATCTGAAATCGCCAATCCGCAGTGAGCAAGCATGGTGATTAATGCTCATTCCTTCTTTAAATGGGAAGAGGCCTTTTTGCCCAGCCGTGGAATAGGCTGGTACTATAATCATAAACAAAACAATACCATACACCTATAGGGAGCCATTCAAAATTGTATGACAGGAAGTCGCGTCAATTTCAGTGCATTTCCGTTTCCGAGGTCGACTGGCGTTCAATTATTCTGCAGTGCTATCCCAGGGTTTAACGGGAATCGGTTAGATTTAACCGACCGAAATAAAAGTAAGGCTCACTTTAACTAAGCTGTTGTGGTTATTTCTATCATTGTTTGTTGGTTTTAGACTATTGGTGTTTGTGGTTTACAGTTATTTCTTCTTTTGAAGTTTGAATATTTTTTTATACCTATTGTTTTTTAAAAGAAAGTTGTTTACTTCTTTGAACAGAAAAATATTTTTTTTAACCTCACATGCTTACTATGTGGGTCGCATATTAGGCACTAGTATTCTTGGTAACCACTCGTGCTGAACTAAGTTGCTTGTGTTACGAGTGGGTTCACGTCGCGGCGTCGGTAGTTCAATGGGTGGGATATGAACCCGCAACATACAACCCAAAGACTACAATGTCTCAGAAATGGCCCTCGTGCGACGCTACAAACCCTGGGACTCGAACCCACAAACACATGATCGCAAGTCACACGCCCTAGCCATTAGGCTGCCACCGCTTCCAATACCGATACGATCATTAATTTTAGTATCATACTGGCCTCAATTCTGTTAAACACTTACTAAACTAATTTTAGTCCATTGGTATCTTTTTCACTTGTACATAATTATTTAGAAAAGGACAGACAAAAATTAGAACTGTCAAATTAAGTTGCGAAATTCTCACACAAATTTGACGACAAGTAAAAACATGTGCTCGAAAAGCACTGTGATGTTCAAGTCGAAAACTAGTTTGACATTTCTACGTTAGTTGTTATCTATTGCCGTCCTTTTCACATGCTATATGTTAGTAAAAGACAGCAATGGTTTAGATTTAGTTTAGTTTGCGTACAAAGGAATCAGCACCATTGTATAAGTTCTTATTACAGGACCATTAATCGAATAATATAAGCAAACAAACAATTCAAGAACCACATTTTCTGGCAAATAAAGATATTTGTTTTGAAGAAATGAAACTTTTTCTACCACCAAAATGGCCACTAATAACTTCCGCAAAAATGTAAGAAATCTTCGTAATAACTTCTTAAATTTAACTGGTAGTCATAAACATAAGGAATGAACCATTAAAATAAGTTAAGGACTTAGACTTTTGGTTTAGTGCTCACAAACTTTGAAGTAATGTCTTTGAAAATATCAAACTATCTTTACACGCGGCTTCACTTGCAGGACTGATGAAGGAAGTAAACCGTTGATAATACTTAGACAGATATTTTTCTGCTGCAATTTAGTTAGAGTAAAAGTTATTTTTTGTAGCATTTTATATTACAAAGTCCCAGGATGTACCTACTACAGTTTAATCCTATTTAAGTTTAGCTTTTTAGACTACCTTATGATAATTCCCCACATACAGTGTAGCTTATATAGTCATCATAGTTCCTACTACTATCCTTGTAAAAAACCTGATAGCAAGAGACCGATTTAACGTGTTCCTAATACAAGATCTTATAATAAATAAATAAGTATTATGAACCATAAACGTTCTGGGAATTTTTGCGCTTTGGTAAGTAAGTACCTATACCTACCTTTTTAGCTACTTTTCCTTCTGCGATTGTGTCATAAGCATGATGTGTGGTAGATAAATAAATAAGTGTTGTTATGTGCCGTTATCAATTTGCAGTTTTTACCACACACTTCTATAACAATACATAAAAGTAAGAAGATAGTTGTATACGTAAAAGTCTACCCGTGACCATGATACCTGCAAAGACATTGAAACGTCGGACACTAAATCAAAATAAACCGCGATAGAATCCTTTTAAAAAGTCTCAATGTACATTTATTTAATTCAATATTTACACAGGAATATTTAATTAAAAAACACTTAATACTAAACTATATTAATTAGACAAAACTAAAAATAAAAAATAGCATAAAAAAACTCATACACATCGCTGTCGACTGGAAGTGTGCCCATAAGGCTGGCAGCATTGCCACGTTGAATGGCAATGCTTAACCGCTGACCGAGGTAAAAACCAGCCCTTGGGTCACATGAGGTGTCAACAAGACGCTTGGATAAATCTTTGACAAGAATGTGAGCACTCGGACCCCACGGTCCCAATGTTTCAACCCCAAACGGCTCGAAAGTATAACTTCCAACTAGGTTGTTATACTTCCGCCGCTTGAGGTTCTCAGCAGCCGCAGCAGCAGCGCCAGCACAGCACGACGAACTAGGAAGATGGGATGGCGCAAGAGTATCGACACAAGTAGCGTCCCACACTAAAGGCTACCCATCTTCCAAGGAAACAGAGACATGCCGTCCGGTCTCTTGCAATCGTCGCATGCCAAGCCAAAAAAAAAAGTAGTTTTATTTCAATGTCTAACATTAGCGTAAACCTCAGAACACAACACAACACACTAATCTCATCAATTTGTATACTAATGCACTCTCTAGTTAAGGAATAACACAGTTCGCATAGTTTCAAAACTACAGTATAAAGCTTTCAGAATTCTTGACCAAAATAAAATGGTTTAGAAGCGAGATTGAAGGCTTTGATTCACTTGTTTTGTTTTCAATCCGTTTTTATTAAAAACTGAAGTTTGTATGCTGTTGTACGCTATTCGGGATCCCCTGCTCTGACGGGTTTCGATGTACAAAACGTTTGGAACTTTTCGATTCTGTTTTTATTTTCTGAGAGTCGTAGGTAGCTCAACGTAAAGACGTGGTCCTCTCCATTAAAATAAATATATAAATATCTTGGGACAATCTCACACACGGTCATCTGATCCCAAACTAGGCAGAACCTGTACTATGGTAACCGGACAACTGATAAACATACTTATATATTTCTAAATACATATTATAGATAAATAACACCCAGACACAGAACAAATGATCGTGCTCATCACACAAAGATTTGTCCTGGGTGGGAATCGAACCCACGACATCCGGCTTAGCAGTCAGGGTCACTAACCACTAGACCAACAGGCCCGTCTTATTTTTTTATTCACTGTAGGACATAGACGTCTCCCAAGTTGCGGCACAAGCACAACACCCGGTACTCCGCCTGTCGCATCCAGCCCGACAAGGCTACCTTCATTAGGTCATCGGTACACCTCATTAGCTGTCTGCTCTACAATTAATAAGTTAAGAAAATAAGATAACCACAAGAATTGAATAACGTAATTAATAGCGATATCATTTTTTAACCGACTTCGAAAAGGAGGAGGTTATATGTTCGGCGTGTCACTATTTTTTTTTTTTTATGTATGTTCACCGATTACTCCGTCAATTGTGAACCGATTTTTATAATTCTTTTTGTATTCGAAAGAGTATTCTCCCGAGGTGGTCCCATTGTCACCAAGTCAGTATCTGATGATGGGATCCCAGTTAAATCGAAGGAAACCCTTAAATTTTAAAGAAATGTCGAACGTGTTTCATTATTCTACTGAGCCTATTTAGGTATTTACGTCCAATAGTCATCACCTCAAGGCTTTTGGTAAATACTGAGCTGATGATGGAAGAAACCTTGAGTTTTAGGAGTTAAGGGTTGATTTTTTTATATAATAAATATGTATTGACCCTCATTTACATTTTTTAACGTTTCTAAGGTGAGCTGTATTGTATTATTATAATAAATATTTTGAACACAAAAAATTAAAAAATAAATAAACTTTTGAAAAAAAAAATTAAACCGACTTCAAAAACCAAAACAAAACCTAAAAGGCACAAAATAGTGTAAAATAAGCTTAGAACTATCTAAAATATTAATACAAAACTAGAAGTGATCTGTTTGAAGTCGGTGCCAAACAACAATATAGGTACCAACAAAAATTTAATACCTACAAATACGAGTAAGTATACTATATAGTTTGGCACCGACTTCAAACAGATCACTTCTAGTTTTGTATTAATATTTTAGATAGTTCTAAGCTTATTTTACACTATTTTGTGCCTTTTAGGTTTTGTTTTGGTTTTTGAAGTCGGTTTAATTTTTTTTTTCAAAAGTTTATTTTACTCTAAGTAGGTAATATAATAAGTAATCCTTAATATATATTTGTATATTAATATTATAAATTCAAAAGTAACTCTATCTGTCCATTTGTTACGCAATCACGCCTAAACTACTGAACCGATTTCAATGAAATTTGATAGTCTAGAGCCTGAGATTAGACATAGGTTTTTAGCCGCGATAATAACACACATGTGTCTTTCAATTTCTGGATTCAATGACTGTGAATTCAATGACGTTCAATGACTGGATTCGCATGCACATGGTTGCAGGTTCGAACCCAGGCAAGTACCAATGTGACTTTTTCAAAGTTATATGTACTTTCTTAATCATTCTAAGAGATCATTGACAAACAGTGAAGGAAAACATCGTGAGGAAACCTGGATTCCAAAATATTGGAATCTGAAATCGCCAACTCGCAATGAGCAAGCGTGGTGACCAATGCTCATCCCTTCTCTATAGGGGAAGAGGCCTGTGCCAAGCAGTGGGACGTTTATGGGCCAGTATTATTATAAATTGATTAATATTATTTATTATTTCGAATAATAAGAATAATTATGATCCTTCTGAACCCTCGATAAATTCCTACTTACGCTTGCCATAATTTTTTTATCTCGCAATACTGTTCCGTTATTTTTCGTTAGTACCCGCATGAAAAACGACAGTCCACCGCGGACGGGGGGTAGTTAGAAAAAGCAAAACATTCCATACAACGGTAAAACAAGACGAACTTATTCGTCGGGGTATGTTTGACACGCGTGGTACAAACAATCAATTGAATTCACACTTTTTGTAGTCTTAATAAAAAATATTTTTAACTTTCTGGGGTAATGCAGGTATTTCGTATTAGGTGTAGGTATGTATTAATATAATGTAAATATAGTATAAATCTACTAGGTACAGGTCCACAAACCCAATTGAAAGAAAAAAAAAGACTTGTTAGCTAAACATATACAATCATAATAGGAAAAGGTAGAAATTGAGTCCGAAAATTCTGAAAAAGCATTTATTTTGAAACACTTTCACACGTCCGTAGAAATTCTCCACCTGAATTCTCTAATAAGAACATAACAAATGAAGATGAGCAAGTGCAAGGATATCATTTAGTGCAAGTCCTGGGAATATTAGAGGTTCTCAGTGAGTGACTCGCGAACAGATAAATCGCATTTGTGCCCCTCTGACCGCTTCCTCAACTACACTCAATTAGGTTAGCCGGCTGCTACAATACATAAGCGGCAGCGAGTTTAACTAAACTCCAATTTCATTACGGTCATAATATCTAGACTTTTATATTGTTTGCTAAAGTTTGTTATGTGCTATGGTAGACTAACAAAATCACTTTGTAGTCGATGCATTTAGAAGGAAGCTATTTCTTGGAAGGGAAAGTTTTTTAGTTTTTTTTTTTTTTATATTTAGAAACCGGTCGTTAACAAATATGTGAGAAGGGATATCTTATATCTATTGGGTGTATTATTTCGTAAGCTGGAAAAAAACTTTTTAATTTCCGCTACAGCTTGTGACTGAAGCCACAACCTTAGCTCAAATGAACGCGGCAAATAGTTCTCCATCCATTGCCGGCGAATAGAGAAAACTGGTATAAATGAATTAAGAATTTAACTCCACAGCGACCACTTGAATTACCCTCATTCTCAACGTGGCTATCTCAAAATTAACTTATTTTAAGTATATTTATTTTGTTGAGTTAATTATTTCTAAGCCAGAATTATTCTGATACTAGCCGTGCCCTGCGGTTTCGACCTATGTTTCTTGGGAAAAGTTGTTCAGTTTTATGCACCTGATTGAATTGAATTGATTGAATATACGCACTCCTTTTAAATTAACCCTGTATACATATAACTAGATTATTGATGTATCTTGGTATGTACACTATGTATTGAATCAATCTTGAAGGTTGTTAAACTTTCACTATCCAAATTGAAAGTCGCGAGCATAAACAAATCACAAAAAAATGTGTCACTGAATTCATATAAATAGCTTAAAGGAAATATCCGAACTGCCGTCAGCCCCCCTAGCCAAGTGACATTTCTACAAGCGTTAACGATGATAGAAATCGCTGAAATGACATTAAATGTATGGAAATTACATTTGTTTTCGAAAAGTCACGTGACTTAGACTTTTCACTTTCATACATTTAATTCAACTAAGCGATTTCTATCATCATTAACGCGTGTAGAGATGTAACTTGGCTAGGGGGACAGGACTCAAAATCGCCACTCCTGGTTAGGAAAACCATGAAATTTTATATTTATAAAGAAAAATAAAACGGAAAATACGAAAAAATATTTTATTTTAATTTACAGCTCAACATAAGTTGCCATGTTTGTCACTCCGCATCGATTCAGGCCTCTTCTTATCCTAAAAAAAAAGAATTACATAACTTCTTCGAACTAATAATATTTGGGACATCTCACACACAGCCATCTGATCCCAAACTAGGCAGAGCCTGTACAATGGTAACCAGACAACTGATAAACATACTTATATATTTCTAAATACATACATATTATAGACAAATAACGAGGGGCTCGTGGCTAAGTGTAAGCCGTACGGTTTGACCGATAATAAAGGTTAAGCCGCGCTCGCCGCGGTTGGTTCGTGGATGGGTGACCATTTGTAAACATATCGAGACCCCTCCGTGCCTCGGAAAGCACGTTAAGCCGTTGGTCCCGACTGTCATACAGTGATCTTTGATAGTCGTTAAGTCATTACAATTCTGACAACCAGTCTTACTATGGAATACTGTATTACCTAGCAATAGGTTGTGGAGGTCAGATAGGCAGTCGCTCTATGTAAAATACGGTATTCAGCTAAATCCGGTAAGACTGGAAGCCGACCCCAACATAGCTTGGGAAAAGGCTAGGCAGAAGGCAGAAGGAAGGTATAGACAAATAACACCCAGACACAGAACGTGAAAATGATCGTGCTCATCACACAAAGATTTGTCCTGGGTGGGAATCGAACCCACGAACTCCGGCTTAGCACTCAGGGTAGTGATCCTAGTCTTTCGACCGACTGAGTCAGTCGAAAGACGAATCTCTTAGCAGTACAGATGTAAATCTTAAACTTTGAGTTATTTTCGTATGTTTTCACAGAACTACGGATCACTATCTTCCTAGGCCCTTATCCCAGTTTCATTTGTGGTCGGAGCAGAATCTTTCCATCTTCAATAATACCTTTCTACTCATATCATCTTTGACACATCTCATCCATTGTTTCTTTGGTCATCATTTTTTTCAAAGTTTTAAGTAAGTACTTTCTTAATTATTGATTGACAATTGGTGAAGGAAAACATAGTGAGGAAACCTGGATTCCAAAAATTTGAATTTGAAATCGCCAATCCGCAGCCGGCGTGGTTATCAATGCTCGTTCCTTCTCTGTATTAGAAGAGGCCTGTGCGCAGCAGTGGGACATTTAGAGACCGGTATTATAGCGATTTTTAATTAACTTATAAATCTACGAAGTTTCTTGCAGTCAAGACTATGCAGCAGGTACTACTTAATCATAGGTCTCCGGGTCTCATAGTGAATTTTAAGGAAACCAAGTAATATTTTTACCTGATGTATCCGTCTTCCCCCCAGTTCCTGCCCCACCAGTTCAGCAGGATCCAGTACTCAGGCGTGTAACCGACCAACAGCATTGCGTGGTTCAGCTGCCACGGTGTGCAGAACAAATCGTCATAAACACCATTCCTTCAAAATTACAAACATTTTTGTGTTGCGTACCTCAAAGGGAAAAACGGAACCTCTATGGGATCACTTTGTTGTCCGTCTGTCTGAACCTTACATTTAGTTCCTAGAGGCTGTGAAAAAAACAATCTTCTAAGTTAACGTAAGGCCGTAATTATTATATCCCGAAAAAAATCGTAGATTTCGACACTCTCAAGGGTATCAATATGTTTATGGTACTTCCCGTAAATTCCCGTTCACCTAGAACTTGGAAATTTGGCAAGTTATACCGTCTTTATTACAAGTACGGAAAAAGGTTTACATCAAACGTCAAAAACTATACATTTTTAATTAGATTATTAAAAATTATGGTCCATAAACCGAACCGATAGGCGGATCCGAGTCGCACTTATCCGGTTTTTTATATATCCAGGGTTTGGAGTCCGTAATCCACATATGGATCTTATCATAACCAGTGAAAATAGTTAGGAAATTCGTAGAGGACAAGGCTCAGGTTTTCTCTATTATATCTAGTTATGGGGTTCAAAAAGAAAAAAAAACGAATTTCACCCCTAGGTTTAAAAAAAAATATTCCAGTAACATGTCATACACAATATATAGACCACGGTTTATTCCCTGGACTTTTGTGTGGCGAAATTGCACAATAAACTATGTTACCTGTATAACTGAAAAGTAAAAGGAGCAGCGTTAACACCCACAGCTAAGGGTCCGATGGTAGCCAGCGTTCGTTCTATCGCCGCCTCGTCCCCCACCGGCAGCGTCGCCCAGCGGCGCGCTCGAGCCCTCACCAGGAACCTATCATATTTGCATCTACCTTTCTAAAGAAAGAATGTAAAAAAGCATTTAAAAGCGGCCTAATGGCTAAGGCGACGGATTTGCGACCATGTGGCTGCGGGTTCAAATCCCACCCATTACACCACCGACGTGAACCTTGTAACACAAGCATCTCCGCTTAACACGAGGGGTTAACAAGATTACTGGTAATGTACGACCCACATTGCTAGTAAGCTTAAAAAAAAAACAGGGGTAAGATCTAAAAACTCAAATAGAAAAAGTAGGTATGAGTCGCATCTCAATATTTAAAACAGAAAAAAAGTCAATTGAAAATACTTGGTATACCTGCTTAGTGTGAGATTCTTTGTTGAGAAGTTGTTTTTATCCAGCCCTTGACATCTCACAGATGGGCAGAGGCCTATCTTCTTACGTACCATTCTCTCCGGTCGTGTGGCAAATCAATGTCTCCTAGATTCGACCCTTACATAGCATCTATCGTGTTGACGCAGGGTGGAATTTTAGATTGATAGATGAATATGAATATTTTCTTATTATTGCTGTTGAAAAATCGTTGTTATTTTTCCAGTGGACTCAACTCCGAAAATATTTTTCATTTAATCTCTCTGTTGCCAATGCATTACAGATTATAACGACACTAAAATCCCTTCAGAGCCGGCTTTTGACGTATTTCGTTAATTAATTAAGCAAATTGGTGAGTCTGTGTTCGAAGGATTAATATTAATAATAATACTAATGAACAAATATTGGAAGAGATTGGCGAGTATTGACATGTGTGTCAAATGGATACGTATAAAATTCGGAATGATATTAATAACTCTTTATGTAAAAAGGATTATTGTCGACAGTTAAATGAATAGAAATATTTAGCTTTTATTAACTTTAATGTAAACAAGCTCAGGATAACATGGAGTGTGGTTTCTTAGGAATGGGATTAAAATAGATTAGGTATTTAATAAAATTACGTCACGGAGATTAACGCGAAGTCATGCATTTACCTAAACTTAAAAGGTTAATGTACGAGTTCGCGTTAATTCCCGTGACGTAATTTTATTAAAATCATGCAACGCGATAGTTTTAAAGTTTTTAAAGGTACCTTTCCAATGTAAGGATAATGCGATTCCTTGATCAGTCCGTCTCTAGCTGCGTACCGGAGAGCAGCCCGCAGCGATCCTCCGTCACAGCCCGCGTTGCCATCCCCAAAACTGCAGTCTACAATCTGTTGGGGACTTTAAGAAATGATAATAATATTAGCTGAAGAGCAGAAAGGTTGCCGAAGAAGTAGCCAAGGATGTAAGGAGCAGCTTACTATCGACGCAATCGCCTGCAAACAAGCTCACACTAAGAGTAGAAATATCTATTCAATGTATATTGACTACAAAAAAGCATTTGATTCAGTCCCACATTCTTGGCTTATCTATATTTTAAAACACTACAACATTCACCCCTCACTAGTATCGTTCTTAGAAAACACAATGTCTTCTTGGAAAACTATTCTTAAGCTGTATAATGGAGACGAGACAATAGAAACCGAGTTTTTAAATATTAATAGAGGAATATTCCAAGGTGACGCCTTAAGCCCGCTTTGGTTTTGTCTAGCTCTGAACCCACTGTCAACATTGCTTAATAGTACAAAAAAAGGTTTTAACGTTAAATATGATAGCACTAATTATAACTTATCACATTTGTTGTACATGGACGATATTAAATTGTTCGGTACCACTCTTGCTGATATACAAACCCTTGCAGATATTACACAAACATTTTCGTCAGACATATGCATGGAATTTGGGATCGATAAATGTAAAATCCAGTCTGTTCGAAAAGGTAAAATCGAACCCAATTCTTATCAGCTCCATGACGATACGCAAATAGAGCCGGTTGATGAAGGCGAAGGCTATAAATATCTAGGTTACGCTCAATCACGACAGATACACCAGAAACAGACCAAACATATATTAAAAGAAAAATTTAAAACTAGACTTCATAAAATTTTTAACACTCACTTGAATGCTCGCAACACAGTAAAAGCAATTAACAGTTATGCCATACCCATACTTACATATTCTTTTGGCGTTATTAAATGGTCCAAGTCGCAATTACAAAATTTACAGAGAATGGTCAATACCACCATGACTAAATATCGTAAACATCATCCTCGGGCATGCATACAGCGACAAACGCTACCGAGAGTCGTAGGCGGCCGAGGAATAATTGATATTCTAAATTTACATAATAAGCAAATACAAACACTTCGAGCATTCTTTCACTCTAAATCAAATCACTCACACCTACACCTTGCTATCGTCAGAGCAGATAATAAGTACACTCCACTTTACCTTGCTAATCCTTCCATGCATCTTGAACAAATCACAAATCCACAGAAACTGGACACCTGGGCACAGAAATCTCTCCATGGGCGGCATCGCCTTGACTTAAATAATCCTATCGTTGACAAAGTTGCGTCAAACATGTGGATTAAGCGAGGCGAAATGTTTCCTGAAACGGAGGGATTTATGATTGCCATACAGGACCAGACTATAGATACCAAAAATTATAGAAAACATATAATCCGAGATCCAACTGCGCAAAATGACCTCTGCAGACATTGCCACAGAAGCTCTGAAACTATACAGCATATTACGGGAGCCTGCACATCGATTGCGCAATCGGACTATAAACATAGACATGACCAAATTGCCGCAATAATTCACCAATACCTAGCCCTTAAATATAAATTTATAGGAGAGAAAACAGCCTATTATAAATATACACCGCAGACAATTCTAGAATCCGCTGATTACAAGATGTATTGGGATCGAACTATTATGACCGACAAAAAAATACACTACAATAGACCAGACATTACGTTACTAGATAAGCAAAATAAAACTGTATATCTTATTGACATTGCCGTTCCTAATACACATAATTTACAAACTACATTTACAGAAAAAATAGCTAAATACACAGACCTAGCCATTGAATTAAGAACACAGTGGCGCGTAGATGATGTCCGCACGGTACCGATAGTGATATCATCAACTGGCGTGATACCTAAATCCCTACACAATAGTCTTAAAACACTTCACATTCATCCTCTCACTTACAACATTCTTCAAAAAGCAGCCATCCTTAATACTTGTAGATTAGTCCGTAAATTTCTTTCAATACATTCGTAAAATTAGTGTCATCACCCACCATCAATTTCGTTTTGGCCGCAAGCCCGCGGAATTGATTAATTCGCCAGTAATGGTAGAATAAAAAACAGAAACCTATAAATAATAATAATAATAAACATTTATTTCAGAATAAATTCCATATTTGTTAGTAACAGTGCAAACTTATAAACTAATGTTAGTAACATAACACTATTGGTTAGTAATAGTACAAACTTATAAACTAGTGTTAGTAACATAACACTATTGGTTAGTAATAGTACAAACTTATAAACTAGTGTTAGTAACATTATTTATTATACATAATTAATTACAAGCAGAACCTACCTACCTACTTTAAAATAAAACTAAAAATATAGAAAGAAAGAAAGAAAGAAATATTTATTTGTTCTAGAATATAGTACAAAAGGTGACATACAAGTAATGAGATCTTATATTCTATCATTTCTGGTGTACAAATATTATTCTTATTAATGCACCTTATAACTAGTAGGTATACAGTTCTATTCTAATCGACAGCTGTAATTAACCTATATTGTTTTTCGTTCAAATATTCAGTTGTGGAATAGTAACATTTTTGTATAAGCAATTCAAACAATTTATTTTTAAATTTATTTACGTTAAGGCTTTTTAAACCGTTCGGTAATTATAGATTTAGAGATTATAGACCTCAAAGACTCGTAACTGCACGCTTCTATAACGTTTCTGGATGACCTCTGTGATCAAGTGGCGTACTCACTGATTTTCCAGGTGAAGCCAGCTCTAAGGTCCCGATTAGATCCCCAGACGGGTGAACGTAGAAAAAACTTATAATATTTTCAACATTTTCTCAGGTCTGGGTGTTTGTGGTACCTACCTTCCTCTTATTCTATAACACGAGTGCTTTAGCTACTTACTTTGGCTTCGGACTCTTCGGAGCAATGATGTATGTGATGTTGTCCACATTTATTTAAGTATTTATTTATATTCCGGTTTACCAAACGATGATCGATGACTTATTTAAAATGTTTAAAATCATGAAAAGAAAGCACGTAAAAAATCTACGCACTGATATTAAACGCAAACAATTAAAGATTACAGTGAAAGGTAAATAGAACCAATAGTAGGTACCACCTATATATCGGTAGATTCCCGCGAAATTCATTGGGACAGTGAATAAACTTACCTCAGTTCTCCCCAATAGCCATGTTTCTTGTACAGCTGCGCCTGCAGAGCGTGGGTGACAGCGAAAGCATAGCATGCTCCGCAATCATGCTGCTCTTCGAGACGAGGTCTGAAACCTTGGGTGCGCCAGTCAAACTGAAATAATATAACTATAGAACAAATATAGAATTGCGATTCCACGTAACCAGAACTGGATCAGGTAATTTTTCAAGTAGGTACTATATTATATGGAATGCTTATATCAGATAAGTTTTTGAAAGGGAAAAAGAAAAATAAAAAATTGGTTTTCTGTAACGTCGGTTTACAATAATTTTTCATCAATGTTTTCATAGAAACACTGACAAAAAATTGCATGTCGCTCTCTTCTACTTGGACGCATCGGCCGATGGAGTGCAAGAGAGATAGATCATGCGTCATTTAATAAGCCGAACGCTTAGGCCGATCGTGCCTCTCTATCGGCTTGGCGCTCGCTTACACGCTCGGCTCAGGCGTAACGTGACACTTTTTCGTTCGTGCAGCCTGCCTTCTTCGACTTATAAGACAAACCTACTAAACACGGAAAAAAAATCAACAAATTAGTTTAAATAATTAGTTGGGTCGACGCTAACGAAATAACTAATAACGACTAGATTAATAGATTATTAAAAGCAATAAAACAAAAACCATTAAGCTTTGGGTTAAATGGCTCATTATCATTATACGTCAATTTCGCTTGCTAGATCAATGTTTTTCAAATTCATACCTTTTTAGGAACACTTTGCTGCAGACTCCTGCGATAGGCAGTCTTGTGATGATCTTCTGCCGGATCGAACAGAGGAAATGTGTGGAACAGCTTCAGAAACTTATTGAAGTACTCTTTGACATCCTAAAAGTTAAAAGACACTTATAAATCGTGGGATGAGTAGGTAAGGATAAACCAGATATCCTGAACCTGATGAAAATGAGTGAAATGCTTGCGTAGTGAAACTTGTTGGTGCTTAGGTACATTGAATTAAAATTAGCTACCAATTCTTCTTATTAGGTGAATATTTGCAATTTTCTAATCTAGTCTCCTTACTTATTACCTTCTAACAATAAATTTCATATATTTTTTTAGTTAGGTACCATTTTTAAATGTTATAGTGGAACGCAACCATTTTTATTACTTGTCTATTAATTGTTTGTCTATGCGCAACTGACGTTGCTTCCTTCACCTTTTCCGTTATTAACTTTTCTCCGCAATAGTCGCTTAAAACTTTCAAGTATTATTTTCAATAATTGAAGTTATTATTAAAGTACGTATTATTTGCTATTTCATTTACCACACCACGAAACTTTCCTTCACCATAATTCAAAAACGTTATATGAAAATCAGAACTAGTTTAGAACATACATAAACCTGTATTCTAGTAGATATCTTCGAACTGTTGACCCACTTTATGATTTATAACTTCTGAATTCCATCTCAAATAGTAATTATAATCAACTAGCGTAATTAATTTAATTACTAACATTGTGCTCTGTATTAATGAAGTCAATTCACACATTCAAGCCTTATAATTACTTAGATCGAATGCTAATTCTATGAATTCTATAGTAGCTGTTACACAGAACTAATTAACATAGGTTCAGTTTATGTTAGTCTACTGGGTATAATTGCCTATATTATTTATTAATAGAGTTTATTTAGCCAGTCATAACTATGAATCAAATTTAAACATTTTTGAAATGAAAACTTTTTAGCGGCGCAGTGCATTTTTTGGATGGGTAAAAAATGTTAAACTTGCGTCAGGGGTCCCGTGACTGATCCTGAGGCGCGGCGCAGGGCGACTTCAAAAAAAGCAGGAGTTTTTCAATTCGACTGTTTTTTTTCAAGTGAAAACTTCTTCAGCGGTTTTGTGCATAAATATATGTTAAATTCGTGTAGGTATTTAAGTATTTAAAATAAATATGGAAATTGAACAAAGTGTATCTATTAATGCTATTTTTATTTGCTTGTTTTCACTTCTGACGGCACTCCCGGAGTGCAGCCCGTTTTTTTTTTTGCGGAAGTTATCCTTCTTGTTGGAAGTACTTGACTCGGGTTGCGTTTAAACCTGATCGTAGGTTTAAAACCAAGAAAAAAAATTGAAACTACTTACGCACTAGGCCATTAATCCTTGTGTCCCATACGCTTCACAGACATTTTAATCAAAAGTACAAAAAACACCCAGACTTGAAACAAGCATTCCTGGATCACACAAATGCCTGTCAAAGCTGGGTTCGAACCTGCTGTGCGTCAGTGGTAAATAGCGTGGTGACCTCTACTCAGGTATCCGTGCAGATTACTCAGGACAAGAATAATGAGTAGAGCTATAACACGTTACAACAATTTCTATGGCTTTCTATTCTTCAATATCTAGCTATCTTGATGCAACTTCTTTTTAAATAGGTATGAGATTTGAACATGAATTTACCAGATCACCAAATCGGTTGAGGTTGAGCGAGTACGACTGTTTCCCGATGAGAAAGTCGCGGTTATGTTGAGCCACACGCCGAAGATTGTCACGCCACTTGGATAGCGCTTCTATTTCATGTTGAAATGTAGGGTAAACCTTATTGTGGACCGACTGGAAGGCAAATTGAGTTATTCAATGGTGGCCACATGTTCTTCAGGGGCCAAGGAAGATTACAAATCAAGCAACCCGATAGATACAAGCGGGACTAGTTTCCGCTGTAGTGTCATGCAGCGTATGAATACGCCCGTTGACGTTGACTACTTGTGACATTTGTGTGAAACCAACTCAACCCCCGGAGGGTTGAGTTGGATGAAAAACTGAAAAAGCGCAGATTAGGTATGAGAAGTATATAAACTAGGTATTTAGTCCGTATACGTAAGTTACATAATAAAAAAATTACATACCTACTCGTTTTTTTTTTCAAAACAATGAAATTTAACGAATGGCTCGAAAGTAAGGGCTTGTTAAGTCATAAGTAAGCGAAAATAGTAGCCACAACTGACGACACGAGCCCCCACTTTATCCCTGAGATGATATAAAAAGACTTTTGTATTGGACACCTAAATTATACTTATTAAGCAATAACATCGATTAGAATTAAGTATAAATACCTTATATTCGTGCCAATGCCACTCCGGCAGGTCATCGTGAATAATCAGCCCATCTAAGACATGACTCCTCACGTAGCTAGCACTTTCGTCCATAGCACACTGACTCACATTAAAACTTTTAAGAAATTGACCCAAACCCTCATTTTTTTCAACAAATTTCAATGATTTCTTCACTAATGTATTAACTTTGTTCGTACATCTGGTGCACCTGTTCGTTTTGTAATCATACAGCAAGGATTTTAGTTTTTGAGATGATTCTGTTATATTAATTGAATTGGTTAAGGGATGATGTAGTAAGATTATTAGTATAATCGTTATGTACATTTTGTTTGAAGCAAGCATGGAGCTAATTATTCAGCTATTGAGAATATTTATCACCAAAAATTTCATAGAACCACACTAAATAATGAGATAATATTGTAAACACTATATCACTTTGAAATAATAGTTTATCGACTCCGTATTCGTCTGGTACATAACATACGAAACAAATAGTTCTAAAATATCTACAACGCGAATAAAAACACTTACATTCGTCACTTAAATCTTTCCCAGAATAAATGTTCAATAAAATTTGCTATTTCAACGTATTTTTGTAGAGCAGCCAGAAATACGGAATCAGCGGTACTTGTAGAATGGATTTGTCATCAAAATATTGTTTATATTATTTTGGAAACAACTACAGACGGATATATATCGTAAACGCATGTAGTTTTAAAACGTTCTTAGAAGGGCAGACAGATAGATTTTATAATTATACAAAATCCTTGACTTTAAAAAAAAAATATATATCTATCCATGCTATAAACTTCATTGTTTGTATTAACATTACGTTATTTTTAGGTCTTAAGGTAAAAACGTCGGTTTAATATAAATTATAGCTCTAAGACGACACTGCAAGCTATAAACTATGAATATACAGGGTTAATTTAAAAGGAGTGTATACATTCAACGAGGTAATCAGGTGCATAAAACTGAATCACTTTCCCCAAGGAACAACCTCGATTTCTTACAATGGAAAATGAACTTTTCATACATAAAGTGACGTGGTCACGTGACTTATGTTTGTATGAAAAGATGATTTTTAATTTTTAGATGTCGACCTGTTTCTTGGGAAAAGTTGTCCAGTTTTATGCGCCTGATTACCATGTTGAAAACGCACTCCCTAAAAAATAATCCTGTATGTAACTAGCTTTTGCTCGTCGCAGCTCCGCCCGCGTGGTCGTCGGTTACCGCAAATTATTTTTCAAATCGGCCTAGTAGTTCTCGAGATTAGCGAATTCAAACAAACAAAATCTTTAGCTTTATAAGTGTAGATTCATGATCAACTATTATTTTCATACTTTTGACAGAAGTGACAGGAGTGGAAAGGGGGTAAATAAAACAATTTGTTAAATGTTTTGTCTAGAGAACTCATTCCTCTGTCACAACAATATACATTCACTGTTATCCATAATTTACAATATATCTTTTATACTATATGTATATATCAATCGTTCATCATCAAAATAACTAGAAATTCTATAACATTACATATCAAAATGTTTTAATCTACTAGACGTTTCAATGTTGCCCATAGCAAAAATATTTCCTAACATGTGTTGCCAATCTGATAAAACCATAACCGATAATACTTATAACGACGATCTAAATATACAAATTTTACTAGTATTTTTAACTAATAGTTATAGAATGTCCAGTTATTCTTTACACATCACCAATATACAGTTTTACACTTTATTATATCGTAAAGGAGCCTCCAGATACATCTAATGTGCTCCTACGAGAAAAAACATCTTAATAAGTTAATAAACATCGAAGGCTTAGTAAATAAATGTGGCGATGGCGTTCCGTTTACTATATTATTACAAATACTCAATAAATACCGGCCTATAAATGTCCCACTGCAGGGTATAGGCCTCTTCTCAAATAGAGAAGGAAATAACGAGCATACTCTATGCATCCAAAATATACAGAAAATAAAGTCTTCTCGTAATTTAATTGTATTTAAGTAAGTGTTTGAGTAAAATGTGATTTTGTAAATGAGTATATACTAAAACACAACTTAATTATCAACTGAATATTATGCATAAATGTAAATTATTATGTTTATTGTAGTTAGGAAATTGCCTGAAGACATCCGTAAGATTACACAAATACTTGTATTTTAATTAATATAGTAAGCGAAAGGCCTCAATTCATGACTGAATAGTGCATTAACGTATTTATATTGTAAACCTAATATACATTAACCATTTGAATATGTACTTGTCAGTGTAATTTAAGGTCTATTCATACCACAACAGAGTCAAAGATCGTCGAAGCGTATATCTCAGTCATATTATCCACTATGGGTCAATTGTTACTAAGTAAAGTCCACAACATCCGGCCAGATGGACCGATGACCTGGAAAAGGTAGCTGGGTCGGAGTGGATTCGGAAGGCGTAAGACCGGGTGTTGTGACGCAACT
This sequence comes from Plusia festucae, assembly GCA_950381575.1. Classification (NCBI taxonomy): domain Eukaryota; kingdom Metazoa; phylum Arthropoda; class Insecta; order Lepidoptera; family Noctuidae; genus Plusia; species Plusia festucae. The sequence goes on along the minus strand of OX494456.1, from coordinate 2,345,832 downwards.
TGGGAGAGGCCTATGTCCAGCAATGGACCGCGATCTCTGAAGAAATATGAGCATTTCATAACGGGTAAAATAACTTAGATTCTAAGTTATAGATTAACTTAGAATCTAAGTGCATATGCATATAATCATATTTATCGTAACTTAACAACGTATTGCTCATTTTTCTTCTGAGACCAAGGTGGACGCGCGAATTGTCTCTTTTCTATCTCAGAAAAATATGTTTCAACTCCACTTAGTATGAATTAAACCGCAGTTTTTAATATGACTAATAAAATTAACAATTTTGGCTACTCTCAGTAATGCAATTGTTTAATAATGTTATACAAAATATCTTTTATGTGAAATAAAAAAAATAAGATTAAAATATTGCAACCTTATTATAGTTCGATTCAAAATTATTGGCGGCTGTGAAGTGCGTCACACACTGCGCAGTACCTCACCCCGCACCCCTGCTGGTACATGAATTTGTTACTGCGCAGCGACTCGCCCGCATGTTCACAGCTGCCATTAAGTTTGAATCGACCTGCATCAGTGGAGTTTGATCATATCAAATGGTTAATGTATATTAAAAAAAGTCCATCTCAACTGCACGCTTTGACCAGACATTATTACTTAATCATAGCCACAAACATCGGTCAATTAAAAGTAATTACTTTTACATTTCGCGACATATATCAACACATAGATCAAATAATAAAGGCTTAAAAGATTGAAATATCCGCTAGGGTCGCTAGTATCGCATGTATATCTGTCAATTTCCACCAATCACAGCTAAAGGAATGATATTTATTTTTTGAATAAGTCACGTGACACAGACTTGTCACTTCCACACATTTGGGCGATTCGATCAGCGTTGATGTATGTAGAAATGCCACTTGGCTAGAGCGGCTGAATACGGAACGCGCAGTCCAGTCTCTATGTATATGGTGGCGAGTTACATATCATAGACCTGACGTGACACTACCAACTCTAGCTTTTTTTTTAATGTTTTTAGCCCATACTAATATACTATATACTACCGTATAGTAGAAAAATATCTAAGTTATATAAAAATCGATTGAAAATAAATATTCTTTAGTATTTGGATTACCGGTATTATTTCACCAAATAACTTTGATTTAAATAAACGAGAAGTATGGACGTCATTGTAAACGTGTGACACTTTTTTAATATTAAATGTTTATTAAAACGCACCCTGTTGTTTTTTGCAAATGAGAAAAAGCCGTTTAATACAGATGCAAAAATATTAGTGTGCAATAAGATTATAGGAAAAGATAACGTTTGGTGAGACCAAAAAAAAAGTACAATTAGAAAATTCGTGGTTATTTGGAAACCCCTTCTTTTAAATCAAACTGGCCCGAGTCAAACTAGCATTAAAAATATATCTTTAAACAATAAATACTTAGAACCAGTCCCCTCTTGATGTGTGCCTTTTTAAGATTGTTAACAAACGTCGAGGTCCGAAAACGGAAGGTGCCTTTAGTGAACGAAGCTAACGCGGTTCGGTTTTTTCTTGCATTAATTTTTTCGCCAAAATCTCCGGTAAAGCAGTCAAAGCATGAGAACTGTGGTAGACCTCTTCAAAAGGTTAATTGGAATTCAGATAATTACTCATCATGAATTTTATTAAAGAACATATTATTGTCTTGTTTATTTTAAATAGTAATAATATAACTGTGTACTTTGTATACTTTGTAATGATAGTTTTGAAGATATTTAATGAAAAACTAGCTGACCTATATACATATGGCATACGCTATACCATATTAAAAAAATCTGGAGCGGTCACCCTTATCACTTAGGGGTGTGAAAAAGGCCGATTCTCTGACCTACCCGATATGCACACAAAATTTCATACAAATCGGTCCAGCCGTTTCGGAGGAGTTTGGGAACAAACATCGCGACACGAGAATTTTAGGAAGAAGTCGATATGTATGTTCTTTCTAAATAACTTTATGGATTATAAATAGCTCACTTTACTGTACACGAAATATTTTTACTATTGATCAAAATATAGGTCTTTTAAATAATAAATTATTTACCAACTAAATATAAATAATGAATTAAATAAGTAGATTTATTGTTTCAGTAAATATATTAATATAATTCTGCTTTATAAGCTACTTCAAAACTGACTGGAATAATTATTACGATTAAGTTTAATAACCAAAATTAAATAATGAAAGATGTAAATAAAAAAAATATTAGCTTAATTAATAAGTATTAATGTTGAACACTTGTATGAATTTCATATAACCCTATTGCACATGTGTTAATAAAATTATAAATTCATTTTGCATCTGTATTTAATTAATTTTAATACAACAAAATAACACTAAAACACCACTTTACCTCTAATACCACTAAAAACGTAACAAAATGTCAAATAAGTAGCTTTAAAGCAATTTTTTTTTAATTTTATAATTTTTTCCTTTCATTTTTCAATTCATATTTATTTACATTTATCATTCGGTGGTTGTTTATTCAATTTAATTAATATGTTTGTGAAAAATAATGTCTTTTTATTTAATTTTTAATTGATATTTTAAAGAAATATATTTTTTTACGTTTCAAAACGAATATTTATAGTTTTAAGTATACTTTTTACTTTAGATATAATAGTTCATGTCTACTGCGTTTATGAAAACAAAATGTCTTAGTCTATTTATTTGATAGACATACACAAATAATTGAGAAATCAGATCTTACGAGAAATGTTTTTGTCTTTGGGGAAAGTAAATTTGTGGTTTGTATAACCATTACGGTACCTGGCCTTAGGACCAGTTTTTTGATCCTGAATTAACTCAACCAATGGATAAATATTCTAACTAATGATTTCAAAACGCGTTTTTACATCAATTTTTAGTCTATGAAATGGTAAAATAAAATGGACAAATAATTATTTAACCATTTCTTAGAATAAAAATTGATGAATGAACGCTTTCTACCGGAGTTTGAAACCATTAGTTAGCATATTTAACCAACTCGTAATGAATTCGTGCACTGCGTGTGACGCAGTGGAGCAACGCCTTAACTTCAAATAATCTGTATACTCGTTTATTTTTACTGTACATAGCTTCATGTGATCAGCTGTATTAAGTTCAAACTTAAAGCTTCTTATATGAACACCAACTAGACCAAGACCAAGTATAAGGTAGACCAAACTTGTCGTCTAAAGTGTCTAGAGAATGCCTGTTTTTATATTTATTAACAAAAATACACACAACATTTCGTACAAATCGGTCCAGTTGTTTCGGAGGAGTTAGGTTACAAACATTTCGACACGAGAATTTTACATAGATTACAACTCGGCTAAGGTTCCGTGAAGATATTTAAAAAATACTTTCCCCTGATAAAAACACTTGTAATCATTCCCAAAACCTACTGATTGAGAAAAATACGTTCTAAGTCTATTGTTATTAAATATAAAATCACATTTCAACCTGTGTGCACGTTTAAGCCGACTACACATTGACAAAAAATGTATAATTTTAGAACATTTTAAGGCGTCATAGAGTACAGTATGATTTTTTTCTGATATGATGTGATGTAAGCTATTTTTTCTTTTATTCTATAAATATTTATATTTGTCAGTGTGTACTCGGATTTAGGCATTTAAGAGCTCCTCACTGGGTTAGTTTTTGTGTCAAGCGCGCAATATATCAAGTGAAAATAAAAATAAAATCGAAAATGACATCCGAAAATCTAAAAGATCATTTTCATATTAATTTTCACGTGTTATAATACAAAATCGCTCGAAAAGATCCGTTTACGACTATTTTCAATAACCTATCCACCTATTACTCAGGCTACTCAAGAGAGAAATTTACGACTGCAGCCTTAATAGCAGAAAATATTAAAAAACAACGGAATATATACTATTCTTTTACAGGAACGGGGATAACTTATGCGGGTGAAACCAAAGGGCACAGCTAGTTATATACATTTTTCGGATTTTCAGACACTCGACCGGCACCTGAAAAACTAGATTCTAGAAAGATGTTTTTACTGCTTTATCAGACTGTTAAAAGTTTCAAAGTTTTTTTTCAACGATAAAACTACGTACGACATATTTCTCTCATATAAGATTTCCGTACAAATTCCTTACGGCAAATTTGATATTATGCAATAGCAAAAAAAGCATCTAAATTCACACACATACTTGTAGAATTACTTCTTGTATCGGTATTTTTTCTTCTAAATATGTCACATAGACAACTTTTGTAAATTTTCTATGTCGAGTATCGTAGCCATAGATAGATAGGTTATTGAAACAGCTCGTTAATCATTACAATCGATCGTTAGCCGATCAAACACGTATTGGTCCGTGCTAATATACAATATATATATAAAATATACATCTACATACGTCCGTCTGTCACACCGCACACGTACTAACAACTAATATAATTAATATATCATTTTGTGTATCTTAAGGATTTTACCGAGACGTTGCTTTGCTGTCTTCATTCCTTTCTTCAGTCTTGCATCTAAAACAAAATAAAAATATTTTTTTAAGGTAAATATGTTTTTAAATGTTATCATGTCTGAATAAAACCGTCTCAAAAAAGTGTCCATCATTCCTACTCCTGTTAGCCAAGATCTATATTGATAACCAATGAATACCACCGAGACAATTAAGCTCGGTGTGTCCCAGGGAAAATAACTTTCTTGGAACCCGCAACGAAATTAATGAGAAGTATTTTATAGGTGGAGTAAAAATCATAGTAACCACTTCCCTACACTGCAAGCGGGAGACATAAAGGAAATCTCCAAGAAGTGAATATGTGAAGATAATGGCTGGAGTGTGGGAATGGCGTGTCGAAAATCCGCTAGGGTCGCTACTGTCGCATAAGGTCTATCTGTCAATTTCGACTAACCGCCGGCCAGTAGCTTGCCTCTCATTGGTAGATAATAACTGATAGACCTTAAGCGACACAAGCAACCCTAGCGGATTCTTGATACGCGATAGCCCCCATTTTTTAAATCCTAGAGTCTAAATTGACAAGTGCAAATTTCAAAACTGAAGTAAAAGCTATTAAAATCTATGTCATTTTGGCATTTTTAATTGTCAATTTAGTCTCTAGGATTAAAAAACAGACTATAGTCGCCGGTTCGAAACCCACTCATTTCACAATCGACGTGTGGGTTCACGGCTAAGGTACTCGCAACGGTACGTTTTAATTTAGAAATATAAAGATATGTACTTAAGGTGATACCTCCGATGTGGCCCGCGAAATTCAAATTTTCATGTGTTTTTTGCAATTTGCTTATCAGTGACTAGTTGTAATTTGATCAAAATATGATTCGCGACAATAACAAATATAACTTCAAATATAAGAAAGATTAAAACGTTCGCTCCATTCGCTCGCACAAAGAATAATCGAAAATGAGTTAGATTTCGGAAATTTTACTTACTTTTGAATAATCTTTTTGAGAATGAATGGAGCACATATTATGATCATTTTTATATTTAAAATTATACTTGTTATTGTCGCGAATCGAATTTTGATCATGTTACAACTTGTCACTGATAAGCAAATTGCAAAAAACACATGAAAATTTGAATTTCGCGGGCCACATCGGAGGAATCACCTTAAATCGACTTCGTAGTTTGATAATTTATTTAACACTTATCAAATAATCGTGGCCCAAGTACCTACAGTTTGACTACAAGTACAAGTTGGAATTATCAATTCAGAAATCAGTCGATAAGCATTATATAGTGATGATGGTGTCGCTTTGGTTGAATTTAGTGTTTCAACTCAATGGAATTGTCACTTTTCTACTAGGTATAGTATGAATGTTAATTTTCGATTATTTTATATTATAGAAGAAAGAAAATGCATTTATCCGCGCCACATGCGACACTTAAAATAAGAAAATAAATAACTAATAAATATGTATTTTGGAACCAGTTCGTTATGACATAACTAATTTTGTGTTCTGGTCACTTCACAACACTTGGGTATCCACAATATTCACATTACTAAAGAAAATTAAGTTAGTAAAATAATATTAGTTCCAGATTTGGCCACCGACATAGATAATTTTGTGGCACTATAGCCTTTTTAACTACAACCCGGTCACATTATCTCGAGACCTGGCGTCGATGACGTCACGTCGCGTCGGCAACGAAAGTGCTAACCGTACTGACGCGCCGTGGCGAGCGCGGGGAGGTGAAAGGAGAACGGGGCGGGAGGTTCGCATTCCAGCGAGATAATGTGACCGGGTTGTAACTTAACCACTACAACTCTTATAAACTAAATATTATATAAATAAGTTAGTAAAAAAATGATTGTTAAAACTCACTGTGTGCGTACTCACTCTTGTTATTTGGCGTATTATGTACAGGCGGTGGTGGCCGCCTGCTTTTCGTCGCTAGCACTGCACGCTTTGCATTTTGCTGTAAAGATATAAATAAAAAAGGATGTAATATTATTACCCAAAATCGTTAACTATAAACAGTTATATCTTAGTGCCGTGGACAGGACATTAGTCGTTTTATATTCCACTAACTTTGACGATAGTCACCACACTTCTTTAAAAATTGCAACTGAAGTTGCAAGCCGGCGGCATGCGTGGATACCCTATTATCTCCGTTACCCACACTTGCGGCATATAGTGGTGTGTCCGGCTTTGACTCCGCAGCGCCCTCAGACCTCGGCCTCACATACAATAGGTATATACTATAGAGTACCTGTACGTGCGGTGCGTGCGGCGCATGCGGCGGGTGCGGCGCGGGGTCGTGCGGCTTGTGCGCGGGCGGCGGGTGCGGGGGGTGCGGCGGGTGGGGCGGGTGCGGCGCATGCGCGCGCGCGGCGGCGGCGTGCAGCGCGGCGCGCACGCACTCGCGGCGCACGCCGGCGCGCGCCCCCGTGCGCAGGCGCGGCAGCAGGCGGCCCAGCCGCGCGCGCGGAGACCACGCCTCGTCCCTACAACATCATACGCACGTTACTAATGTAGTCGATGCTTACACTAGCAGACATGTTTTCGTAATGTGCTGCTAAAAAAGCTTCTATAGAAATAACACGTACTTACAAGAGATTTTATAAAAAAATCATTCCTCAATGAATCACAACGCTTTTAAGATGTCTTTCTAAATTGAGAAATCCAAATTGACAACATCTCCTGTACTCAGATTCTGTCATTCTGTCACTTTTCTGTCACACGATTAATTGCTAAGGGGATGAGACATTCTCGAATTGAAATTCTCAATTAAAAAACCAGATATTCGGATTCGACTTAACATTACCATACATCTCAAACTATAACAGCATCATCACATTTCCAAGACTAAAGAACTGAAATAGAAATGACCTCTTACAAAAAAAAAAGAATACTTACTTTTCACCCTTGGACCGCGAATCTACCCTGTTCCGTGAATTTCTTCGACGTTTCGACGCCGTCCACTCTTCATCTTCATCCGAACTCATCTCTAATGATGGATACACTGCGAATAGACAAACATAACTTATTAATAAGTTTTTGCAAACATCATAAATATAAAAAAATATATAAAACTCAAATTCTAAGGCCTGGCAAATTTGATCATGACACTCTCTTAGTTTGCATGATGGTGGGGGACGTTCCTACTCAATGTATCATGGCATCTGATAATGGCTCTAACCCATCCCTCCCCCTCCCGCGCCACGTATGATCTATCAACCACCACCGCCTTACTTTCTGTCGTTCGCAAACCACGGCAGTGTCACGTACGAATTTGCCAAAGTATAGTTTTGATATAAAATTGATAAAATGTATTAGGGCACAGTTGAATACAATCATTACATGAGAATGTTGATACAGTTATATTGGTAAATTAAAAAATAGTAATACATAAAATTCGGGCATGTGCGGGGTTTTCTGAGTTTAATTCACACTGACAGTGACAGAAAAAAAAAATGTTAATACACTGTTAATAAGACAATTTTAAGCGTGTATTATTAACATAAACACTAGTATTGTTTTCTAATGTTTACGCGAATGTTAGACATTTCAAACTAGTTTTAAACAGATTCTATCGCAGTTTATTTTGATTTTAGTTCCCTACGTTTCGACGCCTTTTCAGTTGTCATACGTCAGTTTTATAAACACTAGTGTTAGTAACAGTACTGTCTTAGAAGCTCGGTCTCACCATACTCGTCGTCCCGGTGCACCTCCTTGATGACATCGAGGTCGTCAGGCGGCAGGTCTTGCGGCGCCCGGCGCGCGCGGCGCGGGTCGCGGGCGGCGGGGGGCGGGCTGCGCGCGCCGGGCTCGGCCGCGTCCAGTGCGAGCCCGAACGTGCGCGCGCCCGCGAAGCGCGAGCTGATGCTCAGCATGCCCGCCACCGCCGCGTCCTCCGGCTCGCTCGCCGCGCCCGATATTATACTGGGCGGAATAAACAATAACTAGTGAGGACTACATCACATACATTGTGCAATGATGAGCTTAGAGTGTTATAAATGAAAGATGTTTATGCGTTGACTAATGAACGTATATTGAGCCCAGTATAAGGGACACCTTACAATATTATATGGGAGGCGCGTCATACACTACAATTGTTCCGAATCCAATGTAAAGTAGTTAGTAAGTAATTTGACAAATTTAATAGTTGTGAACGCTAGATGGCGTCACACGGTTAACATCGAGTCTGTATAAAAAAATCTTTAAAAATAGTAATAACGTAAATACAAACTAAATTGTGGTATAATTGAAAGTACTAAGTGTTTTTCAAGACTATAAAACGTTCTCTTCTAATAACTCAAGTGCAAAGTGGCTAATTAAACAAAACTGTGCAGTGCTTAAAACCATTAATAAAAACATAAACAAACCAGTGACAACAGTATAATACTGAACTTGGACTAATTTAAGAAGCCCTCGATACTGAACTACAACAGGTACAAGCTTTTATATCATCTATAACGATCTCAATCGAAATAAGTGCAAAATAAAAATCGTTAATTTTCAATGATTCAAATATAAACAAAACACTAGTCATCACACCAATAACTTGAGAAAAGTGACACCTATCGGATTGCATAAGAACTACTTAACTTACTTTCTGCAGCGATGGATCAAACAGAGAATATCACGATTAGACGTGTGGGAGCGCACTCCGATACGAACCTAGATGATAGTTTCAACAATTGCACACTAGATGGCACCACGCATAGTGTTCCTGGTATATCAGAGGATGAAGATATCGATATCATAACTGAATTGAAAAAACAGATAAAATGCCTTACTACTGATCTACTAAGCGCCAATAGCGAAATAGACTCTCTGATAATTAAAAATGAAGCGCTAAAAAAGGAGAACGAGAATCTGATACGCAAAAATTCTATTTATAAACAAATTGTATCTAGTCCAACCCAATCCCCTCTCAAAACGCCTAAAAAATGTTCAAAGCAAATAAAAAAAACTAGCAGTAACAAGCAAACGCAAACAGATTTTGCCATACTGAAGCAAAGTAATAAACTAGAAAAAGGGGCTCAATCCAATATCACAGAACAACATTCCAGTGCACAGATGGAGCCACCTGTCAAGACTAGAGAGGAAGAAATTTCTAATAGTATCTCTTATACACAAAAAGCAATGAAAAATAATCTCTATATTTTTAGTGCAAATAAAAGCAACAACATAGTGGCCTTAGCAGAAGATTACTTCCTTGGAAACTACCACATATGTCACTACCTAACACCAAATGTTGGAGTAAAAGATCTCATAAAGGATATACAAACAAAACTGTCAAACTTCACATTAAATGATTTTTGCATAATTATGATTGGTGAAGAAGACTTCAGAAAGACACATAACTATTATGATATAATAACTGACATTAGATTTATACTACAGAACATTAAAAATACAAATATTATTATAACATTACCAACATTCAAATCTAATTATTATTATAATTACAATAATCTGTATAATTCAAGATTGGAAGTATTCAATAATATGTTATATATGGACATTATCACCCATGAGCATGCCTATCTTTTAGACTCCAATTTGAATTTAAGTTACCACCATACTTTTTACACAGGCTCTGGATCCTTAAATAATCATGGTATGAGGGTTATATTCAGTGACCTCTTTGACTTGGTGTTGGCGATCAAACAAGAAAATAAAAATATTTTAAATGAAAAGCTGATAGATGAAGAATTTCCAGAATCAAAATCTCTTTTTCGCCCCTAAATATCTAAACATTCTTCACCAAAATATTGCTGGGCTGCGGTCAAAATCACATATATTAACTGTCTGTTTACAGGAATTACAAGATCGAAAAACAGATGTTGATGTTATTTGTCTAACCGAGCACTTCATGATGTCTGGGCATGAAGACTCCTGCTTCATTCCCAACTATAACTTGGTATCATGTTACTCTAGAAACAATACAAAAAGAGGCGGGTCTTGTATTTTTGTAAAAAAAGGGCATAATTGCAAGGAAATATCAACATTGACAAGCTATTCAATCTGCTCAGCTTTTGAGTGCTGTGCTATTGAGCTGATAGAATACAAAATTGTTATTCTCTGTATATATAGAGTACCCTTAGCTAGTAACATAGATATATTTTTTGATAAATTGAATAAAGTTCTTATTTTACTCTATAAACACTATCATAAACATAAAATTGTTATAGCTGGTGATTTTAATATTAATATTTTAAATAGGAATAAGTTAACAACCGAATTTGAATGTTTACTACTAAATTATAATTTAAAATTACAATTAAAAGAACCTACTAGATATGTAAGCAAAACATGCATAGACAATTTTGCCCATAACTTTGGAAAAACATGTAAATCAGAAGTAATTGAGCTTGCACTGTCTGACTACACCGCACAATTGTTAAGATGTAGAGTAAGAAATATATGTATTATTAAGCACTGGAAAATTAGACGACGGGATTTTTGTATGGAAAATCAGGTAAAATTCAAATATTATATAGGCCAAATGACATTTGCAGATATGTACAATACTTGTGACCCAAACATAGCATACAATAATTTTCTTGATACATTTAAGCTATTTTATGACCTTTGTTTTCCCCATAAAACTATAACTATACACAACCACAAAAAACCCAAGTGGGTTTCACGGGGTATCAAGACTTGTAGTGCTAAGAAACGTGAATTATTGTGGAAATATAGAAAAACTCCAAGTGTAGATAACAAATCAATACTCATGCAATACACCAAAAGACTAAAAAAGATTGTGTCGCTAACCCAACGAGCACAAAATAATTACAATATTATAAACTCAAGTAATAAAGCAAAAACTGTATGGCAAACTATAAATGCTACAAAGCAAAATAGGCCATTAGAATCTATCGCTTGTATTAAATTGAATAATGATATCGTGACAAATCCGTATGACATATCGAATGCATTTAATAATTATTTTGTAGATAAGATAACACCCATTAATACTATGCATAAAGATCAGCATAAGCAGTACCTAACATCAAGACTTAACTCAATCTTTATGAAGCCATGTCTGCCAGATGATATAAAACAAATCATAAAAAGTCTAAAAAACACAAATAGTGAAGGTTATGACGGTATCTGCACTAAGGTCATTAAGCTAGTAACAGAATATATTTCGGAGCATCTTAGTTACATTCTGAACCTGTCTATAGAAACTGGTGTATACCCTGAAAAATTAAAAGTTGCAATTATTAAACCGATTCATAAAAAAGAGAGTAAAGAAAATATGAATAATTATAGACCTATTGCTCTAATATCAATCTTCTCAAAAATTCTTGAAAAATATATATATAATGAATTTGTAAAATATTTTGAAACCCATAACATTTTAACCAAAGAGCAAAAAGGATTTAGACAAAACAAAAGTATCAATCTTGCTATATATGACTTTTTAGAAATTATAACGTCCAATGTCGACAAGCGAATACCGATATGTGCTATCTTTATGGACATGACGCAAGCTTTTGATTACGTGGTACATGACATCTTACTATATAAGCTTGAGACTTATGGAATTAGAGGCAACATTTTAAAATTAATTAAAACTTACCTCAAAAACCGTACTCAATATACACAAATTAACAGGGTTAATACTGTCACTAAGATGGAAGATACATACCTATCAAAGGGACGTAAAATACAATACGGTGTCCCACAAGGCAGTGTTTTGGGCCCATTACTCTTTATAATATACATTAATGACCTTCCAAATACGAATTTAAACCCAATGACACTCTTTGCTGACGACAGCACCGTTGCAATAAAGTGTAACGATAAAACATCCTATGAGCATGATATAAGCAGTACCCTAAATGCAATCATTAAATGGCTAGACATTAATAATCTGAAGGCAAACATTGGAAAAACTAAAATAATTCATTTTAACCAGCGTGTGAATACAATTAAACCTCAGATTAACTATAAGGGTGAACCTGTATCTGAAGAGCAAACAACAAAATTTCTCGGTCTTACTGTGGATAATAAATTAAAATGGAAATCTCAGATAGAAACATTATGCAAGAAAATTAATAAATCAGTGTATGCGCTACATGAATTAAAACAAATTTCAAATGTTAATACCTTGTTAACTGCATATCATGGTCTAGTCGCTTCAGTCCTGAGATATGGTATTATTTTTTGGGGAAATTCGACTGACATTGACTTAATTTTTAAAGCACAAAAACGGTGCATAAGGGCTATGTTTGGGCTTCAGATAACTGAAACCTGTAAACCGTTTTTCCAGGAGTACAAAATTCTAACTCTTCCAGGCCTATATATTTATGAGGTCTCTATATTTGTTAAGGCCAATCAAAACTTATTTACATTAGCCTCAGAATCCAATAATAGGCGACAACGTGACGCATTTCGCCTCTGTACGCGCCGAACTTATACCACTTTAATGCACAAAAGTGTGTTCCACATGGCTCCTGTAATCTTCAATAAATTACCTAAAGAACTAAGGGCAATGAATACGGCTTTATTCAAGAAAAATCTAAAGTGCCTCTTGGTTAATAAATGTTATTATAACTTGAACGACTACTTAAACGATAAATTTTCCAAGCTTTAGATCTCACATTGACTTTCATTAAAATAAGTGTAAATTCTAGGAATGATATTGAAATAATTAAATTATTATTAATAAATATGTAATCTGTATTATTATAACTTTAATAAGGACATTGTATTAATTTATTATCTTATCTAATTTTCTATAATTTCTGACTTTATGTTTCAATATCAATCTTGATCTTTATAAAAAATGATTGTATCTATACATTTTGCATGCCTTACGGTAGAATCACTTGAAACATGTATATATATACTTCATAACACCATTATAACAGTGTTTTCTGCAAAAATAAATGATTTGATTTTGATTTTGATTTGATTTGTTGAATTTATTTTGGTCTTATTTTTTTTTACTGATTGTTTTAAATTTGCATGCCGAACTAAGTTGGCGAAATATTTAAAAACTGGATTTGTTTATCAGAGCTGTTTAACTACGTTTCGAGCAAATAAAATATATTCAATTCTATTCAAAATAAGCAGCTAAAACTTGTGATCATGAAATCAGAGACAACGAAGGTACCACAAACATCCAGACCCGAGACAATGTAGAAAAGTGTTTTGTTTTTTCTACATTGACCCGTTCGAAAATCGAGCCCGGGACCTCAGAGCTGGCGACATCTCGAAAACCGGTATGTACTCAACTCGACCACGGAGGTCGTCAAATGATATCTTTATTATGTATGCATGATGGTTTTAAGCTGGATCGCAACTTGAGAAAACCTCAACTAATCATATCGACTATTGGCCAAATACTGAAACGTCAATCAGTTTGAAGGCACCGTTAAATAGTGAAGAATGTTTTTAAGTTAACTGACACTTCAGTAGTCGGGGGATAGCTCGATCAATAACGTAACCAAAGTACGTGTGCCCTGCCTCCCTCGCATACGTCCCTCTGATACCTGATTATGTGTTCTGCGCAGCGTAATGCGGCTAGGTTCGGACCGGCCATAAAGTTTGGCAAGAGCTGTACTTACGTATCAACCACAGGCTGTTCCTCCTCAGCTAAGACAGAGGCCTGTATGAGAGACTCGATGCCGTTGACGGGTGCTGGTCGCGCAGCCACCTGCTTGTAGCTGTTGCTACTCGCTGGCGCATTTGATGCTATACATAAAACACAAATAGCAATGTTAATGTATTCAATAGAAGTCATTATAAATATGTCGTGGAGGCAGAGCGGTTCAGTGGGAGCTATCGCGTGTCGAAAATCCGCTAGGGTCGCTATAACTGTCGCTTAAAGTCTATTTGGACCAATTGCTGGCCATTGGCTTGTCTCTCATTGGTGGAGAATGACAGATAAACCTTATGCGACACTAGCGACCCTAGCGGCTTTTTGATATACGATAGCCCCAATTAACCGACGCACAAGGTGCAGGTCCCATCACAGGCATAACAATGTGTCCTTTTCAAATTGAAAATCATCTTTTCATACAAACATAAGTCACGTGACCTGTCACTTTGTATGAAAAGTTCACTCTCCATTTTCACATTTCTACCTATGTTTCCTGGGGATAGTTGTTCAGTTTTATGCACCTGTTTACCTCGCTGAATATACGCACTCCTTTTAAATGATTGATTCCAAGATATAATTGATAGTCGGTGAAAGAAAACACAGTCAGGAAACCTGGATTACAACAGGAACCTGAGATCGCGAGCCCGCAATGATTGAGTGTGGTGCTCAAAGCTCGGTTCTTTTTCTATAGCTACCGTTGGCAAAAATAGAACACGGTATTTTGCACGCAAGTGTCTTTCCTCCGTATGCTTCGAAGTCAACTAGCCAGTGTTGCGGACACGGCCGGCGGTAGCTACTTGTTGATTGGTTTTGTGTAAACCAGCCTGTATGACGACATCATTAGCGTGCTTTAAGTGCAGTTGTATGGACCGCAAACATTTGCGCAGGCAGTTACCGGGCTTTTGTTGTACCGGGATTTTCATCTACCAGTTATTATTTAAGCGGTAGTCGAATGACTAGGGCGTCGCACTTGTGATCATGTGGTCACCGGTACAAATCCCACCCACTACCGACGTGTCCCACTCGTAACACAATTATTTAGCTTAGCGTGATGGGTTAATAAGAATACTAGAAATATTCGACCTACATTGCTAGTTGTGATGATTAATATATAACAATGTAGGTATGAATACGGTATAGTCGCGGCGCAGGGCGCGTGGTGGGGGTTAGATGCGAACGGTCTGCCGAGCGGAGCGAACCTGCAGCGCCAGTAATACGAAACAGCATCAAAGTGGTTTTATAACATTTAATAGACCTGTGACAAGTGGACGTCACACTAGTAAAAAAAACGTGTGGTACTCGGGGACTGCCACGGTAAAGCTATTGCATAGCATTTTTTATCAACTTATGCAATTATGTGAGTGTGGCATTATAAAGATATGATAGATACCCATACACCAATATACTTTGTCATAAACAGCTGCTTACGTATTCGTCCGATTTCGGAGCAGCTGGTCTCGATCCGTGCGAGCTTCGTACAGTCGTACCATATACATACACGTTAACCGAACGCTCGGCCGAGCTACATGGTAGGCGGAGTGGGGGGTGTTAGGTTTTATTTTCGTTACGGAATTCCTTGATTCGGTCAAAAGCCCGCAATAAAAGCTATGCAATATATAAAAAAAACATAGATATGGAACCTTGTGCAGCGGCGCGGTAGGCGTGGCGGGGATGGCGGGGTTTCCGCGGGCGCGGCGCGGGCGCGTCGTCGATGTAGAGGTCGGAGTCCTCGTAGTCGTACGTGCTGGACACGCGGCGCCGCGCCGGCCGCTCCGACCGCCGCGGACCCGCCCCGCGAGCGGCCGGCGGGCTGGGAGCCTTCTCCTCCACCACCTGCTCATCATTTTATTTTATTTTATTAGGACAACAAACAGTAGTATATTAGGGTTTACATTTCAAGTACTTAATAGCTATAATAATAAACATACTACCCACAACGCTATCCGCAGATTACAATACAGAATAGCTGTTAATAATGACGTATTTATACTGCATAGATAGTTATAATCTAAACTTACAAATTTTCAGAAAACAATACTAACTACTACATAATCCTACGAAAAAGCAAATAGTTTTGCACATGTTATCTTTTCAAACCTTATCATTTAGAATTGAAATTATTTTATTTCTAAAAAAATTTCTACTGAGAAACATAATGTCAACTGAGCCGAACTGCTTATTATATTTGTCAATAATTCTGTGCAGCAGTGAGCGAACGCCAGAGTTGGCGTGAC
The DNA here is from genome assembly GCA_950381575.1 of Plusia festucae. Taxonomy (NCBI): domain Eukaryota; kingdom Metazoa; phylum Arthropoda; class Insecta; order Lepidoptera; family Noctuidae; genus Plusia; species Plusia festucae. The sequence goes on along the minus strand of OX494456.1, from coordinate 2,329,542 downwards.
AGAAATCGGTAGCAAACAAATGTCAAATAATAATATACAACATGGTTTTGTTACATGTAACAAAACCCCTGTCAGATCCAATAAAGGCGTATTCGTGGTACAGTACATGAGCCGTCTCGCACAGGCGGCTTCTTTGACACACAACTGTTAGTAGTAGGTACGTGAACTTTGAGGAGCGGTCAGTGTTGCTGTTGCTTTGGATCAGTTTTTATTTTTATTTATATATTTTCACTGGGGAAAAATAATAATCTCCAATCCATTCAATACCTGCGTATATGTGTTCGCAGTACGGTACCGAATAATACTCTCAAGGATCGGACAGGGTTTTTGTTACACGCTGTATAGACTGAGCTATTTAGTATTTAGTCAAAGGACTGATGGCCGTTGGAGCAGACGAGTCCTTGAGTGGAGACCGCGAATCGGCAAACGTAGTTCGGGGCACTACGTTTGCCGATGGATGGATGACCTGAAAAAGGTAACTGGCGAGGACTGGATGCGGAAGGCGGAGGACTGAGTGTTTTGACGCAACTTGAGAGAGGCCTATGTCCAGCAGTAGACCGCGATAGGCTGAGCTGAGAGATTTCCACTTATAGTAATTTAAATCGTATACGGGATTAACATTTAAAGAGGCCTTCCACAAAACGTTGTAAGATATTTAATCTCATGATTAAGATTCTCGATTTATTATAAATTGGTTTGATTGTGTTAGTAAAGTTCAACGCAAAAACAACTTATGCCATGCGGATAAAGTTGAGTTTTCGAAAAGATAGGTTCGTTTCAAAAAAAGTTTACATAATATACTCACATAATTAGTGGTAGTGGTGTATTGGTGCGCGATGGCCGCGTCGTACGACGGCAGCTGATTGTGATGGTACTCGCCGTTCACAGTTTCTGGCACCACGTTGGTGTAACCCGCAGCTTGCTGATAACATCCAAGCAAAAACATTTTTTGTAAATAAAAAAACAAAACAACACTCATGGTACGCGCGTGTGGCGGAGGAGGTTTCTACCCAAACCTGACTACGAGAACGACGCTGTGTTATCGATGGGTACCGCGTGTCAAAAAGCCGTCAGGATCGCTTATGTCGCATAAGGTCTATCAATTATTTTCCACCAATCGCAGGGCAGTAGCTTGTCCGTCATTAATGGAGAGCGACCTTATGCGCATGAAACTAGCGGATTTTTGACTCGCGATAGCTCCCATTGAGAGTTTCTACTCTAGACGTTACTACGTCAAAATATTGGCTTTGTTGAAATTTCGGTGACAATAAATCAAATAAACGGCATTCGGTTTCAGAATTGGCAATTTTAACTTGCGAACGTTTTATAATTTGATCAAACAAAAGCGACAGCGTGAGACATTGGTCGACATGTCGAAACGTTGTCAAGTTGGTATTCTCAATACAGAATCCGGCATTAAGAGTTCCATACTCTTAAAGCCGGATCCTGTCGACCGTCTGACCAACATTTTGCATAATAAAATTAACGCAAGCAATCTGCTTGCGACCACGACCGCTGCAACTCGGTCGAAACGTCAAGCCTTATAAGTTAAGTGCATGCTCCCGTGACGTAATTTTATTATAATCATGCAACGCGATAGTTTAAAAGTAAGTAACCTCTATATTAATTAATGGTACCTGTTGCACTGTCGGCACGTCTTCGTATCGCTGATAGTTGTCTACCGTGGTGTAGGCTATGTGCTGCGGCTGCTGGTAGCTGTACACCGGCTGGTACGACCCCGGCTTCGCTGATTCCGAGTACTGATAGTCTTGTTGGATATCTTCCGCTGAGTACATACCTGTGATAAGAGAAAAAAATTACAAATATTTTGTGTTAGGAATCAATCAGGACTCTCCAATGGCTTTCAATGACCTGGGGCCTTATTCGAGTCGAATCGGTTAACGTGCTGTAACGTGTCGGGTTTATCGCTGTGACTATACTTTTAAGTAAAGAATCAGATGGTCTAAAACCAATATACTAACACTACCAAGTGAATCCGTGAACACGAAAAAATTTGAAAAACCAGGATTCAACTGGAATCTGCGTTATGCCACGTTATATTTTTTTTAACTTAGAGAAACCCTTCAGTGACAATTGCCAGTTTGGCGGTTTCGGCGCTCCGATTGGCTCGTTCCATACTCTTAATCAGAGATATAAGCGATAATCGTTTAGATCACGTTAACCAAAAACAATTATAGTAAACAAAAATATTCATAATCAAACAATGAAGTTATGTAATTTTGAGGATTTGTAATCCGTGCTAATTGTAAAGACAGCCTACATGTTGTCAAACGTGTATAGATTATACACTCAATTTTTTTTAACAGCGTTTTAGTCATGGGGTGGCAGATTACTGGTATTTTTGTTCACCCCTCATGCTACGCTAAGCGCTTCTATTACGAGTTCACGTCGATAGTGCAATGGGTGGGTTTTGAACCATCAAGATTCTCACAAGTCCGACGCCCTAGGTATTAGGATACCGCCGTTTAAATAATATGCTGAGTGTACACTGATTTCATTCAAACGAAATAATCCTTACGATTAAATTTACTCACCAGGCCCATAATTCATTTCCTGTCCATCAATTCTCACATTAGCCTGTAGATTCTCGTTAGTAAATAATATCTGTTCTTCATGGTAGTCTCCAATGTCTTTCTTGGATATCGTCCATTGGTGTATAGGTTTTAATGTGGGTCGCTCTGATCTTATGAGATGGGACTTTAATATTGAATGTTCCGGTAAGGAGTAAGGTGGTGGTGCATCTTCTCTTGAAGATGATGGGGAGTTGCTGTAAGAAAAAAATGTGGTTAATATACTGTTTACTAGCTGCCTGAAACGACATTTTGCCATATAAAAAAACTGGTGAGGGTCACCCTTATCAACTAGGGATAGGTATATAATATAGCCTACGAACATTTACGGCCAACTCTCAGACCTACAAAGAATAAACAAGCTAAGAATTTAGAAGAACAGTAAATCGCACTTCGAAATTCTGGTAATTATCACCGATTTTGACATAACTACCGCATTGTCTACATATCGGTATTGTCAATGATCGCGTTACTATAAGTATGTACTTTAAAATTAATATTTATTTGGATTTAATAAACCAATTGCGACAAAATAAAAACTAGATAAAACGTCGAATTACGCGCAACATTTGTATATCAACAGTTTATCTATTCATTTTTACTTTTGACCTGATGCTGTAACAACCAAACAGACAAGTTACAGATTTATTCTATTAAGCATAGATTTGTTTTTAAAGTTCGATCAAAATTTGGTCTAGCTGTTTGAGCGTGAAGACAACAACATACACACTCCCAAACTTTCACCTTTATAATAGTGTGATTATACAACCACTTACTTCATTTTATTCTTAAGGTTCACATTCTTCTTATCAGGTCTCTCCACATAACCATTCCCGTCTTGATATCCAACTTCTTCATACGTTTGGTAAGCATACCCCTTCTCTGGCAACACCATCTCTTTGCCCTCCACTACATATTTCGTGTCTGGCAACCCGTTAGCGTATTTTACGTCTTGATTTACGAACCTTTCTTGGTATACCACCTCCTGTGGTAAAAAGAAAAATCGATCAATTAATAAGAAAAGTAATATTTTTGTTTTTTACTAGCTGTGCCTCGTTTCACCCGCGTAAGTGGTCCCCCTCTCCCGAAACAGACGATTTTAAGTCCATTTTCCATTGTTTTTAATATTTATTCTGCTATTTGGGACGGAGACGATTCCAACGAATGAAATGGATGGATCATGAAAATCGATCCACCCGTTCTTGAGTGATAAGTTTTGTAACAAACCCGACTTTTTTTATATACAAATTACCTATGAGCTACATATTTATAGTAGCTGTCACCCGCGACTTTGTCTGCTGTTTTATTTTCATGGGTTTATCATTTTGCGAGATAGCCTTATTTTATTTCTCAAAATCGGTTTATTCGTAAAAAAAATACAGAAATACAAATCTCTTTCTCTCTTTATAATATTAGTATAGATTATTTAGATTACCATTGTCTTAGCAAATAAACCGCCTTCTGGCACAATCGGATATAAAGAAAATTTTATGTGTTAATATGTGTTAATATTTTTTAATATTTAATATTGACTAAACTTCAAATTTAATATTTACTAACCTTATTATCAATAAAAAACTTGTCGCCATATCCTTTCTCTTCCACAAACTCTCCGTTCTGCCCCATATGCATGATCGGCTTCGGTAGAGTCAGCTTCAACGATTTCTTGGAGCTCTGCTGTTTCTTAGAGTGAGATTTATTTGGTGATGCGTGGTTCTTTACTTTGAAGTCCTGGAATATAATAGTGTAATTTTTGTATTACTTAACAAAATTTGATTTTGCATATAAATTATGCAAACTTTGCACATCATTATACCATTTGTCATGGAAATCATTTCATTTAAGGTGATTCCTCCGATGTGGCCCGCGAAATTCAAATTTTCATGTGTTTTTTGCAATTTGCTTATCAGTGACAAGTTGTAACTTGATCAAAATTCGATTCGCGACAATAACAAGTATAATTTTAAATATAAAAATGATCATAATATGTGCTCCATTCATTCTCAAAAAGATTATTTAAAACTAAGTAAAATTTCCGAAATCTAACTCATTTTCGATTATTCTTTGTGCGAGCGAATGGAGCGAACGTTTTAATCATTCTTATATTTGAAGTTATATTTGTTATTGTCGCGAATCATATTTTGATCAAATTACAACTAGTCACTGATAAGCAAATTGCAAAAAACACATGAAAATTTGAATTTCGCGAGCCACATCGGAGGTATCACCTTAAATAATAAATATTTAAATGAAATGATTTCCGAAAAAGTGATTTTTAAACAGAATTTTTATACATTTAAGCACCCACGGGTTCACTCGCGTTAGTTGAGCGCGGAGTTGGTGGAAATTTTAAAAAATATTATATTTTCCTTTTTAATATTTATTCAGGGATCATGAAAATCGGTCCACCCGTTCTCGAGTTATGAGCGTTGTTAAACAACCCAACTTTGTCTTTTAAATATAGATGTATTATACAGATTAATAACATGGTCACACAGCAAATAAATAGGAACAAATAAGAACTAAGTAGGGTTTTTTTCCTTTTATTAAAAAAAAACGACGCCCGCTGTAAGGAATTTAATCTTTTTGTCGTGTAGGTTTCGCAAACATTCAAATCACATGCACAAAGAACACCCAGACTTGGAACAAGCATTGGTGGATCACACAAATTCCTGTCCCATGCGGGGATCGAACCCGCAGCACGTTGCGCAGTGGTAATTAGCGTGGTGACCTATACCACTCGGCTATCCGTGCAGTCGAAAGTCGGGTTTGATTTTAGCTATGTTTGCAGACCATAGATAATTTCTTACCTTATCTTTGCTATTGGTGCTTGTGGTCCGTTTCTCGAGAGTCCTCAGTTCCTTGCACAGCTCTCTGACTAGCTGGCCCGAGTTCAAGCATTTTGGTACGTTGTCGCGTTTCGCTGTATCTGTCTGTAATGAGAAATAAATACACCTCAAACTTTACTACATGTTTTTGACTTCACGTAAATGTTGTTGCCGTAAGTAAGGCATATACCGAACCAACTATTAAAACACTTCTACCACACACTCAAAATGACAAAAAATAATATTAATAATGTACGTCAAAATATTGTGTTATTGTTTTAGCAGAATTTATTAAGATATATATAGCTTTTGCTCACGGCTCCATCCGCGTGTCGTCCGTCGGTTATCGCGGCAAAAAGTAGCCGACAACCTTCCTGAATAAATGGGCTCAGATTGAATTTTTCATACCGGACCAATAGTCCCCGAGATTAGCGCGTTCAACCAAATAAACAAAATCTTCATCTTTATACTATTTAAAGCGTACTACTACTGGCTAGGGGGCAAACTTTCGATCATGAGGAAACTCACTTTGCACTACCGATATGAACCGACTTGTAACACATACATGTATGCAATAATACTGGTACTGTGCGACCCACATTGCAAGTAGACCTTTTTAAAATACCAAAGACGATAAAACGAGTGTTTTATATTCTTCTTCTCCTTCCTTATATTATAATACTAATTATAATGTACTTACACTTTTAAGCGCGTGCCATTCTTTGAGCGCATTGGCGAGTATCTTGATCCCTCGCAGCAACAGTGGAGGCAACGACACAGGCGCTAAACGGACATTGCTTTCACTCAACGTGAACTCCTCATCCTGTAAAGATTATCAACCGAATTTTAACATACATACACAACTAGCTGACCAGGCAAACGTTGTTCAGCCATATTAAAAAATCTGGAGGGCCACCCCTTTCATTTGGGGGTAGGAAAAATAGGTGTCTGATTCTCAGACCTACCCGATATGCACACAAAATTTCATACAACTCGGTCCAGCCGTTTCGGAGTTTGGGAACAAACATTGCGACAAGAGAATTTCATATTTTAGATATTACCGAATTTTTGGAACCACAAATATTATTGCGTGTTCCAAGACAGTCTGTCAACAGTTTATTTGGGAAACTAAGCCTATGATTATCAGTGGTATTTGTTCTTTATCATAGTGGATCCTGGCATACAGCGCCTCTAGACATTTCTACAATGGCTAACTATACATATATTGGATAACTATAAAATCAAATAAAACAAAAGGTCTATCTGTAAATTTCGACCAATCACAGGCTGGTAGCTTGTCTCTTATTGGTGGAGAATGAAAGATAGACCCGATGCGACAATAGCGACCCTAGCGACCTATTGACAAGCGTTAGCCTCAATTTCTCCTAGTTATGCTGTAGTTTTGCAAACTGTCATTCTTATACGTTCAAATACTCAAACATATTGAGGTGCCGCCAACGCATTCTAGCCTACTTCGGCCACATTGTGCGGAAGAGAGATGAGAATCGTTGGTAACACAGAGGGGAAACGCAGTCGTGGCCGCTCACCGACCCGATGTACAGACCAGACCCGAGACTCAGCTTCTACCAAGTTCTACACAACACTCAAACAAGCGATGGACAGGAACCGGTGGCGACAAGTAATTCGCACAAAATGTGGACAACTCATGAATGACCACGATCCTCAGTCATGAGGGAACGACTTCAGAGAGAGAGATTGAGGTGCTACTGCACTTACGGCGCTTCGAGCAGTCAGTACCTGTATCTCCTCGTTATGTCGCCTCAACATGGTCAGCAGATGCGCGCCGGCGTACCAGTGCATGGCTTCGAATAGCGGGTACCGGAACATGGTGGGGGTTTCTACGCGACGTTCTATCTCGTAAATCCTGGAGAAAAACATTTGCGTGTTAAGTAATTTGCATTCTATGCAATTTCTTACTTTTATTTTATTTGATACAAAACCCACAAAATAAATTCAAGCTGATTGTCCTATATTATCTTATTTCTGTACACTTTTGTCTATAATTTGTCATAAATTTCTCCTTTCGCAGGTCTGCTGGAAGAGATTTCTATAAGAAATAAGCAGTGCCTTTGTACATCTCTGTCCGAATGTTGTGTGCCATTATTGTTTGTGTACATAAATTGTTAAATAAATAAATAAATATTTTTTTGTATGAAACAATACAGTTATATGTTCAGTTTGAGGCATATATGCTTATTGCATCAGCATGTCTTCCATACTTCTCTATCTAACGTCATCTCCCAAGTAACATCCTTTCTACCCATATCGTCTTTCACACAATCCATCCATCGTTTCTTTGATCGCCCCCTTCCTCTATATACATCCATGTTCATACACAATACCATCCTAACTATATTATTCTCACTCATTCTGCCAATACCTTGACAGCCGGTTTCCAGATAATTTTTTGGTTACCAGTGCCACTTTCAAACTTCCTCTTTCCTCATTCAGCATGATCAACATGTATGCATCCTAACCTAATCAATAATCTAGTCAAATATTATATCTTTAGTCCAGATTACATTATATTCATTAAAGAACCAAGTAGCAACATCAAAATACAATTAGGTAACATTTTAAAAATGCAGTCATTACTCTAACAAAAATCAATAATACTCACTGCAGCTGCATCTCAATTGCATACGAGTGCAGGAAATTCCCTCCAAAGACCAACGAGTCACACGGCGTCAGCACCGCATGTATCCACCCGCTGGGAATGAACAGTGTTTGGCCTGCTGAGACTTCCGCCGTGCCGTACCACTCCACCATGTCGCCGAAGAATCGCTCGTTCTGGTTGTTGGCGGCGCACCACTGCTGGTATAGAGCTAGGTTCGTCGATGTTGGGGGAATTAGGTAGAATATCTGAAACGAAATGTTTAATTATGGTCGTGGTGGTCTAGCGTTTCAAGACTTTCTTAATTCTGCAACCAACTACAACATGGAGATCGTAATGTTGATATCCGAAAACGAACCAAAGTTCTTGATGTCGGTACTGTTGGTTTAAGGCGTTGAGACAAGCCTTTAAAAGTAAAGAAAATCGCTAGGTCGAGACTAGTGACGGGCCTGTTGGTCTAGTGGTTAGTGACCCTGACTGCTAAGCCAGAGGTCGTGGGTTCGATTCCCACCCAGGACAAATCTTTGTGTGATTAGCACGATCATTTGTTCTGTGTCTGGGTGTTATTTATCTATAATATGTATGTATTTAGAAATATATAAGTATGTTTATCAGTTGTCTGGTTACCATAGTACAGGCTCTGCCTAGTTTGGGATCAGATGACCGTGTGTGAGATTGTCCCAAGATATTTATTTAATGGTCCTGATTACAGCTGCCTCTTAAACAAGGTACATTTCTACAAGCGTTAACGATGATAGAAATCGCTTAAATGACATTAAATGTATGGAAATGACATTTCTCTTCGATAAGTCACGTGACTAAGACATGTCTCACTCATTCGCGCGATTCGATCAGCGATAACGATTGTAGAAATGTACCTTGTCTAAGGGAGCTGGAGAGTCGTTGCGGAAGGCCTGCAGCGGCCCAAAAAGGTTGCTAGCATTCTGGGGCGAGCTCGGTTGGCTGAATTGAGAAAGAGGAGATGATCACGCAGAATGGCACAATCAAGAGGCTATGTGCGAAAACAATTTCCGGGGAAATAGTATTCGCACTTTTTTAGAAATTTGTTTCCCGGGGAAAACCAACCACGGAAGCTGGAGGTACAGCTCTCGCCAAACTTTATGGCCGGTCCGAACCTAGCCGCATTACGCTGCGCAGAACAGAAAATCAGGTATCAGCGGGACGTACGTGGGGCGGGGAGGCAGGGCACGCCCGCGCGCGCTGTCTTCCACCCGCAAGCGTCCTCGCCTCCCGCGCGTTAGTGTCATTGTATGAGTAGTGTTTACGAGATTATGTAGTAGTATGAGTGTACCATGCGCGTGTTCGTACCAACGTACGTGTTTGACTGCACGGATAGCCGAGTGGTATAGGTCACCACGCTAATTACCACTGTGCGCGACGTGCTGCGGGTTCGATCCCCGCATGGGACAAGCATTTGTGTGATCCACAAATGCTTGTTCTAAGTCTGGGTGTTCATTGTGCATGTGATTTGAATGTTTGTGAAACCCCCGCGACACAAGGATTAAATTCCTTAGTGCGGGCGTCGTTTTTTATACAACAAAAAAAAAACGGCTACATTCAGAGCAGTACTGACCTTGCGGCCGTGCAGCACGTGGTACCAGACGGTGGTGCCGCCGAAGTCGACGTGGAAGTCGGTGTAGGCGGCGGCGGGCGACATGAGGCAGTACTTGCGCACGTGCGGCGCCGCCGCCTCGCGCGCCGCCCACACGCCGCCCGCCCAGTCCAGCGCCGCCGCCACCGCCGGCGGCTCCACGGCGCGCGACATGCTGCCAGACCAACAGCTTACCAGATACACAGATACAGCGTGTAACAAAAACCCTGTCCGATCCCTGAGAGTATTGTTCAGTATCGTACTGCGAACACGTATACGTAGCCATTAAATGGATTGGAGATTATTATTTTTTCCCCATAAAAACTGATCCAAGGCACCAGCTGAACAACTGACCGCTCCTCAAAGTTCACGTACTTACTACCTACAGTTATGTGTCAAAGAAGCCGCCTATGCGAGACGGTTCATGAAGTTCAGGGGTTTTGTTACATGTTGTATATACAGGGTATAATATAATGTTTTTGTGTAATATTCGATATATCGATATTATACAGGGTAATTAATGGGTTGTGGAAGTCAGATATGCAGTCGCTTCATGTAAAATACGGTACTACTCCAACATAGCTTGGGAAAAGGCTAGGCAGAAGACAGGGTTATATGTAAAACACCTGCCACCTCGCCGGAATTGATAACTATCATCATAAGCAACTACATTTATTCTACGACTTCTGATAATTCTTTATTTTTTTAGTCTAAAGTTTTTATTATTTTCTGTTCTAAAACTAAATCATAGGTAAAATAGCTTTGGATCCAAAAAGCCTAACCCAAAAAAAGTTGTTTTTTTTTTAATTTAATTATTCCTTTAATTAAAAAAAAAGTTATAAGAGTACTTTTAGGTATGCTAGTGGGAAAGGAAGTTAATATAATAATTATGTCACTTACTTGGTCTCACTAAACTCCAGACTAAGAACATTTAAAACTTTCTCATCCCTGTGCTCCGGAGGCGTCTCGAAGTAATCCACAAAATCTCCCAGCGTCATGCGCAGGGTCGACTGTTTCCGAACGTCTATTACTTCCACCTGTGAATATTACCAAATATAAACACCTTCATAACGAAACGCTAATCAAATTTAACTCGTTCTTAAATGTCTATTTGTCGCTACTTTACACCTTCGACTAATAGAGACAGCAAGAGACTTAACGGGGTCTTCAAACTGATTGACGTTTCAGTATTCGGCCAATTATATAATCTATGATGTAAAACATAATTGTTATCCACTAAGAATTCTATTGATCATACTGTTTGTTATTGTGAAATTGAGGATTTCACAATAGCATGCACTGTACTACTAACCAAACTAAAATTTAAGTACATTCCGTCACGCAAAGCACAACAGTGAATAACAATAAAATAAATTAATCACACAATTTACAATCTACACATGTATAATATTTTTTAACAAAAAAAATATCCTTACCCTAACTACTACTTAATTTGTGAACTATGGTTAAGTTAAAAAAAATTGCAAATTAATCACAAATAAAATTAAGAAAAATTTGAGCTTCCAGCAGGACTTGAACCCGCGACTCCTGTTTCAACGCAGCAGTTGCTTTGCTAACTAAGCTACAGAAGTCACTGATGGATAGTTCAAATTTCTCCACTCTATTATCTTGCTCATCTTGGGGCGATATGAGCGACATCTGTGCCCCAAGACAAATTTACACACAGTTAAACTGAAATATATTTTCAGTTTACTGTAAGTAAGTTAAATGGTTTACCTCAAGCTGTGCGCCACAAAACCTGAGCACGGATCTGACTGTGAACGTGCTGGGATTGGGCACCTTCATGTCCAACCCGTCTGTGACTGTGAATGTTACTGGTCTCGTGAAACCTGGGCAGAGATAAAACATACATGATTAGTATTTGATCATTATCCTAACGAAGATATGTATTTTACATGACAAAATACATTTTTCAAGCTGGAGTCGATAGTTCCCGACTCCTGATATTTGGAAACGGTCAGGGGTCGTTCATGGTGTCGTGTCATGTTTCCTGTGAGATATTGTTTTCTTAAAACGACTTCCACACTAAGTTATTTAAACTTCGTGTCGCGGGGGGTTTTGTAAACATTAAAATCACATGCACAAAGTACACCCAGACTTGAGCCAAGCATTGTCCCATGCGGGAATCGAACCCTCAGCACAGTAATTATCGTGGTGACCATACAGTATGCATATCCGACATTCACGTCGTTAATACCCTAAGTATAGGTGGGTGTCTCACCGTTGTCCCTGATGAACTCCTCGGTGAACTGGTGCGGGCTCATCCTCTGCAGCGCGGCGGGCGCGGGCCGCAGCGGGCGAGCGGCCAGCGCCCGCACCCACGCCGGCGTGCCCACCTGCGACGGCCGAGTCTCCGCACCCAACTCGTACCGATCCGCACGGTGGTTGTTTGTTGGGATTTTTACTACAAAAAAAAAAATGTGACTTGATTTAAAATCTAGTCCTTACCCACCTATTACCACCAGTGGTTTATTGATAAACGAAAGAAAAACATGTAGGACGTTAAAACTGGTGTTTTCTAACTAATACGAATTTCTAAACGCTATGAAGCTTGGATTTTCTACTGAAACTGGTGCCTAGTTTGCAGTACAACATCAATACATCAGATTGCAGATAAAATTTAGTCAAACACATTTTCAGTTAGCCTTCCATGAAAGAAATATAAAGTGAATCGAAAACCACCTCATAAAATAATCATTACAACACTATTCATACAAATATTAACACAACACTACACTTGCATATAATGGTGGGAAAAGAAACTGTTCTAGTTGCTTACCACTATTTGCTTAAGATAGTAAAGTATTTGCTTTAAGAGATTTACACAGATTAAAACTTTAGTCTCAAAGATAAGCACATCCCTCGAAATCAATGCCTATTTTACAGACATTTCATAAACAAGTCTGAGTGAGACGCAACTATAGAAAAAGATAGGAGGGATAACTTGTAGATGTACAGGGCACAACACCTCAGGACTGCGAGGTCACTCTCCGAAGTCGTCGGCAACGTAAAGGGTCTGCTAGGCTCCGTGGAGGAGTTGGGGTGGCAAGAGTAGTGCAAACACCCCCTCTCAACGCAAAACAGGCGCAAGAAACGACGTCGATTTGCAGAAAACTAGCCCGCGATTACCTACACCCAACTTGTAAATTTTTTTTTAAAGTATTACTAGTAATGTTGGTCGCACACTACTAGTATTCTTGTTAACCCCTCGTGCTAAGCCAAGATGCTTGTGTTACGAGTGGGCTTACGTAGGTAGTGTAATGGGTGGGATTCGAACACGCGACCTCATGATCGCAAGTCCGACGTCCAAGCCATTAGGCTACCGCCGCTTCAAAATTTGATGTTTTTATATCGGGCATACTGGGTTGGTAACATTTTAAAAAGTGCTTTAATCTACTATATAAAAATAAGTCGGGTTTTCCTTCCTGACGCTATAACTCTAGAACGCACGAACCGATTTCCACGGTTTTGCAATCGTTGGAAAGGTCTCGGGCTCCGTGAGGTTTATAGTAAAGAAAATTTCAAGAGAAAAGCGGGAAAAATAAATTATTTATAAAAATCATTTTTCACATACAGCGCCATCTCTGATACATAGCATGTACTACAACGGCGCCAGTACGTGGTGTGTGAGTATCCCCACGAAAATAAACTAAGTACAATAAATGAACACGTATTTTAGCGATTTTGGAAACCTCTCCCGAGTAAAATAGGGGTTGCAACGTATTATATTAAAAACTTATTTTTTAAATATAGGGACATGCCTTTTCTTATGCTTGCTTCTGGTTCGATACAAATAAACACATATTTCAGCAATTTTGATAATCTATATCCTTAAGAGGGTGAAATAGGGGTTGGAAGTTTTTATATGAAATGTGTCATTTTCAAAGATAGACACATTATCTATACTAATATAAGCTAAATGAAGAGTTTGTTTGTTTTTTTGAATGCGCTAATCTCAGGAACTACAGGGCAAAAATTATTTCATTGTTAGATAGCCCACTTATTGAGGAAAACTATACGTTACTTTTCTTAGGAAAATCTACCCCCTATGGGGGTGAAATTGGGGCTGAAATTGTTGGTATGTGAAGTTCGGTATTCTCAAAGATAGACAGATGAAAAGATAAGTAGATAAGATAATGACCATCTAAGACATAATTATCTGTAACGACGAACCCCGTGGTCGAGTGGCGTTCACGCCGGTTTTTTAAGGTGTCGCCAGCACTAAGGTCCCGGGTTCGATCCCCGGACGGGTCCAAGTAGAAAATCATTTTTTCTATATTGTCTCGAATCTGGGTGTTTATGGTACCTTCGTTGTCTCAGATTCCATAATACAAAGTGCTTTGACTTACTTTACTATAGTTATTATTTTAACGCCATAATATTTTATGAAAAATTTTATTCATACCTACTCCTTTCTTTGATAATCACAGAATACATCCATCTATCCTTTAATTCTACTCTTTACTTGACGCGCGAGCGAAGCCGCGGGCAACAGCTAGTTAATAATAACAATATACTTACATACTGATGGTCCGTATGTCTGTGCACATTTTGGACAATGGTACTTGTCTATGTCATCTGAATGATATATTTTGACGTCAACACAGCTGAAACAAAAATATGAAAATTAAAACTTTTCTAATATTTTATAGTTAGTTGTAACATTAACCTATTATTCTTGTACAAGCATTAAACTATTATATTATGGCGTGTAATAATACCCATAAAATCTTACATCGCATGCTTAAAAATAATAGGTAATTAAAAAAAAAACTTCAGGAATGAAACCCAACACCCATAAACCAGACAGCCATGCCTTCAAAGTAAGTCTTTCCATAAAAACATTAGGTATACAATATTTTTTTTTATAATTGATTTTATTTTATACATATTTATAATAGTGATGAAAAAGAAATTGAAAACACCATTGTCAAACTTTTAACTTTGTTCTAAGTTTGAGGTTTATTAAACATAAATCATCTTAAACAGCAATTAAGTATAATCACATCGGGATTATACATGAAATCTCATAAAGACTACCGTTGTATTGACTCCTCAGATATGATCTCATTAGAATAATTAACATTTGATTTACAATCAATAATTTACATACAAGTTTGCAAACATGCATTATTCATGTGCTTAATATATACCAAATCCCTTCTATTTTATTATGATCAGATCTATATCTATCCTATTGCTTAGTAACTCATTTGTATCTAGATAAACAAGTAACCATAAAACCGGCCAAGTTCGAGTCGGACTCGCGCTCGAAGGGTTCCGTACAATATATAAATAGCTATTCTGTGAATCTTTCAAGGGTCTACCTGTTGCCGTTATCAATCTCAAGCAAAAAACACGTTTGTTGTCTATTTGTTGTTATAGCAACAACAGAAATACCTACTTTATTTGTGAAAATTTCAACTGTCTAAGACAGTTCATGAGATACAGCCTTACAGACGGACAAACAACGGAGCTTTAGTAATAGGGTCCCATTTTACTTACTACTGGTAGTTCCAGAGAATAAGCATTTTATTATAATAGAATAGATTTCTTATAAAGAGTAAATTAATTACTAAGTCATCTTTTCCTTGATACTGTAAAATAGACAACAAAAGATCTGAAATTCTAGATAATTATATTATAACTAGTGTTAAACCTCTACTATCCATACCAAAATTTTTAAATTTATATTCACGAATATCAAAATAGATAAAATCATTCATAAATAAAACATTATCAGTGTTCCGAAATAATTTTACATAAAGACTATTTTTAACCGTTATTATGTCATACATAATGTTTGCTCCCATTCTATCATATTAATAGGACTCTTTTAACAATACAAAAGATAATGCATCATCAAAAGTATTTCGGTAAAACTACTACTCATCTCAACCATATATGATAGTACATATTGTTATGGTTTTTTGGTAAAAAAAAGTGAATGAGGATCCAAAAATACCGCGCATACGTCACAGCTGTAATAAGCACACCACCATTCTCAAAGCCGAATGGCAACTGACTAATGAATTAAGTGACGCAGTTACGACAGCCAATGGTATCAAAGGCGGGAAAATAAGTGATCGTGATTGGTCAATGAGATGATACTCGGTATATTTATTTACAACTTATATAGATAATTGCTGATAAAATCACAGCATTGTATTGCTAATAGTAGGATGTCTTATTGTTTACATGCAAGTTAAAAAAAACTTGCTTTTATAAATCTAGATATATAAGAATACAGTGAAATGACATTAGGGAAATATTATTATGTTTTAGTGCATAGAAATACAGTTATTAGGTTTTCTATAACTGTGAAACTATATGGAGCAGAACAGTTATATATTTTTGGATTTTATAGCCATGAGTTAGTGATCAAATTCACTGGTATGGTTGGCTGATACATTGCAGGCGTATATCTGTATCAATATACACATGCTATTGTTAATATCTAATAGAAACATATGTATATTTCTACGATTGACACAGAAAAGAAGAAAATGAATCTATCTATAGTAATTGATATTGTCTAGCCATATTACATGCAATAAAATAATTCTGGCATTTAAAAGGTTAAGTTTTAAATACCTAAGTAATTATTTTTGTAAATGTTACATAATATTTTCTGAGCCAATTCTGAGCAATCAAATCTATCAATTTTAATTATTCGTAATAGTTATTTAAGTAGTGTATATGATTCACTGAACTCACTGAATATAACCATCATATTCAATGATAATATAATTACATAAATAATTAATTATTTGCATTGAATGTGTGAATGGCAGACAGGTGGAAGCGGTCACCATGACAACTAACACAGAATAATTTGCTTTTTTAAACCCTGTGTGGGACAAAAATATAAGTCATCTAGGTATAAACCTCAAGTAACTGTAAGTTCATAACTAATGTAGAAAAAGCTTTAAGAAACTAAAAAAAGCTATCAAGTAACCCTCATTCAAGGAGAGTTGGCGTAAAGAGTAAGTCTACAAAATCTTTAAAAATGGCCGATTGTTCGACCAGATATGGGCTCATACATAGCAGCATCTCAATACTGCTTGGTTTGCATCCAAAAGTACAGTAGCCAAGTTGAATACTTTTTTTATAAGACAATTACATAATGTAGTCATTAACAAAATAAATTAATATTAATAATACAGCTGTTCAAAAAATAGTCTACAAAAAGTATACCTATTAGAATTATGAAATATGGTTTACATATGCAATAAGCCTATTTGTTTTGTAATTTAACTTATTTACATAATTAATTCTGTAAATTAAACAATTCAAAATTGTTATGATTTATTATTATCTAATATTTAAAAGTATGTTTTATTATATGAAATGTATATGTAAATTTGATTAATTTACTATCATAATTTATTTAATTAGAAAACATAACTCTCTTATGGCAGTCAGGAAAAAACTGTTCATAAGGCCTATCATGCTAAGATAGACAATTTATTCATCATCATCACCATTTCATCAGCTGTAGGATATCCACTGCTGAACATAGGCCTACCCTATAGATTTCTAATAGAACCGGTTGGAAGCAGCTTGCATCCAGCGCAATCCTGCAATCTTCATCAGATTGTCAGTCCACCTTATTCTTTATTACAGACAATGTCTTCTACCAATTGGTGACTATCCATTTCTTAGTACTGGGGGTTTAAACCACTAAAATCTAGATTTTCGTAGATAGACATAATAAGGCAAGTATGTGTCTACTTAATCCTTGTACAGTAATAACTTTTTATTAATGTTTAATTTAACTGCATTGTAGTCTCATGTTTAACTATGTGGTTATGGTAATTGTTTCATTGTTTTTACCACATTAATAGCTATAATACTTGTTTTACATTAATTAATCGATAGATAACATGCATTAAGGTAATAAATGAGTATTTTATTGCTGTTTAACACTAATTATATCCTAAACAAGAAGTAGAAATATTGTTTTTACAAAGACATTCTTAGAATCAATTTTTTATGATAGTCGTACTAGGCCTGAGTGACCAAAGTCCCAGCTTACGCGTTTTTATGACTCTTGCCTTCATTAGAATATAATTAGGCCCTTTGGGATTTCACAACATTTTCATTGGAGCCATAATTTATTTGTCCAAATATACCATAGTCAGACTAAGTAATTGAAAATGAATTTTTAATTTTGTAGTGGGTCTATCATAGACACGTTGACATGCAATAAATAATATAAATAAACACAAAGAATGCACCGCAAAATAACGCATTCTGTTAGACCCATGACGACCAATGATGTAAACAAACAAGAACACTCAAAAAACAAAACAAGCCATATCAAATTAATTACTATAAATAATATTAACTAATACGAAGCGTGAAAATGAAACAAATGAACGGAAAAATAAGAAATATTGAGTAAAACATTCGCACACACAAGAGATGGCCGAACGCGCATACACTGACAAACTTCACAGCAATTTTTTTCACACACAACGAAACTTTCACAATGAAATTTATATAATTTCCACATTACCTGCCATGAAACCACTCACGACAGCAATCACATTCTATCATAAATTGTCCAATATTATAAGGTTGACCACACAAACAATAGGTTTCCTTCGATGACGCCATTTTAATGGCGAATAGACAATTTCGTCGTTTTTTCTTACCACGTCGCTTTGGAGTAGCCATATTTAAAAATGGCATCTTTATTGGGAGATTTGGACTGTTTACAGTATTATTTTTTTCTGCTTACGACATAATATTGTGTTAAATAACGTGTAATAGCTATTGAGAGAAGTTAATAATTAATCATATAATTTTAAATAACGAATATCATCATAGTTCACATATTAGAACCATAGAGGTAATTTTGATTAATCATTATGACATGACTGACGACAACTCCTTGCTGACGACATAAGGACGACATGCTGTGTGCGCCTGATCATAATAGAACTTTGTGCGCCTGACCGTTTAATTATAGCAAAAGATTTGTATTTAGCAATTTGCTTTAATGCAATTTGCATTATGCGAATTTATTTTGAAATAAAACTGCTTTACGAAATTATTTATAATTACAATTACAATACCTTTGCCAGGTGTCATGGTCACGGACAGACCTATTCGATAGATATTTAAATAAATAATAACAACAATCGGGCCTGTTGGTCTAATGGTTAGTGATCCTGACTGCTAAGCCGGAGGTCGTAGGTTCGATTCCCACCCAGGACAAATCTTTGTGTGATGAGCACGATCATTTGTTCTGTGTCTGGGTGTTATTTATCTGTAACATGTATTTAGTAGGTAGGTATGTATTTAGAAATATGTTTATCAGTTGTCTGATTGCCATTAGTACAGGCTCTGCCTAGTTTGGGATCCGATGACCGTGTGTGTGTGAACTGTCCCAAGATATTATTATATAACCTTTAATAGATTCCTAAAGAACAAACTCTCACTTTCTTAGTTAGATAGGTTTTTATTTTTATTTATTAATTTTATGAATACATTTTTATAGTAATTATGTAAGTATGCGAATGTCAAAAAATGCCTAATGGCGAGCAACAGTGCAACTCGCTTGTGTTGCCTGGTTTTCGTCACGGATCCCTGATCAGGAAACCTAACTCGGGAACCGAACGTATGCGGCCGGCCTTATAGCCAAAAATGTTTGACAACCCTAATAAGCTATCATATCAGGGAACCAGATTATTTAACAGAAAGGACTATGTACCTTTTTACCTATTAATTGTGTACTTTAATAGGTTTTCTATTTTACATTCATACATGAATGTTCAGCTTGGGCAGTTTTGTAAGACCCTGTATATTAACTTATAACTCTAATAAACTATAATATATTCGGAATAAATGAACCTCAAGACAAGATTATGTCATTATAATTACAAAGTACCTACATTAACTTATGTCAAAGCACGTACCTAGTTAAAATCCTTATTGATCGATTATACATCGATCGATATTGCAATTAATAATTAAATACAGAAATGAATAGTTATAACAATAATACCTTTATAATATTCTGATCATAAAAGTAAATTAATCATTAAATCATGATAAACAGAGGCATAGCTGTAATTTTATGTTGTAATGAAATATAATAAATCTGTTATTACATGACCTACGTTCGATTTATATAGATTCAAATTAATAGGAAATAATTTTAACCGTTATTAGTTTATTTTACTAGGTTATTTTCGCTGATTGATTTTGCATGATCTTGTCCTCTTACTCACTTCAGCCATAGAAGGTCATCTCAAAAGGCAGACTGCCTTTTTCAGTCTGCTTCAAGCCTCCTGGCTCCTGGCCCCTGACCTCTCTAATAACACTGGGGACTGGATAATTTATGACAGCTACGCATGCATTCAATAACCACGCGATGTAGGATTTGTTCAGCCTCCAATCCTCCATGCAGGCTCTGCCTATGGGGCTGTTCGTGACCCTTGTAATCATCGACAATCATCGTGATGTGTTTTGGAACCTCGGCTAGAGTATAAGTGTTCTGTGTTTGGAACAGTGTCTATTTATTTATCAGTATATTCAAATTGTGTACAGTGGCAAAGGAATCCACTCATAATGCCATATCGATTTAAAATCAATGACCCGCTAATCGATTCTGTTTCATGATCGATTAACAACAAAAATGTTTATGCGATGACTGCATACTGACATTTTAATAAACAAGATGATTTTAAATTTGATAGACTTGTTATATTGACAGCAATTGGACGTAGTTACACGATAAGGATCCAATCCACATTAAGCTAGTTTTGAGATATTGAAATTTAAAGTTTGCATCGGAATTCTTCTATGATGCGATGCTCTAAATTTGTTGGTTTTATTGAAATTAGAAGGAAAACTGATTATATTTTAACTTTAAATCAAATTTACTAAGTTTAATTTCATACTGCAAATATTATTCAAGAAAATAGGCACTTGGATCATTTTTGATAAATAGTCTTTTCAATAAAACCAGCATAAAATGATGTTCCTCGATAAGGATCCACTTTATGAACTGATTTAAAACTCTTGAAAAAAAAAAAAAAACTACTTATAATTTAACTAAAAATGTTTTTTCGATGGAAGCAGCAGTTAATGGGTGGCGTTTAAAGTGGTCTATGATGATACTGCATACTGCATACCTGTTCAGTGAGGTGCAGAACATGGCTCGACTACGAAGAGCATTAAAGGGCAATGCAAGAGATGCTATCAAGAGTTTGCTGTACTCCGAGGCATATCCAACGGAAATTATGCAAGCCCTCAGAAGGAAGACCTGACGCGCTGGTGATAGGGGAACTCGACAAGATCAAGGCGTTAGCCAGAATATCGAAAAGTCCAAGTGAGATATGTAAAGAAAGACAAGAAACGAATTTTATATGGCAACACTCCGAGCCAACCATTACCAACGTACAAACATAATTATATAACATATATGTGTTGTATATATACATATGTATGTTATATACATATATGTGCAAACATATATGTGTGTTCGCGAGCCAAATCGACAACAGCGTGGCAGCCATAAAGGGTCTGAAGAAACCGCAGTACCTGCATTCACCGGAGATGGTGAAGCAGATAATAGAAAAGTTACCAACAGTGCTAGAGTCTGTCAAGCGAGTCGAGTCCACAACCCTTTTACTGATTTCTTATAATGGCAATACTATGATCTGTCAAACAGATTGTCACAAATTCTGTTGTAATTCGTAATAATCCGGTTTTTGTTGAGTTTTTTAACGTTATAATGCCGAAACCTATTAAAAGTAGTGTCAGGAGCTTGTTGTTTACAATGATTAATAAATATAATCATGTACAAAGTGAATCTGACGACGTGATATCGCAAAAACGACGATTTTTGGATGAAATCGTTTCAACATCAGGTAGGTTGGCAACAACGTGTTGATACTTTTAGCACAATTATTGTCTTACTTTTTTATTTTACTGTGATGTGATCACGATTTCCGTTTTGGTTTAGATTCAGACGTCGTGTTCATGACCTTGAAAGTTACTGGGGCATCTTTAGGTGAAAACTACTAAGATTGTTGTCATTTTTTTTCAGCCACCTTGAATGATGAATTAATAAAAAGCAAAATTCATAATTTAGTTAATCAAGTCATAGCCATAGAAGACAATAAAAAAATGAAATCTGAAACAGACTATCTGACAAAAATTGCTGCTATGACAGGTTAGTACACATTTATTGGTTTACCCTGCATTTTCTACATATTATTGTTATCATAAAATTTGTGCGTTTGATACTGAACTGACATATTGAATTTTCAGATTTAAGTGTGAAAACACTGCGGAGAATTAAAAAAGAAGGTGCTATTAACCAAGGTGAGTGGAACACACCAGGGAAAAAGCGTCCACGACAGCCAACTGTAGCCAACCTGGATAGTTTTGATTTATCAGCCATACGCAATAAAATTAATGAATTTTACTGTGTGAAAAGGCAAGTTCCAACTCTACGAAGTTTGCTTGCAGATTTAAGAGAGTCTATTGGATTTACTGGATGTCATGAAACATTGAGACAATTATTACTCAAAAATGGATTTGAATTCAAAAAAAATAAAAATGAGAGATCTCTTCTTCTTGAAAAGTATGAACTAGCTGCATGGCGACATAGGTATCTCAGAGCTATTGATGAAAAGCGGAAACAAGGAAAATTAATAGTTTACCTCGATGAAACCTATGTCCACCAAAATTATAAAGTTAAAAAATCATGGCAAGGGCCATCAACAAGCGGTGTAATTGATAAAATATCATCAGGCAAAAGACATATTGTTGTTCATGCTGGATCCGAAAAAGGTTTTGTCCCCAATGCTTTATTAGTATTCAGTACTAAATCAAAAATGGCAGATTATCATGATGATATGAATAGAAATAATTTTATGAAATGGTTACGTGAAAAATTAATACCTAATTTAAGTCAGCCCAGTGTCATTGTTATGGACAATGCTAGCTACCATGTAACACAAATAAATAAGCCACCATCTATGAATGATTTAAAGGCTGACATTCAGAAATGGCTAACTGAAAATGGAATCCATTATGAAGAATTTTTCACAAAGGCTGAGCTTATGTGCCTTGTGAATGAAAATAAAACAACTCCAATATATGAAGCTGAAGAATGTTTGAAACAACATGGCCATGAAGTTTTGAAACTTCCACCATATCATTGTGACCTGAACGCTATTGAACTCATATGGAGTTTGGCTAAAAGAAAGATAGCCAGCAAAAATTTAGGGATTCCAGGTAATGAAATGGAGAACCTTATAAAAGAATGTTTTAATAGTGTCACAGCCAATGATTGGAAAAAATGCACAGATCACACTATTAGTGTCGAAAACAAATATAAAGTAAGAGACAGGATATCCGAAACTGAGTTGGAACCTTTCATCATTTCTGTGCGTAATGATGATACTGACAGTGATTTCTCATATGAAGGCATTGAATTTCTTGATTCTGATTTTAGTTCTGATTGTGACAAATAAATACTTACATTGACATGCTTTTTTTATTTATTTCAAATATGTTTTTTTTTATCAAAAATTCAAGTATCAATAAGTTTTCAGCGTGCTATATCAGTGTTGACACCTAAAAGATTTTTGAATTTGCCGCCTTTTTCATGGGACTAGACTCGCTTGACAGACTCTAAAGTTTAGGTGGTACGACTTCACGGCAGCATCGGAAGATGGTGAGTTTTCTAACTTATGCTTAGTGTCTAGATACCTGAACTTGGAAGCAGACAAATGTGGAGCCTTTGCAACAACAGACGATAAGAGCGTCTATAAGAGGACTCATCGGCAAGCGACGCATTCAGCAAAAGAGAAAGACTTCAGTGAAAAGGTGAAGGACACAAGACAGTCAGAGAAGAGATGTCCCATGTGTGACAATGGGCATGTTCTAGTCGAGTGTCAGAAGTTTCGGAAGGCGTCGGTGGAGGATCGGTGGGCCACAGTAAGGAAAAGTAGCGTATGCTTCAAGTGTCTGCGAGGGAGGCACAGAAAGGAAGGTTGCAGGAAGCCACCATGCAAAGAGTGCCATAGGTGGCATCATCATCTGCTACACGTGGAGTCGCAAGAAAGCACTCCAAAAAAAAGAAAGGAAATAACACAAGAGAAGACAAGTGTTATAGCATCAGTGCATGCAGTATGTAACGCAAAGGGCGGTGTAAGACAAGTGCGGTTAAGCAGAAAACGCCGGAACCGCTAAGCTGGAACAAGAAGATAGAGGATAAGGAATACGATGCATGGAGGATCTACTTGGAGAAAATGAAACTGCTTCAAAACCTTCAAATCCCTAGATGTCCGGTGCCACATAGCACCAAGGGGGAGCTGCACACGTTCATGCATGCTAGCAAGACGGCGTATGCAGCTACAGTTTATTGGAGAACTCGAAGACAAGATGGAACTTATCGCGTCAAGTTGGTAGCGGCTAAGTTACGAGTGACTCCCTTAAAGCCGGTGTCGATCCCGAGGGTCAAGCTGCAGGCTGCCGTCCTAGGAAGTCGACTGGCATATTCGGTTGAAGAAGAGATGGAGCTGAAGTCGGTCAGGAAGACTTCTTGGACAGACTCCAGTATCGTGCTCTCCGGGATAAAAACGGACTCGAGGACCGTCAAGACCTTCATGGGTCAGAGCCTAGCGGAAATTGAAGATCTCACGAAACCTCAGGAATGGAGATGGGTGCCGTCAGCGCAGAATCCTGCGAACGACGCGACACGCGAAGAACCGGAAGGCTTCGAAAACCATCACCGGTGGTACACAGGACCAGACTTTCTGAAGAAAGAAGAGGATTACTGGCTAGCAGCAAGAAGCTTCAAGAAGGAGACCACTGGCGAAGAAAAGGTAGTGGACGTCGTCGCAGTGGCAAGCGACATACAATCAGCACCGAACCCTGAGAGGTTTTCAACATGGACATTTTTAAAACAGACTTAACCACTACGCATACGCAAACCGTCACTTGCGAAGTTGCGACTCACAGATGAATAATACGTTTCATTTCACTGCGATTGACCAACTAACAATAATGTTGCCAGTTATTGTTAGAGTATTATACCAAAAAAGTGAATCTTTTTCTGTTTTTGAGGATTCGGGTACTTTGGATTCCTTTAGTTATTTAAATTAAATGTAATAAAAATGCAAATAAATATATTAGAAGTGATTCATGTACTTTGGATTCTTTTTAAGGTTTTCAATACTGTTTAATAAGTCATTAACAATATTTATCAGAAAGGATCCAAGTGAATTGGATCTCATTTAAGATTATATATTTTAAACTAGTACCAATAAATACTTTTTCTCGCTAATGATCCATGAAGATTGGATTGTTTCTGTGGATTCAAAATAAATGCCCGCCATACATGTGGACTGGTACCTCGTGTTGATAACAATGTCATGTGTTCGTATTTCAATGGGATCTTTTTGCTGAACGAAAGTATCGACCTTTACGGTCTCTTTGGTATACTTAACTCAATTTTGGTAGTTTTGTGGATTGGATCCTTATCGTGTAACTACGTCCAATTATTGTTATAAAATCGATTGCAACCTTGACCAATGTAAGTATATTACGCGAATCACTTCCTACACCAAATTGTTTTGTTCGATTTTTCTTTATCTAAGTATAGATCTATAGTAATAAATTGATTTTGTGACGCATAGCACATGGCGCATGGCCATTTAGGATGTAATTACTTGTTGCGCTGGTGATTTCTAGATTTCCGTAAAATCCATAAATTACTTAATTATAAAATTAAGAGCGTTGCGGAATTACTGAGAGATTGCGTTAAATCTTTAAATCAAATTTTGTATTCTCTTGGGGCTACCTTAAAACTTCTGTGATAAAATTATTTCAAATAAGTATTTTTGCCAGTTGCTGACATATCCAGCTTGTGATATTCACCAAAAAACTACTAAAATTTCTCAGTGAGTAAGTATCTTCTTTGGGAAAACTCTCTGTGCAACTGGAAAAGAGTATAGGAGGCCAAAGCCTACAGTGCGACAGTAGATACGAGTTATTTTTAGATTGAAAGATACAAAACAACTCGATCGCTCATGACTTCATATTTATTAAGACGCAAAACTGAAAGTCATTCTGTTATTGTTAACAAAATCTTCTAAACTGAACTGATGATTGTGCTTGAATCAATCATGCACGAAATCTTGCTTTATGACGAATCCGTCTTAATGGATTGTAAAGTCAAAAATTGGCAAAATGATGTGTAATGCAGAACTAGTGCAATCATTGTGAAAAAACTTATCTGAACCGGTGGCCAAATCTTATCTTATATCTTTAAACGAGCAATTTTTGTATATCTATATCTATATTAATAATTTCGTTCAGGGCTACGGTAGACTCGATCGAAACCTTATATGAATAACAAAACATAAAAAAATATTGATTTCGAGTCGACAACATATATCCGCAAAATTCGGATTATGGAGAATTTTGTTAAATTCTAATGGCACTGACAAACAAAAAAACCGCAGTCGCCATCTTGGGTAATTAATAAGGCCGCGTTCCGTAACAGATAATTCTGCTTCGAAGTGATTCAAGGAGTTTATTATCATACAACCTCCTTGAAGTGATTACAGTGCTGACAGGGCGTATGACAATTGCATGATAGAGTCTGTCAAGCGAGTCTAGTCCCATGAAAAAGGCGGCAAATTCAAAAATCTTTTAGGTGTCAACACTGATATAGCACGCTGAAAACTTATTGATACTTGAATTTTTGATAAAAAAAAACATATTTGAAATAAATAAAAAAAGCATGTCAATGTAAGTATTTATTTGTCACAATCAGAACTAAAATCAGAATCAAGAAATTCAATGCCTTCATATGAGAAATCACTGTCAGTATCATCATTACGCACAGAAATGATGAAAGGTTCCAACTCAGTTTCGGATATCCTGTCTCTTACTTTATATTTGTTTTCGACACTAATAGTGTGATCTGTGCATTTTTTCCAATCATTGGCTGTGACACTATTAAAACATTCTTTTATAAGGTTCTCCATTTCATTACCTGGAATCCCTAAATTTTTGCTGGCTATCTTTCTTTTAGCCAAACTCCATATGAGTTCAATAGCGTTCAGGTCACAATGATATGGTGGAAGTTTCAAAACTTCATGGCCATGTTGTTTCAAACATTCTTCAGCTTCATATATTGGAGTTGTTTTATTTTCATTCACAAGGCACATAAGCTCAGCCTTTGTGAAAAATTCTTCATAATGGATTCCATTTTCAGTTAGCCATTTCTGAATGTCAGCCTTTAAATCATTCATAGATGGTGGCTTATTTATTTGTGTTACATGGTAGCTAGCATTGTCCATAACAATGACACTGGGCTGACTTAAATTAGGTATTAATTTTTCACGTAACCATTTCATAAAATTATTTCTATTCATATCATCATGATAATCTGCCATTTTTGATTTAGTACTGAATACTAATAAAGCATTGGGGACAAAACCTTTTTCGGATCCAGCATGAACAACAATATGTCTTTTGCCTGATGATATTTTATCAATTACACCGCTTGTTGATGGCCCTTGCCATGATTTTTTAACTTTATAATTTTGGTGGACATAGGTTTCATCGAGGTAAACTATTAATTTTCCTTGTTTCCGCTTTTCATCAATAGCTCTGAGATACCTATGTCGCCATGCAGCTAGTTCATACTTTTCAAGAAGAAGAGATCTCTCATTTTTATTTTTTTTGAATTCAAATCCATTTTTGAGTAATAATTGTCTCAATGTTTCATGACATCCAGTAAATCCAATAGACTCTCTTAAATCTGCAAGCAAACTTCGTAGAGTTGGAACTTGCCTTTTCACACAGTAAAATTCATTAATTTTATTGCGTATGGCTGATAAATCAAAACTATCCAGGTTGGCTACAGTTGGCTGTCGTGGACGCTTTTTCCCTGGTGTGTTCCACTCACCTTGGTTAATAGCACCTTCTTTTTTAATTCTCCGCAGTGTTTTCACACTTAAATCTGAAAATTCAATATGTCAGTTCAGTATCAAACGCACAAATTTTATGATAACAATAATATGTAGAAAATGCAGGGTAAACCAATAAATGTGTACTAACCTGTCATAGCAGCAATTTTTGTCAGATAGTCTGTTTCAGATTTCATTTTTTTATTGTCTTCTATGGCTATGACTTGATTAACTAAATTATGAATTTTGCTTTTTATTAATTCATCATTCAAGGTGGCTGAAAAAAAATGACAACAATCTTAGTAGTTTTCACCTAAAGATGCCCCAGTAACTTTCAAGGTCATGAACACGACGTCTGAATCTAAACCAAAACGGAAATCGTGATCACATCACAGTAAAATAAAAAAGTAAGACAATAATTGTGCTAAAAGTATCAACACGTTGTTGCCAACCTACCTGATGTTGAAACGATTTCATCCAAAAATCGTCGTTTTTGCGATATCACGTCGTCAGATTCACTTTGTACATGATTATATTTATTAATCATTGTAAACAACAAGCTCCTGACACTACTTTTAATAGGTTTCGGCATTATAACGTTAAAAAACTCAACAAAAACCGGATTATTACGAATTACAACAGAATTTGTGACAATCTGTTTGACAGATCATAGTATTGCCATTATAAGAAATCAGTAAAAGGGTTGTGGACTCGACTCGCTTGACAGACTCTAGTTGGGATCAGAATAGTTTCGGAACGCGTTTGAAATAATAGTTCAAGAAAAAAGTAGACGTGAAAAAAGCGAAATAAATATTATTTCGCTTTTTTCACGTTCCGTTTCATACTAGCTCTTATAAACGCCTCGCTAATCAACACGTCGCGTGCGTCGCGCCAAAGAAGTATCTATCACAAAGAACTGTGACTCATTTGACTGTGTAAAACGAAACGTCTTGCCGGAAACATTGAGTGAATCTTAACAAAACTTAAAACTTTTCTTCAGTCGTTGTCGTTTCGCGAAAATATTATTATATTATTTTGTGTGTAAAAAATAAAAATTATTTGTGTGAAAACTATTGCAGTTTTTATTTACTATATTTATTAAACACAATGAACGAAGCTATACAAATCTATGGCTTGCTTAACTTTAATATTCCTTGAGAACCAATGACTACAGAAATATTTACCTACATTGTGTATCATGAGTCACATTTCAACCGAGCGGAGCCGGGTTTTCCTCTAGTAGGTATATAAAACTCTTCCGTTACTGACTGACTGACTGACAGACAACGCACAGCCGAAACTACTGATCGTAAAGAGCTGAAATTTTTCATGTGTGTTTGTTGGGAGGAGTAGGCTACCACTAAGAGAGGATTATTGGAAATTCCCCCCCAAAGGGGAGAAAAGGGTGGTAAATTGAAAATATTACTCCACGCGGACGAAGTCGCGAGCAAAAGCTAGTACATATATAATCCGAATCTCGGAAACGGCTCCAACGATTTTCATGAAATTTTGTATGCAGGGAGTTTCGGGGGCGATAAATCGATCTAGCTAGGATTCATTTCCAGAAAATGTCGTTTTATCCGTATTTTCAGTAATCTTATATCTTTAAAAGAGCAATTTAGTCTGGCCATAAATACTTTTACAATTAAAAATAAACAAAACATTTGAATTTGGAATCTGTCATTAATTATATGATTGTTTATTGTGTTTTCTCATTTTGGCGCCAATACATTTAGTCCATTGAAATGTTACTTACATTTTTTAGGCCTAACCTTGCGTTTCTTAGAGGACGCAATTTTATTTTTTTGATGTGTAGGGGGGGTCAGTGTAAAGCTAAAACCAAGTTTGTGGGGTCGCCACCCTTGTCCCCCGGCCGCCATCTTGAAAATAGGGGTCCAAATGGTTTTTGCGATATATCTCTTAAACTATTCATCGGATAAAAGAAATTTGTTAACATTTTTTGTTGCAAATAATATTCTCTACAACTTTGGTTAAGTAACTTTTTGTCGTAGAACTATCAATAAAAAAGTTATAAGCGAAAATGTTCAGAAATTCGAGATTTTTTTTATCATTTTACGAAATAATTATATCAGACCATTTTTGTAGATCGGTTTTTAAGGAACAACTTTTATGTACAACATTTTTTTATTAAGTCGATAGCTAAGGTTTTACAGCGCTCCCAAGTGAGTACCTACTATTTTTCAGTACTCTTAACTATACACTGTCATATTATACGTCTGTACTAATAATGTGTCATCAGTTATTGTTTATTTTGTTATTATATTATTAATAGTTAATTATTGACTGTTTTCCACTCCATTACAGAATTTTACAATTATTGATTTTGAAAATAATTTGAAATCTGATGGCCGTTACCGAGAATACTGTAATAAAGATGATAATTCTCTTCACAAAAGCAAGACCTCCAAGGCAATGACAAAAAGTACTTTTAATTTATCGTCACTTCCTCCAACACAAGACACAGCTCGCTGCCATACTTTCCGAGTCTACCATCAGGTCCAGTCGTGGCTTGGTAACAATAATGATCCTGAAGACTGGGGCTGAAAAAAAAATGTGGAAAATTATTGATGCCTGTGCAGAGCTCTAAACCTCCAGCACCCCCTGAGATTCTAAAACTGATCTTTTGCAAATGCAAAGGAAACTGTTGAGCAAAGTGTGGATGTCAAAAAGCAGGGTTGAAATGTTCTGCAGTGTGCTTCTATTGTTCTGGAGAGACTTGCTGTAATGGGGCTTTCAGAATTAATTAATGAAAATGAGTTTGATGATGAACCGCCGACATTACACATCACACCCCTTCCTTCTCCAGTTCTCCCACAAATATTTAATACAGAAAGCCGATCAGATACTGAGCCGCAGCCTTGTCCATCGAAAATACTAAGGACGGAATAATTGAAATTTAGAAAATCACCGTGGATTATGCCTATTGGCGATACCACATAGAAAACACGCGTCTCCAGACTCTACCTCTTGAGTGGTGGGGAAAAGAGTCAATAATTAACTGTTAATAATATTGCTAAAAAATAATTTAAAAAATTATAATAACAAAATAAACAATAATAATAATATCTTGGGACAAGCTCACACACGGCTATCTGATCCCAAACTAGGCAGAGCCTGTACCATGGTAACCAGATAACTGATAAACATACTCATATATTTCTAAATACATAACACCCAGATAAATAACACCCAGACACAGAACAAATGATCGTGATCATCACACAAAGATTTGTACTGGGTGGGAATCGAACCCACGACCTCCGGCTTAGCAGTCAGGGTCACTAACCACTAGACCAACAGGCCCGTCACAATAACTGATGACACATTATTAGTACAGACGTATAATATGTGTATAGTTAAGAGTACTGAAAAATAGTAGGTACTCACTTGGGAGCGCTGTAAAACCTTAGCTATCGACTTAATAAAAAAATGTTGTATATAAAAGTTGTTCCTTAAAAACCGATCTACAAAAATGGTCTGATATAATTATTTCGTAAAATGATAAAAAAAAAGTTATATCGAAAAATATAAAAAAAATCTCGAATTTCTGAACATTTTCGCTTATAACTTTTTTATTTATAGTTCTACGACAAAAAGTTACTTAACCAAAGTTGTAGAGAATATTATTTGCAACAAAAAATGTTAACAGATTTCTTTTATCCGATGAATAGTTTAAGAGATATATCGCAAAAACCATTTGGACCCCTATTTTCAAGATGGCGGCCGGGGGACAAGGGTGGCGACCCCACAAACTTGGTTTTAGCTTTACACTGACCCCCCCTACACATCAAAAAAATAAAATTGCGTCCTCTAAAAAACGCAACCCCAAATGTAACTTTTCAATGGACTAATTGTACAATAATATTTTGCGATATTAAAATGGAGTGGGGTGATAAAGAGGACCGAATCGCTGTGATTGCATTACACAAAGTAGGTTTGGAGCCAAATGTAATTTTTAAAACTCTCCATAGTTACGCTTGGTATTAGACTATAGTAAAATGTTTGTGTTCCGGGAAATTAATAGGTATAATGCGACCTCCTCAGTTTGTGACAGAAAAAGATCAGGCCTTCCACGTATAGTCCATTGAAAAGTTACATTTGGGGTTGCGTTTTTTAGAGGACGCAATTTTATTTTTTTGATGTGTAGGGGGGTCAGTGTAAAGCTAAAACCAAGTTTGTGGGGTCGCCACCCTTGTCCCACGGCCGCCATCTTGAAAATAGGGGTCCAAATGGTTTTTGCGATATATCTCTTAAACTATTCATCGGATAAAAGAAATTTGTTAACAATTTTTGTTGCAAATAAAATCCTCTACAACTTTGGTTCAGTAACTTTTTGTCGTAGAACTATAAATAAAAAAGTTATAAGCGAAAATGTTCAGAAATTCGAGATTTTTTTTATATTTTTCGATATAACTTTTTTTTATCATTTTACGAAATAATTATATCAGACCATTTTTGAAGATCGGTTTTTAAGGAACAAATTTTACATACAACATTTTTTTATTAAGTCGATAGCTAAGGTTTTACAGCGCTCCGAAGTGAGTACCTACTATTTTTCAGTACTCTTAACTATACACATATTATACGTCTGTACTAAAAATGTGTCATCAGTTATTGTTTATTTTGTTATTATATTATTAATAGTTAATTATTGACTGTTTTCCACTCCATTACAGAATTTGACAATTATTGATTTTGAAAATAATTTGAAATCTGATGGCCGTTACCGAGAATACTGTAATAAAGATGATAATTCTCTTCACAAAAGTAAGACCTCCAAGGCAGTGACAAAAAGTACTTTTAATTTATCTTCACTTCCTCCAACACAAGACACAGCTCGCTTCCATACTTTCCGAGTCTACCATCAGGTCCAGTCGTGGCTTGGTAACAATAATGATCCTGAAGACTGGGGCTGAAAAAATTGTGGAAAATTATTGATGCCTGTGCAAGGCTCTAAACCTCCAGCACCCCCTGAGCTTCTAAAACTGATCTTTTGCAAATGCAAAGGAAACTGTTGAGCAATGTGTGGATGTCAATAAGCAGGGTTGAAATGTTCTGCAGTGTGCTTCTATTGTTCTGGAGAGACTTGCTGTAATGGGGCTTTCAGAATTAATTAATGAAAATGAGTTTGATGATGAACTGCCGACATTACACATCACACCCCTTCCTTCTCCAGTTCTCCCACAAATATTTAATACAGAAAGCCGATCAGATACTGAGCCGCAGCCTTCTCCATCGAAAATACTGAGGACGGAATAATTGAAGTTTAGAAAATCACCGTGGATTATGCCTATTGGCGATACCACATAAAAAACACGCGCCTCCAGACTCTTCCTCGTGAGTGGTGGGGAAAAGAGTCAATAATTAACTACTAATAATATTGCTAAAAAATAATTTAAAAAATTATAATAACAAAATAAACAATAATAATAATAATAAATAATAATATCTTGGGACAAGCTCACACACGGCTATCTGATCCCAAACTAGGCAGAGCCTGTACCATGGTAACCAGACAACTGATAAACATACTTATATATTTCTAAATACATACATTTTATAGATAAATAACACCCAGACACAGAACAAATGATCGTGCTCATCACACAAAGATTTGTCCTGGGTGGGAATCGAACCCACGACCTCCGGCTTAGCAGTCAGGGTCACTAACCACTAGACCAATAGGCCCGTCACAATAACTGATGACACATTATTAGTACAGACGAATAATATGTGTATAGTTAAGAGTACTGAAAAATAGTAGGTACTCACTTCGGAGCGTTGTAAAACCTTAGCTATCGACTTAATAAAAAAATGTTGTATGTAAAAGTTGTTCCTTAAAAACCGATCTACAAAAATGGTCTGATATAATTATTTCGTAAAATGATAAAAAAAAGTTATATCGAAAAATATAAAAAAAATCTCGAATTTCTGAACATTTTCGCTTATAACTTTTTTATTTATAGTTCTACGACAAAAAGTTACTGAACCAAAGTTGTAGAGGATTTTATTTGCAACAAAAAATGTTAACAAATTTCTTTTATCCGATGAATAGTTTAAGAGATATATCGCAAAAACCATTAGGACCCCTATTTTCAAGATGGCGGCCGTGGGACAAGGGTGGCGACCCCACAAACTTGGTTTTAGCTTTACACTGACCCCCTCTACACATTAAAAAAATAAAATTGCGTCCTCTAAGAAACGCAAGGTTAGGCCTAAAAAATGTAACATTTCAATGGACTAGTAGTATTCGTACGAACATGAATTCAAAGAATTCGAAGGTGGGAAAGAATTCGAAGAAATCCTGTCCGAAAGCAAAATATTTTATCTTGGGAGATGACGATGATAGCACCTAGAACCATGTCGCGTATTTTAAAAGATGACTTAGAACTTGTAGCCTATAAAAAAAAGAGTAGGGTGGTAAAATCGAAACAACTATTAATGCGGTACGCAAAAAGAGGTCACAGAACATTTTTGTTTACGGAAGAGAATTTTTTTACAATTGAGCAACATTTTAACAAACAAAATTACCATATTAACTCACAGCTCTAAAAAAGCTTCCACATTAGTTGACAAAGTGCAACGTGGGCATTATCCGACTTCAGTGATGGTTTGGTCGGGTATTAGCCATGAAGGAGTGACTGAGCCATACTTTTTTTGTCCGTAAGATCGAAAAATATTATTCATACTTTCTCATTTCATCAGTATGTAACTAATTCGTATATAAATATTATTTCTAAAAGCACACTACCTAAAAAAAACGAGCAAAGCTCGGTGATCCAGGTACTCTATAACTAATACATACAATTTTTCTTCTACAGATATAAACCACTCAAGATATAAAATTCTTACATTATCTTGGTTATACATCCTGGAAGCAGCAATGTTTGTAAAATTAAACCCAAATCTTTTTAAAACAGCCAGAGACCGTTTTCCCAGGAATACCAGGAATCCAACCAGAATTTATTCTTTAAGTTTTATTCTTTATCTGAATTGTTAGTAAAGTGAGTGTATTTTGTATTAAGTATTAATGTATTTTGTATTGTTAATGTATTTTGTATTAATTTAATGTATTTTGTATTGTAATTATAAATTCTGTGTATAGTTACTTCAACTTACTTGAATATTTGCATGTCGCAGACCGACAAAGTTTATCCGGTACTGTTTAATTTCTACTGTCCATCACTATGTTACCTACATTTTACGCAAATAAATCTATTCTATTCTATTCTATAAAGTAATCGGAAATTAAGATTTAATTAACTCCTTGTACACTTTGGGGAGGGGATTACTAAACCTTTGCCTTACCTTACTTTACCTTTACCTTACCTTACTTTACTTTACCTTACCTTACTTTACCTTTACCTTACCTTACTTTACCTTTACCTTTATCTTACCTTACTTTACCTTTACCTTACCTTACTTTACCTTTACCTTACCTTACTTTACCTTTACCTTTATCTTACCTTACTTTACCTTTATCTTACCTCTAAAAACCACGAAAAATCTAGTGAGTGGAAACACTAAATTCACCGTCACAGGGTAAGATAAGTTTGTGAGATTAATCCCCGAATACTGAAACGTCAATCAGTTTGAAGCCGCCGTTAAGTCTGATGTAGTCTCTGTCTCTGAGTTATCCGTTGTTATGTAGCGACAGATTGACATTTAAGAACTTCTCAAAGTTAATTTGCGCTTCAGTATTCGGGGGTAAGTACGTAAAATCTCTCAAGGTTGCGGATGAAGGATGATCTCAAAGCGGGCTTATTTGTATAAAGAACCAGTACCTGGATCACCGAGCCTTGCTCGTTTTTTTTTATGGTAGTGTGTTTTTTAGAAATTATATTTAAATACGAATTACATACTGATGAAATGAGGTAGTATGAATAATATTTTTCGATCTTACTACTTATAATAATAAAAAAATGTGAACTGGTTATAAAAATCACGAGTGCAATTAGTTTAATATTTTATAAGAAACAAATACTATTTTTTTAACAGCTTATCAATAAATAAAATGTATTAACTATAAAATTAAAGAATTGTTTTAGGGACTCTAAATTATCATGGCGTTTAGATCAAGCTGTAATCTCTAAATCTGACAATATAAATCATAATCCAGCGGATTAAGATGACCAGACGACGGCCAGTCTTCAGCTCTGATGAAGTCCGAAACGTTCGTTTCCAACCAAGACTTCGTAGAACAAGCTTTATGACCCGGCGCCGAGTCTTGCTGGACCATTCTTGGTTATTGAAAATTGTTAAGGGACTTCACTACCTTCTCAAGAATGGTATCTTGATACCCTTGTGCCGATGTTTAAATACCTTTTTTACAAAAGTATGGCTCAGCCACTCTTTCACAGCTAATAGCCCACCAAACCATCACTAAAGTTGGATAGTGCGCACTTTGTCGGCTAATTGGGAAACTTTCTTAGAGCTGTGAGCATAAATACGGTCATTTTGTTTGTTAAAAAG
Source organism: Plusia festucae (assembly GCA_950381575.1). Taxonomy (NCBI): domain Eukaryota; kingdom Metazoa; phylum Arthropoda; class Insecta; order Lepidoptera; family Noctuidae; genus Plusia; species Plusia festucae. Next base: position 2,293,411 of record OX494456.1, on the reverse strand, counting down.
TTGCTCAATTGTAAAAAAAAATCTCATCCATAAACAAAATGTTTCTGTGACCTCCTTTTGCGTACCGCTTCAGTAGTGGTTTCGATTTTACCACCCTTTTCTTTTTTAAATTATCAGTTAAGAAATGACCAGTACATCTCTTATAGACTGCAAGTCCTAAGTCATCTTTTAAAATACGCGTCATGGTTCTAGGTGCTATCTTCATCTCCCGAGATAAAATCTTTTGCTTTCGGACAGGATTTCTTCGAATTCTTTCCCTTACTGCTTTGACCACCTTTTTCGTATGAATACTACGTGGACGGTCTGATTTTTTTCTGTCACTAACAGAGGAGGTTTCATTGTACCTATTAATAGCCCGACAAACATTTTACTAATACCAAGCGTATGGAGATTTTAAAAATTGCATTTGGCTCCATACCTACTTTGTATAATGCAATCACAGCGATTCGGTTCTCTTTATCACCCCACTCCATTTTAATATCGCAAAATATTGTAGAATGTATTGGCGCCAAAATGAGAAAACACAATGAACAATCATATAAAAATGACAGATTCCAAATTCAAATGTAATATTTTGTTTATTTTGAATTGTAACAGTATTGATGGCCGTATATATACAAGAATTACTCGTTTAAAGATTTAAGATTACTGAAAACACGGATATCACGACATTTTCTGAAAATGAAATCTAGCTAGATCGATTTAACGCCCCCGAAACTCCCTGCATACAAAATTTTATGAAAATCGTTGGAGCCGTTTCCGAGATTCAGATTATATATATATATACAAGAATTGCTCGTTTAAAGATATAAGATTACTCTCTGATTTCAAAAGAAGGAATTTCACAATTTGACTATGTTTTTTAATAAGTAGGTACTTAGGTATGTCTGTTACGCGATATCTTCGGCAGTTGTGGATAGTTGTTTCAAAACAAGTCCAAAACAAATAAAATTTAAATCATATTTATGACGAAAACAGTTGTCAAAGGATTTTTCTTGATTGACGAGGTGGCAGCGGCGCGGCGGGCGGCGTGATATGTCGTAAGCAGATAAATCTACTAGTCTTTTAAAAAAGAAACCAGATAAGAATATTTTTTTTCATTTAAGTGCTATTTCTTGTAAAACTTACTTAGGTTTACAAGGAATGAATGTTTCAACACCTTTTAAAGCCTTTTTTTATTTTTATTTAGGTACTAAGTGCTTACTTTTATTTATTTTGCTATTGTTGCATGTACCTACGGTAAAATTGTCAACAAGAACTTTCATAAATAACCTTCTAATAATGAAGCGTATTTAAGATATTTGGATATTTTATAGGTAAAAATGTTATCTGTAAAAAAAACTGATTGAGTTATTCATCTAAGGAATTAGTTTAATTTCATGGATATCTCTGTGTCACTTTTCGTCTATCATTCTATAAGTTTTACCGTGATAGGCAAACTTAGACCTTACAATATAAACAGCAATCAGAGTGGATTGCTGTATTATTTAGTTATAAAAAAGGAGGAACTTTTTTCTCAATTAGAAGAAAGCAAGAAAAAGAAAAGAAAAACATTTATTTGCGTCAAAAATGCGACGCGTACACATAAAAAAAAAACAATTGAAGAACAGAAAAAACATTTCATGTGTGTTGAAGAGCAAAACGGACGTCGCTCAGCATATGCCAAGGTACAGGCTGCTAGAAACAGGGCCTTAGCGCAATTCGGTTGTATATTTTTTATATACTTAGTAGCTCAGATTTTTTTGTCCAGTGTTATAGTTACCAAAGACTCGTCTTATTACTGACGCGACTTGAAGGTTTTCTTGGCGGTCAACGATCTCTGTTCATGCTGACTTACTTTTTTATTTTCTCTTGCCTAGGAAGGTTTCTTTAGTATGTTGTTTACAAGCGCAACACGTGACCGAGAAACATGAGATTTAGGATTGATTTGAAGGTTAGGCCTATTGTTCGGATTTTTCTTTGAGATACATGATTTGCTTGTAAATTGAGCTCGATAAATGGAAGTAAAGAAGTAGGCTTCACTAATATATCAACACAAATAAATAAAATTAAATTGTCCGTTTGTAAGACAAAATACTTTTTTAGGCGCACAGTGATTTGCATTATACAATTCCGATTTTATCGATATTTGGAGATAATGCATTCGCAAAAAAAACAGCTGTTCCATAGGTACATTTATGTTCGTATAACTCGTCAAAATGTATGGAAAAGTTGTTTTTTTTTCGCGAATTCAGCTATGGTCCCAAAGTAAAAGTTTTTCATAATGTTGAGTACAATGACCTCTTGTGGGGTTGCCGGTGTTTTACAAATAACCCTGTTTTTTTTATTAATTTTTAAGCAATTTCTCGCCCGAAAGGCGGACAGGGTTCACAATGATCTCATAATTTTAAGTTACCACAAATTATTGAATTGAATAAATAGAATTAAACATGCGGAAGATTCGCTACAGCACGTGCTAGTAAAATGCGGGAGCGTGGCACCTCAACGGGCACAAATTCTCCTGTACAATTACCAGAGGCTTAGCAAGCCCACCACATGCTCATCATTGCAACTCCTGTAAGCCAGGATCTACAATGATAACCAAAGAATACCACCGAGACAATTAAGCTCCGTGTGTCCCAGGGAAACGATTAACTGTCTTGGAACCCGCAACGAAATTATCAGAAGAAGTTTTTAGAAGGAGAACCAAAAATATTATCCACTGCAAGCGGGAGACATAAAAGAAACAAAGGCCAAAGTCGAAGAAAATACATCAGCAACTGAGTTAATCACAGTTGCCTAGCACCACGGATATTTATTTTTAATTTGTGAGTCCTCAAATTCTCTTTGGGGCTGGCATTCTGATTCCAATAATAGGTGTGGCAAAAACAACTGAAGTTCTTTCAGACGTTTTTGCCACACCTCTGCGTATTTGGCCAACAAGGTCCTTATAATACCTAAAAACACCGGATGTCGTATGCAAGTTGTTTTATAAAGTTTTTACGTTCGATTCGCCAATGACATTCCCACAATATATGATGTACAGTTTGCTCAAATTCACTATTTGCGGATAAACACTGGCACAATGGTGAAATGACAGAGGTTTGTAGCAGCCTGAAAAGGCTAAAACATTCTGGGACGACGAAAGTAACTCTTAGGTCCAGTTTTTTGATCCCGAGTTAATCCAACCAATAGTAAAATTTTCCAATTAAGTAATTGTTTCAAACTTCGGTAGAACGCGCTTATTCATCAATGTTTCTTGTAACAAATGGTTAAATTATTTACTCTCCAACTTATTTGACCATTTGATAGACTAACAATTGATGTAAAAACGCGTTTTGAAACCTTTAGTTGAGTTAACTCGGGCCCAAAAACTGGGCCTTAGAGGCTCTTTGTAACGCCTTCACGGCTAAACCGTTGAACTGATTTTTATATAATTTGGTATTATAAAGTAGGCTTGAACCCCAAGGAAGGACATAGGTAAGTACTTTTTGTCGCGACAACTGACAATTAAGCGGGCGGAGCCGCGGGCAAAAGATAGTATTACATAAATCCTTTGTGTCGACCCTTAACTGTAATCGTTTAGCCATTGTCTTTGGATTTCAGTGCATGTTGCACGCTGAACTGCATTGTGCGTGAGGTACATAATAACACTTACCACGGACTGATAACATAATGGTAAGTGGAACACACGCACTTTACAATTTAATCTCAAAATGAGGGAATTTATAAGAAAAAAAAAAATTTTGTCTGTCCCTGCAAAGTTCATCAAACTTCAGTAACATCAGTATATCGCGACCCACAGCTGAACATAAGCTTCTCTCAAGTTGCGCCACACCTCCCCCTAGTCAAGGGACATTTCTACAAGCGTTAACGATGATAGAGATCGCTTAAATGACATTAAATGTATGGAAATGACATTTCGTTTCGATTAGTCACGTGACTTAGACATGTCACTTCCATACATTTGAGCGATTCGTTCAGCGTTGACGCTTGTAGAAATGTCACTTGGGTAGGGGGGCCGGTCCTCAGCCTTTCTCATCCAGTCCAAGGCAGCTCTTTTTTTCAGGTCATCGATCCATACCATATGGCTGGAAAGCGTCCTACATTCGTCCTACGTATGCCAATTCGCGGTCTCCACTCAAGGACTCGTATGCTCAAACGGCCATCAGTCCTCCGACAAACACCTATGACCTGCAGGCTGCAGCAGTGGAGTTGAAAAGTAGTGTCCATACAAGGAAAGTCGTAGATAATAGTGGTGGTGGCGGTCGCTAGTTTATTTAAATTAAAAAAATACCCATACGTAATGTAGTCACCAAATAATTATTTAAATAATATCGATATGTGTTTTGAGAAAGTTTCCGTTGCTTAGATTTGGTGTGTTGATAGAAGGTGTGAGAGAAATAAGTAATTGTTAAGAATACATTATGTTTTATCTTCAAAATCCGCTCGTTAAAAGTATAAGTATAAACAAACTAGGTTTAGCTCGTGACTCCGTCCGCCTGGGTGTTTGTTATCGTGGCAAAAACTAGCGTTAGGTACATACAATGTCCTTTCTCAGGCTGTAGAATTTTTCTGTGCCAAATTTTATTTAAATCGGTTCAGTAGTTTAGGGTCACAAACATTCAATTCACGTATAATCTCAGACTTACAACCGACAATTAATCACACAATATTTTTGTAATTAGTTCTAACCTGTAGCACGTCGCGCAGAGTGCGTGGTGACACTCTTACACCATAGAGCTATTGGTGACTAAAATGTGCAGAGCGTTAAAACTACCAAATTAATCGCACAGAACGTTGTATTTGTTACCATCAATAATTATATTAAGGTGTAATATATTTACGTTAAGTAATGTTTAATTTTTTGATGTGTGGAAATGCACCTGCGTTACAGCCTGCATACTTCTTATAATTAGCATCAAAATAACCTTAAATAAGTAACTACTGTTACCTCAACTAGGTTAAGCTCGTACCACCTACTAAAATACGAAAAAAAAAAATCAATTTTTAGGTCTAAAATCATTGTTTTAATTCTATTGCGCTTTTTGTGAGGAGTTTTTTTACTTTCTCCGTGTTAAGAAGTCAATGTATAGTGAATCAAAGAATCCTCTCTTACCGGTTTCTCATTTGGATCTCGTTCCCCGTGCGTTATGTATGTACAGTCAGAATCTTTAGACCGTGTTAAAAATTTATAGAGTTTGTAGTTACATTTATTTTTACAAAAAAAAAATACAAAATGCTTAACTACTTTTACTTTCATAATATAGGTAGAAAGTGAATTACAAGTTCCAACAAGGTCAAAATTGACTTTCAAATTAAGTACAAAAGACGGAATAATTAGGATTTTTTCTCTCCACTTTGTTGTTCGTCTTTCCGTCTGTCTGTTGTGTCTAGGTATCGGGTTGTACCATACCATATATTTAAGTCTACAGACTCTTGAAGCTGTGCACACAATCAAACTTCTAAGTTAACTTAAAAAACCAAGATTTCTACAATCTCAAGGGATTCAAATTAATGGGGTACTTCCATTAGGTCTATTATAGAACAATGGAATTTGGCAAGTAATAATGTCTTAAACTACTAGTACAAGAGAAAGTAAAAAAAAGTATACATTAAAATTTATATTGAAATCATAAAAGATAAAAGTATTTGTACGGAACCCTCGGTAGGCGTGTCCGGCTCGCACTCTTTTGCGATATTGCGATGTTTCATCATACAATTGGCAAGTCATGGTAGGCCAATATAAAGTTATTTTAATTAAATAAATGTTTGATTTTCTTGTTAAACATATTGCTGTACGTGACTGTACTTGGTTTTTTATAAGTCGTTATTCATCGTTATGTCACCTAGCCTCTCATGTTGTGCAAAATTATTTCGCCTTCGTTTTGCACAATAACTTTTACGTGATACGACAACAAACGTAGCTGTACCATCCCAGCATTTAGCTAACACTAGTGATGTCACTGTCAACACAATGAATCTATCGACAGTCGACATTCGATTATCTTTCATAATTATACCTCACGGCCGCACCCGGTCAATATCACAAAGGCACCGTGAATATACCTCAATGAGTGAGTAACTAGGTTAGTTATGAAAAAAGATCTCAAATTACTCATTAATCATGCTACGTAATTAAAACAATTATAAATTACTTAGACACGCTCTTAATGCAGGGATAAATTGCTGCGATGGAGAAAAAACACAACAATAAAAAGTAACATAACATCACTAGATGAAAGACGGTTTCGTAACAGCACTCAGTGTAGTCAGTCGATGTTAAGGCTACGGAGAAATCGACGCGCGTCCACTTTCCCCGCACTATTCGTCGCGAGTTAAAATATAGATTCGAAAATTAAAATTCTCACTGATCCATGGCATTGAAGGATTTTAATGAAAAATAATAATGTATGTGTTTTTAATAAATTCGGATTACTATTTTGTGTTGAAGACGAATTTGTGACAAAAATGTGAATGGATTTATCATTGTAAGTTGTTAAAATATTTTAATACTAACTATATTTTTAAATCACAACTTGTTTCACGATTTATTTGGTTATAAACTAATTACACAAACTTTTAACGTTATGATCCTAACGCGAAGCGACGTTTTTATAAAATATGCAATTTACTACTAGTAATAAAATAAAATAAAAATACTGATAACTATAATAATACCCAGTACTTCTTAAGTTTTTACTCATTTAACAAAAGTAAGCTCATGTTTGAGTATAAGTTTCATTTGAATCGGTAATGTGCCTTTTTGACTTGGTCAACCATTACACCATTAACATTTACAACGAGGCAAGCTGTGAGGAGAATCAGTGTATCATAACATGAATCGTTTTCACTATTTTTGACCCGAGAAAACCCTTTACACACCTACAACCCTTTATTGCGTTTTATTAACTGACGGAAAGCAACCCGATATCTATTTGAACTCGCTATTGATATAAATATTCTGAAACGAAAAAAACAATAAGTGATTTAAAAATGGTCTATAAAATCATATGCTACCAGCCTCTACAGCTCGACTGCTGGACATGGTTCTCTCCCAAGTATGATCGTAAGCGCCGGTTGCCTAATGACTAGGACGTTGGACTTGCGATCATGAGGTTACCGGTTTGAATCCCGCCCATTGAACTACCGACGTGCTCCCAATCGTAATAACATAAGCATTAAGCACGAGGACGATTATCAATGTACTGGAAATGGTAGCGCCATACCATTCAGTCCTGAATTTGCCACTTCTAGGCTGACCCACCTATATTTTTATGTATTTTTTTTCGTTGTAATAAATGTCACTATTTTTAATGCTAATGATTGGATATTTAGTAAAAAGAAATATAGCTTAGTATATTCCGCGACTCTACTCGCGTGGCTATTAGTTATTTCTAGCAATAAGAAGCGATCTTATGTTCATTAAACTTAAGCTACCGCCACACTTACTTTTTAGTAAAAAATATAGCCTATGTTACTCGGGGTGAATGTAGCTTTCTAATGGTGAAAGAGTTTTTAAATCGGCACAATCTTTTTTGTATTTATTCATTACAAACACACACACAAAAATACAAATCTTTCCTCTTTTTAATATAAGTGTAGATTTTATAATACTAGCGGCCCCACCCCGGCTTCACGGGTAGGACATCAACAATCATCTGCCTAGCCTTTTCCCAAGCTATGTTAGGGTCGGCTGCCAGTCTTACCGGATTTAGCTGAATACCGTATTTTACATGCAGCGTCTGCCTATCTGACCTCCACAACCCATTAATAGGGCATCAGAGTAATACAGTAGTCCATAGTAAGACTGGTTGTCAGAATTGTAATGACTTAACGAGTGTCAAAGATCACTATAAGACAGTCGGGACATGGTCGGGACCAACGGCTTGACGTGGTTTCCGTGGCACGGAGGGGTCTCAATATGTTTACAAATGGTCACCCATCCACGGACCAACCGCGGCGACTGTGGCTTAACCTTTATTATAAGTCAAACCATACGGTATACACCAAGCCACGAGCCCCTCCCAGCAGCACATCTTCTGCCTGCCTAGCCTTTTCCCAAGCTATGTTAGGGTCGGCTGCCAGTCTTACCGGATTTAGCTGAATACCGTATTTTACATGCAGCGTCTGCCTATCTGAGCCCCTCAACCCATTAATAGGGCATCAGAGTACCCAATACAGTACTCCATAGTAAGTGGTTGTCAGAATTGTAATGACTTAACGACTGTCAATGATCACTATAAGACAGTCGGGACCAACGGCTTGACGTGGTTTCCGTGGCACGGAGGGGTCTCGGTATGTTAATAAATGGTCACCCAACCACGGAGCAACCGCGGCGAGCGTGGCTTAACCTTTATTATCGGTCAAACCATTTGGTTTAAACTGAGCGATGAGCCCCTCCCAGCAGCACATCAAAAATACCTATAATTTATTGCACACAAGAACTCTCTTGAACCACTCTATCTATAGCTGAAAACTGCATTGAAATCTGTTGCGTAGTTTAAAAGATCTAAGCGTACAGACAGTTGGAGTGAATTTGCTTTATACAATGTAAAGATTAGTATGAATAAATATATCATGGATTACATACTTAAGTAGGCAGGCGCGGTCCGAAGGGTGGGGGTCACAGGGGACATGAACCCCCCAAAAATCTAAGGTCAAATTGAAAAATCTCAAAAAATTTCCAAATAATAAAAGAAAATTTCTAGCTAAAGCTAAGCCCTAACAGCGATAAATTTATAGTTTGCTGACATCTAGTGGTGTTTTTATGAACTATGTGCGATGGCCAAAATAACTTGGAAATTACATCTAGTTTAGAAACAAGGAACCGAACTACGTGGTTTTGGTAATCCTGGCAAAATCGATTATGCGTCGTTATGATAAAGATTGTATAACAATATTCTAATAATGTAATTTTTCGGTTTATTGTAAAGATTCAAGGTAAAGAGATACCTATTTTTTATTAGTGTAGAGAGTTGACCCCCTCCAAAATTTCAGGCTGCGACCGCGCCTGTAAGAGGGGCTTCTTAATCCAACATTTTAGACTAGTATACATGCGAATACTGAAACGCCATTTAACTTTAAACGCTCTGTCTACTTTGCAACTCAATCACTTCATTGATTGAGACAGCATGATAATTAAACTCAGTATTCAGCTAGTACACTGTTGAGTGGGCCAATATTCCTTATATATAATATATTAATATAATTAATAGATAAAAATAAATAAGTGTGGACATCATCACATATATTTCTCCGTATCCAATGCAATTAGCTAAAGCACTTGTGTTATGGAATCAGAGATAAAGAAGGTACCACAATTGACCAGAAACACCCAAGAGAATATAGAAAAGTGTTTTTTTCTACATTGACCCGTCCGGGGATCGAACCTGGGACCCCAGATCTAGCGACTCCTTGAAAATCAGTGTATAGGTCTACACCACTCGACCACGGTGTTCCGATGATGAAAAAATCCGATAAATGTACAGACCTACTATTTTTGCGAAGAAATATAAATTATATGTCTCTATCTATAGTATCTATACACATTCAGCTCCTACTTTATTCCGCCAATATCCGGATACAAGCTCATTTGCATAAGGTTTATCAAAGGTTTATTTGTATTGAACGATATTAATATTCAAAATACCTATCCACCTGCTTAATGCCTGTATATTACTGCCATAAATGTCGACAACTTGCGAATTTGACGCTGTGTCGTAATGATTCATTACCATATACATAAACTATATTCCAAAAAAAAATTACAACTATCAGTTGAAAATACTTCATATATGTTTATGGTTTTAGGGCATACAAACGAAGGTTATTAACAGTTTCAATAGAAATTTCATTGAAATAAAACAACGTCAAACTTATTGCGACGTTTCCGACTTATCAATTCTTATGATCATTCTACCCGTGACCAAGATATCGAAGGAATCGAAATATCGAGGACATTGTATTTCATACTAACTTTTGTCCGCGGTTCCATCCACAAGTGTCGGTTATAACGGGAAATAGAACCTATTTACCTTCCAGAGATTCCAGCTTCATCAATATAGTTAACCCGTGAAAACTTTGCAGAAAGACAGTTACCTATGTTTTTTCATTTCCTTTGTTTTCGCATTTATAATATTAAAGGAGGGGCCGATTTCGCACAGAAAAAAAAATAATCTAGAAAAAATACACAAATCTGTTAATATTGCTGTCATAATTATGTATTGTTAACTATTATGTTTGTACATTTTTCTACACACATAATAATATTTTTTTTATTAATAATATTTTTTTTATTTAATAAATAAATATAAAATAAACTTCCTATTGAATTACAATATCTATGGCTGAAAACTGCATTAAAATCTGTTGCGTAGTTTATACGATCTGAGTACATAATCTATCCCGGACAAACATCGTGACACTGGAATTATAGGTATATAAATTCCAGTGTTCTCAAGATGTTTGTCCGGGATGAACTCCGAAACTACTGAACCGATTTCAATCAAATTTGCACACCGTGTGCAGTTTGAACCAACTTAAAAGATAGGATACCTTGCATCTCACTTATATAAAAAAATTGAGACCGCGGGGCGAAGTTGCGGGAAACAGCTAGTTATATTATAGAATTCATCTCCGCTTTTTATCATTCGCCTACCTCAGAAACAAATGAACTATAACTAATCAACTCTCGTTCTTTTATAGATAACTTTCAAAAGTTCCTACTATTAAAATCAATCGCTATTTAAATTATATCGAATGGTCTACGTGCGTAAACATTTTCCTGGCAATTATAACTCATTTTGCTACACAAAAGATATTTGCAAGTATCAATAAATTAGTTCCTAGGTTATTTTCAAGAGTTCCACGTGTAATTATAGCTTGTATTATTTGACCTTTACTTGCTTCATAGTTACAGAGAATGATAGTTCAAGTGTTTTGGTTAATTCTACAATAATTGATTGTTGTGTATTTCAATTTGTAGGTTGATTGATTCAGAAATTTATCTCTCATCATGACTTAATCAGGGATATATTTTTGAATCAATCAAATATGTATTTCAGAAGTGTTTAGAATTTCGAGATCGTTTAATAAAATTCTCCATAAAATATAATATAATTATTTTTGCGCTTTTTACGATTAACTTAGATACTTTAGGAAATGTTCCAATGTTTAATGGCTATTCCTAAAATAAAAAAGTAGTACGAATGAGTTTTGTTATTGACATATTATTATTTTATCTTATGAGCCAATAATCGATAAATAATAAAGAAAAAACGTTAAAAATTCAAATTATGAAACATGGTTGAGTGTTTTAAATCGAGGGGGCAATTCTAGTAAGCATAATGGTAATTCTTTTTTGTGGTTTTCTCAAATATTATCTACTCATCTTTGCGTAGTTAAAAACAAAGGCGCTCCGACTGTAGGCTTAGATCTCTTAACTACTCAACGGATTTTAACGCAGTGTTCAGCAATAGAGTGAATAAAGAGGACGGTTTTTACGCATAATTATAAGCATTTATTACTGTGCTATTCGTCGTGATGGTCTAGCTTTTCAATGATCGGTTTCGCATGCACGTGTAGGTTCGAACCCAGGCAAGTACCAATGTGACTTTTTCAAAGTTTTATGTACTTTTTTGATCATTCTAAGACATCATTGACAAGTGAAGGAAAACATCGTGAGGAGACCTGGAGTCCCAAAATATTGAAATCTGAAATCGCCAACCCGCAATGAGCAAGCGTGGTGATCAATGCTCATTCCTCCTCTATTTGGAAAGAGGCCTGTGCCCAGCAGCGAGACGCTTATAGGCCGGTATTATATTATATTACTGAGCGAAACTGGGGCAGATCCGCTAGTCTTCTATAATATAAAAATGAATCGCCAAATGTGTTGCCTAAGCGCCTAACTTTCTAACGACTACACCAAATTGGATGATTCTTTTTTATTGTATTCGTTATAGTCCGGACAAGGTTTTTATTTACATTTCATAGTTTGAAAATTTCGTGAGTGAATGTAAATCAAGAACGGGAACTCTTTACGCGGGTGAAAGCGCGGGTCACAGCTAGTTGAAAATAAAAACTTCTTTTTACGGATTTCATCGCAGTTTATTGTTTAAGTTGACGATTTTTTAACACCTTTTAAACCATATCACGAACCGCAAAAACCAATACATTGTGATAAAATTCTTATAAATAGCAATCCACAGTTTTTTGTTATTATTTATCTAGAAAAAGACTTTACAATTTGTTGTTACACTACATTTAAAAAGTAAGTACAACATATCCAGCCTACTATGACCCGCCTTTTCATTATATTTCCGTTCGCCCCAAGGTCTAGCCTAACCAGACATGTTCCAATGTCAGGGTCGTTTAAAGAAAAAAAATAAGGTTTATAAGCGAGAACGCATATCAGTATTGGTTTAGTCAATCACTATAGGTTCTGTGGATGAGTTCGAAAATATAAAAAAAAACAGTGAACAGATTAGGTAAGTAAGTAAAACATTTTATGGCCTAGCTTTTCGACCCAGATATTTAAGCAATTTAGAGCAATTAAAATGGAAATTAATTTATGATTTTTTTTGTGGATAATTTTGAATCTTAAAATATGAAAAATATCTATCTTCGTAATGTGACCTGTTTTAATAATTTAACAAAATTGGTCAAAAAGGCGTTTTCTTAAAAAAATACTATGAGCTAACATTTTCAACCATTATAAACTTACTTAATAATATCTACATAAGATTTTTTTTTCTGTTCCCCAAGCAGAAAAAAAAATATGTCTGCGTTTTTTAACTGTTTTATCCATGTAACAAAACAACAGTAAAATCAACTTGTTTTAAATATAAAAAATACTTTGAGTTAAAATTTTCAACTTATAAACTTACAGTTTTTTTGTGCCCCAAGCGGAAAAAAATAAAATAAAATTGTTTTTTAAGTAGGTAAAATAAGTTATTTATTGCCTACTATAGTTACATATTTAATAAACACTAGACGTCTGCCTCGCACAGTAATACATGCGTATATCTTCAATCACTCTATCTAATTCTGAAAACTGCATTAAAATCTTTTGTTTAGTTTATGAGATCTACGCATGAATACAGCGGGAGCGAATTTGTTTAATACAAAGTAAAAATGAAAAATAATCGTCGTAAGTACTAATAACTGCAATTTCTACATAAGAAATAAAAATGAATAAAAATTTAATTTTAATAAATAAATAAAATGTAAGGAAAAATCAATATGGAGATACTTACTTATTTTCAATATAAAGGTTTTTTTTCTTTTGTTACTTTCTGGGACACGACTATAAGTAGATCCTTGTACTTAAGTATAATAATGTTGAGTGCAAATGCAAAGCAGTAAACTGATTTAAATAAATGTATAAATATTTTTTAAGGTGTAGGTTAGCTTTAATTTAATATCTCAAAAACAGTAAATTGACATAATATATTAATATTTTTTAGACTTGTCCCGCCATCTGGTTTAAATATTAAGTCTGGGATCCTCCAAATGGACCTCCAAAGTATCTACAAGGTATTCCTACCTTGGAGGTGATCCTATAGATGATATATACAGAATGTATCTTTTTATGCCACCTGATGGAAAAGTAGGTACTTATATTGGAGATAGCCAATATAAGCTCAAATAAAAAATCCTTTATTTTTAAAAAGAAATAAAAATGCATTCATAATGTTTTGAAAAAATTCTTCGCCCGCATGTGTCGAACGCTAAAATAAAATAAAAAAATAACACCTTGTAGTTACATGGCATCAACCGATAGGGACAATTATACGGATCAAATCTGTCTAACAAACATGATTTTTAAATGAACGGAAAACCTTATTTTAAAGTCAATGGGTCAAGAAAAAACACTTTATCTCAACTTTCAACCGTTGAGTAAAATAGTACTTTTTTTTTACCCATTGAATCACTCATTAAAATTACGTAATTAAATAAAATGAGAATCTCCTCTTTTAAAAGTCGGTTAAAAATGCAATTATTTCATTTCTGTTGCAAATAATTATAAAAATTATCATATCTAAACATGTTATCCAATTACGCCTAAAATTTATTACTTGTCAATCCCTAACGACGATAATTTAAACGCACCAATGAATAAAAATACGGTTTCAGAAAGTTGTTTTTGTGATAAACAGTTTAAAAAATGCATTTATTAGTTTGTCTTACTGTTTTTAAACTCGAATTTATTCCTAATGGCATAGTGTACCTAATTAAAAAGTAAAATTGCAGAATTAAAAAATAATAACTTAGTAGAAAGCAAGTAAGGATCTACTTTTACTTTATTAAATAACTAGCTGTTCCTCGCGACTTCGCCCGCGGTACCAATTTTTTTAGTAAAAAATATAGCCTTAAATTAAAAATTCTTATCGACTTATCATCTAGGAAGTCTTTTACAGATTAGGAACATTTGCTAGTATACAATAATATTAAAAAGAGGAAAGATTTGTATTTCTGTGTGTATGTTTGTAATGAATAGACAAAAAACTACAGTGCCGATATCAAACATTCTTTCACCATTAGAAAGCTACATTCACCCTGACTAACATAGGCTATATTTTTTACTAAAAAATTAGGTACTGCGGGCGGAGTCGCGTGGAACAGCTAGTGTAAAGATAAAGATGCTTTAATTAGTGATACATGAATTGAACAACGAAAAGTTCTGAATATTTATTTATTATATTCAGTCCATTAATTTATTAAAATACAAAAAGCGTTTTACAATACTTATAAGTGCTTTCAGTAGATTGTTGCATTATTATACAGGATTATTTTAAAAGGAGTGCGGATATCCTACGAGGTAATCACGTGCAGAAAACTGAACAACTTTTCCCAAGGAACATAGGTCGAAATTTTAAAATTAAAAATCAACTTTTCATACAAACATAAGTCACGTGACCTGCGGCCGTACCATGACGTTTAAGGTGATACCCCCGATGTGGCCCGCGAAATTCAAATTTTCATATATTTTTTGCAATTTGCTTATCAGTGACAAGTTGTAACTTGATCAAAATTTGATTCGCGACAATAACAAGTATAATTTTAAATGTAAAAATGATCATAATATGTGCTCCATTCATTCTCAAAAAGATTATTCAAAAGTAAGTAAAATTTCCGAAATCTAACTCATTTTAGATTATTCTTTGTGCGAGCGAAT
Organism: Plusia festucae; assembly: GCA_950381575.1. Lineage (NCBI taxonomy): Eukaryota > Metazoa > Arthropoda > Insecta > Lepidoptera > Noctuidae > Plusia > Plusia festucae. The sequence goes on along the minus strand of OX494456.1, from coordinate 2,278,254 downwards.
GGAGCGAACGTTTTAATCATTCTTATATTTGAAGTTATATTTGTTATTGTCGCGAATCATATTTCGATCAAGTTACTACTTCACTGATAAGCAAATTGCGAAAAACACATGAAAATTTGAATTTCGCGGGCCACATCGGAGGTATCACCAGTAAGATTGTTCCATTCTTATTTCAGTGTGGGAAAGAGACAGAGCTATAAAGGTTATATAGCGCCATCTCTTTCCCAAACTGGAATAAGAATAAAACAATCTTACTTTAAACGTCATGGTACGGCCACTGACTTTGTATGAAAATTTCATTTTCCATTTTATGATTTCGACCATGTTCCTCGGGGAAAGTTGGTCAGTGTTATGCACCTGATTACATCGTAGGATATCCGCACTCCTTTTATAATAATCTACTATATAAAAATAAGTCGGGTTTTCCTTCCTGACGCTATAACTCCAGAACGCACGAACCGATGTCCACGGTTTTGCATTCGTTGGAAAGGTCTCGGGCTCCGTGAGGTTTATAGTAAAGAAAATTCTCAATTACATAAAAAAAAAATTAGACCGCGGGCGGAGCTGCGGGTAACAGCTAGTCCTGTATAACTATTGTTGCTAACATTTTCGTGCAAGTCATTTGCAGCCGTATCGTTTTTCCATCTAGTAATTTTCTGATCTAATGGTCTTGAACCAAAGACTAAATATAAATAATAAGTAATTCTTCTTAAAAAAAACATCAATTTATCGAACTGGCTGAACTGATTGACAAGAGATTTGCGTATTTTGCCGCAACACTGGTCAAGTTATTTAAATTTCTGATTCAGCAAAAAATACTAATTTGTTCAAATTCAAGTCATAGGAATTGTTTTCGCCCGCACTAAGGAATTTAATCCTTGTGTCGCGGGGGTTTCACAACACAAACATTCAAATCACATCCACAAAGAACATCCAGACTTGGAACAAGCATTTGTGGATCACACAAATGCTTGTCCCATGCGGGGATCGAACCCGCAACACGTCGCGCACAGTGGTAATCAGCGTGGTGACCTATACCACTTGGCTATCCGAAATTCTGTAAATTGTTATGATTAAGGTAGATCTGCTACTTGGTACTTTTTTTTATGTAGCAGAATGCGTGCGTAGTTTTAACGCTGTCACTAATAAAATAATTATTCGACAGGCATTTGAAATAATGCATACAAAAATTGGTAGTTTATAAAGTCAGTTTACGGACGATAATTTTACGTGATAACGTCATAAAAAAACATTGATGTAAAATTGCATACTGTCTCTTTTCTAATCGAACGCATCGGCCGATGGAGTGGAAGAGAGAAGAAAGCGTCACAAGCCGAACGCTAGGCCGATCGTGCCTCTCTATCACTTGTTCCACGCTCTCGCTTGCACACTCTGCTCAGGCGGAACGTGACAAAATTCACCCAGACACAAGAAATGGTTATGCTTATCACGATTATTTGTCCTGGGTGGGAATCGAACTAACTACCTCTGATTTAGCAGTCAGGGTCACTAACCACTAGATCAACAGGTCAGTCGAATGTGGGTCCTGACCTCGCAAAGTGAAGAAAGTCCAAAAACAATATTGGTAATATCCAAGTAATGATTTCTTAGTAACCAAACGCAATCATCTTGGTATTACTAACATGTCGTGTAACTACAACGTGCGTTTTGTAATAAATCGTCCAATGGACACAGAATAACATGATATACTACCAGAAGCTTACCGGCACAGTACGATCATAATATACTTACTAGCTGTTCTTCTAGCGACTCAGCCCGCAGTACCTAATTTTTTAGTAAAAAATATAGCCTATGTTACTCAGGGTGAATGTAGCTTTCTAATGGTGAAAGATTTTTTGAAATCGGCACAGTAGTTTTTTAGTTTATTCGATGGAACAAGCATTTGTGGATCACACAAATGCTTGTTCCAAGTCTGGGTGTTCTTAGTGCATGTGATTTTAATGTTTGTGAAACCCCCGCGACACAAGGATTAAATTCCTTAATACGGGGGTCGTTTAAAAAAAAATATATTTTAATTAACCCCTGACCCAGAAAAAAATTTCGTGCTCATCACACAACGATTTGTTTTGGGTGGGAATCGAACTAACTACCTCTGGTTAAGCAGTCAGGGTCACTAACCACTAGACCAACAGACCAGTCAATAATCTTAAACTTTTTCATTAGTTTTTAATATCAATATGTTAGAACTAAGTAGTCAGTAATTTGTCGCTTATTATTTAATGGAAAAACAAAGATAAATAATCTTCATACAAGCGCATAGTTAATAGTGAAGCCAATAATATTGATGTGTGCAATTGTGCATCAAGCATATGTATATATACATATTATGTATTAACTTTCGTCGTCGTCTATATTTATTGCTTTGTGATATTCATTCGTTACATAAACCGCCATTAAACATTAAATTAAGGAGAAGACATTTGTCAAGGTCAAGTTAGCAAAGCTAGTGCAAATAGCTTTGCTAACTTGACCTTGACAAATGACGGTACGTTGGGACACACCAACTGTGTTGATTTAACACAGTTTGAACGGCTTCTGTATTCGTGTACTCGTTGTATAGGTCTATGTGTAAACCTATGAAATCTGTGAATCATTAGTTATTTATTAATGACGTTATTTTCAATTTCAAATTTCCCGTCATTGACAAAGATGACGATGAATTTTTTGATGCTTAAATTGTTAGCCTTTATTTTGTAATCCATATTACTTAATATTGGTAAGCAAGTCTTCGTTTTATTTATCTTATACGTTTTTAGTTTAGTTTAGTTTTATATTTAATAGGTTTTCTCTGACTAATTGATTATAAATCATGTAAATTTAATTGTTTTATTAAATTATTTTATTTATAAAGTTAAATAAAGAATTATAAATATTTATAAAATTCAATTTTTAACTGACAGTTGTAGGTAAATATTGATTGCGCTGATTCAATCGTAGATGATACAAAAAAATTAACACCTTGGTGTCATGGACCTAGATTTTTTAATTATTGCTACTCCTAGGACAACTTGTATCCGATTGTTTGCAGTAATTTAAACTAATATTATCCTTGACTTATACAACAATGTCATATCTAACAAGATCGATATTAATTACAATACAATAGGTCCCAGATTATCTTACAAAAATGGCTAAAATCATTGTGTACTTATTGACTACAATTAAATAGTTTTACATAGTTTTAAGTACAGACATTTAGGTTTAGGCTAAGTTCATATGACCGCGCGGACCCGCGCGGAGCCGCGCGGTAAGAGCATTCACATGACGGCAAATGTATGCGCGGTAGTCTGGCATCAACATTGCTTAAGAATGGACGTGGAGGAGGCAATTTGCTTATGGATTTTATACCGAGTTACTTTCGCATTTATAATATTAGTTAGGATAGTTAGGATTACGATTATACATACGATTGTAACTTACCTAAGTTTTTCTTTTTTTCTTCAGAATCATTATTACTGCAGAAAATTAAAACTAATTCTTCCCAAGATCTTCTTTTTATTATTTTATTCGAATATTCCTTGGAGTTAATATTCCAGATAGCTTCTCTTTTTTCAATCTCGTCGATAAGCAAATCGATAGATACAATGTCGTCTCCTTCGGTGATCATTTTTTCTTGAATCTATGTGTCTATCCGTCTCAACACGCGCGGATCAACTGAACAGGTCGGTACAAGTTTGTAGAACTTGAAACGCGCCGTGCCGCGCGGTTCAAGAACTAGCGCGCGGGTCGGAGCGCGCCGCGCGGTACCGCGCGGTACCGCGCGGTCATGTAGACAATACTAGCTGTTTACTTCGATCTTGTACCGCGCGGTCGAAAGTTCCGCGCGGCTCCGCGCGTCCATATGAACTAGCACTTATATCTATGGTCAAGGATTATGAGATTATGATCTTAAAGGCTGATAAAAAGAATAAAGGAAGGAAAACGCTGAATGATTGAAGGTCGATATTTCTTTTGCGTTTCAAGAGCAGATATAATGGATAGGGCATCGGACTTTAAGGTGGGTACTGACCAACGTTACAAGGTGTAATGTAACATTCGCATCGAGCGTGTTACTCATCGAGCATGTTACGCAGTGTCCTTAAAATCGACGTAACATGCTCGTCGAAACTCTGTGCTCCGTCGCCGCCAATCTATCCCAAGCGTCTTCTTTCTTTAATTTGTTATAATGCTCTGGGTGAGCTGGGTTCCACAACAGTGTTTCTTCTTTGTATTTTTCAATAAAATACAAAGTTTTTTCTTTATTCCACTCCATGCTTCTTGAAACTTGATATAATTACGAGAGGAATAACGGGTGATCACTTGCGATGTCCACTTGCGCTCGTGACGACTCGCAACGGCGTACTGACTGAACCGCGTAACAGTCAAAGGATTCGCCAAAAAACCGACAGCCGGGTGGAGCACTCAAAGCGAGCAACGAGCGGCTCGTTGCTCGCTGCTTTCCCCGTAACACGACGTACTGACTGCACGAATACTCGCGGTGTAACACGTTACATTACGCCCCGTAACGCCGGTCAGTACCCACCTTTAGATCGTTTGCTCGCGGCACAGATTAGATAACAACCAACGTGAACAAAGCAGTCAAACTCTAGTAAGCTTTTAAATACTTAAAAAAATCCTATGTCTTAACGCGTTATAGTACTAATGTTAAATAGTATACTCTAATACAGGATTCATTTAAAAGGAGTGCGTACATTCAACGAGGTAATCAGGTGCATAAAACTGAACAACTTTCCCCAAGTAACATAAGTCGAAATCTGAAAATGGAAAATGAACACTTCTTTTAAATTTATCCTATATATTGTTATTAATTACTTAAAATAAGTAGTTTGTTTGTTTAAGATTTTTGAATGAAAAACAGCAGGTATTTGATACCACGAATCAAACAGTTAGATTTCACACATTGTTTCCTAAGGTTTACGCGAATATTAACTAGATATTGAAATAAAACTACTTTATTTATTATTTTTTGAACTAAAATCGTACTAAACTGCGATAGAATCTGTTTAAAAAGTTAGCTAGATACTTAAAAAAAAAATATATACACTCGTAAACAGGAATTCCAGTTTCAAGATTAATTGTACCAATTAACCTAAGACGAATAAAAGCCATTAACCTACTGGAATCAATGAGATTCAATTATAGCAAACTAAATATTATAGTTCATCAAAATATTAATAATGTACTATTTATAATCGAAAATATTGTTTTCAACTAGCTAAGTTTTACGATTTTAATTAATTAAAAATGCGTATTTGATGCTAATTGATAGATGATCTTTACAAGGCGTTGATTTTCAAGCAGTTGTAATTGGTTAGGTACTGATTTCCCGGTTCAGTCAATAATTACTTGATTGATGTTTTTTATTGGTAATAAGGAACTTTTTGTTGCATATTAATTTACGTTGTAAACACGACGCATCATTATGCATTTTTGTTTTCTTAAAGGTTACTAGCAATGTGGGTCGCACATTTCGTTAACCCAACGTGCTAAGCTAAGATGCTTGTGTTACAAGTGGGTTCACGTCGGTAGTGCAATGGGTGGGATTCGAACCCGCAACCACATGATCGCAAGTCCGACGCCCTAGTAATTCTATTAGGCTACCGCCTATTTGCATGATAATCAGTCAGCAAGCTTTGATAGATATCTACATTAAGGTATAGATGTGGAGCCGAGTCACAAACCAGTCACCAGTTCACCACCCCCTATCCTATACAGTCAACAGCAAAATTAGATGATGAATTGATTTTATATCTTTTGGAGTCAAAAATGATCCCGAATATATGGCAACTGTGCTAGTAGTAAATGTTTGGTATTTAATAAGTTATAATCACATACTTCTAAATCACTTCGACGCCACACAGTTCTGACACGAACTCCGTTCAATAGTAATGACTTTCTGATTTTGATCATCTACTTTTGCTGTTGACTATACCCTGTACCCCAAAACATGCAGGTGAAGTGACTGCTGCCACCAACGATGCCGTAGATGTGGCAATGCTTTGGGGCCCCAAATCTGAAGGGCTGTCGTGCCAGCAACACGAAGAAGAATTAGCGAGATGTGGAGCGAGGTTTTTCTTTGAAAGATATGATCAGAAATCAGAAAACCGGTCGACAAGTTAAGAAATTCGTAAAGCTCATTAACACCGGAAGTAAATAAAGCTAATGTTTAACTTTTTAAAACAGAAAGTTTGGAATCCTTTAGCGGAACAAACGCATTAAAAATTACATGGCTAGACAGTACATATTTGATAATTTGAAAGCTATTTCATGTTCCTATTGTAAAAATAACAAAAGAAACCAAAGATCCGACATAACTTTTCTGTCAATTGCAATTGATTTATGTCACTACGTCTAATACCTAACAACATTATAAAAAAAAACAATAAATCATAAAGTCATCAATCAGGAATTTAAAAAATCATTGCACCTCTTTAAATTACACGTGTAAATCTTCTACTAAGCGGCGGCGCGGCGGCGGTAGCCTTTAAGGCGTCGGACTTGCAAGAGTGATTGTCGGTTCAAATCCACTACCGACGAGAACCAACTCGTAACACAAGCATTTAGTTTATTTAGCACTTAGGGTAAAAACTACAAGTTTTTATAAAAAAAAAAAAATACTGGCGCATCGAAGCGATAATAATCTATTTAAAATATACTTAACTTCTTCTGAGCCAAAAACATTCGCCTGCTTTTGACTCAGAGGAAAGCTCTCGTTTTTCATACTAAATTAAAATGGGGCGATTTCATCAGTAAGAATTCAGTTTCTAAAATCTTACTCCGAAATTGAGTCGCTTAGCGTGTGAACCTGCGAAATCCGCCTTATCTGTACTAACATTAAAAACCTGAAGAGTTTGCTTATCAGTTTGGAGAAACGGTTGAACGAGCCAATCTCAGGAACTTTTTTTTTTCGTTGCGATTCGAGAATTCTTTCCGTGTCAGAGAGCCAATTATAAAGGACTTTGGGATTGGACTGGACTAGGTACTAGGCTACTTTTTCAGTCCGGCTCCATCCGCCGAGAGCAAGGCTAGTGTATTCATTTATTATTTTATTAATAGGTACTTGGAAACTGCAACATTGTGTCGTGTGTGACTAGGTGCCTAGTGTTGGTTACACTAATGAGTCAGCCATGACTTACGACTAATTGATGCGTTAATTACACACGACTTACGCAATATGGTTTTAGGGTTCCGTGAGATATTAACCAGTTCCGTAGCGATTGAAAATCGCAATAGTTTGAAATAATTGGACGAAATGAGGCAACCAAGAAATTACGGACGTGAGACCAAAAGTTTATTACAAGTAACAATACCTACATGTAAATCGAAAACGGTTGGATCGATTTTCATGATTTGTTCGATTCGTCTCCGTACCGGATAGAAGAATAAATATTAAAAACATGGCAAAATTGACTACAAGAAACGATATTTACTACAACGACTATAATTATTTGACGACCTCCGTGGTCGAGTGGCGTACACACCGGTTTTCAAGGTGTCGTCAGCTCTGAGATCCCGGGTTCGATCCCCGGACGGGTCAATGTAGAAAAACACTTTTCTACATTGCCTCGGGTCTGGGTGTTTGTGGTACCTTCGTTGTCTCTGGATTCCATAACACAAGTGCTTTTGCTACTTACTTTGGATTCGGAGCAATGTATGTGATGTTGTCCACATTTATTATTATTTATTATTAATTATATTTCTACGCGGGTGAAACCTCGGAACACAGCTAGTAAAAATTACGTCTACTTAAACCGAGATTTTCCAGTCAACATAGTCTTTGTATACCAACACGTTCGATGTGGAAATATATCTCTTGCTAATTATTAATAAGGTTATCGATAATAAACAGTTCATTGAAACAAATACAAATAAAACCATGATGAATAAACAACAAGTAGGAATAAGCTAAGGTTGCCATCCGTCCGGGTTTCCCCGGATTTGTGCTAGTTTAGAGTACTTTAGAGGGCATCCGGGGTGCGTCCGGGAGGTATATCATTTGTGGTATGGGTATAAAAAAAATCAAGTCTTGGGCCACCGCGAAGGTTAATTTGAACATTATCAACCGTGTTTTATTATACTGACATAGTCAGTCCGGGTTCTAGGCTCTTAAATCCGGGGTTAACAAGCGTCTTGTCCTGGTACCAAATTTTTGAGATGGCAAACCATAAGCAGAACATCTGCAAAACTACTGTTTGTAAAATGCTTTATTTTCCGTACGTATTTAACTTAAGCATACTGTAATAATGTGAATATAATGTGATGAACATCCATTGTTGTTATGATTTTGCAACGTTTATCTATTGTCTACGTTTTCATCATAATAACAGATCAACAGCGTGTCTTTACACACTATAGAACTAGCTATATAGCTTTAGCTACTATGTAGGTGTTAGGAAGTATTTCATCTTCTTCTTCTGCCTAGCCTTTTCCCAAGCTATGTTGGGGTCGACTTCCAGTCTTACCGGATTTAGCTGAATACCTACTATGCAGGATAATCATATTTTCATACAAACATAAGTCACGTGACCTGTCACTTTGTATGAAAAGTTCATTTTCCATTTTAAGATTTCGACCTATGTTCCGAGGTACTATACTAGAGTATTACAAAAAGATCATTCAAATCCAACTGGGGTTCCAGAGATTCCATTTGAACAATTTCATTTAAATCGGTTCAGTAGTTTCGGCGTCATTGCGTAACTCACTGAGTTACTATCGCATAAAATTTATAATGTTAAGTAAGGATTATGGATTGACTTAATTACCTTCTTAGTATTAAACCATTTAAACCTAGACAGGTTAATTTTAGCAATTTAGGTTTAAAGGTCAAACTGAATGAAAATATTTCAATACAATTGGATTTCTTCTAACTAATCATGGCAACAATCAAAACCTTATTAGGTTCAGAACTTAATTGTGTTTATGCTTCGTGCTTAATCTGGTGTTTAATTTTAAATGACGTCACTAAAAAGATCAATGGAAGTCCATCTAGTAACTCGGATTCATTGTTACTTCAGTACATACAGGCTGTGGCTCGCGGTGACACTCGCGTAAGTAAACTTTTTTGTTTGTGTTCACAGTCTTCTGTTTCATTCACTTACTGTCTTTTCAAAAGAGAGAATGAACTTATTTTGTTTTTATTCTTAAACAAATAATGAAAACCCACGGCCATCTGATCCTAAACTAGGCAGAGCCTGTACTACGGCAACCAGACAACTGATAAACATAATTATATACTTATATATTATACACAAATACATACATATTATTGATAAATAACACCCAGACACAGAACAAATGATCGTGCTCATCACACAAAGATTTTTCCTGGGTAGGAATCGAACCCACAACCTCCGGTTTAGCAGTCTGCGTCACTAACCAGCTAGACCAACAGGCTAGTTTTATACAAACCTTGTCCTGAAAATAACGAACAAAAAAAAAGGATTATCCAATTTGGTGCTGTCATCTTTCGGAAATAATGCGCTTAAATACATTTTTATTTTTATAGATGTAATACTATTTACTATTTAAAATGTCTTAAATTATTGTAGAGCCCATTCATTCGCTAACAAACTCATAAGGAAACCAGCAATTAAATATATAATCAAAACATGTAAACATTTTATTTATTTACTAGATGAAAACCCGGCTCCGCTCGGTTGAAATGTGACTCATGATACACAATGTAGGTAAATATTTCTGTAGTCATCGGTTCTCAAGGAATATTAAAGGTAAGCAAGCCATAGATTCGTATAGCTTCGTTCATTGTGTTTAATAAATATAGTAAATAAAAACTGCAATAGTTTTCACACAAATAATTTTTATTTTTTACACACAAATAATATTAATATTTTCGCGAAACGACAACGACTGAAGAAAAGTATTAAGTTTTGTTAAGATTCACTCAATGTTTCCGGCAAGACGTTTCGTTTAATGGGCCTACCACACGCACGAGCTTCACCACAGTTTTGCCTGCGCAGGCCGGTTTGTACACGGAACACGGTGCGTGTAGTTGGTAAAACTGTATCACGCGCCAACCCCACAGCGCGGCCTGCACACTTTTCGACTTGCTTGAAATTTTGCCTGCGCAAGCCCGGCCTGCGCGTACTTGTCTGTGCGTGTGGTTGGGCGTTCAGTGTTCAAGCCACAGTCGAGTGTATTGTGTCGAGGCTCTCTCGTCGTTTCATGAGGTCGTTCGTCATCGTCGGTCAGTCTTTCATGAGGTGATATGCTTTCACGCATGACCGTATTTTGTCGTTGAATGAGAGGCGTAACCAAACGTAACAATTCACCATAAGCATTTTCATCCATCCGTATATAATTACGAAAATCGTTTGGATCATCTCTTAAATCCTTAATTAGATTAATATGTGTATGAATTTTTCTATTCAACAGCCATTTTTTTGTCCACTTTGATCGCTTTAATTTTGACTTTTGCGTTGTCTTTTTTTTTAATAGCAAACACTTGAAAAAGAGTAGCATAAGAAATGTTTCTTCATTAGGAAACATTGTTTCCACGCCAATGATTTCGATAAGAATGAGGCTTGCGCGTACTTAACTGTGCCGTGTGGTAACGCACAAAGTGTACAGTTTTTTCGTGCGAGATGCTTGCGCAGGCCAAACTGTGGTGAAGCTTGTGCGTGTGGTAAGCGCATTACACAGTCAAATGAGTCACAGTTCTTTGTGATGGATACTTTTTTGGCGCGACGCATGCGACGTTTTGATTGGCGAGTATATAAGAGCTAGTATGCAACGGAACGTGAAAAAAGCGAAATAAATATTCTTGAACCATTATTTCAAACGCGTTCCGAAACGATTCTGGTCCCAACTATCATGCAACTGTCATACGCCTTGTCAGCACTGTAATCACTTCAAGGAGGTTGTATGATAAAAAACTCCTTGAATCACTTTGAGCAGAATTATCTGTTACGGAACGCGGCCTTATTAATTACCCAAGATGGCGACTGCGGTTTTTTTGTTCATCAGTGCCATTAGAATTTAACGATATTCTCCATAATCCGAATTTTGCGGATATATGTTGTCGACTCGAAATCAATATTTTTTTATGTTTTGTTATTCATATAAGGTTTCGATCGAGTCTACCGTAGCCCTGAACGAAATTATTAATATAGACTATCAAAGCCTCCATCTTTGAATGGTGTTAAAAGCAAAAAATGCAAATTGACTTTTTGAATGCACTTTTTTTAATAGTTTTTGCAAATGTTAAGTCTATTTACGGCCGCACATAATCAGGATTCAAGGATACGACCAATTAGTTAAGATTTAATGTTAATGGAATACTGTATTCTCAAGTCTGATAGGGTGTGGTGGAGTTGCGAGCGATTAGCGATGTGATAAGCGGAGCGATAAATGCGTAGGTCTACCGCAGTCAGCCAGAGTGCAGGTGCCCATACCATGAGCTTATTAAGCAAGGTTGTTGCCGCTGTGGAAGCGAGACGCTGCTACGTGCATTGTATAGCGCTGTCTCGCTTCCACAGCGGCAACAACCTTGCTAAATAAGCTCATGGTATGGGCACTGGTTTTGTCTGCTTTACCGGTCATTGCGTCAAAAAAAGATCATTATATGAAACTTTCCTTGTAAATGCCTAATTATTATGAAAAAATTAACAAACTTGTATAACTCACTGGCACAGATTCTACACACTGAAATAGGACTCTACTTTTAAAAATATCAAATTTAAAATTTAATGATTACCTATTAAACTAATTCGTGGTCTTCAAAGTAAACTGGTAGGTTTGTTTTTTTTTGTTGGATAAACAATAATTAACTCTTATTTATGTATCAATATTTCTCATATAAAAAAAAATATATATAATTTAAACACCAACTTGCGCTGTAATAGCTACCGCTTCCGTTTACAACGAAGACACTACCTTACTTTAAACAAAAACCTCTACGCATTTACAGGTTGATTTCAATTCAATCTATTTTCAGCGTGTATCTATTGACATTAACACTCACGTTTCGTCCCATCAGGATAAAAAAATAAACCGCACGTCAGTGTTAAAACTTTGAGATTGAAAGCACCCTTAAGTTTAGGCAGTAAGGTTGATTTTTCAAATTCCTTATTCTTCTCAATTGTGGTGTACAAAAGAATATAAGTTAGTCACGAAGCAATTAAGATTGGCGCGTTGCATACATAAGTAATTTATTGATTGTTAAGTCGAGAATAATTTAGTTAATTGTTGTTTTTACAATGTCAAGTAAACGAATAATAAACTCATATCAAGGGATCCAATAATATCAATTGTTATAGATAGAGCATCGAAAATGAATTATTAGACTACATTTATTATAGAATGTCGTGGTGGCCTAACGGTTCAGTGACCAAATCCGTTGCAGGTTCGAGACCAGGCAAGTAGGTATCAATGTGACTTTTTGAAATTTATATGTTGTACCTACTTCCTTTTATCATAAGACATTATTGAAAAACGGTGAAGGAAAGATGAAGACGGTGAAGAGTTTTATGCACGTGATTACCTCCTAGGATATCCACACTCCTTTTAATATAATCCTGAATAGAGAAAAAAATCCCTGTTCGGCCGGCTCCGGACAGCTTGATCTAGTGACGGAGGTAAACATACACATGTTTACAGCGCGTCAGCCTCAGCAGTGACCTACTTCAAACACCTCATTTTCAAAACTAATTCTTGTGTGTACAATACATAAATATTAGTTACGGAAGAGTGGAGTGTCCTAATACAGGCATTTACTTGCTTAAAAGTGCACATCTATCACTAGTGAAGTTGCACAACCTTGTTAAAGAAAATAAACTACTTGTATTTGTATTTCTTATTAAAAAAAAAAAGACGCCCGCACTAAGTAACTTAATCCTTGTGTCGCGGGGGTTACACAAACATTCAAATCACATACACAAAGAACACCCAGACTTGGAACAAGCAGCTGTGGATCACACAAATGCTAGTCCCATGCGGGGATCGAACCCGCAGCACGTCGCGCACAGTGGTAATTAGCGTGATGTCCTAAACCACTCGGCTATCCTGTGCGGTCACACGCCCGCCTTTTCTCGTAACCCAGAACTTACGAGTATCTCGAAAAACTTTGGTGTCGTACGGTCATACCGCATACGGTCCAATAGCAAATCGCAGTTTTCTCACCATTTTAATAAATTTATTCTAATAGCCATCGAATCTTTCACGGTCCTTTTTTGTTCTTTTGTGCACGGAGTAATTTATTGGAATCGTAATACTTTAATAGTTTCCTTATAATAATTACAATAGTTTTTAGTACTAATTACAATAGTACAGTGCATTAGCACTATTAATTCATAAGGAAACGGTCTTAAGTAATAACAATTTGTTTTGGGAATTACGATTAAGTTTAAAAAAACAGTCTATTTAAAGTTGTGGTAAATTAGCAAATCCTAATATTAAAAAAAAAGAACACTGTGACAATCATTCACTACTTAAAGTGCCTTTAAACTTAAAAATAAGGAGATACTTTCACTAAGGCTTGACCTTGACGATTGATGGTACGTTTGGACGTTCCAACTGTGTTGATATGACACAGTTTAAACGGCTTCACTATTCGTGCCCGTACTCGCTTTCTAGGCGTGATAGTTTAAAAGTTAGTTGTTGTTTCGGCTGCCTGTACACATACATCTTTTAAACTACGCAACGAAACGGCAATTTTTACCAATGGATAGAGCCATTCAAGAGGAGATATTTGTGTACACACCGGTTTTCAAGGTGGCGCCAGCTCTGAGCTCCCGAATTCGATCCCCAGACAGATCCCGATAAAAACACTTTTCTACACTGTCCCGGATCTGAGTGTTTGTGGTACCTTCGTTTTCTCTGATTTTATAACACAAGTACTTTAGCTATTTACTTTGGATTCGTAGCAATGTACCTATGTGATGTTGTCCACATTAATTTCACTGGGACTGCTAGTTACTTAATAAAAATTAAAATGGATATCAGATCCATACCTATTAATATTGTCATAAATACTGTCTGCGTTCGTACCTTCCAAGGAAAAGCAATTTTATGTAGGTAATCAATAAAAGCGACATTAATTTGTAAAAATAAATCAAATCGTTAACAACAATCACTAACTATAATAAAATTTATTATTCATAGAAACATTTAGTATTACGGAAATATTCTGAAGATCAATACTTCAAGGTTAGCCAATCATTGTGAAAAAGTATTATAGTACCTTTTGTTGTATTGGTCTATTTATTCATAACTCAGTCGTGCGTTCCCGAATGTAATGACAAAATTTCATTTACGGAAGTCGAATTGATTGAACTTTTTGCCTTCTTAGATTGTAAAAACATTTTTACAAGTAATAAACAACTGAATCTTAAAATTGTCTTACCCAGTAACACCACGTAACACGCTGAGCAATGACCGTTTCGCGCGGATGTGACGCATATTTCCCCTAATATTTTAGAAATTATTGTCTATGCTAGTTTTTTATTTTATGCGTCGCATGTGGCGCGAATAACATTTTCTTTTTCTTCCTAACAAGTAAGGTACCTACTGGTTTTCTGTGTGAATTGTATTGGTTATATTAAAGACTAATCATAACTTTCTTTAGTTACAGATTGCACCTCCTGTTAACTCCTGTATGAAGCGACAGTGCGATGAAACCTTTTTTAAAGCAGGTAAATAAAAAAAAAAAAATAAAAAATAATTTTGGTAAGACACAAATTAGGAGAGGCTCGTTCGTGGCTAAGTGTAGGTAAGCCGTACGGTACGGTTTGACCGATAATAAAGGTTAAGCCGCGCTCGCCGCGGTTGGTCCGTGGATGGGTGACCATTTGTAAACATATCGAGGCCCCTCCGGCCTCGGAAAGCACATTAAGCCGTTGGTCCCGACAGTCATACAGTGATATTTGATGAAGTCGTTAAGTCATTACAATTCTGACATCTTTCTTATGTATTTTCTTCAGCAAGTAGTTCAGAACAGTAGTCTAGTACAAGAAACATCTGTTACAGGCCTTTGTGGTGAGCGGTGCGGCGCTGAACATAGCCGGGCATGGCTGCGCGCACGGCTTCCCCGCTGTGTTGTTTGCGCAGATCAACAGGGATGGTGGGCCCGTCACGCTGACGGATCATGACACTTCCTGGATAGGTAAGTTGAAATATACCTGGATCTAGGAAATACAGGCGCTAATATGATGCTGGGCTATCATCTCCCTTCTCTTTTCCCAGTTTTATGTGGTCGGTGCAATGCGTTTTTTTCTTCCATTCCTCTCTATTACTCGTTCTTCACTCCTTTCTCATATTATCCTTCTCTCCAATCCGAATAATATCTGGATAATCCCGACTGCACGGATAGCCGAGTGGTATAAGTCACCACGCTAATTACCACTGTGCGCGACCGTGCTGCGGGTTCGATCCCCGCATGGGACAAGCATTTGCGTGATCCACAAATGCTTGTTCCAAGTCTGGGTGTTCTTTGTGCATGTGATTTGAATGTTTGTGAAAATCCCCGCGACACATTTAATTCCTTATGCGGGCGTCGTTTTTAGAAAAAAAGAAAATACCCGTTATGACGTGTAGAAATTATAGTTTGAAAGAAAAAATTGAATAGGGAAACAAAATTTTTCTTCTTGCGAGGAACTTGCCACATTGCCAATATCAATATCTTTGAACTTACAGGGTTCATTTACTTAGTTTGTATTTATTTTAACCGGTTAAATTTTGCTGCCAAATATTGTATAAGATATCTAGTATTTTAAATACTTAAGTAACTGTGAAATAATTAAACTTTACTCGTGTAGAATAATTTAGAAATTTAGACGATGTCGTCTGGAGTGTCAATATCCTTGAACTTACAGGGTTAGGTTACTTAATGTTTATTTTTATAAATAAAAACCAGTTAAATTATGCTGGAAAGTGTTGTTAAGATATCCAGTATTTCAAATACGTAGGTAACGGATAAGAAATAATTAAAATTTGGCTCGTGTAGAATAATTTAGATATAGCGTCTGGAATTATCTGAAAGTCCATGTTATTTTCTTTATTGGCAATATTGAATTGATAAGACAAGTATAGTATTATGTAGGTATTTGTTATTTTCGAATTGGCAAATACCTCTCTATCTTCCATTGCATTTCTCTATAGGGCTGTAGTGAGAAAATAAGTATAAACCCTTTCTCACAGGTAAGAACATAACATCCGGCTGATTTGATCCACCCAATGACCAATCCCGATTAAGCCTGGCAGCCTTTTTTTCAGAATAATAACTTTCTTATTTTATTTCCAGCGTCCGTAGTCGGCGCGATGGGCATCGTGGGTAACTTCGTGTCTCCGGTCCTGATGGCCAGGTTTGGTCGTCAGCGAGCACACCTGTTCTCTACTCTCCCGGCATTAATCGGCTGGATCGTCTTCATCTTTGGCAACTCTGTTCCTCTCTTCATCCTAGCACGACTCTTACACGGTTTTGCTTTAGGACTTAGAACACCTTTAGCTGCTATCCTTGTCGCTGAATACACAGATCCGAAGCACAGAGGAGCATTTTTAGGTACATTCGCAATATCCCTTGGAATGGGGATTTTCCTTTCCCATCTATGGGGAGCCTATTTAACTTGGAAGTTCACAGCAGCAGTCTGCGCTCTATTCCCATTGATAGCCATGGCAATTATCAGTCTATCACCAGAGTCCCCGAGTTGGTTGGTCGCTAAGGGAAAGTACGCTGAAGCGAAGAAGGCCTTTCGATGGGTTAGAGGTGAAGGACCAGAACAGCTAGAAGAACTAGAATCAATGATCAACGCTCAGAAGCAGAACAAAGCAGAACGAACGGATCATTTAGAAAGTCACGTTTGTAATAACGTCTTTAAGAAAATCTTTGAAACCCTCAATGATATTGTGAACATTTTCAAAAAGAAAGAGTTTTATAAGCCTGCGATTATAGCTATAAGTATGCTGATTGTATTTGAGTTTGGCGGGGCGCATATGGTGGCGGCTTATGGAAACATCATTCTCCAAGTCGTTTTGGATAAGAAAAACCCTGAGGATGTAACATGGCAGTTTACTGTGATAGATCTGTTAAGGACTGTTTGTGCTTTTATAGCCATATTCTTAGTAAAATACTTTAAACGAAGGACCATATTGTTTACTAGTGGTGTGATGACTATATTGTCTATGACAGCCATTTCTGTGTTCGTTTATTTGCGAAGAGCTGAATTTTTTACCGCACCGTGGATTTTGGAGCTAGTTCCAATGGGTTTGATGGTTTTATACACTTTATCTTTTTGCTTAGGATTAGCGGCTCTAAACTGGGTGATATGTGGTGAAGTATTTCCTTTAGCTTATAGAAGTTTAGGATCAACGCTTTCAACGTCATTCTTGACCCCAGCTTTTGTGGTTTCTATGAAATCTGCTCCGTATCTCTACTCTTCAATTGGTGTTGAAGGTGCTTACCTAGTGTATTCAGCTATTTTAACAGTGTTTCTTGCCGTGATATACATATTACTGCCTGAAACTAAAGATAGGACTTTACAAGATATCGAAGATAGTTTTAAAGGAAAGAAAAGACCAAAAAGTGATCCAGAAGCTCAAATGAAACTTATTATGAAAGATGAGGTGGTCGTTAATTGACGAGACCTTTATTTTAAGGTTCTAATTACCAAATATATTTAGTTACTTAATATAATCACTGCGAGGTACGCTGTAATGTTTAACGATATGTATTTCCACCAATGTATTTCGATTTTCAGTCATTTACTGAAAATATACTTTTTTATAAACGCCAGCCTAGACCTCAGTAGCTTAAGACCTTAAATGGTCAATGGTAAAGACCTCAATTATAAGTAGTAGATGACTAGATATACTGTACCTATATGTATATTAGAATAATAATGTTTAAGTAATAGTATAGATCTACATGTAAATAGTACCTACGTACCAGTGATACGATAAACTTTACGTACCTATAAATAATGTGGGTATACCTAAAATTTATAAGAAATATTCTGCCTTTACTTTCCTATTTAATGCAAGAAACATGACAACCATGACAAAAACTATAGCTCACGTGCCCTCAGTTTAGTATAGGCTGATATTTATTACCAACCTACAGTAGGTAAATGATTTTTCGGAGTTTTAATTTGCGATAAGTCTGCCTAAATGTATTAAGTACTTACTACACTACGGCCGACAAGTCTTGGCGAGCCTGAGATACAAGACAGTTTATGTGAGATGCAAGTGCAAATAAATAAATGTGGACAACATCACATACATTGCTCCGAATCCAAATTAAGTAGCTAAAGCACTTGTGTTATGGAATCAGAGACAACGAAGGTACCACAAACACCCAGACCCGAGACAATGTGGAAAAGTGCTTTTCTACATTGATCCGGCCGGGGATCGAACCCGGGACCTCAGAGCTGGCGACACCTTGAAAACCGGTGCGTACGCCACTCGACCACGGAGGAAATAATCGGTGGGTGAAAAAGAGACGACAATATCTTATATCTTTTTAGGCCCGCCACGATAAAACGGCCGAGGTGGACTGCCTCTACAAATATTGTAGCTGGGGGAGGTAGAGTACTTACTAACTCCCTTGAAAGGGAGTTCCCCTATCGCCTGCCCCCGCCTGGTCACTTGAGAATGGTGGTTCTAGCCGCTCGGATTCCGGCGCGTCTCTTTGTCTTCCCCGGGATACAGGAATAAACCAACGACTTCCCTGTATTATGTCATGTATAATGGTGTACCATTCCTGTCCTAGGTTTTAGTGAGATAACATTAGTTAGTCCATAAGTATTTCAAACGCATTCCTTATTTTGTAATTCTAAACGAATATTGTACAAATAGATGTATTTTATTATAAGTTTGTCGTTTTATTTTATTGTTTTACTTGTCCTTTTTATTCTCTGTTCTCATCTGCAATCTGCTCTACTGTAAGCAGATAGTTTGTGAGGTTTACTGAGTTCAATCAAGGCATCCTCTAGCGAGGACAGCTACTCTATATATTTATTACGAATCTCGCTACAGTATACCACTTCTCTTGGGTCTATACTGCGCGTGATTAGATTCGTCGCAAGTACATTTTTTTTATTAAAAAGCTTACAAAGAGCTTTTGTTACGAGTGGGTTTTCATATTTTTTTGTTGAAGCCTTTCCTCTTTTATTGTAGACACATGGATTTCAGAAGTGATAACAAACAATACATATAGCTTATCTTACTCAGGTATGTAGCATTATTATGGTGTAAGAATTTCTAAAATCGTTCAAGTAGTTTTTGAGTTTATTCGTTACAAACAAACATACAAATCTTTCCTATAGCTGTAAATAATTATAAGAATATTAAGTAAATAATAAGCATTTTCAATTGAAATTTGATATTGCTTTAAGCAATTTCAATTTAAAATAAAAGTTTGAATATTTTTTTAAACATTTATTTGAAACAATTATACATTATGGTTTTTAATCACAATAGAAGCGTTTCGATCAGGCACATTCAATTCATAACAAATAAATTACAATACTCAACTAAGTATAATTTTTGGGTTAACCTATGGCTATTGTATCTTTGGTAAAATAATACATAATTTATAAGAGCTTAATAATTAGTATTAAATACCTACTTTTTCTTAGCACTTAGAAAATTACAAAGTTAGGTATCACATTGCTGTTTGTGAGAAATATTAAAAATCTAGCTGTGCGTCGCGGTTTCACTTACCTCACTATTCTCATAAGGCAAGTAAGGCAAAATAAATAGCGTAACCACCTCGAAAATTGGGCTATTGGTTTCAAAAAGTGACGACAATATCTTGTATCGCTTTTTAGGCTCGCCAAGATAGAGCATACATAAACTGACCATTTTTCTTTTAGCTCAAAACGGGACGTCTGGTCACTTTATACATAATATACCTATGTATGTATGGACCAAACATACTACAGACTAATACAGTCGACTCTCGTTAATTCGAAACCCGAGGGACTCTTAAAATATTACGAATTATCGAGTGTTTGAAATATCAAATGGTTCGAAATTTGTGAGAGAAAATAAATAAAACTTCGAATTATTAAGGGTTGATCAAGTTTGAGCAGCATTAATTTTTTCCTTGTGCTTTATTATGGTTGAGAGAGTAGGTACTCAGAGGAATCTTAAATTCTTTTGCAACATCATTTTTCTTCTCACCTTCCTCTACTTTTTCGATTAACTTCTTCTTTTCAGCAATCGTCAAACATTTATACCTTCTAGGGCTCATAACTAAGACAAACTTTTAATCTGTATACCAACGAAAGAGTAACAGTAACTGAATGATAACTAAACAAACCCAAACGTAAGAAGTGTGTGTCAAATAGTCAAACTAATATAACAAAAACAAACGCTCGTGTACGTTGATACAATCATGTCTGTGAACTTGTCGCAAAATGTAGGTACTTACCTTTCCGCCTCTTTCTCTATGCAACTTTGAATTGTCGAGTGTTGGACGCCTATGAGTTCGAATTAACGCGTCGTTTTGTTATATAGCAATGATTTTTGCGTTCGAATTACCAAGTGCATAAAAATGTATTGATATAAAGAGATTCTGTAGGGAACTCGTGATAACTTACTTATAGAGAGGTTCGAATTATCGTAGGTTTGAATTAACGAGAGTCGACTGTATTATAAATCTAATATACATATACCCCAGTGGGAGGTTAACAATAAAAATAAACAGAACTTTTTACTTTGTATTCACAAACATTTAAATTATTTTTAGTATTAGGAGTAGGTAGTTATGAAAAATAAGAAGCAATCACCAGCTTCATCAAAGTACCATTTATGTGACAGTAATATTATTAAATTATGCCCCCTCTCCTCCGCTCGTTATACGAATGTCGTTAATAATCGCCGATCGGTCGACGCGGCTCGATTTCTAACACGCACCAAAATTTTAAATTTTCGTGTGGTTTTAAAAAACGGGACTATTTTAAATCCCAGTGGGACAACGGGACAGGTGGTCGAATAAAGGGACAGTCCCGTTCAATACGGGACGTCTGGTCACTTTAAGTATACAGCGGCCGAAGACTATATTTTCTCAACAGGTTACTGACGTCAATATTTTATACAATAAGTACACAAGTATTCGCAACTGGAAGTCGATTAGAATATCAAACAATATAAATTAAGATTAATAAAAGAACGAGATACCTAACTATTGATGATTTTTATTTTTAATTTAAATTATCAAAACGCGTTCACCTGTGACGCCAATTAATTAGTGACTTTTTTTTTATTAATTATGGCAATCGGCTGAGATAGTGAAACTTTTAATCTACGTAAAAGTTCAATGTCAAATGCTTGCTTACCTGCAAAATAATAATACATATATAAGACTTGTAAATGAGTCAATTAGACTAATTATTGATACCACTACCACTGATGGTTTTACATTCAACAATGTAAATAAATTAATACTTAAAACTAAAACATTCAAATTTTTACCTGCTTATGATTTATCGAAAATATTAATGCATAGTGCTGATACTACATATAAAAAGCATATTAATTGTATCAGCAAAAACAAATTTTAAATATGCTTAATAAATACATTTGTACATAAAGCAGTGTAGGTGCTATGAGTTATTTCAGGCTACAATTTATTCCGGAATAGCTTTCCAAATATCCATAATTCTATCAGACGTTAAGTCCGGAGGTCCAAGTATGAAAGGCCCAACATATTCGTGCCCCAGCATCTTCAGCATGTTAGCTTTTCCCTGGCTTAATATTAAGCTGGATA
This sequence comes from Plusia festucae, assembly GCA_950381575.1. Taxonomy (NCBI): domain Eukaryota; kingdom Metazoa; phylum Arthropoda; class Insecta; order Lepidoptera; family Noctuidae; genus Plusia; species Plusia festucae. The sequence goes on along the minus strand of OX494456.1, from coordinate 2,256,512 downwards.
GTGAAGTCCTCGCCACTCCAACCTGCTGAGCGATCACTCCGGTAATATGAACATCATCTATCCAGAAATACGGTGTTGACTGAACAGCTTTCAGTAACCGAGGTACCACATCTTGTGAGTATAATATTGCCCAACCTGAAAAGTCATACTATTAATATTTAATTTTTTGTTATGTATGATATAATTTCTAATACACAGAATAAGCTAGTTGCATAATATAATTTGATACCAAAATCTCTGCTCATAAAAAATATACCTAATATCTTGTGACAACCTACATCTGATCCCAAACTAGGCAGAGCCTGTACTATGGCAACCAGGCAACTGATAAACATACTTATATAATTTATAAATACATACATATTACAGATAAATATAACACTACAGTATTTGTTTTAAGCGAAAAAATAAGTCTACTCCTAATTTTCAAATAAGTATTCAAAGCATATCACTAGTCCTTAAAACTAGAAGAGAAAATGAGAACAAACCTGCACAATAGGTTGGGTAATAATGAGATGCATATTCATCGCATGTCACCATCCATTTTGATTTTTGAGATCTCTGCACTTTAGCATTCTCTAAAACCTGGCAGGTTATCAGATCTCTAGCCCCCCATGGAGACAGCTCTCTTGTTAGAAAGTGCCTCAAATGGCGGGAATTCACCACAACATCGTCATCAGTCTTTAAAATATACTTAGCCTTTGGACAATGATGCACAACCCATTTTAAACCCATCACATGCTTATAAGTCATATTTCTATACACATCTACGAAATTTCCTTGAACTATATCTCCATACTTCACACTTTCATTCTTAATTTGGTTAGAGAGACTCAAATTTTCAGACTCTCCCATCAGAAACAAGACTTTAGTTGAATCAACATTTCGACCCCAAGTGGTTCGAATAATCATGCGATTTTCAATGTTATTTGGGTTTGAGGATATAATTATCATTAACAACTGTCCAGCAGGGTAGTCTCCACATGGTTGAGGATTAATTTTAAATGAAAAATTGTGTAAATCTATCAATTGATCGTATTTATCAACGATCTCTACTTTACTGGTATTATAAGGTCCGAGAATACTAAACTGTGGGTCTTTAATCTGTATTATATTCGGCGTAGTAGTAGTATAATACTTATAAATAAATGAGAAGGCAAAGATTGAAAATAATATCTTGTGAAGAGTTATCATTTCAAGTTTTTCACTACGCTGTCCTTCTGACATAGCAACAGTTTGTAAGCAAAGTATTGATGTAAAAAATGATATTACATACACATTTTAGAAGTTATGCCTTAAACTTTCATCATTATTCATACAATGCATTCACTCTTAAACTGTAATATGATTTGATTATGGAAAACAAAGGTAACAACTCTGAATAAAAACTGACTGACTACGACAAATGACAATAAGGTTACTAATAAAAATAAACAAATTATCTGTCACCTGTCACTGTCAGACAAGTGTCAAGTGAATTAGATTTTAAACTGACGTTTTAAAAAATGTTCAGAAATTATCCTGTCCTCAAAAAAATTACCAAGGGCTGGCTTTTACCTTGGTCAAAGAATAAGCATTGCCATACAACGTGGCAATGCAGCCAGCCTAGTGGGCACACTCCCGGTCGACAGCGATGCGGATGAATACTTTGACGCCATTTTTTAAACTTTTATTAATATATATTAGTTTTTTATTTATTTTTTCGTGTGTATATATCATTTATTATTTTAGTTATGTTAAGATTGTATATATTTAAAGTTATTGTAAATAAATCCTTATCCAAACTTCTAGAAGATGTTGTACTTTCCGCTGGCACTTTTGCACAATATCAAAAAACAGGGAAAGTATGCTGAATTTAGGAAAAAAAAAAAACGTCCGTAAAGTTTATATACATATGAAATTATGAATATAGAATTTCCCAACATCTACGAGCTACAAATGTCCCAACATCTACGAGCTACAAATTTCCCAACATCTACGAGCTACAAATGTCCCAACATCTACGAGCTACAAATTTCCCAACATCTACGAGCTACAAATTTCCCAACATCTACGAGCCACAAATGTCCCAACATCTACGAGCTACAAATGTCCCAACATCTACGAGCTACTTTCCCAACATCTACGAGCTACAAATGTCCTAACATCTACGAGCTACAAATGTCCCAACATCTATGAGCTACGAATGTCCGAAAATCTACGAGCTAAAAATTAAGGATTCAACGGTTTACTCACGCGCATTCTCGTTAATCATGAGCTGACGCAGAGGCGGCGGTGTCGCTAGTCGAACTGATCCCATCGTCCTCATATCAGCCTATTGCCGTCCACAGTTGAAGGTAGGCCTCCTCCAATATTCAAATCGGACCAGCAGGTCCGGAGATTAGCACGTTCAACCAAACGAACAAACAAACTCTTCAGCTTTATGATATGCCTATATCTATAGATACCTACATCCGTTTATGCTGTAAATTTTTGCCACTCGCATGGGAATCGAAAATTACAGGGTAGGGTAAATTTTATTGAGTGCGTATATTCTACGAGGTAATCAGGAGCATAAAACTGAACAGCTTTTCTCAAGGAACATAGGCCGAAATCTTAAAATTGAAAATGAGCTTTTCATACAAAGTGACAGGTCACGTAACTTATGTTTGTATGACAAGTTGATTTTCAATATTCAAGTTTATGCACCAGCTTACCTCGTTGAATATACGCACTCCATGAAAAATAATCCTGTATAAAAGAATAAAACAAAATTGAATGCATGAACGTTTAATTTTATTATTTAAAAAATTAACAGTATTCCAGGCTAGACAGGTGAATTGCCAGAATGATTTCTGAAAAAAAAAAAAATATTGCAATTTAATCTTTTATTTTATAAGATAATAAAAAAGATCAGTGACCCGTAAGATAAACATTTAGAACTGGTAGGTGGTGATGCAGCGGGTTCCACTTTTTTTTAGGGTCCGCCATTAAATAGCATCTCAAGATTGTTTACTATGAGTAACTTTGCCCAAATGGCAAATCGGTAAAACTTTTTCGTATAGATATTCTTGAATGGGATTGGACAGGTCAAATTAGCCGTGACATGCAGTGACCGTTGGGCAAAAATAACAACAAAATGAAGTTGAAGCCGGTAGCTGCCATTCGAGGCCGGCCCAGAAAAAGATTTTGCTGCGAGGGTTGGTTTGATGTGGAATTATGGAAGGACAGCCCAACTGTGGGACAGAATTGGCAAAAAAATATTGTTTAATGGCTATACCTTCTTTGATGCCGCAGTAATGTACTTCTCTGCGTGTACCGTTTCCCACATTCTGTGCAGGCGTGACTCTTCTCGCTGGAGTGGGATCTCACGTGGACCTTTAGGTTAAACTTCTTAGCGAATGTCTTGTTGCATATACTGCGGAGTTTATATAATAATTAAGGTCTTTTTAACACAAACACAGACTAATTGAAAATATTAATACAGCCTAAAATATTTTGGGCATATTTTTTATTGTCCTGTTGGCCAAATAATAGGTTACTAAAATAAATACCAAAGTATATATTTTTAATTATCTCAGCCCACTGGGTGATGTTCTGGAGAGGAATGAAGAGTCGATTCGATGTGCAAGCTTAACAGATGGACATATTTATTTTACGTCAAATAAATAATTCCCTAAGATTTAAATACATAAAATAGTCCGGTCAAATTAGACTAAAAAATAGGGGTGAGGTGAGGCTTGGATGTCTGAATTGACCGGACTAAAAGGATCGTGTGTCACGTATTATGTTATGAAAACTAACCTGCAAGAATACGGCTTTAAACCAGAATGCATTCTATGGTGGTACTTCAACTGGTCTCCACTCGACAGGATCTTCCCGCAGAATGCACACAGAAACTCCTTTTCTTTAGTGATACCATGTTTCTATAAGAAAAGTAAATAAAATATGGTTCTAAAATACAGGAAGCTTAACTTGGCAATTTTGTACGTAACACGGCCATGCGGCGCGGTGGGGGTGAAAGCGCCATTCTCATGATTTGAGCGCCAGTAATATGTAGTAACGTCCCTCACCCCCCGCGCAGACTATGGGAGTGTCACGATCGAATTTGCCAGGCTATAGATTAAACCAAAAACTATCAACCTCCCGAACAAGCTGGATTTCGCCCTCATTTCTCAACAACAGATCATCTACACACTATTAATCAAGTAATAGAGAAATACAACGAGTTTAACAAACCGCTTTACTTAGCCTTTGTAGACTACACCAAAGCTTTCGACAGCATAAGCCATAACACAGTTATAAATGCCTTAGAATCCCAAAATGTCCCACACACCTATATCGATCTCATCGATACAATATATCGAGTCAGTTCAGCTAACATCAAATTGCACACTTCAGGTTCAAAATTCAAGATAGATAGGGGCGTTAAACAAGGCGATCCGCTCTCACCGAAGCTGTTCACCAGCGCTCTGCAGGAGGTTTTCAATAAGCTGCCAGACTCGTGGCAGTCACGAGGTATAAATGTTAGTGGTTACCAACTAACAAATCTCCGTTTTGCTGACGACATCGTGTTATTCTCCGCATCACATAAAGAACTTGAAGATATGCTCCAAGACCTGAGCACGGCGGGTCTTGAGTTTGGACTTACAATGAACCGATCAAAGACACAACTCATGACCAACAGCACGAAACGTAGGGTCGTGGTAGACGGGCAAGAGCTGCAATATGTCGATGAGTATATATACTTGGGCCAGATTGTTTCCTTTACGAACCGGCAAGAAAGAGAAGTGGAAAGAAGAATACAGAATGCATGGAAGAGTTTCTGGGCCCTAAAAGAACATTTAAAGGGCAAATTGCCAATGACACTGAAAAGAAAACTCATTGACATGTGTATCTTGCCCGTCCTAACCTACGGTGCACAAAGTTGGTCTCTTACTGAACAACAAAAGTCGAAACTCAAGATTTGCCAACGAGCAATGGAGCGTAGCATAGTAGGTGTTAAACTAACAGACCGAGTTAGAAACACCACGCTGCGCTCCATAACTCGGATAACAGATGTCGGAGAAAAAACAGCCAGACTTAAGTGGGAGTGGGCTGGTCACGTCGCTCGAATGCAGCCTGACCGATGGGCAAAAATCGGTACCCACTGGACGCCGGAGGAAGGACATCGGCGTCGAGGTCGACCTCGGCGAAGGTGGTGTGACGATTTAGTCAGTTATGCGGGGCGCTCGTGGCCAGAAATCGCACAAAATAGAGAGGTTTGGAGGGAGAAAGGGGAGGCCTTTGCCCAGCAGTGGGAACTACTATAGGCTATCAAAAAAAAAAAAAAAAAAAAAATAGATTAAACCATGGACATTATTGTATATTAACTGATACTGACTACTAAGCCGGAGGTCATGGGTTCGATTCTCACCCAGGACAAATCTTTGTGTGATGAGCAAGATCATTTATTCTGTGGTTGTAATTTATCTATAATATGTATGCATTTATCAATAAATATAAGTATGTTTATCAGTTGTCTGGTTACCATATGGCTCTGCATAGGTTAGGATCAGATGGCCGTAACGTGTTTGATTTGTCCCAAGATATTATTATTACATATTATCGCGGTCCACTGCTGGACTTAGGCCTCTCCTATGTTGCGCCACCCAGCACCCAGTCCTCCAAAATGGGGGCTGTTTGTTGTAGCGCGCGCTCAATTAGGTTTTTGCCCTAGTCATCACGCTGGGCAAGCGGGTTGGAGACTGCAGACCACTTTTACTTCTATACAATAAAGATTTTTCTTTCTTTTACTTTTATTCAGTACTAGCTGTACCCGCGACGTTGTTCGCGTTGATCAGTCGTAATAGGTATAAGTGTGTAAAAATATTTTGACTGAAATCACTGGATGCGCTTTAGATGGCTCAAGTCGACTGATATTTTCTTTTCGTTTGTTACGCGATACCTCGGAAATTTTATAATTGATCAATTTCAATAATTTTTTTGTATTGTTTGGGTTAACATAAGACGTGGTCCCATAGGTACACCATAATTATATCATCAACATTGATTTTCAAAATCTTAGAGCAAAGTTGCTTATTGTACGTAGGCAGAAGATAAATATTTACACTTATGTTTATTCTATGACTGAAATTAAAAGTTTTGAAACTTTATGTAGGCTTTGTACGAAGGATGTAGTTTGATGTATTTTTGATCTTTAGATAAATGTTCTTCTGTAGACTACTTACACATTAATAAGATTGCGGGACCTAGAGACAGAAATATTTGTAGTTACATGTTTGTATTAGCTCGCGATTTTTGAAAAACTTATGGATGCAGCTGAAAATGAAATAGATTTAAATTTATATGTTAAAGGAATAAAGAAATGTTATCGCCTTATCGCGTTTGGTATCTCCATTAGGTATTTAGAGTTCCCTTCAAATGGCCTTAACAAAATACATCTGTGTAATAGCAGCTTCCTTTGAACGTTTAAAGGATTGTTTCGACGATATTTATTTTGAGTTTGATATTAAGCCAAGTGTCAATATAGCTGTGAGCAAAAATAGCTCATAAGAATGGAGGTTTTCCGATGTCCACTGTCCAAAATATTACTATGGTGTCCAAAAACGACCAAAAGAGAAGGGAATGCCCTTCTCTTTTGGTCGTTTTTGGACTTCCTGGCCCTTTTCTTTTTGTGTTATACCTACCAGATAGTCCTGTTTACCCTTGCCGATAACTTTGCATTACGGTACTGGAATAGAGCAAAGGGGAGGATCACTGTAGGCGGCCGGGAGATAGAAAGCGGCAACAAAACGCTAAATGCGTATAAACAATTTCCAGCTAAATATGTAATTTTCATGTCTCCATGTTTCGGTGGCCTAGCGGTTCAATGACCGGATTCACATGCACGTGGTTGCAGATTTGAACCCAGGCAAGTACCAATGTGACTTTTTCAAAGTAATATATACTTTCTTCATCATTCAAAGACATACATGACAATCGGTCAAGGAAAACATCGTGAGGAAACCTGGATTCCAACCATTTTTTAAACCATTACCAATTGAAATCGCCAACCCGCAATGAGCAAGCGAGATCAATGCTCATTAAATTCCTTCTCTTTATGGGAAGAGGCCTGTGCCCAGCAGTGGGACGTTTATTATAGGCCTGTATTTTATGCAATTATCATGACAGATTGCCTCGTAAGTCTAGTGTTCATAATCGCGACTACCGTGAGCGAGGTTTCAGATTGGTATTCAGGGTCAGGCAGTTTGGCCGGGTTTACATCCACACGACTGTCCGATGGTCATAATTATATTATGATCTTTGTTGGTCATAATAATCCTGATAACCATTCTTACACAAATATATCTACCTACTGAATTATTCAGGGTATCTACCTACAACTGTAACCGGTGAAAAATGAAGTTTACTTCAACATAGCTTGGGAAATGGTAGATTGTAATTTTGACGTGCACATTATGACCAAAGCTGAATTTACGAAAATCAGAGATCTCGTGGATTTCCGTAAATAGTGTCTAGATAAATACATCCATAGTGTATAAAATAATAACAATGACCAGATCAAAAGCTGGAACAGGCGCTATATCCTGTATATTTATTTATGCCAGCTTAGCAGTTTGCCATCAGATCTTGTCACACACAGGCATTAATCAGTAGTCGATGCGATATTCAAATACCGTCCGTTCAGCTTAATATAGACAAAAAGATAAATAAAGGTACCTTGAGTACCTAGCTGTACCCGCGACTTTGTTCGCGCTGATCAGTCGTAATAGGTATGCATGTGAAAAATATTTTTGACTGACTCACTGAATGCGCTTTAGATGGCTCAAGTCGACTGTTACAGGTATTTGACAATTTGGTTTCTTTTATGTAAGTCGCAGAAATTGCAGAATTGAGATGGTGGACTTATCTTCTAACTGACTATGACCTTCACCTGTCTAAGAATAAAGTGTGATTGTAAAAACTTTATGCATTTTTGTTTGTCTCGATAAGGCATCAAAAATTACATGAGCAGCAAGCTATCTTGAGCGTATTAAAGAATTGTTGTAATAACCAACTGTGTAAAAAATTACTTACTACTAAAAAATAATACAAAAACACAAAAAGGGTTAGCCCGATACATTTAAAATTATGTAAGAAAGTCGGTGCTAGAAATAATATAAAACAAAATATGTTGAAGGATATAGGATTTGAACATGCAGCAAGATATTTCACATTTCCTATCGTACAACCACCGAGCTGTTTAATATTTACTGTAAGCTTCGTAAATAGTTATTCATACTTCAATAAACTGATCGCTATGGCAACGTTATTTTCGCCATGGTTACTTTGTTGTTTATATGTCAAAGATTACATGTACAGATGAATTGAGATTGAGTAAATTTAAGGTTTGATCCCTATTCAATATGGACGACCATATTGATGAGAGCTCATCCTAAATTGGACTATGTGCCGCCGATATCGCTTTCTATTGATTCAAATGTACATAACTTTTTTGTTTATGAACCGATTTCGATGAAACAACTACTAAATGTTATGGGAAAGTTGAAGCAATACGTCAATTAAAACGGCATTTAAATCAATTCAGTCGCTTCTGAGATCATCGCGTACAAACGCACAGACAAACAGACAAACAGACAAAAATTTTAAAAACTATATTTTCGGCTTCGGTAGCATGGATAGAACGTGTGTATGTAGTTTTTTTTCTAAAATATTCAATGTACAGACACTGGTCGTTTACGATTTTATTATATGTATAGATATGTATAGATGACAATATTACAAAGGCCAAATTTTGTGAGTGTGTGTATGTTTGTTAGATTTTCACGCTCATACGGCTGGTCCAATTTCAATGATATTTGTTATGGAGGTAGCTGACCCTGGACGGTCTTTTCATGCCGTAAGAACTAAGTTATCTAAGGCACTTTGGTAACGACCTGTAGATTATAAGTCACGTACCTCTAAATGTAAAGCTAGACTCTTAGCGCTGTCGCACTTCAGATTACAATGAACACAGATGTAACGCTTCACGCTTGACGTCTGCGGATGCATAGAGGTTTTATGTGCTGTTAGGTACCTACAAATAAAAAAGTATCAATTAGACTTCCGAAACAAATAGCAAGGAAGTTCTACTAATGCTTGACCTTCCATCCATGGTCTGCGGGCAACGGGCGACTTAACTTAGTGGGGGTAAAAGGTGGGCGTGGGACGAGGAGGAGCGTAATTTGACCATTCGGTCGCTATCATTGTGAAGTAACGTCTCCCACCACCCGCGCAAACCATGGCAGTGTGACGTGAACGTATTTGCCAGGCATAAGTCAGGTTGGTATAGTCTTTTTAAGAGCAGCTGTGGGTCTTGTGAATTGGGTAAAAGGTAAAAAATATATCATATATCAAATTCTGTACGAATGACACTACCACATATAATAAAGGCGAAAGATTTTGTGTGCTTGTTACCTCTTCACGCTTAAACGGCTGGACCAATTTTAATAAAATTTGGTATGGAGGCAGCTGACACTTAGGATTATCAGGCTAGGCTTATATCCCAAAATAAATATAGTAAACCGCAGGGTAAATAATAACTTTAAAATAAGATATCGAAAGCGATGTTAAAACGTATTTTTACATCAAATTGAGAGTAGAGATTTTGAACTTCTTACTAAACCCCTATTTCTGTCGAGTTTTGAATGTTTTTAAAAATGTAATTAATTTCTAACCTGGCCATATGGAAAGCTAAGCCACATAGATCACAGGAGAATGGCTTCAGTCCGTTGTGTATGTTCTGGTGTTGTTCATACCAGGTCTTCACGTGGAAACCCTTGCCGCACTTCTCACAGGTATACTGTAGAGAAAAAATAAGGTTATCTGTAAAGTCGGTTTACGGACGACAACGTTACGTGATTACGTCATTTATTTATTTAATTATGGCACTCCAACGACTTATTCACTAAAACAATTTTGGGATACTGTAACACATAAACTTAAAATCTAGAGTGAATTAGTCACTTATAGGTGTGCACAGCACTTGCATAGACTATAGAACAAGTATGCTAAAAAAAAAGAAACTACATTAAACAAAAGTGAAATAAAGAGCAAAAATAAATCAAAATAAGAACACAACTACAATTTATCTTGATGCTCTAAATATGAAAAATTACAAATAAGTTAGTTTTAATCTGTAAGTGAGAAACAAATATAACAAAAGATGTAATATAATAATAAAAATACCAACAACATATTTATAGTAGATAGTCATAAGAAAAATTGCATACTGCATCTCTTCTACTCGGACTCATGCGGATAGATGCGTCACAAGCCGAACGCTTAGGTCGATGGTGCCTCTCTATCGCTTGTTCTGCGCTCTCGCTTGCACGCTCTGCTCAGGCGGAAAGTGACACTTTCGTGCGTGCAGCTGGTGTTCATCGATTTATAAGACGAAATCACATCAATAAACGAGTTAAATTGATAACAGGAAATTTAAATTTAAAATCTGGCTAGAATTTTCAGTTTTGTATGCCAATGATGAGCTGTGGGCTAAAACTACTATTCCTAATCTAAATTAGGGTTGGTTTCCAGTTTTACCGGATTTCATGGAGCGGCTGCCTATCTGTCCTCAACAACCCATTTGACTGGGTACCGCAGTTTCCCATATAAAGACAGAGAATTGTAAAGACTTAAAGACTGTCGAAGACCGACGTAAGAAAGTTAGGACCAACAACTTAACTTGATTCCCGTGGAACAGTGGGGTCTCGGTATTTTTACAACCGCGGCAAGCGCGGCTTAATCACACTAACAAGAATTTTCCAAGCTTTTTTATATGTACTTTTTACTTTTGACATGAATTGAATAAAAAAAATATTCAAACAGTCACAATAAATAAAAAAATATTTAACTAACTTTATATACATCCAGGTGTCTATTTTCATGTTCTTTCAAAGCGCCTCTGTAGGCAGTAGTGTACCCACATTTGTGTGAGCACTGCAGTTTGAAACCATTGTGTGAGCGAGCGTGCCGGATTATCTCTGTCACTGTTTTATACAATCTACCTGAAAATGACAATATAAAGGAAGCTGTATCATTAGGATTACATTTTAGGTTTACAGTTATTGTTTACAGCTATGATTGTTCCACTGTAGGGCAATATGGAAGAAGGAAGGGGTTCCTTCTTCCAAGTGACATGGTCTTGCGCTATTATTGTCTTTATTATTTAATCCTAAATAGAGCAGTTCCAATAATTATGCTCACATTTAGTTGTGTTAAGAAATTATTATATCTAAAAAACTATTGGCCTGTGTTTGAATAAAGAACATTTATCTGACTTTGAATCTGCGACTTTGAATCGACGGGCCTGTTAGTCTAGTGGTTAGTGACCCTGACTGCTAAGCCGGAGGTCGTGGGTTCCCAGGACAAATCTTTGTGTGATGAGCACGATCATTTGTTCTGTGTCTGGGTGTTATTTATCTATAATATGTATGTATTTAGAAATATATAAGTATGTTTATCAGTTGTCTGGTTACCATAGTACAGGCTCTGCCTAGTTTGGGATCAGATGACCGTGTGTGAGATTGTCTCAAGATATTTATTATTTATATTTATTTATATCTAAATCTTTCAAATGATTTTAGACCATGGGTGGAGCAATGTGTGGTGGACACACACTGTTGCATGATTGGTTGATTTGAGTTTGAGATATTCTCTTGTGTCTATTTAAACACTAAAAGATTATTTAGTAGTACTGTAGAAAAATGTTAACTTACCACAAATCTTACAAATTAACGGCCTCTCATCATTATTGACAGTCACATGCTTTTCTATATCATTAATATTATCACAGAATTTCTCACAACCATTACATTTGTATGTCACTTTACCATCAGTAACTTCTTCCGAGTATGTATGTTTATGTTTTTGCATATGTTCATTATGGTAATGTTTTATAAGATCAGAATGGGAATCACATATTTTAAGACAAGATAAACATCTAAATTGTTGTTCATAATCTAAATTATTTTCTATTAAATCTTGTGTTTCAGTTTTAAAAGGTATTTTAGGCGATTTACTTCTTTTTCTTGTCCTCAATTGTACAGATACTTCCAAAGGTAACTTATCATCATTTTTTATAGATGATAGGGACTCTTCATCAGAATTATGTGATGCTTCGATAATCTCCGTATCTTCATTCTTTATGTCACCATTTTGAATAAAATCATCATAATTACTATCTTCTAGCTTATTTATATTAACATCTTCATTTATATCTTCATTTTTTATATATTTACTTTCACAAAATATTAAACTATCATTTTCATCTTTAGTATCCACATTGTTACTGAGTTGTAAATAAAAATCTTGTACAGAACCATTAATTAAATAATATTGTAACTTCTCTTCACTTTCTTTTATTTTTAAATAGAATTCGTAAACCTGTGTTATTTCGTTATCACATCCTTTGCATAACTGGTTCGGAAGGGAATCTTGTATTTGTACCTGAAATATTATTTGGTTAGACCTGGATTTGTAGGTAGGCATTAGGATGATGAATGAATTGTTATTCTTGTTTAAAGTTTATATTTGCGTAATTAATACCTAGGGTAGGATCCGCAACGATCGTTTCGTAATAAAGCTATCATAAATAGTTTTAAAATAAACTACTTACTTCACTAACAAAAGCTATTAAACAAATTTGGTTCGTATTAAGGGATAGGTATTAAAAAATAACAAAAACAGCATCAATATTCACTTACTTGCACCGATAAACTTGAATGAATTTTACAGATAATATCGCATTCTTTGTATAATTTAATCATGTCTTGATCCGATGCTTTTAAACAAAACCTGCATAACTTTTCCATGTTATTTATGAGCATAAAATTTGCAAGCTAAATTTATGGATTTATTCAATAATTCACTATTTTGTTATAATAATAATTATAGTAAACACTAACTAAACATCAAAGTCAACCGTTGTAATTTTATAACTTTTCAAGTTTTCACTTTGAAATATTAGCATTATGTGGTAGCTCTGTCCCTTTTTTTTTAACATTTAAAAATGAATAGGTTATAGAATTATTATGTTAATTCAATTGGAACTGGAACGCCACATGTCAAGTTATGATTTGACATTTGGGATTAAAATGGTACCATTCTATTTTTCAATTCACCCATTTACGACGTCCCATAAATGGGTAAATTAATACAACCATTTTGCTGTGGCTTTTTTTTGCAAAAAAATCTAACTTCACATTCATAAGATATTTTTGGATGTTAGCTTTCTAAGAATATAAGCTTGTAACTACTCATTTGTCAAGGTATTAATTTAAACGTAAATGTCTTTATTAAATTTTTGCTATATTTACTTAGGGTCATAAAAATATTAAATGTAGGTATGCTTAAAATTCATCATTCATCTAAACAGTACACTTTCTTCTCTTAGTGCCTTTCAGTTACCGGAGGTTGGCCGTCAAAGTCATGAATTTCTTCGCCTTCTAGCGCGTCGTTTCTTTAGAATTTAGCCCATCATGATCAATATTGCAATACATCGTATCGTTCGTATCTCATTACCTGACCCAGATAGGCAACTTAACGACGCTTGATCACCTGTAGCAGCTGTCGACTATTTCGTTCGAGATCTTGTGCGTCCAGAATATTCGAAGCTATAACACCACATCTCAAAAGCTTTAAGGCGTTTCTTGGGTTCCTTTTTGATGGTCCATGCTTCGGATCCATACTTTACCAAAGGCCTTTAGATGTTCTATGTCTGATGCTAATTTTGAGTGGCCTGTTGGTTTACTGATTTGATTCCCACCCAGGACAAATCTTTGGGTGATCAGCATGATATTTTTTTCTGTGTCTGGGTGTTATTTACCTTTAATATTTTTTTAATTTAGTTTACTTTAGTAAGTTTATTATTATATTAGTTTACTTTAATCTAGACACAACCATGAATTTAGTTTTCTTGATGTTAATTGAAAGGATCCTTGATCTGTGACCTTATTGATAGTAATGCTAACAAACCATTTTTGCAAGAAGCTGTGAGAACAGTGTTGACAGCGTAACGTAGATAGATTATTGATGACCTTTCCATTGGCTTTCCAACGCTGCAGACATCGCCACTAAATCAGTTTCAATATGATCGGTAAAGCTGAATCAGAACCGAGCGGAATGTCTCGTTATCTTCGAATCGTATAATTAAAAGTTTGTGGCACACAATTGATTATTATTTGTCATTTCCTGATAGATTCTTGTAATTGATAAACAAAAAGCCCTATACGATGAATCATTTTGGGCCATTGCACGTATTTTGTTTTAGATTTTAACCATTTAAACTTTAAGGCTATTGTTTAGTGATAAGATAACAATTAGCCCCTGCATTAATCTGTTTTTACAAAATACATTGTTGGCTGATAGTATTAAATGGAATATCGGTGGAAAGTCAAGAGGAAGCGTCCTCTGATAAATGAGCATCCCGTTTGGCGCAAAGATTAATAAATAAACAGAAGTGTACAAAAACACAATTTTATTATTGCGAATAAGTAAAATTTTTACACAAATATACATATTTTATTTTATGGGACTAGAACGGAAATCGAACTGTTCAACGTTTGCGTCCAGATATAGATACCTAGTTCCGAAAACTAAGTTATTGCATGAAGTGCAAATTATTAAAATACTCAAGTGCCTACTTGTTTTTATAAAACGTTTTTTTGGAAAATTGGTGACCCGATGTTAACTTCAACTGTAATATAATTATTAGCGTCATCTGTCTTGAAATATATGTACTAAGATCTTAACTTTACTTTATAAATAAAACGTTAACGTATCCGCTATTTATCATGAATAAATTAAAATACTTAACTCTACGATGTATCATGCAAAAACCTTTTTTGACATTTATCTCACTATGCATCTTATCTTTTTTGGTTAACAATAGTAGCCTCTGCAGGAGTCATAGTCGTAGCCCGTAGGTATAATAGTACCCTCGACCAGTCTGCACCCGTACATATTCTTTGCAGAGCCCGATTAAACCAACACAACTAAAACAACATTTCAAAATGTGTCGCAACGACAACAAGTCTAGTCTCAAAATATGAAGTAACATCATAATTATTTCTTATACCTATATTTTATAAATAAACAAGGAAATAGTGCTGCAGCCGTAAACTAAGTGCAAAATGATATTAAAGTGTATTTTATTGTTATTTATAACAGTTTTTATTGATGCTCGTAAGTATTTTTTTATTTAACTTAACTCATTTGCATGTATGTTTATGTTCGTGAAAAATATCCCTTTTTTACATGGATTTTTACATGATTATAATAGAAAAAAAGAAAAATACACATTAATGTTTTATGCGCGAAAGGATATTCTCATATTTTTTTTACAAAAGTCTTGTATCTGAATCGAACCCGTCGAACTCAGTCGAAGCGTTAACAGAAAGATAAGTAGGTGTATCGTCTCTATAACACCTTGGCATGCCTAGTTACTTAATTTATTATACTTTTTTATTACTCATGTATAGGTACAGTATTTCTTGCAATTAGTATACAGGATTAATTAATAAGGAGTGCGTATATTCAACGAGGTAATCAGTTGCATAAAACTGAACAACTTTCCTCAAGGAACTTAGATAGAAATCTTAAAATGGAAATTGAACTTTTCATTCTCGTTGAATATACGCACTCCTTTTAAATTAATCCTGTATATTTAATTTACAGTACAGTGAAATTAGTGTGACTCTAAAAAAATGTTAGCTTAAATTTTGTAATCAGACTCTAAAATGTACCTTTCACAGTTTTTTTATAGATTTTTTTTCGGTAAAACACTAAATAATTTCTAGTTTGTTTTGTATGCTAGATTGATCGATTAAATTTCAAATTTAATTTTGATTGAAAACAAACTTAGAATTGGTAGTACACAAACAGTTTATTTGTTAAGTTTAATGTATTGGTTAAAACTAACGAATGTTTTTAATTAGCATATATGAAAGAGTTTCATCAAAACAAAATTAAATATTTGTAATCACATTGATACCGTTATCAACATTTGGTTAAATTTTGTGTAGCGATATTAAAAGCAGTGTATAATATTATATGTCTACTTATAGCATATACGAGCTTATACCCGCAGCTTCGCCCACGTGAATGTCAGTTAGCCAATGTATAAAAAAATTGACTAATTATATACTAGAACCTTCCACGAGAACCACTCTATCCATTGGTGAAAACAGCATGAAAACCGGTGCAGTAGTTTTTAAGTTTGTCGCTAACAGACAGACAACAGACAGTTTTATAATATGTAGTGATTTACAGTGATTGATATAAGCGTTGTGGTAAACTTAGTCTTATCTTGCCTGATAATAATAAAGAGTAGACATATCGTGATTTAATGATTAATGAAAACTATTAACATAGATAGCGAATAGCTAAGTTAGTGATTGTCTGTTCCTGTCTATAGAACTTTAACGTAATAAAAAAAAAAACGTAGAAAGCGAGTACGCGCACGAATAGTGAAGCACTTCAAACTGTGTCATATCAACACAGTTGGTACGTCTGAACATACCGTCACTCATCAAGGCCAAGCGCTAGTCCAAATATCTCCTTAATTTTAAGTATAATGGCGGTTTAAGAAGTGGATGAGTGTGACAATACAATACATTTTTGGCTTCACTATTAGCATGAAGATTATCTATCTAGGTGTTATCAATTTATGTTCCTGTGATTATATATTATACCTTTGCTATTTGTACCTAGATATAATTAGCACCATCAATTTGCTCTTTTAGAACCCTTAAAACGATTAAGATTTGCTTTATTTTCTCGTCATCAGACAAATCTTGCCCTGAAAAAGTTAAAGTTACGTAAGTACTGTTTACTGTAATAAAAACACACACCTACTAGCAGGTTAAATATAGGAAATTTGTAGGATTTATCCTGTTCAATATGATAGAAGGAAAATACCTGAATTGTTGCAACGAATGGTGAATTGTGGTTTCATTAATACATTTTTAGCGATGGATTGGATATTGTTTTTCTAGTCAAATAAGTATTATGAAAATAAATATATCAGGAATGCGGTCAAAATCATATCAGAAAGAGGAAATCAGATAGTGGAACTTTTGTGGTTGATTACGTATAATATGTGTAACTTAAATATTTGTCCTACTGTTGTGAAACAGCCACTCAGCCCTTTTTGTAACTATAATCAGGTTAATCTAGAATTTGACTTGTTATCCTGTTATTCAGTATCATCTACTTATATTATGCATCATAGAGTCTGTATGTTAAAGGACATTGCGAGAATAAATTAGATACTAAAAGCATATAAACCAATAATAAACAATTATATAAACTGAAATACATTATATTTATGTGTTAAAAATATGGTTTATACATTTTATCAGCCGGACGCACGCTCTTGACGGTATGCGTGACATCAAACTTCCGTCCTCATGGACATAACAGCGTAGGTGTAGCTTCAGTCCTAAGTTGCAAAAAACTTTAAATACTCATACATATGTGTACAAAAGTTTCCACAAATACAGACGTAAAATCCTCCAGGGGATTTTTTTAAAGCAGGGGCTTATTACAGGGGATTATAGTCCAAGGATCCCGGTCCGCGAAATCTTTTTGTGGTCTGAGAGTCACCGGGTAGTGTTAGTATAGGTATACGTTTAAACCGTTCTATTTTTGTACTTTAAGGTGTAGTAGATTCGTCGAAAGAAAAAAAGCCTCTCTTAATCTTATACGTAACAGCATGATAACCGCTTGGACCAAGGCCCAGTTTTTTTATCCTGAGTTAACTCAACCAATGGTTAATTATGCTAAGACTAATGGTTTCAAAATTCGTTAGAACGCGTTTAAAAGTTACATTTAGTGTTATTTCACAGACGTTGGATAGAACAGCTTTTTAAAACCAATAAGTCTCCTTGAGAGAAATTATTTACTTACATTTAAAAAAATACTTACACACTTTCAATCCCACTGCGTTCCTAGCCTGGGTCCTAGTTCATTCTACAACAACCAAAAGAGCAATAAAAGTACAAGATTATTTTTATGTTAAATTAATTATTACCTTCTTTTCAGAATTAACATATTACCACCAGGCGTCACCATGCGCAGTTCCTCGCATATCCCACGGCAGATTCCGAACGATGCGCCGAGGGAATCTCATCCGGTATTCCTGTCTCGCTAGGTATACTCTTGTGGGCAACAAGTATGCCACGTGTAGAGGTGGGCACTGGGATGTGCCTCCACCTACCTGTGTTAGTAAGTACCCTGTTCATTTCTATTGGCCTAGCCTTTTCCCAAGCTATATTGAGGTCGGGTTCC
Source organism: Plusia festucae (assembly GCA_950381575.1). Lineage (NCBI taxonomy): Eukaryota > Metazoa > Arthropoda > Insecta > Lepidoptera > Noctuidae > Plusia > Plusia festucae. The sequence goes on along the minus strand of OX494456.1, from coordinate 2,238,203 downwards.
CGGATTCAGCTGAATACCGTATTTCATATGCAGCTTATCTGAGCTCTACAACCAAGTTTTACAGGGTGATACAGTATCTCATAGTAAGACTGGTTGTCACAATTGTAATAAATTAAAGACTGTAAAAATCGAAGTATGACAGTCGGGACCAGAGGCTTTCGTGCATTTTGAGGTATCTACGGAGGGTCTTCTTATTCTCATTAAAAAAAATGCCTTATAATTAATTAAGAAACTTTCAGCAAGATTTCTAATGGCGTGTAACATTATGTGAGTGAATATTTTTTGTATCTTCAATACCACCATGTATTTCATGGGCTCGTGTACAAATAAGTGGGTATTATCCACTGTCTAATATGGCAAAACTGGAGTTTTGCCTATATTACACCAGGATTAAAGTAAGAAAGTAGTGAATTTTTGGGACTGTCCTAATATTAACAATAAAACTTTTAATTTTCTTAGAATCGGGCTGCCCGCCATTAGGAAATGTGCCGAACGCTGTAACGATGCCATCTCACAACAATTCGTGGATAGTGTTCTTCTGCTTTCCTGGACATCAGCTTGTCGGGTCACCAGTCGTGTACTGTGATGGAATGCGATGGAACTCCAGTGCTCCTGCTTGCGTTGGTAATATTATTATATCTATTATGATTATAACAAGTATAATATTTAGTCATAATAAAAATAAAAATTTAGTCGTAAACAACAGCTGTAGGTGGTACAAATTTCGATTCCGGATATCTACATTAAGCATCTGACCTGTCAACATAAGTTTGATTATTATTTAAAATAAACAATCATTTTATTACAAGTAGCCATTAGCCTGCCCGCCCACTTCCGTTTTGTAGGCGAATTATAGAACGTACCTACTGATCGCAATCAGTACAGCGTATAGCGCAACGCATAATATATGTCCCCAAAAAGTAAATCAGAAATGGTGACTCAAAATCGACCCGTGTCAGCCTACAAAAATTAGACGTAGGCGGGCAGGCGTAATAGACTAAATCTTTTTTACCCCTAAATTGGGTATTTTTTATTTTCCTGCAACACTAGGTTCCATTTTGGTTGACTACTTGATTTGAAAAAGGAAATAGTTTATTTTGCTTTAGTTATTATTCTGAGAGTTTATTGAACTGTTAGATGGAACACATTAATAAATAGTTTTATGTACTACTTGTACCTACCCGATTTTACCTATAAAGGTAGATTTAAAATAATTATTGGTTTTAAAGTAGTCAAGTAACAATTTTATTCAAATTAAGGTATTACCAACCAGTAAGTAAGCTCACACTAATGGTTTATATTAAGATATAGGTACCTAATAATAATAAAAAAAGTGTGATTGTTTTTCAAAATATCCAATTTAATATATAATTTTGAAGTTTTACCGAATACTTATCAACTAAAATTAACCAGATGGTAAAGCAAAACCCGCGACGGAGTGCGATTTTGAAGACGAAAACATCTGCGGCTGGAAGCTGGACGATCTCCATGACTTCGACTGGAGGAGGTGGAACAAGAAGACTCCTAGCTCCTTCCTCCAGACTGGGCCCACGTATGACCATACTTACGGGAAGAATGGGATGGGTGAGCAACATGATCTTTTAATTTATTTTACATATTAAAAATAATAACAAATAAATATCTTGGGACAGCTCACACACGGCCATCAGATCTCAAACTAAGCAGAGCCTGTACTATGGTAACCAGACAACTGATAAACATACTTGTATATTTCTCAATACTATTATTGATAAGTAACACCTAGACACAGAACAAATGATCGTGCTCATCACACAAAGATTTGTCTTGGGTGGGAATCGAACCCACGACCTCCGGCTTAGCAGTCAGGGTCACTAACCACTAGACCAACATATTGACTGGCCTGTTGGTGATCACACTTGTCGTAACGCTCTCGTAACGCTTTCACCAGTTTACTCCCCAAGTCAAGCGTGCGTAAAGAAGCTTTACTTGATAAATAGTCGAATTAAAAACAACATTACTACAAGCTGTATAAGGTACTTTGCGGATGTTGAACGCTGTGCCAATTACCTGGCAATCGGAGATGCCCCACTCAAACAATTAATCAACAACAGCCCATCGCGGTCCACTGCTGGACATAGGCCTTTCCCAAGTTGCACCACAACACCCGGTCCTCTGCCTTCCGCGTTAAGTCCGACCCAGCTACCTATTTCAGGTCATCGGTCCATGTGCCTGGGGGACGTCCTACACTGTCTGAGAGGGCCGTGTGTTATGGTGCGAACAGTGGGGTGGTTTTGCCCTAGTCACCACGCTGAGCAAGCGTTCTTTGGGAGATTTGCTCATCCTCCTTGTTTCTATATCCCTTAGTCTTGCGACACCCACGGTAGAGAGAGATTTATTCTAAACCACAACCCCACGGGGCGTTCGATAAGTAATTTTTTTTTTAAACGATACCCGCTCTAAGGAATTTTATCCTTGTGTCGCGGGGGTTTCACAAACATTCAAATCACATGCACAAAGAACACCCAGACTTGGGCCGAACTCGCAGCACTTCGCACACAGTGGTAATTAGCGTGGTGACCTATACCACTCGGCTATCCGAGCAGTCGTCAGATTAATTTCGTTATTCTTTATTATTCACGATATTGATCGCATCATGCTATAAAACTGTCTAAAATCGCACCTCATGATCGCACATCCCTCAATACGACATTCAGTAGAACCGCAGAATAATAAGGACAAGCAGAAGAACAAACGCAAGTCGCGCGGTTATATTCGTCGGATGTCGATGATCGAAGCGATGAACGATGCCAATAGGACGTCACATAGGATGTCAGGCGCGATCGCTTGAATGCAAAAAGCAAGCACTAAGCAGTCTTTTTTGTTCTAGGTTACTACATGTACATAGAGAGTACTGGCCGAGTGGAGAACGAAACGGCTCGTCTGATCTCCCCCGTCTATGATAACGATATAGCAGCAAACGGGTGTTTCGTCTTCTTCTACCATATGTTTGGGAGGTAAGTTACTTGTACCACCAGCTCTCTCTTTTTTCTATTCTAGCATTAAGTACCTCTTTTTGTCGGGGTGAAAAGCCTATGACTTCGACCCACGCCGAGGGCATGACGTAGGGATTTGAGGACTTACACCGACTAAATTTAAACAACCCGGCCCCATCATTGCCTTTGCCGGAGCCGCGGGATCACTTGTGCACTCTAGGAATTATTAATATTACATCTTTATTTGACATCTTACAACCACTGAGCACCGCAACTACACCACTACAAAAAAGTTTTTACTTTTTTGTAGTGGTGTAGTATGGCTTATGAAACTGAATTCCTAATTCCAGGAGTATGGGTGGTCTCCGAGTCTACCAGAAGCCGGAGAAGGTGTCGTTATATGAGGTGTTGAAAGGCGCGGGGAAGGAACGATACCTGCTGTTCGAGAAATGGGGGGACCAGGGGAACGCTTGGTACAGCAGTGTTTCCATGCTGTCCAACTTCTCAGACGATTTCCAGGTTAGTTAATTTGAAGATTTGATTGAGATCTTGTTTGTCTTTTATTTCACGTAACGCTAAGTACCTTACTCTTAGTTTTAATTATGAAAAGCTTTATTATCTACATAATATACTCGTATATAATGTTTTCTTTCATTATTTATTGAGAAATAGTGAAACCAACAACTTATAACTCGAGGACAGGTGAACCGATTTTCATAATCCTTAATTTGTTGAATTAGTCTCCTTCCCGAATAGCAGAATAAATGTTGAAAACAATGGTAAATTGACTAAAAAAAAATATGACGGGAACTAGGACAACTTACGTCGCAGAAACCGCGGGGCAAAGTTACTTTGTATATAATACACTGATCGTTTAGTTCGTTCCCAACAGATACAGTTATGTATTATTTATGTTCAGACTGAGTGGTCCGATTCTAAAACGAAAGTTATTAGTTATTCAAAACAGGAGACAATAATGTGTGATTATATTTTTGATCATTCCTCCCAAATCATTCATCGCATATAATCAATGAATGCTAACTTTTCAAATTTTGCGTTGTATGATTAGAATCTAATTACGTCTCGGGAATGATCTCGAACATCAAGTGTAAGCTACGCTTGCGCAGCAAAGATCCGGAGTCCGTGAAAATGTGTAGCGGCGTTTCGTCTGCCTCCTGGCACATTCTGCCCGTCTTGCCTGGCACGTTCTTTTGTTTCGGACAGTCCCAAAGTGAACAAGTGTTTGTTTAAGCCGCAGTGTCCAGTAAGGGCTCGAACTAGGATGCGCATTTTGGTCCTACTTAGTCCTATGATCTGCTTAGAGCATTTTCGGTCAGGCTCCTTTAACAGAACAGCTCCTTAAATATAAGATATTTTCTGTCAACAGATTGTGATCGAAGGCATCAGAGGCGCGAGTTTCATGAGTGACATTGCTATCGACGACGTGTCCATCCAGTATGGGGAAAACTGCACCAAAGCTGAGGTGGCCGCCACCACGCCACCATCTCTACTAGGTATGTAGAAACCACTTGAGTGTTCAATAAAGACGTCAGATATTCAGCCGGGAATATTAACAGACGAGAATATGGCCACAAACCTAAAAAGACCCAGTGACGATGTCGCTTTTTTTCCTCTTAGAGTCATGCGTCGGTCGTTGCGACATGTATGGCTACGATCACGAGCTGCCTCAGCGCGGCTGCGGATGTGACATCACCTGCGTCGTCGACCAGAACTGCTGTCCGGACTTCTTGGATGTCTGCGCGTTCAATATCAGTAGTAGTAAGTATTTGTTGTGTAATAAACACAATAGAGAAGACAAGCCGACTAGAGAAATCAAAGTATCTAGTCCCGTAAGTTAGATGGTAAAAAAAACTATTAGACACGTATTTTATCTTTTTTCGAAACAATAATTTTGACAATAATATGTATGGTGCGGGACTTGTGACTTCAGAAGTTGGCGATAGCCACAAGTGACGTGGCGAGCCCTCACTCTATGACTTAAATTACTACCTACAGCTTTGTGTCAAAGAAGCCGCCTATGCGAGACGGTTCATGAACTGTACCACGAATACGTTTTTATTGGATCCGACAGGGGTTTTGTTACATGTTATATATTTTCACTACCTGAAAAAAAAACTAGAATCCTATTAATAGGAACTGGAAAATAGAGAATTTTTTTCAGAGAATGAATTTCCAACTGTTGGGCAAAGTCCTCTACTAATATATTAGGCAAAGCTACCTTGTTCCAGAAAATAAGTTTCCGACCTTTTATGCGACCGTATTATATCGATAATCGTAATAATATTACTGCTGGGCCCAGGCTACTCCTCATACAAACAAGCATCGATATCGATATGAATCTATGAAATATCGTCACCCTTACTTGAGAAGCACCGTCTATACTTCGAGAAATATTGAGTATTCACTTCAATTGCTTAACTAGCAGTTCTAATTAATTCTGTGGTCCATGTATTTGCAGCCTGATCTATAGCTTGCGTTTACTATTTCTGGGTCTAAAATATTCGACATTTTTCCTCAGACGATGAAGAAACAACGGACGCAAGCTCGGACTCACTACCTCAAACCCAGAAACTAGTCGCAACAACCACCGAAACGTTGCCACCAACAACCAGCACGATAAAATCAACAACTAAAACGACACCATCAACAACTTCTACAACAAGCTCGACTACTACAACTAGCACAACCACTAGGAAACCAACAACTAGAGCTACACCAACAACGACTAGGCGTACAACTGTGCGTCCAACAACTAAACGTCTTACAACTGCTAAAGCTACTACAACTACAACTACTACTAGGCCGACTAGACCAGTGTTCAAGTCTACAACTAAAGCTTTCAACCCTACAAATGCTACGAAGGTGACAGCTAAGGTGACTCCGGTGACAGCGTCAACTTATTTCGTTAAACGAACAACGATACTTCATAATTTGGTCACGGAGCACGTGAAAAGTGAACCGAAAAGTAAAAGTAAGTTATAATAATAATTTATCCACGTTTTTATTCAGCAAGCAAAGTTCTTTTCAGCTTATCTATATTTTTTAAGATAAGATAAGATAAGATAAGATAAGATAAGATAAATTTATTTGTTAAAAACATATGTTATATAATGTGGTACAATATTATTTAACGGTTTCAATATGTTTTGCCATATCAGGCGTACAAATATACATTTATTAAACTTAAAATCTACATTCGGATACTCAATCAAAGCAAATAGCAAAATAAATGGAATAGAGTTACAATTTTAATTTTAAATATTATCTTTTAAGAAATCGTCTACCTTATAGTAAGCTCTTTTACATAAAAGTTCTTTAAGTTTCCTTTTAAATAGGTTAATATTTAATATTTTGTATGCATCTGGTACTTTATTATAAATTTTAGGAGCCGTACAGAATAAACTTCTCCACATGAGGGTAGTTTTGGCATTGTGCAAACAAAGTCTATTTTTATTACGTCTATTACGTTGAGATACACTTGACTGAAGAGGAAACAATTGCGGATTCTTTTTGACAAAAAGACAAATTTCTAAAATATACAAAGATGGTAATGTTAGGATGTTATGTTTTATAAAGAGCGGTTTGCAGCTATCTGTGACTTGTAGACCAAACATAGCACGGATACATCGCTTTTGTATCTTAAAGGCAAACTCTTTATCTACCGAGTTCCCCCAGAAAATAATTCCATATCGTAGTACAGACGCAGCCAAACCGTGGTAGGCAATTATTAGGGCATCTGTATTTACTGTTGGTGCGAGTTTATACAGTGCGTAGGATGATTGACTTACTTTTTTGCAAATGTTCTCAATGTGTGCTTTCCAATTGAGTTTTTTATCTATTGTTAGCCCGAGAAATCTAGTATTATCCACTTCTTGTATTATCTGATTGTTATAGCTTATGTTCATAGGTGAAGTTTCTTTGCGTTGACTAAAATGTATTATGTTAGTTTTAGATAAGTTTATTTTTAAATTATTATTTATTAGCCAGAGTATTACAGACGAGATGGATGAATTTATATCATTTTGATATGAGTTCGGATTATTTTTTGCAATTACTATTGAACTATCGTCGGCAAAAAGGGACATTGGTTGTGAAACTGAATTAGGTAAATCATTAATATATAATATAAATAATAGTGGTCCCAAAACGCTACCTTGGGGAACTCCAAATGCAACACTACATTCGCGAGACAGATAGACTCTTTGGTTTTTCGTATTAGTATCTAATTTAGTGATTGCAGTAACTTGTTGTCTATTAGATAGGTAAGAATTGATGAGTTTTAAGATGTTTCCTCTTAGACCGTAGCGTTCCAATTTGCCTATTAATATTTCATGATCAACATAATCAAATGCCTGGGTCATATCACAAAAAACTGAGCATACAGGCGTACATTTATCGACTTTTAGCATTATATTTCTTAAAAAATCATAGATTGCTAGATTTATGCTCATATTTTGTCTAAAACCTTTTTGTTCGTTGCATAGTATTTTATGTTTTTCTAAATATTGATATATTTGGTTATATATGTATTTTTCAAATATTTTTGATATGATAGATATTAGTGCTATTGGTCTATAATTTTTCATTAATTCTTTGGCATCTTTTTTATGAAGTGGTTTTATTATCGAAATTTTTAACATCTCGGGGAAAATACCATTACTTATGCATAAGTTTAAAATATAACTTAGATGTTGGCATATTAGACTAGCTACAGATTTAATTATTTTGGTGTCAATTTCATCTAACCCAACACTACTTGTATTTTTTAGACCTTTAATTATATTAAGAATATCAGTGGGTAAGCTTGGAGCCATAAACATCGAATTTGTTCTGTGTGTGATATTTATGGAATTTTTATTAATTATATTTGTTATAGGTACCACTTTGCCAACGAAATATTTATTAAATTCATTAGCTATAATTAAAGGGTTAGTGATTATTTCATTGTTAATTTTTAGTTGTTCTACGGTATCTTTTGGTGTATTAAATTTTGATTTATTTATTATTTGCCATGTACTTTTACATTTGTTAGTTGAAGTTTTTATTTTAAAGCAGTTTTGAGCTCGTTTCGTTAAAATTATTATCTTTTTATATAGTTTAGCATATTCAATGTATTTGTGACGGTTTAAAATAGTGCGATTACGTCTATATGTCCATAAAAGTAACCTCTTTTTTTTACTACACATTTTGATACCCTTTGATAACCAGTTAGGTTTTTTATCGACTCTAACAGTAACATATCTAAAAGGAAAACATAGGTTATAAAAGAGTTTAAATTGTTGTATAAATAAATTGTAAGCCATGTTAGCATCACAGGTTTCATATATATCAGAGAATGATAGACTTTTTAAGCAACCCTTAAATTTGTTTATGTTGTCTTTTGTATATTCTCGCTGCTTTTTACGCCAATATTTTATAGTGCTTTTATCTTTTACTGGGAAATGTACTAATTGAGCGGTATGATCCGATAAAGCAAATTCCAATATTTCAGTTTTACACTTTTTTTGAAAATTATGTGCTATGTTATCTATACAAGTTTGACTACGAAGACGTGTTGGTTGTTCTAAAGCTAATTTTAAATTAAAATGCAACATTAAACACTTAAAATCTAGAGTTATATTACTATTTTTGATTATGTCGATGTTAAAATCACCTGCTATTATAACATTATTAAAACGATTGTTAGTACAAATCTTTTTCAGCAATTGTTCCATCTTACAGAAAAATATGTTTAAACAATCAGGTTTAGGTGGTCTATAGATACATATAACAGCTATTTTATATTTGAGCAATTCTATTGCACAGCATTCAAAAATACCTATCTGTGACAACTGTGAAATCTCTGGTAGTTCTTTACACAAATGATCACTCTTTAGTAAAATACATGCTCCACCTCTTTTAGTATTTGGTCTACTATAACAAGCTGCTAAATAATAATTAGATATGTCAAGTTGAGATTCATAGCCTGACATCATAAAATGTTCCGTTATGCACACTATGTCAACAAGTTTGTTATTTTCTGATAATTCAGTAAGAGAGACAGTAAGGGCGTCAGATTTAGACAATAGGCCAGCAATGTTTTGATGGAGTACTAATAACTGTTTATTAACGAAAAAATCTATCATGTATATTATTATTAACATAACATTCATCGTCTACTTTTGTGTTAACAGGATCGTAACATTCATATTTATCTGTATTACATTGTAGAGATTCTTTTATACAGTATTTCAAATCATTAAAGATAGTTTTCATTCCAAAGTTGTTCACAGTACCTTTAAATTTAGAAAACATTGTAAAATCATATTTGAGGTTTAAGTTTGAATCTAATAAAGTTGCATAATTGTGAGTAAGTGAGTCGAGATATAACAAATTACAAAAACTTTCTATTCTCCAGTTAAACATTCCTCATTCATTTAAGCAACTAGTAGTGTTTTGACCTGATCTTTCTCCGCTAATGTTGGATTGATCTTCCTGCATAGCCTTTTCCTAAGCTAAATAGATGTCAAGGCGGTCATTAACTATTTTATGATTCAAACCTACGACCGTGTGCTCTGCAGTCATGCTTGTCGCACAGCTAGACCGAAGAACTCTCCGTTAATTTTTTCCACTATCCGATCCGCGTCGAAGTATCGAGTTAAAATTATAAACATACACTTATTTAAATGTAGAGACTCTTGAAGTAAACGTAGTAAAAAGTATATTTCAGCAGGAAAAGAAAATTAATAGGGTTCTCCCCGTTGGCCTAGAACTATGAACTTTGGCAAGTAGTGGTATTATACTACCAATACAGGCCCAGCGGGCGAGTACCTACGACTCGCACTTGCACAAGCTATGTTGGGGCCGGCTTCCAGTCTTACCGGATTTAGCTGAATACCGTATTTTACATGGAGCGACTGCCTATCTGACCTCCCCAACCTATTGCTAGGTAATACAGTATTCCAAAGTAAGACTGGTTGTCAGAATTGTAATGACTTAACGACTATCAAAGATCACTGTATGACAGTCGGGACCAACGGCTTAACGTGCTTTCCGAGGCACGGAGGGCCTCGATATGTTTACAAATGGTCACCCATCCACGAACCAACCGCGGCGAGCGCAGCTTAACCGTTATTATCGGTCAAACCGTTCGGCTTACACTTAGCCACGAGCCCCTTGTATCGCAGTTGTATCTGATAAATTATTTTTCTCCTTCCAGGTATGTCAAATGTGACCTCTTTGGTCACGGGTCTCGTAGTGTCAGTAATGTGTGTGGGAGCGCTGTGCTTGGCGTTCTTCCTGAAGCGCACTACGCGCGGCATCACGACCCTCGCGCGGCTCCGCGGGAGGACCTGCAGCGATCCTGAAGTCCGCTATCTCAAGACCGATGTTGATGATATTGAATAAATTATTTTTAGTTTATTATTCTATGCTTATTCTTCTCCAACCCTCTCTTATTATACTTTCTTTTTTAATTTAATGTTTTTCTCAGAATACTTAGAGCAAAGTATTCTGTACTAGTTAACCAAGGATTGTGTATCTAATAGATGTGCATAATTGTGTAATACGATCCTAACTTCCTGATTAATATTATAAATGCGAAAGTAATTTTGTCTGTCTGTGTGATATGCAATCACGGCTAAACTACCAAACCGATTCAAATTAAAGTTGGTGCAGAAATAGTCTAGAGCCTGAGAAAGGATATAGGCTACTGTACTTGACTACACAGATAGCCGAGTGGTATAGGTCACCACGCTACTTACCACTGTGCGCGACGTGCTGTGGGTTCGATCCCCGCATGGGACAAGCATTTGTGTGATCCACAGATACTTGTTCCAATTCTGGGTGTTATTTGTGCATGTGATTTGAATGTTTGTGAAACCCCCGCGACACAAGGATTAAATTCCTTAGTGCGGGCGTCGTTTAATTAAAAAAAAAACAAAACACCGCGATAGCCGACACCTACACGGGCGGAGCCGCAGGTAACAGCTAGTAATTATTTGTAAGTAGTATTTTTTTCTATACGAGTAGGTAGCTTTCATCACTATATTTCATAAGATCAAAATATAAAGAAAAGTAGAGTTAGAAAAAAGAAACAGGTTCAACCTGTCTTTTAGTTCAAACAGTAAAGATAGTATTTTATAGAAGCAATACCTTTCAGTACATCTCCGCAAGAACACATTTATCAAGTAAGAACGTAAGTTTGAACTTAGTTAAGGTGCATCAATTTCAATCAGTCCTTTTAACCTTAATTACTAGACGTCTAGGGTATAAAGAGGAACTAGCAACCTCTAATGTATTAGCAATTCTAATTATTGCCATTTACTCAGCAACGTTTGATGTAGTGGAGGCCATAGCTTGAGTTAATAGCTAGCATAAAACCTGAAAGCACATTTCGAAACGTCAAGGAGAGCTTCTGTCTTTTTACAATGACATTTATGTAAAGGTTACTTTGCAGGGACCCGAAGATTTTAAAGGTAACGAAGCCCTTCCGCACTAAATAATGTCCATCAAAAATACCACTGTAATCAACCCAAACATAAATTAAAACCAAATAGGTTGTCAAGTAACAAAACAAAAATATATTTTTCGTTATGGCAACAATTTTCCGAGTATCGCGGAAGCGCGGGCTAATACGAAACAGTGACCTCGTTTTTATGTTACCCCGTTAACACAATGTCACCGGCAATGGTGGCGCAGCCTTCGGTGGCCTTATCGCGTGTATCGACCCGCCTTGGAGCGGCCATCTTGCTACGCGCATGCGCCAAACGTATGCGACAACACTGACGTTTCTACAAACCCCAGTATCACTCCGAAATTTGCGGAAAACTGTAAATAAAATTGTAAATAAAATTTAGACAAGAAAATCGTGATATTTTATATTTAAAAACGTAGTTTAAAAAGCTATGTCCGTGTGTGGATAGATTGCAAAAGTTTTCGCGCACCGGACGTCTGTTTAGAGGTAAGTAAGCAAATAATTTTGCGATTATAAACTAAGTTATTTTTAAATCGAATTATTGTACAACAAATTGGATTTTGTATTCTAAGAACGTAGTTTTGTTATAAAGACGATTAGAGACGTCGTCGTTTTCTTCGGTTTTATGTAACAGGGTAGGTTATTGAGTGTGTATAGTTATGTATGTAGGAAGTGCGGTACTTGACTTCATTGTGCGAATTTCGATTTTAGGCAGATTAATTTTCCGTAGAATACTATCGAAGTTTCTTTATTGAGACAAATTTAGGTTATTGAGTAATGTTTATCAAGGTTACAGATAATGAGATGTGTTTTGCACACTTCGATTTATATTGGGTTCACAAGAATTGCTTCATTCAGCAAGAAAAATAAATTCTGTTTATTAGGTGTAAATAATATCTTAACAAGAAGGTCTTTCTATTTATATTTTCAATGAAGATATACTTGAATGAGCAACTACCTACATGTTTCTTTCATTAGAGTTTTCTGGGAATCAGGTTTCGCCTACCCACACTTCAACAAAACTGAGCAAAACATACGGTATTTTCTTTCCCACGTAAAATTTCAATAAAAGATAATGTTTATTGGAGTTTTCCTTTAATAGCTTTTGGCGGATAAAGGAAAATAAAAACGTACTTTATTATCTATAAAGGTAATTCCTTTTATCGATAAATTAAGTTGTTATTCCTATATTTTTCTATGTTATGTTAGTTTTCATTTAATTTACATAATTATTATTGTCTTATTTTTCAGACTGTCTTAATATATATTCTTGTATGGATGAGTCACGTTGAGTTACAAACATTTAGCATTTCTTGTTTTTGGTTAGTATAAATATAATATTATACGTGAACGGCAGCTTTTTTGAATATAATTCAGTATATAAATAACTACTTCCTGTTACGTAATTCACATATGAATTTAATATTGATTTTAAAAAATTATATCTTATACTAGCTGCCCGGACAGACTTCGTTCTGTCAAAAGTAAATTAATTAAGGTAATTCCCGAGTTTAGGAACAGTTTTTTTTTACTTATTATTTATGTTTTACACCTTTTAAACCTTCCCTGGACTTCCACAAACATTTCAAGATCAAAATCAGCCAAATCGGTCAAGCCGTTTTTATGCGTCGTGACAATTACGGAAAACGGGTTTCATTTTTATATATAGTAGATTATACATTATTTTTGGTATCTACAGTTTAAGTAATGTTTTCAGAGTAGGTATGTTTCAAATTGCTTAATGATCTGCTAAAGTGATAATTAACTGTTGAACTTAACTCACTCAACTAGTTAAATAGTAAGTGAATTAATGATTTACTTAATCAATGTAAATAGGTTAAACGAAATAGTTTTAAACGTACTTTGATCGTTTTACGCCTCTTGTTATCGCGTTTCCTTTATAAATAAATACGTACTTCATTTGTTTATCATACATTTAGGTACTATATAACGCCAATGATACCTACTAGTAATAATATTATAATAATTTTGTAAGATAATATTGGTCCGTGGTTTTTCTACCTTCGGTTTAATAGAATTTTATCGCGACAAGCTTAGTTTAGCTTAGTTTGTGAGTCAATAAAGGGTGGCAGCTACCTCCTTACTAAATTTAATCAAAATCGGTTTAGTCGTTTGAGCGTGAAGAGCTAACAAACATACACACACTCAAACTTTCGCCTTTATAAATTTTGTGACGTCGATTAATGTTGATAAAGCTTTCTCGAAAATGTTTTATAATTTTATTTGTTGATCTACTGATCTTGATTATGATGGGTAGAACAAAATATGAGAACCAATCACAACGCTTTAAACGTAGTTTTTTTGTCAGGTCATTTACACATTAGATTTTTTCACCCTTTGGGAAGTCGACGTAATAAACCTACTACGTATATTTATTAGAAATAAGTACTTTTAATCATATAATTTAACCAATTATACATTCGTATAGTACTCAAATAGAAATATTCAAAGTACCTAATACAGTAAATTAAATGAAAATGAAACTTACAGTTTCTTTCAACATAGAATCGGAAATGAACAAGGTCGTAGGCATTCGTAGCACGCGTAACCAGTGCTACGCGTCTTAAGGAAAACGGTCATCTTATATTTTACTCGTGACCTTTCTCCGCTCAGGGTGATAATATAGCGTTTATTTGTAAAAAAAAACCTTTATCCTACTAATATTATAAATGTGAAAGAGTGGATGTTTGGATGTTTGTTACTCAATCACGCAAAATGGGCTGAACGGATTTGAATGAAATTTAGCCTGACATGGAAAAGAACATAGACTACCTTTTATTCCGATTACTTGAGTAGTTTCTACGGGAAGACCCAGTTCAGACGAAGTCGCGGGCAGGAGCTAGTAAATAATAAAGCAAATAGTCAAGCTTAAAATAAAGAGACTAGACTAGACTTTTCGAAATTAGTTACCTACATTAATCGCTCCGTGATTTTACCCGCTAGCGAAATTTTACATGAGCGGCAAACTAATTATTCGAAGTTCCTATTTTCGGAACATATAAATTGAAATATAGCTTAACCCGCGGCTCTATCTGCGTTTTATAAAGAGTATATAAAGAGGCCAGGTATTTTTTGTATGTGTAACGAATAAACTCTAAAACTATTGGATTGATTTCTAAAATTTTTCCACCTTTCGAAGGTACATTCTCTCTAGGTAACATAAGCTATATTTCTTTAATGAAAAAGAAGGACTGCGGGCAATAGCCAGTAAATAAATAATGGTGTTTGATAATACAAATTCAGATTTTAAGTTTGTATAGATATCAGAAAACGTATTATTTTTTTGTGACAGCCAATACAGGGTTAATTTAAAAAGCGTGCGGATATTCAACGAGGTATTCAGAAGCATAAAACTGAACAACTTTCCCCAAGGGACATAGGTGGAAATCTTAAAATGGAAAATTAACTTTTCATACAAAGTGACAGGTCACGTGACTTATGTTTGTATGAAAATGTGATGTATGATTCATTAAGGATGGCTGTAGGGTACTTTTTGCTGCGATTAACAACGCCCACGCGAGCGGAACCGCGAGCAAAAGCTAGTGTAATATGTAAAGCATATATACCTATGTTAACAATACCTTATAGAGAATATTAACATAAGCGTAGAATAATACGCTTTGACATAATAGGATATAATAATTAATATTCTCGTATTTAATGTATTAAATATACAATCTCGGGTTACGAAAATTATATAGGTACTTCAAATGTGAATATCAAATTTAGGATAATGTACATGGTTATTAGTATAATATGCTGATAATTTTATATTTAAATAAGGGATTATCATGATTGAAAGGGCAAATATAACTTACCATTTTGGAAATTTCTAGAACCTTTACTTACGTAGTAACTATTTAGTAAGTGCCTTTACCTAGTCGTTGATGGTATTTTTATTAAAAAAAATGTTTGATAACCTACCCTTTCAAAAACGGAAGCTGAAAACCTATTCATTATAATCAATTAGGTCCCAAGTCTGTAATTAAAAAAAAGCTTTCCAAAATTACAAAAAAACCCATCCATTATCTTAAACCTTATTTAAAGAGTAGAAGGCAGTTTCATGTTACATCCCAGCTCCAAGAATCTCAAGGTTTAAAAAGAAATCCGAGACTGCGTATTTCTTGGCATCAAGCCGACTTAAGTTGAGAGGATTAAAATCCCCTCGGTTCTAGACAGCCTCCGATACTGCACTTTAGTTTAGCCTATTTTTAAAATAGCCAAAAGGTCACATTGTTATATAACTGAAACATACTGGAAGCTTGCCTTGAACTTAATCAGCTAGGCTATACATATCTGAGATGATTTCACACCTGGTTTCTTTATAAACAATCAAAATACTTAGTTTTTTTGTTTGTATGCGCTAGTCTCTGAAAGTACCTTTCGGATTAAAAAAACCTTTTGGAATTTGTTAGCCCAATTCTCAAGGGAAGTTGGAAGGTTGGCTGCATAATGTTACGTTCGTTGCCTTGGGAGAAAAGTGTATAAATAATAATCTAACCGTGAGACCAAAGTGTATTAAAAACTAACTTTGAAGCACAAATTATCATAGAAATATTTTAATAAATGCATAAATTCTTCGTCGCAAAAGACAAAGCAAAGAATATATACAAACATAATATATTTACAGCCATTTCTAATGTGTTTTTTTCTATAGTCATGTTTAAAAAATAAGGTAGTAGTTACGGGGATCTCAGTGACGAACATCCATAGTAGACGCTCGTCAGTGAGATCTCTGAAAGCGTCTTTATTTTAATGACGCAAGGCTAATTATCCCGCCACTATAGTGTAGTTTGCTGTATACAGAGTCAATGTTTATATCCCGGTAAGCTGCTAAGAGGATGTAGAAGAAGTTATTTGCAACCAAATGAGTACTATATGACCCACATTCTAACATCTACTATTTTCGATTCATGTTCAGCCGATTTCGAACTTTGTAATTTGAGAAACTTGAGAACATCCCTAGTTATGACTTAACTATCATTTGAAAGCGTGTTCGACCAATCTCGTGCAATAAGTACAATTTGAGAAATCATTAGAAGTTTCAAGTTTTTATGGTATCTGCGATATAGGTATCTGTCTACAACTTGAACAGTTTGCAAAATCATTTTAAAATTATTATTATCAGAATTGTCCTTAATAGTATTGGAATCAGAGCTAGATTTGAACAGATAAATAAAGGCCTATTAATGTCCTACAACTGGGCACAGGCCTCTTCCCATATAGAGAAGGAATGAGCATTGATCACCACGCTTGCTCATTGCGGGTTGGCGATTTCGGATTAAAATTTTTGGAATCCAGGTTTCCTCAAAATGTTTTCCAGAAAGTACCTATAACTTTATGAAAGGCACATTGGTACTTGCCTGGGCTCGAGCCCGCAACCATGTGCATACGAATCCGGTCATTGAACCGTTAAGCAATGACCTTTAGGACTTTATATAATATTTTAATAGAAATGAAGCAATTTACCGCCGACGTCGCTTCGCTTTTTTATGCCAATTTCAACCAACGCATTTCACCAACACAACGTACAAACGTTCGAATGTATATTTAGGCTAAACTTTTTTATAAAGGGTATCACGTAACTTTATTTGAGTTGGAATATTTTGCGAATCCATTTTGGTATGCTATTTAATTAAAATACTTGCCCTAGAAGTTCAGAATAGGTTTGTTCATGGTGTTATTTGAAATGAGGGACACATTTAAATGCATGGAAAGTCATAACGTCACGTATGTATATGTTACCGGCCAAACCCGATTTCAGGACAAACTAGTTTTGCCTAGGCTAAACTAGTTCTTCTTATACGCAATAGGATTAACTAGTATAGCCTGATAGGATACACCAGTTTAGCCTAGGCCCAACTAGTTGATCCTGATATAAATACGCACACTCTAGGAGAAACTAGTACGGCCTAGTCTAGACATTATAGTATATCTAGACAGTAAAAATAAATAGATAAACTGAATAAAATACTCCGTAATTGAAAAAAAATAATGTATTAAAACTATAATGATTCGTCATTAAAAGTTATGGATTAATAGGTAGTAATAATATATAAAGGTAATAATATCATAAAGAATATAACTATACAACTCGTGTTTCTATGTTTTTGTGTAGCCAATCGTTATTTTTAATTTCATAAATGTATGGCTCTAATCTGGCTTCAAACTTTCATACTTCTTATTTATTATGCCTCAGGACAAACTGTCTAGGCAGAAGAATCCAAATTAGAAAATAAAAAAAAGAAAGAAAAAAAGAAAGAATATTTAATTTGGATACAGCATAGACACAATTAACAACTCAACACAAAAACCAAGTTATCTGAGAACTTGTGTTTTTCATACACATTTGTTTTAGATAATATTTCCTTCAAATAACCGAACTATACTCTGTATAGTTCATTATAGTATTACTTATATTATAGGCAGGCTTATAGAGGACTTTATTTGAATCATAATTATTATTACCTATGTACTAAGAATGTTTTTTATTGGTAAAATTCAACACAATACTGACAGCCTTATGGGCACACTGATTGACGGCGATAAAGATGATTTTTATCACGCTATTTTGTTATTTTTTTTAAATATTACATTTTCGTTTTAGGTGTGTGTTTATATACATTCATAAAAGCTTCTGCCCGCGACTTCGTCTGCGTGGACTTCAGAATTGGGTACAAAAAGAAATGAAAAATGTAAAAGTAATGAAAAATGGAATAAAATTTTCACCCGTGTTATAGCTTGCGCAAACAATTTTAAATTTTCAGTCGTTCCATCCAACTACTTAAGGAATCAGAATAAAAGGGAAGCCTATGTTCTTTTCCATGTCAAAGGCTACATGCATGCCAAATTTCATCCAAATCCGTTCAGCCGTTTTTGCGTGCCGTTTGAATATTTGTTACTCAAGTAACAAACATTCAAACATCCAAATATCCACACTTTCACATTTATAATATTAGTAGGATTACCTTCCCAATGAAGGACGAACACGTACTATATGAAACCTTATAATCAAGATTTCATATAATACATTCAATTCATACACCTTTTATTTCAACCCCATGAAACTAGTAAAAATGTATTACATTCCACACAACTGTACGTAATTTTACTTCGTGCTATATTTCCCTACATAGCTACGATTGTAATCTTTCACGCCACTTAAAATATTCAATGGGAAAACGCAATTTCTAAGCGTGGGATTAGAATTAAGGTGCGTTTGATGTTGGATCGTTATATTAGATCTGTGGATATCAAACAGAATTTATTAATAACTTATTTGTACAAGAAATAATGAGTAAATCAACAATTCTGTCTGTGGGAGAAATAAAGAGGGTTCAGATTGATGTAGGCCTTACTGATTGGAAGGAAAATTTTGTGAAACATCCTCGCTATGAGATGTTTTTGCACGCTTAATATTTATTTCTTTATAACTAGCTGTTCCCCGCGACTCCGCCCGCGGTATCGATTTTTTCAGTAAAAAATATAGCCTATGTTACTCAGGGTGAATGTAGCTTTCTAATGGTGAAAGAATGTTTGAAATCGGCACAGTAGTTTTTGAGTTTATTCATTACAAACATACACACACACAAAAATGCAAATCTTTCCTCTTTATAATATTAATGTAGCTATTGGCTATAGACACAATTGGTTGGCGGTTTTGGTAGTTCAAGATCCACAAAGATATCTTCATCTCAAGTAGATGAAGATATCTTTGTGGATCTTGAACCTGCTTGGTTTGTTGGCATGCTTTTTTTTCATCGATCAATAACCTGGCATCAAGTCCAGAGACATAAAATACACCTGCTTCTTCAAATAAAAATATGTTTTAAGGACATTTTTCAGAATTCTTTACTATTTTTAAACAAATCAAAAAGTAAACAAATATTTTTCCTAAACTTCGCTTCCTAAAATTTTATTAATTTACCTCAATAACATTTCTAAACACATGACCGAGATATTAAACCGTACTAAAAGCGAATTTTACCATGATTTCCCGTAGGTACACCTTTATTACCACCAACCCTTACAAAATGGTATTTAATGTTATACAATTAAGGTTTAAATTGGCGTGCTAGGATCGCCCCGTCCAATCAACGTTCATAAAGTTAATAATTGCGAAGAGCTGGGTATGACCTAGTCTAGATTATTGCCTGGCTGGAATGAAAACATCTGCTAATCTTCTTAAAGTAAATGGAGTGGAATGGTCGACTATTAACTTCTTTTTGCAATAAAATATTACTTAAAAGGTTGACAAAAATAGCAAAGTAGTTTTGAACGAATTTGATCTCTATTTCGTGGGTGTTTGGGTAGGTATTCGAAAAAGGTTAAGTTGTTGTCCATCTCTCAGACTAAAAAGATACAATTTTATGAAGGAAATTGTACTTTATATTTAGGAGCGTAAGGTAGGTAATCGAATACAGGTTGAAAGTTGCGGCTTCAATGAAAAAGTTTCAAGTGAAGTTGTTATAAACCGAGAAGTTTATTTTAGATCTACGAATGTTTGTTATTTGTATGTTACTTGAATGAATACTTAATAATGTTTAGAGACCTTTGGGAAACTTCGACACGACCGGAATATCTTTTTATGGTAAGTCTTCATTCACTGAAAAGACTTCAATATATTACGTAATCTAAGTGCAAGAGAGAGAAGAAGAGAGTTAAAGAGGTTTATTAAAATGACGGAATATCTATTGGCTTATGTATTAATACTAATTATATGTTGGTATATTTGAGGGGCTTGTGGTTAAGTGTAAGGTGCTGGCCAGACAGAAAAGACGCAAGACAAGGGCGGGGCGTGGACCCGTCGCAGACAGGGCGCCGTCACGACTTTTTAACATATATAGAAAAGACACGGACCCGTCGCAGGCAGGGCGCCGTCACGACTTTTTATGGCGCGCACTAGAAGCTTTTCCCGGCATTCAACCGTCCGATTTTGATACGACAACATGTCTTCTTCTGAAGATGAAGATGTACTAGCACTGGTGCATCTCGCTAATATACAGAGGGTTTTTCTCAATTAATTCACAAAACTGAATATTATAAGCTAGGTCGTCACGCATTTTTATGAAAAAAATTATAACAGCTCAAAATATGATGCAACCATTCAGTCTCAAGATGGTAAGCGTGACTGTGTCACTGTGCCTGTGCGACGCGAGCGAGCGAGCGAGACCCTCCCGGCAGGCATGCCACCCCGCGCCCTGTCCTCGCACCCACCGCGTCCGTGCCCCGTCTCTCCTGTGTGTTTTAAACAAAAGGCGCAGACGTAAAAGCGTTGCGCCCGCGCCCCGTCTTTTCTGTATGTTTTGCGACGCGACGCTTCTATACACTTTGTATGAAAGGGACGCGGAAGAGACCAAGGCCCGCGCCCCGTCTGCGTCTTACGTCTTTTCTGTGTGTCCTGCGCCTAAGCCATACAAGATTGTAGATAGGAACAAGTCTAAGTCACGTGACTTATCGAAGAGAAATGTCATTTCCATACATTTAATGTCGTCTAAGCGATTTCTATCATCGTTAACATTTGTAGAAATGTACCTTGTCCAGGGGGGCTGATATTGAGAATTTTTCAAAACGAAACCAAACAAACAGTATTAAATATTGAAACATACTCGTACCTTATACAAAAATGCGTTTATGTTCTTTTCCATGTCAAAGGCTATATGCATGCTAAATTTCATGCAAATCCGTTCAGCTGTTTTTGCGTGATTGAGTAACAAACATCCAACCATCAAACATCCACACTTTCTATGTAGGATGTCACTTGGCAAGGGGTGAATGACAATCCTGAAACTATTCGTTGTTTCTAACATATAATCTTTGACACATAATGTAGATTATGATTTAACCTTCAAAACTGTAGGTGTACATTCATGCCCGTTGCTAGGCAACGGTTTTCTGATAATCGTTAAGCAATCAACCGCGCTGAATCAGACTGTTTTATCAAGGTTTGATTGAAAATATAAATCCTATACGTATGTATTGTAGATGTGTATTTAGGTAATGTCGACGGAATATAATTATTGTGTATTTAACTTACATAAAACTGAACAACTTTTCCCAAGAAACATAGGTCTTTCGTCTAAATCATCTTTTCATACAAACATAAGTCACGTGACCTGTCACTGTATGAAAAGTTAATTTTCCATTTTAAGATCGAACTATGTTTCTTGAGAGAAGTTGTTCAGTTTTATTCACCTGAAATAAAAGGAGGGTATTTATTCAACTAGGTAGAGCCTAGTTGAATAAACACCCTCCTTTTAAATTATTTATTAAGAATATTACTGCTGATTTTTTTTATCACAAACAAAATCATAGATAATAGAGGGGTTCGTATAATCGCCGCGGCTGGTACGTGGATATGTGACCATTTATAAACACACCCTTCCGTGGCACGATAAGCCATTAGTCCCGACTGTCATACTTTTCTTTGACAGTCGTTAAATCATTTCAATTCTGACAACCAGTCTTAATATGGGATACTGTGATACCTAGTAAAATGGGTTGTGTCTGATAGACAGTCGCTCCATGCAAAATATGGTAATCAGCTGAAACCAGTAAGAAGGTCTAGAACCTTATAGGATCTTAAATCCAAAATTTCTCACACTTGCTTTGTATAAAAAATCGTGTGTGAAAAGAATTCGGTAATAGGCTTCAAGAGATCCCCTCTCGGACAAACTGCGCCAAGTACTCATGTCAAATTTAATTTATAAGTGACGTGATAGGTACTTACTTAACCAAGGAAATAAATATATATTCTATTCTATTCAGTAAGACGGGAAGCCGACCCCAACATAGCTTGGGAAACGGCTATGCACAAGAAGAAAAAAAAGATTGTGTGGTTTTACGAAACCACGGTAAAAGTGAAACTTTTTTTCACATTATAGATATTTAACTAAAAATTTTCGGAATAATATTCCATTAAGGGTATAAAAGTAATATTAGTAATAATAGTCTATACACTACACGGTCAGCTGATGGAACTATAGACGCCGCCATATTGGGCTCGGCTGCTCTGACGAGCGCCTCTCACTTGAGTCTCACTTTATCCCTACTCCGCAGCCGACCGTCACGCGACATGCGACACACAGACCAAAAAATTTGAAACCATGTAATAAAGTTTCAATTTAAAAATCATGGATGTATAAATTAATCTAGCTATATTTTGGTAACAAATAACCATTTGTTATCGGTACGTTAGCCAGAACGTTAAATGGAAGTGTTCCAGCTATTCAAGTAGGTACTCACTTAATGGGTGTATGACGTGTGTCATAGTTTAGCACGCACTGGTAGAAATTAATTTGTAACGAACACGTCAGGCCTTTCCTAGTTAACAATAGCTATTTAAACATACGTTGTAAAGTTTCCTTTGTTCGATGGAGTGGGCGTTTGTATTATGTGTTTTGAGCTTTTGTTTTTGAATGTAGTCCTTTTTGTGTTTCAAGAGTTTATTTATAGAGCAACTTTATCTTTATAAATAAAAGTGAATGTTGGTAAGCGCAGAACTCGAGAATGGCTGGATGAATTCGGCGATTTTGTATATTCCCTAAGGTCCACGGAAGGTTTTAATATTATAAAAAATGACGTGATCAATCGAAAAACGTTACATTTATTAATTATTTTTGGCTATTAGCTTTTAACAGGACGAAGTCTGTCCGAGCAGCTAGTTTAAAATAGTGATATTAAGAGCCCTTTTGTCTCGTTGTAGGCGATGATGTAACAAAACCATTAAAGTACAAGCAGAAAAAAGAGCTATATTTTATGTACTTTTGCAGTGTATCGTTTATGGGAACTGAAGGACCAAATATCCAAATCCTTAACTCCTTACACACTAAAGATTTAAACTATTTCACGAACATGGTTGTAATAAATGGTACTTAAGAATAAGATGAGGGAACTCTTATTGCATTATTAAATAATTATGTGTTTCAATGATTTTAATTTGAGTTCATACCTATATATATCTACAAAAAAAACACTGTGCTCGAAGTAGGCCTTCTTTGACTGCTGAGTATTTAAAAAGCCAGCAGAAACGCATCTGTAAGACCTCGTGTGCTAGAAGTTTCACTAGGCTGGTGTGTTCACTTAGTTTACATAACATCAGTCCTTAAATCTAACTAACAAAACAAACTTCAACCTACGTCGAGGGCAACCTACGTGGTGCTTCAACCTACGTGGGGTTATTTTGGTCTTGCACCTACTAAAAACACCCTGATCCCGTCCTTGCCTTTGCTGGAGCCGCGGGATCACAAAACCTCCTCGGTGTAGCTCCAGCGAGAACAAACAGTCTTACCATGAAAACAAAATTACTATGTTTATCTATATATTTTGTATTCTATCCAACTGTCCATGGCATTGTCCCAAATAAAAGTTGTTAGATCCCTCTCAAATGTAACGATCGTGTTGCGCGAACATAATTAACTTTAACTCGAAAAGTAAATTCGAGACTTTTAACCTGACCACCACATTAAGGAACGTGACTAACTCCACGCCTCCAAGCAGGTTGGGTTACTAGTAAAGTCAACTGAACGACTGAACTTTTAACTAACCAAAATGAACTTTATTGCTTTGTAAAAAGAGTGCTTGGTCTGTACGGTTTTCAAATTGTTATAGGTACTTTTCTAACTCACGTTGAAACGTATAACAATGAATGTAGGTAAGCTTATTTTTATTTTTGGATGTATAGAGAGTCTGTATGGTGTTAAATCTCTATCGTCCTTGTTGATCTCTCTATCATTATGTATGTCACATATGCTATGTGATTTCGGCCATCATAAAAAAATCCGTTTCTTTTGCCGCAAGACTTATAACGGAGAAAAAAATACTTAATATTTGCAAAACTTTTATTTGTATTAGATGTGATGTGTTATTTTTTACTTTCAGTTTTAGTGTATTTTTTTTGCTGTGGTTGGTCTTACGACTAATTCTGTTTGTTTACACATGTGTCCACCTAAAACTGTAAAATTTATTTAAATTTATTTTCCTTAAAATCACTCTGGATATAATGATTGGACTTTTAATGAATACCTTTTGTAGCTTGCAAATTCATTGTGTCTATCAAGTCGATGATTGCAATGTTTATCTCATCTTCTAATGTTTAGTTCATCGATTCTCCGTCATTTCGACCTGATTACTTTTTACTCCATTACCCCTAACTAATGTTACATGTTTTTTTCCCCAAGGAACTTCCATAGTCATTTACCTTGATTGTCTCATCAGTAATGAGATCCCAGTTTTATCTTCCTGATTTCAATACGTTTAAGATTAAACAAACGGATTTATACTGAAACTGATGTTGTAGGAGTCGTTTTATTAAGATTGTGATCTTTATTCGTCTTCTTAGGTTGTCGGCTTAAGAGTTTACCCAGAATATTTCGAGGTAACGCTACCCAGAGAGCTGTTTATTTAAAAGCCTAAATAAAATAAAGTAAAATATAAATAGCACTAGAATACTGAATGGAAGAATAAAGAAACACTTTTTGCTATGGATAATGGTTAACACAATTTGACAATCGGAAACGGGAAACGTCTTCATTAAAAATAAATAATTAAGTAGTCGGAAAAAACTGTCTCCCTATTATAGTAAAGGGAAATCTTTTTTTTAATTGACTTCAAAAAAGAGGAGGTAATCAATTTGGATATTACTTTTTGTTTTACTTCAAGTCGGTGTCAAGCATCCAGTCATTCTCATGCAAGCTGGCGAAAACCAAATAGGTTTCGATACCGACTTCAATAGGGCGCGGGCACCGACTTCAAGGAGATCAGTTTAAGTAAATAACGTCAATTTTTAATTCAGTTCTAATGACGGGCCTGTTGGTCTAGTGGTTAGTGACCCTGACTGCTAAGCCGGAGGTCGTGGGTTCGATTCCCACCCAGGACAAATCTTTGTGTGATGAGTACGATTATTTGTTCTGTGTCTGGGTGTTATTTATCTATAATATGTATGTATTTAGAAATATATAAGTATGTTTATCAGTTGTCTGGTTACCATAGTACAGGCTCTGCCTAGTTTGGGATCAGATGACCGTGTGTGAGATTGCAGTCCCAAGATATTTATTTATTTAGTTCATTATTCGCTTTTAAAAGGATGTGTTTTTGTCAACCGTCCCATCGGACTATGAGAGCGAAGGAACAGAGAGTGCACTTGTGTTTGCGCACACACTTGTGCATTATAATACTTATTTCCTGCGAACATAGCTGATCTCACTTGAGATTGGCTGCCGAGGCCGAAATTCGGTTTGGAGATTATTATTGTGTGTTTAAAAGCGCTAGTGCTGCTGCCTTAAATCCTGATCCATAAGGAATGGATAGACTACTTTTTATTATAGAAAAACAATTTGGGCTCTTTGCTAAACATAGAAAATTTATTAATCTAAAATACGCGTACGAAGTCGCATGGGAAGCTAGTACAGGCATAAATCTAAACGCGTAGCCTTCATGTCAATATTATTATAGTCGTTGATATTATGCAATCTCACGAAATTAATTAATGGAAAGGAAAACATTTACCTAATAACATTTGAATAGGAAATTGGCTATTTTCAACCCTTGCCAAGTTACATAATGGTTACTTTCATTCAATATCTTAATCAGAAAATTAATTCAAATTGTGCCATAGACGGCTTGCCAAGTTTTTCCTTCAAGTTCAACTAAGGACAACTGGATCATAAAATAGTATCTTTAGAGTCTTTTGGGACCATTAAAGACGGACCAAATGGTCATTTTCATCTAAACTGGGACCCATTTTGAGTTCAGTTACTTCGGTAAGGAATGTTTTGGGAACAATTGTTTCGAGAGCAAGGAAGTAAGTACCTGTTCAAAATGGGGTATTTATATTAATGGTGATCAAAATTTTCATACTACTCATCTATTTTTAACTAGCCAAAACCAACAGGACTAGTGGTTAATGACCCTGAATGCTAAGCCGGAGTTTGTGGGTTCAATTCCCACCAAGGAAAAATCTTTGTGCATCGAGCATTAATCACCACGCTTGCTCATTGCGGGTTGGTCATTTCACATTCCAATTTTTGGGATCCAGGTTTCCTCACCATGTTTTCCTTCACCGTTTGTCAATGGTGGTCAAAAAAGTATATATAACTCTGAAAGTCACATTGGTACATGCCTGGGTTCGAACCTACAACCATGAGCATACGAATCCGGTGTTTGATTTGCTAGGCAACCTCGACACATTTTAAGAATTATTTCCTACATCCAGTTAAAGTTCATTCACAGTAACTCATAGCATGTGGAATATCGACCAGAAAAGTAATTTATTTATACCCTAAGCCGCCACTAGTTAACGCGTTGAATTAAAAATGAAAAACCGCGTTCTACTTACTCTATAGTTCGTCGTAAATTCGACTTAGAGTACTTAATTTATTGAACGTTTCTTGTTATTTTATACTGCACAATAATTTTGTAGACTATCGGCGGTTTAAAAGAATAGGTTATGAGCTCCAACTCAAAGGCACGTTCTTTCAGTTTAAGACTTTGGTCTGTTGTCAAAAAAGACAAAGAAACATTTTGATGACTTCACATAAAAATGAAAAACCGTATAATTGAACTGTAAGCTATTAAAAAAGTTGAGAATTCATTTGTAAAAGTGTCAAGTGACATTTATAAACTATATTAATTAAACAAAACCAAAACTAAAAAATAGCATCATAAAACTCTTCCACATCGCTGTCGACTGGAAGTGTGCCCATAAGGCTGGCAGCATTGCCATGTTGAATGGCAATGCTTAACCGCTGACCAAGGTAAAAACCATTAACGTTGATCGAATCACTCAAATGCATGGAAATGACAAGTCTAAGTCACGTGACTTATCGAAACGAAATGTCATACCCATACATTGAATGTCATCGAAGCGATTTCTATCATCGTTAACGCTTGTAGAAATGTACCTTGGCGAAGGCTGGACACCATATCCCGAGTATTTTGATCCTTATCAGCTAAAATGTTTTACTAGTTCGATTAATTATTAGATAGTTGTTGTAAAATTGCCGAAAATCAAAACTATTCAATCAAATGTTCTTCATAATTCATATCCTATAAGAATCTCGCTTAACCTGTCACTGTTGGTTGTAACTTACCCCTCAGACCCGAATGAATACCCTTGCATTGTGTAACCAGTGGGGATTCAAGCAACAATACATTAACTACGACCTTATATCAAGGCGTTAAGGTTGATTTTTCAGTATTTTTTGCTACCATTGTGTGTGGTTCTACGAACAAGCAGTGAAAGTCTTTTCCCAACGGGGCGCTGTGAAAAACAACGCATGTCGTTACGAAATTGCTGACTAAAGAATGTGTTCCTGTTATAAAGCTGTGCTATAATTGATAGTATATCTTTTATGTGTAATAGTATATAAGGTCAAAGGTAGTAGGTAAGGTAAGGTTTGTTAATGTGTTAAGAGATTTGTCTTAAAATTGTTCCTAATTTTTTCAAGAAGAATTTAATAAATATCCACTCGCACTCAAAATGATTGGTCTCTTACTTGAGAGTAAGAATAATCCAACTTCCTATTTTTTAATTCCTATTTTAAGAAAGGAGGTTTTCGCAGTAGCTTGTTATTAATATATTTAATTTGATAAAAACTTATTACATGTTCTCGAATTATTCTAGTTGCCATGAGTTGTAAAGATTGAAGACAAGGTTGACGTACATCGTACACTATACCTACTTCGCGGTATTGTTCTTCTCGTAATACTCTCAACTGTACCCTAATTAGGAATTTACAATGTATTTTACCAAAATCTACCGCATTACTGTACAAAATAATATCAAGCAAAAGCTACCAAAAATGATAATATCCAGACTTGTATTATTCTTAGCTCTCGAAGGATATTTCTAACATAAAATGCAGGGAAGGTCGTATAAACTCCTAGATATCCGCAAACACAGTAAACCTTGGGCAGTAACAAGCTTGATCCCAGGAAATTGGAAATATGTATACTATGCCTCTTACGTATATATTTACTATGTGACATGCCTTTACCTAGAGCCTTTTTTCCTAGAAATCTCGAATTTCTTGCTACTATATCATACTGGTTTTCCTGTACTATGCTTTTGAAGGATTCTTTTTATACATTTGTCAGTATACGAACTGGTTTTATAGCAACCGTTCTGTTGGATTTCGTTTTCGATGTACTTTTTTTTATTTTTCTTTTTTTATTGAGATCGTGTAGGCTGAGAATTTTAGCAGAATATCTGAGGTTAGGTGTCAATGTCTTCTTTTTCTGTTTGTTCCTGTCCATTGCATCTATTCTATTGTTTTTTTTTCTCCACTGTCGATATATGTATGTATTTGTTTGCCATTCAACGTTGCTATTCTTATTGTTTGGCCAAACTCTACACGGTTGTTCTATAATTAACGAAATGTTTTTACAATTAGAAGCATATTTATTACACATGAAAAAATGTTGTTATGATTCCCGTGTTTTAATTTTATCCAAGCATCAGTAGACACCATTCATAAACACAAACAAAAGTATTTTGAATATAAGATATTTCCCTCGTTTTTCTTGTCACGTAGCAGAGAAGCGCCATTTTCTCTATGAATTGTAGAGTGTTATAGTATTATGGAACAAAACAAAGGTACAATGCGGCACTGTTTGTCCCGACGGCCTCATAAACACAAGAGTCATGTCGCGTGTAATTAAAGCGCCAGGCTTGTCGCTAACTGCTAGCGAAGCTATTATATAATATAGGAGTTTGGAGTTTTCTGTTATGGTGTTGTAAAGACAAATAAATAAATAAATAAATAAATAAATATTTATTTAGAAGATATAAAACGGTTTTCAGTATCTATGTTTAGTTACAATTATAAATAAGTATGGAGACTCAGCTATGTATTGCTTTAGTTACGAGGTAAATTCATATAGGTGACAAAAAAAACGTGTTTGTTACAGCACTTATAACTCGTGAATGGGTGGACCAATTTTCATGATTTGTTGGATACATTTCCGTCCCGGATAGCAGAATAAATATTAAAAACTAGAAAAATTACAAAAAAATAATTTTACGGGAACGGGGGCTTTGCGCGGGTGAAACCGCAGGACACAGCTAGTTTGTAATAAATACATTTTGATTTTGAAAAGTTCAATCCTTTGAAGGCTAGATGATATTGAATATGTGTAATATATTCTAGCCTTCTGGCTCTATAACTATAACATATAAAAATATTTCTCCCAAATATAGTAGTGGAAACTTTATTTTAGTGTTACACCTTATTATTATATTTGAAGACTAGAGTCTTCTTAAGTTACATTGTCAAAATTGCGAAGTCTGAACTTAGCAGACATATCCATTTCATAAAATAACAGAAAACTTTTACCAGTTATCTTTTCACGTAGTACCTAAATTAAATAAAACCACATTAGTAATTTTCTTTGCGAATTTTCTTGCTAAATCCGAAATAATAAGTCACAAATAAAGAGGAAACTTTGATTGTTTGTTTGTATTGAATAGGCTCCGACACTACTGGACTGATTTAAAAAATGATTTCACGATTAGCATGCTGCGTTATACACCTCGTTATCGCTAAGTACCACGCTTTTAAATATCCAACATTTTGATCTTAGCCAAAAGGCCGAAAAGCGATTTTTAAATATCCTAACAAATGCTTTTAAACTTCGGTAGAACGAGTTTATTCATAAATTTTTATTCTAAAAAATAGTTAAATAGTTAATTCTCCGGCTTATTTGACACTTTGATATTATTATGTTGAGTTGATTTGATGGTAGAATTAATTTAGGATAAAACTGGGCCAAAGTAAAATATGCTTTATTTGTGTTAGGGAGAATAATATTTTTTCCTCTTAAAATATATTTTAAACTTAGCATCGCTTGGTTAGTGGAACGCTGTCCTTACGTAACCTTTTTAACTCGACTTTTCCTAATTAATGTTGAAACATGTTTCACCTAGACGAGGGTTGAAAGCCCTTGAGAAAAACTAGACCGATTTTTTATATATTTTATGATATTTAATATTTTAAAAACATATTTTTGCTTTGTGTACCTATTTACTTAGGTGCGTCACGTCCATTGTATGGTTATTTATATTTTACAATTAACAAAATAAATAAAGAGTTTTTATGTAAGTAACAATTTTATTAAGATTTAACTTCATTATAATGATGTGTAGAGTTAGTTAAATTTGTAGTCTGTGGTTAAAATAAATTTTGCCTATACATAAAATATAGAATACGTTATTTTAAAATGGATTAAATTAACTTAAATAAAATCTATTTAAAACTTCATGATAAAAAAATAGGTAATTTAAGTTAATAATGTGGGACGATAAATATATTTCTTAATTCTCAATGAAAGTTTTAATAATAATAAAATAAACCATTTATTATCAGGCTACAAAGGCCCACAGATTCATACTTTACAAACTAACATATATACATTATATTACAGTTGTGTTAATATAAAAACCTTAAAACTATGATAGTAAAACTTCCTTGCACTACGTGTATTAAGTCAGAAGATTTTTTCAATCATTTGAGAATAGTCCCTCGGGAAATCTATCTCCAATGCCATCCAGATCATTGACCTGTCTAGCTTTTTATATCAACGTCAGCTGCCTCACTAGACTCGATAAAATTAATTAAGTGTCGATAAAATCAACGGGGTTACATTGATGTTCTATTGAAATGTCATAAAAATATTATAGAGAGTTGTAAGTTGGAATTTATTGATCAGTACATCCGTCCATTGCTATTTATTTTCTTTAAATATTAATAGTGAAAAGAAAATACTAGCTTCTGCCCGCGATTTCGTGGACTACAGAATTGGGTCCAAAAAGAAATGAAAAATTCGAAAGTAATGAAAATTGGAATAAAATTTTCACCCGTGTTATAGCTTGCGCTCCTAATAGAGAAAAATACTTAATTTATAAAAGCTTACGGCTTAGCTCGTAAACAATTTTCAATTTGCCCTCGGGAACTACTTAAGAAATCGGGATAAAAGGTAGCCTATGTTCTTTTCTATAGCAAAGGCTACATGCATGCCAAATTTCATGCAAATCCGTTCAGTCGTTTTTGCGTGATTGAGTAACAAACATCCACACTTTACATTTATAATATGTATTAGTAGGATTGCAACTAAATTTTATTCAGATGAAACTCCGATATAAAATAACTAAGAATATTTAAAAATAAAATCTGAAGTACCTATGTGGCTCTATGGTTTAAAATTTGACCACTCCGCATTGTAAACAATCTATTGTTTGTGTAAATAATTTTTATGTTAGACTGGTTGTACATTAAATATTAATATAGGTACTGTGTGCCTCGCCCTTTTATACTTATATGTATATACATATATTTTTCATTTTAAAAAAAACGACGCCCGCACTAAGGAATTTAATCCTTGTAACGCGGGGGTTTTACAAACATTCAAATCACATGCACAAAGAACACCCAGACTTGGAACAAGCATTTGCGGACCACACAAATGCTTGTCTCATGCCGGGATTGACCCGCAGCACTTTGCGCACAGTAATTAGCTTGGTGACCTATACCACTCGCTTATCCGTGCAGACTGCGCTATGCCTTCTAAAGATAAAAATGCGTAATCCCCTAATCAGTGTCGATTAAGAATGTGCTTACGTCAGACAATTTCGATTCAAGAAATTTTAATAATTTTAATGTGGGTATTTGGTTTCTACACACCATTTATTATATATAAGGTAAATTTAGGCGTCATGGGAACTCTTGGGGTTTGAACGCCGCATTCATAAGGAAATGGTTTCATATTTGGGGTTCAGATTTTGATAAGGGTTCATGCAAACACAGGTATTTACACAAACCTTTCTATTAAGAATATGGTAGGTCGATGAATAAGTAAATAAAGTTTTTAATAGGTATTTATATAGAAAATAAAATAGCTATCATAAAGCTAACAGCAATTTTAATTTCCACTTTGATCATGTAATTTATTTTTTCAAGATAATAAATAAATTATTACAGTAATTAATTCCACGCAGTAGCCGAAAAAAACCAACAATCTTTAGGGTTTGAATTCTCAGTGTAGGAAAACGCTTATTTCTCGCCCACGGTTCCGTAAAAAGCCTCTAATATAATTACAAATGTATTGTTTCCAGATTTATTCTCGAACTTGTTGTCTAAGATGATAATTATTACTAGCCAAATTTCATAGTTCTAGTTTAACGGAAAGTACCATATAAATTTAAATCCCTTGAGAATGTTCGAAATGTATGTTTTCGCGGTAAACAAGGCCCTATCATTTGTTTAACTTAGAAATTTGATTTATCAAGGGACTTCAGAACTAAAGGTAATAATATTATTTAAATCCGATACCGCCACGTGTTCCCGAGATATAGGGTCTTGACTGAGAGACGGTCGGAATGACAGTCCTACGGACATACAGATGGACAACAAAGTGATTCATTAAATGTTCCGTCTTCCTTTTCAAATCAAATCGAATTAATCTTTGGACTTCATAATCAGACTATCTTATACACCGTTATACTGAACAAGCTTCTGCCCGCGACTTCGTCTGCGTGGACTTCAGAATTAGGTCCAAAAAGAAATGAAAAATGTGAAAGTAATAAAAAATGCTTGCGCTATAATAGACAAAAATACCAAATTTCAAAGCTGTCTGCCCGCGGCTTAGCTCGTAAACAATTTTCAATTTTAAGACAATTTCTAACTACTTACGGAATCGGAATAAAAGGTAGCATGTTCTTTTCCATGTCTAAGGCTACATGCATGCCAAATTTCATCCAAATCCACTCAGCCGTTAATACGTGATTGAGTAACAAAAATCTAAACATCCACTTTCATCTGATTAACATATTTATGAAAAATAGATCAGTCGTACACTTGAAAATTATTCTTATCAGCTTCCAAAAGTCCCTAAAATACCAATATAGCAAATCAAATAAAAGCTTTCGGAAACGTGAAAAAAATTGATCACCACGCATTAAAATTGCATTCACAGATAAAATTAAATTGTAATGAACATGATTGAACAAAAAAAAGGTTCCGATTGAAAATCCATTCAAATTGAATACGTTGCTCTATTACGATTTAAATGCACAATACGCTTAATTGGCTGCACTGAAATTTCCACCTACGTGCCATCGAAGTAAGGTTGATTTTGTAATGACATAGGAAACAGTTTATTTCTTTTTAGTCTTCGATTGTAGTCACTTCCATGCAATTGAAAAGATATAGGTTGAATTGTACGAAGGCTCTATTTATTGAATCCTGCCGTTATTGAATTGCTATTGTATGTTAATAGACAAAGCATTATTCAGGAAGGGACTCGGTAAATAGGGTTGAAAAGCAATCTTCCATTCGGGAACTGTTGACGCCTTTATATTTAAGGTGAACTAAGATATCGTATACACAGTACTGGGCACTTGTTCAAATATTGATATATAATCTCGTTTATGGATATAATATGTCGGATTATTTAAAAGTTGAGCTAATAGACTTACTTTTAAAACTTCTGTTTTATTGTGAAATCAAGCCGAAACAGTCGATAAAAAATATTGCTCCAATTTGCTTGGACAATCTTTTTGATTATCATTTGCAAAGTGTTCCGACATTAGTATTTTTTTAAAAGCTTATTAGCTATTCAGTTCACACATTACTAGTAGGTACTCTTGTTAACTTGTGCTTATCGAAATTGCTTGTATTACGAGTGGGTTCACATCGGTAGTGCAGTGGGAAACGAACCAGGCAACCACATGATCGCAAGTCCGACACCCTAGCCATTGGAAATATTTAAGCCCTTATCACATACAATCTCCGCCCGCCTCTTCCCTTTTTGCCTATAAGTCTTTCAGAAATTACGTTGCAGAATTTAGCCCCAAAATAATATCATTAAAAATAAAAATTATGAAACTAAAATAAACAAATCTAGAATTCTAGAAATCGCGAGACGCAATGAGCAAGCCTGCAATCAATATCTCGTGTAAGAGATATTTGTCCTCTAAGACAGTAACAGGGTGGTCTCATAAATATTCTTCATAACCCATTGAGTTTTCACCACTCATACCAATGCCAATATGAGAGTAATTCTACCATACCCAGACGTAATGGCTGTGCAAGCATACTGAATAATTCATGAGACCCGTAACCCCGCCTTACGTACATACTATCCTGCCCCACATTTTATATTTCATACACTTTATGTATTATAAATTGATGTATTTCTTTTACAATTTCCTTTTTATAGGATTGACTTTTAAATATTTGTTTTTGTTGGTACCGAAACTGAAGTTATTATGCGGATTAGTACTTATCCGTTTTTAGGGTTGGCTATAAAAGATTTCAAAAGATAGATTTAGTATTTCTGCCAATAAGGTTTTGTTACGGACACGTGATGAGTCACGAACGATACAACTTATAATGAATGATGATGCAACAACTTAAAATGATGGGCAAGCTTGCTGGAAATCGAAGTGTCTCGCGTCCGGCATAGGTAGTTCTGATTGAGGTACCTATATATTGGACTGGAATCTTAAGCATCGGTGAGCTATATCATCTCACTTAAAAAAAAGAAGAGTATGTAGAACTGACTGCCAACCTTCGTCTCTCAGAGAGGCTCTAGAGCAAGAAGATTTTGGGATAGGTTATTTTCTGATTGTAAAATAAGATGTTACGAGTCAACGGTTATGTTGTGTTCTTTGTGTATGTGAAAACCCCGCGAGGATACGGGCGTCGGTTTTTAAAGAAAAAAAAAACGATCAGCGAAGTTTCAAGATTTCTTATTCTATATTTTTTTCTATTATCAATTACAGGGTCAGTCTATGTAACAACATCTCTTTCAGTATTTTGGTATAGCTAGACCGAACTGGCGAGGAAATGTTGCAAAAAGCATTTAATTTTTTCAACTTTAAACAGTCACGAAAAGAAATGTCGTTGTAACAAATTGACTAGAAAATCCTACTTAATTTCACTAAGCCCACTTGTGTACCATGATATACTCTACTACACTATATACAGTCAATTAACCACTCTTAAGCTAAGCCTCCAATTATGTCTTGCTTCCGCTGAAAAGGCTACCTTTTCCTGGAACTATTTTGGCGTCGGTTTTCAGTTTCATTCAAACCTAATTTACTAGTATTTTAGTTACGTAATATTTTTTATTTCTTATATGAGGTACGTCATAGTACATATCGTACTTTCCTTCGTAAATCTTGGTGTAAAATAATGAAGTATGTACGCAGATCTACGTTCAGACGAAGTGCTGTAAAATCTGGATGCTGTCTTAAACCCTAATACATTCCTGGCTTGAATAACTTTTACATATAATGTTACATGTACAGAATTAATTGCTTCATGATTTTTTTAAGCAGTAGCCTAATGGGTATTGGCTTCGGACTTGCGATCATGAAGTTGCCAGTTCGAATCCCACCCATTACACTACCGACGTGAACCCACTCGTAACTAAAGCATTTAGCTTATGACGAGGAGTCAACAAGAATACTAGTAATGTGCGACCCACATTCCTAGTAATCTTAAAAAAAAAACTACTACATAAAGATGTTTAAATAAGAACTATTAGGAAAGTAACATTATTAGATAAGCTCAAAGCATCATATGATAGTCTCATATGAAAAGAGTCTTCAACTTCAACGGAGCACCATCTGTAGTCACGGCCAATCGATATTGAAGCCGATCGGCTATTTATATCCCGATTCTCGAACTAAAACACGTCTCAATAGACAGAGCTAGACTATGTATTTTAGATTTAGAGCTGAAATTAATAACCTTATACAGGGTGTTAACGAAAGAATAAATGTTCTAAATCATCTGGTATAGAAAGGGATTACAAAAATTTTGTTTATTTAAATTAATGTTATAAAGCTGAAGAGTTTGTTTGGTTGAACGCGCTAATTTCAGGAACTATTGGTTCGATTTGCAAATTATTGCACTGTTAGATAGCACAGCGGGCGAAGACGCGAGCAAAAGCTAGTTAAATAATAATTATTTTCGCTTCAATTTTCAACACCGAAAATAATAACTAGACCCCTGATCTGGTTGGTGGGACATCACCATTTTAATCTTCGTGCCCTTATCCCAAATTTATTTGGGGTCGGCGCAGAATGTTGGTTTCGAATAATTCATGGGAGATATTGGATATCGATTATTTAATTAGGTCATTTTGATCTAAAATTTTGTTAAACAACCCCGTAAAAGTGTTTTTTTCCTTATTCTTCTGCCTTCTTCACACTGCACACTGCCTATCTGACACTGCCTATCTGACCCCTACCAATTAAAATATATCAAGCCCTATCAACCCTGTTCCAATGTTTGGTAAACTGCTTTTCGCAAAGAGAAAGTTCCTTTTCTGTATGAGCACTATAATATCTCTAGGGTATAGTATAACAGATGATAAGCGCTCAAAATAGACATGGATTGTTTAGAATGGTTAGGTCCCTTCGGTGCAAACAACCATAATATACTAAGCGATACTCTGTCACCCAGTAAATGAGACGTGAAGGTCATACGGTGATTGTACATGGGCCGACTCTCGTTCTATATTGGTATTAAAATTTCTTTTTATCTGGTGACTCTGGAATCCGATCCTAAAACTATGGCAAAAGGTAACTTAGAAAAAGCGGTCGGGCACAATTCATCATGATCTTTATTCTTCAGGGCTTCTTCATAACATTTTGCCATAGGTTCTTAATTACGATGATTTAGAAAAATATGATGGTTTTTAGTGATATAAACTCAAGAGAAATACAAGCTTCGCCGCAAGTGCAAACCCGTGTCATCTAGCAAGCACTCACTTAAGGACATGTAAGGGTTCTTCAAGTTTATAAATCCAGCTTTGTTTGTGGCCAAGACTTGAAAGGAGTCGGTCATTTCGGTTTTAGGTACCTACTTTATACAATTTTACAACTGTAATAGTATTTTTTTAGAACAGTCTTCTCTAAAATCTAAATGGTGGGATTTAATATTTTCGTTTTAAAACAATAATTTTACAAAACCCTAACAGAAGTATCAAGAAATATCAACAGAAATATCAAGTAGAACTAGTAGCTACCTACTAGAAACATTTACTTGTTTGGAAACTATCGTGAATATGAAAACTTAGGAGAATTCACTCGCCCCTTATGTGCTAAAGTCGTGAAAATATTTTTCTAGTACAAACAGATATTTGTTCGGGTTTAGCGCATGACATTTATTCGTAAACTGCATACTTTTACAAAATTCCAGCTGTATTGGTGCAAAGCGAGGTTTCTAGAAGAGTTATACTTTTTCATACAACCCGAGAATTATTAAAAGTATCTTCGAAATACTTGTTACGAGACTGGGTGTTCTTTATGCATGTGATTAAAATGTTTGTAATCCCCCCGCGATACAAAGATTTTAAATTCCTTAGGCGGATTAAATTAAGGAGACGCTTGGATTTTTTTTTAAATATATAGATATACATAAATTTGTATGTCCTCATTTGATTACACAATAACCAACCAAATATGTTAATAATAAAACCATTAATTCTAAAGTACGTTTTCTTGGTGTTGTCAACAGAAGCAGCAACATGATCGATCCAAGCTCCTCCGAGGAAGACAGTGATGATGAACACAAGAAGCAGCCCGGTAAATTACCAGGTAAATATGCAATTAGACACCATAGTGGATGTAGAAAAGACCTGAATAGACCAGGAAATAATAAAAGGATTCGATTCTCTATAAACGAACTGCAAACGATGATAAAATATGGAATCCAAAGAAGCCCTTCTGATTTATTTGAACAATTAATTCTCATCCACTGCATTGTGAGCTACATCAACATTTTAGAAAATATTTATGACTTTGACATTATTTATATCTTTGCCATGTAGTCATGCCACCTGCTTCCCTTGCTGGTGGCAGACCATCAGTAAGAGGGAAACCAGAACTGCCGCGAGGGTCCACAGCTGGTCTCCCAGGTAAGAAGAAAAATAATTATATTAATTATGTAAATGTTTATTTTTAAGGAAAACTGCAATGATTTAATGAAATCCATTCCAATCCATCTTTATAACTAGCGTTTTTTGAGCTGTGTTTCAAAGTACTTTATTACTATGTTATGTGCTACATGTTTTTTATTAGATGTAGCAAATTTTTGTTTAAATATAAAATGGTTTATTCAAGCTCAGAACGGCTTAGGACTGCTCAACCTCTCAGGCCCTTTAGCAGCAAGTGGAAATCACTAATTATAAGGATTAATCTTACAACGATTTTTTCCCTAAACTACAAAGGAAATATAGAGGGCAGTGTTCAACAAAGTGGTATTACAAAAATTGCAATAGTTATATTTAATACAAGTAACGTATAATTTTCCAATAAAAAAATATTTGTTACGAAAGAAGTTTCATAAGAAAGACAGCTAACAGATTACAAGAAGCAAGAGAAATATGGAACAAGAGTTGGCAGTTACAATACCGTCCATTGTAAAACTTTTGATTCCATTCAACTAAGTACCAGACTAAAAGTTTTATTCATTTATTTTATTCAAGCGCTCCTTTCAAGACTTGCAGTTGTGAATGAAAAACTTGAAGACAAATAAAGAATAAAATACTTTTGTTCAGTCGACGAACTTATGTTCATTCATCATTTTGGAAATGTACAACTAGATTTGTAGTTGTGAAATTGCTACTTAGAGCGCTTATGGAATAACAAGTTTTAATAAAAAACCCCGTTTTATAGACCATTGAAATAGCATGGAAACGAATTCAATTTAGGAATTATTAAAACACACAAAATATCTTCTAAGTAAAATTAACAATATTTGAGAAAGGCTGATTTTGCCTCAAATCCAAATAGGATCTAGTCTGGAGACCATATTAGAATAGAATAGAATAGAATAGAATAGTTCTTTATTTGCACAGAAAGTAGGTACAAGATACAGATGTTATGTTATAATGAGACCCTTATACAATCTATTATTACGGTATTTGTGGCGGCCACTTTTTAGGAATCTGTTAGATGTCCTGCTGGTGTTTAAAGGTCTCCCAAAATTGCTGTCCTTATTCTTCTTAGACATAAAACAACTATTTTCTGGTCAGGTCCAAGTCCACTAACAACAGCGCCATTAGCAGCCCCTCTCCATCCAGCAACACGTCAGAGAGAAGCCGCGGCATTAGCACCTCCGCCTCATGCGTAAGTGTCAAATCTATCGTCCAATAGGTGTAACTCACGCCCATTTCCATTCACGAACATTCTAGAAAAATCTAGATGCTACTTTAGAAGTAGTATTAATATAACCTTTCCTATACCCTAACCCTCTAGGATTATTATTAGTTTAATATTTAGTGTAGTTAACTATTCTAAGGTAGTGATTCTGCTGTTCACAAACTAAACGAGACTAAAATTTAACCTATTTCGAAAAAAAAATGCTGTAGATAAGAAATAACCAGATTACTTCTGAAGTTCTGAGACATGTGTCTCCAACGTTTAATAAATTAAAAGTCCTAATGGAATTCATAGTTGGTTTAGTTTGTACAACAGAATCGGCAAAATTATTTAAAGACTTAAAGATATTTTTAAATTTATAAGTATTGTAGAAAATTCTTTATGGATGCTTGTAACAAAAGACTTTGCCTAAGTAATCAAATCGCAATAGAGCTAAAACTAGATAGTAGTATCGAACATAACCATTAGTCTATATACACTGACCAGTGTCCAGGATTTTGTTAAACTAAATTAAACCCCAAAGAGCAGGATCAGAAGGTGGTAATTTGGATGGCGGTGTGTAAAGACCATTTCACTTACATTGACGAATTAATGCTATAGATCGAGTAGATCATTCTTGCGCAGGACGTCCACTGGGAGTGCGAGCTCTGGTGAGGCACCTGCTCCGTCACCAAGTCCCTCTGGTGCCAGCCATTCTGATAAGGACCAAGACCCTCAGGTACAGAAAAGTGTTCCATATTTGTAGAATTGCTTTAGCTGATAGTTGTATTTAAGATTCAGCTATGATGATAATTTTCGGTAAATTATATTTGTTTGTATACTTAAGAATTTAATAACACCTATAAGTAGCATTTGACTGTTTACTCTACTTTGGATCAAACAGGTGAATTATAATAATTTAAAACAAATAGCTAGTTGAATTGTCTTTTTAGACTGTTTGGATAACACCAGGTGACCTAAACTGAATTTTAATAATAGAGTCATGTTCTATTCTTTGTTATGGATTTACTGAGATTTTTTTCTTCTTCCACCTTAGGAAAAGATTGAAAAACTAGAGGAAGATAAAAAGCGACGAATCCAACTTTACGTGTTTGTGTCCCGATGTATCGCTCATCCTTTCAATGCAAAGCAGCCGACTGATATGACACGAAGACACACAAAACTGACCCCACATCAACTGGAAACTATTCAGGCTCGGTTTCAGGTCAGTGATTATAAACATCAGAAGAAAACACAACCTAAAAGCAGCTGGTCTCTAAGCATGCATTTTTGTAATCACCGCTCTTCTACCCCAAATCCATACTTTTTACACATTTCGACAATGCCTTGTCTCGTCGTCTGCATCGAGAGATACAGATCTCTAGATTTCATATAGTTATTTTTGTGGTCATAGCCACGCAATCTAAAAAACATTTTATTGAAAATTTATAATCTTATCTACGTAGAATAATATTATGTTGTTAATTGTAACGAAACAAAAGATTTGTATTCATTTATATTACTATTAAAAATCAAATTAAGCATGAAATGTTCTTTTGTATACACAAGAATTAAAAAAGATACCAAAGGAAATTATAATGATCGTGTATTTTTCATGAACAAAAGCAGAACATTAATTTATTTTAACATCAGATTCTTGTAATTGGAACATTTCTTTTAAGTTTTTACTTAAGATAAAAATAACCATCCAGGGGCTGTAAACAATTTTAACAAAGAGGATAAAATATACTACAATTAGGAATTTTAATTTTAAGGGTAGCGTTTTAGAAGGCGACTTATTTGTTTGATGTGTTTTATTCTATTTTTTATTTACTTTTGACCATTCATAAATCTTGCAATCTGATTCCCTTTTTAATGATAAATAATAATATTCTTATAATACCATCATCTTTTGCTAATAAAACAAAGGGAGTAGAAGTAACTCTATCTATATTTGACCAGGCCTTCCTCAAGGGTGAAACACAAATCTTGGCAGACGAGGCTTTCCAAAACGCAGTGCAATCATACCACGATGTGTTCCTGAAGTCAGAACGAGTGGAACAGATGGTGAAATCAGGGGCCTGTTCCCACCACGACTTCCGAGAAGTATTCAGAAACAACATCGAGAAGAGAGTCAGGTTTGGAATGTTAGGATGGATCTCAAATTTGGGATTGCATGCTGATTAAATTTTGATGGGGAATATGGAAAAAGAATTGAGTCTAGTAACTATTTTTAGACTTTATGGGGTTTTTCGTTTAATGAATTGGATCTCCTGATAAATTTACAAAATCATATTAAATAGTTAATGAAAAAACTTATCTTGTTCTTTATAGTACGTAACTTTACTACCTAGTAGAGCTTTGAGGTTTCTCAGACAGAATACAAGCAAATAAACAAATGGACATCATTTTTCCATGCTCAAAATTCCAAACTTTATTGTATCCCACAGGTCTCTCCCAGAAATTGATGGATTAAGTAAAGAGACAGTTTTATCATCGTGGTTGGCCAAGTTTGATTGTATCATGAAGGGTACAGGTAAGTCGGTTTTTAACGTTAGCCCGTATTAAAATGGAAATAGATGAGAAAAGCGAACTTGAAATTTATATACACCAAAAAAATGCTTTAAGACGAATAGACCGTCCTGATCCTATTGCAAAATACACTTTATAAACTGCAAAATTTAGTAGCAATTTTTTTATAATCGTTAACTATAAAGCTACGTTCGCTATTCTCAAAGGTAAAGCTAAAATTGATAAAAACGAAAAATAATTTCTTCACTAAATTAATTTACCGCTAACTCCGGTAAAACAGTAGGTAACAAAACAAAGTGTAGAACACTTTTTGATTATTTAACAGGTTACGCTTCTTCGTAACCGAACACCTAAACTGTTCACCGCTCCTGCCCAAAAAAAAAAACAAATTTGATAACTCCAAACTTTTAGATAGAGCTAGAGAGACTAATGAATTGAATATTTAAGCTCTTAGCTTCAGTTAATGATAACTGTAAAAGTATTACTGCTATACTACTAGAAATCTTGATTTCTGAAGAAATTTCTTTTCGTTATTCATCTGTTTTGAGTGGGGGTGTGAAGCATGCTGCAGTGTGATGCTTCAACTATTAATGTGCTTGTTTGCAACGTACCTGTAAATGTTTAGAGCTTGGGTCTACGCGAGCCGGTTCATCATCATGATTGGACTTTAATTGACCTTAAACAAAGTTAACAAGAGATTAAATTCTCTGGGTAATTTGTTAACAGCTTCTTCAATTTCTAGTGCAACTTAATGAGCTCTCGATTTTATAGATTTCTAAGAAATATTTGGTTTTATGTAGGGACAGCTGGGGCTCTATTCCTGTTACGTGTGGCATTATTTATTTCAACTTACTTTAAAATTTATTAAAAATTCTGTTAAATGGCTTTTTAAACGTATTTAGTAATACTACCTGGTGACTCTCAGAACACGAAAAAGATTTGCTGACCTGGGATTCTTGAACTAAATTCTCAGCGTGCCACGTTATGTTTTGTTTGGACTTAGAAAATAACCCCCCTGTCTTTAAAGAAGTAGTTATTCGAAAGATAAGTTAGTTTAAAAAAAAAACATGAGGTTAGTTGGTCAATACTCAAATAATTTCTGTACAGGCTTTCTCTAAGAAACTTATACAGAAATTATTTAAGTAATACCGAAGAAAAAGACTTTTGATATCTGAATATCAAAAGTCTTTTTCTTCGGTATTACCAATGAATTCATAAATCGAAAATACTCAATGTATTATCTAATAACGGTATATAAATCTATTATATAACGAAAACATATTGTTATAAATAATTGGTGTTCAAATCTTGTTCAAAGGAAAATTAAGGCGTGTAATGTTTCATTTTTCCTTAAAGAATTTATTTGAACTTGGAGATGGTAAAATTTCTCAGAAATATGATAAATGGTTAAATATAGAGATTCCGGGGAAATTTATTCCTTTAAATATTCAATTATAATTTTGATATGTGACCTTTACCAGGTATTTGGTGTCAGAATACATTATCCAATGTACTTATAAGTTATTTTTGGTTCCTGAAACGGATGGAAAATCTGTTATCTTGTATCCTCATATTTAATGATATATTTTTTAACTTTTGTCGAAAAATATCTTTTAACATTTGAAGATGGAGCCATCTTTGTTTTTTTTTCATCTGTAGTTTTTCTACGACTAGGTGACATCTACGTAGTTCTGATAATCAATCATACTAATGGTAAACGGTATTTCA
Source organism: Plusia festucae (assembly GCA_950381575.1). Lineage (NCBI taxonomy): Eukaryota > Metazoa > Arthropoda > Insecta > Lepidoptera > Noctuidae > Plusia > Plusia festucae. The sequence continues at coordinate 2,194,324 of OX494456.1, read as the reverse complement.
TCTAAATTAAGCTTCACCATCTTAAAGATTTTTCTTCCTAATATTCGATGCTGTAGTTGAAGATCTTGAACTTATGGAAGATTTTGTTCTTCAATATGCTTGTAAGAAATTTGTCAAAATTTAAATTGATTGCTTTTGATACAGTATTGGCTCCGTAGACACAAGATTAAATGTGCTGACTGGTAGTGTATGTGTTAACCTAGTTATTAAATAATCATGTATTTATGAACACAAAAAGACCCCATAGCAAGACGGAAAATTTAATAATATTTTTATTGCAGCAGTCGCGAAAGTATAGATAGATTGAAATAACCCAAACCTACGATATATAATACCCAATATTATTTTGTATAGTTTGAATGATTTAGCTCGACGTACAAACACAAAGCTTGAAAGAAATGTATGCAACTGTGTATGTGTAGGTATTGTAGAAAGTAAATGTTTAAAAATCACAAAAAGCAAACCTCTTTGACGATTAAAATCAAATTAATGTGAAAGATACAGTAATGGCCGAATACTAAAACGTCAATCAGTTTTAAGTCGCCGTTAATTCTTATTCTGTCTCTGTCACTTTATGGTGTAAAGTGGAGACGGATAAATGTTAAATGGTGTTTCAGTATTCGGTAATGGCGTAACTGTAGATAAATTTAAACATGTCACTAGAGGTATGCTTGGCTAACTCGAAAATTGAGCAATTTTCGACTTTGCGACATCAGTCCTGAAACTAAATGTACCAGAAATGTGTGTGCCTGTGTCTGTCTCACTGTCTGTGTTTCTTTCCCTTTCTCTCACGACATGTCTCTCTCACACATCCTGAACAGGAATAACAGGTATCACTCGACAAAATTTTCATTTGTACCTTCCTTTTTCCATTTTTTGGCTTTCGTCTTGTGCTGTTGCTTTACTTTAGCGTTTTACTTCAAGGCGGTTTTATAAAGATAAAAAACGTTTTCTAAATCTACTAATTTGTATTCGATCACTATATTTTACATATTTTCAATTTTCACCTTACTTTCGTGTATCAAAAATTATTATCTAAAATGCTTTAAGTAATTACGTCATCTACTGTTGAATTATAATGTAAAATCTTTACTACTTCGGATATAATTGTTTATTTATCGATATTACCTTTTTTATTTATTTTAATCGCTTTGTCTACACTTATCAACTTTACAGTAACACGCGATTCTATAACGACTACACATATAAGTATATTTTACATTTTGTCACTTAAAGGTTAAAGGATGTTCGAGGTAAGTGTATAGATAAGTGCACTGCATGATTTGATGTGTCCAAAAATCACAATCATGGCTTTTGTGTACACCACAATTTGTTGATAAAAGTATTTATTTATGTACGTAGCTTGAGACGGGTTCTTGTGACAACTCTAAATCTTAATAAACCACGGTTAATTATCTTTTAAACGTTACGAAATAGAGGTTCAAAATCTACACTACATAAACGGCACTTTACTTATTTGACACCAACTTTGTTAAATCGTCTAACTTTATCCACAGTATCTGAATTATCAGATACTCTTTTATCTTCTATTTTATGTATACCTACACCAAATTCTTCAACTGTATTAGCTGATATTTCAAAGATTTGTATACCTTCAGGCATACCAGGAGACGATGAGTCGAAGAGACCATCGCGTGCGCAGCAACAGAGTCTTAACGCTGAATGCATTCTCAGCAAGGAACAGCTCTACGATATGTTCCAGCAAATACTTGGCGTCAAGAAGTTTGAACATCAGTTGCTTTTCAATGCTCTTCTTGTAAGTAACTTGGCAATAAAGCTATTAAAACGACTTTAATCAAAGAAGCTAATAATCATGATGCAAAATAAAAAAATATATGTCATCCTCAACTCCAATTTTATTGCAGTTGGATTCTGCCGACGAACAAGCAGCAGCTATAAGAAGAGAACTAGATGGTAGAATGCAGAAAGTGAATGAAATGGAAAAGGTAAATTAAGTGCTATATCACGTATAAGTAAGTTGTTATTTGAACGAGGAAACAATTGCCCCTAAGATAAGGTACATTTCGAAAAGCGATAAAGATGATAGAAATCGCTTAAATGACATTAAATGGATATTTCTCTTCGATAAGTCTCGTGACTATGAATTGTCACTTTCTCACATTTGCGCGATTCGATCAGCAATATTAATGATTGTAGAAATGTAACTCGTCTAAGGGGGCTGGTCTATTAAAAAAATCCTATTCATTCGAAAATAATAAAAGTGGCAATATTAAATTCTGCACGACTATTCTCTGGTCTAGCATAAACCCTTGGTTGACACAGCAAAAAATCGCATCTAATTAAAAATGTTAGTGCTCAGTAAATAAAAATGATATCACAAGTCATCATCGTCTGCCTGCCCTTTTCCCATTTGTATGGGGTCGGCACAATGCGTATTTTGCATCCATTGCTCTCTATAACACTTCATCACAGCATTCAAACCTTTCTTTCTCATATCATCTTTCACACATTCCATCCATATCTTTTCCGGTCTTTCTCTATTTATGTATCCATCCAAAGTCATACTCATAACTTGTTTGGTTATGTGGCTTTCATCTCTCCTCATACCATACCATGACAAACACTTACTTCTTATATTTTCATTCACGGGCGCTATTTTCAGGCTTTCTCTAAGAAACTTATTATAACACAAATATAATATATTAAAACCTCAATGTTTTAGAACCGCAAGTTGATGCCGAAGTTCGTGCTAAAAGAGATGGAGTCTCTCTACATCGAAGAGTTGAAGAGTTCCATCAACCTGCTGATGGCCAACTTGGAGTCGCTCCCCGTGTCAAAGGGCGGGGCTGACTCTAAATATGGCCTCCATAAAATCAAGCGGTATAATCACAGGTCAGTGTTCAATTCAATTATAAGAAATTGAGAAATATGACCCAGAAAAAATATATCTTTGAAAACGATGGTTACAACGATCCAAAATTTTGGAAACGAAAGCGCAAATCTTTCATTGAACAGTGGAATCTGAAAGCTGGTACAATTTTAAATGTTTCCATGTTTCCGGTTCCAAATACTTGGTAGCATATAGTCTTAAAGTATTGATTATAACTTTGTGATTAGACATGGTGTTGTTTGCATACCTCTAAATCTGTTCCTAATGCAACAACAGGATTCAATGATCATCATAGTAATGTAAAAACTAAGTATGATATTAACTATTCAGAGAAAACTGCCTGAGTATTTGGGACCAAGTGTTGATATAAATGTGTCATTCGATGTTTCAATGAATGTGATATCATTGCTGTCTGTTTTGAATGTGGTCAATGTATGCTGTTGATTGAGCAATGGTAAAATATCCAGTTGGAAGTCGATAGTGAAAACTAACTCGTTTTTTTTTTATACTTATTAATTCCGCACTAAAATTTTGTTTACCAGTGGTCAATCGGCGTTGAATGGTTGTTAACTTGAATTGTGATTTGAATTATATATACAAATTCCATAATGTTCTATGGTGTTTGCGCCTGTTTTAACAGAGATGTAAAGATAATACTTATCAATGGCTTTACTTATACTCGAAATTTCAATATCATCAAGTATTTTCTTTGCATCTCCTTTTTTATGTGTATTTAGATTATGTGTTTTATAAAGAAACCCCATGGTACATCTTTCAATACATTTTAAAATAGAGAGATGACGAGAATCAATAAAAAAAAACAAGGATTATTCTTTGAAAAAGGTGTACAAGGGTTTACTAATTCAAAAAACGAAAGCTCTCCATACATTTTCTCATAATACACATTCAGAAATTTATGGTGAGTTTTGAATCATCGTTATGATCAAACTTATATAAAACCAACTTTTAAATGTCTGTTATTAAATGTTGTGTTGTTTCATCTGTCTCGTTATTAGAATGTTTTGGTTTCTACTAATAATCTCATCTGGATGCAACGTTTCCCATATTAAAATTATCACTAACTCCCCTAATTAGTTTAGTTCCGCAAAAGTAATAAAGTCCTATAATACCAATTTGATTTTATTGCTTTTGCGTCAACGTGTTGCACTTATACTTAAATCGTTAAATCTTAATCCTTAGACGTTCATCCAGACATTTATTGTTTCTACTTGTTCATTTCTATTTGGTTTTTTCTGTCCCTGGCACATAACCGGACGGTAATATTAAAGGAAGTACAAGTAATGAGTACAGAATTGATAATTTTAAGCACGTGTCTTGTGTAGCAGGAACCCTACACATTCCTTACATGAATGATACAGTTTGCAATCCAAATGTTGTCGTCAGGACCACTGTAGCTAAGTAACAGTAACTTAGAGTAGAGCTTACAGCTAATCTTGTTAACATAGATGATGATATTCGTGGTCCAATGAAACAAGTTATTAAACTTAATGACAACAATGGATATTTAATAGCTTCCACTACACTGCCAGAAGACTTAAATAAGCTTATAGTTAATTAAAACGTAGATAAAGATTTTATAATTAGTCTAAATAGCTAAAGTAACACCTATGCGACAGCTCCTTGAAAAGTAGTTTCGATATCCCAATATAAAATAAACTTAGAAAGTAAGCTTTTAAAATATATCCCACTGCTTTAATTTTTGTTTCACATTTTTATCGTTTTACATTTATTTTTTGGTAACAATACTTTTTTAAATATAATTCTAAATAATTAAGCTTCAAGCTTTGTTAGGGCTTCGCTTCAAATTTGTACATTCCATTTTTCATTCAGCCGTACACTTAAAGAGATTCTAGAAAGAGTGTTGTATCTCTTAACTTCGTTGGCACCAATTACGTAAAGTCAAGCAGAATTGAATTGAAATGAAACTGCACTACTTACTCTAATACACTCGTTTTCTTCACTTTTCTTTCTCGATCACTTTTAACTGGAATCTCTATTCAATTTCAGTCTGCTTTGTACATATTAACATTATCACTATCTAACAGTACCTTAGATATAGTTAATGTGTCCCGATGTATTTGTAATGTTATCCTTTTGTATGCTTAATCATTCTTGGTTTCGGTGACGGGTTTCCATGTCGTATCCACCAATCATTCCCTTGTCAATGTAATGATTGTTTCCTTTAACCCTTTATCTGAAATTAACATTCCTTACCTCTACAATTAATGTGTTAATAACATTAACCCTTAAATGTTCATCAATGTTAAATGTAATCTTTATAAACTTTTGGAGGGATGATTGGATCCTGTAAATATTGTTGGTGGTGGTATTTTGAAATGATTGCTTAATGGAGATTAGATCGAATGCTGGACCGGATCCGAGTCCAAGGTTGAGTAAGCAGCTGTGTTTCAGATCGCAAGGGTCTCTTGCTAACAAGCTGACGGGGGAGGCAGATGGTGGAGACGTCGACGCCCAGCTTACAAAAATGGACGTAGTGCTTACATTCCAAATAGAGGTAACTGTTATACAGGGGGTACAGAGAAAATTCCGTTGTGAATGTGTCAAGTTAATTTTTTCACTCACGGCTTTGAAAAGCTGATCATGTTTAACTAATTTAAAATAAGCTCCACAGCTCTTTTAAAACGCAAAATCATATAAAAAATCATAAGGTCTTTATCGTAGACGTTTAAAACGTATTAGAAATAATTATTTTATCAAGTTTCATATCAAATGTTTTCATATTTAATAGTGTATATCTTGGCTCGTCATCTAAAAAGAAAAAAAGACGTTTTGTAGTCATGTTTTTTGCTAATATCACTGTGATTGTAAACATATTCTAGGTGGTTGTTATGGAGGTGAAAGGTCTCAAGTCTTTAGCACCAAATAGAATAGTTTATTGCACTATGGAAGTTGAAGGTGGAGATAAACTTCAAACTGACCAAGCTGAAGCCTCTAAGCCCATGTAAGTTGATATTTATGTTTGTAATTACACCAATAATAACCTTTTTTATTCTTATTCGTTTTAGCTTTACCAAAGGTTAGGTACAAAAATAATAATTACAGAAAGAAACGTATTTTTTTACGAGACTATTTATTTTGCTAATGTTAAGTTATGTGATAATGAAGTATGAAGTCAGTTTCAGATTTATAGAATTATTTATAGTAGTCCAGTATCGACTAGATTTGATCAATATTGCACTATTAAATATTTTTATTTTTAAATTATACATCTATAATGTTAGATTATTATAAACGACTTATTATTACGACCGACTGAACTATTTCATCCAAGTATTTTAAATCCATTTTAAATCAATAGGTGGGACACCCAAGGTGACTTCAGCACGACACAGCCTCTTCCAGCCGTGAAAGTAAAGCTCTACACAGAGAATCCTGGAGTGCTGGCTCTAGAAGACAAAGAACTTGGGAAAGTGGTTCTCAGGCCTACGCCTCTGTCTAGTAAAGTAAGTATCACTATGATTGATCATGTAATATAAAAAAGCATTAAATGGAACAAGAAGCTTTTATGGCGTAGTGGTAAATATTAACAAGTTATCGTCTAGGTTGAAAGACAAATACATTATCTTGAATTTTTGTTTACAGGTGCCTGAATGGCATCGTATGACAGTTCCAAAGAACCTCCCTGATCAAGACCTCAGAATTAAAATTGCCTGCCGCATGGATAAGCCTCTCAATATGAAGCATTGCGGGTAAGTTACAGATTAAATTAATTAGTGTTAATACAATTTTACATAGATTTAATACTGGTCCCAATATGACTGCCCTGAGGCAGTCCAAACATTTTACGGGTGTTTGTTATGAAATATCATTGCTATTAGCTATTTATTACTTACAAACTAACTAAACTAAGTAACTGTGCCGACTAAAATATTTATTTGTCTCAATTCCGGGACATATTTTTTTTTATCAACCATTTTACCGCATCGATTGCCAATCAAGAGACTGAAAACTTTACTAGACTAGGACAAAATCTGAGATTGATTTATGTTGATCAATATTTCTTAAGGAGATGTGCTTTCGCACAGCACTAACTTCATTTGTAAATTATAAAGTAAAAGGGATTGAGGAGTTTTCTGCCAAGCACAGTATCATAAATATTTGGAAATCACACCATATTTTGATGAAATGTATTTGTGTTTGGTCACCAGTTACCTCCACGTGATAGGCAAGAACGTGTGGCGTAAATGGAAGCGCCGCTACATGGTGTTAGTGCAAGTGAGCCAGTACACGTTTGCGCTCTGCTCGTACAAGGATAAGAAGTCGGAGCCGGCTGAGATGATGCAGCTCGATGGATTCACGGTAGATTACATCGAGCTAGCAAGCGGTACAGTACTCATTTTTATTGTTATACTAAGTATTATTGTTAGAATCTAGATTTGTGATGAATTAGTAGACTTCGGATTTGTTTAAAATTTGTTTTTTATTTATGTTCACGAGATGAGCCTTGCTGTATATTAAACAGTATACTAAAATGTCTTTTTGTTTTACAGCCCAACTTATCGTCGGACAAGGTAAGGCAAACAAGAAACAAATAGGTAATGAACATTTTTGTAATATTATTCTATACTATATAGTTTTATCTTATCTCTCTTTCTTCTATTTGAGGCCATACCGTGACCTTTTAAAACTATGGAAGTACCAGTAGTTGAAAAGAATGGGCTTATACAGCTGTAGATACATGGCCGTTGCTCATAAGTTCTCTAAGTTCCAGCTATAAATATAATTCCGACATGACATGTCCAAAAAATAGTACCTCGTGTTATGGTTTGTAACTTATCCATGAGGTTAAGTAAAAAAATACTCCAGAGTCCTCAGAGACTATTTGAATGTACGATTTCTGCGTCAATACATGATTACATATAAAAAACATGACCTAACCGCAAAGAGGATATTTATATCTTCTACTTCATTTTGAATATGGCACTCATCTAAATTCTCTACTACTATAGAAACTTTTGCTCTTTCAATTACAATACAATATTTTCCAAAGCCAAAAAATCTATGAGGCCACTACCGTAAATCTTTTTGCAGAACTGGAAGGTGCTAAATACTTCATGAACGCAGTACGCGATGGGGAGTCCGTTCTCATGGGGGTGACCGACGAGAATGAATGCCATCTATGGGTTATGGCACTATACAGAGCTACAGGACAGAGTCATAAACCTACGCCACCTACCACTTCAGATACGCACCATAAGATTATGGGAGGTGAGTTGGAAACGATCAGAAATTTGAGTAAATAATTTTTTGAATCACACACGAATAATAATTCCCTTTTTGTGATTTCCCTGGTTGAATTTTCGAACATTTTAATTCCAAGTATTTTAGTTTTTTGTTTTTTTCCTTAACCTTTCAAGACTATATTTTTTTACAATGTTAATCGTTTTTAATTTTCTTTCTTAATCTTTTCCCAGATGCTGACAAAGCTCGAAAGCACGGCATGGAAGACTACATCCAGGCGGATCCCTGTCAATACGATCACCACCAGCTGTTCTGTGTTCTACAGTCTCTGACCTTGAAATATCGCTTGCAGGACCCATACTGTTCATTGGTAAGATATTATTTAATTTTAATTAGTCTCTTAAGTCGATTACATAATTAATATTTGCGAAGACTTTTCCTTCCAAAAATGGTTACAATTTTACTTAAAGCAATCCAATATAACTGTAATGGTTTTGACCTTGAATATATGGCTGCAAATCACATATGTTATTGGCATTTACTAACTTTTTAACAAGATTATAAAAGATCACACTTACCCAACAAATAGAACGAACCACATATCATATTTAAATCCTTTGTTTACTTTTATAGGGTTGGTTTTCTCCCGGTCAAGTGTTTGTCCTCGACGAATACTGCGCAAGATATGGCGTTCGGGGCTGCTTCCGACACTTATGCTATCTCTCTGACCTCCTGGACGTAGCGGAGAGTGGATCACAGACTGTGGACCCCACCCTCATGCATTACTCCTTCGCTTTCTGTGCAAGTCACGTTCATGGTAACAGGTAGGTAATTAGTTAGAATTTTATTGTGGATTTGTAAATAATATCAGTAATATAATTTATGCAATACTAGACGGTTGATAACGACAACAGTGACTGATGAATTTCATTATTCATCAAGTACGCAGTATTTTTATACAGAATCCATTGACAAGTAAAACTGACTACGGCTATCGATGCCTTTGACCATAACTTTTTGATATTAATCTAAACATATTTTTAAATTTCTAACAGTTTAGTCTATGTATGTATATCATGGTAAATTGCATACTATATTTATATATTTGAATGAGCATGTAGACTTGTAAATATAACAAGTTGGTATTAAATAGTAAATGTGTTAGATTGGTGTCCCACAAGGAGATGTATTAGGTCCGCAACTGAATGTGAACGTAAATGTGACTTAGTGGTGATCAGTGGATAGTAAAGAAGCTGGTTTTAACAATAATTATGTTCCTCGGTAATTATGATATCTTATCGGTTGTAACATGGTTCAAATGTATTTTTCATTGACTTTTATATTTTTGAAGATAATTATTTTGGATTGTCAAAGTCGGCTTCAAAATACCTAGTAACCCACGACCACCCTGCCCCACATGAGTGTGATGTTGCTTCTAACTATTAGAACCTTACTAACTTGACTATGCATTCGTAATAAATGTGCTTCACTAACTATGCCTGCTTCACCTTACTAATGTACTATACTATTTCGGGCGCCTGGAGTCAGCAGTAAATGATAAATTAAGAAAAAACATTAACTTTCGATTTGTTAAAGTATAAAATGAAGCCCTTGTAATTGCTTAAAATCTTAGCTGCAGAGTGATTGATAAAAAAACAAATTAATATTTCCGCAATCTGATGAATTAATATCGATACAACATCCCACTATAGGGATCATAGGCATATGAAAGTAATGAAAATAGAGAAGTAACGAAAACAAAATCACACTCTCTTCTTTAATAATCAAATTTTGTATAAACGTAGTTTTATTTACACTAAAAACTAGTTTAGAAAGTACATAGTAGTTAAGCTGCTGATTTCACAGCCTACCCTATATCCCGCTTGTGCCCAACTAGAGTAAGCCCTACGCCGGAAGTGGTTCACAGTACAGCGACGTTGACTGGCAGGCCGGACGGAGTGGGCAGCATCACGGTGCAAGAGAAGGAAAAGTTCGCGGAGATCAAAGAAAGGTTGAAGGCGCTGCTGCAACATCAGATCACAAACTTCAGATACGCGTTCCCATTTGGAAGGCCTGAGGGAGCGCTAAAGGTAAGATTCTATTAAGATAAACCTAAAATCGTGACAGATAAAAAGGCTTTTAATCAGTGATAGAACAATGGAAACTTTGAAATAGTTGAGGGTGTATAGACCCTTGAACGTCCCAGTTGGTCAACTGGAGGTCTTCAAACTTTTGTTCCTGCGATTCGACGTTGGGCAATAAAACTAATGCTTAACTTACAAATCCAAATTAACGCAACTGTAAGTACAACTCAAATTTCATTATTTTTCAGGCAACCTTATCCCTGCTAGAAAGAGTTTTGATGAAAGATGTAGTGACGCCAGTAGCTCCTGAAGAAGTCAGAGCTATGATTCAGACGAGTCTGGAAAACGCTGCGCTTTTGAATTACACGCAGCTCAGTCAAAAGGCTAATATTGAAGGTAAGTTGGCATTATAGCGATAGAAGGTAGACTGAAATATGTAAAACGGATCTAAAGATACGGTTTAACTCTAAGAGAAAATATATTATGGCCTTATACAAAAAAAACCAACAAATAGAAAAAGGCATCAATACTAGGTCAATTAATATGTTCATGTAAGTTCACTAAGACATGAGTTGTAAGTTAAACTATTAGAATTATTCAGAAAACAAACGACTATAGAAATAAAAGTAATGAATTCAGTTACTGTAAAATTTTTCTTGCAGAGGATCTAAGAGGTGAAACAATGGTTACTCCAGCTAAAAAGCTAGAAGATCTGATTCATTTAGCAGAACTATGCGTAGATCTACTACAGCAGAACGAAGAACATTACGCTGAGGTATTGTAGTTAATTAGAAAATTATGATCACCAAACATGAGCAAATATTGGAGCATCACAATGATAAAATGATCAAGGAATAAACGCAATTGATGAAAGTGAAGATATGCTCCTTAATATTTGCTCAAACATGTCTATGCCTATCCTAAGTGTCGTGGTTTCTGTATCTGGTAAAACAATTCAAATAAAAGCATATATTTCATTTAAACTAGATGTAGTAAGACAGAAGAGTGAGAATTGTGACATTCTTTGAAATGTTTTGCCATTTTGTAAATGTTGACTGGATAGCATCCTATTCTCCTGTCGCTATTAGTGTGGGGAATGTCAGGCAGTATTATTAAATTTATTTCAAAAAGTTGAAATGGAAATCCAATGTTTCTATTTCAATGGTTAGTACACGATGTGTTTTCTAAATTCTCAAAACTAAAATATTTCGATATTGCCTGTACGGCTGCATCGTGTGCTTCCTTAGTTATTGGAAAATATAATTTTGTTTTCCTAAATTATATAATTATTTTATGTCGCTTAGTCGTCTAGTGAACAGTATATAAGTTCACTTACCGACTTTTGGTGTACGCTAAGTATAAAACTATAACTTTTATTCCACGTCTATCTTATATTTTATTTCTCCGCAGGTTTATAACACAAAACCGGACTCTAGCGGTCAACAAAATGTAACTACTCATGAATTTGATTTGTTGCTCGGCTGAACGAATCACTTGTCATTCGTTTGTTCACTTGATCTTGGTCATACTTCACTTTGATTGGTTTGATCACAATGTTAAAGGAGTAGACTCGATAAACGATAGTTTGACTCGCTTGGGCAAATGCTTCAATGTTACTTCGATAGTCAATAAGAAAGCATTGCATGAAATACGAATGAAATAGACTTGACTGAGATCAAACTTTTCATTATGGGCTCAAATCTAAAATGATTTTTCACATTTGATCTTCAAAACTAATTGGCAGGGTTTTCAGTTGTTTATGTCTGCAATGAAAAGTGAATTTTGTATATTTTTTTCTACAGTCTACTCCGATCTCCGACTCACGATACATACATTAGATGACAATACATTAGATACAGGAACAAATGCTTTAACATGACATAATTAGGAAATACACCACATTGAGCACATTACAACAGATTTTCGCTTCTTTAGTCTGCTCTTATTATTATTTATACGATCTTTATGCTTATTTAATTCCTTACTGCTCAGTTCTGTGGTTGTCTTGAAGATAATTTTGAAGGTGCTTGAATGAACGGGTAAAGTCAGTCGAATGTATTATTTATTCAAACGGCCTTTAAGATAATTTTCATTTGAACACTATCTCCTTTGTTGACCATTACAGTACACAATAGATCTTCAGTACAGTCAGGCATTGCACATATCATAATATACTCTACTAGTATCAGAACTCTATTCTATCCGGCTTCTAGTGAGTGACGTAGTGTGGTATCACTATTGGATTCTGCATGTTGTCCTTTTAATCTCTTAGTACGGCTATCAAAGTATTATCTAGACTTGAAAGAGTAGCCAATACTTTGATGCCTCCCATAGGGTAAGTTTCTAGTCTGAATTTCTAATTCATTACAAATAGTTCTTCACTTGAATATTATTGACCAAAACATATTTTATGTAAATACAAATCAAGATTTTGGGAAGGCATGCTATAAAGATTTGATATAATGTGGATGCGAAATTTAAAATTTGACTTTTATAACTAATGATGTAAGGAATATAAAATTTGTATAAAGTACAAGTTAAGTACCGTACAAATTACCATAACAGTTTTTATATATTTCTTTATAAAAACATAAAATATTGAAATCTTATATAACGATTTGCAATAAACTTTTACTACATATTTAGACTCCATGGAATATGGAAGCTAGCATTTCTAAGGTGTAAATACATCTGTACAGGCATTCGCGTGGTTCTCGGAGCTGTTGGTTGAGCACGCGGAGATCTTCTGGGCTCTGTTCGGTGTGGACATGGACAGGGTTCTGGCAGAACAGGCTCCAGATACCTGGGACTCCTTCCCCTTGTTCCAAATTCTAAATGACTATTTGAGGACTGATGGTAAGTTGCTGTAGCTTGCAAGTAGGCTTGGCAATCACGTCGATTGTGAAATAGTCATTAAAGCTCGCAAACCCTTTTTATTTTGCTTAGTTTTTTAGAACCCTTTATTATTTTTGGCTTAAGTTTGGCTTACGCTTAAAATAAAGAATTTTACCTATAAATTTTAAATACCAGAAAACCTAAAAGGTGGAAGATTTCACGAGCATCTGCGGGACACGTTCGCTCCGCTGGTGGTGCGGTACGTGGACCTGATGGAGTCTTCGATAGCGCAGTCGCTGCATAAAGGGTTTGAAAAGGAACGCTGGGAAATCAAAGGGTAAGTTACCCAATTCCGAAAACAAATTTTAGTATTGTAAAATTTTCGGTATTGGTAACAAAAACACTGTAGGTAAAGCGTCCAAATCAAAAAAAATATGGCACTCAAACCATCTGATGCTCATTTTATGTACAGTGTATCTGTGTAAATGAATACACTTATAAATAATTTTACACTTTTAATAGTCAACTCCCAACTTCAATTCCCTACTTTTTATCATCATGGATGATAAAAAGACAATCGCAAGAAACGTCGTAATTTGGTAAAATTGGATGACATTGATCCACCAGCATGCATCCAACGGTGAGCCTAGTTAACTTTAGATATAAAATAATGGGAAGGCACTAACAAAATCTATAGCAATCCAGAAATAATCAACTAATACGAAATATTTTTGCTAGAAACGGCTGCTCAACCAGTGAGGAGCTGTTCTGGAAGTTGGACGCGCTACAGTGCTTCATCAGAGACCTGCACTGGCCGGAACCGGAATTTCGCTCACACCTGGAGCAGCGGCTGAAGCTGATGGCCTGTGACATGATGGAGACTTGCATACAGAGGACCGAAGCTTCTTTTCAGGTCAGTCTTTCGAAGATAATAAACATGTTTAGTATTGTTTTCTGTTTCCTCTTTTTTGACTAAGTACATAGGCATTTTTATGTGGAAACAATTTGCATCTTGGCTGACTTGGTGAATTGGACATTGCAGAAAATATTAGTACCTACATATTATTTTTGAAACTATAAACATTTGCTTCTTACAAAGTATTTCTCTTTGAAACGAGATATTACATTCATTTTCAGTCGTGGCTGAAGAAGAGCGTGACGTTCATGTCGACGGACTACATCCTGCCAGCAGAGACGTGCGCCATGGTGAACGTCGCCCTTGATGCTAAGAACCAGGCACTGAAGTTATGCGCCGTTGAGGGGGTAGATATTGTGAGTACTTATGTCTAATCTTAGCAGGAGCGGGAGCCGCTGAGCGACGAGTCCAGTTCATCCGAAAACATAGAAGATAAATTTCTCTTTACCCCAAAATTTATAGTTCGAAAATCAAGGCCGAGATAGTTCGCGGCATCGACAAACGATCTACATTTGGACATCAGTTGAAGTGGTCTTTCAATCTCTATCGTAAGTTAGGCAAGCGACTCCGGCGATTAACAGCGAGAAATCAGGCTAGGCTGAACAGTGCTTCAGGCTCTTCGATTTCTTCGGTCAGTCTGCTGACTTTCCATCATAACAGCATCTTACCGACGGCTTCTCGGAGTTGACTCCGATCTCCAGATATGATTTGATCAAATTTCCGCACTCCATGGGTCTTCGTAAGTTGATTCTATCAACTTTCATGGAATAAGGAGCGACTGAAGTACGTAAAGTTATTACTCTTGCATGTTATTCCCGGATGAGCTTAACAATAATTGGACTGCATGCAGAATAAAAAAAACTAAATTTCGGTTGGTTTGGCTCGTATTATCCTGGACCAAACTTTGCCTACATATTAGACCCTATATATGCCCCTTTTTATAAATTGGCTATAGCCAGCTTAGTGTTCGCACATCTGGCTAAATCGAAAGCGAAGAACTTACTTCTTAGAGGCAAAGTAATCCAAATCAAATATGGCTACAGCCTTACTCATATCCCTTTCAGGTCGCATGAAATACCGACCAATTAATAAAATTAGTCTATAACCCCTGGTGTCCATTAAATTCCCCTCCACACAGCCAAACATAACCTGACCCTCCTAAGCCAAAAAGCCTTCTTATGAACCAACACGTGATCTAAGATATCTTTTGATATTATCCAAAGCGGACCAGTACAACCCGTAAAAGATACCCTCCCTTGCCCCATGGTCGAGCCGACCCAAGCTGAACCAAAAGCTTAAGTGTGCATAACAACCCCTAACATGCTATACTATTTCTTATATTTTTCTCAATTTGCACCTTAAAAGACGTTTATATCTTGTTTCTTTAAATGTGTGATAAATAAGATTTAGTATAGTATGTATGCATGAGCACGTTTGTGTGTTGCACGTATGTGTGAACTGGGATCTAAGATCCTAGGTCCTCCTTTTGAGCCACGCTCAAAACACCCCCTGGGACCTCAGCTGATGTTGCTTAAGGTCCAAATGAGACCTACCTGCGCTTGTCGTTGTCCGCTAAAGTAGAACCATATGTGGCTGTCGCGATGTCTAAATATTATTAGAAGCTTGGCAATTACCAAAGTTAACTGAGTTCGTGAATTGAGTGCAAGAAAAACAGTAAGAAACTAAAATCAGCTTTCAATGTTATTTAATCAGCTAAATCAAATTAACTGACGCAAGTGCCATATAATTTTGCATATAGAAGCATATCAAAACAAGGAGAAAGAATAAACATAATAAATTGATCCTTGTCTTAAGACATTGCAAGTAATATTTCCACAATTTTTGGATGTCGGTGTTCCCTAATAGGTATGTGTGTTTCAGTGGCCTTTTCGAGGCCTGCTGATATACAGTCCTCATAAATGGCCTTTCTCTCTTAGTATCAGTACCACGCGAAAATGGACGCGCAGATCGAGTCTTGCTTGCAAGCCATGGCGACCGGCATGACCACCAGGCTGTCTGCCGTGCTGGAAGCAACCCTTGCGAAGATCGCGAGGTTTGATGAGGGAAGGTGTGTAAAAAGATTATGAGATTTACTTTTGCGTGTGATACCCATTAGGTACTTTGGTGCAAGAGTCCCGAAAGAAAATACTTTTTTCCTTAAGTTCTGGAAGAGAGATGAGTAACAAGTTATACTTAGAAGTTGCTTTTGAAGCTCAAAATTAAGAGGATATAAGGTTATTGAATAAATAATTATTGCGAATAGTTTGTTTCTATATCAATGGAGGCTGCCTATTCAACTTCCACCAATCATAGGTCAGCTTGTCTCTGATTGGTGGAAATTGCAGATAGGTACAGTCTATTCATCCTAACTTGGCACAAATAGTAAACAAACCGGCCTCGATTACAAATCACACATTTTTAATTAAATCATATCATTCACTGGATGAACATTGAAGTACAATTCTGAATAGATCACACAAAGTTTCCCATCACTAATTTTATTGACATTTCTTACATACGCCATATTTGTTTACATGTTTGGCCAAGTAAGGATGAATAGGGTATACATCAGATGCAGCAAATGCGACCCAAGAGGTTCTTTGACTACTGGCATTCTAGATAATTAATGTTTGCAACAGGGCGCAGACTTAATAATATGCCAAAAAACTTCATACACTATCTTTACATAAATATGAGTTTTTACCTGATTTTAATTTAAATGGTGCAAAATATAACAAACTGCTAAAGTACCCACTACATTATTTATCATTAAGCGTTTTTATTCCTACAGTTTGATCGGATCAATCCTAACGATAGCCAACGTCTCTGGTTCCGGCAAGGACATTGGACAGGGATACGTCAACTTCATGAGGAACTCCATGGACCAAATAAGATCGAAGGTACTAAACTTCCCATTTTCTGCCTAGCCTTTTTCCCAAAAGTTGTTTGGGGTTGGCTTCAAGTTTTACCAGATTCTGCTGAATACCGAATTATACGTAGACTATTATACGTAGATTGCTAATCTGACCAATCCATTTTCCTAGTTAACACAGTATCCCTTAATAAGACTAGTTGTCAGAATGGACTGTCAAAGATAGACGTATTACAATCGAAACCAAAGGCTTAACGTGCTCTCCGAGGCACGGATCAACTCAGAACGTTTACACATGATCGCCAGTTAATACTTGCTAGTATAGCATATAGCATAAGCCTGCCTTTTATTCTACATCTTCTAAAGATCTATTTTTTCAAACATCACACTAATATATTATAGTTTGTAAGTGTGAGTGTATGTTTGATTCCTTTCCACGCTTAATCGGCTGCACCAACTTTAATATAAAATTAGGTAGTATACAAGGAGGCAGCTGACACCTTGGATTAACGTATAGGCTAGTTTTTATGACAAAAAAATAAGTTCTCTGTCAAAATACTTCTCCACTAACTTCATTATTTATTAGTTAAATAGGTAACTACACCTCATAGTTAATGCCGAGAGAGCAATCGAGCTGGCTGTTTTGGGCTGGTCAGATCTGAAAAAAAAAACCACTGACACGAAATATTTTAGCTGACTGTAATTCCATTTTGTGAGACCCATAGTTATTTTGAGCATTGTTTTTAGGTGACTGACGAGCTGTGGATTCTACAACTATTTGAGCACTGGTACGGCATTCAAGTGAGCCTGATCAACACTTGGCTAGCAGAGAGGCCCGCGTTGCACCCGCAACAGGTCGCCTGCCTGTCTATCATATTAAAGGTACATTTATGTAACACGTCATTAATATTACTTAAAGCAAGTACTATTTTAATATTATGTTGGGACTTTTTTTAATAATTTCAAAAGATTTTTGACAGATGGTAGAATTAATAAATTCACATGGCAAGTAATGGCAACATCAGCAAACTTACTAGACTACAATATTTTACCTGAATTGTGGGAATAATTTCACAGGAGAGAAAAATGAGGATTTAAACTGTACATTATTTACAGATTAGACACAGAATCATCAAAAATACCTTTACTTTTTTTTATTCACAGAAAATGTACAGTGATTTCGAGCTCCAAGGCGTGATTGACGATAAACTGAACTCGAAGGTGTACCAGAACGTGGCAGCTAGGATGCATACAGAGGAGGCCACCTGCAGTCTGCTGCTTACACAGCAAGATGCCAGGTAAACAAAGATAACTTGAAGACAACCGTGGTCGAGTGACTAAAAACCGGTGTGTACGCCACACCGGTTTTCAAGGTGACGCCAGCTCTGCGGTCCCGGTTTCGATCCCCGGATGTGTCAATGTAGAAAAACACTTTTACATTTTCTCGGGTGCTTGTGGTACCTTCGTTGTCTCCGATTCCATATCACAAGTCCTTTGGATTCGGAAAAATTGAAATTTTTTCCCTAAAATCTTCGTTTCAAATTGATTAAAATAACTTCATCCCATCTTATGGAAATAAATACATGTTGCCTGCTTTTGATCACGGCAATCATGCAATACAAAGGTCCATGATGATGGACTCCTGGAAAAAGATGCGAGACAGATTATTACCAACTAACAGATCTCTGAACAAATAAAAGAACATAAAAATAATAAGTTCAGCCAAAAACTTATTTCTATCCTTGAAATCTCGGTCGGTTAATAATTATAATCTTTAGTTTTCTTAATATGGAATAACTATAAATGATTGTTAAATCCTACTCTAAATATTATTTTCATTGGAAATGAAACAAATTTCGTTCTTCATTAGTAACGCTAAATTGACCATTAATCAATCTTTGTGATGATATATCGCTGTTTACATGTGGAAATACAGAGTTTTGGCAAAGGCTGGGAATGCTAAATATATAACGTTCCCACCTAAATATGTTAATGTAAATACGTGAAAGGTTTACAAATACCTACAGTTATTTTTTCGTGCACGTTCGTTGATAAATAAATATCTGAAAAGTCTACAGTGATAAGCCAGTGTTCCTTTAAATGACGATACTCAGTCTTGAGTTCCTCAAAGTTTTGGATGAATTTGAAAAGAAAAAGTGTCCATAACTTTTTTCTACAACTGTCAGATCCAATAAAGGCGTATTCGTGGTATAGTTCATAAACCGTCTCGCATAGGCGGCTGCTTTGACACAAAACTGTAGGTAGTAAGTACGTGAACTTTGAGGAGCGGTCAGTGTTGCTGTTACCTTGGATCAGTTTTTATTTTTATTTAATCATTTTCACAGGGGAAAAATTATAATCTCCAATCCATTTAATGGCTACGTATATGTGTTCGCAGTACGATACCGAATAATACTCTCTGGGATCGGACAGGGTTTTTGTTACACGCTGTATAATTAGGGTAGGGACTCAGTTCAGTAAACCATACAAAGATAATTATACTTATAATATAATTATATCCTTTTCTTTACTGCTTAGTGGTGGTGATGATGGTGGATCTGAGGAAGGATCAAGAAGTGGCAAGTCGAAGCTGGAAGCTCTCACGGACGAGGCCAAGCTTGGCAACGTCACCGCGGTCGTTGGAAAGGTTTTTATTAACATAAATATTCTTATTATCGATCAAGACGTATGATACTAGCGAGCCCTCCACGGTATCGCATGCGTAATAAACAAAAACATTCCTCTTGAATCACAACATTGGTGAAAACCTTATGAAAATCCAGTCAGTCGTTTTTGAGTTTATTGCAGGCAGATAAGTTAAAAAAATGTTTTAGATAGTATATTGAAGTATTATTACTGGCAAGTTTGAAATTATACCAACACTTTTAATTTATAAAAAAAACCTCTTGTTAGTCACTAGGCAAAAATGAGTGATACTTTTCTGTGATGGTGATGAATACTTCACAAGGTCAATAATCACAAGAGGTCGTTCCTACTGCCGAAAATTCTGAACGAAGTAAATAAGATTGCTATTTGTTTGTCAGACACGTCGTCACATCTCGTCAGATCAAGATATAAATAAATGTTTTCCAATGACTCACAATCTTGTAGAATGAGGAATCTATCTTTGCGCACCTCAACCGAATTTTAGAGCTTGATTTTCTAAACAAGTAAAATAAACTAAAATATTCCAGTGTCACATTTATACTAATGTTTTCTACACCTGTATAATTGAATACCTGAGTTTTCCACTGAAAATTCCTAATGATAAAAAATATAATATAGAAAAAATAACAACAAACAGCAACAGCTTTCAGTCTGCAACTCGATAAACTACAATATTTGTTGTGTTATTTTTTTAGAATTTTGATGGAGCTTTAGAGCCTCAAAGTGATGTCTCTTTCAAAGAAAACAATTATTGCATACAAAACTTATAACAAGGTAGCAGGATCAGGTATGTTGGCGTCTATCCAAGCCAGTATGAATCCGTCTGATATTTTGCTGTCAAACTGTCGTGGTAACCTATAGACTTTATTTAATAAAAGGTTACAAATGAATCACTTTCTATTACCTAGGCTAAAATTGAGAATTTTTTTTTTGAGGTTTATCGCGGTAAGTCTTAGCGCAGGCTTTGACGGCTTGGCCGGCCTTTTGGCGGACTAGCTAGAGCTAATAGAAAAACTTACTACGTTAGCAATGTAGACACCCTGCGGAATCTTGAGATAGGTGTGTGAAAACACATTAGGAATCTTGTTCTGGTAGTAGTATTTTTTATGTAACTAGGTACCTATCGTAAGATGAATTGCATCTTTTCTTCAACAGGACACAGGACTTATTAGGACAGTCAGGAGTCAGGATTTAAGGATATTCAGCAGTGTCAAACGCTAATGTTTTTATAATAATGGTGGGTTAGATACTCCCTGATTAGAAAATTCCCCACGCAGGCTACGTGAGGCTCAATATGCATTACCACTGCCAAGTAGTACATTTGATGGAGCCAAATACCTCGTCGTCAAGCTGTCTGTTAATATTGGCAACACTAAAGCAGATTCACACTGTCGCAGTGTTGCAATCTCACAACCTCAATTTCCAATTTCAAAATAATTTCTATTTTTAGGTTAGCAACATCTTTGGCCGTGGTATTGGAGAGCTGTCAACGAAACTTGGCGGCGCGTCGTCCTGGTTTTAAATACAATAATTAAATCATAAACAAACTTTTCTTTGCCTACGTCGACGTGAGATGAGATCCGAGGGCTTTTGTTAGTGCATCGTTATAGTCATAGAAATTTAGCTAAAGTTTGCAATTAACATAAGACCTTTAATAACAGAGTTCTTTATAAATTTCTTAAAACATATTTTGCAATAAATAAGGCATTGATATGAGGTAGTAAATCATTCATTCTTGTTTGAATATTTAGCTTCTATGATAGATGCATTAACAAACAGTCTCAACTATTCTGTGATGATGATAAAACATTCGTTTGCATTCGATTAATAGAATGTTTGCCATTTTGACTTATATCTCATCAACATGGCGTCTTCAACACTAGAAGTAAATAATGTGGCCAGTTTATGCATAGCTTAGTGTGATTATAGTATAAACGAGATTTAGGTTTTGTTTTATAAAGGCTTTATGTACAGTTAGGGGAACATTATTCGTTTGTTGGAAGCAAATAAAAATGTATTACTTACGTGTGTATATTAAGAGTAGTATTTGATAAACACGATTCGAAAAAATATAATATATTAAATTATAAAGAATGCATACATACACAAAATGCTACAATAAGGAAACATATCGCTTTGGCAAAGGTTATATTCATTTATATTTTACGCGATGTATTGTAATTATTTACAAAATTAAATGTAATAATTAGAAACGATTTAAAGAACGGGGTGGGTTGTGAGTGTGTGAACGTAAGGAATCCTTTATTTATTTAAAAAAGTTATTTTTATTATATGTTTTAAAATTGTTTACAATTTCTGTAAGATTATGCTGAATTGTTTCCTGCCATACTATATCTATAAATTCTTCACATTTCATTCTATTTACGAGTGACAAGCACGATAACGTAAAGCAGAGCAAAGTTTTCAATGCAACTCTTTCTATACCTAAGAAACAGTATTTTTCTAATTAAAAATCCACTTTTTTAACATCGGTTTGAACTCTTTAAATAAAGAATGCATTTTTATAAAATACAAAAATGGCGCGATACAGCTTATTTATTTTTCGAACTTGAATATTGCCTGTAATTAAAAATGTCCCCGCTTTTTGGGAGAATTTGTTTTTATAAGAATGCATATTTAAATTTACAAGTTAGCCACTTTTCGCTATAGTATAATTCTCTATATTTTAATGCTCTCTAGATTCTAATGAAAATCTAGCGACACTTTACCTTGATTAGTCGTCAAAATAATAACTATTTATAAAAAATACTATTAATAGTTATATTTGTTAACAAAATAATATTCTTCTACGCTAAACACCTTACAAATTTTTGAACTAGGAGAAAATTAAAGTTCTTAGATGAAAGTTTAATGATTAAATAGCGATTAGTCGCTATGCTGATTCGCCTTACTAATGTCTTGTTCGGAACGGCTTGGAAAATAGAAATACTCGTCTTACTATGTTTAGTATTATTCTCACTTTGTTTTCCTTCTATTTTATATTCATTCACAGATCAAAATTAAGCTTGGAAGCTTCCAAAATTATATAAATTAGAGTAATATACAAAGTGTGTGTTCTAAATCAGAAATGTAGGTCCGTCAAGTAATTGAAATGTATTAGTGGAAGAGTATAATCGCAGTATAATGAAATATTGAGATAATTGACTGTATATACTTAAGTCCAGCACATTATGACATGGTAAAGACTTGTATGTAGTTATTCCCAATATTTTATCATAACACGAGAGGTATATCACGTAAATAGGACTGTATTGGCACTGTAATCATGTAACGAAAGTAGTGCTCATATATTGAATGTAAGGAATAATCAAATTGATTTATTAACCGGTGTTACATCTGTATACATTATGTTTTGTAGTTATTGTGATATTTATTTTATTCCCTGTTAAAATTTATTGGTGAAATAATTGAATTATTGTGTTTTTAAAGGTTTAATATGGCCAGTACCTCATGAAAAATCATTAAAAAAGTTGCCGTTCCTACTTGTTACTAATAAAAAGCTATTTAATTCTCCAATAAAGTTGTTTCATCTATGTACCAGCTGTTAAAAACTTTTACATTCTAAAAATTCGTCTTACAAATTAAGTATTGGGTACTGGCATTTAATATTTTGTTAAAGTTTAAAATATTATGTTAGGTATCGAGCTCAATAGAATGAAAACGTCAGTTTTGTAGTGTCTAAGTGCATTATATGAGCCGACTGAAGATGTAACCGCGTAGCAACTTGCTTGTATTATTTCGCCACATAGAAAACTCGCAATGTTTTTCTTATAACACTAATGTACGTGCCTATTTCAAGATAATTAATTACAGCAGATTTAAAAGTTTCGAAATTATGGCGTTGCGAGTTTTCTTGAAAGCTTTGAAAAGCCATCGAGTGCATCGCGAGTGTAAGGGGATACAATAAAAAATATTTACAATAAAAATGTTTACTGTTCCTTGTTTTTTTATTCGAAACTACTCCAGAATCAGGTACAAACTAAACATGAAAAAATATTTTGTCTGTTGGGTGTCCGTTTTTGTGTGTGGCGTGCCTGTGGTAAAAAATGGAAGAGAAGAAAACATTGGGCCTGTAACTAAAATTTAAATGGATCAAATTAACACCACAAAATGCAGTTTACCGCCTTCCACATCCAGTCTACCTCAAATCCAGTCTACAGGTCGAAAACAAGTAAAATAAAACTAGTTTGCTACATTAAAGCTCAATAAATGTGTGCGCACATTGTGTAAAAATAAATATAGGTACAGCAATAATATTTCGCTGTAAATTTTACACGATCATATTTAATGGGCAACGCAAGTTCCGGCCTATTCTCTGGTAATTAATGAAGAGTTTTATATGTTTCAGTACTGCTTTTAGCTCCACATTATTCAAAAGATTTTTGGTAACTGTAAAAAAATCATGGAACGGATTCAATAGACATGCGCACTACCTTTATAGACATGTATTTTTACGAAATAACGTACATAGTGGGAATTTAAGTTGGGGGCTCGCCACGTCAATTGTGGCTTATAACTTACTTAACTCCTGAACTTAAACGCGCCTCATCTTTGTATATTATAATTTTAATGTATTGAAAAAATAAAAAATATCTACCTTTCAAATATTTTTTATTCACTTACGGACTTAAAAATTTTGATTTTTCATATCTAGTCCGCACCCCTATTCTAGGTAAGTCATGGTGACATTTTCAATGTCGTTCGTACTTTCTTAGTCATTCGAAGATACCACTGACTAAATTGAAATAGTGCCCGATAAATGAAAGACTCACTCACAACTAACTTCTACTAGCCGGTAAATGTCAGGTCACTATATATTGGTCTCTATAAATTGTTTTATCCAGCTTTTATTTTGTTTTACATGACAATTATTGTTAAAATTCGATCAGCAAGCTCGCCTACTTATTAAAAAAACGCATACTCAATTATGCCGAAAATGATAGTTACGTTAAACTTTAACAGTGTTATGTAATGTTTCATTCGGCAGTTTGGTAAATATACACATTCAAAGATTTCTGCCCTCACTTTTAAAGTATCGTTTTTTATGCACGCTTTCACTTGTTGACAGCTCAATTGACAACTTTTTTGGCAATCTTCTTGAAAGTAAATGTCCGTTTCAATGTTAAACGTGCGTGCAAAGCTTGTGACGATATTATTATGCTATGCTATGTTTTTTAAATTAGGAATAGGTTGTCTAGCAACTTACGTTTACATTAAACATCAAAAGACTCAACTGTTAATTTAGGTTCTTTAAAAGACGACTATTTTTATCGTATAAAAAAAAGTTTCAAGGGCCTTAAGACAATTTATTAGATCAAGTAGCTATTCAATATACCTACCTACCTAATAAACTTCTTACTAATTAATACTTTTTTAGGGTTCCGTACCTCAAAAGGTAAAAACGGAACCCTTATAGGATCACTTTGTTGTCCGTCTGTCTGTCTGTCTGTCTGTCTGTCAAGACCTTTTTTCTCAGGAACGCGTGGAGGTATCAAGCTGAAATTCATATCAAATACTCAAGTCTATGGTCTCTTGGAGCTGTGAAAAAATCAAACTTCTAAGTCAACGCGATCAAAAGATACTCCCGTTTATGCCGCAAATTTTCGACACTCGCAAGGGAATCAAAACCTACAGGGTACTTCCCGTGAACTCAGAATCTTGAAATTTGGTATGAAGCAACGTCTTATAGCAGAGATATAGGAAAAATTGCGAAAAGTATACATTTTTAGTTATATCATATAATAAAAATATTTTTAATAATTTTAAACTTACTACATTTCATTTAGCAATAAAAATACCATAACTTTTACTTATAAGTAGGGTATAATTGGGGATTCTGGAATCATTTGTTCTCGCTTCGCTCGAACTGCATGATCCCAGAATCCCCAATTATTTTTATCGAGCGATGACTAATCAGACTACAGACGATATGATTTATAACATAGGTATTGTTGATCCAGATTGATCTATTTCAAGTACAATGTGGCATCGTATACATAAATATACTAATAGGGTAGATATGATCCAACTTAGAACACAATGCATTAGCGCATATTCTAATATTGTAATTGTTTCAGACAGTTCTTAATATAATATATTCCTTTCACAGCAATCAAATAAAAACATTGAGGAAAATGTATAGCATGTTGCATCCAAGGATCGTCGTAAATCTCCCAATCTTCTATAACACCACCACATGAGAAACACGCTGCTTTATCATTTACACCGTTTCCAAAATAAAAAAATCCGGCTTCAGCCATTTCCATCACCAATCTTCTCCTTGAATTAGCCGTTGCCCAATAATGTCTAAACGAAATTTCACGCATTTTATACGCATTATACATGTCATAACGAGGGTTACATTTATTTTCAGGCATTTTCTATTCACTCACTATATAGTTCTTCATACAGATAATTATAAAGGTGAAATGACATCGTACTGCGGTAGCCAGCAATTTATAATTATTAACATTTGATGGAATTGGTAGGGATAGAGGATTTGAAAATTAAACAAGCAAATATTTATTTCAAAAATGTATTTTCTATACACCATTTATTTATACATATTACATTTTTTAAAGCACATATTTTATTATGATAAATACAACTATAGACATCATGAGAATGTTCATATTTATTGTACAAACTTAAAAAATTAGGACAACCTTTATCTTCTATACTATTTATATTATTATTATTCAAAATATTTTTTAACCACAACACTTTTTCTAAACCTTTGGTGTAAATACTTTTATCTTTTAAAATATCTACAATCAAATTCTGATGATTCGAGTAGGGTATAAATCCATCTCTCCAGAATATTCTTCTATTATGTTCAATCCAACTGACTTGTCGTTTTTCTGGTTTCGTCAAATCGTAAAATGGAAATGGCGGCTTAAATAAAAACACCTGAATTTTGTTATTCAATAATACAGCAAATTCTTTAATGATAAATTCATTAGTTTCTGTTTTAAAACCTTGAACATCTACAATGGCTGTCATGATAATCTGCGCACTATGTTACTTAAAGGTTTATATTCCACAAGTCGATCATTAATAATTAAACAATATCCAGTTGTGTTATCTGGTATTGGCGCTAAACATTCAATCTCCAACCGTACATCTACGGGGCCTGTTTTCAAACTATCGTTTTGTCTTGAACAGTCTATAATAAAGAGAGGAGCCTTCTCCTTAAAATCGATCAAATTAAGCAAGGGGTCTGCAGGACAATTGTAATACGACTGACGAAATTTCACATACATTTCATATAATATATTGTATTTGTTCTCAGAAAAATTTAAGCTTAGAGGCTCGTAGGGATAATACTGTGAATTCAGAAATAGTGTTACGTTAGTAACCCCGCAGTGATCAAACAGAGAACTGTCTTTGGTTTTATTATTTTTTCTGGTGGTTTGCAAGCAAAAAATTACATATCGAGGTTTCTCTAATTGCGATGCAGTCTTAACTGACCAAGAATGTTTTGTAGTTTTAGGGAGCAAAGGATACTCATATAAATCCCAATTTCGAAACGCTATTTGAATAGGTTTATCTCTTTCCAAGTGTTTTAGTAGTGTCAGTCGTTCCCGGTCTGACACTTTTATATGTGGTACACGCCATTGCAATCTTTGTATGTCTATTTGAAAATGCACAATATCATCAGTTGCTATGATACTGTTTAAGTTAGAGTTACTTCTATTCAAAATAAGTTCATGTTTACAATTTATCACAATTTTATTGTAATCCTCAGCAAATCCTAAAATTTTATTAAGAGGTACAATAGCACTAAAATGACCATCACTTTTGAATCCATCTAGGTTCCAGCCCCACAAAGCAGCAACTTTATTTTCTCCATCATTCATTGAAACGTATGACTTTATTGTCGACGTTATTCCAGAATTTTTAATGCGATCTATTTCAATGCCATTTATTTCGTATCTGATATCTTGAAACAAAAACATAACAGGGTTGTTACTGAACGTAATATTTTTCTTAATCGGTTTTCCATCTTTGTCGAAGAACTTTGCTTGACCCTCGATGTAAATTGAACTGGCTGATGGTAACACGTATATGTCTTGTTGGTGTATGGGAATTCTGATTTCATCGTTTTCTCTAAAGCTGTTAGTGTAGGGATTGTATGTGTGGACTTCATAGCTTTCAATCGAACTATCGAAGTGAGGTAATTCAGTAATTTGTAGTATATTCATACTTTAAAACCTAGAGCTTTAAGAAAAGCTTTATTTGCTTCACTCAATTTCTTCACTTTTTTCTTACGTCTATGCACCTTAACGGTCGTAGATGGAATGAGACGTTTGATTTTCACAGGAGTGTTTTTATAATATACTATCATTTTATTTTTCTTAAATGAAGACGTAACTGAATATGTTCTTCACCAAAGTTAATACAGTTACCAAATTGATCAACAATCTTAACAGATATATATGAAATTATATTTTTGTTCACTGGGAAGTAAATAACGTTCTGGGGTATTTCTATGTAGCCGTGACTTGAAGCAGTATCAGATACGAATTCATGAATAAAATGAGTCGGTAATCCGTTGTGATATGAACCGTGCACAAGATCACATTCAATTCTGATTACAGCTGTTGAACTGGTGTTATTAACGGATACATTTGGTCTTGTTTTTAATACTGAAAAGTATAGTAAACCGCACTCGTATTGATCAGATAAATGAAGAGGTGGTTGAAAATATGAGACCAATTCTGATGTATTTCCAGAGATGGTAACCGTAGTAGACATGTTTGCATACTGAACTCTTTACAATGATCCTGTTTATTTTATTTCTTGATTATACCAAAAATTCTTTAAGAAATTTAAACATAGATGTCCACAGTTGAATGGGTGATCACGTTGTATGTTTTCATAATTATATTGAATTTTAGAACCTACATATTTTATAAACTCCTTTGGAGGTTTAAGATTTCCATAACTGTCGAAATACTCAACATAATCATTATATTTTGCATAGGCTACCCAATGAGAACCAGGGTTTTTAGAACTATCTAAATTAATAACTCCACATTCTTTTTTATATGGATGTTTAGGGAGCTCATCTCTCATAAAGACACCTCTAAAATAAGGAATTCTATTTCCATACTTTAAAATGTCAAAGTTAGTTAAGGCCCGTTTGGGTAGCCGATATTTTAGTTTTTTTCTTTTGACACGAAAATTCCCAGACCGTCCTTATGTGGTTTAAGATGTAGTCCTTTCCCAATACATAGAGCTTCCATTTTTTCATTGTGTCTTCTCGATTCCTCATACAGCTTTTTAGCCATTTTGAATTCATTTATGGTTTTGGCAATACCAGCTGCACCGCCTGCTAAAGCTCCTGCCGCTGATAATCCCGCAAAAATAGGAATCAGAGGTAGTACTCCTCCAGTTTTTGGAATAGGAATAACGCGAGGGAGCTTAATCGATGAATCATCAGCTAATTCTCTGGTAGCGGCAATAGCTAATTCTATAGCCATTTTCTTGCTCTTAGGTTTTAATTTTTTTATGTGTCTTTTTGCTTTTGTAATAACAGTTTTTAATTTACTTTTTAATCCTTTTCCAGATGTAACTTTTGGAGAACGCTTTTTCCTCAAACCAGAACCAGTTTTAATTTTTGCCGACATAGCCTTACTTACTAAGCGTGCCGCGAGTTTTTCGCCTATACTGGCATCGGAAGCAACCGCTCGCTGTTTCGCCATTTTTAACAAAATTAAATCAGCCTTATGTCGATCTTTTAAGTTTGATGACTTGTGATATGCAATATCGTGATCTTTGCAATATTCGTCCAACTTATTTACACCGTTATCTCCTTGGGTTAGTCTTTTTATTAATTTAGTACCAGGACCACAGTAATTATATCCTGGTAAGTGTAATTCAAATGGTAAATTATTAATAAGCCAATTGAGAAGACTACTCTCTCCAAAACACATTATACGACTGATGATTCCGGTTTGAATAATTTAATAAATAGTTATCGATTCCAGTTTGTTGTTAATATTATTTACAATATTAAGTGTATATATGTATAATAATTTATAATATTACATTCGATTTATCAATCCAACT
This sequence comes from Plusia festucae, assembly GCA_950381575.1. Lineage (NCBI taxonomy): Eukaryota > Metazoa > Arthropoda > Insecta > Lepidoptera > Noctuidae > Plusia > Plusia festucae. The sequence goes on along the minus strand of OX494456.1, from coordinate 2,164,760 downwards.
GCTTTCAGCTGAAGACAAACCTAGCCATTTTACTAAAACTCTGTTACCTTTTCTTCTAAGAACTTTCTCAACTAGATATAAATCGGGATGTTTTGTTTTTTGAAGTTCTTGTGTGTAAAATGCACCTAAAATAGGGCGACCTCTGATAGTATCTTCGATTAAGTAAGTTATGGGAGCTGTTTTTTGTACTTTACGAATTTTAAATATTTCCGTTGACCAGTTGGGCGTGTAACCTTTTTCAAATGTTCCTTTGTATTTACTGATACGCACATAATCACCTACTTTGTACTTGCTTTTTAAATTATATTTTTTTAGCAACTTTAAATACCTTTCTAATATCATTTTTTTATTAATATTGTCCACATTAGCAGGAATTTCATTAATAGTGCGATGGTGAGTGTGATTGTATTTGTAAATAACATCATTTAGGATATTATTTATCCAATTGTAATTGCCTTTTAAACTAAATTCCTTATAAACTTTAGATTTCAATGTCCTGATAAATCGTTCAACTATTGAAGCCTTTTTTGTTGAGAAGGTTGAATAATGGTTAATATTATATGATTTCATAAGTTTCTGAAATTTGTAATTATAAAATTCTGCTCCATTATCCGTTTGCAGATTTTTAGGAACACGTCCTTTATCCAACAAATTTTTGAAAGAGTTACACAAATCTTCTTTGGTTTTACTTCTCATAGGAAAGGCCCAAGCATATTTCGAAAATGTATCAATAACGACAAGAATATATCTGTAATTTTTATTTTCTTTTGAAATTGATTGCATATCAATTAAGTCTGCTTGCCACAAGTCATCTATATCTTTCATGATAACATGTCTTCGTGGATAGTTCACCCTCGCATTTTTATGAATTTCATTTACCACGTCAGCTTTGCTCATGTTCACAATTCAGTATACTCGTACTTGTCTTGAACTCAGCTATTATACTGAATAAAAAGCATATTATTATGACTATTTATTGTTTAATTATATCAGCTTCTTTTAATTCTTCGATTATTGATAAAATTTCATTATCATGGTTTGTATTACCAGCATCTCGGGAAGCAATTAATAGTTTCAATCTGTCAACCAGTTCGTTAGGATCATCCCAATATACCAAGTCAGTGTTATTTTTGTATCTCTTTAGCGTTGGTAATCTTCCTCCAAATTTAGTGATAATATTATTGTTTAACGATTCAGAAAACAATGGTCTAATTATTTCACAATATTTTATACCTTTATCGCCTCTAATTTGTCCATTAGGATTGAAATCTCTCTTATGTGCATTTGTATAATGCAACATATCTTTATAGACAAGTTTATCTTTGCTCGATATTAGTTTCAAATCAGGTTTTCTTCGAAGTAAAAGTTCTTTTAAACCAGGGGTTAAATTGTAGCTTTTGTCGCCAACTTTAATTAAAATGACATTATCATCATTCACACTATCTATTTTAGAAAATGAAACTATTGAATTACCCATTAGTAATTTTTTGTTTGCACTCCTTATTCCAAATGGTATATTTACCCCATCATAAATATCGTGGATGTCACTGCCCTCTAATGATATTTCTAAATCATCCTGTAATTCTGTCTGAGGAGACTTTTTAACGAACTGCTTAGAATTCAGTTCTGGTTCGCAGCATTCTTCAAACTTTGTAGATGAGCTAGTATTAATGTCATCCAATTCCATTTCTTCAAAATTAGAGTGAGTATTTTCTAAATTTTGTATTTTTTCTATTGTTTTGTTCGAATCAACTAGGGTTTTAAGGGGATCTGTGACAGGTTTTAACATTTTGTCAAGTGACAAGTTCATTGAGTGTTCCTGGTTTTTCATTTGTTTTATTTTTTTCTTTATGGAGTCTACAGACTTCATTAATTCTATTTTAATATTTTTCTCCATATTGTACCTATCATAACAACTGCATTACGCTAAAGAACAAATTATACTGAATTTGTTTTTGCATGTTAATTACTTATATCACATATAAACAGTCAGTCAAATTTAAAAAACATATCAAAATTCTGTCTGTACCTTCCGTTATTTAATGGCGATTCTTTATTAATAAGTAGAAAATTATAAGGTTTACTCCAAACAGTTCGACAAAGATTTCTGAACTCTTTCCATTGTAAATCAGAACTAACATTCTCTTCATAAATATGCTTTAAATTAACATCATCTTGTTTGAATATAATAAGAAAATTAACATTGTCACGTAACAATTGCTTCGGAATTTTAGAATAAGTTTGAGATAAATAGAAACAATCTATTTGTTTATGTCTACCCATACAAAAATAATTGCGGATATTTACTTGGTTTTCACATGCAACATCATCGAAAATAAATACAGAATTTGCTAAAGCTTCACTCGGAGAAATGACATCTTTATCATCATTGAACTCGTAAAAGTTAATCTGTGGCACTCTTTTTAATACTTCAGTCAAGAAACTATATTTTGATTGAAAAGAAGTTTTCGAGTAAAGATAAAGATTTTTAAATTTTAAACCATTTTCATGTAACAGTAAACTAATCATGGCATTAGTTTTACCACAATTTGAAGGACCGCATATTATACATCGAATCGTATTAGGCAATAAAGCACTGTGTCTGATTGAACGAGAAGATTCATTAAAATCGATATTATTAACCTTCAGAGATATGGGTTGCTTGATCAACTTCATCTTGCCGATTGCCACAATGAATAGGCAGCCTAAATATTTATATCTAGTAATTTACATCAAATATATATTTTTTATAAACATTGAGTACAAGAACAAGTCCAAATCTGTTCAGAGTTTCTAGGTTGTTGGAGATAGCGTTTACGTCAGACAGTTAGGACTGTCCATGAGGGGGAGCCCTCCTTCCTCATGGTATCGATGGATCCGTAAAACACATCACGGTTTGACAGGTTTAGACTTGTATCGTTAAGATAAATCATTAAAATGCCGCAAGTATCAATTTATGTTATTTGAGACATTAATTTTTACATTATAAAATATGTATCTAACATGACTAAGGTCTTAAATATTCTTCAGTCTGCAGCTGTGGTTTGAGTCAACTGGTCCTTTGTTTACAATTTAGTTATTTTGAGGTAAGTATTTTCCAATAATATTCAACTTATACTTTTTAATTTCATTTATGACAATCTTGTTATTATCGCTATTAATTTCAGAATCATGTTGAGATCACCATACTACAGTCCGGATTTGAATATTATGGATCCTAATAGAAGTTCGTCATTGCATAACGATTCGGAGGGAATAAATTTAGAAGTGAGTAACATGAGAATTTTCATTATTATTAAATATTATTGTTAATTGCTGCCATGACTTATAAAGTTTTTTTTTCAGAACACGACAGACGTCAATGATCCTATAACTCATCCTTTTAATTATGCTCAAGATAGGGAGAGTTGGTATGCTGAAGTAGCAGCAGCAGCACAAGAGGAATATCGTCTTGAAAAAGCAGAGAGACAAGCATTAAAGAAGAGGAAAATTAAATCAAAATCTTTGAAAACTAAATCCTTTATCATGCGTAAAGAATCGGATCGAGTGCAACGCGTAATAAAAATTATGATTTATGACTTGGACAGTGGCAATATGGATGAAATATCATCTAATCCTGAAGATGCAAGTGTGAATGTGCAGTATTTAGTGACTACTGAATATGATGACATTATGACTGAAACTGAATATTTAGTTGGTAAAATTGTAAAGAAATTAAACAAATAGATGTGTACGTTTATACTCAATTTATTGTGCATAGTATTATTATTACATATGTATTAAGTTGTAGATAAAGAATAAGATTTTTTGTTTATTAGCTTGTAAATAATACTTTTATAATGTACATTTTAAATAAAATTTGTAATTAAAATAATATTCCTAAGTTTAGTATAGTAGGTAGTTCACTTTTTAGTAGTACAGAAATAGTTTGTTATTTAGTTTTATTAATAGTTTATTTTTTAGTTCTTTAGTGACTGGTACCTTTGTATTTATTTATTGTGAAAATTAAAACAAATTATTTAATGATATACTTAATTGTTTCATTATACAGTTAAATCGAAATAAATAATGTCCTAATGAGTGATTTCGGCTACAGCGGCTAGTGCCATTAAACAAGGCGCAGTCTCTGTTCTCTTACTCTCACAGCCCGATGGGACGATCGGAGAGAGATCAGGCACAAGACCCAAATTTTTACTTACTTTCCAAAACACTGAAGGTGTGATTTTTATTTTATAAAACGCACAGAACACTCGAAAAGTCAGTGTGTGCCTTGGGCTGAAATCAAAACCTTTGACTTGGCAGTTCCACGGTCTCACCACTATGATATAGCTTCTATATTCGAGATAAATGGGTAGGTATGTATCAATAACAATTAAACACAAACCAGTTGAATACAAAATATTTATTTCATTTCAAAAAATAAAAAATACATAATGATTAACTTAATTTTATTACAAAAAAATAATAATATAATTATCCTGTTAAGAAAAATAGTAATAAATATTTGGTTCAGATTAGAATAGAGAACTATAATGACCCCATGGTAAGGTAAAAGCATAATTTTTTTTAATTTGACGTTTGTCATCATTCCCATCAAGTACCACTTTATTGATTCTTTGTGTGTAGAGTTTATGATTTTTAGATCTTATAACAAACATAGGGTATCTAAAATTGATACTACAATTTAATGCATTTTTATATTTGTTTATGGTAATTTTTTTTGAAACAGATTTTTTTACACCTTTGGCTTTCTTAACTATATCGCTCAGCGTATTAATACAGTACAGCTTAGCTCTTAAACCAATAAACTCTGATATGACATCTCCGCCCATTTCATCCTTAAAGAAACCAGGTATCTGTTTATTGCAATGTGGAATCCCATAAATATTGTTAATCTTAAAATTACTTGTATCAAAGTATTGAATATTATTTTTCATGTCTTCATAGAAATCTTTGGTACGTATTAAATATAAGAGACTGTCGGTATCGGTATAACATAATTGAATGTTATTTTGGTATATTTTTTTCATTATGGAATAATGAAAATTATATAGGTGACTCTTTGCTAGTTCCAGTATCGTAAACCCCATATATATTGGGCGGTCTAAAACTACTTTTGCCGGCTGTAACTGAATAGCAACAAGATTTTCAGAAATTATAGCAAGGTTTTTAAAATTGGGAGCGCCTATGTACTTTTCAGCACCATTAATTTTGTTAGTTTTATTGAAGTCATCTTTCCATAAATTAACTAACTTAACATCAACTTGTTTTCTTTTATTTTCAATAGTTTTCCCAAATATTGAATTATTTTGCTTTTTAAAAAAATCCCTTTCAAAATCTGAAGTGGCTTCCTGTCTGAGTCGAGTATTTAAATTTATATATGGTTCTAAGATCTTTTTTTGTGTAAATGAAAGTATTCTATGAATTTTTAACACTACGATACCATTTTTTACGCACTCTTGCAAATGAATATAATGTATAACATATTTATATTTATCATAAAGATTAGCTATTAATTTATTAGTTTTACTGGAGCATGGCATAGGAGGAATTATTTTTTCTGCTGCAAATGGTAAATCAGAATGTTCATCGTGTATTGCAAAAGGATAATGAATATCTACTTCAAGTATATAACCTTCATCATTGTCTGATGAAATAGAGTTAATATTGAATTTGTTAATTTCACTATTCGTAAGGAATCTAAAATTTCCGACCGGTAAACTTTGCATCATAGCATAACCATATAAATTAACACAATCTAAGTAAGCTAGGAAAGTATTAGGTTCTTGTTCTTTATAATTTGGCAGGTATTTGTTATTAGCTTTTGCATACCTTAAAGAGCACTGGGCTAACCCTCCTCTGATGCCTTTTTCTAACATTTCATACATTTCTATATCAGATAATAAGTCCAATTCAACTTGAGTAATTAATAACATAGCATCCCAACTTAATGATGGTGATGAAACATAATGACAAGGATCTAGTCCATAGTGCTTTAAACTCATGGATCTAAATTTTTCAAAAATGTCGCATAATAATAGCACATCACATTTTAGGTATAAATCAGTGTATTCTCCTATATTATTTATGCGAAATTTATTCCATACAGTTAATGCATGATTATAATCTTCTTCTGATACAGTTTCGGATGTGAGTCTACTATAGAATTTGCTTCGATCAGGTAATTGTGTTTCTTCATATTTTTTCCAAGAGTTTATATATTCATAACAATATACACCCTTTTTTAGACACAATCTTAGTAAATCTTCATCAATGAAAAATGATTTTAAATGCATAAAATCTGCAACATTTAGAGTTTTCGCTAAATTATCCAAACTAGAACTTAAAAAATTAAAAGAGTCAATAAATTTTAGTTGGACCGTGTTTTTTGAATCCAGAGGCACAAATTTACTGAAAGAAATATATTTTTCTTTGTTTTTTGGAATTAAATTTATGTAACCACATACTGCAGAAATTTCATTGATAAATAAATGGCTGTCATATCCAGAAAGATTATGAAATATAACTGGAATAAAATTACATGATTTAGAATTTAGATTACATTTATTATGAGCTGGCCCTCGATATTTACCAGTGAAATGATCATGATCACGAACAACATGATCATCAGATGCAAATTTTTTTTTACAGATATGACATTTTACGGTAGTTTTAAAGGAATGATATTCTTCACTCGTCAATGGTAACATTTGTCTGTGCATTGACAAAATCTGATATAATCTTTGCGAGTCGTTGATAATTGACTCAACGAATTTTTTTGAACAATTAGGACCACGATATGATATTAAATTATTTAATTCAGGGTTAGACTCACAGCATATGTAATAAGCAAAGCAAGTGGCTTCATGAATTTGAATGTTTTCAATATACTGACTTTTACTTTTATCTGAATATTCACGTAATAAGCTTTCAAAATCTCCGTAAATGACGATTGGAACTCTTTGAGTTTTTTGATAATTTGAAAATCTAAGTTTACTATTTTCTTCAGGAAGAACGGTTTGCAATCTACCACAATTATGATTATTTAGTTTTTCCTGTGTTTTAAAATATAAAAAACATTCTTCACATAGATGAATCTTAGATTTGTGTTTGGTAAGTTGACTGCGAACCATTTTTTCAAGATTTTTAACTAAGCAGAAATGATTCTTACCATTCTTGCTAATAAATAATAAGTTTATATGATTTAACTTTCGCAGTTTAGTTTTGTATAATGGTCCCGTTATAGTATTGTTTTTTTCCAAACCATAAATGTTCACACTTATATTAAAATTATGTTTTTCAAACCATTTTATATCTTCAAATGTTGGGGGAAAAGACATTCCGTTAGTATTTAAGATCTTAGAATAATGCGGATAAGATGAAACTCTATTAGGATTATTTTTAGCTGGATACATATGAGCAATGATACACCAAAGAAAACAATGGTTATCCGTATTCTGAATATTAAGACATGTCTTCATTTTGTTAATCCTCAAAGGTAAAGCAATGTAACTTCCTGCTCTTAAAGGATTGTATTTTGCAATATTCATTTCTAAATGACTTATTTTCTCTATTGTCCAGCCAGATTCTGATAATTCAAACTCTAAGCATTTACATATTAATCGTTGCGTGTAATCTTTGTATAAAGATATGATATCTGTACTCTGATTTATTATGGAATATTTAGTATTAAAAGACTTAAGAGATAGTTCTTCATTCTTAGGAAGTAAATATAGCACAAAAAGTTCAAAGTTTATCTTTAATGATTTATGTTTTTGTAATAATGGTTGTAATAAATTATAAATGGTGTTGAATACATCAGATAAAAATAATTCAGGTGTTATTATTTCATTAGTTTGAGGATTTATTTTGTAGCTAGCTATTCTGTCTTTGAAAGCACTGGCTATCAGCTGAACATTTTGGTATTCCGTACGAAGTAAACAATTTGTTTTATGTTTGTTACTTTTCTTATGTGATGAATACTTTGACTTTGAGACATGTAACTGACAACTATGACAGAATTTCATTTTTGTAAAGAGCACGATATTAATACTCGTCAATCTCGATAGCTAGAATATTATATTAATTTGAGCTTTTACTTTTAAATTTCTTTGTATCAATAATGTCTGGATATTTGAATTTCAGAGTTGCATGATTTCTGAGCAATATTGAAATATCAGAGTTTTTGTAAATTTTTGGTTTAGGTCTGTAAAAGTAAATTATTATGATGAATATTTAACAAGCTTAATTTCTAGATATTTGAATTTCAGAGTTTCATGATTTCTGAGCAATATTGAAATATCAGAGTTTTTGTAATTTTTGGTTTAGGTCTGTAAGAAAGGTAAACAGCGTAAAAGTAAATTATTATGATGAATATTTAATATGCATGATTTCTAGATAATTTGAATTTCAGAGTTTCATGATTTCTGAGCAATATTGAAATATCAGAGTTTTTGTAATTTTTGGTTTAGGTCTGTAAGAAAGGTAAACAGCGTAAAAGTAAATTATTATGATGAATATTTAATATGCATGATTTCTAGATATTTGAATTTCAGAGTTTCATGATTTCTGAGCAATATTGAAATATCAGTTTTTGTAAATTTTTGGTTTAGATCTGTAAGAAAGGCAAACGGTGTAAACAAGTAAATTATTATGACTTCAAAATGAGTTTAATAAATGTTTGGCTTAGACCTATGTAGTAACACAATACATTATATTGTTAATATCATGCAGAAAAAAAAGGGGTCTATACTAAATTCAAATCTGAAGTAGATAAGTGCTACAAACACATGTATAATAAAAAAATAAGATAATCGCAGCTACAAAATATAGAATAACAAGTTGCTGTTATTAGAAAACGTTTGATTGTTACAATAGGTATACCGAGACTTTATATTTGGATACAGGATTAACTAATCCTGTAATACCTTCTCAATTCCTATATGAAGCAAGAGTAAACAAAAATAGCATTTATAGTGAATTTAGAAAACATTTGAAGGATATAATATAGGTTTTATGTTTGCATACTCTTGCTTAGCAGCGCTAACTAAACCAGTAAGAGCTTTCCATACAGGACCGCTGTTATCATGTGATGAGCGAAGTGTGAAAAGCGCTCGCTTCCAACGATTAGCAGCAAGTGTCTCTGCTTCCTTGCTGTTGTAGACACGCAGCTCTATATAAAACTGGCCGCTGCGAGTTGGATCACGCTGCAGGGTGTACCCGGAACCCACGCGCCGTGCCAGATAACTTCTTAGAGCAGCAGCTCTAACAGGCTCCGCTGCGTCGTCCTGAAAATATAATAAAATTATTAATTTAATTAAACAGCATAGCAAAAACTCTGATAAAAGTTTATTGTTAGGCTACTAAACTCACTCTATAAATTTATACTATTCTCATTTATTATAAAAAAGACCGAGTTGTTAGTACCTATACATATAACTGTCAGATACTATAGCAACAATTTAACATTATTTTAGTCTGAAAATCACTAACTGCATGAAATCGGTGCAAAATAAGGTAGATATAAACAGACAGTAGGTACTTCATGTTCGAGTAAGATATTTCATTTAAACACATTTGATCGACAAACAACAGGTAAAAAATTAAAAGTGAAACTGTAAAAAGTATTAGATAACTATTATGCTTACCTCAGAATCCGAAAATATTGAGGATTGTTTTCGAGCTAGCTTAGATACTGGCTCGGTTTCAGAGTCTTCGGATAAATCAGGAGGAGGCGCAGTTATCTTACTCTGTTTAGGTTTGTTGCTGATGGTTTTCCTTTTCCTCGATTTTTGAGGCTTTTCACCACTCGTGCTTGATTGCAAAGTAATCTCCGTATCAGAGTCAAAAGGATTCCGAGATGCCCTAAAATTATATAATGATTCATTAGAATGTAGTTGTTATTTGTCATTAAAAAAAAAACTGTAAAATTAAATAGGTACATACATACTTATTGTCACCGATCTTGTCACTCAAAACAATACAATAAAGACAATGCACACCGAAATCACAAAAAAATCTGGATGCGCTCCTCAGTGATCGCTTTTTATACTACTTAAAATTAAGGTAGCGATTATATTAAATATTGCAAACGTTAGATATCACCATTATCATCAATGATTATTGGTATTTCAACCATATGTATTAGTCAAATAAAGTCGATAATTAATTAATCATGTATACTCACTATGCTCATCGCCTTACATTTCTTAATTTGGTAGTAGACGCCACCCACGATGTCGCGGAAACCTGTGACGAAATTCTAAAAAGGAAATCGTATGTACTTTACTGGTCTAATGATAATCTTATGAGTATCACATTTAAATGGTTATTACAATTTCTTAAATAGATAACCAATATAATTTGAACTTTATATTTTTTTATGTTATAAACCTAAAATCTATAAATACCTCAAGACTACGGAATTTATAAACCTTTAAATGATATTTATTTTGCAAATAGGTTGAAATCAATACTTTTACACGTCAATACATTTTTTCCAAAACGAGATTTTCCTAGCTGACTACTTTGAGAAGAAACGTCGAAATAAACTCAAGAGTCATAATCTCTTTTCAGGTACAGACATAAAAATAAATTATATAGTAATGTATGAGCTCCAATCAGGTATACTTTAGGTAAAATCAAACAGTTTATTACATATAATGATGGTGCTTAATTATGTTTTGTTAATCAATTATACAGAAACAGTTTGGATAGCAAATTGCATTTCAAATGTATCTGGATTGACTAAGCATACTTTGTAGCAATGACCGATGCGATATCCATGAGGTCAAAGCCATGATCTAACATCAATATAATAAGCTTAAGATTGGCTCCTCACACTTTCGTACTTAAGTTATAAAATGACTATGACCAAATAATAAGTACAAATTAACTCGTAGTGAGAAAAAAAAGACTAATGTGAATGCTGTATGTTATATTTATAATTTTTAGTTAACAATGACATAAAAAGATGAGTTATAAAATGATAGCGCAATTGAGTTGGCTCTTTAACTTAATATTCTTGTTTATTTTATTGTTCGCTGTATCAGTTCAGCGCTTATTGATACATAATACCTATGCAGGTATGTTGTAAATCATAACGTTGGTGGTCTGATTAGTCATCGCTCGATAAAAACAATTGGGGATTCTGGGATCATGCAGTTCGAGCGAAGCGAGAACAAATGATTCCAGAATCCCCAATTATACCCTACTCTTATATACCTACAGGTTTGTACGGAACCCTCGGTGCGCGAGTCTGACTCGCACTTGGCCGGTTTTTCTCAATCGCTACCTAGTAGTTATTTACTGCACCCAAAATCAAATTCGTAAACGTTATTTCCGCGCAAATAAAACCCCGAACATTCTCCAGGCTCGTAAAAATATGCCGACCGGTGTGAAGTAACTAATAAACACGCGAGGTGGCACATCTATAAATATCAAGTTATTCTTATAATCCGTAATAAAATATCGAGATTTTATCTCTTTGTCCTGGTTCACGTTTGTTATTGAATTTCTCAAATAAGACACTGGTAGTAATAAAACAAATTATGAGTAGTGAAATGGTAAAATGGGAACACAATGTTATTAGTCATAAAGAATTTAATGTTTTTAAAATACGCTTAGGTAGACTGCATATTTTATGACGTGCAAAAATGTTGCTACAATGCTTAATACCTACTGGAAACGTCATAGTTTTTAATATTACTTTTAAACACATCATAAGTGTAACTACATTACTTTTCTCAGGACAGTCGGTTAGATCAATTCACATAAACATTGATTCCACACAACACTTCGCGAATGCGATTACGACCACTCTCAGCGGCAATGCGTGCCAACAGGCATTTTTAAATATTTGACCTATTTTTAGTCACCGCTAATAATAATTAGAAAAGGTAACGTGAACCTCTCAGCTGGCAAAGAATTCCGTGAGTGTAATGTTGCTCAGGGATATTGTATTTTTTAATGTGGCAACATTTATGACTGCATCTTAGCGTGTAAATAGTATTTGTGCATTATTACTATACTATCATATGAAAATAAAAATGATGCTTAATCTCAAAGTGTTATTTTGTATTTCAAATCCGTTATTCAATTCTAAATATTACTTCACAAAATATATGGGGGAAAACTTATACTGGATCTAGCAACACCGTATCAGAAAAAGTTTGACATTTCGAAGTGAAGTAGTGAACATAGTGAACGTGTGTGTAATTTTTTAACAAAAATATTTATTTTATGTAGTGATTCTAAGTAAACTGTAAGTTTTTGACTTAAACATTGTATTATTTTTGTTGAATTGTTATTCTAACAACTCACAAAGGTATGAAATTGTGTTAATAAGCGCTTGCCAACACTTTATTCCCGGAAATGCCTTAGTGTTTTATTTTTGAAAAGAAAAAAAGTGAAAATAAGACCTTTGTGGGTTGTATCATCTGTGCATTCCAATGTCATTACGCAGGGCGGGGTCAGAAACCTTTTGCGTCGGTATTCCCGCGAATAGTTAAATTTTTGTGAATTATGTGTGCGCGTAATGTGATCTTAAAATAGACGATATAATTGGCGAAGTAAATGAGTCAATAGTAAAATGTGTCAGTAGGTGATGGTCAGGTAACTGAAAATAATATTTTGTTTTACCTTAGCCTAAATAAATAGCCCCGTTGTGTTATTCAATCATTTAAAAATACTAATTTTTTTCAAGAACAACTTTTTTTGTTTCTTTCAGTTGAACGTTTCTCGTTTCTTTTTTTATTTTTATAGGGGCTATCATACCTACTTATTTAGAAAAATGTTCAAAAAATAAATTACTCATACATCAAGGTACACACTATAGGTATCATAATTAATAAACAGATAAGGTACCTACTTCAATATCATTAAAGGCTTTCTCCATATATTAATTCATAGTTTTTAACTCAGTTTCTTTTATAAGATCTGACTTATTAACTAAACTAAAAAAAGTTTTAAGATTTTAATTTCATAAATAAAAAAAATAGCTAATGTTTATATTAGGTCCCACTCCGAACCCTACTTGAGTCTTACTTCAAATTTTGTTGGTATGGATGTGTAGTAGCCCTAAGCACACAGTTACAGATAATATTACATTATTTGGTTAGTAACAGTAGCTATTTGAGTGATAACAAAATCCATTAGGATAGCTGCATTCCCGGGATTATGTACCTGATAACGGTCTACCCTCCATTATTTAGAATGAGACACACTAATTAGTTTACTTCAAAATGAATTGTTATAGACAAATTATTGATTGTACAATAGCAAGAGAATAGAGATTGTGTAATTGTGTTCTAAATTTAAATGATATTTGAAATATGAATTCTGAACGGACTGGCTTTAGGACTATGTTCACAAAAAAGTATTTTATATTTCATGTTTTCTTTTTGTACAGATAAAGCATGTTTGAGGTGCAGTTTAATTAATTATTGTCATTTTTAGTTGCCAATATAAAGGTTTAAACAAAAAGTTTTTGTACTTAAATAAATTATTTCACACCTCTGCCTAATCTAAGAGTACCTAAAAAATATTCTTGCCAAGTTTCTGACATAGTAGAAACATAAATATCAATATTTATATGGCTGTTTAAATTTATTATTTTCCATGAATATTTCGGTTTTAGGTATTTTTTACAACTCTGTGTAATATTTTCCTATATTTTAGGTTTAAAAGATACATAAAAAAATTGCCTTTTTTCCCTCGGGCCATAATCACTAAATGCAATAATAAGCAGTTAACCTGCTGTTGGTGACAAAAAATATATTTTAAATAAAAAAAAAATTAAACCCTAAAACGTATACATATACTAACACGACCCGTTGACTCACAGAACACAAAAAAAATTGGCGACAGAGGTTCTTGAACTACAATCTGCGTTATGCCACGTTATGCTTTGTTTGGACTTAGGGAATGACCCCTCAGTTGTAAGCACGTTTGGACTACGGTATCGGTAGTGCAGTATAGGTCCAACAAGAGCCCTTTTTAATTACGTCACGATGACATGACTGTGTTGACGTTGATCGACAACGTACCTAGTATCGCCTAAGCTTTTCAACAACTGTCGTAGGTAGTAATGTCGTATACCTACCTATATATCATTTAGTTATATAATTATGTGAGTAAAGTCTAAATGATCGAAGGTTTAAATTAATTGGTTTACGTAATAGTTATTAATTGTAGCTACTACTATAACTAAAAGTACACATCACGAGATTTCGGTTTTTAAATTTTTCGGTTTCCGAATTTAACTTTGATTGGTAACTTCCACATGGATGAAGTCGCGGGCACAGCTAGTATGGCATACTTAAGCCCCAAAATTACGAAGGACTAACGGCAATGACCCTAATTTTAATGACATGAAGTTTAACAAGTGCCCGCATGGCTATAATCTTTATCTTCACCAGTTAACGATAATACACAAATTAACACTGGCAAAGACCTTACGAATTACATTCTTATTAACCTTTTTTTATGCAATTATATTAATTCCTGCCTCCTGAGATAATTTAGACCGTATCACAAGAGAGAAATACCACAAGAGCAAATAAATAAAGGTTCCTTTAGCTTTTTAACCGATTACTATTCAAGATTAATTGTGATTAGGATCATGGAAGGTTCCTACCTATATCTATTTTTCATATATAAAGCTGAAGAGTTTGTTTGGTTGAACGTGCTAATCTCAGGAACTACTGGACCGATTTGGAAAATTCTTTCACTGTTAGATAGCCCACTTATTGAGAAAGGCTATAGAGTATAGGCTAATTTACCGTGTAACAGACGCTTACACGGGCGGAACCGCGAGGCTAGTTTAAGTAAAGCAATTATCTTTTTATCTACCGCTGTTACCACCACTCTTCTATGGTGCGAGAAGAGTGGCGATAAATCGATGATGTCTAGTGACGTTTAAGTCGACGAATAAAACGATTCAATTCGAAAAACTAGCATAAAATGACACCATACACAGTTTTACAACCATAGAACTCGGTGATACATTTTAAAGAGATTTGATCTGGAGTCCGCAAAGAAAGACTAAGAAAAGTTCCTAAATAGAAGTTCTTAGTCTTCGCCTGAACATACCGTCGTCTGGATATAGTTCATGCTGTGGTGATGAGATTTGCCAGCACAAGGGTAAGTGGTAAGCGCAAGTTGTGGGTTCGATCCCACCAAGGACAGATCTTTGAGTGTTGAGCACGATAATTTCTTCTGTGCCTGGGTGTAATTTAACTATAATATGTATGTATTTATTAATTTATCATTTGTCTGACTACCATAGTACAGGCTCTGCCTAGTTTGGGATCAAATGGCCGTGTGTTACATGCGTCAAGATATTTTTATAACTTAAGAGCTACTTTAAAAACTTCGGATGACTATTGATATTAAGCAGCCAATCGTCAACCTACCCATTAGTTTATGGTGACGAATTACTAACCTAGTTACGGCCCCCATATTAACCTGATTCTGTCAGTCCCTTTTCTGTTTACGTAGCTTTATTATAAACATAGACACGTGTGGAAATAGATGTTTTGCTTACGGCTTTTCCCAGAACAGTAGTAAAGGAACCTCTTGGATTGTTTAGAGGAAATTAGAATGTTATTAGAACTAGATATAAGTACTTGTTAAGTCATTTAAAAGGGGACGAAGTTTCAGAAATCGATTATCGTCTAACAACCAGTCTTACTATGGGATACTGTGTTACCTAGTAGACTGAGTTGTGGAGGTCAGATATGGGAGGCAGTCGCTCAATGTAAAATACTGTATTCTACGAATGTTAGCCCATTTCAACATAGCTTGGGATGACGCTAGTTAGAAGATGTAATATCTTCTAGAATACAAAAAGAAATAGCTTCCTTTCTATTTCCATGATAATTGCTATCTAGACTTCCGTTTTTCTGCTAACTCGAATCCGTCAAATCAATCTTCAAATGGTGTTGGAACAGTTTGAAGTTAATCCAAAATGACTAAAACATGTGCTGCCACTGAAATTAATATTCGATTACAAAAGTGTGTGAACCTAACGCCAAACAGGAAGAAAGACAAAAGGTTTTGTTGACATTACGTTACGATTCATTAGCTTGTGAAACTCGTAATTGAAAATCATGAGTATTTTGCTTGTTGTATTAATTTCCTAGAATAACGAATTGAAGATACCTCCTAAAATCAACGTTATTATTTACTTTTAAACAAAAAGTTGTTACATATTAAAATTTAATAAACAGACAAAAAATTGGACAACGCTTTGGTCGCCATAGCATATAGAAACTGAATGATACAGTTTTTTTTATAATGTATTTGATATATTAGTGTCCCACTGAAGAGCTAATCTCGCCTGACATTTCCATCTGGAGTCACCATTTAATTTAAAAAAGAAATAACAATATAGACTTTTCGTACCCGAAAAAAAAAACAACGGAACTTGTAATTAAACATAACCATCTCGCTATCGATATCTAGCGGTATCTAAAAATAATATAATCGTAATCAACGTAGTTCATTAAGACGTAAAGCAAAAAGGGTCTTCAAGAGAAATTAATACCATCAAAAGCGATTAAGATTTAACTCGTAAGATTGTAATTATGATGGATGAGTAGAGATTAATGGAGAGTTCACGTAATGTAACCAGTTTTTGTACGGAAATGAACAAAATATGTTGAGAAATAGCATGAGACAAGTGCTAATTTTGAGATGGGAAGAACTAGCTTTATATCAACAAAATGGTTAGTAGTATTGAAATAAAACTGCCTTTTAAATGGATTCTACGCGCCATTTATTTTACACGTCTCTTCAGGTACCATGGTCTGCCATGGAGTCTGCCCGTGACCATGACACCTGCAAAGGCTGTAAAAAAAGAAGTATTTTTTTCAACATTCGCGTAAGCCTCAGAATACAATATGGTTAGTGGGTAGTCCAGTAATGTAAATAGTAAAATATCGTCCCTGTCTTTGCATGGGATAGTGTGTTACCCGGAAGATTGTAGTGTCAGATAAACAGTTGCTATATTCGAAGGTTAAAACCCATCAAACCCTATGTCAAGCGCTGTGATTTGTTACTAATGTTTTGATGGACCAATCAATGTCGTGATCAGTTTGTTTTATAACAGACTAGCGACCCGCCCCGGCTTCGCACGGGTGGACATTTATTTCTTCATAGATGTGCACCCCCCTCCCCTGCGGTTTCGCCGTGCGAGTCGTGCGACACATATCGGCCGGCGGCCATCATTCATTACCAATTACAATTTTAAATTCGTAATATCTTTTGAATGAATTGTCCGATTGGAATAAAATAAAAAGTAATTTATAGCTATTGAAACAATCTTGCTCAATAAATAGTTTATTTGGATAAGTATTAGTATTTGACGATAATATGATCAATAAACATAGGCTAATAATTTTAATTACTTTTTTTCTTTGCAAAAGTGGTTATAATGGCTAAAATATAAATGTTTGGTTTATACTATCGCGGACTTTTTTGTAGGCATTATTGAGTTCTACATCTTTTCTATAGAAGTCAACCATACATCTCTAACCATTTAGGCAGCGTTCGCGAGAATCGTTAACATACGGCAGTTTTTTCGTCGACTTACTCCACAATTTTCACTACCACGAAAAATCCTATCTATTTTCCGGGATAAAATATAGCCTATACGGATTCGGAAGAATCCCTCTAAGTAATGGTAAAAGAAATTTTGAAATCGGTCCATTACTTTTTGAGCCTATTCAATACAAACATACAAAAATACAAAAATACAAAAATACAAAGGTTTCCTCTTTATAATATTAGTATAGATGTGCCCTGCGGTTTCACCCTGAGTTAATTATCCCCGTTCTGATAAACATTAATTTCCATTATTTTTAATATGTATTCTGCTATTCGGGACGGAGACGAATCCAACAATCAAGGTCATGAAAATCGGTCACCCGTTCTATGTAATAAAATAATACATATACAAACCCGAATTTATTTTTATTTATAGAAAGAGAAGAAAATTTTGATTAGCTTGACTAAATTAAGGAAAGCTATATTAATTTTAGATTTCCAGTTTTTCTATAAAACTTATGATTGGTAATCATAGTCTTATAGTATTTAGTCTAGCCTGGTTTTAGACTTAACTTTCGTAATGCCCTTTCATCGTTTTACGGGCAAATATGTTCTCAAAATTGCTACACCTCTTCTGTGCGCCGTGTGTACAAAACTTTTGAAATTAAAACCAAAATGTTTTTATTTCTAGTAAACCTAAAATAGGCGCTTTAGAAACGTTAACTTTAAAACTAAATGACTCTAGGTGCGCGAATGAGTTGTGCTTTATCTAAAAAAGATTACTTCCAGTCCAGCAAATTCCCCTTACTTTGCCATTTCGGCTTTTAAAAACGATAACTACAGTGTTGTTTTAAACAAAACGATTCAAATCCTGCAGTTCGACAAGTAATTATTAAAAAAGAAACAATTAGGTAGAAATGACGTCAGCCTAAAAGCATTTTTCGAAACAAAGTCTCATTCATAAGTACAGAGTGGATGTTATAACTTGACTCGCCTGAAGTATTCCGCAACATATCACCATCTCTGTTTCTCTTTACCGTCCAATTATCTTGCGTCCTGCTCACTGTTTGGTAGATCTAACTTCAGAAAGGTCGAGTTATATGGCAGATTATGGTACTCATAGCTAAAGGTTTAAAACAATACTTGAGAAAGTAAAATGAGTATAGCACATTTTTATCAAGTCATTGTTTAGCTAAATTATTTTCTATAAGTTCCGCAATACCTGGGGAACACATTTGCTCTGTAATGAGAATGTGGAAAGTGCGATCAAAGAAAAAAAATGCTTTTTAAACATGACTTTTCCAACGTCGGTAATTTTTTTTTGTTTCATTCACCAAACATTGCTTCCGAAAAAAAACCTTCTGTTTAGAAATTGGATAATAACTGAAACAAATTCATCGAGTACAAAGTAATTAAGTATTACAAGAAGTAAAACGAGTGCAAACCATGAAAACCGAAATCGTCTCGTTTTAATAAAATATTGTAACAGGTGCTAAACAGTTTTAAAGTTCAAAGAACTAAATTACAATAAAAAACTTTAAATATATCGAAGATAAAAACTGTTCAGGCATGACGAACATTTTTAGGCCACGCCATGTTAATTCTGCGATTTAATGATCGCGTCAATTCATTCCTAAGACTCACAATTGGCTCGATTGGTTACTGTGATTGAATTAGGTCTGCAAACATTCATTATAATCAATATTGTTTGTGTTACCCTCTATAAACATTGTGATAAATGTCGAAGGAAGCATTGTGTTCATATACCTATATGTGTGGCTTCTTGGAGTAACTTATTTTGTACCCACTGACTCTTTAGAGACTTGATTGTAAAAATTAGTCTAGTTTCTAGAGATTGTGTTGTATTTTTGATGATAGATAATATAGACCAGCGTCCAAAAAAAAAACTTTATTTGTTAATACTATATGACTTGAAAGTATATACAGTCGAACATAGAACCTCCTCATTTTGGGAGTCGGTTCGAAGATGGAAGAGGTTCTGAATTCGTCAGCATCTTTTTTTTTTCGTTTTTCAAAATAAATATTCTTCCTAAAATGCTTCTAAACAATGTTTCTATGTGTTTTTAGTCTTTCTTGTAGTTCCTTGATAACTTGATTGCGACATAGCCGCTTAAGAGAAAAACTTTAAGCATTGAGTATACCTTAGAAAATACGTCTGGAGACTCTGTGAACGAAATGAAATGAAATATTAATTTTTTACGAGTAGACCTTTACAGGCACTTTCAAAACGTTAATGACGCTAGTTGCTCGGTTCCAAGGTGTCATTCCTATGGAGAAGAACTGGCAAGAAACTCCATAGGTTACTCTTTTAAAAATGGTTATGAGTATACAATTTAAATAATATTGAGTAAATAAATGCAGGGTCTTTCCTGGACTAGCCTTTTTAAGAAAGAACCAGGTCGATCTGAGCAAGCCTGTGCCAACAGATGGCAAGCATGCCTCGAATAGCTCATGCAGCTCAACCATTTTCGAGGGAGCTGCACAACCCGACACACAACAATACCACCAGTGACACCATAAAAATATGTGGGGCAACAACTTCCTCAAATCGCCAGATTGCAAAAACTATAGCAGACTAAAATATGTACAATAATTTAGAATCAAATTAAGAGTTAAGAATACTTTTACTATCTCTAATTACATAACAAATAATACCCAGTAATGGAACCAATTCAATATGTCAATCTCGGATGTCGATTTGTTACAAGCGATCGGGCAAAGCAGTGAAATCCCTCGCGTGATTAACTTCGCGTGGGGTTTTTTACTAATTTATAACGATTCTATAGTTTTTCTCCTATCACCGATACATTTCCTGTTTCTTGTTTACATTCTGTAATTTAAAAAAAACTGTGTTCAATTTTAAATCGATTATTAATTTCGAAATTAACACCTTTTCATTTCGGCCATTTGGACTCGTTATGCGCAGTTTCAAGTTTCTTTTATTACATTACAAATTCTTCAGTTGAATTTGTGCTAGAACTACGGTTACTGTTTTTTTCCTGTTAGGCTGTATTCGTCTCTAACTCTTTCGTGTTAGTATTATTAATAATCCAAATACGTAATAACTATGATTCACATATTTTAGCCCTTGACTTCCCTGAATCATCGGATTCATGTGCTTATCAAAATACTGGGACAAGTAACCATATTAAAACAGTAGACGCTCGTAATACGTGACAAATTGAATGTTCATCGATGCCAGTTGCAATAAATTATTTAAAACATCAATACATGCTGTAGTTTTCGTGTCAATATAGCAAATTAAGGTTTTTACATGTGAGTGCGTTACTTTCCCTCGTAAATGTTTTATGAGAAATTTGTCAGGAAGAGAAATATATGATTCAACATTTATGTTTTCTTATGATACTGCGAATTAAGGCCAGCATTAAGTTTGTGTGAAAACTTTACGATCTTTAATGTTTCCATTTGAATGGTTTGTTAATGATTGAAGTGCAGACTCAAAAATTTAAGAGAGATTAAAATACATGTACATTAGTCAAACTACGCTGAAATTTCAATTAAAATGTTGAAGAACTAAAAAGTGACGTTGCAAACTCTTTTTACAAATCATGGCCACTTTTTTCTTAGTGATTTGAGATAAACAAAGTCGTAGCCAAAATACTATTGTGTTCATGGCTACGAGATGATCGATTTTGGCAACTCTGTTACCGATCCCAATTTGACATAGAAACATGAGGTGCGCTATTAGAAATATGACATGCGCTAATGGCTGACATAACTATTATTGGAAGATATTATCTAAGAGCAAAGTCCTTAAAACCTTTAGGATTAATTCTGCCACCATTTCGATACGTCTTGCAACTTATCAGATGACAGTTTCTGAGAATTGGTGACCTAGACCAACCGTATGTTCCATGTACAATTTTAATTACGTTGTTTAAAGAAATAGGGCGCTCTACTTCGAAATAACTGAGAAGAAATTTAGAAATCACGAGTCGAGGATATCATATCCCGAATAATATAGACCCATAAGATAATTCCAGCTATTTCAGATCCGTGATGTGATTTTAACAACGCATAGTAAATTAATTGATATTGATATATGGCATTGTTCAAAAACAAGGAAAATTTAACAATTTAACCAGTGGTTAGGCTAGTTAGGTTAGTCACAAATCATGACCTCTTTTTAGACAAAGAGCCCATTGAGTCTTATTTGGCTTCCAAACATTGCCATCACCTTTGCTTGAATGATTACCAAACCTACTTAACTTGTACAGGTTTAGTAGGTTACCTAGAATAGTCTTTTGTGTCTGTGAATGATCTCACAGTACCTAACTGCTTTACTAAAGTTACACATCTGATGGCATTTTCTAAAGTCAGCATGTTATACTTACAGTATTAGCCGAAATTCTTAAACCGCTCCATTAACGAAACTTCGGAATAATCAATAAACAGAACTGTTTAGTTAATACATGAAATGTATGGCTTGAAATATGGAATGTGCTGCTTTTTTTCGTCTGACTTTTATATTCTTAAGTTACTTCATAGTCTTGTTAGGGTTGTTTTTATTGGCAATCATAAATCTTGGCTTCGTCCCTTTACGCTCACCACGATTCCCAAAGAATTTGAGATCCGCTTACATGACCCACTTGTGCTACCGTCGCTTCTTGACATTTACGATTTTAAAAATAAGTTGCTGCAGTTTGACATCGTATAAACACAGCTTTGTTTTATGATTGTCTTAATATGTTTAGTGTTATTCTTATTAATGATGCATTCATATGCTCTTAAATAGATTCATGGAATGTCGCTTTTATTTATAACAATCAAGATCATGCCGTATTTGTAAGTTCGAATGTCACCATTACTTTCTAACATAAAACCTGAGAAAAAACTGAGTCCCACCAGTAATATAACATGTGATGTCTTGCTTTCAAAATATCAACCGTTCCACAACAGAAATGAGAGAATTCCAGCTAACAGCGATAATTTATTTATATTCCATCTGTTTAATCCAAAAATATCAGCTTTATATCAATCTTGTAATGTTTTGTATTCCCGAATTACCGCTGCTTTTTGCCACGACCTAAAACCCCTGCCAAATAACAGTAACAATCTTCTACAATTATCTGATGAATCACCGTCGCATCTTTGTCCAAACTGAACAACTCGTACGTACGTACTATAATCGTTGTGTGGTCTTAGTACAATGAAACGGGTGTCGGATGGCGCTGCACACACCTATGTACACACAATAACTAATACTTAGGTTTGTTCTTGTTTTATTATTTGAATCACACGGACGATCAATTGTTTTTCGTAGCGTAGAATTCTTGTGGAAGCACTACTGAATGTTTAAAAGATATCCTTAATGTTAAAGCCGTGGTTAGTGGATGTTATTCGCTTCTGCTTTCGTCTTTATTGTGACCTTTTGAGAGTGTTTGGTGCAAAATGGATGGAACATGATATTTTCAAGACCGCAGGTATTATGATCGATTTGTTTTATCTTCAAAGGCATTTACTTTGTATTTGTTTTATGTGTGCTTTCTCACTGGTATTTCATTGAGACATATTTAATTATCTGTAAACAAAATTGGAGCGGATCGAATATCGAAAAGCTTAAATTTAGCGGAATGAAAATAAGCAAATTATGTGTTTCCATAAATAGTGGGGATATTGCGTAAGAGACGTTGATATATGTTGGTGTCTGGAGGGTTTCAGACCAAAACGCATGTAGCTGACTCGAGACAAGGATTGATGGCCCGTGGCGTCCTTAATAAGAAGTTAGTGCCCATTTACAATGAACGCGATCTCATCTGGCGTCTGAATCGATAGGTGTCTAGATAAAGCCAGTAATTTGTCTTTCCTCTCTCCGGGGACGAGGAAATATAAATAACATACAGAATATAAACTGATGTAACTGGCATATTAACAGTATTATTGGATTTATTTAAATCTTTCATGAAATTCATAATTTATTTGTCTTTAATTATGGACGAAAATAATTATATTTCTACTGCTAGCGTTAGGATTTGCTTAGGTAACATTGTGTAACTGACATCTAAATCGTTTACATCTGTCTTCTACATACACTCTTTATAGTTTATACTTTATTATCACATTGACCCAGTCTTCAAAGACCACCGAAGCTCGGAAACTACAAGGAAGTGTAAAACTAACAGTGATATATATTTTAACACAACTAGATGAAGTGCTGAAGTATTGTCTGCTGTGACATAACCGCTTCGTGCGGCTAAAATTAGCCAATCGAATCTCGCGTGCGCCCGCGCATCGCTGCAGGTGCGCTCGGTGTTGCCGCACGCGAAAATGCAACTGGATGACGGGCATAACCGGAGTTAAAGTGAGAAAATCATGTCGTGAACTCTGGAGTTTTAATTTCTGTGCTAAAAGTTACAATGTTATGTAAGTTTCTTGACAGCATGAAATAAGGCAATATTGTCACAACAATATAGATGCAAGCAGAGAACTCTTGTTGCTACATGAAACTTTGTAGTACGGAATGTCCAGTGGCGACAGGTGCCCATCCCATATTTCCTTTCAAACAGGATTCCCGAAGAAATGTATGTGTATTCCGGTAGTGAACTAATTAAATTTTAACTTGGTTTGTGGTATGCGTCTTATTTTAGCACGGGTTTAGTGCCAAACTCTCAGGTGCGAACTGGTTATCAATTACTGAATACCATTCCGGCACTAGTTTTGATTTAGATTATTGCTTTCGGTTTTCTTTGAAATGTCAACAGTTCTATTTTGCACTGTGAGAGTTTCCTCGTTAATAGGTTCAACGTAATTTTAATACTGAACGTGCTGCATTCGTTCCGAGGAGGGGCTCGTGGCTAAGTGTAAGCTGTACGGTTTGACCGATAATAAAGTTTAAGCCACTGGTCCGTGAATGGGTGACCATTTTTAAACATATCGAGACCACTCCGTGCCTGGGAAAGCACGTTAAGCCATTGGTCCCGACTGTCATACAGTGATCTTTGACAGTCGTTAAGTTATTACAATTCTGAAAACCAGTCTTACTATGGAATACTGTATTACCTAGCAATGGGTTGTGGAGGTCAGATAGGCAGTCGCTCCATGTAAAATACGGTATTGAGCTATATCCGGTAAGACTGGAAGCCGACCCCAACATATAAAAAAAGAAATAGGTACAGGCTAGGCAGAAGAAGTGCATGCGTTCCGATAATATTTTTGACGATATTCAGACGAGTTCAAATTTGTACTAAAATATTTGTAATAATAATTGCACGCGTGTCTATTAATGAGCTTACAGAGAATTCGGCGCTCAAATATACGAGGTACAAAGTTCTCAAATACAGAAACTGTACCTATAGCTCAGTTTATGAGGTATTTCATTAACGGGAAAGGGGAAATTCTGAACATGCTATCTTCTTAACTGCTTGAAGTTTTAATTACATAACATAGTTGAAAGCTTTAAGTGTTCCCTCGTCTCCCGTCTTGTAAATGACACTCGTGACCGAATTAGTTTCCTGAGGAGGATGTTGTTTTATTAGTTTTCGCAATGGTTTGTTAGAAATGTCTGACAACCCTAATATTGTGTGACTCCTATGGACTCGTTACTCTTGCCAAAATTATTTTTTGACTATTCATAAAAAAATGGTCTCGGTATTTAATTTTATGGTTGTTCTAGATGTCTCATTTAGGGTAAAAACAAATAAACCGTCGATAAACTTGGTTAGAAATTGGGCACAAATAGCCTTTGTTCTAGGCTTCTAATATGCAAAAAATTTATTAAATTAAGCCTTTGTTTTTTTTGTAGTTCTTAATAATTTCTTGATCAATGATAATTCCTAAGACCTTACTTCTGTGTTAATTATTTTCATCAGAAAACTAACATAAACCTATCATGAAGTAAAAATAAAAAAAATACTTCGAAAGAAAATTTTGATCTCAATATTTATTTACTTCTTTTTAATAGATCTTCGAGCAATGCAAACGAATAAAATTAATCACATTACGTACCTAATTAATAATGCGCGTTGTAAAGTTTGATGGTAAGTGCTTCCTTCTGCCATCCGCTTGTTTCAACAATAACTATAATATTTCAGACATTATTTATGGCTCCTTTAGTTAGTCAAACACTGGCATTATCTTCGCGCGTAATGTAATGTCTGAGCTAATTTAGCTTTGTAGTAAGTGCTGTGCGACAGGTGATAAAACATTGTTAAATCGCTTCTAAACTTATTGGTTTACTTACAAATTCATATTTTAGTTCCTTTGTTTTCTTTTGCATATGATGATTGACAAGAACAGTAGATATGTTTTTTCTCATCCTCGTATCGCGTTCTTCATTGCTGAGGGTTTTGATTTTCATGATTATTTTGCCCCCACCTTTCTTTGTCATTGTTGAGAACATCTTAAAGCTTGCTGCTAAGGGAAGATATTTGGTCAGTTCATCTGAGAGCCACGCAAACGCACGCTACATGACCATTTACCAGTAATCATAATTTTTACGAGGAGAGTTCTTAATCTGTCTGTCTTATCTATGTGACCGAAATCTCCAGTACTTGGCACAAAATACTATACAATTAACTATTAAAATTTTAGTGGTATCTAGAAAGATGGTCTTGTTGAAATGCTTTGGGCATGTTTTGACTTGACCTGTTGTTTAAACTGATCCCCTAGTCTCAAAACATATCCTTGTTTCTTAGCATCACCTTTACGACCCAAAAATATAACATCAGTTATAAGTCTATGATCCAAAAATTACGTAAACATATTTTTTGATTTCGACAAAAATATTTAATGTCAAATTAAATGTTTCCTACCTGAATGCCTCTCCTCAGATTCCACCACATTTTGGGAATTTTTGATTACACTTGCATCGTTTGGATCGGAATCCTACCGAGATTCCTCCCGATAAATATAAATCGAAACGTGCATGGTATCAAACAATTCCACATAAAATCCGTGTGAATTCAATGTGTTTGGCACAGACACGTCAGTGCATTACACCCACTCAACATTCAAATATACGTATAAACACGATATGCTCAAAATATATGAGGAGCGAACGACTTGGAAGTGATTCCAGATATTAACATGTTTTCACTTGGCTGTATACTGTATTATCTTCAGTCTGGATGAGTCCTCGACAAACACTGATGTGGTCAACTCTTGGTCCATCCGGGACTAAGGAATGTGGATTTTAGTCGATGAAAATATGAAGGTTGTAGGTACTCTAATCGACAATCCACATATATTTTGTGTTGGCACTTCACTTAACTTTTTCAGGTTTGGTGGTAAGGTTTCTGATCAATTAGGTACTCTCTTTTTTTTTAATACATTTACACTTATTTCTCAATAGTCATATTTAAACATTCTGAATAAAATAGCCAAATTGTCGTTTTTATAAAAGCATCTTATTAAAAGTGCGCCGGAAATTTTATTTATACACATCCCTCACTAAAGATTTGTCTTAAGGGTGCTATTATTTTGAACTCATAAAATCTCGATAACCTTGTATATTTTTAGGGTTTATATAGTTATGCATGTAATAGGGCGCAGCTTTTACCATCCAAACCTTTCCATTCTTGATCACTGATGCGCAAAATTATACTAGCATGTTTCGCATTTACATCATTTTCATGTAGATACATTCAATCAGGAAATACATAAGGTATATGGCGTTTTTACCTCAGCATGCGTAGTACGCAATTAGTGTTATTTATTGAATTGATGACAAGTGCAATTTTCAACAGCTAATAATATTTTCATTACATCAGCGAAATCAACATGTTATTTTTCTGTAACGCGTACGTCCAAGCCTCCAAGGTCAAATTCTATTGTTTATTTTCTTGTTTAATTATTTATTTTAGGTCGCCCTAATTACGAATTTGTTTCCGTTTTATAGTTATAGGCTTATACTTACAATTTCCAAAAATCGAAAATATAGGTATAGTATCAGGAGAATAGAACATAGACATAACATTACTAATTCTTGCTAAGTGTTGATCAGTGAAATCTGCCGTTGAATTAAAACATGGAAAAACTAGTACGTATCAAACCAGACGAGTCTCCACCTCCACCAACCAAAGATGGTTACATTTCTAAACATTTTTCCTTATGAGTCCGTGAGCGAATGGTGTGAATTTTCTAAGAGCAAACGTTCTAGAATTATCTATTTTATTCATTACTTGCTGCCTCCTTTCGTGTCCGTGTTGAAAAATCATTATGAGTTATTCCAGGTTGAGAACTACAACTGGTTTGCAACGCGTTCCCGTATGGTTTCCAGTGTAAGGGAAAGGAGAAGCACCCCGCCTTCCCCAGGGCGGAGGAAGTCCATAAGTAATTCCCCGGGTAAAAAAAGGATAAAAACTACCTAATTGTCTTCCAAAATTCATAATTCTCCTGACAGTATAAAACATACATCCATAGAATCTCTTAAAAAAATATAACCCACCTTGGTGCAGTTAGGTACTAATAAAATGTCCAAATTGAGTATGCAGGTACTATACAGGATTTTTTTAAAAGGAGTGATCATCAGTCAACTGCCCATCTAATCAGGTGCATAAAACCGTACAATCTTCCCCAAGGAACATAGGATTACCGGGTTTGATATACGCACTCCTTATAAATTAATCCTGTATAGATTATAGAGTATTTTATACATTTCAAAGCATTGCTCGTATACAGCAAAGCATACCGTGCTATAAAAATACTTACAGATTAATTTCTCAAAACAAAAGTAGGTTATAATAATGAAACTCAGCGGAAATAATCAATCGTTCTTTATAAATAAAACAAGTAGAAAAGCAGAACAAACAACTATAACACATTTCTGATTGATTCATCTCGTTTCCTTTACGCCAAATTAAAAGATGTCTTATTAAAACTGTAATGTAACTGAAATAACAAGTTAATAGTTTTGATATTGGCTGTATAAGTAAGTACCTAACTATAATAATTATGTATTTATAGTTTTAAACTAAGAATATTTTCCTCCTATGTCTGACGCACGTTACAACTATTCTTGTTAATCTCTCGTGTGAAGCTAAATGCTGTGTTACGAGTGGGTTCAGGTGGGATTCGAACCGGGAACCTCATGATTAGGGTTGCCATATTTGGCAAGGCTCGTGTCGGGACGCAAAGAGAAAAAAAAATTAAAGATGAATATTTTTTATTTGAAAAAAAAAAATACAAATTCTACTGTATGGAAGCAGTGCTACACGTAGCTTGGTCATATTTTGCTGAAGACTTATTATAAGTAATATATATATTTTTATAAGTAATTCTTTCTGCCCTTTTACATATTTATAAAACTCCGCGCAAAACTAAGTCATATTGAAGTTAACCTGACACTGTAATATCGACTCCACAGTCTCCGGCAGCAGGCGGTTTCTTTCATCGGTCCACTGGCTCGACATTAATGGAAATATTCTTTCTACTGTAGCGTTGTGGCCAGGTATCGCAAACAAATATTGGCATAATTTGAGCATTTGGCATTTTCTTTCAGGATTTTCTGTTAGATTGAAAAAGTAAATCCACTTCTCTTCTTCAGAATTTTTGGCCTTCCACTCTTCCGTGTCAACCGTAGCCTAGCATAGTAATTTGGCGCGCGTATTTGAATTGCTTTGACCGCGCGATAAAACGGGACGTAATAGTGTTTTGTCGGGACAGAAGGCCTAATGAGGGTGACAGTCCCGATATATCGGGACGAATGGCAACCCTACTCATGATAGTAAGTCCGACACCCTAGACATTAAGTTACCGCCGCTTCGAATGAATTCAAAGTGATTCTGGGTTGGTTTAATAAGATATTTTTAAAAGCCAAATATAATAGTTTTTTTTTCATACAACAACCAGTTCTTTTTTCTTTGATGAAGTACATAATGCTACATAATCTGAGATTTTTTATTTTAATTGCGTACATATTTCTAGTATATGATTATAGCAACAATGGGTTATACGTAACAAATATTCAAACAAATGCTTCTAAATTCATAACCCTCCTTTCGGCTGTAGTCGGCTAAACAGATGTTTTATTCACGGTATTATTACATCGTTTATGATAACCGTTTGACCGACATTGCAATTTAACCGTAATCTTTACAAATTAACTGAACACTGGTTTCTTAGAAACGACGGTCCTGTGTTTATTATTTAACGTTTTAATTTCGTATGTTCATATATAATTTGAGAAACCAATGAAACTTTACGTTTTATACATAATGATAAAAGTCTTAACTTAATTAACGCAATATTTACGAACAGTAAAAATGCAATTTATGTTCGTAAATTTATTGCTTTACAATATCTTAGTGTACAACATAACAGTATAAAACCAATGCCTTGTACAATATCACACAGTATAAATTTAGTACATATACACAAAAACAAATGCGTTAATTACTGTAATGATGGCTTAGGATTCCCGTGGGGTTCCAGCATGGAATAGAAGCTCCCACTCTCCCCGTGGGTGTCGTAAGAGACGACTAAGGGTTATAGAAACAAGGAGAATGGGCAGCAGCGTTCTTCTAAAGAACTGAAAGTAAACTGTGGTCACCAACCCGCTAGCCCTGCGTGGTGACATAACACTCGGCCCTCAAATGGAGGACCGGGTGTTGTGGCCCAACAATGAAGAGCCTAGGCCCAGCAGTGGACCGCGATAAGCTTAGTTGATTAATTGAAACATGTAATTATACACAAAATGCATCTAAAAGTGCAATCTGGAATTAGGGTAAAGTAATTGCTATAATTAACACGTGTTTAGTAAGTCTAATGAGCGTGGCCGCCAACCATTGAGCCAGTTCTGAAACCAACATTTTCCGATGAAACGCCACGACTGCGAAAATCACTCAAAATAAAATAAACCGAACCATACGGGTTAACAAAACATTAAACTAGATTATTTTAGTGTGTTACGAAACTGCTGGCATCCTTGTTGTCCACATAGATATATTAACAGTCTTAACGTCATATTTCTGAATTAAATCTCTACTATATTCTAATGCAAAGACAAAATTATCCGCACAATGTTCTTTAAAGGGCTAAGTCCAATTTTCATACAGAGAGAGAATTTGCAGCTTGCTGGTGATCACCACGCTAGCTCACTGCGGATTGGTGATTCTAGATAATTTGTCCGAGTTTCCTCATGTTTTCAATGGTATCTTTGAAAAACTAAATAAAGAATAGGAACAGGTCACATTGGTAAGTTGGTAACAGTTCACGCACCAGTGGTAGAAAACATTTTGACCTCGACACAAAGTCACGGCAGTAAAATTAATTTTCCGTAGTTGTTACCACTACAATGATTACGTACTGTACTAGCCTGGGTTTGAAGATTCTTCATTAAAGTAATAGGCCACCGCGGGGTAAAGTAAATGAAAGAAAAACAGGTGTCGTATTTCTAAGCGCCATGTTTAATTGGGCCGGTCCTAATTTTAGAAGATTGACTTTTTAGTGTTGCCACGCTCTTATTCTGTTTCACCGCGCGCGGGAATGTTTCACCAATATAAACGACTGCCGTATAAATTGTACAAGATTTTGGTAGGTTCTTTAAGCAAATAAATAATTATACGGTTATGATGTGGCTGTATTGACATGGTAATTTAAAATTTTGGGTCTTAATTTTAATATTATACAAGATTATTTTTATGGAGTGCGTATTTTCTACGAGATAATCAGGTGCATAAAACTGAACATCTTTTCCAGAGGAACATAGGTCTAAATCTTAAAATTAAAAATCAAGTTATCATAAAAACAAGTCACGAGATCTGTCACTTGTTATAAAAAATTCATTTTCCATTTAAAGATTTCGACCCATGTTCCTTGGGGAAAGTGGTTCAAATTTATGCGCCTGATTACCTCGTAGAATATATGCACTCCTTTTAAAATAATCTTGAGTTATTTGTGAAAGTAGAAAATATATTGATGTTTTATTTTGAAATATTCAAGAACCAACATCTTATTTTGTTTACAGATTAAACATTGAACACACTAATGTAAAATTTTATACTGTGCTATCATTTAAATAAAATAAATAACAAAACTCACACTTTATGAGAGTACCTACACTCACACAACAATCCAGAATACATTAACAATGTACGAATATCTATCCTACTAAAATAAACCCTTGATCGCCTCTCACTTCCTCAGATACTATTCTTAGCTCAGAATGACAAATGCAGATCAAAAATAACTACATAAACTTCGTCTTCGTACATTTTGCATAATCATGAATTACGTAGCCAAATCCAAATAAATGTGAAAAACGACGGTAGATGGAAACTCGCCAAAATCCCTACACGTAAACATATTTATGAGTCTACGTGCATTAAACGAATTTGACGATTCGTCCTGCTGTTGCTCATGCTTCTACTTTAAAATGGGTTACGGAATGTTACAGAATATTATTATTCAAGGATAATCTATACTAATATGACGCTGAAGAGTTTGTTTGTTTTTTTGAACGCGATAATCTCAGGAATTAATGGTCCGATTTGAAAAAATCTTTCACTGTTAGATAGCCCACTTATTGAGGAAGGCTATAGGCTATAATTTGCAGCGGTAACCGCTACCCACGCGAGCGAAGCCGCAAGCAACATCTAGTATTATACATATATGCTGCTGGTGTCTTTATTTATTAGTTAATAGACCTATAATGTTTGATGAAAACTATGACTGGAGTAAAATGGATGTGATTGGAAAGAGACAGGAAAATGGCATGAACCAAGGTACCCTTAGGGAACTGTTCAGAAGCCCAGAAGTTGATAAATACAGGGCGAAAGATAATGACGATATTTATTAATTTAAAATGTTACCAATAATGATGAAGAGCTTATTTTATAAAACAAATTGAAGACATTTTATTCTATTTTTTTTTGTAATGGCAATTTAATTTTAACTGTTAACTTTCTAATTGAGAACAACGGAACTAATGAATCCCTCCGTAAATATTTAATGAGTTGGGAAAATGTTGAGAGGTAATTTAATTACTTTTGTTAAATAGTGATTAGCCAAGCTCTCAAAAATCGTTTCCGATCACGCGCTTTTATAAATATTTGATCCGACGTTTGAAATAATATCCTATACCTACTTACTATAAAAATGCCAGGAAATGAATATTTGTAACACAATATTCATCTGAAATGGTTTGTAACAAATATTCAAGTGTTTACATTTATCTACAACCCTTATAATAGAGGCCTATAAATGTCCCAGTGCTGAGCACAGGCCTCTTCTCATAGAGAAGGAACGAGCTTTGCTCACTACACTGGCTCACTGCGGGTTGACGATAACAGATTCCAATTTCTGGAATCCAGGTTTCCTCACGATGTTCGAATCCAACAAATCAAGGGTAATGAAAATCGGTTCTCCCGTTCGCGAGTTGTAACTCTTGCAATAAACCAGACTTTATTTTATATGTATAAATGTATAAATTACATGCAAAATTCTAATAGAATAGAATAGATGTCCTTATTTGCAATGAATGTAGGTACAATAATAAGGTGTTACATTTAATTAAGAGTCCTTGTACAATTCTGCTATAATTTAGCATTCAAATGTTAGTAAAATGTTTTAATTACATTGAAACAACATGATTGCTTGGTACTTCTAGAAGGTTACCCACTAATATAAATGCTGATACATCCTCCCACTTTCACTTACTCCCTATGACATACAGACACACGTACACATTTACATAACGACTTGTAATACTCAAAAAACGGCTAATGAATCAATACAATAAGAATGCTCATACTCACGTATAAATATAATGTTTAGAAGATTTACTCTCAGTTATAACAAAGCTAGCGACGGGGCTGGTGTAGAAAGGAAATTTTGACGGAAATATTGTGTTGTACTTATTTTGTTCGTAGTGTTGGGATCTGTGTACGATTCAAGATGCTTGTTATGGCGCCTGTTTCTTTCGGTAATAATTTTGGAAATAAGTTTAATGAAAGCTCCAATAATTTCTTTCTTATCTGGATTATTAAAATTGTTTTGTATGTTATTTTAAACATTCAGGTATGTAGTACACTCATCTTAAAATTCTTGGGTGCGTACCTGTCTAAAGCCTATACTTAAGAAAGTAATAAAAAAAAACCGAAACAAATTAGCACTGTCATTCCGTATGGATTCAAATTAAATCAACATCGGAATAAAATAGAGGTATGATAAGTTACAAACCCGTAACAAAAACTTAATTGTTGAGCCAGTAGCTATTTACTAAAATTTTAGACTAAAACTTAATTAAAAACTGCAGGGGGTTCGTTGTATAAGTCCAAACAAAACATAACGTGGCATAACGCTAGTTCAAGAACCTCGCCAATTTTTTTGATGCTTTGGGAGTTATCGGTTATATTTATTTACGTTTTAAGCCATTTGACAGATTTTTTATTTAAAAATATAGTAATTCAAAAGACGCCTTTCTTAAAATTTAGTGAGTAAAGGCCCAGGTATTAGAACCTATCTACCTAAACATATATACAGGATGTTTTGTTAAATAGATATTAGTTAATTCCTACTACGTATGGAGTTTCCTACTGGTTCTTCGCCATAGGTACTGGTACTGCTTTGGAACCGCACACCAAGTGTCATTTAATTTTAAAATTCAAGTTTCTAAAGCGCCTATTTTCAAGTTAACTAAAAATAAAAACATTTTGATTGCTTTTTATTCATTTTAAATTAAAATTTTGTACCTACTGTTGTAATTTTTTTTTTTATAGAGATGTAATCTTCAAGCTTTTCGGATAAATGTAACAATGTTAACATCCTGTATAATAATAACTAAACGGTGAAATTAATTACCATCGTTGACGGACGTCGCGTGTACACGTCCCCATCGTGTTGCATTTAGAAAACGCCGTCTCGCTCCAAAGAATAACTGCTAATGAAATAATTTGATTATCACAATAAAACGTTTTTAATTCCTCGTGTAAATAATGCGAGATGTTCGCTGATTGACACTTCCATGTGTAGTTTATACAAATCGTTTTAATGAAGTTATGTTTTAATGGTATGGCATTAGGACGAAGTGCTATATTTTGAGATGCGTCTGTTTGATTCCTCGTGCCTGTGCTGTACGGTGCATGTGCGTCAACTAACGTAGACCCCAACCCAACGCCGACCGCAACATACAAGCT
The DNA here is from genome assembly GCA_950381575.1 of Plusia festucae. Taxonomy (NCBI): domain Eukaryota; kingdom Metazoa; phylum Arthropoda; class Insecta; order Lepidoptera; family Noctuidae; genus Plusia; species Plusia festucae. The sequence goes on along the minus strand of OX494456.1, from coordinate 2,130,099 downwards.
ATGTTGGGGTCGGCTTCCAGTCTCACCGGTTTCAGCTGAATATTGTAGTTTACATGGAGCGACTGCATATCTAATCACCACACCCCATTTCACAGGGTAACAGTGTCCTATGATAAGACTGGTTGTCAGAATTTAATGTCTTAACGACTGTCAAAGATGACTGTATGACAGTCGGGACCAACGGCTTAACGTGATTTTCGGGGTCTCAATATTGTTGCAAATGGTCACCCATCCACGGGCCAACCGCGGCGAGCGCGGCCTTTACTATCGGTCAAACCTTGGCATACACTTAGCCACAAGCCCCTCCTCGTAAGACCTCTTAACTATTTAAGGTATTTAACTAATTGATAACAGGTTAGTGTGTAAAGTTAAAAGTCCGCTCATATCTGAAGTCGAAAGGCAAGGTTGATAAATACAACACGTATCTGCTCGTTTCTATATTGCCAGTAAAATATATATTATATCGGTCATAATTTCTTTTAGACTTTTGGAGTGATATTAATTTCCCATTTTCCAGGACAAGTTGTTCTCTGGCTCAAAAAATTGTAAAATATACGAATATTACACAGCTGAAGAGTTTGTTTGTTTGGTTGAACGCGCTAATCTTGGGGTTTACTGGTCCGATTTCAATAATTAATTCAGTCTTAGATAGCCCATTCATCGAGGAAGATTATAAGGCTTTTACCACGATAACCGACATTCAATAAAACCTAGTTACAAAATATAAAATAATAACAGTGTAGACATAGTTACAGCTTAGTATTAAAAATCAATTCCATTGACAACGCTTTGTAATTTCGTGAATCTCAGTAGAGCGATCTCGGGCAATGACCTTGTTTAACTGGCTAATGTTAAAGCTAACTATGTTATTAGTTAAGGTCTAGTTACAAAGTATAATTGCGTTACTATGCTAATTGTTTTCATTTAAATAAATACTGTGTACGGTGAAAGTTTCTCTACCTACATTACTTTGAATGTTAAGTTTAACAGGAAAAAACCTTGTCTGAATTTGCTAAGAATACGTTTTTTTTTACTTTCTTTCAAATATTTATCTTGAAGAACTGTAATTTTGGAATGTATGATGAATTTATTGTACACCATTAAAGTTACTGCTTTAAAATATATACCTACATAGCAACGAAAGATTAAAATGGCGGTCTTATCTCTAATAACGATATCTTCCAGAGAAGCTTCGCATGCTTAATTAGCATGCTCATTAAGTAGGTATGTTTTTCTTTTGAATAATTCTAATTTTGTACATTTTTGGAAGGCTACATTGGATGTTCAATCCATCAGGTTTCGTTCAAAGAAACGTAGATAAAGGTTTCTGACTTTGCTGTAGAACTTTAAAACTACTCCCCTTGATTAATAACTTTGGAATATTTATAATTTAATTATCTAGTCTGCATCTAAAACTTTCTGACAAAAATTTGGAATATAAAATTATCCACAATTTGATTTCATTTTTAAGCGCAAAAACGTTGCTGAATTGTGGCATCCTTCCCCGCATTTATTTGCCTTGAACCGATGTCTTTATAGTTTCCTAAATACGCCAAAATATTTCTCATTGCGTTGGATTCTGTCTGATTTTTTTACAGTTTGAATAAGTCGGTCAGTCTGATATAAAAATATTTTTCCTTCCTCAGAGCACAAAGTGATGGCACTAGCTACGGCAACAGCGACCATGGAGTCGTCTCAGACCCTCATTCAGACGGAGTCGAGGGTCCAGAGGAGCTACCAAGAGGTGCAGGTCTCAGAACAGAGGACCGTCAAGAAGAAGACCAAGTCCAGACGGCATAAGGATGAAGGGAATATATCAGTGGTGAGTATTGCAAAGGTTATTTTGTTAATCTTAATGTGTCCGTGGATGTATGGAATGGTGGAAGAAAGGAGGAAGATAAGAAACTTACATACTAAAATCATTAAGTTTTCCTGTAGGTACTAAATCTTTTAAAGCATAAATTAAAGCAATTCTACTTTCATGTGTACATGAAAGTAGAATTGCTTTTTATGCATAAGGTTCCTTCCTCATGCCAAAGGGTGTGTTCAATACTTTTTAGCTTTTCCTCACACTAAGGAGGCGATTATAAACTTCTAAGCAGACTGAAGCAGGCTATAACAAAATCGATAAGATCTCCTGGATTCGCTTGCTATTCACCAACTTCATAATCTGGACAAAGAATAAACCAAAATCTATACTAATATTATAAAGAGGAAAGATTTGATTGTTTGCATTGAATAAGCTTGGAATCTACTGAACCGATTTGAAAATTCTTTCACTATTGAGAAGCCCCACTATCCTCGGTTGACATAGGTTAAGTTAAATTTTCAAAAAAAAATTGAATCCGCGGTTGGATTTGCGGGAAATACAAAACAAACTCATCGGGGTCATAGCCTCATTTAAAGCCCAGAAAATTACTTTTTTTTGTTTAATTATAAATAAAAAAATGCAGGATCTTTAATAGAATTAGCTAGTATCATATAATTATACCCCGATTTGTTCTGTTTCCAGTCAAAAAGTTCAGAGAAGCTGTTCAAGAAGATGAAGGCAGCGGAAGCGGACTCGGTGCCGCAGTGCGAGAAGTGCGCGCGGCCGGTCTACGCCATGGAGCGCATTAAGGCTGAGAAGAGGGTCTGGCACAAGGAGTGCTTCCGATGCGTGCAGTGTAATAAGCAGCTCACGTTAGTATACATTATACTCCATTCCATTCTTCCTTTTATTCTCTCCAATTACTGGATCTTGGACCTTGAAAACCCCGCTTTATTCTAATAATGTCCTAGTTCTGGGCTCAGGCCTCTTCTCATATAGAGAAGGAACGAGCATTGATCACCACGCCTGCTCAGTGGTCGGCGATTTCAGACTCCAATTTTTTGTATCCAGGTTCTCTCACGATTTTTTTTCCTTTGCCGTTGGTCAATGGTGATTTTCATGGTCACATTGGTTTTTGCCTAATAAATTGAACCGCTAGGCCAACACGACTAGAAATGATGTCTTCAATAATAACGCAACCCGCGTTGGATGATATTTGGTTCATATCAACAGGTTTCCAAAACCTAAAAAAAAACTTTCTTTCTTTTCCTATTTTCATTGTTTACTCTTTTCTGGTAGTATAATCATTTTATAAAAAAAAAGAAATCAACTTGTAAAAATCAAAGCTTATTTAACCGCATATAGAAATAGAAAAAAATTAGGATATGTCCATTATATTCATAAACCTTGTTTTCAAAGTCGATCGTCAGTATTTTAGGTACCAACATACCCCAAAAACTATCCTTTATAAAAAATATACTTCCTACTTTAATAAAAACAATATAACATCACTGCCAGACGAAAATCACCTTTATAACGGTCTGTTACACTACATTTCTGGTTTATGGATTCATAGTATTATTTGTTTGCAGAGTGGAGACATATCAGAGCGATCACACAACGTTGTACTGCAAGCCGCACTTCAAACAACTGTTCGAGCCCAAACCAGTGGACGACGATGATGAGACTGACGGTAATACATTTTTATGTAAAAAAATATATATACAACATGTAACATACACATACATGCTAAGTATCTTAACGTCCTTTTTCATTTGCTCACAGCAGCAGCCCCAAAGAAGCACCAGATGATCATCTGTGAAAGTAATCCGGTTGAACTGCCGCCAGATGTCGTTAGAGGTATGTGAAAGTTACATATTTCTACCGGTAGATGTCATTTTGACACTAACTTGGTTTGGGAATTATTTGTATGGATTTTTTTTAGATTTTCATATGCTATGTTATACTTTATTATATATTTTATCCGCGATCATCCCAATAGAATAAAAAAATATTTAGATTAAACAAAAATCAATTAATATCCACTGTAGAACTTGGTGTGAATTTGTAAAACCTGTGTTTCAGCACTCGGCGCCCGCGATATAACATACCGGCCTATATATGTCCCACTCCTAGGCAACAAGGCTTCATACCATATAGAGAAGGAACGATAACTTTCTTTATGATATTGTATGCAGTTGAAGTATGGAACAAAAAATCTTTTATAAACTGAATATAAGCCTTATATAAGCCCATAGTGCATAAAATGTCTGACACTGAATAAAATTGAGATCGAAACGAACTTCTCCTGCGCTACGCAATATAATGCTGCACTGCTTAGAACTGCAGGTGCTCTTTAGTGGCAGATAAGATCCCCCTCCTCCCAAGTACTCCCAATCACTCCCACCCGCAACGGTCAAGTGCCAAGCAGCCTATCTCATTCATCTGTGTTCCCCCAGCATCAGACAAACCAGACCTGGGCCTTGAAGAGCTGTCGCAGCTGGACGTGAAGGCCAGGTTCCAGGTGTTCGAGCGCGGCGTCAGCAGCCAGCCGGAGCCGCAGCTGCCTGAGACACGCGCACCTCGAGAGAAGACCGCCGCCATCCTTTCTAAGCTAGCCAAGTTAGTATATACCTGTATGAGACAAGCCTGATGGGAGAAGAGGCTTTCATCTGCTTAGCCTTTTCCCAAGCTATGTTGGGGTCCTTCCAGTCTTACCGGATTTACCTGAAAACCGTATTTCATATGGAGCGACTGCTATCTGACCGCCACAACCAATTTTACTGGGCAACACAGTATCCCATAATGAGACTGGTTGTCAACACTGTAATGACTTAACGATGGCCAAAGACCGACGTATTGCAGTGAAGAATAACGGCTTGACGTGCTTTCCGAGGCACGGAGGGGATCTCAGTATGTTTACAAATGGTCACCCATCCATGTACCAACCACGGCGAGTGCGGTTTAACCTTAATAATAGTTCAAACTGCGGCTTACAAGAGCCCCTCTTATATATGTAGAGTCAAATAAAAAGAGTAAAATAAACACCTCTAAACTCTAAATAAGAATACAACCAACATTAGTCAGTCAACCTCAATTATTCCCGATTACACGCTCACTACACTAGTCTAATAGCAAAAAGGATCCTACACACGGGCTGTTTTCTTATGAGGTCTACCGCAGTTAGCGTGAGCACTCGCTTTGACTGCTTCACCAGTCTTTTGGCGAAACCTTAAAGGTCTCCAGCAAAGCAATAGAGAAACTATCTACGTTAGCAAGGTTCACAAAGGGCACCCCCTGAGAGGATCAGACCTCAATTAAGTGCGTTGCTAACAACCTTAATAACGACGGGCCTGTTGGTCTAGCGGTTAGTGACCCTGACTGCTAAGCCGGAGGTCGTGTGTTCGATACCCACCCAGGACAAATCTTTGTGTGATGAGCACGATCATTTGTTCTGTGTCTGGGTGTTATTTATCTATAATATGTATGCATTTAGAAATATATAAGTATGTTTATCAGTTGTCTGGTTGCAATAGTACAGGCTCTGCCTAGTTTGGGATCAGATGGCCAAGATATTCAAGTCCCAAAATATTATATTATAAGGCAAACCGAAAGAGAGGGTTGGGCCCAAGTTTTTATTAATTTCGGACATAATTTTGGAGCCATTTGGATCTAGGGACGGGGATTGGTTGTCGCGCTAGTGTCCCGCTGACGTTATGAGTCATGTTCAGAAAACTCTCACGTATCCGCAGTGCCTTCGTATTAACAAAAGCACTGACTCGCCTTCCTGTACTTCCCAGTTCCCACCGGCCTTCCATTCGGATGGTTTATAAGGCTCAAATGCCCATTGGGAATATAGCTTGCAAGCTTGTATGTGGTAGTGTAGAAGCCATACCGCAAATAAAACATACACACACATTTTTGTAAAAGTAAAATAAAAAGTTATCACTATGAAGACTTTTTCGTAATGTTATAATTTCATAATATACTAGCGGTTTCCCGCTGCTCCGCCCGCGGTCTCAATTTTTTTTTATATTTGTGATGTAAGCTATCCTATATTTCAAGTTGGATCAAACTGCACACGGTGTGCAAATTTGATTAAAATCGGTTTAGTAGTTTCGGAGTTCATCCCCGACAAACATCATGACACTGGAATTATATATAATATCGATTGATGCCAAAAAGTACACGGTGCTAGTTTTTCGCATTTTAGCCCATTCGATTCCCGGTCCGCAAAGCGTATTTTCAAACATCAATTTAATGCAGATTTATTTCTTTAAAAAAATAAAAGAAAGTTTTCTTTGACTCTAATTTGCTATTCTTCAGTATTGAGAGTACTTTCTCTCTTTCTTTCTGGTGGCAATAAAAAATCCATCCTGTTTATCATAATATATTATAACCTACGACGTACTCTCAGACCTACCAAATAGACAAACGAAAAAAAAACTTAAACGTCTGCGAGCCTGATATTTAAAGAAGAAAACAGTTTTAATATCATTGCAAGGAGTTTTGACAACCTTGTTTATTTAATTGTTAAATAACCTCTATGGAGGAGGATCTGGAGGATAGTAAATCGTACTAAAACAACGAAATTTGGTCGTCATGGCAACTACCTACTTACCAATTTTACCAAAGTTACCGCATTGTTTATTCGTTTTTAATGTCAATAATCGCGATGTTAATATACACGGTGTGCAAATTTGATTAAAATCGGTTTAGTAGTTTCGGAGTTCATCCCCGACAAACATCATGACACTGGAATTATATATAATATCGATTGATGCCAAAAAGTACACGGTGCTAGTTTTTCGCATTTTAGCCCATTCGATTCCCGGTCCGCAAAGCGTATTTTCAAACATCAATTTAATGCAGATTTATTTCTTTAAAAAAATAAAAGAATGTTTTCTTTGACTCTAATTTGCTATTCTTCAGTATTGAGAGTACTTTCTCTCTTTCTTTCTGGTGGCAATAAAAAATCCATCCTGTTTATCATAATATATTATAACCTACGACGTACTCTCAGACCTACCAAATAGACAAACGAAAAAAAAACTTAAACGTCTGCGAGCCTGATATTTTAAGAAGAAAACAGTTTTAATATCATTGCAAGGAGTTTTGACAACCTTGTTTATTTAATTGTTAAATAACCTCTATGGAGGAGGATCTGGAAATAGTAAATCGTACTAAAACAACGAAATTTGGTCGTCACGGCAACTACCTACTTACCAATTTTACCAAAGTTACCGCATTGTTTATTCGTTTTTAATGTCAATAATCGCGATGTTAATATGATAAAAATTAAACAAAAAAACATTTCAAATTGGACCAAATTGTGAATCTAAACCATCCTCGAATCCACCTGAAGACACACAGCAAATTTCATTATAATCGGTCCAGCCGTCTAGGAGGAGTTCAGTGACATACACACTCACAGAAGAATTATATATATAACTAGCTGTTTCCCGCTGCTCCGCCCGCGGTCTCAATTTTTTTTATATTTGTGATGTAAGCTATCCTATATTTCAAGTTGGATCAAACTGCACACGGTGTGCAAATTTGATTAAAATCGGTTCAGTAGTTTCGGAGTTCATCCCCGACAAACATCATGACACTGGAATTATATAAGTATAATATCGATTGATGCCAAAAAGTACACGGTGCTAGTTTTTCGCATTTTAGCCCATTCGATTCCCGGTCCGCAAAGCGTACATCAATTTAATGCAGATTTATTTCTTTAAAAAAATAAAAGAATGTTTTCTTTGACTCTAATTTGCTATTCTTCAGTATTGAGAGTACTTTCTCTCTTTCTTTCTGGTGGCAATAAAAAATCCATCCTGTTTATCATAATATATTATAACCTACGACCTACTCTCAGACCTACCAAATAGACAAACGAAAAAAAACTTAAAAGTCTGCGAGCCTGATATTTAAAGAAGAAAACAGTTTTAATATCATTGCAAGGAGTTTTGACAACCTTGTTTATTTAATTGTTAAATAACCTCTATGGAGGAGGATCTGGAGGATAGTAAATCGTACTTAAAATAATAAAATTTGGTCGTCATGGCAACTACCTACTTACTAATTTTACCATGGTTACCGCATTGTTTATTCGTTGTTAATGTCAATAATCGCGATGTTAATAATTGATAAAAATTAAACAAAAAAACATTTCAAATTGGACCAAATTGTGAATCTAAACCATCCTCGAATCCACCTGAAGACACACAGCGAATTTCATTATAATCGGTCCAGCCGTCTAGGAGGAGTTCAGTCACATACACACTCACAGAAGAATTATATAAATAAAGAGATTTATTCATTTTGTCTCGGCCTTCGGGTAATAACAGTGATTACAAAGATACAAGTAAATAAGAATTTATTCATAAATAAAATATTATCAACGAACAAACGAAAACAACAGCATACAATTTTGTTACAGAATTTTGTCTCATTAAACTTTTAAAAATCGTAACGAATTATATTATTTATATTTTTTAATTAATAAAACTCATTCTAAAAAAATATATTCTTTTTTACAATTAAATAGTTTCTTACCTATTAAACATGAAAAAAAACACGAAAAAAATTTCATGCATAATAAAAAATAAAGTAGTAATATAATAACTATAATAAGTGTCAAAATGATTCACCCTTCACCGACTTACGTCAGAACACCGATGTTCTATTTCTGTAAGCATGAGAACTCGCCATGTTAACTCGTGAAGCGAGTGTTTATAATTGGTAGGTATACATTGCTGGGTTTATATTGGAATATGGTATAGAAGTTAGTTGAACATTTATTGATAATTTCATGTTTAATTTTATGGGATTTGTTTTGTCTTTTGTCTAATAAAAAACCACTTCAGTTTTAGACGTATTTGTTTTATCTTAGCGTATCTATCTTTATAATAATCAAGCTGGGCTTATAAAATATTCAAATACGTTTTAATGGTTTAAATTATCTTAATAAACTATCTTGGTACAACTCACACCTGGCCATCGACCCCTAAATAGACACGGCCAAACAAGCCACCTTACAATTTATAAACATATTTATATATTTCTAAATACAAGATATAGGTAGAGATTTTATAATTAATTAATTATAACAGTCATCCCTTAATGATTTCTCGCCCCGCGCGGCGATCTGTTGCCGCTAATTAGTACTTTATAAAGATTTACTCGATCGAAACATTAAATTAGGCTGCTCCACAGCACGTCTTAAACTTTAAACCACACAAACATCAAAAGATCACCATAAAAAAAAAACATTATTAAAAAAAACTGTGTAGCTAAAACCAATCTGTAATTCGCAAAATACACAGTCCTGAGCTACCGCGTAAACCGATCAATCTTATTCACCTACTTCAGTAGAAATACCTAAACTAAAATAACACAGACGTTAGACATGTAAACCATCAATGTATTCAAAACAAATCTTTCACCACATTTTGTTTTTTCTTCAACATAGTACCACTTTTTCTAAACGCAACATGTTCCATACAGTTTTTTATAACGGCAATCCACTTTGAAGCTTATCCCACCCTTATTACCTAGCTATAGAGGTGATTATTGCGTGTTTTAACGTTTAGTTAATTGTGTAAATGTTTGAAGCTTCATGGTTATTCATTGTAATCTGTGTTCCGTGAAAGGCGAACGAAAATTTTGTTAATTTGTTTTATTTCGTACATTTTTTGTGGTGGTTAGTGCTTTTATTTTTGGATTGTGATGTACAGGTATTTAAAATGAGTTTTTTATTTTATTCTTGAGTTATAGACTGAAAAATGTATTGTGTAAATAAAAAGTTAGATCGAATAAGCAGATTTTATAATATACCTATCGTTGGTTTATCGGTCCAATAACTTTATTATAAAAACATCAAAATAATTTCTTTTGATTTCTTTATTTATATCCGTTCAAGTAACAGTTTTAAAAATCCCTTAGGTTTTTTATAATTAACTACATTTCTGTGCTAACGGCAAATATCTTTTAATACTTCTACAGTAAATGGTAATTGGTAAATGTCCAAATGTACACATTCAATTATTATTATGATAATTTAATCTCCACTAGATGTTTCAATTTTAATCGTGAGCGTCATCTTAAAATACAGTTATCTGTAATGTATTGTAACTATAATAAGACCAGTTATGCGGTTACTTAATTTAGGAGTTCATACGCTTTATATCTAGCAAGAAAGTTACAAAGTCTAAGAATTATGTCTGAGTTAAAAAAAAAAACAGAAAAATATGCATTTTTGTGTAATAGTATCTAGGTATTTCGTTATTTCTAATTTATTCATAAATCACTTTATTGAATTATTTTCTACTAAACGGTGTGGGTTTTTGACGTGCACAAAAGTATTTATTATATTTTTCCTTAGATGAATAACCAAAATTTTTCGTACCTATGTGGTAAATACATACGTACTTCAAATAAGGATAAAAATACATTGTACTGGTTCGTTCCTTGCTAAGTTGAACCGATTTTCCAGTTTATAAGGTATTTTACTCATACGTTATTTTGATTTTTATTTAATTTATTACACGAATAATATTTACAATTTATATTACTATTATGACTACCTATTAAAAATTAATATTATGATAACTATTTAAATAAAAGTACTTTTAAATGGAAGCTATCGCGGTTTATTTTGATTTTAGTTCCCGACGACGTTTCGACGCCTTTGCAGGTGTCATGGTCACGGGCAGTTTAAAACTCGGTTAAAAGTAGTTTTACAGAAAACAATATCATAACTACCTAGTTATTCAAACTATACCTACTAAACCAAAAAGTCTTTTAAGCAAAAAGTTCATAATTATATTTACGCCTAAGATTTATACTATCTGTTATTACTTAATTTTTAATCAGACGTTGACAGAATGGTTTTATTGTTTGACGTTTTCGATTTGAGTATAAAAACTATTATAATATATCTCATTGTTATTGTTTTAATAATTCTCTGTGTATTGAAGTACTTGTGTTTGTCTAGGTTCAAGGCGAAGGGTATGGATGTGGGGGTTTCTGACGAGTACCTGAACGGCGTGCCTGTGGAGCCCAGCTCCAGTGAGCCTGAGGAAGATGAGGATGGTAAGCTTATACATAATTATAATACCGGCCTATATATGTCCCACTGCTGGGCACAGGCTTCTTCTCATATAGAGAAGAAACGAGCATTCACCATTACGCTTGTTTATTGCAAGTTGGCGATTTTAGATTCCAATTATGGATTACAGGTTTCCTCTGAATGTTTTCCTTCACCAATGCCTTTGATTAATTAAGAAAGTATATAAAAACTTTGCAAAAGTCATATTGGTGCTTGCGGCAATGTAAAGACTTAATTAATTAGCGTAAGACGTCTTCTAAGCCCGATGTACATACAAATAACTTAAAAATTATGAAATGTTTGTAATTGATTTTGAAGGCGAAGAACCAGGTGTTTTAGTGCAACTGGGGAGAGGCCTATATCCAAGGGGTTTTGAAAGGCTGAGTTGCTTTTTTTTTGTTTAACTTTAACAAAATTTGGTTGCCTTAAGCGCAATTTTACGTTAGTATTAGGTATTAGGGAAATATACTTATCCGTGTGTCTCTATCAGCCCATTCGGATCGAATCTAGGAACCTTTAAAAGATAAAAGATATTTATTTGCAAATATGGGTATTACATTAGTGGTGACATAAAAAAGTAAACATTCGTTCAGCCATATTTTGCCGGTAGGCATGCAAATGTATATGATTAAGCTATTCTAAACATTAATACCACACATCTTATTACAAATTAACAGTATAAATAGATTTTAGACATGAAAATAATTAACAAATTATAAATGCTTTATATAAATGTATCTTACCTAATTAACAGCAATATGCTTTTCCAGTAGATAGTCAGTAGATTTACCTGGCGCCATCTGTACCTACATGTTTACTCATGAGATCCTAACTCTTAACTCGTTCTCAGACGAAGACTCAGTCCTAAAGAAATCGTACAAGCACACGGCGATCCGCGAGCAGCCAGTGTCGTTCTGCAACATGAGCGAGATCGTCGGCAAGTTCGAGACCGGCCAGCACTCCTCCTCCGAGCGCCATCGCGAGAGGAAGCAGGAGATACAGAACATACGTAGCAGGCTCTTTATGGTAAGTTAAGTGTGATAAACCCTGGCAATTTCATTCGTGACACTCCTGGGTTCGCGCGGGGGTGGAAGACGTTTACTACCACACGTGCACGTTTTACCACCCGTTGCCCTACGTGTCGATGCAGACGATGACAGTGTTTTATATGAATTTGCCATTCTAGTATAAGCTGACTCAGTCCTGAAGATCCTACACAGTGTTAAAAAAAAATCTAGCAATGGTGGTCGCACATTACTAGGGTTCTTGTTAACCCCTCGTACTAAGCTAAATGCTTTTGTTACGAGTTAGTTGACGTCGAAAGTGAAATTGGGGGATTCGAATCGCAAGTCCAATGCCCTAGCCCAGGGGTCGGCAACCTTTTGAGTCGGAAGAGCCATAAATTACTATTTACAAAATTTGAAGTTTTTAAAGAGCTACAAAATTTTTTCTTGCCGACAATAAATTGCCTCTATATTTTCATAGTTTGTTGATAAAAAAAAGTAATCTATTTATTCATAAGAAAAATATCTAGCTGAGAGATAGAAATAATGCTTTCGTTTCAGAACATTTTTGTTTATAAAATAAATAATATTTGCGAATGGAACTAAAGAGCCGCATCCTCACATCCAAAGAGCCGCAGCCGCCCCTGCCCTAGCCATTCGGTTACCGCCGCTTTTTTAAATTGATGATGACTGGTGGGTCTCTCTCTCACGCGAATTTCGCGGGTTATCCACACAAGTTTGTACCTAATAAAGGCCAGTTTAAATATTCTATCTTTCAATCAATTTAGTTATGAAATCAATATTTTAGTTTACCTCAACTTTCTCATTTCGACTCGCGCATGCTGTTTAAGATCAGGCTTTTTCGTAAGCTACGTTGGGCTTCGACTGGAAGCGGAAAATCGATTGTCAAAATATATTGTAAGATTAGATATACCTACCCTAATAGTCGTGACACTTTTCTTGACCACGGAGGCATTGAAAACGAGCTCTGAATGGGTCAAGGGCTTGAACCATAATTGACACTTCGCGTATCGTGAGCAGGTTTCTCTCCCTGGAGCCCTAACCACCGGCGGCCTGGACCCTGATACCGATGCCAAGAAATATTTTTGCTATGAACCTTTGAAAAGTTTCAAGTCTATAACGACGAAATATTTAAATAAATTTGATAAAATACTGATAATGTGTTCGTAAACTTGATTTTTAATATCATTGTTGCAGGGCAAACAGGCGAAGATCAAGGAAATGTACGAACAGTCCGTACTTCAGAGCGAACAAGGTAAGGTTAAATAATTTAATATTATAAATAAATAGTAAATTAAATACAAATATAATGAAGGAAAAATTTGAACCTCCGGCGCTGGACTCGAACCTACGACTCGTTGTTCAACGCACCAGTCGATAGTTGTATATTAAAAAGTAGTATGAAGTATCTTTATATTTTAGAACTTTGGAACCTAATAACTAATTGCACATTAGAGAGATTTTTGTTATGCCTATTTTTTCTGCCTATAAATGATAATTAATGAATTAAGTATTCATTCTTCATCATAGCCATATTACATGTCTATATCGCCAATGTCAAAACCTTACCAAAAACATTAAACCTCTGCCTACCCCCCTTTTCAGTTATACTTTTATGTTACACTAGCTGTTTCCCGCAGTTCCGCCCGCAGTCTTTGTCACCCGGGGATAGTGTAGCTTCCCAACAGTGAAAGAATTTTTCAAATCGGTTCAATAGATTCGGAGCTATTCAATGCAAACAAACAATCAAATCTCTTCTCTTTATAATATTTTATGTAACATATTTAATATTACACTAACGTCATTGACATAGTAAAATGCCAATGTCCGTTAGACGTTGAAAGTGTTGAAAGATGTCAATTTTAAATTACATTGTTATTTTGATGCCAAGAAAATATTAGTTAACGTTCACTCGACTGTGAAGTGAAAACGTCAGTCTAGCGCTAAATAATATCTCAGTTTTTAGGCACGAATGGCTTATAGTAGTAGTGATATTAAAAGAATTTTTGATAAGCGAGAGAAAAGATTTCTTGTTAGCACAATGTATCAATTCAGTTGAACTACAATTTTGTATGGTTATTTTCATAAGAATTTATTGATTGGACCAGTGGTTGATGTAATTTTTATTAAGTTTCAACGAAATTACAATATAATAAATATTTACGGACTTAACATGAAAATAATAATATAAATTTATTATAAGCAGACGAATATTTTAACGCCGTTTTAATGTTTTAATAAGGTTTTGTTGTTTTTTATACTCTACGTCACAACTCATACTCATACTATTTCTCTGTGTTATTAGCAAAATTAGACAGAGTAAGTGAAAGTAATTAGTATGCCGTTTTTAGAAATCGATATAATCTATTATATATAACTCCAGTGTCACGATGTTTGTCCGGGATGAATTCCGAAACTACTTAGCCGATTTTAATCAAATTTGCACACCGTGTGCAGTTTGATCCAACTTAAAAGATAGTACCTATAGCTTAAATCTCAATTATGTAAAAAAAAATTGAGACCGCGGGCAGAGCTGCGGGAAATGCCAACACTCAATTACACTCCATTTAGATTACTCTCTGAGACTTGTCTCCTTGTTGTAGGCGTTACTTCGGCTGACAAGATATCCCGAGAACTGGACCTCAATGCGGAGAAGGCGCGCGCTATCAAGGAGCGCTTCGAGAACGGCGAGGTGTTCAACGACGAAAACCAACCGCCCAAGAACAGGGAGATCGATGATAGGTCGCTGTTTAATGAAGGTATGCTCTATATATACCGTTGCTGGTAAAACAATACATAAAAAAATTGTGTGGTTTTATGAAACCACGGTAAAAGTGAAACTTTTTTTCACATTATAGATATTTAACTAAAAATTTTCGGAATAATATTCCATTAAGGGTATAAAAGTAATATGAGTAAATAGTCTAAACACTACACGGTCAGCTGGTGGAACTATAGACGCCGCCATATTGGCTCGGCTGCTCTGACGAGCGCCTCTCACTTTATCCCTACTCCGCAGCCGACCGTCACGCGACATGCGACACACAGACCAAAAAATTTGAAACGATGTAATAAAAGTTTCACGTTAAAAAATTACTTGGCAACACTACTCATAAAAAAAAAACAAAATTCAGATGGTTTTACCATAAATTATTGATTTTTATGTT
Organism: Plusia festucae; assembly: GCA_950381575.1. Lineage (NCBI taxonomy): Eukaryota > Metazoa > Arthropoda > Insecta > Lepidoptera > Noctuidae > Plusia > Plusia festucae. The sequence continues at coordinate 2,114,988 of OX494456.1, read as the reverse complement.
TTTGAATTAATACTTCTTTAGGCTCGTTATGAAATAATGATGAGAGTGAATGATAAGATGCGCGCGCATCACTGTAAAGTATAATTACTCACGCGCTTAAATAAGTACATCCACCTATTTTTTTTTAAACTCCGTTTTTTCTGTTATGACACATCTAGATATTAGTCATATAATATATTTTGTATCTGATGATACAGGCATCGGCAAGAAGTCCCGTTCCATCTTCTTAGAGCTGGACGCCAACGCCAAGAATATGCCGCCGACCTCACCGCCGCCCGGAGACGTGCCCAAGCGGAAGGAGATCGTAAGTATACAGTTATAAAGTCTAATTTTAAATGCAGTTCATTATCCTGCTGCTCTTATCCCAATTTCTTTGGTCGCTGCAACTTCTTCCATTTGATTGGCCTTGGTCTAGTGGTTAGTGACCCAGACTGCTAGACCAGAGGTTGTGGGCTTGATTTCCACCCAGGAGAAATCTTAGTCTGATGAGTATGATCATTTGTTCTGTATCTGGGTGTAATTTATGCATATATTTAGAAATACATAAGTATGTTAATCAGTTGCCTGGTTACCATATAACGGTAAAAAATAAAAATAAAAAATCAATTCCATACATCTCTATATGACGTCATCACGCGAGTGACATCCGTTCTAGCCATATCTTCTTTCATACAATAAATCCATCTTTTCTTTGGACGACCCCTCCCTCTCCCACGTTCATGCTAAAATTTTCCTCACAATATTGTCATCCCCATCACATACCCATACCATGTCACTTCGTAAAATCAATAGTACCTAAGTATTTATTTGTGTGCAGCCCTTCGTCCCAAAGGACGTGGTCCGCGCGGCTGATAAGCTTGAGGATGTGAAGATCGAGACGTCAGACATCTCCGACCGCTTCAAGTTCTTCGAGACGTACCGGCCGGAGACCACGCGCAAGGAGTTCCGCATGACGCCGCCTAGGCAAACTCAGGTGTGATATTATTATGTACTTGCTTTGTCCCGCGATTTCATCCGTGTAAGAAGTTCTCCGTTCCCGTTAAACATGTGATCTATCTTCTTTATTCTTCTTTCATTCTTATATTAGTAATTGTAATTTTTTCTCTTTGTATTTTGGGTAAAGAATAGGGGATGTCCATAAATTACGTCACACGAATTGCATGCTTTTTGATCCCCTCTGCCGTCCTTGTCCTTGTCGCAACTGGTCACATTTGTGAGACCCTTTCCCTAGTGTGACTTCACAAAAAAATATTGAATTAATACAGTAGTTCCGAAAGATATTTTATTTCAATTTAAATGATCTTTCAATAAAATAAAAGCATGTTTTTGAGTTTTTCGTTGAAAGTTCATGTTGTACTTATCACTTAGATTAACATAAATTTTGTAATGTGACATTTAGATCCCTCCCACCCCCTTGTCACACAATGTCACACGACGTCGACTCCCTCCTTCCCCCTTAACGTGTCACGTAATTAATGGATGACCACATATCTTGCGTGAGTTTTTTGTATGAGGATCGCACATTACTAGTTTTCTTGTAATGTGCGAACCCCTGTTTACAATCGGTGAAGGAAAACATCGTATGTAAGAAACCAAGATTTAAAAAATTGGAAGCTGAAACCGCCAACCCGCTGTGAGCCAGCGATGTGATCAATGCTCCTTCCTTCTCTATATGAGAAGAGGTCTGTGCCCAGAAAGAAAGAAAAAGCATTTATTCGCGTTACAATATTATTATTAAATCCTCGTCCTAAATTCTTGTGTTACGGGGTGGGTTCATGTCCAGTACCAGGGCTGAAGTATATTGAAGAGTTCCGTTTGTACCGCAGCGCGCGAAGTCTCCGTCGCCGGAGGTGTACGTGGAGCCGTCGGTGGCGCGGGAGGGGGGCGGCGGTGACGCGGGCGTGGCGGCCGCGCGACACACCGCGCAGCGCATGATCTCCGTGTTCCGCCAGCTCGAGCACCAGCACGCGCTGCCCGACGACACCACAGGTACACTGGTCACGCATGATCTCCGTGTTCCGCCAGCTCGAGCACCAGCACGCGCTGCCCGACGACACCGCAGGTACACTGGTCACGCATGATCTCCGTGTTCCGCCAGCTCGAGCACCAGCACGCGCTGCCCGACGACACCGCAGGTACACTGGTCACGCATGATCTCCGTGTTCCGCCAGCTCGAGCACCAGCACGCGCTGCCCGACGACACCGCAGGTACACTGGTCACGCATGATCTCCGTGTTCCGCCAGCTCGAGCACCAGCACGCGCTGCCCGACGACACCGCAGGTACACTGGTCACGCATGATCTCCGTGTTCCGCCAGCTCGAGCACCAGCACGCGCTGCCCGACGACACCGCAGGTACACTGGTCACGCATGATCTCCGTGTTCCGCCAGCTCGAGCACCAGCACGCGCTGCCCGACGACACCGCAGGTACACTGGTCACGCATGATCTCCGTGTTCCGCCAGCTCGAGCACCAGCACGCGCTGCCCGACGACACCGCAGGTACACTGGTCACGCATGATCTCCGTGTTCCGCCAGCTCGAGCACCAGCACGCGCTGCCCGACGACACCGCAGGTACACTGGTCACGCATGATCTCCGTGTTCCGCCAGCTCGAGCACCAGCACGCGCTGCCCGACGACACCACAGGTACACTGGTCACGCATGATCTCCGTGTTCCGCCAGCTCGAGCACCAGCACGCGCTGCCCGACGACACCGCAGGTACACTGGTCACGCATGATCTCCGTGTTCCGCCAGCTCGAGCACCAGCACGCGCTGCCCGACGACACCGCAGGTACACTGGTCACGCATGATCTCCGTGTTCCGCCAGCTCGAGCACCAGCACGCGCTGCCCGACGACACCGCAGGTACACTGGTCACGCATGATCTCCGTGTTCCGCCAGCTCGAGCACCAGCACGCGCTGCCCGACGACACCGCAGGTACACTGGTCACGCATGATCTCCGTGTTCCGCCAGCTCGAGCACCAGCACGCGCTGCCCGACGACACCGCAGGTACACTGGTCACGCATGATCTCCGTGTTCCGCCAGCTCGAGCACCAGCACGCGCTGCCCGACGACACCGCAGGTACACTGGTCACGCATGATCTCCGTGTTCCGCCAGCTCGAGCACCAGCACGCGCTGCCCGACGACACCGCAGGTACACTGGTCACGCATGATCTCCGTGTTCCGCCAGCTCGAGCACCAGCACGCGCTGCCCGACGACACCGCAGGTACACTGGTCACGCATGATCTCCGTGTTCCGCCAGCTCGAGCACCAGCACGCGCTGCCCGACGACACCGCAGGTACACTGGTCACGCATGATCTCCGTGTTCCGCCAGCTCGAGCACCAGCACGCGCTGCCCGACGACACCGCAGGTACACTGGTCACGCATGATCTCCGTGTTCCGCCAGCTCGAGCACCAGCACGCGCTGCCCGACGACACCGCAGGTACACTGGTCACGCATGATCTCCGTGTTCCGCCAGCTCGAGCACCAGCACGCGCTGCCCGACGACACCGCAGGTACACTGGTCACGCATGATCTCCGTGTTCCGCCAGCTCGAGCACCAGCACGCGCTGCCCGACGACACCGCAGGTACACTGGTCACGCATGATCTCCGTGTTCCGCCAGCTCGAGCACCAGCACGCGCTGCCCGACGACACCGCAGGTACACTGGTCACGCATGATCTCCGTGTTCCGCCAGCTCGAGCACCAGCACGCGCTGCCCGACGACACCGCAGGTACACTGGTCACGCATGATCTCCGTGTTCCGCCAGCTCGAGCACCAGCACGCGCTGCCCGACGACACCGCAGGTACACTGGTCACGCATGATCTCCGTGTTCCGCCAGCTCGAGCACCAGCACGCGCTGCCCGACGACACCGCAGGTACACTGGTCACGCATGATCTCCGTGTTCCGCCAGCTCGAGCACCAGCACGCGCTGCCCGACGACACCGCAGGTACACTGGTCACGCATGATCTCCGTGTTCCGCCAGCTCGAGCACCAGCACGCGCTGCCCGACGACACCGCAGGTACACTGGTCACGCATGATCTCCGTGTTCCGCCAGCTCGAGCACCAGCACGCGCTGCCCGACGACACCGCAGGTACACTGGTCACGCATGATCTCCGTGTTCCGCCAGCTCGAGCACCAGCACGCGCTGCCCGACGACACCGCAGGTACACTGGTCACGCATGATCTCCGTGTTCCGCCAGCTCGAGCACCAGCACGCGCTGCCCGACGACACCGCAGGTACACTGGTCACGCATGATCTCCGTGTTCCGCCAGCTCGAGCACCAGCACGCGCTGCCCGACGACACCGCAGGTACACTGGTCACGCATGATCTCCGTGTTCCGCCAGCTCGAGCACCAGCACGCGCTGCCCGACGACACCGCAGGTACACTGGTCACGCATGATCTCCGTGTTCCGCCAGCTCGAGCACCAGCACGCGCTGCCCGACGACACCGCAGGTACACTGGTCACGCATGATCTCCGTGTTCCGCCAGCTCGAGCACCAGCACGCGCTGCCCGACGACACCGCAGGTACACTGGTCACGCATGATCTCCGTGTTCCGCCAGCTCGAGCACCAGCACGCGCTGCCCGACGACACCGCAGGTACACTGGTCACGCATGATCTCCGTGTTCCGCCAGCACGAGCACCAGCACGCGCTGCCCGACGACACCGCAGGTACACTGGTCACGCATGATCTCCGTGTTCCGCCAGCTCGAGCACCAGCACGCGCTGCCCGACGACACCGCAGGTACACTGGTCACGCATGATCTCCGTGTTCCGCCAGCTCGAGCACCAGCACGCGCTGCCCGACGACACCGCAGGTACACTGGTCACGCATGATCTCCGTGTTCCGCCAGCTCGAGCACCAGCACGCGCTGCCCGACGACACCGCAGGTACACTGGTCACGCATGATCTCCGTGTTCCGCCAGCTCGAGCACCAGCACGCGCTGCCCGACGACACCGCAGGTACACTGGTCACGCATGATCTCCGTGTTCCGCCAGCTCGAGAGCCGGCTATCATTTTTATACTCCACCAATCTCCTGCCATACATTTGTCACGTATGGCGCTTGCAGGCGTGACACCTGACTGGCATAGCGGCCGTCTCATTCCGATTTTTCCTTAAAATTCTACAAGTCTTGAAAAAAAAAATCTTCTTTCTCAGGTCCTAAACCCCTCAAAAGGTTTACACCTCCTCCCCCTGGCGAGAACAACCATCAGGGCCAGTCCTCCGACGAGGAGTACTCATCCTCCGAATATGAGGAGGAAGACAGTGAGGATGAGCGCCGCAGAGGCTACCTTGAAGCCAGGCAGAGGGATGAAGCCCTTAAACAGGTAGGAAAGAGTTTGAGTTTAGGAATTGGTTTCCGTTTTGCATCGATTATGCAGGACCTGGGGTTTGATGTCTGAAAGGCTGACGCTAAAATGTTGATTATATGGTATTTTGGTGAGGCTTATGGCTAAGTGTTAGCTGTACGGTTTGAAAACATACCGAGACCCCTCCGTGCGGTTAGGCCGTTGGTCCCGATTGACATACAGTGATGTTTGAGTCGTTAATCATTACAATTCTGTCACCAGTAATACCGGCAACCACATAATCGCAAGTCCAAAACGCTCCAGCCATTAGGCTACCGCTGATATATACAAGATATCGATTGATTTCAACTGACTAAAATTTCGCACAACAACATTGGTGCTGATTCATATATGAACATATAGCATGTGAAAAGGACAGCAACAGATAACAACTAACGTAGAAATGTCAAACTAGTTTTCGACTTGAACATCACAGTGCTTTTAGAGCACACGTTTTTACTTGTCGTCAAATTTGTATGAGAATTTTAGTCGCAACTTAATTTGACAGTTCTTATTTTCGTCTGTCCTTTTCTAAATATGTACAAGTGAAAAAGATAGCGATTGACTAAAATTTGTTTAGTAAGTGATTAACAGAATTGGGGCTATTATTAAGCTTTTTCCCATTTCTAGGCGCAGCAGCTAGCGCGCACGAAGAGCTTCCGCGACCGCTTCGAGAACTGGTCGGAGTCGGAGCCGCAGCGCTCGCCCTCCGCCGTCGTCATCGAGCGTCAGCCGGAAAATGATGATGATGGAGAGTCACAGCTCGAAACTGCCAAGAGGTGACCCCTGACAATATCACTATAGCTATTGATTATCTTCTTCTTATACTATATAAAAATAAGTCGGGTTTTCCTTCCTGACGCTATAACTCCAGAACGCACGAACCGATTTCCACGGTTTTGCATTCGTTGGAAAGGTCTTGAGCTCCGTGAGGTTTATAGCAAAGAAAATTCAGGAAAAATTTCAAGAGAAAAGCAGGAAAAAAATATTTATAAAAATCATTTTTCACCAGCTATAATGAATAAACTCAAAAACTACAGTGCCGATTTAAAAAAATTCTTTCACTATTAGAATTTACATTCACCCTGAGTAACAAAGGCTATATGTTTTAGTAAAATAGATACCGCGGGCAGAGTCGCAGGGAACAGCTAGTTACATAATCATAAATTTTGTATGTTAAGTAATAATAGCTTGACATGGGTAAAAGGTGGGGCGGGATGTGGTATTGAATAGAGGTCGATTTTTAGACCTCTTCGACCGTCAAAATCAATTTAGTTAATGGGTCGATATACATTTTGGAACCCCTGTACTATAGGTAGTACCGCAGTGCTGCCACAAGCGACACAACGTCGTTTTATGAAATACTAAGATTTTTATTTCTGTTCATAGCTTACGCCAGAAGTTTGAGAACATGAACGTAACACAGTCATCGGTGACGAAAGCCTTCGTTCCCAAAGTTAACAGATTTGTGGTAAGATATAAATATTTATCTATATGTATAAAAATGAAACCCGTTTTCCGTTGTCACGACATAGCATGAAAACGGCTTGACCGATTTGGCTGATTTTGATCTTGAAATGTTTGTGGAAGTCTAGGGAAGGTTTAAAAGGTGTAAAACATAAATAATAAGTAAAAAAAAAAACTGTATTTACTTTTGACAGAACGAAGTCTGTCCGGGCAGCTAGTTTAAGATAATTAATGTAATCTCTATACCTACAGGTAATATAAATTCTTTGTTGTTTAGTTCTATTAGTTCTATCTTACCATAGCCATAGCCATTGCTATAGCTATTGGGCTACTGCCGTTTTTAAACAATATACTTACCAGTGTTTCTAATTGATTCATTTTCTTGTTCCAGTGACCGTCGCGCGTTCACTACCACATCAACCAAAGCAATATTATCCTTTTAACGTTGTAAAGTCTATAATGTACTATTTGTCAATTATTATATTCTAGCAGATAAGACAGTTGTAACCCATTCTACTAAATTGACGAATATTATCTAGTATAGAAATATATTTATTTACATTTGGTTATAGGACTGAAAAGGAATGCATTTCGAAATAATTATTGTGCCTTACTATGTGCAATTAAAGTTAAATAAAAAACAGTTATTGTGAAATCTCAAGGTTTCTAGTTATTCAATAATAGTTGAAAAAAAATTGACGAATATATGAGTATTATATTGTTTCATTATCATAACTAATTCATAAAACTCATTATTATTTTAATATTTATACGAAAACATGTTATTTTTTAAGCTTAGTCACACGTACTGTAGAGAGAATAAGAATACTCGATAAGATATACAATTATATATCTTATGTGTGAGGAATTCTTTATTTATATTATTTACACAAGTTTATAATACTTCGAATGGTAAACTTCGTGAATATGTATCGTTCTTGCCAAACTTGTGATTTTTTTCATCTGGCAACCCTATTTCTCTGTCTTGCCACAATATAGTTGTAATTTGTCTCTCTGTGCCATCTCGATGTTCTAATAATCTCGTATTATTTAATAATTATTACTATTATTTATGATATCGCATGTTTATTATTAATAGATACATTTTGAAATGTATTTTAGGTAATTTTTACTATGTGACTGAATATTGGATTCTCTATATTTATTTGTTTGTACTTAAAAAGTTTTGCCGATTTTATATTATTCGAGAGTAAGAAAATGAATAAACAACAAAATTTTATTTTTGTTTTATTGTTTTCAGTAAATACCTTAACCTATAGTTACCTATATAAACTTAAGTAGGGATGCCGAGTACGTGTGCAATTAAGTCTATGTATTCCGGAAGTTGAATAAATATATAGCTACGGATTTATAAGCGGCGTCGCGACACTTTATTGAGCAGCGTCGTGACGCCTCAGATAAATGGCGTGGAGACGCCATTGTTGAGCGGCGTCGCGACGCCATATATGAGCGGCGTCACGACGCCGTTGTCGAGCGGAGTCGCGACTCCATAGATAACTGGCGACCATGCTCTCTAAGACCCTGCTTTTTTATTTGCGTCGCGATGTCATTGATAAGCGACTAAGGCGTCGCGATGCCGCTTAACTTTGGCATAGCTGTGCGAGGTCGCGGCGCCATCGCAGAACAGCGTCGACGTTATCTATGGCGTTACATGCTAGGTAATTTTTGGGGAAAAAAAAAGTAAATTGGTAAACTTGTTTACGCTTCACGTTTTATAATGTACTATATTGTATTCTGTTCTTTAATGCTTCGAAATGTGTCAAGTGTAATATGTAGTTACCCAACCTAAATAAAGTAAATATATTTGAATGTTCGGTGATCGGCCTAGGAGCATCGCAGCGCAGTTTTCTGAAGAGCATCGAAACATTGTAATATATATGTTATGGACCAACTGATAAATTGAGCAGTATACATAATGCCCGGTCATTATGAAAAATGCCCAATATGAGAGTGCAATTTGACAATAATTATTCAAATAATCTAATTGACCGGGCACTATACATATTGCCCATCACCTTTTGGGCAGAGTAATACAAACATATTTAATTACTATTTTTTTTATTGTTATTGTCATTTAACTTAAAATAAACTAAATATTAAAGGGGAATTATAAAACGAGCGATTAAAAAAATCCTAGACTTAGTGTTGAAAAATTTTTGCCCTAAGTCCGGTAGGTTTGGGTTAGGTTAATATGGTGACCCTTACGTGCACGAGGGCGGCGAGCGGAGCGAGCGGAGTCGCGGCAGCGACCGCCCCGTGCTGGAAAACCTTTCAAGCGATTCACGACTTTACGTGCGTTAAATATAGCTTTATTATCAAATTGCCCAACTATCATGTAGCAACATAATAATGACCGTGCAATGTGATAAATAATGAAGTTAAGATAGTAATTAATCACTTAGCCCGATAAAGCTAGACATTATTCATAATGCTCGTGCATTATAAATAATGCCCGCATTAATCACCTAGTCCACAACATATAGATTGGATAACTACTAAATTCAATTGATCAATTTTAAATATCTCTGCCGTCGTCCCGTCCGCCAATATGGACAGGCCAATAGTGCAATAGAATTAAATATCGCAGACGTTCAGAAGTGATAAAAATGCAAGGGTAAATAAAACAACCAAATCTATTTATAATCTAATTATTATTTTCAAAAAAATATAGGGAACGTGAAACAATAAATTAACCACCTAAACATAAATATGTTAAATATTTATCAATCACATAAGTGTCTGCAGTTCAGACATGAGACCTGAGCCTCGTCTAAAGCCAGTCAAATGTGCCAAAAACAAACTCGAATCAGTGAAACTGGCTAAAAAATTGCCGTAACCTTTACGTTAACGCCATCTAGTGGGCAATTGACATCCAATGACATCATAATTTGACAGAGTAATCGATAAGGCAAGAAATCAGTATTGTTTTAGATTGATTCGGCTTTGACGTGCGTAAGACGAACACTGACTCACAAAATATTCATTCCCATTCACATTTAGAAATTAACATTTCACATGTTTCATAAAAACTCTTAATATTATGAAGTAGAAAAAACAATTTCAAATTAAAACTGATCGCTCAAAGCCGTTCTTGAAGTCGCAAAATGTCGGTATTTTTAAAACCATAAACAATACGGCGACAAATTTTGTAATGTCTTTTGAATTAGCGGCCTTTTGAGTTATCATACCATTGTGTCTGGCTTGGTTTACGTATGGAAACATTAAAAAAAATGCCATTGTAAAATTTTGACAAACTTACACCGAAACACTGATTTATTATTATTATGCATAACTTTCAAAATATAACATTCGATACACTTTAAATTTTTACAATGTTCAGTTTCCCATACGTAAATCTAGACATTAGTTTGTCCATAACACTTAACCTATACAGTATAAAATATACAAAATGTACATTCGATCGCAAATAAACTGGGCAAACTTAAAGTCACAAAATTTTCTTATTTTAAAATTAAAAAATCAACGATAAATCTACACGAAATAATGTTTGCGCAAAATATATAAGAGAACTGTGATCAATTGATTGATATATTTATTTACAAATAACTTTTGGTATTTTATGGGCTGATTTTTCCATCGTCAGAGAAATACCTCGAGGAATAATTTTGTATTTTTACAGTTTCATATAAAAACTGTCTAATACGAATTTTACTCATCGAAAAAAAAAACTTAACTAATGATGGCAAAATCAGTCCTAGGTCTAGTAATGATAAAAATTCAAGACCATTTTTGAACTATCAAGGGTTATAGCGAGATTACTGTCTCATAATAATAAGGCCTTGCTGCTTTGATAGGATGACGTCACTAATCCTTTTGTTTGCGACGGAAAATACCGGCTAAAAGACCATGACCACCAAGGACCAGTGTAATTAGGACCAAATTGGTCAAAGGGACCTCTTCAAAAGCGGACACCTCCAGTACTGGGAATTCAATAGGGATACGGACGAGCTATGAAAAGTCTCTTTATATATATATATATATCTATTTAGTCCGTAAGTAACATAATAAAAAAATATTTGATAAGTAGTATTTTTTCAAAACAATACATTCTGACGAAAGTTCAGGAGCGCGTAAAAGTTCAAGAGTGGGGGCTTAAGAGGTCACAAGATGGCGAAAATAGTAGCCACAAATGACGTGGCGAACCCCCACTCCTTAACTTAAATTCGCTGTATCTAAGTAGATATTAGTTATATCGGAAAAGTAAAAAATACCTGTCGAATATTTTTTCATAAACTAATAACCCGACTTTCAAAAACGTTTTCCGCATGCCTATTTCAGGAATAACTGTTGAAATGTCAGTTAACTTTCATCCGTAAAAAATAGTAAACCCAAAAAAATATTCGCGGAAGCTAGACACTGGCGCCATCTTTTAAGAGTTAACGGTCATAATCCGATGTCGCTTTGAAATTAAAGAACTGTTGAAGTTTCTCCCTCGACGGTAAATAGAGCCCAGAGTTTGATAATTCACTACGTCGAATGAATTTTAATGCGACTATTTTTGACCCCTTCAAATCACAAAATAAAAAATGGTCCATCAACTTATACTTAGCTCTCATGAATTAGTTTTATTAAGGGATCAGTTTGCTACAATCACTTCTAGGTTTCGCTATAAATATTAATAATACTGTCTTCATCTAATATAGCCATTTAGATTTTAACGGACAAGTAACTATGTTATTGAAGTATGCTTGTATCTTTTGAAAAGGTGGTGTGAGCTAAGTTTTTATACAATAAAGAATTATATTACTCCTTGGATATCACATAACAACATATATTTAAAATTGATAAACCCAATTATTTATAAATTCCTTGCTGACACCACTTTTCATGTTTTCTTACAGAAATTTATCATTTTACCATAAATAATAGGCTATGGGGCAGCTAAAACATTGAATAACAAATTCTCAACTCTATGTAATATCATCTATTTGTATGGACTTGTTTGTGACCACTTTAACATTATTTCAGGTTTAAATAAAACGACTAAATTTATTTAATTCTAGGGTTTTTATTTAAATGTATATTGTATTAAAAAATACTAAAATGATACAATTTTCTATTCATGTATGTATTAGGATTCATTTATCTATAAATTTCAAATACTTATAAAAAATTTGAGATAGAAATAGTTCAGATAATATTTATTTTTCTTTTAATTGTGGTCACAAAACTAACAAAATTATGTATTAAAAATCTTGATAATAAACCTCGAATACACAGCCCATTGCCAATATATGTCTTACAGTCCTACACAAACACTCAAATAAATGAAATGAGAGAGAATACACAAGTATATTAGCATATTATGTATTTAGAAATGTATAAGTGTGTTTATCAGTTGTTTGGTTGCCAGAGTACAGGCTCTGCGTGGTTTGGGATCAGATGACCGTGTGTGCTGTCCCAAGATGAACATTGAAAAAAATCTCCAAATCAACTAGAAAAAGGTTCGATTGTGGGTAAGATTATTACTTAATATAAGAATGTATTTCCCTCTTATGTTTTTTAGTTGCAAAACCTATATTTCAGTATGTGTAAGACCTAGACCTATTTTGGATGGGCAGTTTCAGAATAATAATATATATATAATTTACTCTTCTAGTGCAATTTTTGAAATATGTGTGAATAAATTTTATATTTACTTAAATTTTAATTTATTAATAATCCTCTTTCATTTACGTTTTCGTTTAAAACTCTCTCAAATCACATTCGCCGCGCAGTTTTAGATTTTTCACTTAAACTTTTATTGGGAAAATGGTAAAGGTTATTTTAAATTAAGTCTAATTATTTTGGTAGAATAAGCTTTTGTAGGAGTAAGTAGTTTTATCAACATTTACATATAGTTTTCTACTGATCAGGAATCAAATATTCTTGGCATTATTTTTATAATAAAAAATTTTCACCTCGTTTATCATTTACCAATTGTTTTTTATAGTGAAAACAATATGGAGTTCCTCCAATTTAATATAATCTTTATTGAAACACAAAATAACCATGTTTCACAAGAATTAACACCTAGGAACTTATTACAAATAGAATGATTTATCGTTGGTTTAGTAAATCTAAAACTGCGTTATCCATTATTCGTCTCTGCCGAGCCTCTAAGAGACTACTTAAAACATTATATTTACAATGTTAACTAGTGCTAGAAAGTTTGCATTATCTCATGAAGGACTCTGAAAACTAGACTTTTCTAGAAGTTTTTTGATTTTGAAGTGAAAATGAGAGTGGGTGATTCTTTCGTGTCGCGTTTTGGCCCCTCCTAATATGTTTTTATTAAAGGTTTTTAATTAACTCTGCATTATCAATGACATGAATTCGAAAAGAAATTTACGCAAAATTCTTTCGCTTAACAATAATAGATATGAATACCCAGAAATTTGACACAGCAATTGTTCTCGCAAATAAATAATTATACTACAACATAGTACTATAAATACTCGATAATTTAAGTGTCTTATCAAATCAATCAATCAAACTACAATTATTGAGATCCACTTTGAATCATTCCGAAATCTATTCAAAAGTGATCAAGGGTTTTAAGATTAGTTTAAAACAAGGTACTTACATCAAAGTCCTTCACTTAACAACTCAAACACTGGAAGTCACTACACCTCACTAATCCGGTGGCCGGTGGACCACGTCTACTGGTAACTTTCCGCTGTCCACTGCCATTTTGTCAGACTTATCTCTTATAGTGTCTGATCGGTCTCTGTGTTTGTCATTTCTCCTGTCGTCTGAGCTTCTGTGATCTTTCTTGTGGTCTCTCGGTCGGTCCGACTTGTGGTGTGACGACTTGTGACGGGATGACGACGACGAATGGCGTCGGTGATGGTCATGTTTCTCCGACCGTTCTGATCGATGTTTATCATCCTTATGTCGATGCAAGTGGTTCTTATCCTTCTCCGTTTTATCAGGCTTTGTGTCTAATTTGTCTGATTTCTGGTCTCCTCTGTCTTTTTCTGCTTTTTCAAGTTTCTGTTCACACCTTTCTTTCTCCCTCTCATGCCTTATATCGCTTTTGTCGGACTTCGACTCTGTCCTATCAGACCTGTGTTCATTCTTCTCAGACTTCTGTTCTGATTTGTCAGTTTTCTGTTCCGATTTGTCAGACTTTGAATCAACTTTCTCAGATTTCTGATCTACTTTCTCAGACTTGACTTCGATTTTGTCCTTGTCTGTTTTGAGATCGTTTTTCTCAGGTGGTTTTACATCAGTCTTCTCTTGTTTAATTTCAGGTTTGTCACCCTTGGATTCTTGTTTATCGAGCCTTGGTTCTGTTTTGTCAGTTTTTTCTACTTTATCATTTTTATCTGGCCTGTCTGACTTGGTGTCTACCTTTTCTACTTTGGTCTCCGATTTATCCGACTTGTCGGATCGTTCCTTGACTTCTGTCTTCTTCTCTGCTTTGGCCTGGACCTCAACGCTCTTTCTGTTGTGCGACACCTTGAGTGGCGTCTTCTGGTTAAGTTTTTGGTGGAACTTAGCGCTCAGGGCGCGCATTTCAATGACGCCGGCTTTGTGTTTAGACGATTTCTTGGTTTCTGTAACAAATTTAATAATAGTTTAGTTATTGATTTACAACCAGTTCTTAAATATGCTTAATTTGAAGTTAATTTGAACTTTACTCATAAATATCAAATTTATAGAATTAAGCAAATAATAGGTAGATGTTCTAGCATGTAGTGTTTAGAAAAATAAAAAAAAATACTGTTGAAATACATTTAAAAAAAAGGCTAGCAATGTGATTCACACATTATTAGTATTCTTGTTAGCCCCTCGTGCTAAGTGTTACGAGTGGGTTCACTGTTAGTGTTATGGGTGGTATTCGAACCCGCAACTACATGATTACACGCTCGACGCCCCAGCCATTAGCGGCTACAGCCGCTTCTTTTTAAAATTATTAGATACAGAAAATGCAGTATTCAAATGATAAAAGTTAGATTAAATTCTATAGTTGTACATACAGCGTGTAACAAAAACTCCGTCCGATCCCTGAGAGTATTATTCGGTATCGTACTGCGAACACATATACGTAGCCATTTAATTGATTGGAGAATAACATTTTTCCCCAGTCAAAATATTTAAATACGAATAAAAACTGATCCAAGGCAACAGCTGAATAACTGACCGCTCCTCAAAGGTCACGTACTTACTACCTACAGTTTGGTGTCAAAGAAGCCGCCTATGCGAGACGGTTCATGAACTGTACCACGAATACGCATTTATTGGATCTGACAGGGGTTTTGTTACATGTTGTATAGTTCAGTGTATATCTCACCGGGCGCGTGGTTAATTTCGACGGGAGCGGGGTCCGCGGGGCGCTCCTCTGCCGGCGACGACGCCTCCGACGTCGGGTAGTACTGCTTCAGACGCAGGTGCCATGCTACACGACAAAACAAATGATTTATGTTAGATATTACAAAAAAACCGCTAAGGAATACGTTTAAAATATGTAGGTTTATTTCAACTGTAATTATTACAATATCTTATTCTGAAAAACAGAGTCGTGTTTGTTACAGCACTTATAACTCGAGAACCTGTGGACTGATTTTCGTGATCGTCTCCGCCCCAATTGCAGTATTAATGGAATATTGACCAGGAACGCGGAAAACTTACGAGGGTGAAACCGTGGGGCACAGCTAGTTATTAATATTACATGATCAAAAATAATAATACATTGTGGACAACATCACAAGCATTGGTAGCTAAAGCACTTGTGTTATGAAAACAGCGACAACGAAGGTTCCAAGACCCAGACCCGAGACAATGTAAAAAAGTGTTTTTTTTTTTAATTGACCCGTACGGGATCAAATCCGGGACCTCAGAGCTCAAAATCTCTTCAGGTTCTCGCAATGGAGGACAGTGCTATCAATGTAACGATCATTTTCCGATTCTGTTATGATTATTATTAGGCTTGTTATTGGAGTCCATTTCACGAAAGAAGTCCCACAGACGCGGCGCTAGTGTCAGTCATGCTACAGGTTTTTGCTAACCTCTAATATTGTACACTCCCCTAAAATAAAATGTATTTTTATACCTGGCGACCTGAGCCTTAAGGTGGGTACTGACCAACGTTACAAGGTGTAATGTAACATTCGCATCGAGCGTGTTACTCATCGAGCATGTTACGCAGTGTCCTTAAAATCGACGTAACATGCTCGTCAAAACTCTGTGCTCCGTCGCCGCCAATCTATCCCAAGCGTCTTCTTTCTTTAATTTGTTATAATGCTCTGGGTGAGCTGGGTTCCACAACAGTGTTTCTTCTTTGTATTTTTCAATAAAATACAAAGTTTTTTCTTTATTCCACTCCATGCTTCTTGAAACTTGATATAATTACGAGAGGAATAACGGGTGATCACTTGCGATGTCCACTTGCGCTCGTGACGACTCGCAACGGCGTACTGACTGAACCGCGTAACAGTCAAAGGATTCGCCAAAAAACCGACAGCCGGGTGGAGCACTCAAAGCGAGCAAGGAGCGGCTCGTTGCTCGCTGGTTTCCCCGTAACACGACGTACTGACTGCACGAATACTCGCGGTGTAACACGTTACATTACGCCCCGTAACGCCGGTCAGTACCCACCTTTAGGTGAACACATTATATGGAGGGGTAAATCAAAATCAAAATATTTTTATTTCAAATAGGCCTTTCCAGGCACTTTCGAAACGTAAAATGACGCTAGTTGCGCGGTTCCAAAATGTCATTCCTATGGGGAAGAACCAGCAAGAAACTCCATAGGTTACTCTTTTATTAAATCATTCCCCGCAGTTAGGGGATTTCATTATTGTCATAATTAGTTCCATTTATTGCCGTGGGACTTCTGTCTTGAAACGGACTCTATTAGGCTTGTTATTATTGGCAGTGTGTCTTACCGACTGATGTGACGGCGGACACGGTCCGGAACTGGTGTATGATGTTGCGCGGCAGGAAGTAGATGTCGTCGGAGCACAGCGGCAGGCGCGAGTAGCGCACGCCCTCGCGACGTAACTGGTTCAACTTAGCTTCCTCCAGCCTGTACACACATTATATGGTTATTTAAAGAGTTACACAGAAAACTAAACATTTGAAATGTGTAACTATTTGAACTGTACTTTTACATATACTAATATTATAAAGCTGAAGTTTGTTTGTTTGTTTAAACGCGCTAATCTCAGGAACTGATTTGAAAAAATATTTCACTCTTAGATAGCACAGTGGTATTTAGCGTGGTGACTTATCTATTATACAATATACCTATGGTATTCAAATAACTCTTTTTGATACTATATGAAAAACTATTCCATTATAGATATAAATGAGTGTTGGCTCACCAGGTGACACATTGCGATATGGGCGGCTCGTACAGGTCCAGCTGCAGCAGCTGCACCAGCTTGTTGAAGTCTGCGGCGTGGAACGCCACCACGTCCTTCGTGATGCGTCCGCGGTCAGACTCGTCGCCGCAGTGGATCGCCTTCAGAACACCTGTAGCAGTATAATTTTGTTAAGTCTTGCTAAACTCAGGCAGAATGAATTAGAATAGGGTTGATGATTATTTCAGGATATAGGGTATAGAGAATAAGTATAAAGCTAGTGCGCACCGACGGCGGCGGTGGTGATGCGGTCGAGCCCGTGGCCCACGTGGTCGGCGTGCGCGCGCGTGCGGTCCTCGAACAGGAACTGGTATAGAGAATAAGTATAAAGCTAGTGCGCACCGACGGCGGCGGTGGTGATGCGGTCGAGCCCGTGGCCCACGTGGTCGGCGTGCGCGCGCGTGCGGTCCTCGAACAGGAACTGGTATAGAGAATAAGTATAAAGCTAGTGCGCACCGACGGCGGCGGTGGTGATGCGGTCGAGCCCGTGGCCCACGTGGTCGGCGTGCGCGCGCGTGCGGTCCTCGAACAGGAACTGGTATAGAGAATAAGTATAAAGCTAGTGCGCACCGACGGCGGCGGTGGTGATGCGGTCGAGCCCGTGGCCCACGTGGTCGGCGTGCGCGCGCGTGCGGTCCTCGAACAGGAACTGGTATAGAGAATAAGTATAAAGCTAGTGCGCACCGACGGCGGCGGTGGTGATGCGGTCGAGCCCGTGGCCCACGTGGTCGGCGTGCGCGCGCGTGCGGTCCTCGAACAGGAACTGGTATAGAGAATAAGTATAAAGCTAGTGCGCACCGACGGCGGCGGTGGTGATGCGGTCGAGCCCGTGGCCCACGTGGTCGGCGTGCGCGCGCGTGCGGTCCTCGAACAGGAACTGGTATAGAGAATAAGTATAAAGCTAGTGCGCACCGACGGCGGCGGTGGTGATGCGGTCGAGCCCGTGGCCCACGTGGTCGGCGTGCGCGCGCGTGCGGTCCTCGAACAGGAACTGGTATAGAGAATAAGTATAAAGCTAGTGCGCACCGACGGCGGCGGTGGTGATGCGGTCGAGCCCGTGGCCCACGTGGTCGGCGTGCGCGCGCGTGCGGTCCTCGAACAGGAACTGGTATAGAGAATAAGTATAAAGCTAGTGCGCACCGACGGCGGCGGTGGTGATGCGGTCGAGCCCGTGGCCCACGTGGTCGGCGTGCGCGCGCGTGCGGTCCTCGAACAGGAACTGGTATAGAGAATAAGTATAAAGCTAGTGCGCACCGACGGCGGCGGTGGTGATGCGGTCGAGCCCGTGGCCCACGTGGTCGGCGTGCGCGCGCGTGCGGTCCTCGAACAGGAACTGGTATAGAGAATAAGTATAAAGCTAGTGCGCACCGACGGCGGCGGTGGTGATGCGGTCGAGCCCGTGGCCCACGTGGTCGGCGTGCGCGCGCGTGCGGTCCTCGAACAGGAACTGGTATAGAGAATAAGTATAAAGCTAGTGCGCACCGACGGCGGCGGTGGTGATGCGGTCGAGCCCGTGGCCCACGTGGTCGGCGTGCGCGCGCGTGCGGTCCTCGAACAGGAACTGGTATAGAGAATAAGTATAAAGCTAGTGCGCACCGACGGCGGCGGTGGTGATGCGGTCGAGCCCGTGGCCCACGTGGTCGGCGTGCGCGCGCGTGCGGTCCTCGAACAGGAACTGGTATAGAGAATAAGTATAAAGCTAGTGCGCACCGACGGCGGCGGTGGTGATGCGGTCGAGCCCGTGGCCCACGTGGTCGGCGTGCGCGCGCGTGCGGTCCTCGAACAGGAACTGGTATAGAGAATAAGTATAAAGCTAGTGCGCACCGACGGCGGCGGTGGTGATGCGGTCGAGCCCGTGGCCCACGTGGTCGGCGTGCGCGCGCGTGCGGTCCTCGAACAGGAACTGGTATAGAGAATAAGTATAAAGCTAGTGCGCACCGACGGCGGCGGTGGTGATGCGGTCGAGCCCGTGGCCCACGTGGTCGGCGTGCGCGCGCGTGCGGTCCTCGAACAGGAACTGGTATAGAGAATAAGTATAAAGCTAGTGCGCACCGACGGCGGCGGTGGTGATGCGGTCGAGCCCGTGGCCCACGTGGTCGGCGTGCGCGCGCGTGCGGTCCTCGAACAGGAACTGGTATAGAGAATAAGTATAAAGCTAGTGCGCACCGACGGCGGCGGTGGTGATGCGGTCGAGCCCGTGGCCCACGTGGTCGGCGTGCGCGCGCGTGCGGTCCTCGAACAGGAACTGGTATAGAGAATAAGTATAAAGCTAGTGCGCACCGACGGCGGCGGTGGTGATGCGGTCGAGCCCGTGGCCCACGTGGTCGGCGTGCGCGCGCGTGCGGTCCTCGAACAGGAACTGGTATAGAGAATAAGTATAAAGCTAGTGCGCACCGACGGCGGCGGTGGTGATGCGGTCGAGCCCGTGGCCCACGTGGTCGGCGTGCGCGCGCGTGCGGTCCTCGAACAGGAACTGGTATAGAGAATAAGTATAAAGCTAGTGCGCACCGACGGCGGCGGTGGTGATGCGGTCGAGCCCGTGGCCCACGTGGTCGGCGTGCGCGCGCGTGCGGTCCTCGAACAGGAACTCGCGCGCCTCGCTCCAGCGCGGCAGGTACTGCAGGTTGCGCAGCTCGTTGATGCCCGTCCTGCACACACAAGATACGATACAATATAAGATACCTTGTTACACAGAGCTCGCGAGCTTAACGACACCATAGAGAACATGTATGGATTCTTTTGGTCAATACAGGATTTTTTTTTATGGAGTGCGTTTTAAGATAATTTTAAGATTTCGACCTATGTTCCTTGGGGAAAATTGTTCAGTTTTATGCACCTGATTACCTCGTTGAATAAACGCACTTCATAAAAAAAATAATCCTGAATAACTCGAATTTTAAGCGAAAAGGTAAGGGATATTGCGAAAACACGAATAATTTGATAATGGTGATGTTTCCATTTCCACCATTATCAAATTATTAGTTTTCCGGAATTCAATTTATGTATGTACCTTGTATGCTGTTTTTGTGTTTATGTTGTTTAATTTATTGTAACTGTGTCTCTGTGCTGTGTCCAAATTAAATGTTCTTTCTTTCTTTCTTTCAATTTCGTTTTCAATGTAACTTAAAAAACATGGCTTTCGAAAAAAAAAAAAATTATTAATCAATTTGCCCCAAACGACTACACAATGGGCCCCCATTGTGTAGTCGTTTGGGGGCTATCGCGTATCAAAAATCCGCTAGGGTCGCTAGTATCGCATAAGGTTTATCTGTCATTCTCCACCAATTAGAGACAAGCCACTGGCCGGCAATTGGTCGAAATTGCCAGATAGACCTAAAGCGACAGTAGCGATCCTAGCGGAATTTTCGACACGCGGTAGCCAGCCAATGGACGAACCAAATATTATTTCAACGACCATACGGCACAAGTGTTATTGTTCACTGTCATTAACTCAGATGTCATTTCGAGGGAGTCCTTAGCAACGTACCTCCGCTTCTTGATGGGGCTCTTGCCGAGCTCGGCGGTGGGCACGAGCTGCTCTCCGGGCCGGATCCACAGGATAGGTCCGTCGTTGGACTCCTGCGGCTCCATGTCCACTGCTGACATCGGGCCCCACGGCATCGTCTGGGAGAAGATAAATATTAAGACATGGATATATAAAGTGAGTAAATAATATGGTAAATTACAGTCATATGCCCAATAAACGTTAGCTGCATAGGCCTCAAAATTGAAACTATCTTACAGTTTAGGTCAAAAATATTTAGGATTTGATATTGTTCAAAATTATTAGTGAAAGAAAAAAAATTTAATATAAAAAAATATACAATACCGTTGACAGAAAATCCGACTGTGTATTCATTTTAACTTTTACGAGGGAAATGTAGCACAAAAAGCTCATATTTACAAACTTAACGTAATGCCAAGTCAAGTATTTACCGATAGGTGGCGTAACGTGTGTTGTGGCACAACTTGGCAGTGGTCTTGGCCTAAGACCGAAAAAAAAATCCTTTCCACTTTGGACTTTTATTTATTCTTTATGTGCATAAAGAACAAATAAAAGTCCAAAGTGGAAAGGATTTTTCACAAACAGTACAATAGCGGACTAATGTGTCAGGCATTCTCTACCAGTCAACCAAGGGTGGTGTAGAGATGGCAGGTGCAGTAGCATGTGGTTGTTAGGTTTGGTTTATGTTGGAGTCATCAGGTCACCATGTAAACCTGGCCCTATGTAACCTACCTTCATAATGTACTCACCAGGTTAAGAAACGGGCAGGTGGCGAGCATATCCAGCATGTCGGGGAAGTAGCCTCCCACCTCCTCATGCACCGTGCCCACCAGCGAGATCTGGTGCAGCGGCCCGCTGCGAAACGTTCCCGCTGCATATGATTGCTGCACCTGTAGACAAACAATACGAGTATATTATACACTTTTTGACACGATTATTTCCCAAAAAATATATTTGCTCTGAATAAAAAAAATGTGGTGAAGGATCAAATGGTTGAAACAGAGTAGTCTTTAAGGTCGGGGTGAGTGTCGGACAGGTACTGCAGGAGACACTCTCCTACACAAGGACTTACCTGCTGGTAGTACCGGTTGACCGTGGTGGTCTCTATGTCGGAAGCCCTGGCCAGCACGCCCGCCTTCACCGTGAGGTTGGAGTGAGTGTCGGACAGGTACTGCAGGAGACACGGGAAGGCAGCAGCCGCTCCTCGTACTACACCGCACACGAAGTGAGCCCAGCCATCACTGTCTTCTGAGAATACCAGCTGGGAAAAAGAAAATGATTCTGAACTTATTCTTTTAATTAGTTACACTCGGGGCCCATTCGACGAATAAAATTGACGTTTGACTGTTTCTGCATGAAATTTTTTTTAAATTATTCCTCGAATAAAGATATCCGACGATGATGAAATAGGCCTTCAGTTAGATAACTTTTACTCATGGAATAAAAACGACATCTGTCTGTTTTTGTACACAAAAATCCATGGATTTTTACTTATACTGAGAATAAAAATTTCGTAAAATCCACCAATATTACCATAAACTTAACTTTTCATTACTTATTACATTGTTTTTTGTTTGAGCCAGATTTTGTTTAGTTTTTCTAATAATTCCTAACTGTTGTATTGTTGGTTATAATTTTATTTTATGTTATATTACTAACTAAAATTTATTATGTTGCTTATATTGTGAATACTGCATATGTGAATACTCTAGTCCGCTTTAAATTGCTGTGCATGTAAATGATTCAAACATTAGTCTTAATACTTCTTGTTCTTCTTGTTTATATTTTAGCACATATGCTTACCTTGAGGAACTCCTTAGCGAGAGACTCCTGCTGAGGAGCACTGAGCATGTCCACATCTCGCTGGTGCAGATACACAACACTTGCACCGCCGTTTGGATGGGTCTCAACACGCATCAGCCTGGCGACAAACACATACAAGTTATATATAAGCATGCTGCTTGAATTTGGTTTGCAGTGGCACAAAAAAATACACAAAGTAGAATAAGGACTATTAGAAAACGGGAAGAGACCTCAACTATAAGAGATGCCATATTATACTGAATTAAAGTACTTATAAACTAAATTTGAATGCTAGAACAAATTAATTTTGGAAAAAATTAAGGTTTAGCTACTTACGTACCACTGAGCTCTTAGTATTGAATGGATCAAATAAAAACTCTCTACACAAATTGTTAAAGTCTCGACTTGCGACTTTATGGTGATAGGGTAAGCTCTTAAAAGTTAACGAACGCTATTCATGTCCAGACTGCCCATGGTCCTGGACAAAATAGTTCATAGCAATCATCAAAAAGTCTCGTTATTTCTCACCTATGGTACTTAAGTTCCTTCACAGTAGGGTTATCAGCGAGCGGTCCCCAGCTGTCGCTGGGCAGCGGTGCGCCGGCGCGGTCGCGGCGACACTGCACGCCTATAGAGCAACGCTTGATGCGCGCGCGCCGCCGGCAGTGGTGGCACGAGGACGACGATGACGATGAGTGGCGGGAGTGAGATGATCTGTGGAAGATATTAATTAGTAGTTTTGAAATGATATTTCGTTATTTCTTCCAATTTGTTTTTTATAAATCTTACATACTAGCATTGTGGGTCACACATAACTCGTATTCATCAAAACCTTCATGCTAAGTTTCTTGTGTTAGGAGTGTGTTGGTAGTGGAATGGATGGGTTCCGAACCGGTAACCATATGGTTGCAAGTCCGACGTTCTAGCCATTAGGTTTCGGCCACTTCGAAAGGGCGATGTTTTAATTCATGTAGGGATAACCACAATCAGTACTGTAGTGAATGTAGTGTTATTTTACACGTCCTGAGTTTGGTCCTTATTACAAAGAAATAATGTGGTTTCGTGATTCTAAGAATGTAAATTAAGAATATATAATAATAGTAAGAATGTTAGGAAAAGGATATACGGACAGCTCTTATTTTTCATTTATAGATTTGTAGATTTAATCCCATAATAAGACATATTTTTTCGAGACTTACAGTGAGTCTGAATGTTTTATACAGTAAGAAAAATGCATGTAAGGCTATGGGTTAAAATTAAATACAATGGAATCATAGGTACTTTAGAATAGGCTGGAGGTATGACTGAGATCCTATTTACATGAAAATAGCTGTTGACTATTACTTCTTAAAGGAGTTTAGTCTTGAAAACCTTGACTTCTGCCTTGTTTTCATTTAAATAAATTATAAACGATTATACAGCGTGTAACAAAAACCCTGTCCTATACCTAAGACTATTATTCGGTATCGTAATGCGAACACATATACCTAGCCATTTAATGGATTGGAGATTATTATTTTTCCTCAGTGAAAATAATTAAATAGTCATAAAAACTGATCCAAGGAATCAGCAACACTGACCGCTCCTCAAAGTTCACGTACTTACTACCTACAGTTTTGTGTCAAAGAAGCCGCCAATGCGAGACGGTTCATGAACTACCACGAATACGCGTTTATTGAATCGGACAGGGGTTTTGTTACATGTTGTATAGAAGTCAGCAGAATGTTCAGACTTAATTTGACTATACATATCAAAGTTAAATTGCTCCATAAAATGATTACTTTACAACTTGTTACAAGGGAATTTGGTTTAATAGAGGTCACAAGGGCTTGTTGATTATGAATTCATTTTCGCTCTTTAAATTAACTTGGAGTAGAGTCCATTTAAATAATATTTATAAATTTCCCAAAAGTGAACATCCATTCCAACTTGAAACTGATTTATCCTGGTACTTTATAGTAATTATGGATATAGAAACATAGTCGGTTATATTACAATAAGAGGTTACAATAAGATGTGTTGAAAATACATAGCAATCCCTTCAAATAAAAAAAAAACGTGTGGCACTCGGGGACTGCCGACTTATGCAATTATAGTTATTTATTTATACAGTTCTTTTTTCTTTGATATTAATTTAAGTTTTTTCTTTGAAATTAATATCTATGTACTTTCTCACAAACAGCTGCTTACGTATTCGTCCGATTTGGGAGCAGCTCGTCTCGATCCGTGCGAGTTCGTACAGTCGTTACGCTACGCGAACGCTCAGCCGAGCTACATGGTAGGCGGAGTGGGGGGTGTTAGGTTTAATTTTGTTACGGAATTTCTTAATTCGGTCGCCGCGCTCAAAGCCCGCTATAAAAGCTATGCAATAGCTTAAAAAAGAATATAACTGACCTGTCTCTCTCCTTTTCTTTATCTCTTTCCTTCTCCACCTTAACTCTATCATTCTCTGTTTTAACTTTCACATCACACACTTTCTCCGTATTAACATTCCTGATTGCAGGGTAGATATGGGAATTCACATTCTCCTGTTTTATCTTCAATGGCAATTCTAAGTTGCCATAGCATGGTAACTCTCTTCTTGGTGTCGATTGGAACCTTATAGCCTTTAAAGACAGATTAAAATGTGTGGCTGGCCGTCTGAGACCTGAGCTTTCAAGTAATACATTCTGTCTTGTGACCCTAGGGTACTTGTATTTACACATAGACCTTTGAAAATGTGAGTTGATGAGTCTCAGCTGCCGAGAAACTGAAGAGAATATCTTCTTCGTAGCATCATCATCAGCAACTTTATTTGATATCTGTGCTTGTTTCCACCAAGCATGGATGCCTCCAAACCAGTCAGATTTGAAGGGATCCTGATTAATTTCTGAGAGTTGAATGTATTCAAAGGAGTCTGTGTTGAAGAGGAGGGGGTTTTGTCCAGGGGGTGATTTCTTCATGACGTTGAGTTTGAGCACCGTGGCGTTTCCGAACCCTCCGGAGTCGAATACAGGCCATATCTTGCTTTGTTTCGTGGGACGAGCGTTTTCGCCCCATATGCAGAGCTCCTTCGAAGTTTCGCTGATTTTCCGCTTCTTGCCTGCGAAAGAAGGATAATATTATCGTTAAATAGTATGCTTTGAAATTTTTATCAAAGTACAATTAAGTGTTCAAGAATAAATCTTTAGAATCATTACATCTCCCTTATTTAAGTCATATATTATTATTTTACTGGTTGAAATATGTGCATAGCAGAATCATGCAACTAATTCTTAATTCTGATCCACCATTTTTAGATAATTTCTCGTTATTGTACAACAGACATTTATTTATCATTATCTGAATTCGACATGAGATTTTGAAAGTATCTGAATGTAGGTTTTGGAATATTTTATGTTTTGTATAATAAGTAGGTACTTTTCAATATGTTATTTGTTTTATAATCAAAGAGTTCTGGTAGATGGTAATAAAAGATGATTATTTACATAAAATTTGGTTACAAATTTTATAGTAAGTATAAAATTTAACTAGGTAATAATTAATAATAGAGTTATGAGTATTCTATTATTAAATTATTATATACATAATACCGGCCTATAAACGTCCCACTACTGGGGACAGGCCTCTTCTCATATAGAGAAGGAATGAGCATTGATCACCACACTTGCGCATTGCAATTTTTTGAATCCAGGTTTCCTCACAATGTTTTTCTTCAATGTTTGTCAATGATGTCTTAGAATGATTAAGAAAGTACTTATAACTTTGCAAAAGTCATATTGGTACTTGCCTGGGGTTGAACCTGCAACCATGTGCATGCGAATCCAGTTGAATTTAAATTATTATATATTATTCTATTAATAATAAGGCACCCAAAATGATGGAATTGTGTTATTTATACATACTGTAATTGAAATAGTCATATCACTTTTAATAGTTGACTATTATTACATTTACTTTTGTTGCTAAATAAAATAGGATTTAGTTTTAAAAATCCGCACAGGAGTATAAAGATTATTTTTCTGTTCTATTTTCTAATATTGATATACAAATATACAACCATTGTTTACCATTTTGAATACAGATAAATAAATAATCAAGTAAAATAAAACTTTTTGGTTAAATGTACTTATCGCTGTAACTACCAGTTACTCTGGATATGGTTTTTTTTTTTGCATTAGCAACAGTAGGACTCTTGAGATTTGGATGAGTTATATTTAACATTATGTTTTTTGCCTTGGTAGAAAGGAGAGGCAGGTGAAACCATGTGGCACAGCTAGTTCT
This sequence comes from Plusia festucae, assembly GCA_950381575.1. Classification (NCBI taxonomy): domain Eukaryota; kingdom Metazoa; phylum Arthropoda; class Insecta; order Lepidoptera; family Noctuidae; genus Plusia; species Plusia festucae. Next base: position 2,088,189 of record OX494456.1, on the reverse strand, counting down.
TTATTTATATATTCAACAAGTAGAATGAAAAATACTGGACTAGCAAAATATGTGTTGTTTTACTTTGTTAGAAAGATATTAAAAACTGTTTCAGTGTAAAAAAAACCCTAAGGTCTCTTTGGTTGTATATGTGGAGCAAAAAAAGATTTAAAATGCTCTTTTATTGTTTTCTAGTAAAGTAGGTTCAAATCAGTTTTCAAGTTTATAAGTCTTAATAATAATTGACTTTATAATGTTGTGGTGGCCTAGCAGTTCAATGACTGGATTTGTAGGCACATAGTTGCAGGTTAGAGCCCTGTTAAGTTATTTGCCTTTTTTAAAGTTCTATATATTTTCTTCATTAATTCAATCATTCACAAACAATGTAGGAAAATATCATGAGGAAGCCTGGATTCCACAAATAGGAATCTGAAATCCCCACTCCCCAATAAACAAGAATTGTGATCATTGCTCATTCCTTCTCTACATAGGAAGAGGCCTGAGCTCAGCAGTCAGGCATTTATAGTATTTTTATTAAAGAACAAAACAACAAGTCTGAAACTCAAATATCAAAAATCTTACTATGTACTTTGTAATAGTGTATGCAATATTTATGTACCTAATATGTATGTATGACAAAATGATGCTGAACCAATAGAAAGTAACACCTGTTAGTACAAATAAATAGTTGTATTATAATTGCTGGCCAACCAAGATTTTAGTATTAGACTTTGAGAAGTCAAGTCACAAATATGAATATAAATATTGTAATTAAAGTAATACAATAATTGTATAATCGGGAACATTTCAATACCTGTAACAACAATAATTGTAGTTACAGATATTTTTTTTAAGTTATTATAGGACCTCCATAGAACCCATGTCTGGTTGCTAAACTGCACTGGCAGTATTTTTGTTAACTATTAATAAAAGCAAATTGACACTCATAAAAATACAATATTTTAATAAATGTTAAATAAAATGAGAAAAATTAATACAGGTAAGATATTTACTGACAGTGTGACTGAGATGAGTTACCTTCTCCCAGCTTAGGTACTCTTAAAAACTAGAAATAATTGGCCATTTCTATTGAAGGGTATACTTATAACATAACATAGTTTGAAATCAAATTACGGTAGATCTATATTTTTCCATGTCCATGTCAATGCGCTCTCAGAAGAAATGGATTAAAACTGGTGATTATTTTTTATTTCCTTGCTCTTTACTTCCATAACAAAGGATGTGGCTTTCTTTATTCCAAATATACTTTGGCAATAAATTCTAATTGACATAGGAATATATAATAGCTAATATTCTATGGAAGTTTAATAAGGTTTTCACCGAATAATGAGTTAAATGTAATCTAGTCGCATCCAAAAACAGTATTATGCATTTACAATAAAGATATTGGACAATGAAGCAGGACTTTTGCAGAAGATTAGTTTATTGTACTTTGTTATACAATGCGGTGGGAACGTTATTATACTTATATCATTCATTATTATAAGTTTTAAGTAATTTTATGGTAATTGAGAAAATGAGAATATACTTTTCTATAAATAATCACAACTTAGCAATGTACAGTTAATATAACAAATAGAAAGTACTGCAACAATCACAAGGTCATAATGTGATGCAAGTCACTCTGAAAACCTTTTTACCATGTCTTTTCCTCTCAGAAATGGCGTACACAAGGAAAAAACAATGAGATTCAACGAAAAAGATAGTAATACCGTATGAAATGCGTGTGTTCTGTTTATAAACACCTACGACCTCTGTAGTAATGATGTAATTCACAAAATGAGAGGTTAACATGTTTCCCACCAAAAGATTCCTAGGTATATTACAATAAAATATTATAAAGATCTTAGAGAACAACCCAAAGAGACGTGTCCAAGATTAGTAAGTACCTATATAAAGGATTATTACCTTTGGATACTGAGGATGGTGTATGTTTGGAATCAGTTGACATACTTGTCTCGTATCCCGGTTGCGGAAGTTTATTACCGTCATAAGCGGTACGGCGACGTTTAGCATTTTCACCGGCATCTTCTAAACTGCTAGAGCCACAGTAATTGTCAACGCGATCGCGATTTTCACTAACTTTTACATGGGTTACTCTCGCTTCGTTCGACGACGCCATTGTCCGATGGCTTAAGATGTAACCACGTTAAAATAACAACTGTTCGTCAATTAAACATCGACGGAACTGATTTGTATTATCTTAACAACACGTAAAGCTTGTAGAATCATATAGAATGATTAGAAACACATTGATTACGATTAAAAAACAACTTGCGACGCCATTTCTAGCTACCTCGCACTTTTTTATTTTTTGTACATTGGAAATTGGTACATGAAATAGTGCAAAGACAAGTGTGTTAGACAGCCAAGTTTAAACATTCAATATTTTCGCAAATTTCCATTTCATTTCTTTTTTGGAATATAAAAATTGGTTAAAAATTAGTTAATTTTGAACAATATAAATATGTCTATTTTTTACATTTAATTTAAAACTTATCTTTCATGGTCTACAGTAGTGCCATCTATTGTCGTATATGAACAGTTGGTCACACGATGACTCATGAGAACTTTCACATACGTAAGCAGTAAAAAGTTAACACAACACGTCGATAGATGGCAGAACCAACAAGACGTCATGATTCATCACAGGAAATGAAACTATGATTCATTATGATCGTGTTTTAACATTGAGTAATCAATTCGCCTCAAGAGCTAAATATCAATTATGCTTTTATTTTAAAACAAAAAATTTGTAAACCATTAGCTTCCGGCTCTTAACAAGATGTTTGCTAGACTCCCACACAAGCGCGTAGGTAGCCACACAGTACCTATCGATTTACCGATTATTTTCGATGGATGTATAATTATTACTCATTCGATATCAAATATTTACTTAACAGTTATCATTTCTAACGTTATTATTCACCTATCTTATGATTATGCCCATTGTAAATCTATAGATAATGCCCACGCAACTTTACCATACTTAATATAAAACGTCTTACAAATGGTACGAAAGCTTAATAATGCCATGATGTGTAAGTATCTATGTATATAATATATCTAGGCGTATTAGGTAGATAATTATCTAAATCCGTACTAACATAAAAAAACTAAGTATGTACACTAGAAGGACTAAACAAAACCAACTAGCTGATTAAACCCGCTACCCATAGCGTGTCAGTTTAACCACTGAGCCACTGAACTGAATTGAATGAAGACCTACAATTAAATTAACTATATAATATTTTTATATACATGTGCCAAATAAGTAATTGTCTGTTCACCTAATAGACACCTACCAATTTTTTTTCCCTTTTCTGCCAATAGGCGAGAGTGTGGTTTTGATTTAGGTACATTCATAAGTGGGAAAAAGAACAGTTCCTTTTTTTTAAAAGAAGCTTACTTGGAATGTGAGTGGCGCATTACTAGTATTCTTGTTAACCCTTCGTAAGCTATCTCAATGCTTGTGTTACGAACTAGCCATTAACCCTATTCTTGGTGCTGTATACAATTTGATACGTTGTTCTTTTCAAAAATCTAGACACAAACTGAGATATATTTTGAAAACTTTAATTAGTTTAGAAGACACAAAATATGATTAAATTACTACGAAAAATGTTGTTTCACTATTAGCAACACTGAGAAAGCAGTAGAATCCAAAATGTCGAACCGAACCAACGCGTCTACTCATCGCAAGGTAAGAAAATTAATTTTAAATTATATTTAACAATCAATTTGTAACAAAAATGATATAATTTGAATAGCTAAGAATATTTTACTAGTCAGTATTCTATTTTAGTTGTTCAAAATCAAGTGTAACTATATTTTATTCACTGTTTTTTTCGAGTGTATCAGATCTGATACATTGCCGGATAACGAATATTATAGATATTTTTGGCTATGTATCTAATATGTTACATTGCCAGAGGTGTGTACAGATACATTTATTAAGTTAGTGTTTATATTTTATCATTACAGATGGTTGGTCAACTATGCAGCAACAAAATAGACTCGCGACAACTTGTGGCATCAGATCTGATTTGGACGAAAGTAAATCATCGGGAGATGAAGTCCAGTATTACGAAGGCCCAGCTAATTCCGACAGTGTAGTTCACCACCTCTCTCATTACCAGCTTCGATGGAAAACTTCCATCCATTATCAGACGACGATACGGGCCTGTTGGTCTAGTGGTTAGTGACCCTGACTGCTAAGCCGGAGGTCGTGGGTTCGATTCCCACCCAGGACAAATCTTTGTGTGATGAGCACGATCATTTGTTCTGTGTCTGGGTGTTATTTATCTATAATATGTATGTATTTAGAAATATATAAGTACCTATGTTTATCAGTTGTCTGGTTCCCTGGTTGTCTGGTTCTGGTTCAACCCTTGTTCGCCATCAATTTTATTGCCAAACGTATCTGCAAGCTGCATTCGTTTGAGACCACACCATTGTCTCCAGTGCCGTCTACATCCCATCAAGTAAGTTGACCATCTCCACTGGCATCGTCCCCACAAGTTCCTACACCAGTCGTCAATAACTTTATGCGTCGTAACCAGCTGTTGTCTTCATTGTCAGTGGCTACCCGCCCAAGTAGACCTAGATTTGTCACGGTACGGCGAAGAGTAATACCACCGAAAAAATTAGCACCAAACGGCGTTGTTGTAAATTTACTGGTTCTGCAGAAGTAGAAGATATTTCATTTCAGCCTCGTGAAGAAAAGAGTGCCATTGAATACTATGGATACTACTATTATGGGTGGAGTAGACTTAGCAGACATGCTGGTTGCTCTGTATCGTACGCCGTTCCGAGGTCATTGCTGGTATTTGCCAACCTTCTCGCAAATGTTGGATATCTACGTAAACAACGCCTGGCTTTTTTATAGGCGTGATAAAAAAGCTAGGCATGATACCAAAACAGAAGTACTAAAAACACACTAACGGCTAGAGCACTTAGGAAGCGGTGGGGTGAGCGAATCAGGGTGCTGTCTGTGTTGGTGACATTCAAAAAGTGCTACATGGTAGCCTAATTTGAATAAATGACTTTGAATTTTTTGAATTTTTTTTCAATGTTGTACAAAATTGTTCTCATTTTATTCATAAATAAGACTCATTAATTAGATAAGAAATAAAGACTGAATGTAACTGATAACTATGTTGATTTTTAGAAGGTTTTTTTTTATACTTGTTGATTATGAAAACAGAATTAGTATTATTTTTAGTTTTCCTATTCTAAGCAATGTGTCAAATATGATACGTAGTTTTTTTTCTATTGATTATTATGAACCGGGCAATGTGCCTAATGTGATACATATAATAAACCGTAAACTAAACAATTATAATTTTTCTTATTATTTTTTACCTTTCCAGTGAACACCTAGGAACACAAACCAGGCATTTTTTTTTCAAAAATACTGAAAAAAAATGCCTGCCAAGTATAGGGTTAAACTACCGACGCTTCTGAGTGGAAGGATCATGTTGAAGAAGATTGACATAGCTTCTCTGCCTGAAAGTAACTAAGAAAAAAAAAAAGAGAAAAGAAAAAACCGGTCAACTGCGAGTCGAACTCGTGCACGAATGGTTCCGTACCTATAAAAACGGCAAAAAATTAATAAATTTTATTTGTGTCCTTTTTTATTTAATTACATATTTAATCATACAAATATTAACACCAAAACAGCTAACAAACACTTTATCTAAAGAATAAAGAATATGTAATTAAATAAGGAAATCAGCGTATTTGACTTAGATATTATTAAAGAACTTTATATTTAGTAGGTACTAGCTGTGACCCGCGCTTTCACTCGCGTAAGGAGTTCCCGTTCCTGATTTCCATTCACTTATGCATTTTAAGATCCTTTTTTATTTATTTTTTTATAAAAACCTTGTCCTGACAATAACGAATACAATAAAAAAAGAATCATCCAATTTGGTGCAGTCGTTTGAAAGTTATGCACTTAGCAACACATTTTTCGATTCATTTTTATATTATTACTTATAGTCCATTGAAAAGTTACATTTGGGGTTGCGTTTTTTAGAGGACGCAATTTTATTTTTTTGATGTGTAGGGGGGGTCAGTGTAAAGCTAAAACCAAGTTTGTGGGGTCGCCACCCTTGTCCCCCGGCCGCCATCTTGAAAATAGGGGTCCAAATGGTTTTTGCAATTTATCTCTTAAACTATTCATCGGATAAAAGAAATTTGTTAACATTTTTAGTTGCAAATAAAATTCTCTACAACTTTGGTTCAGTAACTTTTTGTCGTAGAACTATAAATAAAAAAGTTATAAGCGAAAATGTTCAGAAATTCGAGATTTTTTTATATTTTTCGATATAACTTTTTTTTTATCATTTTACGAAATAATTATATCAGACCATTTTTGTAGATCGTTTTTTAAGGAACAACTTTTATAAACAACATTTTTTTATTAAGTCAATAGCTAAGGTTTTACAGCGCTCCGAAGTGAGTACCTACTATATTTCAGTACTCTTAACTATACACATATTATACGTCTGTACTAATAATGTGTCATCAGTTATTGTTTATTTTGTTATTTCAATTTTTTTAATTATTTTTTAGCAATATTATTAATAGTTAATTATTTACTCTTTTCCCCACCAATCACGAGGTAGAGTCTGGAGGCGCGTGTTTTTTATGTGGTATCGCCAATAGGCATAATCCACGGTGATTTTCTAAATTTCAATTATTCCGTCCTCAGTATTTTCGATGGACAAGGCTGCGGCTCAGCATCTGATCGGCTTTCTGTATTAAATATTAGTGGGAGAACTGGAGAAGGAAGGGGTGTTAATGTCGGCGGTTCATCAACAAACTCATTTTCATTAATTAATTCTTAAAGCCCCATTACTGCAAGTCTCTCCAGAACAATAGAAGCACACTGCAGAACATTTCAACCCTGCTTTTTGACATCCACACATTGCTCAACAGTTTCCTTTGCATTTGCAAAAGATCAGTTTTAGAAGCTCAGGGGTGCTGGAGGTTTAGAGCTCTGCACTGGCATCATTAATTTTCCACATTTTTTTCAGCCCCAGTTTTCAGGATCATTATTGTTACCAAGCCACGACTGGACCTGATGGTAGACTCGGAAAGTATGGAAGCGAACTGTGTCTTGTGTTGGAGGAAGTGAAGATAAATTAAAAGTACTTTTTGTCACTGCCTTGGAGGTCTTGCTTTTGTGAAGAGAATTATCATCTTTATTACATACGTATTCTCGGTAACCGCCATCAGATTTAAAATTATTTTCAAAATCAATAATTGTAAAATTCTGTAATGGAGTGGAAAACAGTCAATAATTAACTATTAATAATATAATAACAAAATAAACAATAACTGATGACACATTATTAGTACAGACGTATAATATGTGTATAGTTAAGAGTACTGAAAAATAGTAGGTACTCACTTCGGAGCGCTGTAAAACCTTAGCTATTAACTTAATAAAAAAATGTTGTTTATAAAAGTTGTTCCTTAAAAAACGATCTACAAAAATGGTCTGATATAATTATTTCGAAAATGATAAAAAAAAAGTTATAACGAAAAATATAAAAATAATCTCGAATTTCTGAACATTTTCGCTTATAACTTTTTTATTATAGTTCTACGACAAAAGTTACTGAACCAAAGTTGTAGAGAATTTTATTTGCAACAAAAAATGTTAACAAATTTCTTTTATCCGATGAATAGTTTAAGAGATAAATTGCAAAAACCATTTGGACCCCTATTTTCAAGATGGCGGCCGGGGGACAAGGGTGGCGACCCCACAAACTTGGTTTTAGCTTTACACTGACCCCCCCTACACATCAAAAAAATAAAATTGCGTCCTCTAAAAAACGCAAGGTTAGGCCTAAAAAATGTAACATTTCAATGGACTATTATAGATTGTAATGGTAGGTACTTACTTATACTTAAACCGTTACAGGTACGTATCAAATAGTACTAGGTAAAGAAAGCCTATACCTACTTACTTACTAAAATTTACATGATGAAAACTCATCACAAGTGCTAGGGTGCATGAAAGGAGCCTCCACGAGCGGCGAACTATAATATACTATTTGCGCGGCGCACCCTGGACAATCTGCGAGGACAGTTTAGTCGGTAACGCAGATTGGCTGATCCTTTCACCACGATCAATGGCAACCCACCATCGTGAAAGTCCCTTTTCAGGGCCAATCCACCAGTCCCCTGAGGGACCAACTAAACGGCCCTTTTCAGGGCCACAATCAAAGCCTTTATCGACACGCTAAGAAGAAGATCACAAGTTTGTTGTCTCACTTATTGAGAAACGCGAACGACCTAGGTACCGTCAACAGCAAAAGTAGATGATCAAAATCAGAAATTGAATAGTCAGAACTGTGTGGCGTCGAAGTGATTCAAATTATGTGATTGTAAATTCTACCAAACATTTTCTACTAGTACAATTGCTATTCGTGATCAGTTTTGACTCCAAAAGTTATAAACTGAAAATGATCATCTACTTTTGCTGTTGACTGTACTTAGACCTTCAGCACGTTACTATTAAATCCCTCATAGTGTACAAAACATACATCTATGTTTTTTTTAATTCGTTCTATCTCATTATAAACCTACAACAAACAATACCTATTTCTCATTTTCGAAGACAACAATTTTATCTAAACTGCCAACATAATCAAACAAAAATGTCCGCGCACGCGCAAACGTGCCAAATTTTACATATTACTAACAATTGTTTACTCGACACTGCAAAGCGCGTCTATGTTTGTTGTTAATGTTATACGTACATATCTACACGTAGTTCTGATATAAGAAATTATTCGGTACTGTTCAAGTCACGGTCGCCCATCCACTAGGATGGAATTATCAAGTGAATAATAATGACGTCTACATTGCATGAAAGATATGGAATGCTTTGTCTGCAAAGTTAATTTCGATGTAAGTAAAAATGTTTAAAATTAATTTTCTTCTTATTTGACTAAATGTTAATTAATCAAATATGGATCAGTACCGATTCTTAATCGGTAGATACTATCCTTATTAACATTGTAGATGACTTTAAAGAAGATTAAAAGTAACTCTGTCTGTTACGCTGTCGCGCCTAAAATAAACAACTGATTTTGATAGCAATTGATACGGGATTAGCATAACTTCAAGGAAGTATTAATATAGGCTACCTTTTGCCCGGAAACTGCCATCCTCGCGGACGGAGCCGCGGACGATAACTACTAATATAATAACCTCAAGTGAGTAAATCATTCTAATAGATGGAGTACTATACAGAAACACACACATACAAATTCATATATTACGTCATATTATGTAAGTACAGCGCTCGTAAAATTTAAGTTCATTAGCAGTCAGCCGACGGGCAGAGATTCGATTCCCGCCTGTTAACATTTGTATTCTGTAAACATAATATATGACCATGAATTGGACAATTTGCGAATCTAATTTTCGTACGTAACGATAAAGCTTAAAACTTATGTTAGTTTTATTTATTCTTGTAATGTAGAATAGGTGTATATTAGTTTTGGTGAAAAATAACATCAACTTAGAGGTTTGGCAAAAGAAAACCTCACATTGGAACATTGGGAACCAATTAAGGCTAACAAAACAGCTGGTAGGAACTATACAGGATAAATTTAAAAGGAGTGCGGATATTCAACGAGGTAATCAGGTGCATAAAACTGAACAACTTTCCCCAAGAATCATAGGTCGAAATCTTAAATTGGAAAATGAACTTTTCATACAAAGTGACAGGTCACGTGACTTATGTTTGTATGAAAGGATGATTTTCAATTTTTCAGTTTTATGCACCTGATTACCTCGTTGAATATCCCCACTCCTTTTAAATTATTCCTGTATAATATCGATTAGGCAAATTCTCAAACGTCAATCATTGTTTAGTCACCGTTAACTCCCGAGTACTTTTAAACACATTTGTAAGACTATCTCAAATCGACTACTTTTTACCTGATAAAATTAACGGTTATACAACCTTATTTTTAGTGTACAATAATATAATATAATACCGGCCTATAAACGTCCCACTACTGAGCACTGGCCCTTTCCCATATAGAGAAGGAATGAGCATTGATCACCACGCTTGCTCATTGCGGGTTGGCGATTTCATAGTCCAATTTTTGGAATCCAGGTTTCCTTCACCGTTTGTCAAAGCTGTCTCAAAATGATTAAGAAAGTACTTATAACTTTGAAAAAGTCACATTAGCACTTGCCTGGGTTTGAACCTGCAACCATATGCAGCATACGAATCTGTTCATTGAACCGCTAGGCCACCACGACTATTTTTAGTGTATACTGTAGTAAAACCGATACACGTGTCAAATATTTTCTTGTAAAGAAAGTCTATATGAAACATAATTTTAAATCTGTGTAATGAAAACTCACAAACTTCCATACTTCTTGCAGCGCCTCGTTGTTTGCGAAAAAACACTGACTCGGCTCGTAAAGCACGTTCCTAAAGAATCTAAGTCTTTGTTATAATTCGTCTTTAAATGCTTAATAATATTGGTTCACAAACGCAGTCGGAGGCATCAAATACATAAAGTAACTACGTAACTCTGAGTAACTCTAACTAACACTAACACTAACTCTATTGCAATGGTAAATAATAAATAGCAATATCAAGTTGAGAAATATCGCCATGGAATGATTCAAAAAATAATTGAATTTCATGATTATTTATTTATGTTTTTTTTTTCTACAGCAAGTAACAAAAACCCTGTCCGATCCTGCAATTATAATTTGTAGAAGCGTGATTTTAATTATTACAAAATCTAACTTGGTGTAAAAATAAGTGACTTCAAAAAGAATTTATTGTTCTTGATTGGGCTGTATGTTTTTCTTATTTGCTTGTTACGGGATATCTTCGAGATATTAAAAGTTCTTTAATGGATAGCGTATATCTCAGAGTTTTATTCCAAATCCATTCAATAGTTTTGTTTTAAAATCAAAATGTTTGGAAAATATTAACATTCATGATTGTCTTAACGAAAATTGCATACCTTATACTTTAGAGTAAATAATTGATAATATTTTTTTTAAGGTTCTGAACCTGAAAAGGAACCCTTATAGGATCACTTTTTTGCCCGTCTGTCTGTATGTCCGTCCGTACGATCGTCTGTCTGTCAAGACCTTTTATCTCGGGATCGCGTACAGTTGAAATTAAAACCATACGTTTATATCTGCTGTAGTCCCTTGATGCTATAAAAAATCAAGCTTACAAGTCAAGTTCACGTAAATACCGTTAAAGTACCTAACCGTATAATTATTTCGATACACTGAAAGGAATCAAAATAATAGAATACTTCCCAGTAACCTAGAACTTTGGAAATTGGCAAGTAATGTAGTAGTAGCAAATACTTACATTATGTAAATTAGGTAAGGTTTTCAGGTCAAATTGTACACGTATTTGTAACAAATAATTTGAAATGAATATCAAATTGAAAACTACAAGTACAGGGAAAAGTTTGAAAACTATACATCCTACTATCCCACTTCCTAGTTCCTACTTTCCTACTAATACTATAAATGTGAAAGTGTGGATGTTTGGATGTTTGTAAGTCAATCACGCAAAAATAGCTGAACGGATTTGGATGAAATTTGGCATGCATGTAGCCTTTGACATGGAAAAGAACATGCTACCTTTTATCCCGATTCCTTAAGTAGTTCCCGAGGGAAAATTGAAAATTGTTTACGAGCTAAGCCGTGGGCAAACAACTTATAAATTTGGCATTTTTCTCTATTACAGCGCAAGCTATAACACGGGTGAAAATTTTATTCCATTTTTAATTTTTTTTCGGATCCAGTTCTGAAGTTTACGCAGACGAAGTCGCGGGCAGAAGCTAGTAAAAATATATTTCTATAGCGGAACTCTCGTCGGGCGAGTCCAACTCATAATCGTCCGGTTTTTTAAAACGATACGCCCTTTAGAAATTGGGGAGATATAATGAGGCTTAAAACATACCAGAATTTTACTTATTTGTCAATTTGTTTATCTTTAAAAGCAAACAAAACATACTTATATGTAATTGCAAAACTTAGCATTGAATTAACTATTTAAATTAACTATTTAAATATTATGAATTAAGGTAATTTCCCGCCTTCATTGTCATTTAAAATGATGCAATTAAGGATTTACCAAATATTCTAATATTTGGTAGGTAGGTGTAGTTAGTATAGAGGATTAATTAAAAGGAGTTCGTATATTCAACGAGGTATTTAGGTGCATAAAACTGAACAACTTTCCCCAAGGAAAATAGGTCGAAATCTTAAAATACGAAATGAACTTTTCAAACAAACTGACAGGTCACGTGACTTATGTTTGTATGAAAAGATTTGTTTCCTTGACGAACCGAGCTTAATTGTCTCGGTGGTATTCATTGGATATCATTGTAGATCCTGGCTTACATGAGTTGCAATGATGGACACGTGTAGCGGGCTTGTCTTACTTAGAGTGGATTTCACCAAACTTTTCCACGTATATGGCTTATTCTTTGAATAAATATTGAATTTTAGTCATATTTCACATCAAGCGGCGGTAGCCTAATGGCTAGGGCGTCGGACTTGCGATCATGTGGTTGCGGGTTCGAATCCCACCCATTACACTACCGACGTTAACCCACTCGTAACACAAGCATCTTAGCTTAGCACGAGGGGTTAACGAGATTACTAGTAATGTGCGACCCACATTGCTAATCTTTAAAAAAAAAGAAATAAAAGAAATATTTAAAAACAAAAACCGTTAGACACCATTTTTATTCGACTAACAGTTAGTAAGTTATCTGACTATATATCTCTATAATCCACCTTTATTGTTAATTATCTATCCTTCTATTTTATAGAAGAGTATTTATGGCTTATTAGACGAAACCCCAAAAATAATTTCAGTTCAACCCGAAGACGATTTTTAGGAGGAATTATAATCCTGTAATTTTTTCCGAAAAGTAGAGCAAAAAATATGATACGAAGTTCTAATCTGAAGCTATGCATGATCTGATCTGATCATAATATTTTTAGAAATAAATTAACTAGAATTATTTCTCTACAGTAAATTATCTAGTCGTGTCGTGGTGGCCTAGCGGTTCAATGACCGGATTCGCATGCACATGGTTGCAGGTTCGAATCCAGGCAAGTAACAATGTGACCTTTTCAAAGTTATATGTAATTTCTTAATCATTCTTTCTAAGACATCATTGACAAACGGTGAAGGAAACATCTTGAGGAGACCTGGATTCCTAATATTGGAATCTGAAATCGCCAACCCGCAATGAGCAAGCGTGGTGATCAATGCTCATCCCTTCTCTATATGGGAAGAGGCCTGTGCCCAGCAGGGGGACGTTTACAGGCCGGTATTATTATATTATTTTATATAAATTATCTAATATCCATCCTTCTGCCTAGCGTTTTCCCAAGCTATGATGGTTTCGGCTCCCAGTCTTACCGGATTTAGCTGAAAAGATCTAATATCCTAGTGTAAAATTATAATTTGATAGTGAATCATTGTTACATAGTTATATAACTATGATATTATGTGTCATACATAATGGTCTCTCAAAATCATTTGTTTTTATGCATCCTGAAATTTAGTTGTTTGCTCTACCAAAACTGTTTTGAGATTTATGTGGAATAGGCAACTAAAGTCATTTTACACTTTGAAAGTGCCTGAAAAGGCCTACTTGAAATAAAAATATTTGTTTTTTTTTCCGTATGCCTACCTCACTAGCCTCAAGCGTCATTTATTATCCTACTAATATTATAAATGTGAAAGTGTGGATGTTTGGATGTTTGTTACTCAATCACGCAAAAACGGCTAAATTGATTTGGACGAAATTTGGCATGCATGTAGCCTTTGTCATGGAAAAAAACATAGGGTACTTTTTATCCCGATTCCTTAAGTAGTTCCCGAGGGAAAATTGAAAATTGTTTACGAACTAAGCCGTGGGCAGAGAGCTTATAAATTTGGTATTTTTCTCTATTACAGCGCAAGCTATAACACGGTTCAAAATTTTATTACATTTTTCTTTCCTTCTGGACCCAATTCTGAAGACCACGTAAACGAAGTAACGGGCAGAAGCTAGTTTATAATAAATAGCTCAAATAATTTAAATTAAGCCTACACGGTATGCGAATTATTGTGAATACATAAAACATGTAAATGTCGAGACGCTTAACATTATGTCGTCATGCTTACCAGGGGACAACACGGTTGTGACCTTGACTATTAAAATATTTGGGTTACTAAACAGAAAATTATACAAACCTTGCCCAGTGGCATAGTTTTAGATGAAAACCTAAACTAGCAGAATGTTAATAATTTTTTTTTTTATTTACTGGCCTAAATAAGTGTCCCATTTTGGGCACAGGCCTCTTCTTATTTAGAGAAGGTACATTCATCGATAACCACCAAATACGAACCCAATCAGAAAAGAAAAAATATTCTTTTTTTGGTGGTAAAATTTTGTTTGTTCTCAATACTCAATATTTTATTGCATTCCATAATGTGTACATATGTTAAAACTATGGTATGTTAAAACATCGAATTAATTATGGACAATGTCGGGCACAGCTGGCCACAGCAAAGTTTTTTTTTTTAATTAGTAGGAGAGAGGATGAAGGCGCTTTTAGATTTAAAAGGAAAGGTTCTTTTGTATTTAAGAGTTCCGTGACCAAAGGGTAAAACGAGATCCTATTACTAAGACTCCGCTGTTCGTCTGTTCGTCCGTCCGTCCGCTACACCAGGGTGTACATATCTCATGAACCGTGATACCTAGTTACACAATTCAAATTTACAGAGATGATGTATTTCGTGATATTTTGCTAGTTTTTGCTCGGAATTGATAACAGCAACAGGTAGAAGCTTGAAATATACACATCCCAACAACAGAATATTTAGTTATAATATTCACTGACTTATGATAATGGTACGTATCCCTTTTTCTCTATTTTTCCCCGGTTTTTCTCTATCCTAAACTTTTCATTCCTATTGAATAATTTTTTCCAGTGTGTACATATACGATATATAATTTTTTTTGTTGATGTAAAGAAGTAAACTGAGTTTCTTTTCAAAATTTTCTCGTAAATAACAATTTTACCAAACTTGGAACGAGCCTTCTACTCTTAACTTCGCAAAGAAGTAGGTTTTTTCGTCCTACTGGTCTATTTAGTTTAAGTACTAATACTTCCTGTAGTTTCTCGCTACAACATTTTAGGTATTGTATCCTATATAAGATCACTTTTTAATATGTACTCCTACCATAAACCATGCTGAACGCTTTCAGACCTGGGAATCGAAATCAAGACTTCAGTCAGTCACGTTTGTTAATGAGAACAACCAGAGTCTGTCTTACATTTTTAGGACATCGTAAAAGCCTTCAAAAAGGTTTGAAACAAAGAGAAACTAATAAAAACTTATAGTGGCACTGGCCACTAATAAAAAAAGTGAAGGGTGACACCCAGCGCCATCTATCTTGTGTCGTTAACGATCCCTAGTTACGCGCAGATTTGCAAGCGCAGTAAATATGATGTTTATTGCCTGCTTTATAAATCAATTTTCATGTAAATCTAACATGTTAAACAGTAGATTTCTATCAATAATAATGCTTTATGAACTCATGTTCTAATAAATAGCAATAAGGAAGTTATACCACGCGAATATTACAATTTATCCATAATAATTGAGCGTTTAAAATACAATCGGTGTTGGGCTTCGTGAAATTGAAATTCGAACACCTAACGTCAACATAACTCCATGTTTTATACTCAGCGAAAGAAAACAAATGCTGGCATAATACTAGCACACAAACCGCTTACAGCCACAAGGCAGCAAACAAGTAAGAAATAAAAAGAAAGAATAAAATTCAATTTAAATCAGAAACAAGTGTTCTTAAAACAATAAAAGATGTTCGAAATGTGAAAACAAATAAATGGCTAGTTATTATAAGGGTTTAAATTGTAAGCGGTCAGCTAGTTTTAAAAATAAGCCGCGAACGGCGTCCGCCTCGTTCGCGTTCCACATTCGA
Source organism: Plusia festucae (assembly GCA_950381575.1). Classification (NCBI taxonomy): domain Eukaryota; kingdom Metazoa; phylum Arthropoda; class Insecta; order Lepidoptera; family Noctuidae; genus Plusia; species Plusia festucae. The sequence continues at coordinate 2,072,155 of OX494456.1, read as the reverse complement.
AATAATAATTGTATTAAGGAAACATGAGCGGCGCGCATGTGTTTGTTTGTTTGTTTACCCGCCGGTGACGTCATATGTTTATTCTCGCGGGGCGGCTGGGGAAATGTGGATGTGCGTGTAATTTTATTTTATTTATTCTTAGTTTTTTTTTGTGTCTCGCGCGATACAGTGACCTTTTCAATATATTTTATACTGTGATATGTTTTGGACGGTAAATCAGTGTGTAGAGTGAATACGCTCAATTAGTATAATAGTATAACGTGAAATGTGTTAAACAATTTATGAGTGTTTTACATGATTAAAGTGATTTCATATTCAGATCGTAGGTATGAATCAAGAGGTAGATAGAAAAAGAGAGCAGTGATGTTTGTCCTTCCGAAAAGGTAAAGACTGAATCATATATCTTACTTTTTTCTTCGCTCATCGGCTTCTACAAAAATAGTTACAAATGACAGTATTTTCTCTTAATTTTTGTAAACAATAATCGGTAATATGCCTTGTTCTGTGTGAGTGCGATATTCCGTATAGCTCTTATAAGCTCTACATGTTCTGATAATCCGTTTATGATTGTGCTAGGGTTGCGAAGACACAAGGGGTCCCTTTGCCTCTTCAGTTAAGTATTCTAGGGTACGTTAAGCAGTGGGTAGTTAAAAGTACTCTTAAATGTATCCTGCTTTGTAATTCTGAATTCTTTTCGTTCTAACTAAATAGATGAGTCAAAGATTAGTTCTTATAAGTTTTGTTTAGTCATAGGCTGACTAAGTCAGGCGATTAGTAAATATTTAATTAGAAAATCTGTGTGGTTTTCATTACAAATTTTATGTAATTAGAAAGTTTAGTAAATTTATTTTGATAAGTTTAGTAAACGGTATTTTTTACGAATATAAGGTTTTTTTATTGAGTCGGTTTTTGAAATATTTTGCGTTTATCAAATTTTTATGGGAGTGAATATGACGATGACATATGAGGCATGCTCAACCTTATGAAGATTATCAAAGCCATCTTAGAGTTTTGAGGGTTGAAGCTTTTGAGCAAAAAAACCAGGTCTATTTAAAAATCTTAAATGGATTTACCCAGTGAAACTTGGTAGAAGTCGTGAATTCAGTTCAAGTATTCATCAGTATTAGTTTCATATAACAACTAGGCACGAGTATCACAGTAAAAAATAGCTATAATTATACTTACACAATAACTTAAATCACTCTACGATATTAAAATAGTTTTCAGCAATTATTTATTACTTATTGCCGTTGCGTAGTTTAAAAGATAGCACTGATAGGAAATATAGCTCCACCTTACCTGATCCTTTTATCCAGCCGCAAGAAAATCTCTTGGAAAGCCAGGACATGGGCTACCTTGGCCAACCTGGAAATCCCTAAACCGACTTCGGACTCAGATTGACTGAAGCAAAGATAATCTAAGTGGGGATACATTGACACATCTAACCTTAGGTGCAGATGTAGTATCACTCCCCAAACAATGGAACACCTGCTATCTTGTCCTTCGTGCCCTAACTCCTGCACGCTGGACGATTTAATGAAGGCTACTGATAATGCAGTTCTCGTAGCATTCTGGACTGACACAATATGATTGCCATCGACACGGTAGGAAGAAGAAAGAAAGTCGCTCTGACTTTGATTTATTGTAAAAAATTTAATTTCTATATTTTGAATGTGGATTTAGTAGAGGACTCTAGTCAACATTTCAGTTATGTTATGTAAATCATCGGGTACAGTAGTGAAAAAGAAGTGGTATTACTTGTTATGCATATTATGCTATTTTGTAGAGAATATATCAGAGTCATTGATTCCCCCAGTTGGTTGAAGCCTTTATCACCTTAATAAATAGCTAAACACTTGCGAATCAAGTCTCAATCGGGGACCTAATTTTGTAGGCTGCAATCACCAAAGTTACTAAGTCAACATGGTTCTTGCTGACATTTTGAGCTTTAAGGGTTTAACTCATCACCTGAAGATTATGGTAGAGTTATTATGAGACTGGAAGGGGACCTATAAGGTTCCTTTAGGCAGACTGTCTACAGCTTAGTGATAGTTGTTTCTGGTCTAGCGAACAAAAATGCTAATTGTTACATCAAAAAATGTATTAATGAGGCTAGTCGGTGGCTGGCGGGCGAGGATGTCGTTACAGCCGCGCTGCCCCTTGTTTACACACGCACACAGCGGCGCGCACGCACACTCCGCCGCGCCCGTCGCCCGCTTATTTAGGTATATTGTTGTTTATTTTATTCGGCGCTATGCTCCGACACGGGCCGAGCCTTTCGACTCAGTTTTAACGCGCTCGTTTTATGAAACGACAACTATGCGTCGATGTTCGCTCGCCGGCGATAATAATTATTCATATCGGAACCGTCTCTAGCGACCGAAATAGCGACGCGGTAAACAAATTCGCGATTTTATTGGCAGGTCCTCATCGTAACGTGTTGTTTTTTCTGTAATATTTACATTTTATTTATTTTTCATAACCTATTCGCACGCTCGCCGGTGCCTTGGTTGTCTCCGCGAATCTTAATGGTAGTTAATCATAGTTTATTTTTACCGCACAACGTGTGTTAATAAGTGGGGCCACTTGTCGTTGTTTCTTTTATTTCGCCATAGTGTTTGATTAAAACTCGCAATTGAATTGCGGAAGCGATTTCGGCCGTGAAAATAATGTTTGCGAATTCGTGCGGTGATATGAAGACAGTTAGTGTGAAACTATTATTATAATGATATTATGATACAGTTTGATTACCATCGATTGATATTTGTAATGATTGATGTCCTGTGACAGTTCTGTATTTAAAAGTGTTCGCCGCGCTTTGATGGTTTGTTAATTTCAATAAACTTTTGGCGGGAACTCCGAGTGATAACGAAGAAGTAGGCTGCTCAGAAAGTTTTGAAAAGTGTTGAGTACACATTGGATGCTGGCGAGTGTTTTTTCAACGCGTTTTCGAGGCTAAGCGCTAGTTGTTTGAACAAGTGTGTTTTCTAATGGATTTATTTTGAGGTGAGTTTAAATTTACTTGTGTGTTGGTGTTTGTATTGTTTGCTCTTCGTGTTTTGTGTGCGTGTTCGCGCCGGTGGCGGGAAACCAAATACCTAGCCGGTTCTGTGCATGTGTGAGTGTACAAACATTGCACGTGTGTGCGTGCGCGACTTATTGTCACTTTGTGTAAGAGGGGCGAGGGAGAGGTTACTTGTCATGTATTTAGGCGAAGACGAACTTTGATGAGTTGACTTTTTAATTTATGTGCACCTTTTATGGCAATAGGAAAAGATGGTGAGACAAGAGATGTCATTATATTATATTTGCTCACGTATCGAACCTCTACATTTATCTACTTGCCATTATTGATTTTGTCAAAACACTACCAAATGTTATGTGTAAATGCGAAATGTAATTAAGGCTTTTTTTTAAAGAGCGTTGTCCTCGATTTTAGAACCTTATTGAAAGATAAATAATGGAAATACCAGATTTTATGGATAGGCGGAAATTTATATATTATTATTTGCGTTTTTTTTTTAAATTTTGGTCTAAACAATAGACAATTTTAAATATTCAATAGGTCTCTCAGGATATTAGTAGATATGTTAATTAATACCTAATTTATACTTAGTTAATTAAATGACTAGATTAGTTAGGTATCGAAGTTTTTATGATGTTATTAAATATTTAGCCACAATTTATTAAAAGTTTTGAATGGATATAGTTTAACCCTTAGGGAAGACGATAAAACATGACTAAAAAGAAAAATCTAGGCAGGTTTCTTTTACTTTGCCTGTATAATTTAGAATAGAATAAGTACGTATACTTTATTGTAGGTACAAGAGAGTAACAGCATCAATTTAATGTAGGCAATCGCAAAGGCACGGTAACTACAGGTTAAGTACCTAAGTAGGTAGGTAGTTAAATCTACAACCAGTACAGTTTAGTGGTTAACCAATTACACAAAACTTAAATAAATCTTTTAATTTTTCTTAATATGGTTCCTTACTCGTGGTTGACGCTAAATAAAAAGTGATATAGGTAAATAATGACTTAATAAAAATAATTACGTATAATTAAAATATATATTAAATTTATATTAATATTATTTAGGTACCTATATTTTGCTTTTTATTCGTAATTATTTTGTTATTGAATTACACAATAGGAAACTATAAAAAGTACCTACAACCTGCAAATGAATATCTGAAGCTTTTTATTTGATTAAATTAGTTACTATAATATTAATTTTATTCCTATTCTTATTTTTTTCTTATTTGTATAGTTGTTGGATTTCCTAATTGATAAATAAATAAAGAATAATTATGATAATAATGAATTAAGTATGCAAATTTGCATTCCTTGTTTAACGATAAATTGTTTTAGCTATATTTTTTTTTCCGAAACAATATTGATATCACAAAATTATGTCTGGCTTACAAAAAACAAGTTTTCAATAATTGATTTTTTGCCTTCGCATTCTTTTTTTTTCGTAAAAAAAATGTAAATGAATTCACTATCACGTATTTTAACTTTTTTTACTGATTTATTTTGGACCGGGCATTTCTTACGTAACAACCGGTAGTACCATTTTTAATACAAAACGCAACAAATTTAAAGCGGTCTATAGATCGTATAAAACATTATCTAAGATTAAAAATAATTAAGAAACATTTTTTTTTAAATTGTGATCGAATTAAATAGAAAACAGAAGAAAGAAAAGGTATTTATTCGAGCCAAATGCGACGCATGAAATAAGAAAAAAAAGTAGTATAGTTTATGCTGTAGTATACTAGTGGTATTAGCCAGCCAGCAAGTATGGTAGCAATTTTAACTCCCACAAATTGAGAGGGACTTATAAATGTTTCTACACTCAAAAAGTCTTCAGTTGATCATACTCATCTTGCCTAATTTTGATACTCATAGCTACAATATCGACTGAAATAAATGCCCCACTACTGGGCAAAGTCCTCTTCTGATATACAGAAGTAACTAGCACTGACATGAGTGAGATCAACATGCTTGCTCCTTGCATTGATTCAAGACTCCAATTTTTGGAATCTAGTATTTCTCACAATAATTTCCTTCTTTGAGTAATTAAGTTATTTAAAAAGCTTACAAAGGTTTCTGGCAGTTGTGATAATTTCGATCCTGTTAACTTGTGCACGCAAATCCGTTTATTGATCTGCTGCTGACGTATCATTTTAACACATACCTAGCATTAAGATTATGGGTGTTCTTTGTGCATGTGATTTGAATGTTTGTGAAACCCCCGCGACACAAAGATTAAATTCATTAATGCGGGTGTCATTTAAAAAAAAAGAAAAAGAAATAGAAAGCTTAAGATTAATTTGTATGTTATAATAATATTATCTTTTCTCGAAAGGAAGTTATAATGAAAATTGTGACCTAAAATCTGTTTATCACATGTCACAATAGATTCTTAGAAGAAGGTCGAAAGATATGCGGCGAGGCTGGGAAAGGTAAATAAGGGGTTAGTATAAAAACAAGGGATCGTACCCCTTGTGAAAGACATTTTTTATTTCAACGAGGTAGAGATATTTTTTTGATCGTTTTGAAAGTTAAATATAAAATGTCTGATGATAGTTGAACATTAATGGATTTAATTGTGAATTAAATAGGCAGCGGCAGCCCAATGGCTAAGGCGTCGGACTTGCGATCATGTGGTTGCCGGTTCGAATCCCAATTGCACTACCGACGTGAACCCACTCGTAACACAAGCCATTTAGCGAGGGGTTACCACGAGGGGTTAACAAGAATATTAGTACTGTTCGAATCACATTGCTAGTAAACTTAAAAAAAATGGGTACAAATAAAAGATACGTGTAAAAATGATTGTTTTTAATTGCATGTTAAGTAATTTGAATTGAAACGAATGTATTGTATCGGCGTAGTTTTATAGTCAACTAGTGGACCCCCGGCTTCATTTCATAGCTCAGTAAGAAATGCCAATCTAATATATATCAAATTCTCGTATTTCAACGTTTGTTACCAAACTCCTCCGAAACGGCTTGACCGATGTGCATATCGAGTATGTTAATAATAAAAAGAGATAGGGGTGGCCTTCTCCAGATTTTTTTAATATGGCAGAACGTTTCCCGGGTCAGCTAATGATAAACTTAAAAACCTCCCTCTTGAATGACTCGATTGCTGAAAACTGTATTTAAATCCGTTGCGATATTTAGAAGATCTACATCTAGCGTACAGATTGTGTGACCGATTTTGTTTTATACTACGTAAAGATTATACTTAATTTGTAATATTACCTTCGGAAAGCTCACACACGGCCATCTGATCCCAAACTAGGCAGAGTCTGTACTATGGCAACCAGGCAACTGATAAACATACTTATATATTTCTAAATACATATATATTATAGATAAATAACACCCAGACACAGGACAAATGATCGTGCCCATCACACAAAGATTTGTCCTGGGTGGGAATCGAAACCACGACCTCCGGCTTAGCAGTCAGGGTCGCTAACCACTAGCCCAACAGGCCAGTCATATTGTAGACCTCCACTTTTCAAACAGGCCTTTATTAGGAAATTCTTCCATTAATAATGTTTTTTGCAGTTTCTTTATAAATAAAAACTTTTACTAGTTTTTTTTTTAATTTTTATCATCTTTAATATCCAGACAATCACCACAATAGACTTTTAACTTTATACAAAATAATGTTTAATATTTATAACATATTTTATTTATTTATCTCCTTATTAGGTAATTAAATATTTAATTTAAATAAAATCTTAATAATCACGCGACTGGAAATGTGTGTGAAAAATTGATTATAATAATGACAAATAAATGAATATTAAATGAAACGTTATATTATTTTAACCAGATAAAATGTAGTTTGATAAAATTTTAAAGATTATTCGCATAAATTATTCATAAGTTATAGAATAATGAATAATATTCACAAATTATATAATTTGTCTGTGATTTACATAGTTTTTAAAGTTTTTAACTGTACTTCAGTTTTTCTTGTTTTTGTAGTTTGATCTTGTTTTTTTATTATTAGAAAACCCTTACCTACCTCCACAAAGTTATAAATAGTAGGTAATCGAAAAAAAATATCTGCTTTTTAAGTTGGAATGTTGTTCATTTGAATACATACATGAATACCTTGCCGAAAATAAAAACATTTACATCTAAAGGTACTTATAATACTACTATTAAGTATAAAGCTGAAGAGTTTGTTTAGTTGAACACGCTAATCTCAAGCACTACTGGCCCGACTTGAAAAATCTTTCAGAATGAAAGAAATTGATGATAACCAACGCCCACGCTGGTAGAGCCGCGAGCAAATTAAAGCTAGTTACATATACCAGCTAAATCCACGTTATATCCTTTATAAGATTTTGTTTTTATTAGCTGCGCCCTGCGGTGTTATCCGTGGTTTACCAGTAGGGATAAATAGTAGCCTATGTCCAAGGATGTCAGCTACCTTCATACCAAATCTTATTAAAATTGGTCCCGCCGTTTGAGCGTGTAAAGTAACAAACATACTCACACACAAAAAAACTTTCGCCTTAATATTATTGTGATGGTGATGTGATACTGGTGCTACAGAAAAGCCCCTTCATATAACTATGAAATAATACATAAGCACATAGAGATAAACAACTTTCTCCAAAAAAAAATAAAAAAAAATGTCTAGTTGGAAAAAAAAATTACCACCCGTATAAAATTTGGTCAGCTGATGATAATTTTGTCATCATCTGCCTAGCCTTTTCCCAAGCTACGTTGGGGTCGGCTATTTTACATGGAGCTACTGCCTATCTGACCTCCACAACCCATTGCATGGTACAGTATCCCTTAATTAGACTGGTTGTCAGTCGGAACCAACGTCTTAACCTACCTACTGCTTTGTTTTGCGATGTATGGGGGAGGGAGGGTGGGGGAATTCTGTATAGAATTTATTTTTTGAGAATTTCCATGGTTTCCTTGAAGAGTTTTTTTCTCCTTTCTCGAACCGTTGTCACGTGTTAATGCAGAATTTTCAGTGCGTTCGTCAGATGACATACATCAAACGTCGGCTATACAAAAAAAGATAGATCAGTTATGAAAGAAATAGGAAAATTTCATGTTCATATTCGTCATTGATTACTTTTGTTAATCATAAAACTAAACCGGTGAATAGTCGACTGTAGGTTAAAATAACAATACGGTATAATCGGCCAGTTATGGCAAGTAAATAAATTAAGTAGGTTAGAAAAACAATATTTGTTTTCCATTTTTTTATCGTGATTCAAAAACAATTTGTGCTATCGGAAATTTGCGTTACTTTTGTAGGGTTGAGTTATGAAAACGGTTTTTTTTGAGCTTAAATTGTGGGGATGTAACTTTTTTAATGAATTAAAATTATACAGGATTAATTAAAAAGGAGTGCGTTTATTCAACGAGGTAATCAAGTGCATAAAACTGAATAACTTTCCCTGAGGAACATAGGTCGAAATCTCAAAATTAACTTTTCGTACAAAGTGACAGGTCACGTGAATCATGTTTGTATGAAAAGAGGATTATAAATTTTAAGATTTCGACCTGTTTCGTAGGGAAACTTGTTCAGTTTTATGCACCTGATTACCTCGTTGAATGAACGTACTCCTTTTTAATTAATCCTTTGTTATAATCGACTACATGCATAATAAAACCGGCCGTTAAATATCCCACAGCTGGGCACAGGCCTCTTCTCATATAGAGAAAGAACGAGCATTGATCACCACGTTGGCTCACTACGGGTTGGCGATTTCATATATACGACATAGCTTAGTCTTATTTAAAACTTGTTGTTGCCTGCGGCTCCGCCTACGTGAGTGTCAGTTATCATGGCAAAAAGTAGCCAGTGCCTTTTCTTGGAATCCAAGCCCATCTCAAGTTTCATCAAAATCCGTTTGGCAGTTTAGACGTCGAAGCGTCTCATACAGAGTTACGATAGCTTTAAATAATCTTAGTTTAGTACATTGAAACCATTAAAAATTCCACCGTTAATGGTCTTGTCATCAATTAATTTTTGGTTAGGACCTTTTGCTAGACTTGCGATCATATAAAAAAAACGGATTGCACTCCGGGAGTGTCGGTAGAAGTGAAAACTAGCAAATAAAAATTGCATTAATAGTTTGTTGCATGTTGATACACAAATTTTACATATATTTTTGCACAGCTAAAAAAATTTTCACTTCAAAAAGTTTTCACTTAAAAAATGACACTAACACCCATTGACAGCGGATGACATCTCACACTCGCACAAGCGCCCTGCGCCGCGTCTTAGGTATTTTCGATCAGTCACGTGACCCCTGACACGAGTTTAACATTTTTTACCCATCCCAAGAAGTGCAAAAGCGCGCTAAAGAAGTTTTCACTTCAAACATATTAGCCTATAAATGTCACACTTTTCGCCACTGGCCAGTGGCCACTTCTCATATAAAGATGCAACGAACATTGATCACCACGCTTGCTCATTGTGGGTTGGCGAATCCAGATTAATTTTTTTGGAATCCAGAGTCTTTATCATAAGAATGAAGAAAGAAACTATGCTTTAGCACCTTGAAATTTCAATTACTGAGTAACGAGTTGCGGCCTTGATTTGATTCATTCATTTTTATTTCAAGTCGAGCTTTTCAAACCTCTCTTCTGTGAAAGTGTGAATGTTTGGATGTTTGTTACTCAATCACGCATATACGTCTGAACGGATTTGGATGAAATTTGGCATGCATGTAGCCTTTGGCAAAGAATGGCTACCTTTTATCCCGATTCCTTAAGTAGTTCCCGAGGGAATTGAAAATTGTTTACGAGCTAAGCCTTGGGCAGACAGCTTTGAAATTTGGTATTTTTCTCTATTACAGCACACGGGTGAACATTTTATTCCATTTTTCATTTCTTTTTGGACCCAATTCTGAAGTCTACGCAGACGAAGTCGCGGGCAGAAGCTAGTTGATAATATTTAAGTATAAAGTTAGTACCTACCTATTGTTTTATAAATACAATGCTAAATAAAGAATAGGTTGGATTTAATGTAGCAATAGCCATTATATCTGGGGTCTCTTCGTCACCAATTTGGAAATACCGTTTTTCATTCATAGGTTATTTACTTAAATATAATGTTAAAGGTCACGAATGACTAGTCCTTATCGCCATTGAGATATTTTCCTCATTCATCTTGTGTAATATGTAGATTTAGGGTAAAAGACAAGTGTAATAGAGTCCATAGGCTGACAGCCCGAAACTGTTATTTTTATTTACAACTAGCTGCCCGGACAGACTTCGTTCTGTCAAAAGTAAATTAATTAAGGTAATTCCCGAGTTTAGGAACAGTTTTTTTACTTATTATTTATGCTTTACACCTTTTAAACCTTCCCTGGACTTCCACAAACATTTCAAGATCAAAATCAGCTAAATCGGTTCAGCCGTTCTCGAGTTTTAGCGAGACTCACGAACAGCAATTGATTTTTATATATATAGATTTATTTATTCTGTACTGTACAAAAAAGAAGATAAAAAAATATTAATTATGAACTGATTAAGGGAATTAATTTGTTATAGTTTTAATAAAAATATTCTAAGTGTGTAGTCATACCAAAACTTCAAATGTGGTAAAAGAGAACAGAATTACGGCCAGTTTCTGAAAAGAGGGGACTTTTCATGAAACTAAAGAATTTGGAGTGGTCATAATTATCTATCATCTTAATTGCATAGAGTTAGAGATTTCAGTGTTACTAAAAAAGGGCTGCCCGTGTGAAACCGGGGCGGGACAGCTAGTGTGAAAGAAAGTATTCAGCAGAACCCGGTAAGACTGGAAGCCGACCCACACATAGCTTGGGAAAAGGCTAGGCAGAGGACTCAGTTAGGAATTGAATGGACCAAGAACAGGCACAATGTGAACAGTGATATCAGGATTAGAATAATTTGATTCCTATCACGTTAATGACAAACTCCTATCACAAACTTAAAAATATTTGTAAACTGAAAATAATCTTTATCTACTACTAGCTTTTGCGGTTCCGCCCGCGTGAACGGCGTTCATCATGACAAATTAGCCTATAGCCTCCCTCAATAAGTGGGCTATCTAACAGTGAAAGAATTTTTCAAATCGGACCAGTAGATTCTGAGATTACCACGTTCAAACAAACAAACAAACTCTTCAGCTTTATAATAATAGATATAGATAAAAATAAAGAACTTAGTGTTTGTTACAACACTTATAGCTCGAGAACGGCTGAACATATTTCCATGATCCTTGATTTGTTGGATTCGTCACCGTCCTAAATAGCAGAAAAAATATTAAAAAAAACATGGAAAATTGGCGTTTATGCGTACGGGGATAATTTACGCTGAAACCGCGGGCCACAGCGAGCTAGATATTAAAATAACTATCGCCTCATCACTGTAAAATAACTAAGTCTGCTTAAATCACACAAGGCTTGTTCACATTCAAAAGAAACATTACCACACACTAACATCCAAAATATTTAAAAACAAATAGCCTTTTTAGGCAACTTAGCAACAAACGAACATATATTATAAACTTTTTTTACGATACGCATGTGTGCGTGTTTCATTAATGTGTGTGTGTGCGTGTAGGCATGACGGCCGATAGTGTTATCGAACCAAGCCTTGCAAAAATATACAACAAACATACACAGTATATGTTATGTATGTACAATGAGTACATATAGCACAGGTGTGGTTTGTTTCTTGATAATTATGTAGACAAAATAAATAATAACTGGGGTTCCGTCATTGAGTTATAATGTACTACGTACTAGAGAAGCTATTTCAAACAAAATATAGCGCGCACATTTGAAGTCAGCGCAGGACAGCGCATGCGCGGAACCCGCGCATGCGCGGGGCAAGCTTGTTATTTTCTCATAGATAACAATCAATGCGCGCAGATGCGACATTTTTTTTATATTCTGCCTACGTGTGTAAAAAAGTATTTCTACTGTTAAAATACTTTAATTTTCTTCAAATAAAATAAGTTTAGTTAATTTCTGCCGTTTGGTATTAGTAATCCACAGTTGGATCAGTTTTTGTAAATATGTATCTAGCGTTACAGTATAAAAAAAAACCGCCATTTACCTACTGGTTCTGCCTCTCATAAGTAAGTATACTGAACATCAAAAAAGTTAGTTTTTCTAATAACAAAGTAAAACAAAAATTCCAGGAAAGTTATATTTACAAATATAATATCATTTACGTTATCGCATGGTAATTCAGATTTCTTTAAGTATACTCTTAGTGTTTTCGTGGTGTATTTGTCGTTTTCTTGGAAATGCACGGAACATAATATGCGTGAATAATCTGAAGGTAACCAAGTTTCTTCGCTGCGATTTATCTGAACTTTGATTGATGATTCTCTTGTTTCATGACATAGCCGTGGAAACCTTTAAACCCAAACAAAAATGTGAAATATTATTACAACATTACTATCGTGATTAAATATTAATATTTTATTGCTCGTAGTTTTAAAAAGTATACCTACATCGATAGTGTCAAGTCTGCGAATAAAAATGTTTTACTCTTTGACATTCACGTAAACAACCGCCGCCACGGTGACAGTTGCAATAGAAAAATTATATTTAAATAACGCGTGGTTTAAAGATAATAGTTGAACTTACTTGTGAAAAGTCACTCCTTGACTTTTATTTATGTTTTTGGAGTTGTTGGAACAGTACCTCAATGCACACGAAGGCATATTTTAATTATCAAAACTTCACTCAGTGCGTCACGTTGCAGCAAGCGCTTGGCACAGACTAAGTGAGTTTAGGACCGTGGACCTAAACTCGTGTTACAAACAATTTGATTGAGGTGTCTCCTCTAGTACGTAGTACATTATAACTCAATGGGTTCCGTATTGAGGCTTTGTAAGGTGGTCCGCCATTTTGTTGATACACATTAGTAGTGCGAATTCTGATCAAAACAATGTTTTATTAGATTAACACTTTTATAACCTCAAACAAACACGACAACAACGTTTTATATTAACATACAATTAAACTTTATTATATTTTAAAAGATGGAGAACAAATAAAATAATAAATTGACATTAAATTAATATTTTTTTCCGACAGACAGGCTAACCATTTCCACAATTCGAAATTTAAAATCACGAGTTCCGATCACTCAAAATTAAAAATCCGGCGTACCAACATCATCCAAAAATAGTTATCCCACGTGTTTAATCTATAAGTTTTGCATGTACGCGAGTTTTAGCACAAAATTGCGCCTTCCTACTGATAAAACAAAAACAACCTAAATAATGTTGCGGCCTCGAAATCTAAATAAATTACTATCAGCAATGCTTCCGACCTCCTTTTGCTTCCTAAACATTCTGAAATTGGCGCGTGCCTTCATAGAGCACGATTTAATACTTGTATTTTTTTTTAATAAATGGTTAGAAAACATTGTATGCGGCCTATTGTTATTGAATTATCAACAAGTATTTGAATGTTCTAGATAATAAACAGTAATATTTTTGTACTGGTTAATAGATGTGAACAAGTATTTTTGTACTGTGGACGCCATTAGATGAATGTAGTTGTATGTATCTCATTAATTGGGGTAGCAATTTGATCAATTCCTGAGTTAATCCTACTAATATTATAAATGTGAAAGTGTGGATGTTTGGATGTTTAGATATTTAGATGTTTGTTTCTCAATCACGCAAAAACGGCTGAACGAATTTGGATAAAATTTGGCAAACATGTAGCTTTTGAAATGGAAAAGAACATAGACTACCTTTTATCCCGATCCTTACGAAGTTCCTGAGGGAAAATTGAAAATTGTTTCCGAGCTAAGCCGTGGGCAGACAGCTTTTGAAATTTCGTGTTTTTCTCTTTTACAGCGCAAGCACGGGTGAAAATTTTATTCCATTTTTCATTACTTTCACATTTTTCATTTCTTTTTGCACCCAATTCTGAAGTCCACGCAGACAAAGTCGCGGGCAGAAGCTACTAGTTAATAATAAGTAAAGTAAAAGTGCATACACTATATTATATATTGTGGGCATTTGTGCCTCACTGAAGGATATCAGCAATAACTAGCTAAACACTTATCTATTACACATTTTCAGTATATCGATGGCTATCTTAAGAATAGGATTATGAACTCGCTTGTTCTGCAAACTACTATCAAATGTAAAGTATATACACAAACTATAATTATATCTATACATCTAAAGTTTTTGTACTAGTTTTTAGTTACGCCACAAAATATAATCTAATTTACATGTTTTTAAATAATTTACAATAAATAAAGCTGCGCGTTGTTTTACATAACTGGTAGTTACTACCTTTATTTTTGTTTTGCTTGTGTATAATAAAATTGCGCATTTTTTTAAATTCACTCAAATATCTAAATAAAAAACCAGTGTGTTTTAGGCCTTCTTTAGCTGATAGGCCTGATAGTGTCTTAGATATACGAGATATGAGAGAAAGGGAGAAAGAAAATGTGTGCTCGCACAACTCTGTCTTGCCCCTACAGTAATATACGTAACGTAACCCTCTCTCTTTCTATCTTCACTAACTTATATCTTTCGGTCTACTTCCGTTCGCCTCGCCTGATCACACTTTTCGTAACGCATTCACCAGCTTACGCCCCAAAGCAAGCGTACGTAAGGAAGTTTTACGTCAACAAAAAAACCTCAATGGAAGTATGTTGTAGGACCTTTGCCTCATAAGAAAAAAAGTTATAATAGTATCTATGACCAATATTTGAGTGAATGAAGTCGGTTAGTGAACTATAAAGTCATAAATTTGATCTTTATAAACTACTCGTAATTTAATTGTAACAATACTATTCATTGTTTATGGTAATTATGGTTACTCGCCTTGTTTGTGTGTTGATAAGACGTTTATCCTATAACTTGAGACTGAAGCTAATTTTTTTAATGATTGAAGATAATAGGAATATTTCATTAATATTTTTTAACGACGGTTAATAACTTTTCCAAGTTACAGTCCAAAAATATTTAAGTATTCAGCCTTTTAGTCAAAAAACTGTATTTTAAAGTGTACATTTGAGTTGTTTTTTTTTGAAGATTGTAGATCTCTATGTTTGTAGCAGTTTCGCATATTTTTGTGTTAGGTAAAAGGAAGGTAATGTCCAAAGCAGCCTACTTTGAAATTTGGTGTTTTTGATAATCAATTACGCAATAACTGCTTTACACATTTGGTTTAGATAAAATTTGACACACAGTTTATTAGTTACTTGGATCAACACAATTAATTCCTAAATAGTGTATACAATTGTTGGTGACCCAAAATAAATAAACACAGGCTAATTTTTACTCTGCTCAACTAAACGAGAACGGAAAAATGCGGGAGAATCCGCCGGTCACTGCTTAACTTACTACGCACCTACTATACTTATCTGAAAGGTAGGTAGGTGACGTCGCCTGTATTTATTAGTTTATGATATTAGGAGGAGTTCCTTATTGTACTGATAAACTTATGTATTCGCCCTTTCTACTATGACGTACACGCAACAACCATAGTGATGTATAAAAATGTTTATTTCACATTATAACCTTATCTGTGCCAGCGGTTACGTAGGTTCGTAAGTAAATAATATTTGTGTTTTCGCTAACATTTCGTACGTATATTGAATACATTGATTTGTATTAGTGTTATTCGATTTTATGGAACGATTGATTCATAGTCATAATTTGTATGTGCATGGAATAGTTTTTGGTTGTTTGTGCGTAAACTACTGTATGAATTTTGGTTAAAATTTGCCCAAATATAGGGCAATATCTTTATAATATGATATCGTTGGTTCGTTTACGTAAGAATAAGTATTGATAAGATCCTTGTTATTTTTCTCTTCTTAAGGAAGTCATTAACCCTTTTCTGCAGGGCTACCAGGCGCGCCACGATAAAATTGTCGTGGTATTTTATCTAGTCTTATTATACACGACAAAACATCGTTTTGTCTTCGGACCTAACATGGCTAGCTTGCGCGTCGTTAAAACCAACCATTGCCATAGGTAGCCATGTTAGAACCGAAGGCAAAACGTTCGAACGAAGATATTTTGACCGTCAAAAACTTAGGTACCTACTGATTGCAGATCGACACTTTATAATCGTTTTACTACGTAAATAGGTTTGTCATTAAATAAATATAAAACTATGTAACAACTCTACGCCCGCAGATCCGCCCGCGATCGTTTTTTTTTTCTAGTACAGAATTGAACCTATGTTACTCAGTGAAAATATAGCATTCTAATGGTGTTTTTTGTTTGTTTAATCGGCTTACGATGGATTTGACCAAACTTTTATTCCCCGTAATAAGGCTTACACTCCGAATAAGTATTGAACTTTTGACTTATTTGGAAACAAAAACTGTTGATGGTTTTTTTTTCTACAAACAAAAGTTAACTTGTGTCAAATCAGCCAGTATTCGTTTTTGGGTTTACCTATTCGTTAAAAACAAACAAATCTTTATATTTAATGTAGATTTTGAACATAATCTTAATTTTTAGTTTAACACTCATATCAGATGATAAAAAAACTAAATATATTTCCAATTTATGTAACACTGATGAGACCGATAGGCCGATAGAAATAGCTATAAAACAAAAACCTTATTTCTGATAACAATTAATACAGATAAAAAAACCGGCCAAGTGCGAGTCAGACTCGCGCACCGAGGGTTCCGTACAAACCTGTATAATATTTATAGACTTGAGTATTTGTTAAGAATTTCAATATAATACCACTACGCGTTCATGAGTAAAGGGGTAATAAGTTTAAAATTATTAAAAATATTTTTATTATATGATGTAACTAAAAATTTATGCTTTTCGCAATGTTTCCTTTATCTGTGTTATAAGACGTTGCTTCGTACCAAATTTCAAGATTCTGAGTTCACGGGAAGTACCCTGTAGGTTTTGATTCCCTTGCGAGTAGTGGCGAGTTTCAAAATATGCGGTTTTAATTCCTGTTTCTTTTGATTGCGTTGACATAGAAGTTTGATTTTGTTACAGCTTAAAGGTATTATGGATTTGAGTATTTGATATGAATTTCAATATAATACCACTACGCGTTCATGAGGAAAGGGGTAGTAAGTTTAAAATTATTAAAAATATTTTTATTATATGATATAACTAAAAATGTATACTTTTCGCAATTTTTCCTATATCTCTGCTATAAGACGTTGCTTCATACCAAATTTCAAGATTCTGAGTTCACGGGAAGTACCCTGTAGGTTTTGATTCCCTTGCGAGTGTCGAAAATTTGCGGCATAAACGGGAGTATCTTTTGATCGCGTTGACTTAGAAGTTTGATTTTTTCACAGCTCCAAGAGACCATAGACTTGAGTATTTGATATGAATTTCAGCTTGATACCTCCACGCGTTCCTGAGAAAAAAGGTCTTGACAGACAGACAGACAGACAGACAGACAGACAGACGGACAACAAAGTGATCCTATAAGGGTTCCGTTTTTACCTTTTGAGGTACGGAACCCTAAAAAATACTGCAAATAATTGTTTACTTTTTTATCGAAATTGTTTGACGCAGGTTATGTTGTGTGAGGATAAAAGATGATATTATTATATATCTTATCTATTGCAGACAAATCAATATAATACAAGTCGTATAAGTTGGTCATATTATTATTCTGGTTTATCAGTTGTTAGGCCCAAATATTAGAAATATCTACGTAATCAAAAATATAATCTCCACTTACACTTCTCTGAAAGAAATTTTAACCTGGCTCTATTTTTTTTAAAGGTTACTATCAATGTGGGTCGCACATTACTAGTAATCTCGTTAACCCCTCGTGCTAAGCTAAGATGCTTGTGTTACGAGTGGGTTCACATCGGTAATGTAATGGGTGGGATTCTAACCCGCAACCACTTGATCGCAAGTCCGACGCCCTAGCTATTAGGCTACCGCCGCTTCTTGTCACGCTGTTTGTCTCTCTTGCCAATATACTGAAACGTCAATCAGATTTAAGCCGTCGTGAAGTCTCATGCTTTCTCTGTCAGTTTAAGTTATAAATTAGCGATAAATAGACATTTAAGAACGTGTTAAAGTTAATTATTGTTTGTGTATTCGGGGATAAGTCAATCTCGTAGTTCTTCTTAGTACTTGCCGTTTCAAATTGGTTGTGATCAGTTTACAGTCTGGACAAAGGCAGTTTGATGCGCCGGTATTTTATTAACTCATTGGCTCCCATGTTCCATTCTATTGCTTATTCAAGAAAGTATTACAGAAGAGAAGAGAACAGAAGGGATAGAGAATCAATAAATTAAGTTTAAGCATTAAAGAAGCATCCCTTAATGTAACACAATGCTTACGGCATGGAAATATATTTTTAAATTTCTTTTTTTTGTCTTAATGGAAAGTATATAGTACCGGCCTATAAATGTCCCACTGCTGGGCACAGGCCTCTTCCCATATAGAGAAGGAATGATAATTGATCACCACGCTTGCTCATTGCGGGTTGGCGATTTCTAATTCGAATTTTTGCAATCCAGGTTTCCTCACGATGATTTCCTTCATCGTTTGACAATGGTGTCTTAGAATAATTAAGAAAGTACATATAACTCTGAGTAAAGTCACATCGGTACTTGCCTGGGTTCTAACCTGCAACCATGTGTATACGAATACGGTCATTGAAGCGCTAGGGCCGCTAGGCCACCACGATGCAAAGTATAGGTATATTTTAATCATAGCAACATATTTTTCTATCAAAACAACTGGCCATTTTGTTTTTTTTATACGTAGAGTTGTGTTATACAGGATTATTTTTTATAGAGAAAAAAAAAACTAAAAAAAAAATGCATTTATTGCTACAAAAAAAAAACGGTAAACAATAACAGCCGTCAAAAGAGCGTAATTCAGTAGCAAAAGGAGATGGCTCAGCTAATGCTGTACCGGGTCGGGCACGACCCGTCACAGCGCTGATTTTCAGCCATTCCCTCTCTGGAGTGCGTATATTTAACGAGGTAACCACGTGCATAAAACTGAACAACTTTTCCAAAGAAACATAAGTCAATCTTAAAATTGAAAATCAACTTTTAATACTAACACCTGATTACCTCGTTGAATAAACGCATTCCATAAAAAATAATCCTGTATTAGTACTTATAATGTAGAGTCAAAATCGTTTCGAAAAACGCTCTTGAAAAGTGCGTTTGTAAATATTCCATGATACAGTCTAATCCTGCTTACCCACACATAAGCAGGCCGTAAAGAATTTAATTGGTTTGTTTGTTAGTACATACACATGATAAATACGAGAACAATGTAGGAAAGGCGGCATTCCCAGGGTATTGTCAGCGGTTTCCCTCGCTAGTATGTAACAAACGTTGCGTAATACTCGTTACATATTACGTTTTTATGTGTTGATCTAGTAACAACATGCTTGTTCCTTACAATATTTCATTTAACTTTAAGAACAAACCCTTAAAAAAGTCGAATTGTAAACCAGATCCTTTTGAAGTCGGTAAAAAATAGAAATATGTATTGTAACTCTCTAGTAATGAGTCTATTAAGGTTTATTAAAATCTAGCCTACGGCACAACTTTATTACTTATTTAAAAAAAATATTCGTATCGAAACGTCACAATTTGAAAGAATAGTGTTCTAAATTTCAAATCTCTATGCTTCTCCTCTTCAGTCGTTTCCTCATTGTTGAGGATCGTGTCTCCTGTAGGTCGTCGGGCAGCTTCCCTCCACCTATTTCTGACTTGAGCTTCGTGGAGTGCGACGTTCATTGGCACTTCCATCTGATGTGTCACCTGGTCTGACCTGCGATTCTGGCTCCGCCGTCGTGGTCCATTGCCCTCGATTTTGCCAGTAACTATGAGGCACTCCAGATTGTCAGGATTCTGCGTGCTCCAATACTAATTGTAATATTTAACGGTAGTGTTTCTACGCTGGTCCCTTGACTGTTCTTTTTCGTCTTTTTGGATTAAAGTCTCTAGGAGATATGAATAAATTGATGTTTTGAAGAGACCATTTTCAATTTACTGACAAACAAACAGGACTCGTGCTTTAGTTCTTTACTTGTTAGTTGTTAATGAGATTAAGAAGAGTATGAGTCTGATCTTCTCCTACTTTCGATCGATGTGATAATTAAACATAATATTACAGAATCTTAGTCCTTTTAGACAATCAGTATTACACAGAGATTAACGAGAACAATTTATGTTCTTCCGACGATTTCCTGTTCCATTTTTAGACCTCGTAAATATTAATTAACTGAGCCTACCGCGATCTACTGCTGGACATAGGCCTCTCCCAAGTTGCACACCCAGTCCACCGCCTTCCGCATCCAGTCCGACCAAGCTACCTTTTTCAGGGTATCTGTCCATCTGGCTGGGAGACTTCTGGAAAGGACTGGAAGGACTCGTCTGCTCCGATGGCCATCAGACCTTCGATAGACATGACCAGCCCACTGACACTTCAGCTTAATAACTCTGCAAGCTACGTCGATCATACCGGTTTTTCTCCGGATAATCTCATTCCTGATCTTCTCCCAAAGAGCGACTTTGAATTTGTAGGCTAGCCGTATCGTAGAACGCTATGTTGGAAAAAATTAACATACATATAACTTCTAATCCCACAGTGATTGTTATTTTTATATGTAGATCTTCCTGATCACGGCTGTTACCCTGGTACTATTTTTTCTTGTATGATTGACCGCAATTCGTCGTTAAAACTAATTTCACAATTATGCGTCTACAATATCATAATGTGCGATACATTATTTTTATAAGTAAGTTGATAATTCCAAAAAATAAAACTATTTTTAGAATGTAGAGTTAAGAAATTTAAAGAGTTGAACTCTTAGATAAAGTAGTACAATTCGCTTTTAGCTTGTAGACCATCTTTTAGAATTGCTTAGAAGTAAAAAATAAAATATCAAGGATCAAAATGTTACAAAGTTATTTGCCAACTTGGCATCGAATATAAAATATACAGTATTAATATTCATGAACAATGTAGACAATAGAAAAATACTACGATTGATATGAGCCCTAAAATAATAACCTAAAAGTTAGATCACAATTTGAGTTTTGGATATTGAGCTTGAATACCAATGTCTGGATTTGAAAGGTATATATTATAAATATACTAGCTTCTGCCCGCGACTTCGTCTGCGTGGACTTCAGAATTGGGTCCAAAAAAAAATGAATGAATTTTCACCCGTATTATCGCTCGCGCCGATTAATAGAGAAAAATACCAAATTTCAAAGCTGTCTGCCGCTTAGCTCGTAAACAATTTTCAATTTTCCCTCGGGAACTACTTAAGGAATCGGGATAAAATTTAGCCTATGTTTTTTTCCCTGTTATAGGCTACATGCATGCCAAATTTCATCCAAATCCGTTCACCCGTTAGTAGGATTTCGGTATTTAGAAATATTATCTCGGCATCTGAAATATAACTTCATTGTCTTTCAAGCTATGTCGAGTAGTTCTAATGTCGCACCTGAATACTGTATTCAGATGCGACATTAGAACTACGTTGTCATCTAAAAATAATAATATAATTGGGTAAAGAGGTCTTCGTCATAACTAATGACTATAATCACATTTTCTTTAGCTGGGGTAAGCCTCAAGTTATACGACAAAAAAGGCATTGATCATGATGCCTATTCAGTTACAGTTGCAGATGTATTTTAATAAATCTAGAATAAAATTACCTTTGAAGGCTTGACATTACGACAGGGTTGTACTGGCCCTGGTCGCAAGCAGACTTTAGATGTAGTATGGATTAAAATTTAGCATAAACCTGGATTATTTGACGATTTTTAATTATGGATTAATGAGAACTGTTTCGGGCTTGAATTGAGAGTTGTCTTACCGTACTAATATAGTTAAGCTTATCTTGATCTTTCGCAGTTAAATCATTACAATTCTGTGAACTAGTCTTACTATGGGATACAGTATTACACAGTGAAATTTGGTTGGTTTGGTTGTGGAGGTCAGATAGACAGGTACTTCCGGTAAGACTGGAAGCCAGCTCCAACATGGATTGGGAAATGGTTAGGTAGATGATGATGATATGACAGTCTTGTCTTGACCGCTTACCCAATCTAAAAAGTATAAGTCAACTTTTTTACTATATTCCTTTGAAATATATGTAAAATAGAGACTGAAAGTCACCATAGAATGTGATGGTATTTGTTTTGGGTACTGCAATTGTTGGTCTACAAAGGAATTACTAACTTAGAAAAAAAGTAGAGTCCTGGTCAGAGTCTTCCATAGGTTGCTTTGTGTTGCTAAGACAAAGATCGGAGAAGAGGAAGTGGAGAACTTAGTATAATTTTCAAAGGTAGAGCATGTTTATGAGCTAGATTCTATTTCGAATTAATGATATTCTTTTCTATGATACTCAAAGTATTGTCTTCTTCAAAAGAAAGAGCATTTAACAATGTTAATAAGTAACTAAGTAGGTTCAATTGCTAACCTTAAATGATTTTGTAGGTAATTTAAAAAATGGTAGAGCCTAATATCGTAAAAAGATAAAATCTTTAAATATTTAAGATCCCTTTGAGTAGAATATTGAATTTTTCAGTGTACTCTATATTTTTAAACGAGATAAATTCAGGTTTTTGGGATCAGGAACTATTTTCAGTTGATATAATTTTGGTTAGACTCAATAAACTTCCTTCCTTAAACGTGTGATAAATAGGTGTAATAGATTAAAATTAATTGGTTGCAAAACACTCGAAACGTTTCAGATTAGCATACGAACACACTGCAATGCACTTGATAAAGCTAATTTTTCCAAATGCTGGCCCATTTCTTGGATACAAACAACGCATAATTGCACAAGAAAAAACGTTTTTAAGTATCTGCTTCCAAAACAATTATATTCAATAACGCAATCTACTAACGAATAAATATAATAATTAATCATACTAGGCTTCCGTTATCCTTAATGAAACCTAAAATGGCTACCTGTTTAACGTGCCGGCTACTTTGTTATTATTAACTAGATCAAAATATAGTTAACAATAATGCGTTAACTCATGACATGCTATTACAATAGTAATGTTTCCTTTCACATTGTTTAACAATCTTAATTCTAAGTGTTATCTATTGCTTGATCTTATAGCATAACTATCGTAATATTTAAAAGCATAAAAATATCTGTATGAAGTCAGACAGTGAATTTATTACCTACTCGAGCCGTGCAAACAACAACATTTTGTGTACCGTCCTCGAACACACAGAGCCGGCTGTGAAAACATACGGACACACACACAAACACACATATTCACACACAAAACAAACCAGGAAACGTCTAGCGAAAAACAAACAAGGGGTCTTTTGTATTGTGTAAACAATTGGTTGATCGTATGCAACAGGCGTGACGTTGCCTCGAAAAAAACGTTACAGGTTATCTGCCCTAGATGGCGTTGTTAAAGCTTTGTTCTAGTCAACCTACTAACCATTTAGTTTCGTAATGAATATCGAGATGGCGTTATAATAAACGTTTATTTATAGATCTCCAGATCTTAGCAGATATTATTTTATGGAACATGTTTACGCATAAAATGAATCAAAACTTGATAATGAATTATATGTTTGTGAAGATGAAATGTAAATAAGATGTTAGGTATATTTACATCTGTGTGGCCACTTGCTATCATTTATGAGTAGGTAATGAGATTACAATAATTTATAGTATTGAATTAAAAACTGTGGTGATGATTGACTCTACATTTAGATATTTTATGATTGTTAGGTATTTACTTTATTTATGTCAAAGGTATCTGTTGAAAGAGTGCCTTTATTATTTATTATTGCGGTATAACGGTATACGCTTTCTTTGAGAATTAGGAAGATACCGCAAAGGAACAGGCTACTGGAAAAATTTCAGGAACTTTTTCCTGCCAGTGTTACAATACACTTTACACCTGTTATTTAATAAACGTCAACTAACACTTCTTTCAGTTTAAAAGTTACTATTTATAAAATAACATAATTCCGTACTCTACATTGACTCTATTTGACCTGGTACTTACCCAAATAAATTTCACCTTACCAACGCGTAATAGAGTTAGGAAAACTCACATTTCCTGAATAATCGATTCTAAATATTTAAAAGGACCACCCAATTATCTTTCCAAAACTCTCTACAATTTTCAATTCTGTTGTCCACAATTATCTAACATATTTTTTTTTAGCATTTGCGGAAGTTGTGTTATTTTATTTTATTAGAACTTCCATTTTATTCAAGAG
The DNA here is from genome assembly GCA_950381575.1 of Plusia festucae. Taxonomy (NCBI): domain Eukaryota; kingdom Metazoa; phylum Arthropoda; class Insecta; order Lepidoptera; family Noctuidae; genus Plusia; species Plusia festucae. The sequence goes on along the minus strand of OX494456.1, from coordinate 2,047,939 downwards.
AAAACATGAAAAAGTGGTTTATTTGGTCATCGTAAATAGCCTTTTTTTAAATAGACTACTCAATTTTTAGTTAAGAAAACTTGTTATCAGCAACTTTGGTACTCCAATCATTCTTTTATTATCATATAACATTAAATTACCTGCTCGTACGGTACTTGCAATAATTTCTGTATTATAGACAAATATCTTATCTTATATCTTGAAACGAGCAATTCTTGTATATATTTAATCTGAATCTCTGAAATTGCTCCAACGATTTTCATGAAATTTTGTATGCAGGGGGCGTTAAATCGATCTAGCTAGGATTCATTTTCAGAAGATGTCCGACAAGATGAGCAAGGCTCAGTCATCCAGGTGAATATTATACATAGTTCAGGAGACGTGAAGGGAAAAAAAAACCAAGTACCTACCTAGGTAGCATTACGTTTATAGGTAGGTTGTTCAACTTTTGCAGTTCAGGGACAAATTCCTGAGGTTTGATTTTCAGAAATAACAATGATGATGTTAGGAGCTAAATTCCCATGAAATCAATCTCTAAATCTCGAAGAAATGTGGCTTTCTATCAAATTAGATGATGTTTGCATTTCGTCATGTTAAACATGTCTTGTTTTGAATCGGGAGCACCATGTTTTGAACTAACGTTTGACACACCAATTGCTGTTGACCGTATGGTACAGTTTTTGTTTATTTTATTATCGTGTATTGGACAGCAAACGATCGTGTTAAAGGCATGAGAATCTTTATGTAATTTGAAACTGCCTTCTTAGAGCATTCGGCTAAGATTTGATGTTTTCTTTTTGTGGGATGTTTTTGTTCCTGGTTTGTGTTGTCTTTTTTGCTTTTTTCTTCTAGTAAGTTTAAATGCGAATTTGAATCCTATAATGCCAACAATTTGTGATTTTATGCTCTACATTTGATTGATATAATCATATTGATTTAGTGTAGTATTGATAGAAATGTAACAAGAATAGAAAAAAATAAGTGGATGAGTATTTAAAGATACGGTTTATAGCTTCATTTTAGAAATGGTATTTTTGGTAGAGGATTCCGTTTATATGCAATTGGTTTTAGTGTAACTGCGTAGCGTTATTTAAATCATTTGTTGAGTTAAGTAATAGGCACAGTCGCAGGATTAGATTGCATAAAAAGTGCAGTATTTTTTTCAGTTTTGCTGGTCGCCCTAATGTTTATGAAATAGGATATTAACAAAAATGTTTTGCTTAGCTAGACTGACCATAGAAACAAAATATTTTGTTTCAGGCTAGTGTCGCCTTCAGGTGTCATTTTACAACCAATTGTTCTTCTAAACATATAACGTACTATATCACAACGATATCATTGTTAATCTAAACTTTAATAGCATTCGAATAGGGTCCAGTTTTCGGTTAGCTATATAGGTTTGTGTGTGGTATGCTATGGCCTGCCTAGAAATTAGTCATAGGCAAAGATTGCCAGGCAATATTTAAAAATACTACTTATTGTTTGTGTAAAACTATTGTAGGTGAATGTTAGGAGTCTTGGAGTACAGCTGCGTGGCTTTTGGTATTGGACTAGCTCCTAATATTATTTAAAAAATATTTTATTCGTTTAGTGTGGTCCTAAAAACTTAGGCCACCCGCAACCTTTTTAAGTTATATAAGATTTTCTTAAGCCTACCGTGTTGTGTGATGTAATTTCTATCATAATTTAAAAGTGATAATGCATTTTTACGAAATAGGATTCAATTATTCGTAATAAAATGAATAGAGTTGTTTTGTTTAAGAGTTGATGGATCAATAAATTACAAATAAAATATGTAAAGATTAAAAAAAGGGTTTTTACTTGTGTTTTAGAATAATCGTCATCAATTTATTTACAACAAGCGTTCGACAACCTCAAATACTATATACACTCTTTCTATAGTATACAAATACAGAACTGCTTGCAAGTAAAGTTTATTATTGTTTTTTTTTCTGTTACAGATTGTATTCAAAACATTGAGGCTGCACTGCGTCAGTCTGGTCGAGAGAACTGCGGTGGCGTGCCGCAGGGCTCCGCGTTAGGTCCAACACTTTAATTGTTTGATGAAGTGAAGTGAACTGGAATTTGTGTTTTCTGGATGTGTCTCCAAAGGGATGAAGACTATGGTGACAACTTAGATGAAGCGGTGAGTTTGTTATTAATTTAGTATTTTGAATTTTGGTTAGATGCGATGCTGGTAGTAGGATCTTTTTTAAATCAAACATTATAACAGTTGGTAATAGAAATGTCATTTCTAAATACTCTAAGTTATTGTAGAGTTTTCATGCTATTGATTTTATAATACTAATGAGGATGTTAAAAAAAGGAAGTTTCTAAAACCAGCCTTTATTATTACCTACTACTGCTTAGTAAAATTCTGACCGTGTAGTAAATAAGTGTGAATATTAACATATTTTTTTGTAATGCTAACTTGAAATAAATATGTACAATTTATTGTATTCTAGTAATCGTTTACTAATCAGTAGTAGGCAGTTAAAGCTTTTTCTATTAATTGTATGCCTTTTATCCCGACTGCGCCAGAACAACGGTTATGATTTGGAGTGTATGTGTTTATGTATGTATATTTCTTTGGCACGGTCTGTATCCTAAACGGCTTGATTGATTTTAGCTAAAGATGCGTCGTTAATGGTGGGAGTGACTGGGTATATAAAAATTATCATTCGGTTTTTTTATTCTAATTAGCTTATTTATGTAACGTTTTTGTGGTTCCACTGTTGGGCAAAAGTTTCCTTTGATTAACTCCAGACTATTCATCTTGAAAGAAAGAAACATTTATTTGTACATGTGGTACCAGACTTAACAATGGTGCATAGTTCAAGCTATTGAGCCACTCACCAATTTGTCTTTCCTGCTGTCATTTCAATAGTTTAACATAGTTATTATTTCTTAAATTATTACTAACTGTGCACCGCGGATTCAGTCGTGTAACGTTAATTGACGTAAGTTTTTAATTTTTTTTTCATGAAATTTTCTAATGTATTGATAGTCATTTTGCTATTCGAGAAGAAATCAAATAGTGAATGAATGTCTTTGAGCTGCAATCTAGCAGATATTAAATTTGAAGAAAAAAAAATATTTTCTTTTTCATAATTTATTTTCATTAATTATTAATAAAAGCTTAGCATTTATTACATTCCTTTTAGTAGAGTGTGACATACACAATGTTCTAATAAAAAATAAAGAGTATTGAAAACAGAATTCTGACACCGCTTGTTTTTTTTCAAATAACTTTAAGAAGGTGCTTACACCTCAATAATTAATTATGTTAATAATCGATAAGGAATAAAAGTTTGAAAATATAATTTAAGCTTCTTCAATGGCTCGGCTTTTCAAAATGGCGTCTTTTCACTGCTTCCTTTGTATGGGTAGGTATTTCATAGGATGACGATGCTATTTTAGCTTCAAAACATATTTTGATCATCGACCCCTCGTAATAATGATATTTTCGAAAATATGTTTTTCTCTATGCATGTTTCTATAAGGAATCGATATCTGCTCATTTTTTATGTCTTGGATTCTATTTTAGTTTAGATCCAGAAAATTACATTAAATTACTTTTTTTTATGTAATTTTGTATACTTAATTAATACTTAGATCTCTGTAAAGTTTTTTTTCCTAAGCTATGTTGGAGTTGGCTTCTAGTCTTACCGGATTTAGCTTATTACCGTATTTTACATGGAGCACAGATGCAATGTTACTAGGTAACACAGTACCCCATAGTAAGACTGGCTGTCAGAATTGTAATGATTTAACGACTGTCAAAGATCACTGTAGACAATCAGGACCAACGGCTTAACGTATTTTCCGAAGCACGGAGAGGTCTCGGTATGCTCACATTTGGTCACCCATCCACGGACCAACTGCGGCGAGCGCAGCTTACCCTTTGTTATCGGTCAAACCGTACAACTTATCCTTAGCCACGAGCTCCTCTCAATTAATACTGAAATATAATATCCCAACATTGCTGTACCTACAATTGTCTTTCTTTCTTACTTATTTACCGAAGAACCTTGTCTATGAGGGCTCATATCCTGCAGAGCTAGCATGAGCGCCACGATAAAATTTTATCGTGACATTTTATCGAGTCTACTCGTCAAAATATCTTCGTTCTAACTTTTTCTCTTCAGTTCTAACTTTGGCAAAGGCACGCGCAAGCTAGCCATGTTAGGGCCGAAGACAAAACGATATTTTGACATGTAAGACTCGATAAAATAACACGATAACTTTTATCGTAGCGCGCATGCTAGCCCCGCTGGTGATACAGAATCATCCACATAATACAGTTGCAATAGTAATATATTTCGAGCTTTCACTAATAAATTTTTGGTCAATCCAAACGCACCTGAAGCACAAAATACTGTTATTTTAAGTCACTTTTAAGATTAAAATAAAAGAGAGCAAGACACTTTTTCTTTATCTAAAAAATGGGTCAAAAAATTTCAAAGATCCAAATGCTTTAGTTAAAAAAAAAAGTAAGGTAACATCGAAATTTGGTAAAATTTGAATTTAAATTTTAAATCCTTAATTTATGTATCATAACACATATTTAGACTTTTTTAAATCTTAATAGTCAAGGAGTGTGATTCAAATCCACAGCTTCCTAACCTTTCTACAACTTTATCTACTTTATCTTTCTTATTTTGACTATAATAGGAAACCAGAAAGGATGTTCACTAACCAAATCGATCGCAATATTTTTACAAAAAATAAGATTTTATAAAAACTTGCTTTACTTACCTAAATTTAACAATCAGGGAAGAAAACAACCTTAATTTTGATCATATAGCTTTGGAATTTGACCTAACCAGACTAAACCAGATTGTTTAATATTTTTAAGTAGGTTATCTACATTAAAATATTTGACAATCTAGTTTAGTATGTACTAAAAATAAAGTTTTACATTAAACGTTTGTATGTGTATCAGGTACAGTTTATCAGTAAATAAGGCTAGCTGAACGTAAATTACATACACCAATAACACTACACTAACTTACATTTTTTAACAGCATCTAAGTTACTTGCAACCATTTTAAAGGTTATGTCTCGAAAACAATGGAATTCGTTAAAGTATTCCTCAAATATTTTCATTTGCTAAACGTACATATAAAAATAATCTAAAAGACGAGCTTGTATATTTTCAGAAGCTAAGGTGCTTTTTAAAGCTATCAAATGAAACTCTGTATAATGTCTAACATTCGCGTAAACCACAGAAAACAACTCTGTATAAATAAAAATGGTAGCAAATATAAGTACAACCTTTACAAATGAAAGTTTTTTTTATAGAAATTGAGAGAGCCTCAATAAGTTACTTGGAAAATATGTGTTGGGGTTGTCTTTAACTTACGTATCTTCTATTATTATTAAAATCTATAAACATTTTTACCAAATAATAACAAAAACTATGTATTTTTAGTAGCTTTTAGTTATTCTGTTCAGATATTTATATCACGAAAAAAATGCTTCACAGTCTATTATGTTCCGAATCCAAAACAATTTATTTTTAATTTTAAAACCGCGACCGCACCTAAACTACCTTTATCGATTAACAATAACAATTAAATAAAAATCGCTCGCCACCCATGATGTTTTTAAAAAACAATTTTAAACGAAGGTAAACTCGATATAAGCGAGAAGAGTGAAAATCTAAACAATACGAGCCCGTATCGATAATCGATCGTTTTCAACGATTATTATAAACAAGAAAATCGATTGGTAACATACACTACAGTTGATACAAACCAATGTTATTTTATAAACATCGAGTCATTACGTTTATTAAGATTATATTGAGCTCTTGATATAAAAGCAGATTGATCATGTTTTTTTATTCATCATTCTTTATTATTATTAAGCACTTTCGTCCCAGTTTGAGAAAGAACAGTTTGACCGAGAAACTGTAGACAACTGATTTTGTGGGGTATATACAATACCTAGTAATTAAAAGTATCGGTGGGGTTGCAGTATACATGAGCCTTGTGAGTGTGGTTTATCTCCACGAACCTTGGCTTACTTGCTGAGCTGCCCACTGGGTCCTACCACCTGTACACGCGAGGATCTCCACAGTGCTAATGACAATGCTGTCCGCGTGGAGTACTGGTTCGAATCTTACACCTATGCCATACAATCTTTAATCGCCAACCCGCAATGAGCAAATGTGGTGATTAATGCTTCTTTTCTTTGTAAAAAGACTAGCTTTTGCTTGCAGCTTTGCCCGCGTGGGAGACGTTTATCGCGACAAAAATGAGCCTATAGCGTTCCTCAATAAATTGTCCATCTAGCATTAAAAGAATTTCAAATCGGCTCAGTGGTACCTTAGATTAGCGCGTTCAACCAAACAACCAAACTCTTCAGCTTTATAATATTTTATAAAAGATGAGGTCTGTGCCTAGCAGTGGGCCATAATAGGCCTCTATTTATAAGTACTTATAGCAAATTTTATCAACAATTCTATTTTAATATTTTAACTTGAAATATAATTTATTGTTTACAAAAATTCTTGAACAAACAAACGCCTGTCAAAGGTTAGTGCGGTTACAATCTGCAGATACGGCTCATATTCAACTTTATCTAGAAGCATGTTGTTTATTCCGATAATTTTTATGTATCACATCAAGGGCATTCATTCATTTAAATGGTAGATTGTATTTCTGTATGTATTTGATAACACCAAAAACATTTTTCATGAAAAGTAACGCCAAGATGAGTACATATTTACATTATTATTGAAGCGGCAGTAGCCTAATGGGTAGGGCGTCAGACTTGCGATCATGTGGTTGCCAGTTTGAATCCCACCCATTACACTACCGACGTGAACCTACTCGTAACACAAGCATCTTAGCTTAGCATGAGGGGTTAACGAGATTACTAGTAATGTGCGACCCACATTGCTAGTAATCTTTTCATAAAAAAAAAGTTAAAAAATATAGCACTAAAAAAGTCATCAGAGATTTTGGAGAGTCAAGAAAAAGGCACGTGGCTAAGTGTTAGCTGTATGGTTTGACCAATAATGAAGGTGAATCTGTTCTTACCATGAATGGCCATTTGTGAACATATCAAGACCCCCTCTGTGCCTCGAATAGCACTTTAAGCCATTGGTCTCAACTGCTATACCGTAGATCTTTGACAGTCGTTATGTCATCGACAACTAGTCTTAAATCGATACTGTTTTACCCAGCAGAATTGGTTGTAAGGTGAGATAGGCAGTCGCTCCATGTAAAATGCGGTATTCAGCTGAATCCTACTAATATTATAAATGTGAACGTGTGGATGTTTAGATGTTTGGATGTTTGTTGCTCAATCACGCAAAAACGGCTTAACGGATTTGGATGAAATTTGGCATGCATGTAGCCTTTGACATAAAAAGGAACATAGGCTACTTTTTATCTCGATTTCTTAAGTAGTTCCCAAGGGAAAATTGAAAATTGTGTACGAGCTTAAGCCGTGGGCTGAAAGCTTAGAAATTTGGTATTTTTATCTATTACAGCGCAAGCTATAACACGTGTGAAACTTTTATTACATTTTTCATTACTTTCACATTTTTTATTTCCCGTTGGCCCAATTTTAAAGTCCACGCAGACGAAGTCGCGGGCAAAAGCTAGTCTGATAATATTGGAAGCCGACCTCAAAATAGCTTGGGAAGAGGCTAGGCAGAAGATAAAGGAGAGAAAAGCTTCTAACTCTACACGCCCTAACTCTCATCACAGCACATAGCAAGAATCTTGGTCTTAAGTTCTGTGCAATCCTGGCGATAGATCACACTAATATTACATACGCAAAAGTTTGTGAGTGTGTGTGTGTATGTTTGTCACCCTTTCACGCTCAAATAGCTGGACAAATTTTGATTAAAAAAAAATAAGTTAAAGATAAACAGCGTGTAACACTGCGGGTCTTAGCTAGTATAAACATAATAATAATAATTGTATGTAATTGTAATGATGAAGATGATTGAGCTTTGATCGCCATGTTTGCTCACTGCGGGTTTGTGATTTTAGCCACATTAATTAAAGTTTTTTTAAATTCATTTTTTTCTGAAGATGCAGTTCATGAACCGCGTGCACGCGGTACACGATGTTTACGCCACGTTGGCAGCATGAGGCCGCCTCCGCTTGTAAGCGTAGCGAAGTTGAATGCGTAGCGTGTCCATGGATGCTTATTTAAAAAGCGAATAGTCACACGTGCGTAGCGACTCTGTACATTGCAGTGGAAACAGCCTTTACATAGATCATGAGCATTTCAGGTCCAACAAAGTTATATTATATGTTTTTCCGAACGTGCACGGTACAGCCATACACGATCAATTTTTGTGGTATTATGTTTAGTTCTTGAGATATTATTGTACAGATTTTAATAAAAATAATAAATAAATAAGTAAACCGTCAAGTGTGCAGCGGCCTTGAAGCGTCGTCCACTTTGCATCGCATTCATATATTGTTAACTAGACTTGTCATGCACACCCATAGCCATACACCATCAATTTTACCGGACGCCGCTTCAAGTCCGCGAGTCTTGACGATAAACTTGATCGTGTATGGCCCGCATTAGTCGTTATCATCATAAGTACGGTTATCAGTATTTACAGTAAAGCCTATCACTGTATTGATAAAGCAGGCAAACAAAAACAACATAACTATCTACAAACTACCTATTTATTGTATCTACAGCGAAAGAGAATGAGGCTGTCTGCGTGTAGCAAAATAAATGAAATTAAATTCTTTCATCAAAATAAGTGATTTAATTATAAGTGTAAACAGCAATTTTACTTCTATGTTGAGATAAATATACTGCATATAAATAAATAAACACATATGTATACGTAATCCTATTCATTGAAGTTTTCATAGATAGATGTTTTTAGAATTAATGGAAACGTTTTTTGAACCGTAAATGATTATGACGAAGATAATTTTATTTTTTAAATACAAAAGGATTAACTAATATTTAATAGTTATTAAAGTTAAAGAACACATATACTAATTATTGAATAATTAAAATAAAAGAAAATCACAATATTAAACAGCTTTTCTTTGAGAATAGCGATAAAATCTATGATTAACTGCAAATATGTATATATACCACACCCATTTTGTGTAGTGTCGACAGTTCACGTGATTCATCTATGTAGTATGAATCACGTGAACTGTCGACACTACACGTTACGTTAAGTTACAAAAAAAAAAGAAAACAAAAACCACATGAAAAAAAGCTGTTTCCTTCTATGATGACGAATACCTTACTATGGGATACTGTATTACCCAGTAAAATGGGTTGTGGGGGTCAGATAGGCAGCCGCTCTCTCATGCTAAATTAATATACGAAACTCTTTGTAGTTACAATTCTTTCTCTTTCTATCTTTACTAACTTATATTATCTCTCTCAACTTCCGTTCGCCTCACCCGATCACACTGTTCGTAACGTTCAAGACAAGCGTATGTAAAGAAGTTTAACTTCAAAAAGTGACTTAATTTTTGTCTTACTGGAATAGTTTTTTTTATTAATGCCTGTTTTTTCTTTAATTAATGTGTGATCAATTATATTATTTATACATATCAGTATTTTTTATTTCAACGAACACCGCGGTATTTTCTATACTTATCTTTTTAATATAATATATCAATGACGTTTTAGTTGTAACGGAGTAGGTACCTACGTCAAACTGTTCTTTGTCAGAGAAAAAAAATGTGTGTTTGTAGTCGTGTATGTTTGTATGTTATCTTAATATTAAACGGTCAAGGATGCCAGTTCATCATCAAATAGATTTTTGGCTTCAGTATTTTGCGGATTTGACCTAGATTTTTTTGTAAATTTTTAAATTTATTTCGTTGTATATTTCGTTAATCTTATCAAATTGTATCATGTTTATTTTTTTCTGGGTGTACCTAGTTAGCCAGTGATAGACAGTCCTTGACGGATTAGGTCACTTATCTATAATGATTATATTTTTATTTATATTTGCGACATATTTGTGTAGTTAATCGTTTCCTTGTTCCATGGCCTTGTGATATTCGTTAATATGATGTAGGTTTAGAGACCTTTACGTTTGGCTAAAAACAACAAATAAAAGTTTATAATAAAACTTTGGCTGACTTTTCTGTTCTATTTGAAAAAAAGAATAAATAATAATTTGTCTACTTGTTTTTTAGGGAACGTTTTTCATGTCTCATTTATTTTCAAAAATAATCGTGGTGGTTATATATGTTAGGTATGATTTTGACAAAAAAAAACCGTTCTCGAATATGGAAAAATGAGGGAGAAAATTGCAAAGAAAGGAAGAAAATAAATTCATTCGCGACACATGCGACCGCATAAAATAAAAACATATACAATAATTTCTAAAACGTTAGGTTAAGTTTTTATGACGTATTAGTCTTCGTATTAATGGAGAAAATGATTTAATATCAATTTTTTTTTTAATTTCTATGAAGCTATCACAGCCTGCGCTCATGATTACATCGGTAAACCTATTAAAAAAAATTGTCGTCTTGATTCCGTAGTTTAAAAATATATTTAATACTAATATTTTACCCGTATTAACTTCATTTCACAAACATCTCTCTGCCCTTCACCCAAAAGGTCAAAGTTTAAGCCTGTTTGCCTGTAAACAGACACGGGAATTGCAGCACGAGGCAGTTTTATACGTATAGTGGGTAATTAAAAGTTTTATAAGTGGTGGAGAAAGAGCTGGAAGGCTCACCACACCACCGTCTGGGATACATAGTCGGGAAAAGAGAGAGAGGATAATTATAAGTTTTATTATATTACTAGCTTCTGCCCGCGACTTCGTCTGCGCGGACTTCAGAATTGGGTCCAAAAAGAAATGAAAAATGTGAAAGTAATAAAAAATTGAATAAAATTTTCAACCGAGTTATCGCTTGCGCTGTAATAGACAAAAATACCAAATTTCAAAGCTGTCTGCCCGCGGCTTAGCTCGTAAACAATTTTCAATTTTCTCTCGGAAACTAAAGGAATCGGGATTAAAGGTAGCCTATGTTCTTTTCCATGTCCAAGGCTAATTAAACTTGATAATCCTACTAATATTATGATTTGGCATGCATGTATGCCAAATTTCATCCAAATCCTCTCAGCCGTTATTGCTTGATTGAGTAACAAACATCCAAACATCCACACTTTCACATTTATAATATTAGTAGGATTATCAAGTTTAATTTAATTTTAATGTTGATCAAAACATTCTAACTCATTTTCATAATACTATTGAATCAAAAATATATACTAGACGCTGTCCGCAGCTTCGTCTGTGTTGACGCCTATTTACACAATATCCTACGGTACTCAGTAATATTGTAGCTATCTCTGACATAATTTATGTCGTCAAAACTTTCTTCAGAAGTTTCAAAGGTTTTCTCCTACAGCGAGACTTGTACAACTCAAAACTCAAAATATTTATTTGCTTGTTAAGGTAGGTATACAGGTGTTCGACATCTCCACCCAGAGCCCCCGGGGGGCCCGCTCAGCCAGGTCTCCTTTCCCAAGGTGGGCTCTTACTCGCCTGGACCGGGAAGCAGCCAAAGAGGCGGCCTTTCTCCAGGACTGGCTGTCGCCTCCTGTCGAGGTTCTTGACGTGGACGCCGCGGCGGTCCAGCTCAGGAAATCCCTGACCGGGGTGTGCGACTCCAGCATGCCTCGTTCTCGCCGTCCGCCTCCCCGTCGTGCCGTCTATTGGTGGACGGAGGAACTGGCTGGGCTCCGGGCCACCTGCGTGGCTGCCAGAAGGGCATACACAAGAAACCGACGGCGCAGCGCCCGTAATCAGACAGACGAGGACCGCCTCTACGACTCATACCGAGAGGCAAAGGCGCTCCTCAAGTCGGCTATGTGCGCTGCCAAGGACTCGGCGAGGGCCGAGATGCTGGAGGGCCTCGACAGGGATCCTTATGGGAGACCGTACAAGGCGGCGCGGAACCAATTGCGCCCCCATGGACCCCCACTGACGGAAACCCTCGAGCCGGCGCTACTGGATGGGGTGGTACGGTCCCTGTTTCCGCGCCGGATCGAATTCACCCCACCAACGATGGACCCCCCGCAGGGGGCGGTTACACTGGAGGAAGAGGCCCCCCCGGTGACGGCGGCAGAGTTCTACGCAGGAATTCTCAGCCTCCGCGCAAAGAAGACGGCTCCTGGGCCAGACGGTGTTCCCGCACGGGTGGTGGCCGTAGCTGCCGGTCAAATGGAGGACAGGTTTCGGGACCTCTTCAGCGCGTGCTTCATGGCCGGGAGGTTCCCGAAACTGTGGAAGGAGGGGCAGCTGTGCCTGCTCCGCAAGGAGGGACGCCCGGTCGATTCCCCCTCGGCATACCGGCCCATCGTTCTGCTCGATGAGGTCGGCAAATTGTTCGAGGGTATCATTGCTCGCCGGCTTAACAGTCATTTGCGGAGGGTAGGGCCCGACCTGTCGGACGCCCAGTTCGGTTTCAGACAGGGGCGTTCGACCATCGACGCGCTGGCCTTACTCAAGAGCCAGGTGAAGGAGGCAGTGGAGGCGAAGGGCGGAGTGTTGGCGGTGTCATTCGACATAGCCAACGCCTTCAACTCCGTGCCTCATTTGACAATATTGGAGGCGCTCCGGTATCACGGAGTGCCCCAATACTTGAAGGACCTCCTCGCCGACTACTTGAGGGACCGAGAGGTCCTCCTCGTGGACAAAGCGGGCAGTCTGAGGAGATACGGCGCGGAGTCCGGAGTACCGCAGGGGTCAGTGCTGGGGCCCCTCCTGTGGAACATAGGTTTCGATTGGCTCCTGCGGGGAGCCCTCCTCCAGGGTACTAGTGTCATATGTTACGCGGATGACACTCTCCTGACTGCCCGAGGCAGGAGCTTCGGGGAGGCGGCCTGTCTGGCCTCGGCTGGGGGATCCTTGATCGCAGGGAGAATCCGCCGCCTGGGGCTGAAGGTGGCGCTAAACAAGACCGAGGCCGTGTTCTTTCACGGGCCTCGGCAGCGCTGCCCTCTCGATGCCCACATAGTCGTGGAGGGCATCAGGGTCGGGGTCCAGGCCCAGATGAAATATCTGGGCCTTGTACTGGACAGCAGGTGGCGCTTCGGTCCGCATTTCAGCGGGCTGTCGACGCGCCTGCTGAAAACCGCGAACGCCCTTTCATGGCTCCTCCCGAACCTGGGGGGGCCAAGTGCGCGGTGTCGGCGCTTGTATGCCGGCATCTTGCGGAGCATGGCCCTATATGGGGCACCCATCTGGGCGGACTGCCTCCACAGGAGGGAGAATGCGACCGCGATCCGCAGGCCCCAAAGAGCCATTGCACTGCGGGTGGCGAGGGCCTACCGCTCGGTAGGCTTTTCAGCGGCGTGCGCTCTGGCAGGCACACCTCCCTGGGAGTTGGAGGCGTGGGTGCTCGCCAGAGTGTACGAGTGGACGGCACGTCGGAAAGCGCTCGGGGAGCCCCCTGTCGCGGCGGAGCGGGAGACCGTGCGGCGAGAGGCGAAAGAAGCAATCGTCGTCCATTGGACGGAGGACCTCGCCACCGCCACCTTTGGCCGCCGAACTTTGGACGCGCTGGGTCCAAACCTGCAAATCTGGCTCGAGCGGCCGCACGGCTTCCTCTCATTCCGTTTGGTGCAGGTGTTGTCAGGCCACGGCTGTTTTGGGTCGTACCTGCACAGGATCGGGAGGGAGGAGACACCGGCGTGCCATGACTGTGGCGCGGCGGAGGACACAGCACAACACACCCTCGAGGTCTGCCCAGCTTGGTCTGAGCCGCGCCGCAGTCTGACTGCGAAAATCGGGCAGGACCTCTCGCTTTCCGGCGTGGTTAACTCCATGCTCGAGAGGGAGGAAGCCTGGGCAGCGGTCGCCTCCTTTTGCGAAGACATCATTTCGCGAAAGGAGGTGGCGGAGCGTGCGCGAGAGGACGATCCTCTCGCTGCACCGCTCCGAAGACGAAGAAGAGGTCGGAGAGGACGTCACCTTTTCCCTCCTCATGGTGGTGTCAGGCGGGCGATGGGCGCGGGGGCGCCCTCGCCCGCATCGAACTCTACACCACCCTCGTCGGGTATTCCCGTATCCCCCCCCACGGGGAGGGCGTGAAGGGCTCGCCGTGAAGGCGGGCGATCGTCGGAGGCGGACTGGACGTAAAGGCTGCGCCGGTTTCCCAGTCCCCTTCCACTCAGACGATGCGGGCATGCCGCTGGGTTATTTTAGTGGGTATACCGGGTCTGCCCGGGGAGTCCCACATAACCCCCCCATTCCCCGATGAGGGGGGTATGCGTAATGCATTTTTTCCCAGCATAAAAAAAAAAAAAAAAAAAAAAAAAAAAAAAAAAAAAAAAAAGGTATACAGGTGTTCTTAATAATTTTGTACAGCTTAACAGCCTTTTTTAGGCGTTGCACATTTGAGGCTTTTTGCTATTTGTATTACCGGCCTATACCCGGGACACAGGCCTCCTCCATATAAAGGTAGAACGAGCATTGAAGACCACGCTAGCTCTCTGCGATTTGGCGATTACAGATTCCAAATTTTGGAATCCAGGTTGCCTCATGATGTTTTCCTTCACTGATTGATGACGTCTTACAATAATTAAGAAAATCCATATAACTTAAAAAAGTCACATTGGTACTTGCCTGGGTTTGAACCTGCAACCATGTGCATGCGAATCCACCAAGACGCATCCAGACTAACTAACGTAACTCAGTTCAAAGTAATAATTATGAAGATATACAGGTTTACTCGATCTCGTCTAAAACATTCATTCATACATTGCTACAAATTTATTTTTATTTTATACGAAACAAGAAAATAAATTGTTCAGAATCAGATACCAAATCAGCTGCTATGATTTTTACACCAAGTTGACAGTTACAGATACGTGCCGTACGTGTTTTATGGAGATGCATAAATTTTTTTCGCGAAATAAAGCCGAGACATGTTAATTTCTGACTTTATCACAAAATATATTATAGACACGTATTTATATATACGCAATACCGCTTAAAAATTGCTATACGCATCATTATGGACAACTTTCAGTACCTAACTATAAATCTAACAATAAATCCCGAAAATAAAAATCGACTGCCCCATACATTTATGAGCGTATAATTGACAAAGTAAGTTTAAAGCGCGGTAGCCTAATGGCTAGCGCGTCGAATTTGCGATCATGTGGCAACCACATTGCTAGTAATCTTTAAAAAAAAAAGTGTACTGAACTGCCTTTTTTTCGCGATTTTGTGGTTGTTCCCAGAGTAAAAGTTTTACACAATGACGAGTACAATATCCCTGGTTAATGTTACATGTTGTATATAAGATTGCATTAAATAATTTCATTCTAAGTCCTAATGTATTTTTTCAATGTACGTAATTAGAAAATATTCCTTTGTTTCAGACACCAATGGTGCAACTACCTCCTGTGGTAAGTAATCTTCTGTTTACTATTTTATAATACAGTAACATTTAAAAGAATATAGTAAGTATCATCTTCGACCTTCTACCCCAGTTGATTCTTAAGAAAGTTTCGGCTGTGCATAAAACCTTAGCCCATCTCGACTTAGCTGATTGACGTTTCCGTATTCGGCCCTTAATTCCAAAATCTCAAACTCAAAATCGAAACATTATAAACGCTCAGTATTAAGTTATATCAAAGCGTATGTAAATATTCTCTGAGGGTTAATATCTCAATCAAGATCCCCTTCAGACATATTGATGCCTAGCCTCAATACTAGTCTGTAGGGCGGACAACCAGCCCTTGTTTATAATTCAGATCACTTCATAAGATCCTTTTTTAGGTTCAAGTACTTGCGCGTAAGCTGTTTGTGTTTTGTATAATATTTTGTAACATCCAAAAAGGTTTTTTTGCGAGGTCTGACAATAGCTCATCGATTTAAAAAAATATTCTTGATTTCGATAACGATACATAGGGTAGTTCCAAATTTCATAAAAACCGATTAGTTTGGTTTAGAAATAAAACTAAGTAATTAGAAAATTTTAACAAGAATGTCTAATCGAAATGGCGCATTTTGTACTTTTTTTTTTAAATTAATTGTAGTCGGTTCTTTTTTACATTTATGTTGGCAATTATTTTCATAAACCTGGTATCAGAAAAACTGATTAGTTGGCAACCTAAAAGAAAAAAAGAACTTCGTTGAATTGCTGATTATCAGCTCTGTGTTCTGCCTGTTATTTTCCTCTGTTGGTCCCAGATACAAATATCTTCAAACCTTACTGCTGGCTACTAGTATTTTACAGACAACGACTGCCTTTTACCACCCACGCACTAGCGGAATTTCTTGATATGACAGATTTAAAATTGAACTTTACTTTTTAATATTTATTGGAACGTTCGTTGTGAAGCGGTTTGCTGTTGCACCATATTGCACTGCATTATGCATAAACCAAAAAATGAAGCGAAGGTACAGTTTATAAAATGTTCTGATAAAAAAATAGGAAGGAATGACAGCAAAGTTAGAAGCTTGAAAAATAAGTCTTTGTAAGGTGATTTCAATCAAAACTAATTGTCCAATAAATGTGTTTTCTTTACCACAGAGGTCGTAAAGAAACTGCTTCGACTGCGACTTCTTGACGTCCACCAGACTATTACCGTTAAAGGTTGCAATAAAGGTTTTATTGCTGAGTTTTTCATACTTGCATATATTTATAGCCTGTTTTTTAATCTTGGAGTCTAACTTGACAAGTTCGAATGCCTTAATGATATAGATTACACATGGATTACAATAGGATTTATGTCTATTTTGACATTTGCACTTGTCAATTTAGTCTACAGGATTAAAAACGGACTATAAGTGACATAAAAATAATTATGGTTGTCACTATGAAAAATATGTACCGTACGTAATTTTATTTTAACTATAATTAGATCTTTATACGTAATAACATTTATTAGAACTTCTAGGTCAATTTTCATACTTTTTATGTGATTAATATAGTATAGTTATAGTTATAGCATTGTATAAAATATACTATGTACTTTTTACCTCTACCTAGATATACGTTAATTAACAAAAGAAGCTTGTTCAGAATTCATTGAACAAGCTTCTTTTTTGTTTTTTATAGCAACTCCAAAACTTACACCAAACAGTTCACATGTACTCATTTTATCTTACCTCACAATTCCAAGCGAGCAGTCTCGACAATGCACGGCATTAATTCGCTGAAAGGTGGAAAAAGTAGCAATATCCCCCCTACAAGGGGGCCCGGGGGTCTAGGGGGATAAGGGGAGGGTTGGAGGGTGTTGGGTTGTACCCCGCGATAGTTTCAAGACATATAATACGCTGGTATAGGGTTTATTGTCCGTACCACCGAAGAGCACTGTTATATTACGATTTCTATGCTATTAAAGAATAGTCTAGGAGACCGTGTAGAGAAATTAAATTTAATCAGGTATCTTAAATATTTATTTATATGCGGGGGGCATCGGATATAAAATATAAATGGTCAGTTCTGCATATATGCTACTTTCTGCAAAGCCAAAAAATATTCTAGACATTGTTCTAGCTTTGGCATAATTATATACATGGATCCAATATGATACCAAGCAAGAGTAAATTCTAGGATGTTAAGTTAAACAAAATATTGTTTTAATATAAATATATTTAAGGCGACGAATTATGTAACGAATTTTTACTCGCATAAAATGCAAGGTGTCAAAAAAATTAAATACAACCAGTTAAAGAAATGTGAAGAGAATTTTTATCCATAGAAACCTTTTTAAATGGGATTTAGAATATACAGCAAACCCTACATCGCATGTCATACAGACGAGTCTAATCGACATCCTGGGCGATGTACTGGATCAGTCTGGATCTGACTGAAACTGAAATGAAGTCAGAAATTATAATTTGAAGACAAATGCTGTGATTATTATGGGTCATAAGTTGTTGTAATAATAAGTTTTTACTAAAACTTAAAAGTGGGGTGATAATTAATATTTTTGGTAAATTATTCGAAATCATGCAGGATTATAATTTTATCGTTTTATTTTTATAAGATAATATAATTAGTTTTTCGTTTTTATGTACCTACACTTATTTTATTTATCACAAATAATTAATTTGTATGATGTTTTGTACATAATGTTACGAAAAATAAACAAGTAGGTAAGTAAAAGGAATTGTGAGCAATTTTATTTGCAGATACACAGATACGATATTTCCATTACTAGTTTAAAAATACAATACGCAAAATTAAAAATAGCAAAAATAGAATAATCATTTCTAGTTTTAACATTCGAACAGCTTTATTTTCACTAAAAGGTCCCTATTATCAAAATTATTGAGTTTAGCGAAACAATTTTTGTTTTGTTCCGTTGTTCTAGTTTTTTCGTATTTTTCTTAAACATTTCTTTGAGGATCTGTCTCTTAGACAGTGTGGGTAGGAGGTCGCTGTACAGCGCGGCTGGGCGTCGCTTTTCAGTAGGCGGGGCGAACGCCCACACTCATCACTCCGACTCTGAAACGGCGCTGAAAACTTTTAATTAATATTTTTTTTACATTGTAACCTTTTTTTAGTCCTGCGTGTCGGGAATATCGGATAGTATTCAGTTTAATTGATTTTTTATAATTTATTTTCATCGCCCGTCTTTTTATTTTAAATGTGACTTATACTTTTTAGTTTAAAAAATGTTTCTTTACTTAACCTGATTAATAACAAAATCACGTAGCCACCATAAGACTCGAAAACTCGAAACGTATTTAGAATTCATACAAATATTTCAGGGACACAAATAATAGTTTTTCTTTGCTAAATGAATGAAAGCCCAGTTTCTATTTATAACTGAATTCCAACATATTCAAATTTAGAATGAAATTAAAATGTAGGTACTGAATATCAAAATATTCAAATTTAGGATGAAATAAAAATGTTCCATGTATTTCATGACCCAATTCTTACGTTTTCAGTAAAACAGACCTTTGTTTCGATATTTCTAGTCATTAGGAACGGGCAGATCCCAATAAATAAGAGAGTCCAACTCATATTTTTTCTTTCGGATGAGTGGTGGCCCCACAATCGATAGACATTAAATCATCGGCCAATAAAAATGTCACTGGCCCATTGGTGTACTGACCGCATTCACACAGAACTTCAGTGACGTCTCTTAATATTATGTAACTTTTAGTTTATAGCAAAAAAATAATTATTAATACATGTTATAATAATCTATTTTGCTTTTCGTGCAAAACAGATATTAAGAAGCAAACTGGCTAATGATAACCACATAATAATACCAATGTTGTTGCACAAATCAGAAAGTTTTTGCTCTACTCTTAGATGTGTGTACAACTTAGTAAACAGAAGCAAAAAACAAATAATTTGCTTAATTTTATTAAAAAATAAACTAGGTAAACTATTTTACTCATGTTTTTAAATGCGTTATTGATTATTTTGCCAGTTAGTATTTTTTACTTTTTAGCAAATTATATTCGTCAATCGTTATTTAAACGATACAAACAAAACGTTTTTTATACCTTTATTAAATGCGAACTAATACATTAAGAAAAGGTCGCACGCGACTTATAAATAAAAACATGTAAAAATATAAAGGAATTTATAAAACTAAACAAGTTTTAATATATTCGATTGCGTATGACATTTAAAAGAGCCTTTTGTTTGTTTAATAGAAACATTATGCAAATAATGCGGAACAGAACGGCCTTGTTAAAACTAGTCGTTAAGCTAATTTTGGTTGCCACTATACTAATGTTAATGTGTTTTTGCAATAACAAAACAAAAAAAAAATCATACAGCACAAATTTAAGCAATTGATTATGAAATCTATGTAAATGTCAAAAATGAGGACTGAAAAGATTTTTATAATTTTCGGATAAAAATAAATCAACCTGTTAGCGTCCCCCAAACAGCAAATTGAGTAAATAAGAGGAATCAGAAAAAGCCTGAATAAATAAATATCATTTTTTTTAGATGATATTAAAAATATTTTTCTATATTTCCGATGGTTCTATTTTCTTGGCTTTACTGCTGCTTATGATGCAGCGGGGAGAAAATCTGGTTCAGGCAAAAAAAAAAATTAAGAAATAAACAATTAGTTGCACAATTATTACGATCATAAAAATATTTTGATAATTAAAGGAAAAAATATGTAGCCTGGTATTAATAAAACATTAATTACTAAATCAGACATAACAAGTAGGTAATAACAGTTTTATGTTATTTATAAATAAGTGAAAACACGTTTACGAATTAAGTGGAGTTGATTTTATGGCTAAACAAGATCAGCAAATGCAATTATTTTTAATAAATATTCATACTTTTCGTTAATACCGACTGTCATCAAAATTGACAAACAAAACGATAAATTAAATTAATTATTAGTTGACACTACCTGACCTATACTTAAGACCTTTATTAAAAACAAGTAAAATAAATTTAAAATGTCATATTGTTTGTTGAGCTTTGTGGAAATTCACTTCGGTGTAAATTATGCCGAGCGCATGCGCAAAAGCTCTGATCGGATTATAATTGAAATAAATCCAGCTCAAACTCCCGATGTCTCCCTGAAAACTGATTATTTTCTTATCTTTTACTTTACTTGGATTACTTAAGCTTTCATCACAACTCTAGCCAAAATTTGTCAAACATTATATTTTATATATGATGAAAATACTGTTTATTATTTTATATTTCGCATTGCACGGAAACCATTTTCCAAAATGGCTGCAACCGTTCCGTTTTACGCAGAGCAGCCAGCATCGGTGTTGCGTCAAAAATAAACATTTTGCATCGTCAATAACATTCGCGCGGCTCGGCCGGCGCATGCGTACAACGCCGCCTCAAAACGACGCTTTCCTGTCAAAAATATGCAAATTAATCTATAAAAATGTGATTCAACACCACTATTATGATACGAATGTTAGTTCGAAACTAATAAATTTACTTGTGACGTTCTCGAATCGCTGAAAAATGTTATTAGTAAGCGTTTAGGTTTGACGGCGATTGTCGCTGCGTCCCTGTCTGGGGCTACGGCGCATGCTCCGCCGTAATGTTTATATTATTTGTATTTGAGCTGTGTATCACGTAAACTATAACTACCACAGGCGTAGCTCCAATACTGTGGGCCAGTGCCCGCCCCACCCCTCTTCGGTAGTTAAATATTTCTTGCTTATTTCGCCCTTGCATTGTTGATGCTGCGGCGTCGCAGGCTGTTGTGTATTGTTTAGACTCGCTTTCGAAGCAAATATTTTTTTAAATATCAACAGCCTAGTGAGTGTAGGGTTGGATCATTTTGTTAATGGTGTCGTGTGCTTGGTTTTTGGAAATTTTATGTACAATGCATCGGGCTGCAGCGTTGTAAATAATTTGCATTCGAAACTGCAGTGGACCGTTACTTATGAGTGGTATCCTACGTCGCTGTTCAGTGTTCGTTTTTTTATTTGTTTGTTAATTGTTATATTATTTTGTTAATGTTTTTTGTATTGCCGTGAGTGAAATAAGTTTTTATGGAGTTTTGGCGAGCGCGTAAGTTTTTTAAGTAGTAGGCAATGGTTTGAGATCGCGGTTTTAAATATATTTCAAGAGTTTTTAAATTATTTTCGATAATATTTTGTCACAATTTTGGAAAAAACAAAACCATTATTTTTAAGTAATTTTAAGCAGTAATAAATTATTTTTAAATATTGTGTAGGTAATATTTTTAGAGGTTCAATAATTAAATAAAAAAGAGCTTATAACCATAGACCAATTTCCTTAACACTATTTTGTTATAATATCAATTAAAATAATAATAATAAAAATTTAATAAAAATGTCACCACAAATTAAAATGTCCAATCGCAATATTCAAAAAATACTTCGCGTAACGTGAAAAGTTTTGGTTTTCCTCAACAGAACTTATGAGCACGTGGTCTGTCGCTCATGTGCGCCGCTAGTCGACCAATCAGGGCGTCGCTCATAAGCGGCCCGACCAATCACGGCCGCCCGCTTTTCAGCGCCACTTTTGACAGCTGATAAGAGACACGTGGAAAATTTCAAATGTATTCGAAATAATAAACTTTTGTGAAACCAATTTTGCATTATTACGAATTATTGATTAGTTAAGTCAAGATTTTTTTTAATATTTATTATTTTCGTAGATCAATTAGATTATGAGAGGCGGAAACGGGTACGTATTTGTAATTTGTAGTTAAATAAAGTAGATTCGGTATTTTAATTATTACTAATAACACAATAAAGATTAATAGTAAGATAATCAGTAACCTATAAAATAAAAACATATTTCGTAAGTTTCAAACATGAAGCCAGAAATAGCATGATTTCTATAAATTATTTCTGTCTCTATTCTTGTTTTTCCACTTGATAAAATATAAAGAAAAAATGTTAGTGGTCGCAAACAAATGGAAATTAAATTTATGAATAATCGCTATTAAGATTCATGTTGTAATTGTCACCTATCTGAAAAGCTTTAGCAAAGACATGGAGACAGACTAGTATAACGTTGTTTCTTTTAATTTTAAATTTTTAATACACAATGCCAATGACTACGAATACTATCACCAAATTTAATTAATTATGATTTTGAGAACGAACATTATTTAGCTTCCTAAAGCATTTTAGTTGTTAAAACAGCAAATAAATACTCAAAACAGAAATGAAATGTTGGCTTGCAATTTCGTAATTTTTAAATTTTGAATTTCTAAGTTCTACCATAAATATCTGGGTAATAGTTTATAGGTATGTTTTAGCTTCTTTGAATATGATTAACAAATGCATATTTCATTATCATCTGAGCCTACTTAAATTTGAGTTCATATGACAGGCCATTCGAATGTTAATGTTCCTTTTCAGTATTGCTACGAGATTTTGAACTTGCTACGAGATTGACGATTTTCGCTCAATATTGTAGGAGTCCCGCTGAGACACCATTCCTTTCAAATTATGTTTTTCTTAGTAAAAAAATACCTTCAATTAAATTAGTTATTCATTAAAAAATAATTTTAATTATATTCCCACATATTATTTAGATTTTGAATCCTAATGAAAGTTTATCTTAAAAAATATCTCATGGGGTTTGAGGTTAAAAAAAATAAAGTATTATTATTAATAAATATATATATATCTTATCGTTCATTTTATAAGAGTTTACTTTACTTTCCTGGGGAATTGGCAGGAAGAGGCTAGGGACCGGGATCGCTGGAGGGAATGGAGGGAGGCTTTTGCCCAGCAGTGGGACAGTACAAGCTAACTATAATAATAATTACTTTAAACTTTAGCTAATATTCTTAGGGCGAAGAGTCCTACCTTAGTTTAGGACAATATTCAGGTTTACCTTATTAGACTAACAATTATAATTATATTGAAAAGTAGGTACAATAACAATAACACAATTTTACGTAAATGTCTACAATATTGCAAATACTCGTCGATTATTAATATAAATTTCTCTCTATTTTAATAAATTCTGGGGTTCCAAGATTAAAAAAAAATAACATTAGTGTTTCTGTCTTTTTGGAGGTTTTCTTAATAACAATTAATTATAATAAAATTATTTAAAAAAATATTTTGTTTATAGAATAGACCCCTTCATCAGGTTTTTAAAATTTGAATAATCAGTCAAACGCCATGTTTGCTTTATTTTCAGACAGAAAATACATTCAAGAAAAAAAAAAATTAATCATAAGCAGGTTGACTTTATACAAACTCATAAGCAGGTTGACTGTATACAAACTCTTATTTCATATTTCTACGGGTGTTACCTATCACGTTTTCTATGAATAAGTTTTATCCTAAAACAATAGTTTTCAACGCGTCTTTAGATCAAACCTGGCTAATAACAAAACCTAAACAAATTTTAGCAAAACCTTGACAATGATTATAGCAAGTCGACAGTTGGTAAAACATTGAGTGATACGAGTAATTTTACCTATATTTTTCTTATTGGTTAAATGTAATACAGAGTCATGGCTCTAGAAACACTTCATTTAAAGTTCAAATCAGTATGGAACTAAAGATTTTCCTGCATTTTACTGTTTTAGTGTTTATTTCTGAAAGCTGTCATCAGCTTTCAGTAAATCTTACGGCTTCATTATTGAAGATGTAAGACCGACATAGTATTGATTATTTCTCGTCACTTGTAAAAGGTTTCGTAGCTGCGATGATTCAGTGTTGACGATATATTTGGAAACATACTTTTTACTCGTCCTATTGTAGAATAACGTTTTTCATTTGATGGTAGAATTAAAAGGTCTTTAATGAAAATAGTATTTTGTTCACGTAGTACGTTTATTTCACACGTAAAAGCTCTTTTTCAGGCGATTTTGATAGAATAATGGTGGTTTTAAGCGCTATATACCTATGATATTATGTTCCAAGCGGTAATATAAGCCTGTTTTATATAAATTTCGGTGTAGATCAAAAGGCGGCACCGTCTCTTTATAGCGGGTGGGCGTGTCTCTTTTCAGCGCTGCGTCCTCATTGGTCGGTCTCTCTTTGATGTCGCCGCCGTCACTGTTCAGTGGGGCGGGCGGGCGCTTTTCAGGGGCTAAACTTACACAATTCAGAGAATGAAGGTTTTACTTATTTAATCAAATGTAATATTAAGGATATTCGTTGAATTTTATTAATAAATTCTGTCTGGTACCTAAGGATTGACGAATATTCTTTTTTTGTTGTCTTTTTTTTAATATAAATACTATATAAAAGAGACAAAGGAAGACGCTTTCGTAACACTATAAGTTACATTTAAGTAAAGGTAGTTAAAATAATTAATATTCTTTTAAACAGAAAGTATAAATATTTATCCGATAATGAATAAACAGATAAATTTTAAATTAAAAAAAATAGTAACATGCTTTTAATCACGTATATTCATAATTATACAGCAGAATATGTGGGTTTTTCTGAAAAGTATTTAATTTTAAGAACAACTTTACCAGCATAAAAATCAACAAAAAAAAATAAATTGAAACCGATTTCTTTTTGAATTTTGCTTTTTTTTTTGCTTCGATCGTATTTCACTTATTGACGCTCTCAAACTGCATAAATAGAATAGAAATAAAAAACAAAATATTCACTCACGGATTTATTATTTCATAAGTCGACTTTACAGCGACGCATATGATTATCATTAAATTTTTCTTTCAGATAGAATTAGCTATGTTTAATTACGTATTATAACATGATTAGAAGAATATTATATAGTGAATTATATACTAATACAAAGGTAAATAATGACTGATAGTTAAGTATAAAATATATACGTATACGGATACGTATTAAGTGTAAAAGTGTACCAAAGTAAATTCGTCATAATTTTGAACGTGAACGAGTATTATCAAGATTCTGAAATGTTGTATGCTGTAAGACAGGTGAGTTTTTCTAAATATTAATGTAGTTTTTTTTTGTAAATATTTTTTATGCATATCAAATTATTTTGGCGAGATATTATTTAAATTAATATTTAATATTTATTTTGCGATTTTGAAAATAGACTTGTGGACGTTACGGTGCGGAAAAAATACGTGTGAAGAATTCTTTTATTTTACTTATTGTTTTTTTGTTGTTTACAAAAGTGATGATTATTTTATTTTAAACCATACTAATATTATAAAGCTGAAGAGTTACTTTGTGTGGTAGACAGCGCTAATCTCTGGGAATACTGGTCCGATTTGAGAAATTCTTTCATTCTTTAAAGCATAATTATCAAGGAAGTCTATGGGTTATTATGGCGTCGAAAACCAACGCCCACATGGGCAAAACCGACAGCAAAAGATAGTTTACCATAACCACAGAAATTCCTTTTTGTCGATGCTTTTTTTGCAGTAATATCGATAATTTCGTTTATTTTTTTATATTAATTGTCACATTAGATACTTACTATTAAGGTTTTGCCTGGTGAAAAATTCGTTTTGTTTCTGGTAGATACAGAAAAAGACGTGTTTGTTGTAAATTTGAAGCATTTGTTTTAGAATAAATGCACCAATAAAGGTACCGTACCGTATTTTGCAGGTATAACGTACCGTATTCTTTATTGTTATTTTATTTTAAAAAGGTCAAATATCGGCGTTCAATGTGTTAAAAGGACAAAATGGGATGTAAATTGTGTTTAAATGAAGGAAACTTGTTATTTATGCGTTATCCATTTTTCTTATTTTACGAGGTCTATTGGGCCGATTTGAAAAATTCTTTCAGTGTTTATAACCCATTTATTGAGGTAGGCTACAGGCG
Organism: Plusia festucae; assembly: GCA_950381575.1. Classification (NCBI taxonomy): domain Eukaryota; kingdom Metazoa; phylum Arthropoda; class Insecta; order Lepidoptera; family Noctuidae; genus Plusia; species Plusia festucae. Next base: position 2,021,760 of record OX494456.1, on the reverse strand, counting down.
AGTACAGATTTTTTTCGCGATAAATTACACTCACGCGGGCGAAGATGCGAGCATAAGCGTAGTATTATATAAATTAATTTTGGAGTGATAATGATACTCAATCCTCTCTGTCATTGGCGATATCTGGCCACCTAAATACCAGTGCTCGTTCCTTCAATATATGGGAAGAGACCTGAGCCCAGCAGTGGCACATTTATAGGGCGGTATTATTATGACTTGCATACTTAATAGATCAATCTAGATTCTAAGGCAATGTATCTATACGTCATTAAGGTGTAGTGAAGAAAAATATTAATGATACATTGCACCTTTATTTTTCTTACTTAAGGCAAGGTCTTCTAGTGCACAATATAAGACTCATTTTTTCTCAATTTTTATCCTTATTGTACTCTTAGCGTCAAAATAATGCCACGTTCGTGTCGATTGGTCCAGGAATGGGTGACCATTTGTAAATATACTGAGACCTCTCCGTGTCTCGGAAAGCACTTTTAGCCGTTGGTCCCGACTACCAAACTGTATTTTGACAGTTACTAAGTCATTACAATTCTGACAACCAGTTTTAATATGGGATACTGTATTACCCAGCAATGAGTTGTGGAGGTCAGATAGGCAGTCGTTCCATGTAAAATACGGTGTTCAGCTAAATCCGGTGAGACAGGTTGCTGACCCTAACACAGACGATGATGATGATGCATAGTTAGAAACAAACCGTTTATTTAAGAGATTAACAGAAAAATTTTATGGAATTATGACGTCTGAATTAAGAGAATCAACGATAATTAGAAAAAACTAATCAATGCATTTTGAAGAAGAGAATATTGAGTTGATTAAGGCCTAAACAGATTTGTAAATAATTACTCGAAATCATGTTGAGCACGAAACAGCTGGTAAGTACCTATTTAACGATCGATTTCCTTATCCACTTAAATTAACTAAATTAAAATAAATAACTATTACTTCTTAAGAAGCGGCGGTAGCCTATTGGCTAGGGCGTCGGACTTGCGATCATATTATGGTCGCGGATTCGTATACCAACTATTGCACTTCTTGCACTCCCAACGTGAACCTACTCGTAACACAAGCATTTAGCTTACTACGAGGGGTTAACAAGAATACTGGTAATGTTCGAGATACATGTTTAGTAAGGTTTTTTTTTTGTATAAAATCTTCTGCTATGGTTATTTGTGTGCAATATATTTCATGTTATTTTGTTTAAAAAAAGTACATAAAACTGCCATTACACAAATATATTTCCATAGATAATTAGTTTTGTTCATGCACTACCTACTGTTTCAGTTCTTAACAGTTATGTCTGTTGTTTTCGTGTCTTCACTAGTCCGAAAAATATGAACATGAAACGTGATTTGATTTATCCTTCCAGATAATATTTTCTGTCCATCACTTAACTTACCACTTACACAACAGTTTCATTAGATCTTATGCAACCTTACCGTGCAAAGCTACTATAGTTTCAACCTTTTGTACGTTATAATTATGATATTAATTGCAAGGTTCTTTACAAATAGAACTGATATAACAAACATTGAATATAACAAATTTCTTGCGTAAGTTACAAATAAATAAACCCATTATAGCTGCCAATTTAACCTGGAAAAGTAATTGACATCATTCAATACTCAAGTCTTTATTGCATTCCATATGTATTACATAGATGGTGTAACAGGTAAAAGTTCAATATGGACCCTGTAGGGCACAGCAACATTAGGAGAAAGGAAGAGGGCTCATTCAAATACCCTCGTCGTCAGACCTAACAGACGTAGCAACCCAACGACACAAACATGGCTACGCTCGCATACAGCCGGTACACTAGCTCATTCCAACAAGAATTATTAGTGTTTGCGCCAAATAAAAACTGAAACATCCGGTGGTCGCATAATTTCTCCTAGGCGCACGTTGTAGGTACATTATTTGCTTAGTTTATCAAGCAACGGCGGCCATGTTATTGTTTTCCTACAGGCTCGCATTCAACCGCGTCGCACCGTGTTTTCCCTAAAAAAACAAAACAAAGTAACTCGATAAGTAAACAATTGGAGCTGAGTCAAACGTGGCGTTCATTTTAAACAAACACGTATGCGTTTCTTTGTGTGCGTATGTGGGGAAAGTTGCTTTAGTACGCGATCTTAATACACCGAGCTGCTTATCTGGATTCATTATTATTTAATAATATCGGCTGCCGAAGGATTGTGTAGTCTACGTGCAAAAAGTTTAAGATTGTGACGTTACGCCTTCGAAACAAGCCACAAAAATGCATAACACCAAGAGTAATCAGAATCACCTTTCGCAAAGTTTCGCATTAAACAAATGACATTCGACCTTTATTTAGAACTAAGAACAATAAAATTAGTGATCTAAGTTGATGGTGGCGTTCCATTAACACTGGGGGGTTATTCTCTTAGTCCAAACAAAACATAACGTGGCATAACGCAGATTATAGATCAACTACCCCTGGTAGCTAAATCTTTTTTGTGTTCTGGGAGTAAAAAAGTGTTGTAAGTCGAAAGAGTTATCGCCCTACACGTAACATCACGTTAACTTGGACTTAGAGAATCAAGCCCCTGGTATAATCAATGTCTTATAGCGAGACGATACATCTGCACAAAAAAAAATAAAAAAAAAAATTTCAAGAAGACCTTTTCAGGCACTTTAGAAACGTATAATGATTCTAGTTGCGGGGTTCCAAGATCTCATTACTATGGAGAAAAACCTGGAAGAAATTCCATACGGTACGCAATAAGGACTCATTAACGATACTCGTAGAAAAAAACTGATATCTTATGGTAGCTAAATAAATTGGGTAGTGTTATTCGAATAGATTATTTAGAGCTTACATGCCTTAAAATGACTATAAAAACATTTATTTTTAATAGAAAGCGTGATTGACGCACTATAAGGAATCAAATCGTCATTAAATGAATACTTCGAGTCTATCTAATAAACTTACTTGTTAATTTGTCATAAGCTGAAAATTTAAGTCTTTTTTACGTCAATGGAGAGAGTAATTGTTTACTTCACAAAGTTATTTACTGAAAAACACATGAATAAAAATACCGAGCGTTTTGTAATAATAAAGTAAAACGTAAAATGGATGTTGATTGAATAACAAATTATTTTGATGCCGTCAGTAAAATTATTGCTCGAAATTGTCATGTATAGACGCTTGGAAATTAAAAAAGAAAATGACTTGTGTTTAGCAAAATATTTCCACAACTCAGCCTGCGTGAGTCTTGGTTATCCGGTCTAAAAGTAGCCAATACCCTTTACCATACCTCAGGGTCTAGACTTACTGTACCAAATTTTATTGAAATCGGTTTAGTAGTTTAGGCGTTACTGTGTAACACAGAGACAGACAGAATTCCTTTCGCATTTATAATTTCAAGTTAGTAAGGATTAGGAGATTATAAAACTATTACTGTTCTGGTACCCGACAAAGGAGTAGAGAAGAACTTATTTTAGAATGGGTCTCAAGGAAATAAGAGCTGATCCCAATAGGGTTTTAGAAACGATATTTTTTGATACCCTGACATTATGGTACTTATAAGTATTTCTGACTATATTACAACGTTTACGTAGTTTAGAGGCAAGTTCAAAAAAAAAGTTTTTTCGTAAATTTTTTGTTACTTAATTATATTGTGACGTGCCAAATGTGAGTGCATACCTTACAGAGTGGTGAATGGAAGGAAGGTCCTTGCACTGCATTGGGATAAATTGCCAAAACAACAAAAAAAAAATTAAGTACACTACAAACGTCTCTAGAGGAAACAAAAATGCTCTCTCACAAGAGAATATAATTATTAACCCTTATCTCATGAAGGGACCTTGACCATGAGAGGGGCTCGTGGCTAAGTGTAAGCCGTACGGTTTGACCGATAGTAAAGGTTAAGCCGCGCTCGCCGCGGTTGGTCCGTGGATGGGTGACCATTTCTAAAACATATCGAGACCCCTCCGTGCCTCGGAAAGCACGTTAAGCCGTTGGTCCCGACAGTCATACAGTGATCTTTGATAGTCGTTAAGTCATTACAATTCTGACAACCACTTACTATGGAATACTGTATTACCTAGCAATAGGTTGTGGAGGTCAGATAGGCAGTCGCTCTATGTAAAATGCGGTATTCAGCTAAATCCGGTAAGACTGGAAGCCGACCCCAACATAGCTTGGGAAAAAGGCTAGGCAGAAGAAGATCTCATGAAGGGACCTTCTCTGTAATTAAAAAAAGGACATGTACGAGTCAGACTCGCCCACTACACTACTTTATTTAATATTAAATTACAAATGTATTTTCTGAATATAATTGTTTTGCGGTATAAACGGTTCTGTCTTTATTTACGTAACTTAGAAGTTTGATTTTTTCACAGCTTCAAGAGTCTCACTTAAATACTTTTAAGGTTTTAATTTCACCAAAGGGTCTTGACACAAATACGGACGGTCGGGAGGCAAGACAGACGGAAATCAAAGTGATCTTCTATGGGTTCCGTTATTTTCCATAAGGGGTAAGCAACCCCAAAAATAGTTGAATCCTTGATACTTTTAAATATTGTTTTTTTCTTTGTGGTTCAATAAGAGTCAGTAAGGACTTTTTATACTTGTGTTTCTAACCTTGCAAAGGCTAATTGCTAACCGAAATATCGACAATTGAATTACTACTTTCTTTATAATTACACGTGCTTCTACAGCTTAGTCATCAAATATATCGGCTTAAATAACTATTTACATAATTGTGTATTCCACGAACTTATGTTTGTGTGTTTGTATGTTCGTATCGTCACGTAGATAGCGCTGGGCTGCATATGAACGTGATTTATAACAGAACATTACTACGCAGCAAATTTTTGTTGTTATAATTCTATGTAATTTATGTTATTGTTTATTGCACGTATGTTATAATATCAACACGTTCTATCACAGGGACGGGTGCGAAAGCGTATTGAATGTCACATGGTTATCTTGTTCACGTGATGTGACATTTCTAATGCATCTTTTATTACGAAATTAGTTGTTTTTCTGTAAGGTATTTGAAGTAGTATTCTTGTACTTCTAGAGGAAGGAAAAGGAGGCCTTATGTGATCACTTGTCTATCTGTATGTAAAGATATTTTTCTCAGGAACCATTTATGAGAGCACATTTTTCAATCGCACGAAAAATGCAAAATTACCGTGACACGGTGCGCGAGACTAGCTATACACCGGTATTATTTTCGTTTGATAAGCACATAATATCTAAGTATATAATTTCTTATTTGTAACATAAAGAGATGTTTTCAACAAAAAATAATTCTTTGGTTAACCTTTTGAATGCCAATTTCGCGAGATTTTATTAGGTCTATGGAATTAATGAGTAGGTAGAGCTAGTTATATCTGGTCCTGATAGCCAGCCTCCAGATGATCATTAGATAACAATATCTTTATTTAGATACGGCCTTCATTGTTCCAACTATAATTTACAATAGCAAAATTAAGCCACCCATCCTAGACTTTATTTTCTTTTCTATGTAAAGGATGTTTATGAAAAAATGTATCTTAGTTTACAATATGTAAGGTTTCATGTTTATAGTATGGTTGGTTATTTATGAAAACAAATCTCACCATGGCTAATGGTGACCTCATATTGCAAATATGTTTGCGCTAGGACCGATAGTAGGTAGGCTATCATAACATCGGTTGTGTCGGTCGGTTTGGTGAAAACCCTCTGATCTATTATACTATTGTCTTTCTATTTGGCCATTGTCCATTTAATTTGTAGCTGTGTAGTGTATTAGCAACAATTTTACTTTTGTTTTTCTGAACGCCTGGTACTTCGTCTACATAACTATCTCTAGACTTTTCTAAGTCCATTTGTGAAGAGTTTTGTAACATACCGTGGTATTAGTAGGGTATAAAGGTGAGTCAACCTGAGAAATGCGAAGGTCGTTTGTCCCAGCAATATTGATAACGTGTGCGTTTACATAGGGTAGTCAGAGCGACGAATTTTAGTAACGACCCTAGCATACCTTTCGAGATCATATAATACGCAAAGTTCTGAGAAGATAATAACTTTTAAAGTACCGTATATAGAAAAGATAATTATGACGAAATATTTTTATATTCTCCATTTTTTATATTTGTGATGTAAGTAATCCTATCTTTCAAGTTGGATCAAACTGCACACGGTGTGCAAATTTGATTAAAATCGTTTCAGTAGTTTTGGAGTTCATCCCGGACAAACATCGTGACGCTGGAATTATATATAATGGAATACATTTATACTGTTCAGCATGCTTGTTTCAACTGTATACTAAAACTATATTTGTATTGTTCGCAGGGTCCGGAGTCGGCACTGAACTCAAACCCGGGTGGCGCCGCGAAGCCGCCGCTCATCAACTCATTCGAGCTGGACCGGTGTTTGGACCGGTAACTAAATTTTTTCGTTTATATTTGTCGTTTTGACTGTGGCGGTACCTTTATGGCTAGGGCGTCGGGGTGGCGATCATGTGGTTGCTGGTTAGAAGCCAAACCATTGCACTAATGACGTGAACGCACTCGTAACACAGGAATACTAGTAATGTGGGACGGGCCGGAGGGCATAAAATCCTGGTTACGCAACAACCTTAAGACAACCAGCGTCTCAGAAATATTTTCATATGTAGAAAGGGCAATGAACGCTGATCTGAGGGAAATTTCAGTAGTGGAAAGACACCGGAAGAAGAAAATACCTACCCAATAGAAATTAGATTTTGAATAGAAGGTTTTGATTGATTCGAAAATGCTTCCTACTTGTGTTAATGTAAATTGTTGTTATCCAGGGAGGAGTCCGGCAGGTGGGGCGGCGAGGCGGCGCGGCGGCGCCGGCGCAGCTCGCCCCCGCGCCGCGCCTCTCCCCCCCGCGACCATGAGCCGCTTGCTCTCGCACGGGTAAGGAAAAGTTAACAAAAGCTGATCAAAAAATTTCGGAAAGTTCAGTTGCAAGAACGTACAATAGAAACAAACTTATCTTATCTAAGTATCCAATTGGAGGTGGAAGTACCAAAGTTTTTGCCTTTTAGCAATGGACGTTTCCATATCTAAAGAAACTTTTGCTGACACGCATCAGCTCTTTATGAACTTAGGTTGCAGGAGACTAATTTACATTTAAACATAGAATGACAAAGGCCACTAGAAGTTATTAGAGGAAGAAGTCCAGTATGTTCCATTTTAAAATTTTCTAGGAATTACACTCCAAGTTCAACTTATTGTAATGCCTAAAAATATCCTATGCTTACTTTTAAGAATGAAAAGAAAGAGTTAGAAACATGAGAGTGGATGGATTTAAGGGTGGAGAAAGACCCAAAGAAGGATGGATGGACTGTGTGAAAGATGATATAAGAAAGAAAGGAGCGAATACTGAGATTGACAGAGAAAGAATAGTTGGGCAGAAAAGAAAAGCTCATTTTATTTAATTTGGTTTTTGGCAAATGAGATAGTATGTTGTTGAACAGTTTGTTGCGCTGTTTCTTCTCGCCAGCTAGACCACTTAGGAAGCGCTGAAGGGTGGGCGAATCAGGGTCCTGTAAATGCTTCTTTTGACGTTCAAAAAGTGCTACATAGTAGCCTTATTTGAATTAAATATGATTTTAGATTTTGATTACACACATTGCGTCGACCCCATATAACTTTAACCACAAGGTAGGGAGAAGACGACGAAGATCCTTTGTTCAGTTTCGTGGAAACATCCAGAAGTGACTAATTTCAGGTACTATTGACGAATGTGGCTTGTGTCTTAAGGTGTTTTGGTGTGTCCAGGCTTCAGCCCCAACATCCCCGCAGGGCTCGGCTCACTCAAGCCCAGCGCCGGTGTCCCCCGCGGGCAGCGCTGGCGGCGCGGGCGGCGCACGCTCGCCTCTCCCACTGGTGGCTCCCGACCTGCTGGCCATGCAGCTGCTAGACCAGCACACGCAGCTGCAGGCGCTCATGAAGCAGCGCCTCTTCCATCAACATCATATGCAGAAGCAGGTTTGTGAATATAAATACGACTTATATGAGATTCTACATGGTTTGGAAATCACATCCATTTTAAAGGCTGATTATCACAATGGACCATTTAAAAAATTTGTTCACTCTTACTTATGGTATATTTTTTGGTATTTTTTGTTTTTTTAGATCCCACAGCTGGGAAAAGCCCTTCCCATTCTACTTCCTTGTTAAAGTATAATTATAAAAGTTTCAGATACATAGATAGCTGCTGAAACCGACCTAACAAAATTGAACAATTATAACCATAGATACTTACCTACTGAATGTAAATATACTGAAACTAAATGTAAATATTGAACAATAACATGAGTCGTTTACAACAGCATATGACTTCGGAGGCCGCTAAGCGTCAGCTGGAGCAGTCACGGCTGCAGGACCAGATCAATCTCAACTTGCTTTCACAATCCCATCTGCCGCCGCCAGACACCTCGCCAGGTTAGTAAACAGTTTACAACAATTAGTATATATTCTTTAAATTTCTTTCTACTAATTTGAAATACAGTAATGAAACGAGAAATTTCTATTTTAGTGGAGTACCCTATCAAAAAATATATGAATAAGATAGTATAAAGCAGTTGCTTCCCTTTGTCTGTTTTTGACGGGACGCAACTGATTTTAATGCGGTTTTTTAATACATAGAGTGATTGAAGATTATTATGTTAATGTAATGTTAATATAATGTAAATAATCATACATATTATATGTATAATAAAAGCCGTAGCGGGGCGCTAGTTGCAAAAATATAATCTTAGTCACACAGTAGAAACCTTCATTAATCTATTAAGTACTCAATTTGAGTTAACTGTATATAACAAGAAACTCAAAGCTCCTGTTCCATCCAGGTTCTCTGCAGCAGCAGTTAGGAGCCCAGCAGCAACAGTTGGTGCAGCAACTGCAAGCGGTGCAGCGTCAGTACCTGATGCACGGCCCGCTCTCCGTGCCGCCGAATGCACCACCAGGTTCAAATAAACTTTTTTCTAATATATCAGCTAGCATAATCACGATGTGGAGTCAAAACTTAGACTAGACATTAGCTTTTATAGAACGAGTCAAAATTATGAAATGAAGAAAAACTTAATATTTTAATTAAGTGGCAACAATTATATTCGTCTGTAAATAAGTCTGAAATTTAATTATATTCTGGGTTGATACTATAACTTTTCTTTTGGATGCCAGGCCTGATGCTGTGGGGCAGCGAGATGGAGGAGCATCCCCTGTTCGGGCGCGGCGTCTGCAAGTGGCCCGGTTGCGATGCTCTCGCCGAAGACTATCAGGCTTTCCTAAAGTAAGTAATTTTCTAAGATTGCATAAGATAATTTTTTATACTGTTTATTTTGTAGATATCTTTATGGTTACATATTTTTTTGGTTCATGCATTTTTTTGGTAGGCTCTCTTAGCCTTCATTTTTGTGATCATCACACCCATTCTTCGGCAGAGTTACAAAATCGAACTATTTTTACTTTTACTAAACCTATAATAGACACTTATATGAAACGGTAACTAAAAAAGCAAATAACTCAAGATGCGCAGTTCCAAAGAGTCACCTCCATGGAGATGAACCAGCAAGCAACTCCATACGTTTTTCATTAATCAAGGCTCATAATATCAGGCACCTGGAAGCAGCGCACACGCTCGACGACCGGTCGGCGGCGCAGGCGCGCGTGCAGATGCAGGTGGTGGCGCAGCTGGAGCTGCAGCTGCGGCGCGAGCGCGACCGCCTCGCCGCCATGATGCGCCACCTGCACGCCGCGCGCGACACCACGCACCACCAGCCCAAGCACCCGCACGGTACACACGACACATAAACCTTAAACTACTCGTCATCAAAGAAAATCCTTTCGTTTCCAAAAATGTTGCTGCTTATGAGTTTCTCATTAGAGACATTAACCAATGGACTGTCAACTTCACGCCAAGAGCGAAGTTCAAAAAGTCGTGTTTAGATGAAACAGGTCTTTGATTGATTGAGTTGAGTATTGAAAAGTGTTTGATCAACTTTTTTCATGTGATAATGCAAGTAGATCATTAATGCTGTTGGACAATATTTAAATTTAAGTTGTGCTCAAAAAGCATCGTCAGGAAGGCGAGTTAATGGAAACGGTAATCTTGAACAGCGTGTCTATATTGTACATAAAAACAGATACAAAAAACGAATAACAAGAGGTGGCCTTATGAACATGACAATTTCATCCAAGCAATGGAAATCTTAAAGTAAGAGCCAAAGGAAAAAAAAATACACATATAAAAGTACACTTGTTCTGAGCGTATTGATCGTCAATGGCTATTTATAATGAATGGAATGCTCTTAATAAAAGCAGTATTTTCAGGAGGTGCTTCGGAAGGGGCCTCACCGGGACCAGTGCGGCGCCGCGTATCCGACAAGTCTGGCGTCGCCATCGCAGGAGGTAACCATTCATTCTGATCGGCTATCTGAATAGTTTTAGATAACTGACTTCTACCCTAAAAAATATAAGGGACATTACAAATCAATCCTACTTAGATTTAAGTTAATTTTTGAATATAAATGTTTACACGTTATACTAAATCTGCATTTTACGTATCCAGAGAATACTGTCACTCAGTAGGTAACCGTAACTCGCTAGCCAAATAAACTCTAGAGTCCTTAATATCAAAACAGGTGATCTGTAATTCTCTACCAATAAGAAACAAGCTACTGGCATACTGGATGCAAAACTAAGGACCCTAGCAGATTTTTCGCTAGCGGTACTGTTGAATTGCGTAATTTTTCGTCTTCGTGTATTGTTTTTTCTATTTTCTAGTTCCTTCAATGGTTTATTAGTAATACTAATAAAGTTATATAAATAGTAAACTAATTGTTTCTGTCCTAAAGGTCTTCCGTATATGCTCGAAAGAGCTGGATTAGATGTACAGCAAGGTAATAATATGGCTAAACGAAGGTAGTTTTGTTAGAATTTTCTTGTAGGTGTCTGTTTTTTTTAATGATTGTTTTGTGTTAATTGTACGTTATATATTTTCAGAGATACAACGCAACCGCGAGTTTTACAAATCAGCTGACGTGCGACCGCCATTCACTTACGCTTCGCTTATTCGACAGGTCTGTACATTAGCTTTTGAATAAATGGATATAATCTTTTCTTTAATTATTTCTTAATTTTAGCCTTAATATTATTTTTATCAAATACAATCCGTAAATAAGTAAAAATATGTATAGGTTACAATAATATATTTTTATCATTTAATGTGAAAAGCCACTTTATAGAAGAAGATCCCTCAAGGGTATAATTTTGGACCATTGTGGTAAAAGTTGCAAAATTTTGGTTGACATTTTCCATATAATACAAGTTGTGTAAAGCAATGCTGAGTCTGTCAATAGAAAGTAGTGTGGTAATTAAAAAATATGTTTTTCAGGCCATAATAGAATCTCCCGACAAGCAGTTGACTCTGAACGAGATCTACAATTGGTTCCAGTCCACATTCTGCTACTTCAGACGCAATGCGGCCACGTGGAAGGTATGTCCTAGATAGCTATTTAAAAAATCACTTCACTCAATTGGCAAATAAGAATAAAATTTATATGAAAGTGATTAAAAAATTGTAAACCATTTTGATGAAATTTAGTAGAATTGTGTTGTATAGACATAAAACTAATATTTTCTTTTTGAACAAAATACTGTTTGAAATGCAAAGAGACAAGGTAAATGTAGTTTATTATATTATTTATTTATATACTAGACTATGATCTCCAACTGAATTTAAACAATGATTTAGTTATGGCATTCAGACTGAAAGAATTTACAAAATAAAATATGGTAATTGCATTTCAGTTGAAGATTAAAGTTATGATAAATTATAATAAGCATATAGATGTATTTTATACTATAAAACTACGTAAGTTCTTTGTACTATGAATAAATATTGAGATAAAGACGATGCGCTATGACATCAGATAGATAATATCATTACAACTTATAAACATAATACTGACATCATTGAAGAAACCAGCCTACTCTTTATGGATTTACATTTCTTGATAGAAATGATAATCTAGTTCTTAAACTAAACTAAATATAGAGAATGGTGCCATGCTCTCATAACAATGCAAATAAATATATTACTATGAATTTAAGCTGCGGTAGTAATGGATAGGAAGTCGGACTTGCCATCGTGTGGTTGCCGGCTCGAAACCTACCCATTGCACTACCGACGTGAACCCACTCGTAACAAAAGCTTAGCATGACGATGAGAGGGTAACAAGAGATGTGAGACCCATCTTACTAGTAAACTATTAAAAAAAAGTTCCTTTGTCAAACTATTACACGCTTGATGTAGGTATATTGTATTCTTTGATTTTTTTAAAGTTGTCGCTAAATTCGTCTTATATCTATTTTTATATCGTTTATTTGAAAAAGATATCCATTCTCTAAATTTGGTGTAGCTAGCTGGAGTAGTTATGGTCTTCGATGTTGTTCTAATAGGGGTGTTAACTAAAAATTGTTTAATGTTAGGTTTTTAGATGCTGAAAAACATTCAGACATGTATGTCTTTTTTCGTTGCCTAAACAAAAGATTATAAAGATACTGTGTGTGTCATTCGTATTAAAATATTTACTTGTTGATTTTTTTGTTGACGTAATAAGCCCCCTAACTCCTGAACTATAAAACGTTTTATAAACTTTATTGTTTTGATATAGGCAAAAATACGTGTCAAATATTTTTTCAACATCTAACTGACAGCATAAAACAGATTTTTATTTTTCATACCCATTAAAATATAAAAAAAAAAATAAAGAATAGCGTATCGTCAATAAATATCCGAGCAAATAACGAGGCGTTGAGTGGCGGCACAGAACGCGGTGCGCCACAACCTGTCGCTGCACAAGTGCTTCATGCGCGTGGAGAACGTGAAGGGCGCCGTGTGGACCGTGGACGAGGTCGAGTTCTACAAGCGACGCCCGCAGCGCGCCGCGCATGCGCACCCGCCGCCGCTGCACGCCGGGTACCGCTCCAGCCATGCAGACCTGTTCTAACACGCCATGCACTACACTCCACTCCACATACTATACCAAGAATAATACCGGCCTATATATGTCCCTCTACTGGGCATAGGATAAGCATTGATCATACTACAATAAGGGTGGATTTTACCAAACAATAATAATAATATTGAAATTTTGACATATTTGAAAACAAATACTGTCAGACGCCAATTTTATTCCACTTTAAAGTCTGAATAGATAAGATTGGACTTTACCAAATTTTTATTTCCCATGTATGGCTTGTTCTTCGAATAATTGTCGTATTTTGGACATAATTGAAAACAAATCTGTCAGACGACATTTTTGATTCATTAATACAAGTCTGACTAGTTAAATCAGCCATGTCATTACCCAGTTGTTCAATCTGTACTTTTCATACTACTATACTTTGGCAGATGCTCATTTTCTGACCAGTGAACTCGTCCTACTACTATTAATTAGTAGTGCTATATTATTATGAAGAAATAATAATCTGGAATATCAGTTTCAATTACTAGCGTTGCTCAATTTGTATTGTTTAGCAGTGTTTTTATTAACACTTGACACAACAACTTACTGAACTGACTGAAATTTTTCAGCGTACATTTGAGTACAAAAAATCCAAGTCAAAATACACTTTAATACTTGATCACAGCTATGTACCTACACTTTACTCGAAAACATTTTTGCATACAACTCACAACTATTACAGCATTACATTATGACTCGACCAACTATACAATTTTATGAAACTTATACCTATGTACTTATACATACATACCTTATACATTTGTACAAAACCCCTTATACACTTTACTTTTGGAAACAAACTATACAATTCAATCAAAACAAATATACAAAAACAACTGTACATGTATACACTTATCTCAAATTAACTTGCTGCTACTTACTCCAATAAACATGTAAAAACATATTCCACACAATATATTACCTTAACACTACCCATAATACAACTAAACTTTAAATACTCTTACTATTCAATGACCAGGGACAGAATTGACACACTATACATTTTATACTTGACAATAAAACAATTCAAACAATGCAACTAATTTTTACATCCTTACATGAAAACGAGCACTTCAAATCTAAACAACCGACACAGACTTCAATATGTTTAATTAATACACAAATACATATGCATGAGATTTTCAATATCACTCTACATTGTTATTACTCAAAACTTTGACTGAAATATACATTTTACTCAAAAAATACTTTTGACAAATTATACTTTTCATAAATCTCCCAACATTTCTACATCACAACTGGAATAATCTTACAATACAAGCTTTACACTTTACTAATATAAACATAAAATGTACCTTTTCACATTAACATTACGTATCACATTTACCACTTAACAATAACACTGGGATAAATTTAACGAAATCGATTTCAAGAATTTATAGTTTGTGTAAAGTGTACACGTTAAAATTCAAATATGAAATACTGAATCTGAATCTTACATTTGTGAAAAAAGTAACTTAAATAAATTGAGATGATTACAAGTAATCATAAGAAAAATAAATAAAGAATTTTGACTGTTTTCTGATTTCTACAAAGCCTAACACTCCACATAAATACTCTTAACAGTTTTCGGTATATTTTGATCTTCTCTTAAATATTTTCTATCTAACCTAGCGATGTATCTAACTCTTATTGTGTAAATAAACGTTTTCATTCGTTTCAGATTTAATATGTAATTATTTGTGTAGTGGGCTCTTGATAATTGTAAGTGACGCTATAACTACTGAGTTATGACGTCACCAATTTGTAAGGTCGTGTAATTTTTATCTGTATTTAGGTTTTATGTGTGTGTACGTGGGTTTCGGCACAAAGGTGGTTAACGTTTTCTCGCTTGCCTATTAACCTCCTATCCTGTCCATCCTTCAGGGTTTCCGGGGCTATCATACTCCTGCATGGTACGGTGTTCCATTCCACGACGATCTGATTGTGCTTTCATTGTCACTTGAAATTTTTCTCAAATAATCAACAATGAAAGCACAAGAGTTAATTTAAGACGATTGGTTTGAATGAATGTGATAGATATTTAACGGGGATGCAATTATAGAACGCTATCCGGACGAACCTGTCACTGCACAAATGTTTCGTGCGGTACGAGGACGACTTCGGGTCCTTCTGGATGGTGGACGACGCGGAGTTCGTGAAGAGACGCCACCTCAGCCGCGGCCGGCCGCGCAAGTACGAGCCCGCCGCCGGCCCGCCGCCGCCGCCGCCACAGTAAGGCGCGCTCCGCCCTGCATACTCGTACTCCCACACCGCTTCCTAATTACCTCCACATTACAGTCCTCATATTTTCGTTCTGCTCTCGATCTGCTCGTTGTGTTACTCTGACTGCTAAACCGGAGGTCGTAATTTCGATTTGCATCCAGGACAAGTCTTTGTGTGATTAGCATGATTTGTTCCGTGTTTGGGTGTAATTTTTCTATAACTATGTATATTTTGAAACGTATGTACGTTTATCAGTCGTCTGGTTGCCAGAATACAGGCTCAGATGGCCGTGTGACTTTTCCCGCAAATTATTATAATTTTTAATTACGTCTCCCGAATACAAATTAAAATCAAGGAATAAATTAAATGCAACTGTGTTGCGGGGTTTACAAGCATTCAAATCACATGCACAAAGAACACCCACTTATTCACAAAGTCCAAGCAGTTAACGTTCTATTACGTATAGGGTTAAAGAGGCGTTATCTCTTTCAATCACTATACTTTTAAGTAAAAAATCTGTCAAATGGTCTAAAATGTATATACTAAAACTATCCGGTGACTCTCAGAAAACAAAAAGATTTGGCGACCCGTGGTAGTTGAACTATAATGCTGCGTAAAGCCTCATTCTGATTTGTTTGGACTGAGAGAATAGCCTCCCAGACTTGGAGCAAGCGTTTGTGGGTCACATTAATACTTGTGCCATGCTGGAATCGTAACTTAGGTCGTGAAACCTATTCCACCCGACTCTCCATGCAGTTTTAAAT
Organism: Plusia festucae; assembly: GCA_950381575.1. NCBI lineage: Eukaryota > Metazoa > Arthropoda > Insecta > Lepidoptera > Noctuidae > Plusia > Plusia festucae. The sequence goes on along the minus strand of OX494456.1, from coordinate 2,005,742 downwards.
ATAGTAATTTGATTTTCGTACCATTTGGACTGATATTGGAGGAAATTATGAACATCAACACACTACCGACTTATTTCTTATATATTTAGATGTCATAAGATTATTTCTATTGCTAAATTCTGACCAAATGTTGAATAAAAATCTTTTAAATGTGATAAATGAGGTCTGTTTATATAAAACGTGAGTCGTTGGACGATCGAGTCCATATAGCGTTAATGTATGTGAGAATCACCGAGAATTATACTTAGTACCAAAGGCATAATCCTCGGTACATTACACTAGATTTGATGTTTCTGACCATTATTGTAAAGTGTATCACCGTGTAAGCTTAGATTAATTCAACATGTCATGTTAGTTTGTAACTAGACACGTGTTACAATATAGCGAATTATGAACACTGTGAGTGCTCTTATTTGTAAAATTGATAATAATCAAAATTGAAATTAGCTTGAAGGTAAAATAAAATGTATTGAAGATAATGAAACGAAAAAGAATGTCATCGATATTAATAATAAAAGCAATCACATGTACAATAGACTCCTAGAGTGCGACGCTATAGCCGATTGTTTTGCAATAGTTTTTAACATCACATTAAAAAATAACTTGTTTTAACAATTAGCTTACATCATATTTTGCTAATGTAATTACATGGAATATTTTAATTTTAACTGAAGAATCGGATCTATATCAATGATTATAAAATATGTTTATTTCTATATTGACCTGCATGAGTTGCATCTATAAGAATTATTGTAAAGGATCGTCGTTGGATACCCAAGTAAGATTAAATATTAAATTTTAATCTTTTACTTTTTCCCAATCTTTGATATTTGTGCATGTTATCCCGAGGTAAGTGTTATAGCTTCTTACGCTTTGCTTGTTGCATTTTTGTCGCATGAGATTTTTCTAACATTTTCTATAAGCTTGCCTTTTTCCATATTCTATTTTTATTCTATTTATCTTTCTCTATAACACACATACACACGCTCACTTAGACACTTTTCAAATAAATTGGAATTCAAATCAAAATTCTACACTCCACAAGCATACACGATACAGATATCACTAAAATAGTGTAAATGGTTATATGTTGATTTGGAAGAGGTCTGAAATGGCCGGGGTATGATTTTTTATTAATTTTATTTTTGTAATCAGTTCCATTACTTATGAATTCACTTAGCAATGATTCAAGTTTTACGATTCAATGCAAAAGAAAAAAATTTAAGCCTGATGTTTTTGATTTGCTATTTTCTATAACTAGTGGTCGTTCACACAGATTTATGGGAGCTCAGAGTCCACCAATGATGACCAGCCCCCATGGATACAGCGAAGCTCTTAAGAGGAATCTGCAGGTATGGGATACAACAACTGTTCCAACATTTCCTAATAAGGTTATTTCCGTCTATTTTCTTTTTCTTGGAAACATCGTGACCACATTGGAACAATCTCGGATAGTCATTAATTAATGAAAATATTTTCAGGGAATGATGGAAGACTGCAACCTGTCGTACATGTCTGGTGAGGATCACATGATGCAGTCTGAGGACTACCCATCCTCTCACGATGATTACAGGTAAACACTTAAAATCGTACACTTTAATTCTACAACAATTTAAACCTTTCAAATCACAAAGAACTTCCAGCCGCCAGACATACGGGTCGCTGAGTTTAACATTGGCACAGGAAATCGCCAAATGATGTGCATAATGCCTCCAATACAACTTCTGTTTTTTACTTTTGTTTTCTTTCTCTTTTCTTTGATTGTAGGATCATTGTCACCTTGTCGATTCTTTTCGTTAATAACATTGGCCCTACAATTGTTAACGGTGACCGAATCGCTCAAAAGTGTAGGAAAGATATCATTTAAAACAAATTGTTAAAGAGACTGGTGAGAGGAGACTCATTTACTTACTTCTATAATTTCTTCACACCAGCCGGCCCCCGCTGATGAATGGGTACGGCAGCAGCAGTTCCTCGCACGACGTGAAGGCCGAGGACCTGACCAGTGACGCTCAGGACGTCAAGCCCAACATCTACGCTCTCAAGAACGAGATGCAGGCGTCTGATTATTCTAATAAAGGTAACCTCATCAATAAACATGAATTAAACTCTACATGGCCTGTCACAAGAGGGTCTTCTGCCAAACAAAAACACCACAGCTGCTGACGAAAAAGCTTAATTTCTAAGCTTAATTAGTTTTATTATTGACACCCGTAGAATTAAGATAAACACCAAAAATATCATATTTGAAGACAAACTGAATTTGGTATTGTGCAGTAAAATGTTTGTCTTGATGTTGGTTTAGCGGTGATGTCTGCCTCTATACCACTGCCTGGTATATTGAGTGGCAGAATTGTTATTATAGATCAATCGCTCATGGGTAACATAGATCAAGATGATGTAGAAATTATACAAAAACGAGAGTCCCTCAAGGGTAAAGGCGCTGTTACACTGCGGCACACACAGTGTACACAGCACATTATATGCATGTGTCCGCTTGTTTCATGTATCGTAACGTTTCCGTGGGTGCTATGGATGTTATCACTACCATTTTTATACTAAGCCCGGCTTGACACACGAGCAAGCACAGTGTTGTCATGGGCAGCAGGGGAACAGAGATACTATTTTTCAGACTTATGTTAAAGGAAATCTTCTTCAATAATGTGTGTAATGGCTGTTTTATATCAAAATTTCAACGATCCTAATACTCTTTTGACAGGAGACTATTCGAACTCGAACAAGGAGTCGTCAAGCAACCGCTCGGGCGAGACGAGCCCCTACGAGGAGTACCCGCGCCCCGAAGACCGGTACCGCGCCTCCATGTCCCACATCAAGGACGAGGCCGAGAACCTCTCCCTCAACGAACAGAGATCTGACAAGTAAACCACGCCACTACTGTTACAATCATTCTGCATTATCTGTACACAGTGTGTGTATGTACGCATTAAGTGTACACAAAGTGTGTACGTGAACAGTACACACAAACACTCCAGTGTTGGCGTTTATTATCACAGTATATAATACTATATTATTACGGGTGTAGATCTATTTCAAGTTATTAGAAATGGTGTTCTAGAAAGTGTAATGTGTTCACTGTTGGAAGTTTTTTATAATAAAATGGACGATCTCGAAATGAGGAATTGTAAGTTAGAGTTAACCAAATATTTTTTTCTTTTATTTTTTAATTGACCCGGTTTTAACGGGGTTTGAAGTATTATAGGTTTTACGATTTTTTTTATTTTTAGTTTCTCTTAGGTTTGGTAGCTGAGGTAGGCATAGTAGGTATACTATTTAGTAATATTTATAGCGTGTAAGTGTTAGAAGGATTTAGATGGAACGGATTGCGCAAATAATCATTGAATTCAACGATAAATAACCTTAAAAGGTCCATATCAATATTTAAATAAAAAAAATATTTAATCATTATTTGTAATATACAAGTAATAAGAACAATAAGTAGTAATTATTGGTATGCTAAAATAAGTTTTAATACGCCAAGCGTTTCAGTTGTTCCGGCATTTTTGCACATAGACGACGAAGATCTCAAAACATTTATTTTCAAAAATACCAGATACTTACCACTTTATTTTTTACATACTTTTTTTGTGATCAACGATCTGATGTAAAAATTACTTTTATTTTGGATGGCGTGCCATGATTTTTGATGGTACCATTTTTTATTACTTTATTGATTCCATGGAATTGTTTGTAGCTTAAGTCTAGGATGTAAATATTTATCATGGATTGTATAAATAAATCTTTTTGAAAATGATAAAAATTTAGACGAGTGTAAACGTTCACTTACTATTGCATATTAAATCGTTCATGTTGTAGAGAAATTTAGAGGAAATAAAACTTAGTAGTTATAAAGATCACTGTATTCTGATAATCGTTTTGTGTTTGTTATTCGTGCATTTTTCGATTTTGCATTTACTATAAATATAACGTTAAGTGCGTATTAGGTTGGGATTATGTTACTTTTTCGATAATAAATCGGAAAGGGTGAAAATAACCATATCACACATTATATGTATACTTATAACGTAGTACTGTACGAGTATGATAAATGTATATTCAATGTCGCAATAACTTTGGAATTAAAAATGTATACATTAGAGATGTAGGCGTCACATTTTTATTATTGCAATAATGTAAATTTGCAAATTGTACCTTTGAAGTTATGTTACGGTGAACGACAGTAGCCAGAAGAAATTGAATAAAAGACGTACAATATTTATTTATTCACACATCCGCCTAAGCAGATTCCCCGCCGTTTCATATTTTCCATTTTACCGTAACCTAGCTTCATGTAAATCCGTATTTCACACGCATTCGTCACAATCTATAGCCCGTAGATATAAATTACATTTACTTCCTACGTCTATATACGAGTTTGTAAGCCGTAATACGTCAGATAAATGTGAATACAAATATTCTTGCTGACTGTACTATTATTTGCCATTTTGTATCCGAACGTGTGAACCGACTTTAACAGTTAAGTACAATTGTTACGTATTATTAAACCCATTTCTGTGCACGAAAACTTTGAACATTATTTTGGAATTGAGAAAATTGTTTTGTCATTATTATTTTTTTATTGTTTTTAGTAAAAAGGGACTTTGTTTCTCACTACACCGACGAGTTTTGCTATTAGTTTTAATGTTGGCGCTGTTCGTGTGAGATCGGCTGCGGTCGTGTGTACTCGGGCGGTGTAGTGCGAATCGTTTGCGTTCCGTTTTACGTAGAAGGTCAGCAGAAGAGTGCTTTGTTGTTCGATGAGCGGCTGCTGCGTGCTCGAGCCAACACGAATACCTTTATTGATCATTGTAAATTATACTTACTTAGTGTTGTATTAAACGAAATCATTACAATTATATTGTGTTTTATTAACCAACGCATTATAGCAATAAGAATCTCAAAGATTATCCTTGATATTGCATGTTCATGGTTACACAAAAAAGTAAAATTGGAAAATAATTTATTTTACCAATCAGTCTTCCACGTAGAAATCATCCCTTAGGACAGTTTGCAAGTAGGTGCCTGTTACAAAAAAAAAAGTTTTATTCGAATTCCAACGGGCTTTTAAAGTGGCAACAGGTTGGGCTTTCACGGAAAGTTATTTATTAATTTAAGAATAAAACTGTCACAATTTTAGTCACCGTATCATCATATGCGGTCTGCCATAAAATTAGTATTTTGCGACGCTAACGATCAGCGGGACCGCGATGCCATAGCTAAGTAGCACCCTTGACTCCACTTATCACCGCGACGCCAATGTTGAGCGGCGTTGCGTCACCATAGCTGAGCGGCGCGGCGTCGCAATGCCATAGATAAGCGACGTCGCGACGCCAATGCTGGAAGGTGTGCAGCACCATAGCAGAGCAGCACCGCGATGCCTTAGGTGAGCGGCGTCGCGACGTCAAGGCGTTGCGCCGAGTCCCTGTTTGTGGGGCAAATAGATAATAACTCCAAAACTATATCATAACAATTAGTTACTCAAAAATCTTTGGTATCTAAATCGGCTCATTCATAAGCAGTGATTACCCCCCACGACTACACAATCAAACAAACAATGATGAACTTAATGTATTTTTACCAATATATATACAAAAGAATATTTATTCTCAAATAAGGTATTGTAATTATACGTTTAAAAAAGATACTTAATTTGAATTTTTTAACAGTATTTGGGAGGAAAGGCGGGTGAAGAGACTATTGACAATTGTGAATTTGCAGTAACAATAGCTGTAGGTAGAGGTACCTACATGTGTATGTGATAAGAACAACTGAACATCCAATTAAAACACGTAAATTCGACGTTTGGCTATCGACTATTTAGTCTTCAAATACCTATTGGACCGATTTTAAAAGATATTTCATATTCTGAATCAGAAGAATAAGCCCCTATTTTTGGTAATAGCTACCACATTTTTACACTGAAAACTGTGATCGAAATAAATATTTTTGGAAGGTTCATAAAAAAAATAGTTAATAGTATAGATTTTTTTAACATAGTTTTATTTTTATGATATATGCTTTTTAAATTATATTAGTTTATTATAACTAGTTTATTTAATAATAATCTCCAGACCGAATTTCGGCCTCGGCGGCCAATCTCAAGTGAGATCAGCCATGTACGCAGGAGATATTGTAGTGCACAAGTGTGTGCGCAAACACAGGTGCACTCTCTGTTCCTTCACTCTCATAGTCCGATGGGATGGTTGACCGATCAGGCGATAAGGCGCAGGGCCAACGGCTTTACGTGGCACGGAGTTTTAAACACAACCACACTTCCTGACTCCGAGCGGTACTGAAAATTTCTAAACTCAGTAAATATTTTTCGCCCGACCCGGTAATCGAACCCGAGACCTCGTACACCGCAGTCGCCCTTGCGATCACTAGACAAACGAGGCAGTCGAACTAGTTAATTTTAACCTATAATATGCTATTATGTACATTATGGTTATTTTTCAATAATATTTATTCATCTTATTTCAATAATTTGGTAAAGAATCTGTTCTTCGCGCAAATAATTCGCCGCAAGTTAATTTTGCAAGACAATTTCTTAGAAACACACAATGTAGAAGCACATGCACTCCGAGGTGTGTCGTAACTTGAATACCTAGTCATGAGTCAGTTACGATCACATTTGTTGCGCATGTTCATATCTTACAGCTATAATTAATATTTAAGAAAATAAAACAAAACATGGTATCCGCCGAGTGACGCGTCCGTTTGCCTTCTTATTATCGTATCAAATTGATGGCTGAATTGTAACGATATTTTGGCAATGAAGACGCTTCGTGATCACTTGTATTTTTGATAAATACAGTACCTATATAATGATAAGTGCTTGTTTATCGAAAAAGTATATGTTCTGAAGGTTTTTGACGATTCATTACAGAATTGATAGTACTTAGTATTTTTAACCCGTACTAATACTTTACGATATTTAACCTTCTCGTCGAAGACTTTCGTCATTAGTTCGTCATAGGTATCTTATCTTTGCAAGTTTGCAACTACACTACAAGTGTATTATTATTACCTATGAAGTCGTGATTTTTTTATTATTATTGAATAACACTTATCAATTATACCAACTGACTGCTTCTTCTGCCTAGCCTTTTCTCAAGCTATGTTGGGGTCGGCTTACAGTCTTACCGAGTTTTGCTGAATACTATATTTTACATGGAGCGACTGCCTATCTGACCTCCACAACCCATTTAACTGGGTAATACAGTATCCCAAAGTAAGACTGGTTGTCAGAATTGTAATGACTTAACGACTGCCAAAGATCACTGTATGACAGTTGGGACCAACGGCTTAACGTGCTTGTATTTAGACCTAATTTTCATTGATTGAATAACACATTGATACGTACCCTTGAAAATTTTTCGACAGCAGTAACACAAGTATGGCCGAAACTGGCGACAGCTCGCGCGCGGTTGACGAGAATGAGTGAATGCTATGTTAGAGCGAATGAATACGATACACTATCGTCGTTTGCTGAGTCTTTCGATTGTAGGTTTTCGAGAATTGTTACTAGCCCATATTAAAGCACTAGCCCACATTTAGTTACTCTCCTCTATTAAAAACAGCAACACCAGCTCAGCATTGAACAGAATTTAAAGTGTCGAATCTTAAACTTTCTCCAAAACATGAAACATATTTATTCCACATCAAAGGGCCTCGTACTCTCGTACAGGTTGAATAGATAAACAGAATAAAACTATTACTGAAATGTGGTGTGTAATATTATCGATACGTCGCAAGCGCGAGCTCGCTTGATTTATGATACGAAGCAAGTGCGCTAGGGATGTGATACTGTTACAAAATATCGATACTGGAATTATTATACCCTTTCACTTTGTGTTTTTTTAAACCTGTAACTTTTATGGTGTACTATAAAGAATATTCAATTCCATTCTATTATTATATCTTTACATAGTATAAAGCTAAGTCGCTCCCGCTGTTTGTAGGTACGCTTTAGGAATAATGACTACACAAATAATTTCGATACAGTCTCCAGCAATAGATAGAGTGGACTCAAGAGAAAGGTAAGGTTTTAGGTAATTTTATAGGCATTTTTTGTTTGTATTCATGTTGTTTATATTCACCGAATGTGTGATCGTTATGCATGACACGTATTTGATACCTCTTTCTTCTTGTCTTTTTCGCATCCCATTCCATTTCAGAATCGCATTTCAGAATATATTTATTGTTTACGAGGGTGATAAATATATCATTGGTAGATACATCTAATAATTACGAAAGAAAAAACATCCTTTAGTATGTTTCAGTGACCAGTGATCCTTAGTTTTTGATAAATAACTAATTTTATACGTAAGTACGTATTAGTACTAAAATAATCTGATACGTATTACTTATCGGAATGATTTTTAACTTTAGATAAGAATTGCTAAACATTTAATTTAATATCGACTGTTTACGAGAAACGTTATCATTATTACAATATCTAAAATAATATTTATAAAAGTATTTTGTATGGTCTTTATTAAAAATTGGATTATGAAAATATTGTCGATAGGCTGTCTAATTCCCAGCACTATTATGACATATGGCTCTTAATTATAACTGGAGTTGTACGCGCCTAAAAACTAGTGAACCGACAAAAAATCTAAAATAACTGTAGTTTTTAATCCCTATCTGGTTACTGAACTTTGAGGAAAAAAAACTTTTTTGTACACATGTCTACGAATGGGTTAAGATGGGTTAGATTTTTTTGGAAAAGAAAAAATACATTTCGATTCGAAATGGAAAGTTAGGGTTAATTTAGTATTTTTTGAGTTTTTAGTGTTATTTCGAAGCTTTTTTTGGAGAGGGATGAGTAATAATGGTGCATATGGTTATGATTTGGTGTTGTCACTCGAAACACGTGAGAAACATTTTTTATGGCAACAGTGTTGTTTATAGATTTCCTATAGCTGAAATGTTTTGGGCATGAGTCTGTAGTTCCATAATATCTCAAAATGTTGCCGAAGTCTTATTAGGTATAGACTTGAAACACGCCTTTTATACGTTTAGAGATTATTTTCTGAAAAATGGTAACATAAGGTAAGTTTCCTGGTGTAGAAATCATAATGTCTGGTAAGCAAAAAGTTACGGTAACGGCTGTTACTATAAATGTGCAAAGAGTTAAAACTCCAAAAAATAAGGAAGGTTAGACGTTTTATTATTATTGTATTATATTATAAAAGTATATATATATATTTATTATTACATATTTTTCAAAAAATAATGATAGTAAAGCGAATCGCTGGTGTGGTTAAAAGCATTGCTGATTGTTGACAGTTGCCTCAATAATAGTTAGATAGTTTTCGCTTTTGATTAAAAAGTAAGTTACTAAAACTATCGTCGTAGCCTTTTATTTATTTAATACTTCCTGCACTGTTAGGTACATAGGCGGACTTAATGCCAGAAGGCACTCTGTACCAGTCGACAGGTGATTCATGCACTTTTTTGTAGGCACCTTATTACTAAACTTAACTAAACTAAAAATCAGTGAAATCAACAATCAGGATTGTGTTTCGCTTTTGGTGAAGGCCTCTTAACATATTTATTCCTCATTCGTCCATCGAACACAATTCAATACAAACTTTTTTTTCAATACACCTACAAAACAAGACTTTTCTAAATAAGCTTGACGAAAACCATCTACAAATAGAATGTTATGATAAAATGCATTAAACATGCTATATACTGTAGTCCATTAATAATAATTTATCTAACCAAATGTTACACAAACCAAATCCTTGAAAACTATAGATAAAGCAGTACGGGCTTTTCAAAGACAGTTTATTTATATAAAAAATGGTGTTGTCTTTTTGTCCACACGCCGAAACGGGCGTGTGGCACAATTAGGTACTCCTAACAGTAAGTATTGTATTTATTTCTGTTGTCCACATGTGCGCGTGCTTACTTTTGTACCTATCCCAGGTATGGTCAACCGATCCTGATAATATTATTTTAAATAATAATTTATACTTAAAATATTTAAAAGCATGATTTGTAAATTCAAGCTAGTATCATCACAAAAGTAGAGTCGATGGGTCTTAACCCTACAGTGGGGAAAAACCTAATACAGTACACACCTTTAAATGACAGAGATGTGAATAGTTTTTGCCAAGAACATTGCATAATAAATGATTAAAATATTTATAAGCATTTTATTAACCTTGCTCTTCGTCGAATTTTCTATTAAAGAACTTTGATTAAAAGAATAATTGAAGAATCTTGACTTATAATCCTTTTTTAATAATAACAGTAATAAAGCTATAGCGGGCCGCAGTTGGTAACACCCGACGCGCACGAGTGTGTTAATTTGGTGTACCACCGCGACGATCACTGGCTCTCAACATTATAATTCAAACTTTCACAATAAATAACTAAATTGGTACAAAATATTGTATCGTAATAAATAAAAAGTTACATAATTTACATAGTTCATACCTCTACAAAAAAACCTCTTTTTTTTGTACCTACTAATAAATCTGTTGTAAATTACCATATATAAAATACCTTGTCCAAATAAAAAAATCTAAAAATATAAAACAAATTTTAACGTTTTATTTAATTATTGTTATTATATATTTTACTCCGAAATGTTTCAATGCAGGACGAAGGCCACCCTCTAATTTCATATAGTAAAATAATAAATAGTACTTATTTACCATGTACCTAGATATTATATTAAAAAAAAATACAAAATGGCAAAACTTTGAGAATCTTATTCAAGAAACAAGTGCAAGCATTTCTTATACGCTGTCCTAGATAAGCCGAACGCGGCGATATTTATACACATTAATCATACATTTTGTTGTATTACAACCATATTATTACATCAGCAATTAGCCATCATGTAATATAGGTCATGGACTTAAAAAATGAAGATTTTAAGCCAATAAATTATAACACATGCGAATCTTTACTAGGAAGAGAGTACTTTGCCGATTACCTTGGTTTTTTTTTAGAATATAATAGCATATTATGTCTTTATTCGCTTGAGACATGGTACATGCAAAAGATGCATAACAAAAAAAAAATTACGCCTTAGAAAGAAATTCTTCTCTACTCGCTTTAGATAGAAACTTTGCAAGGTTGTCGCAAATTAGTAGTATCCTTGTTAACCCCTCATGCTAAGCTAAATGCTTTAGTTACGAGTGGGTTCACGTCAGTAGTGCTATGATTGGGTTACGAACTGGCAACCAAATGATCGCAAGGCCGACGCCGCTTTTTTTATTCATATTATTATATCTATGTATTAAATTATAGAAGCTTTTGCCTAAAAAGGAAGAATAATGCTCGTATTTAGGCAAAAGCTCTCGTTCAAGGCCTCTTCGGGTAGTCATGTCTGAGATTGCGATGCCAAGTTCTGCTATTTTCGTCTCATATACCTTTTTAAACTTACCTATTACACAAATTTTAATAATATAATGAAAACTAATATCCACATTAAAAACCACTTTTGGAGGTAAAATCTAAATATTGTGAAAAAAATGACAGTAAAAAAACTGCAATTTGATACGGTTATAAAAAGTAAAATTAAAGTCTTCTTCTTCTGCCTAGCCTTTTCCCAAGCTATGTTGGGGTCGGCTTCCAGTCTTACCGGATTTAGCTGAATACCGTATTTTACAAATATTTTAAAAAGTAAAATGAAAGTGAATTGCAAATTTTACCAACGTAGACAAGTGATCTTTAATCTTATCATTATATTATTCCCATGTGTGAAATCTAATGTTACCATACCTAAAAATGAGGCATAATGCTTTGTGAACAAATTGTTATACCATGCACGAAGGTTTGTTTTTATTTTCAGGATGAAAACTCCGATCTAAGTCAATAACATCTTTCAAGTGATCATAATAATTTGATCACCCACTTTAATATGGTATATTATTAGTATGTTAGGATCCTGAGGACTGAGAGGTTTGGGAAGCGAAAGGGGAGGCCATTGCCCAGCAGTGGGATCCAATATATCCTACGAAAACGAATAAAAAAGAACCTAGTAGCTGGAAATTTATTAGATTCCGTCTCATACCTATGCGTTTGACTCTAAAGTGTGTCCTCATTTAGTTATATATAGTGTGAATAAAACTTTGAATGATATACGTAGGTAATTAAAATTTGTATTGACATTTTCTTCTTATCTTTGAAAGAGGAAGAATTTTGGATTTTATCAAGGTAACCTTAGCAATGAGGTTACTTAAATCAGAACACGAAAATAAAGTCAGTCCATATTTAATATTGGTAGAGTTGGACATCCGAGTTTTTTATACTTTCAATTTCATAATTGTTTTTTTATAAAAAAAAGTAATAAATACAACACAAACATTGAATGTAAAAGTCTTTCTTCAATAATGATAAAAAGCTAGTGATTATAACAAATGGTGTAGCAACCACACGTGCACAACAACTGCAGCAGGCAATAAAACGTCGCACCGCTGCGCGCGCGCACTTACACACAACATTTCTTTTTTTAAACGGTAGTGTTCGAATTGATGATAAAACCGTTGATTTTTTCAAATGATATGAAGAGTTAGGGTTTGGTTTTTATTTGGGGTTAGTGACTCTGTTGTTGAAGTGTGGATGTCATCAGTTTAAGGTTCGATGACTGCTAAATTACAAGAAAAAAAAATGGGTTTTGAAGTTCTTAATATCTTAAATGAAATTATAATACTTACAACATACAATAGAATTTATTTTCAGTATCGTAACTAAATGTAAGGTGTGTAATTGGATTTAATTAAGTAACTAGTATAACAAAACCATTTTCATGTAAGAAACGCACACATCTTATAAACTGTTGACAGAGGCAAAGTTACTTTTGCATTGAGTACATTTAACATCCACAAAATAAAAAAAATACTCGAAAATTGAAGCAAAAAACTCGTAAAAATTATCTTGTTTGAGTGGAAATAAGGCAAAAAGGTTGACGAGAGCCCTTCACGTCGTTACTTCGCCTCACGACCCATTTGTGTTAATTTTACAGAAGCTTCCGTTTTTTGCGGGACTTTTACGTTGTTAAGAGTTAAAATTAATAAGTCCCGACTGCTTTGGATTTACGAGCAGTTTGGTTAAGATATAATAATTTAATGAGACATGTTGGGATTATTTTGTAAATGTATGTTACTAAATGTTAAGTGGTATACTTTGGACTGGTAATGTTTTTTATTTGTAGTTGTGGCTTGATAGAACATAATAATTTTACTTGCATACATATGTGTATAGATAGAATATAACTATTGCATAAACATGTGTATACATACACACACGCAGGTGAATACATTCATGTATGTAGGTTAACAAAAGAAAAATATGTAAGTGCTGAAAACGTGTTTGCCACTCGTCATGGCATGCAAAAATTTTACAAAATTTCACAATTATATTATTAATAAGAAATCTATACCAAACATTTCAATCAGATAATTATTGTATCATTGAGGAATTCCGTGACATTATGTAAGAAGCAATTTTGCAGGAGAATATGATAGAAAAGTCCTTGAAGTATATTATTATAAGATCGAATATATTGCATGAAAGTAGGTACGCAAAGTATTGTGTTTTTAGAAGAATAAAACAAGAAATAAATAATAATTTTCTTGTTAAAAACACACTGACGAACATGTATTGTTCTTAATATTTCAGATCATTGTTCTAATATTGTATTTCGTTTAATAAAGGATGTCTTTTCTGAAATAAATCACTATTTATTATTATACTGATCAATATAATTTTTATTATAGCTATACGTGTTGGAGTATCTGGATTGGCGGTGTCCGGTAAAATCATAGATTATATCGTCTGTATTCATTCATACATTAAGAAAATCTATCTGCTGGTTTCTGAGTTGAATATTTTTCCTCTCAAAAAGTATAGTCAACAGCAAAAAAAAAAGATCAAAATCAGAAATTCAATACCTACTAATGAACGGAGTTCGCGTCAGATCTTTGCGTCGACGGGATGTATGTGATTGTAAATTATACCAAACATTTACTACTTACTAGTAAATATTTGGTATAATTATCAGTTGCAATATCAGTATATATTCGTGATCAGTTTTGACTCCAAAAGTTATAAACTCAATTCATCATCTACTTTAAATTATTCTGTACTAAGGCCACGTGAGACGACCAATCACAGCCTCATTACAGTTTGAATAAAATTGTTTCTCAATTCAAATTCGAATTCTCAATAAGATATCCGACCGTTAAACTTATAACTGCCCCGAGAAAAAAAATTATAATTCATCGAAAAAAAAATACTGTTTCGCGACTTATTTCAATATTGCGTAACATTTTTGGATCTTTTCAAAGTCGCACTTGAGATTAAAGTATGAAGCGAGAAGATCGTTTTAGACACCTTTCAAAACGAAAGCATCTTTAAAGACTACTTCTGCCTAGCCTTTTCCCAAGCTATGTTGGGGTCGGCTTCTGATCTTACCGGATTTAGCTGAATACCGTATTTTACAGGAGCGGCTGCCTATCTGACCTCCACAACATATTGCTAGGTAGTATAGTATTCCATAGTAAGACTGTTTGTTAGAATTGTAATGACTTATTAACGACTGTCAACGATCACTGTATGCCAGTCGGGACCAACGACTTAACGTGCTTTCCGAGGCACGGAGGGGTCTCGGTATGTTTACAAATGGTCACCCATCCACGGACCAACCGCGGCGAGCGCGGCTTAACCTTTATTATCGGTCAAACCGTACGGCTTACACTTAGCCACGAGCATCTTTAAAGACTAATGACCGAATATTGAAACGACAATCAGTTTTAAAGCCGCCGTTAAGTCTCATGCTGTCTCTGTCACACCAAGGTGTAATATGGCGACAGATAGACATTTAAGAACGTGGTAAAGTTCATTAGCGTTTCAGTATTCGAGGGTTAGAATATTATAAAACAACGGGCCTGTTGGTCTAGTGGTTTGTGAACATGACTGTTAAGCCGGAGGTCGTGGGTTCGATTCCCACCCCGGACAAATCTTTGTGTCATGAGCACGATCATTTATTCTGTGTCTGGGTGTTATTTTATCTATAATATGTATGTATTTAGAATTAAATAGGTATGTTTATCAGTTGTCTGGTTGCCATAGTACAGGGTCGGCCTAGTTTGGGATCAGATGACCGTGTGTTCTCCCAAGATATTATATTATCTATATAATATATTCTATTATACATATAATAAAACAGCAAAAAAACTGTGTCTGTACATTGAATATATTAAAAAAAAATTAAGGGGGTTTAGAAACAGTCAAGAGCACGAATCCAGAAAAATAATTCAGTCTGTTTGTGTTTGTCTGTGTGTCTATTTGTTTGTTTGTACACGCTTATCTTCGGAACTACTGGACGGATTTGAATGATTTTTATTTGTTGTATAGGTATTAAGTCTGGGCAACATATAGTCTATCTTTTATCTTGGAATTTTGAACACCTGATGCAGAACCGCAACAGACCAGCTAAACTATAAGAGATACAAATATGGTACTATAGCAAAAATTGTTCTTCGTGATGGGCATTTTCTGCTGAGAGTATGAATTTGAAGTTGAACTCCAAGAGCCCAGCTACACTGTAAGATATATAGGAATGACGTCTTAGCAAGAGTTGTTCAGCCTGATGAGCACTCTCTGTTGACGTTCAAAAATTGAAGATCTGGAACACCTGTTGTGGAATTCAAAGCGCCCAGCTACACTATAAAATATATAAGAATGACGTTTTTTTAGCAATAAATGTACCTAACTTGGGTGTTTTATTGGTAAATATGGGTAACTAACTGTCTGTGTGTTACGAAATAACGCCTAAACTACTGAACTGATTTAAATTGGATATAGAGATAGTTTTAGCCGCGATAACCGATCCCACGCGGGCGGAGTCGCGGGATACAGCTAGTTTACAATAATAATACACTGATTGTCCACATAACCCAAAACACAAATTGTAAATAAAAAGGTCATTGGGCATTTATGACCCACTTTTTGAAAGTTCGCGTACACAGACCAAATCAGTTTTAAATTGAAGAATGCAATCCCACTTTTCAAAATATGTATTTTTTTTTTAAGTATCCGCTGGGAAAATAAAGTTATTTAACATTTAAAAAGTTAATAAACTTTTGTTAATAAAACAGAAGTTTTTTACTTTTAGCGTTGTGGAAACGTGTCGTTCAGTCACTATAAATGTTAGCTGTCAGATTATGTGATAAGGCATAATTTGAACAGGCAGAGAGTAGCGTTTGTGCAACTCGACGGAACCGATCCGGATTTTGAAGACTTTCCGCGCCTTACATATGAAGAATTAATGTTATTTACGTTGGGATCGTACCACTTGAGATTCGCGAGGTCATATTGCCACGAGCACATGCGTTTGAATGGAGTATACCACATCGAAATATACCGAAACCAAGAAATGATTGAAAAAAGATACTAGAGGCTGAATTTAGTCGCGACACGTCCGTAGTAAACAATATTATACTTATATTTTAGTAGATCCCAATCGAATTGGAAGAAATGGCATTGATCAGTATTACTGTTCGTGTATACACGGCCGCCGCACTGTTGGAAGCTGTGCGCATGTTGTAAGCATAGTTTACTTTTTATCATGGGCCAGGCATCAAGATGCAATAGATGCACCTGCAGCCTTTTTAGATGAAATAACAATAGATTTTGATCAAGCAGAATAAAAATATTATTTAATTAGAACTGGATTTTATTTTCATGCCCCTTAGATAGTTTAAAACAACTGCTTTTGACAAAACTAGCACATTCTACTTTCTTTCCCGTGGGAATATCCCCATGGAAAATTATCCAATGCCACTTAGGGATGACTAGCTTTCAAAAGTATTTTTGATATCAGTCCAGTAGTTTTGAGTAATTTGTTACAAAAATGCCTTAATTATAATAAATAGATTTTCTATCCCATGGCCCACAAGAATGCGACCCGTACCACTGGGTTGCAGATACATTTATCTAAATACCTTGCCCTATTTCATTTGTGTACGCCTTGGGTCAAATGTCCGAACAAAATGCCCAATGACCTTTATTAACCTGATAATTTCGTTAGCATAATTGTAATGATTGCGCAAGCACAGTTTATCGTGTTGTTTACATTACTGGTGGTAGCTATCGGACGAGGTAGTGAGAGCATGATAACCTTCTTAATCATAATATGTACTTAGTACCTACCTGGACTCCTGGTCCGGGTATAGAGATAGTTGTTACTACGGTGGGAAATAAATAACACTAATAAGTTATAGGTGAAAGTTTATGTGTGTATGTTTGTTAAAACTTCACGCATAAACGGCTCGGTCAACTTTGATAATGTTGGTGTGATGGTAGCTCACACTTTGTATTAAACCTATGTATTAAAAAATAAGTTCGTTGGCACTGCCTAGTCTTTTTTAATAGTCGTGCTAATGGCATGAATATGATTATAGTGATAAAAGCATGCTTTCTTTTTCTATACTAGGTTGTTGGATACACGAAATAAAGTTCCAAGGGGTTTTTACGATTATGAAAAGACAAAGAAATAAAAATAACTAATTTTTTAAGATACTAAAGCCCAGTTTTTTATTCTAAGTAACTCAATCAATAGTTAAATATGCTAACTAATGGTTTCAAATTTCGGTAAAACGCGCTTTTTCATCAAATGGTAAAATAGTTGGAAAGAAAATTATTAAGACTTAGAATAAAAAGAATGAATAAACGCGTTCTACCGAAGTTTGAAACTATTGCTTAGCATATTACCATTGGTTGAGTGAGTTAACTCAGGATCAAAAAACTGGGCCTAAACTTGTCCAAGTGCTTTCCTGAGCAGGTACTGTCTAGATAAAGCTGTTAAAAAACTTAAAAAAAAGAAACGTTATGGTAAGAACTTTTTGGTGATGCGACAGTTTATCAACTAACAATGAGTTGATTGCGAGGGTTTTTTGCACAAATCTATGGAAAATGTATTCAATGATCTTGTTCACAGTCATAGATTAATAACACCTAGATAGATAATCTTCATACAAGCGAGTAGCTGATGAGTGCATCGAACATTCTCTTTTCTACTTTCTTCGTGACTCTCATTGACTACTTAAACCGCCATTCAACTTAAAATTAACGAGATATTTGCACTATCGCTAGACCTTGATGAATGGCAATAAGTTTGGACGTACCAACTGTGTTGATATAACACAGTTTGGACGGCTTCACCATTCGTACGAGTACTCGCTTTCAAGACATTACAGTTCTATGTTTACGCTGTTAAAGGATTGTATTTTTTTACCGACTTAAAAAAAAGGAGGACGTTGTCAATTCGACGTTCTTAATAAATTGTTGAAAAACTTATCGTAGAATAGAATAGAATATTTTTTTATATATAGAATAGAATAATTTAATGTTTTAATTAATTTAATATAGCAACAATCAATATTTATTGTTGTAAAAATATTACCTGTAATCCTACTATCCTACTAATATTATAAATGTGAACATCCAAACATCCACGTTTGGATGTTCAGGTGTTTGGATGTTTGTATGTTTGTTACTCAATCACGTAAAAACGACAGAACGGATTAGGATAAAATTTGGCATACATGTAGCCTTTGACATGGAAAAGAACATAGGCTACCTTTTATCCTGGTTCCTTAAGTAGTTCCCGAGGGACGACCCAATTCTGAAGTCCTCGCAGAAGAGGTCGCGGGCAGAAGCTAGTGTATAATAATTTTATAACTTTGGTCGATGGTACGAAGTTTTGAATATGAGTTTTGAGTCAATTATATAATTCGTTACAATGTTATTTAAATCAATCACATATTAAAAATACTATAGCATATGTGACTACTGTAATATTGGGTGAATAGAAATGATTTTGGGGTGGACAAAGACAGCTCTGGAGAAGGATCCCAGCCTTTTATTGTGTCGCAGGCATATAATTTTACATTAAAAGTTTAAAACTGCTTTCATATAGTTTTTTTTATATTTAAGAGCCCAGCGTTATCATTATATTTAACCGGGGGCACCTAAGAAGTTTGCCCGCATCCTCACAAGACTAACCAGGGACAAAGTTCGGAAGGTCTTGGGAACCGTAACCGGACATTGTCCCCTTAACAAACATCTAGTTACAGTGGGTGTCACGAACAGCCCTCTATGCAGAGGATGCATGGAGGAGGAGGAAACGCCACAGCACGTGCTAGTAGAATGCATGAGCGTGGCCGCACAACGGGCACAAATCCTCCAATCACCTGCGTCATTGCAGGAGGCCTGCAGCAGCCCAAAAAGGTTGCTGGCCTTCTGGGACGAGCTTGGATGGCTGGAGTGAGGAACAGGAGAGGATCGCGCACAATGGCCCAATCAAGAGGCTAAGTGCGGAGATGGCCCCGGAAAACCAACCAACCAAACCAACCTATATTTAAAAAAATCGTAATTCCCTATTCTCCCCCAGATTTTCAATTCAACCCATTTTAACGGGTACCTAAATAAAATCTACAATATTGGACGGTCTCCAACACTGAATGTTTGATTTTTTGAGATGATAACAGTTTTTTGAGTGTGACTATTGACCTCCAATTTTATTTTTTGCAAACATTGTGACTGAAACGTGATTTTTTGTAATCTAATGACCTAACTATAAGTTATCATTTTGACCCCTTGTTTTTTTAGACACTATGTTTTGGCAACTGGTCGTATTTTTTTTTTTCTAATTATGAAATACATTTGTTAATAATAATTTTAACTTGTTTGTTTATTTAATTGTATTATTAGAAAGAGGCTAAGTACCTATCTCTCTCTTTTTCGACGTCTTACTAACTTATTTTTTTTTAACTTTTTTTTTATCTTTCATTTACCTCGAGAACTCCATTCCATAAGGTAGTTGTTGCTAATAAATCAGTTTCCAGTATCAGAAGTTCTAACAAGCTTTAAGTTAATAAACAGGTGTGCTCGTGGCTATGTAAAGGTTAAGTCACGCTCGCTGCGGTTGGTCCGTGGATGGGTGACCATTTGTAAATATTCCGAATCCCTCTGTGCCTTGGAACTTTGGAAGTACGTTAAGCTGTTAGGCCCGAATGTCGTTGATCTATGATGGTCATTCAGTCATTACAATTCTGGCATCGTATGTCCGATACAGCTACCTTCTCCAGGTTATCGGGCCATCTGGTTGATACGGCAATAATTAAGGATGTTCAGTTTCAGCAGTCTGGTTGATACGGAAGTTCGCTTTCAGAGGTGTGCGAGATTTACTACTGAGAGATTATTTTTTGAATATGCTTTGGGTGTGCATTCATTAGTGTTTTAAATAGGTATATTAAAATTTGATTATAGCTGGACCTACTAATTTTGTTTTTAAATCTAATTTATCAACTGAGTACGGTCTGGTACAAATAAAAAATAAATTTTTTTTTTTTTATTTCTTACTAGCTTCTGCCCGTGCCTTCGTTTGCGTGGACTTCAGAATTGGGTCCAAAAAGAAATGAGAAATGTGAAAGTAATGAAAAATGGAATAAAATTTTCACCCGTGTTATAGCTTGCACTGTAATAGAGAAAAATAACAAATTTATAAGCTGTCTGCCCACGGCTTAGCTCAAACAATTTTCAATTTTCCCTCGGGAACTACTTAAGGAATCGGAATAAAAGGCCTATGTTCTTTTCCATGTCATAGGCTACATGCATGCCAAAATTTATCCAAACCCGTTCAGCCGTTTTTGCGTGATTCAGTAACAAATATCCAAACATCCACATTTTCACATTTATAATATTAGTAGGATAAACCCCAAGAAGGCGCTCAAGAAACATTATTATTCTAATCTAATGACTCTAGGTGCGCGGTATAACTAGGTACATACTGAGAAATTCTTGTAAGGTCACAATTAGTTAATAAAATTTGCATGCAAATTAAGCTTTACAAAATGTGTTTCGCTATTATTATTTTTTACCTTTTTTACATTTTAGCAAATAAAGATAATTGATTGGTAGGTACCTCAAACTAATTTCATTACGAACACCTTACTTCTAACTAGGGATGTTATGGATATATAATTTCGGATCCGGATATGGATATTGGTAAAAAATAATATCGGTTTCGGTTACGGTTATGGATATTAAATTATTTCGGATTATCCGATAGTTTCGGTTACGGATATTAATTTTTTAAGGAACTGTAAAATGAAGTACAAATTAGGGATGTTATGGATATGGATATGGATATTGGTAAAAAATAATATCGGTTTCGGTTACATACGGTTATGGATAGGTATTAAATTATTTCGGATATCCGATAGTTTCGGTTACGGATATGGATATCCATAACAACACTGCTTCTAACTCCTTTATCTTATAATTGGATTTGGTATTGACTTCAATTATTACCTTACTAGATATAGCCCGTGGCTTCGCTCGCGCATAGGTATAATATTTACAGCCAAAGTATGTTGCTCGGGGATAATGCAACATAACGGAGACCGAATTAATTGTCATCGGTACAATAGTTTTTGAGTTTATTCATTTAAACATACAAATCTTTCTTCGTTATAATGTTAGTGTAGAAGTAAAGATATCCAAATCTAAGTTCCTCAAATCTTATTTTTAAGACATAAACCTATTTTTATAGTTCGTGTTACCATAATTACTTGTTTTTAATTATTTGAATAACCATAATATTAAAGTTTTACCGGTAACGTTGACTCCATTAATTATGAGGGCGTGTGACAATGACATTGACCTTCCGTATATGAAAATGAATTATGATAAACTTATGATAAAACATGATGTATGCATCATGTATTATTAAATTCTTTTCGTTCAATTAAACTTTTCGATTGCGTTGACTTTTAACTTTAGCTTATCTTCAATAAATATTGGTTATGCAAAAATTCTTTATATCAATCAGTGTTTGACCCTCTATAGTCAATCATTGATTGCGTACCAAGCGTAAATTATGTAATTACTAATTAGGTCTTCCATAACAATGCCGTGTAATAGCTTTGCAGCCAATTTTTTCAAAATTTCAATGAAAATGCCTGAATATGTTTGGTAATTATTTGAGGACGGGTTTGAGACCTTGACTATGCATCTTGACTGTATTCTATGTTTCTACGTAATTGGTATTTAGTAAGTTAGGTCATTTTTTTATTTCGTGATGTACTTTGCACCAGATCCTTAGCAAATGTGTCAACAAAGTAAGTTTTAGTAAAATTAATGATTGAGTTCTTTTCTTTTTCTTAGTTGGCTGTCATGCTGACAATAATTTAAAACATTTTTTGTAACATTTGCTGTAAGCTGCTGTTCTTGCCGGTTTTTCTCCTTAGGATTAACATTTTGGGACCGCGCAACTAGAGAACTTTACGTTTCGAAAGTGCCTGAAAAGGCTAACGTGAAATAATAAAAAAATATTTATTCAATACGATAATGTAGACAAATATTTACAAAAAATGCTTTCTATAACATACCTACCTATAATATAATAATAACCATTTATTTTAGAATTTCTTCCATAATTTGTTAGTAATAATGGTAACTTAAAATACTAGTGCTAGTAACTAAAAATAGGAATACAACCTCATGAGACAGTCTGAGCTGGAAGCAACGTCATTTTACTGCATGCAGTCTTATCCATCGCTTCATAATCGGAGAGTCCCATCGGTCAGCTAGCGTCCTTAGGATCGTGTTGGGACTGGCACGCATGCAGTTTAATGAACAGGTGCATCTCTTGAGAATGATAGCCGAAAAGCTGTCAACATTTGCATCCGCAAACATATCAGATATAACTTCACAAAAATATTTTGAAACGAAACAACTGTCAAAATTTCAAAATGATTCCTCGAAAAAAGTTATCTGAGGATGGTGATATAGGTCTTAAGACTTATTCAGTTGGTTCTTGGATGTTTAGAAGATACAATATTCAAATACACAATTTATTTAAACCGGTCAGTAAGACTGGAAGTCGACCACTACATATTGGAAAAATGATAGGCAAAGAAGATGAGAAAAAAAGTTTTCTGTAAAATTAAATCAGAATCAAAATATTTTTGTAAAGTTATAGCATTTATATAGGTAGTGTGCAAATATATAGGTAGTGTGAAAAATTTGACGATCTCAGAAATTATTTGCAGCTTTGTTTACTAGAACTGAAAAAAAAAACTAATCATTACACGCGTACTACTAGTAGTTATCAAAACTCTTTGTGTAGTATTGCCAATTTTATCCGGGTCGTCAATTAAATTTGTTTTTGTCGAAATTTTGAAAACACTCAAAATCTAACAAGGCTATCAAATAAGTTTATCAGGGGTGGGTTACAGAGATCAGGCAGCAACATTTATCTTCAATGTATGGACGATATAGTATTGTTGTAATTATCGACTACCGCGTGAACAATCAACGTCATCTATAAAAAATGACCAAGTGCGAGCCGGACTCGCGCACGATGAGGCTTTATCAATAAAAACTGCAATAAAATCACGTTTGCTGTTAAAATTAAATAAATTAAAAATAAAAATTAAAGTTAAAATTGCTTTGTGCATTTATTGACGACTAGTTAAGACTAGTAATCAATATTGCTGAGAGTTTAATTATAAGTGTAGTAAAAATTTAACTTAAGCATGTACAATCTGGATTAAATGGACCAAAATAGTATATATTTTTTTTGTTTTGAGGAAAAGATATTAAATAATTGTTTTATTTTAATTTAATAATTTATTTTTAAAGTGAATATATAACTTAATATTCTGTGAATATTTCAAGCGTCTGTTATTATTATCAATATAGAGCATAAAAGAGCAAAAAAATATTACCTTTGTTTTATGGGAGCCCCCTTTATGCTTATTTTATTCTATATTTTGTATTTATTTTTATAGTAGCAATAGAAATACATCATTTGTGAAAATGGCAACGTGTAACTATCACGGTTCATGAGTGACAGACGGACAGCGGAGCGGGCCCTATGGGTACGGAACCCTAATAAAGCAATTCATCCTGGAATATATAAATGTCGTGATGGCCTAGAGGTTCAATGACCAGTTTCGCATGCACATGGTTGCAGGTTCGAACTTAGGCAAGTACCAATGTGACTTTTTCAAAGTTAAATGTACTTTCTTAATCATTCTAAGACATCATTGACAAACGGTGAAGGAAAACATCGTAAGGAAACCTGGATTTCAAAGTATTAGAATCTGAAATCGCCAACCCGCAATGAGCAAGCGTGGTGATCACTGCTCATCCCTTCTCTATAAATAGGGGAAGAGGCCTGTGCCCAGCAGTGGTACGTTTATAGGCCGGTATATATCCTGGAATTAAATAGAAATCTTATTTTTTCCCAAATAAATGATGTTGTACTTACTTCTTTTCTACATTGTCTCGAGTCTGGGTGTTTGTGGTACCTTCGTTGTCTCTGATACCATAACACAAGTGCTTTAGCTTCTTACTTTGGATTCGGAGCAATGTATGTGATGTTGTATGTATCCCAATTAGGTAATTCTCATATTCCTTATACGAAAATACTTGCGAAAATATGTTCCCTAATAACGCGCGCGGGTTCGATCTCATTTGTCTTATGTGTTTATCTCTGAACAAATATGGGCCTTACCAAATGGAGATAAAGGTGAATTTGCAATATATATTTTTAGATAGACGCTTTGATACGGTTTAATTCAGTTGGAGGCATAGAACTATAACACCTAGAAACCAAGTACGAGCAAGAATAGTTCTCAACAACAATTAGTTCACAATAATTAGTTATCAACTTAATTGGTCAGAATAGATAGGTTGGACTTCAGAATTGGGTCCAAAAAGAAATAAAAAATTAGAAAGTAATGAAAAATGGAATAAAATTTTCACCCATGTTATAGCTTGCGCTGTAATAGAGAAAATACAAAATTTTTGTCCACGGCTTAGCTCGGAAACAATTTTCTATAATTTTCGAATCGGGATAAAAGGTAGCCTATGTTCTTTTCCATATCAAAGGCTACATGCATGCCAAATTTCATCCAAATCCGTTCAGCCGGATAGTGGTAATTAGCGTGGTGACCTATAACACTCGGCTATCCGTGCAGTCGAAATTTTTTCATACAATGATCAGTGAAAAAATCTGGTATTCTGTGTCAATCCTTTTTTATTATGGTCTCTGAAACTAAACTCTAACTACAGCGATAATTTTAAATCATCAAAACCTTTTTCGAATAAAAATATTGACAATCAAATCAATAAAGCTTATTTGGCGCCAAAAGAGGGTGAAACATGGATAGCTGCAATACATATCGATGGAAGGTAAACTGTTAGACGATTTTATATCTTATGTCCTAGTAAATAAGATCGTTGTCATTTGCGACGTATCAATTAGACGGTAAACGATCTTGGTTATTTTAATAAGCACATGTTGTAACATTGATTTAGAATGACTAGATGGTGCAGTTCAGATATTTTAAGCAGGATATTTTGTCTAAATACAGTAAATCGTACATTAGGTATGTACAAAGGGTAGTATAATAATTTAAAGTAACAAAAACAAATTAATGAAAAATTATTTAGTAAAAGAATTAAAGAATTATAATAACAGTACCTACTAACACCTACCTGGGTAGTTTGGATAATTAAGAAAGACAGCTTAGGTCGAAACTTAACTTTTTTTATTTATTTTAAAAATATTTATAAGAATTAAATACATTTGTTATAATATATTATAAAAATTGGTTTTATTTGTAATTTATCCACTGTGTACTGAGAGCACATCAGAGCGCGCTTCTTTTTACTTCAACATCTGTGTAAAAGTCCTTTCATGCTTGAACATGTCTATGGCATGCCATGCTTTCAGTAAGGAGTTTTTTCACGATCCCGTTACTCCCGTACTATTCCCGTTGAACTCGTGGTGTTGTGCGCCCGTGTGCTCTGCGCACTTAAAAAGTTAGGTTATGTGTCACATTGACAGTTGCCGCCAAAATTTGTGGTGTTTTGTGATTTTGAATTTCACTTCTATTGCTGGTGTTATGTGAGTATTTTAAACTATTCTTGTTTTTATTTACTCATTATTATAACTTTTTATACTTAAAAATGAAACTATACTAAACCTTGATATATAAATACAGCTGTACTAAACTAAATACTTTTAAAATAAATAAAACTATCTATCTAAATAAAAATAAGAAAGCTTATTAGATATTTTCAAATAAATATGGCGTGTTTGTAATTTTGAGTTATATCGCGGAAGAAAATTAATTTAGTATTCAAACGAGTCATGATAAAAATGCGTGTATATCTTCTATTATATATAATTCCAGTGTCACGATGTTTGTCCGGGATGAACTTCGAAACTACTGAACCGATTTTAATCAAATTTGCACACCGTGTGCCGTTTGATCCAACTTGAAAGATAGGATAGCTTACATCAAAAATATTAAAAAAAAATTGAGACCGCGAGCGGAGCAGCGGGAAACAGCTAGTTATCTATATTTAAGTAAACATCTAAAGAAAACATATAGTTTATCAAAAAGTTGAAAAGATGTGAGTTGGCAACATTACAATAAAAATAGACACTTATCAAAATAATTTGATTTTTTTTTATAGTTTCGTGTTGCTTATCCGTGATCATAATTATTAAAATTAGGTGTAATTTAATAGTTACTAAAAGGGCATTGTCCTAGCATAACCTATTTAGAAATATGTGAGGTTTAATAGCCAGATGCGAAATATTGTATGAACTGTGTATTTTACTGGAGAGCTTTACTGTAATTTCAGTTTTAAAACTATTTATACCTTATAGAAAAATAGCAATGAAAAATAGATAAAATACTATTATGGTAATATATGTTTTTGATAATCTTTTGTAATTGTCGTCCTAATTAATTATGATGTTGCCTTATAATTAAGATAAAAAAAATTAAACAAGGCATGATGATAATGTTTATAATAACATGAACCTTAAAAGTAAAATTACATTACTATGATAATGTTAGTTTTTTTAAACATTTTTATTCAGTATAATGTTTATACAGAATTATTTTTTATGGAGTGCGTATATTCAACGATGTAATCAGGTGCATAAAACTGAATCACTTTCCCCAAGGAACATGGGTTGAAATCTTAAAATTGAAAATGAAATTTTCATACAAAGTGTCACGTGACTTGTGAAAATTAATCAATAATCAATTTTAAGATTTCACCTATGTTTCTAGGGAAAAGTTATTCAGTTTTATTTCAATGAATAAACGCACTCCATAAAAATAATCCTGTATTGCTGCAGTAGGGAAAATCTTAATAATTAAATAATTCAATGTATTAACATAATCATTGGAAGGCATTATATTTTGCGTATAGTTGTTCAACATTTTTGGTAACAATTTCCATTAAAAATAATAAGTAAAATAGACTTTATTGAAAAGAAGGAACTCTCTTCACTAATTGTCTTTGGTAACGACTTGTATTCTAATTGTTTATTTTGCAATTGTTTATTTTTACAAACAATTTTACACGTCTCTTTTGTAAGCCTGATGGCATCGTTATCGGATCGATGCAGTTATACAAATATGCAGTTCACCTCCAGTTTCAAAGCCTCAAATAAGTAGATGATTTTATTTTTGGACTTGACCATTGAGGTTTTATTTTTGAAGAATAAAAGGGTTAGGCCAAACAAAACAATTATTTTAATAAATTAAAATTCAATTTGATATTTATTTTGACTAACAAATTTTCGATTTATTCCGTTCTAATAACAAAAGCGACTCCATTGGTATTGGTTTGAATTCTTAATTTTTCCTATTCGAAACAGACTCAAAATTTTGTTATATTCGGAATAGAAGAAAAATTGGTATAATATGAGATATAACCAGTGCTATTAACTTTTGCTATTCACGGCACGACGGTGACGTCACGATGTCAGCGTATCTGCGAAAAATCCAGAAATTTCCATAATTTTTACTGATATTACTATTTAGGAGTTTCTTAATTATTTCGCATATCATTTTTATCTTGTAGTCAAGAACAAAATAGCAATCTTATTTAGCTTTTAGTTTATTTATTATTCAGGTATAATTATTAGAACTATTAAAATCATATTTTTTTTTTATCCACAAAACTGAAACCGCTTTATTTGTTTTCAATTATAATTAAAGACATATTTTTAACTTTATGATAACGAAAATCTGAAAGACTAGGTTTCTTGAAACATTTGGCACACTCGATTGATACTGAAAAAAAAAGACATAAATTAAGATTATTCAGAGCGTGATTCAAACAAAAAGGATGTCCATTCAATATTTATAAATAAAACTCTGTTAACATCGTCCAATAAGCTTCCTAACTCTAATAATAATAGGCCATAAGTCAGCTTACTAACATGTGTGGCGACTAAATAATAATTCTAAAGAGACGATTAAATTTATAATTCGCAGATGCTCGGGCCACGCGTGATCATATACAGAGAAAGTTTATTTTTATAATAATAGCAAAACCACATGCGCAAAGTTACGAGTAAACACCACATGTCAACACCTCTACATAGAGATTACTGAACTTTTGTAGGTAAATGAACCTATGAAGATGGCGCAATATGATATCATACCTAGCTACGAGGAAGAGGATATGTTTAACGACAGGACCGACAATGTTACAGATCTACACGCTTACTACATGTCACAATTTAATTTAGAATTAGAAAATAGCAATAAAAGTAGAAAAGTAGACAGTTTTAAGTATGGAGTAGAGGAAAGTTTTGACTTCGAAGTATTAGACGATTGGAACACCACGACGAATAACGAAACCGACTTTGAAATTATAGACGAAGTTATAGATACTAATATTAATGAACAAAATATTAAAGAAGTCCTCTTAGATCTAGATGGTATTGACTTTGGAGATAAAAATTGCAAAGTTGATGTTTATAAAGCTCAAGAAAATAAAATGTACGAAACAAATAACGACTACATTGATGACGAATCCTTAATCGACGAGCTTTGCAGAGAGGATGGTGAATCTTGTAGACTGACACCAGATTTCAATGAAGAATATTTAAACACAGCCACTTCTGAGACGAATCTACTTCCTTCTATAGAAACAGTGTTTTCAAAGCGCTACTGTAATTACAATGCTGAAGAAAATCAAATGCCAGAATATAATAATGCGACTCCTGTTCAAAGTACGATTGGTCCAATAAATAGTCTAGAGCACTATAGTTACCCGAACAATATACTTTACAACTTAGAAGAGCGTAAGTACGTATTACCGGACACACCGACAAGTTGTAATGAATTTAGTTTTGATAGAAACGAGAGAAAGATATCCGTATCGGAATCTGTTGAGAGCGACGTTCACAGCTCGAGCTATTACGACGAGAACTCAGAGAATTTCGACGAAGACGACTTATTTGTTAATCTTGATGACTTTGGATTGACTTTTGAAACAGATAGTAATGTGAATGAAAGTAAAACACAAAGTGCAAGAAAGACCGATAAAGAGAAGGGTCAAGGTAATGTCTTGTTTGTTTCTTTTTTAAGTATTTGTGTGAAGTTATGTCACGGTTTGTATAATAATGATGAATTACTGTTTTAGGTGAGCGAGTGTGTTTGTGGGAGCAATGTTTCGAAAGATATCCGAACCAGAACGCACTAGTGGAACACATTGAGAGAGCCCATGTCAATACTTATAAAGGTAATTTTGTTAATACACTTCTATAATTGAATACTCCGTGTATTCGTTTTTTCGCCATACTGATTCAAAGTTTGATAGTAGCTGAAAATAAGGAAAAAGCATTCTGGTTTACGCAAATGTTAAACATTGAAATATTGTTTCTTTTTTTCTTGGGCAGAGTGCTCGTGACCATGACACCTGCAAAGACGTTGAACTGTCGGGAACTATAATAAAAAGAAACCGCGATAAAACCATTTCAAAATAATAATTAGTTTTATCTAAAAAAAAGCACTAGATTTTTTTGCTTACTTCCACGACCATCTAACACGCTAACATATAATTGATCTTTAGCTAATATCTATGACTTTATCCCTACAAAATTAATCTACCCACGTGTATAATTGCAAGGAGATACGACAACCTTGTTTATTTAATTGATAAACACGTTATCTATTATATATAATTCCTGTGTCACGATGCTTGTCCGGGATGAACTCCGAAACTACTAAACCGATTTAAATCAAATTTGCACACCGTGTGCAGTTTGATCCAACTTAAAAGATAGAATAGCTTGCATCTCAATTATATAAAAAAAAATATTAGACCACGGGCGGAGCTGCGAGAAACAGCTAGTTATTATAAATATTTCAAACTTAACTATATACACACCTAATAGTAAACTATATTATATAATACCGGCCTATATACGTCCCACTGCTGGGTACAGGCCTCTTCCCATATAGAGAAGGGATGAGCATTGATCACCACGCTTGCTCATTGCGGGTTGGCGATTTCAGATTCCAATGCTTAACTGCAAACTATATTAATTAAACAAAACTAAAACTAAAAAATAGCATCACGTGTTTTAGATTTTATTACATTAGCAACATAATTATGTATTGTTCTATAGGTGATGAGTTCAGCTGCCTGTGGCGTGACTGCGCTCGTGAGCGTCGCCCGTTCAACGCGCGCTACAAGCTCCTCATACACATGCGCGTTCACTCCGGACATAAGCCTAACAGGTGCCATGTAAGTATTATCTAGTTTCTTGTCGAAGGATTTATAAAAAATATTATTTTTAAAAGAAATTATAAATAAAAAATATGGACATCACATACATTGCTCCGAATCTACGAGTTAACTAAGTAGCTAAAGCACTTGTGTTATAGAATCAGCTCTGAAGTCCCAGGTTCGATTCCCGGACGGGTCAATGTAAAAAAAACATTTTTCTTCATTGTCTCGGGTCTGGGTGTTTGTGGTACCTTCGTGTCTACGTCAGTGTAATTAAGTTTTTTACATTGACCCGTCCGAGGTTTGAACCCGGGACTTCAGAGCTGGCGACACATTGAACATCGGTGAGAACGCCATTTGACCACGGAGGTCCTTATAATATCGTATGACGATTTAATAACAAAGAAACCTATGTATACAAAAACTTGACAAATTATGTAATAAAACCTTTGTCAAGAACCACTCTATCAGATTTTTTTTTTATCATTAGGGAAAACAGCATGAAAATCGGTGCAGTAGTTTTTAAGTAATTAGTTTAGTTACAATAATTATTGAGTATACATTAATACTGTATTTAAAACATGAATATTTCCTTTGAATGTGTAGCACCCTGGTTGCGGCAAAGCGTTCTCCCGGCTGGAGAACCTGAAGATCCACGTGAGGTCCCACACAGGAGAACGCCCGTACGCCTGTCCGGCGCCACACTGCAGGAAGGCATTCTCAAACTCCTCAGACAGAGCCAAGCATCAGCGAACACATTTTAATGCCGTAAGTATATCATAAAATATAGGTATAACTGATTACACGTACTCATAAAAAAATACCGAATTCAAAATACGCAATTAAGATAAGAGATTCTTGGCAATTTATTCTTATGATTACTGAATTGATTTTGATAAAAAAATATGGGACCACCTCTTAGATACTCTATCTGAGACCTAAAGTTTGTTGTAATCGATCACTTATTGCCCAATGCCCTGCGTATCAAAGATACAACTGATTTGGGAACCTCCTCTGATACCTGCCTCTAAACGTCCCACTGCTAGCCACAGGCCTCTTTCCATATAGAGAAGAAATGAGCATTGATCACCACACTTGTACATTGCATTGCGGGTTGGTTGGATTTCAGATTCCAATTTTTTTGGAATCCAGGTTTCATCACGATATTTTCCTTCACCGTCAATGATGCCTTAGAATGATTAAGAAAGTACTTATCACTCTGAAAAAGTCTTACTCTTACTTGCTTGAGTTCAAACCTGGAACCATGACCATGCTAATCTGGTCATTGAACCGCTAGACCACGACATCTTGTCCTCCGCCTCACCTCTTCTTTTGCAAGTAGTTTAAAATATGAATCGAGAGCATTTGTGACCGGGACTGTAGTCCCGGATTCCCCTTTTTAATATTAATTGGGACCGTAATAAAACCAAGGAAGGTGAACAACGTTACACCAATATTATCTATCTATCTATAAATACTAAAATTTTTCGGGATTATTATGTCAATCCAGGGTGTCAGCTACCTCCATGCCAGTATTTATGAAAATAGGTCGAGCCATTTATGTGTGAAAAGGTTACAAACATACTCACACACTCAAAAACTTTCGTCTTTATAATATAGTATGTTTTTTTCCAGCGACCCTATGCTTGCGGTGCTGTCGGCTGCGGCAAAAGGTACACTGATCCGTCTTCTCTCCGCAAGCATGTTAAGACACATCCTCACATCAGCAACGTGCCTCGAACCTGCATCCCACCATCCAGACCTTTGAGGAAGCCGGACCAGGAGCATACTGTACCTAGTTCACCAGCTAAACTTACAACGTTGAGGTGTATAAGAGATAAATTGACTGTTCCTAGGTTGCAGAAGCTCTAGGTATACTTACCTGCTGGAGGGTTACTGGCTAAAATGTGTGTGGAAAAGCTACCTGTTCTTTTAAAGACCCAAAGATTCTTGAGAGTAGACTTTACAGTACATCGATGTCCCAATTACAGTCCGAGATAACAACATGAATGTAAAATTCGTCATGAGTGTGTTGTTCGTCGGTGAATAAATCGAAATAAAATGAAATTTCGAAATCCCAACGATTCTTAATTGTAGATATAAATATAAATAATTAACTAAACGGTAAGTGTAATTATTGATGAAAGCTCAACAAAAAGACTGAAGGCATACGATTGGCTCAATTTTTGTTATACTAAGTTTAAATTGAATATACAACTATGTAGTATATTTTAGTGTTAGTTGTGTTCAAAACACAAAATAATTATAATGTAAATATAATAATCTTAATTTTTTATAAGTTTAATAAATGTCGTGGTGGCCTAACGGTTCGCTTACCGGATTTGTGTGCACATGGTTGCAAGTTCGAACTCAGGCAAGTACTATTATGACTTTTTCAATAAGAGATGCGGACAATTTTTACGTCAATGTGAGGTTTTTAAAAGTATAATGAAAAAAAAATATCAGAGACGCATTCTTTGCTCTTTCGATATAACGAATATCTACTTTTACTTCAACGAATATATTCCACTTAAATACAGCGAAGAAGAGGAGGAAGGAGTGGGGGCTCGCCACGTCAATAGTGACGATGATTTTCGCAAACTTCTGACGTCACCAACCCCCCCTCTAACGCACCTTACCATTGTCAGCTGTCACCAGCCCCCTTGTCTAAGGAGACAAGGTACATTTCTACAATCGTTATCGCAGATGGAATCGTTCAAATGTATGAAAGTGACAAGTCTTAGTCACGTGACTTATCGAAAAGAAATGTCATTTCCATACATTTAATGTCATTTATGCGATTTATTATCGTTATCGCTTGTCGAAATGTAACTTGTCTAAGGGGGCAGGTCAGATAAGTGTGTGTAGCTTCTTTCATGGAAATTATATTTATTTTCTATAGGTCACGTGACTTAGATTTGTCACTTTCCAAAGAGCGATTTCATCAGCAGTAGCTTCAAGTTAGAAGCTTGTAGCATTAGCTTGTCTAACGGGAAA
Organism: Plusia festucae; assembly: GCA_950381575.1. Taxonomy (NCBI): domain Eukaryota; kingdom Metazoa; phylum Arthropoda; class Insecta; order Lepidoptera; family Noctuidae; genus Plusia; species Plusia festucae. The sequence goes on along the minus strand of OX494456.1, from coordinate 1,972,130 downwards.
GAGCTGGCAATTAGATTATAATTGTTTATATTATCTTTTTATTTTAATGCTGTAATTACTTTTTAAATAAACAACAAAATCAGTGACTTCCAAACTTGAAAAAAAAACTTATCTTAAGTACAACAACTCGGGAATTATCTATAGTTGGAACTATAGTCATGATTACACAATAATTTGTTTGTAAATAAAACCGCTTGACAACATACGAAAAGTATACATTAGGTTTTATTTGTAATGTTATATTGAAGTTAAGCAATATTATTGTTTTCTAAAAAAATACGTACAGTATTGATTACTGCATATAATTATTTTTCATGGAGTGCGTATATTCTACAAGGTAAGCGGGTGCATAAAACTGAACATTTTTTCCCAAGGAACATAGGTCGAAATCTTAAAATTGAATTAAATTTTTCATACAAACATAAGTCACGAGACCTGTCACTTTGTATGAATATTTCATTTTAAATTTTAAGATTTCGACCTGTTTCTTGGGGAAAGCTGTTCAGTTTTATGCACCTGATTACCTCGTTGAATATACGCGCTCCATAAAAATGTATCCTGTATTATAACTTGAAATAATCATACGTATAAAGTTAATTATAGAACATAGATCTCTTTTAAAAGACCTAAGTTTACGTAGACTTTATTTTGCTTGTTCATAGTTATTAAGTAACATGTTCCATTTACACCTATATTTGCTCAATTATTGTTAAGTAACTTAAAACGTTACTCACTTTGTATGTATGTTAAGATTTAGAGGATATTGTCAGGAAAAATAGGTTAAGGAATCAAATTAAAACAATACTGTTAATTAATTCTGTAATCGATAAATATCTAATTAAATATTTTTTTATTTTTATATTTATCTTGTGAAGTTTACAGGCGATATAAATCCTAATTATATACAAAATTAGTCAGTTAAAATATAAATAATTCTAAAAAAATATGTTGCAAGATATATTTCAATCCTTTTTTATTATTAAAAATATATGAGGGAGGGCCTTTTCACGTCCTTTACCTGAACTGTCCGGTCTTGACAGCCTTTCCTAACAGATCAAAGAAATAGAGAGTAGCAGTGTAGCATAGATTTTCGTATTGTTATCATACCTTTAGGCGCCGCTGGCAGCCGCTGGCGGCCTAGCGCGACCTCCAGACCCCGCGCGCCTGGTATCGTATAAGAGCGCGCAGCCCCCCGCGGTGCCGCGAGCGGGTGGAAACACCAACAAGACGCGCGAGGCGCGCGACCTTTTCAAGCTTTTCAAGCGATACTGGTATTTTAAGTATGTGGTTAAAGTTTAAAATTATTTCAAACTGAAAGTGCTCGCGGCGTCGCTGCCGGCCGCTGCCATTCCGGTGTGACTCGGCCCTTAGTGTAATCAAATACTTTAATTGAATCATTTGATTTTTAACAGGAAAAAAACAATAATTAGTTATAAGTTATTCCTAAATGTACAAATGCATGCTTTCCAAAGAATCTCGTATTAGGATAACAAATGTATTTTCCGTTTTGAGATCTCTTTTATTATTGCTCATTTTATTTTTTGAGATGTTTTAACATCTTGTTTTTATACTTAGAGACAGTTACTGTCGTTAATTATAATGCTCAATTAAATGTAAGTTACTATTTTACGTTGTGTTTTATTTCATTAAGTGTATGTCTTATTCTGTATACTGCACATTGAAAATTTAAACAGCAAGAAAAGTTGTTGAATAAAATCAGTTTTTAAAGATCCCTTAAACAGTATTTACATTGCATAAAATAAACTAAATAACTTAAAAACTAATGAGCGTTATCATGAAGGGCTAACCCTATAATGTCCTTTTTTGTAAATTAATGGAAATGTATTGCATTGCAGTTGTTGTTTTTTAAATGATTATTATAGGTATTTAAGTATCATCTTTTGTTGAAGTAGGAACCTCTATATTATAACAAACACAAATGCCTAAACTAAAAACAAATAAATCTCTGGGCCACTTACTTAAGTGTGTAAGTTACTGGATGGTCCACACCCATATGTCAATATGACAACAGAATTTAATTAAAATTGAATATCCTTACCTTTTCTTACTTCAATACTTGGGGCTAGTCGCAGACCAACCAGGCCTCTAGAAAAACAACATTCCTTTAAGTGATAACGCTAATGAAATCGCTCCAATGTATGAAAATGACAAAGTCAAAGTCACGTAATTTCCATACATTAAGCGATTTCTAGCATATACAGGATTATTTTTTATGGAGTGCGTATATTCTACGAGGTAATCAAGTGCTTAAAACTGAACATCTTTTCCCAAGGAACATAGTTCTAAATCTTAGAATTTAAAATCAACTTTTCATACAAAGATAAGTCACATGACCTGTCACTTTCTGAGAAAATTTCATTTTCAATTTTAAGATTTCGACCCATGTTCCTTGGGGAAAGTGCTTCAGTTTTATGCACCCGATTACCTCGTAGAATATACGCACTCCTTTTAAATAAATCCTGTATAACACATGTATATAAAAGCTGAAGTTGAAGTGGCAGTGGGCTGGTCATGTCTGTCGAAGGACTGATGACCGTTGGAGCAGATGAGTCCTTGAGAGGAGTCCGCGAATCGGCAAACGTAATGTAGGACGCCCCCTAGCCAGATGGATCGATGACCTGAAAAAGGTAGCTGGGTCGGACTAGATGCAGAAGGCGGAGGCCGGGTGATGTGAGGCCTATGACCAGCAGTGGAACGTGAAAGGCTTAGATGATTGATTGATATAAGGGCAGGCATGAGTTTGAACAATATAAGCACATATTATTTTCCAACGGTACCTATACAACCTAGTGCACAAGTGATCCCGCGGCTCCAGCTTAGGCAATGATGGGACCGGGGTGTTTTTAGTCAGTGTAAGTCCGACAAATCCCCCGCCGCGGCGTGAGTCGAAGTCATAAGCTTTTCACCCTGAAAAAAAAGGCTGGAAATCCTTAAATCACACTATGTATTTGACGTTTTAAAGCTAATTGACGTACAAAAAATAGCGTTGACTACTAGCACGGATGTATCATGGTTGTCCGGATAAGCTTCACATCTAAACTTCTGTCACTCCGCGCTGATATACTAAAAGTCTAGATTACTTCATTACAATTAGGTACTTGACTATAACCAAAAAAATTATGTATGTCCCAAAACATTTATAATAAATACATGATAATGAAAGCTTTTATAGTTATGATGACGCATTTTCTATGTCTTTTTCATAAAAACATGATTTAATTAGAGTGCTGTTTTTAGAATAATAGTTTGTATTACATAAAAAACCCAATTACAAAAAAACTAATTAAAAAACAATATTTTTATTCATGTACACACAAGTATTGACAGGACACCAAGTAATAGTAACAAAAGTACAAAGGTATTGATTATTTCTTAAAGAAAATTCTTCCAGCAGACCTGCGAAAGGAGAAATATATCAGAAAAGAACAGTGCGTAGAAAATAGTAAGAGAGAAATAGTGCAAGACAACAATAACAATATTTTATAAATTAAAATATTTTTTTAAATTTATTATAATATTATTTATAATAATAATATCTTCTAATTTCATTAATCGGATCTAATCCACTGTTGAGTGATGAAAAAAATAATTATCTTCGCTTTGATTTTATCGCTTCAACCAAGGTGGAACAAGAATCATTTTATTAAATTTAACATTTTCCATAAGTTTCCCGTATAGCATTACTTCCCAGAAATCAATCCTTAATTAAAACACTATCGGATGGTGTAATAAAATGGTGTGTTTTTTTTCAAAAATCATTTGGTCGAGTCCTGCCTAGGATTATAGATTTTTCAAAAATTCAATGATTACATTTTTGTTTTCATCAAAATCAGGCCCGCATCGCCTTTGATCATGTTTCGATATTCTTTATAGTTTCGGATTTGGCCCTGAAGGCCCACTTGAATAATTCACCCTGTATATAAAAGAAAGTCATGATTGTTACCACACTTGTAACTCAAGAACGGGCGGACCGATTTCCATGATCCTTGGCTCGTTGGATTTGTCTCCGTCCCAAATAGCAGAATAAATATTAAAAACAATAGAAATTTAATGATTGGACAAATTACGCGAGTGAAACTGGGGGACACAGCAAGTAAAAAAAATTTACACACTTAACTATATATACAACTAGCTACCCGGTCAGACTTTGTTCTGCCAAAACTTAATAGTCAAAATTAGTTAATAAATCACGTAATTTTTTTTTTATAGTATTAAATCCTTTTGTGGACCTTAAGGAACACAAAAAAATATTAGCCGAATTGGTCCAGTCATTCTTGATTTATGCGCTTACCAACATTCATTTTTATTTATATAGAATATTAATACACCTAAGACTATACAAAAATAACTACAAAAATAAATAAAACTTGCGACAAAATATTCATTCACGTCGCCTACAATAAATTGTACTACATGAATCATAGTTACTAAATATCTATGCAGCATCTAACACAAAGTAATTGAGATAAGTAACATTTTAATAGGTACATATAAGTATTAATAATTTAATTATTTATGCTGGAATGCAAGAAAATATTTCTTAGTTTAAGTACTTGTTTTAATTTGTTTTTTCTTTGTTAGTTATAATTATTATATAAAACGGCATTGAGGATTTATTTATTGGTTAACAGACCATTTTCTGTTCTCTTATGCGTCCTGTATTATAAAAATATTTGGCACTATTATTTTATATCTATCATTGTAAAGTTCTTCGAACACCAATAAGTATTGGACCCTTTCGTGAACATTAAACAGTAGTTTGAAAATTACTTATACTTCTGACAGTGATGTCAACTTCCACCAAAATTTGTCAATATTTAAAATTTCATTAAAAACCCTAAGTATAGATTTCGAAACGGATTAATATATGAGCCATATTTTAAGATGTCATTCTAGACCCCGTAAATTAACCCAAAAATATCTGCCTCTGAAACCACCTCTTTTAACACTTTTGCCACCTAAATTTGAACCTTAAAAGTTGATAACACTGATGTACTTTCAAGAGAACAATAATTTCTTTAACACTTTGTTAATCCAGAAAAGAATCATTATTTAACCGACGTGAGTCATTCACCAAACTAAATTGAACAATACGGTTTTGTCACTAATATCTGCAAGGTTCTTATTACAATAACATTCGTGACACCGTTAAAAAATACAGGATTAATTTAAAAGGAGTGCGTATTTTCTACGAGGTAATCATGTGCATAAAACTGAAAAACTTTTACCAAGAAACATAGGTCGAAGTCTTACCTCCTGATCTAAAATCACCTCCACCTCGTAGAACATACGCACTCCTTTTAAATTATTCCTGTATTAATAAACTATTGGTAGAAATAATTAAATCAATTTCACACTTTTGGTCCATACAATGCACCAGGTTTAAAGCCATACAACATAATGACCATACAAACATTACGAATACTTCGATAATATAGCCAATCAACTTAGAGAGATCGATAAAAAGTGTTATCATCGTAGGTTAGAGTTCAAAAACTTACAGTGGAGGTGCTATGCACTATAAATAAGGCCTAAAACAGTCTCAGGCATTAGAAGTGTGCCATCCGGCAACACTGAACACGACCATTGCAGATCACCGGACCATGAAGCTGTTGGTACTGGCGGCGGTAATTGGTAAGTAATATTACCCTTACTCAGTAGCATGCATTTTAAAATTTTAATTTAAAATAATTATTTTACTCAGTTTCCCCTATTTTTTACATTAAATTTTTTAAAGATATAAATTTCTAAAAGTCAAAAATAAATATTATATATGGTTTACCTACTACCCGGCAGACTTTTTACTGCCATATTAAAAAAATCTGGAGAGGGCCACCCCATCTCTTGTAGGGGTGTATAAAAATAATGTTGGCCGATTCTCAGACTTACCCGATATGCACACAAAATTTCATACAAATCGGTCCAGCCGTTTCGGAAGAGTTTTCGAACAAACACCGCGACATGAGAATTTTATATATTAGATGTAAGATATAGTAGATAGTGTGTAATAGTTTTAATATTTGTCTTGCAGCCGCAGTTGCGTCAAGCCCCCTTTCTCAGGGTAGTACTTGGCCTTGGCAAGTTGGCAAGGAGTACTACTATGACGTAGATACATACACCTGGACTCAATTCGACCAGAGCAAAAGTAACGGCAACTCCTTTAAAGCTCAGTTTATCATCCGCGTTTTGGCTCCAGGACACCTCCTGGCTAAGTTGGACAAACCCTTATACGCCCAAGTAAAGGATGAGGTAATATCATACAAAGATTGGCCTACGGACCTTCAATACCAACCTGTTGAAATTACCAACGAGCCATTCGAAATTTTCCTGGACGGAGGTCGAGTTAAATCGTTCTCTGTCCCTAGCTCCCTTTCTCTGCCTTATGAAAATCTGTTAAAGGCTCTAATCAGTGCTCTTCAAGTTGACTTGTCCGCTTATGGTCACGTGCACGACTTCCCAAACAGCTTCGATAAAGATACCTTCCAAGGCCTCTTCAAGAAAACGGAAGCTGACGTAACTGGTGACTGCGAAACTTTATACACAGTTTCACCGATATCCGCTGAGTGGCGCCGTGAACTGCCAGAATTTGCAGCAGAGGCGGACCCCGTCGAGATCATTAAGAGTACGAACTTCGGGTCATGCCGAAAACGCGTCGCTTTTAACTATGGTATTCCTGAAGGCGCTGTGTGGGAGGGAATCGCTTACGAAAATGACGAAAAACAGTTCATCAAACACACTGCTGAATCACGCGTGCTTGCTGGTAAACAAGGCACAATTTACAAGGTTGAGAAACTTAGCTCCGTTTCTGTCAGCCCTCTTCTTTTTGGAAAACAGAAGGCTGAAGTTTACAGTTTTGTTAAGGCTTACTTGTCGGGTGTCAAGCCAATAAGCGACACTGAATGGAAGAAGAGTGAAGAATTACGTCCAGTTAATTCACTTTTATTTACATTGGATGAGTCCACGCTCGTTCTAAAGGCTAGCGAGCAAAGAATGGCCGACGCCCAAAAGCTGCTCCAAGAGATGGCTCCCTTGTTGCAAAACCCCAACAAAATGACTAAGGGTGATTTTCTCTCCAAATTCACGATTCTTGTACGTATTATCGCTTCAATGAACTCTGAACAACTTACTCTGTTATCAAACAGTGTTGAAATTGCTAAGTCCTCCAAGAACGTTGCCAAACTGGGTATGTGGATTATCTACCGTGACGCTGTCGCACAATCTGGTACAGTTGCCGCTTTTGATGAAATCAAGTCATGGATCTTCGCCAAAAAGGTTCAAGGAGAAGAGGCAGCCCAATTGATTTCTGGAATTGGCAGCACTCTAGTGAAACCTACTAAGAAAGTAATGACTGACTTCTTTGACTTTGCGATGAACCCAGAGATAAGGGAACTAAAAATCGTTAACAACTCTGCACTGTTGGCAGCTACCAAATTAACGCGTTTTGGCACAGAAGACTTATTCGTTGTAGAAACTGTCATTCCTCGTCTTTCTAAAGAACTGAAACAAGCTGTCGATAGTGGTGATTTTACCAAGGCTCAGGTCTTTGTGGTTGTTTTGGGCAACTTGGCTCGCCCTGAAATCTTAAAAGTATTCGCCCCATACCTGGACGGTACCGTCGCAGTGACTAAATACCTTCGAATCCAGATGGTTGTTAATCTGAAAACCCTGGCTAACTTAAGAAACGAACAAGTTCGCGCTGTGCTCTTCAGCATCTTGAGAAACACCGCTGAGCCTTATGAAGTTAGGGTGGCCGCTGCTCTAAACATCTTTTTGACTTTCCCCACCGCTGAGATGATGCAAATAATGGCACACATGACCAACGATGACCCAAGCACCCAAGTTCGCGCTGTCATAGCGAACAACATTAATTTCGCCATTACTCTTAAAGACCCTAGATTCGCTGAACTGTGAGTACATGTTTAACTTTACCACACAAATAAAATCGTTGTTTATAAACATGTGGTGCAGTAGATTTATTGTTTCTTATCATTTACTTTCAGGACGAAGACAGCTCAATCTGTGAAGAAATTTGTTGCACCAGAAAAATTCGGATACCGATACTCTACCAGCAGTATGATGGATACGTATACTAGCGATGACGACTATGTGACATTCAGAGAACTTTCATACATTGGCAGCGATGACAATATCTGGCCTAAATACCAGAGAACAGCTTTGAGAGCTAGAGGCAGTGATAGGACTCAAGAAAACCAGGTGATATTTTTTTTTATTTATATGCCTGTTTAACTATAATATAAAAAATGGTTCCATGAATACATAACTTTTGAACTATTTATTTATCATATTCATTTTAGCAGCCTTGTTCTAAAATTATCGCATTGTTCTAAGTAGTAAGGTGAACCTCAATTATTTATAAATCTCGAAAATACAATATTATTGTTTGTTTCTACAGATCACCGTGTCCGTATCTGATGTACAGCAACTCTTTGAGTATATTGCACAGATGGTCTACGAGCCAACTAAATCTAATGTTGACTTTAAATTCTCCGCCCAAAAGATCATTGATATGCTTAAGATTAAGCGCGAACGCAAAGAGCCACTTCAAGGTGCTATGTTTTTGGAGAACCTGAACCAACAGAAACTTCTCACTTTCTCAGAGGAAGAGCTTAAAGATTTCATTGTTAGCACAGTGAAGAATATGGAACAGTTGTTCAAGGGTGTTGAAATCCAATACACCAAGGTGTTGTTCCACAATCAAGTACTTGTTGTATTCCCTCTTGCTGCTGGTGTGCCATTCTTCTTCGAGTACAGTGAACCTCTAGTGTATTCTATTAATGGTCCAGTAAAAATCAAATTCGATAAAGGTAGCAAAGATTTAGCAGGAACTTTGCAAAAGGAACTCAACTTTAACTACGCCAGAAACCTAGACGGTCTAGCTGGATTCATTGATACGCTTGGTGACAGATATACTTATTCTGGTGTGATTAACAAAGTCCAATTCTACATCCCCCTCAAATTGGACACAACATTTAAGCCAGGTCACAACAAATTAAAGTTCACGCTTCCGGAAGAGGATGCCACCTTTGTCCACCTAAGCGTTTGGCCGTACACTACGTCACAGAAGACTGATTATCTCTCAACCATTTCTGAAAATCCGGCCACTAAGTACATCGAGAGGGCCGCTAAAGTAGTGTCTACTGATTTTAAAATTGGTGACGTCGCTGGAGTTTCGTTCCAACTGCAAGGGTACTCTTACTCTACCGACTTCAAAGACTTTGAGAAAATTTATAAAACTGATATTTTAACCAACATCGGCAATTTGTTGTATCAGAAAGATATTGCTTTGACTCAATTTAACTTGAAATATCATGCTAAAGAAACTAAAAACAAGGAAATTACGTTTACTACTTTCTTCGGTAAGTACTTAAAACTACTTTATCGCATTATATATGAATACATATTAGGATTAGTTCAAAAAAAAAAAGCTTGCTATTGTTTGCTCACGTCTAAGAAGAAATAGACAGTAGTTACAAATGTAAAAATTCAAATTCCCTTGCGATGAACGTGAGCTAGAAAGATGAAGATATTTAGGTTGACATTCTACTTAAACATTTTTGTTTTTTTTTTTATAGCCACGCTTTACAACCAGAAACAAGGTGGTGAATTAGGACCAGCTTCTCTTGTCAAAGATGTCACTGCCAACAGCGCGGCTCGCCGTGAAGAGCTTGTCAAGCGCAGCGCAGCTGGTATCGAATCTGCTCAAGTTCAACTGATTGACATTAGCGCTGTGTTTGATGGACAAAAGAAAGTAGAGTATGTGCTCACCACTGCTATCGCCGAAAGCTTTGTAGATGACAAATTTCAAGCAGTATTTTTCTTTAATGGCTGCGAACAAATCAATGCCGTTTTCAAAATGGTTAAACCTAAAACAGTTCCATTGAACTTTGAAGAAGCACTTAAAAATAAAAACAAAGTAACTTTCGAAGGTGAGCTGAAATATGGTTCTTCCGATAACATTATTTTCAAAGGTTATGGTGAACGTACCGAGAAGTACACTGAAATGTTACTAAAGGACCCGTTGACAAAACAATGCCTCGAGGAAACCAGCAAAGACAACTTCTACCAAATGGGTTGTTACAAGATGATCATCAAGGCGCATGCTCCTGATTTTTACAAGGCGACAGTGACATACAAAGGCATGAGCTCGGCCAACTTGGACAGTACCTACAGTACTTACGAATTCTTTAAGAAAATTTACGGTTGGGAACAAGAAGAAGACTTCACACAGACTCTGCCAGAGGGTACTTTGGAAATCGAATCTAGGTCGTTCTACTACGAAGACTATGTCGACTATGTCTTCAAAAGTAAATACGGAGTTGTCCGTCTAGACAATGTTTATAACATGCACTATTTCCAATATGCTGATGCCTTCTATTCGCCTATCAATGACTGGGAACGTGCCCGCAACTTTTTCACTGGGTACCAAAACTTGCGTGAGTATTACATGAATTCATTCACTTCAAAGAACTAGATTTTTAATACTTTTTTGTCAAAATATCTAATAATATCATGATATCTGTTCTTCAGCTTACTGTGCTGTTGACAAGAGCAAGATCTGGACTTTCGCCGGACGTAGCTACGACTATAGTCTTACCAGTTCCTGGCACGTCGTGATGGTGGACGAGTCCAACTTTGGCAGGTGGACGGACCTGGTCATTCTGGCTAGGAGGCCCAGCGATAAGCAGGAAGAGGTCTACGTATCATACAAGTAAGTGAATTACCTACAAATTGAAAAGAAAGTTTTGTACCTCCGGCAGGACTCGTACCTGCGACGACTGGTTCAACTTTACCAACTAAGCTACACAGGTCACGGCCTGAGACTTCAAATTTCTCCTCTCTATTATATTGCACGTTTTGAGGCGATGTGTGCGACATCTCAGCAATCTAATATTAACAAATAAGTTTATTCAGAGTCAGATAGATGGCGCTGCCGATACTATTATTGTTATTTATTTATTACGCATTCAAGCGGTGCCTTTACTGGGAGTTCCGCCGGAACCTTTCTATTTGTAGCTAATTTACAAGTAAAGGCTACAATCATATGTGAAATAAAGAAATAACAATAAAATCATATGTTTAGTTTAGTCCTATCGTTGGTGTGATATAAAATAATAAATTTACAGTTTTTTGTACATATGATGAAATACGAAAATATTTTTATACCACTTTTAAGACTTAGTTTCAAAGAAATTCCGTCTTTAAAACATAACTTATAATGTGTTGAATACGTGTTAAAGCAAGACGGCAAAGATAATAGAGTTTAAAATCCTTATGTTACAAGATGGATCCTAACATAATTCTTGTTAATTCAATAGGACTGAAGCTGGTAAATACGTGGAAGTCTTCATCAAACCCAACTCCGTTGATGTCAAGACCAACACTAAGAAGGTTTCTGACGGCGCGCTCACTTCTTACTGGAACGATGCTGAAGAAACGCCTCTGTTGGAGTACTACACTCTTGCTGACGGTGTTCTACAGTTCAACATCAACGAACAAGCTATCCGTATGATTTACGACGGCCAGAGGTTGGTGATCTTTACCAACGACCACCGCAGCTACACCAGAGGCATCTGCGGCGAGAGCACATCCGAGTCCCGCGATGACTACATGACTCCTTATGGTCTGGTAGACCAGCCTGAATACTATGGTGCTTCGTTCTCTCTTGAGGGAGAGTTCAGCGACCCGAAGACTGTGGAGCTGAAGAAGGAAGCCAAGCTGAAGGCGTACCAGCCTGTCACCAAGTACACAAACATCTTGCGCTCCGATGCTGAGTGGAGCAAGATGGAAAACAATTATGCCAAAGGTTTATAATTAAGCTGATAAATAACGAAGTATATAGTATGAATAGTATATAATATAGACAGAATGCAGTCGCCATGAATAATATTGTGTATGTATGTTATAGTATTTAGTATGAATTTAAATATTGCAGTTCAGTTTATTATATGATATTTAATAGTGATCGTTATGTATAATATTTTTATGTAAATAAGTTAAGCATTATTACTATTGTACCTAAGCCTAAATAGCGTTAAACAGGCGAAATATAAATATAAATAGCAACATTTAATACCAGAAGTTTTAATTTAATCGGCGTAACAGAAATTATGACACAAAAGTCTTAGAGGTATGAAAAAATCCTAATTTTAATTCAGAATTTTATTGTTTTATTTATTTTATGTTCATTTTTGTGATTATTAATTTAACTTTTAATATTGCTGACCATTAAATATTAACTTTAGTATTTTTCACAAAAATATTTTTATTTAACAATTCCAAATTTCATTATTGCCACAAAAAATATAAAATCTTTAAGGTATGATTGTGGGACTAGCAAAACTTTTAAAACTTTTAATGAGAACTCTAAATTAATATATTATTTTTTTATAGAAATTACATTTCATTAATTATATTTTCAATATGATGAAGAGTAAAAATCTATTTATTCAGTAGGAAAGTTAGATAAAAAAAATCATATAAGTAGTACGTATTTTTTCTTTTTCAAAACGATCCAATTTCACGAAGATAAGGCACATTGAAGTTCATCGGAGTGAGTTCTTGTGACGTCAGAAGTTGGGGAAACGAGATGACACAAGAAACATGGCGAGCGAGACTGCCAAACTTAATTTTGCTGTATCTGAGTAGATTCTTATTTCGAAAAAGAAAATTATCTAAATAACGGATATTGAGAAGAAAAACACACATTACAATATACGTTCACATCCTTATTTAATGTTTTTTCGCAAATTGAGTCCTTGCGACAAAACTTCGATAGGATTTCGCCGACGGCAGATGTGATCTTCGCAGGCAATTCCGCGACTCCAGCCTAGTCAGAGATGAAGAATAATTTCAACAACAAAAAATTGGGGGTGTTTATACCCCTTTACACCCGGGCTTATACGAGCGTGAGTTTTGATTAAAAAAAATATTGGCGCCAAACAATTTACTTTTTCCGAACGCAACCGGCGTCGATCGTTTGTGAGGAGTATTCTACGCACGAGAAAAAATACACTGGCAGTGTGGAGGCGGTCAGCGACGTGTGGGTTGCGATGAACGATGGCTGCATTTTTCGACCCTCGCCGCGCCGCGGGTAAGTAATAATTTTGATTAATAACTATTTGTTTTTTTATAGTATTTTGTACTTATTTTAAAGTTAAAGGATGTTTAAACACCTAGATAATTTTAGTTTTATGCTAACTTTTGCAGTTTATTTACAATTAAGTCGTAAAGTCTGACCGCTACGATCGTGTGGCTCCGGTCGTAATCCCAGCATGTTATTTGGGAGTAAGTACTGTAATTGACGATTGTGTGTACGTAGATTTAGTTACTGAGAGTATCTTGTTTAAAATTTTAGGCAGAAATTTGAACGATGACCAAGTTATAGACGTGCTGGGCGATGGAAACTTATCCGATATCGAAGATATTGAGGACCCAACCCAGCATTTTTGACAATCTTCAGTTCGACAATTTTCACACTGAACTCGAACCTGAACTACTACCGTCTGCAGCACTAGAGTCGGAACCGACGCAGGATTCTCCAGCATCATCACAACTAACTCCGCGCCCTAGGATCTTCACGGCCACCTCCTCGAAAGAGAGTTTGGAAGCAGGTACCTTCTGATGATCGAAATCATGACTATACTTCACTGCCCGTGGCTCCTGTCAAGACTCCAATGGAGTATTTCTCATATTACTACTTTGATTAGAGTTTTTCGACGAAGTTGCCAGATGTACAAACCTGTACCATCATAGAAAAACTCGTCTAGAACTAAAACTGATGTCTGTAGAAGTAGCCAGAGTCTTTTCCATACATATTATCATGGGATGTATTCCCTACCCCCGTATTCCGATGTACTGGGGAGGTGGATGAAAACTAGACATAATAACTCAACAAATGGCTCGTGATGGGTTCTTGACAGTTCGTAATGCATTGCTTGTCGTAGATTCAGATGAAGCCCTGCCGCATGACAAAAACAACCCATTGTGGAAGGTACAGCCAATGATTGACAGGGTAAAAGCAGCGTGTAACGCCTGGCTTCTACTCCATTGACGAGCAAATGATACCATTTACTGGCAGGTGTATACTACGTCAGGTAGTCCGAAACAAACCGCGCCCGGTTGGTCTGAAGAATTTCGTGCTGACTACAAGTGAAGGATAGATGCTCGACTTTGACATCTATCGAGGAGCTAAAATAATGTTTGGTGATAAATCTCTTGGACTTGGAGCTTCTGTAGTTTAGTATTTGACGAAATAAAAGCACCAAGAATGTGCCAGTACGAAAATTGTACCAGTCGCACAAAGATACGTTGTGAAAAATGCGACACCTATTTGTGCATCTCACGCGGTAAAGACTGTTTCAAGTCTTACCACACCAAAGGATGATATGGTACTCCTAGTACCTGATTACTCTAAGAGGCATAATAAGATGTTTTTTTAACTAATGGTTACATTTAAGAATAATTACATTTAATATTTTGGTTTTGTTAATATTTTACTAAAAAAAATTGTACCGTGTTGCCAAAGGCTTGTACAAATGTTTAGTGCGAAGACAAATGCTATGAAAGTGAATTAATTATAACTTAATTATTAATAAAGAGGCTGATTTCATTATAAAACTCTTTATTTGCCCTCAAACTATCAAAATATAAGACTAGTTTAAACTAACCTCACGATCGTGACTATGTCACGTACAACCTGTGACTCACGATCGTGCGGGTAGCATTGTGGGTTAACTATGAACTCGAGATTTTTTTAACTATTTTTTTGAGGCTTTATAGACATAGCAGAATGCCAAGAAAAAGGTTTTATAGTATATAAATAAAAAAAAACTTTCCGGGTGTAAAGGGATACATATCCCTAAGCCGTAACTTCAGCTGGCGGAATAAAAATGAGATGTGATACACACCCTAATCTTTATAGCCCGATGCAAAAATAATTCAATAGGTAAGATAGATAAGATTTTTATACATGAGAATGATGTAATTAACATATCGGTAAAGACAAAAAACGCAGATCCGTTTTAAAAAGATTACTCTACATAAGTTTTTTCTCAATTAATTTAAATATGAAGACTGCTTCACTAGTAAATACATCTCTATAGCATGTCTAAATTATTTTTTTAATAATATCTTGGGACAACCCACACACGGCCATCTGATCCCAAACTAGGCAGAGCCTGTTCTATGGCAACTACTAACTAAATACATACATAAATAACACCCAGACACAGAACCAATGATCGTGCTCATGACAAACAGATTTGTCCTGGGTGGGAATCGAACCCACAATCTCCGGCTTAGCAATCAGGGTCACTAACCACTAGACCAAGAGAACCAAGAGGAAGAGGGAGGTTTTTTTAAGTATATTTAGGTGTTTTTGTTGGTAACATTTTGTTTATTACATTTAAAATTGCTATAAATGACTTGTATTTACGATTGTGAATCAATTTTCCATATTGTACAAACATGATGATTATTTATTTTTTCGTTTAGTACATATTTTTATTTTTCACATAATTATTTCTTATCTGTCTATGTATCTATAGGTATTAAATGGTATTATCTATTTTACAAAGTAATCTTCTGATTAAAATTATTAATTGAAAGTTTTTTTTTGCGTTCTTGCTTTTTTGTTTCGTATGTATAATTATAATTGGAGTATAAATATACATTCAAATACTTGACCCTATGGGGACTGTTTCCTTCCATAAGGCACCGAATTTTGTTTTGGAATGGGCCAAATCCGGGACTTTTAATATTTTAAATACATTGCTGCAATTGAATCCTAATATATTATTATATGTAATAGATTTAGGAAGGATCTAAAATAATTACTTATAAAAAAAAAATCTTTTATTATCAGACTTCAAGGCCCATAAAGTGTTAGTTACAAAAACCACTTAACCTATGTTAGTATAATGACAATCTATGAAATAAAATAATAATAGAAACATAAAACAAAATAAATACATCGCCTCATTCATTGGAAGGTTTCTCAAGTTGCGTGTAACACATGCAGCTTGACAAACCTATCCAGTGCCGGCCCATCTAGTCTATCAGCGAACACTTGAAGGATGCTGTTGGTACTTCCCCTGACTCTGTTTATTAGTGACGCAACTTTCTTACGCATAATGGCGAAGTAATCATCCGTCAGTACGGTGGAAGTCTCAACATCGCCCTAAAAGCATTATTGTGTTGGATGCGCAGGGTATTGTCTGCCTTGTGGGTGTGATTGGCCCAGAGGCTGCTGGTGTAGAAAGTCTGGCAGTAAGCTTTGAAAAGCGTTATTTTAACCAGTACTGAGCAACCAGCAAACCTCCGTGCCACCATATTTCCCCATCCATCGCCCATATCCAAATCGTCATTTAAATCCTCAGTAACAATATAGAGAACCATGACTCTCATTTGATTACAATATTTCCATAGTAATCAAGTACCCAATTGTACTTGATTAATATGAAAATACTGATTTTTTAATAAATTCAAACAAAAATTTTTACATTATGTAGTAGAATGTTGTAAGCTTTTAAAGTCGCATGTTCAATCTCTTAATTTGCTTAAATACCACTTGTACGGGGACGGCTACTTTGACGGGGCAGTCGCAGAATAGTCCATACTATTCTGCGAATGTCCTCCTTACAAATCTCCATAGATTTGTAAGGAGGACGGGCATTTTTGCCTAGGATCCAATAGCATCATGCAATATGTCAGGGTAGTTCTTCGAAATTTCATTCTTTGACTGATTCATATGGCCAAAATTTAATTCCACTTTCAGCTTAGTAACGCGTCTTCATATGAAAATAGGTATGCCAAATTACGTATATTTGAATGAGGGACTCGTTTTTACAAAGTAGTTTTCGAGATATCGACATATAAATATTTTGTGCCCAGATGAATCAGAATTTGTTACAGATTAATCAGAAACAGAAATAAAAATGAAAAGGTTTGAATGTAAATGGGCTCAGTCTTATGAAAATAATCATAATATTATAACAACAATAATCAGTTTTTATAAAAACAATTATCAGTGAACATATCGCGGAAAAAAATTGGTCAATTAAAACTTGCGTAAAATATGTTTCATGCGATTTCTTTTTAGCAGGTGTTTCCCGTGCAGATTTTTTAAACTTTTGGGCTGACAATGAAATGCTACTTTGTGGGCTGGGAGTCCTCGGTGAATCTGATAATCAAAGTATTGGGTGAAGGTGATTTTATTATTCTCGATGGGACGTCAGCGTTGGATGAGACATCGGTTTCATTTTCTCTTAGGTTCAAATCGATTCACAGTGTTTTCTGTTGTCTTATTGTGGATCTTGTTATACGTGCCGATAATGGTAAAGTCTGAGTTAAAACCTGTGATGAGCTGGGAATTTCCGGAGATCTTGGTATGATTGAAATTCCTGGAGATGATGGTAATGATCATTTTTTTCGGTATCGTCTACTGGATCACAGTCATTCGTCAATTATTTCCTGCACTCTACTTACTTGGACAAGAAAAAATACGCAACAAAAGTGCTCCTTTCTTGCTGGAAAAGGGAAAAACTAATTTATTTTCTGATTCATATCGGGTTTTGAACATAATATGAATCAGGCACAGATGAATCAAGATTTTGCCTAAAACTCATCATACATACAGACTTCAATATTGTGATTTTTCTACACGAATCTATAACCCAAAAGCATCACACGAAACTCAGATTGAGGTTTCAAAATAACAAAATAAATTTTATAAAGTAGGCATTGTAATCAGGAGGCTACCTGAACCAAGCACAGATGAATCAGATGTTTACCTTCGTTTCACCGGGATCTAATCCAACTAGCCACAAGTCCGCCTTCTAGCTCATAGGTTGCACGTCTGGCTCCCCCCCGCGCGAGATTCCAGACCCTTATTATTATTACTCGATCAAGTACGGTCAAGCGCAGCTTACTCCACATGAATCAGTATTATACGCCGGACACTTCTTATTTAATTAATTATAAACACACTAACGTAGTTATAACTAAAACATAATTTTTTTGTAAGAGGTCAATTCATTTCCTTTCGATATAATTTTAATTTATATTAAAGAATCAAAGGGAAAATGTGTCATCGACCATTTTTTTTTTTTTTTTTTTTTATTATCTTTATTAGTAGTTGAAAAGGAACTTTTGAACATAAATTCACGCCAGTTCCATCATACCTTAATCTTAATAATAACTAGAACTATAGGCGCTATTGCTAATACATAGGCACTAATACTGTAACATTAACTATTACTTAACATTAACTAGACTATACAACATTTTAGCCTCATTTGAGGTGGGTTTTGATAACAAAGTTAAAAAGTATCCTACATCTAACTTATTAATTTTAAGGGTTTCACATAAAACATTTCTCTGAGGTTCGTTCCTGACACATTCAACTAAAAGGTGCTGTACATCCTCTATTTTCTGACACATATCACAATTAGGCGAATTTACTTTTTTCATTAAAAATGCAAAAGCTTTCAGTGGCATGTGTCCGGAACGAAGTCTGTGAGCTACAACTAATAAATTTCGATTAAATGTTTGATTAGCAAACCATAGTATACGGGGAGGTTCGTTTTGTAACACTTTGTACCAAATGCCTTTTGACTTTGACTTCTCGTTAAAACTTTTGATCCAATCATTGTGGCAGGATTTCTTATAGTGCAATATTATTTCTGAGCACGTAGGAAAAATAAAAATTGCTGTTCCATCGGCTGATCCTAATCTTGCTAGTCTATCTGCCTCTTCGTTACCTTTCAGCCCAATGTGTGACGGTATCCACTGTAAGATCAGATCCTTACCGCTTCTATTAAATTTAAGTAATTTCCTCAAAACAGTAAATGCTAGCGATACACCTCTATGACCAGAGGCGCATCGAGCCAAGTGCTGGAGAGCGCTTTTACTATCCGTAAAAATTACTATTTTTGAAGACTGTAAATCGCCAGCATAAGATAAGGCTTCAGAGATAGCAAGCAGCTCTGCTGTCATTATCGACACATCTGAAACTATTTTAAAGCTATCTCCGTGTTTTAATAAAGGATCATAAAAAGCTGCCCCTATATCGGTGCTCTTTGAACCATCTGTATAAAGCGTATACCATCCATTATAAAGGGAGCCAATTTCCTGTACAATTTTATACTTTAAGGTATTTGTATCACTAGAATGCTTTGGTTTATTTACACAATTTAACGCTGTTTTTATCATACATTTAGTACTTATTTTAGTAGACCAAAAATTTAATTTAAACATGTCTAATGGGTTTGTCGAATAAATTTTTTCACCTTTTATAATGTTAATAGCTGTCATCAAACAAGGTTTCTTTTTAGTTGTCCAATATCTGTTGGAACAAAGATCACCGAGTTCGGTCAACTGATTAAAAGTTACTCCACTGGACCACGATTTAGCTTTAAGACAGTATTTTAAGGCCAAAAATTGTCTTCTTAGATATAATGGAGGTAGGCACAATTCACTCTCCATAATATGTATGGGGGTGGTTTTTATGAAGCCGCCAATGATTCTTAACATTTTGTTTTGAATTTTGTCTAACTTGAATAAATGCATGTTTGCACTATTATCAAAAAAGAAACCACCATAATCGAATCGACTTCTTATAACTGAAATATATAGACGCCTTAAATATATAGGATGAATACCCCAACCAGGTCCAGATAAGACCTGCATTAAGTTTACAAATTTTTGAGATTTTTCGCAAACTTCATTAATGTGCCGGCTCCATCGAAGTGATTGATCTAACCACATACCCAAATATTTTATATGGTCTGTGTATTTTAAAGGGATTCCATTCACATTTAATTCTAATGGCTGTTTTCTACGTCCTCTACTAAATAGGCAAAATTGAGATTTTTGAGGTGATACATCTAAACCAATCTTAGATAAAATCGAATTCACTGAATCCAACGCGTCCTGCATGGAATTAATACTGTTACTCAAACTATTGCAACTAGTGAACAAAGTAAAGTCATCGGCATATTGGCATATTCGTATAAAATTTATTTTGCATATTTCCAGTGTTACTATATTAAAGAGAAGTGGCGCAATCGGATCTCCTTGTGCAAGTCCTCTGTTAGTCCATCTCATTATGTCAACTTCATTCTCCAATTCACCCTTAATGATTAAATGTCTTTCAGATAGGAATTCCCAAAAATACGTACATATTTTATTGCCAACATTTAAATTATCTAGTGATTCTACAACCTTCTCAATTAAAACATTATTGTAAGCGTTACTAATATCAATAAAACAAGCCAAGGTAGGCATATTCTTTGTGAACCCAATTTGAATGGAAGTAATCAATTGGGTAAGTGAGTCTAGGCAGGATTGTCCCCTTCTAAATCCTGTTGTACTGGAAGACAAGATTTTATTGTGCTCAACAAACCACTCTAAACGTTTCCCTAACATCAAGTGAAATAATTTACACAAACATGAGATAAGTGATATGGGTCTTAATTTTATATCAGAATTACAACCCGCTTTTGGAATCGGGATTACTTTTATATTACGCCATTGTGATGGAATACAGCTTGAATTAAGTATATAATTATAAATTTTCAGCAGATAATATTTGCCTATATCAGGAAGATTAAAAATCATGGAGTAGGTTATGTCATCCTCTCCCGGTGATGTATCTTTTTTCCTCAGACACATTTCTAATTCTTGAATAGTCAATTCTTCTTCCAATAGAGGATTGTTTGAATAAAGAAAAGGTTTAGGTGGCTGAACTGAATAAGGGGCGAGTGTGCTTAGTAATTCTTCCTTTTTTGTAGTGGAAATGTATTGTTTGTTCTGTCTATACCCTTTCATCCATCTCATCTTACGCCACATTTCGGTGAGTGAAGTGGTTTCGTCTATAGAACTGCAGAACTCTTGCCAGTTTCTAGATTTCGCACGTTTTATCTCACGTTGAGCTTTTATAGTCTTGTCTTCCAATACAGCGAGGTTATCAGGAGTTGGGTTACGTCTAAAATATGACAATGCTAATCTTCTCTCCGCTACAAGTTTTGAAAGATTAGTGTGCCAATAAGGTTTAGGCTTAAAGTTTCTTTGTGGGTCGTTACAAATTCGTATATAAGGAATGTTTAATTCAGCAGATTTGTTAATAATGTGTATAAAGTTATCGTACATGTTTTGAACAGTATTTAAGTTATTTGAATCATACAACATTAGTTCTACATCTTTACGATAATTTATCCAATTGGCTTTTCTAAAATTGCGTCTCCTAACGTTGTGGGATATATCCTGATAATTTAATTTAATTTTGATCATCAAGTGGTCGCTGCCCAATTTTTCATTTAATACAGACCAAGAGAAGTTAATGGCGGTGTCTGAAGAACTAAAAGTAATATCTGGAGAAGTTTGTTGTAAATGGTTATTAGCATACCGTACTCTAGTAACGTTACCATTATTTATTGGTACAAATCTGCATTCAAAGGCTGCATCCATAATTTGACTTCCTCTAGTATCTGTTTTACAAGACCAATTGGGGTGATGTCCATTGAAATCGCCCGCAATTAAGGTTTTTTCCGAAAATTGTGAAAATAATTCTTCCCAATCCGACTGTGTAGTCCTGATTGACGAAGGGCAGTAGACAGACATAATGTGTTTCAAATTTTTACAATTAAGGATTTTGACACATACTATTTCTATACCCATATTATGTAAACTAACATTAACAAATTCTGCTTTTATTGACTTATGTATAATAATTGAAACTCCACCATATGCATCCAGTCTGTCTTTTCTATAGATATTGTATCCTAAAATTCTAAAATCACAGTCTTCTTGCAACCATGTTTCACTAAGAATAGCTATGTGAATTTGTTCTTTATATAAAATGGATTCGAATTCAACTAATTTAGGTCGAATGCTCTGAGAATTCCATTGAATTATGTTGATTGTAGTATCTTTGAATGTATTACCCATTACTTAAACTAGATATTATATTTGTAATAAAATCTCTATTTTTTATAATTGATATCATATACGTGTAAATCTCTTTGAATAACGTTTCACAAATTACCTTAATTTTATCTTCAAAGCCCGCCTCAGACATAAATATTTCTTTAATTTTCTGGAATATTCTAATAAAGCTAAATTGCCGCTCACTTTTCTTGATTCTCTCTTTCTGACCGGTTTCAAAGTGCTGATTCTTCTGTTCTTTCTCTTCTGAATGCGGACATTCTTCTGCTAGCCAGCTATCAGCGTTACTCTCATTCGGCTTCTCCTTCCGCCGCTTACGTATCTTGTTTATTTTCTTGGGTTTCGAATAATCATTATTTAATATCTCACTGCTAGAGTCCTCAGATATGGTATTTGTTTCTTGGAGATTTTGACAGGTAGGCACATCAGCAACTACATCTCGGTAACTTCTTGTTTGAGACTGAGATTCATGCCGGTCGCGCTCTTCTTGAATATTTTCACTATACATTATTGGGTCTTTTTCTTTGTGTATCTCGGCGTACATCAGTAAAGCTTTTCTGTAACTATAATTTTCTCTACTCATTAAGGAACGAATGTCCTTTTCTTTCTTAAAAACAGGACAAAGTTTACTCAACGACATATGAGGACCTTTACAGTTCAAGCATTTGTATTGTTTAGTCTCACAATTTATGTGATTATTGCCACATTTGGGACATAATATTTTTTTTGTTGGACAAAACTTCTTGCTGTGCCCATACTTCCAACAACCTGAGCATTGAGATACAGGGAAATTATAAGGTTCTACCTTAAACCGGGTACCGTATCCAAAAACATACGGTGGTAATTTGTCACTTTTAAAACAAAGCCTGACTGTCTCGCTTTCTACCCATACACCTTCATCACATAATCGTTTTAGACGTCTTACAGAGATAATTGGGGTATCACATTTTATATTTTCTTCTAATTCTTCAATATTAATTTCTAAGTCCATTTGTTTAAGTACTCCATAGGATATGTTTGATTCAAAGGTAATTTGACATCTTATTCCCAAATCTGTAATTTCTTTACAGTTTATCAATAGATCAGCATCTTCTTTAGAACCAAAAAGGATAAGCACTTTGTGGGTACTTTTATATTTAATTCTCTCAATATTCTGGATATCATACCGTCGAAGTAACTTAGCCATGGCTATTTGTTTTGGCAGAGCGTTTTTAGAAGTTAAGCACACTTCGAACTGATTTTCTAATGATATGTTATTATCTTTCAGCGGCTGACTTCTAGTATCACTATTTTTAGAATAACTTCGCAGAAGACGTTTCGGCTTTCTGTTAACTGTAATAAAACCATCTTCATCTCCGTCACTCTCATTTCTTATTCTTTTACTTCGGTTAGCCTCTATTTCCAAGCTCGTAGAGTTTAACATCCCATCTTCATTTACCGCCATGTCCATTTCATTCTCACTGGTATCACTGAGTATTTTAGGTAAACTCGACTCACTTTTACTACTCTCACTCATTATACTGATTTTTGGTAAGAGGGTAGTAGTAAAAAAATATTAACATTGCGGTATACTACGCGACTGACTAACGCGTGCGCTTGTCTCACCGATCGGCGCGCAACTCGATCGACCATTTTGTTCCGGAAAATGGCAAACGGACGTCCTATATGAATCAGGAGAACAGACTTCAAATTTTTTTATTTAATATTTAGACAGCAATTAGTTATTAAAAAAATATAATTTGTCCTAGATAGAGGTAAAGCTAAACTGTATAAAAAAATATTTACATGCCGTTTTGTTTGTTGGTTACAGAAATATACCCACAGACATCGAAAATTTTGTCTCTGAAGAACTACCCGTCATACAACTATCGTATCCTATTTATTTTGTACCTATCTGTACAAATATCATAAAAAAAAATCAAACAATTGAAAATCGTGAAAACTAACAGCGCATTCCCTAACGCCGTATTTAAAAGCCAATAAGATCATAATTTTTCGGTTTAATTTACTTAATTCAATGCAAATCATTCTACCACCTCTACGTCAAAAATACGTAGGTACGTTATTATCATGAATTGAGTAGTGTATATTACACAATAATTTCTGAACAGTTATCATTTTTTTTATCTTTAATATTGTTACTGGGTTCAAACATAAAGTCAAATTATTATCTAAATGTTTAAAAACTTTCTCGTTATCGACATCATTAAAAACAGCCCAAAGTTTTGGAACCTGTGTTGATAAGAATAATACGAATACTATAATTTGATAATTATAGTAGCTACGTAGATAATTTGTTATATTTTATATTAAGTTATTTGAGAATAAAAAAGAAATGGAGTCCTTATTCTTCTAATTTTTTTTTTTTATTTTTATTTTTTTTTTTTTTTCAATTGCAATAAAATTATACTTATTTTAAACTTGACTTCGATCAAGCTGCGGTAAAAGTACGTAGGTAATAATTTTTCATGACAGCGAAATATAAAACGAACAAAAATGTTTTTTTTTAATCTGTTTTTTTAGGACCTACCCAGGAGCTGATATTATTTGAACTTCATTAATCTAAAGGATTAAAGTGAGTAATGTAAAACGTTTGATTACAAACATTTATTCGACATTTGTTATACTTGAAATATAAGTTTATTGTAATTTGTTCTACCTTTCCGTCCATTTGATAAAAGATCCTTTATTTAATATTAGAAGTGAGTATTTTTGATAAGTTTGGAACCACTCTGTATACAAAATTGCAAGGTAATGTAAGTTTTGATTGTACTACTTTCTAGTAATACTGGATTATGGTGATTGTAAATAGGATTTAGGTAACCTTGAGCTGGACTCCTTCGCAAAAAATTGGTACATAACAGCCCAAGCCAAGTGACATTACTACAAGCGTTAACGCTGATCGAATCGCGAAGTGACAAGTTTATGTCACGTGACTTATCGAAACGAAATGTCATAACCTTAGATCAACAAATAACTATACATTATTTGTATAACTATATAGTAGTAATGTCACTTGACTACGGCGGCTGGACAAAGAGATGGAAGGAGATTACTGCCTCACTGCTGGGTACAGGCCTCTTCTCATGTCAACAGTAAAGTATAAATATTTCTTTACATTAGGTATACGATATAAACATAGTTTATTTTGTAAGACATAGCAACGTGAACAATACGTCTAAATATAGTGACTAACTGTTAATGAACGAAATTGGGTTGCATGCATAGATATTTAATAACAGTTCATGTAAGTGAGATTCTTGTAAAAAGTGCAATATTGCTACTAAGTAACTCCTATTTTATTTTAAGAAGTCTCCATTCAGTTGTAAAAAGCCATTGTTTTGACACATTTTCTGTTTACGTAATAACTTAAAATCTTGGTGGTTTAGCTATTTAACTGACAAATACATATATGTACCAAGTGTACATAATATAGGTTAAAACTATATTAAAGATATGTAAAAAGTTAAAAATAATTGATCACAGAATGTAATCAAGTTCTCAATGATACGGAAAGTATTTGTAAAAACAATACAAATCTATCAAGTCAGGTGGGGTAAGAGGCTACGAGAAAAGGGAAACAGTCGTCTGAAACTGAACTACATTGCAACTTAATCGATTAATATTATTTAAATACAATCACAAACAAAAAACACCCATCAGTTCTAGTATTCATTACATAAGTTAGTATGAAAGGAACAGAACTACCGTTGCTTGATGTCTAAAACTCTAGTCCAAGGAGGCCTCTTAAATGTGCTCCTTAACCCTGAAAAGTAGTCCTAGAAGATTGTTATTTTTTGTAGGTATAGTTTAAAGACCTTTGTACGTTTTTAATAAATATGTTTAACACTTAATCTCTCAACTGACAAGTGGGGTAAGAGAAATTTAGCCGGGAAAGAGATACATGTATTTCTCTTTTCCGAAGTCAGTGGTCAGAATTTTTTTCCACACGATATTTTCATAATAATATCTTTGTTATCCAAAAAACAATAAGAAATTATGTTAATAATTACATTTCACTTGATCATTATGTAACAACAAAGTCGCAATAGGACTTCGCAAGAGCAAGAACCTAAAACATTATTTTATACCTACATTCTAAACCGGAAATACATAAGAAGTAGATAATAATAATGAACGCCTAGACTTGTCCAATTTGGTGCGTGTACGAATAAAATTTAAATAAATGGTATCGTGTTTCACAGAACAAGGTGTTGCAATAGAATAACCGTTCAAGAAGGTTCTCCCCTTGCATCGAATCTAGATAACACTGGAGAAAACCAAAAATGATAATTGTTGTTTAAAGTTAAAGGTCCAAATATTTTTTTATGTACTACTGATTAAGCAGACGTATATAAATCGAATTGCATTTCGGGGCATCGGATTATCATAGTAACGCGCTCAACGATACTGGCCAACACTGCTGACCATTGGAATATGAAGTTATTATTCCTCACGGCGATTATCGGTAAGTGAACGTTTAATATTCCTATAGTGAAAGAAAGCAGAGAACAATCAAACGGGAACAAAATACACTTGAAAACATTGAAACGACTAATTTACATTGAACTTGAAGCCAATAACAGATAGTAATAATTCTCAAAATAGTGGTGCCTTTATTATAGTCAGTCCATATAAAATACGTCCGAATAAAAATAATTTTAATGGAGCTATGACTTATATAGATAATGAAGTGAAGTAGTGTGATTTTGGGACAGTCACTGGAACCTGCGTAGGATCTAATCAAAAGCAAATTCAAGGAAACTTCTCGCTAGTGTTGATATACATTATGTTAAGAAAAAACTAGGACAATAATGAATAGTTGCGTGTTTGGCTTGATTATACTCTCAACAAAACTTATTTTCTTAAATTACAGCCGCTGCCGCCTCGAGCCCGCTTACGGAGAATAAAAGCTGGCCCTGGCAAGTCGGTAAAGAGTACACATATGATGTGCACTCCTACACCTGGACCAAATACGAAGAAAGTGACAGCAACGGCAATGCATTCAAGTCTCAGTTCATTGTGCGCGTGTTGGCCCCAGGCCGTCTTGTAGCTAAGTTAGAAAACCCATTGTACGCGCAAGTCCAAGGTCAACTGGATGCTAACTCCATGCCTGCTAATTTGAAATATAAACCAGTTGAGAAATTAGATCATCCCTTTGAGATTTTGGTCGATGGAGGCCGCGTACTGTCTCTAAAAGTACCAACTACTCTACCGGTTTCCTTTGAAAACTTACTTAAAGGTCTTACCAGCACTCTTCAATTAGATTTATCAACTTTTGATCATGTCCACAACTTCCCGAACAGCTTCGACAAGGAGTCTTTCCAAGGTCTCTTCAAGAAGTACGAGGCTGATGTTACCGGTAACTGTGAGACTTTATACTCAGTTTCACCCGTCTCGGCGGAATGGCGCAGGCAACTACCCAACTTTGCAGAAGAACCTATTGAGGTTACCAAGAGTAAGAATTTTGACGCCTGTGAAAAACGAGTTACAGCCTACGGCGTACCTGGTGGGACTTCGTGGTCTGGAATAGCTTACGAAAGCGACGAAAAAGAGTTTATCAAGCGCACTTCTGAATCACGCATGTTCGTGAGTAAAGTAGGTACAATCTACAAGTCGGAGACGATGAGCTCTGTTTCTGTAAGCCCGCTTTTGTTCGGTAAACAAAAGGCTGAGGTCCACAGTTACGTAAGCTTCTACCTCTCCTCAGAACAACGCGAAAGTAGTGAAGAATGGAAGAAATCCGTTGAATACCGCAACCTTGACTCGCTTTTGTTTACCATGACTGAATCTGTTTTCTTTAAAAAAGATGCAGAATATGCTGCCAATGCCGAGAAACTGCTCCAAGAAATTACTCCTTTGCTGGAAAACCCTCAGAATTTATCAACATCAGATTTTCTCTCAAAATTCAACAATCTCATACGAATTCTTAGATTCCTGAACTCAGAACAATTTACTCACATGACTAATACCCTTGAAGTCGCAAGATCTTCCAAAAACAAAGCTAAAAATAATATGTGGATAATTTACCGCGATGCAGTAGCGCAAACTGGCACAATTGCGTCATTTATAGAAATAAGGTCCTGGATCCTATCTAAAAAGATCCAAGGCGAGGAAGCTGCACAGGTTATTACTTCCATGTCCAGCATTCTCCGCTACCCCACCAAAGAAATAATGAAGGAATTCTTCGACCTTGCTATGCACCCCGATATTCGTGAACAGAAAATCTTAAACACTACTGCTTTATTGGCGGCAACAAAATTCATTCGATTGGGCAATAATGATAATATGTTTATTCAACAAACTGTTATTCCGCGTCTTTCCCAAGAACTGAAACAGGCTGTTGAAAAGGATGATAGCACGGCTCAAGTTTACGTACGAGTCCTCGGCAATTTAGCTCACCCAGAAATCCTAAAAGTTTTCGCTCCATACCTAGAGGGTAAGATACCTGTATCCAAGTACCTACGTATCCAAATGGTAACTAGCCTTAAAACATTAGCCAACACAGAAGGTCAAAATATTGGAGCAGTGCTCTTTAGTATTCTGAGGAATACTGCAGAGGATTATGAAGTCCGGGTAGCTGCCGCTTTGAACCTGTTTTTGACCTACCCGTCTGCTGAGATGATGCAAATTATGGCGTGGATGGCGAATGAGGATCCGAGCACACAAGTTCGCGCAGTACTAAAGAATAGCATTGCTTCTGCGGCTGGTCTTAAAGACCCGCGTTTTGCCGAACTGTGAGTATTTTATATTCCATTTCTAGAAAAGAGAAGAAATATTTGTTCGACTATCATACCTATTGATATGTTAATACGGTATAAAATGTAATCCATCCAAGTCTATTCATATATGCATAACCTAGAGCATAGGCATAGCACAAAATGTGGTACCCCCAATATTGAAAAGCAAATGGCCTTAAGATGTTCTTAATTACAGACTTTGCAAATGACCAAGTTTTGTACTTGATTTAAAAATTATTTTTTAAGGGTGTCTGGTAGAAATCGCGATAATACCGCCGTCGCTTTATTATTACTTTTTGTAATTTATATGTGTAAAATATTGGTGTACAATGAAGTATATTCAATTCTTTTCAATTATATAATATGTATTGTACATTTTTTTCCAGTGCAAAGAATGCTCAGTCCGTGATGAGTTTTATTTCTAAACAAAAGTATGGCTACCGATACTCAACGGATAGTATGGTTGATGAGTATACAGCAGATGATGAGATCGCCCACTTCAGAGAAGTTTCCTTCATTGGCAGTGAGAACAACTTGCTGCCCGTGTATCAAAGAGGAGCTTTGAGATTCAGAAACACAGGCTGGATAGAAGAAGATTGGGTACGTTTTAGTCTAAATAATAAAAAAAAAACAAAAATTAATTTGAAGCTTAGCGTCTGTAATAATATGTTACATAGCAATTAAAATTTGTGCAATATAGTTTTTTATTGCATTTAGCAAAATGCATGAATGTAGTTTTTTATTGCATTTAGCAAAATGCATTAGTTACGTTGCCAATGCACTTGTTTCATGAGATAATAATATTGTATTATTTACATTTTACAGTTTACATTATCAGTCTCCGACATGCAGCACCTTATGGATGTCCTCATGAATAATTACGGCCGTTTCAAAGCAACGACTAAGGATGACTTCAAGTTTTCAGCGAAAAAAATTGCTGAAATTCTAAATATGAACCGCAAGCACCGTTGTAACCTAGAAGGCTCATTTTTCCTTGATAACTGGAATCAGCAGACGTTAATAACATTCAACGAGGATGATATCAACGCATTTTTCAATGATTACGTTAAACAGACAGAACAATTGTTTACAGGAATTGAAAGCCACTACACTAAGTTTCTAAGGAGCAAAGACGTAGTTGTTGTCTTTCCCTTGGCTATGGGTATGCCTTTCGTGCTCGAATACAGTGAGCCGATGGGGTTAATCATAACATCGAAACTACAACTCAACAATGGGACATCCCCATTCCCTACTACAAATTATGAGATGCAATTCACTTATGCAAGAAACTTAGATGGCCGTGTTGGATTCCTGGATACATTTAGTGACGTATACGCAAACGCTGGGCTCATCAACAAACTCCAATTTAACATTCCTGTCAAGTTTAATGTGTTTTACCCAAATTTTAAATTGATATCCATAATGCCAGAGCAAGATTCCAACCTAATTCATTTGAGTGTCTGGCCTTATACAACCGTGCAAAAGACAGATTCTCTTTTAACTATATCTGATGAGCCAGCAACTAAGTTTATTGAGCGTCGTGCTAAAGTGTTTGCTCCTGATTTTAAGTTTGGTCAGCAAACTGGCACTATTTTCCAACTAAAAGGATTCACTTACTCCTCTGACTACAAAAATCCAAGCAGTTTGTTTGACGCTGATCTCTTAACAATTGTCCGAAACATACTTTACCAGAAAGACGTCGCTTCAACTCAGTTTGACTTCACGTATTTGGCTAAGGAATCACAAAACAACGTTGCGTCTTTGTCCTTTTTTTACGGTAAGAAAAATTATAGGTATTGGTGTATTTGAATTTAGATCTTATGAATTGTTAATCGAACGTGATGCGTGACAGAGAATAAGCATTGTTTTGGGCAAACTTCCGGTCGAAAGCGATACGGACGAATATTTTGAAGCCATTATTTAGATTTGAATTAGTTATTATTTGTTTATAATTGTTTAGATGCACATATTTATTTGTTCATGCTCAGATTGTAACCTAAATTAATTTAATAAAATCTAACAGCGTTTATTATTCTTTCCACAGAAGCATTACTTAACCAGCAACAGACAGGTCACATGGGACCAGCTTCTTTGATGAAAGACGTATCTGTTGATGGTACGGCACGTCGTGAAGAAATGACTAAACGCGTTGCTTCGGGCATAAGATCAGCAGAAGTACGGTTGTTTGATTTCAGTGCCGTTTTCAGCGGCAAACAGAAAAAAGAGTTTGTATTAACAGCCGCATTGGGAAGCAGCTTTGTAGATAAAAAAATCCAAGCTATGCTATTTTTCAATGGCCAACAACAAATAAATGCTGTTTTTAACATGGTCAAACCTAAAATTGTTTTACTAAACTTCAAAAAGGCTTTAGATAACGACATCAAAATAACATATGAAGCAGATTTAAAGTTTGGAAACTCAGAAAATATTCGTCTTAAAGGTTCTGGAGAGCGTAGCGATAAATACACTAAAATGTTGTCTTACGACCCCATGGCTAAACGTTGCTTGAAAGAAACTAAAAAAGATAATTTCTACCAAATGGATTGCTATAAGATGATAATCAAGGCACACGCTCCCGATTACTTCAAGGCTACGGTGTTTTACAAAGATTTGAGCCAAACAGATTTAAATATGACTTACGATGTGTATGAATTACTTAAGCACATGTACGTATGGGAACAGGAACAGAATGTTCTACAGACAATTGAAGATGGTAAGATGGACATCGAAGCACAAGTGTTCTACTACGATAATTATATCAATTACAAGTCTGTAAGCAAGTACGGAGTATTCCTTTTAAACAATGTGCAGGGTATGCAATACTACCCCTATGCTATGGCTTTCTATGAACCCCTCACAAATTGGGAGAGAGCTCGCAACTGGTTTACTGGGTATCAAAACTTACGTGAGTATACTACCTAAATATAACTTAAACATATGACGCAAACTTTGGCTTTCAGACTACTTCTAACTTTATTTATATAATTTGTTACAGCTTTCTGCACCGTGGATAAGAGCAAAGTGTGGACTTTCAGTGGCCGCAGCTACGACTACAGGCTCACTAGCCCCTGGCACATTGTTATGTTAGATGAGTCTGACGAATTTAAAGCGACTGATCTGGTAATACTCGCGAGACGGCCCAATGCCAAGCAGATGGAAGTTTACGTTTCTTACAAGTGAGTATAATTGTAGCTAGACATAATGATATCTCTCAAATTATGCAGTCTCTTCAAGTAACATAGAAATTTTTCTTGAATAGACTGCAGGGTACTTTGGGCAGTCAACCAGGCGTGAGCGACAGCTTTTTATTTAATTCAACTAGTACCAAACGATGCTGAAGTCAGCACCAATCCCCACTCGGACGAAAGTCTAGGGGGGGGTCGACCTCCAAGGGGTGGGGCTCCAAATTTGAATATTCTTGTCTCTCAAATCCAAAAAAGTTCAGAAGTCAGAATTTCTGCTTGCAATCTACCATCAGTTGTCAGAGATTATAACAATAGCATGATATTCTTCAACGTAATATGGTGCCAAGCAAGACGTATTTTAGAGCTTAAGATATTAACGTGACTATTTTAATTTTATTTTAAGGTCCTCAAGCATTGGCAAGGCCTTTGAGCTAGAGATCAAGCCAAAATCAGTTCAAGTTAAGAGCGACGAGACAAAAGTTTCTGATGGAGCTGTGACTACGTACATCAACAAATTAAGCCGGATTCCGTTCTTGGAATACTACACCAAAGGCGACGGCGTCTACGTTTTCAATATCAATAATGGAGCACTCCGATTCATCTACGACGGCAATAGACTAGTCATCTTTACTGATAACCACCGAAGCACCACCAGAGGTCTCTGTGGACAGAGCACCACACAGACCCGGGACGATTATATGACTCCTTATGGTCTAGTAGACCGGCCTGAACACTACGGTGCTTCTTTCTCCTTAGATGGAGAGTTCAGCGACCCTAAAACCGCGGAGCTGAAGAAGGAAGCCAAGTTGAAGGCGTACCAGCCTGTCACCAAATATACCAGCATCCTTCGCTCTGATGATGAGTGGAACAAAGTTCAGAACGAGTCTGTTAAATAATTTATTGTTCCTACTAAAGCTAAGTTGTGGTTAAAAATATTGACATACATAAGTTATTGTATAATAAGATTTTTTTTAAGTTATGATGATAGTATACTGTCTAGCTTCATTCAATACATTTGCGACGGTCTAAAACATACAACTTTCTTGTCACCATATTCAAGAAAACACTATAATATGACCGATTTCAAAAACCCCAAAGTTTAAATGATTATGTAATGTTTATATATTGTACTTACAATGCATACTAAAAGCGACCTCCATATATATTTATTTAATCTATATTTAAGTATTAATGTTTAAGAATAAATAAAAATGTTTAGAAAGCATGAAACGTATACAACTTCTCATAAAAAAGTATAAAAATTTATAGTGCAGTTTTATTTCGACATGGTGATTGAAGAAAATGTATTATGTAACTGATAACAAAAAAGCCTTTATTGCTATTCCACTAAGTTTTTTTATTAAAACAATAATAATATTCATTCATTAACTGATCTTCACGGCTCCGAAGCAGTTTACCAGATTCTCAATTCACCAGATTCGCCACTCACCAGATTCGCTATTAGCCAGAAGGATAAAAAAATGAATAATCAATAATATTTTTAAGAGCTTGTCTGCAGACAAAGTCCTCCTCTAAAGCTTTCCATTTCTTCCTGTCTCTCGCTATTCTCGTCAACTCTGGACCTTCTACCTTTTTGAGGTCATCTTCCCATCTTTTTGTTTGACGCCCTTTACTTCCTTCCCATTCCTAGGAAACTTATATCATGTAAGTATTAATATAAAGTTTAACTATAGAAATTAGAGCGTAACACAATTTACGAAAGATCAAAACTTAAACTTAAAAATTATCCGATGAACTAAGGATCACCTCCTATGAGTCTGTAAATATTATTATAAAAAGGACCTACAGTTTAAAAAGTTAATTTTATAACCCTCCATTTAAAAAATATACACAAGAAAAAAACTTTTAAAACCTTGTTTGAAAAAAAAAGTGAAATAACAAGAAAAACCGCCATGACAAAAATTAAAATAAAAAATCTCTCGCAAAAAAGAAAAATAAACTATTTTTTCTTATCATTTAACTTTTTTGTCACATATCTACTCTTCACAATCTAATAAATAAAAACCTATTCATGAATACCATTCAAATGTGGTGAAACACGAACGTCTGCTGTAGGTAAGTGTAATATATCCTGCAGATTTTAGGTCGTGCTGCAGCCCCAGGCCAAGGTTATCATTCTCTTGGAATAATATTGAAGAAATAGAATAGCAGTGGAAGTTGGTCACATTCCTTTAACAACTAGAAAAGAGCTGATGATCGTCAAACGGCTGAAAGGATTTTCATGAACATGTCTTAGAACCACTGATAAAAAATCTGCTTTAAAAAAAACCACATCCAAATCGATTCATCCGTTTAAGAGCTACAGTGGCTCAGACACATAGCGGCCAACTTATAACACCCCTCTTTTTGAGTCGGTTAAAAATAAAGTAGATAAATGTATTATCACTTATATCACGGATGTTTACGGTGAAGTTAGTATAATTATTATGTATTTAGAGTTGGTATCTACATATAATGTGATTAGAATTCTCTTAGAAATTGATAAGTTGATCATTTTTTTCCACCTTAAATTTTACATAATATTTACGATTATGGACATAATAATCGTTACTGAAGTTTTCGTTCAGGTTGACATACACATGCAGCATACAAGTTTTTGATCCCCAAACTGCCAGGAGTAGCTTTATGGGACAGTCGTTCATAATAATGTGGTAATATACTTTGTGCTAAAGGGTTTTTTTGCTATAAAAATTGTAATAAACAATTAATTAAGTAAATTTTTTATAAATAACAATTTTAAATTAAAATAAAATTGTTAGTATCACTCTAAAACAAGAACATTGCGATACTCGGTTTCGTTGTCTGTTTAACAATCAGTTTGAAATATTTGTTTTTGTATC
Organism: Plusia festucae; assembly: GCA_950381575.1. Lineage (NCBI taxonomy): Eukaryota > Metazoa > Arthropoda > Insecta > Lepidoptera > Noctuidae > Plusia > Plusia festucae. The sequence goes on along the minus strand of OX494456.1, from coordinate 1,937,360 downwards.
TAGTCTAGCCAGTTTGTTTCTTCTTTAACACAAACTTGTCATAAATACAGGATGCAATGTTTGCAAGCTACCTGGAAGGGAAGTACTTACTCTAAATACTGGAGATAGCAAATTACACATTTTTTTAACACTCATAGGCAACATTCCTTTATTTTTTTAACAAAACAAACTAAATTTATAGGCGGCGCGGCGGCGCGCGGCGGTAGCCTAATAGCTAGGGCGTCGGACTTGCGATCATGTGGTTGCGGGTTCGAATCCCACCCATTACACTATCGACGTGAACCCACTCGTAACACAAGCATCTTAGCTTAGCACGAGGGGTTTTTAACGAGATTACTAGTATCAAATTTATGAAGATACGCTGTCTCCTCCCAGTCCTCCTAGCTAAGTGATATATCTACTACCGTTAACGTTGATAGAATCGCTAAAATGTATGAAAGTGACAAGTCTGACTCACGGGACTTATCGAAATCAAATGTGATTTCCATACATTTCATTTCATTTAAGCGAGTTCTATCAATCAATCAAAATGTTTTTATTTCTAGTAAACCTAAAATAGGCGCTTTAGAAACGTTAATTTTAAAATTAAATACAAATTGTTAATTACAAATATTCGCTAACACATGCGATAATGTGTACAAATAATTAAAAAATAATAAGTTAATTTTAAAAACTAATGACTCTAGGTGCGTGGTTCCAAAGTGTCATTCCTATGGAGAAGAACCGGCAAGAAACTCCATAAGTTGCTCTTTTAAAAAAAAAAATATAGTTTACAATGGATCATGATCATGAAATATGTGCGTCAATAACGCTAGGAACATAAAAAAAATATACTTACTAAAAATATAAATAAAATAATGAAATCTTTCATAACGGAAGAGAGCTAAAGCAATTTATTCTATTCAATATTTTCTTTACGCTGTTGACGCATTTACAAGTATTAGTGATAATTATTAAAACTATAACGTATATCTTCGTTACCGTCTGTACAAAAGTCACTTGGCTAGGCTGGTATCTAACTGGCTGAAATACAAAACATCAAAATTCTGTACTTCAATGGTATCAATTGAGAGGGTCAAGCATATGAATCAAATGTCCTAAACAAAAGGTGACAGGAAAACCATTAAATCTTCTTACTGTACTTATCTAATATATATACTATATTATAATTATAGTGTTTGTTAGATTTATTTTGTCTAAATTATTTTTTTACTGATTGTTTTAAATTTGCATGCCGAACTAAGTAGGCGAAATATTTAAGAACTAGATTTATTTATAAAAGCTGTATTTATATTTCGAGCAAATAAAATTATATTCTATTCTATCTATAAATTAATGGATCAGAGAAAGAACGTTTTAATGGGTGCACATTGATAAAATTCATAGTTCGCCACAAGCTAACAGTAGTAGCATAGAATTCAAAGTAAATAGAAACTTGAAAAAAAAGGTAGTCAAATATTGAGATACAATAATAAGTAGTGAAGTTACGCCAAATACATTTTTTTTTAATTACTTAAGTGAGTTACGTAGAGTAATAAGATCAACTCTTGAGTGAAAAAGTGCCTTTTTTTATCCACATACTATTTATTTAGATTTCAAGGCTTTCCTTTCTTTCATTTACCATGTTGTTAAATATTTGATCATTATAATTTTCCCTAGCTATCGATTGATGCCATAAATAAAAGTATAGAACACTAACGTATTTTTAAAATTTCAGCAAATTCGATTCTCTTGTGTATTATGTACAAAGAGTATTTAAAAAAAAAAAAAAATATATATCTTTTTAAAATAAAAGTACTTTTCCTTTGAGTATAATTTGCCATTAATTCCAGTATTAAGAGTGCTTTCCTTCCAGGTGACATTAAAAGATCCATCACGTATGTCAGTAAAATATAAACCTTATCAACGAAATAGTCAGACATTAATTATAATTATTAAATTTAGACTTTCTGCGATCGTCTCACATAGCCTCACCTGAAATCGACGATGAAAATATTACAACACATCGCTGTTATAGTCTAAACACTAGATAAGCAATCAAAATAGGTGATAGGTATCGTCCGAGGTTCAAAAATAATAGTACATTTGAACGGCTGTTATCTAAACTAATGATACAGTTTTTTTTTGTATACCATTTGAAAATCATACATGTTTTATCATAATGCTTAGGATCGGAGGTCAACCTAAAACCTATATTGTGAGATCGAGCCGTAGTATATAATGCGCTGTTATAACGTTTCGGGTATCAGAAGTGTGCCATCAAGCAACATGAAGCTGTTGGTACTAACGGCGATCATCGGTGAGTTAAGTTTTTTATTAATTAACTTTGAGACTAAATACTGGTGGCCAAGTTTCTATTTTCTTTTTAATAATTTATATTAAAAAGAAATTATAATTTTATTTTCTTTATCGGTCTTTCGGCAGTGGTTATGAACAATTCAACAAATTGCAGCTAATATAATAACCTAACCCCTTATTGTAGTTTCGGTTGGAACAGAATTTGCATATTTTGTATATATATACCATGTACTACTCTAGCAAATAAATCTATGTTATTATTAGCATTCTTTGAAGTAACTTTGGATAAATTTTATTTTATTTATTTTTACCCGACTACGGCGAAGCCAAAAGGAAGGGTAATGTTTGTGTCAGTATATTTATGTATTTTTTTCATTTTGTACAAACCACCACCAATTTCTAAAAAATCTGCACATTACTTACTTACAAGCAGATTCCAATGTCTTGCTTATTATAGACGTAAATAACAATAAACAATAAAAAGCTATAAATATTTTTTGTTAATCACAGTGAGATATTTTGCATAAAAGATAAATTGGTCTAAATAGATGATGCATCTTCGGTTCATTTGTTCTTAAAAGACCTTCTATTACAGCCGCAGTTGCGTCGAGCCCGCTCACCGAAACTAAGAGTTGGCCCTGGCAAGTGGGTAAAGAGTACACATACGATGTGCACTCTTACACCTGGTCTAGCTTTGAACAAAGCGACAGCAACGGCAATGCGTTCAAGTCTCAGTTCATTGTTCGTGTGTTGGCACCAGGCCGTCTCGTTGCCAAATTAGAAAACCCATTGTACGCTCAAGTCCAAGGTGGTGAATTGAACCTTAAGACCTTACCTGTTGGTCTGAAATATGAACCGGCTCAGATAATCGACCAGCCTTTCGAGATTTTGGTCGATGGAGGCCGTGTTCTGTCAGTGAATGTTCCCACAGCTCTACCTGTTTCTATCGAAAACTTACTCAAGGCTCTGATCAGTGCTCTTCAAGTGGACTTATCTGCTTTTGGCCATGTCCACAGCTTCCCCAACAGCTTTGATAAGGAATCTTTCCAAGGTCTTTTCAAGAAAAACGAGGCTGATGTTACCGGTGACTGTGAGACTTTATACTCAGTTTCACCCGTCTCCGCTGAATGGCGTCGTGAACTGCCTAAATTTGCTGAAGACCCTATTGAAATTACCAAGAGCAAGAACTATGGTTCATGCCAAAAACGTATCGCTTTTGATTTAGGCGTCCCAGAAGGAGCCACGTGGAACGGTATCGCTACTGAAAACGGAAACGAACAATTCATCAAGCACACTTCTGAATCACGCATATTTGCCGGCAAGCAAGGCACAATCTACAAATCAGAAACATTAAGCACCGTTCTTGTTAAACCTTTAGTATTCGGTAAACAAAAGGGTGAAGTATACAGTTACGTCGGACTCACCCTCGCTTCAGTCCAGACTGAAACTAGCGCTGAATGGAAACTATCCGAAGAAGTCCGCAAAATTGATTCACTTTTATTTACGTCACAAGAGGATCTAGGCATTGAGTTCAATGCTCAGAACGTTGCTAATGCCCAAAAACTGCTGCAAGAAATCACGCCCTTGCTGCAGGACCCCAACAAATTACCATCTGCCGATTTTCTTGCCAAATTTGTTGGCCTGGTACGTCTTACAAATTCTCTAAACTCGGAACAACTGTCTCAGCTGACCAGCAGCATCGAGGTTGCTAAATCTTCCCAAAATGCAGCTAAGAACAACATGTGGATACTCTACCGTGATGCGATTGCCCAAACCGGTACACTTGCAGCTTTCAAGGAAGTCAAGTCATGGATCTTAACCAAGAAGATTGAGGGCGAAGAAGCCGCTGAAGTAATTGCTTCAATAGCCGGCAGTTTACACGACCCAAATGAGGAACTGTTTAATGAGTTCTTCGTACTTGCTACTAGTCCAGTGGTTGTAGAACAGAAGTTCCTTAATACATCCGCCCTTTTAGCTGCTTCCAAACTCTACCGATTGGCCAAGGCTGATTTGTTTGTGGTCAACAAATTTATTCCCGCCTTAACTAAGGATTTGAAACAGGCTATCGCCGATGGTGATTACAGCAAAGCCGAAGTTTACATTAGAACTCTTGGAAACTTGGCTCATCCTGAAATCCTGAAAGTATTTGCTCCGTACCTAGAGGGTCGCATTCCTCTTAACAATTATCTTCGCACACAAATTGTCGTCAGCCTTAAAACCTTAGCGAACATGCAAAACGATAAAGTACGCGCAGTGCTCTTCAGCATTTTGAAGAACACAGCTGAACCTTACGAAGTGAGGGTGGCTGCTGCTCTTAACATCTTTTTAGCCGTCCCAACTGCTGAGATGTTCCAATTAATGGCACATATGACAAACAATGACCCCAGCACTCAAGTTCGTGGCGTCTTGACTAGCAGCATTATTCACGCCGCTGCCCTTAAAGATCCTCAGTTCGCTGAATTGTAAGTTTTTCATTTCATATTTTATTCGTATAAATAAAAAAATTACATTACATTGTATGTACTGCACACTATGTGGTTACGTCATATTCAGTTAAAATTTGTATAATAATTTGAAATATAAATTTTCAGGGCTAAGTTAGCTAAATCTGTTAAAAGCTTCGTTGCTCAAGAAAAATACGGGAGCCGCTACTCGACCGACAGTCTCATTGATGCGTACACAAGCGATGATGAGTTAGCCCACTTCAGGGAATTGTCATACATTGGCAGTGAGAACAGCGCTCTACCGAAATACCAAAGAACAGCTTTAAGGTTGAGAGGCAATGGATGGACTGAGGAAAACTGGGTAATTATTGAATCAATGAATTACGTATTATAAATGTGTAAAAATATAGTTAATCATATTTTTTTTAATCTTTTAAGTTTGTATCTTGGTACTTTAAATATATCAGATTGGATACAAAAGGAATAGCTTAGAAAATGTTGTAAGGAATCGTATTGTAATATGTACAATGAAAATAAGACCAACGTTTATGTGCATTTTATTTTCAGGCCACATTATCTGTATCCGACATGCAAGACGTTTTCGACTATATCATGGAACTCGTAGCTGTTGCAAAACCGCAAAAAGTCAATACTGAATTGAAATTCTCCCCTGAAGAGATTATCAAAGTTCTGGATATCAAACGTAAAGCCCGTCAACCCCTCGAAGCTTCCATGTTTATTGATAACTTGAACCAGCAGCGGCTTTTTACTTTTACCGAACGCGAACTAGGAGCTTTCCTCGTTAACCTTGTGAAAGGCGCTGAAAATTTAATTACTGGTGCGGAGAGTAATTACGTCAAAGTCATATTTGACAAAAGAGTGTACGTAACATTCCCAATTGCGGGAGGTGTGCCTTTTGTCTATGCATACAGTGAACCGACTGCGTTTATCATTCAAAACCAAGCTAGCTTTAAATTCGGCTTCGGTGGAGGAAGAGTCTTGAAAAATCAGTTAAAAATCACATATGCAAGAAACATGGACGGAAAGGTCGGCTTTGTTGATACTATCAGTAAAGTGTACGCTTGTTCTGGAATTGTTAACAAACTCCAATTTTACATTCCGGTCAAGACCAGCTTTACATCAAAAGCAGAAACCTACAGCCTAAATTTGGAGCTTCCGGAGGAAGATACCAACCTAATCCACTTGAGTGTGACACCTTACTCAGCTCTACTTAAGATCAACTCCTGGGTAGCTCCGCTCGAGGACCCATCTACCAAAATCATCAAACGGTCTTCAAAGGTAGTTTCAGCTGATGAAAACTTAGGTGCTCTGTTCGGCGTTGCTCTCCGCCTGCAAGGATACTCCTATTCCACCGACTACAAGAACCCCAGCTGGAACTTATTTGAGGGAGATCTTCTAACTAACGTTCGCGACCTATTATACCAAAAGGACATTGCTTTGACCGAGTTTGATCTGAAATACGTCGCAAAGGAGTCCAAAAACAAATCAATCTTGTCCAGTTTATTCCTTGGTAAGTAAAATTTAACATTATTTAGAAGATTATATTGAAATCCTTGATAGCTTAAATTTATAATCTTTGTTTACTTCAGAGACGCTGTATAACCAGAAACAAAGCGGAGAAGTTGGACCTGCTTCCCTCACAGCTGACGCCACAGCTGACAGCGCGTCTCGTCGTGAACAGTTTGTTAAACGCGTTGCATCAGGCATTGAATCCGCCGAAGTTCGGTTGGTAGACTTCAGCGTTGTTTTTGATGGAGAACAAAAAGTAGAATACGTCTTCACCGGTGCCATGGCCCACAGCCATGTTGATAACAAGGTTCAAGCCATCGTATTCATAAGTGGTGCCGAACAAATCAATGCTGTGTTCAAAATGACTAGACCGGAAATAGTTCCCCTTAACTTTGAGAAAGCTCTTAAGAACCCAATCAAAGCTACATACGAGGCTGACATTAAGTTCGCAAATGACGATAATATCAAAATTATTGTCAATGGAGAGCGCAGTGAGGAGTACACTCAGAAATTGAGAAACGACCCCTTGGCGAAGCAGTGCTTAGAAGAGACTAGCCAAGACAACTTCTACCAGAAGGATTGCTACAACGTGATCATCAAGGCGCACGCCCCTGACTTCTTCAAAGCTACCGTAACCTACAAGGACGTCAGTCCCGCTTTCTTGAACTTGACTTACGAAACCTACAAAACCTTGAAACAGCTGTATTCCTGGGAAGAGGATGAAGATCTAGTCAATACCATCAAGGACGGCAAAATCGAAATTCAGTCTCAGGCGTTCTACTACGAAAACTACATCAACTATAAGCTCACAAGCAAGTATGGAGTCCTAAGCTTAAACAACGTCGAAAGCATGTACTACTACCCCTATGCTATGGCCTTCTACACGCCCACCTATAACTGGGAGCGTTCCCGTAACTGGTTTACTGATAACCAATACCTACGTAAGTACAAATTATATCATGCCATTATTTTTGTATAAGTAGTATTTTAATATTTTACATCTTCTAAATGTTCTTTACTTTTTCAATAGCTTACTGCGCTGTTGACGGCAACAAAATTTGGACCTTCAGCGGCCGCAGCTACTTCTACACTCTCACTAGCTCCTGGCATGTGGTGATGGTTGACGACAAGTCCGGTCTTGCTATTCTTGCAAGAAGGCCCAGCAACAACCAGGAAGAGGTTTACATCGCATACAAGTGAGTACCTACATAGAACCAAGAAATATTAACATTTTGCAACTGAGTGTAACTTTTCTACTGAGCGATAAATTTACGATTACATTTTCCTGAAATTATTAATTTAATTCGTCGCTCTGCGTTAAACTAGTAGTCGCAGGTTCGAGTCTTGCTTAAGGTTCAAGATTTTCCTTTCATTTGTAATGAATTCAAATAAAGGGTCTGCCTTGTGTCGTAGTGGCGTAGCGGTCAATGAACGGACTTGTGTGCACAAAGTTGAAGGTTTGATCCCAGTAAAAGCAAGACCAAAGTAGCATTTTCAAACTAATATGTACTTTTCAAAAATTTGAATATAAAATTCGCAATACGCAGTGCGCTAGCGTGGTTATAATGGTCGTTCCTTCTCTATATGAAAAGCCTGTGTCCAGCAGAAGGACATTTATAGGCTGGTATAATTAAATGTGAATGCGTCATAAACAAATAACAATGAGAAATAATAAAAAAATTTAAAACATGAATTTAATTACAGAACTGATAACGGCAAATTTGTGGAACTCGACATCAAGCCAACGGGTGTTGAGGTCAAGAGCAACGCCAAGAAGGTGTCCGAGGGAGACCTCACCTCATACTGGGACGACGAAAAGGAAGTTCCTGTCCTAGAGTACTACTCAGTCGCTGACGGTACTCAAATATTCACCATCAACGATGCAGCTCTTCGTGTCGTTTATGACAAACAGAGGCTGGTTATCTTTACTGCTGATCACCGTAGCAACACCAACGGCATCTGTGGCCAGAGCTCGTCTCAGATCAGCGACGACTACTTGACTCCTTTCGGTATCGTTGACGATGCTGATTACTATGGTGCTTCATTCTCTCTTGAGGGAGAGTTCAGCGACCCGAAGACCGCGGAGCTGAAGAAGGAAGCCAAGCTTAAGGCGTACCAGCCTGTGAACAAGTACACCAACATCCTTCGCTCTGACGCTGAGTGGAGCAAGGTTGAGAACGAGTCTGTTAAAGGACTGTAAGAACTTTACTCAAATTATCATAACATCTACCACAGCACCTTCAAAGAAGCTTAACTTTTATAAACCTTTGAACACTTCCATCTAGAACATGTCACTGTACGAATAGTAACCATGCAAATCTATCCTATTTATGCACTGAGTATTTTTTAGTTATGTATTAGTTAAATAAAACTACAATAACAAGCACATGTTTTAAATTATTAAAATAATAATTTGTATATAATATTATGTTGTTTTTATTATATCTTTACGTAACATAGTAACCCTTTGTAAGAGTATTAACACAACACTCCACTTTTCTTTACTGTTAACAATTTGCAATTAGATATTTTATTCAACATCCTAAAGAAGGCCTTACTCATTGTGCCAAGTCCAATACATGTTACAAGAACACACAGTCACAAAAAGACTGCTTATAATCTTAGATTACAGTAAAATTTGGTTGCTGTCCTTTTTTTTTTTCAAATATCAAAAAATTCCAATAAACTATATGGAATTCTAAAAACGGCACACTTATTACTTTCTGGGGTAGTTCCAAGCTATTGAATATTGATAACTAGAAAAAGAAATGTCAAATAACAAAATGTGTCGTCAATTTTCAAATCTCTTTTTATTATGCGACCATAGATAACACACTAAGTATAATACTATAATAGCTATAAGCGAAAGCCCCGTACAAGTCATCGCTTTGCAAGAAAGAGATAGAATATGCTTCGTCAACTAACATTAAAATCTTATAACTTATAAACGTGTTATATTTTCAGTTTTTTCGCGTTTTTTCTTAAATTAAAGACAATTTTTAGAAACATTTGTCATGAATTAATATTTCGTAATTATTCAAATATCCAATTGCAGGGAACATCAAATTTGGTATTGTAAAACGGTTAAACAGAAAAACTAATTATGAATCGGTTCGAACTATTTTTTCAAGATAGAAACATCTACTTACTTAATTACATTCTCTTTCTTTTTCGATTTCTTATGCAAATAATATTCTTGACCTATCTATCTCTACAGGAATAATTTAAAAGGAGTGCGGATATTCAACGAGGTAATCAAGTGCATAAATCTTAAAATTAATTTTTCATTTTTTTTTGTTGTTTTGTATGTTATGTTCATTTTCCATTTTATGAATTCGAACTTTGTTCCTTGGGGAAAGTTGATCAGTTCCATGCATCTGATTACCTCGTTGAATATGCGCACTCCTTTTAAATAAACCCTGTATACCTACTGGATCACACTAGCACGAACATTGATTACGTTCTATAAAGGTCTTGAAAATTTTACCCATCCCCTAGTTACTATTACAAATAAACAATGCAAACAATTGCTAAGGTATTTCCCTATAAGTACAGAAATATATATCAAACATTCATTACTTAAAGGACACATCTATACAAACATTTTAAAACTGCTGTAAATAGATGGACTGTTCCGAATGTAGTTTCAGAGTCAGGTTAGGGTAGACGGGAAATCTTCCATTATTTTGAAGTGCAGCAATGCACGTTTTGCCTAGGTCCATGTGATTTTTCTGTACAATGCATTATACAAAATTTGGTTAAACAGATTTTTCGATCTTCAGCAAAAATACTACCTTTATATGTTTATATAAAATATTAGATGATTAGATTAATCTTAATGATCAATTTCAGTGCATCTACCACACCTTTCTGCATCAACCTAAGGTCGACTGGCAGAGATTGCCTCCTGGCCTTAAGCCCGCCTGTCGCTACACTGTGCATAAAGTATTAAATAAATATAGCTTAGCTATGAAATTGAAAAGCTATCTACAAGGCAAAACAAAGGAAGAGATAGTAATTCCCTGTAATTATAGTCTGAGTTACCCGAAAAACCTCGATAATGCCAATGATCGTGTTACTATAAGTACGTGTCCTGATTATAGACTAAGGGTCGATTTCACTAAAAAAGAGTAAATCTTACTCGAGAGAATACGAGCAGTTAATCCTAGTATAACATGTTTTTACGTTTCACCATAGGCTTAATCTAAGAGTAAACGCTTATGCTGGAGTAAATCTCTACTCCGCCGATTTTCAACGAATAGCGAGCTTATACTAAGGATAAGTTCAATATGGCGTCATTGTTTTGACAGCTGATTCGCTAACTGGCCCGCTAGCATAAAAATATTAGTACATTACTATTAATGGTATTGTTTGATACAGCTTAGATGAGCCTGTGTATTGTCTAAAAATGGCAGATCGTTTGGGACCATTAAAAGAGGATTATTTATTTTTTTATTTTCTATTACACTGAAGTGCTTTTCAACTATGTCTAACAAAAGATGTTTTTCTGAAGTCAACCAGTTGGGGCTTCGTTTTCACTTCTCGATTTGTGACATACTTATTGCAATTTATAAAAACGCCGGCTAAACAAACACTACGAAATATTGATGAGGTTATAATTATTAGTTTTGACACATTTGTCATAGGTATAATCCTACCGAATAGAATAATACGCAATACACTTTACTCATTAGAAGAGAAACGAGCAATTGAATTTGGGTGGATTATACAGTCATTCATTTCAATCATTCGGATTGACTCACTGCCATAGAATAACTATCCGAGAGTAAATTAACTCCGGTGTAGAGTGGTGGAAAGTGGACGAAGTTATCCGAGAGTTAAATATAAGAGTAAATATATTCCGTGGATAGTTATTCTCGAGTAAAGTCATGTTTGGTGAAATCGACTCTTACAGACCTACAGATTTTTTATGGTCAGGAGTCAGGTAGGGCAAGAGAAACATAGGTACTTTATTTTAGAATTATTTTAGATTCTTGCTATTGAATGCCTATTGTGATTTTGTAAAATCTTTATATATATAATTCTTCTGTGAGTGTGTATGTGACTGAACTCCTCCTAGACGGCTGGACCGATTATAATGAAATTTGCTGTGTGTCTTCAGGTGGATTCGAGGATGGTTTAGATTCACAATTTGGTCCAATTTGAAATGTTTTTTTGTTTAATTTTTATCATATTAATAACATCGCGATTATTGACATTAAAAACGTAAGTAGGTAGTTGCCATGACGACCAAATTTTGTTGTTTTAGTACGATTTACTATCCTCCAGATCCTCCTCCATAGAGGTTATATATCAATTAAATAAACAAGGTTGTCAAAACTCCTTGCAATGATATTCAAACTGTTTTCTTCTTTAAATATCAGGCTCGCAGACTTTTATGTTTTTTTTTCGTTTGTCTATTTGGTAGGTCTGAGAGTAGGTCGTAGGTTATATTATGATAAACAGGATGGATTTTTTATTGCCACCAGAAAGAAAGAGAGAAAGTACTCTCAATACTGAATAATAGCAAATTAGACTCAAAGAAAACATTCTTTTATTTTTTTAAAGAAATAAATCTGCATTAAATTGATGTTTGAAAATACGCTTTGCGGACCGGGAATCGAATGGGCTAAAATGCGAAAAACTAGCACCGTGTACTTTTTGGCATCAATCGATATTATATATAATTCCAGTGTCATGATGTTTGTCGGGGATGAACTCCGAAACTACTGAACCGATTTTAATCAAATTTGCACACCGTGTGCAGTTTGATCCAACTTGAAATATAGGATAGCTTACATCACAAATATAAAAAAAAATTGAGACCGCGGGCGGAGCAGCGGGAAACAGCTAGTACAGTATATAACATTATATCTACGTTTAAAATTACGGACAAATAAAACATGTTCTATTGATTAAAATAAAATTTATTAAAATAAAAAATAGGATACTCCTTGAAAACAATTTTAATGAAAAATAACCGCAGACCAACTACTGGTATAAAATAATAAAAAAACTGTGTGAGATACTGATAGATACTGAAGTTTTTTTTTTTTTTGATGTTTTTAACGCGATAACCGAGTCCTCGCAGGCCTAAGTTTAGCGCGATCAACCAAACCAAACTCGACAGTTTTTTGATCTTAGTAAAGATTATGCCGTAATGAGCCGCCAAGGATAAAAATTTTTTGAACAATTTCCCTATAACATATTATTATTTTAATTTAATTAACTATTAGGTACATATATATTAATAAAAGTTGGAGATTGACAACACTTTTATTCGTCGAACTTGGCAAATAACGCCCCTAAAGCACCAACGAGACCTGTGAGATTTTCTGCACATATCACTTCGGTTGGATGACACACCAACCCACAAAATTAGGCTACCAGTAGCGAATCTGGATAATGTTATTTATAATTCATAATAGTCATATAAGCTAGTATGACGAATTTATCATGAAACATATTAACAAACTTAACTATATTCATACACCTAAAACTAAACTATAATAGTTAAACAAACACAAACATTTAGACTAAAATTAGCATCAAAAACTCTTCCACATCGCTGTCGACTGGAAGCGTGCCCATAAGGCTGGCAGCATTGCCACGTTGAATGGCAATAATTAACAGCTAACCAAGGTAAAAAGGTAAAAACCAGCCCTTTGGTCACACCAGGTGTCAAAAAATGTTATGGTTAGAAACAGACCTTAATATTAAGTTGAAGTATCAGTACATCCTACTATATTTTGCAGTTTACGGTCACTAGCATAAATATGTATACACATAGCGAAATTGTAAAACTTATTTAGCGAGAAGTTTTTGTTGAAACTCAAAAATATATACATGATTTGAGAACTGTTATAATTTTATGTTGTTAAATGATTAAAAGTTGAACTGATGGTGAGTTCCTGTTAAATTATTGTTTTACAATTTCGCTTTGTGTATGTAACATATTTATGCTCGTGACTGTACAAATAATATAAAACAAAAGAATCACATTTCAAACAACAATTAAATTGATAATAATGAGAACAATATAATGTCACTAGTTAAATTAGTAACAATACAAATAATAATAATAACAATATACCTAGGTACATAATTTCACTAATTAAAATAATTGTGGCTATTTACATGTGATATTATATGAATTAGGTTTATTATGATAAGATAGAGATAATTAAGTCAATGTTACAATTACCTACAACAAAACATAATAAATACATAATTTTGTCGTGAAGACATCTATGAACTGATAAGCTTTATTTTGAAGACGTTCTTTCAATTTGTTTTCAAATAACAGTTAATGTTCTGCAGTTTGTATATAATATGTAGGTAGGCAGGTTACTCTTGAATGCATATTGTCGATACACCCTTAATTTTATGATTATATCGGTCTCGTTTCCCGTCATTGAGTAATTGTTTTTACCCGTCTACGGAAAAGCCAAAGTAGCCTATGTTTTTGATAGACTATGTATGTATGTATGTTCACCTGTTCGCGCATAGCTCCTAAACTACTTATCAGAACTGAACAAATGAGGTATCGTTAGATCGTCCGCTGGTTATAGGCTAACGTGTCACCGAATCAAATGTGGCGTCTTGTGGCGGACAAAAAAAAACAAGATAAAAAAATAATGAAGAAAACCATACCATACATTTTAGGCTGCCTTCACACTAGCGTTTGTCCAGCGTAGGCGCATACGTCGCGCACACGCGGCGCTAGCGCAGCGTACTGATTGTTCCAGTAGAGAAGCGGCGACAACGCGACGCAAGCGCCGCGTTGTCGTGGCGTCTGCGCTGCGCATACGTTCATCGAACGCCTACGCTGGACAAACGCTAGTGTGAAGGCAGCCTTAGATCACTTTTTGTTGTAGTCGGTTTTTAGTTTTTAAACTTTTTTTATGGTAATTTCTGTTTGTAGGTCTATGGAGTTTCTTGCCGGTTCTTCTCCATAGGAATGACATTTTGGAACCGCGCAACTAGCGTCATTTTACGTTTCGAAAGTGCCTGGAAAGGCCTACTTGAAATAAAAATATTTTTATTTTGATTTTGGTAATCTTGTATAGTTCGCATCCTTAACAAAATAAATTCATCAACGTTTTGCATTTGATATAACATTAATCGTAATCTTTCGAAATCTAGTGGATATTGTACAATTCTTTATTCCCCACTGAAGTAAAATGACGATGACTTTTTTTATGCTTGTACCATTATCAATCAATTTTGCTAGATAATGGTTTTTAAGTTTTCTTATTTTTATTTTGTTACGATTGTTTTATTTATTATTTATTTTTAGTTTAGTATGTTTAATTTATATTTTATAGTTTAGGGAACGCTTTATTTAAAAATAAGTTAAAATATTTGCAATAATAGAGTTGTATGAAAAGTAAAACAAAATGTACTAAATATACTAATGTACAAAATGTAGGTAGGTACATCAGATAAAGTGATACTAACAATATTTTTCGCATAATTAGTTATCACTGAGAGCAGCACTAGTAATTTATTTTAAAGTTAACTTTTCTAAAGCGCTTTATTTAGGTTTACTAGAAATAAAAACATTTTGATTTTTGATTTTGAGTTGAAACGGTGACTAATTAATTTTCACTTTGTATAACAGGTAACGAACTAAAGGAAACACGACACTTTAAATAACATAGCAAACATAAACTTAGAAAATATGAATACCTACACAATACAATAATATGCATAAAATCAGGAATTAATTCATATATAACAAAATATCTTCACACAAACGACAACTAGTTATTTAACATAAATTATGTGATGGTAGAGATAAATTTTGGAGGGCTATGGGTGCCAATTTGAGTGTTTGTCCCATATCGAAAAAAAATCCAGGATCCTGGGCTATAATTGGAAGTAAGCCCTCAGATCACAGCAAGGCGACCGTGACGTCATGTCGTAAATCGACAGAGCCGTTCTTGAGTCCATCACAACTTCACACCATAAATGCTTCTATCACTACTGAACGGTTACAGTCACAATTTTTAACAAAATCGAACTGTTAAGGACTTTTGTACTCGAGCTATAACTGTAGTCTGACATTCACATAATTATTAAATGCAACATTTTTGTTGAAAGATTATTCAAAAACGGGTCATAATTATGACCTATTTTTTGCCCTCTTATCTTAAGTCCAAAAAGCAAACAAATCAAATATTATGTGTTTTAATTATACAAAAATTGATAACTAGGTAGAGTCAAAATCAAAAATAAATGAAAATATTTCTTTTTACGTTAGGGTTGCTGCTGTAACATGTTTTCTTAAAAAATGTTGATTTGAACAGCTTCATAATTTCTCCAAAGATGTGACCAGAGATCACACATTCACTCCTAATTTCATACGTCTCTTTGAAATTTGGAAATAGATTATTATTGGATCAATCTGTATAGGGAAAAGTTTAAAGATTTTAATGGTGACATTTCAAATAAACCATTTAAAAAACCATTTTATCCATTTATTAGCCACACATAAAGATAGCAAGACAGGTAGTACAGATATAAAAAGGAATAAAATTATAACTATGTGTAGCAGCAGATTCAGCTCAGTATTTGCTGTGCATGTAAGCACGGCACTGATTTTCAGGCGGCTCCTGACATTATACAGGGGTCTTGTTTCTCCTCGGCCTTAAATGAGTTCAGGTTCTCGAATTTCTTTTGAACAAATCAACGTAGTAGACCACCACTTACAGATTCTCGACACTAAGAGGCGAAGTGGAATGTTTCCAGTGGCATTGGCAAAATTAGACTGAGAGTAATGAGACGCATTTCGTTTAAAAAAAAATGTACACTATTTCTAAAACATCGACTAAGTGTTATATGTAACTTTTAGTATTGTGACACTGGATAATAATTTAAGAGATACACTCCACTGCGTAAAATCAAAAACAACGACATAAAAAGATAAAATTACTTACAAAAATAAAAATAAATTCTGGACGCATTTGACAACCATGAAAAATTTGAATACGTAACTTATCGCTGTGCAAGTTCATAGGTCGATCTAAAACCTAATGTGAGAACGGGCGGTAGTATATAACGTACTGGTTCACAGTCTGTGGCATCAGAAGTGTGCCTTCCAGCAACACTGCACACGACCACAGCAGATCATCGGAACATGAAGTTATTGGTACTGACGGCGATCATCGGTAAGTAACGTCAACCAAAGTAAAACATTTTTTGGTTAAATTAAATATTTTTGAAGTAAATTAAAATCTCCGTTTATCTAGAAAAGTATTTAGTGGAAAAAAAATAGTTAAGTTTATTGATTTCTGAGGTTTCCGCGAATGTTATAATACATTGAAGTACAACTTCTTTTACTAAGCCATAACACCTGCAAAGTCGTTGAAAAGTTGGGAACTAAAATAAACCGCTATTCACATTCTTAACAAATCAATCAGGCTATGCCTATCGTAAATTGCTTCAATAAATGTTTCATAAACTAGCATAGTGAAATTGAAATGTAAAATGTATCTGTATATGTTGAATATTAAATTAGAATGGTTACGGTAAACCGTTATGACTCCTAAGTTCTTTGTTAAAAAACATCAAGTAAAGCTTTATATTTTTGTTTTTTTTTCAGCCGCGGTCACGGCGAGCCCGCTCACCGAGACCAAGAGCTGGCCCTGGCAAGTCGGAAAAGAGTACACATATAGTGTAAACTCCTACACCTGGACCAAGTTTGAAGAAAGTGACAGCAATGGCAATGCATTCAAGTCTCAGTTTATTGTGCGCGTTTTGGCCCCAGGCCGTCTCGTTGCCAAATTACAAGACCCATTGTATGCGCAAGTTCAAGGAGAATTGAATTTGAAGTCCGTACCTAAGGATCTGAAATACGAACCGGTTCAGAAAATCGACCAGCCTTTCGAGATATTGGTAGATGGAGGCCGTGTGCTATCAGTTAATTTACCATCTAATCTACCTGGTTCTTTCGAAAATTTGCTTAAGGGTCTGATCAGCGCTCTTCAAGTCGATTTATCTACTTTTGGACATGTCCACAACTTCCCCAACAGCTTTGACAAGGAATCTTTCCAAGGTCTCTTTAAGAAGAACGAGGCTGATGTCACTGGTGACTGTGAGACTTTATACTCAGTTTCACCTGTCTCTGCTGAATGGCGTCGTGTGCTGCCTAACTTTGCTGAAGACCCTATCGAGATCACTAAGAGCAAGAACTTTGGCTCATGCCAGAAACGTGTCTCTTATAGTTCCGGTGCCCCAGAAGGCGCCTTGTTCAATGGAATCCCTACTGAGAATGAGGACAAACCATTCATCAAGCACACTTCTGAATCACGCATATTCGCTGGCAAGCAAGGCACAATCTATGACTCAGAAACATTGAGCACTGTTGTTGTTAACCCTCTGTTATTTGGAAAACCGAAGGCTGAAGTTTACAGTTATGTCAATTTCAACCTGCTCTCTATTGAGGCTGCCGGGGCGGAGTGGAAACTATCTGAAGAAGTTCGCAAAATCGATTCACTTTTGTTCAAGATTGATGAGAATTTAGCCATTGAATTTGACGAGAAGAATGTTGCTCTGGCCCAGAAATTGCTTCAGGAAATTACACCATTGCTACAAGATCCCAACAGCCTATCATCTAACGATTTCCTCACCAAGTTTCTTAGTCTTGTACGTCTTACAAACTCTCTAAATTCAGAACAGCTTTCTCAGCTGACCAGCAGTATGGAAGTTGCAAAATCTTCAAAGAATGCTGCTAAGAATAACATGTGGATACTTTATCGTGATGCTGTTGCTCAAACTGGTACATTTGCAGCGTTCAAAGAAATCAAGTCCTGGATCTTAACCAAGAAAATTGAGGGCGAAGAAGCTGCTGAAGTAATTACTTCAATTTCTGGCATTCTGCGTAACCCCACTGAGGAATTGTTAACTGAGTTTTTCTTGCTTGCAACCAGCCCCGTGGTTGTAGAACAGCAATTCCTTAACACATCCGCCCTTTTAGCTGCCACCAAATTCATCCGATTGGCCAAGGCTGACTTATTTGTAGTCGATAAATTTATTCCAATTGCAGCTAAGAATTTGAAGAAGACCATCGACGATGGTGACGACAGCAAAACCCAGGTTTACATAAGATCCCTTGGTAACTTGGGTCATCCTGAAATCCTGAAAGTATTTGCTCCTTATTTAGAAGGTCGTATTCCCGTTAACAATTACCTTCGCACACAAATGGTCATCAGCCTTAAAACCTTAGCCAACATGAAGAATGCACAAGTACGTGCCGTGCTCTTTAGCATTTTGAAGAACACAGCTGAGACTTACGAAGTGAGGGTGGCTGCTGCTCTTAATATCTTCTTGGCCTTCCCTACCGCTGAGATGTTCCAAATCATGGCACACATGTCAAATGATGACCCTAGCACCCAAGTTCGTGCAGTCTTAGCGACCGGTATCTCATTCATAGCTGGACTGAAGGACCCACGTTTCAAGGAATTGTAAGTACATATTGGTAAAAATATTTACTTCTGAAAGATCATTTTATTGAAATTTACTACAATGTTAAAAATCCGAATCTTACCATGATTTCTATCTAATATATAAATTTCCCGTGTCGCGATGTTTGTTACCAAGCACCTCCGAAAAGGCTGCACCAATTCTATGAAATTTCGTGTGCATACCGGGTTTGAGAATCAGCCAAAATTTATTTTTCATACCCTTAAATGATAGGGGCGGCCCTCTCTAGATTTTTAAGATGGCAGAACAACGTTTGCAGGGTCAGCTAGTTATTAATTAATATAACAATTATATTGCACAAACGTTTAGTGAAAAAAAACTGTTATATCATTTACTGTTATGTCATATTGTAGTCATATATTATATCATAAGCGGCATATCCTATCATATTATAAGCGGCAATAGTGATTCGAATCCCATCTATTGCACTAACGACGTGAATCCACACATGCATTTAGCTTAGCACAAAGGGTTAACAAGAATACTAGTAATGTGTACGACCCACAATGCTAGAAAACTTTTTTTAAATTAAAATCATCTCTCATACCTAATCATTTATTATACCTATAACATACGATTTCATTATAATTTTTTCAGAGCTAAGTCTGCTCAATCAGTCCAGAACATTGTTTCTAAAGAAAAATTCGGTTACCGCTACTCGACTGACAGTTTGTTCGATGCATACACAAGCGACGACGAGCTGACCCACTTTAGAGAATTATCTTACATTGGTAGTGAGAACAGCCTTTTACCTAAATACCAGAGAGCCGCTTTGAGACTAAAAGGCAGTGGTTGGACCGAGGAAAACTGGGTATTTTTTTTTATTTTTATTTTGTCAAAGCTTTTTAAATAAGGTATATTTAAAATGACTCAATTACTATTTAATTTTGTGCATAAGTTTCTGACGCAGACTGTTTTACTTTCAGGCCACATTTTCGGTTTCGGACGTGCAAGATTTAGTTAACTCCATCGCGGACTTAATTATCTCTCAACGCAAAGTTGATGTTGACTTTAAGTTCTCCGCAAAGAAGATCGTCGAATTATTGGACATTAAAAGGAAAGCTAGCAACCCATTACAAGGATCGCTGTTTCTAGACAATCTCAATCAACAAAGAATGTTTACGTTCAACAAGCAGCAAGTGGAATCTTTTATCACAAGCATTGTTCAGAACGTCGAGAAATTAGTGACTGGTGTCGAGAGCCAATTCATTAAAGTACTGACTGATAAACAGGTGTACGTTACTTTCCCACTTGCTTCCGGTGCACCTTTCGTCTACACGTACACTGAGCCAATTGTATTCGTCGTTCAAGGCCAGGGCGCTTTTAAACTCAGTGGCGCTGGATCCGCATCTTTGACGGTCACATACGCGAGAAACGAAGATGGAAGAACTGGTTTTGTTGACACCCTTGGAAATGTGTTCTCCAGCACTGGTATTATAAGCAAACTGCAATATTTCGTTCCCATTAAGGCTAGCGTCACATCCAAAGCTGGAGATACCAAATTGAACTTTGAGCTACCTGAAAAAGACGTCAACTTCATTCACCTTAGCGTGACACCATACGCGGCTCAACAAAAGTTTACATCCTTTGACGTTGTGACTAAAGACCCATCTGCTAAAATCATCGCACGCTCTAACAAGGTACTGTCAACTGATGAAAACTTCGGTGAACTGTTCGGCGTTGCTCTCCGTCTGCAAGGATACTCTTACTCTACTGACTACAAGAACCCCAGCTGGAACCTGTTTGAAGGAGATCTTCTAACCAACGTTCGTAGCTTGTTTTACCAAAAAGACATTGCTTTGACCGAGTTCAATCTGAATTACGTCGCAAAGGAGACCAAGAACAAAGCAATTTCATACAGTTTATTCTTCGGTAAGTTTAATACATTCTCAGTTCTTTTTTTGTTTGTATTTCTAGTTCTGGCCAGTAATTTGAAAATTCGATTTAAACAAAACAATTTTTGTTAAAAGTGGTCACGAATTTCTTATTTAGATTTGATCTAATCTATGAACCGGCACACCAAGTTGAATGTTGTAATAATGTTACTTCTTACTTGTTACAGACACGCTTTATAATCAGAAAGCAAGTGGAGAACTTGGACCCGCTGCCATTACAAATGATGTTGCAGCCAACAGCGTGGCTCGTCGTGAACAGTTTGTTAAGCGCGTTGCATCAGGCATCGAAACCGCCGAAGTTCAGTTGGTAGACTTCAGCATTGTTTTTGACGGACAGCAAAAAGTAGAATACGTCTTCACCGGTGCCTTGGCCAACAGTTTTGTTGACGACAAGGTACAAGCTATCATATTCTTACGTGGTACCGAACAGATCAATGCTGTATTTAAATTGACTAAACCTAAAGTTGTCCCTCTGAACTTTGAAGAAGCTCTTAAGAACCCAATCAAGGTTACATACGAGGCTGACATTAAGTTCGCTAATGACGCGAACATCAAAATCAACGGCTTTGGTAAGCGTAGCGAAAAATACACCCAGAAACTGAGCAACGACCCCTTGGCAAAGCAGTGCTTAGAAGAGACTAGCAAAGACAACTTCTACCAGAAGGATTGCTACAAGGCGATAATCAAGGCGCACGCCCCTGACTTCTTCAAAGCTACCGTAACCTACAAGGACGTCAGTCCCGCTTTCTTGAACTTGACTTACGAAACCTACAAAACCTTGAAACAGCTGTATTCCTGGGAAGAGGACGAAGACCTAGTCAACACCATCAAGGACGGCAAAATCGAAATTGAGTCTCAGGCGTTCTACTACGACAACTACATCAACTATAAGATTGCAAGCAAATACGGAGTCCTCAATTTGAAGAATGTCGAAGGCATGCAGTACTACCCCTACTTCATTGCATTCTACGCACCTATTACAAGCTGGGAACGTTCTCGTAACTGGTTCACTGGTTACCAAAACTTGCGTAAGTTTCCACACTTAAGTTTTAATTTAATCTGAATATCACTAATTATTGAATTGAAGGAATATATTAAAAATGGTTTGTTATGCTTTGTATTTAACAGCTTACTGCGCTGTGGATGACAGCAAGGTGTGGACCTTCAGCGGCCGAAGCTACGACTACAGTCTTACCAGCTCCTGGCACGTAGTGATGGTCGACGAGTCTGGTCTGGTCATACTTGCAAGGAGACCTAGCGACAAACAGGAGGAAGTTTACATCGCATACCAGTTAGTATTTTTATAAACACTCATAACTGTAAATTCTGTGACTAATTATTTTATTTATATTAAATAGATACCACATATTCTGATAAACCCGACAAAACTATTTAAAGAATATTTCTTGATGTTCCATTATTATAAAAGTTATTATTCGTATTCAACACACATCAATCATATTTATTTTGCAGGACGGACACTGGCAAGTTTTTGGAGCTTGACATCAAACCTACGGGAGTTCAGGTCAAGAGCAACGGCAACAAAGTTTCCGAGGGAGCCGTCACCGCATACTGGGACGACGCAAAGGAAGCTCCTCTGTTAGAATACTACACCCTAGCTAAGGGAGTTCTTGTATTTGACCTCAACGATGGAGGTATCCGTATCATGTATGACAGCCAGAGGCTTGTCATCTTCACTGACGGCTACCGCAGCACTACCAATGGTATCTGTGGCCAGAGCTCGTCTCAGATCAGCGACGACTACTTGACTCCTTTCGGTATCGTTGACCAGCCTGATTACTATGGTGCTTCATTCTCTCTTGAGGGAGAGTTCAGCGACCCGAAGACCGCGGAGCTGAAGAAGGAAGCCAAGCTGAAGGCGTACCAGCCTGTCAACAAGTACACCAACATCCTCCGCTCTGACGCCGAGTGGAACAAGGTTGAGAACGAGTCTGCTAAAGGACTGTAAGAATACACTAATACATAACAGGGTAATCGCCTTAATAAAACCTTCAAAATACATACTTGTAGGAATGTAATAAGAAAATAAATGCGAAAATAACAACGTGATCATGGGATAAGGACGAGGATAAAATAATAACACTGTATAATTGTATATATAATATGTATTTAAATATACAATGTAATTGTAGATATTGTATTAGTTGTTAATTATGTATATAAGTAGATTCCAATTGTATTATAGTATTATATTTTAGTAAGACTAAAACACAATTTAATACGTATTTTATAATTATCTACGACAGCAATAATATGAAATATGCAGTAATAAAATAATTAATCTATAACAACGTTTTTTTTTATTTTCTTTTCAAATTTTGTAGCCGAATGTGAGTTTAGCAATTCATACTTTGTCTATCGTAAATAATAAACTTCACTTCACTCAATAATCCGAAATTATGACAAAATGTTAAATTTTTATTGATGATTATTAAGAGTTTTTTTCTTTCGTCAAGCACCACAGCAGATGGTTATTTTTATATATTTTATGTTTATGAGTTAATAATAAATAACAGTCCAAAAATAGAATACAAACCTGGTTTGCTGAAAATATTTAATAATGTGGACAACATCACATACATTGCTCCGAATCCAAAGTAAGTAGCTAAAGCACTTGTGTTATGGAATCCAGAGACAACGAAGGTACCACAAACACCCAGACCCGAGGCAATGTAGAAAAGTGCTTTTCTACATTGACCCGTCCGGGGATCGAACCCGGGACCTCAGAGCTGACGACACCTTGAAAACCGGTGTGTACGCCACTCGACCATGGAGGTCGTCAATGTAATTTATTGTTTTATTTAAATAATGTCGAGGTGACACGAGCGTGCCGTCTGCAGTCTCACACCCCTTGTGTAGTTTTGTAAAGAGTCTGGATAGGGAATTATGTGTAGCCTGTCCGTGGGTGTAATGGATGTTATCACTACCATTTTTTATAGAACGATGCTTGGCACACCTGTGTATACAAATCAAACATGTATCTACAAAACGTATTCCGCCACTAATAAATTTAATATATGGTGGTAATTGTCGCGCATTAACAAGAAAACACAAAATCTAACAGGCGCTAGAGAGCCTTTTACAAGTCTGCGCGACGCCGACTCCAGGAGGGTAATGTGATTACCTGTAGGCAAGAGCATGTATGTTTGTTTAGGTACTTTGAATCTAGATACAGATAACGATGACAGGCCTGTTGGTCTGGTGGCTAGTGACCCTGACTGCTAAGCCAGAGTTCGCGAGAGAGGGTGCGTTCGATTCCCACCCAGAACAAATCTTTGTGTGATGTATGATCATTTGTTTTGTCTGGGTGTAATTTATCTATAATTTAAATTTAGAAATATATAAGTATGTTTATTAATATAATATAATATAATAATAATATAATATCTTGGGACACCCCACACACGGCCATCTGATCCCAAACTAGGCAGAGCCTGTACTATGGTGACCAGACAACTGATAAACATACTTATATATATCTAAATACATACATATTATACATAAATAACACCCAGACACAGAACAAATGACGTGCTCATCACACAAACATTTGTCCTGGGTGGGAATCGAACCCACGACCTCCGGCTTAGCAGTCAGGGTCACTAACCACTAGACCAACAGGCCCGTCAAGTTATTAGTTGTCTGGTTACCATAATACAGGCTCTGCCTAGTTTGGGATCAGATGGCCGGGTGTGAGCTGTCCCAATTTAAGATATAATTTATTACTTACGCTTATCTGACTTAAGATATCATTGGAATTTTGTATAATTGCACACTTCTAAAATTTACACATTACGGGAGTAGATTTCGTGGAATAGGTTACTCAAAACAAAAACATAGTTATACATGCAATTTACTCCTTTTCGTGCTCATAAGTATTTAAATTATTTAAAGTAATTAATTCAAATTTTAATTCTATTGACTCTGCAATACACAAATGGGATTATATTGTCCCAAGATATTTATTTATTTATATTTCATAACTAAATGTATTTTAACGACACAAACAGTAAATAACAACTTTATCAAGCGCGGTTGGGTCCGAACTAAGTAAAGTGCAAAACAAGAGTTATCGATAATTAGTTTATCTATAAATGTTTAGGTAATAATTGTTACAATGTAGCACTGTTTTAGAAAAGTGAATATCTTTAACACACAGAGAACATTAAAGTCTAATAATATATTCAGTAGATACATTATAACAATTACCCTTGGTTTTCAAAAAGGCTGATTAATTATAACTATTCTCAAATTAACTGATCACGAATGTGATTATATAAAAATAATATTAGCCTATAAATATCCCACTGCTGGGTTCGAACCTGCAAGCATGTGCATACGAATCCAGTTATTGAGCTGCTAGACCATCACATTATCTCGAATGTGATTGGTTGACCAAAAAACCAATAGCCAATCAAAGCGCTTGATTTTAACAGGTTATTAACAAATATTTGCATTGATTTGACTGCACGGATAGCTGAGTGGTATAGGTCGCCACGCTAATTACCACTGTGTGCTGCGGGTTCGATCCCCGCATGGAACAAGCATTTGTGTAATCCACAAATGCTTGTTCCAAGTCTGGGTGTTCTTTGTCATTGTGATTTGAATATTTGTGAAACAACCGCGACACAAGGATTAGAGCGGGCTTTGTTTTTAATAAAAAAAAAAAACAATTGCCTTACTGAAACTACATATTTATGTATTTATGACAGATGATGACTCCATTTGTTACGTATTCTGTGTTTGTAAAATGACTCGTGTTCAACAAAAGATACGTAATAAATTGTTAATTAATTAATTAGTTTGACGTTCCAGTTTCAATGTTAGGCTTTACACGTGTATGTATCGTAGAGTATGATAAGGCAAAATATATTGAAATGACGCGTATGAGTTCGTTGAAATTATGCCTGGAAGCCTATTTGAGCTCGTGGTTGAAAATTTAATTCTAAATTCTTACGCAAACAAAAAAAAATCATTTTTGTGTACGGAGATGAGTTTAAAAGGTGTGATTATTTTAAATTAAAAACTTGAGTAAAGGTTGCACTAGGTACATATTTTTATCTTTCTCATCGTGTGCGTTCGTCTGCAGTGCGTGGTACTGAAGTTTCCAAAGCTTACTTAGTCTAAACGTATGCTGTCAGCGTCCCTTACAAAATCAAGCCCAATTGTTAATAGACTCCAGCATTATATTCCAATAGAGACCTGATAAATTATTCCAGGTTGAGATCATTTCATATAATGATGCTGCATCAGCTGGAAGACCACTGTTGAGCAAAGGCCTCCCCATAGAACGCCACAACTAACGACAAATTGCCGCTTGCATCCACCAATAATCCCCGACCCTGAAGATGTCTTCGATCCACCCGGTTTTTCAGATGAATATCTTATCTACTGTAACTAGCCTTCAGAGCAAATTTACTATATAATATCTGCTACTAATGTATATTTATAATCTGCTATAATAAAATAATCTAATAAATGTCAAAGTTTGTATTTGTGTGTGTAATTGTGTATGTTTATACTTCTTCACGCTCAAACGGCTTAACCAAATGTAATAAAATTTAGTATGGTACCTGACACCATGGATAGATAATACGTTTTATCTCGAAAAAAATAAGTTTTCTCACAAAACGTATCGGAGAGCTGCTTATCGATAATAATTCAAACTTACAAAAATAAAAATGCGAAATTGTTCTTTAAAAAAATCCTCTAACATAGTACTCTTGAAAAACGGCAGAAACGGCATCACGTAATGAGCACAGCACAATCAATGCTTGATCTTCATTTTAGAAAAGGCAGCCTTACAAAGGAATAATAAGGTCCCAAGTTATTATATGAAAATAATGACGTTGACTGCACGGATAGCCGAGTGGTAGGTCACCACTGTGCGCGACGTGCTGCGGGCTCGATCCCCGCACGGGACAAACATAAATATAAATATCTTGGGACAGCTCACACACGGCCATCTGATCCCAAACTAAGTAGAGCCTGTACTATGGTAACCTGATAACTGATAAACATACTTATATATTTCTAAATACATACATATTATAATTAAATAACACCCAGACACAGAAAAAATGATCGTGCTCATCTCACAAAGCTAAATTTGTCCTGGGTGGAAATCGAACCCACGACCTCCGGCTTAGCATTCAGGACCACTAACTACTAGACCAACAGGCCCGTCATAGTGACATTAGAAATAATGCTTTGGTACTAAAGGTTACTTCGATAAATTATTTAATTACGTGCCAAGGTTTGTTTGTTGTTTTCAGGATGAAAAGTTCAATAACGATTGCTACACGTTTACACGAGGATAAGCATAGAGCACGCTTTGCCCGTGTTTCAGTTCATTACCCTTAAATGTGTCATGTATCACGAATAATAATACCAGCACATAACTGTTCCTCTGTAACATTGTCATTATAATATACCAACCGATTTATGTAAGGCGCTACGACGTCTACACTCGCTACGGTATCCGCTACATTTGCTACGAAAATCTCTACATTGATTGTAATCAGATAGTTCCATACATTTGGTCGGTTTATAATTGCAACATTGTTGAGATACGATTCACTTTCTTAATAAATTTTCCTATTTACTTGCGTCTTAACTAGTTTATATATATAGAAATCTGAACTGCATGTTCGTTGGGCTTTATTACAAGTTTGAATTTTGATTGTACTATTTTTTTAATGAAACTACAGTGTAAGAACTGCCTATAACTGACTAACTGCCTATAAATAAGCTAACTTGACTTTTTATAGATTAGTTTTTTTACAAAAAGAATTTCGATCAATAATAGTAAAAAGAACGAAAAATTAAGTACGTTATAATATATATTAGTAACTATGTTATAAGGTATATTCACTGTAATTGAGAAAGTTATTTTAAATAACCCACTTCAAAGAAAAATATCGATAGTCTACAAATTAAATTATTTATTAGAGTAATATCTAGTAGAGTGATATAAATACCTGTATTTTAAAACAGCAAACAGCCCTTGAATGAAAGTAGCAATCCAAGTATTTCACCCGTAGAGCAGCTGGGAAGTCGATATAATTGCTGAACCTGAAATGAAGAATATGTTTTAAATTTACAGTCAAATTAAAGTTTTTTGGGTTTCGTACCTCAAGAGGAAAAGCGGAAACCTCATAGGATCATTTGATAATTTTTTGTCCGGCTGTCTGTCAAGACCCTTTATCTCGGTAACGCCTAGAGATATCTAGTTGAAATTAAACCATTTATATTGAGTTCTACAGATCTTTGTGGTAGTGAAAAAATTAATCTTTTAGGTTAACGTAAAAAAAGACACGGCCTTTTATACCGCAGAAATCGTAATTTCGACACTCACAAGAGAGTAAAAATAAAGTCCCGTAGAACTTAGAAATTTGGAAAGTAATGCCGTTTAATATTACAAATACAGCAAAAAGTATGAAAACTAAACAATTGTAAGTAATTAAATCCTAAAATATGTCTTTACACGTCAAACAAAAAAAATCTATACGGAACTACAGTAAGCTGACTGCTGAGCAATCCATCTTTATTTATACGTCACAATAAACAACAAGCGACACCACATGCACAAACTTGTCTACCACAGCGCAGATATGAAATATCGGATCAATCAGTTTCAACAATATCAACATTGTAACTATCGATCTAGGTTCAGGGGTCGGTCTTGGACCCAGGTCCACGTGTAGAAAAC
The DNA here is from genome assembly GCA_950381575.1 of Plusia festucae. Classification (NCBI taxonomy): domain Eukaryota; kingdom Metazoa; phylum Arthropoda; class Insecta; order Lepidoptera; family Noctuidae; genus Plusia; species Plusia festucae. The sequence goes on along the minus strand of OX494456.1, from coordinate 1,908,975 downwards.
CAAGTATATAAGCTTGTGACCCTCGTCAGATTGTCAGAAGTGCACTTCTCCTATAACCATCGAGTAACGGCATTCCTGAGGACTCAGATATGAAGTTGTTGGTACTGGCGGCGTTCATCGGTAAGTTCTTTTAAGACTTTGTGATTTGTTTAAAATAAAATGTGGTTTCATAAAAAAAAAATTGTATAAAAAGCTACATATTTTTGATCTCAAGACGTAATTTTCTGAAGTGAAAAGTAAATTATTTGCATATAATTTCTTGCATTATATACGCCTTATATGTAGCCGTTTTGGGATGAACTTATTCAATATAAATTCATAAAAAATAATGTGTTCCAAACATCCTTTGTAACGCCTGCTAAATTGTAAATATTTAAATAACATGTTAATATGAAATTTTGCAGCCGTCGTCTCCTCAGGGAGACTAAGCGAACAGCCATTGGAAAACCAAAGTCAATGGCCGTGGCAAGTGGGCAGACTGTACCGCTATGATGTCAACACCCACACTCGGGCTCGTCTGCAGGAAGGAGCTAGCTCCGGCAACGCCTTCAGGGCTCAGTTCATCGTTCGCGTCAAGTCCCCTGGCCTACTACAGGTTAAGCTAGAAAACCCCCAACAAGCTCAGTTCCACCAGCAGCTGCCGAACAACATGGCGCTGCCCTCTGACCTCAAGTACAAATCCGAAAAGAATCTGGATAGGCCATTTGAAATATACGTCGAAGGTGGCCGTGTCGTCTCGCTAAGCCTGCCCTCTGATCTTTCGCTCTCTCACGAGAACTTGCTCAAGGGTCTGATTAGCGCTCTTCAGGTGGATTTGACTCCCTACCACCATGTGCACAACCACCACGACAGTTACGACAGTGAACGTCAGCAAGGTCTGTTCAAAAAGATGGAGACCGATGTCACCGGCGACTGTGAAACTCTGTACTCAGTTTCTCCAGTACCTGCTGAATGGCGACGTGAGCTGCCTCAGTTTGCTTCAGAAGAAGACCCTATGCTGATCACCAAGAGCAAAAACTATGGCCACTGTCACCACCGTGTCGCTTACCATTTCGGAGTGCCTGAAGGCGCTGAATGGACAGGTACCGCCCACGGCAAAAGTGAAAAGCAACTGATTTCACACAATGCCGTAACGCGCATTCTTGTTGGCAAACAGGGTCCTATTTACAAATCTGAGATAACTAGCAAGGTTCACGCTCATGCTCATTTATACGGACAGCAGAAAGCAGAAGTACACAGCGTTGTTTCGTTTAACCTTCTCGCCGTTGAACAGGACAATGGTGTTGAAATGCAAATGCCCGAGAACAGCCGCCCAATCAGAACCCTGTTGTACGCACTGAGCACAAGGCAAATGGCTATCCACGACGCCCCGACGAAGTCTTCCGCGTCATTTGAATCATCTGAATCCCATGAACATCTCCATGTCGAATTAGACCAACCGAAAAACAGAGTTCGTCGTTCAAACAAACTGCACCAGACAGAATCCAACCAGGATTGGAAGACATCGAGCTCAAGCTCCAGTGACTCATCGTCAGCTTACATCAACGATGATGTACCCACAATGAATGAGCCTGCTTACGCCGCTTTGTACATGAGTGTCCAATCACGAGGTGACAGAAAACAAAACATGAACGCCCAGAAACTTCTCCAGGACCTCGCTCAGCAACTGCAAAACCCTAATAATATGCCTAAAGCTGATTTCCTCACCAAATTCAACATTTTGGTTCGTGTGATTGCTTCTATGAGCATAGATCAGCTGGCTCAAACCAGCCGTGGAATTGAAGTCGGTAGGACGTCAAACAACAACGTTAAATCGGATATGTGGATGATTTTCCGTGATGCTGTCACCCAAGCAGGTACGCTTCCTGCTTTCTTGCAAATTCGTAACTGGATTAAGAGCAAGAAACTCCAAACTGAGGAAGCTGCTCAGGTAATGTCTACCTTAGCCAGAACTCTTCGCTATCCTACCAAGGACCTCATGATTCAATTCTTCGAGCTCGCCATGAACCATGAAGTCCAACAACAGGAACGTCTCAACACTGCTGCTTTGATCGCTGCCACCCAATTTATTCGTATGGGTCAAGTAAATAACGAGACTGCTCATTCCTATTACCCGTCTCATATGTACGGCCGTATGTGCCGCAAGTATGACCGGTTTGTAGTAGGAGAAATTCTACCACGTCTTTCTCAGCAGTTGAAACAGGCCATCGAAAATAATGAAAGGAGCAAAGCTCAGGTATACGTTAAAGCTATTGGCAACTTAGGTCACCGTGAAATATTGCAAGTATTCGCACCTTACTTGGAGGGTCGTATTCCCGTGTCTACATACCTCAGAGTTCAAATGATCGTTCAGCTAAAATATCTGGCTAACCAGCAGGACAAATATGTGCGTGCTGTGCTATATAGCATCCTGAGAAACACTGCTGAACCTTACGAAGTTAGAGTAGCTGCTATCCTTAACATATTCATGGCGCACCCAACTGCTGAGATGATGCAAGTTATGGCACAGATGACCAATGATGACCCCAGCGTTCAAGTACGTGCAGCCCTGAAGAACGGTATTGAAACCGCTGCGAACTTAAAGGATCCTCGTTTCTGGCACTTGTGAGTTATGATGATTATATTTTTTCTTTTTTTTTACGAAGATACTCAACTTACGGAATAGTTTAACTTTGTATTATCTTGATTTCAGAGCCAGGACAGCTCAAGCTGTTAGGAATGTGGTAACACGCGAGTACCTCGGTATGCGCTACTCCAACCTCTACTTCGACGACGGTTACAAAAATGATGATGAACAAGAATTCTTCCGTAAGGCATCTTACATTGGCGGTGACAGCCATGCTATTCCTAAGTACCAAAGCTACTATTGGAGAAACAAAATCAGTGGATTAGCTCTTGAAAATTTGGTATGTATAGCTAAGATTAAAATCTAAAAAGATAGAAAGTAAAGTAACAAACCTTACTTCAAAACGTACAATAATAAACAATAACATAATAATATTTTTGTCTCCAGATCAGCACTTCCTTCTCCAACCCCCAGGACGTGATTGACTACATAAAGCAAATTATGTGGGAACCACTGAAGTCTAACGTCAACCACAAGTACTCAGCTAATAAGATTTCAGAAATATTGAACATAAAACGAGAGGCGCAAAGCCCCCTGGAAGGTGCTTTCTTCTACTCCATCTCAAACCAAGAGAGATTCTTCAGTTTTGACGAAAATGACCTTACAATGCTTGCTCAAGACATCAAGGACTACCTGAAACAGTTAGAGAAGGGCGTTGAAAAGCATTACACTAAAGTTTTCAACACAAACCAGGTGTCTATTATGTTCCCCATCGCTACCGGTATGCCGTTTATCTACAAATACAAGGAGCCCGTTGTTATTCACGTTCAGGGCAAGGCTAAGGGTAAAATCGATCGTGACACACAAAATAACCATGAGTTTTCGGTACTACTGAACAAGGAACTCCAATTTACGGTCGCTGGAAACATTGACGGAAGCGTAGGTTTTATTGACACACTGAATGACCAGCTTGCTAGTGTTGGAGTTGTGAGGAAAATGCAAGTTAATGTCCCTCTCAAAATGAACATCCAGATGCAATCGGGTGTGTCTAAATTAAGGGTTGAACCTCTGCGCCCAGAACAAGATTCACTTATTGTTCACTACAGCATTTGGCCTTACAGTGCCAATCAAAACAAGGACTCATTAGTACCCAGCTCACAGGACAAATCAACCAAAGTAGTAGAACGCTCTAGAAAAATAGTATCCACTGATGTGAAATTTGGCCAACAAACAGGAACTATTTTCCAACTCCAAGGATACTCTTACTCCACTGACTTTAGAAACACTGGAAACATGCTTCAGATCCTGTACAACATGAACAACTTATTAGCTCCCAAGGATATTGCGTCAACTCACTACAACTTACGTTACCTTGGCAAATCATCAAAAAACAAGGCCATCACTTTCACCGCTGTATATGGTAAGTAAGCGAAAATACTCTTATCTATTGTATTATAAAATTTACTATATACCTACACCTGCTAAAATAAAAATATCGAATCACTATATTAAAGTTGAAATATAAATTTTACAGATGAACTCTACAACCAAAACCAAAACGGACAGCTGGGTCAAGCTGTCAACGTGAATGATGTGAACCCCAACAGTGGAGCTCGTAGGGAAGAGATGGTTAAGCAAGTTTCATCAGGAATCAACAGTGCTAAAGCCCAAGTAGTAGACATCAGTGCAACCTTCGAGGGATCGCAAAAACAGGAATACGTATTTACAGCTGCAATTGCTAACAGCCCTGTAAATCCTAAGATCCAAGCTGCCGTATTTATCGGTATAAACTCTGCCAAACAAGGTAATGAACAGATCAACGCTGTCTTCAAGGTGAACAAGCCCGAAATATCGCCAATGAACTTCCTGGAACTATTGAAGAAAGACATTAATATGACCTACGAAGCAGACATTAAGTTTGGTCAAAATGGCAACGTCCATATTCAAGGCAACATTGAACGTACCAAGTGGTTCACCGAACAACTTCGAAACCTTCCTCTGGCTAAACAAGCCCAACAAGAAATCGCCAGTGGCAATCTGTACCAATACGCCTCGCACGAAATGCTGGTGAGGGCTAGCGCACCCAACAGCTTAAAGTCTTCAGTGAATTACAAAAACTTAAACCCTGCATTCACGAACACGTCTTATCAAGTTTACGAGATCCTGAAGCAACTGAACTGGAACACTGAGGTGAATCTGATGAAGACGGTAGCTGACGGTAAACTGCAATTGGAAATAGAGACTTCCTACATCGATAACAGCCTTCGGTATGAGATGACCTCCCAATACGGTGTCGTTCGCATTAACAACATCCCGATTCCAGAGTTTACTCCTTACCTGGTGTCTACTTACTGGCCGTTTAGTTGGAACCAGCGTGTCATGAACTACATGACCAACTACCAATACCAGCGTAAGTTAACCTAAAATCGAAAGCTCTAATAAATTATGGTTGTCAACTAGAAATTAACACAAAAACAGTATGATTAATACAATTGCTTTATCTTCACCTTTTAAGCTGTAGGCTAGGCAATGCACTAACTGTACTGTTATTTCCAACAGCTTTCTGCACCATTGACGGCAACAAAGTGAGGACGTTCAGCAACCGTACGTACGACTACGAAGTTTCACCAGCCTGGCATGTAGTGATGCAGGAGGAATCCAACTTCAACCGTGGTAAATGGGACGAGCTTGTTATCCTTGCAAGGAGGCCCAATCAACAACAGCAACACATCTACGTTTCTTACATGTGAGTGTTTAACAATACAATAAAACAGGCAACGACAGTGGATATCTTTAAATTATGATACTTTATTAGTTTTTATGTTCTTTGTACCAAAGAGCGAGATAATTTATTAGTTATTCGTTCATTCATATCATCCATTGTTTTATATATTTAAAATATCTTAATCTCCGATGTGACTTTCAGAACCGACACAGGAAAGACTCTGGAAATTGAAATCCAACACTCTACGTCAAACAACAAGGTTAACGTGCAAGTTAAAAGCAACAGCAAGAAGATCTCTGGCGGAGACCTGACAATCTACTGGGATGAAATTGCTGAAGCTCCTCTCCTGCAATACTTCACTTACCCTGACGGTGTACTGATGTTCAGCATTCGCAACGGACGCCTCCAAGCCATGTACGATGGACAGCGACTGGTTCTTACCACCCAAGACTACCGTACTACTACCCGAGGTATCTGTGGTCTAAACAGCGGTGAGTCACGTGACGATTACCAGACTCCTAATGGTTTGGTAGATCTGCCTCAGCACTTTGGAGCTTCTTACGCTCTTGACGACGAGAGCGACCCTAAGACCCAAGTACTGAAGAAAGAAGCCCAACAAAAGGCCTACCAGTCTACTCCCAAATACACAGCAATTCTGCGCTCAGACCAGGAGTGGATGAAAGCCATAGAATTGAGGGATCAGGAATGGGGTTCCCAAAATGTCTACAGAACCAGAAGCTACCTTAAGCAGGTAGGACAATGCCAGGTTCAACAGCAGGTGCAGTACCATGAAAACCATGGAGAGATCTGCATAACTACGACTGCTTTACCGTCCTGCCAATCTCACTGCCACGGAGAGGGCTACAAAGTTCAAACCGCTCAGGTAATCTGCAGGTCTAAGTCAGACCAGCAGTTCATGACATTCAGAAACGAGATCCACATCGGTCAAAACCCTCAGGTATCAGGAGTACCTAAAGTTGAACAGTTTAGAGTACCAACATCGTGCAGAGCGTAAAATTATTGGTCTTAGGTACTAGACTAAACTTAGGTATAGATTCTCAGCATGAAAAAGGACTACGATATAATAACGTAATTATGTATTTTTTTATCTATAATATATATTTATTGTTATTGAATGTGTATAAATTTTAGGCAGTATAATAAGTATGTAGGTATATTGAATTCATATTTTATATTATGTAAATAATATTATTATTTTATGTATTTCATGTATTAACTGTTACTGTATTTTGTATTATTATATAAGTAGAATAGAATTCACGAGCAAATTAAGAAAATCCAAAAAAAAAAGAAATACTATGTATTGTAATAACATAAATAAAACTTAATTAAACATTTTGTTTCTGTTATAAGCGCCACCTAGCAAACACTGCAATAAACTTTACTTCACTTTACACACCTTATCTTCACTCTGGAGTGATATTTGTATATTTCTATTAGTCTTTCTCATATCCAGTAGATGGCAGTGTTTAATGAATACAGGGTTATCATCATCACGTCATGATCACACATTTTTCAGTATAATTCATATCAATGAACAAAACAATACCATTTAGAAAAGTTTTTATCAAAACTTTAAGCGGCACCACCGTTTTATAACTAGCAAAAAACATTATTTTGAATAAATTGTTCCGAAACAAGCAGTACACGCATAAAAACAAAATGTTTAAGTATACCTATCAATGAATTTAATTCTTTACACCTGTATTTCGAAGTAGGTATCTACCTACAAACTACATAGTATGTATTTTGTATGCATACATAATACCTAGGTATTATAAGTATTAATTTTCATTCATTTTAAATTCGCGGAACTAACAACAAAACGCCCGTGTGATAGGTACCTATTAATTTTTATTGAAGACAATAAGAAACCCCTTTATTAGAGTCTAAACAAATTATGAATTCTACAAGAAAAATAAAAACATCGTAAAAGAATACCTGAGCAAGGGAAGTGGATCTGGATAGTTAAAATTCAAACTTATTTCAAAATCAAACAATTTCTTACAGCGCCACCCCGTCTGTCAATTCGGTTTTTGTTCCAGCTGTTTCTGTTTTGCCAGTCAATGTCATTATTGAATACTTTGCAGAATGCAGAATTTACGCTGCAATTTTCAGTGTTTCAGTATTATCTAATTACCGCAGTGATATACGTGAACTAAAATCGTCATGATTTTATTATACTTAAACAAAATTTGATCGTGTTTTGTTGAATGACCGGGTTTGTTTTAAAAAAAATTGAATGCCGATTTGCTTCCTGAAGGCCTTTTAAACTGTAAGTTGCCAGTGATTCGTTTAATTTATTTTATTTTAATTGCGTAGATGACTATGAACCTTTTTTAATGAGTAATATAGGTTGATTAATAAAATAATATTACGTTAACGACCGGCTACATTAATTTCCGACATTGTTTTGATTTTATAGTGGAATTGAGGACTTGTGTGACAAATATTGTAGAGAAAAAAAGTGTCCAGTACCTATTGATGAGTATGCAGTAGTGAGGTACTGCTGCTTATGCAGTAGGTAGTACCCAAGACATAGCTAATTTAATTTCAAAGCCATACTGGAATCAAGGCAGTCTGTGTTCAGTGATCTAAATTCCAAGCTTTGAAGTAAGGCAACCAGCAGCTTAAATGGTTGGTCTGTACCTACCTAAGTGTTAGCCGCATTAAGTGGTCAGACGTCAATGAAAAAAATCATATAATATGTTTAATTGTAATTTAGTACCTGGATAGCATAATTGTTTTAACCTTACTGCTCATGATTTTGGAGCCCGGTTGAACTCGAATCTCTTTGGGCACCTACAATTAACTATTACAGGACCTGTGATTCACTCACAAGTAATACCGTTACAGTCTTATTTAGTTATAATTTAAGCGTTATGAAGGTTACAAAAATGTGTACCACTGCTCCGAGGCTCTCAATTTTACTTTTAATTATTTGCATAAGCTCATGACAACAACAAAATACTAGTTACTCTGAATTTGATACCACATTCAGAATAAGCATTACTTAAATAAGTATCTTCATTTTATTAATTTCAGTTAAGTATTTATAAAATTATACGTAATTTTTGTTTTAACAGAAAACCTATTAATGTATATTTAAATGTAAATACTTACCTGTCTTTCATGATTTTTTTGTTTTTTTACCTTATTCACCAGTGCCTTGATAATAATAAAAATGGTGATAAAAAAGTATTGATTCATTCAACCACCAGTGTGGGTGAAGGGTGAGGTACCGCTCAGTGTGTAATACACTTCACAGACACCGTTTAGTTTTAATCATACTGTATGAGAATCGAATTAATTAATTTTATCAGAAGGCTATATAAATGTGTGTTTATTTAACCTAAACATGTTTTCATCTAACCTAATCTATAAAGATAAGTGGTTCAAAGATTAGTTTAACCATTAAAGTAGATGTTCCTTTGTCTAGATTTCTAGAAAGTACAAGATAAATTTGAACCTCATTAGAAAAAGTATTGCAGTTTGCACCTAAACTTTATTTTATGATTTTTGCCAAATTAAAAAATTAGCTTTTCAACTTTTTTTTAAAATAAAATAACGAATATAATGTTAATTATTGAAATAGTTACGTAATACAATCATACATTTTTCTACTAGTTCTTTGGTTGATTTGTAGCAATTTTTCTTAAGTCTAGGTTTTATTAAAAATACACATTGATGATAAGTGTAGGTACTTATGGTGACACGGGACAATAAAAAAAATATTACCTCCTGCTGCAAAAATTTTATAATAAATTATGGTCTGGTTTGTCTCAGGTAAAGAGCTTTATAACTATTTTATGGTAGTTACTTAATTAAAACAAAAATTAAATTTATATAATTTATAAAGCTGTCAGGTTTGTTTGTTTGGTTGAACATGCTTATCTCAGAAGCTACTGATCCGATTTGAAAAATTATTTCGATTCAGTGTGACCCATATAACAGGGAAGGTTACGTTTGGTGCGATAACCGGCGCTCACGCGGACGAAGCCTTGAGCTCAAGCTAGTTATTCAATAATAGGAATCTTAATGCTATGTAGAATGTAATATCTATTTAGTTTAAAATAACAACTTCACATGTAAATCATGTAAATTTCCTTAAAGGTTAATTAGCATTTTCCTCAAATAGTATGCTGTAAATATGTGTTTCATTGCGTAAGACATGCGTCAGAGCCGTGCCCCTTCGCGGCGGGCTGTGATTGGTCGGCACACGCGACCTCCATCACGTATGCGCAAGCGCAGCTGGAATGCAATTCAAAGTAAACGTGACACCCAAGCCTTTTGAGCTTTCGCTTTGATTTAGTACCTGCTGTTGGTAACTAGTAGTTATGGTTTAAATATAGACTAGCTTTTTTATAATTAGAATTTAATTAATCGCGTGATGGAAAGATTTTATAAAAAAAATTTTTCATTCATTATGTTGATGAATCGAAAAAGAACATATCTAATATCTACAGATCGGACCAGTAGTTCCAGAGATTTGCGCGTCCAACAAAACAAACTCTTCAGCTTTATGATATGTATTAGTATACAATAGGTTAAGATAGGTGTGCTTGTTAGATATGGATCAGCAGATGGAATTCCGTTGTTTAGATCCTGATCATCTACTTCGACAGTATTTTTTACCGCCTTCAATAAGGAAGGCGAGATGTATTGAGGTAGTTAGTGAGAATATGTAGTTGATAACTTAAAATTGAGTAAATTAGGTAAATTTCAGTTTATTTTTCGCTTCTAAGTGGTTTTAGGTTAGTGAAGCATTGAATCCGTGGCTTCCTTGCGAAATAAGATAATTTCAGTCTGCGCTCTACAGCAATCCTTCTAAGCGTTTCACAAATCGTTCGTACCTATTAAAATATTAAAATTCTCCTGCATAGGTACTCATAAATCTTACGAGATATTTTAAACGTAACACGGTACCACGTGTTACGTTTAAAATATCTTTGCAAATTACTTTACCTAAGTTGGTACCTAAAGATTAAATCCGTTCTTAACCGACTTCAACGGAGGTTCTCAAATACGACTGTATATTTTTTTTAAATGTTTGTTACCTCAGAACTCTGACTGGGTGAACCGCATTTGTACATGTACTTGGTCCCTCCAAACAGATTCGGATACATGCATGCTGCCATGCAAGCTATCACGTCTACACGAGGCTTACGAACTCTTGCCAATTTATCATGCTAAACCTATACGTTCGTTTGCATTGGCATACATTATGTCTATCGCATTTATAGACTACTTCGAAATAATCCTGTTTACAACACAAAATTACAAAGGTCTCATTATCGCTGTATGGAAATTTCAAGCAGATTTTGAGACCTGGTTGCTTTAACATTTTTATTAATTAGCTGGTCGATAATTATTGGACCTCGTCCATTTTTATTAGGGAATATTCGGCACCTACGCGTATGTTAGTTATTGAAATAAACCTACTTTTTAAACGGATTCTGTCGCGGTTTATTTTGATTTTACTTTCCGATGTTTCAACGCCTTTGCAGGTGTCGTGGTCACGGGCAGACTGACTGTTCGTATAGTAGAATCTGTTTAAAAAGTAGTTTTATTTTAAACTCGAATCTTTTTCCATTTTTGTCCGTAAATAAAATGAACGACGCAATATAATGTCTTCAAAATCAGCCGAGTGAACGTTTAATTTTTACAGTTAGCTTTTTTTGGAGTGTATCCTACGTGACAATGCGCAACGCATCATCCTAATAAAACACAATTTTCCTCGAACTGTTTATTTTGAATCATGCTTATGTTCTAAGGATGGGTTGGTACCCTCTTTCAAATATTGAGTGTGATTTTAATTTATTAATGTAGTTTATTACTACTTACCAGATGTAGCTCAATTTTTTGCTACCTTTTTTAAAACTTTAACGGTTTTTAAAACTTACGTTTCATTTAATGACTGTCATAACAAAGACTTTTCGTATTTAAAATTTTCTGTAATCGTTGTAAAATACTATAAAGTCTAAGCGAGTAGATTCGGATTATGATATGATTTCTGAGCGTCCTTTAGCAGGACGTGTCGTAGCACTATTGCATCGTTTTATTTTTCTCCTACAAAAAAAAAATGTCGGACGGGTTAAAAGTTGAACTTCGATTCTCTGTGACTTTATAGGAATATAAAAGTGACAATAACAAAAAAAGTGATTTCTTATCTGTTTTCGCATCACACTTGACGCAAATTCGTTTGTTTCTTGCGTCAAGCCTTTTCTATTAAGTACACTACTTCGTCCTCAATTTACGTCACTATCTTGTAATGTATAAGATCCAAAATCGTGTATGTACTTGTTATATTAGTATTCGTATTAAAAATAGTTCTATTGTACCAAGGCTGTCGTTTACGTTCTAGTCTGTATAAATTTGTGTTTGTCTCATCTATCATATTTCATTCACGACAGGTTGATCATTAATTTCAATTTCATTTATAATGTGATGGGCGTCATGTTCAGATGATTTTTAAATTAGTTGATTGTAGCTAAATTTTTGATGGGTTTTTATTACTGTTAATTGTTATGGATGGTATCGATATATTCTATAAGTGGTTGTTGGTTTGCAGGGCTGTCTAAAATACTAATGTATGTTTGATGAGAAAAAATAATTCAAATTACTTTTTCCTCGCCATCGGCGTTTTAGTTATGATAGCCTCCGTGGTCGAGTGGCTTGCTCACCGGTTTTCAAGGTGTTGCCACCGCTGTGGTCCCGGGTTCAATCCCCGAACGGGTCATTGTACAAAAACCCTTTTTTTACATTGTCTCGGGTCTCGGTGTTTGTGGTACCTTCGTTGTCTCTGATTCCATAACACAATTACTTTAGCTATTTACTTTGGATTCGGAGCAATGTATGTGATGTTGTCCACTTTTTTCTTAATTTCATTTTTAGCTGTTCTTCCGTCTAGACTTTATCCCAAGCTATGTTACCGGCTACCGGTTTTACGGGATTCAACTGACATCTCCGTACCTGGTAGCCACAACCACAAGCCAATGTAGGTACTGAGCAATGGAGTATCTCACAGAAAGTCTGAATGTCAGAATTGTAAAGATCAACGTTTGATAGCAGCCATTACTACTGACTGTCATATGTTAAACAATGAACGTGCTTTGCGAGGAACGAAGGAGTAGATAAAAAAAAAATACTTACTTGAAAATAGAATGTCCTATGTTTCGTGTCCCTTCTAGTTCACAAATGCAAAAAGAAAATTGCCATTGATGCCATATAAGAATAAGATGTCCTCGATTTTGTAAGAGAACTAAAAAGGTTATGTCATCCAATGTAAGTAGTTATTGAAAACATTACTATGTACTAATTGTACGCAAACTTTTTCTCAGAAACATTTAAATCCGTCACGCAATATTGCTCGTAGTTGAGATTGACAGGTTTCTAATTGTCCATCAATTACACGTACGCATGTTTCCTGGGTTCATGCCGAAGTCAATTACTTTCATGTTTTCATACTTATGATCAAGATTTTTGTCGCCAACGACTTGATTGAATCAAGGTCAGATTTCAATCACCATAGTTCAGATTTTACAGCCTCAGCCTAAATTTATTGATTTATTTCGGACTTCAAGTGGACATTATGATACCATTTGGATCGAAAGTCAATGTCTCGTTTTGTTCGATGGTTTTAATAACAAGTATTATTATCAGAAAATTTGTTACGACACCCTTAACTCTTTAGGATTAAAATGATTGAATTATCTGAATTCCTGCAAAAATCTGATATTTAGATGCAAGTTATTATTATTATATTATTATAAGTGTAATATAGTATTAGTAAATGTCGTGATGACCTAGCGGTTCAATGACAGGCAAGTACCCACCAATGTGATGTGAAAAATATAGAATCTGAAATCGCCAATCCGCAATGAGCAAGCGTGGTTAAATGCTCATTCCTTCTCTATAGGCTGATATTTTAAATGTCTTCAATGTTCTTTCTGGACGTCTTCTGCCTGATGATGATGACGAAAATTCCTCAAATATGAATGCAACGTGTAGAGTTTTTTTTCGAAATTATTGTATAACACTGGAATCGTTATGCATAAATGTAAAGGTAAAACAAACGCATCCAATCTGATCAATTACGATCTAAATATTCCATGTACACCGTAGTCTTAATGAAGAGTAATTAAGACACATGGACTCTTTATCAAAGTAATTTTGTTATCATAAACAGCAGATGTCAGAGATTGATTGCAGTACACATTGGTAGTTTCCGTTATGAAGCATGCCATGATGTTTTTGAATACTCTTTTTGGACCTAAGAGTAAGTACTTACTAATAACTAATGGATTCTGTAATAAGAGCGGAAAAATTAAATAACATTTGAAAAAAAAAAAAAAAAAATTGTGGATGGTTATATAAGCAAAGGGAGACCGAAAAAGAGATGGATGGATTGTGTGAAAGATGAATTATGAGAAAGAAAGGAGTGGATGCCGCGATGACGAGTAATAGAGAGGAATGGAAGGAAAATACGCATTGCGCCGACCCCATATGAATGGGATAAGGGCAGGAAGAAGAAGAAGAAGTCTTTTTCACATTTAAGGTTATTTTACTCCATGAAGTCGACCGATTGTATTGGGGTTTGGAATCATTTAAGCCTAATAACTTGCGTGCTTGTAGAAAGTCACATAATATTGAATTGGACATTTGGATATTCAATAAGGATGGTTCCCAATTCTAAGGTGACTTCAGAGGAGCCATTATTTTTTGGAAGAGAAAAAAAAACTACCCTTATTTTCGATCTGCAAACTATATAATTTATACCTACAAAATGGATAGTGAGTTCAAGTGGTGAAGTGGATCTTTCGTGTCTAAAACTAAGCCACTGAGCCAAGGTTTTGCAAACCTGTAACAGTATGGATTGCCAGCCCATACTGGTTCATTTAGGCCCGGTTTTTTGATCCCGAGTTAACTCAACCAATGGTTAAATAGTGTGTGTTTATGCCATAAACACCCACTATTTAACATTTTCGAGAATTTCGTTTTGACACCATAAACTTTAAGTATGGTGTCAAAACGAAATTCTCGAAAATGTTTAGTCTATCAAAAGATCATATTATAAGTTGGAGAGATAATTATTTAACAATTTCTTAGAATAAAAATTTATGAATAAACGCGTTCTACCAAAATTTAAAAACAATAGTTATCATATTTAACTATTGGTTGAGTTAGCTCGAGATCAAAAAACTGGGCCTTAGTCTATTAGAATAACCTATTTTTAAAATTCTTCAAATCACTACATAAACTGTGACATTTGCAATCTAAGGATATTATCGCGTTTATATGACATAAACGCGATTAAAAAGTTAAATTCGCTTAATGGTTGAATGTGTTATAATAATTATTAGCAAAATGTCACCTAATGTTTTCTGGTGTATTTAAAAGTTGAATAACTTGTTCTATCGTATTATAAAACCTCCTAACCTTGACAATCTGGAGTATAGAAGCTTGACGGGTAGGAGTTAAGACTGACTTGTTACAAAGAAGAGAACAATTTACCTTTGGTCTCTTGAAACGATGGCAAATAAAACAATTATTGTTTTGAATGACGTAAATTGTTGTTCAATTCTAAATCATTGTAATTAACATGTTTATGGGGCAACATTTATATAGATGTTGTGTTTACATGTTAATTAATAAATGCAAAATCATGTTTGTTTTCGTCTACGTTTGCAATTAATAGTTCTTTCTGACGTAATGTTGCACTAACTGATGGAATTGAGCAAAGATTTCCTGGTTAATTTTGTCCTTTTTTTTCACATTTCATTCATTAGCTAAATATATGCTTGTGTTATGAGTGGGTTCACGTCGGTAGTGCAATGGGTAAGATTCGAAGCCGCGGCCAAATGATCGCTAGTCCGATGCCCTAGCCATTAGGCTATCGTCGCTCGAATACCTATTTACATACACATACAGTCTTATTCATAAAAAGTTAAAATAGGTTTATTAGCTTGCTATAATGAGAATCCCGAAAAGCATTATTCATAAACGTTCAATATCGCTAAAAAGCTTTTAAGTATTCAATAGCGGCTTTGTAACTTATAACAGGGTCGACCCGTCTATAAACCTTTAATAAACAGAAATATGGCTGACAAATGTATACAACAGCTGTTTTCGCGTCCGAACCGTCTAATGGTTAGTTGGTTGAAGTTAAGTGTTATTTGCAAGGAGCTGGGAAGTAGATATTAAAAAAATCATGTAATCGTGTTTTCACCAAATCCATCAATAAATTCTATGGAAATAAAATAGGCCATCAATTTATCAACGAAAATAAATGTAAATAAACACTTGTGAAAATTGTTGAACTAACCATAACTTCCTCCAGCCAATTTTCGCTTCTTTGCCTTTTCTTTATATTTTTTTGGTTTTCCATTAATTATTGTAGTACTCACAAGAAAAAATACAAAGAAATCCAATTTTCTTCAAAACATAAACACGTGAACGAAACACAAGAAAGCTTCCAAATGTCACAAGAGACGTAGTCAAACTTTTTTTTTTGCGTTTTTTTGCCATTTAATCTATGGATTCATCAGAACGACAACTTAATCACGTTAAAACGTGTTATAACGTGCTATAACGTGCTATAACGACATCTTTACTATGACGGGTTTATGGAACGTTTATGAATAGACAATTTTATAAAAGGTTTATTAGTTCTAATGAGCATTTTAACTAATGAGTGTTTAAAACCTATTATAAGGGATTTTTATGAATAAGACTGATAGTCTTTAATAAAATATTATTCATACACAAAGAGTTGGTGGTGAGGACAAAGTAGTTTTTTGTAGCTTGCGTGAGACTTTAAGATCTTACAATTGTATTGCGTCATTTACTGCCTCTTAGCGGACGAGGGATGATTAAATCTTGCGCAATCGCCATTTTTATCAAGTCATTGCTAAATCAAATTAGAGTATCATACGTTTACACGTTTTTATTATCAACACTTGCAAAACGGATTGTAACTGATGTTTCGATAACGTTTGTTTGATGGGCACGTTTGATTAATACGATATCATTAGAGGATAGCGTTTGATAATGCAAGCCCTTATCATGATGAATATCTTGAGTGATAGTGTTAAATTAAACGCAAATGCGCGTGGTCTATTTTACTGCAGATTCGAATCTATACCTAACGGACCATAGCAAGCGTAACTGGAATTTCTGAAAAAGGAAATCAAGGAGCTTCGAGGAGCTGGTTCTATTGCGGCCAAATAATGGTGAGGCGCATTTAAACCTCGTCCCAATATATCCCATACTATAAACGTATATTCCTGAAATATCGGTAAATTTTTGCGTTGTAATGCTTTGTTTGGTATCATGTATTATCTTGACTATATTTACCTCCAGGGTAAGTTGACATGTGGTAACTTAACCTAGAAACTGAATTAAACACAAAAAAAACTTTTTTCTCTCTTGAAGCCATAATTGAAAACAGAGTTTCATTCAGGAATCTTTAAATATTACTATTATAACAGTAAAGAGTATCTATTGTAGCTTGACATTCTCAAGTAACGGCTGCGTGCTATTTGCAACTATAGCGATTAGTTGCCAACCTGCACCAGTCCTCGAGGTACTCTACTTTCTAAAAGATATAGACCATGTTGTAGTCCGGAGCGTATATCCCATAGAAATGAATTTAGAGAAAGTTGGTCCACAGTTTGTTTTTGGATCTAAGAACAACAAAAGTCCTACACATATTATCTTCTTTGAACTTCTGCGAATCACGTGAAGAAAACCTTTCTCCTACGTAGATTTTATCACACATGAGTATCTGTGAACTCTTTCTTCCATCTTTTTTGCACTTTGTAAGAACAGCTTCTAAATATTGTATCCCCACTGGATACATTATTGCGTATTATTTGTCACGGAGCGGCTAACTGATGACCTACAACCCTAAATGTAGTAGCTACTTTCCCTAAACAAGACTGGTTTCCAGAATGGAGTGGTGCTACCTCATACAAATCACTTACCTACTATAGGTGACGCGCAGTCTGGTAAGAAGAGATACATAGTATTTATAGGTACTGTTGTTTTATTCTAACCGGACAAGTGACCAGCGCAATGACAAGTTGTTGACCCTCCTGCATTCCCGTTTGTGACGAACAACCGGTTGTTCTGATCTTTATTCACTGAACCCGCTATTTGTGACGTATTCACCGTTGTTACTTCGATTACAACTTTATGAACAGGGAGAATTTAATTTAATATGTTGCCAAATCTCCCGATCACGATTGGTTGACAAAGTTTAACAACCAAACAAAGCGCTTAATATAAGGTTTGATATATGATTAACAAGTTTTCGTACTGATGAGCCTTCTGTAAACCCGGGTTAAGAGCATATTTCACCAAGATTTATCTTTTCTAGCGTATGGGACACAATATGCATGAAGGAAACATGTTTCAAAGGTTATCGCTTTACTCCGTTTCGTGTCCAATCCAGAATGTCGCGATTCGTCTCCTAGAGGTTGCAGGAGTGCTAACCAGGCTTTATTCAGCCTGCCGGCTACGTCTACTACATACTTCCTTTGACTAGCGTCAAAAAAACCGACACAAAGCAGATCGACATCGACGTGAGGCAATGGAAGACGAGGGGACACCAGCGCACCGTCCTCACTCTTGTACTCGCGTTCCCTCGTGTAGCCTCGTGTAGTCTAGATGGAATCATAGTCAATAATTTCTACCCTTCTTAGTAGGATACTGTCATAACTTTTTTATTCTTATGGATTCGTAACTAGATTTAAAAACTCATTATAGAATGTGCCTCATCATTGTGACTAAATCGAAATATGGCGCGATTGTGTGCTGTCCAATAAGTCGTCTCGAGGTCCCAAATGCTGTTTATTGAATTCCATTTCAATCAGTTACTTTTATCGGTCCGCTACTGAATAAAAAGTATAGAGACATCACTTTATTAGCGGGTTCTTCTTACTTAAGTAAACTAAGTATGTTACATTTTCTGCGTCCATAAACGCACTTAATTTTTATTAAACTTAAAAACGGAAAAGATATCTAAACTGCTCGTCAAACGAACAATGCTAATAAAACCACATTACCAACAACTATTGATAAATCGCTATAGCCTTCACTGTGACTATAGTTTTTCGATAAATGCGTGTGCTTGAGCCGATGACGTCACGGAGGCGCGATCAGGCCAGCCAATCAGCGGGCGCGATTTGAGAGGCTCGCCGAACTGTCATGGCCGCGGTTTTTCCTCGTGCTGTGAATGTACAGTTTAAGTGTCTCTTACGATAATCTTATGCTTTAATAAGAAATTCTGAGTTTTCTGGTTTTATAATATTTCTTGGTAAGTTATAGTAGAGTTTATTGGGATGTTTTATTTATGATTTGAAATTGTGGTGCGTTTTTTAAAGAGATGTTAAGTAGTGACTTAAGATAATTAAAATACCTACCTACTACTTAGTATATTTTGATCATGTATTTCCTGTTGTGTCACTCCACTAGTAAAGGTCTGTCTACAGAGAGAGATGTTCGGAAGTTTGTTGCTGTCGACTCTCTCCACTCTTAAAAAACATAATAATAATATCTTGGGACGGCTCACTCACGGCCATCTGATCCCAAACTAGGCAGAGCTTGTACTATGGCAACCAGACAATTGATAAACATACTTATATATTTCTAAATACATACATATTATAAATAAATAACACCCAGATTCAGAACAAATGATCGTGCTCACCACACAAAGATTTGTCCTGGGTGGGAATCTAACCCACGACCTCCGGCTAAGCAGTCAGGGTCACTGACCACTAGACCAATAGGCCCGTCAAGATCATTACTTCAAAATTGTTGGTTACTTTATTCAAGCCTAAATCACTGTAAATGTTTGTATTAGAGCTTATTAATCATACCAGCAGTTCATATCTTAATTCAAAAGAGGCCTCTGCCCAGAAGTAGGAATTTATCGATTGGTATTATAAGCCATATTAAATTTGTAAGCAAAATCAAGGGTTGTCAAAATTCGACCTAAATTAACGAGCCTTTTTTATACCTTATGTTACTGTTTAGAATTCAATTAAAAGTTGCTTTTTAACAATTTACGAAGAGTATTTAGTCACCCTAAGATCTATTAATGTCGTCACCATTTCTTCATGTATTTGTAAACACAACCTTATATAGCCACACTAATTGCGTATCAATGTAGGAATTGCACAGGCGACCCTGAAATACACCGGCTAATTGTGCACGTGATGCCATATCGTGGGGTCAAAGGTTACTGGGAGCATATCATTAGTCCGCAGTCTTCAATCAAACTGCCTCCTTGTTGGCTGCAGGCTAATGTGTCTGTTTGTCTGGAAAATACTGGGATATTTGGTTTCATTTGTCTGTACATCGCACCTGTATTTACTAAGTGGAATATAAAGTATATTTTGCATTCATCTAATAAATGCATTTCGCCAATAATCAAGTCATGGTATTAAAATCGGTATACGGTTTCGAGAACGAAAACCCATTGACACAGAATACTAAAATTCAAACATTTATATTGTATTTTTTTCGAACATTTGTTAAATGTTAAATATATTAAATAGGATAAAGTTATGGCATTCGTATCGACACGAGTCTAGACTATACAGTATTACACGTTGGAATTCGCAACTTAAGATGAATGTGTACATTTAGTATGAACGGCCCAAATCGAAGGGACCGCAGGACATGTCTACTATTTTAAGAATTCTGAATGTCAGAATTCTCCAACAAATACCTAATACTAAAATTAAAGTTTTACGATTTAATTAGCTGTTAATCTTTTATTTGATTTGCGTTTATCGATTAACTAAGTAGGTATCTTTTTTTTTTTTTTTTTTTTTTTTCCTTAACCTAATTACTGTCCCACTGCTGGGCAAAGGTCTCCCCTGCTTGGCTCCACACCTTTCGGTCTTGAGCCACTTGACGCCAATCGCTTAAGAAGCGATCGATGTCATCCCGCCACCGTCTCCTCGGCCTGCCTCGTTTGCGAGCTCCGACATCAGGAACCCACTCTGTAGCTATTTTAGCCCACCTATCCAGAGTCATGCGGCTAACGTGACCAGCCCAGTTCCATTTAAGTTTGGCTGCTTGAATACCTACATCGATTATTCGTGTTTTTGAGCGCAAGATGGTATTACGCACGCAATCCATTCTGTTAATCCCCAATATACGGCGTTCCATTGCTCTTTGGCAAACCTTAAGTTTGGTCTTCTGCTGCTCGGTCAAAGACCAAGTTTGGGAGCCGTAGGTAAGGACAGGAAGGATACAAATGTCGACAAGTTTGCGCTTTAGAGAAAGTGGGAGGTCGCCCTTCATTAAATCTTTCATGGACCAGTAGCACTTCCAGGCGTTTTCGATGCGACGATCGATTTCCTTGCCTTGCCTGTTTTCGAAGCTCACTAGCTGGCCCAAGTAGATGTATTCGTCGACATATTGTATCATATGCCCATCCACCTCGATAATTTGCTTTCGTCCATTAGTCATAACCTGAGTCTTTGACCTATTCATAGAGAGACCAACCCTAAGGCTTGCAACATTGAGTTCCCTCAGCATTGCTTCAAGCTCTGCAGCGGTATGAGCAAACAAAACAATATCGTCAGCGAAGCGAAGATTTGTAAGCCTTCTATCGCCGACTTTAATGCCTCGATTTGCCCAGGATGTTCTTAGTGTTTTGAACACTTCTTCGAGCGTTGAAGTAAACAGTTTTGGGGAGAGAGGATCGCCTTGTTTTACGCCTTTTTCTATGTTAAACGATGGCCCGGATGAATTTAATTTAATGTTGGCGGTACTACTATTGTATATTAATTTAATAAGGTTTATGTATGCACTGTCAATACTTTGATTACAAAGTGATTCAAATATTGCGGAATGATTTAAACTGTCAAAGGCTTTGGAATAATCGACAAATGCTAAATGTAGTGGTAAGTTATATTCATTGCATTTTTCAATGACTTGATTTATAGTTTGCAAATGGTCCGTAGTAGGTATCTTATAAATGAATTTTTCGAAATATTGAAACGATATCAGTTTCCATTATAATGATTGATTATCACTTGAATATAAATGGTTGTAGCTTTAGCAGCACAAAAAATAGATATTAAACGTACAGTCAACAGTCATAGTAGATGTTCAAAATCACTTTTGGTGATTATTGTACTTTAGCGATACGTTTTCTTTACACAATTAAGTTACTAGTATCTTTTCAAACTAGCTATTTGGTGATATTAGATTGTTTTTTCTCTCAATATAGTTTTAGAATTCGGAATAGTATTCGAACAGGTATCTGCGTAATCTTAATTCTTTTTTTTTATTGGGAAGGTCATTCAAACAAAAAACGGCCAGTCTTTATTTAGCAAAAATGCTACTAATATTATAAATGTGAAAGTGTGGGTATTTGGATGTTTGGTTGCTTGTCAGTCAATCACGCAAAAACGGCTGAACGGATTTGGATGAAATTTGGCATGCATGTAGCCTTTGACATGGAAAAGAACATAGGCTACCTTTTATCCCGATTCCTCAAGAAGTTCCCGAGGGAAATTTTAAAATTGATTACCAGCTAAGCGAGCTTAACAGCGCAAGCTATAACACGGGTGAAAATTTTATTCCATTTTTCATTATATCACATTTATCATTTCTTTTGGACCCCAATTCTGAAGTCCACGCAGACGAAGTCGCGGGCAGAAGCTAGTAAATGAATACAATACCTTCTTCCTATTTTACTCTACCTACTTACATTTCACCATATTCCATTGACAAAAAGTTTTCCATAGCTGATTTGAAAAGAAACGGGATACTCGTGCACCGGGTCTTGTGTATACCGATACTTAGCAGTAATTATTGTCTGTATACTGAGCACGTGCTGGAACTATCAAACAATTAGACATGGCCTCCTATTTGATTGTATGGTGTAAGGGAAGAGAGATCGTTGAGAAAGGAATTTCTTGTACATTCTTAAACGAAACTTGGTTTGTTGACTGGTCTTCGCAATTAAAAAAAAAACTTAGGAATTTAATGCTTGTGTCGCGGGGTTTCACAAACATACAAATCACATGCACAAAGAACATGTCTTGGAACAAGTGTTTGTTGATCACAGAAATGCTTGTCCTATGCGGGGATCGAACCCGCAGCATGTCGCGCGTTGTGGTAATTAGCGTGGTGACCTATACCACTCGGCTATCCGTGCAGCCTCTATAGAACTAAGTATAATTTTGTCTCAATACCCATGCATTTTATTTTCTGGGAAATGTCTTGACTAGAAACGTATGAAATTAGTAGAAAAGTAGGATTGAGATTTAAGATTACTCAGTTTTAAGTTAAGCCTTTTAGATTTGACGTATGATTTTGTTCATGTGGTATCACGTTGACCTTCACAAATCGTGGTGAATTACGAAGTGATGAATAGATTTTATAATATGATCTGTTAATTTTTTTAAAACACCATTTTTTTCTAAGAAATGGATGAAAATTAAAATGATATATCCTTTTTTTTGTATTATCAACGATTTCGAACATTATTAGTAGGTACCTATCAGATATATATAGGTATGTTAGTTTTTACACCGTGTGATTCAGATAGTACAACTTGCGTATTTTTTGTTACTCAATAGATCTGGCAAAAACGTAAACGAATCATGACTTTTGAATTAAGTCGTATCGTCATTTTAGGTAATAATGCATATATAATCACATTAGGTACCTATACTTACATATAAGACAAAAATAATAATAATAGGTACCAGCCTATGAATGTCCCACTGCTGGGCACAGGCCTCTTCATATTCTCATATAGAAGGGTATTGATCGCCACGCTGGCTCACGGTTGGCGATTACATGTAAATTTTTGGAATCCTGGTTTCCTCACGATGTTTTCGTTCATAGTTTGTCAGCGGTGTCTTAGAATAATTAAGAAAGTCCATATATAACTATGAAAAGTTACATTGGTAATTGCGTGTAGTGGGTTCGAACCTGCTACCTTGTGCGCGAGAATCCGTTCATTGAAACTGTAGGTCACCACAAACAAACAACACTTAAATAACTTAGATTTGATTTTTATATTAAAATAAAATTTAAAGCATACTAGCGGAACCGCCCTGGCTTCGCACTGGTACCACAGTAATAAATGTAAGTAGGTATATAATTATACACAAAAATCTTACTCTTGAATCAGTCCATCTATTGCTAAAACCTGTATAAAATCCGGTGCGTAGTTTACTAGATCTGAGCGTACAAACAGCGGGAGCGACTTTGTTTTAATACTAAAGTGGACGTTTTTTACTCTGCCAAAAATAGCTCCATAGATAATGTGTCGTACCTATGCCTGTATCGAAATGTGTCTCATTTTTACACCACACGAAGTGGATGAGGGCATTAGAAGGATATCACTGCAACCCATTATTCTATTTATTCAAACAGACAGCTTTGAAAGTATTTTTCTCTATTACAGCGCAAGCGATGACACGGGTGAAAATTTTATTCCATTTTTTATTATTTTCACATGTTTCATTTCTTTTTCCCAATTCTGAAGTCAACGCAGACGAAGTTGGACAGAAGCAAGTGACACATAAATTCGAACATGATGTGATTTATAAATTAATCCGGGTTTTTTCCTTGAACTTAACTTTGAATAACGGATCTGATTTAAATAACGACATCATTAGCATACACATTTCGGATCGAAGGACCAATTTTTTTATTCCATATTGTTTTCACATTCTAAACTATTCCAAACAATTCTAAAATAAATAGTGAGTCATCACTATAGCTTTTGAAATACTGAATGTACCTCCTACACATATCAGGTGTCAAATTTTGACAGAACCGAACTTGTCTGCATTTGATACTTCAGTTATTATGCAAAATTTGGCACAGAACTAAAAAAGACCATGTCTTATAATACCAATAAAATTAATATAAAAATAAAGCTTAAGGATGCCTTACATATATTATGTATCTAAAGTGTTAGAAGGTCACAAAATGCAAATACCCCAAGATGCATCTTTCAGGGGTCTTATTCACAAAGTCCAAGCAGTTAACGTGCTGTTACGTGGGGATTTAAGAGATTTGTATCTCTTTCGGCTTACTATACATTTGTATAAAAAATCTAAATCTTAAACGTATGTAACTTACACTACCCGGTGACTCTCAGAACACAGAAAAAATATGGCTACCCGGAGTAGTTGAACTTAGAGAATAGACCCTAGACAATCAGTTACTCTGTTCTGTATCACTTCGACATACACTTAACGAACTGAAATAGAACAACTGCTACATTTTATTGGATGTATCTATATATGGAACGTTAATTTAAAAAGTTTCGCACACGCATGTAGCGATCGTAAGACATTGACGGACCAATCAGACGGCCGAACGTAAAAGACACACCAACCAATCGCGTGACGTCATCTTGCTTATACACTGCTGAGATCGCGCGTGCTTTGCGAATATTAAGAACAATAGGACTATATTATCGCCACTAATTTGTAATATACTAGTTTGATTATTCGCGCGTAATTGTGGAAAGATTCCTCTGTGCTTAGTTTTGCTCCTTATTTACCTACACAATACTAGGTAAGTAACTCATGTAGGTAGGTATCGTTCTATGAACTAAGGTATGTATGTATGGTATAAAAACCAAAAAGCTGGCAATGTCTAATTAAATAATTATTTTAGTCCTGGATAATATGCCTGGATAATATGCCTGGATATAAAAAGGTCAATTTGACGAGTCTCGTACCTAAGTTAAAACGAAAGTGTGTATAAAAAAGTAGCCTCTTTGTGTTCATAATTACTATTAATTACGTATACTTAATAAAGAGTGTTGATAAATAAGATGGCCTTGTTCAAAAAAATTATCAGGTTAAAAAAGATAACACTGTGGGTGTGTCTTCCGTACCTATTTAGTTATCCGATACCTACTAGTACCTGAGGTACTTGTTTTACAAGATGGTTTCGATGTTTTCCGTCTTCAGTAATTCACAGCTGAAGCAATCCTGATGACTGCCAGACTGCTATAATCGTAACGTGTTGTAACGATGATGGCAAACAATTCAAGTGCTTTTGCGTCTTTTCTTCCAGGATGTAGTAATAGAAGGTCTTAATAAAAATAACAAGGATCTTTCCTTTTGATGCAAACCTTTGAAAATGAAAGTCTCCGTAATTCCGTGAGTTCTTTCATTGTTAACACAGGTGAAATCATTTTTATTTAAGGTTGTAATAGTTTCATAAATGAAATATTCGGGTAAGATATTTCATCGCTATTTTTAAAACTACGGCAAGATAAAGAGTTGCAAGTAATCTTATCGTAGTAATTAAATGGCAGCATTCGAATACGCTTACTAATTGATAAAATTCTTAAAATATATTCCCAGCAGCGTATAAATAAATAATTGATTGTATTGCTTTGCAATCAATTTGGAATGCTCATAATTCAATTAAGGTGTAAATGGACAGGCAGTTGAATAAAATCTTTCATGAGAAAATGTTACTGCAAGGTCGCGTCTTTTGGTCCAAATGCACTTAGCTAATAATACCACAGTATAAAAACATACAGTAGGACGACGCCTTTGATCTCCTTGTAAATGCCGACAATGTGTAGAAATTGTCGCAACAGCCAGGGTTGTCTCAAGTTAACAATATTTATTTCAATTTATTTTTGATCAATATTATTTAATAATTATTATTTAATAATATTATAAGTATAGATAATGTTGATATAAAATAAATAAAAAAATATATATACCTAATAAAAAAAAATCGAATTTATTTTTGATCAACATTACTTAATAGAACAGTTATTATTTAATAATAACGTTATTTCATTTCATTTATTCAGTAACAATTTTTACATTGTATTTGAATTTTCAATACATGCACTATACTACAATATTTATATTATTTTTAACATTCAAATCAGGACCATAAAATTCATTAATTACATTAAATAAATACAATAATCCAAATTAACATTATAACAGCATTCATGTCAAACTAAATTAATTAATGTCAAGTTTATAATTCGTCAACAGAATAGTAACACTGATTTAACAGGAACTGTTTAAGTTTATAATGAAAAGCTCTAGTGTACACGAGACCCTTAAGTTCTGTTGGCAGTTTATTAAATATTTTTATACCCTTATAGTAGGCACTGTGTTTTACAACCTCGAGATGAGGCACATTCTTTGACTGGAGATCTTTTCTTCTTGTGCTCTCTCTCTTCTGCCTCTCTTCTGCCGTTTCATATTCATGGACATATTTTGACAAATGAGTAAGCAAGACTAAGATGTACAAACTAGGAACCGTCAATATGTTTAATTCTTTAAAATATGGTCTACACGATTCCTGTTGTTGAATTCTGACTATAGTTCTAATAGACCTCTTCTGTAGCACAAAGGCTTTTTGAGTGTTATAATCATAACTTCCTCCCCAGAAGAGAATGCTGTACCTCAGTTTTGACTCCACTAACGCGTAATATACCATTTTTAAGTGTTTCGTTCCCACTTCATTTCTCAGACTCCTTAGCACGTAGCAGGCTGAGCTGATTGCTTTTTCCAGATAAGTTAGCTCATGTTTCCAATTTAATTGGCTATCAATGTGAACACCTAGGAATCTCACTACTGGAGTCAAGTAAACTAATTCTCCATTCATTACGCAGTTTAAAGACGAATTGTTTTTGGAAGTTGGACGAAAAAGCATAATATTAGTTTTGCTGGCGTTAACTTTCAGGTTATTGACGGTGAACCAGTGATAGAAGTTTTCCAGAGTTTGGTTTACTACGTCATTGAGGTTATTTATATTGTCTGCAGATACAACAGCATTGGTATCATCAGCAAAGACCACCAGCTGAACCGACCCTGTGGCTGTTTCAGTTATATGTTGAATGAGGTCATTAATAAAAGTGATAAAAAATATGGGTCCCAATATCGAGCCTTGAGGAACACCAGTGTAAACAGATGACATCTTAGACCTATATGTTTCTTCATATAGACTGTTGCGATCCGAAGGTGTAGCTTTTTTTATCACTGATTTAATTTCAACGAATATTTTCCTATTTTTTAAATAAGACGTGAAGAGTTTCAGAGATTTACCCCTTACACCGTAGTACTCTAATTTATCTAATAGTACGTTATGATCCACTGTGTCAAAAGCAGAACTTAAGTCTAGGAACAGTCCAGCTACTTTTTGCTTATCATTAAGTCTGGTCACTACGTCATTGACAAGCGTGGATATAGCATCTTGAGTTCCAACGTTTTTCTGATATCCAAACTGTCTTCTGCTCAGAACTCCATTTAAGTTAAGATGTCTAAGTAGTCTAGTCTTAATAAGATTTTCCAAAATTTTTGATAAAGTAGGCAGCAAGGATATAGGTCTGTACATTTTCGGGTCAGTTTTTGATCCTTTCTTGTGAATGGGTATCACTTTAGCAATTTTAAATTGATCCGGAAAAATGCCTTCGTCAAAACATTTATTATAGAATATACATAAAGGTTCTGCTAGTATGTCTATGTTATCTTTGATCAATGATATTGGTACGTCATCATAGCCACATGATTTTTTATTCTCCATATTTTTGACTACTTTACTAATTTCATAAGGAGTAGCTGGATCCATCACAAGCTCATTAGTCACCCTTTTTGCACTTTTGCTTAGAATCTCCATTGAAGCTTTAGAGTGAATAGGAGTTTTTGTCGAGTTGGATTCAAACTGGTTCGCAAAAATATCAACAATTTCTGATGCTTCTGTTATAACTTTGTCATTTAATTTTAAAGTATATTTAATTCTGTTCGTGACACTTTTATTTCTGTGTTTATTTATGACTTTCCATACATCTTTTGCTATGTTCTTTGATGTTACTAATTTGGACTGTACTGTTATTTTTTTGGCCATTTTTATAACTTTCCTATACAATGCCACATATTTTTGCCTGTAACTTGCTACAGTATAATTTTGGGTGTTTCCATTGCTAGAACATAGAAACCGTTTCATTTTACTGGAAACCTTGACTCCTTTTGATACCCAGCGCAACTGTGTATTACGTGACAAGTGTACTTGTATTTTTCTTTTTCTAAAACAATGTGCGAATATTTCATCAAATTTCTTTATAAATGAGTTTATTCCAGTAGCATTCCAGTTTTGGCTCAGAAATAAGTTCCTAAACTTACTTTTATTTCTAACATTAAAAATTCTTTTTGTAATTTGTACAGCATTAGTATTCGCATATTTATTCGATATATTACTTTTAAATTTTGTACTGCAAATTAATCCTGCGTGTCCATCTGCCAGTCCATTATGATCAACTTCACAATTTTTGATACAGTCGTCCGATACATTGGTAAATATATTGTCTATACTAGAGCATGAATTGTTACGAATGAACGTAGTCGAGTGAATTAAAGGTCTAAAGTTGTAACAAGTCAGTAAATTTAATAAGTCATTTTTTTTATTATTTTCAGTTAAAAAGTCAATATTAAAGTCACCACAAATTACACAGTTCCTGTCAAAAAAATGTTCTAATAGTTTTTCAAGCCTTTTCATAAATGTATCTAAATTTTTATCATAGGGCGTACGATAACAGCAACACACATATAGGCCTGTCAAAACATCTTTAATACAGCATAATTCAAAGCTATCCATTTTATACAACTTTTTTGCTATTGGCACATCTTCGAACTCTCTGTCCAATTCAACCAGAATAATAGTCCCTCCTCTTGATTTATTTAGCCTAGTGTTATATGATGCCACTTTGTAGTTAGAAAGATTAAATAAGGAAATTAATTTATCATTAAGAAAATGTTCACTAATGCATATGTAGTGCATAGGGCTCTGCAAGCTATCTAAATAAATTTCTAACGTATCTTTCTTATTATTTAGGCCACACATATTTTGGTGAAAGATGTTAAGGTGATTAAAGAGTAAACTATCATCTAAGCAATTGTCCAGCTGTGTTACAATAGAAACATTATTACTAACGAAAACATTTTGCTTTTATTTTCTTGTTTGTTTGTTTTTCAAAATAATAGGGTATAGTACCAGGAATCAATTTGTTAATTTCTTCACATTTTTTATTTTCTTTGTATGAAATGTTTTCAATATTACAGCTATTTTCATAAAAGGTATTTAAAAAATTTATGTATTTTTTCAAGTCCTGGAAAATATGGGTGATAGCTTTGTTATTTACTTTGCCTGTATATTTTGAAAACATATCATATGTGTATTCAAGATTTTTATTAGTGTCGAACATGTATGTGTATTCAAAACGTTGATTACTTATGTACAAAAGTCGGTTAAAAGCTTCTATTCTCCTGTTGAATAAAATAGTGTTATAATTTAATTTAAAACTAGGAGAGCATAGAATAACGTTTGTGTGCGTTATCTTCTCGAGTTTACATTTTATGTGAGTTACCAATTCTTCATACTTGTTGGAGGCTTGAAAGTCTTTTTCACCCAGGAAAATAATACAATAGTCTTTTAAAGTATAATTTACAACTTTTCTGTCTAATGTTGCAAGAAGTTCCACTGTACCCGCGTTTGGCAAACAGTAGTGACAGATTTTTGCATTTGTAAAAGCATTTTCAGCATTATCTAGAATATTGTTCACATTATTTGTACTAATTATACATATTTCATTCAAAAAAGTATGATGCGTACTCGAGCACTGTGTTTTTTGTAGACCACTAGCGCCCTCTGTCGCTGTGTGTACGACATCAGCGATTAAGTTTGGATCTACGAGGCTTTGTAATTGGTTGCAATTTAGCTCGAGACATGGCGTTTCTGGATCAGTTTGTTGCTCTTGTTGTTTATCTTTCATAACATGTGTCAAGTTTCTGTCTTCAGTTGTCCCTTTCTGTCTCAGATGTTGTGATGACTTCTTTTGTGGAGTTAAAAACCTAGAATTTTTTGAATTTGGTGAACCTGGTCGTGAGTCAATTGTTAGATTTTTAGTCGCTTTTTTTAATAACTCATATTTTACGGTGACGTCATTTACTGTTGATTTTAGGTTACTATTTTCAATGGACAATTGGTTTATCTCCTCATGAGCTGCAAGTAGCTCTACGTTTAGTTTTTCTATTTTAGATTTTAAATCTTGAATTTCGTCACATTCACTGTCGGATATGTTTGGCATACTATTTGTGCTGTCATCTATCGCCGAGTTATTTGCACTAGATTCTTCGATTGTTGTCTCTGACAGAGATTGTGTTCGTTTTCTGCGTAGCGTGATATTCTCGAAGAAATTCATTGTTCCCAATGAATAATGTTCGTTCAGAAAAAAAACTGGAAAATGTATATCGAGCTCGGGATTTGAACTCGCGCACATTCGTGTACGGCACAAGTAAATCCGGCAATGCGACCGCCAGACCAAGCGAACTTTACTAATTACTTCGAATTTGTTGACCAGTTGTAAGTTTATATTAATGAATGTGTGTGGTAGGTCCAAAGGTCATTTCTTTGTTGTTCGATCAACTATACTCGTAGACGGTAGAAATTTAAATTATCCGTTATGTCTTTATATGTTCACACATACATAAAACTAATTTACGGTGTTGGATTTTAACTGCCGACTAGATACTGTATTGACACATGCACTGGAGACGAATATTTTACAGTATAGTTCGTTTTATTTAGTTTTAAAACGTCTTTTAGTAAATTGATAGTATCTTCACCACTTTTCACAATTATCACTGGATAACAATGTCACACGTTTATTGTTGTGTCCTTTCACTAATTGAGTAGTTTTTAATAATTAATAACACTTGCTGTATTTTTATAAACATTTTTAATACGGAGCTTATGTTTACACAGTTTGACAGCTGCTGTCTAAAATAAATAAAAATAAATATTGTTACAATAATTAACAACAGCGAGATACACAATTTGTAAAACAGTAACTATTAAGCAAATGTGCTTCGGATCTCACATGCAAAAATATACAATTCTAGATTGAGATTGAGACGAACACATGTAATTTCATTTAGAGAAATGTCCTCCATCTTGTATCAGGAACACTTGCGCGATAGACATTTCCGCGAAAGCTTGACCTCATTTTTATTTTCAGCGACCTCGCAAATCTTAAAAATTACACTAATCACAAAAAAATGCATATTTTTCTCGGCGCCATCTTGGATTCTAATTTCGACCCCATAATCGTTTTAAGCGACCCCATGAACCAAGGAAATGACACCCATGAAGAAAAATTTGAATTTTTTTCTCGACGCCATCTTGGGTTCTAATTTCGACCCCATAATCGTTTTTAGCGACCTCGGGAACTATGAAAATGACGCCATCTTGGGTTTTAATTTCGACCCCATAATCGTTTTAGCGACACCCATTTCTTGGCACCCATTTTAATAAAATTATTTTATATTTATTAAAACAAAAAGAACTAAACTAACACCAGATAGCCCTGAAAGTTAGCTCCCGAGCTACTAACATGGTAATGTATGCAGCTCGGGAGCGCCCTTCCCCCGTCTCGCCCCTCGCACCCCGCACGATTGCCCTGTCTAGACGTCTTCGTCGAACGACTGTATGATGTTAAGACTGTGGTAATACTATGACCATTCTCATAGTAAGTTAGGCAAATGGTTGCAGTAGAACTACGCATGTATAAACAAATATCTTTGCGCTTGATACACGTGATGTGTTACGATTATGGAAAACAATTCCTATAGTAAGTAAATTAACTTTTCTTATGTAATTTGTTCACGGCGTTCTTTTCCGTCCTCTGATTAACGTTCTACAGTAGCCATTATTTATATAATTACTAGTCATGGAAAGATAAGTTGTTTGTTTTTGACTCTTAGAGAAGAATAGACTGAAGGGAGGGAGGTTTTTGCCCAGCTGTGGGACAGCATAGCTGATAATAATTAAATATAACCTATGTTTTTAATTCTGGCTTCAAGCAGGAAGCATCGCTTAAAAACTGTTTGATTTTCCCCAATGAAGGTTACAATTCCCCATAAAATTTTTCACGGACTGTTTTTTTTCCATTGAAAATTTTCTCAGAGTTAGCCAAATTACATAACATGAGCCCGTAGTGTCAATTGTTTCCTATCTGATACCAGACCAGCTGGCTACAAAATTTTGTGTAAATCATATGTAAACGCAGTCACCAATGCGTCAGTCAAGGCAAATCTTGTTGACTGATTTGCACACACTAAAAAGGTATATACGCACACCTCACTTTCATCCAACCTGCCTGTGTGCGTTAGTATGGCCGCTACACAATGCGAAAGAGTCATTCAGTTGATACCTGACCGTCACGCGGCGAACACGTCTCGTTTACGAAGAATTTTAATTCTCGCGAAGTTGTCGTTTTGATCAGAATACAGTGGACTGTGTTGTGTTGTGATTATTAGATCAAGTTTCTTCGGTAAGTCGAACGTTCTCTTTATGCTTGTTGTATAACCGTGATCTTGATATTCCGTGCTCTTTAGTCCAGAAATAAACGGTTTTGGCACACTGTGTCGTTCTTACCCTTGAAGTGATACTGAACGAATTTGCAGTTATTTTTTCTTTTTACTAATGTACTACTTACCTAAGTAGCTTGCAATTTTAATTGAAAACTCTGATTGTCAATGTTTCTTTCTCAGAATTTTTAATCGACTGAATGACAGTAGGTATGATGAATTGCTCGTTGATTTTCGCCGTAACTGTATTATTTAAATATTTGTCGTCAGTCTATGTCGACGTAATTATGTTAATTCTGCTAATAAAATATACCTACTGCATTGTATCTTAACTATATGTTACAACAGGTTGTTCGCGATATTTTCTGCAGAGCAAGAACTGAAATGGCAATTTTTTTCTTGGCTTCTCTTGACTATCAAGGTTAGCCGTACTAGCCAATGCGTTCCGTATAGTCAGTCGTATTTAATATGAAGCAATTCTTATGCATTTATACATGTACCTACATAATTATATTTTTGCATTGAGACTTAGTATAAACGAAATTGCTATAATCCGGTCACGTGTTCCACGTTAATGTAAGCTAATCCAAATAGGTTATTGTGTCCCTTGTCAGTCATTCCACCGTCTCACGTAATATCATAATCGCAACCTGTTACAAAGATGTCGATCGTGACTCCGCTTTCCATGAATGTTTATAAGTTACTTCCACCGAAGACAATCAGTAGCTTGATACAGAGCTGTTTTATCTGGTAACTTCGGTTATAAAACTAGATCAACATAGGCTACGTAGAAGTCTATTTTTCCTTTATGTGGTCTTTATTTTTTATTGGTCCTTCGAGACGAATTACTTCCGTTATCATTTTAAGCGGCACCAGGAGTCCGCTATGTATTTATAGTTTATTAAAGGATGTTACTGCCCACTGTGCTGCTTTGGTATCTGACGTATCTGTTATGGTAAGAATGCAAAACTAAACGGGCTACAAATTGTGTTTTGCTTATTTCTGTAGTTCCATGAAAAAGTAGCTACCTATATACTCATTGGTTTTCTAACATAATTCATACACGTGTAATGAAAAAAGTTGTATTTGTGTCTCGACGTTATGTCACGAGTAAAGTTCCTCTCCCATTACAATACTGCCTCCACGTGTCTGTTGCTAGGCCAACCATTGACAAACATTTCCGATACCAACTTGCTAACGGGCCAATTACTTTACTTTTATCATTTTACTTTCACAATTACATAAATATTCCATGTAATTGTTTTGAGACAGCTATACCTACGTTTGGTACACTATTGCAAATTTTCTATTTACGTGTCATATTTTATTTCATAATTATTTTTCACGCTCACATTTATTGGTCCTTTTCCACCAAGATTACCCTCTTCTCAAAATATGTTTTTTTGTGTCATATAAAGTAGATTCTTTTCAGTTTTGACAATTCATCGGAATTCAAAACAAGTGTAACACCGTCCGGTCTTAACGCGAACATTGTAGTCAATTGCCAAAATGTGGATCAAATCAACATGTTGATAAAAATATAATCTAAATTTTGTGGTAGAGTACCTAGACTTTATTTCTACAATTTATATCTAGACTAATATAATAAAGATAAAGTTGTGGGTTGATCATTGTGAAAGAATCAGCCAATCTGTGTAACATACTAAACTGTCCTCGCAGATTCCCCAGGGTGTGCCGGGTGTGTAAAATATGATAGTACACTCGGGGAGGCTCCTTTCTTGTAGCTTTATTTGTTTGACCGAATCTCGAAAATTTCTAGGATTCGAAAAAAAATGCAACTCATAGCCTCATTCTCAAAGAAACGGTTTCCTATTTTTCTAGAGGCTATTTCATATGTTATAAGCCTTCGGAAAAAGCAAGGCGTGTGAAACTACGAGGCAAAGCTATGCTAAATAAGTTAGTTACGATGGCCGCTTTCACGCCTTTTGCAGAAAATCTCAATGTTTGCTTAAATTCTAGGGCAAGTTGTCTGGCAGCCTTGACTGTTTAATGGGCTTGAACCGTCAAGGGCAAGTTCAGTGTCTTATCAGTCATTCGGAAAATGTGTGTTATCAGCTATAAGTAAATGCAAACGAACGTTTGATTTTGTATAATCACTTCAGTATGTTTAGATGTCAAAATCTTAGATACGTTTTTCATTGGTAAGGTCACTTTTAGTAATTGTAGAACACCATTGATGCGCTGTCGTGTTTTTTGGAAGAGTAACACACTTCCTTCATCACTGTTAAAAATACGAGAAAGGGGTTGCAAAATCTTAATGTGGTCAAAGTTATTAAAGAGGTCTACTTATTTTAGTTTTTTCGTTGTAACCCGAATGTAACATGTTACTCACAATGTCTTCTGATCTTATTTTATAATTCTCTCATCTTACGACGTATTTGTTTTTTTGCGTATGTTGGCAAGTCGCTAACATGATAATCTATAGTCTGGTTTTTGAGCTGTCTGACCAGTTTTTTTTGGCGTTATTTTTTACTTTATGAATCCCATTTACGTTCACGTGGACATCGTGTGATTCCGGTCGTATGAAGCGTGGTATAATAATATTATATCACAATCAGGTTCCTATATGATCGAATATTATTCTCCATTTTTCATACTAAGAGTTATCACCTATCTTTGATAAAGTACGGAAAATTAATTCTCATTATGGTTTGCAATAAAAGTTGATCGGTAATCCATATACCGAAGTATTTTCATCTATTTATTTGCCAAACTGATTGGCCTGTTGGTCTAGCTTGTGGTTAGTGACCCTGACTGCAAAACTGGAGGTCGTGGTTTCGATTCCCTAACCAGGACAAATCTTTGTGTGATGAGCACCATCATTTGTTCTGTGTCTGGGTGTTATTTATCTATAATATGTATGTATTTATATAAGTATTTTTATCAGTTTCTGGTTTCCATAGTACAGGCTCTGCCTAGCTTGGGATCAGATGACCTTGTATGAGGGGTCTTATATAAAAAAAATGGCTAAGAATTTTATCGATGAATTTCTAGAACGCATTTCCACAGTGTTCCACTCTGATATGATGATATTATTTGATATGGGCTCTTTTCTTATTTTGTTTTCATTATTTTTTTAAAAGTTTTAGACATCTGTTTTTAAAACTTGTTATAGGTACTAAATATATAGTGTGTTGCGTAACAAATGATATGAATAAGAAAATTAAGCAGCGAAGTGTATAATGATGATTAATACATACTTATGTTATCGAGTCGTCATCTTATTAGATGACGACTTAGTATGTATTTGGAATTTTTTTTTGAATTAAAAGACGTAATGCGATCGTAGCAAAGAAACTAGTACCTAGTTTCTTCGATTTTTGTGATTTATTGAGACATTAACGAGTAGAACGTGACTCTCGCATGCTTTTGTATTAACATCAACAACCTTATCACTTCTATTGCGATTTTTAATTACGAGTTCTTATTCTACGTCGCTCACGTTTATTCCATGTTCGTTTTACTTTCTATTCATTTGTTTTTAATATAAAAGTTTCCTATTAGTTAACCTTATCCTTTTGTACTGGATTAACATCGTGTGCCAATCATTAAGTAATACAAAAACGTGGCCATTACGCTCCCGGGAAATCTATGCTTTCGTCTGTCGAGTGGACCTTTTTAGGTACTTTAGTAGCGGGGTTCCAAAATGTCATCCTGTATTTTGACTAGCGCTCCTATCTTCTTCTTCCCTAGATTCTGTTGATTCTTCTTCCAAACACTTGGTCTTGTTCTCTTCTTGGATCTTTTTAGATTCTGCTCATTTATCATTCCTTTCGCTTTTTGTTACTACTATTACTACTTCCTTGCGTTTATTAGTTATTTCCATTAGTCTTTATTCCTTTAACACCTTACTATGTGATCTTTACCTCTGACACTTCTTCGTCTTCTCATTTACTTATATTACACACTGCAAACACGAGTTTAACATCTGACAAGTTTGAGTGTATCGTACATCTAAGTTCATTCACGTTATAACCTTTACGCCACATGATGGAGCGATGCTCACGAGGTATTGTCTAGTTATGTAATTGTAAAACATTCACAAAATTAATACTTACGCGTGTTATTATACAATTAACCTTTACGCCTTTGGCACACTATAGTGAAGTGGTCTCTTAACTCTGATTCTTAATTTATTTTTTATCATACTTTAATTGGGTCCCTTTTTTTTGTCTACTCGTTATTGTCCCACTGCAGGGCAAAGGAACCCTTAGATTTTGGAATAAATTTTGGTCTTTTTGGCCTTTGTTTTCTTTATTACCTTGAGTTGGTCTTCTGCATTATCGAATGAATTACAAAGTTCGAAACGAAAAGGACATTTCCTTCCAACTTTAACCTGAGTCTGAATTTGACAACTAAGTGCGAAAAATACCATTATATCAAGTTATATAAAGTAGATAATTCTATAACGTCTTCATATGAAAATGCCTTAAGTTTATCTGAGTATCATGCTACGGCTAATTAATTTGACAATCATTAACTTGCAATCAAAAGGTCAAGTGTTGTAAAGTCATTGATATACATATTGCCCTTGATAACATGGAATAATTATTATATTGAGTATCATAAATTATTATGTCATGCATTTACAAATTATTTAAATATATAATGCATTTAATTGTTCTGTTCTAACTGTAAGGCTCAAATTTTTCGACTTTTAATATAAATAAAGAAACAGGCAACGTCACGGCAGAAATATAGTTTGTATTTTGCGTTGACATTAAATCGTTAATAAATTAAATCGTTCGCGATGCTACAATCACACATAATTAATCCGAAGGACATTAATTTGTTTTTGCAGAAAATAATATGATAATTATGACATTCAATTATTATTTTTACCTTTTAATTAACCTTGACGTTCTTTAAAGCCAAAAAATTTTCGGTAGGTTTTAACATATAAACATACTAGCTCGGCAGGTTTAACC
The DNA here is from genome assembly GCA_950381575.1 of Plusia festucae. Classification (NCBI taxonomy): domain Eukaryota; kingdom Metazoa; phylum Arthropoda; class Insecta; order Lepidoptera; family Noctuidae; genus Plusia; species Plusia festucae. The sequence continues at coordinate 1,871,313 of OX494456.1, read as the reverse complement.
CGCATAAGCTGTCAATCAAATCAATAAAAAGAAATCGAAAAAACTTAAAAGAGAAATAAAGCACTCGTTTTTATTTCAATATAGATTTATAATTTTTTTGATAGTATATTATAGACTGCAATACACCACCTGTATCTTGCAACGTTTACAAAATAATACCTTGATCTTCACACGGCGCCAGAACTGGTTATATCTAGTTAGCGGCCGGCAATTGTATTATCACTTTGGTATGTGGAAAAACACAATATTGTACAGTCGCTCGCCATTGAACGAACAGTGATCATCTCGTTACTGACGTTTTAGAGTCGTTCAGGTGACGCAACGTTCACGGTTTTCGCGCATGCGTGAAGTTCAACTGAAATTATGGTAATGTCTGGTCCAATGTAAGTGCAAATCACAATTTTGATTTTTGGTCCTCTCTCTAATTAATAATAATAAATAATAATAATAACCATTTATTTCGGGCAACTAGGCCCATAGTAATAAAATACATAAATTAAACCAAAACTTATAAACTAATATGTACATACTTATATGACGAGGGAGGGTCCTCGTGGTTGTTTTTAAAAACGTGACGTCAGCATTGCTGACATCACCAATATTCTAGTCAGGGTTGCTGCTCATCTTGGATAATTAAAATAAACACAGTAAGTGCTTTCTTCAATTTATTCTTCGACTTACTGAGGAGGTCCGATCGCTACGACTGCTCGAATAAGAATGAATCATAACTCGTTCCGTCGCCTCTATTTATAGTAGACAACACGTGACTCAATGCACGTGGCGACGCACGTGTTGTTTAGTTTACAAAGTAATTTCTTATTTTATTTCACTAAATGTTAAAACATTAATTATTAATTAGACTACTAAGTATTTGCGCCGATACGGCCATTCTGACAGGCGGTGCGCGCTCTGCACCAGCCTCATCATCGTCTTTTTTTTTTTTTTTTTTTTTTTTTTCAGCTGTTTTCAATATATGTTTATCAGTCTGCATCTTGGTCAGCTGGTTGATCTTCCTCGTTTTGATCTTGTGCTTGTTGTTGACCTGGTTCAGCGCGTGATGTACTTGGGTTTCTACAAAGGTTCTCCGGCCATCTCAGATGGTGGAGATTGTTCAATTTCCGCCGACCCGGCCATCCTGACAGGCGGCGCGTGCTCTGCGTCTGCCTGCTTTGTGAGGTTTGATGCCTGAAAAAATGATTTCCTTTGAACTAGGTATCCGTAAGCAACCTATGTTGCTTATTATTATTATGAATATTGTTGTAAGGACAGTACACAAAAGACGTCTCCCGTGCCCTGCTTTGTTACGTTAGAATCTGTGGTGTATACTTGTCTACCCATGGCTCCACAAGGCGTCTCTACGGTATCTCAGGGTTCTCTTGTGGATGCATCAAGGACCCGTAGTTAGCTCAAGGGTAACACATGGTTTAGCTCAGAGGTATCACTCTCCAGACCTTTTATTCTCGTAGATTGTTATTATAGATACTAGGGTGTTGTAAGGACAGTACATAAAGACGTCCCTCGTGCCCCGCCCTGTTAGAATCTGTGGTGTATACTTGTCCACCCATGGTTCCTCAAGGCGTCTCTACGGTATCTCAGGGTTCACTTGTGGATGCATCAAGGACCCGTAGTTAGCTCAAGGGTAACACATGGTTTAGCTCAGAGGTATCACTCTCCAGACCTTTTATTCTCGTAGATTGTTATTATAGATACTAGGGTTGTAAATATCATGAAAATAATTATTTTTAACTCGCCTGGTTTTAATCCGATGATAAGTTTTCGTCGTCGCGAGCTATTTGAACTGGCTGGCCAGCTTGTGATGTGGATGGCACCGGATCGGGAGCGTCCTCTGCCGACCACCTTTTTGTCTGCATTTTTCAGTCTTATTTCGAGCTCTCCAGTATTAACTTTTGGATATCCTCGAATAAATAGGTGCTCATATTTGACCAGTAACGTGCGTAACTGGTTTAGTTCTTCAGCAATCGTCAGATCGCAGTCTAATTTGTCAAAGGCGATGCTTTTTGTCGTTATATGATGAACCATTTGCTGATGCATCAGTCTGGTTCCATCTGTTGTTTTCACCATGCTTAAGTTGGTACCATGGATCAAATTCATACCAATTAATACGTCAGCTGAAATCTCATGATCAGGAATCACGAAGAATAGTATTTCTATCACGGGAGTATCTATTCTCGGGCTCAAATGTAGTGATCAACTTTTCGCGAAACTCTTCCCATGAGGATATAGCCACCAACCAATCATCGATCCACATCTTAGCACGCCCCTTCAGTAATCCACACACCGTAGTGCGTAGGTCCAGGTCGTTAAGTTTGTAGTTAGCAGCTGTTTTATCGATATGCTGGCACCATTCCCGGACTCCAACATGACTGTCCGGATCGAACGATGGTAGATAGATGTCTTTGATCCTGATCCGCGGTTCTGGAGGAGAAAACAACCATTCGGACATTCTCTGCATCATCTCCATCATATAGGCTCCCTTGATTACACGAGGTGGAAGCCATTGACGTGATTGGCATCCCTGCGTAAGCTGGTATTTTCGGAGCAGTTGGCATTGCGGTTTGATGTATGCGTCATGCCTGCGGGTATTCCCGTCGCGGTAGACTGCATGGCGTCGAAGTTGTTCGCACCAACTAACGAGTGTGAAACGTTCAATGAGGCAGGGCTTATCAGCCTGGTACTGCCCTGCGTTATCCAGACGTGACAGGTTGAACCGAAGCTGCAGAGGAAGTGGTTGGGATCAGAGCTTGTTCCGATCCCACTTCTGATGACGAGGGAGGGTCCTCGTGGTTGTTTTTAAAAACGTGACGTCAGCATTGCTGACATCACCAATATTCTAGTCAGGGTTGCTGCTCATCTTGGATAATTAAAATAAACACAGTAAGTGCTTTCTTCAATTTATTCTTCGACTTACTGAGGAGGTCCGATCGCTACGACTGCTCGAATAAGAATGAATCATAACTCGTTCCGTCGCCTCTATTTATAGTAGACAACACGTGACTCAATGCACGTGGCGACGCACGTGTTGTTTAGTTTACAAAGTAATTTCTTATTTTATTTCACTAAATGTTAAAACATTAATTATTAATTAGACTACTAAGTATTTGCGCCGATAAAAGTTGTTAGTATATAACTTAAAATTGTGACATAAATTATTTATACCTTGCTTACCCTATACCGCTTTCTAGCGCTGCCCTGAGAAGAAAAAGAGACTTAGCTTTTCGTTCACCATTAAATTATCTCTTGTCTTAGTTTTGAAATATTTTGTTTCTCGAACATTTATTTATAAATATTATTTTTGAAAATCATTTGTGTAAATAGGTATAACAAGTGCGGTGTCGCGCGACATCTTAAAATTTATTGCTATTTGACAAAAAAAATCGCTCAACTAAAGCATCTCATTCATTATCTAGGATGCAAATTTTAAACTTTTTTCTTTTTTAATACTCTCACAAACCTCTATGTATATCTTCTTTTTTTATTTTCAAAAGTTCTTCATCACCAAATCCATTTCCTGAAACCCGAAATCAAGTACCCTTTCATTCGCAATGGGCGTGAAGAACATACTCCATAACAATCGCAAATTGGACTAATTTGATCTAATTTACTCTTTACTAAACCCACGCACAATTCTGAATGATCAGTCTTAAGTCATTCTATATATAGATGTTTGTTAGGTTAGAGGTGAGGCCACATTCTTCTTCGTGTTATGAGCATAATATTCATGTATACATGGACAATGAAAGCAACTCATCACTAATGCTATTGGATAAGGATATGCCAGTCGACAAGGGTAGTTGCTTAGAGTGAGCTGGTTGTAAGTTCACATTTTAATCACGCCGAATATTGAAACGTCAATCAGATTAAAGCCGTTGTCTCATGCTGTCTCTCACTTTTAAGTGTGAAGTAACGATATTTAGACATTTAAGAACATCTTAAAGTTAAATTGAGTTTTAGTATTCGAGGGCAAGCCTCTTTTTCTTAAAGATTCAATTTACATATGTACTGTTTACGACTCTTATTGCACTAGCAACCTATCACAACGCTGAACAGGTTTGACAGATGATCAACCAATTTTAGGGTTCTTCTTCTTCTTCTTAAAGTGCCTCTCCAACTAGTGAAGGTTGGCAGTCAGCTCCGCATATCTCTTCCTAACTTTAGCAAGATTGAACAGCTCCGCAGCACTAGTGATTCCTGTCCATTCCCGAATTTTAGGGTTCCGTACCTCAAAAGGAACAAACGGAACAGACACCCCATGATTGCGCTCCATAACACAGCCTCCAGTTAGGTCCGGGTGTTGTGGCGCAACTTGGGGGAGGTCTATGTCCAGCAGTGGACAGCGATAGGCTCGAGTTGATTGATTATGACTTTGTTCGAGAAGTTGCTGCCTGCAACATAATCTATCCTTTCCTCATTAGAGTGTGGATATGTTCTTAAAAATGACTGATATAACAGCACGATTATTGTATTAAGTTTGCATGTTGTTCATTTTTGGTTACAATACATTGATTACTTACGTCGTAGTCTCAAGGTTGATGGATCGGTAACCTAAAGAATCAGGGTTGGATTGGATGCCGAATGTGGAGTTAGAGTATACTCCGAGTAGGCAAAGTTTTGAGGCATAATTTGGAAGAGACCTCGTGCAACTTTGGACTGAGGTCCAAAGGCTGGGCTGAATTAAACGTATAAATCAGGCCTAAATGTGAGTCATGATGCTGCTATTTCGGAATATGAACCTGTTTCGTATAATAATGAAGTAATTAATAGCATAGATTACATATTTAAAACACGTGTAAAAAGAAAACATGCTAAGCGATTTTCGAAATCGCTTTTATGCAAAATTATGAATTTTTCTACAGTCAATCAAAGAATTTATTAAATAAATAGTGAAAGATAATATCAAGAAAAACAAAAAAAAACGTTTTATCGAGTACGGATTGTCCTTTACTTTAAGCGGACAAGATAGAGGAGTCTACCAGAATATTAACTACAAAAATCAAACAACACTTTTATATTTTCTTAAAGTGAAAGAAGCAGTAAATAAAGTTTACTAAATAGCAAAGACAATTATAAAAAAAGAACAACAGACTAGTTCCTATAGTTATTTTTTGCAACCGTTATCAGGAAATGATAAACCAAGGTGGTTTATATAGCTCTAAAATGTAGATACGAGAACTACCGCTATATCTGTCAAAGTAGAGGTCATTGCCTTAATTTTGCACATGGGTGTTGGTGTTGGCAGTAGGAAGTTAGAATTACAGTCTGTAAAGGTATCAAAATAATAAGATTTAATTTTGATTCAGTTAGAAGGAAGTAATGAAATGATATTATTAATAATTTCAGGAAGCCAAGAGCAGAAAAATAAAATGGCGGCATTTTTATTTTGTAGGTTATGTTTAAGTTTAAATACATATCATTATCGATAGCTACTTCCTAATTAAGAACAATATAAGTTACTAATTAAAAACTAAACTATAACGTGGTTTAAAGCGGCGGTAGCCTAATGGCTAGGGCGTCGGACTTGCCATCATGTGGGTTCGAATCCCACCCATTATACTACCGACGTGAACCCACTCGTAACACAAGCATCTTAGCTTACCACGAGGGGTTAAAAAGATTACTAGTAATGTGCGGCCCACATTGCTAGTAACCTTTATTTAAAAAAAAAATTAGGAACAATATAGGTTGGTACCAACCCGTATACGCCTCGGTTTAGGTGCCCCAATCAAAGGTTGCTTAACCTCTAAATTTCTATTAAACTATCATTGTGTTGTATAGTTACAGTATTTAATTTCGGTTACATTATGCCAGCCGGTCAGTGACCCGTGTCTTTGGTAGAGTATAGAAATGTCAGACACGCGTTGGCGGCGTGTTTTTTTGTCTATGCTCAACAGTTTTTTTAATCCTTTTCAAGTTTTTTTTAAATCAAGTCACGTACCTACTCCTACGTGTTGGACACGGCTCAAGTTTAAATACGCATTGATATTAAGAGAAATATGAATTTAAAAAGTGTAAAGTCAAAGTACCTTCAGATGTTTTTACCTACGCTTAGATCTTTAAAACTAAACAACAGATTTTAATGCAGTTTTGAGCAATAGATAAAGTGATTGAAGAGGAAGGTTTTTGTGTATAATTGTAGGCATTTATTACTGTGATTCCCGTTTCGAAGTCATCATCAGTATCTGATAGTTTCTTAATAATTTCATCAGGTTTTAAGCTTAAGAAGCGGCGGTAGCCTAATATGGCTAGGGCATCGGACTTGCGATCATGTAGCCGCGAGTTCGAATCCCACCCATTGCGCTACCGTCATGAACCCAGTCGTAACACAAGCATTTTTTAGCTAACGACGAGGGTTAACAAGAATACCAGTCATGTGCGAACCACATTACCACTAAGCTTTTTTTTTTAAATCCCTTAGCAAAAGACGCCATAAGTACAATAGTGTTTTAGTATTTTGTTTGTTCTTTTAAGATTAGTTTGTGTCAGAAATTGTGAAGTTATCATTAAAAAAAAACTTTACACTTAAGTTAATCTTCAACAAAGTAATAGAACTGGTTCAGTGACCTTCTAACAATATAGAAGCATATTGCAAATAGTTTTATCGCAAGTGAAAGTAATTCTATTGCCCTTGGATATAACATTGTTTGTTTCTTTTAATTTAAGTAGGAATTTAAAATGTAATCCATACGGTTTGACCGATAATAAAGGTTAAGCCGCGCTCACCGCGGTTGGTCCGTGGATGGGTGACCATTTGTAAACATGACCGAGACACCTCCGTGCCACGGAAAGCACGTAAAGCCGTTGTTCTTGACTCTCATACAGTGATCTTTTACAGTCGTTAACCAGTCTTACTATGGAATACTGTATTACCTAGCAATGGGTTGTGGAGGTCAGATAGGCAGTCACTCTCTATAAAATACGGCATTAAGCTAAATCCGGTAAGACTGGAAGCCGACCCCAACATAGCTTGGGAAAAGGCTAGGCAGATGATGATATGCCTCATCTTGTATTTATAAACACTTAAGTAATTCCTCAAATATAAAAAACCAGTGGCGTTCAGAAATAAATTTCCATATACAAAAAAACTATGCTAACTTTAATTACCATAAAAAACTTAATTGAATTCTTAATTAACCATTAAAGATCTTGAAATCACAATAACAAACAGATACCAGTTACTTCACTATTATTTACGTGTTTCTGTTAACATATAAAACATGTAACAAAACCCCTGTCAGATTCAATAGGCATATTCGTGGTACAATTCATAAACCGTCTCGCATAGGCGGCTTCTTTGACACATAACTGTAGGTAGTAAGTACGTGAACTTTGAGGACGGTCAGCGTTTCTGTTGCCTTGGATCAGTTTTTATTTAATTATTTTTACTGGGAAAAAAATATAATCTCCAATCCATTTAATATGTATATTTGTTCGCAGTACGATACCTAATAATACTCTCAGGGATCGGACAGGGTTTTTGTTACACGCTGTATTCTAAGTCTGATTAAGTTACTACAGGTTTTACTGACTTTGAAAGTTACCGTGTGACAGGGTTCATTTGCTCATTACATTTTTATGTCTAAATTGCTGAATCGATCAAGTCAGGGAATATTTTGTCTAAAACCGAAAAAGATGTGGACAGAGCCACGCTAATATATTTTAGTTGTATCTATGTAATTTTAAACAGTAACGTGCACAAGAATTTCTTAACATTGCCAAATTTTGACGGTGTGAGTAGACTTACCGATGCCAAGGTTTTCTACATATAGCTACCTCGTTATCTTGAAGAATATGATATAGTTATATTTACACACATAACGGTAGATTTATCGCAGTAATTAGTAGACATGACTCTTACGCATTGTCTCACACAAATTCTCAATGATTCATCAGCTTTTACGTAATGTTGGGGTTGGCTTTCAGCCGGATTCAGGTGGAAACCAGATATTTTAGACGAAACCTGTCTATCTGACCCTCGCACTATATACATTTCGTATATAGTTTTTTTTATTAGCCTGTACCTAACCTATTTTAGATCCCACTGCTGGGCAAAGACCTCCCTTTTTAGTTTTCCAAAACTTCCAAAACCCGCATATCTGACAAGATCATCACACCACCTGCGCCGGGGTCGACCTACCTGTCCTAATGTCACGTACATTGTTAGTTATAATTAATTACTTAAAGACCGCTGGGCTTGAGAACAATAGCGTTGCCATACCGGTGTGACGGCTGGTACTATAAGTAAGTCTTGGAATAAAATCCTTTGCGTACAGTTCAGTATCAGCCTATAACTCTTTAATGCCAGGTCAAGGGCCATGTTTTTATGTTTATTTACTATTAGAAGAGATAAAACAACCCTCTTGTTCAGGTAAAACTGTTCTGTTGGAATTGAATATCAAATCTTTCCATATTTTATTGACAACTAACCAGCGTGTAGATCCTGGTCATGAACCATTTTTGTGCTTTTCGTCCTAATCCATTCAGCAGTTTTTCGATGAGAGAGTAGATATCAAACTTTCAGTATGCACATATTAGTAATAATAGTAGTAATATTAAGAATGATACGAACATAATAGGAGGGGAATAGGGCGCCCGAGATATAGTTACGTCAAACAAATAAAAAAGAATGGAAGTCTTGACGTATGAAGAGGTCCAAGAGCCAGATAGAGAAAAATGGAAGAAGCTGCACCGACAAGAGCTGTGCTCTTAAATTAATGATGATGATTAAGAATGATCGGAAAAGTCCTGGAAATCAGTATTTCCGTACACTTTCGGCCTCCAAAGGTGATTAATAAATTTTCCACGTCCGAGCGTATATTTACTCTATTCATTACAATCAATCAGACATTGTTATATTTATTTATAACTCATGGATTAGCATATCAATATAATGAAACTACTGACCCTGTTTATCTTAAACATAACTTCAACACATTACATAGTATTAAAACTACACGAAACTATCTTATAGGTAAGTAGGTATATACATAATGATTTAAGAAGGAAGATTTATTTAAGTACATAGTTTTAATTTTTTTTTTATTAAAGTCTTCTCTAATTTTTTTTCTTAATCTTATTGTTCATTGAGAGCAGTAAATAAAGAGTCTTATAAAATTACTGTTTCCCAGTTTGAGATAATATTTAAACCTGAAAAATATAGTGAAAGTAAATTTAAAATAAAGTCTGGACCCCAAAATATTCATATCCATATAGCTGCAAGATAAAGGCGTATTAGCTTTGAATTTCAGAATGTCTCTTGAAACACGAAACTGAAGTACCTATTCGAAAATTGTAACACCTTACATAAGCCAAGCGGTCGCCAAAACCAATTCCCATTTGTCACATTCTGCATTTAGCAATGGGCTTAAAATCAGGTGGACGTATGCCCTTCAGAAAGTCATCGACCCAGTACATTACTAAAAGCACTTACTTTCCATAAGTACCTATTGATCAAGCAACTGTAGAAGATGTGGTCCTCTGCCAGGGATACTTGCCAAATATATAAATAATGGCTCAAAGGAATGTCTTTACGTGGTCCTTTCGTACGTATTCATTCATCTGTCGTAAACAATTACCTGTCAATATTGTATTATATAAACAGTCTCTTTGTATGACTATAATTATTCTCCGGAACTAAAGATCATTCTCATATTTAAGCGAAACCAATGTTCTTCTCATAATTTTAACATAAAAATATTATTTCAGACTTTGTGTTCGTTAGTTACACCATGACTTGCAATAACCATACAAAAATTATTTGTATTTAATATGCAAGCGCTGTGAACGGTTAGTCTGTTTATTTTTATTTCATGCAAAGTTCTGACTAATTAAATACATTATTGATTACTAGATAGAATCCCCAAAATGCAGTTTTTTTTTTTGGGAAAGAAGGTTTGGGGTCAATTATAATTGAGAAGCTGACAAACCCCAGTATGAATTTTTGAGCTTTCAAAATATCAAGTACCTACAAGGGTTAAAACAGCTGAAGAAAACATGGCGGCTTTAAATGATAGAGTCGATTTTCCCAAGAGTACGTGTTTATATAATGAAATTGTCCGTCGAGATATCATAATGCTAAACACTGCTACACTTCATAACTTCCGGACTATCATTACCTAATATTTCAACACACTTTGTCCCTGATCAGATCAATCGGCATCTTAAATTTAGCTCCGACGTCACAGCATTTGGGGGTGTGACCGTGTGATCTGGTGGCGTTCTGCCAGATGGATGGTGTGACCTGACACGTGGGATCCGGTCCCTTGCCTCCTCGTGGGTGGGGCCGTCACGTGAGCTGCACATTGACGTCATCGCATCAATTCGCATGCACAATTATGGTGGGGAAGTAAGCAGGAAAGGATATTAAGGCTTCCCTTTCGAATCATTGTAATAGATGCTGGTAAATAGATACGTAATGCCAATGTCAATGTTGAACGTAAAAGCGTACTGCCAATCTAGTCTTTAAATATCTCTGTAGTATATAGTCTGCTAATATTAACCACAATGACCGCGATTTGGTTAGGTTCATTAAATAAAAGAAGACGAGTGTATCTCGTGGGTGTTCTATTGCTACTGATATTCTGAGATTTTTGTCTGGTTACGCACAATTTTCGGAGCAAAATATTTTGTCCAAACATTCATTAAAGAGACGGGAATCTTCCATGATCTTGACAAAGACGGTAAACAGCAGGTAATTTGCCAATTGATACAGTGACCGACAATTGCCCGTAAATCCGCCGGCGGATATGGTGTTTTTTACTTCTTCTGTAAACAAAAGGTATTTTTTGGGATTCGGGTTATTTCGAAATTCGGGTTGTCTCCTTCATCAGAAATCTGACGTAAATGTGGAATTAATTGCGAAGTAATAATCGCGTTATGGTTGCAATAAAACCTGTTTTCACCTTCACGAGTCACAACTAGTGTGTAATATATTGTGTTGTCATGTAAAATTACGTATCGTTGGCAAAACAGAAAAACATCAAAATATCTCCTGCACTTCAAATGTCGGAAGCCTGAACAATATTAAACTAAATTTGAATAATTACAGTAAAAAAGGAAATATCTAGATTCATAACTGCAGTTTGCAATGTGTAGTTAATCGGAGCATGAGGTGTGTAATCAGAAGAAAACATGAGCTCACGTGACCATTTTCCAGAAAGATTCCGACTTATCGAGTATTGTATTTTGATGGGTATCATCAGTGCTGTAGACAAGACATCCTTATGATGTTGATGTCAAGCTTTTAAATGTAGCTAAAACATTTGATTACAGAGAGACCAGTGTGTAGGTCTATTTGCTGTCATTGGTCCTAAAAAAGGGTAAAAGGACCAAAAATATAATAATCTATTATATATAACTCCAGTGTCACGATGTTTGTCCGGGATGAACTCCGAAACTCCGAAACTACTTAACCGATTTAAATCAAATTTGCAGACCGTGGGCAGATTGATCCAACTTAAAATATAGGATAGCTTGCATCTCAATTATATTATAAAAAAATTAGACCGCTGACGGAGCTGCGGGAAACAGCTAGTATGTTATATTTTAGCTTCTTTCTCACAATATTACTTGTTTAAATACGCATCTGTAATAGAACACTTAAGTTCAGGGATATAATTCGATTGCAGCCTCTATTACGTTTCAGTATCATAAATAAATAATCCTATTAATAGAAGCCAAGCAGCTGCCGGTATTATTAATTAAAACGCGTTCTGTATTTCCAGGATGTTATTCCATCCCATCTGATTTTGCACCAGACACCAACAGATTGACATCACGTCACTCACAATTTATTTGATTGGTCAATTTCGCATCTCGTCATGTTAGATCTTTCTGGTCCCTTCCCTGGGGTCAGGAAGCGACCTTGAAATCTGTCCTGAATTTAGTGACCTCTTTCCTCTATAAAAATAATAGTGAAATGCTTAAACCATTTTATATTGTCCTTATAGTTTTATATTTTGATTTAGGTGAGCTTTGGAGTTCTAAATTTTTCGTAAATTTAGTTTCTTTAAACGCGAAATGTAAAAGCATATCTATTATATATAATAATTCCAGTGTCACGATGTTTGTCCGGGATAAACTCCGAAACGATTTTAATCAAATTTGCACGCCGTGTGCAATTCGATCCAATTTGAAAGAGAGGACAGCTTACATCTCAATTATATAAAAAAAAATGAGACCGCGGGCAGAGCTGCGGAAAACAGCTAGTGTTTTATATAATGTAGTATTAATTAATTATTCGGTAAGATATAAAAAATCCTGATAGTGCGTATTTGTAGTGATGTCAAATTGCAAACACCAACATCAGATTAGCACATTTATTATAAGAACAAACTTATGAATCATTATTTAAACGTATAAATAACACGACATTGTCACTCACATCCTCTGCAATGGAGGTCACATTATGAAAAGCTCAGCAATATTGTCACTATTTATAGAACGGTAAGCGATATACACGGTACATCTACGTTGCTATTGTTTTGCTAATTCCCTCTATTGTTGAAGATACGTTTGCACTGCCTGCTGAAATGATCATCAGTGCCGTGCAAAGGTTATGCAATAACAGTGATCGTTTTGGAATCAAGTTTATCAAGTGAAAGAGATGGAGATATACGGATAGATATCATCATCTCTTTTCGCCGGATCAATGTTTGCTTTACCACGTGAATGTTGTTGGTTTCTAAATACTGTCATTTTAGTACTTAACTAGCTGTTGCGCGAGGCTCCGCTCGCGTGATCATCGGTTACTGCTGCAAATTATAGCCTAAAGCCTTCCTCAATAAGTAGGCTATCTAACAGTGAAAGAATTTTTCAAATCGGACCAGTACTTCCTGAGATTAGCGCGTTCAAACAAACAAACAAACAAACTCTTCAGCTTTATAACAATCAAACTAAATGTATAAATTTAGTACTATCCAACGAATTCGATGAAAGACAATAAGTTGCTATCACATTGAACTTGTCATTGGAACAGACGCCATAAGAATGAAAAATATTAGATAATTCTTTGATGTTACGTGTAAAAAATGTATGAGATTAAATTAACGTCTCCATCAAGGCTTTATGTTTGCTGAAATGATTTGATACTGTATGACGAAGTTGATCTAAACCAACTTATCACTCAATGCCAGCTTACAAGCGCATTTGACGAAGTTCCATTTAATTGTTTAAATCACACTTGGGTATTCGTGTTGCTATGGTTACAATTGCATTATTATTCTTGGGCCTACTTGTTTTGTACCATCAGTATCGAGTTAAATGAATAAAAACTGTAAACAACAAAAGTATAAGGCAAAATCTCAGCTCACAAATTCAAATCAAAACAGTACAATCCGTCATATATAATCTAAGGAATGTTTATACCGTGATGAATCTCCGTAGCAATAAATTTGTTGCTTTGTAAGGAGGCAGTAAATTACCTGTAATCTTGAAGTATTTAATTATTTTCTGATAGATTGGCGTAAAGCTTAATTTCTTAATAAAATATACCTACGTCACACATATTAGCACAATGTAGATAACATAGTTGTATCGTGTCGTGATCCAATCTTTTCCAATCAATTCTTAGATGACGTCTGCATGGCTTCTATACTAATAATGAAACTCAATTAGTTTCAGCATTGACATTTACGCGTCTCCCATTATTTTCTGTTCTACCTATTATAATTTCGTCACGTTGCATTCCACATGTGCTTCCCACGTGGGTACCTTCAGACGTCCTTAGGTCTTCTCGTCTTTCTTGTCTTTTGGTCCTAACGTCACAAATCACGTGTCAGTCCTTTGAGCATTCGGTTCACGCTTGGCACCTACGTCACGCATTGTGGCAGCTGACAATACAATGCACAATTGTAGGCAGACAATCGGCATCCGCCATTTGGTACGGAGTGACCGTTGATTCTAGATTGTAAATAGTTCTTGTAGTGATTTGTTTTTATATTGTTTGTATGTGTTGTACTTTGTGTGGTAACCTTACATATAACTAGTTCGAGAATATCATTTGTTTCGTCTGTGAGTGAGAAGGCTTCGTTTATAATGACAACTGAATGAGTGGTTGCTATGGGACAATTTGCTTATAGGTAGGAAAAAGAGAATTCTAGATCATGAGTCTTCTTTTGAGTCATCTAGATTGATACTGTTTTGGTTTTTTGGGACTAAGGACCAATTATCGTGTGTGCGAAAATAAGTTGCTGGTATTTGTTACATAATAAATATCCTGATTTTATTTAATACCTACTGTCTCGTATATTATAGTGAACCTATGTGGACGACATTGTGATGATATCTTTAAGCTGTATCTTAAAAGTAATATTATTTTTATTCCATTGTAATAATTCTAATACTGTTTTCTTTATTGTTGCAGGTTTGGCATGTCGCTCTAACATTTAAAGTTATACAACCAGTATACCTCACAAAATGATCATCCAGCCATTCAGAAGGAAGTCATTTAAAATCCTAAGCACATATCTAAACACGTAAATCTTTAGAAAAACAGACTTTATACAAAAAACAATTAATTTAAGTAGTGAAATTATTGTTCCTTATAATTTATTTAAAAGTGATATTAGTGTAAGTTTGTGTGGTGCCATTATTGATAGGATTATTGATACTTATAGTAAAGATGTATAAAATGTGGTGTGTTTTTGGTGCGATTCTCGCGGTGGCTGCGGCTATGGACCGCAGCAAGTTACCTCCTACCTGTGACAGGTGAGTGCTTATTTAATTTAATAATAATCTTTATCGCGAAAAATATTAGTACATTATATCGTCACTTTTACTTTCAATTGTCAAATGTAGGCTTAAACAAAATTTGCTATTTCACTGGACCCCCACTAGGATTTTCAGTGTCGTTTGGTCCTGTCTCTCCTCTAGTTAAGTATGTAGTAGGTATTAGTGCATTACTATTTTCGTTACAAACCACTATATACCTACCAATTTTTTTTTAATAAAAAAGAAAGGTAGTTTCATAATAATAATAAAAAAACTCTGATTTCATTTATATTTATGTACCTACTTACACGCGTATCTGATATTGAACGGAAATGAAGAGTTGCAATTTTGTGTGGTCCTTTGATCCAATGTACAATGTTGATACATTTTTAGGCACAAGAAGTTTTTTCGCTTTCGAGTTTGCCTGACTTCGTCATAATTATGATATATATTTTCTTTTTTACTATTAATACTCTGGTCGATAGAAAGTAAAGGATATGTAAATACTATTATGCCACATGTCAACTAAGTTCTTATAGGTATTCAATTAAAAAGAAATCATTAATTCGTGTCTTGTCGTTTGTTACATTCAATCAACAAATTACCTCTTTTACAGTTCAATTCATAGTTCAGCAGACTCAAAGCGCATCGAGCTAACCGCGGCGAGCGCAGCTTAACCCCTAGCCTCTAGTTAAGCCTATCGGTCAAACCGTTAGGCATATACTTAACCACAAGCCCCATGTCAACGTTTCAACGCTTCGATTCGCTTCGACTGTACTATGAGTTGGCCCTTATCAAATAGTTTTTAATTGTTTAATAAACTGATAAGTATTATTGCATAAAAATAGTCTGCAACACAAAACAGAAGTACTGTTGTCATTCAAACAAGATTAAAAAAGATTTTCTCTATCCGCTCCACGTGTTTAATGTTCTTGTATAATTCCTTGGTTGTTTTGATTTGAATACTTGACATATGTAAACACGTGGATTCGCTATGGATATCTGGTGAATGTTGGTTGAATTTCTATTGTACGAGTTGTTGAAACTTCAAAACAAATTAGTGGTATACTTCTGTATATTATGCTGTTATAGTCCTTTCTACTTCCCCTGATTCTCAATTATTATTAAACAAAAAGTCAACAAATAGTCGATTATGGTTTTCTGAGGATTACGCGAATATTAGACATTGAAATAAAACTATTTTAAACGAATTCTATCGCGGTTTATTTTGATTTTAGTTGCAAAGGTGTTGAAACGTCGGGAAGTAAAATAAAAATAAACCGCGATAGAATCCGTTTAAAATAGTCGATTAGTTTGACGTTTGTGGTTTTTTCCAATGATTTTGATAACCATACGACATAATCGTCTTTGACGACATACAGGATCACCTCTGAGGTGAATGCAAAAAATCATTCAGTCGAATATAGAAATCCACCTTCTGAAGTCTGTTAAAAAGACGCGAACAAACAGCTCGAGCGTGAATTTTGGTTGCTGAAATCCAAACTTACAACTACTTACTAAAAATACTTTTATTCCGGTCCAAGAATAATAGAAACAGATCAAAAGATTCCTTCAAATTAAGAACTCCATATTATTCCACTATACCATCAGTTTTGTTTACCTAGTGGGTACATTATGCTAATATATGCAATCCACCGGTAGACAATGTCATCTCTTAGACGTAGATCAAGGATGCGCACGCGCAGGACCGGTGCCGGAAACGCACGTCAGTCTACCGAGACACTGTTGTAATGATGAAGATGGTTTTATGATTACGATTATGTTTTTATTTTTTACACATGTATAATACAAGTTTTTCGGCCGCGTCGGCATTCCGAAAGAAACGTTTTTTTTTCGCTTTATCACCGTTTTATCGCGTCTCGGTAAACGTAGTGTAGGACGACCAGGGGATAATTGGAGTGACGACAGCCGCAAAGTGGCTGGAAATTGTTGGAAACGAAGAGCTGAACATCAAAGTCAGTGACGTGCCATAGGAGAGGCTTAAGACATATAGATAAGAGGCATAAGACTTATCTCCCCTTTCAGAAAGTCTTTCTTAATGTTTGCGAGATAAGTTAGTCCATCTGTGACATTTTATTTTTTAAATTTTTTGTTCTGAAAATAGAACACTCTTGTTCCCCCCCCCCTCCTTTCGGACTGCCGGTTGATTGTTCCTGTAAATGTTTAAGCATTTGGCGCTAAGAGTATTTTGGCAATTAGTGTTGTGTATTTCTAATCCGGTTGCTTTAACTTAATAAAGATTATCGCAAAAAACCTTCAGTAAATAACATCAAGGGTGCAGGAATTTTAGTAGGAAGTGCACATCGGCCTTGGTGCGTCGTGCAAATGCACCGGTGCAATGTGGTACAGTAATACTAGTTATGTAATTGCAATGACTTGAATGATAAAATGTTAAGCGACACATCTGGTTACATGAACTCGCCTTGACATTTCAAAAAATTGGTCTGGATAGTCTGGGTCACTAGCTTGAAATTTAAAGAGGAACCGTTTTTTTTTTAGGAGGACTACAGTTTATACCCCCCAAATTATTGTTTTTATTTCTGGCGAAATTTTCCGTAGGTACACGTAGCCAGTAAGCTGGTTGTGTCTTAAAAACTATTGAGATGGAAACCAGAAGGAGATAATCTATTATATGTAATACCAGTGTCACAATGTTTGTCCGGGATGAACTCCGAAACTACTGAACCGATTTTAATAAAATTTGCACACCGTGTGCAGTTTTATACAACTTGAAAGATAGGATAGCTTACATCAAAAATATAAAAAAAAAATTGAGACCGCGGGCGGAGCAGCGGGAAACAACTAGTAGAAGATATGAACCAAGCAGGAAATTATGATATTTAATTTCTCATCTTGGATTGATTATGTTTTACAAGCCCTTTAATGGATAATTTAATTTGCATGACTGACCCGTTTCGTTATGCAAGTGCGTACTCACAGTTAGTGCCAAGGGAATGTAGGCAGTTGCGTGGTCTTTAATAAGTGTAATTGTATTGCGGTCTGCGGTTTCTTTAGTGTAGAAAATAACTAGGTTTAATAACTTTCACTTTTAGATTCCTGATAAAAATTTACCACAATTTTCATGTATGCAGTTTGAAGTTGAAAGAGAGTATACTGTCTACAGTATACTCTCTTTCAACTTATACATCTATGAAATAAACAAAATCTGAACAAAACAAAATCACCGACTTCAAAAACCCTATAGCCACTTAAAAGCGATAAATAAAATGATTTCTTAACCTACGTTATTTAATGGTTAAGTGACCCACAGATTGATTTGTTTCAAGTCCGTGCTCGTGCTATTAAACTTGGTATCGCAAACCATTTTTGGCTTGATCAAACATAAAAAAAAAACAGTCGAATACCTCTTCCTTTTTTTTAAGTCGATAAAAAAATAGAATCTTCCTCTATAAGCGCCAGTTAACGAATCCTCAAATTAATGAAAAGCGGTTACTAGCTGTTGGAATCTACCTTTTGCGAAGCGGAATAGTTCAGAAGCACTCGTTATCTCCGTCCACTTCGAATGTTGCGGACCCACTACTTCATACTGCGTCCAACTCGTCTTCCAATTGAGTCCAAGGCATATCATTAATCATACAAAACATTAGATTGCATTTCTGAACCATAGGTTGATCGCTAATGGTTAGATTTGGTACTTCCTACTATATTTCAGAAGCTTTATTAACTAAACAACAGTTCAAAGCATTTTTCACGTACTTATTTACAGTTACATGAATAAAATACTCGTGACGCCAAAACTCGAAACAAATTTCTTATGTCTTATCTCGACCGTAAAGTTATAAGCATTCGAATTGGGGTTCGTATGGTGTTTGAAGCAAGTCGCATGTCCAAACAAATAATTAAATTTAGCCCCCAAATACTAAATGCGAATTAACAATTATACAGCTACGTTCTTAAATTTCTATCACAACACAGACAGAGACAGAGACAAAATTAGACGTAAGGGCCACTTCAAACTCATTGGCTTTACAGTATGCGGCCCATGCCCTTATAATAATTATATTTCACTTTGTTTCCAGTTTGATATACTGTCACGGGCCACTCCTCGACACGGTTCAGATGGCAGGACTGTACAACGACTCCAAGACCTTCGTGGACATGAAGCTCAAGCTACCAGCTAACATCACCATGGAACACTTCAAGGAAATGATGGCCAGGTAATCACTTGCTTTCATTCTTCAAGATCTCTATGCAGAAGTAGAAACTCTAATTGAGTTATGATACCTAAGTCATCCTTATTACTACACTTTTGGACTTTCCAATCTTTCACAACTGTATCGTCCATTTTACGAAAAGCTGTTCAAGACAAACATTTGTTAATCGTATGTCAAAACAACGGCTAGCTGTCACAAGCGGCGGTAGCCTATCGGAGTTGCGATCAAGTGGTTGCCGTTTCGAATCCCACCCATTGCACTACCGACGTGAACCCACTCGAAAAACAAGCATTTAGTTAAGCACGAGGGGTTAACAAGAATACTAGTAATATGCGACCCATATTGTAAGCAAGCTTTAAAACAGATAGAGAAAATAAACCAGGCCACTGATAGGGTTGTGACTGATAGTTTTAAGACAGATTATTTTAAGTTCTCAAGAGATTATTTAATAAAATTTAGTTAATAATTTTCAACCGAAATTCTCAAACCAGCAAAAAACCGTATATTGGTAACCATTGTTTAATTTAATTCAGTTGTGTCAAATTTCATGTATACAGCTGTTTATGTCTAAGTACTGTGACTTGGATTTACTCTTCATGCTATTTAATTTAAAAACAATACATTTAATTCGAATTACGTCAAGAACACAGTTTGTTTACTTGAAAACTGTTAATTTTGTAAAAATAAATCATACATTAGTTATTCGCAGTTAATACCAATTCTGAGTTAACAATGGATTAGGTAGGTATTAATATTTTTCCTCTTATAAACGGCGATATCATGGGGCCAATTAAACATACTGACCCATAAATTGGAATTTTATATGTTTTACATATTTATATTGCATTTGTTAATCCATATATCGTCTCTATAATTTAAATAAAAAATGAAGCTAAAAGAACTATAATCCCACTACGTACCCTTCCTTTTGGCTTCGTCGTAGTAGGGTGAAAAGGAGTCTTAAAAACTAAATATGAAAACTATTTAAACGTAAATAGGTACAAAAATGGTCAAGTTAGAGCACTGGTGGGTGTGGCATTGTGCAGGAAGCTGCAGTTATCATATCAGCTCTTTCAAGAAAAAAGCCTGGTGCAAATACGAATCATAGCTAGCAATTAATAAGAGTGTAACGTTTATTATATAATGCGAATATTTCTTCAGGACAGGTTCACACCCGACCAAGGCTGACATTCAGGAGTTCGTCAACCAGAACTTCGATCCTGAAGGCTCAGAGTTTGAGGAGTGGAGACCCACTGACTGGAAGGATAACCCTGGTGAGTTCATCGAAAAATCTGTATCTTTGGAAGCCTGAATACTTGCTACAGTCACCCTAATACATGAATGGCGTTTGCCTCGCCTTGCCATGTTGCATTACTAAGATTGTTAGCAACGCACTTAGTCAAGAACCAAACCCCGCAGTGGTTGCATTTGTGAACGTTACTAACTTGGTTAGTTCTTCTATTGCCCTGGTTGGACGCTCCTATAATTTCGTCAAAAAGTTTGATGAAGCAAACAGCTTGCGCTCAGCTAACTGTGGTGGACATCTTCAAAAGCAGCTTATTAGATAGACTGGGCTTTATAAATTTCGTTTCACCCTGTAATATGAAAACCTGGAATGCAAAATATTTTCATTTATTTTAGACAGTCGTGATTAAATAATACAGAATCTGTTTAAAATTTTTGATGGAATGGCTTTTTTATAAATGGAATTATAAAATGTTAGCTTATTAGGAGCAGCAGTTCTTTTTGTTTTGTCTTCTCATAAAATTTTTAACTCTTTTGTAATATCAGTGGTAAGTGTTGTGTAACAAGTAATTAACCTGTTTATTTGTTTAATTCTAGCATTTCTCCAAAAGATCAAGGACCCGATGCTTCACCAGTGGGCTTCGGAACTAAATCGGCTGTGGCTGCAGCTCGGCAGGAAGATAAAGGAAGACGTCAAGCAAAACCAGGATCTTTACTCCATCATATACGTGGACAACCCAGTTATTGTGCCAGGTCAGATTTATTAAAAAAACTTTTAGGTTCCTCTGCTGGGTCAAGTTCTCTCCCGAGGCTCTTCTATCTTAAGCTACCCATCAATTTGGCAAATAGCAATCGGTATCATATCGCTTGCGTCTATTCAGCCTACACGCCTAATAGTATTGTTATTTTTTTCTATTTCAAACTTAAACTGCTTCCTTAAAATGCTTGCATAAAAAGTTCTCCATTCGTTTTCCTCGTTAAAATATGGAGAACTAAAGTATTAATGTGTAAAAATGAGCATTTTGTTTTTATTAAAAAAAAATTAGAAATTTTGAGAAAGCTGAGTAACTTAGAGGCAAGAGCTAATTTGACCGTGCAAACCTACTTAAATACTCTTGTTACAATTTAATACAAAACCCGTACCGTGGTCGATACAAAATAACACCTGGTCACGAGTACATACGTCATTTACCATTGTCACAAATTCGTAGGCGAACCGACCGATCATTTTGGTACTTATTTTATTTGACAAAGCTATCCCCAATTTCCAGGTGGTCGTTTCCGAGAGTTCTACTACTGGGACTCTTTCTGGATCATCAAGGGTCTCCTGCTCTCAGAGATGAGGTCTACTGCTAAAGGCATGGTCTCCAACTTCTTGACTATCGTCGAGAGGATCGGATTTATACCTAACGGCGGCAGGATATACTATGCCATGAGGTTAGTGTACGATAAGACAATAGAGAACCGACGTGAACCCTCTCGTACCTCAAGCATGTAGCTTAGCACGAGGGGTTAACAAGAATACTAGTCATATGCGACCCACATTGCTTTTGACTGGCCTGTTGGTCTAGTGGTTAGTGACCCTGACTGCGAAATCAGAGGTCGTGTGTTCGGTTCCCACCCAGGATAAATTATTGTGTGATGAGCATGATCATTTGTTCTGAGTCTGGGTGTAATTTATAAAGATGTATGTATTTAGAAATATATAAGTATGTTTATCAGTTATCTGGTCACCATATTATAGGTTCTGCCTAGTTTGGGACCAGATGACCGTGTGTGAAATCCCGAAATATTATTATTATAAAGAAAAACGTAATTCATTATTCTATTTACTTATTCCAGATCCCAGCCCCCTCTTCTGATCCCTATGGTGCAGCTCATCCTGGAAGACATGGACGACGAGGAGTTCCTGCGCCAGCACATCCACACGCTAGATCGGGAGTTCGATTTTTGGATGACCAATCACACCGTCGAGGTCGAGCATAATGGCCATAGGTCAGTAGGTCATAGGTTCTATGAGTTGAATCCCCTTATACAGGGTGTACTATATAAGGGGATTCAACTCATCATAGTATATAGGGACTATGTTGTTCCAAGCAAAGTCATATTCAGGTACTTTATCTGATGGAATCGAATTATGGAAATCATCAATAAAATCTTTATCTTCCGGCCGATAAATGTGCCACTGCTGGGCGCAGCTAGCTAGCTCTTCTTATATAAAGAAGGAACAAGTATTGAACACCAAGCTGCTGCTGCTAACGGCGGGTTGGCGATTTCAGATTCCAATTTTTTAAATCCAGGTTTCCCGAATTTCCAGGCCACTATATTTAATGTGATAAAGTGTTTAATTTTGGCTTTTTTTCAACTTCAGGTACACATTAGCGAGGTATTACGATCAGTCCCAAGGACCAAGGCCAGAGAGTTACAAGGAAGATACTGATTGTGCCAAGTAAGTATTTTTTGTAGACTAAAGGCCCCTTTGTACTTTTATACTTTTGTACCTTTTGTACAGTATAAGACCAAGTCGCTCTTGCTACCTGTATATAGATCTTTTAAACCATGACGTATATAACAGACGTTATTGAAATCTATCCCAATAGATAGAGTGTTACATAAGGAAGGTTTTTATCTACAATCACAGGCATTTATTAGTGTGCTATACGTGCGGAGTCGGGGGGGGGGGGGTCCACACTAATTATTATTAGTCCATTGAACAATCCTCGCCCAAGTTGGTTATATGTACTTAGAATTCAAATATTTTCCAGGCATTTTGACACTAACGACAAGAAAGAAGAGCTGTACGCTGAGCTGAAGGCAGCCGCGGAGTCAGGGTGGGATTTCTCATCACGGTGGTTCATACTCAATGATACCAACAAAGGTATGAATGGTTATATGGTACCAATACTGCGGTAGCCTAATGGCTAGGGCGTCGGACTTGCGATCATGTGGTTGCGGGCTCGAATCCTACCCATCACACTACCGACGTGAACCCACTCGTAACACAAGCGTCTTAGCTCAGAACGAGTGAATAATAAGAATTAAATACTAGAATTAAACTTTTTTTTTAAATAAAACCAAAAATAATCATAGATAGAAAAAAACTATTTACTATCGTACTAGAGACAAGAATTTGTTATAATTTGTATGGCTCAGTCAAAATTCTATTTATTGTGAGTAAAATTGTCTTTGGATATGTTATACGAATGAGGGCTATTCAATAATCTACTAGAGGCACTAACCTCTCAAAACTCTGTATCTGTCCATTCCCACCAATCACAAGCCAGTAGCTCGTCTCTCATTGGTGGAGAATGAAAGATACACATAATGCGACACTAGCGCCTCTCGCGAATTTTTGACTAGATTTAGCCCTTATTGCTTGCTGTAGAACTGCTTCAAGCATTCCGAGGGCCAAAAGTCACAGCTTAAAGCGGTCGATACCTACGATACGATAGTCCATATGCACACAGCCTTACTCTTTATATATTTCTTCTCCCTACAGAAGTCCAACGTCAAATGAATGAGCTCTTAACATTGACTGGGTATCGCCAAGTTGGTGGTATGTAACAAACCATGTGTGTGAACATGCCATTAGATTTTTGTCATACCGGCATGGTGTTATCATATTTTAGATTTTAGAACTATTTGTGAACCTTGCGAAAATACCGAAGTAAAGTTGAAGCGGCGGTAGCCTAATGGCTAGGGCGTCGGACTTGCGATAATGTTGTTTCAGGTTCGAATCCCATTCATTACATTACCGACGTCAACCCACTCGTAACACAAGCATTTAGCTTAGTACGAGGGGTTAACAAGAATATACTTAAATGTAGTAAATTCATTATATTAAAACATACCACCTGTCCCTACATGTAACACAACAATTTTAAACATTTATACATAGTTTAGAACAAATTTCTAAGTTCCAAAGTTTTTTTGTCCATTTTTTTCTCTATGTATTTGGCATGAAAACTATTTCGTTAATTCAAAGGAATCACTGTTCGCTGTTGTTAGGTGTGCTGAAGTAAGAAATAAATAATATTATTACCAATCTAAATATTTAAAATATCATGCAGTATATTACAGGTTTTTTTTTAAGTAAATACTGTTCAATACGTCTTACCTTTACGCTGAAAGTATCAGCTAAATCAACTGATGCTTTTTAAACTCTACTAGAAAAGTCCACAAGATCTTATACTATATCTAAGGCCTATAGTTTTAAAATATTACCATCAGTTTATATTCATCAACTCAGCCTAACGTGGTCCACTGCTGGACTTAGGCCTGTCCCAAGTTCCGCCACAACACCCGGTCCCAAGCCTTTTGCAGTGGGACTGGGGGTAACTGGAGGCCGTGTTATGGCATTGGGTATTTTCTGCCCTAATCAGGACACTGGGCAAGCGGGTTGCTGACCGCAGTTCTGTATTCGTTCTTTTAGGAGAACGCTGTTCATGTTTCTATATCCCTTAACCCCCTCTTACGACAGCCACGGGAAGAGAGGGGGGTGGGTTTTATTCTAAGCTGCAAATCCACAGCCATTTTAATATTTTCTTTATACCTTCTATTTTACTTAAGCTTAATCTTCTACAGGTAACCTGACAAACTTGAAGACCCGGTCCATTATACCTGTTGATCTGAACGCTATAATGTGTTGGAACGCGCAGCTGCTTCGCGACTTCCACACACGACTCGGTAACATCGACAAGGCAGAGTACTACAGAAACGTACATGCAAGGTTCATGGAGGCTATCGAACAGGTAATTAGTTGATGATCTGCCTAGCCTTTTCCCAAGCTATTTTGGGGTTAAAATAGATCGCCTAAGGAGTCTGGTTATGGGTTATAGTCCATTGTCATTAATAATACCCTAATCCTACTATAATATTATAAATGTGAAAGTGTGGATGTTTGGATGTTTGTTACTCAGGGACGCAAAAACGGCTGAACGGATTTGGATAAAATTTGGCATGCATGTAGCCTTTGACATGGAAATGCCCGATTCCTTGAGCAGTTCGTGTCCCAAGGGACGATCCAATTCTGAAGTCCACGCAGAAGCCGTCGCGGTCAGAAGCTAGTCTTCTAATAAACGGATCTTCGATATTTGACTTTTAGAAGTCTATATCATGCCTTACGGTACGAATACACTAAAACCGATTTTGTCGGCCGATGCCGGACAGAACTACTCGGACGAGTAACTCGGACGTTCAACTGAATACACTGCAGACGATAACGGCCGTTGTCGGTGGAACTTATGAAGTCTGAACTGTGCAACTTCAGAGTAAAACTGACAAAAAATCCAAACACGTTCGGACTCGTCAGTTATCGTCCGTTGTCGGGCGTCATCGGACGACGCCGGTAGTGCAGTGTATGCGCTCTCCTCCATTTACTTACGTTTGATTTGATCGGCCGTGGTCGGCCGATGACGCCCGAGCATATATCGGCCGATGGCGGATTCGGTGTATTCGTACCGTTAGAAAGGAATTTACTTGTGAGATGATGTCAGATAGAGAAGTATGGAAATGAAACAAATGAAATTGGGATAAGGGCAAGAGGATGATCTATACTAATATTATAAATCTGAAGAGTTTTTGTTACGCGCTAATCTCAGGAACAACTGGTCCGATTCGAAAAATGATTTCACTGTTGCCCACTTATTGAAGAAAGCTATAACTGATGCCACGCGGGCGGATACGCGAGCAAAAGCTAGTGTGATGATAAGAAGGAGAGCTTTGCCCAACTGTGGGACGACTTATGATTAACAAAAAAAAATCAAATCCTAAAATCAGTTTTTCAGTTCTTTGTCGATATTATTGTTAACATTTTATTCTTATTTCATCCCTCAGGTTCTATGGCACGAGGACGTAGGAGTCTGGTTGGACTACAGCTTGGAGTCTCGGCGAGGACGTGACTACTTCTACCCCTCGAACGTATCCCCTCTCTGGACCGGCTGCTACGACGTGACTAGGAAAGAGTACTACGTCAACAGAGTCATCAATTACTTGGATAAAGTAAAGGTAGGTATTGTTCATTATTTATCGCGTTATGGAAATGCAACCTTGGTACGAAAAAGCAGATTTTAGGTAAGGGTGTCCCAACTGCAGCCTAAACAAGCACTTGTCCTCTATGGGACTGTCCGACACAAGAACGTGCAGGATGTGTCAGGAGGCAGACGAAACGCCGCTACACATCCTCACAGACTGCGAACCTTTGATTCGCAAGCGTAGCTTACACCTGGGCAAACATCCTAAGCCCACAGGATGTAAAACATATCGCCCCTAAAAGATAATGCAGTACTTAGTGGATGCAGGACTCGGGAAGCGAACTGTAGGGTAAAACAGCGGCGATCACAATAGCTCGATATCGGTAGCAGTGATATGGGACTTATAGTGCCAGAATAGCCGCTCCATACAAATAAAAAAAGGGTGTCTAAGGCGTAGGAATTTCCAATGTATACAGGATTAATTTTTATTGAGTGCATATATTCTACGAGGTGATCAGGTGCATAAAACAACAACTTTCTCCAAGATACATAGGTCGAAATCTTTAAATTGAAAATGAAATATTCATACAAAGTGACAGGTCACGTGTCTTATGTTTGTATGAAATATTGATTTACAATTTTAAGATTTCGACCTATGTTCCTAGGGGAAAGTTGTTCAGTTTTATGCACCTGATTACCTCGTTGAATAAACGCACCATAAAAAATGATCCTGTATAATATTAATATTAACAGACATTGCTCTAACAAAGTAGCTACCGATAGAAGACCATTCCTAACAGCCTCTTCTAATATTCTATCTATCGATCAATTTGGCTACTAAAGATATATTTGACTTTTTCTTCTTTTCGTGTTTCTTGTCCTCGTTTAGGTCTTGGTAAGTACAGGTGGTGCACGACGTACAATTAGAGGGTGCAACATTTTGATACAAACTCCATACAGAATATGTCGAATTTCTATCTCTAGTAGTCAAATCTATCGATAGATGGAATATTGGAACAATTCGTTAAAGAATCTGCGGTATATTGCGAATGTGGCACAGTTCCCCCAAAACCAGATTAAAACTTGACAACTGACAATAAATAGGCATTGTTATGAAAATAATGAGAAAATAATATAGTAAAAGACTGAAAAGTAAAAAAAGATAATGCCAGCTTCGTAACTTCGATTATTTATAATATTTAGTGCACTCATATACCTTTGAAATTTCGTATTTGTCTCGGAATATACAAAAAGAGTTTTGACCCCGACGTGATTTGAACACGCAACCTTCTGATCTGGAGTCAGACGCGCTACCGTTGCGCCACGGAGTCGCTTGCAGTGATGTTTCAAATTGCACCCTGCAATAACATACAATAGAAAAATATTTTTTTTTTTTCGATCCCAGTTCTTGAAACGCCTATTCAACACAAAAAGTTGTTAATCAGCTGTCTAGAGAGCAACAAACTTATCTGACTAGGTGACGGCGTTGTAATTGTTGAATTGGTGTTACAACTGAATTTTGGATGGTACGTGGTATTTAGGGTAATAATAATGCCCTCACCCAGTACAAGGAGCAAATAAAATCTTTATTTCTGATTATTTTATGATTAAACTTTACAAAGTGAAAAAAATATAATTATGTACAATTTTTAGATACCTACTCGTACCTAATAAAAAAAATATAGATATTTCGATTTTATTATTTTAATGATGGACTTAATAGATTTTAACTTAATACCCAGTAAATAAATATAGGTATGTTATGTTATAAAAATATATAATTATGTTATTACTGTTTTTAATTGATAGATGTAAAAAATAGTATAATATCGGCCTATTATACGTCCCACTGCTGGGCACAGGCCTCTTCCCCTATAGAGAAGGGATGAGCATTGATAAAAAAATAGTAAATTAGTAAATTTCGTGGTCTCTATGTACCACGACTCTCGGTCAGATATACGAACTCGATAACTCACCCTTACAATGGAATTTCGGTCACGTCTGAAACGAGAATTTCGCAATTATAGTCAAGCGACTCCGTGGCGCAACGGTAGCGCGTCTGACTCCAGATCAGAAGGTTGCGTGTTCAAATCACGTCGGGGTCAAGTCTCTTTTTGCATTTTGTATTCACATTTATCTCTTTTTTAATAAATTAGAAGTTTTTTCAATAACAAATCCTGGTTACTTGTAACTTAGAAAACTTTATAAAAATTTAGAAAACTTAGTACATTGTTTAATTTACAAAAATATATTTGTAACTTAAATAATTAAATTTACTAAAATATTTATTAAATAAAGCCAAAGACCTTAAAATACAATTTTGCTCAGTAAACCTACTGCAAGAATATAGTAATATGATATACTTAGGAAACATTAACATGACTATCAACTAAACTAAACTAATATTGAGTAAATGATATTACAGTGTCGACGAAAATTAAAATGATAAATCCCGAAAACTTAAAAAATAGTTATTCCAGTATTGTTTATTAAATCTTATTAATGTCCAACATTTAAGATAAGTTGGATTATATAATATTTTAATGATAAATCTTCTCTGCATATCTCACTGTTGCTGTGCCCGTGATGGTCCGCGATTGATTCCAAAGAAATATGAACTTTAACGGTGTACAATAAAGAATATTCTATTCTATCACCTAAGCCTACATTGTGGAATACAATAAAGTATTGAGTTTTATAAAATTTTCTATAGGTGGACATCTTCGACGGTGGTATCCCTACTACATTCGAGCATTCCGGCGAGCAGTGGGACTACCCCAACGCGTGGCCCCCACTGCAGTACATCATGGTGGTGGGGTTGGCCAACACTGAGATTCCCGAAGCAATGCGATACGCCAATGAAATAGCCACAAAGTGGGTCAGATCTAACTTTGAAGTGTGGAAGCAGAAGACAGCCATGCTTGAGAAGGTAGGTCACTGTTTTTGGTTTTTTTATGTCTAACCTATGACCTATATGAAGGGAGGCCATTGGCCTTGGTCTGCAGTGGGATAACAAAGGTTAATTAAAAAAAACTATCTTTTATGTGTGGTAAAACCATTAGTATGAGTTCGATTAGAGAAATTAATGAGGTTTTTAATATTAGTTCATTTATAAATATATTTTTTTTAATAATTTATACGAACTATGAAGTAACAAAAAAATAAATATATTATTCAATGGTTTTAATTTTCATAAAATTTATTCTTTTTAATAAGTAGTTTGTTCCAATGGTTACAGTCTTTTTTTATAGTTTTTGATTGGATAGACCTCAGAAATAGTTTAATATGTAGTTTTAATATGAAAATGCCTGCATCAGCATATGTACAAATCCTGTTAGTTACTTACTTTGTTTAATAAAAACAGATTTTTAATTAATTTTTATTTATTAAGGTTTGTACCATATTTAAAGTGTTCTAAAATGTACTGTATGGTTACAATAATAAAGTCAATTTTGTAGTACGACGCGACAATCTTCGGTGGATTCGGAGGCGGCGGCGAGTATGTCGTACAGACTGGATTCGGATGGACCAATGGAGTTATAATGGCATTGCTTAACAGATACGGAGGTAAGCTATTGTGAACCTTAAAAGCTCCCTCATAAGTTTGAATTTTGTTTAAACTAAATGTTATAATTTTTTTACCAAAAATAATAAGCACCTTTCAGCAATGCTTAAGTTTATAATGCCAGTCCTTTAATCTTGAATTGAGGCGATAAACAGTTGTGATGAGCATTCGCTTGTAAAAAGTGGCATGCGGTTCGAATCCCGTGTCATACAAAAATTATTCATCACTACTGGTCCTATTGAGTATGTGATATTATAGAACCCAGTATGTACTTATGTACGTTTTGAATAATATCATAATTATAGTCACAGTATAAGAAAAAAAAAATCCATAAATTCTATTTTGATAACATTATAGTGCCAAAAATTTATTTGACCCGGTTGCCAAAATTGGAACTAAAATAATTCTACAAATTTTATTTTAGATAGCTTAAATATTAGGAATTAAGATTTATTTTACTCCTTGTGCACTTGGGCCAAGATATTTTTTTAAATATTAAAACCACGAAAATTCTATTGAGTTAAATCACTAAATTCCACAACAGAGTGACACCGTCACCGTGTCAGATAATTTCGTAGCACTATTTTATTCATTAAAGTAACAATATCATTCACTCCTTGTGTTGCGGCTTCAATTTATCATTTATTTTTTGTTCATTCATTCACTCAACACGGAAGTTGGTGAGAGAGGTACGTCGTTCATTCAATATGTGTTGTGTTTGCACTGTGTGTTGTTTTCATTTGTCGACACTTATTTTTTTGGGTATTTTAAGCTAATACTTGACATAATTATTACATACAAAATAATCTTTTAACCTCTTAAATTAGGTTAAACAAATAATTATTTTTAATTGTATTTTCTATTACACTATTCAAGTAGATTGAGAATCATTGAGTATGTAAAAGTTTCTAATGTTATTTAGCATGCAGACTAACCTATAACATCTCTATATTTTTGTTTTTTAAGAGGTATGAGCATGGGAATGCTTGAAACTTTATGTGTATTAAACTAACATGTATAATATTATCTACGGTCTGTGTACAGTCAGGCGCCGAGTCAATGAGCACCTCAATTTCTTTGCTGGCAGTAGTATTTGAACGGCAATAATTACAAGTATGACAGAATAATTAAGAGAAATTGATGTAGTAATTGCCCGCGAAAACCCATTAAGACGGTAAATTTAAAATTTGAGATGACACTGCAATTTACTGTACTTTAGATTTGTGTAAAACAGTAATTAAAAATGTATCATCAAAATTTAGCCTGATTATATTCCATGATATGATTGCATTATACCCCAATTTACGTAGGGGAAATGAGGGACACTTGATTCCTGGGAGACTTGTTTCAGTGCAAATATGAATCTTTTGTGAACCTCGCATTGTTTTCAACTTGCAACATTGGTTGTCTATAGTCTATGTTTAATATGGACGTTTTTTCTTCTCTGAATTTTTTTTTCTTAATGATTGTAATAAATTGATCCTTAGGCAGTACCTAAATAAATTCAAAAAATATTTTTAGTAAGGATCAAAAACCAAAAGAGTAATCAAGTGTCGGGCTTCTCCTATGGTTTTACTTAAACTTATTTTTTTATTGGTTTTTGTTTATTTTCTAAAGTGTATTAAGTTTTAGATACCGATCTAATTTCGTGTTGAAAATAAGATTTGCTATTGAACATTTAAATTCCCTTTCTGTATAAGTTTTGTCGCCATATATATCGTGATCACTTATCATCAAATGAGGCAAACTAATCAGCGTAATTAACCAGATAACTCTCAAGTACCCCATAATTAACATACTTAGTAATTTATATAACACATACTAAGTTACATACAGGATTAATTTAAAATATGTGCGTAAATTTGAAGAGGTAATCAGGTACGCTGGTCGAAATCTTAAAATTGTAAAGCAACTCGTCATGCAAAGTGACAGGTCAAGTGACATGTTTGTATGAAAAGTAGATTTTCAATTTCAAGATTTCGACCTGTTTTTTAGGAAAATTTGGTTAGTTTTATGCACCTGATTACCTCGAAAAATATACGTACTTCTCTTGAATTTATCCTGTATGATAAGAAAATATCATTCTTAACAAGGAAAATCATATCATAAAATTCATAAAGATCACACTAAAAAAGGCCTGAAATTTTCTCCTCATGAAAAATATTGTTGTGTCATTTTCATCTTAATGCACTTACTTTAATATTTAATAAAAATATTTTCTTTTTTTTTTTTCTTACCTTGGTGGGCTAATCTAGTCTAAACACGGGTTTGTTTTTTTTGGTACTAATTCGGTTTCAATTGGTACAATTTGGTAGATTTGTTAACATTGGTATTATTAGTGCTTGGCGATTTAGTAATTGGTTATTATTGTGGTATTTTTAGTTTTATGTTAAAAATATGATGCTAACTTAATATTATTAGAATGGAATTATACCTGTTTTAGTTAAGTATTTAGCTGTTATTTAATTACACTAAGTTGTATGAGTTGGTAGTTAATAAATTCTAGATGAGTATTAAATTGGTAGTCATCACTATTTTTTTTTTAGTATATACAACAGTTTGAAGACATGTATGATTTTCAGTACTATGCAATTGATATGACACGATATGTACTGGCTGACTGTTCATACAAAAAAGTAGTTGTAGAAATTAGAGCTTTACAGACACTTAATTTATCGAGTATAATTACAAATAGTTGCCAAACACAATTTTATTACAGTTACGAACGGACGCAACAAAAATTACTAAGGTACCTACAACAATTTGAAAAAAAAAATTACAAATTACATTTCATAGCCAAATTTTCAAGGAAGATATAAAACCACACATTGAAACAGTTTTTAACCGACTTCTAAAAGGAGGAGGTACTCAATTCGACTGTATGTTCTTTTTTTTAAAGTACAAAATAATAAATAGTATACCAGGAATAGAACCAAAAACAGACCTCTGTCTAGTTAGCGAAGCCCACCGCTGCGCATTGCGCTCACCGGTCGGCTCTTACAGATGCGTTATCTGCAGCTGACGCGTTCGGCACCGGCGCTGCTGAGTCCGGAGCTGTGTACGGAGCCCATGTGGGCGCGAGCGGGGTCGCCACCGCCGTGTTGGTGGTGCTGGCTTCTGTAGCCGCTGGGGCGCTTGGGTGAGGTGAGTAAACCAAAACTTAATTATTTTTTTTAGTTTTTAAGTAAATGGAGGAGGTGGCCAAGTGAAAACTGGTAAAAGGGGAAGTATTTGGACCGATAACAAAGGTTAAGCAGCGCTCGCCGCGGTTGATCCGTGGATGGGTGACCATTTGAAGACATATCGAGGAGTTCCTCGCCTCGGAAAGCACGTTCAGCTGATTCCTGTCATACTTCGATTTTTGACAGATGTTAGTAATTACAATAGTCGCTCCATGTAGAGTACGGTAGGTATTCATCTTAATCCGGTAAGACTAGTAACTGATTCCAACATTGAACGAAGGCTAGGCAATAGATCTTAAATAAAACCTACCTACCTTTGTAAATTTGTTCTTATATGTTCATCTGTACCTATGATTTCGTGTGTACAAATGTTACATCTGGTCACTTGCCTTGGAAGAACAGCAAAGGCGAGAAGAACCGCAAGGCACAGCTAGTGTAAAAATAAAATTGTTTAACAAACAACGTACCCTACCTATTAAGACAGATCTTTTAAATGAAAACTATACGATAAATTAGACACAGTATTGATAACTTTACTAATTATGAATTTTCTTTGTTACAGATATACATACCTATTTATATGAATAAATATATATTTATGGTGTGAAACCCAGTGATGTTCATGAGGCCCGTTAAAGTAAGATCTTTCCATTATTTTCTTAATTAATTATAAGTTAAATTAGTTATTAATGTGTAGTATTAAGTATAGCAACGTAAGAAGTTTTTACACTGGAAACATAATAAAATTGATAGGTGCAATAAAAAAATCTAATCTTAAAACTTAAGTAATTTTATATTCTTAAAAAAATAATAATTAGGACTATCTAATTTATTTATTTGAGTTACCATTTTTTATTGCTTTGAGTAATAAATTTGCCTCTTTCAAAGCAATAATAAAGTGGACGCCTCATAATGAGTAACTTCTTACAATTTCTCATTGAATTTTTTTTTTTAAGTTCAGTGTAAAAACGTCTAATAATTTTGTTTGTGATTAGGTTTTAATTATTTATTTAATTTAGAGATATACATATAATTTCGCCGTGCAAATAATGTTAAGGCATTTTAATAAAAATATAAATAAAAATTATTATCACTTAGCCATATTTTTCTCAAACAAGTTACCAGTTTTGTTTACAGTTATGTTCGTAAGTGTGATTTATCAAATCAATAAATATATAATCAAATAACCTTTCATTATGCAGTAAAACTAAATAAATGTCTATATTTATTACCAGATTTATCGGGAGTAGCTAAATGGTTAGGACATCGGATTTGCAATCATGTGGTTGCCGTTTCGAATCCCACCCATTACACTACCGAACTGAACCAATTCGTAGCTAAAGCATTTTAGCTTAGCCTGTTAGAAAGAATACTTGTAATGTGCGACCCTCATTGCTTGTTTTTTTTATAGTACCTGCGCTATAAAAAAAAATAAGTATCGATTATTTATATTTGGCGCCAATTATTAAAAGTGATAACTAATTGTAATGATCATTACTGGTAATTTAAGCATTTTATTTCAACGACAGGAATCAATTATTTAGGATTTTTATCAAAATTCAATTCATATTTTCAAATGTAACTTTTATTAGCGAGAATTCTATAGCCTCTTATAATTTAAAAACTTAAAATAAATAAACTATAATTAAATAATTATTTCTTCTCATCCTATAATTTCCACCATCATAAATACATACATACAAAAAACAAAATCATGAAGGAAACTGTAGTTCAAATCAAGGTATTACTTTAAACTATAAATATACCTGCTACAGTACTACACAGAAATAGCCTAGACCTTGTACCCAGCCTCCTAAGGACGACAATATTCTGCAGGACGTATGTTATTAGACAAGAACATCCTAGCTGCGTTGCAATCAAGATGACCCAACTGCCACACAACAGTTAATACAGAATGTTAACTCTACACCGTCATTTAAAACTGGCCAATTAAATATAATTTTTATACTCTTAATTTGTATTGAATTTAAAGACTTCGTTACATTTTAGGTAGCTAGGAAGTCCCAATAGACGGGCTTGTTGGTCTAGTGGTTAGTTTCTCTGACTCTGCAATTTTACACATTATACAAGTAGGTACCAAATGTGCAAATAATATAATATCTGCATATAAACTTCCAACAGCTAAGCACCGGCCTCTTCCCGTAGAGAGAAAGAATGAGCATTGATCACCACGCTTGCTCATTGCGGGTTGACGATTTCAGATTCCATGTTTTTTGGAATCCAGGTTTCCTCACGATGTTTTCCTTCGCCTTTTGTCAATGACGTCTTAGAGTAATTAAGAAAGTACATATAACTTTGAAAAAGTCACATTGGTAGTAGTTGCCTTGGTTCGAACGTGCAACCATGCGCAAGCAAATCCGGTCATTGAACCGCTAGACCACCACGACTGTATAAGACACCAAATGTACAAAAAGAACAAAATTTTGTAGTTACAACTAATTCACTCAGTTACATATCTATGCTTCTTCATAACTATAAAAAAATATGTTTTGGAAACACTATAATCCATTATGAAGTTGAAGGTTGAGTTAACCTTCTGTCCTTACATTTTATGTGGCAAAATCTAATGATAGGTTATATAAAGCGGTTATGTATTGCAGACGTATAAAAATAGATGTGTAGTATGCAGGAAGTAAAATAATTGTATTTAGTAGTACATACTAGGACTAGACCTATTCCTTGTAATATCTATAGATATAATTACTAATATTATGAAAGTGAAGAGTTGGTTTGTTTGGTTTGAACGCGTTATATTCAAGAACTACTGGCCCGATTTGAAAAATTCATTCAGCATTAGAAAGCTCATGTACAGAGAAAAACTATACGCTGCTTTTTACCGTGACATGCGGAGCTGCAAGTAAAAATTAATAAATAATAATGTGGACAACATCACATGCTTTGCTCCGAATCCAATGTAAGTAGCTAAAGCACTTGTGTTATGGAATCAGAGAACGAAGGTACCACAAACACCCAGACCCGAGACAATGTAGAAAGAAGGAGAGATTTTACAACATTGACCCGTATGGGAATCAAACCCGGGACCTCAGTAAAATTGAAAATTAACTTTTCATACAGACATAAGTCACGTGACCTGTAACTTTGTATGAAAAGTTCATTTTCGATCTTAAGATTTCGACCTATGTTCCTTGGGGAAAGTGGTTCAGTTTTATGCACCTGATTACCTCCTTTTAAATTAATCCTGTAATATTCAGAATTGTCATATTCTGTTCTACATATTTGTGTTATACTCAACTGTATAAGTATATAATTATAGGTAAATATCTTTTGTTATTCCGTTTTGTTTGTCCTTGCAAAAATATTTACCGAGTAGAGCAGCAATTCACAGTTACAATAATAGCACTATCTGTTAATACGTTCACTTACCTTGAAATACATTGTATTTTTATCAATATTAGCTTTGTTTATTTTTACAATATATTTTATTATGAAGTAGAAATTCCGAATTATCTACCGCTAGCCTGTATCATTCGTTCCACATTCTAAACATTCTAGATTGATAAGAGCTTATTTTCATAAAGTTTCTAAAAGTCTAGCTAAACTTTTTTGTTCGATTGAATTGAAACCTTTACTTGATAACTCTTACCAGAAATCTTCCTACATACCTACCTAAAAAATCCGGTGGAGCAGTCGAAATCTGCCATCAGATTAAATGCGGCAGAACTCTATAAAAAAATAAAAGGCTTCTCATCTCCCTTATAAGGTTATTTAAGTGTGAAACTCAGTTATGTACTTGCCTAGATATGAGGCACTCCCTATGTGGGATCATGAGGATAATTGAGTGAAATCTTACTAAAAAAAAATCACCATCAACTCATATTGGAGAGTTTTCTCTTTCAGCAGTAAGAAGTAACATATATTATTAATTTTAATAAAAGAAGAGCTTAGTTTAGTCTGTGCAATACCAACCCGTATCCTCAATATCAATGCATATTTTAATGTAAATTCCCTCATATATCCCCAACCCAATACTTGCCTTACTTTTTACGAGTAGCGGTGGTAGCGACTCACGATCATGTGACGGCCGGTTCAAAATCCATCCATTGGACTGCTGACGTGAACTTGTAACACAAGCATTTAGCTTGGCACGTGGGTTTAATAAGAATGTATAATAATGTGCGACCCAAATTACTAGTCAAACTTTTAAAATATACACATAGTTGTATATCTCTCACGCACACACTCACATACTGTTTATATCTAAGGTAATAAAAAAAATGTATACTGCTGTAGAAAAGCGAAGTCTTCTAACACAGGCATTACTTACTTTAAAGGAAGCTCCAATCACCAACTAACGTAAAACTTTTTGGTTCAGAAATAAATTTGATTTGATTTGTTCTCTACGAATGCACTCCTGATTGCACGTCTAGGTCTAACAAATGTCCAAGGTTAGGAGATGCATCTATTGTGTTTCTAGATAAATAATTATACCGGAAGTTGGATGGTCAAGGCTGCTTCCGGTGATTTCTTGGCAAGGATGTCACTTGCAGGTTTTCCTGTCATGTTTTAGTTGCTAGGTTTTATTTTTGTTCTTTTTGTTTGCTGTTCATGTTATTGTATAAAGTGCTCATATAGAAATAACTAATTTGAGTAATTATCATGAAAATACTTAGGGCCGGTTTCTGAATTAATAATACCAATGTGACGTAATAATATAGAAATAACTAATTGGAGTAATTATCATGAAAAAACTAAGGGCCGGTTTCTGGATTGGGAATTCAAATTTGACAACGTCTCAAACAGTATTTAGGCAATGTAGTTGGTCGAGCAATATCACACGATTAGTTGAGCAGGGTTTTAAAGGTTCTCAAGTTGAAATACATAAACTTTCATTATTTAGTCTATCTATATGTCAATCTAAATAAGTATTTTATATTTACTTAAAAAACGAAATAAAAATAAAATCTCGGCGATCGTTCATGTTTGCATTGTGATAATGAATATTGTAAAAGTGATCAATCAACTCTCATTTCTACTTTACTATACTGTTTAAATTTTTGCGCTAGCTACATAAAAAAATCCACCTAATTGACCTTCAACTTTCCCATCGAAACATCAAAATTCCACTTTTAATGCTAACGAAATTTCTAAACCAGCCAATCATGAAGATGAGATAAGGCATTGTTATTTTCAGGGCTAGTGTCATATGTAGGTGTAAATATATAATGTAAACTAACATAGTATGTATCTTTAGTGGGTACATGTGTTTTGACATTGTTCATTGTTGGGACAAATACAGCGCAATTACAAGCAGTTGACGTGTTTTGATAGAGGTTGTGGTATTTCTTTTTTCAGATGTATTATAACAAAGTTACCTGTTTTGTATTTAAACAGTAAATAATTCATTTCTTTAAAAGTAATCTCAGATTTTCTTTGACACGGTAGAACAACCTAGAACATTATTTTATGATCATGTTGTGTGAAGTGTTTTCTTTGTTATTTTCGGGAATAAACCAGTATTTTTTGTTGCGACTTTTAAAGTAGTCCTACCTGATTTTCTAATCAGTATCTTCAGGTTAGGATTGATAGCTATTGCGCGGGAAATACACAAGTGATCTCGCAACTAAGGCAAGGTCGGGACCGGGGTTTTGTTAGTCGGTTAAGGTCCGACATCCCCACGCCATTACTTCGAACCTCGGTGTGGGTCGAAGTCATGAGCTTTTCACCCCGTATAAAAAAAAAGGATTAATAGCTATTCCCATATCTCCCGGTCTGAAGATTTTGCTTATGATATAGTGACAAAATAAAACACAAAACGTAAAAATGATTTATTTAAACTTATAGTTACACACGAATTACGTGACGCTGTGCTAACCCTTATATTTCTAACTTATTATACTTACTTAGACTGTTGAATTTACCTCAATAGTTGTTGAATAGTAAAAAAAATGTTTCGTCTGTTCGTCTTTCTGAAAATAAAACGGTAATTGTTTAAATATACTAAACGAATCAAGGTTGTTGTTCATTGCAAAAACGATGATAACGTTTTAAAAGATAAAATATTAAATTTAATTGGCACGCAGTGAAGCAAGTTTTTTAGAAAGGATTCTCTTTAAAAAAATGTTTTTTAATAATTGCTGTAGTCTTAATTAGTAAAAGTCGATACTGTGTATTAAAAAAAATATACAGTTTATTTGTAAAGCATCTGCAACCTCACAGTAGTAGATAACTAAACATCGTTAGCAACAACATTTGTTCTAAGACTTTTGATAGTTGTTAGGTCCAGCACAGACCAAGAGCAGCGCAGCGGAGTAGATTTTTTAATCACACTCCAAAATATACTTTAAAACGATCAAAAGAAAGTGCAAAAATGTTTAAACATGACAAAATGCTCGCGCGGTCTCAAGATACCACATGAGCATGAAGTTATAAATACATTTGTGCACTTTATTCTTATACAGTTAAACCTGGATAAGCGAGAGTTCAAGGGAGCACAATCTCATTCTCGCTTATAGAGGTTTCTCACTAACCCGAGTTTCTCGCTAATGCAGGTACATGGGTAGCGTTTCTCTCTTATAGAGGTACGCAGCAATATCAAGTTCCGTTATGACATGATGCAGAACAGAACTTTCCTTTGCAATTGATAACTATAAACTGAGTAAGTCCGACAAACAGGACGGTACACAGGCACACGTGTCCATTTCAAAAGAATAGGTACAATATTGACCAGAATACAAAAACAATGCTAGGAAGTTCCACGAAAGTTAAGAATGAGTTATAAAATAGCACATGTTAAATATGTAAATAAAGCTCGACTGTCGCTTATAGAGGTATAGATAAGTAGCAGTCTCACTTATGGAGGTCTATGAGGGGAAAACGACTCTCTCTTACAGAGGTTTTTGTTTCTCGCTTATAGAGGTTTTGAGAGCTTAAAATGACGGGTCCTGGCTATTACTCTCACTTATAGAGTTTTCTCACTTATCCAGTTCTCACTTATCCAGGTTTGACTGTATTTCTAAAGTTTATTTTCGAGTGTCATAAAAAAATCCTGTCCGCTGCGCTGTTCTTGGTCTGCGCTGGGCCCTAAGTGTTTTTTTTTTTCACACTTCATACATAAATATCAAATTTAGCGCTCTAACGTTTAAGTATGAAAAAAAATATGAATAACCAAAAGTCGTAGAAAAAATGTTGTTGCCTATGTTAGTTATCTACTCCTGAGGTTGCAGGTATTTTAAAAATAATATAATAATAATAATATCTTTGGGACAATCTCACACACGGCCATCTGATCCCAAACTAGGCAGAGCCTGTACTATGGCAACCAGACAACTGATAAACATACTTATATATTTCTAAATACATACATATTATAGATAAATAACACCCAGACACAGAACAAATGATCAGTGCTCATCACACAAACGTTTGTCCTGGGTGGGAATCGAACCCACGACCTCCGGCTTAGCAGTCAGGGTCACTAACCACTAGACCAACAGGCCCGTCGAAAAATAAATTGGTATAGTAGGTATTGATAGGTGTCAGTCACACCTATCACTAATTACGTTCAATTCAATATCTTTGTGGATAATATGAGGTACATGATACAGGTCTTAAATAAAATACAATTGTGAATAACGTCCCGCCCTTAGGGTAGGTATACAATAGATCAATGGAAATTAAATTTACTAATTAACATTGTTAAGTTTTCAGATAAATATACTATACTGATCTCACCATACTAGGAAGATTGAAAAGTTTTATATTGCATACCTAAATGTTTGCGTTTAAAAAAATCGATTGAATAAAAAAGCATTGATTCGGGCAAAACGACAATTCGCAAATTTTGACGAGAGCGTCCGGCTTGTTTGCTTATTAATAATAATAATAATAATAATAATAAACTTTATTCATAAAAAGAGATTGTAGTACATGGGACATTAGCAGATTCTACAGTTGGGTTTGTATATTAGTTGAACACACACATACACACACAAACATTATAAGGTCAAGTTATTAAAAAACTTGAGGAACAAAGCCTTAGAGTTTAACGTTCTATTTCGATGACGTAATCTAATTGCTATTTTGTAGAGTCATCTTGGCCTCTATAAAAAAACCGGCCAAGTGCGAGTCAGACTCGCGCACCGAGGGTTCCGTACAAACCTGTAGGTATATAAGTAAAAGTTATGGTATTTTTATTGCTAAATGAAATCCATAACATAACAATGTGGAAAGCTGACGGTACCTTGTCAATACATATATGAAAACATTATGTATGTTCGGAAAAATCGGCCAAAATCTATTTTTTTATTTTTTTTTGTTAATCGCGGCTGAACCGATTTGCATGAAATTTTGTGTGCATATCGGGTAGGTCTGAGAATCGGCCAACATCTGTTTTTTTTTTTAATCGCTGAACAACGTTTGCTGGGTCAGCTATAATAGTAAGTTTATGATTATTAAAAAAAATATACTATGTGATGTAACTAAAAATTTAAGATTTTCGGAATTTTTCCTATATGTGTACTTTATAACGTTGCTTCATGCCAAATTTCAAGATTCCAGGTCGTCTGGAAGTATCCTTTAGGTTTTGATTCCCTTGCGAGTAGTTGCGAGTTTCAAAATATGCGGCTTTAATTGCTGTATCTTTTGATTGCGTTGACGTAGAAGTTTGATTTTGTTACAGCTTAAAGATATTATAGACTTGAGTATTTGTTAAGAATTTCAATATAATACCACTACGCGTTCATGAGTAAAGGGGTAATAAGTTTAAAATTATTAAAAATATTTTTATTATATGATGTAACTAAAAATTTATGCTTTTCGCAATTTTTCCTTTATCTGTGTTATAAAACGTTGCTTCGTACCAAATTTCAAGATTCTGAGTTCACGGGAAGTACCCTGTAGGTTTTGATTCCCTTGCGAGTAGTGGCGAGTTTCAAAATATGCGGTTTTAATTCCTGTTTCTTTTGATTGCGTTGACATAGAAGTTTGATTTTGTTACAGCTTAAAGGTATTATAGATTTGAGTATTTGATATGAATTTCAATATAATACCACTACGCGTTCATGAGGAAAGGGGTAGTAAGTTTAAAATTATTAAAAATATTTTTATTATATGATATAACTAAAAATGTATACTTCTCGCAATTTTTCCTATATCTCTGCTATAAGACGTTGCTTCATACCAAATTTCAAGATTCTGAGTTCACGGGAAGTACCCTGTAGGTTTTGATTCCCTTGCGAGTGTCGAAAATTTGCGGCATAAACGGGAGTATCTTTTGATCGCGTTGACTTAGAAGTTTGATTTTTTCACAGCTCCAAGAGACCATAGACTTGAGTATTTGATATGAATTTCAGCTTGATACCTCCACGCGTTCCTGAGAAAAAAGGTCTTGACAGACAGACAGACAGACAGACAGACAGACAGACAGACAGACAGACGGACAACAAAGTGATCCTATAAGGGTTCCGTTTTTACCTTTTGAGGTACGGAACCCTAAAAAGGAAAAAAAATAGATTTCCAACGGATTTCAACCAATGGGTGTGTCAGGTCTACCACTACACGGAATGGTTTAATGGTTGTAGAATAGTCTTTTTATTTAAAGCGTCTAGCGTATGTTTAAAACATAGGCTGCAAGAAAAAAAACTCGAGAAATAAATAGCTTTCATTTGTTTTTCAACTATTTTTTTCAAGGCCCAGTTTTTTTATCCCGAGTTAACTTAACCAATGGTTATATAACTAAATGCTTGTGTCACGAGTGGGTTCACGTCGGTAGTGCAATGGGTGGGATTGATAACCGCGACCATATGATCGCAAGTCCGATGCCGTAACCATTAGGGTATCGCCACTTTTAAATACATATATAATGTATAATTAAAATACCAATAACTACGTAGAAATGATACAAAAATATGTTAATAGTTTTTACATTCAACGTTTTGCAATAAACATTCACTAGATATAAATTATTCTTGATGTAAACATAACTCAGTTGATTCTAATTACCAATTTAATACGCCTACAGCAATTATTTCTAATAGTAGAGTATACAAGGAAAGTGCTAGGTTTTCCGAGAATTTCCCCTTTAGGTACACCAAGTAGGTAATAAAACGCTACCTGACTTTCTGTTCATCTAGTGGTTAGCGACCCTGACTGCTAAGCCGGAGGTCGTAGGTTCGATTTTTAGCACAAATCTTTGTGTGATGAGCATGGACTTAATCTGGATTCGAACCTGCAAACTTGTACTAACAATTCCTGTATTTCAACCACTGAGCTATCACGACCT
Source organism: Plusia festucae (assembly GCA_950381575.1). Classification (NCBI taxonomy): domain Eukaryota; kingdom Metazoa; phylum Arthropoda; class Insecta; order Lepidoptera; family Noctuidae; genus Plusia; species Plusia festucae. The sequence continues at coordinate 1,828,168 of OX494456.1, read as the reverse complement.
TCGCGGTTTAACATAAAGATGTGTATTAATATATGTTTAAGTTAAACTGATAATTTTCCTTGTCAATATGTATTTACGTAAATAGTTAAAGATTCGCTAATAATTACAATATATAACAAACAGGTTGAGTGGAAACCTTCCTATTATTATAACTGAAAAACAATTTCATTGTATCGTTTCTCCGTAGAAACAATTAGCTGTATTATTTTAAATTAACTCTGTCTGTATCTGTGTTACGCAATCACGCCTAAACTACTGAACCGATTTAAAAAGAAATTTGGAACAGAGATAGGACAGAAGCTTTTGCCGCGGAGTCGCGGGTTACTGTTAGTTTCCAATAAATAATTAATCTTCTCTCAAATTTGGAATGCTGTCAAGTTTTTTTTTACAAAAATATTAGCATTTTTAATTCTATTGGAGTAAAATTATTCTGTATTGTCATTAAATCACAGTAAGGTAACTTTCTGATCCATATACCTACCTTTCATTATACTTGTAATAAACTCGTAAGTATCATAAAACTTAATAAGGGCATTTTATATTGAATAGATTATACTTAGGTAGGTAAATCATCTTGAAAAAAAAAGAGATATTCTTACCTTAATTGCAATGTGTTGACCAGAGAGTATTTTTATGATTTATATATTGCATTATTATAAAATAATATTATTTGTTGAGATAGTTTTTTTTTTCAGCTTTTTATCAAATCATTAAATTTCCTGTATTTGCCATATATTTCTCACGAAAACAAACACTTTTTTAAATGTATGTGATCGGTCAGTAAATAACAGATAGGACGTGTTAACAGTAAGGCACTCACGCGAATACTGAGCACTGAGCTAGTAGAACGTAGATCTTGCGCACGCGCTGATTTTGATGCAATTCATTCTCGCTGTTGCTTATACGGCGTGTTGTTTTTACAAAGACTGATTTACTATTTCATTATTTAAAATATGTGTGTTATATTTCAGTTAGTATTTAATACATTTTTTTTTCAATCATTCAAAGATCGATGACTATATCTTCTAAGGAATTAAGTTCCGTGAGTAGTGAGGCGGAAAACAATCGAATTGATCAATTAAAATCTATGATGACTAGAGATCGTTTTCACATTAAGTAATAAGTTTCTTATTATTTATATTTGGACACAAAATATACGGGATTCATTTTTAAGGAGTGTGTATATTCAACGAGGTAATCTGGTGCATAAAAATAGGTCGAAATTATAAAATTTGAAATCATCTTTTCATACAAACATAAGTCACGTGACCTGTCACTTTGTAAGAAAAGTTCATTTTAAGATTTCGACCTATGTTCCGTGGGGAAAGTTGTTCAGTTTTATGCACCTGATTACCTCGTTGAATTTAAGGACTCCTTAAAAATTAATCCTGTATTGATTTCGAATAAAAAATTTCAAATAAAAAATTGTGTGCCGTCACAGGACGCCTGGCAGATATAAAACATCGAAATTATTTCGTACAAGAAGGTAATATGCATAAAAAAACAGCTTACAGCAGGAGCTAAATAAGGCTTACGAAAAAACAATATTACCATTTTTGCCAGAAAATGATGACTGTCGTAGGTACCATAAATGAAAATTCAAAAAATGATTTTCAATTGCTTTTACTCAATTCTTTAATCAGTAACTTCACTTCCACATGTAGACTATATAATATACCATCGTTTATGGTGGCGATGTTTTATTTATTTACTCTTTATTGTACATTCACAACATAGGATATTTGTTATATTTAGTATTAGTGATAGTTTTCATATTATGGAATATAATTATAATATTTTCAGATCATATTTCAGAATAATTTCATAAAAAATATTCTGTTCTTGAATCCCCCTGTATATCAAACGAGACAATAACACACTTGATATAGGAAATGTGTTAATTTGTTACAATATTAGATACAGTATTTTTGTGTTACAAGACTCAACTACATTAGTGTTTGTCACGACATTTTTTGGTCTCCATTCTATATTTATTCTAATTCTAGATACACACATGTATGTAAGAAAACTTACCTATAAATTACTATTGACTACCTGCCTTCGTAATCTGTTAGTCATAAAAACATCGCCTAGTTATTTGCTTATGTCATTAATAACGTCGTAAATGTCGTCTTCAAGAACATCTGAAGCACGATTTGTTTGTTTATAACATTGGCATATTATGTCCTACGCGGTGATTAGGGCTCGTACACAAAACTGCGTTGCGACGTCGCATCGCAAAAATGTGCGAGATCTGTCTATGGCGATACGTAGAGGAAGCTCGCACATTTTTGCGATGCGTCGTCGCATCGCAGTTTTGTGTACGAGCCCTTAGGTAGTCGTGAACTTGAATGTATACAGAGTAGTTGGAAAAAATAATTATGCTAATTAATAAGAGTAGTTTATTTCTTACTAACTGCACCCGCGGTTTTCGAAAGCACGCGTTAATTCATCAACTTTTATTCTAAAAAATGTTTAATTTCCAACTTATTTGACCATTTGATAGACTAGCAATTGATGAAAAAACGCGTTTTGGAAACGCATATTTAACCACTGGTTGAGTTAACTAGGTATTTAAAAACTGGGCCTGAGTTAGCTAGCCAGTTTGCTTTATAAATGAATGCGAGGCATCTATAATTAATAATTCGATTTAGGTGCCATTGTTCGCTTTATAATATAAATGTTTGTCTATGATAGTGCTTAGAATACCATCTTTACCTATGTTTGTTCTTAGTATTTCCTTTATTTTAAAATTCACATATCTATAAATTACATTTTTAAATATATATACCACTAAGAAGATAAATATAATATATTCTTATAATTTATTATTACGATTTATGATAATTTAAGTTTAAATAAACTACGGGCCTCGTATGTTTAATCGCTGATGTTATTAGGACTATTTTATTAGTCTACTACAACATAGATTTAAATATCTTTTACCAAAAATTGACAATATAATGTAGAAAATTTCCATAAATATGAAATATATGAAATAATGTTCATATAAAAATATTTATTTTAGATCAAACTATTAAGTAATAGATACTTACTTGTTTTTTTTAAGTTTACTGGAAATGTGGGTCGCTCATAACTTGTATTCTTGTTAACCCCTCCAGCTAAGCTAAATATGTATGGGTGGCATTCGAACCTGTTACCACAGGATCGAAAGTCCGACACCCTTATTATTGAAACTACGTATCTATTATCTAACATTTTCGTATCTCTTTACAGACTTATGGTGTACAGAAAACGCAAAGACTACATCAGAGTGAGTGGCGGAGAAGACTACAAGCTCCTCTCTCGAAGGCCCTACACTGAGCTACGCAGCCTCAACGGGGCATCGAACCCGAGGCAGCGGTGAACAAACCTACCTCCCCTACTACACGATCGCTGGCGACATAGTGAGAAAAACAATTGTTCACCGACTTAAAATCGAAGTCGTTAGTCACCGACTTCAAATCGAAGTCTGTAATTAAATGCACGGAACATATAACTTCATGAATAATAATGTGTATTCTTGTAAACTATATTGATGTGTAACATTTCCAAAGTCGAAGTCGTAGACTCATAAAATCGAAGTCGTCTGTTTAGATCATCTTTCTGCCGCACTCAGAGTCCTTAATAGTTACTTTATTTTATTATTGTAACTTAAGTTAGCTTACTCTGTAATCTAAGAGTTGGCTCACTTAAGTCCAATTAAGGTATTCAATACTCTCAATTTAAGTTACTATTAATCTTTCTGAATCAGTAAATAAAGAAGTCGTTCTCAAAACTACGATTCAAACTTTATGGCGGCTGTGGACATGAGGCGAGTCGCTGCGCAGTAACCTATTCATGCACCGGGGGGGGGGGTACTGCGCAGTAACTAACCTCACTCGATTTTCAGGCAAATGTTAACTTTAAAACTAACGCGTTGCATGATTTTAATAAAATTACATCAAGGGAATTAACGCGAACTCATGCATTTACCTTTTAAGACTTGACGTTTCGGCCGGGTTACACTGGCCGTGGTCGAACGTCAAGCTTTAAAAGGTAAATGCATGAGTTCGCGTAAGGCTGCCTTCACACTAGCGTTTGTCAAGCGTAGGCGTTCGATCAGCGTATGCACAGCGCAGACGCCGCGACAACGCCGAACGCTTACGCTGGACAAACGCTAGTGTGAAGGCAGCCTTATTTCCCGTGACGTAATTTCAGGCAAATGGTTGCTACTTTACTTAGAAACGACTTACAAATATTCTTGATCATTTTATGGCCATTGTGAAAATTGTCTAGATTCGAACTCCCAATGATGTTATCTCACTCGCCATGTAACATAGTAGGGCATTCTAGTGTATCTATGTCATTTATGTACAAATCATGTCTGATTATTTAATTAAACACAGATTTTAAAATACACCAGCAAGTATGATGATCAATCTATTTGGGAAGAGGCGTGTGCCCAGCAGTGGGACATTTATAGGCCGGTATTATTATTAATATAAACCTTAGAAACATACGGCCCACTGCTGGACGTAGGCCTCTCTCAATTTGCACTAAAACGCCCGATCTTCCATCTTAATAACAAAACAAAAGAAAAAAACATTACATTTTAATTTCAACCAAAAAATTAAAATAGAAAACAAAGGAATTTTAATTATATTTTGTTTTTAATTTTGCTAATGGTACAAAGCAAGCATACGCCTCAAATATAAAAGTACCTACGAAGTGCTCAAAAATCGACATTTCTTTTTTACTTTTAAAGAGAATAATAATAATATCTTTGTTGAATCAGAAATCAGTGTGTAGTTAAATAATTGGTCAAAAAATCGAATACTGGCGTTTGTATGGTACCAATTCTGCAGTGCTGTGAACTTTCGGTTTGGTTGTAAGGCTCAATTCGTGGTAAATGTCAATTTAAAAATAAACCTAACTTTTTATATAATATACGCAAGGTTACCTCGATATTCAGCCGCTTAACAACCTAACCTCCTTGTATATAAATAGTTTACGAATATAATCGCTTGTATTATAGATTAGGGTATAACTTAGGCTTTATTTAGGTGAAAATGTTATAAATATATATGTCCACATTGATCTAAGCTTCTGTATTTGTAACGCAAAACAAGTCTCATCTATTTTGGTATTGTAGTTAGATAAGAGACTTGCTGCTTAAAAAAGTAAAAATGTTTCTAAAAATGTACAGTGTAACGCTCAATTTTCTCCTGAGAAGCAATATATTGTATACTTTTTGTTTTTGCAATAGTATTCTGAAATCGCATTTTTCTTGTATTTTAATTTATTTTTACCCCTGTCGTCTTGATTATAATCGAACATCAATTTGTTTGAGAAGTCTAAATTAGCAGATTTGTGTCTCTGTGGTACAACTAACGCCATCTTTTCAAAATGGTGATGAACTATTTTGTTACAGTTACCCAAAAATAAAACTAGATGTCGCTGTATTCAGTAGTTGGTTATTGGAGGACATTTTAATCTCTATGTTTGTTAAGGGAGTTAAATTTTAGGGCTTATAAAGACGTGCGTCCAAAAAAGACTGAGGTGAATATTTATAAATCAATAAGTCAGCAAATATGGGTATTAAATTTGTATTATTATTTATATTAGTTTAGCCTAAAAATGTACGTTAAACATGAGTTATGTAAACACGTATATGCATTTATATGTCAAAAGAAATGCGGTTTCAGAATTCTTGATATTTTCGCTTCAACTATAGACAAATGTGATGTTTTTATGTAAGAATTTTGTTTGTCCCGTTTAGGAATATCATAAAATCGTTGGTTGGTTTTTCAATCATTAGAATACAATTTCAGAACTAGTATTAAGCTTTAGATTTCTCTTTTTGTTTATTCAATACTATAGGTTGGTATTTTAATCCTGGAGAGTAAATTGTCAAGTGCTAATGTCAAAACTGACATTTACTCAATTGTAATCTAGGTCATTTTGGCATTAGCACTTGTCAATTTAGTCCCCAAGAATTAAAAACCCGACTTGTAGTGCTGTGAAGTGAATATTTTGAGCCAAAATTTAAATTGTTTGAATTTGGGACATTAATTAACTATTAAATATTATACGGTAAAACAGTGTTACAGCCATCGTTTTATTTTGTTAATTAACATTTTAATTTTAATAAATATGAACTTGGGTGCTGGCCACCTTATAAGTCAGACATCTTTAAATTTAACTTTATTATTAATCATGACATGAATATTATCTACATTATCATTTTATAAATATTATAATATTTTTACATCCATATTTAGACTCTCATTTAATGTGATTGTTAATTTTATTTTTAGAATTATTTATTGTTAAATGTCAATGTATGATAGCATAAATAATACTATTACTTTTTCTGGCAACATTGACATGTCAAAGATACAAACTTTTTAATACAAATATATTTTGTTGCAGGTAACTTTTGTAGTTTTTTTTTTATAAAAAGTAATGGTATTCTAAGTAAGTGTTATGTTTGGTTATACTCAAAGACATTGTACTCTAGCGTACATTACAATGTCTTTGGATATACTATCTGATAGCCTACTCTGTTGATGAAACAAACTAGTTTTTTTTACAATTACTTTTCTTATATCTTTGACATGCTTCCGCCATCAATTTATCAGTAGCAAAAACTAATCAAATTAACATTTTTAACCCGGATTTCTGAAGGCTGATCAATATCCATCCTCAAATATATTTATCTCTACTGTTATTAATTGAATAAAATATTAACAACCAATCAAATTGCCTGACATGTTTTAACAGCATATAAAACGCCAAGAAAACCTGTACGCGTAAGAATAGTGAAGCACTTCAAACTGTGTCATATCAGCACAGTTGGTACGTCCGAACGTACCGTCAGTCGTTCGTACAAACGCTAGTGCAAGTATCTCCGTAATTTTAAGCTTAATGACGGTTTTAGTAGTGAATGGTTGTCACAATGCAATAAATATGTAGACGACGATGAAAGTAGATATATACTGCTCGATGCACACATTAATACTTTTTGCTTCACTATTAGCTACGCGCTTCTATGAAAATTATCTATCTAGGTGTTATTAACAGATGATAAACTATTTTTTGTATCGATCAGCCTTTTTAAATCAGCCCCCCCTAGCCAAGTGGCTTTTCTACAAGCGGTAACGAAGATAGAAATCGTAAAAATGACATTAAATGTATGGAAATGACATTTTGACATCATGTCACGTGACTCAGACTTGTCACTTCCATACACGTGAGCGATTCGATGAGCGATAACGCTTGTAAAAATATCACTTGACTAGGGAGGCAGGATATTTTTTTTATAAACATCTCAGTAGTTATTATAATTATTGTGATATGTAGTGATCAAAATATATAATATTGTTTTTTGTAAAATCTGAGCTAGCGAAGCTAATGTCATTTTTTAGCTTTTGGTCGGTTTTAGAGATCGTGATAATAATCGTTTAAAGTAACTTTTTATCATTGTAATCGATATAAAATACCAGGTATTATTTAGTGTCTATGATATAAAAAAATCAAAAGGGCCACAAACTGATCTGACCTTGTGACGGTATCGCTGTTATTGAATTTAGCGTTTCAACTCAACAGAATTTTGGAGTTTTTGGAGCAAAATAATGCCTTTGCCCAAGTGTACCTACAAGCAGTAAATCGAATCATAATTTCTAATTATATGTCTTTATTTAAGCTATACAAAATGTTTTATTTTTATTTTTTTGTTAGCCCGTGCTGTCCCACTGCTGGGCAAAGGCCTCCCCCATACTCTTCCATTCTTCCCTATCGGAAGCGTGCTGGCCAATCGGCGAGGAAATTGTCCAGATCTTCCCGCCAACGCTTCCTTGGTCTGCCTAGAGGCAGACCAAGGAAGCGTTGTAGGTCTGTTCTAGGTCGTCTTCCATCCTCAGGGATCCATTGAGTGGTGATCTTCGTCCACTTATCCGGGCGCATTCTGCAGATGTGACCCGCCCAATTCCACTTCAGCCTTGCAGATTTATTGCCCACATCGACTATACCAGTCTTAGACCGGATGGCGGTGTTGCGTATCCGGTCACTTAGCCGTATGAAATTAATAGAAAAAATTAAATTAGTAGAATAATAATAGTTCCAGATTTGACCACCGGTTCAAATAAGTTTGTGGCGCTATAATACTACAGTAAAAAAAATAAATTCAATCTAGCTTGTGATACTTCTATTGAAAATCAACTGACATGTATTTTTAGGCGATTTTTGTTCCTTCGATTGTTTTTTAGTTAGTTAATTATTATTATGATTGTTGAAACGCGTTTGATGTTCGCACTACTTTTTTTGTAGGAGCCAAACATCGATGCGTCGTATGTCATTGTGTAAACTAATAGTTTATAGTATGAATTTTGACAAATAAATAAGATTTATAATTTAATTTGTTGTATTAATCTTATCTTTAGTGTCTACCAGCGCCATCTATCGCAATTGTTGTTAAACTGTGAAACGGCCATATTGAATGAAATACCTACTTTAGATAAATTTTGAATACCACTGTAACGACCGTGGCATCTTCACAAATCATCATCTTGGTTTCACAAAATATAATATTAAAGTTTGTTTTAGTATTAACCCTTTTTTAAAGAATTCTTTCTTAAAAGGTAATCCTTCTATAACAAGTAGGTACAAAAATCATTCAACGAAAACTCATGAGTTTTGTTAGACTAATTTATTGTGTACTTTGAATAGCATAATTATGTTTACAAATTTTTTTTAGGGTTCCGCACCCATAATTTAAAACGTACCCTATTACTAGGACTACACTGTCCGTCTGTACGTCTATCATCAGGCTGTTAGTATCTCATGAACCGTGATAGTCAGACAGATTAAATTTTCACGGATGATGTATTTCTGCTGCCGGTTCAACAAAATAGTATATAAAAAAACAGAATAAAATAAATATATTTCAGGAGGCTCCCATACAACAAACGTGAGTTTTTTTTACTCGTTTTTGCTCGATATTGATAAGGAAAAAAGGTTGACGCTTGAATTATTCACAGAATATTTAGTTTTATATAAATCAAGTATTGAAAGGAGCACCCATACAACAAACCTGTTTTTTTTTTCTGTTTTTTAAGATAATGATACGGTCCCCTTCATGCGCTAGTCCGACTCGCGCTTGGCCAGTTTTTATTGAATGTTTTAACACAGTTTTTTAATTCAATCATAATTTGTGCATTAATCACTGGCTAAACCGTTACCCTGAACTAAACGAGTCTGACTTGATGGCCAACTCTGGAACAACTATACTACTATAATAGTTGTTCCAGAGTTGGCCATCAAGTCAGACTCGTTTAGTTCAGGGTAACGGTTTAGCCAGTGATTAATGCACAAATTATGATTGAATTAAAAAACTGTGTTAAAACATTCAATAAAAACTGGCCAAGCGCGAGTCGGACTAGCGCATGAAGGGGACCGTATCATTATCTTAAAAAACAGAAAAAAAAACAGGTTTGTTGTATGGGTGCTCCTTTCAATACTTGATTTATATAAAACTAAATATTCTGTGAATAATTCAAGCGTCAACCTTTTTTCCTTATCAATATCGAGCAAAAACGAGTAAAAAAAACTCACGTTTGTTGTATGGGAGCCTCCTGAAATATATTTATTTTATTCTGTTTTTTTATATACTATTTTGTTGAACCGGCAGCAGAAATACATCATCCGTGAAAATTTAATCTGTCTGACTATCACGGTTCATGAGATACTAACAGCCTGATGATAGACGTACAGACGGACAGTGTAGTCCTAGTAATAGGGTACGTTTTAAATTATGGGTGCGGAACCCTAAAAAAAATTTGTAAACATATCGTCACTGGAAAGGCAAAATTACTTAACCGCCAAATTGGGCATATTGAGTTATATACATATTCGGAATCAGCGATTTTTTCTGCATCGATCTGTCTAGGTAGCATTGCAATCGAAGCACATTTATGGCGCTTCAGTAACCTGTAAAAAGGCCGGTATTTTTTTTTTCAATTACTGAAGCGACACACTTTTTGGTCTTTTTTATAAGAGTGTCGTATCAGTAGTTGTACTCTTCTTGGAATTTAAGAATAACTTAGTTTAAGTAATTTTGATTCACGTAAATTTGAATGAGGCATGCGTATAAGAAAAAAAGCCTTATTATTCTAGTCGAGTTAATGGCGTTTAAGTAATTTAAGCTGACTGTTATTCAGCACTTTGCAGGATATCAGTAAAAAGTTTTGTAGTTAAAATTCTGAAAAAGTCACAAAAGCATTTCATCCTTTCCGTCGAATTATATACTACATCTCTTAAGTAAAATTACTAATCGTAATATTCTAGTCGAGTCGTATATTTTTCCTGCATATGCTGTCCAGATCATATCAGAAGTTTCTGGCAATAATGATTCATTTTACTATACATTAGCTTTAGACATTTTAGTGACAGTCAGTTCCGCATTTTCATCAATTTTAATGAGATTAGTGAAAAGAAGAACATTGCTATTTCTTACTGGATCAGTAGCGGTCCTGGTCCTGATGTCCGCGTGTTGTGATCTCTTCTTAACATCGAGGCTAATCATACCAAATACACCTTGGATTCCAATGTCCTTGTTCGCCATATATTTTGTGATTGTGAATTTGGCTTGTGCGCCAATTCCTTTATCTCTGATTGGTGAAATATTTCCCTTAGAACATAGAGCTGCTAGTTCCACTATAGCTGGAATATTAATATCTCTGTCAAGTATAGCAACTTTGAAAATGACACCATTTTTATTAGTGACTGTTAAAGTATATGGGACCTTTTGTATCTTAGGTGTAATAATGGCTATTTCATTGGTGTTTTTGTATTTCATGTTGCCAGAAACCAAAGATAGGACTCTACAAGAAATTGAATATTTCTATAATCACGGAAAGTTTAGGAACGTTCTCCAAGATGATGAGGCCGAATCCAATATGATAGAGTTACCCCGAATTGAAACCGCGAAGTTAAATAGATAAAATTCACAGACTGTATTCAATTAATGAAAGAGCCAATAGTGTGAGTGAATTTTATCTATTTAACTTCGCGGTTTCAATTCGGGGTAACTCTATCATATTGGATTCGGCCTCATCATCTTGGAGAACGTTCCTAAACTTTCCGTGATTATAGAAATATTCAATTTCTTGTAGAGTCCTATCTTTGGTTTCTGGCAACATGAAATACAAAAACACCAATGAAATAGCCATTATTACACCTAAGATACAAAAGGTCCCATATACTTTAACAGTCACTAATAAAAATGGTGTCATTTTCAAAGTTGCTATACTTGACAGAGATATTAATATTCCAGCTATAGTGGAACTAGCAGCTCTATGTTCTAAGGGAAATATTTCACCAATCAGAGATAAAGGAATTGGCGCACAAGCCAAATTCACAATCACAAAATATATGGCGAACAAGGACATTGGAATCCAAGGTGTATTTGGTATGATTAGCCTCGATGTTAAGAAGAGATCACAACACGCGGACATCAGGACCAGGACCGCTACTGATCCAGTAAGAAATAGCAATGTTCTTCTTTTCACTAATCTCATTAAAATTGATGAAAATGCGGAACTGACTGTCACTAAAATGTCTAAAGCTAATGTATAGTAAAATGAATCATTATTGCCAGAAACTTCTGATATGATCTGGACAGCATATGCAGGAAAAATATGTCTACCAGTCGTTTCCAAAAGAATTGCAGCAAACAAATAGGTGAGGACTGGCATCAGGAAGTCTTTTCTGCCAAATTTTCTAATAAACATAAGTGAACTGTAAAGGAAAGTCAATTTCACAGTCTTGGGTTGCTCTTTTTGAGTTGTTATGAGTTCTTTCAACTCCTTTGTTGATAGTTCGTTCCTTCCCCGAAGTGAATAGAAAACTCTTGTAGTGTCATCAAATTTTTTTGCTGAAGCCAGCCAAGACGGACTTTCTGGCCAAGTGCAGACCATCCCAAAAGAAATTAGGCACGGTATTAAAGTCAGAATTGCTACTGTTCTCCAATGGAAATAATAACCCAGTAGATGAACTACCATGCTTCCAAGATACAAAGCTGCAGTCTTCAAATTCAAAAACATCCCTCGATTCGCAGGGCTCGTGTACTCGCCAATAACAACAGCTCCTAAAATGGAGGTAGATCCTGCTGTAATACCCTCTAATACCCTGGCTGCTATCAAGCAGGAGACGTCTGTGGAGAAGTACATAAGGACCACGCCTAATGCACCGGGGATTATGTCCAGGATAAAGGCTGCTTTTCGTCCATATCGATCCATGTAGTACGATGAACATAGGAAGCTGGGTATCCAGGCAAGACTGAAGGACGCAGCTGAAAAAGAAGAAATACTAATTCAATATTTTCTTTGCTTTGAACTAAAGATAAGTACTTTTCTGTAGCTATCCGTAGAAACCTGTATTAGCTTTATGTTTTTGATACTTATTGCTTTTTCACATTTTGTATAGCTGTTGGTTTTCCTTAAGACAAATAAATAAATGTACAAGAAGCGTGTTAAAAATTGTATGCTAATCTTGTGCAGTTGTATGGTCATACGGATGTTAGGTGCTACCGTGGGTGCTACTAATGTTTCACCAAAACATTTAATATTCGTTCAACTTTTACATCAAAGTGATTGCGCTTATTGCAATTATAATTATACATTTGGAAATCATATAATTTTTATGTAAAACTTATTATAATGCTTTACCAATCCAAGAAGACTGCTCTAAGCTTGCCTTGATCGGTGAAGAGGGGTCTTTGAGCGCTGGTAGCAGGCAGGTGGTGAATCCTAAGAACATTCCATCTTCCAACATGGTCAGAAGGACTCCTGACACGATCCAGGCCTGGAAAAAAGTTCATGAAATTATTAAGAACTCACTTTTATGATAAAGTGACTGACTACACCAAAGCACGGAGTCGTATCATACGAAGTTCAATGTGAAACGAAATACCAAGGTATTGAAAAGGCAGGAGTTGTTTCAGCTGAAGGACTTATATTGCTGGATATTCAACTGAATGCATTGCTAGTTAATGCAACATCCTTGTGATAAAAAAAAGGAATCAACGGCTCAAAAAGGGGAAAAAGAAAAAGAATCCGATAACTAATAATTTGGCTTATCTCACTTGTTTAAAAAATGCCTTATCCATATTCGTGATGATCTTTATCACATTACCAGAAGATCAGTTTTTCGTGCAGGAAAATACCTTTCACGTCACACAATAGTATTATAAAACTATACTCAACTATGTAAATTACTTTAAAATAGATACAAAATACACGTTTTGCGTGTAGTATAATGTGAACTGAGTAAATAGGGAAATGCGTTCATTAGAATTTAATATCAGTCTTTATTTTATCTAAAGTGTCTAGGGCTGTAATTAAGATATGGAGTAGTTCTATAAGTTCCTTTTATATAGTTTACTGACGGGCAAAAGATAGTTTGGCCTAAGCATTTTAAGCAAATGTTGAAATTTGTACTAAATCTGTACTAATATTATAAAGAAGAAGAGCTTATTTCCTTGTTTGGTTGAACGCGATAATCTCAGGAACTGCTCGTCCGATTTAAAAAACAACTGAAAACTTATTAAGGAAGGCTATAGGCTAAAATTTGCTGCCCAGGAGAGCGGAGCCGCGAGCAAAAGCTAGTGTTATTATAAATGCGAAAATGACTTTGTCTGTTTGTATGTCACGCTTTCACGACTGAACCGATTTTAATGAAACTTGGTTTGGGGTATGCTTGTTTATATATGTAGAAAGCCTTAGATAATTAATTAAAAAGGAGTGCATATATTCATCGAGGTAAAGGTGCATAAAACTGAACAATTTTCCCCAAGGAACATAATATGACGAAAATCTTAATCGATATTATCTTAAAATGGAAAATGAACTTATCATACAAAGTGATAGGTCACGTGTATGAAAAGATGATTTTCAATTTTAAGATATCGATTTATGTTTCTTGAGAAAAGTTCTTCAATTTTATGCACCTGATTACCTCGCCTTATATATAGGCTTGACGTTTCGAACGAATTGCAGCGGCCTCAGTCGCAACTAGACTGATGGATATTTCGCGTTGATTCCCGTGACGTATTTTTGATGTGATAGTTTAAAAGTTAGTAAATACTCTTTCATTATCTCTATGGGAAAACTAATTAAGTTATTTTAGGGTACGAGAAACACACGTACCAAAATCTATAACTGTAGACCCTAGCTCCATGGTATTTTGTTGATACATAGTATTTGAATACAATTAAGAATAAAACAGTAGCGCTAGTTTTAAATAAACAGGTTAGATTGGTACAACTGCTTTTTATCAGTAATTGTCCTTAGCCTATAACGTATGTTGTTAGAAATAAATTAATGCTGATCGAATCGCTCAAATGTATGGAATTAACAAGTCTGAGTCACGTGACTTATCGAAAACAAAATTAAATATAATTTCCAGAAATTGTATGTAATCTAGATGTGCCCTGCGGTTTTACGGGCGTAAGTTGCGCCCGTTACCGTAAAAATGTTTTTTTTTTGTGAATTTTGCATTTTTTTATTCATTTTGCTATTTGTGACAGAAATGAATCCAACAAAATCAAGGATCATGAAAATTGGTCCACCCATTCTCGAGTTATAAGTGTTGTAACAAATCCTACTTTGTTTTATATAATAGACTATGGTGTACCCCGTAATAAAAACTGATCCAAGGCAACAGCAGCACTGACCGCTCCTCAAAGTTCACGTACTTACTACCTGCAGCTTTGTGTCAAAGAAGCCGCCTATGCGAGACGGTTCATGAACTGTACCACGAATACGCCTTTATTGGATCAGACAGGGGTTTTGTTACATGTTGTATAGGTTTTCTTATTTATTCTGCTATTCGGGATGGAGACGAATCCAGCAAATTAACGGTCAACCCGTTCTCGAGTTATAAGTGTTGTTCCAAACACAACATTGTTTTATATAAACCTCTAGATAAATAGTGGTTTCTATCATCGTTAAATCGTTGTCTTGGTATAGTGCTGAATTGGTTCAGACTGAAAAAATACCCCAAAATAATTTGTTAATAAAAAAAACAGAAAACAAAACAACAATTTGTTTGTGAAATACTTTCATAATTGTCTATGTATCAATAAAAGACAGGTCTTGTGTCAACAGTCTGATCGTAAGCAGAGCCAACCCTGATAATTAATAATTAATATTTTATAGCTGCAATGTGGAGCTGTAATTAGTGTAATATAAACCGTAGATATTAGTAGGTATAATATTGTTCTGAAAGTTATAACATCTCTGTGTTTTAATTGTCTTCAATGTTTTAGTCTGTATGTAGGCAGAGCCAGTACTATGGTAACCAGACAACTGATAAACATACTTATATATTTGTAAATACACATTATAGGTAAATTACACCCAGACACAGAACAAATGATCGTGCTCATCACACAAGGATTTTTCCTGGGTGGGAATCGAATCCACGACCTCCGGCTTAGCAGTCAGGGTCACTAACCACTAGACCTAAAAATACCTGTCATTATTTTTTTAATTCATGTATCTGACGCACATTTAAAATAACGATTCGTCTTCCATTAGGCAAGGTTAACATTAAAACTTTTTACTGTCACATTAATAATAAACGTGTATTAGATAATAAAAGTGAAATCCTATAAAATAAGGCCACACCTTGAGGTGTTACAAATGAAATTATATCACTAAACGCTTTGTACACTGCGCTATATGAGTACTAGAGGTGTACCACACGATATCGACAAAAAACAATCGAAAAACTTACCGACTATCCGAGATATTCTTTACATGACTTTCCTTGGAAGTAAAATTATTGACCTTCGGCCTGTCGTGTTTCAATCTTTCCGGTCAAAAGGTTTTGTCTGTCGGGTGTGAGCTTCGTAACATATTACATTACAAACTAAGAGAAAAAACTACACGCGCGCCTTAGTATTTCCGATTCTCGTTGCCAAGTGTATTTCTACAAATAAATAATGTCAGGGTACAGCAGCTGCTCACTAGTCATTTTTTAACCGCATCTAGTTAAATTCCTATCAGTAACTGATTCTTCTCCGTTTCTGTAATATAAAAATATCAATTGTATTATGAATCTAAAATAGGTACTATCCGAAGTAATCTTTAAATATAATATTTGTATCGCGATTAACTGGTATGGTTCATAAACTGTATCAATTCATATTATAATCACATTTTGATTAACACAAATTATCTAGACTAAAAAAGTCGACTGAAATATATTTAGCTCAACCCTAGTATGTATACAAGATGAGTTTTTGAATCACCCCATTACATAGGATGGGGCGCATTCCTCAGAGGGGTGAAAATCAATTACCGGGGTGTCTGCGGGGAAGGGGGCAGGGGTAAGAAACATGTACGTTACGAACTACGTACGTTTCTTTCTATATTTTTCAAGAAATGTCACCAAGCATGGCTTTTTATAACTTTCGGAAGTTTTTTTCGTGATTAGCAGTTTGGTTGGTATACGAAAGTCGAATTTAAAACAGGTTTACTTTCTTTTCACTATCTTAAGATTGAAAACGTCGAGTCAGAAGTGTTTTAACTTTTTTCAGAAATTTATTTAATTTCCGTTAACAATTTTCGAATAAGATCACTCGGAACTAAAATATACAGGATTAATTAAAAGGAGTGAGTATATTCAACGAGGTAATCAGGTGCATAAAACTGAACCACTTTTCCCACGAAACAAAGGTCGAAATATTAAAATTGAAAATAATCTTTTCATACAAACAAGTCACGTGACCTGTCATTTTGTTCATTTTCCATTTTAAGATTTCTATTTCCATTTTAAGATTTATGGAAAGCTTATTCCCAGCGTTGGTTCATTATAGGCCGGGGCGGTATAACATCTCGAAATTCAATAATGCTTAGAAGGTTACTGTCAAATCAATATAAATATTATAGAGTTACAGACTAACAGCTGCAGGAATCTCATGAACCAATCGATATACGTTAACGCCAGGTGGGTCGACAGAACAATACTAGTCTATCTCCGATAGCGAGTATTACAGAGAAGCTTGGAAAAGGCATGAATAGATGAACAGACTGGTGTATATTTCAATGTTTAATGGGAGCATGATACTTGGTTCAAATTTTGATGTTTTAGGCGGGTTAAGATTAAGTTATTTATTAAGATTAAACCGTGAGATATCAGTCGTATTGATAGAGCTGTAAAGCATGCTAATAATATCTTGGTTAATATCTTAACGTTCCTACTTATAGTAAAATAATGATGAAAATGTCTATTATGTACTGTATGTATTTTGTATCGTAACGTATCGTTGTTCCAAATTTGTTTATTACTTCTGGCATTTTTTTTCGTTTTAGTATTTAAAACAATACAAAGATACCTTAAAATATTTAAACAATTAAATGTGAACACTTTTTAGGACTGAGAGAAAACGACAAAAATGTTACCTAAGCTTATTAATTAAAGTCATATAAAAAAATCAAGACCAAGTTTCTATAAGTGTTTACAATATTACTAATTGACTTTGTAATTTAAAAAAATATTCTATATTTAGATAGGTCTTAGGTTTAAAAATTAAAAAAAAAGAATTATGCATAATATCTGGAAACTAAATTTCATGTCTTTATTTTAATAATTTGGTGGACAACGTGTTTTTTAAAGATGAGATATTGTATTTAATAAAATAACGGTTTTTCTTTCTTTCTCTTCCTGTATAAATTTAGAATCTTTTAGAATTGTTTTACCCTGCCCTACAGGGTCTATAAATGTACCTTTAAACTGTTTACCATCTTAAAAAACTTATGAAGTAACTGGTCGGATAGAATTTCAATCCATCGACGGGAAATGAAGAATAATAAGCAAGTATCATAGTCACAGATCATGCGATGGATCAACAAGTATGGTCGGAAATCCACAATCAGATTTAAAGGCTATATATTGACATTGCTAGGAAACAATATAGCCTTATCACGAAGGGTTAACGCCACAATATCAGTAAACTGGTTAAATTATGAAATCTTTTTGCGTTTTGATGCTTTTTTTTTAATCTGATTGTCACTAACTAATTTTGCCTTAATCCTATTGCTCGTCTTTCGCAGATAGTATAATACCGCTGCGTTCTATGCTTTTCAAACGACATTCTAATATTAAAAACTCTCATCTGGCATGTACTTTTGTGAACACTAAACTCTCACACATTATTTCTGTTTTTGGGATAATATATACTGTGGATGGGTATATAAGCAGCGGGAGACCGAAAAAGAGATGGATGGATTGTGTGAAAGATGATATGAGAAAGAAAGGAGTGGATGCCGCGATGACGAGTAATAGAGAGGAATGGAAGGAAAATACGCATTGCGCCGCCCTATATGAATGGGATAAGGGCAGGGAGAAGAAGAAGAATGTGGTAAAAAGAATGACTACTACTAAACGAAATAAAAACAACCAACAAGAAATCACGCCCAAAATCAATCAGGATACTATTAAATGAATAATACAGTAGATTCCCTAAATTAGGTTGGCGTAAGACCTGTCTTCTAATCGATTTTATGTTGCTACTATATAATTATTAATAAATTCTCTATGAATTGTGTCGGCCACACAATTGGAGGGTTGTTAAATTATAAAGTGGACCAAATTGATTAGACAACCGAATCGATATGGAACAGTCTTGATTTACAAGGCTATGTGTAATGTCAGCATGATAGTGACCCAGTATTGTTCCAATGCCAGTTATAAAGACTTTCTTTGAAATGGAAAGTTTATTTCAAAGAACTTCTTGAATTATTTTTGTAAACTGAAACGTAAGGCTACGGTTGAATGTTATCGACTTTAAATACGATTGGGAAAATGTTTTTGTATTGAATAAAATTCTATGTTATATTCTTGTTTTGGGAAATTCCTTACTGAATATTATAAATGCAAAAGTAACTCTGTCTGTCTGTGTGTTACGCAATTACGCCTAAACTACCGAACTGATTTATGTGAAATTGATACAGAGATAGCTAAAGGAGAATGTTTTAAATAAATATTGTAACTCTTTTATAATATAGATGAATAAATAATAAATAAATAGTCTAGAGAGTCTAAGCAATAAATGACGCACTGACACTTCAAAACAATCTAACAATGTATCATCATCCAATCAACATTAACGATATTGAATGGGTAAACTCAGGAGCCAGTCCAACATAAAAATAACGTCTAAAATTTCGTCAACGTTAAAATTTTTTCTCCACAAATATTCATGAAGCTCTCTGCCTACCCAGTAGAGACGTATCTCTAATGAGATGACGACACACTATGAGAATTCCCATAACACAATATATGCAAGCACTCGACGACACAATAAGTAGAGTATATCGCTAGAACGTGACGATTGTAATGAAGACGCCGTAAATCTGTTAGTACCCTCTCTCGATGCGTCGTGAAGATGTGAGGAAGTACTTTGAATACATTATTATACAACATGTAACAAAACCCCTGTCAGATTCAATAAAAGCGTATTCGTGGTACAGTTCATGAACGGTCTCGCATAGGCGGCTTCTTTGACACAAAGCTGTAGGTATTAAGTACGTGAACTTTGAGGAGAGGTCAGTGTTGCTGTTGCCTTGGATCAGTTTTTATTTTGATTTAATTATTTTCAATTGGGATAAAAAATAAATTGCTACGTATATGTGTTCGCAGTACGATACCGAATAATACTCCCAGGGATCGGACAGGGTTTTTGTTACATGTTGTATAACAAGATATATTTAATTATGTAGATATTCATGTACAAGCTTTACACTCGGCGACTGACAGTAATGACTTGCGTCGCATCACGCATCAGAAACTGTTCCCGAAATTGGAACACCACCCTGAGTGATGAGGAAAGCGACACAAGGAGGAGCATCATGTTCGGTTTAAAGAAATTTATTTTCTTATAAAAACTGTACAGTTCATTTATAATAAGATATGCATAACAAACTCATAAAAATATATAGTTATCTCTAGCGCTTATTACTATTTATTATTATCATATATTTTTTCAATTAAAATTTGTTATCCATGTTAAATTACAATTCTATAATAATAATATGTCATTTAGAGTATTGATTGATTTAATGATTCCCCGTATAATTATAAGAAATTTTTATTTTATTTTATTAGGGAAAACAAACAGTAGTACATTATAGGTATACAAAATGTTCTTAAAACTAAACTTAAAAGAAAATATACCACCCCATTTTCCACAGATTACTAAAAAGAAAAGATACTAATCTGTACTGAAAAATGTCCATAATATAATTAAAATTAAATAACCAATAAGTAAGCAGTTCTTAAATTAGCGTTCTCTCGAAGTGTAACAAGTCAATTACAGTGTGCTGAGATATCTTTTTAGTTTATTCTTAAATACATTCATACTGCTGCTTTCTTTTATTTCTTTTGGCAGGTTAATATACAGCTGATGTTCAAGACTAGTTGTCGATTCAACCATTTTTACGGGGTGTGGTGTTTATAATAGCATGAGTGGATGATCAATAATATTGAATATTATCTATCTAGGACTTTTCCAGGCTATGTTTGGGTCAACTGCCAGTTTTACCAGATTTAGCTGAATACCGTATTTTACATAGAGCGACTCTCTATCTGACCTCCATAACCCATTTATTGGGTAACACAGTAGTGAGACTGGTTGTCAGAATTGTAATGACTTAACGACTGTCAAAGAACACTGGTGCTGTATGACATTCGGGACCGATATGTTTCTGACAGCCTTTGAATGGGCAGGAAAAATTAATAATGTTCTCCTTTGCCTGAATTTCTTGATGATTGGGTATTTGACATTTTTTTTAAATTTTATAATCAAAAAAGTTCTTCAAACTATAACAAATCTAAAAACGACACACTAATTAATTTTATATGGAGCAAGTTACAAGCATTCCAATATTGCTAATTTGACAGAGATAGCGATAATGTTTTGTGACGACAATATTCAGTTCTCCATACTAGTCTGGGGCTGCCTTGTACAAGTCGTCGTTTTGCGAAAAAGAGATAGAGCATGCGACATCAATTAACTTTAAAAGCTTATAACTAATATAATTGTGTGTATATTTTTCGAAAGTAGTCAAATAAGCAATTACCTGTTAAACCTGGGTTTGAATCAATAAACCAACTTTCAAAAACACATTCAATAGTTATAGTACATGTGAATTTTGAGAAGCATTTTTTTCTGACTCCACTAAGTTATAGTTATAAAACGTGCTATAATATCAAGATAGATGTGTAGTAATGCGCCATGCTGGTGACGTCACACCGACAGGCTGACGTCACACGGACAAACTAACTGCGTTTGTAGTGCATACATAATGATTATACTCATAGACTTCGGGCGGTTGCATCGTGATGCGGTTAAACCTAGTTTAAGGCAGCTTTTAGTTTTTAGTTCTTACTTAAGTCTGTGGTAAAGAAAGTAGAGTCAAAGTACTTCTGTATTGACAAACTTATTTGATCTTGTGGCCATATCTGGAACTAATATCATTTTATTAATTTCATTTTGTATAGGTTTAATACCTATAAAATAATCGTTAATTAACCCTTTCACTGTCCCGTGAATCACATACCTATGAACATTTCCATTGATAAAGTATTGTGTCTTCTGACGGGACAGGGAAGGTGTTAAGATTTAATTTACTCCTTGTACACACTTGGGTGATGGCAATATTTTTGCCCTAAAAACTACAAAAAAATACAAAATTCAACAATAGCGACGATATTACCGGGTCAGATCAGGTTGTGGCGTTGTATGCCACTTTAACCTTCCCCGAAGAACTTTATCCAAATTAGGCTAATATGATTTATGGTCAAACTGATTCCACGCCTATTTAAGATTTCACAGTAGGAACAAGAAATAACTTATAATTAAAGCAATAATTGTGAAACATCTCCTGAGTAATATCTCTCTTTTTTAGCCGTTGTTGTTCCACTGTAGGGCCTCTATCCCATTCTTCCACACTTACAGTCTCATCATCATGCTTCCTTTTTTTTTAAACTACAATAAATAATTTAAATATTTAACAAATAAGTAAAAAGAAGGTATTTGAAGTTCTAGTTTTTTTTTAAAAAGCTTGCTAGCAATGTGTTTCGACCACATTGCATACACATACTCACACATACACATACACATTTACACATATGATAATTTATTTGATATGACGACGATGGTTTCACGTTGGTTCAATGGGTGGGATTCGAACCCACAACCACATGATCACAAGTCCGACGCCCGCGCGCGCCCTAGCCAAGTAGCCATTATGATATTGCAGCTTATTATTATTGTTTTAGAATTAAAGTTTATAGTATTTTAGATAAAAGAAGTTCTCTGGAAAGACAAGCGACGTAGAAAGGTCAAAAAATTCCGTTTAGGCGAGGTTATAAAGAGTTATTATTAATCGTAGTTTATTTCAGTGGTGCAACTCACCCAATTCGCACCACAGCCGAGCTGAGGAAATCAATAGCTGTGTGAGTAATCCTGTGTATACGTACACTATAGCTGCAAATGTGTGCGTGTTTCGATTGAAGGTTTATGAATGTGTGAGTTTGTGTTTGTACACAGTTGTTAGTGTGTGTGGCAAGTAATGTCGCGGGAAATGCTTAAATTGGTGCGGAATTAGTTTTAACTGAGTTTCACCGTTGCCTTTGACTGTAATTTCGATTCAAAACTTATTTATAGTGTGTCGGTGTTTTGATCACTATTCCGTAGAAGCATAATTATATATCAAATAAATAGAAAACCTGACTGCCTTGCAAAAAGAGCTAAAACAAAAGCTTTAAATGTCGTGGAAGTTAAGAAACTTTACCTAAAAAAATTGTAAATGTTTCGCCAAACAAATACAATAATACAGATCAAACACATATCTCGCGGCTCCAGCAAAGGCAAGGACGGGACCAGGGTGTTTTTAGTCGATGCAAGTCCGACTTATCCCCACGCTGTGCCCTCGACGTGGGTTAAACTCAATAGCATTTCACACCGACAAAAAAAGTTTGAATCACACACCTAACCTTCTTTTTGGGGTGCAGATATTGGGGTATAGGTAATAGGTTCGTAGCAAATATTCTTCAGACTTAGGCTCAGTTTTTTGATCCCCAGTTAAGTCAATCTTTTTTTTTGTTTTAGTTTAAAAAAAAACGATGCCCGCACTAAGGAATTTAATCCTTGTGTCGCAGGGGTTTCACAAACATTCAATTCACATGCACAAGAAACACCCAGACTTGGAACAAGTACCTGTGGATCAAACAAATGCTTGTCTCATACGGGAATCGAACCCGCAGCACGTCCCGCACAGTGGTAATTAGCTTGGTGACCTATACCACTCGGCTATCCGTGCAGTCAACTGGTTAAATATGCTAAATATTGGTTTCAAATCAAATCACGTTTTTTTAATCAATTGTTAGGCTATCAAATGATCAAATTAGTTGTAGAGTTAATTATTTAACCATTTGTTTTAATAAAAATGTATGCATAAACGCGTTTTACCGAAGTTTGTAAATTAGTTAGCATATTTAACCATTAGTTGAGTTAACTCGGGATCAAAAAACTAAGCCTTATTCAGAGTAGGTACTCTGTACTGTTACTGTGTACCTTTTTTATGCAGCTCCTAACTCCTCACTCCTAGAAATGACGACGGAATCATTCCGTTGTATATGTATTTGAGCGTGTTCGGTTTGTCTTCACTAGTACTTTAACTCCTATGTACCAATGTCATTTTTTTAAAGTTGTATCTAATTTCTTAATCATTCTAAGATTTCATTGACAAACGGTGAAGAAAAACAACGTGAGGCAATCTGGATTCTAAAAAACCCGCAGACCCGCAATGATTAAGCGTGGTGATTAATCTTCTCTATATAATAGGAAGAGGCCTGCCCTTTGATTCTGTAAGACCTCGTTCTAAACTTCGAATCTGAATCCGCTGTGAGTTTCTTGATTGGTATTTTAACTCGGTTGATACACTAGCGCTACCCTTGCGAGCGTGTCAGCGAGTTGAACTAAATTAACCCGTGAGATTTAGACAGATAAAGTATGAGATGACGTATGAAGTGGCATTCAGTAAGGTCACTTCGACGCGCACTTCGCACTCGAAATTTGAAACTTAAGCGAAATGAGAGTGAAGAGCGATGTGAGATGCGAGTTTTGATTGAATTTTACAGAATCGACGTGCTGTGCCCAGCAGTGAGACGTTTATAGGCCGGTATTATATCTTCAATGTTCTTTGTGGCATACCTTGTAAATATAGTACCTTTATTTCTAGCCTTTAAAACAGTCATTAAGCTTGAAGAAAGCAATCTAGATAGCAATCAGAAAACATAACAAAGTTCTTTTTACTGCAGTTTGGTATCTACCATCTACCATAATAGCACAAAGGCTGTTAGTAGGTCAAGAATGGGTACTCCACTCGCGACCAATTAAAAGAAAACAAGGTATTTTTCTTTGTCATTTTATTTCTAAGGTGAGAATTCTGTTTAAGATATTTTGGAAGGAATATAGATGAAAGTATGTTCAAGAGCCACTTAATTTTGCGTCCGGTTTAATGTATTTTAACTAAAAAGTCCTTATTGATTTCGCGATGTCAGCAGGTTGCCTCAGGCCTAGTTTTTGATCACGAGTTAACTCCAGCAATGGTAAAATATTATGTCAACTAATGGTTTCAAACTTTAGTAGAACGTTTATAGTAATCCTAACAAATGGTTAAATAATTAACTCTCCAAGTTATTTGACCATTTGATAGATTAACATTCGATGAAAAACCGCGATTTATTGAAATTTGAAACCATGTTAGCATTTTTAACCATTGGTTGGGTTAGCTAGGGATAAAAAACTGGGCTTTAGTTGTTAATAGCCTAATTTGTAGAGGAGATGAAAGACGATGTATTATCGAAAGCATTCCAATACCAACTAATTGACCGAATATTTTACAAAAGTTCAAGTTTGTACTATAACCTTTGTGTTTTGCTTTGGTCGTTTCGTCTCTGCTCCCGTAGTCAAGTGTAATTTCTACGAACGATTGCGACGACAAAAATCGCCCCCTATATAATTATCTTTTTTATCATAATTTGTCAATATCAATAAAAAGCAGCAACGGGTCCAAAAACCTTGTCAAACATTATCTCCACATATAGCTTGGCTATTGACCTACCGTGGTAGGGCCACTGAGTAAATACCCTACTAATCAATGTTCATATGGTACGGCTAGACGCGCCTGCGCATGCGCACGCGCTACTCACACGTGCGCCACATCTGTGACGTGTAAACATTGATGCAGGGGTAAAAGACATCTGGAATCTAAGATTTTGTTTACATTTTGTAAGATTTTTTTTCTTTTTAATGTTTAGTTAATGTGGTTAAGGTTGTATTTTATTAGCCGGCGGGAGTTGAGCAGAAAGTCACGAGCGATCCCGAGACTCTGGCCAAGACAGAGACGGGAACATGGGGTTTTTGTTCAGCGAAACTCCGGCACGACAAGGAATAAAAAAGGATGTGGTTTCTATATAAAATTAACACAATACTTTAATTAATTTCATGGTAGTTTTATTAAATTCCAATACTATAATTTTGAATCAGATGGTGACAATAAAACAAATTAAAATACAAATCAACCAACAGTTATCGACCCCTTACACCGTCTGTCAGAAATGATAACATAAACAGAGCAACTGATTGTATCCCCTTCCTCAGCGTCTCTTCCCCCCCCCCCTTCCCCCTCGGGAAGTACCCCTCACGTATACCTGGCATCTGGGTAGTTGGTTCCATAGCTTGATGATAGACTAATGGCTGACAGATTCTAAAGATGGGATGAATAGTTTATTAAAATAATAGTTGTTATTTGTAACAAGGAACAAAGATACAGTTATAGTTACGACATTAATTTATTTAAAGATGCAGGTATGCTTTTATTTTACATTTATTTTATCAGAACTTTGTCGCTGAGCGACAATACCGTTCCATAAAAACAACAAATAGGCTTATACTCTAAATGAAAAACTTAAAAAAACAATGAAAACCCCCGTACTAAACAATAAAATTCTAGCTACCACACAAACCAATACTAACTAACTTATACAAAATTTTAGCCTCTTCGGAGAACGGAGAAGCTGAAATGCTTTTTATAAAGCCCATACAAATATGCTTTTTAATATAAAACCGTCTAAAAGCCTCGTTTCGGACACACTCCAGTTTTAAGTCAATATCGTTACGACCATGATTTTATTAACATACACTAAACTTATTCTAAGCCATCGGCATCTTTTTCACTCAAGTATATACATAGGTACCTAGTTAGAAAGACACAGATGAAAATTAGAGCTGTCAAATTTAGTTCCGATTAAAATTCACCTAAAAATTAGCCGACTCGCAGAAGCGTGTGCACTAAAAACACAGTGATGTTTAAGGCGAAAACAAGTTTTCATTTTCTAAGTAAGCTGTCTTCCTTTTCTAACGCTGTATGTGAGTAAAAGATAGCAATAGTTTGATTTTGGTTTAATTGCTTTAAAGGGAATTAGCGCCATTTGTAATCTAGGTTTTGCGCGTGGCCCTACCCGCGTGGGCGTGGGTTATCGTAGCTAGAAGTATAGCTATCTGATACTTAAAGAATTTTTCAAAACGGACTAGCAGTTCCTGTGATTAGCGCGTAACAACCAAACAAACAAACATTTTTTTTCAGTTATGTAATGTATAAGTACTTACCTATAGATGTGAGATAAATCAAAAAGGTTTGGCTTGAGTGCCAACTAGATCTTCTCTCTATTCCGCCATTTTGTTATTTTGTTTTGGTTTCAGTAATGTTTACGATGAACTCATTCCGACGAGTTTTCTTTATATTTTCTTTATATCTTATCCCATGGCCTATCCTTCGCCATGGGTATATTACGGGAGACATCAAATATTTCATTTTTCATTCTTAAAGCGACTAAAACTAGTAATCTTGAACAACAAGCACATAATATTAACACCTTCCCTGTCCCGTTAGAAGACACAATAGTTAAACAATGGAAATTTTCATATGTGATTCACGGGACAGTGAAAGGGTTAATAGAATGCACGAATAGCCGAGTGGTATAGGTCACGCTAATTTCCACTGTGCGCGACGTGCTGCGGGTTCGATCCCCGCATTGGACAAGCATTTGTGCGATCCACAGATACTTCCAAGTCTGGGTGTTCTTTGTGCATGTGATTTGAATGTTTGTGAAACCCCCGCGACACAAGGATTAAATTCCTTAGTGCGGGCGGCGTTTTAAAAAAAAAATATATCACCAATCGAATACATATCACAGTCATAAAAAAGACGTTTCTGTGATGGTAAGTATAACAAAACCAATTTTATCGCAATAGAATAGTTCAACAGTCAGTTGGTATAAATATATTAATACCATAGCCTTTTTGATACCATAGTCTCCGTTTTACACAGTCCAAAGATTGCTAACATTAATTCTCACAAATAATTACAGCACACACAAAGAGTCGGCGCATCACAAAGACATACATATACTTACATATACAATAGTAACAAGTATATACTCTATGTGCAGAGATTAGCGGCAATGCAAGGCCGTTTTAATCAGAACTCTAGGGATTATGGAGTCCATTGTTTAATAAGGCTGGTGGTGTATAGGGCGGTTCGAACGCGGCGGTTAAACGCTGCAGTTAAGGCGTGGTTGACTTCACTATGAAATTGAAAGTATATCTTTTGATTACTGAATGTAAGTGTAGTTATCCTATGTTGGTATAATGAACTTTAATGGGTGATTTTGTTACAATTCAAAAACTTTCCATAATAATTGACGTGAACGGTCGGTACATTGGATGATGATGCTGTGTCGGTCGCCCGTGATGATGCCCCCGACCGCGCACCTCTTTCTGCCGTCGCCCTGAGCGTAGAGATGCGCCAACAGACCGTTATACATTTTTCCTATCTCCGACTGACTTCATTACTAGCGTCTGCCCGCGACTTCGTCTGCGTGGACTTCTGAATTGGGTCCAAACAGAAATAAAAAATGGAATAAAATTTTCACCCGTGTTATAGCTTCCGCTGTATAAGAGAAAAATACCAAATTTCAAAGCTGTCTTGCTGTCTGCCCACGACTTAGCTCGGAAACAATTTCAATTTTCCCTCGGGAACAACTTAATGAATCGGGATAAAAGGTAGCCTGTTCTTTTCCATGTTAAAGGCTACATGCACGCCAAATTTCATCCAAATTCAAATTCATCCAAATCCGTTCAAGTTCAGCCGTTTTTGCGTGATTGAGTAACAAACATCCACACTTTCAAATTTATAATATTAGTAGGATATTCCATGCTTACAGCACAATCACTTTAAAACTATTTTAAATTATTATTTTTATTATTAAGCAATGCCTTAGCTTTTAAACCGCCCAGTGACAAACTAGCCTTACCGTTAATAATGCCGCTGAAACAATACCAATGTTAGGTAAGGTACATAATATCAATATATTAGGTAATTAGAGTTTGTATACAAAGGTATTATTGTTCTTACTTAAATTAATAGAAAAACTATTTTATATTATAATATTGGTTCGAAATTGGTATGAATAAATACAATCACTCGGTAAAGTCCTATTTGTTTTTTTTCCTTTTTTATCTTTCCATTTCTGTCTACCCTCTTCCATCTCTTTCTGTCCAATAGTCCAAATTGGTACACTACAGGTGTACCAATTTTTATCGAAGGAGTTGAACAAAAACTATGGTACATTTTTTTTTGTTTTGAAGTTGGTTCAGGTTGAAAGCAAAGCTAAAATTTTTGGTTTTAAAAAGAAAAATAATTTCAATTGCTTTCGTAACTTAAACCGTTGTAAGTTTAGTAAGAGCAAACTTATAAACTAATTTATTAAAAGACTTGTTTTTAGTTTCCCTATTAAAAGGCAGTCTAGAAGCTGTCCGGTATTTGGGCAATTGAAAATAACTAAATATCTTTTGTTTTTTTTTTTTTATAAAGCTTAC
This sequence comes from Plusia festucae, assembly GCA_950381575.1. Taxonomy (NCBI): domain Eukaryota; kingdom Metazoa; phylum Arthropoda; class Insecta; order Lepidoptera; family Noctuidae; genus Plusia; species Plusia festucae. The sequence goes on along the minus strand of OX494456.1, from coordinate 1,799,175 downwards.
TCGCAATGGGGGTCCGTATTTTTAGTATTCTTGTTAACCCCTCGTGGTAAGCTAAATATATGCTTATGTTACGAGTGGATTCACGTCGGTAGAGCAATGGGTGGGATACGAACCCGCGATTACATGATCATAAGTACGATGCTCTAGATATAACTGATCATTGAAAACTTCACAAATTAACATTTTATCGCTACTGGTCAGGCTGCCAGAGGGTCTAAACGACCCTTGATTGATAATGACAGATCTTTATCAGAACAATGATTGCATACATAAGATATACATATATACGTATACATATACGGCGGCCATTTTATATGAATATGCAACGAACAGATTAGCATACGGTCAGCAAATAATTGTGAGAACTCACTGGACAAAAAATGTGTACTGTAAAATCTATTATAATTATATAATTCCAGTGTCACGATGTTTGTCCGGGATGAACTCCGAAACTACTGAACAAATTTTAATCAAATTTGCACACCATGTGCAGTTTGATCCAACTTGAAAGATAGGATAGCTAACATCACAAATATTAAAAAAAATCGAAACCACGGGTGGAGCTGCGGGAAACAGCTAGTAATTTATAAGTAACAATTTCATCTTACAGAAAAAAATATTTTTAAGTATTTTTAAAACATTTTTGTAACCCTGATAGGCTTTCCTAAGAAAGGCTGATTGACATTAAATGCAGTGTTAATTAGAATCATCATCATATCAGCCTATCGATGTCCACTGCTGTACGTAGGCGTCCCTCTATAGTCTCCCTGTCTTGGGCAGCGCTCATCCATCCGATGCCAGACACCATCTTTAAATCGTTGGATTAATCCAAAGACAGGATTGCTAGTGTAAATTAAGCAACTCTTTGCCTAGCTAATTCTTAAACTGTGGCGGCCATTTTGAAAATTTTCGCATCTAATAGAAGATAAAAAAAAATACAGCATCAAAGTCAAATTGCTTAATTTTTACTTTTAATTCTGCATTAAAAAGTAGACCACCAATCAACCTGTACGAAAAAAGAAACACCAAAAACAAAAACCACAGGATACGAGTTCCACTTAATATGCTGTCGGTACATTACAACAATGCATCTGCTAACCACCTGTTAAAGAAGGCCGATTAGTCACTCTGCCCACTGCCCGCCTTATGTAACCACTGGGGTAGGCAGAGGCGATTCTACAATAGAATATGATTTAAGACATTATGAGGTAGACCTCAGATTAGTAACAAAACAGTTATGGCTAAAGGAAAGAAGATATCAAGTCCGCTGGCCCGAAAATGAGCATTTAACTATAACAATATGAATATATGAAGCGGCAGTAGCCTAATGGCTAGGGCGTCGGACTTGCGATCATGTGGTTGCGGGTTCGAATCCCACCCATTACACTAACGACGTGAACCCACTCGTAACACAAGCATCTTAGCTTAGCATGGGGGGTTAACGAGATTACTAGTAATGTGCGACCCACATTGCTAGTAATCTTTAAAAAAAAATATCTTTGGACAACTCACACACGGCCATCTGATCTCGAACTAGACAGCCTGTATTATGGCAACGGAACCACTGATAAAAACATGTATGTATTTCGAAATACGAACTAGACAAATGTGGTTGTGGGTCGTTGGTTCGATTCCCACCCAGGGCAAATCTTTGTGTGATGAGCACGATCGTTTGTTCTGTCTGGATGTTATTTATCTATAATATGTATGTATTTCGAAATTTATAAGTATGTTTATCAGTTGTCTGGTTGCCATAGTAGAGGCTCAGCCTAGTTTGGGATCAAATGGTGTGAGATGTCCCAAGATATAATTATTAATTAACGCAATAATTGCACAAGCTAATGTGTATCATTCTGGTTGCTTAAACTGTATACTGAAAATACTTATTTATCTATGATTCAGACTAAGCAACAATTATACTTCGCTAACTACTAAAACATGAATAAAACCTCTCATCCAAAAGTTCTTAATCTCTAAAATCTTAATTCCAAATTATTCGTATAATTTGCTTACCGGAATAAATCCCTTAAAAATCATTTTCGTCCGAATGGTAACTTTTGTTCGCTTACTGTAACTGTGAAAATAGGTAGAATGGAGATTGAATTATTCATATATCTAATATCAAAGTGTTAAATTCATAAGTTATACTGTTTGTCTGTTCGTGCAATTGTTTCGTTCTAAAATTCTCGGATTAAATTTGTTAGGTTTAAGAGTTTTTGAGAGTGTCTGGATTGCAATCCCTTCCACGATTTCTTCTTTTTTGTGATATATTATTCTCTTACACCTTGTAAGATTTATTTAGATGCAAAATTCTTCTTGTAGTCTGCAAGTAAAAGGTTTTTTACAGTAGCGGACATGTAAAAATATACTTAAAGATTCAAAATATTAATTTTCTTGACATCTATATGATCGACGAGCCAATATCAAAACTAAAAGCAAGGAGAACCCTGTATTAAAAGTATATGCCGTCACAAGGCGTCACAAAGATGGCGTCTGTCCCTAACTCGTCGCCATTTGCATTTCGTCAGCTGTTTTAAATATTAATTGTTTCTGCTTTATGGTGGTCGCTTGTTTTATAGATCTGGCAATGGTGTCGCTTTCCTGGCATGATTTTGAAATGTTTGTTTCATATTTCGGAAATATCTTCTTAGACTATTATTCTTTGTTTTAATAATTTAGCTTTGTTTTGAGCTGGTCAGATCTCAAAACTTAATCGTTAACAGTCGTCACGAGAAGAACAAAAATAATGTTCTTCGGAAGTGTAGAAAATTGAAATTAAGTGTATTGAAATACTTATACAACAAAAAATACAAATAAATTGGTACCTCGTTGAATATATGCACTTCTTTTAAAATAATCCAATTTTATGGGAAGAAGATGCTAAAGAGCATATTACGCACTTAATATCTATAATATTTAATAATATTTATTTATTTAGACCACAATATTAAAATAAAACTTTTGATGAGACACAAACTAAGCTACGCTCGTATCTAGTGATTCTATATAAACTGAGATTAGCTTTGTAGTGTTTCGAAATCGTTTCGTAATACAAAAGAAATATGTTTTGATATTAATCCTAGAAGACCTAGCGTTGTACATAATAAAACTAAATTATTCAGTTGCATAAACAACAAATGAAAAACAACAGAATAATGATGTCAAGCGGAAATCCATCTGCATAAGTTGATAACATCTTGGGAACTTGATTTTCTAAAGGTTTGCATCAAGAATGGCATTATTTTACATCATAAATACTGCGAATACCTTATAATGTGAAGTTTTTAGACAAGAATTGAACATAGACTAGCTTCTGCCCGCGACTTCATCTGCGTGAACTTCAGAATTGGGTCAAAAAAGAAATGAAAAATATGAAAGTAAAAAAAATGGAATACATTTTCACCCGTGTTAACGCTTGCGCTGTAATAGAGTAAAATACCAAATTTCTAAGCCGTCTACCCGCGGCTTAGCTCGTAAACAATTTTAATTTTCCCTCGGGAACTACTAAAGGAATCGGGAAAAAAGTAGCCTATGTTCTTTTCCATCTCAAAGGCTACATGCATGCCAAATTTCATCCAAATCCGTACAGCCGTTTTTGTGTGATTGAGTAACAAACATCCAAACATCCTAATATCCAAACCTTCAGACTTTCACATATATAATATTCGTAAGATGATACGAAATTTTAAAGGACCTCAGACAAGAATGAAAGAAGTTCCAACTAAACAGCTGTCAAACTCAAGTGGGATTGGACCGGACATGTCAGATGTGCAATGGGCTAAAAAAATGGCTCGTGGCTAAGTGCAAGCCATACGGTTTGACCGATAGTATAGATTAAGTCGCGCTCGACGCGGTTGGTCCGTAGATGGGTGACCATTTAAACATGCCGACTGCCATATGCATGTCGATCTTAGACAGTCGTATAATTATGATAACCAGTCTTACTATGGGATACTGTATTTACCCATTAAAATGGGTTATGGAGGTCAAACAGTTCGATGTTTTGTTATACTAAATTGTGACGTATAAACGGTTTATATTTGACATAAACTCGGCCGAAAACACAATGGGATAAATAGATGTCTATGGTTATAAATGTGTTAACAATAATGATCTCAATTCTTACAAATCATACCGCCCTTAAAAAAACTTGAGGAAGGATAAAACAAAACCGTAGCGATGAATGAGCAGGCCAGTGAGTGGCGCGTGCGCCGAAACAGATGTCCAGAGTTCGATGAACGGTTTCGGTGCGCCGGCGCAGCTTTATTGGGGGCCCCGAAATACAGGGTGGGGTGCGGAAATTTCTATTAAATTGTTAGGTTATACTTAAAATATGTGAGGGATTTTAAATGTTTTGCGTTTTTACTTTGGATGGAGCCGGGGTTACGTTGTGTATTTTTGTAGTTAATTTGACAATAGGCTGGAAGAAGCCATTGGTCCCCGACTGTCACATAGTGATCATTGACAGTCGTTAAGACATTACGATTCTGACAACCAGTCTTACTATGCGATACTGTTTTACTGAATAAAATGGGTAGTGGAGGTCAAATAGGCAGTCGCTTCATGTAAAATACGGTATTCAGGCTAAATCCGGTAAGATTGGAACCCGACCGCCATTTAGCTTCAGAAAAAGCTAAGTTGATGATGAAGCTGGAAAGACAAAATTATTCAGTCCATAATGATTTAACGATTCAACGGTTTTCTTACGCACATTCTTGGGACAGACTAGTTTTAGACTCAATAGGAGTCCTTAATCATTAGCTGTGGTGGCGGTAGTCGAACTGACTTGCGACACAACCACCACCGCTTCAGTACTGCTGGGACTACAGGGATCCCAAGAATGCGCGTGAGTATACCGAAAAATAATAATAATTTGTCTCACGGAAGTTATTATGCAATTATCCTGTCCATCATTTTAAAGTGTCACAAAATAATCTATGTGTTCTTCAAAAACCTATGAAGTGCAATATGACCTGGTTATTCAATTCTAAAGGAAGATAAAGCCATCGTATTTTTTCATATAACCTAATTATTGTCCCCCTGAATTTTTAATACATGCAGGCAAAAAAATATAGAGGGCCGATTGCCATAAACTTCTGCCTACCCATTTAAGAGATTTATGCGTGATGGTACAGAATGAGTTTACAAACTATAAAGGTGATTTTTATAGGGTTTACAACGTGAGACAGTATATGTGCGCGTGCGCAGCGAAACAGATGTGCGAGTTCGATGAACGATTTCGATGCGTCGGCGCGGCCAACGTTAGTTTATTGGGGGCCTGATATCTACAGGGTGGAATATTTTTACATATTTTTTTGGTAATAACAAAGTTGTAAGTACAAAAACATAGTTTTTTTTTTACTTTATTTGCAGGTCTGGTGGTGTCTGTTTTAAATTCTATGTAAAATAATTTCTATACTGGTTATTAAAAATGTCGTAGTTCACAATATATTTGTGTTACAAGCTGAAAAAAGTGATACGAATTTTGCTAAACAGACGATGTACAGTTCTTCGACTTGCTGCCATACCGACTTAATACACATTTTTTTGACAACCAATAAAATGTTAAAAAGAATGTAGAACTTTCCTTAGTCCAAAATTATAGGAGAAGGTAAAAAACCTCTGAGTTAACTAAAATAACTCGATCCAAATATCAGCTGATAGGAATAACACAAATTGTGCTCAGACAGATTGTAAACCGATCGACTACAAGTAAGTGCGACCCTTCCGAGCCAACCCTTCGCCCCAACCCTTATCCTTCACGTGACCTTCGCAAGCATTCACACAGAAATACCCAATCGAGAATAAATATGTTGAATTGAAATGTATATTCTTACAAATTTCATGATAAATTTACATAAGAAAAGTAATTTGATTGAAGCGGCGGTAGCCTAATGGCTAGGGCGTCGGACTTGCGATCGTGTGGTTGCTGGTTCGAATCCCACCCATTACCGATGTGAACCCACTCGTAACACAAGCATCTCAGCTTTGCACGAGGGGTTAACGAGATTACTAGTAATGTACGACCCACATTGCTAGTAAAAAAAAAACATATTTCATTTTAAAACATCTGAAATGTTTTTTATCAGATTTAGAATACGTATCAAGGTCCTTTGAAATTTAGATAGATTTCTCATTAATTATGTTTAGGTGTCCTATCCGTACCGGAATTATCTAAATACTAGTATTTCACAGTGTGAATTCTTAGTGCTCATCTAGCTCACTTAATATTCTAAGACATCATTGACAAACAGTGAAGGGAAACATAAATAAATAAATAAATGTGGACAACATCACATACATCGCTCCGAATCCAAAGTAAGTAGCTCTAAATAAAGCACTTGTGTTATGGAATCAGAGACAACGAAGATACCACAAGCATCCAGACCCGAGACAATGTAGAAAAGTGTTTTTTTACACGTGACCCATCCGGGAATCGAACCCGAGACCTCAGAGCTGGCGACACCTTGAAAACCGGTGTGAACACTACTCGACCACGGAGGTTGTCGAATAAATTTATCATTTACAGTTCGCTCATTATTGTTTTAAGGAGGTATACAATTCTTTTCTTCTGGAAAATATAAGTGATCAGTTGCTCTACTTATGGCAATAGGCTTAATAATAATACACTTTTGATACTTAGAAATCAGATATAATTATTTATAATCCATTATGACTTTGTTCTCGTGAATGTTCATCCATTAATGATTTGTGAGAAGAACGAAACTTGACTTTACTACGTTGCAAGTTATAATTTACTACAAAATTGAGATATCATTCCGTAGTTGTATATTGGTATAGTCACATTCGAAAAATCTTCTGCAATTTCTGACTGAAAGATTAATCTCTAGGTGATTTCTTAAAAAAAAAAAAACTTAGTAAAATAAATCAAGGAACCCCTAATTTATAGCCTTGCTAGCTATTTCCCGCAGGTCCGTCCGCGGTCTCATTTTTTTTAATATAATTAAGATGTAAGCTATCCCTATCTTTCAAGTGCACACGGTGTGCAAATTTGATTAAATCAGTTAGTATTTAAAATTTGTACATGGGGCTATGAATTTGGTGTAACACTGTCAAAATTATTAATTCTTATGAAGTTTTTGATCTTCCATAACATGATAATAAATTTATTACCAATGAATAAAAAACTTTGGTTTAAAATTTATTGCAAAGCAATGAGATCAATTTTATAATTGTACATAATACAAGCTGTGCCCTGCGGCTTTACCCGCTAATCTAAGTTACTTATTATACTATTTGCCAGGAAAGGTGCATCAAAATAGAACCAGTCGTATCAGAGATTAACCGGATCAAAGAAACAGACAGAAAAACAACAACTGTAACAAATATTTCTTTGTTATATCTACCATTTGCGTTTAGTAAAATACATTTATTTTAATATTACAAACATACACTTTAATTTTATTTTTCTGTTTAGATTATGGGGTCTAAAATATTATATCGCAAATGATCAAACAATAACACTTCACATAAAAGTAGAACGTTAACTACCAGGAAACAGAGAACGTTACTGTAATAATAATATATCCAATAAATCTTTTGTGGTTTACGTTCAACTCTAGGGATAAGGGCCAGAATAAAATGTGTGAGGGTTCGAGAACTTACTTATTTTCAGTCTGAGTGCCATGTAGGTAAGTTTATTACGAAAATAAACAAAGAAAAGGAGTATTTAGCGATTTTTTTTTTATATAAGTTGTTAATTGCACGGATTTCAGTGGGAAATTAAAACCAAAAATTTTCTTTTTAGGTTTATCGCTTTGTAGTGTAGAGGTTAGTTGTTCTACTTAATGTAGGTATATTTAATATATCTGAACCACGCTCACTTCGGTGGGCATCAAACATCACCTAATAAAGCCCTTAGGCACTCAGGAATAATGTAGCTTTCTAGATATATGAAAAAAAAACAAAATCGTAGTTTCAGAGATTATTTCCTACAAACAAACTCACCAAATTTATCTCTTTAAAATAAACTAATGTCTATAAGTGCGACTGAAAGCCCACTCTTAAAGAAAAATTAACTTTTTTTAGGGATTAATAAAAAAAAATTCAGTAGTGTCATAAAACAATCAGCCTGTAGATAACGATTTTATTTTTACTTTCTTGATGAAGCTAATTCTTTTGTTCTTTGATGTAGCACCGTTTATACAACACATGGCCTGTACTCGAGGTAAAAATAAAAAACGGTCAAGTGCGAGTCGCACCTGCGATTTGTCTGTTCAACAATTTTGGACAGACGTTATTTTAAACGGTAATGGTAGATGAGAACGTTCGGAAATATTCCAACTAATATTATAAATATAAGTTTGTATGTTTGTTCCCTTTTCGTTTGAATTTACTAATATATACTAATATTATATAGCTGCAGAGTTTGTTTGTTTTGTTGATCGCGCTATCGTAAGAACTAATGAATACCCAATTTATTAAGAAAGATTATACAAAAAAAAAGTAGAAAAATTGTAGCAAATGGAATTGGCTCAGCTAATGCTGTACTGGGACAACCACGACCCATCACAGCGCTGATTTTCAGCCATAATACCTCATTATAGTTCACGTTTTCACCTGTTTTTACTCTACAAAGGGCTAAAGTCAGACCGGTGGTTTCAGAGATGAGCAATCTATACTAATATTATAAAGCTGAAGAGTTTGTTTGTTTGTTTGTTAGTTTGAACGCCTTTATCTCAGGAACTATTGGTCCGATTTAAAAAATTCTTTCAATTTTAGATAGCTCACTTATTGAGGAAGGCTATAGGCTATAATTTACCACAATAACGCGAGCGGAGTTGCGAGCAAAAGCTAGTAACAAATAAAAATATTCTAAATATTATAGAGCTGTATATTTATTCACACGTCATCTAATACATTATGAGTCCGCATACCGTTTTAATATAAACAATGATTCAGCGGCCAAACTATTTAATATGAAAACAATTCGCTCGTCTGTCAGTTCGTTATCGACGGTAGCGTCAGCAACGCAAGCGTACTTGAGATGATTATGTTTATGTGACTCGATGAAATTAACTTCCTTTTAACTGACGGGCCTGTTGGTCTAGTGGTTCCTTGATGACGCGGACTGCTAAACCGGAAGTCGTGTGTTCGATTCCCACCCAGCTTAATTTTTTTTGTGTGATGAGCACAATCGTTTTGTCTGGATTTTATTTATCGATGTTATGTATGTATTTACAAATATATTATTATGTTTTCAGCTGTCTGGTTGCCATAGTATAGGCTCTACCTAGTTTGGGATCAGATGGCCGAGTGTGAAACGTCCCAAGATATTATTATCTCCTTTATTTTAAAATACACATACATATAAATTACATTTTTAAATACGTACTACAAAAAAAAAAATACGTTATATTATTATTAAATAAGTTTTTAAAAACTTAACCGTGCATATACGAAGTGTTTATATAATATTTCATTTCCCAATTTTCGTACACTTACAAAATAGAAATAGAACAGGATACAGTAGGTATCAAAATGTTGCCCGAACAAATTTCCATATATTACTCCCTATTAACATAATTCCCAAATTTTATGTACATAACAAAAGGTATGAATAAAACAAATATTTTTCTTTGTTCTTATTGATATATCTTCCGAATATGTGTCAATATATACAACTGATTTCAAAACTAGACCAGGTGAATGAACTCTTTAGACACCTGTATATCTAGTAAGTTTCCTATAGAATATTTATGTTGAGGGATGATAAGTAAGTATGGTCATTATTTTGTGGCCTATTTGGTCTAGTGGTTAGTGACCCTGAATGCTAAGCCGGAGGTCATGGGTTCGATTCCCACCCAGGACAAATCTTTGTGTGATGAGCACGATCATTTGTTTTGTGTCTGGGTGTAATTTATCTATAATAAATGTAGGTATGTTGTTACAAATATATAAGTATGTTTATCAGTTGTCTGGTCACCATAGTACAGGCTCTGCCTAGTTTGGGATCAGATGGCCGTGTGTGAGTTGTATCTTTTAGGATACAAACTTTAAGAAAAAAAGTAACTAGCAATGTTTTTCGCACATTCTAGTTAACCCTTCGTGATAAGCTAAATTGCTTGTGCTACGTAGTTTCACGTCGCTAGGCTAGTGGGTGGGATTCGAACCTGCAACTACATGATCGCAAGTCCGACGCCATGCGGCAACCGCCGCTACAAAGTCAATATAACCTGACGGTCTTATTGCTAACGATATCTATCCATCATTCGTATCATAACTTTAATACTAATAAAATAAAGGAGTTTTTTTTTTGTTTGTTTAATCTCTGGAACTATCAGATTGAAAAAACCTTTTTGAATATGACGGCCTTATCCATGAAGAATTGTTTACTATTTTTATTTTAGAAAAAAATATTTAGGGTTCCGCTCAAAGTACCAAAATAAAAACATGTGAAACTCAAAGTATATTAAATTTACGTTAACTGATTATTGTGTAATCAACACTTTAAGTTTGTTAGTCTGTAAGTATTGATTACTAACTTAAGTTGATTTACTTAACATTAGCTATGGAGAGTAATCATAAAAAAATATTCTTCTGATTTCATACACTTTTTTTTAATCTTTCTAATTAATTTCAATCAATCTGTTCAAGATATCTACAATTTAATGATTAAAAAACGTTTTATTAGCATCTTGCAAATGATTCACGAGTATTTCGCTAATAACAATACGATCGGCCCCTTTCTGGAGGGCCCCTAATAAACTCTGTGTTATGCTAAAACTCTGTAATAAATAACGGTGAAAAACAATAGGTAGTATATGGAAAACATACGGGGAGGTATTGCAGATCGGCGCGCTGCGGTTTCATTAATAATCTTTTCGAAGGTATAAGATTTATTATTCTTTTATTTACAAACTAGCTTCTGCCCGCGACTTCGTATGCGTGGACTTCAAAATTGGGTCCAAAAAGAAATGAAAAATGGAATAAAATTTTCACCCGTTTATTATATTTATCCGTTATAGCTCGTAAACAATTTTCAATTTTCCCTCGGGAACTACTTAAGGAATCGGGATAAAAGGTAGCCTATGTTATTTTCCATGTCAAAGGCTTCATGCTTGCAATGCATGCCAAATTTCATCCAAATCCGTTCAGCCGTTTTTGCGTTATTGAGTAACAAACATCCAAACATCCACACATTCATAATAATTATTAGTAGGATAATCTTCGTCTATGTAAACGTTTTATAAGAAGTTGTCACGGCAAAAACTTTTAACGTTGATCTGGCTTTAGTTCTCAGTTATGATCTGGTTAATTACTGGTTTACTAAAATACGGTTATTGTCAAACTTGGAACCCGTATATTTCAAAGGCAAGGAATCGGCACCAACTTGGGGTGTCTATCGGACCATGCAGCGATCTAATCAGGGTCCAAAATGTCGAGACCTAACATTTGCACTGACATTTTATACCAACCTTAATACTGGCATTCTAAAACTATTTCGTGTGACGTCAACAGAATTCTTTTTAATTCTACAGGGAAATGTTCACATTTACTGACATTTCGATTATCTTTATTGTACCAAGAAGGTCGCAATGTTATTCTGTCAAAAGGGTAACTGGATCATAGAATTTGAAAATCGGGGGTTTGTTAATGTCACGTGTTAAGTAATATTTAGCAAGGGGATTTTAATGAAGCTTTGTAAATCAAGTCATTTGTTTTTTGTTTCGTGATACTTACGTCAAATTGAACACAATGCAATTTAAAATTTTGTTTCTTCATAAGTTTTGTGATGGCCACAATAAAATATGTGTGTGATTGATGGAAGTGTATATAGACCATTATGGATTATTGCACTTATATGTAATTGGTAAAAACCTGAAGAAATTACGGATTATTGTTGCATAATATGGACGGCGCCGCTGAGGCCGGCCCAAGTCGCGATGATCTAGACGCATACTGTGAGGGCTGGTTCGAGGTGACGCGCGATAAGGTTAAATAGAAGGACTTGGGGGAGGCCTTTGCCCAGAAGTGGGACAGCACAGGCTAGATAAAAAATATAGGTCATACATTGATGCAGTTAGGAATTTTAAAATGAATTGTAATACAGCATTAGCAATAATATTAAGATATGAATGGAGCAATAATGGACGCACGTTATTCTTCAAAAAGACAGAATTATGAATAACATAATACCTAAGTACCTCAAGGCAACCTAAAATATTATTCATTGTAATTTTTTAATGAGGCGTAGCGAAGCGAGTTTTAGGGTGACGAGCAAAGGTGCCAAAATTTAGGAGTTTCCAAGAATTTGAAATTTGCATGTAAATTCTTTAAGATGCTCGCAAACATACCTTTCCGGCTTTTGTTAAAGACTTAATTATTTCAATCAAATTATAGGCACTAATTACGAGTACCTTTTGTTCTAAATATTGTGGAATCCTGCTGAAAATGAAGGTATTTACTCAAGTTATTTATTAAACATTTCTGCCCCCCTAGACAAGTGACATTTCTACAAGCGTTAACAATGATAGAAATCGCTTAAATGTCATTAAATGTATGAAAGTGACAAGTCTAAGTCACGTGACTTATCGAAAACAAATGTCATTTCCATACATTTAATGTCATCTAAGCGATTTCTATCATCGTTAACGTTAGTAGAAATGTCACTTGGCTAGGAGGGCAGTGTTATTTATTCTTGTAGATTCGTTTGCACCAATAACGTAATCACATTTCCTCAGAATCGTACCATTTCATCAAGAATGCCCACAAAATTAATAGCCAACAAACAGACTATTAAAAATAACGACTGCGGTCCGCCATTTTCTTCGTTTTCGCGCCCTTTTTGACATCAGACCGCCATCTTGCGATAAAGCGATGCCAACATGGCGGGTTTTAGTGTATCGTAAACCACGCCAAAATTAACAAAAGGTTTGGCAACTGGACCGATTTTAAATATAAAATTATGATGGGATTGACCGACATCTTGAAGTATTGAAAATCGTGCTATAAATACTTTAAATGCTCCAGTATTTGACGTCCCCGGGTGAGCAATTTGTTGGTTATTCAAATTTGTAGGTATTTATTGTGAATCTGTCTATCTATATACAGTGTGTAACAAAAACCCTGTCCGATCCCTGAGAGTATTATTCGGTATCGTACTGCTAACACATATACGTAGCCATTAAATGGATTGGAGATTATTATTTTTCCCCAGTGAAAATAATTAAATAAAAATAAAAACTGATCCAAGGCAACAGCAACACTGACCGCTCCTCAAAGTTCACGTACCTACTACCTACAGTTTTAGGTCAAAGAAGCCGCCTGTGCGAGACGGTGCATGAACTTGCTTTGTCGCATGCCGCCAAACAAACTTACCTACCTATAACGAAATAAACCTATACTCCATTTAAAATAGCATTAGACAGAAGTTAAAAAATGTTATTTATAATGTACACTTTGTTGCAAAAGTACAATAAACTTGTTACAGTTACGATTGACGCCTATAAATTAAAATCTATTTACATACCAGCTGTCACACTTATTTGTAATCATGTTAACCATTTTTCATAACAAATTATGTGGCTTTCATTTATTTATAATATTTCATTCCAATCTAAAATGACAGTGTCAATGCTAAAAAGCTAAAAGAAGCAGTGATGAACAATACTGGAACGTTTTTAGTTTTACTATTATCCTATCATTATTTGTTTATTTATTATTTTATTATGACTAAATCCTATGATGAAGACGAAGAAGTTTCACTATAGTGTGTTGTAAGTTGTTATTTTAATTAAAATAATGTTCCAAAAATTACATTTATTTTAATCTTAAGTCATCATGACATGATTGGTTGTCTCATTCATTGTTTTGGTGTAAGTTTGTAATGTGTGATGAAGATATTGTTATAAATAAAGCGTAATTTAAAAAAAAAAGTTTTATTTCGTTTATTTAAGTACTTTAAACAATTTCTTTGAAATAAAATGTTTTCAATTCCTGCTTCTGCGAGCCTCTTTTTTCTAATGCTATAATAAATGGAGTATAGGCTACGTTATACCTTTACCTACGCGTACGGCGTAGGTATCAGCTGATACTGGTTTGTGTTTATTAGGCGTAGTGATCCGGATTTTATAATTGACTCTTTTTATAAAGAAACAAATAATTGAATTAATTGTAGCCCTGAAAAGGGCTTTTTTATAAAAGCGATTTGCTTTTGGGCAATTTACCTACCAACTGACTGCAGATATCATTATTCATCAAAACATTCACTTGTTGTTGCTGCACATTTCGGCAATCGTGTTCCACATGTCCACCACAACACTAATGCACATTCGTCACCTTTTTACTAAATTTGCACGTACTTTTAACAGCGCACTTGTGTCCGATTTAAGACTTCGATTTCCGAATCACACACCTTTTTTTTTAATACGCCACTTGTTCCTCGATTTCCTCGTTGTCTTCTTCTCTCGTGGTCTTCCAGCATCCATGGCATGACTCGTACCCAAGAACACTGCATGTGGTGAACGCGCGGTTACACAGGCGTTGAAAGGCTCACTCCGACGGAACTGTCACACCTGGCGCACCTCATAATTTCTTATTATGATCTTATATCACAATATTAAAATATTCGTGATTGGAATACGATATTGTTTGCGAAACATTAGCGGCACGCGTTACGTACGGACGTCCGATCGAAAGCTATCTCCACGAAAGACTAATAGTCGGTAGGTAACCTGGCGGCGGCGGGCCGGCGCGGCGGCGGTATCATCAAAGAGTCGGCGGCTAGTTGAAAGAGTGCCTACAACTCGGCGGTGCCTTTTGTCGGCTTTGTAATAAAAATAAATAAAAATAAAACGCATTTTGCCATTGGGTGGAGTGTTGTCAGCTTACGAAAATTTCCCATATTCAGTGTTAAATCTCGCAATGATTATAAAAATAAAAATACAATAACTTTTGGATTTAACGAGTTACAATTTTATAACATTTTTTTTTTATACGTATGTTGTACCACGGATACGCCTTTATTGGATCGGACAGGGTTTTTGTTACATACTATAAAAATCAATTGCTGTTCGTTAGTCTCGCTAAAACTCGAGAACGGCTGAACGGATTTAGCTGATTTTGATCTTGAAATGTTGGTGGAGGTCCAGGGAAGGTTTAAAAGGTGTAAAACATAAATAATAAGTTAAAAAAATCTGTTCATTAACTCGGGAATTACCGGGCAGCTAGTATTCAAAAATTCTAATCTAACTATAGGTACCTAGTCCACTTAATTGTTTTTGTTGAAAGTACTAAATAAATATTTATGTTTGTTTATTAATCTTCTAAAATTCAGAAGCCTCATTGAATAATTCGTTCATCGTTGACTTGCCTAAAAAATAAGTAGTTTAGTATATTATATGACTCAGTGGTTTTATGCAAAACTTTGGAAGAATATTACCTATGTATTAATAAAGTCAAATCAAAACCACTATCAAATAGTCCATGGTGATCGAATCTTTCTTAATAACTAGATATCATAGACATTACTTTCTTTGAAACTTCATGGTTTTAATTCTCCTTGGTTATGGTACTTATCGAATTCAACTAGACCACCGTGGAAGTAACTGTATATATAGGTAATGTTTATATCATTGTGGATAGAACACCCATAGAATTATTTGTTACATGTAGGTGGCATGCATACTAAGTAAAATTACAGTGAGATGGTACAGTCAGCAAAATAGTCGAACACGTAA
Source organism: Plusia festucae (assembly GCA_950381575.1). NCBI lineage: Eukaryota > Metazoa > Arthropoda > Insecta > Lepidoptera > Noctuidae > Plusia > Plusia festucae. The sequence continues at coordinate 1,783,474 of OX494456.1, read as the reverse complement.
AAGACAATTACAAGTCGTTGAATTGATGTTGCCACTAGGAAAAAATATACGTAGCCTTATAACAAAGGGTTACCGCTAAGATATCCTTATTAGTCAATCTATGGACTAATTTCGTTTAGATCTTTTGTGTTCATCAATTTATTTTGCTGACAGTACGTATTATACATTGCGATACGTACAAGAAATGTATTTGCAAATAAATGAAGTACAATTTTGAATCATAAAAAAAAAAACAAAATTTGTAGACACATCGTTTTTTAGGCGATAAAAGTTGTTTGGTCTCATGGCCGACATTAAAGCGGATTAAGTTGCGGCTACATTAAGAATAAATGGAGATAATTATGAACTGCAAAACAAATCCGCAAAACAAATCCTCAAAATAAAATAAAAACATTAGCATAACAGCGTCTAAAACTTACTACTAACACGCAGGCGAATCCGCATTCGAAACCTCGTTCAATTCAATGAAATCTCCAAACGTTAATATTCATAGCAAACTATCAAAAAATTTAACATTCTAACCATTCATAAATGACTACAATGGAACTTCAACACAAAATGCTACAGTAAGGCGATCGCGACATGACCCCATGACCGGGTCATTGACCCGTTGTCCTAGCCATCGTCCGCTCTATTAATTTAAACCTCCTATGGTATCCGGTGAAATTAAAACAATAGATGCTTTTTGTATTTGGATAGTGAAAGTGGGTGTTAAGAGTGGAAATCGCGTTGCAGTGTTTATTTTTAAGACAATGGTTTTTGTTGTTTGAAACTAAATTACCGCCTATGGAAATTGAACAACCATCTTTTGCTTAGTAACATCTTCTTTTTAGAGTTCTCCCTCAGACAAGGTATATTTCTACAAGCGATAACAATGATAGAAATCGCTTAAATGACATTAAAGTATGGAAAAGACTTTTCTCTCCGATAAGTCACGTGTCTCGGAAAGAACGATAAGCCGTTGGTCCCGACTGTCATACGGAGATCTTTGACAGTCGATTAGCCATTACAATTCTGACAACCAGTCTTACTATGGAATACTGTATTACCCAGTAAAATGGGTTGTGGAGGTCAGATAGGCAGTCGCTCCATGTAAAATACGGTATTCAGCTAAATCCGGGAAAAATGAAAGCCGACCCCAACATAACTAGGGAAAAGGCTAGGCAGAACAAGAAGTCACGGGACTAAGAATTGTCACTTTCATATATCTGGCGATTTGATCAGCGATAACGATTGCAGAAATGAATGTAAGGGCGAAACCGCCGCCGCCGCGTCAGCTCATGATTAAGGACTCCTATTGAGTCTGGTCATGCTCATCCCGCAAATATTTGTAACCGAGGGAATCGATCACACGACCACCGGTTTAGCAGTCGGCGTCACTAATCACTCTACCAATAGGTCACCAATTATTATCCTATTGAAGCTATATTGTTTAAAAATAGGTATTGAGTATTTTATTCTTTTATAACTTCAATGAACGTTAATATGACTATCTATAATTATTTAAGGACTAAACTCTTAGAACAATAAATACACACTAGACAAAAACGTGCGACAGCTGACTGGGAAGTCGTGAGTTCGAGCCCCGCCCGTTGCAATCCTGACGTCTCTCTCTAAGAACTAAGATTGGCGTGAACCTGGTTTCAGTCTAGACGTAATTACTAGTTTTTAAGAGCTATCTCCCTCTGAGACTAGATACAGGTTTTGATCAAGATTTGATAGGTTCGTATCCTGGGATCACAAAAAACTTGAGGTTGAAATAAACTATCAGTTCACTGCTAAATCATAATTGACACATCTTATGAAAGACTGCCTATTGGTTGAAAAGCATAGGTATTTTTAATAAAGAAAAATCTAAAAATCAAAGCTAATCCAAATTCAGCATACTGGATCTGTAACGGTTACTTTTTTCCAACTATCATTATTAATTAGCATTCTTACTCGCTAAGCTGTCGTGGTGGCTTAGCGGTTCAATGAGCGGATTCGTCTGCACATGGTTGCAGGTTCGAACCCGGGCAAGTACCAATATGACTTTTTCAAAGTGATATGTACTTTCTTAATTATTTTAAGACACCATTGACAAACGGTGAAGGATAACATCGCCAACCCGCAATGAGCAAGCGTGGTGATCAATGCTCATTCCTTCTCTAATATATGGGAAGAGGCCTGTGCCCAGCAGTGGGACATTTATAGGCCGGTATTATTCTTACTCGCAAATGAAATTTTGAGTAAGTACCTACTCCAACAGTATCCATAATTTGAAAGTGAATCAAAGTGTCTAAAGCTATCAATCCTAATTTTAACCGAGGTAAGGACGACTTAACTTCGTACACCAAAGAAGCTCTTAAGTACGCAGTTTCATCTAAACGCTGTGAATTGTTACACATAAAATGAAGCTAAAAGCCTACGTTTAACGATCATTGATCCACAAGTACTAGCAGGAGAGTGGAATGACCCAGTAAACTTGAATCTAGTCGTGCAATCCAGAGCCACACAGTATCAGTAATCAATAAAAAAACAACAATCAAATATAAAACCTATACTCCATCCTACAAGACTCAAAATCACTTACCACGTAACGCTCCTCACTCAAAACAATGAGTTCCTTTTATAACATGCTCTTCTACTCAAATAATACAGGCCTTATTTAAAATATAAGAAAGTTTACATATTCTATTGAAATTTAAACTTTATTCGTTTGAAAAATAATGTACGTTTTTCGATATTTTCTTTTTTCTTACGACGAACGACAGTCTTAGAAATGTTTTAAATGAATTTGTATCTTGTCCGTAAGGTTTTAAAGTGTTTTTTTGATTGGGAAGAGGTTGTGGGCTCTCATGTCAAGGGCTTGAATCCCCCAGCCCTAAGCAAAGCTTGTTAAAAATCGGCTTTTTGTTGAAAACGCGAATTACTTTTGCATTTTTTTTTGCTTAAGTAAGAAATTCGTTGAACTTGTGGAGTAACCGTGCCAGGCAATTTCTGTGGCGTTAAATTTTATTTACTGTATTTTGAATGTTATTATTATTGTGTGTTTGACGACCTCCGTGATTGAGTGGCGTTTTCAAGGTGTCGCCAGCTCTGATTCCCCGGGTTTGATTCCCAGACGGGTCTATGTAAAAAAACACTAGTCTCCATTTTCTCGGGTCTGGATGTTTGTGGTACCTTCGTTGTCTCTGATTCCATAACACAAGTGCTTTAGCTATTTACTTTGGATTCGGAGCAATGTAAGAGATGTTGTCCACATTTATTAAAAAAATAAGGAACTTTGGCTGACCGTAGGCTATGAATATTTTATTCATGCTGTCTCTAATTATGATTTGTTCGAAGGACCGTCGCATTGTGTTTCAACTATGTTACTATGAAATGAGGTTTACATCAAGAACTTTGGCGTATTTATTACTATTGAATACGTTGGTATGTAGAGAGACTTCCGGTGGTCTGTGGTCGGATGATATTACATTTATTAAGTGATGCAGTCTTATCAATGAGCCATTAATATTAGCTGACAATAAGGATGCGCTCTATTTGTTTTCAATGTTCAGTTTTTTGATACTGAACAAATATTAGACACGTATTTTTTTCTTTCTCGAACAATAACGGATATCTACTTAGAAAAATCGAATTAAAGTTAAGGAGTGGGGATCACCACTTTACTTGTGGTTACAAAGTAGGTGCGACCACGACTCTGGCTTGACCATTTTTGTACCTATACATTTCTGGACTTCTATTTGTCTTGTTTCGACCTTTTGAGACGCCTTGTATACCTAGTCGGGTTGTAGGTCTTAACTTTCATTTTGCGTTTAATTATTGGTTGATTCTGACTATACAGCAGCTGTAAATCGCCCCTTATAACTTCAAAAGAAAAATAAAGACAAGGTTTGTCGTCGCAAACACTTCAAACTTCCTTTTAAAAACAATTTTATTTATATTTCGAAACACAAAGATATTTCCAATCCCAACGTCCCCTCAAATTTGAATATGGTGCATTACGTAAACCGTCTGGGTTCTAGTCTAAAACACGTGGCCCTGTTCCGATTTCCTAATCCTACCAACTCTTATAAAGATGGGTCGTGAATTTATACCTGATTCAGAAATATACAACACTTCATCCAATTCCAAACCTTAACTGTAAGCAATACGGTTGATTTTCTAATCTTGGTATAGTGGTGGTTACGTTGTTTGAGTGAGAAGGGATGTGTGTATAAATCAATCGATTGGTGTGTGAGCGATCGACGCGTGCGCAACGCCTGCTGGCGATCAAACGCTGCTATTTCGAGGTATGTGTTAAGGGGAGACCGTTTTAGATATAAATTTTGTTATTTCATGAAAAAAAAAAAACTATGTAGGTATTTGAACTAAAACCTTTTCTTTTAGTTAAACTCTTATTTAAGGATTTAATTATTCCATCCTTATATATATTTTTTTTATGTATGTAAGTATATGTTTATTTATAATATTTATATGTTTATTATATACTAGCTGCCCGGACAGACTTCGTTCTGTCAAAAATAAATTAATTAAGGTAATTCCCGAGTTTAGGAACAGTTTTTTTTTTACTTATTATTTATGTTTTACACCTTTTAAACCTTCCCTGGACTTCCACAAACATTTCAAGATCAAAATCAGCCAAATCGGTCAAGCCGTTTTCATGCTATGTCGTGACAACGGAAAACGGGTTTCATTTATATATATATAGATTTTGCTTTTATATTAGTGTTATAAAAGTAGAAATTGTTTTTTTTGTTTGCTCTCCTTCTCCTTATTTCCGTACACTATGTCTATTATATTATGACTCTCTCCTTTCGCAAGTCTGCTGGAAGAGATTTCTTTAAGAAATAAGCAGTACCTTTGTACATAATTTATCCAAATGTTGTGTCTTATTACTTCTTGTGTACATAAATTGTTAAATAAAAAAATAAATATTTTATATTTATCTTGGATGATGAGTTCCTAATGGAAAGAGATGGGGTTAGACGAGAGAAGAGGACATCCAGCCAAGTAGTATATTTATTATTTTCGAATAAGATAAATCAGCCCACACTTTTAAAAAAGAGAATTGATTATAAAATACTGATTCATCAAATGTTTGAAAATGAACCGTAACATAACATGATGTTTCAATTGTACTAATTCTGATTCTCAAAGTCCTATGTCATATTCAGATATACAAACTAGATTTAATTATAACGATTTAAACAGACTAAATTATGATGGCGTTAATTGACAAAATAGGTATTGTTAAGCTATGTTGTCAATTAAATCTATCATATACAGTCTATCCGTTCTTTTTTAAATGTATGAAGACAATTTTGTATTATTCCAAAATTAGTTTCTGTATCGGAGTGTGGCTTCCTCTTAAATCGGTCTTAAGGCTGGCCACTTTACGCTGTGGAAAACGGCTGGAATATTTATAAAAATAGCACAAAAAATCATCGCAGACGCCCGTGCGCCTAGCCACCAATATTCATGAAGAATATAATTATAAATATTACATACAAAGGTATGTACAGTCGTTGTACAACGCCTAAAACATAAACCAATAAATATTTTGGGACAAATATCTTATATATTGGGACAATCTCACACACAGCCAAAACTCCGATCCCAAACTAGGCAGAGCCTGTACTATGGCAACCACACAACTGACAAACATACTTTATATTTGTAAATACATACATATTATAGGTGAATTACACCTAGACACAGAAAAAATGATTGTACTCATCACACAAAGATTTGTCCTGAGTGGGAATCGAACCCAAGACCTCCGGCTTCAGGAAGTCAGGGTCACTATCCACTAGACTAACAGGCCCGTCAACAATAATACTTACTTGTTCAAAAACCTCCAATGAGCCAGCGTGGTGATCAATGCTCGTTCCACCTTTGTATAGAAAGAGGCCTGTGCTCAGCAGTGGGACATTTATAAGCTGATATTATATTATTTTTATTTCAAAAACAGTAGGTACTTGGTTTTTATCAGGCCCTGTTTTCTATATTATTTAAGCGACTAGCTATTCCAGCGACTTTGCGGGTCTTTCAAGTTCACAGACCAGCACTAGAACCTTGCAGCAAAAATCTCATTAAATTCGGACGGATAGTTCCAGAGGTTTATAAAATGGATAATAGTTTAAAGTTAATTATGTGATGATTAAAATATAAAATAAACAAAAAGTTATTTCCTGCAAAGGTGACTAAAGTGTTATAAAAACTGAATTTTTACCTTTGTACATAATATAATGTTACCAAATTAAATTACTTCTCTCTGTCCTTAAATAAGTTTATAATCCCAAGTTTTATATCCTCCTCAAGGAGTAGATACAGATACAAGTATTGCCATCGATTGTACATAGTTTTGGCAAGAATTATTTATGTTCAGGGTCAATTGAAAAAGGTCATTTTTGAGGCGCTACATGAGTGAGAATTCATACATGAAAATAGATTTGACGAACAGAGTACTCACTGATGATTTTAGCATGGTTCTTTATTTAGATTATTTTCAATTAAATACGGTATCGATTCGATTAAAAAAGAAAATGAGATATTCATACAAAGTAACAGGTCACGTGATTGTATGAAAAATTTATTTTCAATTGTAGGATTTCGACCTATGTTCCTTAGGAAAAGTTGTTCAGTTTTATGCACCTGATTACCTCGTTGAATTTCAGTAGCTTCACATAGTGTGGACTTATTAAGAAGCCAGTGAGAAATAATTAATTAAAATACTCACTTATAAGGTTAACAATAGAGAAGATTTTTCTTTCCCCAAATGAAGTAATCGAAGAAAATCGACATAATGGGAATGTTTGGCGCCTGATCCTGTAATTAAGACCTAATTAATGACTCATGCTCAATGGAGACGACGTACGGCTTCAGAGTGGTCATGTCAAGAACAGTAATACGAAATTATATCATAACAGCTAAATCCGATATCTTTTAGTTTCAATTTAGAGCAAAATAAATAGATAAGTTTTTAAATAAAGGTATATTTCAAACCCTGAAACAGTTTTTATGAAAAATTAAAAATTTATAAAAAAAAATTAAGCACAAATGTTTTCGTAGTATTGATGAGGGGCTCGTGGTATAAAATATGTGGGGGATATAAACTTTTAACCTTTTATAGTTCTGAATCTCAGTATATTTCAAATATTAATGGATCTATGACCTCGGGCAGAAAATCAGAAATAAGTACTTTACGAATCAATTTGACTACTGTAATATTATTCTGATACGAAAATAAAACAGACTACAATAACTTTTCTTGGGAATACACAGATATGTGGGCGGAAACATATGCTCATCAAAAAATATCTACACTTAAATTCTACTTCTCTGTACCAAAAACTTTAGCAATAGTATTTTCGCTAAAGGACTTGTAACTTTCCGAAAACATTGTTTGTTAAATCACCTTTCAGTAATGAATCACTTGCTAAAACTTTCAGCTGAATCTGGTAAGATTGGAAGTCGACCCCAACATAAATGCTAGGCTAAAACAGAAGAACAGTCTGCTTGCAACCACGACCCCTGCGACTCGGTCGAAACATCAAGCCTTAAAAAATAAATCCATGTTTGCAATCAATTCCCGTGACGTCATTTTACTATAAATATGCAACCCAATTAGCTTTAAAACTAAGTGGAAACAGAAAAAGATTCCCCAAAATCCTCGTAAAATTAAAAAAAAAATATTTTATATTGTTTCTTGTTTCTTATTATTTTAGTTAATCTGGTTCTTTGGTAGGTATTTTAGGCTAAAAATATTGTTTGAATATTTTAATGATTGTAGGCAAAATGGTTGATTTATCCTTTTTCTTGATAGATTAACGGCCTAACTTCCTTTGGACCAACTAGTGATAAAAACCCTATTCAGTCAGTATGGACTTGAATCCTTCTAATATTATAAATGCAAAGTACCTCTGCCGCACGAATAAACTACTGAATCGATTTATATCAAATTTGGTACAGAGATATTTTAGGGTCTGAGAAACAACATAGAATACTTTTGTCGCGATAACCAACACCCATGCGGGCGGAGTCGTGGACTACAGCTAGTAAGGTTATAAACTTTTACATACACAAACACACACATTACACAGATCGATACACCCTCAACTTGACATGGAATGGCTGGAAGATACGTATTTGTTCATCTCAGTTAATACTACAGGCGATCCAAGATCTAAGAGAAAATGGCTGCAATCGCTTGTTAAAGCTAGACTCGTTGTTAAGCCCTCTAGAATTAAGTCTATCTCTTCGATTTAGTTATCCATTGATTGGGTGGATTCCAGAGTAAGCAAAGACCAGGGTAGGACTTTTGGAGTAACGAAGTCCTGATTTTTAATCACAAGGATTGCGAAGCAATTTTTATGTATGAAATACTGATGTATTTGGACTGCTTTTTGGCCTGGAAGCCGACCCTTTTTAAAGAGCATCAATATAAATGCTGGTGATCTATTCTTGACCAAAATTAAAAGGTATCAGATTTTAGAGAATCTAAAACTCTTCCTTAGATAATAACATAATGGTATTAAAACAAACAAAATTTTCGGGCATAGTCACTTTGGTATACTTAATCTGCACTCAAAAGAAATGTTATGTGTATATTTTTCCCATAATTCCCAAATGAGAATAAAATGGCGGACGTAACATCAAAAATTTATTCAATATCATAATATAAGGTCCGACCTCACAAAATATATAGAATATTTTTTTCTATCATCCTCGTAACCCAATACTTTTTGCCAACAAGCCATATCCATTTATGCTAGTGTAAATATTTATGTGTGTGTTGACTGATCTATGTGTGGGTAGTGACGTTCAACAGGTTATATTATCGAACCGACTTGAGTTTGTGTGTGTTTGTTAAATAACCATCGGATTATGAACCATGCGATGTACGGCACAAGGATGAAAATAAGTTGTAGGGGTAATTTCCGAGTGGGGTTCCTGCTGTTGGAATTTATACCTTGAAAGATGGGGAAAGGGTGTGAATTGCGTTATTTTACTAGGTTTTATGGCACTAGAGAAGCTAGCCTTCTTTTGTCGTGGTCGATAGTGCGACAGTCGCTTACAAATTCAACGTTTTGTATCCAAGACTAACCTATTATTTGTGGACTACATATTTTCTTGAAAACTGCAACGAGGTTTCACTGTGGAGAATGTTATTCTTCTACAAGAATATGTATTTTTGTATGAAATAGACGAGAGTAGTGGGTATAATAGAATAGAGAATATTGCGATTTTAAATTCAGACGAAAAGTTCATGAAATAAAACCGCATTAAGATTGTAGCCTCTTTTATGAACCCAAAAATAGTTCCGAAAATTCTTGATAAATTTACTGGTGAATAAAAAAGCTCTCGCTATCCGGAATTTGGAGCTTTTTGAAAAGCTCCCTTAACCAAGTATCATTTTAACAACCGTTATAATGCATTAAAGTGATTAAATGATAAATAAATTTCTTCTCGTTAAGTCACGTGACTAACCTCTAAATACTGAAATCCTAATTAACTTTCACACCTTCTTAAAATAATGTCTATCGGTCGTTACTTCACACCTTAAAATGAGACCCACTTAGAGAGCATGAGACTTAATGGCGGCCTCAAACTGATTGACGTTTTAGTATTGGGCCATTAGCTTTTCTCTTTTTTTTTAACACTAGAAATGATATTTTTATTCAAGGCCATAGTTAGTTGCTTTTGAAACCAAAAAAGGAAAATGTACTGAAATAATCACCACTTTTGCACGTGAGCGTACGTGCTTCGTAACGAGGTCATAAAGTATCATCACGGCTACAAGCTCGGGGGTAAGTAGGATACATTCGTTGAGTGCTGTCTTCAGCTAGCTGGCGTATTGCAGTGAAGCATGACGTCAGACATTATGAAACAAGGCATATTTTCTTACTGTAATATAGGTACCTTATGATTGAGCTACTCGCTTTTTGCGTCAGTCTCTTTGAAGGATAAGAACAGAAATGAGATTTTACGGAGGACAACTAAATTGATCGAAATAGCTTGCAGTGTTAGAAAGCTGAAGTGGTAGTGGGCTGGTCATGTCTATGAAAGGACTGATGGCCATTGAAGCAGACGAGTTCTTTATTTTCGCGAATTGGAAAATATAGCAAGACACATCCAGTGAGCTTGACCGATGACCTGAAAAAGGTAGCTGGGTCGGACTGAATGCGGAAGGAAGACCAGGTTTTGTGATGCTACCTGGGAGAGGCCTATGTCCAGCAGTGGACTGCGATAGGCGGAGTACACGTCATTTTAGCTGTTTTTCTCGTGGCAATGATAAAAGCCGCTTAAACCAGGCACTTGGAAGAGAATATGAGAGTCATGAAGATCCTGATGCTACTCGGCATAGGAGCATGTATAGCATCCTGATATTTAGATACTACCTAATTTAGATCTCTTTCCAATGGTCTTATATTTCTTAACATATGAAAAATATAACGCTGTGTTATGCAAACCGATGCAATAATCATATTTCTTTAAATTCATAAGAATTGCATTATACCTTGTTTTCCTCAACCGCCTTCTATATTCTAGAGTATGAAGTACCTGACAATCTACTGAATCATCAGCACGGAAATTAACCCTACATACACAGATACAATTGTCAGAAAACTCACAACTAACACAGAAGGTTAACTTGAAAATATTAAATACATTCCGACTGCAGATAAGGTTGAAACAAAACTATTTTTCATACTAACATAAGTTACCTGACTTTTAAGATTTCGATGTTCTTTGGGGGAAGCTGTTCAGTTTTATGCGCGTGATTACCTCGTAGAATATACGCACTCCATAAAAATTAATTCTGAATATTTTTTTTTATCCTTTGTCTTCTGCAATTTTTTTTTTTTGCTGTATCGAGGTCGCATCATATTTACAAAAGCGACGCGCGTTAAACGGATTAACTCGTCGGTTTAAACTGACTAGTTTTAGGCGAGCACGACCTTTTTGTGGTTAGGATTAACTATTTCACTGTGGCCTCAATTTTGAATGTAAATATTTTATCTGTCAAATCAAAATGGAGCAAATAAACATCCTAGATTATGCAACTTTTATAATTCTACTAGCTGGCCCAGCAAACGTTTTTCTGCCATATTAAACAATCTGGAAAAGGCCACCCCTATCTCATGTTACGATACACAGACTTCCCGATATGCACTTAAAATTTCATACAAAACGGTAGAGCCGTTTTGGAAGAGTTTGGTAACAAACATCGCGACACCAGATTTTTATATATTAGATTAGATCATTTAGATAGGACTAGCTTCAGCTCTCAGCTCTGCCTGGGTGCTGGTTATACCGGCAAAAAGTAATCTATGTTCTTTTTTGGGATCCTAGCTTGTTCCACACTAAGTTTAATCAAAATTGGTTCATTTGTTTAGCTGTGAAAGCGTAACAGATAAAATTCCTTTTGCATTAATAATAATTTATTATTGTAGACTTAAATTACCATAACAAAACCAATTCTTTTATTAACTCAAAAATCCCTTGAGTAATGTCGCAAGCAACATTTTCAATAATTCTGTCTCTAATATTTTACTAGAAAGAATATATCGAAATTTCCCAGTCGACCACAAAAACTACTTAAAATTATTTATCAATGAGAATAATCCTGTATTCCTGCATATTGCTGTTCCAGTTCTGTGCTCATCAGTACTTCGGTCACGGATCTCATTATAGGGGTCAATTCGTTCAATTGTGTGCATCGCCTACAACGAAGTGGTATCTACCACTAAATGTTCCTAACAATGTCAATTATTCACAGTTTAAGTGGACATCCAGGTAACAAGGTTGTTAGACGAACCGAAGCGAGCCTCAATACGAGAAAAATCTAAGTTTCGACTTCACCATTTTATTTTGTAGCTGGTTATTGTTGCTATATTATAAGCTACCTTATACATTGATGATCGCTGTTGATTTAAAGGTGATAAATTCTCTCAGGAAAGTAAAAAAAAAAGATACTTAGTGATATAATTCCTCGAAATTGTGCCGATGTCAAATATAATAAGCTAGGGCTGTCGAGCGCTGCGGCCCTTATTTCCCCATCGCGCGTCAGGTAGTAGCGGACCCGAAGCGGGTTTCCTCGCTATTACGCCATCTGACATTTCCACCCAGAGGATATAGCTCTAACCCTCTCTAGCCAGACAGTTAAGGCAAGGAAGAGCTGGGAGCCCTCCTAAGGAGTGACTCCCTAGAGTACACTGGTCAGTTGTGTCGTTACTCGCAAACAGCTCGCCACAAGCTGCTCTGCAGATGTATGCTCCTACAGAGACCTTTATATACATTTTTTATTTTTATTTTTCAAGGTTGCCTGATTTATACTCTCATGTTAAGAAAATGATATACCCCGATTATTATTATTATTATAACAGTTCAAGGCGCATTTCAATAACAAAATTATTGTCACTTTTGAGTATGAAGCCCAACTCCTACCACTTTGGATCAGAGACAGTACGTACGTTTTCCCCTGGGCGTCACACCACGGCTCGCCTTTGCTGACATAGCGGTCATCAAGGGACTCACAATTATGTTAATGACGTCACATTAATTTAAGGAAAGGTCGCTTTTGGAGTACCGTGACCAAATAGTAAAAACTAAATTTTATGGTATCGTTATGTTGGTCTCAAATAGTCTCATTGGATAAATTTATATCCTTTATCTTTAAACGAGCAATTCTTGTATATATAATATATACATATATTTTTTTATTTAACGAATTTCATGCTGATGAAATGAGGAAGTATGAATAATATTTTTCGATCTTACCGACAGCATAATAAAAAAATATGAACGGGTTATTTAAATTAAAAATCACGAGTGCAATTAGTTTAATATTTTATTAGAAACAAATACTTACCGGTTATCAATAAATCACAAATAACATTAAAATTAAAAAAATATAACATATTATTACTCGCCGACATATCAGGAAGAGTAATTTTTTTCAGGTTATGTTTAAGTTGATTACTGAAACACGGATGAAACGTAATTGTTTTGAAAATTAATCCTAGATCGATTTAACGTCCCATTTGTGCACTGTGCTGCGTTCAAATTAAATGTTCTTTCTTTCTCTCTTTACTTAGGTATCACATAGCCGTGTGTAAGTTGTCTCAATATATTAATAATTTATTTTTTATTTAAATGCGGCGATATTCCTGCCCCCCTAGCCAAGTGACATTTCTACAAGCGATAACGATGATAGAAATCGCCTAAATGACAGTAAATGTATGGAAATGACATTTGTTTTCGATAAGTCACGTGACTTAGACTTGTCACTTTTATACATTTAATGTCATTTAAGCGATTTCTATCAACGTTATCGATTTTAGAAATGTCACTTGGCTAGGGGGGCTGTTTAAAATTCTACAGAATTGAAATCTCATCTGGACAACTTTGCCGCGGGCATCAGAGTTATATTACTGAAAAGGCATTTGATCTTCATCCGCAGTAATGAACATCCAACTGACTCAGTGGCAAAAAATTTCGTAAATGGAAATTGCCACACCAGTGCAACAAACTTGCGGTACATGACACATTTTTGTTTAATAATTCTTTTCTTATATATGAATAATATTTTTAATGAAAATAAATAATTACCTACACATACATGAAAAGAAAAAAAGTGAAAAGATCCGTCTTCAATTAAATTGTAATTATATATTTGCAGGAAGGTATAAAATACGTAATATCAGTTTAACAGCTTGGTTCCAATTATTTTGATTTAAAAACGAAGTTCCCGAATTGATTTTGAAATTTTGATGAAACATAAGGGACCACCTCTAACTCGTACCCTATCTATATTTTAAATGCTTTAAATATTATTTTTTGCTTACTGGCAATGGGTGTCATACATTTCTGGTACTCTTATTAACACCTCGTGGTAAGCTGAATATATTATGCTTGTGTTACGAGTGGATTCAGTCAGTGCATGTGATTTAAACCCGCGACCACATGATTGCAAGTCTGATGACCTAGCCGCCACTTCCAAGGTCCTTCAAAAAATATACGATGGTCAATAATGTTGATAGCACGAATAAAAGCCAACAATTTTTGCAAGTTGTACATCATAATCGTTGGTATTAGCCCCGGTTATTAGGCTGACTCTGATAGCAGGAAGGAAACCTTCAGGAAACATTTCCCCTCTGCGTTTGATGGATGGGCAGAGCTGGGGCATAGCGAGGTCGAAGTAACTCAAGTTAATGTGAATAAACTGTAATGATAACTGTGAGGGAGATTAAATAAATACTAATACTAAAAAAAACACTGTTCATATTCTCAATACTCAAGTCTTTATTGCATTCCATATGTATTACATAGAATGATGGTGTAACAAATTAAAAGTTCAATATGGACCCTGTAGGGCACAGCAACATTAGGAGAAAGGAAGAGGGCTCAGAAGCAATTCTTTAATATTATTAATATAAATTAATAGATGTTATAATTGGATGCATGAATATTAATATTTACATTATGAATTTTAGGTTTCTGGATATATATTATATATAATACTAGCTTTGCCCCGCGGTTTCACCCACGTAAGTTTTCCCCGTTCCCGTGAATTATACAGTAATTTTTCCATAGTTATTAATGTTTATTCTGCTATTCGGAACAGAGACGAATCCAACAAATCGAGGATTATGAAAATCGGTCCACCCGTTCTCGAGTTATAAGTGTTGTAACAAACCCGACTTTGTTTTATATATATAGATTTATATTTCTATAATAATGACGACCTCCGTGGTCGAGTGGCGAACACACCGGTTTTCAAGGTGTCGCCAGCTCTGAGGTCCCGGGTTCGATCCCCGGACGGGTCAATGTAGAAAAAAACTTTTCTACATTGTCTCGGGTCTGGGTGTTTGTGGTACCTTCGTTGTCTCTGATTCCATAACACAAGTGCTTTAGCTACTTACTTTGGATTCGGAGCAATGTATGTGATATTGTCCACATTTACATTTACATTTACATATTTGTATGAAATTGATAAATATGAAAATTATCTGAAGAGATAGGCGCTCAAATCAATTAGCTAAAGATTTGTGGCCTAAGACACGGTAAAAATTACTCAAGTTGCTTTCAGTAATGAAACTTTTACAACTTACATAATGGTGTAAATTTATGTAAAGGATGATGTCTTTTTTTTCAGTCTTTATAGGATAATGACCGGCTGTGATATAACATCTTGGAGGAGTCCTATGTCGGGCAGTGAATCAATGTAGATAGATGTTCAATTGTTGTCTTAGAATTAAAAATGGCTCCGTCGGATCCCTATCCGACGGAGCCATTTTTAATTCTAAGGGTATCAAAGTAAGCTTTGCCCCAAAATAATTTGGGCAAAACTTACTTCCATTCAGTTACAATTTAGCCCCAAAGATGGTAGGTACACCTCACAACAACTGGGGATAATGGATTATATCCCCAGATACAGAGTTTTTACCTAGTTCGGCTACTGATGCTACTCAATATGTTGCACTATTTTCATTTTAGCCTACAAATTTCTTTTTACGCAATATGGTTTTAAAATGTAAATATTTTTGGTGAAAATAAAAAAATATTATATTATTATATTTTGAAGTCTGCCATTAAAACCAAGAATCATAACTTCAGTATACGATACTTAAAATAAATTACATTTTACCTCATGTTTTGTTGAAAAGTATTTTTATCGACTTTAAAACACAAATGTCATAAAGCTATATCACAAAAGCGAGAACAAAAAACGAAAAGCAAAAAAATCCGCGATTGCACCCATTCAAACGTAAGTACTGACACGCTGAAACAAGAAAAGGATGGAAGTATAAGTTTATGGGCGTGTGAAAGAGATGGGTAGATCGTTACGAAGGTATTGAGGTCATCAGACGTGGGACAAGGGCAGTCGCTCTTGACCCGACTTCAAGGAAGGTTTAAAGACGTTCTGGAGTATTTTTGGCGTTAGAATTGTTACATCTCAAACAAAATAATGTACAGGATATTTCTTGATAATTTTGCAGCTATTATTACTTCGATAGAAACCAAGACTGGGTTGAAAAACGAGTAGCAGAGAGGCGTTCAGTTTTCTTAATGATAAATTTACATATTTTTAAAAGGTGATCAGTCATAAATGCTTAGCGATTAGGTACTTTTGTTAAATTGTGTGTTGCAGTTTTAAGATGTTTATTATGTTCCTTGGGAAAAGTTGCTCAGTTTTTTGCGCCTGATTACCTCGTTGAATATACGCACTCCATAAAAATATCTTGTATAATATAATAAAAAAATAAAAAATAACATTCTTAGAGACGAATGTAAGCTTAAAATTGAACTGTAATCGCTTGTTATAAGGTTTAGAATTAATTCTAATCATTCAGTTGCGACAGACGTCCGCTCTCTGTGACGGCTAGACTGCAAGTGACAGCTGACAGGCGCCATATTGGATCGTCTGCGGCAGACAACACGTAACACAGACTCTGCTATATTTGTTCACGTGGTTTTGTCTGTTATAATGTTAAATATTTTGGACAAATATTGTCTTTTTAATTAATAGTCCTACAAATATAAACTGCTTTGATCTTGTTTTGTCCTATGCTATTATTTTCTTTGTAATGAAGTCTGAAAATAATGTCAGGAATTTATTTCCAAATCAAACTTTCCCGACGATTTTGAACACTTGGTTTATCCCAAGTAATACAAGAAACAATTCGAATATAAAAAACTTTATTGAGTAGAACAAAAAATATTTTTTTTCTTATATCTGTAAACTCTTATTTCAGTAATATTTGTACACTTGTCTTGTATTGTCTTAATGGATACTGTGATGTCTCCGTGTTCTATACACGGTTGGTTCAATAAAACTCCGTAAAGTATGTCTTAGTATGTCTGCGACACGCCCGTTCACCTCGACGTCTGTCAGTGTAATGCGGGTGGGTTGCAGGCACTTATTTATTATTACTCATTACGTCACATCCTATTACTCAGTATGTCACATCTCTCCCTTTCAACAATTTGAAACTAATCACATTGAACCAACAGTTTTGCATAAACTGACTTAATCAATAATAACAGTCCATACTACATAATTTCATTTTGACCTAATTCTTAAGTAAACAATTTAATCAAATTGCCATACGAAGTTATGTTATACTCTAATGATTCTAGGTCCTCGGTTCCAAAGTGTCCTTCCCATGGAGAAGAACCGGCAAGAAACTCCATAGGTTACTCTTTTTTTAAAAATTATATTGTTACAATATTACACACTGATATGCGTCAAAATTCTTTCGTCATTGTCCTCTCCTTATTTTCATTCTGGATTCTCCATTATCCTTCTATTCTCTTGAAATGAATTATGTTTCTCCTAATTGCTTGGCCCGTTACATAATTTCTTCGCTTTAAATATCACCTCCCTTAGCGCTTGACCGTGTGTAGTACCTTTTCTTTCGATGTTTTATCCTTGTCATGTACTTCTAAGTCGATCAGCTTGTTTTCAACATCTATGACGGAAGGAATTTTGTCTCTGAAATGCTGGAATACCTAGCCTAGAAAATATTTCTTTTAACATATTAATGGTTTCATTGGATGTTATCGATTTCATGACCTTAATTTCTTTATAACAGCTATAATAATCAATTACTATTAATAAGTTATGACCACTTGGTAGTGGGCCCAAGAAGTCCATAGCTATGTCAGTCCAAGGCTGCATAGGTAATTCGCGCCTCTTCATTGGGACAGGAGCACTTGGTCCTGAAAAACTAGAAAGACATGTGTACTAAATACTTGTAAAATATTATAATTTATCATTTAAGTATTCCTTTATAGAATAACTAGCTGACCCAGCAAACGTTGTACTGCTATATTAAAAAATCTGCAGAGGGCCAAATTAATTAAATACCAAATAATAATTGTGAATCTAAACCATCCTCGAATCCCCCTGAACTCACACAAAAATTTCATCAAAATCGGTCCAGCCGTCTAGGAGGAATTCAGTGACATACACACGCACACAAGAAATATATATATAAAGATATAACTTTTCTAATAAAAAGATTGTAGTTTGTGTTTAGAAGGTGCAGTTCAACTATTGTTTTAATATTATTTGGTAACTTGTTATAGACTCTACTAGCCATAACCAGAATACTTTGGTTCATAAATGTAGTTTTATTTATTGGTATTGTTAGTGTAGTGGGATTCCGTTTGCTTGGTCCTCGCTTCTCAAAAAGAGTAGGATTTGTGACTATAAATATTGTCAGTTCATGAATATACAATGAAGGCAAAGTAATAATTTTTAAAATTTTTGAAATATGTTCTACAGGAATCCGTTACTTTTAAGTTACAAATTGCTCTAATACATAGTTTTTGACATTTCGTGTGCCGATGAAAGCACTTGTTTACTTAACTCCGTAGGAATTATTATTTGTTTCCACGTAGTAATATGTCGGCGTGCATGCAAAGTTCGTGTTCGAAAAGCTTATAGTTATATGACTTTGTAGTCCCATTTGTTTTCAATAAAAGCTATTTTCCTAATTGAATTTCGTTGTTATTTCGAGATTTTCCTGTGATCTCTGCCCTGGGAACTGCCATTGGTCTTGAAAATTTTTTTTTTTTTTTTTTTTTTGTTTAGAAATAGCCGGGACAGAGAGTCAGCTATATTTTCCGGGGCAGTACACCACCTTGTAATTATACGACGGTAACCACAATACCCATCGTTCAATTCGTGCATCGTGTAAATATTACTTCGAGAGGTTTATGATCCGTGATCAGCTCGAATTCCTTCAATCATATAAATACAATTTAAAATGTTTGACTGCCCAAACCAAACCAGTGCTTCCTTTTCAGTCTGGCAATACCGTTTTCCATCATTAGTCAAACTTTTGTGACCGAAAGCCATGATTCGAGGTCCTTGTGCATCAAACTCGGCTACAGAAGCCTAATTATCTGCTTAAACAAACATTAGCCTAATTTATTATTGTAATATGTACTAAGTTTTCTGTAATAAAGATATTATTATTACATTATTATTAACTGAATGAGGACTGCTCCTGAATCTACAGGACTAGCATCTGCCATTACTTGTGTCCTATCGTGTGGGTCATAACCTAAAGTGCGA
Organism: Plusia festucae; assembly: GCA_950381575.1. Taxonomy (NCBI): domain Eukaryota; kingdom Metazoa; phylum Arthropoda; class Insecta; order Lepidoptera; family Noctuidae; genus Plusia; species Plusia festucae. The sequence continues at coordinate 1,764,396 of OX494456.1, read as the reverse complement.
AGGGCTGTTAAACTCTGTTTTAAGCTTGCAAAAGCAGCAGACTGTTTATCTTTCCAATATTTGGCAATGTCGGCGTTTTTGGAAAGTTTATGCCTTAAGACTTCCCGTATTGGATCAGTCATGGTGGCTAAACCTGGATTCATTTTCAATATATTTGACAAGTCCTAAGAAGCTTTGGCCTTCATCGACTGATTTGGGTCCTCGAAATGATTCTATTGTTTTGACATATTTATCAAGAGGCTTTATACTCATGGCCCAGAAAGTCTATTTTTGTCCCGTGGAAAATACAGTTTTTATCGTTGAGAAGCACATCTTTCTGTTTTAAAACTTATAACACATGTTTTAATCTAATGTTATGTTAATTTACGTTACTGCCAAAACCACGACATCGTCAATGAAATTAACGACACCTTCACAAGGCAGAAGCATCCTTTCCATGATTTTTTGAAAATTTTCGGGCGCGAACGATATCCCAAACATCCGATGTTTATATGGAAGCAGATCTTTACTGGTGTTGTTACGTCCCGACAATCTTCTCTTATCTCGACTTGATAAAATGCATCTTTAATGTCCAGTTTAGAGAAAATACTAAACTTCCTGAACTTAGGGAGAAGTTGGGTCATTGTAGGCAAAGGATGGTTCTCTCTCATAATTGCTTTGTTTGCACATCTCATATCGACACATAGTCTTAGAGTTCCATCACTCTTCCGAATGGGTACCATCGGCGAAACCCAAGATGGAGCTTGATTTACCGCTTCAATGATATCCCTTTCACCCATTCGTCAAGTTTGTCATTAATTTTATTTTCAAGTGGAATTAGTACTCGCGTTGACAAATGGGGATAACACATGGATCGATGGCTAACACATGGATAATACTAAACTAAACTTTTAAGCCATTGAGACTGGTAGCTGCGTCTTTGCCTCGCAGATTACGGGAACAGTTTTTTTATAGCATAAAATTTGGCAGTTTTAGTTTCGGGCCCAACAGCTATTGAGGCTTCGAATGAGCCTAAGACATTTAGGGGGTCTCTTTGACCATACGCCATAAATACCTGGTCAGAACCTGTTTGCTGATTAAATAACAGCGTTCGATTTTAAATATGCCCAGGTTTTATTATTATATTATTTTCTCCCAGAGTCAATGCATATTCACGTTAACACCACCTAGGTACTTGGCAAGCTATTTCAGCAGTATCGTCTATGTGAAATATATAGTTCACATTATTGAGGGGTGATTTGGTAGGTTGTTCATTTGGTTTTATTTATTTCTTTGCTGTCGTTTTTTTGTTTGTCCCAACCAGCGGGCGCTTTACGCTTGTGGTCCCTTGTTCGACAGTGTTTTTTCCATTTATAACCACTTTTCCCCTAGTGGGGCAACTTGTGTCATCACAGTTGTGATTTCACTTCCACATCCTAGTACACCGTTATTATTTGTGGTAACAACTTGAGTTCGGGTTTTGTATGATATTGTTCCAATCCTGTTCACCTGTTCAGTTTTTTTTTTTTTTCTTGAAATTCTTTTAATTGCCTATCAACAGTTTCAATTGAATTTGCATCTATAATAACTTTTCCTATTGTGACGGAATCTCCTAATTGTAGTTTTCCTTCCTAAGATCCGGCGAAGTACATTTTCCGGCTATTTGGTCTATGAGATCATTGTCTTTGTTATCAAAATTACATTTGGAACATTGATTACGTAATCTAATTAAGATTTTCCTGGTTCCTGTTTCATAAGCCGGAATATGTGCCCTTCATAACCGAAACTTTGTTTAGGTGAAAGTAACCATGTAATATATATATACTTTTTTTTTTTTTTTTTTTTTTTTTTTTTTGCTTCGAAAACGTCTGGAGTGGCTCCCTCTTCAACGAGGGCACCAGGAAGGTTATAGTAAATATCTTGCAATCCTAGGCCTCCCGTATGTAAAAGCGTTGCTCGTTTTATTAGAGGTTGGTCTACCTAAGGCTAGAAGATAAATTTCTAAAGCACGTTTCCATCTTTGCCTTCGAAAGCCTAAAGAATTTGGATCACCGTCGCAGTCTAGAGATTCTATGGTTGGTAACTGAGACACTTGGGACAATAGAAGTATAGAAAATTCTCTTAAAATTGTACCTACGTCCTTTATATATTTTGTAATTACTATATATATATATATTTTTTTTCCTATGTTTTTAAATGTATGTGAATGTTTTACAATGAGCAGAATTGGAACTTTAATCATATTGGATTGCATATACTGGTACATGTAACTTGGTATTTATGTAACTTGATGGGTTTTCACCCATTGGAATTGACGGTGTACTTCGGCCGGTATCTTTCCGATGTGGCTATTACAATGAGCAGAATTGGAACTTTAATCATATTGAATTGCATATACTGGTACATGTAACTTGGTATATGTAACTTGATGGGTTTTCACCCATTGGAATTGACGGTGTACTTCGTGCCGGTATCTTTCCGACTTGGCTAATACTTACAGGCACTATTATTTCGCTAATGTTGTTAAGTCGGTAGGCAGCTTATTTTACAACGAGACAAAAGCATCAGATCGCCTCAGTTGATAGAACGCATCAAACCCGTATATAAATATGTAAATAGCACTGAATAGTCCGTAAATCACTATTTGCCGTTGTATCCTTTACATACTACGAAAATAACATTCTAAGATAAGACAATAACTTGTCCATACTACTTAGTAAGTATATTTATAAACTGTAGGTAGATATAAACAATACGCGCACCGACTACACAACAATAGATTTACGTTATTGCAATGGTAAGTATTATTAGCTGGCACTTATGACTACCCTGACCGAAGTTATCAATTATCAATAAGTGAATTGTATTCAGACTTCAAATGGCCGCATTACCAACAATTTATCTGTATACTTAAACATAAATATTTACAGACATCATTTGTTCATTTTTGTTGTCATTCTTTCCTTATGTTAATGATAAAATCGGTCACTTGTAATCGTATTATTTATTTATTTTTTCTTTTTGACTCACGGTTTTTATCCTCGTCGCCAATGTGATGTCTCCGTGTTCTATACACGGTTGGTTCAATAAAACTCCGTAAAGTATGTCTTAGTATGTCTGCGACACGCCCGTTCGCCTCGACGTCTGTCAGTGTAATGCGGGTGGGTTGCAGGCACTTATTTATTATTACTCATTACGTCACATCCTATTACTCAGTATGTCACAGATACAATGGAATCCAATTTTTAATCCTTATTTAAATAAACGAAAAATTCGAGATTTAGTAGTTGTTATCAAAACAAATGTGTCAATGTTAACAAATTGTTATCAAAGATTTTGAACACTATAGTTTGAATTTCAAAACCCTTATTAGAATTTAATTAATCTAGAAATTCTAATAACAAAAACGAAAATTCAATCTATTTCTATAGAACTAATGCTATCCATGCTATAATTATCTTTGTAATCTAACGTATAAAAGCTTTTGTTATCAGCTATCCGATAGTTAACGGGACAGTCTCCTTATCTATACGTTAGGTGCCAGACAGTTTGACGTTGTGAGTAGAAACGCAATCTACTATGTAAATAGTTTGTTTAATCATAAATGAATAATAAAGGGATCGGCAAATTGTTTTTCGAATATACGCTTCTAGTTTTCTGTTCGAATTTGTTTTTTTTTAAGTTAGTAATAAATATTTATAATAAACTAAAGGACTGGGATTCGCACGAGTAGAACAGTATTAAATGCCTTATCTTATTCTTTTTCAAGCGGCAGTAGCCGTGGCAGCGTGGTTGCGGGTTCGAATCCCACCCATTACACTACCGACGTGAACCCACTAGTAACACAGGCATCTTAGCTTAGCACGAGGGGTTAACAAGATTACTAGTAATGTGCGACCCACATTGCTAGTAGGTAATCTTTAAAAAAAAAAAACATGCGTGCGTACAAAGTACACATGTCAGAAGTGAAACTTCTTTGGCGAACTAATTTATAAATCTTGTTTATATTTATACAAATCTAAAACTTTAAATTTCCAAGATTAAGAGGAAGGGAAAAAGGAAGATAGGTTAGGAATTTAATTGTCATTAAAATAAAAAAAGGTTTGAAAATTAATGTAAATTATAAATTTAATTTTTTCAATTTATTTCTTCAATATTTACATTGTTTGACATAACGTTTATCTAAAATAAATAAAAATAAGTATTGTTACAATAATTAACAATAGCGAGATACACAATTTGTAAAACAGTAACTATTATGCAAATGCGCTTCGTCTATGGTCTCACATGCAAAAATTCTAGATTGAGATTGAGACGAATACATGTAATTTCATATAGAGAAATGTCCTCCATCTTGGATCAGGAACTTTTGCGCGATAGACATTTCCGCGAAAGCTTGACCTCATTTTTATTTTTAGTGACCTCGCAAATCTTAAAAATGACTTATCACAAAAAAATGCATATTTTTCTCGGTGCCATCTTGGATTCTAATTTCGACCCCATAATCGTTTTTAGCGACCTCGGGTACCATGAAAATGACACCCATGATGAAAAAAATGCATATTTTTCTCGGCGCCATCTTGGATTCTAATTTCGACCCCATAATCGTTTTTAGCGACCTCGGGTACCATGAAAATGACACCCATGATGAAAAAAATGCATATTTTTCTCGGCGCCATCTTGGATTCTAATTTCGACCCCATAATCGTTTTTAGCGACCTCGGGTACCATGAAAATGACACCCATGATGAAAAAAATGCATATTTTTCTCGGCGCCATCTTGGATTCTAATTTCGACCCCATAATCGTTTTTAGCGACCTCGGGTACCATGAAAATGACACCCATGATGAAAAAAATGCATATTTTTCTCGGCGCCATCTTGGATTCTAATTTCGACCCCATAATCGTTTTTAGCGACCTCGGGTACCATGAAAATGACACCCATGATGAAAAAATGCATATTTTTCTCGGCGCCATCTTGGATTCTAATTTCGACCCCATAATCGTTTTTAGCGACTTCGGGTACCATGAAAATGACACACATGATGAAAAATTTACAAATTGTCGTCGGCGCCATCTTGGGTTTTAATTTCGAACCCATAATCGTTTTTAGCGACCTTGGGAACCATGAAAATGACACCGATGACGAAAAATTTGCAAAATTTCCTCGGCGCCATCTTGGGTTTTAATTTCGACCCCATAATCGTTTAAGCGACCTCGGGAATCATGAAAATGAAACCCATGACGAAAAATTTGCAAATTGTCGTCGACGCCATCTTGGTTTCTTGGCACCCATTTTAATAAAATTATTATATTTATTAAAACTAATAGAAGCCCTGTCTTACTCTCTCTCAATCGGTCTCGATCATGAAGGTATAGATGAAAACCTTCATGGTCTCGATCACTCTCTCTCTCTTTTCTGACACTTCCGTTCAAAGACATTGTAATGTATTCTACTACTTCCGTTGCATACCGGCGTGACGTTTCATCTGTAAAAAATTTACCCTCATGCGCCAAAAGAAGTTTCACTTCAAAAATATTGTATTGCTTTCTTTATTTTCAAAACGCAAGAAAAATACATCACTTCTGCAAGGGTTAAAATAATTTTGTTTCGAAATCTAACGGTAAAAATAATAATTGAAAACTAGATCTAAACAATTTATGTAATTCAAAACCAAGTCACTAATGAATTATAACACAAAAACCTACATAATATCGTTCAAAAAAGAAGTGTTACATTCACCCCCCTTTGGGGGTGGTGGATGGTCATTTATCACAATTGAGGCGACGTTTCGAAGCCCTTCATAACCTAATCTAGCCAATCAGAGGGGACATAGTAATTGACATTAAGATTTAAGTCTGTATAAAAGAGTCGGTTTTATTTGTGTTTAGTTTGTTTTTATCGTTTTTTTTTATTTTCTTGTTTTGATCGTTTTTATTTTTATACGAGCTGCACCAAACGGTGCTACCCGCGGTTCATCAGATAACTTAGTTTTTCCAGGATAAAAAAATGTGTTAATCCAGGGTGTCAGCTACTATGCTGTCACCCTGGTGCTCCATACCAAATTTCATCAAAATTGTTTGACCCGTTACAGCTTTTACAGGTAAAACATACCCTACACCCTCACAAACTCTTTAATAATAGTGTGATTTTGGTGAAAATACATATGAATGTTTCGTGACGTTAAGACTAAGTTGGTTGTGAAGATTTAGCGTCTTCTTTTTGTAATGTTTAAATAGATTTTAATTTCAAACATGTAGGTAGGTATATATGTGTTCAATTTAGATTTTTAATTCCTCATTTTGATATTCCACATAAGTCACGTTATTTTCCAAGCAATACTACACGTATTGGTTGATCAGAGTTTGAGTCGTTCTCAATTCCGAAATCGGCAATTACGCATATCTGTACGGAATTGCATCTTAAAGACACCGCTATTTACAAACAATAATTAATCTGCTTCTACTGCAGATTGTCTTTATGCATTCAACTCAACCTATCGCGGTCCACGGTACTGGTAGGCATAGGCCTCCCCCAAGTTGCACCACAATATCAGACATCTGCCTTCCACAGCGGAACTACTGGGAACTGAGGGCCGTGTGCTATGGTGCGCAATCATGGGGTGGTTGTTGCAGTGCCACGCTTGACAAGCGAAAATGCATTACCGTCAGTTAAAATAACAGTTTTTTTTTCTTTTTAAAAAGGTTACTAGCAATGTGGGTCGCACATTACTAGTAATGTCGTTAACGCCTCGTGCTAAGCTAAGATGTTTGTGTTACGAGTGGGTTCACGTCGGTAGTGTAATGGGTGGAATTCGAACCCGCAACCACATGATCGCAAGTCCGACGCCCTAGCCATTAGGCTACCGCCGCTTCAATAACAGATAGTTCTATTGTTTCGGTGCTGACGTCATTACCATGCCTAATTTCTATCAGGTCCTCGATTCTGCTGATTCAAAGAGTGTCGATGTCGATAGAAATTCAATTTATGATACTTTTTTAACTTTTTGTAATCTCCGAAAAATGTTCTACAGTCTAGAATGTGTGAGGCAGACTCAATTTAAGGGAAACTTCAATCTACCCTTGTTCGGTATTAAGGCCATCTAACGATTATTCTCCAAGGAAATATAAACAGTGCCAGTTTCAGCGGTGACGTATGTGGATCACGTCATCGTTATTACGTCATGCCGCAGTTCCGAAAGTGTATTATTGTTGTTATTCATTTACTTAAAAGAGACTGAAGAAAATTGTTTTATAGGTATAGAAAAATGTTTTCTTAAAAATCCTTTAATATTTAGAAGACCATTTGGCGCATAAGGAATACACTGGTAGATTTAATGTCCATCTTTCGTACAATTTTTGTGGACGCGAGTAAAAAAATCTAAGAAAGGAAAATCTTCAATGGTTCACAGGGTGTAATTTTTCAATGCCACCTGGAATAAAGGTACTTTACTGGAGAATGTAAATATGCTTAGTTTAATGAGAACATTTTTTATGTAAAAACAAGCTTATAATACGAGTAAGAACCACTCTGTATTTCAATGGATCAACACGTACGTTTAGATTTCCAGATAGACCAATGATACAATTAAGAATTCTCTTTTCTGTTAACATTTTAGGTTTACCTTATATTTTCAAGTTATCCAAATGAATGGACTTAGAAACTTTTTAGACTAACATTTTAGATTTAAAAACTTCACGTAACCATATAAATGGAAATAGTTCGGGGAGGCCACTAAAGTTTTACGTCAAATTAGTTTCCGGAGAAGTCTTTGTTCTTCGTTATTTTACTCGTACTGGGTATCACTTGGTAACACATAAAACAATTCTAGTATTTCGTCACTGTAACTAACGCAGTCAAGTGAGAATACGGTTTAAAAATAAGTTTTTTTTTCTTATTTGAGGTTACTGTGTGTGTGTGTGTATGTAATGATTTTTTTGTTTGAGGTTACTGTGTGTGTGTCATGAAACTAGTTGTTACCGGTCTCCTTTAATTCTGTACTGCATGAAGAAAATATTGTTATCCTTAGAACTATATAGTTATTGTACTTATTTATGCCTTTAGGCCAGATCTGGCCCCCTAGCCAAGTGTCATTTCTACAAGCGTTAACGATGATAGAAATCGCTTAAATGACATTAAATGTATGAAAGTGACAAGTCTAAGTCACGTGACATATCGAAAACAAATGTCATTTCCATCGTTATCGCTTGTAGAAATGTCACTTGGCTAGGGGGGGCAGATTAAATTACTTAATTTCGGGATAAAATTTAGCCTGTGTCAATCGAGGTTAACAGCTACATCCATACCAAATTTTATCAAAATTGGTCTAGTTGTTTGATCGTGAGGAGGTAACAAACATACACATAAAAATTCGCCTTTCTTACATTAGTGTGATCTCTAATCATCGTCCTGCCCATACCCCAGTTACTCTTTACTTACGTTTTCTTGTTCCATACGATCTGCCGTCATCTCACAAGTAACACTGTAACCTAGTAGTCACTTCACAATCATTTCTTCGCTTGAATATATCCATAAACAAATGGTTTGAGTTCTTTTGTTATTCGGAGGATAACCACAATAAAAACATCTCAAATGACATTTCTGTCATTCAGTACCATATTTAGTACCTACACCATTTTTTATGAGTACGTTTTCTCAACCAGCGGACAAATATTACGATGAACTAGTATCAAAAATCATTTTATCTTCACTCTTATCTTTAACATTACCATCCTTCCGCCCTTACCCCAATTTCTTTTGAATTTGACGCAGCAAGTCTTCTACTTCCAAAGTTATCTATCTGACGTCATCTCTCAAGTAGCATCCCCTCTTGCTATATCATCGTTCACACAACCTATCACAAACATAATAACCAAATTGTCCTTCTAAAACCCTGAAAATAATTATAAGTCCACGCCACCGTGTCATGGGTCCGCCTGGGAGTGCCTTAATACATTGAGGTGTGTTCACCGAAGGGCGGAAGCACTTTACATTGTGACGCATTTGGTTTCACGCTACGGTTGTGCATTTGTTGTATTGTGGAGAGAGGAAGATAGAATATTGAGGTTATAGTAAGAATAAAGGTTTCATAAGACTTTCACAGTCCACTATTTGATCCAGTTACAGTTTTTTGTTGAAAATTATATTTGGAAAAAGTTTCTTTCCGGTTCCTAGGCTTATATTCTGATATAAATAGAAAAAGACGGTGGTAGCCTAATGGCTAGGGTATCGGACTTGCGATCATGTGGTTGCGGATTTGAATCCTAATCATTGCACTACCGACGTGAGCTCACTTGTAAAACCAGAAGTGTTATCAATAATACTAGTAATATGTGACCCACATGGCTAGTAAACATTAAAAAAAATGTGTAACTGTTGTATCCAATTTGAGACTTAATCTTTAACTTTAGCTTTTATAACACCCTTTTGTTAGTTGTGAAGTTAAAAAAGATAACCATGTCAGAATTATTGAAAAAAATATCCAAACATCCCCCGTAGACAAGGTACAATTATATATAATTATTTATAATTGTACCTTTATATTATCGCTGATCGAACCGCTTAAATGTATGAAAGTGACAAGTCTAAGTCACGTGACTTATTGAAGAGAAATGTCATTTTCATACATTTAATGCCATTCTATCATCGTTAACGCTTGTAGTAACGAAGTATTTGAAGGTTTGTGATTGTGTAGTGTCAAGCTGATATAGTAATTGTAATCGTGAAAGGAAATTAATAGTAAAGCCTAAATGACTTTAGATTAATACTAAATTAGCTCCGACCACGCAAAATCACGAAATCACGATTTTGTACGTTGCAAGAAAGTATGCTATAAATTGTAAATATTTTTGCACTAGTTTATTGCTCAACGCAACTTAAGTTGGAGAAGTTTTTAATAATGAATTACATTAATCAAATCCGCACAGTAAAAATACTGTCCGGAAATCAAGTAGTACATATATTATAATAGGTATTCTTCTTTCTAATGCATATAAATTTTGTTGTTTAAGTGGCCTTTCAGCTTATTTTAATTGAAAAATATGAATTACTAGTGGACCGGCGTCCACCTCGCACGGGTGTATACCGCAGTATACCACTCTTGAATGATATCCATAATATGAAAATCTATCCGATAGTTTTCGAGTTTTTGCGCTAGTCAGACAGACAGACAAACTTTTACCCAATGAGCTGTCAAAGACTGAAATAATTTTCAAATTGGACCAGTAGTTCCTGAGATAACTGCATTTAACGAAACAATTTCTTCAACTTCATAATAAAAATTATTGGTAGATTAAACATCGTGGCTTTTAATTACTCATTAACCATCTAATTTCTATTGCTCATGATTCCTCATATTCATACTTTCTCGTCATGCGTTCTTACAAAGTGCACTTTAGATTTAAATCAATTTCTTGGTGTGTAAACTATTCTAGTCTAATATAAGCAACCAACGCGTAACTTAAGTAAATTATTTTCATTTCCTTTCGTTAAAACTAAAGCTTTAATCATATATAACTCGGATAGCATTGTAAACACGGACTAATAGGAAGTGAGGGAGCGGCTCCGGGCGGGGCGACCTATATACTAGTCTAGATGAACCCGCCTGACCCTGTTAACTAAACGGTGTTAGTTTAACAGAACGTCACGCTATCCTATCTAAGGGGAGTTAGACAGCTGATGGAAAAACCGATAAAGTTGATATAAAAGTTTACAACGTTAGTGAGAATGTAACTAGAGTACAGTAAAAGTAGATGATGAATTGAGTTTATAACGTTCGGAGTCAAAACTGATCACGAATATACGTTTCGACGCCTTTGCAGGTGTCGTCATGGTCACGAGCAGTCTATATGGAAACTTTGAAAGAAGTACTTGGTTTGCTTTCACAGACCATCGCAGGTAAGTTTATATATTAAATTCCATTCCAAAATCATCCTCCTGACATTTTCCAATTTCATTTGAGGGTTTGTCTTGGGTATGTTTTCTTCCGTTATACTTCTCTATCTGATATCATCTCACAAGTAGCATCCTTTTAGCCATCTTTGACATAATCCATCCATTCTTCTTTTTCGTCTACTCCGCAAAATCCATTCACGTTTATGCTTAAAACTTTCCTTAAATTTCAGTATATCCCAAAAAGTGTGGTGGAAAAATGTTCCTTAGGTTTAGACTAATGGTAATTAGAAGTTAACCAACAAGAATTATTATTAAGATCAAGTTTAACGCTAATTCGTGAGTTTACACAAACCAAGTAAAGTTATTGCCATACCAAATAACATGTGATAAGCGGCGTGGGTGCGGCCGTGGGCGTGACGGGCCTAGATTCGATGCCCGACTCATTAATTTTACGCTTGTCCCCTATCCTACAGTTACTCATACGTTCTGTTGAATCATTCAAAGTTAATTTGTTAGTTAATTATAATTGTGAAAATGTTTAACGAGGTCAGAGTGTAATGAAACTATCTTTCCGAGTTGTGGAGATGTTACAAGATTCTCCTCTGAAGCTAAATGATGTTGATAATATAATTATAATACCGGCTGTATCTAAGTATCTAAATAGATTTTGAAAAAGCAAACAATACCTGTCTTATATTTTGTATCTAAAAAATAGTCTGCTTGCCTATTATTGGTGATTTAAAGCTGTTCAATTTTAAGAAAACCCCATTAACAAACTGTAAAGTCTTACCCGAACGGAGTACCCTGTTTGAAGAGTTGCAAAACTTTCGGTATTCTTGTTAAGCATATTTTCATCCTTTTTCAGTCTTTGCTTGTAAACAAGAATGTCTCCAATGTCGTCTGAGAATGATTAATCTATTCTCCCCCCCTCGCCACATATTTGGTCTGGAGGGAGGGCACTATTAATTAAAGTATATAGGGTTAGGGGTGATCCATTTCAGCTGCATTGCGTTTATTTTGGGTCGGTTTTGAGTCGACTTCTTTGTTTATTTTTGGTAATTGTACCCTATTTGGTTGAAAGATATTGGCTGTTGTATTGACCCCTTGTTTAAGCAGAATTTTATTGAGTCTTATTTAAGAGCTTGGTCAGCTGAGTAAAGATGACAGAGAGAGTTACGATGAAGATTTTCGTAATTTTTACTGAGTTTAAAAGGATGAGGAGGACGCAATGAGTACGGAAATCCTGGATAAATTATTAAAAAAAATTGGATGTCCGTAAAGTCTTCATCAATTCAATCTTTAATCAACATGGTCTGGCTTCGTGATAACTTTGCCCAGTTCTTAGTTCAAAAGCACAATAAATCTTCCGTACCTTTCTTACACTTATTAACCGTGTCTCCAAGACATTAAGACATGGAATGCACAGCAACATAGAATTTCAGCATATCGATGTAACTTTTAATTATCCGTAGAGGCATCCGCAGCGGAACAGGTATGCGTGAAATATGTGCCGAATGTTATATTTAGTTGGTTAACTGCTTTCAGATTTACTATGGCTGTGGTACTGTGGCTATAATTACTGTCTTGTTCTGGATATTTAAGGAGCGTTCAAGTATTATGTAATTATTTTCTGAGGTTTAATTAAAAAACGAAAAGAAAACGAATATTAGACATTATTTCAGTATTATGTAACACAATTTTTGAAGATTTTTGACCCCCCCCCCCTCCGCCCCTCTTAACGCACCGTAACGTTTTTCTGTACCCCCCTCCCCCTCTCTATACGTTACGTAACATTCAAGTGACCATTTTTAACCGAAAGTCGCGAAAAGTTTTTATAGTTTTTATCCTTGGTAAACTTTTAATTGCTTTGCGGTAATAATATTAAATAAAACAAAAGATTTTAAACGAAACGTAAATGAAAAGGGTTTCCAATGTGGGATTTTTTTATTAAAAAAACAATGTTACGTAACGTGTTGTTAGAAAGATTGTAAAGTAAATAACTTTTAGGTTGCTTCATTGTAAACCATTGTCACTTAGGGAAGTAGCGAGGTAGCCCCAACACAATAACAAATACATCATTATTTGCTGCTGTTATTCAATTTATTAATATACTTCACCCTTCACCCTTTGTCAATTGTGTCTTATATTAATTAAGAAAGTACATATAACTTTGAAATGTCACATTGGTACTTGCCCGGCTTCGATCCTGCAACCATGTGCATACGAATCCGGTCATCGAACCGCTAGGCCACCACAACATCATTTATCTTGTAAATTTTCTAGCCTTCAACTTGACTGTCATAGTATTTGAAAGGTTCAACGTTACATTGAAAGATTCACCATTCGGTAACCAACTGCCGTCACCTATGCGGGTCATAAACAAATTTAATGGTCAATAATATTTTAAGCACGTCCTCACTCAAAAAATACGAGCCTACCAACCGTACTGAAATATTCCACTATTAAAATCACGTGGATATTAAATACCATCTGGTCCTTGAAGATGTCGACGGAAAGTACTATTTTCTATCTCAATACACTGGCATAAATAGAGTAACAAAACAAAGGTTGAGTTGTAGAACTAGAGAAAGAGGTATATCTTGAAAAAAATCTGCATACTGACTACAATAAAATAATACTGCAAACCAACCTGTTTGCAGTATTATGGCAGTAGAAGTGCAGTTAAAAGGCAGTCCGTCTGTCAAGAGCTTTATTCATATCTTTACCAACAGAATACAAAATAAATTGAAAATATTTGGCTGTTTAAGGCTATACACTACGTTCAAGCTAAAAATTATACTCTCCAGCAAAAACAAATAAATAAATATGGAAAAAATCAAATACATTGCTCCGAATCCAAAAAAGCACTGTTATGGAATCAAAGACAACGAAAGTACTACAAACACCCAAACCCAAGACAATGTCGAAAAGTGTTTTTCTACATTGACTCTTCCGGGGATCGAACCCGGGACTTCAGAGCTGGGGATCTTGAAAACCGGTGTGTACCTACGCCACTCGACCACGGAGGTCGTCACAAAGCTTATCTCTTCCACAAAAATCTCATAAACTTCCAAAATGTTGGTAACCGCAGTACCTACCTTATTTTTATTGAGCAGTTACAATTTTATTATATCATCGTCATTGTTATAGTAACCGCCCGTTTACTGCTGTGGTTGAGGGACATTATTTTATTAATTTATATCGATTTTATACGTGTACCTTAATTGTGTTTTAGTACTGAGAGAGGTTTGTCCCATTATGGTACAAGGTTGATTAGTTTTCAACAAGCAGTGGTTTGTTTTATTCAGAAGGCTTTTTATCTAGAGATTTAATAGAAAACATTTTTTAGGAGGAACTCCGAACATTTTCAACATAGGAATGTTAGTTAAGCAGCAGTAACTTAATGGTTAGGAAGATGGTCTTGCAATCATGTGGTTGCCGGTTCGATTTTTTGACCCACATTGTGAACGTAGTATTTTTTAGCGTAGCATTAAGGAGTTTAATCCTTGTGTCGCGGGGGTTTCATAAATATTCAAATCACATGAACAAAGAACACCCAGACCTGGGACAAGCATTTGTGGATCACACAAATGCTTGTACCATGCGGGGATCGAACCCGCAGCACGTTGCGCACAGTGGTAATTAGCGTGGTGACTCGGCTATCCGTGCAGTAATTTTTTTTTCATTACCTTAAAAATATTCGAAGCACACTTGGACCTCAAAATATCCTTACATACACGGCAAAATAAAACCATTTCGCCGTACTTACATAAAAAAAAAACAATATTCTTTCTAACACATATTTAGATCAAACCCACTGCCTGTCTGTGGTGCTTCCATCAATCATGGTCGCGTTGACAGGCGGAACAAAAAACGGTGCTCCCGACCTGATAGTCATTAGCAGTAATTAAACGAAAAGTAACAAATAGTGTTGCCTCTAAAAAAAATTAAACTCGCTTTTTGAACTTTATGGTGTCATATTTATGGATGAAAATTGTTTTACTGATGGCAACACTGTTTTGTTGGTAACATGATAGGGTTGCCAGTTGTTTGTATTAGAATGGGTTTTTAAAGTTTTTTAGCTTTATCCTAAACTTTTATCAGTTAAATGAATTTGTAGATTACTTATACATTTTATTCACCTGCTTTTCCAAGATAAGCAAATGATACAACTGACTACTGATTTAACATAGAGTGGCCGCCTATCTGAGCTTCACGACCCATTTTCTTGGTACCACAGAATCCCATGGTAAGACCATAGTTAGATTTTATTAACTATGTTTTTTCATTAATTTATTAATACATACACATCATAGTAAAATTATATAGCAGACAACAAATATAGGCTTTCATAGCTTCTGTTTATTTAACTAGTAATCCTTACCATGCCTGTGGTAGAAGAAGTGGTAGAAAATGGCGGTTTTTTTTATTGTTTAGATAGTATTTTATGTGCACGCAGACATTTATTGAAGCGGCGGCGGTAGCCTAATGGCTATGGGCATCGGAATTTCAAGTTTGTGGTAGCGGTTTCAAATCCCACCCATTGCACTACCGGCGTGAACTCACTCGTTACACAAGCATTTAGCTTATCACGAGGGGTTAACAAGAATACTAGTAATGTGCGACATTACTTTAAAAAATATATGTATATATTAAATTACGATGATCATATCATGCCTTGAATATACAGTCTTTTTTATGCCACAGCTATTTTATGGCTTGTTACAATTTTTGGTATTCGAAAAATACCTATAAGAGAACTCTCAACAACAGTAACATAGTACCTAAATTATTTCGTTTTCGTCCTTCCAAGTCTCAAGTTGTGAAAATAAAATGTTATTTTCTCGCAAGAGCTATGATGCTTTTATCTCTTCACGGCGGACGAAAAAGTAACCCAAACTCATAAATTCTATAGGCTTTAGTTGTTTGCAGAGACTTCCACATGTAGCTCTTGAAACTTACTTACCTATAAAGGCATCGTGAAAGGTCTTAAAATTATACCAATACATCACACTGTTTTTATGAATCAATTTATTATTCAACTAGCTTCTACCCGCGACTTCGTCTGCGTGGACTTCAGAATTGGGTCAAAAAAGAAATGAAAAATGGAATAAAATTTTCACACGTGATATAGCTTGCACTGTAATAGAAAAAAATACCAAAATTTATAAGCTGTCTGTAGCTGTGGCTTAGCTCTTAAACAATTTTTAATTTTCCCTCGGAAACTACTTAAGGAATCGGGATAAAAGCTTAAGTTCTTTTACATGTCAAAGGCTACATGCATGCCAAATTTAATTCAAATCCGTTCAGCCGTTTTTGCGTGTTTGAGTTACAAACATCCAAACATCCACACTTTCACATTTATTAGGATTATTAAAAACAGAAATTATGTAATGTTTTTTGGTATGATGAGGAATACTTCATTATAAAATAGAATAGAATAGAATATTATTTATTGTATACCATGAAAGCTACAGTTTTGCTATGTAGTACAGTAAATGCACTGTTCCACTGCGGCGCACGCAGTGCACGATGTCCACGCACGTACACTACATGGGTCAATTCGTAAACGTTTATTGTATTTCATGTGTAGCGAGTTCGGTCCGTATCGTTCTATTTATTTATCGAGCACTAATAAGGTAATAGTGTGATAGAAGCACTAGGTAATTAAAAAGTAAGAAAACTTAGAATTGAATTTACACCCTCGTTCAAACAATTCATTAAATCAGCGAGCCGTTTTTTTAATTACTTCTCCTAAAAGTTGACATACACCGCCTCATTCATCCATCATCATATTCAGCCAGCACACCAAAAGAACATCCCTAACCGCGATATCCGACGATCACTCGCCGCCCCTGATTGGCCGCCGCGTTCCCGCCAAAAACGTCATGATGAATGACAGCTGTCAACTTAACCTCAACAATTTGTTAGGTGACATGTTTTGAGAGCAAATTATTGTCGTTTACATTGCCGATGAGATGCGAAGAATGAGGTTTTGTTTGTTTCGGTTATTAATATTCTTCGTAATCGCTTTTGTTACAATGTTGTTAAATGTTGGTTGGGTTTAGAAGTGGAATGGTTTCTTATAAATGCTGTTGTATGATTGCTGTTGATAGCCTGCTGATTGATCTATAATTTGCTACTTGTGAACATTGTGTCGGTTAATAGTTAAAGTATAATGAGCTATTCATGTATTGTTTGCTATTTGCTGTCACGAGTAATCATTAAAGTTGATGTACACATTGTACCGTAGCATTATGGTCGCATTACGCATATATGTAGATATCTTTGAAGGCAAAGAAGTTTTAATAAAATTACGTCACGGGAATTAATCTGCTTGCGACCACGGCCAGTGTAACCCGGCCGAAACGTCAAGCCTTAAAAGGTAAATGCATGAGTTCGCGTTAATTCCCGTGACGTAATTTTATTAAAATCATGCAACGCGATAGTTTTAAAGGCAAAGAAGTTATGTACAACCATAATGATTTAATTTCATTGATTTGAAACACTTTTACATTTATTATAATATTTAACTGAAAATTTAAAAATAGCTAGCGAACTAAAAGGTACAGAAACAAACTTGCTTTATTAGTTAGGTTTTTGCTATCAGTTATAATGGTCAAGTCGTTACAGAAACCAACCCTTTTAACGTTACTTAGGTACGACAGTACCTTCTATATATTCTAAATAAGAATGTTGGACGTAAATGACGCAACCGGATTTTAAATAATCAAATTCTTCGATAACTTTCTTCTCAACACATTTAACTAAGAAGTTTTTGAGATGTAGGTAATCGAGACGTAAGTATTTTCAGGAAAAAAAATAACATCAAATTTAAAGCTTACAAAATAAATAAAAAAACTATGGTTTGAAATTACGTTTCTATTTTATGCTATAGCATATTATTTATGCTATAACATATTATTATCGTGACCCACAAGATATAATCTCAATACTCAATAAATTTATTCCTGTAAAGTACCTACAGTTTGAGGTTCAAGGTGTAACGTAAAGATTTGTCTTTGGTGGGAATCGAACACACATTGTACCTTACCACCTACGCTGACCAGGGGAGTCAGAAAAGATTTTGCCAGGCCGAAGAACTACAATATTACTTGTTACACCTTGAATCTCAACTGACATTTTCAACTCAAACAAAAATACTCGTCTAAAAATAAAAACTCAGCAAACTCCTAACACCCTTACGTAACATGGTAACATTTCTATTTCTGTTCCACCCTTATAACTCCTCATTTTGTTTTTAACATTTCACTATGACGTAGTGATTACACCATGGGGTGGCTATGGCTTGCTTGTCACGCGTGTTCTATTAAATTAGAAGCCGCTAAGCGATCGTGGCACGAACCAATCAGATGGGGCGACTAGGATGGCTATAATTTAGAAATTTTATTGGAATAGTCCTGAAAGCTTAATTTAGAATATTTAGACGTTTTCACCCATTGGGGATGCAAAGTGATACTGATCAAGCGGGTATAGCCTACTTTGAAAGCTTAAGCCTTCCTTGTTGCCTACCCTCTCGATGGCTTTAGGTTTTTTTTATTTAACAGTTTTATTATGTCTCGCGTAAGTAGGTACTTTCTAGGTCACAGGAGATTTCTGGTTTGGTCTTTTAAGAGGTACCAGAAGCCCCTCATCATGCAGATGGTGAACAACGATGGTGAAAAAAAAACTCTACCTGGTCTTATCAATTACCCATAAGGCCGCGCCTTTTGAAAGTCTGACCCCGAAAAAAAAGGTACTTTGTAGGTATTCTCCTTTTTAGACGAGTTCCGATGATCTGAAAAAATATTTTATTGATTCGGGAAAATGGCTGCTGTAAACTGATATATTGATTGGTTTTGAGATATATCTAAGACCCGGTTTTGGTCAAATCCTGTAGAGCTCAAATTGCCAAATCTCCAGTCAAATAATTAATTTTCATACACTATATACAATACTCCTATATAGAAAAAGCACAGTCCTATTTCAGAAAACCCAGTCTTCAGCTTTCTAAATAGCATAATCCTACGCAAGGGTGCGCAAAGACCGAAATAACGACTTCCGAACTAAGAAGTCGACCTTAAGGTCGCTGAAAAGCCTCGTTAGTCGTCAGCAACCTTGAGACAAAAGCGAGGGTTATATAATTATACTAATTATACTTCCGACACACAAGAGCTATAATCTCATAATCCTTGTTATGAATTAGGAAAAGTACATTTTAAAAATGTCATTTGGATTTAATTAAAGAAAAGGGGAGTGTGCTAAATGAGGCAATTTCGTGCTGACTGCAAATAAATGGGGTCTGTTATACCAGTGTTTACGTAATTTTCTTAAATTCCTTATGGGTATGTGTTGGGTTGGTTTCGATGTAAGTTATGTTATGGAATGTTTTTGGCATAGGAGATGGAAATCATTACTGTTTTAATGTTTATTCTGGGACAGTCTTATCCTATAGAAATATGAAAACAAGGCCAAGAAGATCGTTATTTAGCTGTATTACCCTCAAACTGTCAATCAGCTATTTTACAAAGTCGGAGCTTTTTTATCGGTGAATCCCTCCAATAATCAGCGGAGCTGTAAAACATGTCGTTTTTTCTTGTATCCCTACACAACGAAATAAGTTTCCATAGTCTCTTAAGCAAGATTTAACAGAGCTAGACCCCACCTTCATCAATCAGGCTGCCCCAAATCTAAGATTACGAACATCTTAAATCAAATCTTATATCTCCGATCTATGAGTTTAAGACCTTAAGTGTTTTCTGATCGGTTATCTATCGTTCACGTTACAGAAAATTTTAGTGAAGGAAAAATTATTGCAAGTAAAAACGTAGGTTGATTTTATAGAGGTTTTAATATTTTTTTCGGCAGGAGATAAATCCATATTAGTAAGCTACTTGATAAATCAGGATACTTACAAAGCATAGAATATAATAAAATAAATAATATTAATAAATATCTTGGGACAATCTCACACACGGTCATCTGATTCCAAACTAGGCAGAGCCTGTACTATGGTAACCAGACAACTGATAAACATACTTATATATTTCTAAATACATACATATTATAGATAAACAACACCCAGACACAGAACAAATGATCGTGCTCATCACACAAAGATTTGTCCTGGGTGGGAATCGAACCCACGACCTCCGGCTTAGCAGTCAGGGTCACTAACCACTAGACCAACAGGACCGTCAAAATAGAATATAGTTTTTTAACGGAATCTTCTATATTATGATGACCATGTTTCAGCTCCATTGTGAATGCACAATGCTGCTTTTCTTGTATTTGGATGCTTAAAAAAAATAATGAAAAGTCATGTAGTCGTAAAATATTGCATTTTTAGTTAAGTCATAGATACCAAAATGTTATCTTATTACGCACTAAAAATTAAGACGGCAAAGTTTTGTACAAAATTTGCAAGTCTACAACTGCTGGAACATTTCATTATATCTTCAAAGGAAGTGGAAAATTACACGTCCGAATGTTCCTTTAATTCATGGCTACTTCACACCATTCGGTACTAATCAAGAAACTCGACAATTTTGACGAATATTAATTCGTCAAAGTTGTTTTCGAGTTGAGATTGCATGTTTAATGAATCGACTGACGGACAGAATGGTCTACTTGCTATTGTCTTCCAATCGACGATAGATTGAATTGGTATTTATACAAAACTCGACCTCTTGTTAAGAAAGACAGAGTTTCTTTTGGACTACGACATGTATAACACATTAATTTTGTTGGTCGTTCAATCAGAATTGTTTATTGTTTTATTCCCGTAATTAAATTATGTGTTTGTATAGCATCGTTTCTGATGAATTTCTGGGTTATATTTTTCATGAAAAATGGGCTGGTTATTTATAAACACACCATAACTATAATTGTATCTAATTAAAATATTGCAGTTAGAGGTAAAATATGAATCATAATTACATAATGTATTTGATGCCTCCGACAGTGTTTGTGAACACTGTCAACTATGATCATTTAAATTAGAGAAAAAAATATTAATTTGAAATTGTTTCTACATTTTTTTACGAAGTCACGTATTTAGTTTTTTCAATAATAATTTTATTTTATCATTTTTAGTTTTTTGTAATTAAATTAATCATTTCAATATTGTAATCTCTTTTTTCAACACATAATAAAATTATTTATAGTGTAACGTCGAAAATGTTGCTATTTTTTATTATTTATTCCTTAGATGTTTCAAGTACATTTATAGGTTTATAGCTACATTGTACGTTTATCTCACAAAGAATTAACTTAAATAGAGCCCAACTGGGATAACAAGTCACTTAATTAAATAACAATTACATATTGACGTCGATCCCCAATCCGTTGTGTTGGTGTTAATGGATGAATTGCTTTTAAATTGTTTTTGATTGGTTTATCTTCTGTTATTCGTCCATCGATAGTGAAATATTAATAACGTTTTATTAATTGAGAGGTAGCCTGCAGAGAAAGAAAAAGGTATCACTGTTTCTTTTCTGTATTGGTTCTTGTAAGTATATAAAAATTAATTAAATTTAAAAGCATTAAATACTACTTTTTTTTCTCACTGATTATAATTTGTGAGTCGCACATTACTAGTATTCTTGTTAACCCCTCGGGCTAAGCTAAATGCTTGTGTTACAAGTGGGCTCACGCCGGAAGTGCGATGGGTTGGATTCTAACCCGCGACCACATGATCGCAAGTCCAATGCCTTAGCCAATCAGTGATTAGGCTACCGCCGCTATAAAACTATTCTTTAATAGTTATTCCTTTATTTGTTTTAAGTTTTTTAGTTGCAAGCTGTGATAATTAGATTTATTTAATCAAATTGAAGACCAACCTATTATTATAATTCTTTTACTATTGATGACAAACTGACAAACATTGTAGATTATTAATGCGTGTTCGTCTCTTGTATAGGTATGGAAGCGAAAAATAACCCAACGGTTTTATTCAGTAAAAGTCCGGGACGCCTCTACCTTTCCCAGAGCAGAAAAACCCCATGAGAATTTCCTCGGGTTGAGAAAATATGATGATAAGTTTATTTGTGAACGAAAGCTTAGCCACGTTGTATATAAAATATGGTTTGTTTTCTATCCACACAGTCTACATTTTTTTCAAGATTCTGACCTATAGATGATTTGTATATTCTGTGAGAAGGTGGGCATTATTATCTGACAAGCATTACCAGTCCTGGTAGCCCAGCGGTTCAACGGATTTATAGGCTTGAACCCACTACAGGCAAATACCAATGTACTGACTTTTTCAGAGTTTTTTCCTTAGCTTATATTAGATCCCACTGCTGGGTCTCAAAACTTTTTCTAAGTTTCATGTACTTTGATTATATCGACAAACGGTAAAGGAAAATATCGTGAGGAAACCTGGTTTCCAAAAATGGAATGCGATATCGTCAAAACCTGGTTTCCTAAAATGGAATGTGTTATCGTCAGCTTGTAATAAGCAAGCGTGGTAATCAATACTCGTTCCGTCTTTTCAAAGATGAGGTATCATCATCTGCCTAGCTTTTTCCCAGCTTATGTTTGGGCAGCTTCCAATCTTACCGGATTACGCTGAATACTTTATTTTACATGGAGCGACTGCCTATCTGACCTCCACAACCCATTGCTAGGTAATTCAGAGGCGAGGTATGTGCCTAACAATTGGACATTTATAGACCGGTATTAAATATATTTGACAAACCGAAAAGCTGGTCAAAAAAGCAAGAGTCTATTGGATAAACACAAAGTTTTTATCCGTAAACAATGCCCCCAAAAGTATTTTAAACAATACACGAATAATGTGAGCAATTAACTAAAACGAATTTCACGTTCTGTGGATCAACTTGCGACTACCAACTACTAACTAAATTGCCAACATCCAATTAAAAATGAACACTAATTATTCGCGAGAGAACGTATACATTAACAAATTAAATTTAAATTTTGTAACAAATTTTATTTTCGTGTTTTCCTGGTACGAAATGTGATGTGTTTTTAGTGTGTATGCAATGTAGAAAATTTGTGGTTAGAATAATTGTGAAATGTTTGTTTTATTTCAGTGTAAGTACTTACTTATGCATAAATAATAAAAATTAAAAATACCGGCCTATAAACGCCTTCTTTTGGGGACAGGCCTCTTCCCATATCGAAAAGGAATGACCATTGTTCACCACGCTTTTTCATTACGAGTTTGCAATTTCAGATTCCAATTTTCCTCACGATGTTTTTTTTTCCATGACCGTTTGTCGATGATGTCTTAGAATAATTAAGAAAGTACATGTAACTTTTGAAAAGTCACATTGGTACTTGCCTGTGTTCGAACCTGCAACCACCGCAAGCAAGCGAATCCGGTCATTGAACCGCTTGGCTAGACATTGTACTATTTTTAAAGTGGTCTTATTGTAAAGAAAATTTGTGACGAAATTTGGATATTTTAAACTCGCTATCAGGACTGGCTCTTCTTAATTATGTAGAAGGTTTAGTTTTGCCACAAAACATCACGTTTACAGACCATTAGAAATAACACAACATAGTTCTTAATAGCTTTGTTTAAAATACTAGAAATTATGTAATTTTATGTCGAGAACAACGGTTTGAGTTGCACGTTTGTGTATTATACTTTGCAGGTTCGAATCCAGGCAAGTACCTACCAATGTGACTTTTTCAAAGTTATATGTATTTTAGTTATTATTCTAAGACACCATTGACTAACGGTGAAGGAAAACATCGTGAGGAAACCTGGATTCCACAAATTTGGAATCTGAAATCGCCAACCCGCTAGCAAGCGTAGTGATCAATGCTCATTCCTTCTCTATATGGGAAGAGGCCTGTGTCCAGCAGTGGGACGTTTATAGGCCGGTATTATATTATATTATATTCTGCTATTCGATACGGAGACGAATCCAAGAAATCAAGGATCATGAAAATGAGTCCACCCGTTCTCGAGTTATAAGTGTATAAAGCCCGACTTTGTTTGATATCTAAAGATAAATTAGTAGATTCGCAGATTCAGGTATTTTTTTTTTTCACAATTTGACGAGCCTGTTGCTCTAGTGGTTAGTGACCCTGACTGCTAAGCCGGAGGTCGTGGGTTCGATTCCCACCTAGGACAAATGATTGTCTGATGAGCACGATTTTTCTGTGTCTGGGTGTTATTTATCTATAATATATATGTATTAAGAAATATATAAGTATGTTTATCAGTTGTCTGGTTGCCATAGTAGTGCTCTGCCTAGTTTGGGCTCAGATGACCGAGTGTGAAAAAAAATGACCACTTTTTGTAACTCCCAATAGTAGCTGCTAGCAATAAAAACGTGTACATATTATTAAAATCATTATATACTAGAACATAACAGTGCTTTTGCAACCAAACATTATTACACATAAAACAATCGTACAAAGAAAACCCTGACCAACCTCACGTAACAAAACATTTAAAACCGTTACATGTTAAAACCCCATAGAATTACAAACGGCATAGATAAGGACTGCGGTAATCAGTAAATATGCTTCACTCTTGCACAACTTACATAAGAAACACTGTGTATCGTCACTTGGCACTCACATATTTAAAACAAAAATTACAATATACTAGCTGTGCCTTACGGTTTTACCCACATTTAATCAAGTAACCTAATTTTTCTTTAGGATGTACAGGATTAATTTGGATCAATATATCGAATACTTTTGTACAGCGTATTTCTTTAAACAATATTAGACGGGTGAATCCGTGAGATAATTCTAGTGAAAATATAAGAGTCCTAACTATGGTGTATAGGTATTGTCACAGAAAGTAAACGGGGTAATCAGGTTACTGGAGTGCCGGCAGTGCCCTATGTTATGCGACAAAGTTGCAACTCACTTCCTTCGCGCAGTTCAACTTTTGTTGCAAACGGAATTTATTGTTTAGCAGAATGGAAATTGAAAAACATTGTCAATTTACCGGATTGGCGTCTATTCAAGAGAAAATTGCTAAACTTACGTATACCTATAGGATTCAAAGTCTTAAGGAAAATAAAAGATGGACGAAATGGTATTTGTTATTGGCCTATGCTGGGTAAAAAGTCCTTCCATCATTTTCTATCTCAGTTCACCTCCAAACTTTGCAGTATGGTCGCGTCACTGCTTTCTGAAAAAATAATGAACACTTTTTAATTTTTAATTATTAGCTTGTCTTGTCCTACTCCTGGGCTAAGCCTCCATTCTTATCATCTATCCCGGTTAAGTGCTACTGCTTTCCAATTCTCAAGGAAGACATCCAGCTCGTCCCGCCATCTTACAAACTAAATGAAATAAACAAATGTAAGTATCTACATTATATTCAATGACTAATGAAAATGTCAGCGTGTGTACCATAATATCATACTTACTTTAAATAATTGTTTGACCCGTAGAATTCCTCATGGACTTCCTCCACCCTGGGGAAGTGGGAGTTATCTCTCACCAACTAAAACCACCCTTCCTTTATGACGTGGACCTAGTACTATAAAATTAATAATTTATTTCAGACTCGATCCATAGTGTTAGAAAAATCTATCTACTACACCTCGTAGAACCTAGTTCACGATAAGACTTTTTTACATGAAAACAAAGTTATTTTTAACCCGTCAGCGCGTCAGTTCAAAATCAAAGTGAAACTAAATCAATTACAATCAAAAAGGCCTGTCTCATTAAACTAACTCAGTTTACGCGCAAAAGCCTGAAATCCACACGTACCTCGGAAGGTCAAAATTGAATTGGACGGCCAACTAACGCCCGAGATAACTTCACAAAGGCTCGACTTTGGCTCGAGCCAATAACTTGTACAACATTATAGGAATTGTGTAGCGAGTACAATGGTGAGCAATGGAAATGAGTTCTTATTTTTATCGAAAGAATAGCAAAGTATGGAGTCTTTGATGAGTAGTGCTGATTATTGAGGCGAATTACTATCAATAATATTAAACGAAAAAAACCCAGAATTAATACTACTGTTATTTTCTTCACCCTTCGATGAAACAGTAAACGTTTATTATTTACGCAGTATTGACATAATCCAATACATTATTATGTAAAAAAAATGGATTTTTCTAAATCTGAACTATTTTTTTTAGACAATCATTTTTTGATCATACATTGCATACAGTATGCCAAATAAATAAAATGCTTTAACAAAGGAAACGAGATACAAATAAAAGAACAAGTCCAAGTCTGACTTATATAATTTACACATTTATACCTCAAAGCTAAATAGAATAATATCTGAAATAAGGTAGAAAACTTTATGAATACCCAGAATAAATCTATCCTGCAAACTTCAAGTTTGTGTCGCTGGCAACGAGGGCTGCCCAAACTTTACCCAACAATTTCCATCGAACAGAAACTGTAGAACTGTTGTCTGGGTAGAATGGAATATAATGGAAAACAAAGATAATTATTCTTGATCTTCTCAAATGGGAAATAGAATAGTAGTTGATGAAACCCATGCAGTTTATTGTTTTCTGAGCTTTACGCGAACGTTAGACATTGAAATAAAGCTACTTAAAAACGGATTCTAGCGCGTCAGTCTGCCTATGACCATGACACCTGCTCCAAAACGTCGGTGTCGGGAACTAATGTCTAAATAAATCGCGATAGGACTTTTTTTAAAGAAGTTCGACATAGGGTTCTTTATTTGGACAGTATGTTTTACAAACACAATTATTATCAGCTGATTCGTATTGATGATCCAAATTCTTTTTCGGGATAGACTATGCATACGAGATACCTACTAGTTCATTTAAATTTGCTGAAGTAGAATTTCAGATAATTATAATAATAATAAATTTTATTTATTCAGACAACAGAGATCCACAATACTTCTTTCATTAATTTAACAGGTACCAATCAATAAGTTATAGTGAGCAGGGATTTAGTCCGCTGTACTAATTTAAACATTAAAGGACAATCGTACTTGGCTGCCATGGTGCTCAGGATGCTATGACTACTTCCACGCATCCGACTGACGAATGATGCGGTCTTTTTACGCCAGATAGCCGCAAAACCGTCTGTATGTGCATCAGCAAACATACCTGATGCACTGCAGAAACGTGGAAGCCGCAACAACGCCCTGAATGCATCATTAAATTGGACCCGCAGAGCACTATAAGCTCTTTGAGTATAGTTGGCCCACAGACTTCCCGTGTACAGAGAGGTACAATATGCCTTAAATAAGGTAATTTTGACTGCGTCTGTACATCGGGAGAATCTACGCGCCAGCATATTCGCCCTAACTGACAGTGCTCTGCGTTCCCTATCCATGTCAACGTCATCTTTCAGGTCCTCGGTTACCCAATGTCCAAGATATTTAAATTGATGAACTCTATTAAGAGGCTCACCATTCAGCGCAATAGGTTGTACAGGTGGACTATTGGGACCCGATTTAAAGACCATGTAAACAGACTTTTTTACATTATACATGAGACCGAGCGAGGCGACAAACGACTCACACACTGCGAGTAATTTACGCAGAGCTCCGACCGAGGTTCTGATTATGATCGGTTCTTCTGTCGCACCTTGTTAATATAAGGTTGTCTAAATTCTAAATTTTAGAAAGACCTTTTGCTTCCTTCATTATTAACCAATAAGTTTTAGCCTTAAATTATTTCTTATACTTAATGACTGAGAAATACGTATTGCTTTAGTTAAAAAAATAGGGTTGATTACGGGATTTGACAACAAAAATTCCATCTAATTTAGTGAAAATCACTAAGATAACAGAAAAAATAATTTTGATTTTTTTTTAGTTTAACACTAAAATACTATTTGTCCTGGCAAAACATCGTCTCCTGAGGTATTTTCTCACACCCAGCTACCGTGTACTCAACCCATGAGGATAAATGGATGAAAATATTTTTGGAGAACTCGCCTTTAAGAACACAGTTATGTCGGGGAGTTGGGAAGTTAGTTGCATAAGCTCTAGCTATCAAGCATATTGCTTGAGCTTAGCCAAAGTTAGTAGTCTAAAAATACATTTGGGCTATTTATGAACTGAGATTATCACTTTTTTTTTGCTTTTGAAGGTATTTTAAGTGATGGTAGAAAGAATTTATTGTCGATACTGCAACTATCATGGTCCGCATGGTTTCATAAAGGATTTAGTATATACATCGGTCCGATAAGTTTTTTTTAAAACTGGTATTTGTAATAACTTCCGCAAGACGGATTTATAGTAGCACTGTGTGTGTCATTTATAGCAAACCTGTAGAGTAAAAAAAAGTACCCTTATTTTCAATCTCCCTGCCCTTACCTCAATTTCAATTAAAGTCGGTGCAGGAAGTTTCTTCCAAACTTCTCTATCTGACGTCATCTCGTAAGTAACATCATTTCCAGCCATAATATCGTCTTTCACACAATCTGTCCACCGTTTCTTTGGTCTTCCCTTTTCTAATCCCTCCACATTTATAATCAAAACCTTCCTCGCATTATTATCCTCACTCCATCGAATTACATGCCTATATGCCCATGACAGCTAAATTTTAAATATAATTCCCGTATAGTCTCTTTTATTTTGTCCTCGAGTGTAGGGTAAGAGTGGAAAAACTCGGTGTTTCAGTGACTACATCTCGTTCATTGTTATTCGTTACAGTTGGTAGTTGTCGCCCCTTACTGCTGATTGCGTCTTATTATAGTTTTACTTTATTATCTTTATGAATATTACCCTGTTCAGGTAGATTTATTTATTGTACACTATATAGGTTTATATGTAACGAAAGAAGATATAATACGTATGCAGGTTGAATTCAGTTTATTAATAGAGACCGAAAAATAGACAAAGGGTTCAATGAATAAAAAGAAACACAATTGCAAAGTAAACCAAAAAAAGATTGAGATTTTGCCAAAGATTTAGATAAATACAAAGTGACAGACAGAGTCAGAAAAATCTAGATTTGAGATTAAAATAACGTAACGATTGCACCATAAATGTAATTTATAATAACTGGTTGTTAATTGGTTAATCATAAGCCGTACGGTTTGACCGATAATAAAGGTTAAACCGCGCTCGCCGCGGTTGGTCGGTGGATGGGTGACCATTTGTAAACAATTCGAGACCCCTCCTTCCCTCGGAAAGTATGCTAATCCCGTGGTCCCAACTGTCACATTCAACAACCAGTCTGACAACCAGTCTTACTATGGAATACTGTATTACCTAGCAATAGGTTGTGGAGGTCAGATAGACAGTCGCTCCATGTAAAATACGGTATTGAGCTAAATCCGGTAAGACTGGAAGCCGACCCCAATATAGCTTTGGAAAAAGGCTAGGCAGAAAAAGAATAACTGGTTGACCCGGCAAACGCTATTTTTCCATTTTTCGGAGGAGGCCACCCTTATCACCTAGGAGTATATAACAGGCAACGACATATTCTCAGAGTTCAAACTAGCAAATATAGATACGCAAAAAAAGAACACTTCATTTTATAAGTATGTATAGATACAACGTTTAACTGCTACGAATAGTTATAAAAAAAAAAACCTCAAGTTTTAGCTTAGAAATATCTGTGAAAACTGCCAAAATGTTTGGAAAATATTTCACATTTCCACTGCATAGATGACATTTCTTTAGAGATGAATGAAAATCGCACAAGCACGAGTTTATTGCATCTTACGTCGCTTTCCCATCTTATCTCTCCACTGAATAGGTTTGTACATAAAAAGGCTATGAAAGCTGCTCATAATATACAAACATTTATGTTATGTACTCATGAGTTTATCTGTATTACTTGAGATAGGGAATGTTTACATTAGAAAATTAACAATGTGAATTGCAAATTCGAATCTCATAATTGACGGGTCTGTTGGTCTAGTGGTTAGTGACCCTGACTGCTAAGCCAGAGGTCGTGGGTTCGATTCCCACCCAGGACAAATCTTTGTGTGATGAGCACGATCATTTGTTCTGTGTCTGGGTGTTATTTATCTATAATACGTATGTATTTAGAAATATATAAGTATGTTTATCAGTTGTCTGGTTACCATAGTACAGGCTCTGCCTAGTTTGGGATCAGATGACCGTGTGTGAGATTGTCCCAAGATATTTATTTATTTATTTATTTATTTATAATGAGGTATATTCGGATTAAGCTATAAAATAGCACTTTTCAAGCTTCCATAATGTACTTTTGACGTTTGATAAGTGCTGTCCATGCACAGCACGCTGATGTCCCAACCGCTTTCCATAATAATTCTGACTGCGAAGAGTAAACGGTGCAAAAATTTACCAGCAGCACGCTGTCTTTTCATCACATTCTTCGGATGCTACTCTTGGCATCCCACTGCTGGGCATAGGCTCCTTTTTTTCTTATCATGTTCTCCGGTCAATCCCATGTATAAAAACTTTCTAGTCACGCATATTTTTATTATTGCGTGTAAGTTAAAGTAGCTGTTTAGTTATGTGGATGGGTTTACTTCACTATATTTAAGTGATTTGGTATCTTGACACCTTGAAATTATACATTATATATTATTATAGCATCTACTCAATTCAGATTACCACCAACCGGCATATTGCTAACATTGTCTCAAAATTATGAATGTTAGACATACAATTTTGAAGCGGCGGTAGCCTAATGGCTAGGGCGTCGCACTTTCGATCATGTGGTTCGGGTTCGAATCCCACCCATAACACTACCGACGTGAACCCACTCGCAACACAAGCATCTTAGCTTAGCACGAGGGGTTAACGAGATTAGGGAAAACATTTTTCTAAAGGCTGTACCTTCACGTTATGTAAGATGACGGGCACCTATTTTTTTTTTATCAAAATAATTCCTCACTTGAATACTTCTGAGACGAAAGTCTAACCTCAATTCATTGATAGTTAAACAGTATTAAGCCTCTACTACAAATACACAGCAAGACGCATTTAATTCACATGAAGTCATGGACCCTTTGCTTGACCTTTAGTTTGCGTAGGATGGCTTGCGATACGCGATAGTGTGTGCATTCCTTTCTCAGGATGCTAGTGTTTTAGTTTGCGAAATTATACTGTAATAAATATCTTTTGGAATGCAATGTCAAATTTTTTAATCGGACAGTGATCCAAACGGTAGCTTTTGGGGGTTAATGTTAACAACTGTAAAAAAAAAAAGCTATTATGATACACAAGAAGGTTGAAAAACAATCAAAATATTAGATGACTGGTATAAATAAATCTTGGGACATCCCACACACGAGATCCCAAACTACGCAGAGCTATAATTATAGCAATCTGACAACTGATGAACATAATTAAATATTTCTAAATACTTTCATGCATGATAATGATCGTGATTGTCGACAAAATCTTTCCCTGGATGGGAATTTTATTGACGAATTCCAATTCATCAGTAAGTGACACTAACCACTAGACCAACAAGCCAGCCATGAATGGATATAATTTATTCATTGAAGAATATGAAAAAAAAGTAAGTCTTTGGGAATACTGAACCTAAAGAAAAAAAACGTTGTCTTTGATTTGCGGGATAGTCGACTTCAAAAAAGAAAACAATTTTTTATTCTTAGTCAAAATTTTCACAAAATTCTACTAAAACATAACATATGATATAATAATGCTCTAACGGATGCAAAATCACAACTAACTCCTCAAAATACTTCCTAAACACACTTCCAAAAACTTCTAACATCATTCCACTCATAAAAACAGAACGACCATCGAAAATTTTCCGAAGCAAGAACTGACGTTACTTTTGACATAAGAAAGCGCGGGAAAGCGGCCATCTTAAATCGATACCCATTGTTATAGGTATCTTCGTGTTCAATGGAGCGACTAAAAACTTTTCTTATATTATTACTGTTCCAACTTTTTTGGAATTTGTTGGAGATTTTATTTGCCGATTGCGATTTGGGGACGAATTTGTACTCTCGAAGGGTAACGTTTAGAGAAACATTTGAGTATTATTTTTTCCTTTTATTCTTATTATTGATTCCTATTAAGTGCTTGTAAGTTTATGTTCTTAGGAACATAAATGGCCTAAATAGTTACTTACATTGTAAGGCAATACATCTACTGGTCCTTCAAGTCCTCCTCCAGATCCTCCTTGAGATCCTGCTCCATTCCAAATTTTAGATCAACTCTTTTTTTTACTATTACTGCAATTTTATTGATACACTTCTAAACCATATCTTTTTTTGTTGGTTTGGTCGATATATGGGAAATTTTAGAAGAATATGAAGCTGAAACAGCATATTAGCCTTATAGCTTCATTAATAAACGTTTGATAGGTTATTAAACTACATAATATATAATTAATATATTAGTGTCGTGGTGGTCTAAGGTTGCAGGTTCGACACAACAGGCAAGTACCAATGCGACTTATTCGAAGTCATATTATGTACATTTTTAATTATTCTTAGACACCACTGACAATCGGTGAAGGAAAACATCGTAAACTATTGTAAACTATTATTTTGATAAAGAAAAAATTAATATGGGTGCCATTTTTTTTGGGTAATTAAAATAGTTTAATACCTAACCGTAATTCATTATTTTTAACTGACTTCTAAAAAGAGAAGGTATCGATTTCAATTGGCAGATGGCACCGACTTCAAACAAATCAGTCTGTTGGTAACTTAATAATTGAATAGGTTTATAAGGTATGTTAAGAAATCAGTTTATTTTCCACTTTTAAGTTGGGCTATAGAGTTTTTGAAATCGGTGATTTTGTTTTTGTTAAAAAGTTTGTTATTTCTGATTAACTTTAGATCCAGATGGCTCAATCGGGTCTCAAAAAGCTTAAACAGCTATGATTTATGTTCATTATCGATTTACCATCGATCCGTTAACGTCACTCTTGAGTTAGAGTTACGACTACCGTCAAACGACATTATTATATTTCAATAAATCACATCTGTTGGTTACGAGATCAGACATGTGATGACAAAGATGGAGAGATAACCGAGTGAATGAGAACTAAAAAAATAAGAGTTTTTAGATACATTATCGATACTCAATATTAAAATCTGAATAGTTTGTTTGTATGTTTGTTTGGACGCGCTAGACACAGGAACGAATAAACTGATTTAAAAAAATATTGCTGTGGAAAAACTTGTACCTAAATTATGAAAAAATACTGAAAGTATTCTGAACATAGCATTTAATTATCATTCGTTTATCACTTACAGATTCAGAATTATTTATTTTGACAATTTCTCTAAAGACGCGTACTCCTTTTATCAATTTGGGATACAAACCATTTATACTTTTTTCTTTATTAACAAAGAATTTCTCATGGCGTCCGGATGTTTGTATTCCAAGAAAGCTGTAAGCCCGACATCAAAGGCTTTAAGGTTATAATCCTTAGCTTTAAAAAACATGTACGTACCTTTTTTCTAGTTAAATATTGTTTAAAAAATACATCACAGTTTATTTCTGACAGTAAGCAGAACTACTCAATGTTGGTTTTTTTTTTTTTTTTTTGTTTATTTGCGAGAAATGTGGATAAAATAAGGTGTTACAAATATAATTTCAGCGCAGCACATTTCACCATTCCGGTATGCAAAATACAGTAAATGAAACAATAAAACTAATTTCATATTAATGTAGACATGCAGTAACTATGCCTAATTTATACATGGCAAAAAGAGATAAAAAACCAATACAGCGTGTTCTAAAGGATTACAATTCAAAAAAATGTTGGTGTTGTTTGGTAAAACGTACTAATCTCAGGAACTACTGGTCCGATTTTTTTTTTGAGTGGTAGATAGTATATTTATCTAGAACAGTTTTATAGCTACTTTGCTGCCATAACCGACAGAGCCGCTAGCAAAAGCAAGTCAAATCTCTAAAGACGAAGGAATTGTTAAAAGTTAATCCACTTTTTTTATTCATTGGGTCAACCCACAAACCCCAAACTAGGCAGAGCCCATACTATGGCAACCAGACAACTGATACTTACATACCGGTACTTATTATAGATAAATAACACCCAGACACAGAAAAAATGATCGTGCTAATCACACGAAGATTCATCCTGGGTGGGAATCGAACCCACATGCTCCGGCCTGAGCAGTCAGGGTCCCTAACCATTAGACCAACAGGCCCGTCAAATTTCTTTCCATGATTTCATTCAAAACGTGTGGAAGTAAACCAGATTCCTCTGCCAATCAGATTGTCAGTATCTTCGTACGTTATATTGTACCTAGTATTCCTTGGTAACAGTCCAAGAGTTAGCTTTATGAGGCCGTCGACACACACATTAATCGAAGTTTTTTAAACGTTTCCAAGAAATATTTTATGTAAGCCATTTCGAGTAGGAATTTATATGTATTTCGTTGAGAATGTACACCTAGTAGTCGTTGTATTGAATTCTCTTGGTAAAAGAGTAACACGAGAACATCTTTCTTTTTTTTTTTCTTTTTCTTTTTTTTATGTTCCTAGCGTTATTGACGCACATATTTCATGATTTATTGTAAACAATATAATTATATATTTTTTTAAAAGGGTAACTTATGAAGTTTCTTGCCGGTTCTTCTCCATAGGAATGACACTTTGGAACCGCGCACATAGAGTCAGTAGTTTTTAAAGTTAACGTTTCTAAAGCGCCTATTTTAGGTTTACTAGAAATAAAAACATTTTGATTTTGATTTGGATTTTGATTAGCGAAATTCCTAAGTAACAATAAAATATAATAATGATATCCCAGGGCACTTACACACGGACATCTGATCCTATTCTAGGCAGACCCTGTTTTTGGCAACCACACAGCTGATAAACATGCTTATGTATTTCTAAAAAATAACTATATTACGAAGATAAATTATACCCACACAGTCACAGAACAAATTATTCTGCTCATAACACAAAGGCAAGAAAGAAAGGGACGCCTTTGCCCTGCAATGGGACAGTTCGATCTCAAAATAAATAAACTAAGATGTGTCTTGGATGGGAATCGTAACCAAGATCTGGTCAACAGTCAGGGTCACAAACCACTAGACCAACAATCCAGTCCATCGTACCCATTCCGTAATTCAGGCATAATTTTTTGAACAATTTTTCGTGATATTTCCAACAGTATGTTTTAACACCGGATGATGGGAAGGAACGAGTAGATTGGCACAAGTGGTAATGAGGAAGTAACTGGCGTGAGTCACCCACGCGAGTCAGCTAGCATAGGTAAGGTTAAGTGAACTAGCTCTGAAGTTTAGTTTAAAAGTAGATTTCAAACAGACCTACGAATTTCCCTTTTTTTTCCATCTGGAACATTTCAAAAGATATATTTTTGATTAAATGTATACCAGCCTATAAATTTGGCACTGCTGAACATAGGTCTCTCCCATATAGAGAAGAAAATTTCGCACACTTATCTACACTAATATTATAAAGAGAAAAGATTTGTATTTTTGTGTGAATGTATGTTTGTAATGAATAAACTCAAAAACTACTGTGCCGATTTAAAAAATTCTTTCACCATTAGAAAGTTAAATTCACCCTGAGTAACATAAGCTATATTTTTTACAAAAATTTAGGTACCGCGGGCGGCGTCGCGGAGAACAGCTAATAGTTTATCTATATAAACTGAAATGTAGCTTTCTAATGGTGAAATAATTTTTGAAATCGGCATTGTAGTTTTTGAGTTTATTCACACACACAAAAATACCAGAAGGAATGCTAATATTTTTTACAACATAACGCACACTAGTGTATGTGACGCACACGCGCAAATATGCAAATACTTTGACAAATTGAGAGTAGATTAATCAAAGCTGAGAACAGTTGGACTATACTGAATGTCAAACATGACCTATACATAGATACTCTTTATATACTTTGTCTTGTTTGCCTCTAGTAATAATAGATATACATCACCACCTGAGTTGCAGTTTTTTTTTTTCAATATTTTTTGAACCCCTGAATTTGTTAAAGCGTAATGGTTACCGCGTGATCTCATAATTTGGCCCACATCGGTGTGTATTCAATTAATTAGCGATTGAATTATAGATCAAATGTTTCAGTTAATAATTCAAGGTTTAATACATCGTGATTATCGCGCGAAGTTTCCTAATTAGGTGTTAAGATAATTATGAATCTAATAAGGTGATTCACTTTCTTAGTTTAATAATAGTAATATCTTGGGACAACTCACACACTGCCATCTGATCCCAAACTAGGCAGAGCCTGTACTATGGTAACCAGACTACTGATAAACATACTTATATTTATAAATACATACGATTTATAGACAAATTACATCCAAACACAATAAATGGTCGTGCTCATAACACAAAGATTTGTCCTAGGTGGGAATCGAACCCATGACCTCCGGCTTAGCAGTCAGGGTCACTAACCACTAGACCGACAGGCCAGTCATGACTAAAAATATATATTGAGGGACTCAGGAGGATGGTTTTTGTGAATAATACCCGTGTAAAGCCGGATGATTTGCAAGTTTATTAAAAAAATATCATTCAAAACTATGTAGTATTCATTCATCTATTATGATGAAACAAGCAAGACTTATCTAGCTGAGTTTGCATACTATGACGAATCTTATGCATACATTGCAGATGTCAAAATGTGCTGAAGTAATTCTATTAAACATGAGAACCGCTAAATCATAGCTGCACTTTATATGTGCATGTTTTAGACATGCGCAAATGCATCTTTGGTTAGACTGAAATGTCTTTTGGTGCATAAGATGTTGTTTAACTAAAACAAAACAGATTTTCTTAACTTTTCGTAATCTGATGTCCTGGTAAAATAATTAAGTGTGTTGCTAAATCAAATGTAAATTTATATAATTATCGATAGACAACAAAGTATATTTCTAGAAGCGTAAACGATGATAGAATTCGCTGACATTGAATGTATGGAAATGACATTTCACTTCGATAAGTCTCGTGACTTAGACTTGTCAGTTTCATACAATTGAGCGATTTGATCAGCGCTAACGATAGTAGATGAATCTTGTCAAAAGGGGCTGGCGTTAGTTCGACGTTGAACATAGGATAGGTTGATTGAAAATGAAATACAAAACCACCACTGTGTATTTTAAATATAATTACATATTTCAAGAATATACTACCAGTAGCATTGGGAAAGAAAATTATTGTTTTAAATTCGACTTAGGAATATATTATTATGTTCTGAACTTTGAAATTCATTATTGCTGTTTCTCTATCATAATAAAGGCTAATTAGATGTCTGTATGTGGTGATAAACTCTACTCCTTTCAAAAGGGAGACTATTAACATGGTGAAATGTGAGTATGAAGTAACACACCTCCTCTGCCTACTCCTGCAGCATAAGAACTGAGTAGATTTTTCAGTTGAAGATTCAAAGCCACGTCAAGCTTTGTTAAGTTCAACCACACTAATATTATAAAGGCGAAAGTTTGTTAGTGAGTGTGTGTGAGTGTGTGTATGTTTGTTAGGTCTGCACGCTGAAACCGCTGGACCAATTTTGATAAAATTTGGTGTGGAGATAGCTGAATCAGCACATAGGCTTTTTATTATCCCGAAAAATAAATTGTTTGGTTAACTGCGGGTAACACCGCAGGGCGCAGCTAGTATCTAAATGTAATACATTGTATTTGAAATACATATAACATTAAAAAATATAATTATGATTGCACACAATTTTGGAAGTTTCTAAGTAAAATTTGATTTCAAACTTCATATCAAAGTTAAATTATTTTTGAGACAACAAAACCCGAAACTCGAAAGTCTACGCAAGTATTTCCAAAAAGCCGATACGAACGCAGGCTGCACGCGAACCTTATTTATGACGTGCCAGACTTATACAGAACTGCGTAGCACAGCCATTTCTAACGCCACACGACAGATAAGACAGACCTAATCGATTCGCGGAAAACTTAACACAACGAGTAACGCGATACCACGCAATAAGGCCATAAAGCTTCGGTACATTCCCCAGCACTCCTGAAATTGATTAAATAAATAGTGCATTTTTCCAGTAGCGGAAGCTAGGCGCGGTCGGGGGGGAGGCACGGCGCGGGGCGCGGGGCAACATGGCGCCGGTATTACGTCACTTTCACAGCCGTACGTTTGGAAATTAGATCAGTATACTGTACGCGGCCCTCCGCGCGGCCGCATGCACACGCACCCATTTTTTTTTATCTCGAAATCGCGTTAGACGTATCGTTTAGTGCTTTTTTAGTTATGTGTTCGACTTTTTGTTTTTTTTTTCTTCTTTTTGCACTTTTGCGGACGGAACCCGGATGGCAACGTAAGTCTTTTACTTGTTAGTACAGTGATCGATTAAGCTTTGAGCTTTTTGCGGCTGACAAGCGGGAAGTTTTCGTCGAGGATTTTATGCGAGCATCGAATTCCAATAATATTTTGTTCGCATATTTTTTCGATAAATGTAAGAGGTATTGGCGCAACTAGTCTGTGGTGCTTGTCTGCGATTTATTGTATTGCACTTTTTGCGGCTCTGTACATCACGTAGTTTTTACAAAGCTATTGTTTTAAAGAATTTATTGAACTTTGCGTTGATCGCTTGATTGGATTTTATGGCTTTTTTATTTACGTTGTGGGAATATAGAACTGATTCATCGAAAAAGATGTAGTCATTTCTTTTCTTTTTGCGAAAAATTAAACAGTATGATTTAAGTACCTATAACAATAAAAATAAAAATTGAAATAAAAAAAAAGGTTTTAATTTTTTGTTGCTAAGTAGGTATAGCTGTAGTTTCAATCGTTATAAGTATACCTATTGTATTTATTTTCACATGATAAATAAAATTATTTTAATGCCCGCTTTATCTTCTCACTTTACACTCAGCTCATGTTTATGAAAAAATAGGTCTACATCTGTCAATGAGCTGGTTTAATATAAGAAAAATTGCTAAAAAGCGATGATTTTTCTTTCCATTTTTTTTTTCATAATTACGTAATTCATTTTAAGATACTTCTTTTCTACACATTTATTATAACAACAATAAAGCATTAAGGTCATTATGCACCACTTTTATACAAACAAAACATTCAAATGGATCTTTCACTCGTTTTTTTTTTAAGAAAAACACATTGACTCTTTGTGTAGAGAAAATTGCGGCAAATTACTTCTGCCCCGAGGAACATTTGTCATAGTCTACGGAATGACACTGTTCGCTCTTATTTTGTACGTCTTATTTGACAGTTACTGCGATTTAAACCATTGTTGTATTTGTATAGTGGAAGGGTGTGCTATCAATGGACCCTAAGCACTTCTCGTAGAACGATTTTATTGTTCAAGTTGTATTTTAAACTTCTCGTCGTGTAAATAATTTTGTTTAGTGTTTTATTTAAAAGTAGAGCTAGTTCTTTGTTTCTGTTTAATATTTTAATTAACTATGTATGGTATGAATAAGGTTTAATATAAATTAGGATTAATTGAGGTTAACAATTTAGAAAATCTAGTTAAACTGTTCGTAGCAAACGAAAAACAATTTAAAAATAATTCACATAACGAACATCACATAACGTAATTCCCCACTTATTTAACGGCCGAAACTTTTCACACGCGAAGCTTGAAAATTCAACGAATTCCAAAATTAAATTTCAAACTTTGAAATTGAAATCGAATTTCAACCGTCATTTATCATCAACGTACACGTCTGGAACGCATTTTGAATTGAATAAAGAACAACAGAAGAGCGGTCGGCGAGGTCACAGTACGGCCAGTTAGCGTTGCCCCGTGCCGTGTGCCATACTCGTCTGGCTTTTGATTGTTAGTGGGAGGTGGGGTGGGGCAGGTTAGACTGGTGGTGTGTACAACGTTGGTCATTGTGGGTGTTCATGCGACCTACATAGTTTAATTATTGCTGGGATGCGACCAGCAGGCGCCGTGGAGGCCTCAAAGTGGGCGAGGTACTATCGAGTTCTGTGGGCTTAATTGCAATTATATTGAAAGACTTGCTCCTAATACAAACATTATATCTAATTTAGAATTAGATTATGCACACATAAAAGAACGTTCAGCAGTCGTAATCAATAATAAAGATATACGACTTTATGCGGGACTTACATCTTTAGATAAGAACAACAAAGAAACATCGTACAAAATTTCAAGGAAGAAACTTTCTCTCCAAAGTAAGTGAATCAAGATAATGTAATAAAACCTGATTCAGCAAATAAAAGGCGGACAAAACATAATTTTTCAGAAGCCAGGAAAATATAATTTGTACTAAATCGTAAAATTTTTACTTTTAGTTATACTGCGGAAAAGAAAGTATAAAGTTAAGCCCAAAATTAAACCATCAACAATATTTAAGGAGCTTTAGTAGCGCTGACTTTGAAGTAAAAATGGTAGAAGAGATACTTAGAATTTGAGCAAACATTAAAACATTCACAAAATACTATTAAAAAATAAAAATAGAGTTTCAGATAAATTTTAAAATAGTTGAAAATTTTTAGTTTAAATT
Source organism: Plusia festucae (assembly GCA_950381575.1). Lineage (NCBI taxonomy): Eukaryota > Metazoa > Arthropoda > Insecta > Lepidoptera > Noctuidae > Plusia > Plusia festucae. The sequence goes on along the minus strand of OX494456.1, from coordinate 1,724,147 downwards.
AAAATCATTGCTGATTTTTTTTATTCTTATTTTATTGTTATTTATTGATTATATTTTTATTGATTTTTTATTATTTTTATTAATAATTCATAGTTGTTTTTTTTTATTGTTGATTATTGAGTTTATTATTGATTATAATATATTTGGCTTTAGAAGAGACAAAAAAGAGTTGCAAAAACAAAGGCAACTAACTGAGCCACTGGTCGTACTAACCATGATATAAAAATAATAATACAAATAAATATAAATGCCCCACAGCTGGACACTGGCCTATTCTCATTTGAGAATAATCGTGATTGAGTCGAAGTAATACGAAATTAATTCAAGTGTTCGAAATTGGATACTCTAACAAATAAATTGAATCAATCAATGAGATTGAAAATAGAATTTTACGAGTGCACTAATTACCATCAGATTGCTAAATATTTATGACCAATGAATAATTTATTATAATATAAATATATAAATAAAAAATACAAGTTTTGACTTAAATGTCAAATGAGGTCAAATTTTTATGAATCTTTGATATTTTTTCCAATATCCAGGCTTTACAATATATAAAGATTATTAATTAATTTTTATATTGTTCCATAATTATATAATTTATCAAAATTGATGGATAATTTATTTATATCAGTTATTATTTTGAGTGTATATATCTCTGGGTGTTTTCCGGAAATAAAATTATAAATAAAAAATAAAATTGCGCAACATACAGACATAGCTACTTTTGCATTTATAATATTAGTGTATAATATCGATAACTGCAATCATCAGTTAGCAACAGCCTTGTTCTTTTAAAGAATATTGAAAATTCGTTCGTGTGTCTGACGTCCTTTCAACAACAGTCGAAGCATTCCAAACACGTAGTTTGTTTCATTTCTAAGAGCCTTGAAATATATTTTACGAGACTTGTTTTTGGAGATCATTGTTAAAATGTAGATCAGGCATCGTTTTTTTATGTTTAAAAAATCTTTGATCTGTAGTTGTCTAGAATGATTTTTTATCTAACTTCCAAAAAGGAAGGAGGAAGAAGGTTTTATATTATTATATATTGGTAGATATATTTATTTGCAAGCCCCTTTAGACAAGGTACATTTCTACAATCGTTATCGTTGATAGAATCGCTCAAATGTATGAAAGTGACAAGTCTTAGCCACGTGACTTCTAAGAGAAATGTCATTTTCATACATTTAATGTCATTGCGATTTCTATCATCGTTATCCCTTGTAGAAGTGTACCTTGTCTAAGGGGGTAGGTAGGTATTGCCTTTTGTTTTCTAGTATGAATGAGAGTATTAAAATAAGTACATTTAAATTTAAAAAATTACGTAACTTAAAGAATTTCATATCTAAGATTTAAAAAGTATTAAGGAGTACATTTGTAACGAACTTCGTAACAAATATTCGATATGAAATAACTGTTATCCAAATATTTTAGGAATGCATATGTAGATTTTGAGGTAGTATATTAACATTAGTCATTTTTAATTTTAAATTCCTTTGTCACAATACATTTATGCATTCCTAAAATATTTGGATTCTTTTAAATGACACTTGACTCACCTACCTATATCTCATCAAGGTTACATTTTTTTATCGAAATTTAAATGGGAGTCTATGTTTTTCAACGTCTCCATACCGTTATGGCCTTAAATGACAGTTCTCCTGTTCAAAAATCTACATTAGTGATTTTCTCAAGTTGGCACTTTTTCGTTCGTTTCCAGTTAGAACAAGACACTTAATCAATCGTCAGGTGAGAGTTGAATGGCACACGATCTGTTCACGTCGTGATGGTTAATACTCTAAGTAACAGGTGGCTCCATCTATTGGTGAACCGTTTTACTGAATTGAGAGGTATTTTTCATTGTAATGCTGATAGAATAGTCCCAGTTACTTTTAGAGCGATTTATTTGATACTAGCTGTACCCGCGACGTTGTTCGCGTTGATCAGTCGTAATAGGTATAAGTGTGTAAAAATATTTTGACTGAAATCACTGGATGCGCTTTAGATGGCTCAAGTCGACTGATATTTTCTTTTCGTTTGTTACGCGATACCTCGGAAATTTTATAATTGATCAATTTCAATAAATTTTTTGTATTGTTTGGGTTAACATAAGACGTGGTCCCATAGGTACACCATAATTATATCATCAACATTGATTTTCAAAATCTTAGAGCAAAGTTGCTTATTGTACGTAGGCAGAAGATAAATATTTACACTTATGTTTATTCTATGACTGAAATTAAAAGTTTTGAAACTTTATGTAGGCTTTGTACGAAGGATGTAGTTTGATGTATTTTTGATCTTTAGATAAATGTTCTTCTGTAGACTACTTACACATTAATAAGATTGCGGGACCTAGAGACAGAAATATTTGTAGTTACATGTTTGTATTAGCTCGCGATTTTTGAAAAACTTATGGATGCAGCTGAAAATGAAATAGATTTAAATTTATATGTTAAAGGAATAAAGAAATGTTATCGCCTTATCGCGTTTGGTATCTCCATTAGGTATTTAGAGTTCCCTTCAAATGGCCTTAACAAAATACATCTGTGTAATAGCAGCTTCCTTTGAACGTTTAAAGGATTGTTTCGACGATATTTATTTTGAGTTTGATATTAAGCCAAGTGTCAATATAGCTGTGAGCAAAAATAGCTCATAAGAATGGAGGTTTTCCGATGTCCACTGTCCAAAATATTACTATGGTGTCCAAAAACGACCAAAAGAGAAGGGAATGCCCTTCTCTTTTGGTCGTTTTTGGACTTCCTGGCCCTTTTCTTTTTGTGTTATACCTACCAGATAGTCCTGTTTACCCTTGCCGATAACTTTGCATTACGGTACTGGAATAGAGCAAAGGGGAGGATCACTGTAGGCGGCCGGGAGATAGAAAGCGGCAACAAAACGCTAAATGCGTATAAACAATTTCCAGCTAAATATGTAATTTTCATGTCTCCATGTTTCGGTGGCCTAGCGGTTCAATGACCGGATTCACATGCACGTGGTTGCAGATTTGAACCCAGGCAAGTACCAATGTGACTTTTTCAAAGTAATATATACTTTCTTCATCATTCAAAGACATACATGACAATCGGTCAAGGAAAACATCGTGAGGAAACCTGGATTCCAACCATTTTTTAAACCATTACCAATTGAAATCGCCAACCCGCAATGAGCAAGCGAGATCAATGCTCATTAAATTCCTTCTCTTTATGGGAAGAGGCCTGTGCCCAGCAGTGGGACGTTTATTATAGGCCTGTATTTTATGCAATTATCATGACAGATTGCCTCGTAAGTCTAGTGTTCATAATCGCGACTACCGTGAGCGAGGTTTCAGATTGGTATTCAGGGTCAGGCAGTTTGGCCGGGTTTACATCCACACGACTGTCCGATGGTCATAATTATATTATGATCTTTGTTGGTCATAATAATCCTGATAACCATTCTTACACAAATATATCTACCTACTGAATTATTCAGGGTATCTACCTACAACTGTAACCGGTGAAAAATGAAGTTTACTTCAACATAGCTTGGGAAATGGTAGATTGTAATTTTGACGTGCACATTATGACCAAAGCTGAATTTACGAAAATCAGAGATCTCGTGGATTTCCGTAAATAGTGTCTAGATAAATACATCCATAGTGTATAAAATAATAACAATGACCAGATCAAAAGCTGGAACAGGCGCTATATCCTGTATATTTATTTATGCCAGCTTAGCAGTTTGCCATCAGATCTTGTCACACACAGGCATTAATCAGTAGTCGATGCGATATTCAAATACCGTCCGTTCAGCTTAATATAGACAAAAAGATAAATAAAGGTACCTTGAGTACCTAGCTGTACCCGCGACTTTGTTCGCGCTGATCAGTCGTAATAGGTATGCATGTGAAAAATATTTTTGACTGACTCACTGAATGCGCTTTAGATGGCTCAAGTCGACTGTTACAGGTATTTGACAATTTGGTTTCTTTTATGTAAGTCGCAGAAATTGCAGAATTGAGATGGTGGACTTATCTTCTAACTGACTATGACCTTCACCTGTCTAAGAATAAAGTGTGATTGTAAAAACTTTATGCATTTTTGTTTGTCTCGATAAGGCATCAAAAATTACATGAGCAGCAAGCTATCTTGAGCGTATTAAAGAATTGTTGTAATAACCAACTGTGTAAAAAATTACTTACTACTAAAAAATAATACAAAAACACAAAAAGGGTTAGCCCGATACATTTAAAATTATGTAAGAAAGTCGGTGCTAGAAATAATATAAAACAAAATATGTTGAAGGATATAGGATTTGAACATGCAGCAAGATATTTCACATTTCCTATCGTACAACCACCGAGCTGTTTAATATTTACTGTAAGCTTCGTAAATAGTTATTCATACTTCAATAAACTGATCGCTATGGCAACGTTATTTTCGCCATGGTTACTTTGTTGTTTATATGTCAAAGATTACATGTACAGATGAATTGAGATTGAGTAAATTTAAGGTTTGATCCCTATTTAATACGGACGACCATATTGATGAGAGCTCTTCCTAAATTGGACTTTGTATCGCCGATATCGCTTTCTATTGATTCAAATGTACATAACTTTTTTGTTTATGCACCGATTTCAATGAAATAACTACTAAATGTTATGGGAAGGTTGAAGCAATACGTCAGTCAAAACGGCATTCACATCAATTCAGTCGCTTCTGAGATCATCGCGTACAAACGCACAGACAAACAGACAAACAGACAAAAATTTTAAAAACTATATTTTCGGCTTCGGGAACATGAATAGAACGTGTGTATGTAGTTTTTTTTCCAAAATATTCAATGTACAGATACTGGTCGTTTACGATTTTATTATATGTATAGATGTATAGATATTTTATCGTGATATCGATATTAGGATTAGGTTTGGTATCTAATATTATACTTAAAATTATGAGTCAAAGATTATGAAGAGGAATATGAAGAATCTCTTATGACTAAATAAACATTTGTATAAGGTTTTAAAGAGACTAAATACATACAGAATAAAATCTTTCACTAATAATTTCGATGCTATTTTTGTTAATTGTTAACTTATTTAATAAAAAATATTACATACTGGCCTAATTATGTCTCACAGTTGGGCTCAAGCATCTTCCCACATAGAGAAGTAACGAGCATTGATCACCACGCTTGTTCATTGCGGTTTGGCGATGTCATATTTTTATAGAATCCAGGTTTCCCCACAACGTTTTCCTTTACCGATTGTAAATTTATAAGAAAATATTAATAAGTTTAATAAATCATATCTGATATTAGAACCTCGAATACAGTAGATGAAACTTCCAAGGTCTTTAAACATCCAAGGCTGCTATTAGTTAAAACGATTAATAAACTAGAACAATAGCTGATAATCTTAACTGACAGACCTACTTTGGGTAGGTAACGGAGGAAATAAGTTATAGCAATATTTTTAGACAATGGTGACAGACCTTAAGAAAACATTGAGGTAATTTAGCATAATAAATACCAGTCCTCATTTATTAAAAAAAATATATATATATTTTCCAGTGAGAATAATAATTATTTTATAGTAAAAAAAGGTGGTGTGATGTATTTTTCTTCGAGGAAGTGTACCACAATAAGCCTGAGCGCAGGATTTCACTGCTTCACCGATCTTTTGCCGAGACCATCTTAGAAGATGGAAGGGGCCATATATCCCAGGACTAGATGCTAATAATAATATACGACGTTTTCAAGGTGTCGCTAGCTCTGAAGTCCGGGTTCGACCTCTGGTCACTGTAGTAAAATCACTTTTCAACGTTGTCTCGGGTGTCTCGGTCTCGGTGTGTTTGTGGTGGGTGTGTCTCTGATTCCATATCAAAAGTGCTTTAGCTACTTACTTTGGATTCGGAGCAATGTACCTATGTGATATTTTCCACATTTAATATTTATTATTATTATATTATAGGCTATTGAATATTTAAAATATAACGTCTCCTACATGCAAGAAAAAATAAGTTTATATTTTAATGATTTGTAAAAAGCAAAACAAAGAATATGGCTAAATGTTTAACAAAACAATAAAACATCGAAATATTTTTTATTCAAAACACAAAGTGGGTCAGTAATTAGCATTAGTCGCCATTTTAGGTGTCTACAGAGGTGGGGCGAAGTAGGTTAACCATAAAACATACCTTAACGAAGATTTATAAGTTACAGTATATTGTACAAAGGCAATTTAGTCCAAGGTTCCTCGAAGTTTAAATATTTTTGGTACACGTAAAATAGAATTGAAACAATGTTTGTGTTAGCTTTTAGAGTTATATTAAAATACGGCAGAATGTTTTTATTCCGTATTGGAAAATCAAATTGAATCAGTGGTTTTTAGTTGATTGCTAATTATTAAAGTTTTTTTTTTGCTGAATCATAAATAAGCACTCTAAAATCGTTGACTCCTAACAGTAAATAGAAAACAAAAACCGGCAAAAATACTCCTTAAGTATCCATCAATAGACCCTCCATCAATATTAAAAAAAAACGAAATAAACTTGTTTTATTTTTAAGAGCTGATACATCCAAGACCTAAGACATCTAGGACTCAATTTAGTAAGCTATTCATTTTATGATAATGAATTTAATGAACATCTACCTAAAATAATTACCTAACACTTGTGTGGCCGACAGTACAAGCGCGGGCGCAGCCGTGAGTCAGCGCGCGCGTGTCCTGTTTATCTTGCACATCTGCTGCGATTGGGGTTCCGTGCTCAACAAATATATAACTAGATATTTAAAGCTTATTTAAAACTTGTTTGTATTTTATCGTTTTCGGAAACTAGCTCTTTTTATTTTGAGGTTATTTTTACGTTTTTCGTATTTAACCTTGGTAAATACTATTTGACCATTAAACTCAAGGCTACAATATGTGTTTTCAATGAAACTCTTAAAAATGGGTTACATTTTTATAGAAACTAGTGGTCGCCCGATGGTCGAAATTCGACCTTATAATAAATTTAACCACGACTGTTATTTGCCAATTTATTTTTTGAACAAATTATATGAAATTACTAGCTGTACCCGCGACGTTGTTCGCGTTGATCAGTCGTAATAGGTATAAGTGTGTAAAAATATTTTGACTGAAATCACTGGATGCGCTTTAGATGGCTCAAGTCGACTGATATTTTCTTTTCGTTTGTTACGCGATACCTCGGAAATTTTATAATTGATCAATTTCAATAAATTTTTTGTATTGTTTGGGTTAACATAAGACGTGGTCCCATAGGTACACCATAATTATATCATCAACATTGATTTTCAAAATCTTAGAGCAAAGTTGCTTATTGTACGTAGGCAGAAGATAAATATTTACACTTATGTTTATTCTATGACTGAAATTAAAAGTTTTGAAACTTTATGTAGGCTTTGTACGAAGGATGTAGTTTGATGTATTTTTGATCTTTAGATAAATGTTCTTCTGTAGACTACTTACACAAATAAGATTGCGGGACCTAGAGACAGAAATATTTGTAGTTACATGTTTGTATTAGCTCGCGATTTTTGAAAAACTTATGGATGCAGCTGAAAATGAAATAGATTTCAATTTATATGTTAAAGGAATAAAGAAATGTTATCGCCTTATCGCGTTTGGTATCTCCATTAGGTATTTAGAGTTCCCTTCAAATGGCCTTAACAAAATACATCTGTGTAATAGCAGCTTCCTTTGAACGTTTAAAGGATTGTTTCGACGATATTTATTTTGAGTTTGATATTAAGCCAAGTGTCAATATAGCTGTGAGCAAAAATAGCTCATAAGAATGGAGGTTTTCCGATGTCCACTGTCCAAAATATTACTATGGTGTCCAAAAACGACCAAAAGAGAAGGGAATGCCCTTCTCTTTTGGTCGTTTTTGGACTTCCTGGCCCTTTTCTTTTTGTGTTATACCTACCAGATAGTCCTGTTTACCCTTGCCGATAACTTTGCATTACGGTACTGGAATAGAGCAAAGGGGAGGATCACTGTAGGCGGCCGGGAGATAGAAAGCGGCAACAAAACGCTAAATGCGTATAAACAATTTCCAGCTAAATATGTAATTTTCATGTCTCCATGTTTCGGTGGCCTAGCGGTTCAATGACCGGATTCACATGCACGTGGTTGCAGATTTGAACCCAGGCAAGTACCAATGTGACTTTTTCAAAGTAATATATACTTTCTTCATCATTCAAAGACATACATGACAATCGGTCAAGGAAAACATCGTGAGGAAACCTGGATTCCAACCATTTTTTAAACCATTACCAATTGAAATCGCCAACCCGCAATGAGCAAGCGAGATCAATGCTCATTAAATTCCTTCTCTTTATGGGAAGAGGCCTGTGCCCAGCAGTGGGACGTTTATTATAGGCCTGTATTTTATGCAATTATCATGACAGATTGCCTCGTAAGTCTAGTGTTCATAATCGCGACTACCGTGAGCGAGGTTTCAGATTGGTATTCAGGGTCAGGCAGTTTGGCCGGGTTTACATCCACACGACTGTCCGATGGTCATAATTATATTATGATCTTTGTTGGTCATAATAATCCTGATAACCATTCTTACACAAATATATCTACCTACTGAATTATTCAGGGTATCTACCTACAACTGTAACCGGTGAAAAATGAAGTTTACTTCAACATAGCTTGGGAAATGGTAGATTGTAATTTTGACGTGCACATTATGACCAAAGCTGAATTTACGAAAATCAGAGATCTCGTGGATTTCCGTAAATAGTGTCTAGATAAATACATCCATAGTGTATAAAATAATAACAATGACCAGATCAAAAGCTGGAACAGGCGCTATATCCTGTATATTTATTTATGCCAGCTTAGCAGTTTGCCATCAGATCTTGTCACACACAGGCATTAATCAGTAGTCGATGCGATATTCAAATACCGTCCGTTCAGCTTAATATAGACAAAAAGATAAATAAAGGTACCTTGAGTACCTAGCTGTACCCGCGACTTTGTTCGCGCTGATCAGTCGTAATAGGTATGCATGTGAAAAATATTTTTGACTGACTCACTGAATGCGCTTTAGATGGCTCAAGTCGACTGTTACAGGTATTTGACAATTTGGTTTCTTTTATGTAAGTCGCAGAAATTGCAGAATTGAGATGGTGGACTTATCTTCTAACTGACTATGACCTTCACCTGTCTAAGAATAAAGTGTGATTGTAAAAACTTTATGCATTTTTGTTTGTCTCGATAAGGCATCAAAAATTACATGAGCAGCAAGCTATCTTGAGCGTATTAAAGAATTGTTGTAATAACCAACTGTGTAAAAAATTACTTACTACTAAAAAATAATACAAAAACACAAAAAGGGTTAGCCCGATACATTTAAAATTATGTAAGAAAGTCGGTGCTAGAAATAATATAAAACAAAATATGTTGAAGGATATAGGATTTGAACATGCAGCAAGATATTTCACATTTCCTATCGTACAACCACCGAGCTGTTTAATATTTACTGTAAGCTTCGTAAATAGTTATTCATACTTCAATAAACTGATCGCTATGGCAACGTTATTTTCGCCATGGTTACTTTGTTGTTTATATGTCAAAGATTACATGTACAGATGAATTGAGATTGAGTAAATTTAAGGTTTGATCCCTATTTAATACGGACGACCATATTGATGAGAGCTCTTCCTAAATTGGACTTTGTATCGCCGATATCGCTTTCTATTGATTCAAATGTACATAACTTTTTTGTTTATGCACCGATTTCAATGAAATAACTACTAAATGTTATGGGAAGGTTGAAGCAATACGTCAGTCAAAACGGCATTCACATCAATTCAGTCGCTTCTGAGATCATCGCGTACAAACGCACAGACAAACAGACAAACAGACAAAAATTTTAAAAACTATATTTTCGGCTTCGGGAACATGAATAGAACGTGTGTATGTAGTTTTTTTTCCAAAATATTCAATGTACAGATACTGGTCGTTTACGATTTTATTATATGTATAGAAGAGGAAGTAAAATAAAGAATATCTATTTAAAAAATATGTTTATTAAAGAAAACATGCTATAAGAGGAAAATACTATCCATTTAGAGCATATTTTATCGCATATTGCAAACTTCTCTGAAAATGTTTTTTGTAAAAACTCTTTCATCGTTTGCTAAATGTCCTTGGCCGTTATATTCGGATATATAAAAACTTAAACCACTTATTATGTCAATGTCAGTACCTACAGTAAATGAAAAACAAAACAAACATGTGTGTGTGAAATGCATGGTAGTGTGGGTAATGTTTTATTTATTGATTTAATGTACTTTATAAGCATTATTATTGAAAAATATTAGCGTTCTGCACTTCTCCTACACATAAACTATAAGTGTGCCAAATTTTATGCCCCTGCGTCCGCGCAATTTTCGTAAAAAGGGGTCCAAAGTTTTGGCATCACGTATTAATATACAACATGTAACAAAACCCCTGTCAGATTCAATAAAGGCGTATTCGTGGTAGTTCATGAACCGTCTCGCATTGGCGGCTTCTTTGGCACTAAACTGTAGGTAGTAAGTACGTGACCTTTGAGGAGCGGTCAGTTGTTCAGCTGTTGCCTTGGATCAGTTTTTATTTGAATTTAAATATTTTGACTGGGGAAAAAAATTATTCTCCGATCCATTAAATGGCTACGTATATGTGTTCGCAGTACGATACCGAATAATACCCTCAGGGATCGGACAGGGTTTTTGTTACACGCTGTATAGATAAAGATTCAGTTTCATAAACAAGTAAGAAGTGTAAAAATGTCATGATTCCATCAGGAATCACTCAAATGTATGAAAGTGACAGGCCAATGTCACGTGACTTAAGGTCAATGTCACGTGACTTATCGAAAAGAAATGTCTTTTTCATACATAAATTAATGCAATTAGAATCCAGACAAGCACCAATGAGATTTCATCAAAGTTATATGTATTTTTTTAATGATTAAAAGACACCATAGACAAACGGTGAAGTAAATTATCGTGAGGAAACCTGTATTCCAAATTTTTAATCTGAAATTGCCAACCCAAAGAGCAAGCGCGGTGATCAATGCTCATTCCTTCTCTCTATGGGAAGAGGCTTGTGCCCAGCAGTGAGATATTCATTTTTAACGTTTGTAGAAATGTCATTTGTACATGGTTGGTGGGTGGCCTACCCATATAGTAAGCGTAAGTGAAAATTTTTTATTTTAATATAATTGCCGATACGATGATAATCGAGTAGGTAATCGATCCGTTATGGTTCGCTTAGATATCGAAGTAATGTGTAATTATATACTGTTAGTTGATTAGTCCAATGTATTACCATTTACGTATCGAACTTCGAAAACTCGCTAGTAACAAATTAAAAAACTAGTTGGTATTTGAAATTGGTATTCAAAATTGTATCCACAAAACTTTTTGATTTACTTAAAACTTTTTCCTGTTATATAAACTACTTGTATATAATTTAAAATACATTTGTTTCTTGATAAAATGGGTTTTTCTAATTGTCACTTTTTGAAAAAAGTAACCCTAAAATGACGCTGTTTGCGCGTTGGATCTAATATAACATCTGCCATGCAATTTGCTTACCACCAATTGAAATAAAAGCGTAATAATACACAAAAACAGAAACCATACAACAAAATTATCTAATCATTTTCCTACTCAAGAAACCCTTAAATTACATTCACCAAATTGGCCTCAAAACCAAACAAAACAGAAAGAAATTGCTAGTTGTAATGAAGTGATGTTCTAATCATGCACTTATGCGGGCTCGCTCAATACAGGGGGGGTGTTAGGACAGGGGGAGGGTGTGGGGTCTTATCACTTGGCTGATAATCACAGGCCCCTAAACCAGACACTTCATAAATGTGTTGACGTAATCGTAGGGTGGCAATGGTGGACTGGCTGGCAATGGAATTTCCTGATTAAAAACTGTTTTTATTCTTGGTTTTTCTGTTTGAAGAGTTTTTTCCTGTGTGGATGTTTGTATGGTTTTCTATTATTGATGAGCAATATATAATAAAATAGTAGATTATGCAGTTACTTCTTTTCCCATTCCATTCTAGACTTTTTTAGTACCTATGAAAGAGTTTATTTCGGGTCATGTATTTTATGGAACAATGATATCAATTATCTAAAGAATCTTTCAAACACTATAAATTAGTATAATCATACAAACAAATACGGATAGTGTTTTTTCTGAATTTAATAATTATTTTTTGTAAATAAAAATATTAAGAACGGACCTACCCTCGCTTTGGAGCTCCGTAACTTGAAAAGGAAGCCTTATAGGATCACTTGGGTGTCGGTTTATCCAAAAAACCATCTGTTATAGCCATTTTTTTATTCAACTTTAAATTAAGTTAAGTTTTTCACTTTAAAATCAATACGTTTGAAACCGATGATTACTTAGTCTGAACCCACAGCTAGGCAAAGATAGGGATCCTCATTTTTAATTTTTATTTCATGTTACGAAAAACTATATCCTGGAAAAACTAAAATCATGGTTACAATAAAAAGCTGTAATTTTATACGATCGCCTGTAAGAGGCAACTGATTGCCGTTCATACATACCCATACACACATTACATACATCCATACATTTCATCCTCGTTCCACGCTGCAACGCGTATTGATTTATTTCTGAGGAGCGCAGCAACCTATTTTCATGCAACTAGGGTAAGCAGAGATTGTATTGATCTGAAGTTTGCTTATCCCGGAAATGGAATGGTTATCCATCGAAGTGGTTTAGTTTAAGTGTATAGTGGTTTAGTAATTCTTGATTGAAGGATTTAGAGGTTAACTAGATTTGCTTTAGGATTTATAATAATAATAATAATAAAAATATCTTGGGACCACTCTTCTTTTCTTCGCCTCATTCCATTATCTGGAGAAAGTCTCCTTCCCTACCTTCTCCAGTTTGTTCGATATTGCGATGACGTAGCATTTCTTTAATATTTGAAAAATAAAATCGTATGCATATTTTTTACTTTTTGTCTTTAAGTAATTCACTTTTTAGGCGCCTTTCCGCTAACTAGTAACTAGTAGTAACTAACTAATTACTAGCAATGTGGGTCGCACATTACTAGTAATCTTATTAACCCCTCGTGCTAAGCTAAGATGCTTGTGTTGCGATTGGGTTCACGTCCGTATTGTAATGGGTGGGATTCGAACCCGCAACCACATGATCGCAAGTCCGACGCCCTAGCCATTAGGCTACCGCCGCTTCTTGATATTGAATTGATAAAAACAAGTACTTATAATCGTATGTACGTAAATATACTCGGTATTTCTTGACGTAGTCGTTTTAAATAAATAAATAAATATGGACAACATCACATACATTGCTCCGAATCCAAAGTAAGTAGCTAAAACACTTGTGTTATGGAATCCAGAGACAACGAAGGTACCACAAACACCCAGACCCGAGGCAATGTAGAAAAGTGTTTTTCTACATTGACCCGTCTGGGGATCGAACCCGGGACCTCAGAGCTGACGACACCTTGAAAACCGGTGTGTACGCCACTCGACCACGGAGGTCGTCAAAGTCGTACTGTATGTTTATACGGTTAGATCTTTTAAGGTAATTTTGCAGCTATTGGAGAAGGTTGCTGTGTATAATTAAAGGCATATATTACCGGGCTTTTTTTTTTCGGGGTCAAAAGCTTATGCTTTCAACCCACGCCGAGGGCGCGACGTGGGGATATGTTGGACTTTCACCGACCAAAAACACCCCGGTCCCGTCTCTGCCTTGGCCGGAATAGTGGGATCACTCGCGCATTCTCTGCCAAGCCAGGGCGGGTCTTATGAGTATATTATTGATGCAAAAGTAACTCTATATGTTTTACTGCGTGTCTGTCGTTTACGCTTTCACTGCTAAACAGCTGAACCGATTTTGATCAAACTTTGTATGGAGCAATTTTGAATCGCGAGAAAGGTCATCCATGCAGGCAAAGTCACCGGATATAACCAGTTATTAATTAACTGAATTATTAATACATTTCTGTTAAGATTATTGATAACTGGGTTATCAGTGGTACAAAAATAATAGCTAAGGTCACTTCCTGCCTTTAATTATGTTTGTTTTAACCGCCTTTTGTAAAATATTTAGTTCTAAAATTATTTTAGTCGACAAACAATTCTCTTCTAAGTATAAATAATATCCTATTCCTTCTCCGTGCATGCAGTTAGATTGTGGAACTCACTGCCACCTAGTATTCGTAACTCAGTATTTATATCAGTATATCAGTATTTAAAAGAAGAGTAAAAGAGCACTACCTTTCTTATTAACCTGTCGATATTTATACATATTTATTTGTAGGATATTTAGCTTGTATGTATGTATATATATGTATATGTATGTATTCTTAAATATATTGTAATAATAATACTTTAAAAATATTATGTCTTGCACTATTTCCTCTTCTTATCACCTACACACTGTTGTCTCCATATCTTACAATTTTCTCCTTTCAGCAGGTCTGCTGTAAGAAATTTCTTTTAGAAATAAGCAGTACCTTTGTACTCAATTATAGTTATGCTGTGTCCTTTGTCAATTCTTTGTGTGTACATAAATTGTAAATAAATAAATAATTAATATAAGTAGTCCTGGTAAGATAGTCCCTTAAAAAAAGTTGTCTCCATATTGATAAGTACAATGATTCCTTAAGATTATTATTTTTTATATTTCGTTTATTCTGATAGGTACACATAGGTAGTATAAAACTCACGTCTAATAATTAAAAAAGGGCGAACAATCTTTTTAAGTTTTTCTACAGCGTGTAACGAAAACCCTGTCCGATCCCTAAGAGTATATTCGATATCGTACTGCGAACACATATACGTAGCCATTACATGGATTGGAGATTATTATTTTTCCCCAGTGAAAATAAAAACTGATCCAAGGCAACAGCAACACTGACCGCTCCTCAAAGTTCACGTACTTACTACCTACAGTTTTGTGTCAATGAAGCCGCCTATGCGAGACGGTTCATGAACTTACGAATACGCCTTTATTGGATCGGACAGGGGTTTTGTTACATGTTGTATATTAAAGACAGGTGCTATACATAAAATAGTATTGCATTACATAATTAGATAGTGTGTCCTCCATTTAGATAAGTATGTTTGTATAAGATATAGAGAACAAAAACTAACACGTATTCATTTAGATAAAGGCGCGTGTTATGAAGTGTAGATACTTATGTGACTAACAATAGAGTAGTGAGTGTTTTAAAAATAATAAAAAGTATTATTCTGGTTTTATTTGACTTTTATTCATTCAGTTTTTAATAATAGAAAACAGATAAAAAGGATAATTTAGTAAAATTTACTGGTTATTTATTTATTTTCCAATTTAAAGATACCTAATTATTTTTAAGTGAAAAGAAAAAAAGTTTTTTTTTGGTTGTTTAAAAACGATTAATTACACTGGAACTGTTATATATTATAATAATAATAATAATAATAATAACTCTTTATTGTACACCGAAACAAGTTTACATAAAAAACAAAATACATTAAAGGTACAATGGGCGGTCTTATCACTAATTGTGATCTCTTCCAATATTATATACTTTTTCAATCCCAATAGTAGTCATATTATATAAGTAAATGATATAATTATACCTAATAATAAGAAATAGTGCATTATATTTTTATTATTAATATTTTTATTTTATATTTATAGTAAAAGTAGGTATAATGGTTTCGCGTAAAAAATGAAAGCCTGTGAAACTTAACCACGCAGAAAAAGTCACCAAACAGTTTTTTTTTTCTTAAAGAAAACGGAGATAATGAAATAGACATCAGCTATACTGCTATACAATTCTGAAGACTGATATTTTTCAAACAAAATTATCACGATGTAATTTTTTCTTTTTTTTTAAGGCTTACTAGCAATGTGCATTACTAGTATTCTTTTTAACCCATTTTAACCCCCTTGTTAATCCCCTCGTGCTAAGCTAAATTCCTTGTGTAACGAGTGGGTTTACGTCGGTAGTGCAATGTGTGGAATATGAACCCGCAACCACATGATCGCAAGTCCAACGCCCTAGCCATAACGGTGCAACCTAAGATAAAGAATAATCATTGCTATATAACGTGGCAATACAGCCAGCCTAGTGACACACACTTCCGGTCGACAGCGATGCGGATGAATACTTTGACGCCATTTTTTAGATTTTAATTACATAGTTACGTTTGTTTATTTTTTTTGTGTTTATATATGATTTATCATTTAAGTTTATGTTAAGATTGAAAATATTTAAATAAAATAATATATACTACTGTCAAAATTACACGTAAGATAAATCATATCATATATCATATATCAACTCAATACCGTTTCGTATACGAAAGAACTTAAGTTTATTTGATATGAAACTTATGAACATTTTAAACTCAATAAAAAGAGTATCATGTTTAACAACTAAATAGGTAATATTTGCAACTCAAATATATTATAAATCTCAAGCAAGTCCTATACCTATACCTAAAACGTCGGGCCACTTTAGCTGAAATTCCACTTTAGATTTGGAATTGGTTCGCCTGAAATAGACCACAATTATCTTGCCCCGCAGGTGTTGGAATGGGTTATACGGTAACTACTAAAGCTCCAAACGTAATTGAACAGATATTATTAAAAATAATGAAAATCTCTTCCTTTTATTTTCATGAATTAGAATACAAATTCTGAATTATTGTAAATGTGTCAGAATGTTACAGAAAGACTATAAATTTAATATGTATAAACATGCACAAAGAGAAATCATTAATTTATTTTGAATATTAATTGATTCATTCAATACTTACACACCAAAATAAAATCTCAAGATCATTATTACATAGTAAATAAATAAATAATATTAAATTCATAGCAATAAATGATTATCAACTCAGAACAATAATAAATATCTAATCTTCATCATCCTCTACCAGAATAGCATGCAGTGTTATCCATCTCTTCAGCAACAACGAACCACCACTCAGACAATAAATACATTTAGGACACTGGTAGCGATGCTTCGGAAGCGCTAAACGCTAACAAAATATCAGCTTAAAATGAGTTTATGACATCTAATTGTTCACATAAATTATTTGACATCAAAAATCATAACCAGAACGCTGAAGCGATGTATTTTACATAATTTAGCGAGTACGGTAATAATATTGACCCTAGTAATGAAGAAACACGTTTTGTATGATTGTTAGTGTCAAATTATTGATGTGTCAAATTGTAGAATTATTGAAATGATGATATTTAGTAAACCGACTCTATACTAGATGTACCCTTTACCCCATTTGGATCGATGTACCTTTTCAGTAACAACATGTATAAAGTAAGGGGATGACTATAGAAACGATGGATGGATTGTGTGAAAGACGATATGGTTGAAAATGATGTGACTTCTGAGATGACGTCAGATAGAGAAGTATGGAAGCCGACGCCAAATAAAATTGGGTTAAGGGTAGAAGGGTGACGGTGAAATTGAAAACAAAATATTTATATATATATATATATATATATTTAAACTAATAATGTTAAGAAACGTTCCAAAAAAATATTGAGATCTAATGTCGAGAATTAGGTATGCACTCGTTGAAAATATAAGACTTTTTAAGGTAATTTTTTTCCAATGTTCATCTTTGCTTAAACAAATATTCTTAAAAGCCAGTTAGTTCTAAATTATAATAAAGAAGAAAATAATTGTTGGGACCAACAAAGGAAGAAAACTATTTTAACAAAAACAATAATTTCACAACCCAGTAAAAATATGTATTTACAGTAATGAATAATTCATTGCTAACTAAGTAACTATATGCAGGAAAATTCTATATTTATTCGCGAGTAGAATACATTAGCGACGTAAAAATAGTTCGTGTAAGTTTCACTGAAATACGTGGAATATTTTCTACTTCCGTCTTTAGTAATTTTTGTTGACTCACAAAATACGGCATGCAAACATAGTTTATTAAACATAGTTTAGTTTATTATTTATGGTGCTGCTGCTGCGGCTGCTGAAAACCTAAAACGGCGGAAATATAACGACCTATTGTTCAGTTATATATTTGAGCCGTTTGGGGTTGAAACACTTGGACCGTGGGGCCCGAGTCTACATATTATGGTTTTCAAAGATCTAGCCAAATGCGTTGTGGACTCTTCACGTGACCCAAGGGCTGGCTTTTACCTTGGACAAAGAATAAGCATTGCCATACAATGTGGCAATGCAGCCAGCCTAGTGGGCACGCTTCCGGTGGACAGCGATGCGGATGAATACTTTGACGGCATTTTTTATTATAACAAATGGTTTATTATAAACACGAAGTTCCAAATACTCGAGAACATACTTTTAATACACATTATTTGAATATACTTAATAATTAATATTTAGAAGCTATTTTTCTAACTTGGGGATCAAGATCATATCCTGAGTGTCTTTCATAATTATTGCCAGTCCTTGTCATCCATCTGATAGGTGCATACTCATCTCGACTCTCTAAATCCGTCGATTAAAATATTCTGATTTAAAGTTCCATAAAGATATTTATGAAACACAGGTTTTTATTATGTTTTTTCTGGGGAAATCAGGTCTTTTACAACCTAAACCACCAAAGTGCTTCTAAACTCCCTTTTTCCAAGGATCAAGCAAGAATGCTTTCGCAGATTCTAGTTCTTCTTAATAGAAATTTGAATTTTCAAAAGGTACCAATACGACAAAGGCGTTAGAAATTTATAAGGAGTGTCCGTCAATTTGGAAATAAGATGCAAATACAAATTATAAGCCAAAATAGATTACCAAGAGTGTTGTGCGTGTCCGGGATACTTTAGGGAGATTCAATAAAATGTAACTCTCATAAAATAATTAACTTGTATTAACGTTCCACAATACTTTGTTATGACTAACTACGTACTATGTATGCGTTGAGGCAGGGCGGTGTACTGTAGACGACTGGCGAGCCGTCCGCTCGCGCTCTCCTTATTCATCGAAATTGCAACTCTGCAAATCGCATTACTAAGTCGCTACATCACACCCCCCCTTTCTCAAAAAATTTTTTACAAAATAAAAAATTTTCTTAACTCTAAACCATTTATCATTAAAACTACACACTCAATTATTACAATACATGCAAGTTCCTACGCTTACACTGTTGCTTACGGTAACAATTTGGCCTATCAGCATTCCAACAGCTGAATGCCGCCTATTGTTGAAATCGCCGCTAAAAATAGACTTTGCGCAATTCGCATAATGCAAGCTTAACAAAATTACAACAATGCTTGATTCATGGAACGGATGCTATTACAAATTAATAACAATTTACAGTTACTGACCGACAAATAAATTGAAACACAAAATCACTAAACACTGCCGTTTCACCTAATGCTCGTGCTTTACGTATGACGCTTTGAAGGCTTTTCGTACGAAATAGCAAAATCAGCCAGCGACGATTACCGGTATACTGAATCAGCTAGGTCCTCAGCGCGATGACAGGCTGCGCCTTCCAACACTGGTGCGGTATTTGCCCTCGCCCCCCACTGGTGCGGTATTTGCCCTCGCCCCCTAGTGTGATGCGAGCCACTGTCATGTACTATCCCGGGAACCTCCGTGCTGCCAGATTCTTTGGTAGTCGCTCTCGTCAGTCGTTTAGCTGTTCCTGTGTTTCACGTATTTACGAGTCGTCTCCCATGATGCGTGATCAGGTTACCTCCACGTGCGTCCTATATAGCCACGCCGCACATGCGCGATTTTCATGCCACGCTGTCCATGTACGCGCGTTGCGACGCCACGTTGTCCTCGTGCACGTTCCTTTCTCCCACGATGCGATGCCATGACCGAAACATGCATGTTCGTTGTCCTTTTGTAACCGTACACGAGGTTATATAACCTAACTTTACTTGCACCACGCGGTTTTATCACGCTCCTGCCTCAACTCCCGATTGAGTCGCCTACTTTGAAGTCGGGGTCACCAGTGTTGTGACCTGACCGTGGTGCTTCGGGGAGATTTTAATATGAAACTTCCAATAAATATGAATCTTCCAATAAATATGTGTACGTTGAGGCAGGGCGGTGTACTGTAGACGACTGGCGAGCCGTCCGCTCGCGCTCTCCTTATTCATCGAAATTGCAACTCTGCAAATCGCATTACTAAGTCGCTACAAGAGAAAAAGTGTTTTCCCCTTATAGGGATCAGATCCACAATCCTATACTTCCCAAGAAAGGCAGAGAACGGTGACAAAATACACGGACATTTCGTTAATGACGGTATTTAGTTATATGGGGCGGAATTCCGTAATGAAAATGTGCCTACCGGGACTATTTCCTGTGCTCCTGAGGTATATCTCTCTTTAACTCTGCTTAACAGTAGAAAAATAAGTTTATCATTTAAGAGCATTAAACATTCATTTTCGCGTTCGGTGCCGAAAATTTCAAGAGATTCATGAAAATTAAGATACTTTGTTATTAAATATATAAATTTTTTGGAAGGCCCGATGAGGTGTGCTATATATGAGATGACTTCATATCGTACGTAGAAGAATAACAAGTATGGAATTCGCCACTATTAGTCAGCGTGTTCACTTTTCAACTTAAATCCAAGTTCATTACAATATTTTTCTGCAGTTTTCGTTGAAAAATCTGGAAGAAATTACATGAGAAGAACACACTAGATACAAACCTTCGATTGAACCTGCAACTTAGTTAACTTACATAATGCGATTCCATGCCCTAGAGTCAGGATTAAAAATATGTGTATGGAAAATCAAGTGTCTTGCTTTTCCTTGAAGCAAAGGAACGACTAATCAAGTTTAATGGCTAACATCTGAAATAGATCCACAATTAATAGATTTGACGTCTACGCAACAAGCACCAATAAGCTTCAAGCTAACAAAACGACGGTCAGGGACAGTCCATGCGTCATCGTGACTAATGATTATCCATTCACGATGATTTCCTTGCACAATATGTTTGCACCGGTTTCCCACGCAAGACATTTACCACGATCTAAACTGGACAATAGGAAAGAATGATATGTAATTAAGAACTGACACTCGTTCATGTTGAAACACTGGTGGACATTATGCATGGCAATTTCTTTTGAATAGTGTCTATGAGACCTAGTTCTTTTTATGTGCCGGTGGGGTTACAGCACACCTGAGCCATGTGAATGCGGTATTTTCCCTCAAACCATGGCCCACTTAATGAACTGCCCAGCGTGTTCCAACCACCTGCACACGTGAAGATCCGAGTACAGCCCACTTGCCAAGTGACATTTCTACAAGCGTTAACGATGATAGAAATCGCTTAAATGACATTAAATTTTTGGAAATGACATTTACTTTCGATAAGTCACGTGACTTAGACTTGTCACTTTCATACATTTTATGTCACTTAAGCGATTTCTATCATCGTTAACGCTTGTAGAAATGTCACTTGGCTAGGGGGACTGGTCTGACAAAATATAATCATCATTTATTATATTGACATTGATCGACACGCTAAGAAGAAGAAGAAGTTCTTTTTTAATCATAGTCTCACTTCTTATGCTTGGGTTTATAATAGTTAATGTTTTACAGAAACCTTCTGCGTTATTTGCATTCAGCATTATATTCAGTCCCTCAATTTTGAGTATAGTACTCATGATATCTTGCTTGGTTTTCATCATTTCAGTTGTAAATCTATCTACCGATTCAGGAAAAGGTTTTCAAAATTTTACGTGACAACGTCATAGCCGAACGAACGTTAAGCCAATCGTGCCTCTCTATCGCTTGTTGCGCGCTCTCGCTTGCACGCTCGGCTTAGGAGAAACGTTACACATTTTCGTGCGAGAAGTCGGCGTTCATAGACTTTAAAATTTGATGTCGTCAAAAGTAAAATTTGCTTGTAGAACTAAATCTTGAAACATATTTTGGCAAATAATGTGAATTGATTTGATTTTTTCGTCCATATATATTTATTCCGACTTTCTATAACCAAGATTAAACATCAGCGTTTGTTCCTGATTAAAAACTAACATAAAAACATGAGAGCCTTTGGAATCGACTAAATAAATAACGCCGAAGTAAGGCAATAGTCCCGAGTCTTATTGTATCTGGCTAATACTGGTGTGAACCAGTTTCAACGAAATTTATCAAGATTTTAGATAAGTACGTGCCTCGTGATGTAATCAGAGCGATATTTTAGCGTTCGAACTCTGGACTTTGAGTGGAAAGGGGAATTTGGGGCGTGCCAATTCCCATTTTGAGCTTATGTCGGAAAGAGAAAAGTCAACATTAGTATAGATTTTAGAGAGTTTAGTAACTGAATCTTTTTATTTATTTCCGTTCCAGCTTGACATGCTTCATTTAGTCCTTTTTTTTAAGGAATCTTTCTTAATTTTTCTCATGATCACGCTTTAGTTCTTGTATGGCAATAGCAACATTATTTTTAACGATCAATTTAGGTTTTATTAAAATCGAATATGTATATAAAATTCTTGTGTATCAGTGTTCGTAACAAAACTCTTCTGAAACGGCTTTACCGGTTCTTATGAAATTTTTTGTGTATATTTAGTAGGTCTGATAATAAGAGGAACTATTTTTCACACCCTTAAGTGATAGGGGTGGCCCGTTCCAGATTTTTTTAATATGGTAGAAAACAGTTTGACTATACAAATTCTTTTCCTGATTAAACTATTCTGTATTTTCAGTTGCTTTAAACTACCAAAACACCACACCAAATAACCAAGACAAACCCACAAAACGCCAATTTATCAACTCAGAAAACCGCTAGACGAGAATATTTGAGAAAAAAGTCGATTAAAAACGCTCTACCTATCCTCTTAGCATAATCCCTCAGAAACGGCCGAGGGTTTATATATTTACATACAAGTTATTAATACGTATGAATATTTCATGAAAATTCTCTCTCAATTAAAATGTTTTCGCCGTACTCAGTTCTTTTATGAAAATAGCTTCGTTGTTGTAAAATGATATTATCATCCAGTGACTGCGGTTGGATATTTAATGGATGTCATTATGAAAATCAATTAACAACGATGAAAATTAAAAGACCTTTTATATACAGGATAATTTTTAAAAGAAGTACGTATATTCTACGAGGTAATCAGGTGCATAAAACTGAACTTGCCCCTAGGAACATACGTCGAAATCTTAAAATGGAAAATGAAATTTTCGTAGTGACAGGTCACTTGACTTATGTTTGTATAAAAAACAGATTTTTAATTTTAAGATTTCGAATATACGCGCTCCTTTGAAATTAATCCTGTATTTCTTGCAAGTTATAGTGACGGGTATTAGTATTCATCTGAATAGTAGCACTTAGTCATTTTATAAAAGGATCTCCTTTTAGAAAAAACCTGGATAAGGTTAAAAAGATAACGAAGAGTACTTATTTCTGTACAATACCACTGCAGAGCAAAAATCTGTTCTCAAACGAAAAATAAAACCAGCCGCGGTATTACATATTTAGCAAAATCCAAACGATAGCAAGACGTTATGATGAAATTTGCTTAATGGTTGGTAATACGAATTATCATTTTGACAGGTTTTTCTGCCTTCCCTTTTCCCAAGCTATGTTTAGGTCGGCTTCCAGTCTCACCGATTGACCTAAATAAATTCAAAACATAACAGAGAAAAATACTTTGACTGAAGATTAGATTGAAAAAGATAGTTTTTATCGTTATCAAGAACCTAAAGTTTAACTTATTTTCCTAATGTCCTTACGGATAGTAAAAAAACCTCATAAAATATCCGGAATTTCTATATCAAGTTATGGCTGAGTATTTTCTTAATGGAAAACCTTAATATAAGTTAACCTGATAATCGAATTAGTGACCTCAAGGGTCGAATACCGGTCTTGTAACTATTTTGAACATCTTTCCTTAATAAATAAGTCGTTAATCTAATAATTGTTTCTTTTGTTACAGAAAGCCGTAAATACGAGGAAAATGATCATGAAGATATTACAGTAAGTACCTTTAATAATAATACGGATAATCTTGCATAATAAAATTTACCTAAATAAATAGATTCAATGATTTTCATTCATTCATCAAACAAGGATATTGATATAGTTTTCCCGTGTAGACTTCGTTCGCGTGTTTTATTCGAAACAATATATTTTTTTCTAAAATAATAGACAAGTCGTCTAAACAAGTCCTCATAAATCAGGCTATCATATTAATATACCCAATGATTTTCAATCCGGTAGTTCGAGAGATGAGAGTGTAGGTAATAAAATAAAATAAAAACGCTTTAGTGTTGAAAAATAGCAAACAAAACGCAAATCCGCAGAAATGTGTAGTCTCCATAAACTTCTAAAAAAAAAAACAAAATATAAATAAAACTTCTGGAACTATAAAACAATCTAGATAGTAATATCATGAAACATATATTATGATAGATCAATATCAAGAAATATAGGTCGAAATCTTAAAATTAAAAATCATCTTTTCTTTTCTTACAGTTTTCTGCACCTGATTACCTCGTTGAATATATGCACTCTTTTTAATTTAATCTTGTATATGTGGTAAAAGGTCTTGTTTGATATTTACTTGAATTAATAATATCCTCAATAGATCTCAATGCAATTACGCAAATAGTTCTCATAACATTTCAAGCCTAACTTCACGACTCTCAACTACAAATTTATCATTACACGTCGACATTATTTGTCGAAACTTCACGATTTTAAGCCATAACCTGACCTTTATCTGACCAGTATTATACTTTCTAATTCATTCTAATTTATTGTATTCGTGGCATATCTCGTTCATATTACAGACTGGCTTGTTGGTCTAGTGGTTAGTGACCCTGACTGCGAAACCGGAGATCGTTTGATTCCCACCCAGGACAAATCTTTGTGTGATGAGCACGAGCATTTGTTTTGAGCCTGGGTGTTATTTATCTATAATATGTTTGTACCTATTTAGAAAAATATAAGTATTTTTATCAGTTGTCTGGTTACTACAAGCTCTGCCTAGTTTGGGATCAGATGGCAATGTGTGAGATGTCCCATATTATATTATTATATTAAAAGCTAACTGCTCCACAGCAGGGAACGGAGACGCTATGCAGGTGCGTCAAGCTTCGTCTTGTACAAAAATTAAAGTGATAACATCCACTCCACCCACGGACATGCTACGCATGACACACGTCAAATGCTTATAAGTGGACTCGCATGCAGCTACGTGGGTGCAGAAGTCGTGCACCACGTGCCCGTAGTCGCAACGCCTTAACTCTTACGTCTTACGGTTTTGATTGAGGGGTCGTTCGTTTGTGTCGAAGTTGACATATGACGGATGTCAATACAAGTATCTTCAGTGGGAACTGACCTCTTTTCCGAAACTAATTCATTTATGTGATGAGGATTATTACGATCAAATTGACGGGTATTTTTGAGTACCTAGTGAGGGGTATTGGTGGATTTTTCTCTAAGGATGTGATAATAATGTAACGCAATATACGAGACATCAATCGTAGCTAAGTCTGTTTTAGTTACACCAGGAATTGTTTGTTCAACTGTTAAACGTTATCCGACTTCCAAGCAAGATCCTTTTTTTTTCAATGTTAGAATGAAACAAAACTTAAAAATTCCATATCATAATATAATGAAAAAATAACACAAAACAAATTCAATAGCGGTAGATGTCATCCTCTACAAAGTCTTTTTGGCTTGACTCAGTTTTCGAATTCCAGCTCTATTTACCCACTCAGGAGACCCTGAAACAAATTAAGGGAGACCTTTGCCCAGCTGTGAAACACGTAAAATATTATAAAAACATTGTCAACCGTTTCTGTCCAACTCAAAAAAAATCTTTACTCTTCTTCCATCTTTTTCAATTAAAGAAACACACTTCTCCAAAAACGGATCCCCGAACAGTTCCTCCATATCAACTAAGGCATGTTTCCCTGGATGATGTCGCAACGAGTCATTAACTTAATCTTGATAATCTTGTGATAAATCTTCCAGGTATTTACAGCGTCACATCACGTGCTCATATGCTCTTTATCATGTTCAAACATATGTATGTACTTTAGTTTATGAAGTAATATTAGTCTTTGGAGTTTAACGTACTTTTTTGGGACTAAATTTCATTAGACATCTTCGAATAAAAGATGCACTCCTGATTGAAGGAAGGGAGGAAGGGATTTTTTGGGACCAAGATGGATAAACGATTATAGCATAAATTTCGGATCAAAACTGAATACGATTAGCACAAGACCGAAAAGAAGCTCGTAAAAAGAGACGCTTATACGCCCAGCAGTTGGACAACAAGGATGTTGATGATATTGATTATAGGCTGAAATAAGTTTTGAGTCTCCGTTTTGTCCATTAATTTGAATTATAATATCTCATGTATATGCTATAATTTTATCGTTCTAGCGATTATATTAAGATTTTCATTGGAAATCAAATCTTCATCTAAACATTCGTTTTAAATATCTACAGATGATACTGACTCTTCATCTATTGCTCTTTACTTTAAATATGATTGTTCAATTAGATGCGTTTTGTTTGCCATAGAAAAAGATTAAGCCTTAATAGTGCGTCGTCATACTGATGTTGCTATAAAATGATTTTGAACTTGATAGTCGTCATTCTATGAATCAAATTTGAGAGCAAATTGCTCACAAAAATTCTTTAATATTTTCGGATTCTTAATAATAGTTGAGAGGAAAACATGATACTTTCAGATTTTTCTAAACTGCTTCATGTGCAAATGGCGTTATGTACTTTATATTGACAAATAAAGTTTTAATTACTTAATCAGTTAGATCGTTGTTGCCAAATAATATTCTAAATATTTACAAGGTCGCTCCATATCTTTCCGTTTTCCTCATTACTTTATTTTCTACATTTCGTAATATGCGGCTTATGGAACAGGATTTTTGTGGCAATAAAGAAACCCAATGCTCGGCGAATAAATAAATTTTCTTCATCAAATCCCCAGGAAAGGCTACATCAGCCGAATATCCTCAAAGAATTACTCTGTCCCCAATTAATATCATTATGACGTCACTATAGTGGCTTCCTCGTCAAGAAAAAGCCTACTGACATATACAAAATTAAATATTTCCCCAAGAAATTTCAGTTTAATTCTTAACACCATAGCTTTAAGGCCGAAATTTAAATTCGTAACGCCTATTTCAACCGTAAAAGAATTTTGGTGAAGTAGATGTAGGGCATACGGACCAGCTTGGATTGGTCTGTGAAGCCTCTTTGTGTAAGTTCTTTTTGTACGTGTTTAGTTGCAACTGGAGGGGACAACCGGGTCAACTTATACCGGTAGTCTACTGATTTATTTTTTCTTTGTTTAGGAGGACAATGTTGACATGTCTTTTTTTAAATTTCGGCTGGCGTTAGAATAATTTGTGTCTGGGCAGTGACTTATGGCTTTTGTTATGATATGTAACACGTGTTCAGACGTATAATGAATAGCTTTTTGTTTAATAGTGTTGTCGGTATGGTTTTGAAATAGAGTACCGAGTTTTAGAACCAGCGTTATTAATTACAATGGACTCAATTGCTATGACGATGGGATGAATCAGAATGGGAGTTAATCCGGTGACTGTTAACAATTATTTAGGTACTATCAAGTATTCTAATAGTGAGTAATGTTCATAATTCGTTGGCAACTGGTTTACATATGAACTGACTAGCTTTTGCTCGCGGTTCCGCTCGCGTGGTAGTCGGTTATCACGGCAAAATAGCCTTCCTTGATAAGTGGGCTATATAACAGTGTTTTTTTTAATCGAAACTGGAACGGAAATCACGTGACTGGCTAGGCCTTCGGACTTGCGATCCTGTGGCTGCCGGTTCAAATCCCACCCATTGCACTACCGACGTGAACCCACTCGTAAAAGCATTTAGCTTAGTACGAGAGGTTTACAAGAATACTAGTAACGTGCGAGTGACATTGCTAGTAAGCTTATACCTATTAAATATAAAACTTGATTCAAACTCAAAAATAATTATACTTACGATTTTGACTCCTGTACAAAACTATTTAATTAAATTAGTAGGTAATTAGGTATGACATGCAAGACAAAATATTTTTTTTTTTTTTAAGATACATCGATATCTTCTTGAGTGATTGGCATTAAGAAGAAAAATCTGGAGCCAAACGGGGAAGACTTTTGCCCAGCAGTGGGGCAACAGTTACTTACAAAAAAAGAACGATACATCAGACCAACCTAATCCAACACGCTATGCTATAAACAAAATGGAAATGAAAAAATCCATTTGTTTTATCATAACGAGATCTTTATTATTTGGATCAGCGAAACGGTAAATTTTTATTCAAATAAAATCAAATACACATTCAGGCTTTGCCAATTTACCACCCTTAAGGGCAATTTATTTCCATCTGCAAGATATTTAGAAGCCTTAAGGTTTTAGACTTTTTGTCTTGAAATAAAACTGGGTCTAAATCATTCTTATTTAATACATCCACAAAGGTATGAAGTCTTATCAAAATGCTACATAATATACAGGATGAATTTAAAAGGAGTGAAAGTCGAAATCTTAAAATTGCAAACCAACATTTCATCGTCACGTGACCTGTCACTGTATGAAAATTTATTTTTCCAATTTTAAGATTTCGAACTACGTTTCTTGGGGAAAATGGTTCAATTTTATGCACCTGATTACCTCGTAGGATGTTAGCACACATTTTAAATTAATCCTTTATTTTTAGATAGACTATGAAATTCTCAATTTCATTTTAATGTTTAAAAAGAGTTACCTATGGAGTTTCTGGTCGTTTCTTCTCCATAGAAATAAAATTTTGGAGACATGCTACTAGAGTCGTTGACATTTTAAAAGTGCCTGAATAGGATTATTCGGAATCAGTTGTAGCCCGCGACTCCGCTAGCGTATTTGACAGTTATCGGGGCAAAAAGTAGCCTATGTCCTTTCTCAGGCTCTAGTCTATCTTTGAACAAAATTTTATTTTTATCAGTTCAGTAGCTTAGGCCTGATTGCGTAACACACAGACAGACAGAATAACTTTCGCATTGATAATACTAAATAAGGATTATAACCCGTACTACATTAAAATTTTAACAGATTCTTAAATTTTCTATCTAAAAAAAATCTTTATTTTGATTGAACACTGATCCTATTTACGAACAACGGGAATTACTTCTAAGTATCCTTCCTCCTACTTCTAAGTAATTGTTCTCGTTGTTTCTTCTCACAACAGAAGGGTCGTAGTTCAATCATGGTCACCAACCAATACTTGACCGCAATAAACGCCACTTAGCAATTGGGACTATATTTTGATAGTTTGATTGGTCTTATAAAGATACCCGTGACGTATGAGGAAAAAATCATGATGTATCATGGAAAAAACGATTTCGAACAAAGTCAAATAACTCAACGTGGCTTCAGTTCTCGTTCTCAAACATGTCAAAATTTCAATGCTTATCCGAAGTTATACGGGGAATAAGAGTTTTGTAGAATCCACCCTAAATCTTATTTTGTATAATTTTTTATATATAATTCCAGTGTCACGATGTTTGTCTGGGATGAACTCCGAAACTACAGAACCGATTTTAATCAAATTTGCACACCGTGTGCAGTTTGATCCAAATTGAAAGATAGGATAGCTTACATTTCAATTACTTATATAAAAAAAAATGCTAGTAGTCCTATATATCGTCCAGGTCGACCGCGGTGGTGTGGTGATCGTGACAATTATGCGGAGCGCCAGAAATCGCCAAAAACAGAGAGGTTTGGAAATCAAAACGAGAGGCTAGAATAGGCTAAAAAAACATAAAATATGAATTAAAACATCAAAGTTTATAAACCAGTTAAATTTTGTAATCTACACTCGTAGTACACACTAACACATTCATCCATTGGTCTCATACCTCATTTGAACATCCATATCTATATAATGCTCATTTTGTACCTTTAAAGACTCCATTCAGTACAAACGGCCCATTCTTCGTCTCATCTCCAACACAAATACACTCCAAAAACTACAACACAGTCTTTAACACTAGTTCTTAAAGTCGAAATTTGAATGCATCTTCTATCATCAACGGCAATCGTAACTTTGTATAAACACAAATCAATTTGCGTACGGAAAAACTTCGAGTAAATCTTATTAGGATAGGATAAGGTTGAGTATTCAATGGTTTATAGTGGATTGGGTGCATAATGGAGTTTTGAAAGGACACGTGCAGCTCGTCCCAGATGCGTTCAGATACATATGCAAATAGCTTTTGTTGTACACACAGTTGCGTCACCGTAACAGTACGTGACTTAGCTTGCCTTTATAATTTAGACCAAATTTGGAGATATTTTTATTCCCTGGGTGGTAATTTTAGAAAAGAATGGGATGCCAATGATACAGATTAGTAATTCTGTGAACTTATTTTCGGATTTGGGTGTAGTGATGTAAATTAAGATGCCTTACTTCGGATTGTATTCATGATTTTAAAATATATTTTACAACTCAGACTATAGCTCCAGCTAAATCAGCTCAGGTAAATAGGCTAAATTCCATGGAATCTCTCAACTTACCTAGCAATAATACTAATATGGTTCCTAGATCCAGCTGTTCTTTAAACATTCAGAACGCTGGAAAAGTCAAATCTTTTTCATTTTAACAATAATGCTGAATAGGTATCTAATGAACACACATTACTATGACTGGTCTGTTGGTCTAGTGGTTAGTGACCCTGACTGTTAAACTAGAGGTCAAGAATTCGATACCCACCCAAGACGAATCTTTGTGTGATGAGCATTATCATTTGTTGTGTGTCTGCGTATAATTTGAAATATATAAGTATTTTATCAGTTGTCTGGTTGCCATAGTACAGGCTCTGCCTAGTTTGGGATCAGATGGCCGTGTGTGAGCTGTCCCAAGATAATATTATAATTATAATTAGGCGTATTTTTTTGTCTAGACCATTCTTCACTATTCATGTATAATAATAAGTTAAAACCTGAGCACGTTATCAGTGTAAATAGGTCTAAACTTGTCATGGTGATAAGACGTACAAATATAACTAAGTATATGTTTAGAATCGATGAGAATAGGTTTCCTGAAAATAATAGTTAATGTTTGTATATTGTGTGTTTAATTAATAAATTAGCTGACCTGAAAAAGATTCCTTATGGACATTTTTTCCAAAAATCTTTTATCACCATCTCAGTCCAAACAGATCCACTGCTGTGCATAGGCCTCCATCGTTGCGCCATTAAATAAATAAATATTTTTACAAAAGTTAATCAAATAAACTTTGGCATATCACTTTTCGTAGAAAACCTTTAACAAACTCAAAATGAGCGAGCCTTCATAAATATTTCCAATTTTCATTCCCAGAGCTTGTTTTAAATCAAAAACAAATATTTATGTTTGAAACTTACAATGAAACAAAGTAGAAAATGTAGTGTACATTCGCAACTATTTCAGAGCAACAGCCATTTTATTTTTGGAAATATTTTCCATTGTAACATGTTTTAAAATACATTGAAGTAGTTGGAAACGGGCAATTTGTTTTCGCACTTAAAACTTGTGAAATGAAATTTTGTACTCAACTGGAAGTGGTTGGAAGAAAATACATTTTTGTCTAGAATAAAGAAAATCCTTGAAAAGTATTCTTTAAAAAGGTGTTCAACAAAGACAGTTAGGCATTTATCGCAAACCATTTTGCGACGCGTTCAATTCGCTGGGATCAATCATCTCGCTTGTGGTTTAAAGTTTTGCCGAACCAAAGTCAGACAAAAATTAAGTCGGTAGCCTAATGACTCGTGATCATGTGGTCGCGGGTTGAATCCCACCTATCGACGTCTACCCACTCGTCAGTTACGAGTGGGTTCACGTCATTCCAAAACGGAAGAAAAAAAACGGACTACAGATCAGCTGTTTACACTAAAATAATTCAACACAGTGGGGATAGAATGAGCATTCGCTTGTCTGTTGTAAATCGCCCTATACAATGTACAGCACTTGCCAATCTTTACGGCCGCTCTGAATGTAGCCGTCGGTACGAACTCGCGCATTGTACACTCATACGACTACATACTCTCGTACACACTACTCATACATTGGCACTAAATCGCGGGAGGCGAGGACGCTTGCGGGTGGAAGAGAGCGCGCGCGGGCGTGCCCTGCCTCCCCGCCCCACGTACGTCTCGCTGATACCTGATTTTACGTTCTGCGCAGCGTAATGCGGCTAGGTTCGGAGCGGTCATAAAGTTTGGCGAGAGCTGTAAAGCGAGCGAACTTTTTAAACTTTTGTAGTTGTAAGTTTTGATTAAGGTAATTCAGAGGCCTCGGTCACTGACATAAAAATACGGACAAATGAGACTTTTTTTATGTCAATAGCAGTTTATATGTAAACATAACTTTTTAAAGACCAATCGTAAAAAACACGTTCTATAGTAACTTAAACTGATTACACAAAATTTACACGTGCAGCCGATTGATATTCAAATAGGCCTTATATGAAAAGAAAGGGGCTTTTCTGTAGTACGTGAGTGAAGGTCTCAAAGATGGGGTCCAAAATGATGTAATGACGAGCTACAAGTAGATATATGAGGTAGAATACTGATGTGTAGAAACACATACTGAAGTGTGTCACGGTGTGATTGTAAACATAATCGAAAATTTATAATCTTTCTCGCAAAATTGTGAACTGACCAAGAACAGAAATTAACTCTATGTAATTTAATATTAATTCAGGGCACACGAGGCCAGAAATTGCAGAAGATAGAGAGGTTTGGAAGAAAAAAGGGCCTTACCCCAGCTGTGGGATCTTAAATAGGCTAGAAAAAAATAAGCTTTTTTTTCACGATATCTAATCTATCAAAGGCAAATTTATTGCCATCTTTGTACAATGAATGATTTTTATATTATTATTTTTTTGTTTATTTATTATCTACTGAAAAAATATGATCTGGATTTCTTTAACACTAGATTATGCGAATCTAATTTTCGTTCATCTAAAAACTAAAACTAAGACCTAGAATTATATCCTTAAATATTGAGAAAAAAACTAACTAATGTGAACCAAAGTAGGTAAAATCGTAAATATTAGTTCCTAGAAGTCTTTCAATCCTATTAAATGTAATGAATACATCAAAAATGATCCGTACATTATAAAGGCATATTGCAACATAATATTACATATTAGACCCAAATAGAACCTTTGTGGAGCCAGGAAATGAGCGAATATTATTATTGTTTTACACACGACTAAAATTATAAAATCCGAGTAAATATTATGCTTAAGGGTTAAAAAATTAAGATCCAAATTGTTGAATTAAATAATACTTAATTAAAAAATTGATGTCTACATTATAAAGTAATGTGTATTAAAAGTTACTGCACTAACATGTTTTGGTATACAATGAGGCCACTAAATAAATGTAGTTTCTTGCTGGTTCTCTATAGGAATTAAATTTTGGAACCGCACAAATAGAGTCATTTTACATTTCGAAAGTGCCTGGAAAGGCTAACTTGAAATAAAAATATTTTGTTTTTTTTATTTCGAATTCGATATAGTTCTATTCAAATCATGACCACTAACACTAAAAAAAATATCATGTGATTCAAGTATTTAATACCTAAGTATGTTATACGCGAACCTTATGGCCCCACACGATGGGTTCATAAAATCCATTCTAGGCCTGTGTCGATCACGATTGATCGAATCACTTTGATTCGATCACAACCCACTCGCAAGTGATCGACTCACGAATCTCAAAAACATTCGATCATAAAACCCGCTCACGGAGGACGCTGACTCGCGATACTCTATAAGTCTATACTCACAATACAACAGCGCCGTACTTTACGAATTGAATCGACACAAGTATGTTTGTCTCTTTTTATCGCATTCCGATTTGTATGTCGGTCACTTTCACGAGTCGAGTTTCCTTCGTGCGCGCTACACCAGTACAAACCTGTTTGTTTGGGTCGCGAGTGATCGATCGAAAGATTGATTGACAAATCAGTTCACGGGTGGTAATCTTCATACAACAATTCCTCGCCATACGTCTATGGTACTCAAGAAACCAGTCAATCACACGACTGAACCACGATCCGTGATAGAAGTATCGAAGTGATCAAGTGATCGAAACGATCGAATCATTTTGATTCGATCACCTTGCCAATGGGTCGCGATTGACCCGGGTTACAACAAATGATTGATCGACACAGCCCTAATCCATTCTATCCCATCTTACTGAGATTACTTATAATAGAAAAGGAGAATGCCAAGATTCGGCCCGAGTCGTGAAGCGTCCGACAGACTTTCTATAATAATGATAGAGGATAATAAAATACTGTAAAAATTATACAATATAATTAAAGTCTGTAGAAGTACACCATTGAAAAGTCATTTTAAATAGTTATTAATAACATTTCTTATTTCACTTTGAAATATTGCCAGTACTAAAATAAAATAAAGGATACGAAATTGTAATTGCAAATCGATTACAATAATATTATTTATTATAAGGCTACCTCAGTGAATTTATTACTGAAATACGTTGTAACAAAAAGCATTAAGTCATTTTTTTTAGCATCAAATTAAATTGTTTTTAATTATGACGATACCGTTAAGAATAATTTATTTCAATAAATGTTATTGTGCTGACAACACTTGATGTAAACTTATATTGTTTGCTAATGTCAAAAAGCTGCATGTCTCAATGTCGCTAACGCTCTCTAGATGGCGCTGTTAACATTTTAGTTACTGATTAATTATACAATGTAGTTTGATGACTACACTAATGTCTAGTCTTCTCAAAGGAAAACTTAAAAAATAAACAATTATTCTTTAACTTAAATAAACTATTCTTCAAAATCTTAGGGTATAAATAAATAATAAAATTATCAATAAAATTTGATACAAAATACCTACAAATGATAGTATCAAATAAAATGTAGATAAACTTAAGTATATTTTCACTATAAAAACATATATAACTATAAACGAAGATAAATTGCCAGAATAACTAATTTAATTAATAACTTATTTGTTTATTTCATGTTATAGTTCAAATCGGAAGTATTAAGTGGTCAACTTTAAAGAACTGTAACTTTTTTTGGTTAAGTTCTACTAAAAAACTAATTATACTATCAAATTCTATAATTATTTTCCTTTTTAACGATATATGGTTCATCTTTGTCGGTTCGGGCCGACTCTTGTAGGAAACCTTGGCATTCTCCTTTACATATATGTTGCTCTACATTATAAAACCGAGTAATTGATTCATGTTTCAAAAAGTATACAACCAAGTTCGGATTAGTGTTCCGTCTCTCTCTTTCATTTACATAAATAATAAATAAGAGAGAGATAGATTGCTTTTTAAACCAACGAACTGAACTTTGTTACTAAACTTTTCCGAAATAAAGTGATTTATGTTTCCAAGACTTGTAGGAACATTATACTCTGTAAAAAGCTTAGCTTAAGCTTACTATAAGTAAAATATTTATCTTTTCCTTCACAAGTTCTGATAGCTGTATTAATTATCAAATTTTCTGGTTACCATGGATAAATTCTTACCTGAAAATATAACTATTAGTTTCAGGTGAAGGGACATCTACTTTGAAATATTTTCACAAAAGCAATTAAGTTGATAATTGAGTACTTGAATTTGGGAATGTTGGACTTGTGATCGTGTTGTTGCCGGTTCGAAAACCACTTATTGCCCTACCAAAGAAAGCTTATAAAAAACGGTTACTGATGTTTATGACTAAATTAATAATAAATAGTATCTTGGGACAAGCTCACACGGCCACCTCTTCCCAAACTAGGCAGAGCCTGTACTATGGCAACCAGACAACTGATAAACATACTTATATATTTCTAAATACATACATATTATAGATAACACCTAGATACAGAACAAATGATGGTGCTCATCACACAAAGATTTGTCCTGGGTGGGAATCGTAACCCACGACCTCCGGCTTAGCAGTCAGTAGACCAACAGGCCAGTCAAAATAAACTAGTACAATTTCATTCGATCGATTCAATAAAATCCTGGATAGTTTCCCTTCTCTTTAGTGTTCTAACAAATCTAGATAAGTTATATGCGGTCCACACATTTTGTAATACGAGCAAACTGTTTAGTTTGGACTTAATTAAAATAGTTACTGCCAATTACTTAGCTCACGATGTTCGATATTTGCAATAAAAGCGACGTTTGGAAAGGGGCGTTGCTAGCAATTGCTCGTAGGTAAGTTTCATAGCTGATGTAAAAGATAAGTTAGGTACAGTTGCATTAAAAACTTATTTAAAGAGAATTCTTAATTCTTTATTGAACACTATAAAATACGTAAAATACAAGTATAAGAAAAAGTATGTACACTGGCGAGAATCAATTTGCCAATTAAGTATGTATTTTTGAGAATGGATGTTCGTCTGTTTTATCTCGATAATTTTGCCAGACGGTCCTTTATCTATACTAATATTACAAAGAGGAAAGATTTGATTGTTTGTTTGCATTGAATAGGCTTCGAATCTACTGAACCGATATTTAAAAAAGACCATTTGCGGGAAGCAGCTTGTTTGAAATATTTTGATTATTTGCGATGTACCAGCCATGTCACGTGGTTGAATGTAGGTTCTTACGTCTATTGCTTTTCAAGTCCCTATAACAATTAAAATCTAGGAAGTATATACCTCCAAAAATACAAATATCTCGACCCAAAGTTCGTGTTACCAAAACGTTTGTTTAGCTGCATCCATTAATGCAACATCATTGAGTATGTTTGGCGCCTCTAGCCTCGGTATTGGGAACTCACGATCGAAATTATTTGACCAACACAAACAACGGCCGAACTAGGCTTGGAATTCACTAATTAAATGACGAGTTCGTTCATCGTCTCATTATCGTGTAGTTTGATGCGTTATAAAATAACTGAAGTTACCTGTTTAATAGTAACATTTTAGACCATTTCAAAATTTGAAGTATGAAATTCAGTACTTGTTTTTTGTATTTCGCGATTGAGCTTATCTCTTTCAAAAACCTACTCGTCGTCTATTGTTTTTTATTGACTTTAAATCAATATAATATTTAGAAAAGAAATTGGATTTAATTATGTTATTTTCATAATTTTTTTCAAGTCTTACTTTCGAATACTTTGGATTAATCTAAAGCATTTGACACGGTAAATGATGAAAAAATAGGTCATCAACAACAAGGAAATGTTTTATAAATATCGTATTCTGAATAACAGTAGGTACGTACCTACTACTTAAGCAAGCTCATGATCTAAATAAACGTAGGTACGTACCAGCTAGCTATTAAATCAGATCCAATAAACACAAATCAATCGATACAATACAATAAAATCAAACTCACCGTTTCCTTCCCACTGATCCAAGCTTTACAATCCAGTTTCCAATTCATAATTCCTTCCTATTTCTAGCCATGATGGAACGGTTGCCGTACGTCTATGGAAACGTACACCCTACTGGTGACTCATCGCCCAATATTGACGGAATAGCTTGGGTTAAGTCATAAGCGTTAGCGATTTAAAACTTCCTGTTAGTATAACCACATCAATGGATAGTTTATAGTTTGTGTGGGTGGTATTTATATTGCTTTAAGGTGTTCTAATTTACTGACATTTGCAATAAATATGGTCATGGTGGCCTAGCGGATCAATGACCGGACTCGCATGCATAGGCCTGCAGGTTCGAACCTAGGAAAGTACCAATATGAATTTTTCAAAATGATATGTGCTTTCTTAATTATTCAATGACACCGTTGACAAGAAGGTGAAGGAACACATCGCGAGGAAACCTGGATTCCAAAATATTGGGATCTGAAATCCCAAACCGCAATGAGCAAGCGTGGTGATTAATGCCCATTCCTTCTGAAGAGGTTTCTGCCCAGCAGTGGGACATTTATAGACGGTATTATTGCAAAAAAATTGCATCTAAGCCTCCTACCATCATCTAGCTACTCGACATATTTATTTCAAGTTATACATCCTGTTTTTAAATAGGTACATTAATAATGATATAAGGAATAAGGAAGAAATAAACAGGATCTTTTACTACCTTTATAAAATCAAAGAACCGATTATAGTAATATAGGTATTTTATGATAATATCATAGTATTATACTACTTCATATATTATTAAATTATAGTGTAATTCTTGAAACCAGATCCGCTATTAATAAGATAATTACATCGGGACTATCTAATATGTATATAAAATTCTCGTGTCACGGTTCTTTGTAGCTAAACTCCTCCGAAATGGCTCGACCGATTTTCGTGAAATTTTGTGTGCATATCGGTTAGGTTTAGGAATCGGACAACATCTATTTTTCACACCCCTAAATTATAGGGGTGGCCCTACGCAGATTCTTTTTAATATGGCCGAACAACGTTTGCTGGGTCAGCTAGTATCTCTATATTATAATCATCATCTGTGTAGCCTTTGCCCAAGCTATCCTGGGTTGGCTACAAGTCTTACCGGATTCAACTGAATACCGTATTTTGGAGTGACGTATTGCGTTTATGTATTTAATGTACAGAGAAATTCGGTATTCACCAGCTCACAAAGTGTAATTACATGAAACGACAGAAAATCGATAATAGGCTTACTACGAATGAAATGCGCATTACTTCCGAGACATTGTGACCTGACTCAGTTATAATACAGAGTGAAGGTTCAATTAAAATTATGTTAAATTCATTAAATAAAACACCCTATTGTTACGTTATCTGATTATCAAATATGGGACGATCGAAAACATTTCGATTGTGGATGGCATGAGAATGAAAGGTGAAAGAATGATATGAGAAAGAAAGGATGTGTGAGGTGGATGCCGCGATGACGAGTAATAGAGAAGAAGGAAAAAGGAAGGAAAATACCCATTGCGCCGATCCCATATGAATGGGATAAGGGCAGGAAGAAGAAAGCGAAAACATTTCGATGGTTTTCAAAACCGTTTGTTTAATTCAGGAATTCATAGCTTGAAATTATAACTATTTCTGAAACTACGCATGCGAGTTTTTATTAGTTTCAATTAGGTACTAACACACTGATAAAAGCGAACGTGGTGATCAATTCTCGTTCTTGTTCTTTACCTATATATCTGTAAAGGAGTCCTTGACAGACAGACTCATATTACTAAGAAGAAATATTTGTATGTTTGTAACGAGTAAACTTAAACAGTACTGGATCGGTTTCAAAATTATTTCATCATTAAAATGCTACAGTAATATACATAGGTTATAATATTTATTTTACGGCACGTAGGTATGCCGCGCGAGCAAAGCCAATTTAATACATAAGCATAGTATTAGTTAAAGGCTCACTTTTGAATTCTTACTCAGTTATGTACTTTTAAAAGCCTCAAAATTATTGAATACTGATTGCACCCCGCGGTGCTATTCGCCGTTTATTCTATAACTTGTTTTTCCGGGTAAAAAATCCAGGGTGTCAACTACCTTTTTATCAAATTTCATTAAAATTGGTCGGGTCGTTTGATCGTCAAAACGTAACAAACATTCTCACATACACTCACAAACCTTCGCTTTTGTAAAATATGTGATAAACTAATCGCTTATAACTTGTACAGTAACCGAAGTTATTTTAACAAGAGCTGATTGTTTTACTAGTGCACGGCTCGGGTTCGAATCCCGAATGGAATTATTGTTCGTTTTCAGTGCCGAAACAATTATCCCCATTTTAAAATCGTGGTTAAATAAATGTACGAGTTAAAGCGTCTATTGTTTTATTGTTAGTTAATGTGACTATTCTTTGTTTGGTACCGATATTTGATGCCTGTGTGTTAAAAATAGCTGGACTTCTCAAATCATTTATGGTACAGTAGCTAGGTTATGGGTTTCTGAGTAAACAATAGCGGGATCTATTCCATTGCTTGGAGACTTTTATCGTTTTTGTACTGCCTTTAACTATAAGATCACAAAAGCAATTAAATATTACCACATTGTAATATGTTAATCATATACCTTGTATATCTTTCCACATTTCAAACATACAAAATTTCAACTAAAAGTTCTTTCCATAAAGCTTTGTAATCTTGTTAAGGTTTTATCTAAAAATCCTGCAATTCATTTCATATATAATATATATTTTTTTAATTTATAAAAAAAAATGTATTTGAAAGCTTTCAAAGGTTTTCAAAACTAAATTTTAAGTTAAGGTCACCTCTGTACATCAAATCTGAATTTATTAAATTGTTACTTATTTTATTTATTATTTGTTATTTACCGTGGTACAAAAGAAAAAAGGCCTTAAATAAAACCTCAAAATAACTTAATTTCTCAACACTTTTCTAAGTTAAAAGCAGAGCAAACATTTTCTCTGCTTAATTTATTTCCAATAAAAATGCCATCTAAGTAATTAATCGAGCCTTCTTAAGTGGGTTTTAAGTTATTCTCTAAGCGAACAAAGGGAAAATGTTTCCGAGTTTTTTCTTAATTAATTCAATTTTTGTAACACTGTAATTCTTCGAAAGGGTGTGTTTCTATACTTAATAATGGTTTGGTAGTGATAAAATATTATTGGAAAATCTTTGAAAAAGAATTCGTCGATTAAGAAAATAGTATGAGTATCTATCTATAAACCTATATCTTTATTACGTTAATTATGTAGGTTTTTATAATAATTTTATAGACAGATGAATGAACTAAAGAAATCTCGGAAGATTATAAAATTATGAAATTAATTGATATTTCTTCAATATATTGCTTGTGGACTGGGATGGAGGACGTTTTATAAATTCATAAAATATAAATTAAATTATTGAAAAAACATAAAAACGTTGTTTGCAAACAAGGTTATAATTTTATTCAATGCAACGATAATTTGATCGCGGAAGGAGACTCCTACATTTATAAATATAAAATTGGTAGTGATCTTCTACGATTAAAACCTACGACCATACATTTCATAATTAATATAATATTAAATAAGCATCAAAATTGGTCACTTCTATATTCTCACGATATAATACTCAATTTTTAAAACAAAAAACCAACGAAATATAAGTTGTGATTTCCCATTAATTTGTTTGTATCAAAAAGGACGAAATGTAATTCTCGAGTTACGAAATAACCTTTTTTGAGGATATACAGAAAAAGGAACAGGAAAACCCTCGATGAAATAGCGAAGTTTTATTTTGAACCAACCCTTGTTTCAATTACTGTGTATTAACTCATTTTTGAACTGCTTTTTGGTGCACGTATTTTCAGTAGAATTTTTCGGCTATGATAAAGATACAATGAGACTTTATGTGTGCTAAAAGTCTGTCTTTTAATCCTGGAGATTAAAGTGACAAGTGGAAATGTCAAAACTGACATAAACGCAATTGTAATCCGTCATTTTGACATTTGCACTTGTCGATTTAGCCTCCGGGATTGAAATACAGACTATATTACATCGATACAAATAATATCTTGTGATTTTTCCAATGAAGGACTTAGGTTTAAAGGTTTTAAAGATGGGAATATTTATAAACGAATACAAATATTTTCACGCTGTTTTTCGGAAGAAAGGTTGTAAAAAACAAAAAAGAAATTTTCTCTTGTTTTCTTTTATTATTGGTATTCTTGACAGAAAAAAGTTGTTTCATATGTTTTTATCATGCCCATTGTAAACGTAAATGCCTTTGGTATGCAATGAAAACTTAATAAAGATATATTAGTTATGTATGTACGGCCTATTTACTAAGCTAATAAGTATCAAACTTGTATTAATCTACTGCGGCAACACCTGGCCCAAAATATTGTACCAAACAGAATTTTGAAATTTCAACACTATATCTAAAGTACGAAACTAAACTTGTACCCGGATTTAAGTTCAGGATGCTCAACAGTCAACTTTGGCCGTCCCAACTTAAAGTTACCCAGCAAAGTGCAGAAAGCGCCCGAAAACATGCACGAAATTTCCATTTCTAACAATAGGTACGGTACGTAGATATAAAAACTAACTGCATCTAATAAAGTCGTATAAAACTGCTAAATAAAGCCATCGAAATAAAAAGTCCGCATCTATTTACGTAAAAGGTGAAAGCTGTCCACCGCATCCAATATTTAAAAAGGGTACAAATTGACGCGTCCGCGATAAAATCCAGTATAAAAATAAAATGGTCGACTCCAATTTGTGAGGTCTAATTTTTTTCTACCCATTTCTACCTACCTTTGATAAATCAGGGCGTATCGCGATAGCCGGCCGCACCCTCGGCCGACGATAAACAATGGCCCGACATCAACCTATTTTCTTCGACATTTGTTCAACGGGGCGCGCCACCTATATAAATGTATTGCGTACTATAATCGGTCAATCCGTCGCATTATTACCCTGCCCAAACTGCCCTTAGCCTGCCCAAATAAGTTACAAAAACGATAAAGACAAGAAATGACCTTAAAATAAACAGATGATCGTCAAACGAGGTGCGGTGTTCACCTGCTATAAAGCCGTGTGTACATAGTCGACGCGCCCTTTCTCTAATGAGGACACTTTATGGGGCGAGCTAGCATTTAGTTTTTATTGTCTGTGCGCGCGCAACCCCTTGTCGATGGTTTAAAAAGAGGGACGTGGAGTGAACACATTCAGTCTTCCACGTGACGGCGACGCGCGCGGTCGTCCCTCAAACACTTAGTTAAAGTTAATATGTGTTAATTCGTTTCGATCGTGTTATGTTAAATGAGTGACTCAGTTCTGAGTCGGTCTCACCCACACCCGATAATTGAACGCTAGGCTAGAACACGAATTAACGTGTTCCATTTGTTTTTTGTTTCTTCGTAAACATTTGATTTTAGTGAAATCTTCTATATCTATTAGAGTGGTTGGGTGCTAACGGTAGCTTTAATATTTCCGGTCTAAATATTCTGAATTAAACCTTACTTTGATAACGTTTAGGTAGCTTATTTAATAAATATTCTTCCTCATTTATTCCCATATTATTCCCGGTAACTAAAAAAAAAGTTCTCAAT
Source organism: Plusia festucae (assembly GCA_950381575.1). NCBI lineage: Eukaryota > Metazoa > Arthropoda > Insecta > Lepidoptera > Noctuidae > Plusia > Plusia festucae. The sequence goes on along the minus strand of OX494456.1, from coordinate 1,681,181 downwards.
TCTTCTGAGAGTAAGTAAACGGTTCCGAAGTTTCACTTGGAGAAGAATTGGCTTATTCAAAACAGTTCGGAACTTAAAAACAACTTAAGAATAAACGCTTAAGAGCTATTTATCATGCAGTATTCCAATTTATACCTCATTTGTATGAAAATGGCTTTATGTGAGAGTTTTCGCATTGTTCACAGACTTCAAAAGGAGTTCTCAATTTGAATGTGTTTTTACACGATATATCCGACAATGGAGGATCGATTTCAAATACTCTTTTTGTCATCAATAGGGTATGCTTTAGGGGTGGTCTCGTATAAATTGTTGGTGTGTTTAATCAAAATAATTGAAAAAAAAAACTAAGAATGTCAAATCGAAATTACGTACTTTCTGCTTTCTAGCAATTGAAGTGGTTTTTTCTTACGTTTAAATTTGATAATTTGCCATAGTTTTCTAATGGAATAGACATTGAAACTACCATTAGCAATAGTTTGGTAATATTCAGAATTACCTTCTATATTCGCCTAATCGAGATGATGTTTAATTTTTTTCTCGTCTCGTGAATCATTTTCATCATGACTGGCAATTACCCCGTTAAATTTGAGTGGAATTTTATAGTTACTTTAGCATATAGATCTTGTTAATATAATATGATGGCAATAGCTACATTCTTGATGACATTGCCAATAAATAATAGGGCTATTTTTCTTCTTCTCGTAGCCATTTGGACCCATTTGAATTTCCGCCCAAAAAGTCATATCTTTGACGACGACAGGCCAATGTCCAAATTGCAATTAGTCCTTTAATCCCAGTGTTCAGAAAGCTGAGACAATATTTAGGGGTATAAGCCGTCCTTAATTTACTTACAGGTCATTGACTGATAGGCTAAGCCTATTGCCCTTTTCCGGGTTACGAGTCACAAATCCAATCTCGATATTGCAGTCATTATTTCCGAGACCACAAAAAGGTATTTGACAGTTTTAGTCTCATTTGAGACAAGAAAATGTCATTAAACCGTAACTGTATCCAGGATTTTTTAACTAAATAATAAAAACGAGACAAAAGGTCATACTTAAAAGTTGCAATGGAACTGAATATGGCTTACTTAACCACATTAAAATAAATCATTAAAAAAAGAGAAATACTGTTAAATACTGTTAAAACATTGTTAAATACCAATAATTACCACACTGAAAAAGATGGAAGATATCAGTTTCCTCATGTATTTTCCTTCCTTGTAATTATAATAACAAAAAAACTAATACATTCACTTCTACACGTGTTAGTCGATCCTTGGAATTGTTAGTCCCAAATGTCGTGGAGGTTAACGACCGGATTTTAGTGCACAAGGGAACGGGATCTAATCCAGGCAAGTGACGTATTACCTTTCCTTTTAGTTTAAAGTTCACTGATCACATAATAATGGGTTGTGGAAGAATATTGGTCGATTTATGTAAAATATTGGTATTCAGCTGAATCAGGTAAGACAGAAGTCGACCCCAATTTTTCCGAGGTAAAACTATAGAATATAGATGCCTGTTGAAAAGCTCATGTATTACGACACCAAGCGAACTTTAATACGAAAAATAAATAAAACATTCTCAATTATAAATTCTTCGGGCAGTTTTTAATGTTTTTTGCGGCTTCTTACTTCGTCTAACTTTCGATAAGGAAGTCTTTGGAAGTAAATTGCTTTGAAAAGAGAAAAACAGGAACCGAATACTAGGAGCTCATAATTATTATTTAATGCATTTTTTGGAGTGTGATCATTGTTTTTTATCATAATATTATTTTGCCTCGCGGTTTCACTCGCGTTACTTTTCTCCTAAAGCCTAAATAATCTTTATCAATAATTGAGCTATCAAATGCAAAAGATTTTTACAAATCAGACTTACAGATTAGCGCGTTCAAACGAAAAACTCTAGCTTCAGTATGTGCTTTGGTAAATTCACAAATCAAAGATCCCTATTCATGGGTTTTATGACTTATATATTTTATGACAATTGGATTGACGACACTTGCAAATTCAGTCCATCGCGATAGCCATGACTTGTTTCTCCGACCAAATTGCTTTTGCCTAAGATTTCATATGACTCACTTAATTCAAGGACTTTTCGCAAATGACAATTATTAAATAGAAACTGTACCGAGTTAATAGATCGTAGTATTCGTAATAATCATAGTCAAGGTTATTGCGTCCATTTCCTTGTATTTGATAAGGACCATGTCACTTGACTGTTTTAAGTATTCACTTATTTCACTCCCATATTATAATATTGTTATTTCTCCTGTTAGACTTAAAACCTTAATGAAGATGATGGATTTTGCGCCCATTGCAAAAAATCGACCACGAAGAGCTCGAAGTTGAATGACTACTGGTCATTCATTGGTAAAATAATGACTGGCTATTTCATCAGACTTCTGTTGAATGTGGTCAGAAATCGAAACATTCAGAATCGTATTTTGCCTTACCGTGGAAAACAATACGATAAGTTACAAATAAGGCAAAAATATAAATACAGATACGAAACGAATAAGAAATCGAATTAAAAAAAGCAATTCTTTGAATTTCATAGGACAAAAGCTCCCTGCTTTTGGCCTATGAAATTCAAAGAATTTCAAATAAAACAGTACGATGAACATTCCATTATTTTGGGAAATGTGAGTGCCCAACCACTAATTCTACCAACCTCTTCAGTCATCATAATAAACATACGAGTAATAATAAACTTGTGACTCAAAATACTGTTATACATTACATCATTATCACGAACTATGTAAGTGGTGACGTCATGAGACAGAACATCTCACTACATGTCGACAAATGGATTTTATGATGAAATATTGTACAAGCTGAAGAAACTATGTGGTTAGTTCTCTTTGTTATTACGCATATTTTTGTTCGTACTTACATATCATGTCAATGTAAATTAGATTTTGTTTAAGATGGGGTAAGATAATGTGCTTCTCAAATTCTTGCTTCTTACCTTCCACTGATGCTATCGTATATAAACGAATATAAGGTTTGAGAAATAATTCATTGTTACGCCTTCCATAGATTTGCATCTACCATGAATTTTAAGCTGTAGTCACATTTTCGCATTTTCCAAAAACCATATCTATGACTTTCTCAATCCACCTGACGTGATGTAATCGCTAAATTTCTTCTAAACGGTATCCCTCACGTAAAAAGTGGTTCCTCTAAGTGCCTGTTAAACACGGACGAGTGAGTCGGAATCAGGGACCTTTCAAATTGATTTCAGCTACTTAATTGCTCGGAAAGGTTTCAGGACCTTCCTGTATTCCTGTAACATTTCCTTATGTATGACTCCCATAAGCTTGGAGTATCAGCTGTTAATTGTATTAAATTTGAGAAGGGTTCTATCTATTATTAATTAGTAAATATGATAGGACGATGACGATCATACTGAAATTGTTCCTCTAGAGGCTTTTCATAAAGATAAATCAGTAATTCGATAATTAGAAAAAGAAAATAAATATATGATATATTTTTTATAATTTCATGGCATTTTTTCCTGATCAGAACTTTATCAAATCACATTTACTAGAGAAAGGCTATCTCATAAAATATATAAACCATTTTTCACCGTCACGAATCCTGACAACTGAATAATTCAATTTCCATGTAAAATTTTAGAAAAAAGATAATGTAGGTACGCGCGACTTCTAAATCAAATACAGTTAGCAACAGAACGATGGAGATGAAAATTAAAATCGCGATACATTTTCCAATACAATTCTGAAATTATCAATAAAAAGCTATTAGTAGATTCAATATTTACCTTTAAGGTATCTTAATTAAGTCTTAAAGCTGTTTCATCATATAATATCATAATTTTTAAGTTGACTGTAGAAGGAAAATGATAGTAATATTAAAGTTCTTAATGGTTTTTTCTGAGCTTCACATTATTTAATAAGTCTGATGCTCTGATGGCCTGATAATGTCAATCGCGACCTTTTGACGATTGATGGTTTCCAGCCGATAATACTGATTTAATGATAACAGTTTTAGGATATTAAATGTGTAGAGAAGTGAAACCGTTTAAAGACGATTATTATTTAACTTCTAAGTCTAATAGCGTCACTGATTTCAAAAAGCTGATTAAGCTTGTGTAAGATAAAGAAGAGTTTATGGTGTGTTTTATTGCAGTGCAATAGGATAAGTTAAAAAATACCTGTGAAAGCTACAGCAGCCTAAAGAATAAACTTTGTCTTAAACCTACTACATAAAAAGCATGGAGATTTCTAAAGTGTATGGAATAAAACTTTTACATCACAGTGCTGTTGTACTGTATCATACACATCATTTTCAGTCCTGTATAACCCATAGCTGGGCACACGCCCCCCTTTGTTTAGGCCTTCTCCTAATTTTGTGCCAGTTGCTATCATCCTACTCAATTCCTTTTTTCTATAATTCAGTATTAACCAAGATTTTAAAAGATTCCAAATGAGATGAAATATACCGTCGAAACGAGCAAAAATCCAAGGAGACTATCAAAATCGGTGTGTGCCTATTTTGGGGGATGAATGACGTCAATGCCCTCGGGAATCCCTCGCGACTTAGAGCGGAATCCAAATGGAATCCTATAGACTTTTACTGGTGTATTACCGCAGTCCCACAGGACTCTTGTATGTTAAATCCAAAATTGGGAAACGATGAGCGAAATGCTGCCTTCCTGACGATATTTACAATTTCTGTAAAATTTTGTGGTATAGATGTAAAATTTGTGAACTTAGATATTGCAATTTAAATTAAAGCAAGCGATTACTTTGCTTTTTCAAAAGGATAGTAGTGAGCAATGGTAACAATCGTAGCTTAGATATTAATGAAGGTAGAACTATAAAGCTGTGTTAGAAGAATCAGAAGCTTTGCTGGCAGCAATGTACCTAGTAGTAGTATTCTCTTTAAGTAAATTAAGTTTCAAGAAAATAATAGTAATTTGCTAATTATAGAAGATATACGAAGTTTGTTTCGTAGTTTGTATGACAACATACCTGACAATTCAAAGATTTATATTCGTTGGTATATTTGATGTTATTTAAACGATTCCCAATATAAGCTTCAAATATATTCCTTCAATTTTCAACCGGGTGACGTTACGTAAACGAATGCGTATTCCTGTTTCCTATCTCAGGATATCCAACGTTGAGTTTATTGCACCATATTCCGTAGATCTCGTTGCATCGTCGGCTTTCTTAAAATGTATTCGGTCTAGTTTTATTTTATTGTCACCCGTTTTATTACCGAAACACCGCCAAGGCGCCAAAGATAATAAATGCAGGAATAGCTTACATTATGCTTTATCCTTTGAGTATTGCAAAATAAATTTGGTTGATTTCTCTGACGATTATCCTGCCCCTTAGACAAGGTACATTTCTACAATCGTTATTGCTGATCGAATCACTAAAATGTATGAAAGTGACAAGTCAAAGTCACGTGACTTATCGAAGAGAAATGTCATTTCCATACATTTAATGTCATTTAAGCGATTTCTGTCATCGTTTACGCTTGTCGAAGTGTATCTTGTCTAAGGGGGCTGGAAGGAAGTTGTTTTAACTTTAAAACTGCTCGTAACTTGTTACTGGTAAATCAACACATAAGAAGCCTAGCCTTAAAATGGCAGATACTGGCAAAAATATCCATTTTATTTATACCACTGACAGCATAACAAACGACTTCGAATAGAAACCTAAGAATATAGTATCTAGAGCGTCCCGTTTTCCAATACACTCAGTAAGCTCGCCTTTATCTTGTGTAATACATCTTCAAAGATTGCTGTTCTTCAAAAACCCATTTTATTGTTTTCTACCACTCTTGAATTGTTTTGCTGAGAATCTTTTTTTCGAAACGGGGTCACGCGGAGCCCACGGGAATTATATTTTAAAGATTTGCTGTTTAAGAGGTCCTTAATTAAAAGATATTTTGTTGTTATTTGTTATTACCTTATTGTAAAGGGAATAATTTCGGTTTTATTTTTCGAGGAACTGGAATCCTGTGAATTTATTTCAAGTTGGTTATTATAAATGCTTATTTACGTTATTACGTATTTTTCTTTTTAAAGAGGTCTCGCCAGTAACAAGGGGTTTAGTTACTTTTTAATAAATGGCCCTGAGCTCGGATATAAAATTTCAGCCTTCCACTGTAGAATAATGGAATTATATTCCATAATAATGATATATTAAGATCATTAAGCTTTTTCTTTGACTTTATTATATTGAAGTTGGCTTACTTAATAATTTTTGTTTTACGAGTTTCTTTAAAAAGTTTCTTCCGTCATTATAATACCGGCCTATAAACGTCCCACTGCTGGACACAGGCCTCTTCCCCTATAGGGAAGGGATGAGCATTGATCACCACGCTTGCTCATTGCGGGTTGGCGATTTCAGATTCCAATATTTTGGAATCCAGGTTTCCTCACGATGTTTTCCTTCACCGTGTGTCAATGATGTCTTAGAATGATTAAGGAAGTACATATAACTTTGAAAAGTCACATTGGTACTTGCCTGGGTTCAAACCAGCAACTATGTGCATCCGATTCCGGTTATTGAACCGCTTGACCTCAATACAGTAAGATAATGACATATTAATCTTTTCAACAAAGCTAATTACAATTTTGTGTTAATCATTTACTTCCTCAGCCCTTGTCTTACCTTTATCCTATTAACACTAAGCTAGATAATCTTGTGTTAAGAATTGTGTCCTTACAACACGTCAATGTAATTGGGATTAATATTCTGATATCTTATTCTGTTCAATGACTTCCGCTATCGTATATTGAGTTTATATTCTAAACTGATTAAAATCGACCTTAAGTTCTACATTTCATTCATTTTACTGTTAATAATCTTTGATTGATTAAAATCAATCTTCATTTCTTTGTGTTATTTTCATGCTAAAATTTTGATCACATACTTTTTGAATGACGGCTCGATGTACTTCTGCCTAGCCTTTTCCCAAGCTATGTTGGGGTCGGCTTCCAGTCTTACTGGATTTAGCTGAATACCGTATTTTACATGGAGCGACTGCCTATCTGAGCTCTACAACCCATTGCTAGGTAATACAGTATCAGAATAGAATGACGGCTCGATGTATCAATACTAAATGACGCGTTATTCTCACGTACTGGTCCGATTTAAAAAAATTCTGTCAGTGCTAGATAACCTATTTATCGAGGCTTTAGCTCTTTTGTTTCATATTCTATAGCTTATCGATTAAAGATTCTCGATTCCAATTTCTTGGGATCTAGGTTTCCCAAGTTATAATGTTCCTTCACTGAATATCAATGGTGTATTTGAATAATACAGCTTTTTGATACCTGAACAATTCAGAATCAAATTACCTAACTTTAAAAAATAACCCCAATACCTACCCAAACATAACTATTTTTCTGTCTCCATATTATGAATATTTCATTTTTTTTTTGTGTCCATTGCCGGGACGGCGAAGAAACAGCAACATCACCCAACATTAACCATGACTTCGTTCAAAGTCTTGTGTAAAAGATTCCTAACTAGAAACGTTACGCTTACGTAATTCTAGTATCTATAAACATGTCTATTTTAAACTGTCTGTGTTTCATCAGAGTCGATATCAAAGGATTTCCACCAAACGGTGCCTGCCAATATGGCGTGTCAATTAAAAGTGTTTTTTTAACTGGCAATGTCTTAAAGATTTAGTGTTGCTAGTTAAATTCTGTGAAAAATAAAGCTAAATCTCAAGATTTACGGCTTCGGGACTATGTCACACTAATAACGCAGATGGTTTACGTAATTAATTAAATATAATTATGTTTTTTTTTTATAAATTATACTTCAATAAATGGGAATTATTAAAATAAAAGCAAATCAAAAGTTTCTAGAAATGAAGTATATTTTAAACTATGTATATTATTTTATCGAATTAATATTTAATAACTAGGTATTAAAATGATTAGATAAACAATTGATTTTTTATTTTTTATTATGAACTAGCTGACCCGTCGAACTTCGTACCGCCTAACAGTCAATGAATGTCGTGTTACCTTTTACCTGAACTAATTTAGGCTTTGATGAACGTAATACAATGATACAAAATAAAAATACAGATACTTAGATATCAAAAAGTATGTAATGATAAATAATACATACAGAAAGAGAAGTAAAAAAAATAAAATTAAGTACTTCAAACACGTGTCAGCAAAAAATTACTGAATTGCTTAGAGAAATCATCAGCAGATAAATCGTTCAACAATGCAACTCTCATATTTACTGACAGTTGAAGTTTCTTCACATATCGCCACAGATTTGACTGTTGATCTGTCTGTACGATAAGCTCGACGATTTCTCGTTTCTAACCTAGCCGTTTCACGTGCTGCCTCTCTTTCCTCTTGTGTTTGAGAGGCACGAATTAAAGCCCTTCTTCGCTCCATACTAACGCGGCGCTCTTCTCGTGCAATGTCTCGTTCTTCATCAGATAATTGACTCGCGATGTTCCGTTGCCTAATTGCAGTACGGCTTCGCTGGGAAAGATTAGATCTTCTAGGACGTGGCATTGTTACTAATACTAATACTGAATATGTACTCGCACAAAACCACACAAAACAAACAAATATAACAGTAGCTAAACTTTCGTGACATAGACATTGATTGACAATAGTTTAGATCATAGACTACTACTTTGGATACTGCCCTTTTATTCAAATCTGCTTAATACACCTTTCAACCTTTTTAATTGATTAAAAAAAATACAGACAAAAGTTTATTCACCCTTTTTAAATAATTACACAAAATACATTTCTGAACGCATGCATAAATGTCAATCACAGTATTTGACAGGATGACAGGAGGAAAACAAATGTTTGACAGGTACGAATTGTACGAAACAAAGAAACATAATTAAATGGAAAATGATTCATTTTCATAAATATGTATTCGTCAAGTTTTCATTGTTTTTAAAATGTATTCTGCTATTCAGGACGGAGACAAATCCAACGAAACAAAAACCATGAAAATTGATCCGGCCGATCTCGAGTTATAAGTGTTGTAACAAACCCGTCTTTCTTTTATATATATAGATAATTGCTTTTTTTTCAAATTGTTTTGAAGTCGTCAATCAAATGTCAAAAGAGACAATTAAATGAGATTCTAATAATATCTATTATATTATATTATTTTATATCAATGGATGAGGAAATATCAAATTACGTTCTTTTTTCCTATAGAAAATATACCATAGAGCGTGTAAATCTGAAACTCAGGTGTAAGAAATATTTATGGTAATTAAGTATTTCATAATGTCTCACACATGCCTATGAATAACGCCATCAATATTTTATAGTTATTTGATAATGACTTATGCAAGTACTCGTCTTAACGACTATGTGTCATATGCACGTATTTAGATGTATCTTAGTGTACAAACGACCTTGATTTGATTCATAATATATCATTATAATTTTCCATAAGGCATTTTTTTTTTAAGAATACTAGCAATGTGGGTCACACATTACCAGTAAACTTGTTAACCCCTCGTGCTAAGCTAAGATGCTTGTGTTACGAGTGGGTTCACGTCGGTAGTGTAATGGGTGGGATTCGAACCCGCAACCACATGATCGCAAGTCCGACGCCCTAGCCATTAGGCTACCGCCGCTTTTTACAATTACAATTTAATTTAATACTAGCTTATGCTAGCTGGTCCGTCTGGATTTGTCTCAGTATTTTTTCTGTCTAGCCTTTCTCATCTTTGATTAGCTTTCAGTCTTACCAGATTCAGATGTAAACGAACGACTGCCTACCTGGCCTCACAATCTATATTATTAAATTCAACCTACAGTATTTTGGATATCTTGGTTGTGTTACTATGATTAAAAATTGTCCTTTTACCTGAAACAATTGACTGTACGGATAGCCGAGTGGTATAGGTCACCACGCTAATTACCACTGTGCGCGACGTGCTGCGGGTTCGATCCCCCCATGGGACAAGCATTTGTGTAATCCACAGATACTTGTTCCAAGTCTGGGTTCGTTGTGCATGTGATTTGAATGTTTGTGAAATCGCCGCGACACAAGGACTAAATTCATTAGTGCGGGCGTCGTTTAAAAAAAAGAAAGAAAGAAAAGAATTACGTTTGGCGAGTATTATAATTATGAAGCAGATCTAAGTTACAATTAAAATGAAATTAAATACGAAAAATTTTTAAAAGCCTGAGTCTAAATTACTGGAATCGCATGAAACAAATGAATAGAGTACAGAGTTCCTATTCGTTGTAATTTTAAGCCATTATTTTTGACAAGACCTTAGCTCATCTAATAACAAAATAAATATCGATTCTAATAAAACATTTTACTTTTTTTCAGGTAATTGACTTGCAAAAGTTTGGAATATTACTCGATATCGGAATTATTGGGACCCTTATTAAGGTATAGTCATTAGGTACAGTTATTGGATCGTAAAATAAACTATTTACTGACAATCTCTGCTACTCTAATTGTGCAGTTTTTGTTGTTCTTTTGTTCTTATTTATTTTTTGTTAAGCATTTATTGGGTATATTTATAGATTAGAATTGTTAAGCTGGTAAATTGCGATTGCTGTTATGCTTTTTATGAAAAGGGTATTGAGATTTAATTTTATTGAATTTTGTCGAAATTTACAACTAAGTGAAACTTTGCAGTCATTATAGTGATGTTATTTTTAAATAAATGTGGATAACATCACATACATTTCTCCAAATCCAACGTAAGTCCAAAGTAAGTACCTACAGCACTTGTGCTATGGAATCAGAAACAACGAAGCGAAGGTACCACAAACATCCAGACCCGAGACAATTTTAAAAGTTTTTTTTTTACATTGAGCCGTCTGGCTTCGAATCCGGGACCTCAAAGGCGACACCTTGAAAACCGGTGTATACGCCACTCGACCAAGGAGGTCATCATTGAAGTCACTTTAAAACACTTACCAATTTTTTTAATTATTTAACCGTATGCACAAATGTTGTAGGTACCTACTATAATTGATACGTGTCATGTAACAAAGAATCAAAGAGCAAACATAAATTACTTCTCCTAAGCAAAAGATATTTATATTAATAACAGGTCCTACAAATTTGCACGTGAAAAAGCATTGCGTAAACATAATTTTCGCCTGAAAATAAGTAGCTTATGAAGTCAACTGCCTGTTCCAAAAACAGATTACGATTCATAGCCTCTGTTTCTTGTAGTTCTATTCTTGGCTGATGTAAAAACTATTATAATTATTACATACTTTCTGAGTTAGTAAAGATATACAAGAAATATAATGATACAAGACGTCTGCGCAACTTCACTCGTCGAATGGAAACTTTGAATTTATGCCAAAAAATATTAATCTAACGTTCCCGAAATAAATTTTAATGTGAGTTCGATCGTACCTTACTCTAGTACTGCCAAGTTCAAATATATTCAGTAAAATATTTTTTGGTACCACGTATCAAAACTGACGTATCAAAATAAATTGTTTATAGATAGATATTTGACTATAGTAATCTCTAGACCAAATTTCGGCCTCGGCGTCCAATCTCAAGTGAGATCAGCCATGTACGCAGGAGATATTATAGTGCACAAGTTAGTGAGTGCGCAAACACAGCTGCACTCTCTGTTCCTTGACTCTCATATGGGACGGTTGAAAGACACGACCGGAGAGGGATCAGGCGCAGGACCAACGGCTTTACGTGCTTTCTGAGGCACGGGGGTGTAAACACCACCTCACTATTTTTCACCCTACCTGGGTATCGAACCCGAGACCTCGTACACGGCAGTCGCACTTGCGACCACGAGACAAACAGGGCATCAATTATTGTGGACCCTTTAGTCATTTGACTATAGGGTCCACTATAATGATAATATATGAGTATAATTATCAATTAGGGTTTATTAGCTGCCAGTTATCATCTCATATTAAAAAGCTACAATAAGTATCAATTTTTTTTTTCAAAATTGAGGCATCACGAACCGCCAACCTGCAATGAGAAAGCGTAGTGATCTAAGTGTCGTTCCTTCCCTATATGGGAAGACGCCTATGACCAGAAGTGGGACATTTATGAGCTGGTATTATTATGTATAATTATGGTACATTATTATTATTATTATTTTATATCTTTAAACGAGCAATTCTTGTATATATATATATATATAATCTGAATCTCGGAAACGGCTCCAACGATTTTCATAAAATTTTGTATGCAGGGAGTTTCGGGGGCGGTAAATCGATCTAGCTAGGATTCATTTTCAGAAAATGTCGTTTTATCCGTGTTTTCAGTAATCTTAAATCTTTAAACGAGCAATTCTTGTATTTACGGCCATCATTGAAAATAAACAAAATATTACATTTGAATTTGGAATCTGTCATTTTTATATGATTGTTCATTGTGTTTTCTCATTTTGGCGCCAATACATTGAGACCTCCTCTGTTTGTAACATAAAAAAAGATCAGGCCGTCCACGTAGTATTCGTACGAAAAAGGTTGTCAAAGCAGTAAGGGAAAAAATTCGAAGAAATCCTGTACGAAAGCAAAAGATTTTATCTCGGGAGATGAAGATACTAGCACCTAAAACCATGTCTCGTATTTTAAAAGCTGACTTAGGACTTGCAGCCTTTAAGAGACGCACTGGTCATTTCTTAACTGATAATTAAAAAAATAATAGGCTGGTAAAATCGAAACAACTACTGAAGCGGTTCGCAAAAGGAGAGTACAGAAAAAATTTGTTTACGGATGAGATTTTTTTTACAATTGAGCAACTATTTAACAAACAAAATGACCGTATTTATGCTCACAGCTCTAAGAAAGTTTCCCAATTAGTCGACAAAGTGCAACGTAGGCATTATCCAACTTTAGTGATGGTTTGGTGAGCTATTAGCTATGAAGGAGTGACTGAGCCATACTTTTGTGAAAAAGGTATCAAAACATCAGCACAAGGGTATCAACTATCAAGATACCATTCTTGAGAAGGTAGTGAAGCCCCTTAACAACACCATGTTCAATAACGAAGAATGGTCCTTCCAGCAAGACTCGGCGCCGGGTCATAAAGCTCGGTCTACGCAGTCTTGGTTGGAATTGAACGTTTCGGACTTCATCAGTGCTGAAAACTGGCCGTCGTCTAGCCTTAATCTTAATCCGCTCGATTATTATTTATTTTCAGATTTAGAGAGTACGGCTTGCTATTAACACCATGATAATTTAGAGCCTCTAAAACATTTTTTTATTTTAATGTTATTTGTGATTTATTGATAAGCTGTAAAAAAGTAAGTATTTGTTTCTAATAAAATAATAAACTAATAATAATAATAAACTCTTTATTTCAGGCAACTAGGCCCATAGAAATAGATCACTCGTGATTTTTTATTGAAATAACCAGTTCATATTTTTTTATTATTATGTTGGTAAGATCGAAATATATTATTTAGGTATACTTCCTCATTTCATCAGTATGTAATTCGTATTTAAATATATTTTCTAAAAAAACCCTTCCAAAAAAAAAACGAGCAATGCTCGGTGATCCAGGTACTTATTATTATTTAGGCATCGCGATAGTCTGTAATATCCCTGCATAGTTAGGTACTAAAACAACTTTATTTAATTCTCAAAAAAAAATATAGAGTAATACAAAGCTTACCGACAAAACAGAACATATGGTACGTATCCGTCAAAAGATCGCTTGCGCACGCGCAGCTCAGCGTCGGATCAAAACAATATGGCGGTATTCTGATGAGATTTCTGCTCTTTGTTCGTCTTATAAGGGTAAAATTAAGTTTCCTTAGATGGTATATGAACATAAAATATATCTATTTTTGTATATGTATAATGTTAGAGATTTTTTCTATGGGTGGGTTAATCTTGTTTTATAATTAAAAAAGTACGTATAACTTTGAAAAAGTCAGCTTCGTCTTATTTGTAAGGGTTTTGAACCAATCCCTGAATATTTTTACGTAATAGACTTAAAAAGAGGTTAATATGACCCCTGAATTCATTTCGACAATTCTTCTCAGGGTAGCCAGTCAGGAAATGTCGACTTCAGCGACTCGACTGCAGTATTATACGATTTGAATTTGAATCTACATCCAGCAGGTCTATCATGTGCGCCACCATAAAATTTTGTCGCGGCATTTTATAGAATCTACTCGTCAAAATATCTTCGTTAAAACGTTTTGTGTTTGGTTCTAAAATGGCTGATTATAGCAAAGGCTGGTTCTAACGCGCGCAAGCTAGCCACGTTAGGGCAGAAGAAAAAACGATATTTTGACGTATAAGACTCGATAAAATACAACGATAGTTTTATCATGGTGTGCATGCTAGCCTCACTCGCAACCATTATTACTTATTTGTGATCATCAAAAGTTATCCGCAGTAAAACTTTAATATTCCCGCAACACATTAAAAGAAATACGTAAAACTATAGCCTTCAGTCGTGGTCTGTTTAACCAAAAACGTCCTTGGGAAAGAACGTGGCTTTGTTACTGTCGTATCAAGTTACTCCTATTGGCACAGCTCTCAAGGTCACTTGGTTCTTTAAGAATATTTTGTTGTAGGTTTTTGTGTTGTGTTATAATATTATCTTTTATGTATTGTAGTAAATATTTACTTGGTTTTTGTTTACGAATGGTATTTTTTATCCTTTCTTCCTTACATGTGTAAACAGAGTGATAATACGCTCAAATCGGAAACATTTTTTCTTATACAGTCAGCTTATTCTATTCTTCAATTTTTACCAATCGGTTTTGCGAAGATAATGAAAATGGCTTATAAAAATTACAAATGAATTAAGTCTTGGACGAAAGTGTTGAGAAGCTACCTATCTTTTTAACATTCGAGTTCGTAATCACTTAATTAGAATCTTCTGAAACAATGAAGGTTACTGGTAGTTCAAAATTGTATCTTTCGATTTTCACCAATCACAGACCAGTGACTAATCTATATAAATCGAGATACGACAATGAGAAAAGCTAATGTTTTCAACCCACGCCGAGGGCGCGACGTGGGGATTTGTCGGACTTTCACCGACCAAAAACACCCCGGTCCCGTCTCTGCCCTGGCCGGAGTCCTGGGATAGCTCTCGCATTCTCGGCTCAACTCCTTACTACTGGTAAACCCCATTTATAAGCGCTTATTTGAACCAGAAGAGTAAAAACCAAAAGAAGGAAAGAATAAACCTTTATGAAAACCGTTATTATAAAAGTAGCGAAAAAAAATTTTTTTTTTACCATTTTAGTTCAAAAGAACTGCAAAGCAAAGTTATATGCGCCAGTTCAAACCTCGTTGATGGAATACCTACCACCGCAATGCAAAATTGTGCTACTTAAAATAATTTCGCTTACTTGAAGTTGGACTTGGAACATTTTTGTATAGTAAGTTGGTCGAATATTGGCTCCTCGCCAGTAATCGTTTATGTTAACCTATTTTTTTTAAACTTTCAAGGAATCAGAATATCTGATTTTATAACCAAAGAGGTGTATAATTGGCAAGCTTCCAGAATATTGATTATGATAGCCGTGGTTTATAGAATTTCTAGAAACGATAACTCTTCGAATGACACGCGATGGCGTAAACCGAAAAAAAACGTGTTAAGATATTTTCCAAATGGTTTTAAATCCAAAAAAACCTGTTATCAATATTTAAATCTAAGGAAGCTGCGAATCTCACCCTTTGCACTACGTGACGTGAACCCCCTCGTAACACAAACATTTAGCTTAGAACAAGGGGTTAAATAAGACTGTTTTATGAAATTATTGTGATATATGAAGTATGGATATTGAAGTCTTAAACTTTAATGTAGGTATCACTATGTTAAATGATTAGCAAAAATATTTGCTAGCTCAGACAGGACTTCTTTTGTTTCCTTTTATTTATTTATTCACTTCACTTAAAATAAATCTATCATAGCAGAAGCTTAACCAAAAGCGACGAAATAACAATTTAATTAAACATATTCACCTAACAACACGTTCTAAAATATATGCCAATTACAAATCTGGGATATGGTAACATACTATCCTATATTATGCGGTCCTTGTATCTTGAAAATGGTGTTAATTACCACTATTCTAAATTTTACCAAGAATACAGTACCTATCTTCTTCTGCCTAGCCTTTTCCCAAGCTATGTTGGGGTCGGCTTCCAGTCTTACCGGATTTAGCTGAATACCGTATTTTACATAGAGCGACTGCCTATCTGACCTCCACAACCTATTGCTAGTTAATACAGTATTCCATAGTAAGACTGGTTGTCAGAATTGTAATGACTTAACGACTATCAAAGATCACTGTATGACAGTCGAGACCAACGGCTTAAGGGGTCTCGATATGTTTACAAATGGTCACCCATCCACGGACCAACCGCGGCGAGCGCGGCTTAACCTTTATCATCGGTCAAACCGTACGGCTTACACTTAGCCACGAGCCTATCTACATAAATACATTACCTATCTAAATAATTATAATTATGTAGTACACCTTTCCTGCTTCTAAAACACAGCAACCCAGAGTATCCCACATAGTAACATTCAACACAAAATTATAACAAATAACAAACGGATCCGTGAGTCACTATACAGTTCGCCTCGTAAATTGCCTATTAACCTAATTTTTACCATTAACCGTAACACGTAATGTTTGCTGAGCCTATAAAGATATATTAATGTTCTCTTTGTTTATATGTACTGATGATAAATGAAGAACAATTCTTTCAACTTTTTAAGGATTTTGAGAACACTGTAAGATTTTTTTCATATGGTGTTAATAGCAGATGTACCATTTAAGATGAACACATCAATAATACTGAAAAGTACTGATTTATCGCTAGATCTTCACTAATATAATAAAGAGGAAAGATTTGTATTTTTGTGTGTGTGTATGTTTGTAATTAATAAACTCAAAACTTACTTAGCCGATTTCAAAAATTCTTTCATCATTAGAAAGCTACATTCACTTTGAGTAGCATATGATAGGTTACATTTTTTACTAGAAAATTTGGTATCGCGGGCGGACTCGCGGGGAACAGCTAGTCGTTGAATAAAACTGTTGTAAGGTCAGGCAATATCCAGGCAGCATAAAAAATATTGATGCTCAAACAATATAAGGATGAAATTTTCCATCTATGCTCAACATAATTTCGCTGTATTTTTTCTAGTTATAGGGAAATGTGACACTTCAGGGTACAGACTTAAAGTGTAATAGTAATGTTTGTTTTAAAGCACGATATGAATATCTACTATTAAAGTTACTGTTAAAGAATCTATATTAAAGAACTTTTTAAGTTCGTTCAAAAAAATAATTCACTCTTTCAGATTCGTTGTCCTTGGAAGTAAAACTTCTTTACACATGCTTGAAAGTAAGCTGGCGAATACCTGACGAGAGCGTTACGCAAAGTGTGACGAGAAAGAGACCGTTACCAAAAGTGTGATCGGGTGATCGTTACAAAAAGTGTGATAGGGTGAGGCGAACGGAATATGAGAGGGAGAGAATGATAAGTTAGCGAAGATAGAAAGAGAGAGATTTACGTTTCGAATGTAACTGTGTCAAGAGTTAGAGGTGCAAACACATATTTTTTCTCTCTCTCTATCTCATGGCTACAACGTTTCGTATATTTAAGACACAGTGCGGGCCTATGGGCTAAAGAAGTTTTACTTCAGTTATGTGGTCATCGGGTGGTTGTGGGAGCGAGACCGCACTACGTGCAGCATTATTCGCCGTCTCTCTTGTTCAATGCCAGTAGTCGTAAAAGCGCTCTGAATAAAACTAATTTAGTACCTATAATGTAGTTCCTAATGTTCTTATTTTCATCGAAATACTCTGAACAGGAAATAAACTACCAAGGTTGTCATAATATGTACAAAAAAACTTTATCGATCCTTGTTAATAAATGTATAAATATCTAGGTCAGACTAATTAATAGAGAGAAGTCGGTTAATTTTTACGGCCGACATTGTAATACTAAATACTGGGGCCTCTGAATTTATGAGTCAGTTATTTCTATTAAGATAGCAAAGTTCTAAGTTTGTAAGATTAGAATAGAATTAATGTTTGCACTTGTGTTATGGAATCAGAGACAACGAAGGTACCACAAACACCCAGACACGTGACAATGTAGAAAAGTGTTTTTCAACATTGACTCGTCCGGGGATCGAACCCGAGATCTCAGAGCTGGCGACAACTTGAAAACAGGTATACGTACGCTACTCGACCCGGGAGATCGTCAAATAATGCGAAGCTTTTAATTTAAAATATTCTTTCCTTTTTTATCTGACTGCGCCCCACAAGAAGATTTCTTTAAGTAGCAAATAATATCCCCTTAGCTGGGTTTTCTAATAAAAAGATTATTTTTGGTTCACTAATGGTCCTTTTATATATATATATAAAAAAAAACTTGTCACTTTACCGGCTAAAAACTTTTATGGCACAAGAACGAGTGCATATCTAATACCTCGACTAATAAATTCTTTACCTACCGACATGCGTAATACTATTACCGAAAAAAATATAAAAGTTAAATTGAAAACATATTTCTTATCGAATTTATAACAGAACACTGTCGAATATTTTCTTAGTACCCTCATTTGTATTGTAATAAATAGTGTTTATGTATGTATTATTACTATGTAAGACGAATTGAATTATGAAGTATCACACACAAACCCGAGAGGTTTAAGTGGTACTAAATTAAGATAACCATGTAAAATTGTTTTTTTTTTGATAAATAAATAAAAAAAAATACCTATTTTTTCTGTGAAGCAAATATCGATTACTAAGTTAATACATTTCAAACACAAATCGAAATTGTAACCAAAAAAATAATATCTAACTTAAACACGTCTTCCGAAGTTCTAACGAAAACTATCAATAAACACACATAATAACATTTTAACAATAATAGATAAAAGACAATGAAACGATAGCCATCAGCTAAATGGGCGATATAATGTGGATAGCATGGGGGGTATTGCCTAATTCAATTATGTGTAGTGGCATCACTCCGCTGGTCACGCGAGCCGTGGGTGTGGTAGAATTAACCTAAATGTACAAGGGAGAGGCCCAGTAGGAATTTTCCAGGATTACTGTCTTTTTAGGTTGTGTAAATATTTGGTTATAAATAGTTAATTATATAGAAGTTAGTGCTATATAAATAACTAGCTGATGCTCGCGGCTCCGCTCGCGCGGGCATCGGTTACCGCTGCAAATTAGAACCTATAGCCTTCCTCAATAAGTGGGCAATCTAAAAGTGAAAGAATTTTTCAAATCGGACCAGCAGTTCCTGAGATTAGCGCGTTCAAACAAACAAAAAAACTCTTCAGATTTATAATATTAGTACAGATACTGAATATTATGTATCTGAAAAAGCTTCTTAAAAAATTGAAACCATATTTAGATTGTCTGGTCTCAGTAGGTACAAGGCATATAACTAATAACATGATATAGAAAAAATGACCTGAAACAATGTCGGGTTTGGTAGGCTTATAACTAAAAACGGGTGGCTTGATTTCATGCACCTTGATTTATCGGATGCATCTCAGTCCCGAATAGCAGAATAGATATTAAAATCAATAGAAAATTGATTAAAATGAAGTTTACAACTTACGCGGGCAAAACCGCGAGGCATAGCTCATTTAACATAAAAAGAATATCAAATGTTATCACTTATAAATGTTCAAACTTCAAACGTTATTGGGAAATTCGTACATTTACTAGAAGGTGTGTGCATCTGTTTCACAGTTCGTTTGACGTGTGTACTGATGTCCTTGTTGAAGGCTTTATTCCTTCCATGGACTATTGTTATAATTGCGACCATCTAGTTGCTAGTTAAAACCCACCCATGGAACTACCGACGTGAAACTTGTAACACAAGCAATTATAGCACGAGGGGTTAACAAGAATATTACTATATGATGACATCCAATAAGAATAGTAAGCTTTAAAAAAAAAGTATCTCTACCAATATCTCTGAAATAGTGGTAATAAAACACACAAAAATCATAATACACCTTTATAATTTCAAAAAAATAAGTACAAAACTTTGTAAGGCTTCTCAAATACAAGCTTCTAATTTTCAAGTTGTTTTGACAGCTGAAAACGGCCATATTTCCTTATTTTTGTTGAAATACCCGTTATATCAACAGGTTAGGCGGGGCTCGCCGTTTTCACGTGATTAACGATGTACGGGTACAACGTTATACGGTACGGACGTAGTACGTCCCGTAACTACGTTTTTGCCGCTTTATTTTCGTAAATGGTTTTAGTTTTGTTTTATGTTCAGAGTTTTTTGGTCCCTTGTAAATTACTCTAATGTTGAGTGTAGATTTGATTCTCATGTTGGGCACTATTTGTTTTCTTTCTTTGTTGTTTTTTTATTATTCTTAGGTTCCTCAATGCTGGCCAAAGGTCTCCTTCAATTTGATCCAGGCCTATTGGTCTAGAGCCGCTTCCGCACCAATCCGGCAGTAGTCGTTTAAAAGACTTCTAGTTGGTACCTTATTCTATAAAATACCTATTGTGGATTTTATATCAGTGAAATGTTGAATCATCTTTAATAATTATGTATTGATTAAAAATGCAAGAGCACCTAACATTTACAAAAGAAAATAATCGTTAAAAAATTTTTAACACAATATCGTAATATTTAAAAACAAAAAGATCAAAAGCAATCCACATCCGTATCCCATTCGAAACCGAAATATCAAAGCAACAATAAAACCCAAAACTAAGAACAAACAGTTACAATTTGTAGAAAATTTACATTCTATAGACAAAAACGGTTTTTCTTATAAACAGTTCACAAAGGAGGATAAAATATGATTTTAAATAAACGTCCGAACGTAATGTTTATGAGTTAGGTTTGGCAGAAGATACCACTATTTGTGTTGGCTCAAACTAACTAAATTGATCCTATTTGTATTGCCTACCTATAGTTCCATAGCGGTCCGATTCTGATTACCATTAGCACTAAAGTTATTAAAGCCATCGGCATCTTCTTCACTTGTACCTACATAATAAGAAAAGACATACGAAAATTAGACCTGTCAAAATTAGTTCTGACTAATGTATAAACGTACTCCTCAGTAATTTGATTAATTTTAAATAAAGAAGGTACATTGTTTTCTTCTTTGAACTTGTATAATTATATGGCTTTCTGCAATCTGACATAAAAAAAAAACACATTTATTTCAAATTAGACCAATAAGGATTTTTTTTTCGTCAATGCATATTCGCCCAGCCATCACCGTTGAAACTAGTTCAATAAAAACAGTGATGTTCAAAGGAAAACTAGTTTGACATTTCTAAGTTAGCTCTTATCTATTGCCGTCCTTTTCTCTTCCTATAAAAGGAATCATCGTCACTGTTATTTTACACTAATAAATTCGGTATTAGAATGGTATCTATAATTAACTTTGAGTAAACGCTTAATATTTATAGGTTAGGTTTAGTAATTTTAGTGGTATTTACAACGATTGGCGTCTGTTTTCAGTGTTCGCGGAAACTGTATATTATTTCAGACGATAAATAGTTCAGTTTGCAATAATCTGTAAATCATAGTTCAAAGGAATATTCTCTTAAATTAAACTAAAATCGACAATTCCTTTCGAAAATTATGTATTTTGTTTTATGAAAATGAAAAACTTGAATTTTCTTTAATTTTTCTTGAGAATACATCCAAGGTCGTAAGATATTGATCAAATACATAGATCCAAGCTTACCCAATATCAAGTTTCATCAAAATTAGTTAAGTAGTTTAGCCGTAAAAGCGTTACAGACAGACACACAGAGACACAGACAAGCAGACAGAGTTACTTTTACATTAATAATTTTCGTTTACAGCGTACAAAAATACATGTCATGTTATCCTATTATTAAAATACATTAATTACTTCGTGACGTAAGCTTTTAAAACAGATTGATCGTTATAATATCCATTACATCACATATTGATATAATTATAATATATGTAAGTATATCCAATTACAGTTTCGGGGTATAGCGACCCCATAGGGGATGGATTATTGATTTTTTCACGACTCCCTTACAAGTTTCCATGCTTGTAAAACTTATTGGATTGGCTATTACGAAAGGTATAAGGGAACTAGAACCTTCTTGTAAAGAAAGCTGTTAATAGGGAGAACCTTTCTTTTGTCGTTTACGTGTTAAGGTGAAAAATAAATTTTACCTTCATTTTAAAATAAAAAACTAAAGATTTTCTAGCCAAAGTTCTAATTTACAAGGAGTTTTTACAATTACATAATTATTTGTGTTTTTTCCCAAGCTATGTTGGCATCGGCTTCCAGTCTTACCAGATTTAGCTGAAAACCGTATTTTTAATGGAGCGACCGCCTATCTGACCTACACAACCTATTTTACTAAGTAACGCAGTATCCCGTTGTAAATAGGTTAACAGAATTGTAATTTTAGAACTATATTAATAAATATATATTATTGCGAAATCTATATCTATATCTATCTATATATATAAAACTCTTCCGTTACTGACTGACTGACTGACAGACAACGCACAGCCGAAACTACTGATCGTAAAGAGCTGAAATTTGGCATGTGTGTTTGTTGGGAGGAGTAGGCTACCACTAAGAGAGGATTTTTGGAAATTCCCCCCAAACGGGAGAAAAGAGTGTTAAATTGAAAATGTTTATTTCCACGCGGACGAAGTCACGAGCAAAAGCTGTTAATAATTATTATTGTAAAAAAAAAGCCCCACTTAGGAAAATATACCTTATAATAAGTAACAAATAAAACTTCAACAATAGCAAACTAAAACACTAAATTATTAAATCATCAAACCAATAATAATAGTAAACATGAGCCAACCCGCCATGTTTTTCTAGTCTTGTGGGAAAAATATTAGGAGTTTGGTTCCCAAGACATTTGCCCTAGTTTTTAAAGAATCATCTCGGAGAGATTTATCTTCCATCCCATATGATAATATATTGGCTTACGCAAGTAAACAGTAAAAATTATGTTGACATATGTTAATCTCAATCTTTTAATCTACAAAGTAAACTTATTATTTTTCGTAAGTTGGAATTCGTTGAATATTTTCGTGTTCAAATGTTTGGTTTTTAGTACCGACATTCACTGAAAAAGTAACTAAGTATGAAGTTTAGTTTTGAGAAATTAAAAGAACTTACATCAGTCTAAGATTCGATTTCCAGGTAAATAACTTTTTTTTATTGATTTTGCAGTATAACCACCCTATAAACGTCCCACTACTGGGCACATGCCTCTTTCCATAAAGAGAACATTTTTGGAATCCAGGTTTCCTCACGATGTTATTCTTCACCGTTTGTCAATGATGTCTTAGAATGAATAAGCTTATAACGTTGAAATAGTTGCATTGGTTCTTACCTGGGTTCGAACCTACAACCATGTGCATAATTATGAATCCGATCATTGAACCGCTAGGTCACCACGACAATTTTGCAGTAAAGAAGTTTAATATTAATGTATCCAATAAATGACAAAAATATTTTTCTTTTAGCTATACCTACTACTAAAACAACAAACATTAATTATCAAACACAGTAAAAACCGTCTCAATACAAATATATTATACCGAATCAATTTCACAAAAAGAGAGGGGTGGTCTATACTCAAAAACAAAACGAACGTTCACCTTCCCTTCAAAGCAAACATAATTATAGACAAAACTAAACGTATAAAATAAATAAATAGTATGTCACCCGAGGCGCAACACGCAACTAGTGTCAATTGCTCCAGCAATTATTTTGAAATAACACAAATAACAAACTAACGATACCAATCTACATATCAAACATTATTTGTTCTCAATAAACTTGTGCTTGTCAAGTATCCGAACGCGCGTAATTGACAGGTGTCAAATGTCTTTTTCGCGCCATTTTTGCTGTCAGTGTAATGATGTGTAATAGATTTTTTGTTGATAATGTCCCCTTTGTTAGATGTTCGTTTTGTTTTGTTGTGTTATAATACTATGTTCATTACTTTCTTTAGCTTACTAAAGCGATATTTAACTGTCAATTATTATTGACTATGTTTAAAATTTGGAACAAAGTGTGATAAATTGAGAAAAAACGAAATATTTTTTTAGCATCCAAATAAAATTATAAGCCCCGAATACTTAAACACTATTTAGCTTTTAAACAAAATGTCTTTCTGTCGCAACTTTACACCTTAAAGTGACAGAGACAGATGATTTAAACTAATTGATGTTTCAGTTATCGGCCAGAAAGAAAGTAGGAAACGGAAAAAATGTTTTTCTTATTTTTTAATTTATCTTGCACTTTATAAAAAATAAATATACATATATAAACCTACTGGCTGTCCAGCAAACATTGTTGTGCCAATATTAAAAAAATCTGCAGAGGGCCAAAATTGTCATCAAGGGATATTAAAATGTTCACAACCTATCCTCAGACCACCTACCGTGTATATACACGAATTTATTTACGAATTTCATAAAAACCGGTACAGCCGTTTCGGAGGAGTTTGGTTACGAACACTGTGTCTCGATAATTATATATCAATAAATAATTATTTACACATAGAATTTAGTTATAATTATTTCTTACAATTTAGGCTATCAATTACAAAAGAAATATAATACTCGAGGTTGCATTCACACCAGACCGGTCTGCCTTCACATGACTCATGTCTATGACTAAAAAACTAGATCTATTACAATATCTTATTAAATCAGTAATTTATAGCACGTTGATTAGTAGTCGACATATTAATTATAAGACATTTTTGTCAGATCACCTAGATCCGTAAACGTGGGAGGTATATATACTAATAATATCTATATGTATATTATAAAGATGAAGAGTTTGAAAGGTCCGATTTGAAAAATTCCTTCCCTGTTCGATAGCCCAATTATTGAGAAAGGCTATAAGGCTGTAATTTGCCACGTGGGCAGAGCCGCGAGCAAAATAAGTTTATAATAATTAAGAAAAGTTATTTTAGAAAAAGAAAATACAGCTTTAGCTTTTAAGTGGCCCAATATGCAACTAAAGTTATTACTATCCTTTTTTAAATAATTCTGCGACTGCAAATTATGTATTGTAGGTGTGATGTGATGTGCCAAGTCTCATCAAAATCTGTTGAGTTGTTTTTGCGTCTTAAAATTAAAAGATAAAAAAAAAATCTGCCTCAAATGTTTCGAAATCAGACTTTTTGGACGCTATAGGATTTAAATCAAAACGTTTAGAACGTGAAGAAAGAAGATTGGACGAAAGAAGGCGTAAAGAAGAATTGATAAAGAACAGAAGAATATATGAATAAAGAAGAGAGTACGGTACACTGATGGGCCTGAATTGTTGCTCGAACCTGTGTTTTTATCAAGGTGAGCAAACTTTCAGGTGTGTTAGTGCCGACTTTTCTACAAAAGAAGCTAAGAAGAGAAGGAAGAAGAAGAAACGAGCGTTTGTTTGGACCTACACATATCTGTTGGTGGCATCTACATCGCTCCAAAACAAGTGGATCAATTTTGAAGCGGTTTTTTATTCCTAAGCTGATGTGATTGAAATGGTCTCTAGCTGAAGATATGAAGATCTGTTAAGTCATTTTACAACTGTTTTCCTATAATGTAATAAACCTTTAATTAAACAACTTTAACGTTGAAATGATTAATTATGTAATTATACAGAGTTTTCTGTTTTGTGAAGCGGTGTGAGAATTAGAATATGGTTCGGATTACAATTAGTATCTGTATATTATTTTTTCTAAAATATGTTTACTATAAATAGATTTATGATATGTGTATATGTAAATCGTAAATTAGAACGAGTATTACTGAGCTCTATGTCGTTGACTGGACATTATTTGCATGTTGTTAATCTTTATTTTTCTTTTCTTGCTATTGTTCAAAAGTCTATCAACAGCTCACCAGTAGCGTTCTTACAGATTGAGCCTTTTCTTCTGTATTAGAAAAAATCTTCGCTTTTCACTGAGACAGTTACAGGCAAGTAGTTTTTAAAGCTTACTAGCCATGTAAATAATACGTTAATAATATACTAGTTAATCCCTCGTGCTAAGCCAAATACTTCAGTTACGAGTGAGTTCATTCACGTCCGTAGTGTAATGGGTGGGATTCGAACTGGCAATCAAATGATGCAAGTCCGACGACGTAGCCATTAACCTAACGTCGCTTAGTTTCTATCAAATGAGATCTCGAAACACAAACGGATATAATTATTTAATCATGTAAACTTTTACGAAACTTTCAGGAGGTAAGTAGAAAAGTTCTATACTTGAAGAGTCCCAACGGGCATCTGCTGTCCGTTAGTCCATCTATCAGCAGGCTGTATTTCATCTACCGTAATATATAATACTTGCTTATAAACGTCCCACTGCTGGGCACTGGCCTATTCCTATTTAGAGAAGGAATGAGCATTTATAACCACGCTTACTCTATTTTCAGATATTGGCGATTTCAGATTCTAATTATTTAGAATCCAAGTTTTCTCATGACGTTTTATTTCACTGTTTGTCAATAAAATTATGTCTTAAAATGATTAGAAAGTTATATTACTTTGAAAAAGTCACATTGGTTAACTTCCCTGGGTTCCAACCTGCAACCATGAGTATGCAAATTTGGTTATTGAACCGCTAGGCCACCACGATCCGTAATACGTAATACGATTGTATACCGTAATAGGTAGAAATAAATGTATGAAACTTTTGGGGTGTGTATTTTTTTTTGCCGCATGAACAACAAATACGTAAAATTCGTAGTGATATGAAACCTTTTGTGGGCGATTCCGACTTGCAATGAACCAAGAAAAGTCTTGAAGGTGACGAATATTTTTGTTGCTGTAATTATCCCGAAGAGTTCTAGAGCCCTGAATAGTCTAATTGATTTTCTACCTTAAACAAAGTATTATTAAGCTCTAAAACATTCGGCAACCTTTAATTTCCTAATCTATGACTAATCGCGAATTAAACTGCCTCGAACAACAAACACCGTTCAGATCAAGTTTGTATGCAACAATACTCGTAGGACCAACTAATCTCTTGCAGATGCCCATCAAACCCGAGTGAACTAGTTAGAACCGGTTTAACTTATACAATAGTTTGACAAGTTATTGTTGTTAGTTAAGCAATCATTCGATATTGGATTTGTTAAGCATATTTGTGTTGAGGTAGCATTTTTATTGACCCTGGATGACGTAGCCAGACAGCCTGTTATAGACCCAAGGACATCTTCGTTTTTTTTACCATGAATTAGAAGCTTTTCTCCTTTTGAGGGGGTCCTTGGAGAACTCTTACCAGTTACGTGAACCTAATCTTCTCGTCTACTACTTCTATTGTGCAAAAAAAAAAATAGTTGAATATGACAACCTCCGTGATCGAGTGGTGTACACCGGTGTGTACACCACTCGATCACGGAGGTTGTCACACCTTAAAAACAGGTGTTTTTAAGGTGTCGCCAGCTCTGAGGTCCCGGGTTCGATCCCCGGACGGGTTAAGGTAGAAAACTTTCTACATTGTCTCGGGTCTGGGTGTTTGAGGTACTTTCGTTGTCTCTGATTCCATAACACAAGTGCTTTAGCTACTTACTTTGGCTTCGGAGCAATGTATGTATGTGATGTTGTCTACATTTATTCATTTATTTATATTTATAAAATCTGTTAATGATAAAACAATTGTGAACTCTATCGCGGTCCCTTGTAACTAACTTAGACAGCTTTGGCACTGCCAGTTACTTCCTTCTAATTCCTTTTGGACCAACTAAATGCCAAGCAGATAACATTCTCAAAGTAGTGAAGGTGATTGGAAATGCTAAGCAGCTCATCAAGTTTTCCAAAGGTTTAGAATTCTTACGTTGTTATTAAATTGATCAGAATCGTATTTTGGATGCACACAGAAAAATCCATTAGGGTATTCAGATATACTTAAAGAAGTTTCCAGATTCAAACATTCAGACAAAAATGTCTTGGTGGTCTAGCTGTCTAATGACTGGAATCGTATGCTCGTGTTTGCAGGTTCAAAACAAGGTAAGTATTGATGCGACTGTTCAAAATTACTGTAAAAGGTATTCTCAATAATTCTAAGGCTCACTGACAATCACAATAACCAAGCGTGGTGATCAATGCTCGTTGCTTCCCTATATGAGAAGAGGCCTTTGCCCAGCAGTGGGACAAATCAGGCCGCTATTATATTTTAACCATTTAAGTGAAATCAAGACCTAAATTTCTAAATTCCACTATTATTGCTTTCAATATGTTAAACAGTGGTGAAATGAGGTTATTAGTAATGAGAACGCATTTTGCGCGAGAACCGTTTATCTATTGAAATAGTTCGGTACTTGAAATAGTTCGAATCGGTTCTCTTTTCGCAGAAATCATTAACCAATTTCACTCTGAATTCTTCGCATTTTACACAAAAGTTATATTTATAAACTAAACTATTCATAAACGTATAGTACAAAACTATTTTATTCTGCCCGAGAAAATGTTGTTAGAAGTTATTTTATATCTAACGCAAGAATTCAGTAAAACAATACGCCCGATAAAATCCGATCTTTTGCCCCTATCATGATAAACATCAACCTATAACCTACCACACACGGTGGTTCCAACACAAATATAAGTTTTGATCTTCAAAATCATTCATATGAATTCATCACAAGTATTCTCTTAAGACACTGGAATGTCAAATTACAAGTTCCCATTTAGAACAAGGCATAGCCTGTTCCTTAATGCATAGTTGTAAAGATTATTATACCGCTTTACTTTACGACGGCCATTAAAGGCAAAGATTAAATTTGTGCCGCTTTTAGATGCACAACTGGTGAATGTGATTTCTAAGTCGAGTTAGCAATGCATTCAGATGATGTAGTCTATAAGCAATTTATAGGTTTATATGTCATTGGTGCACATATAAAGTCTCTCGATGTAGAATACGATATTCAGCTAAATACGGTGAGACTGGAAGCCGACCCCAACATAGCTTGGGAAAAGGCTAGGCAGATGATGATGATGGTGCTTTGACATGTCTTTTGTTTCTAAAAAATTTACTAGAGATGTGGGTCGCACATTACTAGTATTCTTGTTAACCCCTCGTGCTAGTGTTACAAATAGGTTCACGTCGTTAGTGCAATGGGATAATTCGAACCCGCAAGAACATGACCGCTAGACCGCGGCCCTTGCCATTAGGCTACCGCTTAATGTATTTCAAGGATCTGCTGTTTTTCTTCCCCAAAAACGAATATTAGATCAGAAATTGCTGCCATATTGCCTACTTCCAAAATACCAATAGTTATTGGAAATTTACTAAAACTGGCTATATCTGTACTAATGCCATAAATTTATGTATATAACAAAATGAGGTTGTACTCTTTTTATTGTACTTGCATTATTAAGTCCCTCCAAGTCCCAAGGGAACAGCCTAACAAATAGATGGATGTGATCCTACCCAATTTGCTTAAATTGGTTGCAAATATATACCACAGCGGTTTTATATTACCATTTACTTACATCATTACTAACACAAGTCGTTGAAATCATCACGCAATTTTTACACCAATTCTCCAAATAGAACTGCCTAACCCTTCTACCTGGTGACATAAAAATCAACGGTGTGAATATACGGCACCCCAATCATCCCTTAACAGGCAATATACGAAATAATAAGACCTCTCTATTTTATAGTCTTTGGCATTTTATGGTACTTCCTACGATATTTTTTTACCCTTTTAGCATCGTAAGGGGTCGAAATTACCCCATGAAATGCCTAGCTTTTTAATAACAGCCAGTTAGGGGAGGTTTTGAGGGTAGTTTAAGCTTTATGATCTTGCATAGCGTATTAAAATGACTTAAGTTTTGCAGTTTTCTGAAGAGATGAAATTCCAAATCAAAGCTGCTAAATTTGACAAGGATGCTCCTACATGAATTAGGTCATAATACAGAAAACGTTCAAATGAATATAACAGGAGATTTATACG
Organism: Plusia festucae; assembly: GCA_950381575.1. Taxonomy (NCBI): domain Eukaryota; kingdom Metazoa; phylum Arthropoda; class Insecta; order Lepidoptera; family Noctuidae; genus Plusia; species Plusia festucae. The sequence goes on along the minus strand of OX494456.1, from coordinate 1,651,248 downwards.
TTGATATGGAATGTAGTTAAGATTAAAATTATTTAATTAAGTGACTAATGACCTCGCCTTAGTTTGATGAACTAGTCAGAGATGCTGGGAACGCGTGGCCAGAAATCATGAAAAAAGATAAAGATTTGAAAGAAGAAACGGAAGGCTGTTTTCTAGAAGTGGCATCTAAAATAGGCTCAAATACTATAAGGTATAATAATAAGGTATTAACTATGTAAAAGAAAGTATCTACAGGGGTAGAATAATATTGCAAAACAGATATTTAAACGCACAGATTTAACATGTTAAGACTATATTCTTGTTAGTGATGACAATAAATTGAGATTCGGTAATTAAAGAAAATAACTATAAATCATCCTAGTGTCCTGTATTAGCTTTATCATCGAATACTAAAACGACAATCAGTTTTAAGTCACTGTTAAATCTCATGTTGTCTCTGTCAAATTGCGACAGGTAGACATTTAAGAGCGTCTTAAAGTTAGAAAAGGGTAATAGAATTAAAGATGAGTGGTAGAGAGCTATTTTAATCACGACCAAAGCAAAACAAATCTTAATCCAACTCAATACTGCTTAAAACAAGATTATCAACACAAGCAAGTCTTAGAAACGTCTTTGAATTTAATCAAGCTCTTGAATAAACTGCAAAAGTTTATCCTTTAACCAACTGCATTCATTAATTCCCTCTGTAAAATAAAATTAAAGCTCAATTGAAATTCTCACTTGCAACCGTCCCATTAACATGGCACTTCAATTAAAAATTCATTTCAATTTGGTTCGAACCAGTCTGAAATAGTTTTAGTATCGAAAACTATTTTTTTACTGGACTGAGTTGGGATTGTTATACTGACATTGATTATTAGGATTTCATAAATTTGTTAAAATAAATACTGTTTTGTTTGAGTTGAGTTTGAGAGTTGCAAGAAATAAAATATTTTACAGTTTTAAAGAAGTAATTCATAATATGTTTGCGTTAATTCCCCGTACGTAATTTCATCATAGAAAGCCATAGTTTAGTATCATCTATATTATTTCATACATTAAGGAGTATAAAAATCATAAAATAATCAGATGAGAATTATTAAGTCATCATATACAAACCAATCTTACTTCTAGATTTCCAACAACTTTACATTTCCTCCCATTTTTATCTAAAGTCCTATACATATTTTTCTATAAAGTACTAGATCCAATCACCATTTATATACGAGAAGATACAATGTCTCCGATACCTGACGATTTGTCGCCGACGATGTACGCCAATACGTTTCATATGGTTTTAGTTGCTTGAATACTTAAATCGTTGGATATTAAACGATTTGATTTGAATCGTATATAAACGAAAAAGATACAACAAATAAAATCATCCTTTAGCAGTCCATCTTCCAGTTAGAAAAGCAACAACATAGCCAATCATTGAAGGTTGAATCATATTGAATCATACTCTATCCAAGTAGAGGATAATCGAATGATCCTCAATAGTAACAGATATATTTGTAACCATTGAAACAAACTACTTACATAATCAGTGTCTGTCCAATTCTGATCACGATTGGCATCAGCTGGGTGATGTCATAGTATTGTTACTGACTTGCGTAGTGAGGACGTTTGTAGCATGTGGATATTTCGGACATTATATAATACGGCTAATAAAAAAAAAAAATAGTTTTAATAAATTAAAAAAATATATATAAAAAATGTCGTTGTGGCCTAGCGATTCAAAGACCAGATTCGCATACACATGGTATAAACCTAGGGAAGTGAACCCATGTGGCATTTCAAAAATATATAATTTCTTAATCATTCTAAGACATAATTGACAAACAGTGAAGGAAAACGTCGTGAGGAAACCTGGTTCCAAATAATTGGAATCTGAAATCGCCAACCCGCAATGAGCAAGCGTGATGAATTGATGATCAATGCTCATCCCAGCCCAGCAGTGGGACGTTTATAAGCCGGTATTATTATTTTTTACTAAAAACAAATTGAATTTGTTTTTAGTATTTACCAGACTATTTCTTTACTATATGTATGTTCCATCATGTGTGATCTAACATATCATACATGATGGATATGATATATCAACAAATACATCGATAGATAAAATATTGGAGCTGGCGTTATACATGATATTTCAGTGTTTGTTTTCACTCCAAGCAAAACTGATGCTTGTGTCTTCTATAAGAAAGTTTTTTGTAAACGCTAGTCACACGCCAAAATGTCTTACACCTCGCACTAAATGCTACATTCTCGTTAACCGATGGTACAATGAAACTAGTGTTTTAGTTGTTTCTCTATTACAGTCTAGCTTCCCTTTGTTCAAGATCTACAGTCGTACCTACCTTGGAAATCGATGACCGTCTGCCGTGTACAAAATTAGTCACAGTCATATGACTGCAGTTAATACAATGAGTGTATGGCCAATCTTTGTGTGATCTGCAAATATTGGGTCCAAGGTCTGTCTGATGTTTGGGTCTAGACAAATCATCTTTGATCATCAATAGTTTTAAGATTTTATTCGGAGGCTAATTCTTAACACCTTCTGTCCCGTCAGAAATCACAATACTTAAACAATCACTCAGACTGCACGGATAGCCGAGTGGTATAGGTCACCATGCTAATTACCACTGTGCGCGACGTGCTGCGGGTTCGATCCCCGCATGGGACAAGTATTTGTGTGATCCACAAATGCTTGTTCCAAGTCTGGGTGTTCTATGTGCATGTGATTTGAATGTTTGTGAAACTCCCGCGACACGAGGATTCAATTCCTTAGTGCGGGCGTCGTTTTTTAAAGAAAACAAAAATGGAAATGTTCATGTGACTCACGGGACAGTGAAAGGGTTAAAGCTAGTTTAGAAATTCAATTCAATAGCAACGATCACGATGTCCATGAGAAGTAACGTATGTTAGGATGTCGTCTTTCATAGCCCACGTGCTGGACAAAGGTCTCGACCAGGTTCATCTTCCGTGCAATAAAAAAATCGATATTTCTTAAATTAACTGACCTTGAAACTGAAAATTTCAAGTGTATAAATAGATGGAGGCATCTAAAATGTCACCACAAAGCCTAATGACCATGAACTGCCTCAAAACATGCACTCACCTTAACGTGACATTCTTCTAAATGTTACGAACCATATTAATAGATAGCATACATAGGAAGTGCTCCTACGTAACTTAGCGAAGCCACCTTATTTGGAGCTTAAGCAAGTTTTACAAATGATTTAACTTGAACTCATGTATAAAAATAATACTAGTGTCATAATTAATTATTTAAGGGTTCAACGGTTTACTCACGCGCATTCTCGGGATCGCCCGACTAGTTTCAGACTCAATAGGAGTCCTTAATCATGAGATGACGCGGCGGCGGCGGTGTCGCGAGTCGAACACTTCATGATTAAGGACTCCTATTGAGTCTGAAACTAGTCGGGCGATCCCGAGAATGCGCGTGAGTAAACCGTTGAATCCTTAAATAATTATGAATTCGTCTCACGGAAGTTATTATAATAATATAGTGTCATAATTATTAGTTGGTCTTTTAAATCATGTGATGCAGTCAGTCAGTTACTGCAGTGCTCAAAGTGTCCGGACACCTGCACTTTGGAAGATTTGAATCTTCCAAAGTGCAGGTGGCAATGTGGCCAACTACTGGGCGCATCAAATTTAAATACTTTTTAAAAATAGTGTACCATCGACATTTCTAGTGAGCTGAATTTATTACAAGAGGTTACATATTTAAAAATAACTATATCGTGAGATTCAGTTTATTTATAGTAATAGATATAAATTACTAGCGTAGCAACTAACAAATACATCGACTCCTACGCAATGTGGGTAAATCTCCATATATGGTTGCATGCGGTGCAATATTGACGTATAGTCTGTCTGTTATATAAATAAACAATATTCATCGTAAGAAACTTAAGAGCCATTTCACAAAATTAAAGCGCTCGAATTTAGGTAAAAGACGGCAGCACTGTGTATGTGTGCAAAGCTTATCACACATACACAATACAAGCAGTGTAACGCGAGTGTCGAGACGGACTAAATAATCTTGAGCCGTTGTAATCATAATGCGGAATTTAGAGATTTATGAAAAAAGTTATTTTATTTATCTGTTTCACGTCTAAATTAGTTATATGTAAACCATCCTGACTTGTCAAAATTAAATTCAGTCTAATAAAGGTTTCTAGATAATAAAAAAAAACACAAGTATATGTTATGTAAAGTATGTAATAAAAATTATCAGGAAAACAAATAATAATATAGACTATCACATAAGTTATAATAATATGGCTGCATAATTTTTATTTTTCCTTTTTAGTTACGCCCCATTGCTAAACAATATTAAACAATAATATATAATTAATCTTTAATCTACTAAAATAACACTTTATAATAAAATAAACTCTTTCCTCTTGTAAAAAAAAAACCGAAAAAAATCAAAATGTTGTAGTCGTAGTATAATAATGCGTTCACGACATGAGCACGCGCAGATTGAGACGCGGGAAAAAGTGGCATAGGTCCTTCCTCGATGGGCGCTCGCACCGGACTAAACAGTACCGGCTTATGCATCGTACTTTATTCTAATTTAGAGTGATTTTAATATCGATATTATGTCTAATTAAATGAAGGGATTTTAATCAAACTTTAGAATTCGATTTGTTAAAGAACATAGTTTATTTTGAAATTTTTTTTTAATGTAATTACGCCTTAGTAAACCCAAAAAATTGCGAATAAATCGTAAAAATTGACCCAAGACTTTATTTTTTTACTAATTAATGTTTATAATAATCGATATTCTAGTACATTATGTGTCGACAAAACTATATGCCTGATGCATTGTGTATTTTTTTTCGTCAAAATTATAACTGTTAATGATAGATATAGGAGTCTGAAGTTGACTCTGCGATGATTCTTCAGTAAACTAGTTGTGGGAGATTAATCACTACAAAGTAAAGAAATAAGTTTCTGTAAATGTTTTACATGAAGTATCAATACGAAAGATTGGTCTATTTTTTACATGTATTCACCAATGCCAGAGTATTAACTAAGATGGTAAATTAGGCGACTAAAATCTTAGATATTCGCGCGAAAACGTGAAATGGCTCTTAACTTATGATGCTAAAGTAGTGCACAATTAATAATTTTGCATCACGAACTCTAAAAAGTCGTTAAATATTCAAAAATGCTCAACATAAGTAATTACGAAATAACTAGATTTTTTGATCCACAAAATGCATGACTTTAAATAAAAAAAACTTTTTTAATTCATAGCAAAAATAAATCCCTAAGTCATGCACAAATCGCCATGAAATGAGTAGGAAAGGCGTAAATAACGAGATGAATGATAGAATGGAATGAGTGAATGAAAAGCTACGCACAGACCGACCCCAAATAATTGGGTGCACGCAGGAAGCTGATAATGATGGCAGCGTTTTGTTGTCCGAGGAACAATTATACATTTAGTTAATGTTTCGAGTGATAACGTTAGGGTAACTTAATACTTATTATTGAGTCTGGGCCTTTAAAAGAAGGACTTGGGGGAGGCCTTTGCCCAGAAGTGGGACAGCACAGGCTAGATAAAAAAATATAGAAAAAAATTCTCTGTTAAAAACTATGGTGGCTCAATACTGGTCTTTTTCAACGGTATTTTTTTTAGGAATGTTATAAACAGATGTTTGATCAATAACTATCGTCTGCTAAATTTTCAAAACCTTTTTCACAGTATACGTCTAGATCATCGCGCCACCTCTTCCTGATGCCGTCCATCAACACATTCAAGTACGAGAATATTTCGAAATTTTTGTTTTTTTATTTCGAATCGATAGATACTTTAAGGGGTAATGTTATTTCTGTCAAATATAACCTTTTTAATTATTTGTAGAGCAATTGTGGTGTTGCTCCTATTTTTATGCAGAAGGCCAATATTAGCATAATCGTGTTCTCATGAGTTTATAGAATTCAATCCGGTTAAATTACGTTACCGGATCTGGATTATTTCGGAGAACGGAATTACTTGGCTAACATTTGATTAGAACAAGTTTTGTTCCAATTTTTTATGTTGTTTTCAAAATGGCAAGGTTGAATCGGGGACTGTAATATAAAAACGTCGTAGTGTCCTAGCGGTTCAATGACCGGATGCGTATGCACATGGTTGCAGGTTCGAACCCTGGCAAGTACCAATGTGACTTTTCAAAGTTATATGTACTTTCTTAATTATTCTAAGACACCATTGACAAACGGTAAGAAGTAACATCGTGAGGAAACCTGGTTTCCAAAAATTGGAATCTTAAATCACCAACCTGCAATGAGCAAGCGTGGTGATCATGACGGAAGTGAATGATATTGAGATAGCTACGGTGAGATGACGAGTATACATGTTTCTCTGCACGATTTTATTTTAGCTGCAAGCATTTTATTTTCCTATCTAGCCTTTCCGCCACCCAAATCGTTTCTCCAAATCCTATTATTGCAGCTATTTTATTAACATGACTGTCATTATTCTCAACATTCATACCATGACAAGCAATTTTCTCAAAAAAAAAGTCTTACATTACTTTCAAATTTCCTCAAAAAAAAGCAAAATACGAGGATATTGCTATATAACACTATCATTACGTGCTCCAAAGGTTAGAGTGTTATAAAAACACCTGGTTAGCGGTCAACGGACATTGTACAATGACTTAAAGTCTGTGTTTTTGAGAGCATATTCACTGTTTCACGTCACGGCATCTTAATCATTTCTGACTCACAATGATTTTATATTATTTAACTCTTTAGGTGTGTTTAACGTTTTTATATTACAATAACTATTATATTGTTTATATTGTTCATCGCTTGGAAAATGGGCTTGACACTTTGTTTAAGTCATTTTCCTGTTGAAGGCGTTATACGGTTATGTCACTATCAATCACTCTATCTATTAAAAAACCCGCATCAAAATCTGTTGAGCAGATTTAAAGATCTAAGCATACATAGTGACAGACTGCGGGAACCGACTTTGTTTTATACTATGTAGGGATTTATTACAATTTGAAATAAATTATTTTGATTTTACAGTAGTTTACACTGTACATCTTAGAATACGTTAGTATGTCCTTTATAGAATCGTAAACTATGCATATGATCATGCGATAATCTTTAGCAAAGTTATTGTGCATGAGTTGTTACGACCAATTTTCGACAGATGGCGCCACTGTTATTCCAATGAATTTCATATATTGCCGTGACTGTTCATGCTGATTTGAAGTTAAGCAAAGTAATATATAAATACGAATATCGTCTGATAGTGGAACCGCTGTATGTCCAGTCACGCTCGAGCAGGTCACCTTGATCGATGTGTACATCCTTAACAAATTAGAGTAAGTTGGGTCCGACTTGATTTACACGCTACGGTTGTCTGGATGGTCTAGTATGATTACTAAGGGGTTTGCTGTTACTACTGCAGAGAAGTGAAGTTGGTCTTTCGCAGGTCTGCTGTAAGAAATTTATTTTAGAAATAAAGCAGTTTCTATGTACACCATTATGGTTATGCTGTGCCCTATGTCAATTCTTTGAGTATGCATAGATCGTTATTAAGTAAATAATTAATAAATAAACAAAAAAAAAATATATACTAGGATCTAATCGCAAGGAATAAAATTAAAAACATGACGAAAATTTAAAATACTTACACGGGACATTTTATCCATATCATAAGACTCATGAAAATGTGAAATTTGTGTGTAAACCGGCAGGCCCAACATTTTCCTTTGCATTAAGTGGAAATAAAACCGTATTGGGTTTTACCTCGACTGGTTAGCTTATAAGTATTCAACGCTAATCGAGTCAAAGAATTTCGTTTATAATATTTGTTGGAGCCATAATTTAGAAGTCGTTACCTTGTCGTTATAGACAATGATGACTCCACAAAAACAACCCCTGTGGTACAGGCCTGGGGTAGGGGTCGTGTTAAAAGCATTCGGGTATATTACATTGTTCTTGTCAAACTTATCATGGGTTTAGTAGAATAGGATTGATGGAAATAGAGTTTTGATCCAGTAATTTAGAAGAAGGACTGTCAATATATCTAGAATTTGCTGCGACTAACTTTTCTATAACTCTTGACTTTGTTTTATAAAATTTGGCCTAAAAGTGTACCGCTGCTTGGCACAGGCCTTTTCTAATAGAGAAGAAACGGGCTTTGCCCACCACTCTTGCTCATTGAGGGTTAACGATTTCAGATTCCAGAGTTTGGAATCCAGGTTGCGTCACAATGTTTTCCTTTGCCAATTGTTTATCATGTCTTATTTTTTTTTTATAAATGTGGATAACATCACATACATTGCTCCGAATACAAAGTAAAAAAGCTAAATCACTTGTGTTATGAAATCCAGAGACAACGAAGGTACCACAAACACACAGACCCGAGGCAATGTAGAAAAGTGTTTTTCTATATTGACCCGCCCGGGGATCGAACCCGGGACCTCAGAGCTGACGACACCTTGAAAACCGGTGTGTACGCCACTCGACCACGGAGGTCGTCAAGTAAGTAACTTTGAAAAAATCACATTGGTACAGACTGCCAACCTGCAAAGATTTTTTATTTTGTTTATTTAAATCTAAGACAGCCTTACGACGAAGAAAAAAAGCATATGGAAACTTGAAATTGATTCTAAAAATGGTTGACGTGTAAGCCAACGTTATAATAAATTATAATGTTCACTTCTTTAGTGTGTAGAAATACAAAACTTTGCTATAAGGTATAAGAGTAATGTCTAATTTCTTTTACCATTCCACTCAAAACATTATCATGTTTTTTCATGTTACAGAATTTTTGAACACGACAACTCAATAAAAGAAAGCACCGCGCACCGTGAGAATTGGTTCATGTTAAACAATACATTTTTAATGCATGTCCTTGTGAATGTGTCCAGCTGTTTCGATGACCGCCATTTTGAAATATAGGTCTACACGAGTTTCGAGTTTTCAAAAAGGTTAGGTTTTGTTTGTTTTTTATTGTTGCGTTTTAAAATATAATGGGTGAATTGTTGTGGCAGTATTTTTGGAAAAGATTTAGCTTATAGGATAAAATTTTTATGTGGGATTTTATTATGACTTTATGCTCAAAGGTGGAGGATTTTGTTCTTTATAAGCGGTCCATACAGCTACGATTAGCTAATTAGTCTCAATGTACGCATTGATGTTTATTAAGGCCAATCACTGGGTTCATTTATCACCTAATATTAACCTGAACACAGATTTTATCAGTACAAGTAAATTGTTGATGAATCTTACTTAAAGTATAATTCCTAATTCCAAAAAGGTTTGTGCGAAGCAGTTTTAACTGTCAGATCTTATTGGCCGAGTACTAAAACGTTCCAAATAAAATAAATAAAAATAAATGTGGACAACGTCACATACATTGCTCCGAATCCAAATTAAGTAGCTTAAGCACTTGTGTTATGGAATCAGAGACAACGAAGGTACCACAAACCCAGACCCGAGACTATGTGGAAAAGTGGTTGTCTACATTGACCCGGCCGGGGATCGAACCCGGGACCTCAGAGCTGGCGGCATCTTGAACACCGGTGCGTACGCCACTCGACCACGGAGGTCGTCAGAATACCTAAATAATATTTCATCCATCCCCTAGAAGGACATGTAATAATATGACTTCCCCACTAGAAATAATATCTCATACACCGTATCTCAGCTCTGTTTAAACCTGTACGATACAAAAAAAAAAAACAATATTCATAACGAATATTAACAACTACCGTTATCGCTTACCAATCCTATTCAGTTTAGACTAATTCTAGCTAACAGAGTAGTACAAACCAATCTCGAATATCAGAGTGTTGATTGTATGCATTTGATTAACAATTTGTATTACTCAAAGTGACATAATGATTATTATCATGCGTTGCACGAACAAACGCAACGACGGTTAGTGAATGTGTATATTTACCTTGAGCTAATACAGTCGGACTGTTAATTGTAATACCAATTTTAAACGGTAGGCTCATCATCTGCCTCGTCTTTTTTCCAAGCTATGTTTGTGTCGGCTTCCAATCTTACCGGATTTAGCTGAATACCGTATTTAACATGGAGGGACTGCCTGTCTGATCACCACAACCCATTATACTGGGTAATACAGTATCCTATAAAAAGACATCACACAATATCCCAAAATCCAGGATAAATCTTTATTTGTGATGAACACGATAATTTGTTCTGTGTCTGGGTGGAATGTTTCTATAATTCTTTTTTTTTACGATTACTATCAATGTGGGTCGCACATTACTAGTAATCTCGTTAACCCCGCGTGCTAAGCTGATGCTTGTGTTACGAGTGGGTTCACGTCGGTAGTTTAATAGGTGGGATTCGAAACCGCAACCACATGATCGCAAGTCCGACGCCCTAGCCATAAGGCTACCGACGCTTCTAATATATTATAATATAAAAATGTATGCATGTATTTTGATATATACATAAGTAGATATTATGTTCATCAGTTGTCTGGTTTCCAAAGTACAAGCTCTGCCTAGTTTGGAATCAGATGGCCGTGTGTGAGTTGTCCCAAGATATGATTATTATCACATGAATGAATTTTACTACAAAGTAAATAATTGTGGTACGTTTAGGTTTATCATCAAAGACAATGTACTACCACCGACAGAATGACGTAACCTACACGGTAATTTGACAGTTGTTTGGAATAATTCGACAGGAGAAACTTTTGACTCTCAAGAGTATATTAGTATTGTTTACTAGCTGTACCCACGTAAGTTATCCCGTTCCCGTAAACTTTAAATAAATAAAATTTCTATAATAAAAGTAGTATGTATGAAATTCAAAATCGGTCCAGCCGTTTCAGAGATTAGCGGGAACAAACAGACAGACAGACAAAAATTGAAATAATGTTATTTTGGAATATGTACCTACTGTATATATATTTTATGCATGTAGCAAAAAGCGGTTATTTTAATAAACAGACACTCCAATTTTATTTATAATATATTATGTATAGATGCAGAGAAAGGAAATAAGTAGGAATGGTATTTGGTTTTAGTGTTATCCTAACCATAAATATTAAACGGCTTAACAGTCAGGGTTACTAACCACTAGACCAACAGTTCCGTCTTCCGTCATAAAGAATTTATTATTTGGACATAATTAGCGTTCCTTAAAATTTAACTAGAACATAAACTTTTCTAGGGATATCATAATACATCAACTCAATTTACATGTGACCATTGTCCCTGATGGGAAGAGCAATTGTGGTTCCCAAATAATTACCTAGCATGGACACAACAATGTTTGTCATAGTTTTGTTTCGAAACTAAACGATTTTCTTTTAGTAAGTATAGTGACTAATATAAAAAAGCAAAAGTACTTTTCTGTTTTATTAAAAGCGCTTATCTCTGGAACTAAAGCATAATATATGTACAAGTCGGATTGAAAAAATATTTTTTTATAATAATATAGCCTGATTCAGTAAAATAATTTTACGCTATACTTTTTTTTGTAAATTTAAAAAAAATCATGAAATACGAATGAAGTTACGTGGAACAGCTAGTATCAACGAGATAAGTTTTATAATCAAATTAGATAAATAAGCACAGAAAGTAATAATTGAACTGTTCAACGATTGTTGTGTTTGACTGTACGTAACAGATCCGTATTCGATGTCAGGATTCAGGATGTGAATGAATTAAACACTATCTTATATTTAATTCATGGTTTAAATTCAATTTTAGATACGCTACATTATGTATTAAAGGTTAAGCCGCACACGCCGCGGATGGTCCGTGGATGGGTGACCATTTGTGAAAATACCAAGAGTCCTTTGCGCGTTTTTTAACATGACGTCATATTTTATAAACCTACCTAAGTAAATGCTTGTAACTCGGTCAATATGCATATTTTTATAGAACTCGATATAGTTTGTATATTTTAGATATTTGAAATAAAATAAATTGCAAATAGCCACTCTATCTATTTATTGTGAAACATTATGAACATGGAAGCGGCGGTATCCTAATGGCTAGGGCGTCGAACTTGCGATCATGTGGTTGCGGGTTCGAATCCCACCCATTACACTACCGACGTGAACCCACTCGTATCTAAAGCATCTTAGCTTAGCACGAGGGGTTAACGAGATTACAGCGGCCAACATTGCAAGTAATTGTTGCTAGTACTTAATTAATAATTAAAAAAAAATGTTATTGATACTATGAAGTGATAGTGATTTGAGATGGAGTGGCATTTATGACTGGCCTGTTGGTCTAGTGGTTAGTGACCCTGACTACTAAGCTGGAGGTCGTGGGTTCGATTCCCACCCAGGACAAATTTTTGTGTGATGAGCACGATCATTAGTTCTATGTCTGGGTGTTAGTTATCTATAATATGTGTGTATTTAGTAATATATAATTATGTATGTTTATCAGTTGTCTGGTTACCATATTACAGGCTCTTCTTAGTTTGGGATCAGATGGCCTTGTGCGATTGTCCCAAGATATTATTATATTATAGTTTAACATAATGCTGCAAATAATTATATTTACATTTCTGTTTATACAAACCTTCTAAATCTCAGTACCTAGGCCCTTCCCAGGCCACGATATATAGCCACCGTATAATACCGTAATAAAGTAAATCACGTTTACGGTTCGCGTTAATACTTAATTTGTTAATTTGCCTTCACAATGTAATGAATAGGGCCCAAGTAAAAGATTGCCCTTTTTACGAAGGGTCCCCGTTGCAGCCGACCCTTGTTGACCGTAGGGCCGTGTAGATAAAGGACCTAGTCTTCTGGCTGTCGCGAAGGACAGTGTATGGATGACCTTGGCGGGTGACTAATGGATAATTTTAATTTATTTTGTTTTTTTTTTAATTTTTTTTAAAGGTTACTATCAATGTGGGTCACACATTACTAGTAGTATCGTTAACCCCTCGTGCTAAGCTAAGATGCTTGTGTTACGAGTGGTTTCACGTCGGTAGTGTAATGGGTGGGATTCGAACCCGCAAGCACAAGATCGCAAGTCCGACGCCCTAGCCATTAGGCTACCGCCGCTTCAAACTGACCTCTAGGTTGTGTGTGAATGGACTCCTTATTCAATTGTAGATTGAAAGTTATAATCATTTGTTTAAAATTGGGAATCTGCTAACTTAGTAAAAAACCTTACATTTGTTTACACAAAATATTTGTAAAGAAATGCAAGGTTTACTTGACAAAATAATTTTTCACTCGTGAATAATATGGACTTAAAAGAGACTTTGAAATAACCTACTTAAAAAAAAACTACTTTTAAACTTTTTGCAGGTTTGCAAGACTTCAAGACACAGTGAACTCATATAGCGTAGGTCGTAACACTACCATCTAAGCTTAGTTCAAAGGGGTTAACGAGATTACACCTAACGTGCGACCCACATAATGTAATCTTTAAAAAAAAAAAAAAACAAGCCACGATCCAAAAATATCAAAACCTAAATCAAACTTCCCATTTAAAAACAGCATCTATGTAACGGGCGGCATTTTAATTTGAGATCTAACTCCCAATATCCCTTCAAAAACTACAATATCCCTTCAAACACTACAATAGGGGCATCAATTCGCAACGCGGCTTGAAGCTGAAACGCCGGAACTCGCGCTACGAGTGTTGCTATAGTCTTATCGTGGAAAAGCAGGTACATATCGCGGCTAAAATAGACGCGCTTCCGTTGTGGTGTGGCCCAAGGTACAAGAGAAAGAGGCAGGGAGCGGATATACCGTGATCACAAAAATCTGGAAATTTAATGAAAATTTCTGGCCTTCACTGTTGCTTAAGATCAGGCGGGGTGAAGTCATCTTGTTCAAAGAAAATAGAAAAAATATAATTATTGAATGCAAAATAATCCACACTTGAATGCACAGATACCAAGTGCGCGACGTGCTGCGGGTTCGATCCCCGCATGGGACAAGCATTTGTGTGATCCACTAATCGTTGTTCCAAGTCTGGATGTTCTTTGTGCTTGTGATTTGAATGTTTGTGAAACCCCCGCGACACAAGGATTAAATTCCTTAGTGCGGGCGTCGCTTTTTTAGAGAATAAAAAAATAATTCTATACTGAGAGATTAAGAATTCCATTACGTTGAACGCGCTAATATTGGGAACTAAACTTGACCGCATTTGTGAGGTAGCATGTGCAGAAATAGACGGTCTTATTGTTCTTTGTGTGTATAGACCCCCTGCATCACAGTTCGTGTCGTTTTTTACCATAATGGAAGAAATATTGGTCAAGTTAGCCTCTAATAACAAATCTGTATATATTTGTGGGGACTTCAATGTTAATATACTAATAGATTCGCAGGACACGGGTAAACTATTGTCTTTATTTAAATCATTTAATTTTAATAATATTTTTTATGAACCAACTAGAATAACCGCTACTTCTACTACATGTATAGATAATATTTTTTCTAATAGCGGTGTAATGAACTTTAAATTAATACCCGGAATCAGATCAGACCATATGGGTCAACTAGTGTCAATAAAGACTAAAAGCAAACCCTCTGCTAAATTAATAACTGTGAGGTCCTTGTCAAATCATAGAGTGCGTTTATTAAAAGATTGTATTGCCAAGGATCTTAATTGTTTTAAGTATTCGTTTTTAGGAGTTCCAAATCATGATTATAGTAGACTATTTCATATAATATGTAGATCTTTTAACAAAACATGCCCTCAAAAAATTATTAAACTATACTCGCGAGCAAAAGTATGGAATCACTTACTTGAAATTTGCGTCGCGCAATCTGAGTACTAAATTATTCTGCTAATATTAATAAAAATGGTACCATTTTAAAGTTTATACTGTCACCTTTAAATTGATACCAAATTCATTAAAATCACACCAGTATTTAAGGAGCTATCCTGGATTATGTCAAGAAGTAAGGAAAAAGATATGTTTGATAGGTCACAACTTGCGCCCTATTGACCCCCTATAAAAGCACGTGTTATCGGATTTTCTTTATCAGTCTGCTTTCAAACGTTGACCGGTACACATCTCCGCTAATTTTGACCCTTGAATTTGGACGACAATGGATACTACACCTACAGAAGCCGCCCAAATCATCGCCCTATTGCGAGAAGGGCTCAGCCAGAGGGCTGTCGCACGACAGCTCCACATAAGCCAGTCCTGTGTCTCAAAAGTTTATAAACGCTTTCGGGAGACTGGTGGCTTTATCTCGAGACCAAGATCTGGACGGCGCCGGTGCACATCGGAGAGGGATGATCGTTTTATCGTGTCAACCTCTCTTCGAAATCGACATTTGACTGGTGTCGACGTCCAACAGGAGCTCCGAAATGTTCGTGGAGTAGCTGCCAGCGAGTGGACAGTTCGTCGAAGACTTAAGCAAGCTGATTTAACTCCAAAAAGGCCAGCCACAGGCCCGAAACTGACGGCAAGCCACCGACAAGCACGTCTTCAATTTGCTCGCTCTCATCTTGATTGGGAGGTTGAGCAATGGAAGCGTGTCCTGTTCTCCGACGAGAGCAGAATGTGTTTGCATGGCAGCGACCGAAGAGGTCGGGTCTACAGGCGGCCTGGGGAACGATATGCACAGTGTTGTTTTGCTGAGACAGTGGCGTATGGCGGTGGTTCTTGTATGATGTGGGCCGGCATTTCCTTCGACGGTAAAACGGAGCTGGTTTTCGTGCCTGGCGGGGGAAGAGGAGGCGGTCTAACTTCAGACCGCTACATTACCGATATTCTGCAGGACCATGTCCTTTCTTACGCGGGATATATCGGTGATGACTTCCTCCTTATGCACGATAACGCTCGTTGTCACACTGCCCGTGCCACAACTGAATACCTCGAAGAAGTCGGTATCGCCACAATGGACTGGCCAGCGCTCAGCCCGGACTTAAATCCCATTGAGCACATGTGGGATGAATTGAAGAGGAGGGTCCGATCAAGAAATCCTGCTCCTTCAAGTGTAGATGAGCTGAAATCGGCTTTGATAGAGGAGTGGGAAGGTATCCCGCAAGAATCAATTCGGAAGCTGATTCGATCAATGAAGAACCGTCTTCGAGCAGTTATAAGGGCGAGGGGAGGGAACACAAAATATTGAAAATTAATTTTAAAGCCAATTAAAGTTTTTGTTACACAATTTTTGTTGTTTTCTTCATTCATTATTTTTTCATTATCCTTAGGTTTTCCTTAACTCCTTCACTTAATCCAGGATAGCTCCTTAAATACTGGTGTGATTTTAATGAATTTGGTATCAATTTAAAGGTAACAGTTTAATCTTTAAAATGGTACCATTTTTATTAATATTAGCAGAATAATTTAGTACTCAGATTGCGCGAAGCAAATTTCAAGTAAGTGATTCCATACTTTTGCTCGCGAGTGTAGATGGTAAATGTAAATTTAATGAATGGGCTACAAAAGGCATACGAATTAGTAGGGACATGCTCTATAGCCTTTATGATAGGAAGTCATTTAATTTTGATTTAAATTTTCATAATTATGTTAGGAACTATTCTAAAATATTTAAGAAAGTGTGCTGGTTAGCTAAGTCGAAACTTATTAGTAGCCGTATAGCTAAATCAGATAATAAAATAAAAACAGTATGGAAGATTATTAACTCTGAAACTGGAAATAGTAAACAAAGAGATAATGACCTGTCATTGAAAATTAATGATAACATAATTTCATGTAACACTGATGTTGCTAACGCTTTTGAAAAATTTTTTGTAGATATTCCTGTTCAAGTTACTGAATCTCTTTCCTCATCTTCTTTAAGAGCAGAAACTTTAGTTAAGCAACATTTTAATAGAGATATTCCAAACTTTAGTTTTAGTCATGTATCTCCTAGCATTGTAAAAAAATCTTTTAATTGTATAAAAGTAAAGACCACTGAAGATTTATGGGGCATATCTGTTAAAGTAATTCAATCCATAATTGACATTATTGCTCCGATTCTTGCAAACATTTTTAATGACTGTGTTGATAGTGGTACCTTTCCAGACTTAATGAAACACAGCAAAGTTATTCCAATTTTTAAATCAGGCTGCAAGCATGATCCTTCCAACTATAGACCAGTGTCAGTTCTTCCAGCTGTAAGTAAAATATTTGAGAGAATTGTATTAGACCAATTGAATTTGCATTTTAGTAAAAATAAAATTTTTCATGAACGACAGTTTGGATTTACTAAGGGAAGGTCAACGACCGATGCCGGGGCTAAGTTAGTGTCTCACATTTTGGAGGCTTGGGAGGGCTCACAGGATGCTGTTGGCATTTTTTGTGATCTCTCTAAGGCCTTTGATTGTGTTGACCATAACACACTTAACCTTAAATTAAAACACTACGGATTGCGAGGGAAATCTCTTGAACTAATTCAGTCATACTTAACATCTAGACTACAAAAAGTAGGTGTAAACGGCGTAACATCATCTGGGTCCTTGGTCCGAATGGGCGTTCCGCAAGGCTCAATCCTTGGTCCTTTTCTCTTTTTAGCTTACATAAATGATCTTCCCTATATGATGGCTGATTTGACTAATATGATTCTATTCGCGGATGACACCTCACTTATTTTTAAAATAAATAGAAAGGTAACAAATCTATCTAACTTAAACAATAGCCTTAATGTTCTTTCCGAGTGGTTTTCTGCCAATAACTTGCTTCTCAATGCAAGTAAAACAAAATGTTTAAAATTTTCGCTTACTAATGTGCGGACACAAGCAGATTTAAATTTGATGTTGGATGGTAAGCAACTTGAGCTTATAAATGAAACAGTATTTCTTGGATTAACGATTGACTCTAAGTTGCAGTGGGGTGCACACATCTCAGCACTGTCGAGTAGGTTAAGTTCGGCTGCATTCGCGGTCAGAAAAATTAGGCAACTTACTGACATTCCCACTGCTAGATTAGTTTATTACGCGTATTTTCATAGCTTGATGTCTTACGGTATTCTCTTGTGGGGGTCCGCGGCCGATGTAGACTCCATCTTCATTCTACAGAAACGGGCAATTCGCGCAATATACAGCATGGGCCCACGTGATTCGTTAAGAGAAACTTTTAAAGAAATTAGTATTCTTACACTGGCATCTCAATACATTTTGGAAAATATCATGTATGTGCGTAAAAACCTCCTTAGTTTCAGCATTAATAGTGATCATCACAATATAAATACTAGAAATAAAAATAAAATAGTTGTTCCCAAATTTAGGCTTACTAAAACGAACTCAAAATCATTCTTAGGGAATTCAATTCGCTTTTACAATAAGATACCAGAAGATATTACTAACCTACCTGGTAAGAAATTCAAAACGTGTGTCAAATCAATCCTTTTGAAAAAAGCATATTATAAAGTTAAAGACTACGTGGAGGACAAAAAGGCGTGGGTTGTTTAACATCTGCACATGTGGCCTCCCTGGCGGTTCGCGAAACTTGCTTTTATTTGTATTGTTTAATTGCGATTCCTTTGCCGCCTATATTTCTAGAAGGCACTTGACATGCCTTGACATTCCTGTTAGGGTTTCTATTTTTTCCTTTTGTTTTTTTTTTGCGACTACATATAGTATTGTATGTAAAATTTATAGTGGTAATTTTGTTTATACTATTATTCTTATTTCCTTTTTATTATTACATTGTGTTAACTATGCTTTGTTTTTGTAAATGCGTCAACAGCGTAGATTTTCAAAATTAGCCATTGAATGCTTAGCATGTCTTCCAACGCCGGAGATGTCATTTTTATGTCTTCCATAACCGCAGGCTACCTTGCGCCTTTGACGCATATCAGTGTCTAATATTGTAAAAATATATATTTTTTTTAAAAGAGTGACCTATGGAGTTTCTTGCCGGTTCTTCTCCATGGGAAGGACACTTTGGAACCGAGCAACTAGAATCAGTAGAGTAGCATATAACGTTTCTTGAGCGCCTTCTTGAGGTTTATAAGAAATAAAAACTTTTTGATTTTGATTTTTGATTTTGACTATTAGTACGATGAATTATTACTCGTATTATTGAGGAATAGAGATAACTAATTAAGAGACTTTGGTATTCAGATAAAATATATTATGATATCTTAAACATTTCATAACACAATAACAGATTGCCAAGGATTTTAAAAATGGCACTAACGAGCTATCATGAATTGAATACTAAGGATATCATAACCATTCGCGTTAACCCTTAATTTGGCAGAGATTCGAGTTATCTTATTTTGTAAAAAAAACTATATATCTGAGGTCCTAGTGTTATAATAAGTACGAAAAAAATAGAAAAAAAATCATAGCTTTTTCAGGTTTTCAGGAAATCAATGTTTCTCACAGTGAACACTGCCAAATTCATAGAGAAATAAATTATTTTTTAATGTTCATTGTGATTAACTCTGCCAAATTAGAGTTATTTAAAACGTATAGTAAAATAAAACGATGTTTATCAAACAATGAAATTATTTATTATGAAAATGTAAAAAACAGTTACGATGGTTTTTGCCGGTTACAAAACAAAGTCGGGTTTCGAAAAGGCTACAGTACCGTAGACCACATACACACTGTACGGCAGATTGTGCAGAAGACCGAAGAGTGTATCAGCCGCTGTGTATGGCGTTTGTGGACTACGAGAAAGCCTTCGACTCCATTGAAACTTGGGCGGTTCTGGATGCTCTTCAGCAATGTCAAATCGACGAAAGTTACGTTGAGATGTTGAGATGCCTGTATCACGCCGCTTCAATGACTGTCCTTATCGACGACCATAAGACTAATCCGATTCCATTGCGCAGAGGGGGGGATGTGATATCCCCGAAACTGTTCACCAACGCATTGGAGGACGTCAAGACACTGGACTGGACTGGACAGGGCATTAATATAAACGGCGAGTACATCTCTCATCTACGCTTTGCCGATGACATCGTTGTGTTGGCAGAGTCGCTGGAACATTCAACGGAGCTTCTCGACGTGTCGGTCTTGGCATGAATTTAGACAAGACCAAGGTCATGTTTAACATTCATATCGTGCCGAGACCGATATTCGTTGAAGAGGTGGCTCTCGAAGCTGTGCAGGAGTATGTCTACCTAGGACAAACCATCCAGTTTGGTAGACACAACTTCGAGAAAGAAACCGACCGGAGGATCCGTTTGGGCTGGGCAGCGTTTGGTAAACTTCGACCACTCTTCTCGTCGCCTATACCGCAAAGTTTGAAGACAAATGTCTTCAACCAGTGCGACCTGCCTGTCATGACTTACGGCGCCGAAACGTGGACACTGACAATAGGGCTAGTCCACAAACTCAAAGTCGCTCAGCGAGCTATGGAGCGAGCTATGCTCGGAGTATCTTTGAAGGATAAAATCAGGAATGAGCTTATCCGGAGAAGAACCGGAGTTACTGACATAGCTTGCAGAGTGAGTAGTAGAGCTGAAGTGGCAGTGAGCTGGTCATGTCTGTCGAAGGACTGATGGCCGTTGGAGCAGACGAGTCCTTGAGTGGAGACCGCGAACCGGCAAACGTAGCGTAGGACGCCCCCATACCTTAGGACCGATGACCTGAAAAAGGTGGCTGGGTCGAACTGGATGCGGAAGGCGGAGGACCGTCCAGCAGTGGACCGCGATAGGCTGAGTTGAGTTACCTTATTTGGCAAAGTTCATCACAGTGAACATATTAAATTGAGGACATTTGTTCGAGTATTTGGCAACGTGCACTGTGATGAACAAACACGTTTGCCGATAAAAAATTGTTAGTAAAAAGCCATGTAATTGCGCAAAACATACACAAAACCAAAATGTAAACATTGTTAAGTAAATCTAGAGAATCAATAACTTGGTATAGTTGTATAAAACATGTAAAATATAATATTTACCTTTCGAAGAATTGTGCACCCGCGTCTTGCCGACATTTTGTCTCGATAATGACCACATAATGACAGGTGAATAGTGCTGCCAGTAGAAGAAATATTTTTTTTACCATAGAATATACTGTAAACTTGCATTACGTAAAATAAAAACGGAAGAAAAGTAGAAATCAGTTGCCTAATTTTTTATTTTATTTTTATGTTTATCACAGTAAACATTTTCAAATTAAGGGTTAAAAATAGATATTTTATTTTTTAGTCGCAGCATCAAATTATGAAGATTTTCTTCATCTGCTTTTGTCGCTGGCTTAGAAGCCGTAGGTATGATATTTTTAAAGAATAGGCGTGTAAACTAAGTTTTTTTTCGTCTATCAGGTAGATTATTAGAAAAGTATTTGACACGTAATTTTTATTTCTACGTGTTCAAAAAATTACGGAGATATAGGTATTGAGTTGAAATGTCACATGACGTCACGCCTTGGTTTATACCGAGCCATGGCGTAGTGAGACCCCACTCCCCAACTTTAATGCTTTTTAACTAAGTCACTATTTGTTAATTTGATAAAATATATGGGTGTAATATTTTTACATACCTAACTGACGGACTAAACCCAGTCAACAAGCCTATTACAGAACTATGAAGAAATTATCTAAATTTAAACATTTACTTAATAATTCTAATAGTATTTGTCCCCTGTAAATATCTGGCTCATTGAACCTTGTTTTAATTTGCAAACGTTCCCCCGAGAGTTTGTTAGACGACATGCTAGTTTGTTGACAGCGGGACCGAAGTTTGCGTGAGTTGTCTATTGGTTGCATGTACTTGTAAATTAATCTATACAAGCTATTGTCTGCGGCTTCGCTCGCTTGTCTCCCTGAATATATATTATATATAGGCTATAGCATAGCAATTAATTTTTATAA
This sequence comes from Plusia festucae, assembly GCA_950381575.1. Lineage (NCBI taxonomy): Eukaryota > Metazoa > Arthropoda > Insecta > Lepidoptera > Noctuidae > Plusia > Plusia festucae. The sequence goes on along the minus strand of OX494456.1, from coordinate 1,629,510 downwards.
AAAATTGCTGTTTGTTTGTTTCGTTAAAACTCGAGAATAGCTGGACAGATTTGGCTCATTTAAATCTTGGAATATTTGTCAAATTCAGAAAAGGTTTAAGAAAATGGAAAAATTGCGAAATTACGATAACCCACAAACACGCGGGCGGAGCCGCAGGCAACAGCTGGTTTTGCAAGAAATAACGGTAACCCACGATCACGCACGCAGGCAACAGCTGGTTTAACAAAAAATCTCTTCAGGCGCCACAGAAACGACAAGTGACTCTAGCTGCGCGGATCCAATATTTCATTCGTATAAAGAACAACCGGCAAGTAACTTTAACCTTCAAAAAACCCTCCTTCTGGTGGTAAATGCTTAGACACCATGGCTAAATTAATTTACTAACATTAACAACAGACGTAAACCTTAAACTCGAAACAAATGATTTTTATTGAAGAATTATATTCAGGTATGTCAGCAATTACTACAACCGACCACTGAGTATGACTCAAGGTACTATGGAAGTATCATCATATTAAGTTATTATCATTCCTCCCTCCCGCTACCTCTCCCGTTTTGCACCACAACCCGGCTCCACCCTTCGGCAAGGTGCGGCACTCACACCACGTAATGGATTACCTATCTTATGGAAAGGTTTGACTGGAAAATTGCATTAGAAAACAGCTGATACAAAGGACAATAACTTTACAGTTTATTTGTAAGATAAGGTTCAAAGAAATTGCAATAATTTTTATAGGTTAGGTAGAACTGGGAGTCAATCGCGAAGTGGTTAAATGAAGTGATGCTTGTGTGTCTGTTGAAGATACTGCTAGTATATTAGAGGCGCGTATATTTATTGCTAAAGATAAGCACAAAATAGATTGTTGTTATACCTATAATCTATTTTATGGTTTTTTATAACTCTCGGAATAATAATGCACTTTTAAATTCTGCTGCTTGAAAAACTTAGGCATTCGAGCCATTTACGAGAGTAAAAGTAATGAAACATTTTACTTATTTTTTTTTATTTAACACTATGCACAGAGTACATAGGCGAACTTAATGCCAGAAGGCATTCTCTGCCAGTCGATCTTAGGCTGATGCAGAAAGATGTGGTAGATGTACTGAAATTCGTTATTGATATTAATCATAATGAACTTATTGAACGCACATATGATTTATTATAATGTTCCTTTGAATTTCAGTTACAGTCAATCTACAAATGTCTACAAGATATTGTGGCGAGTTCTCATTTCTCAAGTATAAGTTAATTTGCCAATTCATCACTTGGTGTGATATGCCGGAGAAATATCAAGAGGAATACTTAAAGGTAAGATGTATTTATTTAGCCAATAATAACGGGGATAAAATAAAGACTTGATCATAAGATTAAAAAAAAAGGAATCTATACTTATTTATTTTATACAGTTTTATTTTATTACTAATAAAATTTTATATACTGTATAAAGAATGAAATTTATAATCATATTACTTACTAACTTTATAATTATCCAATTGACAACCATAACATTCTTCATTCTGAATTTTTATTCATATTCATATATTTATTTGCATTCCATAATGTTACAATAGATGTTAAAGAGGCTTAAAGCTAGGTACAATATTATGGACCCTATTAGGGCACAGCAAAAGAAGGCATTACAAAATTTATATTACTTACATAATTATTTTAATAGTAGTTAAAATAGAATTTTAACATTACAAGTTAATATTAAGTATATAGGAAAACATTTTCCGCTTATCATAGGTCTCACCTCGATTCCGCGCCCGCTGCCGCTTATGGCCCGGACCACCGCCGGCTCCACCGACGGGCGCGGTAAGGTGCGGCATGCATACACTGTTACTAATGGATTGCTTTTTGTGTTATTTATCATTGTTAGCTACTGATCGTTACGTCATTCACCTACAAGAAAGAAAACAACGGGAACGGAAAGTACGCGATTTTTTTCCGTTTTTACACGTCATTACCAGGTTTCTGAAATCGTTTTATTTTTTCATCTTATTTAACGCGAATTATGTATATTTCTATGTAACTTAAACGTTTTATAAATCGATGAAAAAAGTGTCACGTTCCACCTGAGGCGAGCGTGCAAGCGAGAGCGCAGAACAAGCGATAGAGAGGCATGATCGGTCTAAGCGTTCGGCTTGTGACGCATCTATCTCTTTTCGACTTTGTCGGCTGATGCGTCCGAGTGGAAGAGAGACAGTATGCTTATTTCTGACGTTTTCACGTAAAATCACGATTAATTGTTACTTTTGTTTCAAAATTCAAATTGAATAGACGTAGAGGTTTTTGTTACGAATTTTGCTGTGTAAAATACATTTTAAAATCTCAATAAATTCTCCACAAACTGTAAAAAAACTGAATATTATTCCCGAACTATTACAGTTTATTATTCACCGGCTTAGGCGTAAGTACCTACTTTTTGCAATAAAGGGTTGTTAAATACCTATTGTTTAAATTATCTTATATAATATATGTTAAAAAAAAAAAAAAAAAAGAAAACAGATATGTACGACTAATATCACTGTTTTCACATAATTTCATATTTCCAATACTTCTAAAGTAGAAATGATCTATCAGAAAATAATCACATCGTTGATTCTGAATATAAAACGGACTACTACCTATCAAGAATGTATTTTTAACCATGTTATATCGAATTTCGTATGAAAAATTCAGTTCTTTTAGCCTATAAATAACTAAAGAGTGACGTCAAGTCAACGCCAATATCATCGAATCAAACGCTAAACGGTTGCCTAGCAACCAAATAACAAGAAAGTCTTCATAACCATCAAATAGCAGTACCACGAAATATTCTCATTGAATACCACGCGTTCAAAAATAGAATTGGTATTCCAGATTAATAAAAAAGTTTGGAATAACAATCGAGGGAGTGTTTGTTTGAAATCGATGAATCGTAAACTTAAAAGAATCGATTTCGCCCGTGACCTTGCCATGTATTGATTAAAAATTTGTGTGAAGTAAGGTAAGAATTTTGTATCTTGATACTTTTTAGTGTTATAAACGGTTATGTAATAGTGTTTAGTTAACTAGAGAGTTAACTATATGTTTTTTTTTTTTTTTTTATTCCGTCTCATAACATGTTTGAACAAAATTTTGGTTTAATTTTGCTAAATTTGTTATGATTTTCATAAAATACTAATAATAATTAATTTGTATGAAGTTGGTTATGTAAGCTTATACCGTTAATTTTTATAAAGTAAAATTGTGTTTGAACTTCGATTCCTAGTATGGACAAAGTGTGGTACTAATTAATAGGTACTTACTTACAGCCTTGAAAGAATTACATTGTATCAACATGATGTAGACAACTTAATTTATTTCCATAATAACATCTTTAACTTATCTCTATGGAGATTTGAACTAAATTGTCACATTAATTTAGCTGCTTTCGTGGTGTGTACTTATCATTTTACAAATTAACATTTTAGTCACAAAAGCCATTCATCCGTGAAACTCAGTGAATACGTTATAATTTGTAATTATCGTACAAATTGAATATGGATATGCCTATTTATGAATATTTGTGAGCTTTAAGATTAATAGAATGCGAATAATACTATAATTTAACAAAGGTTCTTAACAGAATTGAATGTTGTATTTTTGTACATAATTATGTCGTTAAATAATGTGCTATCAGTAAAGAAAAATCTTCGTGAAAAAACGTAGACTTGACAATTTTGGAATCCGTATTCGCCAACCCACAATGAGTAAGCATCGTGATTCGTGATCCATGCTCGTTACTTCTCCATATGAGAAGAGACCGTGCTCGTACCTTCTCTATATGTGAAGCAAAGCAGTGGGACAGCGGTTCTATTATATAATTAGGTATAATTTGCAGTCAAGTATCAATGTGACTGTTTCAAAGTTGTATGTACTTTCTTAATTATTCTAAGACACCATTGACAAACGATTGAGGAAACCTGGATTCCAAAAATTGGAATCTGAAATCGCCAACCCGCAGTGAGCCAGCGTGGTGATCAATGCTCATTCCTTCTTCACATGGGAAGAGGTTTGTTCCCAGCAGTGGGACATTTATATAAGCTGCTATTATTAAAAAAAAAACACTTTGGTATAATGTAGGGATCATAAGATCATATTATGAAAGTTCTTAAATCCGAGTAAATGGGGGTTAACTTGGAAAAAAACATGAATCACGTTACAATATGCAACTTAGTTAGTATCTTCAAAATTCAGTTTGTGATTTAAACTTTGTAAGAGTGCTATTTACCCCTACAAACAAGTCGTGAAGTTATACCTCGCTAATATTTTGTTATCTGTATTCATAATCCTGATGTTACTAAACGATTCATTTATATAATCAAAGTTCCATTATAACATTTTATCAGCTACGTAATTATGAATCTCTTGGAATCCATCAAAAACTCTTTATCGTTTAAACAGATTTGGTGAAATGGGGCCTTGTTGCCATGCGAAATTTAACAGAAACTAAGTTGTAATACGTTTTGAATTTTATAACTAAAGGATAAACATAAAAATTTCTGCGTAATGGATAATTATTATACTTATTAATATTTTTTTTTTAATAATATACATAACAGTTTTTTCTGGGAGAAGTCGCGTCGATGTAATAGGATTATTTGCAAATGTGATATCACTATCGAAATTACTCATGCAGATGTTGTCTCCTGAACTAACAGAGAAAAAAAAATATTATCACTATGACCTGCCTCTTGGTTCAGTGGTTATTAACTCTGATTGCTTAACCAGGGGTCCATCTAGGGGGACTAATCTTTGTGTGATGAGCAAGATCATATTTTCTTCTGTATATAATACCAGTTCATAAATTTCCCAATGCTGGGCACAGGCCTCTTACCGTATAGAGAAGGAAAAACCATTGATCACCACTCTTCATTGAAATTTGACTGTTTCAGATTCCAATTATTGGAATCCAGGTTTCTTACGATCTTTTTCTGCAAAGTTTTCAATTGTGTCCCAGAAAAATTACGAAACTACATTATAAATTTTCAAAAGTCACATTGTACTTGCCTAGGTTTGAACCTACAATCATGTACATACAAATCCGGTAATTGAACCGCTAGGACACCACGACACTTTGTTCTGTGTTTGGATGTATTTTATATTATGTTATATATTTAGAAATATACGGATAGGATAGGATTTTTACAAGCACTTTTGTTCGTCTTATTTGGAGAGCTCACTGGAGTCGACATTTCCTAACTTAACTTAACCCTTAGCAGAAATGTAGAAACAACTCAGAGGTTGTATAATATTGAGAAAATATATGCAGAGTTTTCATTCACAAGTACACCCGTTCGGCTTCAAACGCAACCAGAAACATGTGTAAAGCCCAATAAAAATCAAACGGGCCACAAGCGTACTACAGGAAGTGTATACCGCAAAATACTAATTTGTAACTCGTAAAATATGACGGTTTTCAGCCAGCCAATGTTTTACGATGCAAGTCCGAAGCTAAATCTGGTACTTTATTGACTTTAAATGGCATTTTGGAAGGTTTGAAAATAATTGTCATGTGGTCGACTTTTGACAGTTGAGAAGTTAAATTTAGATATGAAGTGCCTACATTGCAAGTAAATGGACATTTTATGGGGGATGATAATAATTTAATTTAATTTTATGGGGGATGATAATTTAAATATCGGTGTACATACATAAAATAAATACTGATCGAATTGAGAACCTTCTGTTTTTGAAGTCGATTTATAATCTATAACTTACCAGTTCTTCTTTGGTGGTAGCCTAATGGCTAAGGCATCGGACTTGTGATCTTGTGGTTGCCGATACGAATTCACCCTTTTAACTGCCAACGTGAACTCACTTGTAACTTAGAGAGGGTAACAAGAATACTATTAATTATAACCTTACTGAGGTTTATAAAAAAAAACTAATTTTCGAATGATTCGGGCTTATGGTGTACATATCGAAAAACTGTTGATTATTTTCTGTATACAGCATGGGGTTTTACCCTGCAAATTAGGTTGTAAATGTATCTGAACTTTAAAGAAGATGCATCATGCATCCGACCCTTGATGCAATGTTTGCTCTTAAAACTGTCGTCAACTCCTACAAAAACGTATATTAAACTAAGTCCAGCTAACCTATAATGCTTTAGGAAGAAGAACATAAAACAAAGTTGTTGTATTTGTGAGTTCGTACCGGGAACATCTTCACGGCCATTTGGCATTAACGAGAAACAGAAGTATATGCGGACTGTTGACAACTAACTGAAGTTTCTACCATCTACCTATTCGTACTATGTAACAGATACTGAGTAATATTTTGACTTGATTTCGAAGTAGCATGATGTATTTTCTGTAGTTGAAATATACGTAATATGACATATATTTTTGACTAAGACAATTTATTTTTATGATCGCTTTGTTGGTCTCAAGCCTCTGCCTCTTTGTGCATGTGATTTGAATGTTTGTGAAACCCCCGCGACACAAGGATTTAAATTCCTTAGTCCTTTTTCTTTAATAAAAAAATGTATTTGTAAATCTCCTTCCACGAACCCAACTACCGTGCTGTGACCAGGTTATCACCAGGTCAATAATGTACATCAATGGTCACCGCTATCATAGATAACCACTAAATGAATTAAACTGGCCGAGTGCAGAGAAATATTTGTTTATCTATAGTGATATTTTATCTGATGGAGGGGTGCCTAAATGGGAGATCGATCAATGGGGTTCGGTCATGGTTAAGTCATTTATTTACTTATCAATTGCATTGTTAACTTATTGGTATAACGCACTGTATTTCATTAATTAAAAAGTAAGCTTTCATTTTTAGTTGTATTGCTATTTTTATTTATTAGTCGGCCCTGTTGGTCTAGTTCTGTTAGTGATCCTGACTGAGCCGGAGGTCGTGGGTACGATTCCCACCGAGGACAAATCTTTGTGTGATGAGCACGATCATTTGTTCTGTCTCTGGGTGTTATTTAGCTATAATATGCATGTATTTAGAAATATATAAGCTTGTATGTTTATCAGTTGACAATAATTTAGGTCTTGGTACAAACAAAGTTAACTAAATACTACAAAGAAACAACTATATAATAATCAATTAGTATACTTAATTATAGGTAACATTGGTTATATTCTGTTTGTTGTGTCATTTGTTATAGAGGAAATCGAGATTTCATGGGACTTTAAAACCTTTGCATATGCAGTACATTTATTTGGCGACAGTTACTGCCTGATTTTTTTAACTAAAATATTGCTCCTTATGATGAAGCTCCAATAGTTATCTATACTATAATAAAGCTGAAGACTTTGTTTGTTTGGTTTTATGCGCGTATTTCAGGAGATACTGGTCCGAATTTATTTAAACTTTCAGTGCAAGGATATCTCATTTATCGCTTACGGCTTTTGAATACTATGTTTTGCCGCAATACCCGACGCTCACGCGGGTTGAGCCGCATGCAAAAGCTAGTATCTATAATTATGTGCGCATTATTTTAAATGACAGTATTTACTTTCATTTATTAGCTACTAAACTAATAAAATAAACAAATATTTTGGTCCAAATTTGTTGAGTAGGCCTATATTTGGGTAACAGATACCACAACTTATGGTAATAGTCCAATAATATGATACGGTCACAATAAATTTACTGTAACTCTACTGCTCTAGTTCAGATTTGAATAAGGACTATTTCCATTAATTTAATGTCATCAGATCACGGAATATAGTCTCACAGGGCTTCAGTTAGCTGAAAGGATTCGGTTGAAGTTTACTTATACAGTCAAGTTTGTGTAAACTAAATTCATAAGAAATAGAGACAGTTTCTGGTTCCAAAATTTTAATATATTTTTAAGACGTGACGGGTGAGATTGAGACGTGTTATATTTTATGTGTAAATGCCACAGGCTTATCTGAACCAGTGACGGTGTTGCATTAGTTGAATTTAGTGTTTCAACTCAATATAATTTTCGTGGGTTTTAGAGTAAAAATAATGTCCTGGAAAATTGTACAAAAGAAAATTAAATGTTATTTTCCGATTATTTTATATATTTAGATACAAAATAAATTAGTAAAATAATATTAGTTTCATATAGCCACCGTGTCAGAGTTTGGGGTACTATAACAATTTTTGTTCTTCTTAGAAACTCGTATGAGATAATTATGGATTGTTTTCAGACGCCAAAGATTGATTCTTGTTTCGTTTCACTGTCGTATCACAAGCCAATGAATTCGATTGATTTAATTAAGTTAAGTAGTAAGTAATAAAACTTTATTATTAAAAGGATTTGAACAGCTTACTCACGCACATTTTTGGGGTCGCCAATCTAGTTTCATATACCATAAGTCTTATATTATAAAATAATGTGGTGTTGACAGTGTAACGAGCTGAACCCAGTCAGTAAACTGTTCAAATCCTTAGACAATCCTGAGTTCATCTCACGGAAGTTATTACCTATATCTACTATTATTATAAGGAGAAAAGACTTGATTGTTAGTTTGTTTGGGCTTTGAATGATCATCATTAAATGGGCTTCAAATATACTGAACAAAATTGAAAAAATCTTTCACTGTTGGGAAGCTACACTATCCCCGGGTGAAGTAGGCTATATTATATTTAAAAAAAAATCAACCGCGGAGCTGTTGGAAACAGCTAGTACAAAATGAAAACTTATGTTTTTAACCTTACATTATAGTCTACATGTATATCGGATTGTTCAAATCGTACCCCATTTCTCGTAGCATCATTTTCAGTTCTTATAAAAACGAATTGTGGCATCTTTCCAGCTAAACTTCTAAACCATGGATGACCGAACTGTGGACCTGATCTTCAGCGGCTCGCTGAAGCTGCTGCCACCGGTCAGCTCCAAGATCGTCAGGATCTTCACCAGCTCAACCTTCACTGGTAAGATCATACTTAATTATTTTGGGGGATTTTTAAGGAGTCTCCCGCAGTTATCTTGAGCGCTGTAATGTGAAGTTTGGACTGCTTAACCAGACTAAATTCAGTACCAATCTGCTGAAAAAATAAAAAGGTTTATGTAGTACTTCTTCAAGTGATGATACGTAGTGGACCCGGCATACCCTGAGAGGTCAATCTATAAAAAAATATTAACCTAATGACCTCCCCCTTAGACAAGGTACATTTCTATAATCGTTTTTGCTGATCGAATCGCTCAAATGTATGAAAGTGACAAGTCTAAGTCACGTGACTTATCGAAGAGAAATGTCATTTCCATACATTTAATGTCATTTAAGCGATTTCTATCATCGTTAACGCTTGGCTAAATGTAGCTTGTCTAAGGGGGCTAGTACCATACTGTCACGAAAATTAAGAAAACTGATCTCAGAGACTCTTTGACTCTTTGTTAAGGGTAGTAATAAAAGCTCCGACAAAAAAATCAGAAATCTTACTGCCTAAAATACTTACTTTCCGACTACTTTCATCCGAATAAAAATGACGAAACGACCGAATCAGATACTAAAACCTTCGAAAAATAAACATAACTGTTTATTGCTATAAAACTTTTCTACCAACTTAAATTACGTTCTACTGAAAATTATGTTTTGACATTTTTATCTTTACTTGCCTACTATTAATTCATAAATTACCTTTCACATTTCATAGACTTGGTGCTAATTTAACTACAACGTTATAATGAAAATACTATTCGGAGTGGTTATACAGAAACTAATAAAAAATATTAAAATGTACTTGTAATAATACATTTTTATGGTATAAAACCAAATAGTTGAAGTAAAGATGAATGATTGTAAACCCCCTAACCTATCTGTAATGGAAAAGTAAAAACATAGCGAGTCGCTTCTGGCACTCGCCGGCCGCTGCCGCGGCACGCTCGCTTCGCTCGCTCGGCTCGTGCGGGGGGGTCGCAGTTCTAACCTAACCTAACCTACTGAGTCGAATTTGACACTTAAACCTATCTGCAATGGGCAAGTAGGACAAATAATTATATCGACCCGAAAACCCCTGTGGGTATACCAAATTTCATAAAAATCGACCGTTCAACCGTTTCCGATATTCCAATTATAAAAAATTTTACTTACAAGAGTAGTTTAGTAATAATTCAGGAAATTGAGAGCATCGAAATCGATCGAATCGATCGCACGAGCCGAACAGTTTAGGTATTTTCATAAATACTGAGAGGTAAAAAATATATTTTATAACCAACAATAGAAATTAAAATAGTTCATGCAAGTCGTAAAAATGTGAATATTTTGACTAAAGCTCTGTTGTCGGTAACTTAGTAATTTTGTCGGAGGTTCAGTATTTTATTCAGAAGTTTAGTTTTGTAGTTCGAAGTTCAATTTTATTTTAGGAGATATGTAATTTTAACGTGCTCTTATTTGTTTGTTAAATATAATTTTTATTTTCGGTATGGTTTGGGTTTTTTTGTCGGTAATTCATTATAACGCTAGTTAATTAGAATAATAGTCGGCCACAGATCGCTGGAGATTAATTTTATTTTTCGGAACCATTATTATTTCCCCTTTGTTAATATGAGCAATATACAAATTTCAAATTCAGGCATGCAAATGCTTAAGCAATTCAGTATAATTACATAACACTATTATTTATATTGAAGTTTTAAGTTCACCATTGTTTATGTAACACTTAAATTGATATAAAGCTCTCTTTTAGAACAAACAAGAAAATTTCTTTAGAAAATACGTAACATTAATTTGCGGATGAAATTGTTCTTTCACAACTATTACGCAATCGAATACAAATTCAAAGCTGAACGCGGTTCAGAGTGGTTCCATCATAACAAAGAACTGTGAATTTTCCAACATTATACGTAACTTTTGAATTTCAAACATCATGTTATAGGTATGCGTACTACTTTTTTTTTCAATTAAAAAAAAAATATTATACCTACTCATTGCATTTACCACTTTTATGTCTGCGTCACCTGGTAGAGAATGCCTTCTGGAATTAAGTCCGCCTGTGTACCTAACAGTGCCTGAAGTAATGAATACTGAGAAAATACTAGAATCCTATTTAGCTTTTTCGAAATTACGAATATCTTTTAGATACAGCAAATTGTGAAACTAACTTTTATTTAGAAAATGTATTTTTAATCTTTTTGCTACTAAATACTAACAAAGTTAATAATACAACAAATAACTACTTAATTAAAATCTAAAAAATTGCGTCAGAGAATTTAAGTAGTTTGTGGTCGCCACGTTACTTGTGGCAACTATTTTCGTGTAGTTACGTCACAAGCCCTCACTCCTGCCCCCTTAGACCAAGTACATTTCTACAAGCGTTAACGATGATACTCATCGCTTAAATGACATTAAATGTATGGAAATGACATTTCTCTTCGATATGTCACGAGGCTTAGACTTGTCACTTTCATACGTTTGAGCGATTCGATCAGCGATAACGATTTTAGAAATGTACTTTGTCTAAGGGGGCTCATCTTTAGCGCGCCATAATCTCTTTGTCAAATTTTATTGCTTTTAATAAAGAAAAAAATTGTATCAAATACTTTTTTATTATCTAGCTTACGGATTAAATTGATTTTTATTTTTCATACCTAGTCTGCTCCCCTATCGTACCTACTTATTCTTTATTATTAATATCTTTGGACAACTCACACACAGCCATCTGATCCCAAACTAAGCAGATTCTGTACTATGGCAATCAGAAATTATAATAGGTACATATTATAGATAAATTAAACCCAGACACAGAACAAATGGTCGTGCTTCACACAAAAATTTGTCCTGGGTGGGAATCGAACTCACGACCTCCGGCTTAGCAGTCAGGATCACTGACCACTAGACCAACAGGACAGTCATGTTATTTTAAGTTACTCTTGTTTTCTTTTTGTAAAAATCTTTTAATAATCTTAATTTCACTGGAATAATTGCCAAAGTTCTTCCCTGTAAAATAAATAATGTGCAAAAGCTACTAACAAATATTAGAAAAATATTTATTTTCCTTTTTCTACCAATCTAACCTCCACAACCCATTTATTAAATTAAACACTACCATCCATACAGCTATCAAAAATGCGGTGAACATAGAATAAAAAAAATCTCTAGTTTTAAAATAGCCATGATTTGACGAGCTTCCGTCCACGTCAGTCGTGCTCAAATGCAATTTTAAACACACCCCTGCGGAGGGGTGCGGTGACGTAAATGGCGCAGTTGCGAAACTATACAGTCGTGCACACAACTATAATAACAAAATAATATATATAAATTGACTGCACGGATAGCCGAGTGGTATAGGTCACCACGCTGATTAACACTGTGCGTGATGTGCTGCGGGTTCGATCCCCGCATGGGACAAGTGTGATCCACAAATGCTTGTTCCAAGTCTGGGTGTCCTTTGTGCATGTGATTTGAATGTTTGTGAAACCCCCGCGACACAAGGATTAAATTCCTCTAATGCGGGCGTCGTTTTATTTTAAGAAAGAAATAAGAAAGAAAATATCTAAGAAATTAGATACGTGTAAAGTTTTGTTGGACATTGTTGTATATCATACCTTTATCATATTCCTTTTATTACAATAATATTTTAATAAATAAGGGGCTCGTGGCTAAGTGTAAGCCGTACGGTTTGACCGATAATAACGGTTAAGCCGCGCTCGTCGCGGTTGGTCCGTGGATGGGTGACCATTTGTAAACATATCGAGACCCCTCCGTGCCTCGGAAAGCACGTTAAGCCGTTGGTCCCGACTGTCATAGAGTGATCTTTGATAGTCGTTAAGTCATTACAATTCAACCAGTCTTACTTTGGAATACTGTATTACCTAGCAATAGGTTGGGGAGGTCAGATAGGCAGTCGCTCCATGTAAAATACGGTATTCAGCTAAATCCGGTAAGACTGGAAGCCGACCCCAACATAGCTTGGGAAAAGGCTAGGCAGAAGGCAGAAGAAGAATATTTTAATAATTAAATAATAATATAACTTTGAAAAGTCACATTGGTACTCGCCAGGGTTAGAAGCCGCAACCATGTGCATACGAGTCACATTACAAACAATTATTTCCGACGATGTTTTAACTATTTATGTTCGAAATGCAGACGAGAGAAAAAATCAAGACCCTAGTTGTCCATTCAAATACCTATAATGATAAATTTTATGTCTTGCCGCAAAAGATTTTTCATAATTATTAGCTTTTTATAAATTTTTTACAGGATTGGAGCTATTAGATTGTACATGTTCATTCCAAATGATTAACCGGGTCTTAGAATATTTTATCATTTTAATTTAATAATATTATTTTCTTCTTAGTCAAGGTTTGATTCCAATATAAAAGCGAATATGTACTTTACAACAGTAAGTGTTAAGAACGGAAATGTGTTTGAAAGTTTTTTTTTTATTTTTATCACTTTTTTGAGCGACTGTCTGTTTGCGGTTCCGATTCTATTACTGCATAGACAAATATTTGTAAGTTTTCCAATATTTATTGTTTGTGTATAACATGTAGTAGATATAGGTCGATTCAAACTTAATGGCGTCTGTCAAGTTGGTTATACACATACATAGGCATAGGTTCGTAGGTAGCTTTTAATATTCTCTTTATACCTACACTAGCTGTTTTCCGCAGCTCCACCCACGATCACTTTCATTAATTATAATTATAGCTTATGCCACCCGGAGTTAGTGTAGGTTCCCAACGATGACAGAATTTTTAAAATCGGTTCAGTAGATTCGGAGTCTATTCAATGCAAACAAACAAAGATAAGATAAGATAAGATAAGATAAGATAAATTTTATTTGTGAAAACATGTGTACATAAAATGATGATACAATGAGTTACAGAATCAACATGTTTTACCTTTTCAGGTGTACAAATATAATCATTACAATATTTAATGGATAATTACGAATATTTTAACAATTAATAATTTTATACATCACAATAGTTGATCGTAGTTTTAAATTATACATATATTAAATTATACATACAAACAATAAAATCTTTCCTCTTTATAATTTTAGTGTAGATAAAGGGGTAGACACGGGTATGCCTACTATTTCCTTACTTGTGATTTTGTCGTTCTAATTAGTGATGGGCTTACACAGTATTAGTAATTAGGCATTATGCAAGCTAACAATTTCTAATACTAAATACATATGAATTTGTTAGGTCAGGCGAGAGCAAAAGCGAGTCCATCGCTCTTGCAAGACGACTTTTCAGTGCAGATTTTTTCTAATATCTATTTATTCATAGTAGGTACCTGGATGCCTGAACTTTGCTCGTTTTGTCGGTCATTTTCTGAAAATGAAACCTAACTGGATTGATTTAACGCCCCTGAATCCCCCTGCCTACTAAATTTCATGAAAATCGTTAAAGCCTTTTCCGAGATTCAGATTATAATATATAAGTATTGCTAATTTAAAGCTAAAGATTATAAAACTTATCTACAATTCTAACCATCTGAATACTGAAACGAAACATAACTTAAACTCGTTCTAAAATGTCTATCTGTCGCTCCTTTACTCTCTAAAATGACAAAGACAGCATGAGCCTTAACGGCTTCAAACTGATTGATGTTTCAGTACACAAATAATTTATTTTGCAATTATTTTACACGTCACTTCTTTGAGCTCGCTGGAGTCTACATTTCTTAACTGGCTACCCTGAGGAGTAATGTCGAAACAAACTCAAGAGCCGCAGCCTCTTTTAAAGTTTAAATTAATTACGGCCTATAAGGCTATAGGAAAACTCCTAGTAATTATCTTTTAATCTAGTAGGTACTATGCTATCGTAATTTGGACTTTATCGCAATATCCTTAGATTGAAATAGACAAAAAAGAAATGTAACGTTTCAAAAGCCATCCATTTGATAGGTTCTCCCTGTAAGCGTGACCAAATGCAATTTCAACCCCTCCCTAAAGGGGGATGGGTGGGGGTTGAAATGTACAACTTTTAATTAACGCTATATGATCAGATTGTGGTGATCGGTTTTCGAGAATTTAATTTTGACTGACCTACTTTTGTAGTTTCAGATTTTATATTTGTTGAGGTAAAATTCGATGCAGTACCAAAGCAAAGGAATTGAAGAGATCTTTTTAAGGTCGGGATATGGTTCCTTTGGAATTATTTTTCTTTAAGTTACAATCAAAGCAGATATTTAAAACTTATCTTATTTAAAATCATCTGCATAGCCTTTTCCCAAGCTATGATAAGGTCGGCTGCTAGTCTTGCTGGATTTAGATGAATACTGTATTTAACATAGAGCGACTTCCTATTCGACCTCCATAACCCATTGTTGGGTAATACAGTATCCCATAGTAAGACTGGTTATCAGAATTGTAATGACTTAACGACTGTCAGTCGGGACCAACTGCTTTACTTACTTTCCGAGGCACGGAGAGGTCTCGGTAATATTATGCACAAACGGTCTCCCATCCACGGACCAACTGCGGCAAGCACGGCTTAACCAATATTATCGGTCATACCGTACGGCTTACACTTTGCCACGAGCCCCTCTCCTTACCCTAGCGTATAAAAAAACTTGTAACATACCTACTTGTCCCAGAACTGTTTTATAGTACCTATGCTTCTTGATCGAATTATCACCTCTATAAATCCTTGCAAAGACAAAAATACATGTCCTGTAATCTGATTTTCTTTGTTATACCGTTAATCATTTACTGAACTATACACCTGGATGTTCATAATTCTCCTCAGTATTCAGTAACCTCCTCAGTAACCAACATCAGCCACGTCTATAACATTTGAGGGTTCGAAATAAATGCGCCGAAACACAACTCTTTTAGCGGAACTACTAACAAACATAAGAGCACTAATAGACGATCATGAACACGGCCTGCTCGGCTTGCTCGACTGTGTCGACAAAGGTTCGCATACAAAGAGTGCCACATAACCTGTAGCGTGTCATCAGCTGCACGCCGCACATCCTACGACACACGAGTCTGTTAAACTGTGGGCATTAATACTATTAACGCCACTTTTTACAATGAAGGGGATGATAAAGATAACCCACGCTTGCTGTGGTTGGTCCATTGATAGGTGACCATTTTTAAACGTACCGAGCCCTCTTCGTTCCTCAATAAGCAAGTTAAGGTCGGACAGTCTTTTGTTGATCTTTGCCAGTCGGTTCTGACAATCACTTTTACCATGGGATACCATGGTACCCAATAAGATAAGTTGTGGAAGACAGATAAAAGACTTTTGCGCCGTGGAAAATACAGTAGGGGTACAGACCTACTGTATTTTACACGGCTTATCCGGACCGAATGCCAACCTCAACATGACTTGAAAAGAAGCTATGCAGAAGAAGCGGCGAATGTTTTATTTGGATTAAACGATGACGTACGAAATATTAGAAAACTATAAGGCGAAATCCCGGAATTTTCGGAGTCCAACCGAAAAAGTTAATTTTGGCTATCGCCTTTACATTCTTTCTTAATTATTCTATACCACCATTGGCACATTTATTGGTGTCTGAAATCACAGTGAAGACACCTGGATTCCAAAAATTGGAATCTTAAATGGCCAACCCGCAGTGAACCAGCATGGTGATCAGAATTCATTTTTTTCTTATGAGAAGAGGCCTGTTCCCACTTCAGCAGTGGGACATTTAAAGGCTGGCTTCATAATCGCGAAGCGAATCGTATTAATTCATCAGTAGATGAAAATAAAATGAAGTATCATTTATTTGATACTTTGAACACCAGAAAGCGGAAGCATAGAAATAATTTCTTAAAAACTAGGAACAGTTCTCAGATATTCGGGACTGGATATAATTTACAGAAATAAAACTGCGTTTTATCTCTTCATAGAAACACATCTTTATAATTTCTCGGAACATAGTCACAGTGTTAACGCCCCGTGTGTAGTCGTAACCTAATTCCATAACAGAATACGTCAAGCGACTGCATAGCAAACTGCTGCAGAACCTTTGGCATAGCTACCGGTATGAATTAGTATTTACACGAAGAAAACCATCACGATACGTAATATGGAGCTATAAATATAGCTAATAAGTATATTTATAGCTCAGTAGTATTAAAATGAAGTATGATTCATTTAACACTTTGAAAACCTGAAAGAGGAATTATAGAAATAATTTCTTAAAAACTAGGAACAGTTCTAAGATATCCGGGACTGGATATAATAAAAATTAACCTTAAAAAAGCAGAAACATTTTTTTATTTGTTTATTTGAACGAGCTAATCTATAGAAAAGTGTTTAACAAATTTTTAGTTGAAAAGTGTTACTATAGTTTAGAAGAATTTTTTAATGATAAATTTTAAGTTAATGTGTTTTACCGTCATACCTTCTTTACTTTTATTTTCCCCTCTATTTGTATACCTTGCAGGCAAAACATAGCGCTCTTTTATAATTTTAAGATCTTTTATGTATTTTTCACCTATGTTTAACAAATAATAAATGATTTGATTTGATTTGATTTGATTTGATTTAGCTTTATTCATACAGAATAGTAGAGGCTACTTATAATTTAGGAAAAGAATTAGGGGTTCCATGCAAGATATAAAATGGAAACTCTTTGAAATAAAAGTCGTGGGGACCGCTAATGTTTATTAGAAGAAAAAAAAACAATGTATCAATATCGATGCCTAGCTATTAGGAATAATTAAACTATTGCAATTTCTTCTTAATGTAAATAAAAATTAATTAGCATCATTTACTTCCAGATACTACTATGGAGAGAAACACTTTGATGGCGAAATGCTACCCTCGTATCAAGGACTACTGTCGGGAAAAGCACGGCTTAGAGTTTCAGGTAAGAGTGGATGTATACATCTTTCTTATCTTTAACCATTCTTATTTGGTACAGCAGCTTTTATAACTAGTTTTCTATTCAAGAAATCGATTTATTTCGATACATCCATTTATTTTCATTTATATTGCAAGTGTAGAATCAACCAAACTAAGATTAATCATCATCTGCCTAGCCCTTTCCCAAGCTATGTTGAAGTTGGTTTCCAGTCGTACCGGATTCAGCTGAATGCCTAATTTCAACGTAAAGCGGCTGCCTATCTGACCTCCATAACCCATTTTACTGGGTAATACCACCCACAGTAAGATTGATTGTCAAAATTATAATGACTCGGCTTTTTACGTCGGGCTTTTTCGTGCTTAGGCACGTACGGGTGTTAGCATGTTTATCAATGGTTACCCATCCACGGACCAACTGCGGTGAACGTGACTTAACCTTCCTCTATCGCTCAAACCATATGGCTTACTTAGTCAGGAGCCCCTCAACACATCTAAATAATAATTTTATTTACTACACGATTTTCCAGAATTAGTATTTTCAGATTACTTTAGTTTTACCTACAAAGTTGTAAGACTCGTCATTCAAAGCACGATTTAATTACATTAGTTTAATTTCAACAAACGCTTTTTTTCTCTTAATACAAGCAATTTTCTGCCTCCCAGTTACTATTCGTTCTAAATTCTAATTTAAATAATTACGAATAAAAGAAAAATAATATCTTAAAAGGAAATACTATCGGTTTCTGGGAATGTCTTTTAAACGCTTATTTTCCTAAGATACTATAAAAATTTATGCGTTTCTCGGCAACGTAGTCAAATCTTTCATTTTGAATTAAGGGCAAGCTTCATTTGATATTTTAAAATGGCGTCGAGATCTTCGTGACGATAAGAAGAGGGGAGAAATCGTAACTTTCTTGGTTTTGAAGTGAAAATAATATAAAGCATTTAAGTAATAAGGAAAGACAAAAAAGATGATATCAGTTAGAAGAACGAGTAAAATGTCGCATAACAAGAAGAAAATATTGAGAATTTTTAAGTATGAGGTATTAAATATTAACGACCTAGTAACAAATTGTGACTTTTATTGTATCGTATTTTAATGCGAGCAATAATAATATAATACCGGCCTATAAACATCCCATTGCTGGGCACAGGCCTCTTCCCCTATAGAGAAGGGGTGAGCATTGATCACCACGCTTGCTCATTGCGGGTTGGCGATTTCAGATTCCAATAATTTGGAATCCAGGTTTCCTCCCGATGTTTTCCTTCACCGTTTGTCAATTATTTCCTGGAATAACATATAAGTGATTTCACTGAAATATTTATATGTACTTAGAAGTACATATAAATTTGAAACAGTCACATTGGTACTTGCCTGGGTTCGAACCTGCAACCATGTGCATGTGAATCCGGTCATTAGCCGCTAGGCCACCACGACATTCGAGCAATATCGATATAATAATATGCTTGTTGAAAACCAAAGTGATGATTATAAACAACATCAAAATATCACACATAAAGCAAGAGCAAGAAAGAAAGAAAAGGTTTTTTCTGTTTTCATTTATCGTCTTTCTCCCCCTAAAATTATTCCTTCTTCACGTTTTTCGTGTATTTAACTCGACTGCTATAAACCCAAACATTAGCACTAGAAAGATCTAAGCATTATTGAAAATACACAAGTTTTAAATAAACATGCCATCCAAGTTATTACTATTGACAGAGTCCATTCGCTATGTAAAATTGGGGTGCGGGTACATTACATGAAGGTATCGGAAAACGAAGTAAGGTCAGGCCCTTTTGTGGAAAATAAATCATAAAAGCACCCTCATTCCGTCGAAGCCTCTACCTATACTACTTATAAGAAGGTAGAACGTATGTAGTTATGGGATTGTATTTTTACGCGACTGCCCTAGAGTTCCGAGTCCTTATATGACATAGAACGTGAGAGATTTAATTAATTCACTACAATTTCCAAATACTTGCACAGATTCGGATGTATGGTTCCTTATACAGTATCACAAGTGTCGACGACTGTTTTTATTTAATGGATATTGTAAGAATACATAATAATGTTACAAATTTACTAATAATTTATAATACAGATGATTCATATAAACATCAAGTTTTCAGACAATTCATCACATACAGAAACTCGAATCACCTTCCATAATTGTATTATATTGATTAAAAATACGGCAGTCAATAAATCGAGTTATATCGATTTTGGTAATAATCGAAGCGGTTGAAGTCGAACGCCCGTCTCATACATAATTCATACACCCCATGTATATTTAATGCACTTTCAGAGTATTCTCGATAGAGGTGTGAAACGCTTCGTCAGATATTTTCGAAATTGGTTGCAAGTTTATACTTACATATTTTGCAAATGATGCTTGTCATGGACTGAATATCCAAGATCTAGGTGGTCTCAGTAAAACGAAATAGTCAACTTTGTGCGAAGCTTTAAGCTGATCAAATAGCTTTATTAGGTATGAGTGTCTTGCTGTTACCAGCTGAGATTATATTTATGTAAAAGTCACTAAATGTTAAACCTTTTCTTTTGGATGGTAATGGAGTATATATTTTTTCTAATATCACGATGGTCATCTACAGAGCTTTGTTCTTATTACAGCAAAATATCTAAGTGATATTTAACTTATGTATCTACTGTTAATTGTCGAACTGGTACTAAAAATCAAGTCAAAAACCACACAAAAGAAGAAAACAAATATCATGCCCAATCTTATATCATACCTTAAATCTCCAGTGGACCAAGAAATACAAATCCGACTTTAAACTATAACAAGATTTAACTAATTCCACGCCAGCATCTAAACAACAACCCAATTACTAGTATAATTTATACCATAATGCAAATAATGAATCATAAATTTTAACTAGTTGACAACCTTTCAAGCCCTTGTTTGAACTATGCAAGTGTCTAAAAGACAATCTAGATCAAAAACTTAACGAGCTCTTAGAAACATGATGGAATTTTAATTTATCGTAGCTACAGCAAGTTAACTTCTTTATTCTTTATAGTTATTGTCAACACCATCAATCTCATCTTCATCTTGATCATTTAATTTGATTTTGTCAGAGTGGTCACTCCAACCAAATTCCATTCCCAAAATCTTTTTTTTTTTAATAAATGTGGACAACATCACATACATTGCTCCGAATCCAAAGTAGCTAAAGCACTTGTGTTATGGAATCAGAGACAACGAAGGTACCACAAACACCCAGACCCGAGACTATGTAGAAAAGTGTTTTTCTACCTTGACCCGTCCGGGGATCGAACCCGGGACCTCAGATCTGGCGACATCTTGAAAATCAGTGTGTACGCCACTCGACCACGGAGGTCGTTTTATTTTACCATTATGGTGGTGACGGCGTATAGATTTCGGATTTTCCAGTATCTTATTTCTTATTATGTTAAGAACCTATTTAATAGCCAGAAGTCCTAAAATATGTCTAAGTACGTTCCTATTACAATTAAAAAAGCAAGACCTACGTCTAGTAGCTGAATATTATCGATACCAGAAGTATCAATTAACGTAAGGGACATTTTGGCGAAAATGAGTTATATATATCATTGGGTTCAGAATTTTCTGCTCTATCGATTGGCATTACTAAAAAAATTCTATCGTTTAAAAAAAATCCCTTACAGTAAAAATTTTTGGCCTGCGTAAAACAATTTATGACAGAAAAATTGATGTAAGAGACATTAACATTTTTTTTTCTCTGAAAAATAAAGTAAGTCATAGCTTTGAATAATTTACACCCTTACCTTAAACCTCAAATCAGTCGATTTAAATAACATGTCCCTAACTTTAATTCGAGTTTATAGTTTTTGGAACGAAGTTCCTTATCGCGCGTTGTGAAAAAGGGCTAGACGGAAAAAAATCTTACAAAAAGTTGTCACGACACTTTTTGCTTGCTATAGTAAGCTATTGTAAGCTGTGCGGCGTGCGCATGTTTTTCTGTTTGTCTGTCTGTCTTATTACCTAATAATTTTAATATTATTAATAATAAATTATTAACGAAAAGTTGTCACGACACTTTTTGTTTTTACGAGCCCCGAGGCCTGCTTGAAGTAGTGCTACAGCTTGAGCTGCTTCCTGAGGTGTTGTATCCATTATTTACCGATCAAAGTAGCAAAAATACACGCATCTAAGCAAGCTATGGATAAAAACTAAAGAAATGTGAAGAAATATCCGACTACCCTCACTGGCCGTGGTCGCAAGCAGACTGGAGATGCGGTGTCATAGCTCCGTGCACGAAGTAGATGATTTTTCATCTACCTTCAGTTCTTCAACTACAAAATCATCTACTTCGTGCACGGAGCTATGACACCGCATCTCCAGTCTGCTTGCGACCACGGCCAGTGTAACCCGGCCGAAACGTCAAGCCTAAAAAGGTAAATGCATGAGTTCGCCTTAATTCCCGTGACGTAATTTTATTAAAATCATGCAACGCGATAGTTTTAAAGTTAATAAAGTTAATACCCTCATTGTTTAAGAAAATAACGCTCAGCGCAAACTAATCAAAACAGAGAAAATTGTTAGCATTGTGTTTGTTGCTTGATTACAGTGTGAGTTGATGGTACTCTTAATTAAATTTATAGTCATTTTAATCTTTAAAAAATGCTCTTTTTGTAGGTATAACTTTGATATTTGTAAGATTTATACTTTTTGAGAAAATCGGATTACAGTTCCAAAGTAGAGGGTGGCTCGGTTTATTTGCTGTCCAGTGTAGTTTATTGGTCATCAACCGACGTCTACACGGTTTTGTATGAACACCGCGGAGCTGACCACCCGTCCAAGGTGACCTTGGTCAGGTGGTCAGCTCCGACCGTATAGCAGGCCTTTAAAAGTAAATGAAAGTTATGAATGGCACTGTATTTGTTATGATCACTAGGCGAGCGTCCTGCTGATTAGTGTATTAAATTTATGATAATAACAGAGACATAAAAGTCGAAAATAATATTAACAATAAATCGTTTCATTTTTGCATCCCTAAATTTTATTTAAATATGTGACAGCTGAGCTGAAATTAACATTAATCATGCAAAGAACCTATTTCCTTGGTGTCAAAATACCATAATTTTAGTGGATAATCTAGAGTTACATCAAATTGTAATACTATAAAAGTTATTTACAATAGAATGTCGTATAATTTTCTATTTCTTTTGCTGCTTACGCTATGCTTGACAGTTTACACGTAAAATATTAGTAACGTAAGGGACAACTAAACATATTTTTTTAATGTAAGGGACAAGCTATATTTGAAACCGCTGGGTATTCCTAAATCTTTCCTTTATATCATGAAAGAAGAAAAAAATCTAAGAAACTTTGCTCTAGACACAATTAAAATTAGAAGCAACAGTAAAAAGTTATACAGAGATTTAAAAAAATAAAATCGTTTTTTGGCTCTCCTGAAAAACAGTGTTTTGTCCCTTACATTAATTGATACTTCTGGTATCGTTATGTTGGTTCCAAAAATGTACCAATTTTTTTTTTTTTTTAGAACGACGCCCGCACTAAGGAATTTAATCCTTGTGTTGCGGGGGTTTCACAAACATTCAAATCACATGCACAAAGTACACCCAGACTTGGAACAAGTATCTGTGGATCACACAAATACTTGTCCCATGCGGGGATCGAACCCGCAGCACGTCGCGCACAGTGGTAATTAGCGTGGTGACCTATACCACTCGGCTATCCGTGCAGTCAAATGTTGTTAATTATAATTATGTCAAACCTATGGTTCTCGGCAATTTTGTTTTCCACAATTAAATTAGATTTTAATGCTTAATAAGTATTGGTGTTCCTGGTGTTCCCTTCAGCCTCTAAATTATGAGTGATACTTTCATTTTTATAATGTAACGCTCACCCTTAATTTTCGTTTCTTTGATGGTTCTTCCAATAATAATCTCGGTCCCTCAGACATTTTTCTGTGAAGAAAATGATTACAAGTTAGTGAACTAACCATGGGTATTCGGTTTGGTTTTGATAAAATATTTAGGTACCTATATAAAGCTGTTTTAAATTTAATTTGACAAGGTCTGAACGTTCTTTAATTTGTAGGTATGATGTATAAAAATAGCGAAAATCTAAAAACTTATATAATTCATAAGTTTTTTAGTATATTCTTATAAGATGAATACTGCAATGTATAACAGTTAAAATAGTTATTCCTCAGTTCTTCAACTGCTTACAACTGAATCTGGCTCTTTGACTGATATTAACCTAAAAGTCATTACTGAAATGAATATTCCGCCAAAACAGATTAAATTGATCAAACAAGTCCTTACAAATCATATCCTAGAAACTACAGCTTGTAACTGCTTCGTAAATCACAATTATAGTTCATTGCACGTGTGTTTCTTCCGTTACCCAAAAATAACTGGGAGGGTGCCTAGCTCGTTTTTGTAAATGTTTACAATTCCTATGCCTTGTGTTTGTGATTGCTATTTTAAGATTGTTGAAGTAAGCGGCCAAAGATTATGGAGCGGAGAACAGCCGTTTCAAGTATTGACGGAACTCAAAGTACCAATAATTTTGAGATCGAAAAGGATTAAATTGGGAACTAAAAAGCTTCGTGCGCGATCGAAATTTTGAAATCGTTTTACAAGATTTTCACAACAAGTGATAAATTCTGTTTACATGACATAATGTTGACAAAAAAAAGGTTCAAAAAATTATTTTGGACGAAAAAACTGTATAGTATCACTACTGTACCCAATGCTTTTATTGATTTAATTTATTATTATTTCTTTCGCTCTCTTCTGTATACCTTTAACATTTCTTATTCATATTCTTCTTTTCTTTATATCTTTAATCTTTTTCCTTCTTCCTGCCCTTATCCCATTCATAAGGGGTCGGCGCAATGCGTGTTTTCCTTCCATTCCTCTCTATTACTCGTCATCGCGGCATCCACTCCTTTCTTTCTCTTTATATCTTTAATATTTATACTATATGTTTCAAATGTAGGTGGTGGACATGCGATGGGGCGTGCGAGACGAAGCCACAGACGACCACATGACAACAGAGCTGTGTATGCGGGAAATCAAAAACTGTCAACGACTCTCCATGGGACCCAACTTCGTGGTGTTTCTTGGACAGAAATATGGCTATAGGTACTATTACCATTCCATACTATTCCATACACCATTTGTTTGATAATTATAATAAAATTACATAGTGGTACCTACATGCCCTAGATTTAAGGACGATTTTCAAGGAACACTTAAATTTAACTACATATTGATTAGAACATTCTATAAACAAAATTTACAATAAATAAAAGTATTCAACTTTTTTAGTAACAGAGAAATCGCTTACGGATTTTTTGTTTTACGTACGAATAAACCGCATTATTGCAAACATTACTATTATTATTTTAAGCCTGAACGGTTATTAATTACCACTCCTTCTATACAAGAAGACCCTCCAGTTCATCCCTAAATTTCCGCTTGGGTCTATAAACTGTAATAACGCAAAACAAAAATGGCATGCTTAACATTTGATGGTCTTACATCTCTACATGTCCTATGTTCACAGGCCAATACCGACTTACGTGCTCTCATCAGAACTGCAGATGCTGAAGGATGAGCTAGTAGCAGGCGGCGTAGATGTCATCTTGATGGACACCTGGTACAAGAAGGATTCCAACGCTGTACCACCTGTGTCCGTGCTGCAGCCTATATCGTCTATACTGATAAATTTTAATAATAAGGTATGAACGGTAAATGAGCTATACTAGGAAATAGTTTTTTTTTTTCCATAAGAAAAATATAACTATCTCCTCAATCAATCAACACCGTGAATCGTCCTTAATAGACGCAAAGCCCATTGATTGATTGAGGATGTAGTTTTATTTTTCTTGTAGATCGGCTTTTGTCAGCTGTAGATATCGAAATTATCTTTGAGCATCATCTCCCTGCCCTTATCCCATACATATGGTTCTTTTACCTATGGGTCGGCGCATTGTCGCGTATTTTCCTTCCATTCATCTCTATTACTCGACATCGCAGCATCCAACCCTTGGTTTTCATATCATCTTTATTGAAGACAATTTTTATACTTTGCTTAAGATTATCGACTAATAAAATTTTAAAACATTTTCAGAGGGTTCCAAAACTCCAAGCTGAGGACCAGGCGGTTTGGTGGGACACTCTCGGTAAGATGCAGAAGCTGTTCCGGAAGGCGTCCCTACAGCTGTATAACGCCGGCAAAATCGATAAGGACTGCATGCATAACTATTTTATGTCTGGTGAGTTTATAATGAACTAAAATCCCTTTGAAAATTTAGGAAATTAAGGAAGAATTATGTGTTTGCTATTTGCCTTGATTCAAAACCACCATCCCACTTTTGGACGATACGGTTCGACAGGCACTGTTTTTTCGGTGATCGTAACAACAACGAAGATTTAACAGTCAGTAATAGGGACTTGCTGGTCTCGGACCAAATTTTTTGCAACACTTTAAGCTTACCCAACGTCTATTTAGTAAGTTTTAGGTTAATGGAGTCAACGATAATACCAAAATATTTAGTTCTAAATAGAATTAGACAATTTCAACAAAGTAAATAACTTTATAGACTCTAGACTTAAAATTTTTACATTCACATTCCAGTAACTGAACGCGAGGTTATAAATGGCGTACTCAACGTGAAAAACACAAAGAACCACTGCTTGGCGTACGTCCGGTACATCAACAATATCAATCTCCAGAACTTAAAGAAAGCCAGCAACTTCGTGGACATCATCAACAGGAGCTTGGACTCTGAAGCTTCTAAGTTGTTAGCTGATCTCCGGGATGTGAGGCTACCAGATAAGATTGAGACGACTAATATACAAAAGTAAGTAGTTACTAAAATACACTAGAATAAGAAGGTACAAATTAAGAAAGTGCGCTTATGCCGTGGGAAGACCTGAATAAATAAATAAAATAATGGACATTAGTTAAAGAAACAAGGCCCAACTTGCAAAGTCCCTCGGAATAGATACGTACTTACCACAGATTGAATTATTACAAACCAATACAATATGCCAAAATTGTAAGAATATGTACGTAATATATGGTGTTTCTGATGAAAATGCCATAAAGCCACATATCAACAGTATTTGACTGACTCCAAAAAAAACTGATTTATAAATTTATAATTATAATAATAATATATGAAGGTCTCTAATACAGTGTCTTTCTAAAGTGACGTCTAAATTATTTCAGATATACAGTGGAATGGATTGGTCGCGAGGGTCTGGACACGGAGACTCACGGCGAGTACCTCAACCATTTTATATCTCACTTCTACAAGAACATCGTCAAACTAGTCGACAGGTAAGTTCCACATAAGAACATTCAGTCATCGTAACCACGTATTATTTTCTCGACCAAAGTTTTTTACGATTCATGGTAGATATTATATCAAAAATCCTTCAACTGGTATTTTTACAATAAATAAGATTCAAATCAGAATCATATCAAGCTCTAACCCAAACTAAGTGCTGCTTATTTATTTAAGGGCAATGCGCAAGGAGGACAGCAGTGCCCAGGGTGTGATTGTGACGGAAATCTTGCAGCATCTTCACGCTTGCAACAATTCTGTGAAAGTTTTCCACGGCAGAGAACCAGATCTTAACTTTATTGAGGACTACATGAAGAATAAATCTGATAAGCCGTTGGTGTTATATGGAGAAGGTAATTCCTTATTAAATGGAAATTTTAAGTAAATTAATCAATTTTCTTTCAACATTCTCCATAATTTTATTGTAATAGATCTCAACAAATCTCTACTAACACACTCTCTACTAGTACATTTGTCTCAACTAATTTACTAGTTTTATCTATAATTATATTATTATAAAGAGGAAAGATTTGATTATTTGTTTGTTTGCATTGAGTAGGCTCCGAATCTACTGAACCGATTTAAAAAATTATTTCACTGTTGGGAAGTTACACTGTCCCCAGGTAACATAGGATAAATTATATATTCAAAATTGATTACCTTAAATTCATAAATTTTATTTAGTAGCATTACATATTTACATTCGCAAAACTTGTCCCTCTTTTTAGGTGGTTGCGGTAAAACCAGTCTTCTATCAAAGAGCGCAGCCATGTCCTTAGACACGTGGTTCGCGGATGTGCGACCTACAAACGTGATCAGATTCCTTGGAACAACTCCTGACTCCAGCGCTTTGACGCCAACTCTCATTTCTATTTGTCAGCAGGTGATTATTAAAATTTTCTTCTTCAACATACAATGCGTACCTTGTTAAATAATTACGACTCTTTTTCTAACACTTTGTATCTTTTTTTACAATATATTATATTCTTCACCATTTTTTATAAAATAAGGAAAGCTATATTTACTAAACATTGATGGTATCTAATTATGATGATAATAAAAAATATGGCCATGTGAAACGGGTAGACTGAACAACACAGACTTATAAAAAAACTTCAAATTTCAGATATCCTATAACTTCGCGCTACCATTCGAGGGTATACCAGATGACCTGGTGCCTTTAACAGCGCACTTTAAGCACCTCTTAACGATGGCCACTCAACAGCAGCCTCTCCTTCTCTTCCTGGACTCAGTAGACCAGCTCACTGGTATCGGAACTGAGAACAATAAGGTGTCATGGTTGCCTACCAGGCTACCGGAGCATTGTAAGGTAAATAATGTTTAGGGATTACATGTGTATGACGTATTCTGATGAGATGACACCTTTGCACAGTGGGTCACCTATGAGGTTAAAATTAAAGAACATGATGTATAGTGGAGAAAGTACTAGTCCAGTTTTGTAAATAACAATGATGTCTGCTGAGTAAGGGTTTGGAAAAATATAAATACTATTCATCGATACGCTGAGAAGAAGTTCCGTAGATATCAAGGGATATTTTGTTAGCCAGTAAGACTCAGGAGTTATCAGCATTCTTTTTCATCTCTTTTACAAAAAAGAGGCTATAGATTATCAAATATTATAATAATAAGTGATCTTTACCATCTAGTCTAGACTTTGAGTAGGTAATATGGTTGACGAAGTGGAAATGAAAATAATATCAATCACTTCTACATATGAGTTAGTTTTTTAATACGTAAGATATTATTATACTAACGTAATATTGCTGCTGCGTTCGATTAGTAAACATTGCATCTTTGCCTCTTACGCAAAAACTGAAGGTACAAACGTTGACTTTATTTTTCATTCCTCATTTCAGATTATAGTAACCTGTGCATGCGAAGAAGCTAATCCTGAAGTATCTAAGGAGTACGACGTACTTCGGCGTATGATAGACTCTGAAGAGAACTTCCTAGAAGTCAAAGCACTTGGTGAAGATTTAGCTATGCAAGTTTTGAAGTAAGTCAAAGTTTTGTTTTAATTGTGGCAGTATCTTCATGCCTAGGGCGTCGGACTTACGATTATGTAGTTGCCTGTTCGAATTGCCCACCCATTGCACTACCGACGTGAACCCACTCGTAACACAAGCATTTAGCTTAGTAGAGGGGTTAACAAGAGTTATACTAGTAATGTGCGTCCCACATTCCTAGCAAGGCTTTAAAAAAAACATTAATTTATCAGAATCCTACTGATCAGTTTTCTTGATCTGACTTTGAATAAGTTTTGATTGCGCAAAACCTTTTTCTGCCTAGTTTTTTTCCATACTATGTTGGGATCAGCTTCCACAACCTACTTTACTGGGTAGCACGGTATGAGACTGATTGTCAAAATAGGATAAACAAAAACATTTGTGTTTATTGCAGGTTATGGATGGCGTCTGCTGCTCGTGACTTATCTAACTACCAATGGCGTTTGGTATCGAATGCTATTGCTTCCTGCTCTCTTCCTATATTCGTCAAACTTGTGTTTGCTGAGGTAAGTCCAATTTACTTTTTACCAACCCTTCAATGTAATGTAAAAGCAAACATTAAGGCTACCTTTAGGTAAATGCGTCCGATTCAAATACAGGTCTTAAAAAAAATGATATTATTTTTGGTTTCAGGTATGCAGATGGAGAAGTTACACAAAACCCCAGGATACTCACCTAGCGTCAACTGTCATGGACTCCATCATGATGCTGTTCGAGAGAATTGAGAAGCAGGTAAATACTGTCTTATCATACCTTTCAGCCCTGAATAACCCACTGCTGGTCATATTCATTTCTTTGTTAATACCATTCTCCTCTCTCTTGCCAGCCGCATCCATCGAAGTCCAACCTGCCGTCTTTATATGCCCTAGAATACCCATACAACATAGTATTAAATCGCCGTACATAACGTAAAGATAATAAGATGATCTTGTCTTTAAACGAGAAATACCTTTTTAAGTTTAACAATTCCATTTATCTTTACTAAGTCAATTGAATATACTAATTAGTTAAAAATAGGCGATTAAAATTTCTCAATTATCAATTTCTATCAGAGGTTTTGATGTGGATCTTTTATTTTTCCCAGCACGGTCGCCTTCTCGTGTTTCATGCTCTGGCCTACATCACAGCTGCCCGCAGTGGTCTGTCTGAGACTGAATTGGAAGACCTGATCTCTCTAGATGACAAAGTACTTGATGACGTGTATCAGTACCATTTACCACCAGTAAGGAGAATACCACCGCTTTTGTGGACTAGGTAACAACTTGTACTTTCTTGGTGCTGAGAAGCATCCTTTTTTTAAATGAAAATATACCTTAGAATTTAGTCAAAATCAAAATTATATGATTTATAAACCTTAGAATTTAGTCAAAATCAAAATTATATGATTTATAAACCCTAGTTTTTTTTCTGATTTATCTTTCTATATCTATATTTCCATCCACCGTTTCTTTAGAAAATACCATGCTTTCACCTATAGTCAGATATAAACAACAGCACATTCTATTTTATTTTTATTGAATAAAATATCCAGCGCCCGACTTACAATGAAACAAGAATACAAAACCTACTTAATTTCAATGAAAACTAATTCTCCATTCAGGATACGCAACGATCTTCCCAATTACCTCTCAGAGCGTGAGGCTGACGGCGTCTCCGTGATGAACTGGTACCACCGGCAGTTCCGTGACACCGCCCGGGAGAGGTACTTCAAGAACATGAACATGGCCATGTACTTCCATTCGATGATCGCCGATTATTATTTAGGTAGGCATAAAAAACTAAAAACGATGGATTGATTTCAGCCTACCATGACAAGAGGTTTTAAAGACCCATCTGAACAAAACCTAAAAGAATATTAATAATAAAAGGACAAATGAGATATTATTATAGTTTCAGATTTTTTATAAGCAAGTGTAAAGCCTGTCTCCACATCTAGTATCCATAAAAAACAAACATGTTGAAATGAATATTTCATCCATTTCAGGCATTTGGGGAGGTGGCACCCCAAAACCATTTAAGTACACGGAGATCCAGCGCCACCGGTTTAACCTTGCTGACAGAGAGGGTGTAGCAGACAGGAAGGTTCCTCTCCAACCCCTGGTCTTCACATCCGCTGATGGAGCTAATAAGAGATACAATTTGAGAAAGGTAATTTATTTACGCGAAGTTTTTTTGGAACTAGAATTTAGTCTAGTTCCAAAAAAATAGCAAAGTAGTAAAGTCATAGATTTAACGTTTAAAATACTTGTTAAGGTCTTCTTTTTTTTACTTTCTGAACTAAAGCTTGTCATAAACTATTTCGCTCAGTATTAACCAAGGAATAATCCTTGCAGCTGATCATTCACAAGACAAGGAAAAAAAGCAAGGATTTGGAAATGACAAAAGCATAAAACTTTTTTCCTCATATTATTTTTCTTCTGTTTCCAGTTTGGTGAGCTCCCCTTCCACTTGGTCCGGTCCAAGCGCTTCACGGACTTATACGCGGAAGTTTTGTTTAACTATGATTGGCTTCACGCGAAGCTCAACTGTTGTCCCCTTCAAGCTGTACTGGCTGACTTCGAAGATGCAAAGCTGCACGTCAATAAGGATGCCGTTAGGTAAATATTACCACTGCAGATTATTCATCAAAATTCTGCAAAAAAATGATATTTACACTGTAAAAGAAAAAAACAAACTCATTTTAAAAGTTTCATTTTACATTCGATGTTCTTTTATTTTCGTTTACTGATATTTCCATAGTATTTTGTTTTGAATTTTATGTTTGAAGATCTTTAATTGAGTGTAACAATAACAGTCCCCGTAGACATTTTTTTCTTGAAAATCTTCCATATTTATTATATCAATATGAAACGCTTTCGTCATATCGCTACTTCTGATTTAATTCCTTACACATAACATAAATTCCAGGGAGCTTATGCTAGTAGCGGACGCCTTACGTCTGGGAGGCGCGATCCTCGGCACGTACTCCGACATGCTGGCTCCGCAGCTGGTGGGCCGGCTGCTCCCCGAAGCTCATCACAACCCCGCCATATCTTCGCTGCTGAAGCAGTGCGTACATAACGGGAAGACGCACTGCGCGTTGCTGCCGTCTCATCATTGTTTGCATACTCCTGGTGGACCACTAAAGGTTATTTACATTTTTACAACCTTACAGCCTTTGCTGGTCTTAAAAGCCTATGCCTTTTACCAATCGCATAAAAATATTATAAAATTTTTAGCATCAAGCTATCGCACATCAAATTAGATGCTAAAAAAAATACGTACTGCTCAAAGTTTTTCTTATTATCACTTTTACTTGCTAACAGTGTATTCAAATGATGTAAAAGAATAATCTTAGTACAATTTTTGCAGTATTCCTTAGAAGGCCATCAGTTCGCGGTCTTCGCGTTCCGTCTGAGCTCTGACAAACGCTACGTGGTCTCCATATCAAGCAGGGTCATATCCTGGGACTTATCCACTTCGGACCTGGCGAGGGACTTGTGTCCTCAACTTGAAGGCATCATGCAGAACCTAGAACTTTCTCCAGATAATAAGTGGGCTGCTGCTTCTACAAATAATTCTGTGGTGAGTATTGGATATAATAATCTAAAGAATGTATGTATATAACTCGTGACCATGACAAACGCGTTGATATGTTGGGAATTAAAATAAAAATAAACCACGATAAAGTCCATTATTTTAACTTCATTAATAATCTTTTCCTTCTCTTTTGTTACATAAATATTGACATATTGATTTCAGTCGATGCTGCTTAACATGCTGACTAGCGAATACGTAACAATCGACAATCCTCTCGATGAAGGTAAGATTCCTTTTTCAGAACACAAGATCTCATACCTTCTATTGCGTGAAATTATGTGGTTTATATCCCTGGGCTGCGTGAGCCACAAATATTCTGTGCCATGGATGACACCCGAATACTGAAAGCTCTAAAAATAACGAAGAAATAGAAAAAAAAATGAAGAAAAAATATGCTATATTATCTGCTCTCATCGCACTATATTTCCAGGTGAGACTGTCCGTGGCGTGGCCGTGCTAAACCACCATATGTTCATCTATGGTCCACACTCCTGGGTGCAGTACAGCATGAGGGGAGAACACGAGCAGACATTGCCGGCGCCTGACACAGCACCCTTTGATGACGTCAACTGGGAAATTCTTTGTAAGTTTTGTGTTTTTTAGTATTTTGCAGCCCAATACGTAAAGCTTTGCCACGGAGTTACCAGTTCACAAGTAGTAAGGAGTCTAAATATGTGCGTATACGGTCGTAAACATGTACTTATAGAATATTTATACAATATGACATGGATGACTCATTAAAAGCTAATAATTAATAGAAATAAAATTGTAAAGCTTTTTGGAATAAAAGATTAAAATTATTCAACTTGATTTTATTGATAAAACTCTTCCGCAAATTTGCAGCTTTATTCGAGTACACAGAATATCTGCTGAACATAAAAAACTTAAAACCCCACAGCAATAGAATTCCGAGACTTAGAAAACTTGCTTCTGGTAATGTGGAGTGGCGACCTGGATGAGGACCGGCTCCTAGTGCAGTTCTGCAAGGCTGGGGAATGGATGCAGCCTCTAAGGTGCCGGGGAGCTCTTGCCATGAATAAGCACTGGACTAGAATCTATTGTAGCGACCCTGAGAGAGGGTATCAGGTACTTATGAATTCTATAAGAACTATATTCCTAGAAACTATCATTCGTAATACCTACTGATACAGTCAAGCCCCGTCAGAAGCTTTGAAGCAGCCTGAAGACGTTACCTTATTAGTTAGCAGTAACAACCAGATAAAGAAAGGAGAAATATTACAGTGTTACATAATATGTAGATATTATCTATAATCATTATTGATTTTTTGTAACGTTTCACTAAAAGTCCCTCTATAATTACATACAAATATATAATAAAAAAAAGCCTAGCCTAAAATAATCCTACAAGTGTAGGTCTTTTAAGTGATAATACATTCGTGATTTCAGATCACAATATTCGAGTTGAACGTGGAAGAGAAATGCTGGGTCAAAATGGAAGAACTATACCATCAAGAGACCGACACGGCTGAAGCGATGCTACAAATTAAACGCGGCAAGAAGGATCGCATGCTTTTCGGTAAAGCCATTATCCCTATTCTTTTCCAAGCTATGTTGGGGTTGGCTTCCATTCCTAATGGATTCAGCTGAAAACCGTATTTTAATAAGGAGCTCTGACCTTTACGACCCATTTTACTGGGTAAAACAGTATTCCAAGATAAGACTGCTTGTCAGAATTGTAATGGACCAATGGCTTAACGTGCTTTCCGAGGCACGGGGGTCTTAGTATTTTCACTAATGGTCACCCATCCACTGATCAACCGCAGTGAGAGTGGTTTAACGTTCATTATCGGACAAATCTTGAGGCTTACACTTAGTCACGAGCTTTTGTTCGGTAAAGTATCTTATAAAAACAGTTATATTGAACGAATAAAGTAGGAGTTAAGTAGTTAAAGTTCTAATATACAACCAGAGCATTTGTTTTATTGTTAATACCTAATGGCAGTGCAGTTATTAGTTCTCCAGACTCTAGAACAGTGTTACAACGATCAAGAACCACATAAACATTGCAGCAGAATGTTGTATCATAATTCCAAATATTGTTTATTATTTCAGCAACCACAACCTACAGCTTCGTTGTTTGGGACTTTGATGTCAAAATACCTAGAATTAAACCAGAATCTGAAGCAAAAGAAGATGACGAAAAAGCGGAGAATGAAGAAGTAAGTACAGAGGACAGTCGTAATATAATTACTGGGGCTTGTAAAAGAAGGTAGAACTTCGTGTCAGCATATTATGTAACATGTGCAATTTCTCGTTGTGGGTGTCACAGAACGAATTGTATAATTATAGAAAGAAGATTTATTATTTATAACCATTAGGAAAACGTATATTCAACAAGAAGGAGAGTACAGTGATCATTTATGAAAGGATGTAATATCCAACAATTACAATTTTAGGTAGAGAAACCCGAAGAGCCAGAGATAGACCACGGCGTGCACGGCATAGTGCTGAAGTTACCGCATACCATCCGCAACATCTCCACCAAGATGACGCTCTCCAACTCCTTCATGATCAGCAATAACAACACCTACGCTGTTGCCGGTGTCAGGTATGGCCTTTTTAATTTTTCTAAGGAAAATTATGGTTTTTCAAAGCACTGTATTTTCGTGTTATGATTCTCAAATACTGTCTGTCTTGGGTTGTCTCCACATTTACATTGGGCTTGTTATGGGTTGATCATGCCCCATTTGCTCAGATTTACTTTACAGTGAACGTAATCGGTTGAGTCATTTCCGATTTGGCCACTGCAGCTTGTGTTCTGAGGAAAATGTATTTGGAGAATGCAAGTATGGAGAGGTCACGAGATCCCAACTCATCAACAAATTTACGATTCAATTAAACGCCAGCGACGCCATTATGATTACATACTAGAGAGTACTACGAGAGACTATTG
Source organism: Plusia festucae (assembly GCA_950381575.1). NCBI lineage: Eukaryota > Metazoa > Arthropoda > Insecta > Lepidoptera > Noctuidae > Plusia > Plusia festucae. Next base: position 1,593,892 of record OX494456.1, on the reverse strand, counting down.
TTAGAGAATAATGTTGTTCGCTCTTTCGATGGTAGTGACGCGATGCCTATTGATACCTATTTTGGCTAACAATATCTAAGAGTGTATTTGACAAATATTTTGTTGTCGTTTTGTCTTCATATTAGGTTTTACAACGTGTGGTATTGATGGAAGAAGCTGGAAAATGACAGGGTATTATCATGAATCATTATTTTTTTACAGGACATACAAGTCTAGCAAAAGTTAAGTTTATATTATGTATAAAATTAACTCTAATCTCAATGACAAAAAACTTTCATACCACTTTTGAGAATAACATATTTTGCAAATAAAATATTCACATTTTAGAGGTTAACATAATTTAACATCTGTAAATACCTAGTATGATAAATTAACTCTATTTTCAGAAAGAACCTCTATGTCTGGAGCTTAGAGACCACGAAGCTCATCAAGGTGTTAGACGCTCACTTCGGCAGAATTGTCCAGCTGGAGCCCTTGACCGTAGGGTCGTGGAACAACGTGATCACCTCCTCAATAGACCGCACAGTCAAGATATGGAACATTGATAATATTTTTGAGCAAGTTCATAAAATTGATAGGCAGGAGTTGCCGATTGATTGTATAAGGTAAAGAAAATTACTTACTTTATGATTTTAATGTTCTTGCTGTATTTAACTACTTATTTTTTTTTTTTTTTAAAGATTGCTAGCAATGTGGGTCGCACATTACTAGTAATCTCGTTAACCCCTCGTGCTAAGCTAAGATGCTTGTGTTACGAGTGGGTTCACGTCGGTAGTGTAATGGGTGGGATTCGAACCCGCAACTATATGATCGCAAGTCCGACGCCCTAGCCATTAGGCTACCGCCGCTTTTCAATTATGTAGTACTGAAGTATGTATTATTGAACATAATACATACTTCAGTGAATTAGATACAACTTTTATATTAGACAACGGCTAAGACTTAAGAGACTGTAACAGAGCATCAATTACTCCATCAACTAAACTATCACCTCCTAGAACAGGAACATGTCCAACGTAAATACATTAAAAAAAAACAGTACTCAAAAAATTTAATACAAATTTGTTTTACTATTTTACAATTCTGAACGATATTCTGCAAGAAACGTATCAAAAATAGTAACGCTACCTTGACATACCAATTTTTTGCACCACTCTCATTTATTAAACTTCCAGCCTAGCTCGAGACAAACAATTAGCAGTGACAGTGACTCGCAGCTGCTGGGGTCTCTGGGACACCAGTAACGGGAAGCTCCTCGCCCAACTAGCTGAAGCACCACTAGGAGCCATCGTGACACATGCCGTTATCACTCCAAGTGGCGATAATGTTGTTACCGCTGAATCTGGGAATGTTATTATATGGGATACTGTTGAAAGACAGGTAACACATGAAATTGATAAAATATAGAGCTATGTATATAATTAGTTAACAAGTCTTGGCTGAAAATTTGCTTATCGAATTGTCGTTAAGATCTTTTAAGTCCTGGATAATGTCAATAGCCGTTTTATTTACAACCTGTAGAAGTTCCATTAGAAAATCAAGATTTATCAATAATTTAATTCAGCAGAACTAAAGAATGCTAATTCCATTTCAGGCACTATTCAAGGAAGAACAGAAAGGTATCAAACAAGTTTTGCTGCTTGAAGATGGTACCAAGTTCATCACAATATCTATGCAAGCTGGTCCAGAAAATGTTGAAAACATCGCGATGGCCAATATTGTGGCGAGGACTATTCCTGGTAAGCCTCAAGCAACCAACAACTTTAAGCATTGATTTTATCGAAAACTGAACAAATTGTTCGAAAAATTATTCTATATATTGCCCGAAAAAGTAATAGGTCTAACAAACCATGGTCAAAAGGAAAAAAAACCTAAATTTATTCAGCTTTCAAGTGACTTCGTTGGGCTATTTTGGTTTGTAATCTGAATCAAGTCACATTAATTTCAGCATTAACCTATTATACGTGCGTTTTCAGAAGGAGAAAAGATCTACACCGCAGAGTATGAGCTCCGAGGCACAGGATACAAAGCGGCGGTGGTCTCCGCTGATGAGCACCACGTCGTAGCACCTGGAGTCGACAAGTCTTCACGAGAATGTCTGCATGTGTTCCATGCGAGGACTGGGGCGAGATTGCACAGGTAATTGAAACTTAAACGGTTTGACATAAAGGTTATCTTAGTATTTACCAGATTTATTTGTAAATTAATTCGTACATATTTGGTTTCTGCCTTATGACTAGCGAAATAAAATGTGACTACGATTTGAGATATATAACTTCAGTCTCTTACAAATCATATTATTATAATCTTTTCTAAAAGTACATTACAAGAAATCTAGAGAAAAAGAAAGAAAGGAAAGGCATTTATTAGCGCCACATGGGACGCATACAAAAAATAATAATATAAATAATAATTTCTTAAATCGAAATAATAATCGAAAACGTCACATCTGTGCGAAACGGTCATCGCTCATCAAGTGCTGAGATTACCTCTTTTCTCCTTACTGAAAAGTTGGTGTGAAACCTCTCGTTTTATCTCCTAATTATTGTCTATGTAACTCCCTCTCTTTCTATTTTCCTTTGTTACTTACCTGTTTCTGCTTTAGGATTCCTATCAAGAACAGCGGTATCAAAGACATGCAGTCGATAGTGGCTCTCCCACACAAACCTCTCTGGGTGGCAGTGGTAGGAAATGATAAGGCTGGTATTCTGGACATCAAGACGAAGAGGCACATTAGGTAAGCATGATATGAAAATGTATCTATGACTATGAATTGCAAGTAGCGTTTTTATCAAAGGAAATCTTTAAAAGAATTCTACCAGTATTTTTTTATCTCATACGATGAAGAGTGAGCGAAAGAGACAGTAGACAGTGATAGGCCTCACAGATTTTTATGTTTTTGAAGTTATAAACTCATTATGAAAAATGATGAGAGAAAAATTTGAAGATGTGTGCGCATCACTGTAAAGTATAACTTCACACGCTCGTACACAAGTACATGCAACCATTTTTTTAATAGGTTTGTTCCCCGATGGAATGGTGCCTGCACACGGGATGGCAAGATCGGACTCTGTGCGCCATCCCGAGGAGGTCTGGACCTGATAGAGCTAAAGCGAGGAGCCTCCGTCCAGCAGCTGATATACAGGGCCGCTGAGGGCGTCTTCTCCATCATCACCATGTTCAACTCGACGGATGACTACGTGTTCTACTATCATAGTGGGAGGAAGACTTTGAGAGTATTCAGGTACAGTTTTACCACAACCTACCTATTATTATTTATTAAATTCAAGATTGATTGGCCTAAAAAATCTGGCCTTAGCTTTTTACTACGGGAGTCGGAAGAAGGATGGCGTCCCGTGGCTTGTTTAGGAATAGATGGGATGTCCTTCACGAAATCCGCGAGGACTGGTTCGAGGTGTTGCGAGATAAGGCTCAACCCAGCAGCGGACAGCACAAAATTTTCACTATTCTGGGCCATCAGTTCTTCAGTGTCAGCAAAGTAAAAATATTAATCTAGCTAGTCCCCGTCGGTGCAAACCGCAGTTTATGAGAAAAGGGATGAAAGTAGCCTATGTGTTATCTGATATTTGTCACCTACCTCCATACCAAATCTTCTTTAATTTTATCAAAATTGGCCTAGCCATTTGAGCGGTAACAAACATACACACACTCACAAACTTTCTCCTTTATAATATTAGTGTGATCACTCACTTTTTTGATACCGAATACTTATAAATATCTTCATCTTTATTTATGGTCACAATTCCAGGACAGTGGATGGTCGTGCCATAGCTGAGTATAGAGCACCAGCAGAGGTAACGGGCGTGGCCAGCGCGCACGGAGGGAAGTCAGTGGCCATAGCCTCCCAAGATGGCTGCCTGACCATGCTCGATATAGTTGATCCATTTGAATAGATGAAGTAAGAGGATAATGAAAAATCTGAAAATATTTGAGAAACAAATGACATTTCTACAGGAACTTACCATTTTTATCCGTTTTCCAAAACAGTATGTCCTAAATTCGTCTGCCTGCTTATATCACGATATTGGTGAGAGAATGTGGATGTTATTTTTTTTGCCTCAGGTGTGGTCCTATATAAAGGTTTTTCGCTTTTAAATCATACCTAATAACTACCAAGAATATCATTTAAACGATTTCGTGTGTTTTATACTTTCCTGCAGTTGTTTTTAACTCTATTTATGGTCGCTCAAATACAAGTCGTACGCATTCAAAAGAAAAAATCCTCTTGTCTCCAACTAAATTCAAAGCCAAAAATTGTCTTCAATGATACATAGTTGAAAAATTCAACTTTAACCGCATGGAATAAAATTGTTTTGCGATGTGAGACTTTTTGAAATTGCATTTCTGTGGATTGATTTGAGACACAGACATGCATCTTGTTTTTTCTACACTTTTCTGACTCAGTGACGGCGTCGCTGTTGCTGAATTTAGTATATCAACACAGTATACTTTTCGTGGTTTTTAGGGAAAAAATAATTCCCTCGCCCAAGTGTACAAGGAGACAATTAAATCGTTATATCAGATTATTTTATGTAAGCTATTTAAAATGAAACGAGTTAAATAATATTAGTTCCACCATTTGGCCACCAGGTCAGATAATTTGTGGCACTAGTAGGTAAGCAACTTATCGAAAAGAAATCTAATTATCAACGAAACTAATTTTATTTTAGTAAACTTGTAGAAATGTCACTTGATTATAAAGATTTAGATTTAGCCGCAAAATGTATTGGTCTATATAGTTTTTGATCAGATTTTAAGCTATGAGACAAAAGGCGGTCGGACTTTTTTTTCAATGTCTGCTTTTCAGTATGTGAAAATACTTTTTTTTACTTAATACTGAATATCTACTTAGATACAACGATTATAAGTTGAGTAGTGGGGGCTCGCCACGTCACTTGTAGCTACATAACGCAAATTATACTTCAACTACCCGCGGTCGCCAAATCTTTTTTGTGTACTGATTCACCGGGGAGTGTGAGTATATACGTTGTAGACCATTTCCAGAACTTACTTAAAACTATAGTAAGTCGCATTAACTGCTTGGACTTTGTGAATAAGACCCCTGACTTAACTTTTTAAAATTTTATTGTTTTGAAAAATAATTGTTTCTTTTATTTTTTTATAATCCAATTAGAGTTTTACTTCTTATACAAGTCCGCACCCCTGATATCTAATGTCTCTTAATTGTAACTATTCCCCTTGTTTTTAATCGAATAATTTTCGTCCTCCTAGGCTTTTTATTATTTTAGAAGTATGTCAAGATTAGTTATTTTTTTATAGGAAGCTTAAGAATGAGGAATGGTTGTGATTGGCTTGCTATCTTGCTATGTGGGGTTTGGTGGTAGCCTAGACCTGTTTTATTAACCATTTCAACTGAATTACTATTGGTTCTTGAACTTTTCACTTCATCTTCACAAGGGCTCTTGAATTTCCATTTAGATTTTCTATCTTTTTTTTCTATGCAAGCAGTAAATTTTGTTTCTGCAAGTACCAAAAATTATCTTGTTATCACTAACCCCATATACTGAGACGTTTACTCTGTGATAAGTAGGGATGAGACACGAAGCGAAATGGGATGGATCTCAAGTAGAATCGAAGTTTCTTCTTTATAAAATGTTTTAGCTTGTAGGTATCTTAAAGTTAGAAGCACTTGTAGAAAAAAGTTAGCAGTAGAAAAAAAGATGAATTGTTAAAAGTTATATAATTAATCTAGTTGCACTAGCATCATTTTGGTCTATTTTCAATTTTACCCAAGTGTTGACACAATTTTTTTTTTGTTACTAGCTAGATTAAAAAATAAGACTTAGCGCGCACTAAGATAAAAATCGTTGCTAAGTATTTAGTACATCTGAAATACACGTGTGTAAACAACAGAAATAAACTAAGCCTGCGCACTGTGAAATTAATTAGTTTGCGATTTAAAATCGCAGATGCTAAATCTTATATATATTTTGAAACGATTCATTTTCGAGAACGAGATTTAGTCGCAACCATTTTTTATCATAGTGCGCGTTTTGCCTTAGTGTGGATGTCCACTTCAATAACTGAGTCAAATCACTGTCAGAAAATGTCGAAACGTGGTCCTAATGTCTAATTATAGCTAAATTAATTTTAATTTATACATTTGCCTAATGAAAGCAACTAAACAAAAATAAAACACTATAATTATTGTAGTGTAATAGATATTTAAAAATCAAAAACTGTTTTCTCTGTGCATGTATTGAATTGTAGTCTACTGTAATTATGTGCTTAATAGGCAAATGTCGAAAGTTAGGTACTTATCGTAGAAATAATGTTAAAGATTATACAGTCATGGTGTTACTGAAAGGTAATATCTATACAAAATAGCTGAAGAGAACATTATGCCCCCTTAAACAAATACTTCTACAAGCGTTAACATCGCATAATTGACATTAAATGTATGGAAATGACATTTCTTCGATAAGTCACGTGACTTAGACTTGTCACTTTCGTACATTTGAGCCATTCGATCAGCGATAACGATTGTAGAAATTTACCTTGTCTAAGGGGGCAAGGTATAAAGTCGGTTTACAATGTTTTGTATGGCGACTTTATACCTTTGCCTTGCCGAATTAATTAATTAATACAACAAACGTGTCACCGCATTACGAGGGTTAATATTTTATTTTGCCACTCTTCTAACGTTAAGATGCATCGCTTCAGTGGTCTGGTTAAGATTTTCGATTTAGATTTTACAATTAAAACTCTTTTAACTCCTATTTCATTAAAATGTCGTGGTGGCCTAGCGGTTCAATGATTGGTTTCGCAAGCTGGAGACTAGAGGAAATAAAAGCCAAAGGCAAAGAAAATACATCAGCAACTGGACTTGGAATGGCCTGCTGGTCTAGTGGTTAGTGACCATGACCGCTAAACCGGAGTTTCGATTCCATTCCCACCCAGGACAAATCTTTGTGTGATGAGCACGATCATTTATTCTGTGTCTGAGTGTAATTTATTTATAATATGTCATGTATTTAGAAATATATAAGTATGTTTATCAGTTGTCTGGTTGCCATAGTACACGCTCTGCCTAGTTTTGGATCAGATGGCCGTGTGTGGGTCGTCCCAAGATATAATTATTATTTTAACTGAGTTTATCCCAGTTGCCTAGCACCACGGTTTTTTTAAATTAATGGGTCTTAAAAATTCTATTCTGTTAGATATTATCTTTCAGTAACAACTTGTATATTTATTTTTGATCGATAGGAAATACCATAGCCTCTAATATGTATCATAATCAACGAAACCGTCTAAACTGTACCTGTCTAATTTTTAAGATTTTTTTAAACAACTTGTTTTATTAATAATTAATTTAATAAAAGATTACAAAGAATAAAATATGTAAGACATAGAATAATTTTTTTAAGTAACATGTGTGAATAGCATTATTCAATAATTATTTTTAAAACCTTTATAGCAATTTCGGATCAATTTATTACATTATTTTTTTCTTTATTTATTGCTACGTTGTAACACGGAGCTTGAAACAGCTTCATACCTCTGTCAAATTATGTTTCCTGTATTTTATTTAAGGTTTACAAGACAAAATAAAACAAGTTAATAAACTTAATCATATTTTATTCGTTAAGTCTATACAATAATAAATACTACGTATTATACCTATCGTATCATTTATTGTACATTATCATTTATTTTAGATTAACCGCATAAAAAACATTTAGTTGACCCGCAAACTCCAGTACAAGTCAGGCCAAAATAATGTGGTATCTGTGTCTTACTTTATTTAAAATCATTTGTTGTCTGAACGGGCTGTTTAAAATATACAATGTAAATAATAATTTCCTTTTTTTTTGTTTCAATTAAATAATTGATGAATGATCGTGTTATTTAATCGTTTTTATTGTTATCAGGCTGCTGTGTAGGTTTGAACACAGTAAGTTTTATGCTGCTAATCAAAAATCTCTATCTGTCTTATACGATGAAGCACCTTATTTCATACAAATTCATATAACATTCAAATAATAATGCAACCACAAATGTTATGATGCTGTCATTGTATGGATATAAAAATAAAACACATCGCTTACAATAAAACAAAACAATACTGAATTCACAGAATGCAGTGTTAAGAAAATTTTATATGGCGAGCAAAAATATGTGATGCGTTCTTAATTATTATTTGTGTATATAAAATATTATTTAAGTCTTTTACAGTTACATTTAACAATAAAATATAAGACTGCAATATGATTTAAAATAAAAAAAATATTGGTCCTATTATTTTGCTCGCCAGTGCACGTCAGTTTAGAACTCGTATTCGGACACGTATATGAAAAGTTTTGCGATAGCTGTTCCCCCAAATTGCTCGTGAGTGTACAGTTCCATAGACACCTCTAATTCTATGCTCTGTGGTCCTTCTAATGGCCTCACGAGAGATGTTAGACCTTCGTTGTTGTTTTGTGTTAATCTGAAAGAAAAAAAAGTTTTTATGATTACTAGGTGAGGGTATAAACTTTAACAATGAGACCTTTAAAGTTATCAAGTCCAATGCATGATTTTTTTTAACATTAAGTATTATAGGGTAGTTACTAGATTTTTTTTTCTAGAAAAACTGCTTAGGTCAGGTTATAGATAATATTTTCCATTTCCCAGCAATCAAACTTAACATAAGCTAAAAAAATATTATCGCGGTAGTATTGCGAAACACGTTCCCGTGCGGCAAAAGGAAATGGAGAAGCATTCCGTTGGTTTTAGCCGGTAGGAGTCCGGCACGCCACTCCGTCTTCCCCAAGGTGGAGGTTGTCCATGAGGATTTCCACCGGATCAAAAAAAAGACTATAAAATATTGAAAATAGCTGCTGCAAGCAAAAAGCGTCCTTCTGGTATTCATCCGGTAATATTTCATCCTGACCTTGCTTTTCTCAGAGCACCAGTCGTGGAATAATTCACGAGTATTAAGCTAACATTCACTGTTGGACAAAGATCTAATTAACTTTTTTTATAATTTACATAATGTAAGTAAAATATTACGTACAAGAAATCAGTAATCTTGGCTTTCCTCTTGACGTTAGGTGGTGCATTGACGTCCACAACTCGAAGAACGAACCTCATTTTTGCAAACGGCCACACTGGTCCTCGCATTGTGAATAGTTTTAGCTGCAAACATGTATTATACAAAATTATTCGTTAGAATTATAACCAGCTTTCTAATGGTGAAAGAATTTTTGAAATCGGCAGAGTAGTTTTAGAATTTATTCATTACAAACATACACACAAGAATACAAATCTTTACTCTTTATAATATTAGTGTAGATAATAAGCACACCAAAAGTAGTGTCACTAACAAATGAAAAACGTCTATAAAATAATTCTAAAGTCAGAATTTTAGTAACCATGCAAGTAACAAATATTTAATAGAGACTTAAAAAAAATTACAGTAAATCCAGAAAACACTACAAAAACAAAACCCAATAAATCCTTACAATAGGTTCTGACTCAGAAAATCTGACTAATGACAAGCAAAATATGATTTCTTTGAAAAAAAATCAATTAAAACAACCAGTAAAAATATATAGGAGAATGGATAAGGCGGGTTCCTCTTACCTTGGAGTCAGGGATATAGAGGTTTGAGACGAAGGTGATGAAGTTGTAGGAGATGGTTGTGGGCTGCTGCGCGCATTTCCAGTCGCCGGCCTGACACACGCGTTCCACCTTGTTGCAGCGGCTGTAATATTTAATGAATAAAAAATTAATGAACATCCATGAAAATAAATCTAAACCATTATCATTTGCATGTATAGTATAATTGTACACGATACCATTGATTTGAGGAGAGACTATTTTTTGATGGCTTCTATATTTTTTGATACAGATCTTATCCCTAACACAGAATTTTATTGCTCCGCTATTCGAGTATCGTTATGTACTACCATTTTGTTTTGATCCCTATAAGGTAATCGCTGCATAATCACTAAGTTTTTTTTTGCATCATTGCAAAATTGCTCTTTTGCTCGGACGCATAGGCAAACGGACTGAAAGAGAGATGCGTAACAAACGATCGCCTGTTGTGCTCTCGCTTGCACGCTCAGCTAAGGTGGAACGTGATAATTTTTCGTGCGTGCAGTCGGCGTTTATCGATTTAAGATTGGCCTGTTGGTCTAGTGGTTACAGACTGAGGTTTATTTCCCACCCAGGACAAATCTTTGTGTGATGAGCACGATCATTTGTTTCTGTCTGAGTGTTATTCATATACTGAATTGAAAATATGTGCTTTGAAATAGATAAATATGTTTATCAGTTGTCTGGTTGCCTTAGTACATTGCCTAGTTTGGGATCAGATGGCCGTGTGTGAGCTGTCAAAAAAATACTGACTGTTTATTCTCGAGCTGGTATCCTTGCGGGCAGGTAACGCGCTGGCACCGGTAGCTGCCTCGCGTGTTCACGCACACGTCACTGGCTGTGCGGGATTCAGTGGCAGTTGAGCATTGCGCCTCTCCCGTCTCACACTCGTCGATATCTGGAATAGGATGAAAATAAACGACTATTTGAACCGGCCTGTTCTGCTCGTGCATCCGGAGGTCAGGGTTCGAATCCCATCCAGGACAAATCTACGTGTGATGAACATGATAATTTGTTTTGTGTCTATTTGTAATTTATCTATCGTATGGGCCACTATTTCAAGTTCGCGTGCGTCTTGGGTTCAATATCCATATGCGTCAGTAAAACCACCTGCGATAAGCATTTCAAATCCCTTGAATGGCGACCGTTGCTTTCAACATAATGCTAATGGGTTTTTTAAGAATATTCATTTGATCAATATTTTATGATATAACACACAAAAAATATTAGGATAAATGCTAACTAGCCAGTTTGTTTAAAAAATTTCAAGATTGAGAAAAAACTGAAAATTACTCCTAAATCAATACTTTTATTTCATAATATATCTATAAGAGAACAGAATCGGAAGGAGAAGAGAATTTATTTGTTGTTAGTACTGCCAGATAGACAGCTAAAGGAGGAATAATAAGGACTGAATTGAGGTCGAAGTATTTGACTTCAAAACATACCAATACAGCTTTTCTTGTCTTCGGCGAGCCGGTATCCTTGAGGACAGGCACACCGGTAGCTCCCAGGCTCGTTCAGACATTTGCCAACGCACCGCAACTTGAACTCTTCACACTCATCGATATCAGAGCAAGTACTAAAAAAAATACTTTCTTTTATACCCTGGTTCCTATTTGAAACTGTGGTTCCAAATGTTGAAATATCTGCAGGACTCAAGCTAGTACCTGTACTGTGAACTAAAGCGGATATTTTATCATTGTGAAAGTGAGACTGCACGTTTTGCTTACACGACTGTATAAGTCCTACTTTGAAGAGCTCATAGTAAACACACACTCCATAATGAGGCTATTTATTGTACCTAAATTCGTTTATGTATGAGTATTTTGTTTTCGGAAAGAGGTCTCGTGACTAGGTACAAGCCGTACCTACAGCTTGGCTGAAAATAAAGCCACTCTCGCCACGCTAGTCAATGGATAAGTGACAATTTGTCAATCTATGAGAGACCAAGGCGAGACCCCTTGACTCGGAAAGTACGTTAAAACATATTTTGTCCTGATTGTCATACATTGATCTTTGACAGTAAGTAGTTGAATCTTTACAATTCTGACATTCTTTCTTACTCTGCCATAATGAGTTACCCAGTTAAATGGGTTGTGGAGGTCAGATAGGCAGTCGCTCCATTGAAAATACGGTATTCAGCTAGACTAGAGGCTGACCACAACATAGCTTGAGAAAAGGTGACGTCTTCAGAAAGTTACCTGTTATCCAAGTTAAGTCGGTATCCTCTGTGACAGGAGCAGCGGTAGGATCCCCAGACGTTGTTGCACCGGTGCTGGCAGAGAGACCCTGACCGCGACTCCATGCACTCGTCAACATCTACACATACCTGGTGGAAATACGTACTTATAAAAATTATTGCTCACCAATATTTATTTATACTTAGTATTTTTTTTGCCGAATACTGGACATCGGTAGGCATTTAATGTCAAATTTCGATCATTAATAAACTTCTGCATACATTTGGTAATGTCTCAACCGATTGCGGACCCAAGTGGGTCGTTGTAAAGTAAGCCCTGAGGTCTGATCGAGCATTCAAACTTCAAACTCAATGTGAATTTGGAGTCTCATCGCAAGATATGGCGCATTTTCTGTCCTGCCCAACCTGCATTTCCTGGAGAGTTCCAGGACGTAATAGAAGCCAACGACTATGCTATCCATATATATATATATCAATGACAGAGAAAAAATGAAAATGCTCCTACAAAATTTCTGGCAAATGAGAAGCAAGGCCAAGAAGACCTACATATTTTAAAACAATTGGTGTATACACAGCCCATTAGGCTTTAATGATACTTAATTAATTGTATCGACTTTCTGTTAAATATGAATTCAATTTCCCTAATAATTATGTTCCTTAGATATTTTTTTGTTTACGTTAACTTGATATTGTCAATCCGTGAAGAATAGGTACATGTTTAGAAAAATATCTGATATGATACTTTATTTACCAACCTTATCGTTAACAGGCGCTGACCGGAAACCAGTATGGCATTTGCATTGGTATGATCCAATCGTGTTCACGCAATCTGCATGTTGCGAGCAGACAGGCTAAAACAAAATAAACAGTTTTGGTAAATGATGATGATGTTCTCCTAGACGTTCCCATAAAAGGCGACACCCTAGTGGTTTTCTGTTATAAGTTCGAAAAATATTTGATCGATTTTTTTTTCACCTGAAACTTTTCAACTACTATCGTTTCATTTTTTTACTTCATCGACGTCACATTCACCACTATATCGGTACACCTATTAAAATTAATTTATTTGGTTAAACCAACGCTGAATTTGGTCAAAACACTTTTTACTGAAGTTACAATTAGCCTAAATAACATTTGTTCGAAGTTCGAAGTTCAAGCAGCATATTCCAGCAGGTTTATTTCGCTCATGCGCTCGAAAGTAAATCGTGTAATTAATATTTCCCTTTTTTCTAAATAATTAACTAAAGCAAGTTTTTATCACGGGTATTAAAAGATGTAGGTATTTTATTGAAATTTCATCTCAAATATAAAAAAAATACTCACTATAGAAAATAGTTCAATCATAACATTTGAACTGATATCAGTAACTTGAAACTTGAACCTTGTTGTTAATATTATTAACGGTATCTTCTTTGAAATACTTACCACATTACCAGCGAGAGCACATTCATCGACATCCTCACATTCATGGTCTCCGATCAGGCGATGCCCGCTGGGACAGTTGCAGGAGTACCCTCCTGGCAGGTTCGCACAGATCTGCTGAGGACCACACTTCGCTTCTCCGGTTAAACATTCGTTCACATCTGGGAAGACCAAGAGACGGTTTTATCTTCATACCAATTTATAATATGGGGTCTCATTCTGTTGCGGTCGGTAAATGTCTACGTATCGACGGTAAACACCTACCAATGGCGGCAGCATAGCTAAAAAACCTCTTTTCTCGTCTTGATACAATTAATGGACAAGATTTGACATAGATCAAAAGTAAAAACACTAATAATTGGAAACAATCTTTCTGTAAAAGGTTTCTTTAACATAGTCTGATACCTCAAGCAAGTACAGCACCGAAAACTAACATTACAACTGTCTATCACGATACTTTTAAATCTAGATTTTATTTATATAACATTTGTAGAAAGAATCAACACATCGTATGACCAATTTTCTTTTGAGGCTTCAAGGACTGCCAAAAGTCAAAGAGTTTGGAATCTAAAAATTAGATAATTGTTTATCTTACCAACGCAAGTATTATCATCTCCAAGGCTGTAGCCTGCTGGACACCGGAACACAGATCCTCGATCCTCAATCTGAGTTATCTCCGGATACACGTATTTAGTGTCAGGTGTGTGAACTATTGATTTTGGTGGCAGAGTAGGATAGGCTGAAAAAAAAAATATATTTTAAACCTGAATTTTTTACCTGGTTTGTACAGAATTTATCTTTCCATAGTTTTCCTAACTTTTAAGCCATCACCATGCACGATTATAGTTATAGTTTTGGCAGTTCAGCTTCAGGGATCTAACTAGGCTTGCAAGATTTGGCCTAAACAAATACTTACTTGGCTGATTGCCGTATCCAGTGGGGAACTGCCCGTTGTTTTTTATCAGCACACAGCGATGCCTGACCTCATCTAGCCTCCAGTTCGGAGGGCATTCGCATCTGTATCCACCCTCCGTGTTAATGCAAATCTCTACTGCCGCACAGTTAGCTTGTCCGTTTGTGCACTCGTTTATATCTGGAGAAAGATGAAGATTTTGTTCTCATAATATTTTGTCTTCTATTTTTTAAGACCCAAATTAAAAAGAGGTGCTTTTCTATAACGTTTTACTTTTTTGTTCGAATTGATATTTGATCAAGACATGGTCAGCTCATCATGACCTATGTTCAGCTTTTCCGGGATTACATGTTTTTGTTGGTTAACTTAATATTAATAAGCGTATATTCAGCCCCTTGGTAAATCAATAAGCTGAAAATTACCTTCGCACTGTCCAGTTTTTACGTTATGATGGAACCCAGCATCGCACAGGTTCCGAGATCGGAATGGTCTTGCTGTCACCTTGAACTCTGGATAGCCCCAGAACAGAGATTTGCCTGAAAACATAGAACAATACATCTTAATAAATCCAATAGCAATCGTCTTTAATCATCAACACATCGCTTAAAATAAGTCACCATCCAGAAGAAGAAAATTTGTTTCAAATAATTCCTAAAAGCTAGGTCTTGTTTTATTTATTACTTACTAACAGACCCACCACGGCTTCGTAGTTTGTCAGTTTCACGTAATAACTCTACCCATTTTAAAACAACCGCATCAAAATCCGTTGCGTAGTTATAAGAATCTAAGCATACATAGGGACATTCAGACAGCGGGAAGAGACTCTGTTTTATACTATTTAGTGATAGTGATCTGACAGAATATATTCACAAACATCTGCGTACTCTAAATATTCTGATACGTCAGAAGTACTTACGGGTGGTCGTAGTAGTGGTGGTTGATGACGTGGTGATGACGTCACAGGCCTTTGTGACCAGGTCTCTGCGAAAACCAGGCGCGCAGCTGCAGGTGTAGCCACCGATCGTGTTCCTACAGACTTCTGTGAGACCGGAACAGCTGTGGCGGTTTGTGGCGCATTCGTCAATATCTAAAATTTATTTCATGAAATTATAGACTGCATTAATTCGTGTATTTTAGTATAGTTTCACGGTTAAGTACATCTGCGTTCTATGCTCCTTTTCTTCACATGAAAGTAAATATAACTATCTATCTGTATCCATAGTTTAAAAAAAATGTTCAATAAATAATATATAACAGAAGCTAAAAAAAGAATTGAAAAGGGACGTTAATTATTGCCGTAAAAGAGTCGTCAGAGGCTGCGGGCAAGGTGCGCTATGTGGAGCTTTTGAATATAGTGATTATACATGATTTATGTATTATTTTATGAATATTTTCGGAATAGTAGCAAAACTACAGTTTTCGTCAAGTGACATGAATCTTACGAATAATATTCGAAAATGGGATACGTGTCAATGAAAAGTATGTTACCAAAGCAAGATCCATATTCATCTGCCTCAAATCCAAACGGACAATCTTTAGGTCTATTATTTATTTTAGTCCATTGGTTCTTCGGTATAGAATTTGTGTCGACTATAAGGGAACCATCGTTTTTCCTTTCCCCATCCACAGTCGCTGTTTCTTTGCCAACATTCACATTTACTTGATACGGTGGTGTAGGCCGCGGTTGCTCTGTAGATGTTGGTTGCGGACTATACGTAGTTTCTGGTTGTATAGATTCATTTGTTGGTTCTTCAGGTTGCGGTGGGTACGTAGGCTCTGGTTGACGCGGTGGGTACGTAGGCTCTGGTTGACGCGGTGGGTACGTAGGCTCTGGTTGACGCGGTGGGTACGTAGGCTCTGGTTGACGCGGTTCCTCTTCTGGTTGTTTTGGCAGTTCAGCTTCAGGGATGTATTCCGGTGGTTTCGGATATTTAAAGGATACTTCTGGTTGATGTGGTTGCGGTTCAGTTGGTAATGTTACTATCTCTGGTTGTTCAGGTTCGTTCGTAGGCGATGGCTGTGCGTCTAATGGTGTAGAATCTGTAGGTCTCGGTTCGAATCTTGGGTTTGTGTATGTGACGTCGGGTTGGCTTTTAGGAATATTTTCTTTTTCTTCCTTATTTGTATTGATAGTAGTTGGTGGTTCCATCTCTTCAGTTTTTGTTTCGGATTCTCTTGGTTGTTCAGTGGTTGTACTGGATGTGGTAGGAGTTTCAGGTTTTGGAGTTAAGGTTGTTGTAGTCGATGGTTTTTTTGTTGTGTTAGCAACTGCGGTATTAGTATCAATCTCCTCTCTGGAAAAAAAAACATTAGTTTTTAATTACTAGCTTGCTTGCAGAGGTTTTAGTCAGCGTTAAATTTTATTCTTTAAGAGATGTGTATGATAATCATATTTATTTTACTTTGAATGTCCCGCCTGGCACAGACTTCCAATATTTAACTGGAATTTGGCTTGAAAAGCATTTGGTTATAAATTAACCTAAAAAAAATATAGAACCGTACATAAACATTTATTTAATTTGATGAACCAATACTCACTCAGAATAATAGTACTCGTAATCATAATCTGGTGGCAATGTTGTTGTGGTGGTTGTAGAGGTTGTAGAGGCTTGCTTGCGTACACAACGAAAAGATCCTCGGATATTGATGCATTTGTAGTCGTCCCCACAGAAGTCCTGGTCTAAGGCGCACTCGTTGATATCTGAACAAATAATTTATACTCAATTTGAGTTTAAGGGAACTTAAACATAAACACTTAAATAATTTGACTGCACGGATAGCTGAGTGGTATAGGTCACCACGCTAATTATCACTGTGCACGACGTGCTGAGGGTTCGATCCCCGTATGAGACAAGCATTTGTGTGATCCACAAATGCTTGTTCAAGTCTGGGTGTTCTTTGTACATGTGATTTGAATGTTATTGAAACCCCCGCGACACAAGGATTGAATTCCTTAGTGCGGGCGTCGTTTTTTTAAAAATAAATAAAAAAAAGTACAAAGTATGATGGTAATTTTTTTTTGGTAAACCTTTTTTTTATAAAAAGAAAAAAAATCATAGCGATTTGTAAAAAACAATAATCAAGCTGGTGTATTTGCTATCGCAGGGTCCTTTTATGTGAGTACCTACCCTCACACTTCCCAGTGGAGTGATGTAGCACATATCCGGTCCCGCAGGAGGTGATCCTGACGCAGAGGTAAGAGCCCACAGTGTTGTCGCAGCGCTGGGCTTGTGGGATGCACTCATGTTGGCCAGTAGCGCACTCGTTTACGTCTGAAGGCGAAAGGAATAAGTAAAATTACATAATTTGTAAGAAAATGAGTTAGAGAGATATTCATGACTTTTCAAGACTTTAAATATTGAATAGCGTATGTAGTAAAGTTTTGATAAGTAACTGATCCTCATTTCAAGTTTTGCACTTTCTAAAGTAGATTTCGATCTAAGAGATTGATTTAAAAAAATGTCTTAGGATATTATTATGCTGAAACAAGTTTAAAGAGAACGACAGTTATGTTTAAAGAGTTTTTGAAGTATTATTTCCAAACACAATTAGTTTTTAACTATGAAACAACTAATTCCATAGCTTTATGAGCTTACCAACACAAGCTCCCGTCATGGTATCCAGTTCATATCCAAGCTTGCAGCGGCACTCGTAGCTGCCGTTCGTATTGAGGCAGTTCTGATGTTGGTCACACAGGTGCGTGCCTTCCACACACTCGTCGATATCTAGAAATAAAATAAAAATAAAATAAATAAAATAAAAATGTGTTTATTTCAGTAAATCTTTACAAGTAAGTTACTGGGGCTTCCCAGAAAGTAATCAAAAGATACTTGTGTTGGGAAAACCTCGCTCCTCCTACGTGAACATATACTTAGATTTACAACACTATCAATAATTATCACTTAATACATTTTTTAAAACAAAGAAATAAAACATAGTTTTCTAATGGTTGTGTAAGTTTACAGTGAGTAATTAATTAGTTAGGTGTGGTGTGTGTTGTGTGTGGACGTGTGTGTGTATGTCCGAGGATGTGTAAGTGCGTGTATGCAAGTGCATGTGTGTGTGTGTGTGTGCGTGTGCATGTGTGTGTATGCATGTGTGCGTGTGTGTGGGGGAGTGTTAATAAGTAACATATCATATACATATAGGTACACATATCTAGAAATAATATATAGTAGCAGTTTTAAAAGTTGCATTTCTACGTCATATGCGACACGAACGATATAATCTACTGCAATTTTGACGTCAAAATTGGAGGGTAACGACGCGAAGGCGAAGAAAGTCATGGCTCAGAAATATCCGAGAATGGACGAGAATCGCCAGTGCAGGTGGAAGCTCTTCAGTTTGGCGCAGAACCTTGAGGAGTTCCAGAATAAGAAGCGAAGAAGCAGCGTTATCGAAGGATTTGTGACTATTTCAGTCATCATTAAAATCAGTAAAGGAAAACATCGTGAGGTAATCTGGATTCCAAAAATTGGAATCTAAAATCGCCAGCCCGCAAGTGAGCAATCATGATGATAAATGCTCGTTCTTTCTGTATATGATAAAAAACCTGTGCCCATCAATTAGGCCAGATTATTATAAATTATGATGAATGATCTATTGGATTTTCTGGCAATTTCCGGTGTCTTCATCTAACTAGCCTTTTCCCAAGCTATGTTGGGGACGGCTTCCAGTCGTACCGGATTTAGCTGAATGCCGTGTTTTACATGGAACGACTGGATTCTGACCTCCACAACCCATTAAACTTGCGAATACAAGTACCCTATTGTAAGACTAGTTAGTAAGTACAGACAATTTTGATCATTAAGTCAAACTAGTAGCTTTCTTTTTCAGACTCCCTATCCTTGAAATACATATTTATAGCATTCATTAGGTCGGATACAAATAATTTACCTTCACAATAAAGACTTCCTGGTTTTCTCCTCATGCCATCTGGACAACGTGTTGAGGTAGCCCTGTAAATTTGAAAACACCTTTTAAGATAACCTTTGAGTTTTTAGGATACTTACTAGGTACAGTATGGTTACCCTACTAAAAATCAGCGAGTATTATGAATAAGGGTTGATAAGAGACTGTTAGTACCTAGAAAAATGCGGCCACCCCGCAATTCCTTTTAAAGAGGGCGGGGGTAGCAGCATGTTTCCCCTTTGATTTCGACGTTTTACATGGTAGTTTAGTAACCATTGTCTATAAAAATCTGCGACTGCATGGATAGCCGAGTGGTATAGGTCACTACGCTAATTACCACTGTACGCGACGTGTTGCAGGTTCGATCCCCGCATGGGACAAGTATTTGTATGATCCACAAATGCTTGTTCCAAGTGTGTATTCTTTGTGCATGTGATTTGAATGTTTGTGAAACTCCCGCGACACAAGGATTAAATTCCTTAGTGCGAACGTCGCTTTATTAAAGTAAAAAAAGAATGTTGCTCAAATTCAAGTATTCAGATACAAGTATCGAAGATGACGATTTATTTTTTGCAATTTCCGTCAAATGGTTATTTTTATTGGTTTGATAAAAGAAAAAATACGCGTTTAATATTTTTCATGATCATGATCCAGTCTGATGCCCTAACCATTAGGCTACCGCCGCATAAATTAATGTTTAAGTCTTGTTAAAGAGATGAATAATTGGGGAGAAGTGTAACGTTTAAACATGATTTTGGATATTTTAAGTAAGTACCTTGGATCCACTTTTGCTTTGCAGTCGTATTGTCCCAATTGGTTGACGCAAACCTGATCTGGCCGACAGAGGTCGCCTCCGTCCTCGCATTCATTAATATCTGTTTTCATAATAAAATAATATAAAATTTCAGTATTTTTAAAAGTATACAAAAGTGTACAGCTATGATAAATATTAAAACAATGGAAACTCTAAATATAACAAAGTCGTTTTGTTACATATACTCGAAAACGGATTCATGATTCTTGATTTATTGGATTCGTATAATTCCCGCATAGCAGAATTATATTAAAAAAAATGGAAAATTGAATAAATATAACGCCAGTGACACAGCGGGGTACGGCTTGTTTACCATATTTTTTTTATGGGTACCAGAACCGCTTACTTAATAAATAGATATGTGAAGCAATATGAACTATTTTTCTTACCTTCGCACTTATTTGTGGAAATATCAATTTTGAAACCAGGAGGACAGTGCTTGGAGGCTTTATCCTGGCAGTAGAAAGACTTGTGCGTGTTGATGCAGAACTGAGACAGAGGATTGCAGTCATGCTGGTTACTCGCACACTCGTCCACATCTGAAAACAACAGGAATATTTAAATATTTATCACCCACTAAAAGTTCATTTAACTGGAACTGGAGCACGTAAACGGGGTAGGCCAAAAAGACGCTGGTGAGATGACATCATTCGCTTTTTGCCGGATTGGTGGGAAGCGGCTCAAGACCAAGGGTTCTAGAGCAGGTTGGGGGAGACCTTTGCACAGCAGTGGGACACATAAAAGGTTATAAAAAAAAAAAGAAATTCATTACTTTCTTGGAGCGACTACCTATTTGAGTTCCACAACTTTTTTTTGCTGTTTGCTTTTGAATTTGCTTGGTAATTCAGAGGTTAGTCTTACTATGTTCCTCAAAGTACGACTAGGACTAACTGAATACTGGAACACAAATTAATTTTAAGGTGTTCTTAAATGTGTATCTGTTGCTACTTCACACCACAGAGACAGCATGAGACTTAACGGCGGCTTAAAACTGATTGATGTTTCAGTATTTTGTTATAAGAGTATGTATTTCAAAAACTTCTATTTTATTTAAATACTTTTTTGTAGTAAAAAATATCGGTGCGTTCAGAAATTCAAACTTTTCCTCCTTATAAGAATATAATTATCGATTAGGTTTTATCTCTTCATTACTGTAAATTAATGCTTATTATAATTTTTTTTCAAATACATTACCACTTTAGTCTGGGACTAATTTTTGTATAACAATAACTTGTTTTTAAGGTTCCTTCTATATCCTTCTATTACAAACTATGTCTAGTTTAAAGAAATCTTGGTCTTAGTAGTGACTTTATAGAAGTGGTTCGATTATCCACACGCTGATATCACTTTACAACACACTTAGAACTTTACTAAAAACGACTACAAACCAAAACATATATAATACCTTCACATTCCCCATTAGATCCAATTTTGAATCCAGGAGGGCATCTATCCTCGACGACAGTTCTGGGAGAAGTGTTTAAATTGCTGGGGTCTCCTGAGACACCACCGCAGCTGTATCCCCCAATCGTGTTTTCACAGAGGTAGGAAGGACACGGCGGGTTAGGAAGAAGGCATTCATTTATGTCTGGAAATTAAGATTCATGTATCTTTTATATCTTAAAAAATGAATTCCACACTACTCTACTCGGCTTACTGTGCAGTTGACGTCGTCGTCTTCTAGCACTACTCTAAGACAGAGATATACCCTGACTTTATCACTGATATCAAATTGTTCTCTATCGTGATATTACGTGCACTTTTAAGAGTTAAATATTCGAAAAATAAAAAGTTCCTGCCCCCCTAGCCAAGTGACATTTCTACAAGCGTTAACGATGATAGAAATCGCTTAAATGACATTAAATGTATGCAAGTGACAAGTCTAAGTCACGTGACTTATCGAAAACAAATGTCATTTCCATACATTTAATGTCTCGGCTAGGGGGGCTGGTTCGTTTACATAATCATAATGCAAACGGTGGGTGTAAGTAGACTTTTTTGGCAATTTTTGAATTTTAGAAACTTAATTTAACTAGGGTTTTGACAAAGTGGGCTACCTAACACTAAGATTTTTTGAAATCAGACAAGTCTTAGAAGTTCTTAATTAGCGCGTTCAACTAAACACTCTATCATATTCATAATCCTAGACTATGTTATTTATTTTAATTTGCAATTTTATTAACTGTAAATCCCTAATTAGCTAAACATAAATAACTCACCATCACAAGCGTGATTATCAACATTTCTGGAGAATCCTTGAGGGCATTGACCCTTTTCCACGTTATTCTTCCTCGTCGGTATACACTTGTATGAACCCTGGACGTTGTAGCACCGAGTGTCTGGCAGGCAGACTGGCACTTTCAGTTTACATTCATCAACATCTAAAAAACAAAACAAATTCATTATAATTATTATTAAACTAGCTGACCCGACAAACCTTGTTCTGCTATATGACGGGCCTGTTGGTCTAATGGTTAGTGACCCTGACTGCTAACTCGGAGGTCGGGGGATTGAATCCCACCAAGGACAAATCTTTCTGTGATGAGCACGATCATTTGTTCTGTGTCTGGGTGTTATTTATCTATAATTGAAAGGTTCAAATAGCACAAAAAAAAACCATAACCTATTCTTTCTTTGAAATTAATTGTTGGAAATATCGTGCAATTAAAAAAATAATGAAACAATACTTTATGGTATCCTTGGTGCATGGAACACTCCCACAACTTTCATGATTCAAGTGTGAGTTCTCCATTAATTCCAGGACCTAACTAACCAGTTTCTTAGGCTCTGATATTCACGATCTCTCTCATAGAAGATGTTAATCCTCAACACCTTTTTTTTCCGTATGAAAAGCTAGTTTCAAGCTATCAAGTCACCTTTCACCGACTAAAAACACCCTGGTTGATGCCTTGGCCGGAATCGCGGGATTCTGCTTGACTTCTTTGGGTTATCCTCAACACCTACTCGGGTCCTCATTAATGTGTCAAGATTTAATTAGAATGGATAGATAACCAGAATAACGAGATTAGATAGAATAAGGAATGAGTATATTAGAGGAAGCTTGAAACTAGCGCCCTGAATGAAAAGGTGAGAGGTATGCAAGCATGAAGAAGGATTTAAGTCTCATAACTGATCAAGTTGTGAGTATGAATGTGGATGGGTGTAGAGGAAGACCGAAAAAGAGATGGATGGATTTTGTGAAAGATGATATAAGGAGTGGGTGCTGCGATGGAGAGTAATAGAGATGAAGGGAAGATAAATACGCATTACGCTGACCGCATATAAATACGAAAAAGATGGAGATGATGATTAATAGAGAAAGGAAAGAGATAGGAATTCTGTTTGCACAAACCTTGACAAGATTTCCCATCGGCCATCAGTTCGTACCCTCGCCTGCAGGAGCACGTCACTTTCTTGCCGTCGTCGTTGCATTTGTGTTGGCAGTCGTTTCTGGGCTTACATCTGTTCTTAGAAACCTGTAAAGGATTGGTGAAAGCAAATGCAAGCGCATGGATTCGATCGATTGTGCCGTATGCAGCCTCTTTTAATTCTTCCAATGTGCAACTAACTAGATATCTAGTATGTTATGCTTAAAACCAACTTATGACGTTCCATAGCAGAAACGTGGCTGTTGTAAATAAAAGTTCGTTAAATAAAATATAACTTCAAAATTTTTCAACCCATGTATTGGGAGACTAAATTTACCTATAAACCCTTATATTCAGAGGCTAATTTTTTTTACTATCTTTCAAATCTACGCAGTTTTTAATGGAGGTATATGTATAATTCAAGTTTTCATCTGTACATGTCCAAAAAGCTTGTGAAAAACGTTTAATTCCCAAACATTCATTGAGGTATTCAGTTTTTCGGAAGAAACCTACCTCTTTACAATTTCTTCCATCAGGCATCAGCATAAAGCCAGGGTTACACTTGCACTTGTAGGATCCCGGCACGGGAACACAGTGGTGCGCACATAACTCATTAGGGGCGTAATCTTCACACACTGAGGGAAGATCTGAAAAACAATTGCATCAAATTGAGGAAGAGAAATATAGCTCAATTTCGGTGTACTAAATAAAGAACACATCGATACAATACAAGTTAAATTAATAAAGGAAAGTTACTTACTCGATAATGTGATATAATTTGAATTTCTTTGTTCCGATTCACCTTTCCAACTTTTTGCTGCTCTCTGTAAAAAAAAATTATCTTTATTTTATACGACTATGTTCAAATTACTTCAGATCTCAAAAAAATTACGTGTGTTTTCGAATCGCGCGTCCAAAGTCGTCACCATCTATTAAGTACTATGTATAATATTGGAAGTGAGAACCGATTATGCGTCGGCGATCATTAACGCGGCACTCAGAGACAAAACCTATAGACGCAAGGGATCAGTTGAGTACGCGCTTTCATCTTGAATGTTTTTTTTACCAAATTACCATTTTTTATTTCTACGGAACCAGACTCATAAGTTGTGAGAGTATTCTCGCAGCGAGCCTTAGTACTCGTCATTTGAACTCCCTTTAAATTTTATCTTACGTTGACGTGCTTTAACGCGCGTAACATATTGTGAACTTAGCGAAACTACCCGAATAGCTGTACCCAAGAAAAAACAACATCAATCGAACGAAAAGAAATTTGAAAATACATCAGAAAATCTTTATGGAATTTTGTCGAAAGCTACAGGATCACCTTTTTCAACGGTCGTTGTTGTTTCAACATTTGCAGTCAGGACTGAATATGTTTAGGATTAATTATGATATGTTTTACCTTACAGCACTCCACGAAGGCATCATCAGCTAGCAGCTGTTCCGGACTGATCCCTTTCTTGGCCTTCACACAAGCTTTTGGACCCTTCGTTGACCCCACTTCCATTCCTTTTTCACAGTCGTTGCAGCACAACTGTAAAAGACAGATAGGTAATCTGTACATTATGAAAAGACAATAAAGTGTTGAGTATTGAGTAATGAACCAAATTTTCTGAGGTATGTTCATGAAGATGATTTTTATTTCACTCCTTCTACTCCTCGATTAAATATACTGTTGTGTGCGAGTCGGACTCGCCTACCGAGGGTTCCGTATAAAAACCATTAAATTTTTTAACATGTTTAGTTTTCGGTCTTTTCCCAGTACTTTTACAAATTTCTTTGTTCTAGGTCAAGGGAAAGTACCGTATGTTCAAAATCGATAACTTTTTCTCCCGAGAGCTACAGAATTGTCGCTATACAAAATATATCTGTATATTCAAAGACGATCCGAATGCTACTAGTCTCAATTTTCTACAAACAAAACTACCCATTGTTCCTTACTTTCCCTTGAAATTGGTATTTTTGCGGTATAAAGAAATGGATGGAATTTATCTTATTATTTTTTATGAACCATGTGGCTTTTCATTTATTCTTAATCGCCACACGTGGGCTGTTACATTAAATTGCTTCGTTTCACATGGATATAGCACCACTATTTTTTAATTGCTGAAGTTTTTTTTGCTGCTTACAGAGCAAAGTTAAATATCAAAACTTTATCTATCCTTGTACCACATCCGATCATAAACATTTTTTTTCACCTGGACATCTGCATACCTCACAGGAAATCGTCGTGAAGATAGCCAAGTATTTATGGCCAAACAAGGAAGAACCCACAGTCACGTTGCTTGTTCAAACATGGATAACATCTGTGTTATCTGTAGCGCTGATAACAGATCCCCAATTACCTAGTTACTGTTGTTTGAGTAAGGATTGTGATCCACCAAAACGTAAATTATATTTTTAGTTCATACGACCACCTTGGCCATCTTGTCGTCAGATAAAACAAATGCATGCCAGTAAAACTAAAGTATTACTTGGTTAGTGATGGGGTCTTCGAATTGATTGTCCAGTCTTTAAAATCTGGGTTACATTAATATTGAACTTTAACTTGACTAAAAATAACCGTAAAAGTATGCCCAATATAATATAAAGTGACATATTTTTTTTCAATTAAGTATGCTTTCTTTCTTTTTTCCATTTCATTTATTGGTCCAGTCTTTCTAACTACAACCCTTATTTAGGAGCTTGTCTTTCCATATCTTGAACTATTTCACTTATAATGTTCTACTGCTGGCCACAGGCTATTCTCATATAGAGAAGGAACGAACCTTGAGCATTGGTGAATACAGATTAAATTTTTTGTAATCCAGGTTTTTAAACAATCCTTTTTTTCACCCAACAATGCGCCACTCTGTGCGCCAAAAAGACTGTCATATTGAATAATGCAAACCACTATGTATAGCTTCAAGTAGCACTCGCTTCGCACTTTGTATGCTTCACTCTTTAAATAAAGTTATGCAGCTGCTAAACGTATTACTATTGTTACAAACTTCTCTAACGGTACTTATAATCAAATTGCTACAAAACATGATGCAGGTAGTAAGAAGACATGTGTTTGTGACTTAAAAAGTCTATCTATAGTTTCTATTTATTGTATTTCAACTTTTCGAGATGGTAGGTTTTTTTGCCTCAAAATAATCAAACTAGTTTAGGTTTTTTTATTATTTCAATCAATCAACTCAGCCTGTCTGTCTACTGCTGGTCTTTGGCCTCTCCCATGTTGTGTGCCACAATATCCGGTCCTCAATTTGGGGGCTGTTTGTTGTAGTGCACCATCATACAACTAGTCACCACGCTAGGCAACCGGGTTGGTGACTGCAGTCTATTTTCAGTTCTTAAGGAGAACGCTGCTGCCCATCCTGGTTTCCATAATTCCAATCATTATAATTATGTTCTTAATCATCTCCATTTCTGCTTACATCATACGGTCATACCTCATATATGATGGTCGTAGACAGACATATTGTTTCAATCTCTGACTCCAAATAATTATCTTAACTCGCGTTTTCTGAGATGAAAGCTTTTTTCTTCATATAATAAAAGCATGAACAATACCTACAACTCGTCATAATATAACAAATGATATAGAACAGCAACTAACCTTACTTTCAGCTTTGGCAAAGTCGCAAGTGGTCCGACTCACTGAAATGTCGACACCAGCTGCGCAGTCCACCTGCTTCCTGAAACGAAACGCTAAATTATCATCCAGATATGATAAACATAATAAATATAATTTAAATAAATATGAAGCGGCGGTAGCCTAATGGCTAGGGCGTCGGACATTTATTTATTTATTTAGGTTCACCCACAGCACATATATATTCACAGTCACATACAGGCTTTTAGGTAATATTCTAATATATGTGCCAATTACGGGCAAACACAACATTTACAACACAGACGCCAATTACCGCTTGTGTAGAAAAACAGAGGTCAATAGCGGCAAACAATTTTGGAAGTGAAGAAGAAATAGAAGACATAACATATACATGACATACATGACAAATATTAATTATAATAAACGTGACAAAAACTAAAAATATGCAAACAAACAAACAACATTAGAACTTTAAGAATTTTACATTAGAAACACTAAAAACACTACACGCATATTCAACTACGCTTCTCCAGTGTGTAGAGAAGCCAAAATTCTTGATTTGAATTTCTCCTTGGAGTCATTAAAGATATCAGCTTCGGGTACGGACTTGTAGAATGAATTGAGGTTGTTACTCATTTTAGTGATTGGTGAGTTGAGACCTATGTTTGTGGAGGTGTTAGGGCGTTGTAGCAGTGTGGTTGTGGGGTACCGTGGAATTTTGGGTGGAACCTTGAATAAGACACGAGATAAAAGGTTACTGGAATCTATATGACCGTTCACAAGTTTGTGAAGGAACATAAGACTATGTATATTTCTCCGTTGACGTAGTGAGGTCATCTTAAAAAAAAAACGGACATGCAATCATGTGGTTGCGGGTTCGATTCCCACCCATTATACTACCGACGAGAACCCACTCGTAACACAAGCATCTTAGCTTAGCACGAGGGGTTAACGAGATTTCTAGTAATGTGCGACAAACATTGTTGAAGGAATTATCTTATAAACAGCTTTTGTAAAGCCTTGGCCCAGTTAAGGCCTACTTCAGACATTATCCTGCACAATAAATAAATTAGTTTATTTATCATACTTGGTATAACTTTTCATTTTCCTGGTAAATGGGGTCAACTTATTCAAGGATAACATGACATACTTAAAATCTTGTACAGTCGACCACACAACGAAGTTGATTATAAAATCTACCGTATACATTGAAATAAAGATACTGCTTTCAAAGTGCAAGTTTGTGTACTAGGCTGTACGTACTAGGTCATAATGATAATGCTTTGCAACCATTAGTTTCAGTAAATAATTCTCAATTGCATTGAACATTGTTGTAAGCTACTTGCAAGCTATTTATCAATTCCTAGTAACTTATGTTCAAGTTACAAGGTAATTTTATTAATAAATACACAATTATCGTTTTCAGGAATTCATAATACCTAGTTATTATTAGACTTAACTGTAAGTTGTAATGAAAATGGATTGCTTTTAATTGGATAGTTTAAAGTACCATACATGAACTCTTTTTTCTGTTCCATGGATTTGATAATTTCAGTCATTCAGTTTTCGATTGCGATAGCCTATTTATCGACGAATGTTGTAGGCTAATATAAGCTAATTGTAGCTGTGTTAATCGACGCCCACGCGGGTGGAACATCGAGCAAAAATTACTTTAATATACACCCTATCATACTACATTTAAGATGATTTTAAGTGCTTCTTCTTCTTTTGCCTAGCCTTTTTCCAAGCTATGTTGGGGTCGGCTTCCAGTCTTACCGGATTTAGCTGAATACCGTTTTTAACATGGAGCGACTGCCTATCTGACCTCCACAACCTATTGCTAGGTAATACAGTATTCCATAGTAAGATTGGTTGTCAGAATTTTAATGACTTAACGACTATCAAAGATCACTGTATGACAGTCAGGACAACGGCTTAAGTGCTACCTACCGAAAATATTCCTTGCAGCATTGAGCTTTAGCTATCACACACATAGCTCCAAAGGAAGGTGGAACTTCAGGAGGCGTGGTGAGGGATGCCTGGCAGTCCTCTAGAGTGTGACTCCTGGCGAAACCAGCCCCTTCGTTGCAGCATAGCTGGATCGTTTCCGCCATATCATCACTTATGTATCCTGGAAGAGATTAGAAGAGTTATTTATTATTTATTTTATATATATATTATTTATTTTATTTTATTTTATTATTTTATATATTTATTTATTATATATTAAGTGCTTCTCAGATCTCGACGTAGCATAGAGCTGTTGATAGGTGATAGAAATGACAGTCAGTTTTCGATAAGTCACGTGAATAGACTTTTAACTTCAATACATTTGAGCGATTCGATCAGCATTCGCTTAAAGAAATGTCTCTTTTTCACCGGTGTGCTGGGGGCCTAGACAATGTAACAATCGATAAGCGAATTCGCTAATGGAAAATTTCAAAATGTATGGGAATGACGTAAATCATCGAAAGATCACGTGGCGTATCTTCAACGATTCCATAATTGGTAGACAATGTATATTTGGCGATTTCATGGCGATTCCATAAACGCATCGCTAGCATCAAACTATAGAAATGCGTAGACAATGTAACCTTTTGACAAACGCTTGTCGATAAGTTGATGGAATACCTATGTAGCGATCGCCTAGACCCTGTAGAAAACGAAATTAAATGTCATTTTTACGTTCTGTCATTCTTTGTGACCATGTATTTCTTTAAATTATTTTAATTTATTATGTGAAATATGTGCATTTTGCGGTTAATAAGTGCTTCTCAAAATGAGGCGAAAGGCGGCAGCAAAGTTGAAGATCATTGACGAGATGCCTCACGACCGGTACAGCATTTTACTTTTACGATATTTTAAGATTTGAGACAGTTTTGCGAAGGACTTAAACGAATTTCCTAGCAATAAAGGTAAGATATCATGTGTCTATCAATATTATCAGTTCAGAACCTTAGGTACAACACACACATTAGCCGCCCTAAGCTTTTATGCGGCAGTGGGTCGTATCAGAGACTTGTGGCAGTCGGTTAACAATGGAATCACCGGACAACAAGCCATTTCATCAAAGAGGTTCTTGACACCCTCAACTACCTAAATATAATTCAGGAATGGATAAAGTTTCCTCAAACGATTCCAACTTTAATTATGATTTGATTAACTATATTCAATGATGAGTATACCGAAGATATGTAAATATGTGTATATTGTCAATGTGCACGTGTGTAATTAAAATGTCTAAAACGTTTTCCTTTTCCAGATTTCAAAGAAAATGTAATTGACCCGGAGCGATTGAGTGCTTAGCTACGTAAATCCGTCAAGCACTGAACAGAACATGTATTTTATTTTAGAAAACAAAAGGACTCCATAGAATATGTTCAAATGGTAAATTTTCATTCATAAATAATCATTTTGTTTATGTTAAATGAACTAGCAGCTAACAAAACTGTAAATTAGAGATTCAGTAGAGGCACAAACAAACGGCTGAGCACAGGCTTCTTCTCATATACAGAACAAACGAGTTCATCACGCTTGCTCATGTGGGGTTGGAGATTTTAGATTCCAATTTCTCAAATCCAGTTTCCTCACGATGTCTTATTTTCCCATTGAAAATTAGAATAATTAATAAAATACGTATATTGGGTTCGAAACTGCCACCTTGTGCCAAAAACCCGTTCTTTTAACCGCTAGGCAACCACGACATTCCAAAATAATTTTATTTTAACATTACAAAAGTAAAATATTTGACGGAAATGTTTTAGGTGATTCTGGATTTTCACGGCTGAAGACAACTATAATAATGCCTAACCTGGGTCTCGAGAAGGGATTTCTACATATCTTCAAATGCAAGCCTAAAACAGCATTGAGCGTTGCCATGGATTGCTCAAGACAAGTCAAGAAAGTCACAGTGGCAGTGTAATGCTCAGTCATTTGATCAGACTGATGTTGATGAGAAGTGATTATTAGTTATGTTTAAATGAATATGTATTTCCCCCGACTGTTTCAGAAGGAGAGTTTATTTCTTTGGCACTTATAGTTACCTAAACGGTAGCTCGGTATGGTTTTTAGCTTGAATGGTGATAGAGACACTGAGTAGTATAATATTATTCGAATATATCATTAATTTGTTTGTAAAATTAATTTTACAATTTTTCACCAACAAGTAGGTTTTAAAAAAGCTGACCATTTTTTAAATATCTACGTAATATAATTACTGATTTGTAATAAATATATTTGCCCATTTTATGAGTTTTCTTTTTGAAATACTATCGATCCCACCCGGCTTCGCAGGGGCAGCACAGCATTATATGCCTATCTTTTTTTTATTGGTAGTATCGTAGGTTTAAGAATGGAAAAAATAATAGTACATGTCTATTGTGTCTTATAAACAAAATTATTAAATATTTACAATACTTTCCAGTTGAGGGGGTTATAACCTCAAGAAAGTAGTGAACTTCCGTAGTTCATGCTACTATTGATAGATGACGCTAACACAGTTTTTGCAAAAAGCCATTTTTTACCAATAGGTACTTAATCCAGGCTCATAAAAAAATCAAAAGTATTCAACTGGTTAAAAAACGGCCTTCAGTAGTTGGCATGGATAGGATTTATCGAATAATTAAAATCAGCACATAATTGGATTTATTATTATTGGATATATTTATAAAAGATCATTCAACAAAATTATGTAATTAAATCTAAACAACAAATAATACTTTCTCAATAGTCAGCCTCTGAAATCCTATAAACAGTTCGATTTACAATTAGCGATATTATAATGTATTTCCTTTTGCAATAATTCTCATAACACCTCAGTATGGCTTCGATGGCAGAAAAATTTTTTTAGGAGCAATATTTTTCGTCTTCTTGATATCGCCTTGGTCATATTTTTGGCTGAAAATAGGAAACAAGATTAACAATAGTATAAAGTGCTTTCATACAGTTTATTACAATTGATATACCTATTTTTACTTTAATGACAAGAATCCTCATAACATAAATGACATTGGTTTCATACTTAGTTAAAGAGACTTATAGACAGGAATGTTACGTGCAGACTGATTATTGATGCGAAATTATTTTAACTGATAGGTATTATACAAACAAGAGTATTTCTTCATCTCTTACTCTCTTACTGAGTTCTTGCTCCTCAATATTAGGATGACCTTCCACTGCTAATGCAAAAGTTGTTAGGGGCAGTTTTGATCTTGCACGGCAACGTATTGTTATGCCTCGTTTCGTTTTGAACTTCCAATTTTATCCACCCATACCTAAAATTTATTAATATTAGAAATATTAATTAGTAAACCAACTGCATTTTTCTATTTGTCAGGATTTTACGTATGAAATCTCTCTCTAGTCTAGAATTAAGCAAATTATTTGTCAACTCTTCCAGACGGAGGTTTGGTGATTTTCTAAGTCATAGCATCATGATTGCTTACATTATTTTATTTCACCCTTTCGACATGATTGAAAGTATGGTTGTTTAACAAATAAGATACCTATACAGTATGTATCTCTTGATTCCATTCCTTATATAAATACACAAACAATTAGTCCCAGAATTACTATTCATCGTAACTATTTATATTTATCAATATTCGGTTACCAGCAAACATAAAAACTGGCAAGAAAGATAGAAATACTTACTCTTTATTTAGTTTGGCTTAGAATTGCTTCTGCAGATGTTTGAGCACAAAAAATTTAAAATATTTGTCCGTTTTACTAATTATTGTTTACAAAATAATGACATTTGACAATATGCATTTGACGTATGACGACGAAAGGTCATAGACAATAATAGGTTTATATCGAACAAATTATTCGAACTAGCGTTTACGAAGTGCTTGTTACTTTGTCTACCAATTTTACTTCGTTATGGTTAAAGCGCCAAAGATTTTAGAAATGGATTCGTTTCGAAGCGATTACCACTTGTCTAGGCCCTCTGGTCTGTTTACACGAAGGTTTTTTTATTAAATATTACTAACAATTTGGATCACCCATTACTAGTATTCTTGTTAACCGCTCGAGCTAGCTAAGTATATATGCTGGTGTTACGAGTGGGTTCACGTCGGTAGTGCAATGGTTGAGATTCGAAGCCGCAACCATGATTTGAGGATTTTTGATATTTTACTACACTTTCAGAATTTTTTTAACAGACTAAGAAAACACGGTAAGCAAAAGTATCGTTATAATTTCTTTAAGTATAAAGCTATTTCATGAATTAGTTTTGCTTAATTTGACGACGTGCAGTATACTTCTCATTAGATAGAAAAAAAAATACTTAAAAAATCGAATATATAAGAGAGATAGTAAACATTACACTCGACAATTTTTCTTTAAATGGAAAATGTGGGTAAGTATAGTAGTGAAGAAGCATTGTAAGACGTTTTCAGTTTTGTATAGCCCTAAGCTGGCATACTTAGGTACAAAGTTGGGACTGGTTTTTGAATGTAAACACTAAACAATGTTAATATTTAGGGTTCCGTACTCAAAAGGTGCCAACGAGGTCCTTAGTAATAATTCTCCTGTCCATCCATCTGTCACTCAGCGTACTGTATCGTAACAGTAGGTACTCGTAATAGGTGAAGTGTTGAAATTTTCATAAAGAGTATAGAGTATAGTATATTTCTGCTGCTACAATAACAAATAAATACATATACATAATGTCTTATCATGTACGATGGTACGAAACCCTCCTTTTTTTAATAAATAAATGTGGACGACATCACATACATTGCTCCGAATCCAAAGTAACTAGCTAAAGCACTTTTGTTATGGATTCAGAGACAACGAAGGTACCACAAACACCCAGACCAGAGACAATGTAGAAAAGTATTTTTACTACATTGACCCGTCCGGGGATCGAACCCGGGACCTCAGAGCTAGCGACACCTTGAAAACCGGTGTGTACACCACTCGACCACGGAGATCGTCCTTTTGCATGTCCGACTCGCACTCTTCCGGATTTTTTACTTTTAATTCAAGAACATTTTGTTATAGGAGTTGATACATAACACAGAAAGTCGGCAATGATCTATGGAAATGTAAGACCAACAAAATGGCCGAGATTAGATAAGCCATGTCATAATTTACTTGATAGTCCTCACTTTCAATGTGAGTTTAACCTTAATTTTCAGACTTTTACTAGTTTGATAACAAATCGGTTTTTCCAGAGGGACTTTGTTTTTTATGCATATCTGTTACTTACTTCGTTATTTATAACCAAGTCAAAGTTAAGAAGATCCTTTTAATTGCCTATTTTGTTTTAATAATTAATGCCATATGAATTTACAAAAAGTTAAGGTTAAGTTCCTGTTAGATCTTGGGACAAATATCTTGGGACAATCTCACACACGGTCATCTGATCCCAAACTAGGCAGAGCCTGGACTATGGTAACCAGACAACTGATAAACATACTTATATATTTCTAAATACATACATATTATTAAAGATAAATAACACCCAGACACAGAACAAATGATCGTGCTCATCACACAAAGATTTGTTCTGGGTGGGAATCGAACCCACGACCTCCGGCTTAGCAGTCAGGGTCACTAACCACTAGACCAACAGGCCCGTCAAATAGATGTAAGTGTGTGTGTAAATTAAAATAAAAAAAAGACCGACATCAATTTCACGAAAGTATTGCGCAATTAGAAGTTTTAATTATTTTGAATTCAACACCAAACCACTTAGGGCTGATATTTCCATCATCAGATAACCTTATACGAGGAATAATTTTGATATTTTGACAGTTGTTTCATACAGCAACTGTCAAACTTCAATTTTATTCCTCGAATAAAAGTGACAATGGAAAAATTAGCCCTATGTCGATTCAGATTACATTTAATTGGGAACATCATCGATGACAAAAATATTTTTTAAAATCAATTTACAACTGCTTGTTTCGGTGTACAATAAAGAGTTATTATTATTATTAACTGCTGGAGATATCGCGTAAGCTCCATGCACGAATCGAACATATAACAAGGAAAACCATGCAGTCGAATTGAAACTCCTAAAAAATAACAGCTTACTCTGAAAATAGTTAATATAGCTACTGGATTTTGTTTAGAAATACTCAGAACCGGAGTCAGGAAGTGTGCAGGTTATACCACCGTGCTTCGGAAAGCTTGCTTGCTTGTAAAGCCGTTGTTCCTGCGCCTGATCTCTCTCCTGTCGTGTTGATTTGCCGTCTCATTTTACTTTGAGAGTGAAGAAAGTGCAGTGTATCTACCTGTGTTAGCGCAGCTGTGCTCTATAATTTTTCCTGCGTTTATGACTGATCTGATTTCATTTGGAATAAGGCAACGAGGCCGTCATTCGGTTTGGAGATTTTTTAAGTAGCATAGTTACATAGATGTATAAATCATAATAGCGTTAAAGGGTTTTTGAGTCTGAAAATATTATGACAGTGTCTGAAAACATGAAGTTACATTGTAATAACATTGTAAGTAAATATGAATGATAATAGTGTTTAGCAGTAATATTTTTACCAGGTAGTTCAAACAAAGATGTTTTTAGAAATATTGTGACAAGCTGATCATCGTCTGCAAGCCTTTTTCAAATTTACAAAAAGTTTTTTATTTGAAACTAAAAAATATTTTGCGACAACATCCACTTGATGGCCACGGAAATATATGCACCCCGTGTGCCTCTAGGCAATAATCATATAATAATACCGGCCTATAAATGTCCCACTGCTGGGTACAAGCCTCTTCCCATATAATATAAAGAAGGAATGAACATTGATCACCACGCTTGCTCATTGCGGGTTGGCGATTTCAGATTCAAATTTTTTTTATATATTTTTTTTTAATTCCAAATCCAAAAATTTTTGAATCCTACTTGGATTCAAAAGTTGGAATCTTGAAATTCTCACGATGTTCTCCTTCACTGTTTGTCAAAGGTGTCTTAAATAATTAAGAAAGTACATATACCTTTGAAAATGTCACATTGGTACTTGCCCGGATTCTAACCTGCAACCATGTGCATACGAATCCGGTCTTTGAACCGCTAAGCCACCACGACAACTAGGGAATAAAATTTTTCAAAAAACATTTTTAGGCAAATGTTCGATTTTATAGGATACTAGCGGTGCGAACGTAACAAAAATGGGGGGTCAATTTTCGTTACGTTCCCTTAAACATCAATTGTATAAAGTCTGTTTTCCAATTTTATTAATATTTATTCTGCTACTAGCTGTTGCCCGCGGCTTCGCTCGCGCGTAAAGTTAAGAGTAGTAAGTAGGTAGTAAAGGATAGATGGATGTATTCTGTGATTTTCAAAGTAAGGCGCATAAATTATATTTTTCATAAAATATTATGGCGTCAAGATAATAAATAATAAGATAATGTGGAAAACATCACATACATTGAGTTTGGATAAACTTTTAAAATGGTGGCAAATTTTTGGTCAGACAAAACTTGAGAATCATTAACACGAAAAGACGAAGAAGAGTCACATACCTACATTGCTCCGAATTCAAAGTAAGTAGCAGGATTGTGTTATGGAATCAGAAGCAACGAAGGTACCATAAAAATAATACCTTGCAACCCCTATTTCACCATCTTAAGGAGTAGATATCTAAAATCGCAAAAATATGTTTCATTTATTTCTTACCAAAAACCCGAATACCAAATCTTATGTATCTCTCTTTGAAAATGACGAATATCGTAAAAAAACTTCAAACTCCTATTGCACCCCCTTAGAGGGTTGATTTCTAAAATCTCGGAAATACGTCTTATTTATTTCTAACTCATAATCCTATGAAATTTAATGTGGCTATCTATGAAAACTACACAATTCATATACCTACAAACTTCCAACCCCTATTTTACCCTCTTAGGGGTAGATTTTCAACTGAAATACGTCTTTATTTATTTCTATCGAGAAGCCCTATACGAAATTTCCATATAAACTTTCATCCCCTATTTAACACCCTTAGGGGTTAAATTTCGAAAAATCCTTCCTTATTCCTTGTCTACATTAAATAGGAAACCTCTGTGCAAAATTTCAGCTATCCAGGTTCAAGGGTTTGGGCTGGGCGTTGATGAGTCAGTCAGTCAGTCAGTCAGGCCTTGTCTTTTTATTTATACAACAACAACAACATGTAACAAAAACCCTGTCCGATCCCTTAGACTCGGTATTATTCGGTATCGTACTGCGAACACATATACGTAGCTATTAAATGGATTGGAGATTATTTTTTTTCCTAATTGAAAATAATTAAATCAAAATAAAAACTGATCCAAGGCATCAGCAACACTGACCGCTCCTCAAAGTTCATGTACTTACTACCCGTAGCTTTGTGTCAAAGAAGCCGCCTATGCGAGACGGTTCATGAACTGTACCACGAATACGCCATTATTGGATCTAACAGGGGTTTTGTTACATGTTGTATACAGATATACCATTGTCATCGAAAATCAGTCCTAAACTGTTACCGCCTTGACCGCGTGAAGTTTATGCTATTTTATAATTATACAGTGTAATTAGTGATAGCTTTGATTTCCAGGTCAGATGTTTAAAATCTTCGAATTTTATAAGTGAACAGGAAATGCCCATCAGACCGAACATCTTTTGCTAAGACGTCATTCCTATATGTGTTATGGTGTAGCCGGGCTCTTGGAGTTCGACAACAGGTGTTCCAGATCTTGAATTTTTATACGTCAACAGAGAGTGCTCATCAGGCTGAACAACTCTTGCTAAGACGTCATTCCTATATCTGTTATGGTGTAGCCAGGCTCTTGGAGTTCGACAACAGGTGTTCCAGATCTTCAATTTTTATACGTCAACAGAGTGCTCATCAGGCTGAACAACTCTTGCTAAGACGCCATTCCTATATGTGTTATGGTGTAGACGGGCTCTTGGAGTTCCACATCAGGTGTTCCAGATCTTCAATTTTTATACGTCAACAGAGAGTGCTCATCAGGCTG
Organism: Plusia festucae; assembly: GCA_950381575.1. Classification (NCBI taxonomy): domain Eukaryota; kingdom Metazoa; phylum Arthropoda; class Insecta; order Lepidoptera; family Noctuidae; genus Plusia; species Plusia festucae. The sequence continues at coordinate 1,556,095 of OX494456.1, read as the reverse complement.
AACAACTCTTGCTAAGACGTCATTCCTATATGTGTTATACTGTAGCTGGGCTCTTGTAGTTCCACATCAGGTGTTCCAGATCTTCAAATTTATTCTCTCAGCAGAAAATGCTCATCACGTGGAACAATTTTTGCTATGGTACCATTTTTGTATCTCTTATAGTTTAGCTGGTCTGTTGCGGTTCTGCATCAGGTATATACTTTTCCGGGATAAAAACTACCCAGTGTGGTGCCCAGGATATTAAGGAACAATTATACCAAGTTTCATCGTAATCGAACCGGTAGTTTTTGCGTGATGCCTGAACAAACAGACAGACAGACAGACAGACAGACAGACAAAAATTTTTTTAATCACATTTTTGGGTTCGGTGTCGGTCTAGTAACACCCCCCGCCATTTATTTTTTTAATACTTTAAATGTACAGAATTTTCACTTCTACAGATTTATTATAAGTATAGATTGGGTACCAAGACTTATCCAACAAATCAAGGATCTTGAAAATCGGTCCACCCGTTCTCGAGTTATAAGTGTTGTTACAAGTCCGACTTTGTTTTATAGGTCTATATAATATTATGTTGTGTTTAGGGCCAATGGCCACTACTCATTTTTTTTTATTATAATTTATTTAAATAATGGTAAGCATTTACGGATATAATACAAATTCCTTCAATAAACAACAGGGTATTGAGTACGCACTGTATAAATTCGGTCCCGCACTTGACCGTCTTTTAAAGTCACTTAATGTCTGTGCTGCAAGACTGACCCACTTATAAAGTTTATTTGGAACGAAGACACCATTAATCTTACACGTTTTTTTTATTTTGTCAAGCAATTAATTAAAATTGTCTTTTCAGAATTCTTGAGACGCTAAGCTATTCTTAACGTTGGAATTCCAGTGGTTATTAATGTTTATTATAAATTTATCGGGAACAGCTGAACCAATTTCTATAAAATTTGTCTCGAAATACCACACCGTGGCAAGATTTATTGGTAGGTCGAAAGTTTAATGCCAAATAGTTTATTTATATGAATTCTTATATTCAGTACCGGCATTAAACGAACAAAACCTAAGAATTGAGAATTTACAGAATACAGAATAAAATACTTTTGACTCAAATACTCAAATCTTTATTTGCATTCCATATGTTACATAACAGGTGGTACAATTACATAAAGTATAGACACAATATGGACCCGATAGGGCACAGCTTAAAGAAGTTCGGAGAGAAATTTAAGGACTATGTAGTCATTACAAAAATTATAATAATTATATTTAACATTTAGTAACAGTTTAGTGTGAGTGTGACGTTGGCTGCACGCACGAAAAAGTGTCACGTTCCCCCTGAGCCGAGCGTGCAAGCGAGAGCGCGTTACAAGCGATAGAGAGGCACGATCGGACTAAACGTTCGGCTTGTGAAACATCTATCTCTCTTCGACTCCATATCCCCATGCATCGGAGTAGAAAAGATACAGTAGGTATGCAATTTTTCATAAATACTTTCTTAAGAACTTATCACGTAATAAATAAAATAATGGTCCTTTAACCGACTTAACAGACTAATTCTAATACAAATAATTCTTAACACAAATTGTATATTATGATTTTAACAAGTAATATTCATGAATATATTAATAATATTGTCTTGGGACAACTCACACACGACCATCTGATCCCAAACTAGGCAGAGCCTGTACTATGGCAACCGGACTACTGATCTTCTTCTCTTCTTCCTGCCCTTATCCCATTCATGTGGGGTCGGCGCAATGCGTATTTTCCTTACATTCCTATCTATTACTCGTCATTGGGGCATCCACTCCTTTCTTTCTCATATCATCTTTCACACAATCCATCCATCTCTTTTTCGGTCTACTTATATACTCTACTAATATAAGTAGAGTATATAAGTAGACCAGAGTTATAAGTATGACTGTGGATGGCTATATAGCCATCCACAGTCATACTTATAACTTGTTTAGGTTTGTGATTTTCATCCCTCATCATAACATGTCCATACCACGACAAACGCTTACCTCTCATCTTTTCATTCACAGGCGCTACTTTCAAGCTTCCTCTAATATACTCATTCCTTATTCTATCTAATCTCGTCACTCCAGTCATCCATCGAAGCATTCTCATTTCCGCTGCATATAATCGTCTACTGATAAACATACCTACTTATAAAGTTATAAATATATACATGTATATTATAGATAGACAGCATTCAAACCCAGAACAAATGAACGAACCCACGACCTCCGTCTTAAAGTCAGGGTCACTAGCCACTGGATCAACAGGTCAGTCAAAACTTGCATACATTTATTGCAACTTGTTTACTTAAACTTACCTAAGAATGTCTTAGATAACGTATAATTGCATCAATTGACCGAAGAAAATGAATGATTGAGGATCTTTACATCCCACATTTGACGGGAAACAGTCAATTTATAGTTTACGCCAAAACGGTACATTTCATTGTCAGAAACGGTCAGAAAGGTCATATAACTCTAAAAGTACGGTTTCTAATGAATTAGTCTACAATCTACACTACCAACATTTTCTGGGTTGCATACTGACATGCCTAGTGGATATGGTCAGAGAGTGAGGCGGGACTTTCGCGGCTACGAGAAGTTGTTATGGTTACTTAAATTGTTTATATTACATACTTTTAAATAATAATTACAATTTAATATAATAACTACATCTAAATTTATATTCAGTGCTTGATAAATTTTTAATTTTAAATTAATGAAAAAATATGGTGGCAACATAGTTGCCACCAGTATCAGTGGTGGCAACTATGTTGTTTCTGATTCTGATTCTGATGTCGCTGTACTAAATAAATGAATAAGTAAATGCAAAAAACAAACAATCAAGTCTTTCCTCCTCTTTTTATAAGTATAGACTAGCTCTTCTCCGCGGTTCTGCTGGCGGTCTCTAATTATTTCCTTTTATTAAAATTAAACAATAAAACCTATGAATAAATAATTATTGAAATAATTTTCAACAAAACCAAAGCTTAGTCTACAACTGGTGTGGCAAAAGTGTACGTAAGTCTATACTTAGGTATTAATAGCTTCTGACGTCATTTAGGTATTGTAATGTTAGGTCTAGAATAATTTGACACAGTTTGATGTGTGGGCGAACAGACTATGATAACAATGATTACAATAGACTAGCAGGCTTAAGAACTCAAATAGTTATGTTAAGTATTCAATTAATAATAATATCTTATAATAATAATATCTTGGGACACTCCACACACGGCCATCTGATCCCAAACTAGGCAGAGCCTGTATTATGGTGACCAGACAACTGATAAACATACTTCTAAACATATACATATTATAGATAAATAACACCCAGACACAGAACAAATGATCGTGCTCATCACACAAACATTTGTCCTGGGTGGGAATCGAACCCACGACCTCCGGCTTAGCAGTCAGGGTCACTAACCACTAAACCAACAGGCCAATCAAAAAATTAACTCGTAATTAGTAAATCGGTGAGTAACGTTTTAGATATTAACAGCCGGATACTGAAACGTCTATCAGTTTGAAGACGCCGTTAAGTCTAGTGCTGTCTCTGTCACTTTAAAGTATAAAGTAGCGATACTAATGTTAAATGCATACTATAGATAATTTCGATACAGAGAGGTTTATTATCGAAATTCAAAGTAGACCCTCAATTTGGGATAATTCCTCATCAGATTATTCCACAGCGATCGGCTAAATAAGGATGAACCCACCACTGTTTCTTTTTTCTCTTGAACTCTCTTTTTCCAACTAACATACAGCTTATAATAGTAGTGCTGTCTCTTCGAGGTCCATTTTAATAGTGTCTCAGTGTGGTGTGGCAACTCTGGTGTCTGGATGGTGTATAGTTTGGTAGCTTACGGACACCACGGTGGCGCGACTGGCTGCGCCGCCATGGTGTCCTAGTGAAATATAGCCCTAAGGCGCTACTTTAACACGTACTCAAATGTCTATCTGTCTCAAAACTGAAGTTATTTTCTCAGTAAGTATAACTGTCTACCTGTTACCCTTTTACAACTGATCCACTAGATCGATTTTAATGATATTTAAACACCAAGAAAGCTAGCAGCAAGTAGGCGAAAGTCAGGAACGAATAAATAAATAAAAAGAATGAGAGAATTTGTGAAATGTCTTTTATTTCTTTATACATTAAAAAAGTTCAATACGTAGTTTTTTTTAAATAAGCTATAGGCTAATTCATTAGCTTACTGAGGTGAAAAAATAATTAGTAATAAAGTTTATGCGTACTGAACAAAATATTCACAGACGATTCTAATTAAAGAAACCGGCCAAGTGCGAGTCGGAGTCGCGCACGAAGGGTTTCATACAAAACGACAAAAAACAAGTTTGTTGTATACTGGGAGCGCCCCATTAAATATTTATTTATTTTTAAAGTGAATATAAATCTTAATATTCTGTGAATATTTCAAGTGCCTACCTGTTGCCGTTATCAATATCCCGCAAATACGGGCAAAAATATTACATTTGTTGTAATAATATTTTTCTAATATTTTTTTTTGTATAGCAGAAGACCAAACGGTTTGCCAAAGAGCAATGGAACGCAATATATTGGGGATTAAGAGAACGGATTGCGTGCAAATCACCATCTTGCGCTCAAAAACACGGATAAAAGATGTAGGTATTCAAGCAGCCAAACTTAAATGGAGCTGGGCTGGTCACGTTAGCCGCATGACTCCAGATAGGTGGGCTAAAATAGCCACAGAGTGGGTTCCTGATGTCGGAGCTTGCAAACGAGGCAGGCCGAGGAGACGGTGGTGGGATGACATCGATCGCTTCTTAAGTGATTGGCGTCAAGTGACTCAAGACAGAAAGGTCTGGAGCCAAGCAGGGGAGACCTTTGCCCAGTGGGACAATAATTAGGTTATGAAAAAAAAAATTGCAGCAACAGAAAAATCATCATCGTTTAAAAATTCAACTGTGTTAGTATCTCTACCCTCCATATGTGTTAGACAGTTAAAACTTTCACGGTTCTTGTGATACAGCCCGGTGACGGACACCGGAGTGCTAGTAATAGGGTCCCATTTTAACGGGCCTGTTGGTCCAGTGGTTAGTGATCCTGACTGCTAAGCTGGAGGTCGTGGGCTCAAAATCTTTGTGTGATGAACACGATCATTTGTTCTGTGTCTGGGTGTTATTTATGTATAATATGTATGTATTTAAAAATATATAAGTATGTTTATCAGTTTTCTGGTTGCCATAGTACAGGCTCTGCCTAGTTTGGGATCAGATGGCCGTGTGTGAGCTGTCTCAAGATATTTTAACCTTTGGGCACGGAACCCTGAAAACGAACATCAACAGCCTACTTTACAGTGGAGAGTAAAATAAAACAAAATGAAGATCGAGTCATTAATCTTAAGTGTTTCAATTAGGTGCTGATTGAAACATGGAATGGGATGGGAATATTTACGATTGCATCAGTTAAAATGTTTTGACAGAGATGATTGAGTATTTTATGGGATACTAGCTGCAGCCCGCGACTTCGCCCACGTGGGTGTCGGTTATCACGCAAAAAGTAGCCTATTTCCTTTCTCGGGCTCTAGACTATCTTTTTACTTAATTTGATTTAGATCGGTTCAGTAGTTTCACATAATTTCTTACAGATCTGTCCAGCAATTTCGGAGGTGTTTGGTAACAAACATTGCGACACAAGAATTTTATATTAGATTTTTTTGTCAAAATAAATATTTATACGTATATACAATAATAATACATTATATTTTATACTTAGGTCAGAGTAAGACGTCACTTAAATACAGTCAAAGGCACAGATTTGTAACATCTTTCATTACACCTTAACTTCAATGTAATAAGGTTTATTTTCGAAATTTCTTTTTTAATAACTTGTTACCGTGGTAAAGTAATAAATCCTGGACATTTTCCGGTTTGCACCTGTACATGTTTTTTTGTTAATATGAGCCCTTTGAACCAGTTCAAACTGGTTTGAGTTACTGCTATGAATGGAACAGCTCCATTGATGGGATTATGTTTCAGGCTTTATGCTAAGTAATACGAAACATGTGGTCTAGGTTACGGTTAGTAGAACTGAATTTTATGTGAGAGACGAAGAAACAAATATTTAAAAAAAAAATAGGTACTCGAAATTGTGTTTGAACACTTGTAATCGAAATTTACCGTGTTTAAGTTATCTTTTTACCAAAAACAACTCAATTATAAATCATTAATAAAAAAAAACAATTCAATAGGATAAAATAATATAAACCCACCTAGCATTCAAGTAAAAAGACACTTCAGTTTATTCAATGTACTAACTAAATAATTCCCCCATTTTATTTTAAAGCACTTAATTTTCCATAATATTATAAAGGAATATGATAGCCCATAATTTCATAAATTAATCAATAAAGGTCAACTTCACATTTGCATTGCAGTCAATTTGCAGTAACCTCATGGCCCAAATTCATGTGACATACAAACGAAAAAATCAGTAATTTAACGAACTTACCATAAGCATCTGGACACAAGGTCACAAAAAGAAGCATGCACACTGCAAAACAACACCGCATCTTCACTAAAAACTTGCAAACAGACATACAAAAAAATATATTCGATACTTGAATCCACTTTAAGTAACAAATCACGGTGCCATTTCAATTTCTGAAACACTTGGAGTTCATGTGGGATCTTTACTTCGTTTTATTTTGAATTAAGAATGATCCATGGATCCTTTTTAACCGGCGCAGCGCAGGAGTCCGTAACGTGCGCGTACGCAACGCGATCTATTTCGGTCGCCTTCGCACGACGGCCGTCTCTGTCTTGACATAGATTATCTTACTAACAGATGGGAGCGTAGTCGGTTTTATGCCTATTCTCGTAAGCTTTTAAATTGTAAACTTTAGTTCTGTTGATGAGTTTTAGTAAAATATAATTTGGTAAAATTATGTTTGAGTTTTAAAGATAAAGATAAAGATACATTTATTTGTATGAAACATGTGTTACATTTTAAAAAGTGGTGTTACAATATACCTTGTGGTCTCAACATGTCCTGCCGTATCAGGCGTACAAATTACTTAACATAACATAGTCTTTAATAATATTATATTCAATTTTACTACAAATTTTTTAGATATTTTTATCTTGCAAAAAATCATTGACACTGTAGTACCTACCCTTTTTTACATAGAAAATCCTTAAGCTTATTTTTGAACTTATTAATAGTTAGAGTTTTATACGCACTAGTGGTCGCCCAATGGTCGAAATTCGACCTTATAATAAATTAAAATATAATATTCAAACATTATTAAGGTTCTACTGTTGAAAACTAAACTACTATAACCACAGATTTGACCAAGACTGTTATTTGCCAATTTATTTTTTGAACAAATTATATGAAATTAAAAGGAAGTAAAATAAAGAATATCTATTTAAAAAATGTTTATTAAAAGAAAACATGCTATAAGAGGAAAATACTATCCATTTAGAGCATATTTTATCGCATATTGCAAACTTCTCTGAAAACAATGTTTTTTGTAAAACCTCTTTCCTTGGCCGTTATGTTCGGATATATAAAAACTTAAACCACTTATTTATGTCAATGTCAGTACAGTAAATGAAAAACAAAACAAACATGTGTGTGTGAAATGCATGGTAGTGTGGGTAATGTTTTATTTATTGATTTAATGTACTTTATAAGCATTATTATTGAAAAATATTAGCGTTCTCCACTTCCCCTACACATAAACTATAAGTGTGCCAAATTTTATGCTCCTACGTCCGCGCAATTTTCGTAAAAAGGGGTCCAAAGTTTTGCCATCACGTATTAATATATAGATTAGGTAATTTATTATAAATTTTTGGCGCCATGCAAAAAATACTTCTGCACATAAGAGTAGTTCGGGAATTATGCTTTATAAGTTATAGTTTTGTTTATTACCGGAATCCTGCTTTAAACCTATCTCCTTAAATTTATTCAAGTCTTTTAACAACAGATCTGTTTTAATTTACTTTGGCAAAGCTGAAATGGCCATTTTTATTTCTCTCTATCATTACACATATTAAAGCCTTGAAAATTACATGACAACGATTACATACAAACACAATCCAGATTTTCTTACAAAAGCTTCTTATTACTGGATTTTAATACTGAATTTTTTTTACAGTCCATTTACTAAGTATTTAACACTAGGTTCCAGTTACTTAGCCGAAAACTCAAGTCGTTACAACTAAACCCCACGTAGGCATAATACAACAATAGTAAAGTGTCGCTTCTGTGCATTGATCTGTGTCCTCCCTCCCACCTTTAAGTGTCGGCTGACTTAGCGGAATGTCTCAGGACATGTTTCCATGTCCTATTTCAGTCTAAAAACGGGTTTATGAAAACTAGCTTCTCACTACGGGATTCTTTGGAGATTATTCGATTCATTTGAATATTTACTTATTATTAAGAAGACCTTTTTATCAATTGTGGTTAAGGTTTGAACCAAAAAACCTACACATATTTAGTCAAAATCTTCTTCGACCTGTTCTTTTCCCAATTTATTTGGGGTTGGCTCTACGTGTTTTTCTTCTTTTCATACCTAACTTTTACTCGTTATCTCAGCATCCACTCCTTTCTTTCTCATATCATCTTTCCCACAATCCATACATCTCTTTTTCGCTCTTCCTCTGCTTGTATATCCAACCACTTACATATTCATACTCTTTTTGCTAAGTGACTTTCATCTCCCCAAATTCAAATCAAACTCAAGACCTATATTTTTATTTCAAGTAAAAGTAGTCCTTTTCAGGCTTTCGAATGTAAAATGACTAGTTGCGCAGTTCCAAAATGTCATTCCTATTATAGCGAAGAACCAGCAAGAAACTTTACTTAGAAAGTAACTGTAAAAAGTATACAATATTTCAATAAACATACAATAGTTTTAAACATAAGTTACATACTACCATTAGTCAAATATAACTAATATTTTTATTGCGTAAAAATATACATACTTATTACATACTCGTGCCTATGCATTTTCATACTGCGTTTCGTAAGCAATTTGGCAATAAGAATCTACCTATAATGATATTTTTAGATGCATTCCACCTAATGCAGTTTATGTAGACATATCTCATGGGCACTTGATATGCCAAATACCTTCAGGTCAGAATAATATTTGCCCTTTATGGTAATCGGACATCAAGAAGGAGTATTTATCAACTTTTGAAGTATTTTGAACCTCTCTCTCGCACGATTTAAAGGTTCTCTTATATTTATAACTTATGACGTTAGGTAGAAACGACTTCGAGAGGGAAGCCAGGAGAAGAATACAGTTGAACTGGGCAGCGTTTGGAAAACTTCATTTAGTCTTTTCGTCGCTCATTCCCCAGTGTCTGAAGACTGAAGTTTTCGACCAGTGCGTCCTACCTGTTATGACATACAGATCCGAGACGTGGACACTCACGGTGGGACTAAAAAGTAGTTTTATTTCAATACTTTTTTCAAAAATAAATTTATTACTGTAATATATATTGGCTACAGTTGATTTTTCTTATTTTTATCTTGATTGAGTAATACGGTTCCAAAATCCTTCAATTGACAGAACTAGCTAATTTATAAGACAAATAAGTGACCAGTGCAAGTGATAAGTGGTTATTACGTTAACTCCAACAGTTTTACTGTCATAGTTAGACTTAACTAGTTAATTGTTTACACAAATGTTTCGTTAGCAACCGGTCGCTTATCGTAACGTTAAGGATTTGGAGTTCAATATCTTAATATGAATTCTAATGTTGAATAAACTTTGTAATCTAGATAAATTAAATGTTTAAGTGTTACTAATAAGTACAGATGGTAAATTGTTGTCTTTGTGTACAAGGGAACACAAATTTGTTTTTTCTTAGCCAAATGGTTTGTTTGAATTTACATACTGTATGATTAAAACATTCTCTACATTTTTTGTTATTTTGTATACGTCTTCTGTCATTAAGTTAAATGCGTCTTCATTGCGTAGTATGTTTTTAAGATTATTTACTTATGTGTATTCACAAATAAAATAATAATGTTTGCAAATTTGACAAAAATATGTTATTCAGAGATTGAAAACGATGAACGTATAACTTCGAACATAATTTCGAACCGGATTAATAAAATGACCCAACTCTTTAAAAACTTACTGTAAATCATCGAGAAAAGAGGGCAAAGTCGTACTACAAGCTAGTATGTTTAAAACATGGAATATAATTTTATTGATAAGTATTATGAAAACAGGATAACATAATAACTATCTTTGAAATTCTATTCGAAATAGAATGGTCAACAAATCAAAGGTCAGTACTCTGTTAACTGACTCTACAGCTGAGCTTGCATTTATTCCATTCATTATGATAAATGCGCAAGCGCAGCTGTGACGTTATCTAGCTATGATAGTGCGCAATGTAGCGAGGAATTTTTCATTCATATTTTTTTTCTTTCCAAATTTATTATTCACGAGTAATCTTGTCGTAATGTAATGTATGGTACTATTGGGATTTGATTTTTTTTTAAGAATAAAAAATGACAGAAATTAGTTTATATGGTGTCAAAGGTTTATATTATTAGGTATATGCTTCTTTTAACTATGCATCCGATTTTGATGCGGTTTTTTTTAATAGATTAAGTGATTCAAGAGTAAGTTTATACTTACGTGTAATTCACGTGCGAAGCCGTGAGGGATCCGCTATTTCTATACTTACAGGACATTAATTAATCTTAAAATTCAAAATCTTCTTTTCATACCAACATAAGTCACGTGACCTGTCACTTTGTATAAAAGAATCATTTTCCGATTTAAGATTTCGACGTAAGTTCCTTGGGGAAAGTGGTTCGGTTTTATACTCCTGATTACCTCGTTTTAAATATATAAATATACGCATTCCTTTTAAATTTATCCTGTACTTGAAAAACATGTTTTTTTAACGTTTGATGGCAACTATTAAATGTTTAGCACCTATCTATAAATTCCTTTTGTTTTACAGTATTTCATCGAAGATTAACATCACAATAAATAACCTTAAACAACACAACACATGTCCCTTCACAAAGATGAGTTAATCGATCGTAAACTTCGTTAAATTATTCCTTGTATGTGGGTCAATGAACATAAAAATTAATAAGAAGACTAAATGTATTGAAGGATATCGTTGCGAAATTTCTTTAGGGTACAGAGAAAAAAGCTTGCATAAAAAAGTGATACAGGTGTTTTTTTTTTATAAATGTGGACAACATTACATACTTTGTTCCGAATCCAAAGTAAGTAGCTAATGCACAAGACTAATGTAATGTATTATGGATTCAGAGTCAAGGAAATTACCTACCACAAACATCTAGACCCAGGACAATGTACAAAAGAGTTTTTCTACATTGACCCGTCCGGGGATAGAATCCGGGACCTCAGAGCTGGCGACATCTTGAAAACCAGTGTGTACGCCACTCGACCACGGAGGTCGTCAATACTGTCAAATTAGTCAGATCATATTATATTGTTTTATACACAGGAGATATTTAAAGGTGTATTTATGCATAACTTGCAGAATCCCGCGGTTTCGCCCTTGTTATTCGTACCAAATTATTTTAGCGTTTAAACTAACACTAAATGTACATTCAATTACAAGCAACCACATCTTACACAGTTAAAAGGAAGCAACATTATTACATAATTTTGTCGGGCCTGTTGGTCTAGTGGTTAGTGACCCTGACTGCTAAGCCGGAGGTCGTGGCTTCGATTCCCACCCAGGAATAATCTTTGTGTGATGAGCACGATCATTTGTTCTGTGTCTGGGTCAATTATCTATTATATTATGTTTAAAAAAATATATAAGTATATTTATCAGTTGTTTAGTTGCCATAGTACAGGCTCTGCCTAGTTTCGGATCAGATGACAGTGTGTGAGTTGTCCCAAGATATTATTATAGATATTATTGTAATACATTTTATACTTAAAACTTAAGTAGGTACTAGGTTTATTCAAAATTGCATTAATTATAAAAACTATAAGTATAACTAGCAAATTTTATAAATTAAACATTTACCTATTACAACCTTAATAGAAAAATCCAGGCAAACGTATTAATCAGTACCTATTAGATATTAAATAACTAGTTAATAAATAATTAACACTATTGCACTAATGAGTGATAAAGTTTGTACGTTGGGATGTTTAGGGAAATGTTTAAAAATACACATCCGTATTCATTAAGAATAACAACTTTCAACAAAAGACCTTATTGCTAAGTGTCATCGGTCTATTATTATTTATCAATTGTGAATATGGATAAATAAAACTTCAATAAGGTTTTGTTCCTTAACCATTATAGTTTTTATATAAACCAACTATAATTATATTTTTCTTCCAAGAATAATATAAAAAATAGATTTATTAACTTCAAAAGAGGCCATTGAAATTATTTTTCTTAACTGGTACTGTTAAAATTTTATTATAAATGTGGACAACATCACATGCTCCGAATCCAAAGTAGCTAAAGCACTTGTGTTATGGAATCAGAAACAACAAAGGTACCACAAACACCCAGACGCGAGACAATGTAGAAAAGTGTTTTTCTACCACCCGACCGGGGATCGAACCCGGGGACCTCAGAGCCGGCGACACCTTGAAAACCGGTGTGTACGCCACTCGAACACGGAGGTCGTCAAATACTGTATACAGAACCCATCACAAACAAAACCGGCTTGCTTGCCCTTATTCTTGTTTATACACACTTTTAAATTTCTCGGTAACTTCACACATGCATGCACAGACATACAGATAAACATACTGACACAACTCTGTTTGTTTTCATCATTTGAGAGGACCATTCGTGGATCTGTAGCCGGTAAGTTGTAGTTGAAAGTAGAGACCAAATCATTCATCAGGCTAAAAAGATAAGGGAAGGTATCATAAAAATAATGATACCTTCACTTATCTTTTTAGCCTGAATGATTTATTATACAGAATGTAAATTTTTATTTGTTTTGGATTATTTGTATGAAAAGTAGATTTTCAATTTTGAGATTTCGACCTGTTTCTTGGGAAAAGCTGTTCAGTTTTATGCACCTGATTACCTCGTTGAATATACGCACTCCATAAAAAATGTTAATTTGAATTTTTACATTTGTACCATTTGATTCCTGGCTGTCCCAAGAAAAAAAAATAGTAGTATTACTTTGTTTATTTTTTTAATAAAAAAATATTCCTTTTAGTACAATTTGCTATCTCCAAAACTATGTATTTAGAGAAATTCCCCAAAAGAAACGAGAATAAAAACGCGAATCGTAAAAAAATACGCTTGGATCACCATCGAAACGGCATAAAAAGCAAATAGGTATACAAGTTTAATAATTTACTATTTCCAGTATTTATAGAGACCCATTCCCTTCAGGTGTCGTTAAAAATATCCACTCTATATAACTCCCCTCTTTACGGTTAACATTAAACCAATAACATCGAATTCAAAACATAATTTTGGCAGTAAAAAAAGTAAAATGCATGGCAGTACCTTAAAAGTTACAATAATAATATCCAGACCGAATTTCGGCCTCGGCGGCCAATCTCAAGAGAGATCAGCCATGTACGCAGGAGATATTATAGTGCACAAGTGTGTGCGCAAACACAGGTGCACTCTCTGTTCCTTCACTCTCATAGTCCGATGGGACGGTTGACCGACACGACCGGAGAGGGATCAGGCGCAGGACCAACGGCTTTACGTGCTTTCCGAGGCACGGGGGTGTAAACACTGCCACACTTCCTGACTCCGAGCGGTACTGAGGATTTCAAAACTCAGTAAATATTATTCGCCCTACCCTGGAATCGATCCCTAGACATCGTGCACGGCAGTCGCGCAGTCACAATAAACAAAAAAGTTACAATACTGATTACTGAACTATTATTCAATATAACCTCTTACCTAATACATATCCATATGCATTGTCTCATAATCAACTCTGCATTAAAAAATGTTCCCATAGAGTAAGTTTGATGCATAATTGGTTGAGTAATTTCCGACATAGCAAAGCCAAGCTTAACAACATGTTAATAAGTTTTTATTCATAACTATTGGTGAAGGAAATCTCGTGCGGTAACTTGGATTAAAAATAATTGGAATCTATAATCTCTACCCGCAATAAGCAAGCGTGGTGATCAATGCTCTTTCCTTCCCTACATGGGAAGAGGCCTGTGCCCAGCAGTGGGACATCTTAGGCTGGTATTACCTCACAAATAAAAGGCGAAAGTGTGTCTCTCTTCACGCTCAAACGGCTGCACCTATTTTAATAAACTTTGGTATGGAGATAGCTGACAAGCTGGATTAACACATAGGTTACTTTATATTTTGAAAAAATTTATTATTTGACAAAACGCGTGTAGCACCGGGAGGCCCTACTAGTTAATAATAAAATAGCTTTTGCACGCAGTTCCGCTCGCGTGAATTCCTTTCCTAGAGTCCAAACATATCCCATACCAAGTTTTATCAAAATCAGAATCAGACAGATCGAGTAACTGGCGCAATAGGATATCAAATAAAAAAAATAAATGAAAATGTGTATCTTTATTGCACCAGATATTACAACTTATTATATTACTAGCTTCTGCCCGCGACTTCGTCTGCGTGGACTACAGAATTGGGTCCAAAAAGAAATGAAAAATGTGAAAGTAATGAAAAATGGAATAAAATGTTCACCCGTGTGCTGTAATAGAGAAAAATACCAAATTTCAAAGCTGTCTGCCCACAGCTTAGCTCGGAAACAATTTTCCCTAGGAAACTACTTAAAGAATCGGGATAAAGGCTTATGTTCTTATCCATGTCAAAGGCTACATGCATGCCAAATTTCATCTAAATTCGTTCAGCCGTTTTTGCGTGATTGAGTAACAAACATCCACACTCTCACATTTATAATATTAGTATGTATATTTGTTCGGTTTTTAGGTTGAAGTACTTTAAACCTTATACAATTTTATTTCCGCCTTGAAGGTAAAGTAACGTGACTTGAATTTAAATAAGACAAATTCGACATACGATTATAATCTTGATGTCCATACACCATAACAATTTCTTGTAATACGTCTTTACATATATTTTAAAACAATGAACCGCTGTCTGTATACTTATCTCCTAAACTACGCACTCCGCTGCTGATGCAGTTTGCAGCAAAAGATAGAGCGATTCAAGTGTATAATTCGGTACTTGACTACTATCGAATATTGATTTAAGATATTTTTTACTTAAAATCGTCGTAAATATAAGCAAACTGCTAAAAAAAACATTAACTAACACTTTACTTAACATTAATAAACACGAATAAAAAGTTATAAGCTTTCAAAGTTTGTTGATGACGCATTTTCTATTTCTTTTTCTCAAAACGACGACTTGTACGGGACAGCCCCAGATTAGTACCTATGTAAATAAATAAATATCTTGGGACAATCTCACACACGGCCATCTGATCCCAAACTAGACAGAGCCTGTACTATGGTAACCAGACAACTGATAAACATACTTATATATTTCTAAATACATACATATTATAGATAAATAACACCCAGACACAGAACAAATGATCGTGCTCATCACACAAAGATTTGTCCTGGGTGGGAATCGAACCCACGACCTCCGGCTTAGCAGTCAGGGTCACTAACCACTAGACCAACAGGCCCGTCAGTTTTATAATATGACGTCACATTTTTTATATCTATCTCTGTCTAAGCTATGCTTGTAACTCGGTCAATATGCAAGTAATTAGCAATTAAAGGCGTTTATATTATACTACCCTTGCGAAGCCGGGGCGTGTCTGTTAGTTAAGTATAAATAATAAATAAATGTGGACAACATCACATACATTGCTCCGAATCCAAAGTAAGTAGCTAAAGCACTTGTGTTATGGAATCCAGAGACACGAAGGTACCACAAACACCCAGACCCGAGGCAATGTAGAAAAGTGTTTTTCTATATTGACCCGTCCGGGGATCGAACCCGGGACCTCAGAGCTGACGACACCTTGAAAACCGGTGTGTACGCCACTCGACCACGGAGGTCGTCAGTATCAATCAAAAGTATCAATCAACTCAGTCAACCGCAGTCCACTGCTGGACATAGGCTTTTCCCAAGTTGCGCCACAACACCTGATTCTCCGCCTGTTTCAGTGGGACTACCGGGAACTGGGATCGAGTGTTAAAGTGCGCAATCATGGAGTGTTTGTTGCCCTAGTCACCACGCTGGGCATGCGGGTTGGTGACCGCAGTTTTGTATTCGTTCTTTAGGAGAACGTTGCTGCCCATTCTCCTAGTTTTATATTCCTAGTCGCCTCTTACGACACCCACGGGAAGTGATGACGGATTTTATTCTAAGTGAAAGTTAAGTATAGAAATATTTATTTAGTAGTAATAAAATCAGTAAGTACCATGAATTTGTGAACTAAAAAAAACGGTTTTATCAATTTTTCCTTTTTTCCGCGATTATCAGCACCCAAGTGGAGGGAGCCGCAGGAAAAAGCTAGTAGCTTGTTCATCAAATATCACATAGATCTATGATATAGACAATTAGTCGATTACTTGCTATATACGATATTATAAAGCAAGTCGTTACTTTGTGTAAAAATCTTGTCGACGAGTTTTAATATCTTAAAATATTTTGAGAGTTCTACGGAACCCTAATACTAGAGTCATGTCATATAAGTAGATATCACAACTACGCCTACTATTTCGCCTAGGCAATAAATAAAATTATTATTTTGTAACCTAGAGTCCAAGGTTCGAACCCACTCGGTTACGTCACTTTGCTTATAAGTTAACACTGATATTTACAAGCAAGCACATTTAATCGATATCGATAAATCAGTTACTGATTTTATAGCTTTTCCTAAACTATTTTAAGGTGATACCTCCGATGTGGCCCGCGAAATTCAAATTTTCATGTGTTTTTTGCAATTTGCTTATCAGTGACAAGTTGTAATTTGATCAAAATATGATTCGCGACAATAACAAATATAACTTCAAATATAAGAATGATTAAAACGTTCGCTCCATTCTCTCGCACAAAGAATAATCGAAAATGAGTTAGATTTCGGAAATTTTACTTACTTTTGAATAATCTTTTTGAGAATGAATGGAGCACATATTATGATCATTTTTATATTTAAAATTATACTTGTTATTGTCGCGAATCGAATTTTGATCAAGTTACAACTTGTCACTGATAAGCAAATTGCAAAAAACACATGAAAATTTGAATTTCGCGGGCCACATCGGAGGAATCACCTTAAGGTAAAACAATTATAATAGAAAGATTTTTATTTAATTATAAGTGGGTTTTTTTTATTAATTTATTTCTGAAAATTTATATATTTAAAAACTTAACTATATATACACACACCTAAAACTAACCTATAATAATTAAACAAAAAAAATATGGAGAACTTTGGTAGCTTTTAAAGTTAACTTTTTCATTCAGTAGAAATTCTGGATAAACTCTATCCTCGACTATTCTACGAGGGCTTTTATTATAGCTTAGCATCGATACGTTTACGTATCGTACGATTGTTTTACCACCATTACCATGTTCGGCTCTCTGATTTGTTAAGAACTTGGAGCTGGCCAATCGCGGCGCCAAATAATAATACAGGATTAATTTAAAAGGAGTGCGTATATATAACAAGGATACATACGATACTTTAGGTTCGGAGCAATGTGCCTATGTGATGTTGTCCACCTTTATTATATTTTATTTATTTATTTATGTATCTCATCACACAAAGATTTGTCCTGAGTTGGAATCGAACCCAGGCCCTCTGGAAAACATTGAAGGAATGAAGGCTACACCTATATTTTAATAAATAAAACAAATGTTGTTAAATATCTACGATTTAATTAAATAAACATTCCAACAATTTTATCTACGATTACATTAATAAGTTTCAAATCAATATCCTTAAAAATAAAAATATATAAAGTCCGAGATACAACTGATATGTTTCGTAAAGATAATAAATAAGTATTTTTAAACAATTATGATTTTATACTGAATAATTATTTAGTAAATAATTTTATACGTAATTATTTGTGAATTTTATTTTATTTATGTCGACTCATAAATCCTGTTTTGATAATTAATATCCTTAGATAAAATATAACAAACATAATTATTTGATTATTCAATAAACTTTTGCATATTATAGGGGTTTTTTTTTCGATTATATTTTGAGTAAATATTTCTAAATTATAATTATACACCGTCCTGTTCATAAGTAATAATATTTTTTTGAGTAAATTGACATTATATAAACATTGTAATAAATATATTATTATAATCACTTTATTATTAAATTATAGGTATAATATTTTTATTAATATTCATAATTTTTTTAATACATGGAAGCACATTTATCTTAGACAATGCAGATCGATAGTTAGTGGACACTAAAATTATTAAAAATTAAAATAATACAAATAAATCTGTAGTAGATAAATTAAGTGAAACAAAAGATTCAACGAGAAATTTAAACGAAAAAATATTTAAAAAACAAGATAAATATCAAAATATCATGAAAAATACAATCAATTTTAGTGTCCAATTTCTATCTAAAAATACGTTTAATATATCGAAAATCTACGAATAATTGTATTTTTCTCACTCACACTTGTAAAATCACACTACGTCAAAATCGGGCTACGAGTATCTTATTTATCCTACATTAATTAATAATAATAATTAATAACTAATTAACCTAAAATATTATTTTTCAAACGCGAAGAAATAGTTTAAATTAATTTATAATATAATGGATATAGATTTCTTATATTGTCTTAGTTTTATAGAACAGATTTATTATATTTTTGGCTACAAGTATTTCCTACTGTAAATATGTACTTTTAAAATTGACATATAAATATACATATTATATATTTTTGAACACGCTAAGTAGTTAGTAGAATACTACAACTTTTTAAAAAGTTTTAAGTTTATAAGAATAATATTATATTCAATAAAAACAAAATATTTTTTTATATTATCATTACTTTTGACATTTGTACATAGAAAAATCTGAAAGATATTTTGTTAGATATTATGTAGCTGTAAAAATCTACAGTAAACTTTTTAAAATAGAATATATTTAAAGATTCTTTGGTCTCAGTTGGAACACAGAAGTTATGAATAAGGTCGCAGTGACTCTAACAATATTAAAATAACAATTAAGTCAAAAATATAACTAAAAAAAAGATACCAAAAAATATTTTTAAAGCTGAATAACCAAAATACATATGTATCACCTTACTATTTTTTTCATAAAATAACCATAGAACTCTTTTTCACGAAATGGTAATTGCAATTAACTTACAAATAGGCCGTTAAATACAGGATAAATGCTTTTTAGAATTGATTAACAATAGAATCTTAAACATTTGAAAAACATTACGATTAAAAAATCACGCGTCTTGTAGCGCTTTTTTATACTCTTTTAAAGCTAAATTCTTAACTAAAACTAAATCTTAAATCCTTTAAGGATAACGAATATAATTATAATAAAACATCATTTCACTATTTACGTACCATTAAAAGAAATTTATTCAAAATTAACGATAAAACCGAGAGCTTTATTAAAATTTGTGAAACGTTCGTTGTTGGATTATATGCAAACTATTATATTATTGGCATGTATTTTCATAGGAAACACAAATATATAATTGTAAAATCGCATGTTTTGATTGTTATAGATCGTTGATTTTTGATTGTTATAGATCGATAGTTAATAGGTACAATAACAGTAAAATCTAAGCGTCAATACGCAAGACAAATATACATTTACCATTTAAATAATTATACTTACACTAAATAATTATTTGTACTTAGTAATTAAACGTATAATTAAACATACATGAACGTGTCGACGCACGGCAAACAGAAAGTCATCAAATTATTCTAAGAACTAAATTATATACGGTTTAATATATTTTATATATGACTACACGTTACATAATATATTCTGGAACTATTTAAATATCATTAATGTAATATAATTTGAGAGTAAAATATGGCACAGTTTATATTTGGCACATAATATGAAAGAGTAATAATAAATTGTGCGTCATGTTTAGACTTAGATTATTTAATTATCCAGTTTGGCATCAATCGAATTGGTAGAAATTGTAATTACTTGACGTAAAGATACCAAATAATTATAATTATTTTTATACTATTTCAATATTGTAGTTAGCCAGTGTTATTTTTATTATTGATATATTTTTGTATTAAAGAAATTAGTGTACTGTTCTGAACCAAACGTGGTGGTTTGTTTAAAAAATCTCATTGGTATGAGATCTTGGTATTAAGTGGTAATGATTTAGGCCTTGCAGCCGTGCTTAGCCACCTCCTCCGCCTGCATCTTGGTCCTCAGAGATGGTACATCTTCGGGAATGCGAACGATCTTGTGGAATTTCTGTAAATGTAATAAATAAATAGTATTTTCTTAAGTTTCAATTACCTAACTCTTAACAATAAAAATGTTTTTCTTCAATAGAAGACTGATAATGATTTAGATCTAATGTTAATATATTTCTGAAGCCATAACGACTTGGTTAATTAACCTTATCAAGACGACAATAAATCCACTCATAAATTATCTGTAACTCTAAAATGCTTTTTCAGAATTCAGTTTATAACCACTTCATTACCACAAACCAAGATGGAGGCTAAGCTCCATTTAACACGAATGACTAATAAACTATTTCTAAACAACCATTTGTACCAATCCCATTCACCCAGCCCAAGAAACACTGCCAAAAATAAACAAAAATGGACCTACCTCTCGCCAAGTGCCAGGAGTGACCCTCCAAAGATACACCATGTACCCAGGGATGCACAGCATGGAAGACAGCGCGGTGAACCACCCGAAGGCGTGCGACCACCACGGGTACTCATAGTTCATGTACTTGATAGGCTTCCATTGCACCAAGTTGAAGAAGAATACGCTCTGAATGGATAGTAAAAAGTATTAGAAATTACACTTATTATATGCCAGTTTTTTAAGTAGCTTTGCCTATGGTCAGTTTGATATTGAAATATCTGTTTTTTCATTATTTTTCAGTTATGTATACTCACAATGCAAATCGCAGGCGTGAATCCGACCCAGCAGAACTTCCACCAAATAGTGGGGTAGTAGCCAATCATCTCCTTGATTCCGTCGTAGAATCGGTTAACTCCAAAGGCCCAGGATATGGAAACGCACTCGAAGAAGATCAGGAACAGCAAGCAGAAACCGGAGACGGCATACGAGTCGAGGATTTGGAAGACGTACATACCACCCTGAAAGTAATCGTTGGTATAGTCAACCATATAACACAAGATGATAAAACAATATATTATGATGGGACTACAAATGATGAAATGGTAACAATAATTTATGTAAATTATTGTAAGTGTTACCATTGCTAGTATTACAGCCTAATATGATGAGTTAGACTAATGACTATAGTTTGAATGATAGTGCGCTATTTAGTTTAATTTTCCTTATTTATTTAAAAGCATCATTAGATACTATTTAAAATTGAGAAATATGTTTTCAAATGTTATGTAGCGTAATCTTAGGGCTATTGTTATTCTGGTCAAGTATAGAAAGAGGCATAATTTTTTTTAATAGAAATACTTGATTTATACATATATCTAAGAGTGGAAAAGTAAATCCAAGGAATATCATCGTTCTTAAATAATTGTGTATCAAAGTAGCATTTTCTTGCAGATTTCCTCACGTAACGTATAATTATAAAGACGATTTTACAGAATACCATAATGGTATTTAGTATTCATAGGAGATGACGAGACTTAATTTGAATTCAAGAGATCAGTATTTCAATGTCAAACGATGAGTTTGCTTGTTCGGGCTTTGTTTAGCCTTGAATTTGACCTTTATGGTGTACCTTGTCTTAATACCATGTTGGTTATATAACAATTACAGTTAGCAACAGTATTTAGGATTTACGATACTGCTTATTCGGTACATTAGGTAAATTATTGATTATTTTATTAAAAAAATATATGAAATTTGACGTATCTTATCTCTGTTTATTGATATTCTTTTTCATACAACCCATGATCTTCAACATGTGCTGTCTTATTTGACCTACAATTTATAAAAAAGTCAGCTTTTTATCAATTTTTATAATAGTAGTCTACTTAACCTTTTCCCAAGCTATGTTGGAGTCTGCTACTAGTATTACATGATTCGTTACCTTATTTTGTCAATACATTGATTGACAGCCTATCTGACCTCCACAACCTTACTGGGTAACTCAGTATTTCATCAATAACTTTAACATTTACGAAATTTCTGCAAACTCACCTCAGAAATACACGACAATCCAACCAAATACGAGATGACGCAGGTAATAGCGATGAAGATTTCCTTCCTCCTTCTGAGGAGTTTGGGCCACTCGTCAATGACAGCGGTGATGAAACCTTCCATGGTGCAGAACTGACTGTCCAAACCGATGAGCAGCAACATGAAGAAGAAGAGGCATGACCATAGCGGAGCACCTGGTAGCTGGAGCACTGCTGATGGATAAGCCAAGAAGGCTAGACCAGGACCTGAAAAGAAAGAAAAATTATAAAATGGAATTTAAGCTTTGCAATGAAATAGTACTGACTTATGAAAGACAAAGATGTATACAAACACATAAAAAATTGCAATGAAAGGGTATTAACGTCATCCATTCCTAACAATAGGTATATTTGTGAAAACTAGGCCGATTATCTTTTTGACTCCATTTTTCTGGACAGTTTACAATCCTTCTGTTTTATAGTTTACCATTGCCCTGTCTAGTTAAACACATATAACATGCCCATCTAACTTTTTGTGTCTAAAGAGGGTATTTCAATTCAAGATGTTAATCTGAAGGGCTGAATTTGTTTATAATAACAAAAATAAGTATGTTGTTTCTAAAGTTTCCAAAATATATTACGGATATGAAGTATTGTTTAAAATACCTTTTTATTTTTAATTCCTTACCTGAAGCAGCCACTTCGGCGACCGGCCGTTGCTGCTCGTGAGCCATGAAACCGACCACCGAGAATATCACAAACCCAGCGAACATCGACGTACTCGAGTTAACCGTACACACTATCAAGGCATCCCTGAAAATAACAAAATAATATGTAATGATATTAAAAACATATTCATGTTGGTAAATAAATGTAATGTTCAATCTAATTTTACATGTTTGCTACTGTACTACATTAAAATTTTATGAATCATTTAGGATTATTTCAAATTCTGATTTCCACAACAAAAATTGCAAGATTAACAAATTACTCAAATACTCTGCGTTACATGCATTAGAACAAACTCTCAGCTTAAATGGCTGGTCTGTTGATACAGTAAAGAACTCACTTGTATACATTGTTGGTAAACTTGTTATAACTGCCAAGAGCGACAAGAGTTCCCAATCCCAGACCGTACGAGAAGAAGATCTGAGTGACAGCGTCGATCCATACTTCTGACTCCATCAGCTTCGACATGTTCGGCATCACGTAGAACTTGATGCCTTCCATCGCACCCGGTAACGTGATTCCTTGGGAAAATAAGATACAATTTAGTTTTTAAGTTAATGCGGAAGAGAAAAGTTCATGAATTCCATTTGAGAAGTAATTTTTATGGCAAAACTTGTCATTTTATGGATTTTTTATATCTACAAAAAATATAGAAAATTTTAAAAGGAGTGCGTATACGCAACAAGGAAAGTTGTTCCTAGGGGAACGTTGTTTAGTTTTATGCACCTGATTATCTACCACGTTGAATATATTACGCACCCCTTAAAAATTAATCCTGTCCTACTGTTGGATTTTATAACTTGCAACACCAACATTAATATTAATTTTTTAACATGGTTTTTATACTGTGGCAACAATTCTCTCTCTTGCTCCTGTGACACGGAAGATTAAACATCGTAACAAGTTAATTCGCCGTTTTATTTATAAAAACTATTAAAACCTGGATTCTCCTGCAACGCACACCAGCCCTATCAATAATACACCGCTGCACACCTACAAAATTCTCAACTCTAGTTATCTTAGATTTTAGTTTTATCATATGAATAAGTACCTTAACTTAGAAGAGAAACTATAAAAACACGTTTGGTTTTAAGCAATAAACTAATTCATTCAGACTACCTGCAACAGGAAATAAATTTCTTAAACAAAACCCAGTTATATTACTGCAATGACCAACCTCTAATCAACAACACAGTAAGCAAGAAGTACGGGAACAGCGCGGTAAAGTAGACGACCTTGCCGGTCCACCTGACGCCCTTCCAGATGCAGAAGTAGCAGAGCACCCACACTAGCAGCAGGGTTCCAGCCAGCTCCCAGCGGATGTTGCCGATGTGCTCAATACCGCTCGAGATTTGGAGAGCACGGCGTCTGGAGAAGGAATAATCATTTGATGCTTTTGAATACACTAAGTAGCTTCTTATAATGGATAGACACTAAATTTGTACGCATTTTACTGCTTCCTAATATTAATATTTAGTATAGAAGTCTTGGTTAATAAAAACTTTATTTGAGATGTAACGATTAATTACTCTGTGATATAATATAAATGCTTCAGATAAAAATGGAAATTGATTTGATGTAAGTACCAGCTAAATCATTGTTATTATGATGTACAATTAACAATTGGCGAAAGGTCCTTGAATTACTAAGTAGGTATAATTTAAGTTATTGTCCGTATTTATTTACTTTTATCATATTGCTTATCCAGGTAGATACAGAAATTTGATAAAAGTACGGTCTCCATAATTTGCAAACTTTCAAAAGCCAAACTCACTCCCAAAACTCCTTGACGGGGTCCGACAACACAGCCTTGCTGATGTTCTTTCCGTTGAGGGTGCAGAATGTGGTCATGTCCATGGTAGACCAGCAGGTCAGGTTCTTCCGGTCGTAGGGGTTCACGCAGGTCGCTGTGTTCCAATAGTTGTCGCAGTTTCGCCATGGCACGTCTGGTTAAAAAATAAAACTGCATTAAAACTGATAACTGTATCTAAAATATAGAGAATCTTGGATCTTAAGATGTATTATTCATCGATTTAAAATCTAGTTGCCTAATATTGTTTAGTAGGTCGATATTTGGACGTTATCTTGCTCTCATATAAGGCTGTAAAACATGAATGTGGTGCGATATAACATGGTAAACTTCTACGATTCTACGACAAAAACTTGCGAACCGTTTCGTTCGTCGAGGGTATGGACACACTAACCGTGGAAGGAAGACGTATTGCCACACAAATTCAGTAGAAGATTCCCGGAAAATGTGCCACGTGATGTAATTGTCCACTTTGCGACTACAAATTTCTACTTTAACAGCAAGAAAGAAACCTTTATATCTTTTTTGTTTGCTTAATTACTTAATCCATTCATTATATCTATCCCACTCACCAGCTCTCATGGACATAAAGAAGTAGAAGATGGCCCACGCGAGGATGACGATGTAATACACGTTCATCCAGCAGGACATTACAGCAGCTGCGTAACCAATACCTGGAGAAAGAACCAGCGTCATGATTGGCTACATTGAAGAAGGTTATAAAGGATGAGAGGTTCTACGAAGTATTTATTTTCATGATATAAATTGCGAAGAATCTTAAAAAAGTTTATGACTATTTACTAAAAACTAGAATATATTGAAATAAAACTAAATTAAACTCCTTTGAACAACATTTGATGTTTATGCAAGAAGTATGAAAAAAAACTAACGAATTATCAAAAGTCGTAAAACAAATGTAGGTACCTAGTTGCATTATAAAGTAATCTTAGAGAAGACGGCAACACTAATAAATGCTGCCGTGCATAGCGAAGCTTAGGGAAGACCCTCTACAATCTTCTCGGAGATGTGCTTTAACAGGCGTGGCACAGGGGGTTTCTGGTTTGGTCTTTTAAGAGGTACCAGAAGCCCCTCATCATGTGCAGATGGTGAACAACGGGGTGGTTTTAGTGAGGTAAAAATCCCACACTCCCTGGTCTTATGAATCCCCCATAAGGCCGGGCGCCTTTCGAAGGTTTCCCCCCGCAAACAAAAAAAAAAAAAAAAAAAAGGTACCTAGTTGCATATGATGTTAGTTAGACTCCTACTTGGTTGATGATGTTTTACAAATAATCCAGTTTATTGTGACTAGAGTACCGTCACCTATTTCATCTTTTACTGACAAATTAATACCGCCCATTTGTTAAACAAAAGGATCTATAAATTAAACGTTTTACCGAAATTATTAATGGAGGCTTCGGGTCACAATTTAATTGTCTGTTGAAGACAAAGGTTAAATTAAAACGCCCCTTTCCATTTGGGTTCTACCATAATTACCCAAGAGAAGGTTGTATTGTTCCGAAACAGATATTTTCGAAGATTTACTTAATTTTATTAATTTGGAAATTATTGTTTTATTGCTAAGTTACATTATATCGAATTGCTGTGGTAGAAAAAGGTCTGTGGTTCTGAAACAAGATGATGTTTTATAAGATTTCCTTCCGTCTTTTAGGAACTCTTAATCTTCTGTAATATTAAAAATCAAGCGACTTTGACTGACTAATCTATCAACGCACAGCTCAAATCACGTTACTGAACGGATCACGAACAGTAGATTTAAAAATGGCCTTATTTTATCGATTGATTTGGCTACTAACAATGCAGGTATATTTGACATAAGCTCTAAACAAAATAATTATGAGATTTAGACGAATGTTAGACGTTAAAACGTCAAAAAATAAAATCAACGTAAACCGCGATAGAACCCGCTTAAAAGTAGCTTTATTTCAACAAATTAAATAATATCTTGGGACAAGCTCACACACGGCCATCTGGTCCCAAACTAGGCAGAGCCTGTACTATGGCAACCAGACAACTGATAAACATACTTATATATTTCTAAATACATACATTTTATAGATAAATAACACCCAGACACAGAACAAATGATCGTGCTCAACACACAAAGATTTGTCCTGGGTGGGAATCGAACCCACGACCTCCGGCTTAGCAGTCAGGGTCACTAACCACTAGCTAGACCAACAGGCCAGTCATAACACACATACCTTTGAAAATCGGTGCGATCTTAAAAACTCCCAAACCACCGATGGTAAGCATCTGTCCCATGGCCAGCTCCATGAAGAACATGGGAATACCAGCGAGGAACAGGGTGAGGAAGTAAGGGATGAGGAAGGCACCTCCGCCATTCTTGTAGCAGAGGTAGGGGAACCGCCAGACATTGCCGAGACCGATGGCTAGACCGATCACAGACAGTATAAAATCCAACTTGCTGCCCCATGAACCTCTTTCGGGTAGGTCTGATTTTGTGGCCACTTCGCTGTGAAAGAAAAAGTTCTTGAACTAGTCATCACGTCCTATGTAATAATTTTAACAAGAACCCTGGTGATTGATGGTTGTACTGTAAACCTTTTAATGGAAGAATCCGGTCTACATTTTCAATCTTATTTTAAGTTCTAGTTTTTGCCGGTTCTTCTCCATATGAACGACACTTTAGAACTGCGTACGTAGGGTCATTTAGTTTTAAGGTTAACGAAGTAGAACTGCTTTTATTTGAGTCCGATTTTCAAATTCACAAAACATTCATAAAAATAATTGACTACTAATTATGAAGACGTCTACAGCACCTAGCCTGGGCTAGCCTAGGCTTTGAGGACTACACCCGTTTGTAAGTAGTAGTTGATCTAGTAACTTACGTTGTTTTGCTGCTTGTCCCTTGAGCGCTAAGTTCGATGTCATCTGTACGTCCGTCGTTTTTCGTGTCCATGTTTCTGTTTTATTCTCTTTCTCTTTCAAATCAACGTGTTACCGACAGTTTGTCTCTTTCCCACACTATTCTATGTTTTAGGGAAACTGTATTAACATTTTCGTTGAAGTACGTAGACTAGATTTGGAATGCCGCAATTTTTTTACCTGAAACAACGAAAAGGTTACGTTTAATTATAAAGAGGAATGATTTGTATTTTTGTATGTTTGTGACGAATAAACTAAAAACAACTGGACCGATTTCTGGAAAAATTCTTTCCCCATTAATAATTGAACTATTGGTTAATTTTAAGTATATATAGTTACGTTTGTAAATATTTAATATAAACTATTTACTTGGTTTTTAAAATAAAGTTATTCCACATATATATTTTCTCGCGAATTTAACCTCCGCTTGGCATAAAGCGGTTTTATGAAGCAAAAATAATAAAATTCACGAAATTCATAAAATTATAATAAAACTGACTGCATTTTTGAAGACCGATTTGGAAACAAAGAAATTATATATAGAGGGCCAGTGGGGTGGAAAAATAATGTCTTAACTTAAACTTTGAATGAAAATATAATACAAATAAAAACATTTAATATTTATCTGCATAGCATTCGGATGATATTCTCGACTCCATCATAGATTTACTTTATCTACAAATAAGATCCAATTGTACATAGACATACGTTTCTCCATGTTTCTTATGCGTAAGCCCGGCTTTACAAGTCATCATCGTAAACAAACACATAAGACATTTACATCTCGTATATGTTTACCATTTTATTTGCTTCACAAAATAGGATGTTCGTGGTAAATATTTACTGGTAAATATAGAAAGATATTTGATTATGTAAAAATGTGTTGTCAAGCAAGATGTGACGAACGGACGGAATGTGGGATGAAGATTGTAAGATAATAATGTCGTTATTTGTATTTTTAAATGTACATAATGCAATAAATAATCTATCCATTTTTTTTTCAAGTAAATTAAATTGAAAACGTTATGCTCTACACCTTAAAGTGACAGAGACAGAATGAGATTATTAACGGCTACTCAAAACTGATTGATGTTCCTGTATTCG
This sequence comes from Plusia festucae, assembly GCA_950381575.1. NCBI lineage: Eukaryota > Metazoa > Arthropoda > Insecta > Lepidoptera > Noctuidae > Plusia > Plusia festucae. The sequence goes on along the minus strand of OX494456.1, from coordinate 1,527,214 downwards.
AACATAAAGTTTAAAACTAAAACCTTTATAATAACACTAGTGTTAGCTCGCGACTCCGTCTGCGTGGGCTTCGATTATCTCGGCTAAAATTAGCATAGAGCTTTCCAGCCTCGATAAATGAGCTATCTAATACGGAAATATTTTTTCAAATCAGTCAATTAGTAGATGATGTGGTTAGCAAGTTAAGCGAACAACCACGGATGGCCGAGTGTTATAGGTCACGCTAATTACCACTGTGTCCCCTGTGATCCCCTGTTTGGGACAAGCATTTGTGTGATCCACAGATACTTGTTCCAAGTCTGGGTGTCCTTTGTGCATGTGATTTGAATGTTTGTGAAACCCCCGCGACACAAGGATTAAATTGATTAGTGCGGGCGTAGATTTAAAAAAAAAAAAAAAACAAATCTCAAATATACGCAGGAGATATTATAGTGCACAAGTGTGTGCAAACATAGGTGTACTCTCTGTTCCTTCACTCTCATAGTCCGATGGGATGGTTGACCGACACGACCGGAGAGGGATCAAGCGCAGGACCAACGGCTTCACGTGCTTTCCGACACGGGGGTGTAAACACCGCCACACTTCCTGACTTCGAGCGGTACTGAGAATTTCTACACTCAGTAAATATATTTCGCTCGACCCGGGAAACGAAACCTCATGCACGGCAGTCTCGCTTGCGAAAACTAGACCAACGAGGCAGTCAATCAAATTAACTTATAATATTAGTAAAGATTCGTTAGTCAAAGTAAATACTTATTTAAATAAACTGATACTACCATTGATGTTTCGTTGAATGGATAGCGGTAGGATTTACTAATGGCGATGTCGTTATTCTATTAATAAAATTGGTCGGATCACGAGGGGATCGCTACAAATGATATGCTGTTTAAACTATACGGAACCACAACAGGTTGACGTTAATCTGGCTCTATTAATCGCGGTCCCTAAAGTGTTTGTATGTTTGTATTGTAGGTACTATCGAAATTGCTGAACCAATTTTCAAGTGTTACTTAAATAATACATTTCAATTACATATAGGTATTTTAAACAGGCGGTAGCATAATGGTTAGGGCGTCGGACTTGCGATCATGAGGTTGCGTGTTTTAATCCCACCTATTACACTACCGACGTCAACCCACTTGCAACACAAGCAAGTTAGCTTAGCACGAGGGGTTAATAAGAATACTGTGTGTACAAGAGTTATGTCCGACCCACATTGCTAGTATTCTTGTTAACGAACTGTGACCTATATTTCAAAAATCCAATTCACAGGCCACTAATTTGTAGTAGACATTCGTATATCAGATTAATTAATGAAGTTGTTCGCTAACTGAAATAAAAGCAATTCGTCATATTTGTCTTTTCGCAAATCCTTGGAATATCTTGTCGGAGACATTTCGGTAAATAGGTTTCAGTAATTTGTAATTATGAGGATTACAGCAGCATTATTGCATCTCCTATAAGCCAGAATCTACAATGATTACCAGTTACCAACGAATACACCGACACAATACTTGTTGAATCCCAGGTAAAAAAAATACTCTCTTGTATTCACAAAGAAATTTATCAGCAGTTTCCATTGCAAGCAAGACGTTTTTGAAGGATAGCCTACATGGCAGGTGATTCACCTGATGGGACGTGATCACCACTTCTAGATAGCCGACATGGCAAAATATTTAATTAAGAAACCATCCCCAAAAATTAAATTCTAGAGACGTTTTCTCGGCTAAGTAAAATCTAGATTTTTTTTTATTGTGATTGGCTACCAAAGAAACCCTGCCTCAGTATATAATGTGCAGTTTCCTCAAATTCACTTTTTGCGGGTAAACTGACACATTGGTCAAATGAAAAACTTAAATAAAAAAAAATAACCATAACCTGTATGAAAATCTAGTTGTATGTTAAACATAATCATAAAACTAATCGATTACCTGTATGTATATCATACACGCAATCGATTAGTATGTAAAGGCGGGTACAGACTGCTGCAACGCAACATGCAATGCAACACGAAACGAGCATTGCATCAGTGTAGACGCGGGGCGCGCACAACGTGCGCACGAACCGCGCATGTACCTACTCACATCTGTTTCCGAGATGCGCGCGAACGGATCGCTCGGATAAATGTAACCGCCTCCTCCGCCGCAGTAGCGTCGTCTTGTTCCATGTTCGCGCGCGTCTAGCCGTACACACCACACAACCTGTCCACACTGACGCTCCGCGCATACTGCGCGCCTCTTTGTGTTCGGGGAAAAAACCGACAAATTTCGGGTCGCTACGCGCAAGAGTTGCAACAATCTGTTCGTGCGCGTAGTAGACGCGGTTCGTGCGCGCAAGGCGTCTACACTATGGGAATTCTGTTACTTTACATGATACATTGCAGCAATGTGGACGTCAAATTCTTGCATTGCATGTTGCATTACATGTTACATTGCACCAATGTGTACCCGGCTTTATGTCATCATCATCTGAAGACTACAAGTACGTCGTACAAGAGGCGATCCAAGTCTCTGATAAACTTTTTTTTTTCAGTGACGCTTACGAACCTGTGTGTTTCGTATGGCAGTAATTGCTCGGATACTAAAGCACTCCGTAAACAATCAAGCATGCCTGAGAAACTTGTTTGTCAAGCTTCATATTTTTGTCAAGCACGCCATTAATCAAGCTCTTCAAAAGCACGTAGATGGCTTGACAAGTGCGTCAAGCAAAGCCTCACAAAATCTTATTGGTCAAGCACGTAAAGCTTGATCGTGTACAGGGTGGTAAAGTCGGGTATCAGAGTCTTGCGTCGTCTATATAATAATAATATATAATATCTTGGGACAACTCACACACGGCCATCTGATCCCAAACTAGGCAGAGCCTGTACTAGGCAACCACACAACTGCTAAACATACTTCTAATACATACATATTATAAAAAAAATCGAACCCATGACCTCCAGCTTAGCAGTCAGGGGCACTAACCACTAGACCAACAGGCCAGTCAAACGGGGAGAAGTGTATTACTGGATTTACAGTAACAAAATCTTCTACATCGTTTTATATACAAATAAATTACGCTTTGATACCTATTTACTTGATTAAAAATGTACAGATGTATACACACACTTTTGTTCAACAATCATTTTTCCATACTAATATAATAACAGCGAAAGAAATTGTATATTTGATCAGTTTTGCTATCACGACTAAGCCACACGATTGTTCAAATTCAAGGTGTTCATGAAATTTAGTAAGGTTTTAGTTTGAACTTGAAGAATAGACATAAGGCCGCAATTTGCACACAGGCGGAGAGCTGCCTTCAAAAGCTAGTCATATTTTTTTTTACAGAAAAGCTGCCCTAGTCCTTATAATTACTTATATTTTATTCATCGTCTATCTTTTAATCACACCCTACACCGATGCGCATAGATCGGTGATAGCATTCTCAGCTTCTCACATGGTGTACAGTCAACAGCCAAAGTAGATGATGAATTGAGTTTATAATTTCAGGAATCAAAACTGATCACGAATATCTGGCAACTGTACTAGTGGAAAATGTTTGGTATAATTCACAATCTATGTGATTGTAAATTTCTCAAAACCTTTTGAATCACTTCGACACCACACCCGCTCTGTGGTTGTGGCGCCAGTTCTGTGGCAAACTCCGTTTATTAGTATTATATTTCTGATTTTGATCATCTACTTTGCTGTTGACTGTACCTTCCCTGTGTCGCAGAAACGAAGCAATATTCAAATTAGCACACTGTAAGGGCCGGAAGTCAGGGCGAGAAGATATGCGGGTAGGCTTAAATGAGATGTACGATATTCTTAAAATAGACTTTCGCAGGATCTATCAAATATCAGTCTATAAGCTTTGAAGTTCATGACCTATTGAAAGAATGCCATAATCCTGCCTAACAACATATATATGAGATGAGATATATAATTGTGGTGATACTTACTACTTCATAAGTACATCAAGTTATTATTAAGCAATCTATATCCTACTAATATTATAAATGTGAAAGTGTGGATGTTTGACTGTTTAGATGTTTGGATGTTTGTTACTCAATCACGCCAAAACGGCTGAACGGATTTGGATGAAGCAAGCATGTAGCCTTTGACATGGGAAAGAACATAGGCTACCTTTTATTCCGATTCCTTAAGGAGTTCCTGAGGGAAAATTGAAAATTGTTTACGAGCTAAGCTGTGGGCAAAGCTTTGAAATTTGGTATTTTTCTCTATTACAGCGCAAGATATAACACGGGTGAAAATGTTATTCCATTTTTCATAATTTCACATTTTTAATGTCTTTCTGGACCCAATTCTGAAGTCCACGCAGACAAAGTCGCGGGCAGAAGCTAGTATTTACTATTTAAAACAAATTCGGGTGTGTAATATACATAACTCGAGAATGGATGAACAGATTTTCATGATCCTTCATTTGTTGGATTCGTTTTCGTCCCGAATAGCAGAATGAATAGTAAAAATAATGGAAACCGCAAAAAAACATCCGGGAACGGGGAAAACTTACGCGGGTAAAACCGCGGGCACAGCTAGTATAAGAAAAAACCTTTACCGACCCAATGTGATCAAAACAATCGTTTAAAAAACTAGGGATCGAGCACTCAATAATTGCAACTAATTATTCTGATTCCCTATATAAAAACACTTACAGTATGCTTACAGAACCACTAATAGCAAGAAATTGTTAAAAATACAGTCCTGAAAATAACAACACACAGCAGGTAATGTACAATTTCAAAAACCTACATTGTTTTCTCCACTAAAATTCTACTGCCTTAAAAGCACCACCGAAAAAATAAAAAATGAAATACTCACACAAACACACAAGCATAACAACACAACACGAAACACACATCACAAGCCAACGCTTCACCGAACTTGTTTTAAAAAATGGCGACTGAAACGTTATTCCTCACCACATGCTGAAGTCGATATGATCATTCGAACTGACATGGCAGTATACTATACAAGTGAATTTCAAAGCTGTCAGGTTTAGAAAGAATTTATGAGCAGTATGATAACCCCACCGGAAAGGGGGAATAGGATCGGGTTGATTAGGTGGGGACCAGATGTGGTTCTCACTTCGATTGGTAGCAATGTAACGTTTTGGTGTCTATTTTGAAATTTTGTGAATGAGACTCAAGTTTGGAGCCCACAGGAAGAACTAGCAGCAATGATATAAAATATTCAATCAGTCAATTAACTCGGCTTAGTTTTTAGTGGTCTACTTGTATGCGCACCCAAATGATGACGCTGATGCCATGTAAAATGTAATAAAAAGTAAATGTGGTCACTTACTTACATGTATTATACAGGGTTATTTGTAAAACATAAACGTTTTTTATACACATTCAGTGATAATGATACTAGTCATGTGCGACCCACATCGCCAGTAAGCTTTTTAAAAGAAATCATGAACTAAAATACCTAAGTCAACAGTGTGGGATGTTGCATGAAAGTCACAACTATCTCAATTTTTTTCTTCGTTATTTCTGAAAAATGGTGATGACAGGGTCAATAACAATAAACTTGTATAACAAACACAAAATCATCATTACCACAACGATATCGGATGTAGGGCGGGACACAGGAATCTCCCAAAATACCAGTAACTTTTTGGTAAGAACGAATCTATCAAATATTAGAAAAGCCGCAAACAATGAAAGATTAATCATAAAAAAACAACCAAAAGAAGGCTTAAAATGTAGGTCAGAAAGGTTTTTGTTCCTTTTACGGAGTTCCGATGTATTTGGTTCAACTTTTTTTTAAGCTTACTTGTGGGTCGCACATTACTAGTATTCTTGTTAACCCCTCGAAGTAAGCTAGGTGGATGATAGGTGGTTCACGTCTGTAGTGCAATGGGTGGGATTCGAACCCACGATCGCAAGTCCGATGCCCTAGCCATAAGGCTACCGCCGCTTTAACTTGACTCTCAGATATAAGTTGAAAAGGAACTAGAAGAATTATGATTAAAAAAATTATCCAGGTAAGTTTTTAATCAGTAGAGAAGGTATCCTGACGTAGATACAATACCACAACTCAAGTAAGATAACACAAAGAAATCAGAAAGAAGAATCAAAGAAAACGTTGCCTGATTATGTACTAGACTAGAAAGCTAGCTACTATTACGGTTTGAAAGGCATAAATTATTGTTAAGCATCTGTACCATTAACTTATACGAACCAAAATTCTGTAATTTCTAGTTGAAACCTTTTTTCTTTATCAATATGTATGTACTAGCATCAAAACTCACATGTATGGTAAGTATCTAGCATATGCGCATTAGGTTGAATATAATACTGACAATGTGGCACAACTAACAAAAAGCTTGAAATCACAGAATAATGTCTGGACTCTGGAGTAACTTATATCTACAAATACATATAATAAAACTAGATGAATGAACGAAATGCATTAAAATCACCATTTAGATTTATATTATTGAAACGAGAATAAGGAATTTAATTAAAAAATATCCTCTTCTTTCGTGCTTTGAAATTGCTGAATAGGCGTTTAGGGTTCCGTACCTCAAAAGGATAAATCGGAGCCCTTATAGGATTTTTGATGTCTGTCTGACCATCTCTCCGAAATGAAGTTTGGCAAGTAATGTGGTCTTAAACTACCAGTATTACCAAGAAAAAGATTAAAAACTATACAGTTGTTAACTTATAAACAGTACAGTCTTTGTACAAGACCCTCGGTGGGCAATTCCGAATTGCACTTGTTTTTGTTTTTTTTTCAGAAATCATAGCTAAGTACACTTTCAACTAATTCGCTTTTAAAACAAAAAGATAATCAGCCATTTTGAAAGAAACTCCCAAATAAGAACGTTAAACATCACCCTCTTCGTGTCGGAAATTATAAAATTAAGCTTCTTCTAAATAGATACGCAACTGAAAATCGAAGGAAAAGGACCTACGTTCCCCATTATAAACCCCGCCAAAATACATAACACGAAAACAAGTCACGTACTTGGAAAATTCCTTCACTCAAACTTTCCACCAACAATTACAAAACAAACAATTTTCTTTACAAAATAACTCAAATAGAAAGAGGAAAATTCGATGAAAATACGCAGCATATAAATATAGGACCTACCTACTTAGCAAGAAAAAATTATAGCCAAATGACAATTTTTTGTTCTTCGTCGTTATCTTAATTTAAAACTTAACCAAACTTAGAAGTATCAGCATCTGTTTAAAAAAATAAAATAAGCTACTTATGTACTACGTAGTGAATTAATTAATTATTCCAAAAATAATAATAATATTCAACCTACAACAGCTTAATTTAAACCACTCAAACAATTCTATAATAAATCACATTCAAATCAATGCAAGAATCTCTCTCACACAATAATAACTTACACATAACATTCAAAATATCACAATCAATTTCAACCCCAAACTCAAAAACTCAACCCAAAAACCAAAAACGAATTTCAACCTCAATTGAGTTATAATAAAAAATAAGTTGTAAATAAAAACTTACGGCTTATCGAGTGCGGAGTTTAGTAGGTCTTGAAGGGCGGTTGTTCCCTCTCGTGGTTGCCTCCCTTTTGAACAAAGGATCATTTGGACAACCTCGTGAAGGGCGCATGCGTGGGAAACAGGTGGCGTCCTTCAACCCCTACTAAGTATTCTATTTGTTTTAAGAAATGTGATTTCTGTTTTGACGACCTCCGTGGTCGAGTGGCGTACACACCGGTTTTCAAGGTGTCGTCAGCTCTGAGGGCCCGAGTTCGATCCCCGGACGGGTCAATATAGAAAAACACTTTTCTACATTGCCTCGGGTCTGGGTGTTTGTGGTACCTTCGTTGTCTCTGATTCCATAACACAAGTGCTTTAGCTACTTACTTTGGATTCGGAGCAATGTATGTGATGTTGTCCCCCTTTTTTTTTTTTTTTTTTTAAGGATAGAGTTGTCTGATTAGAGATACGGCTTTGGTGGAATTTCATTAGGGAACTACTACCATGTGAGTGCATCACAAATATCATAAAACAAAGTGTTCGCCGCGTCTGTCTGTCTGTTTGCGATAAACGCAAAAACTATTAGGCCAAAATAAATCTAACAAACACCTAAATTTAACAACTTGTAATGAACTCATAACTTTAAAAAACTATATGTAAGCGGTTTTAATGTAAATTTTAAACCTGCGACACCATAAAAATAGGAATCCTTCTCCAAGTGCGTTTTTATTTCACCCCAAAATGAAACTAAAACGAATGAAGTTGAGCAAAACTACAAATAACATTTTAAGTATTTATCAAAAAAGTTCTTATATTATACAGCCCTACGGAAAAATGTCCCGTCAATATTCTCCTTAAGGCTTTTAGATAATGCCTTCATCTTCTTCACGTACGTAGAATATCGCAAACCAATAGTAATGTGACCCAATCCTATCCACATTCAAAACATCTTATATTACTCCAATAGCACATCAACTTGCAACTTTATGTCTTTGTTTACAAAGTTCAAATTTAAATCACAATAATTAATTTTCAAAGTTTAATGACAATCTGTTTTACAGGTGTGACAAATACAACGCAATTTGAACTTTAAATGGACTTCCTAAAGTTGAGTTTAACTATTTATTTATTTTTGAATTCCATAGTAGATTCCTAAAAGTAGTAAAAGTGCAATTTGCTAGGATGGTTTTGTCTTATCTTTTGAATTATGCTAAACATTGTTTTAATTATTAATTTAAATGTATGAATATCTTTAGATAACTTACAGGATGATATCACTATATATATTTAGTAATTTACAAACATTATGATATGCATTTAATAGGGCGGTGTTTTAAACGATTCGGTCTGTATTTTATACCCATTTGAAGCGAATATTATAATACTGAGCTTTGACCTTTTAGAAAATAGTGGGAAAATTAAGGTTCGATATTATATTTTAATTCGATAAGTGAGGGAAAATAAGGCAAATTCCTAACAGTGTATCAACCATACCTACTTATCTATAAAATATATATCCACTACGTATTTGTAACTATTTTACTGTTTATTATACCTACTGATCGTTACTCCATAACCGACACAAATTAGTGAACTATTTTCTATAAAACTTTTCAGTATATTATACAAATTTAACTTTCAGTAACTTTCAGTTAGTACCTATTATTATTATTTTTAGTTAGTATTTAGTATTATTCCGATATTTAATCTTCCAAACATATAGAAAAATTATACCCAGATAATCTTTACCAACAGCCCTTATCATCCCACAGCTGGACATAAGCCTCTTTCTTCATGTACTCCGGGCACAGATTAATAAATAGTTACTTCGTAACTCCGGGCCTGTGCCAGTCTAATCCACATCTGACCCGAAACCCAGATGAATACCTACGAATCCTCACATAAGGTTTACAAACTTATGAAGATACACTCCTATTCATAATAAAAATTCTCAATTTATTATAGTTATAGGTATAGCAAAGGTTTGACAGTTCTTATCTACCCTTCACTTGATCGAGGCCTTCAATACCCATCCGACGACCGGAGACGTCGACATTGCAATGAAAAGGACCTTTTTTATACTATCTGTGTTTGATATACATACAGAATAATATATGAAAAGGTTTAGTTGCTTCTGCGACAGTTTTTGGTTACATAAAATATTAAGATTAAAAAAAATAAAATTGGTACCTATATGTTTCGAAAGTCTTTTCTGAAAAAAATCTAAGAATTAAATTCGAATTTTGTCGTTTTTATAAATAAAAACAATTAATCTACGCCAGATGCATTTTAAAACCATCTACACTAATATTATAAAGGATAAATTTGTATTTTTGTGTGTGTATGTTTGTAATGAATAAACTCAAAAACTACTATGCCGATTTCAAAAATTCTTTCACCATTATAAAGCTACTTTCACCCTGAGTAACATAGCTTAGTATATTTATTACTAAAAATTATGAACCGCGGGCGGAGTAGCGGGGAACATCTAGTTATAAATAAAAAGAAAATTATTTTAATATATTTAATTTTCTGTTCTTATTTAAAAGAAAAATATCTGTACCCCGCGGATTCACCTGCGATGTCCCCAATGCTCCAAATTATTTTTAGTCACTTTTCCACTCTACTATTCAGGACGAAGACGATTCCAGAAAATCAAGACATATGAAAATCGGTCCACCTGTTCTCCACATGAGTCGTGTAGTTAGAAACCTGTTTTTTTTTCTTTTTTTTTAGACTAGTGGACCTGTCCGGCTTACCTACGGAAATAATAAATCCCTTTATTAGTCTCTTTAATCACTTTACTTATAAAATTTTGAAAAAAAAATTAAACCGACTTCAAAAATCAAAACAAAACCTAAAAGGCACAAAATAGTGTAAAATAAACTTAGAACTATCTAAAATATTAATACAAAACTAGAAGTGATCTGTTTGAAGTTGGTCCTTCGATTTAACTGGGATCCCATCATCAGATCCTGACTTGGTGACAATGGGACCAACTCGGGAGAATACTCTTTCGAATACAAAAATAATTATAAAAATCGGTTCACAATTGACGGAGTAATCGGTGAACATACATAAAAAAAAAAAAATTGTGACACGCCGAACATATAACCTCCTCCTTTTCGAAGTCGGTTAAAAACTGCATTAAAATATGTTTAAAAGATCTTAAGCGTACAGAAATCGGTAGCGACTTAGTTTTATACTAATAGAATAGAATAGAATTTTATTTGCTCGAAATATAGTTATACAGCTCTAATAAAGGTAAAGGTTCATACACGCTTTTTAAATCCGTTTTCCAACTTTTTCGTCGTCATCCTAAATAGTTCTTCCATAACATCAGTGAAGATTATGATGACGGTGCCTTAATCCATAAAACCCAGATTATGGTGTATCTCGGAGCCCCAAACTTTCAAGTTCGACCTATATCGATCCTGTGACCTAGTTTCCATTGCATCCCGGCCATGGGTTAAGGGGAAGCTCTTATGGGAGTTGTGTCATAAAAACTAATAGTAGTGGCTTCTGGGGTCTTATTCATTAAGTCTAAGCAGTTAGCGTGTTGTTACAAGTAGGGTTAAGAGGGGGCTATATCTTTCGACTTACTAGACTTTTCAGTAAAAAATCGATTAATATTAAATGGCCTAAAATGTGTACACTAACACTTCCCGGTGACTCTCAGAACACAAAAGAAGATTTAGCAACCCGGGATTCTTGATGTATAGCTACACTAACATTATAAAGAGGAAAGATTTGTATTTTTGTGTGTGTGTATGTTTGTAATGAGTAAACTCAAAAACTACTGTGCTGATTTCAAAAATTCTTTCACCATTAGAAAGCTGCGTTCACCCTGAGTGACACAGATTAGGCTTTAGGATACAGCTAGTATTTTATAATCTGCGTTATGCCACTTTATATTTTGTACCTAGAATAACGTTTAAGTATGTCTACCGCTGTTTTGGTTTTATGGATAAGTTCGAAGAACATGGACTGATGCATTTTTTTCAATTAAGGGCAGAATCTGGTTGCAAATGGCTGATATCTATTAAGAATTTTAAATGCAAAGTTTTGCCCTTAATTGAGGGTACATACTAAGTATATGAATATTGGATATTGAAATGAAAGCGTTCAAGCTAGCTTGGCTATTGTTGAACCCAAATATAAGATGGGGATTGGTGAAGTCCTGCCTACCCTTTAATATCACGCTGAATGCTGTAATTTTACCTCAACCCTACCACATCTGTGTGTACAATCACGAGCATAAATATGTATACACATAGCGAAATTGTAAAACTAATTTAGCGAGAAGTTTTTGTTGATTTCAAAAATATACGCATGATTTGAGAACTGTTATAATTTAATGATGTTAAATGATTAAAAGTTGAATTGTTGGTGAGTTCCTGTTAAATTATTGTTTTACAATTTCGCTATGTGTATACATATTTATGCTCGTGATTGTACACGTAACGAAATACCAAACTTAATCACAGTATTTACTTGGGTAGGCTAGTACTCTTTTATTAAGCTACAAAAAAACAGATATTTCTACTGTATTTTTTTTTGTTTTTAGTTAGTGAACGAAGGTTTTGTGTGTTTTGTTTTATTTTAGACGTCAACTTTCTTCATAACACAGCGAGATTGAGATTGGTTGCCCATGTTTCCCCAACAGACGAAGACCACGTTGAAGACCAAGCGGAGATGGAGGTTTAAACTGGACACCCTAAACAAGGAGTGGCATCCATAAGCCTATGCTAGAACAAAAACGTATGTAAGCGGATAGTATAATTATTCCTCTAACATTTATTTTATATTTTTACCTTGAAATTCAAGAAGTTTGAACAGAAAGTACAAAAAGAATAACATTTAAAGAAAGAATTATGACGGGCCTTTTGGTCTAGTAGTTAGTGACCCTAACTGCTAAGCCGGAGTTCGTGTGTTCGATTCCCCCCCAGGGGCAAATCATGAGTACGTTCATTTGTTCTGTGTCTGGTTGATAATTATTTATCTAAAATTTGTATGTACTTATTTAGAAATATGTATGTTTATCAGTTGTCTGGTTACCATAGTATAGTACAGGATCTGCCTAGTTTGGGATGTGATGTGATGTGGCCGTGTGTGAACTGTCCCAAGATATTATTTTATTATATTATCAGCAAGATTTTAATGGCACCACTTTTTCTTCTGAGGGTTTTACCATTTTACCGGATCTTTTCAATACTTACAATACTTAAATCCCGATCTCACCTGTCACGCGTTTGTTGTAGTGGCGTATAGATGGCAGTGTTGTCTCCGAGTCCCACGGGAGCAGGCGCGACATCCGGGGGGGACCCGCGGATGTGACGACATCCGGCACCGGAACACACGAGCAACATTTGTGGGATGAGTCCGGAGATATAAAGTGTCAATATTTTTATTTTTATTGATTTTGATCCTTTTAATTTACGCGAATGTGAGCACTTTGACGACCTTCGTCCGTAGTCGAGTGGCGTGCACACTGGTTTTCAAGGTGTCGCTAGCTCTGAGGTCCCGGGTTCGATCCCCGGACGGGTCAATGTAGAAAAAACACTTTTCTACATTGTCTCGGGTCTGGGTGTTTGTGGTACCTTCGTTGTCTACAAGTGCTTTACCTACTTACATTGGATTCGGAGCAATGTATATGTGATGTTGGCCACATTTATTTATTTATATTATTTATTATTTATTTACTTACTACCCTTAATAAAATTTCCGTTATCACAAACTACTAATAAATGTACTTTCAATAACTAAAGTATCTCTGACTGTGGTTAAACGCTTTCACAATTACCTACTATGTCACAATAAATTTCACAATTGCAATCAAATCAATTTTAACTAAATTTCGTATGAAGTTGGGTTGAATCCCGAGAAATACTATAATACCCAGGTAGGCTATTAGTTGTTGCGATAGCGGCATCAGTGCCATCATAAGCTTAGTATCAAATAATTCGAACGACTCCAGCTCTACATACCATACTTCTGTGTCACGACTCGTTAAATACCTACTTATACAAACACTAGCTGTTTCCCGCAGCTCCGCCCGCGGTCTATTTTTTTTTTTTATGTAATTGAGAATTTTCTTTACTATAAACCTCACGGAGCCCGAGACCTTTCCAACGAATGCAAAACCGTGGAAATCGGTTCGTGCTTTCTGGAGTTATAGCGTCAGGAAGGAAAACCCGACTTATTTTTATATATACTCCATTTAAAATAGCATTAGACAGAAGTTAAAAAAGGTTATTTATAATGTACACTTTGTTGCAAAAGTACAATAAACTTGTTACAGTTACGATTGATGCATATAAATTAAAATCTATTTACATACCAGCTGTCACACTTATTTGTAATCATGTTAACCATTTTTCATAACAAATTATGTGGCTATCATTTATTTATAATATTTCATTCCAATCTAAAATGACAGTGTCAATGCTAAAAACCTAAAAGAAGCAGTGATGAACAATACTGGAACGTTTTTCGTTTTACTGTTATCCTACCATTATTTGTTTATTTATTATGTATTTATTATTTTCTTATGACTAAATCCTATGATGAAGACGAAGAAGTTTCACTATAGTGTGTTGTAAGTTGTTATTTTAATTAAAATATTGTTCTAAAAATTACTTTTATTATAATCTTAATTAAATCTAAGTCATCATGACATGATTGGTTGTCTCATTCATTGTTTTGGTGTAAGTTTGTAATGTGTGATGAAGATATTGTTATAAATAAAGCGTAATTTTAAAAAAAAAGTTTTATTTCGTTTATTTATGTACTTAAAACAATTTCTTTGAAATAAAATGTTTTCAATTCCTGCTTCTGCGAGCCTCTTTTTTCTAATGCTATAATAAATGGAGTATAGTAGACTAGCTGTTTCCCGCTGCTCCGCCCGCGGTCTCAATTTTTTTTTATATTTGTGATGTAAGCTATTCTATATTTCAAGTTGGATCAAACTGCACACGGTGTGCAAATTTGATTAAAATCGGTTCAGTAGTTTCGGAGTTCATCCCCGACAAACATCATGACACTGGAATTATATATAATACCGATTGATGCCAAAAAGTACACGGTGCTAGTTTTTCGTATTTTAGCCCATTCGATTCCCGGTCCGCAAAGCGTATTTTCAAACATCAATTTAATGCAGATTTATTTCTTTAAATAAATAAAAGAATGTTTTCTTTGAGTCTAATTTGCTATTCTTCAGTATTGAGAGTACTTTCTCTGGTGGCAATAAAAAATCCATCCTGTTTATCATAATATAACCTACGACCTACTCTCAGACCTACCAAATTGACAAACGAAAAAAAAACATAAAAGTCTGCGAGCCTGATATTTAAAGAAGAAAACAGTTTTAATATCATTGCAAGGAGTTTTGTTGTTAAATAACCTCTATGGAGGAGGGTCTGGAGGATAGTAAATCGTACTTAAAATAACAAAATTTGGTCGTCATGGCAACTACCTACTTACTAATTTTACCATGGTTACCGCATTGTTTATTCGTTGTTAATGTCAATAATCGCGATGTTAATAATTGATAAAAGTTAAACAAAAAAACATTTCAAATTGGACCAAATTGTGAATCTAAACCATCCTCGAATCCACCTGAAGACACACAGCAAATTTCATTATAATCGGTCCAGCCGTCTAGGAGGAGTTCAGTCACATACACACTCACAGAAGAATTATATATATAAAGATAAGATTTCAGGTCATGCCTGTCATTATTTCAATTGTTTTCCCAAACGCTTTTTCTTATTAACGTGTCGATGGCAATCATAATATTATCGTGTCAGCCCAGAAATTTTCTACTAGAACTGCATTATCAGTTGCTTTCATATAATCGTCCAGCTGCAGGCGTTAGGCACGAAGGACAATACAACAGGTGTTCCATTTTTTGGGGAGTAACGCCACCTCTGCACCTAAAGTTACCTAGACATATTATCTTTCCTTCGGTCAACCCGAGTCCGAAGTCGGTTTAGAGACTTCCAGTATGCCAAAAGTACCACATGTCCTGGCAGCAGTTTTATTTATACACTGGCTGTAACCGGCTTCACCTGTATGTGGTCCCCGTTACCGTAAACATTAATTCTTTAAGAGATAGGTCAGATATGCGGCCAGTCGCTCCATGTAAAATACGGTATTCAGATAAATCCGGTAAGATAACAAGCCACCCCCATCTCATCTTCTACTCTGAAGAAGTTACAATATAATTTGGCCCTTATTACCTAGCTACAGGTATTTAAGGCAGTATAACTAATGATTTTCATTCAATAACTTTTAACACCAACAAAATCAAATCCCCCTACAACCCAAATCCCAAAAATCCTTTCTCAAATCTTCAGATTTATCTCCGCGTTTCACCTCATGTGTGCTGACCGCGTTATATATGTACCTAGCAACATTGACGCCTTCATCGGAAATATTTAGTCGCGTCGACTCTGTTAGTCTACACTTCCGCAAGTTCCTATGAGGTATTTAGGACAAAGGGATCTGTGTGCCTGTTGCCTGGGACTCTAACATGCTCAAAAGGATACAGCATTCCCATGGGCGTAGGAAATGTTTATGGAATCAGTTGGTACGGAAACATTCCGTTGACGAATATGGTGACCTGACTGCGCGGATAGTGGAGTGAGATAGTTGCCTGGGCCACGTGCTACGAGTTCGATCCCCGCATAGAACAAGTCTTAGTACTGAAATTTCTGATCCTTCATTTTTTGTTCTACATTTAGGTATTCATGTGGTTCTGATTTTTGTGAAAAAAGAAGGATTTTATTCTCAAGGAAACGTGCAGGTGTGAAATCTGTTCAGTAATGTAGTTGCTAGATATTCAGAAATGAAGAAAAAGGTATTTTCCAATAATTAATAGAAGAAACAAACTCTTGTCCTGCAGGTAGCGACTTCTGGGAGTGCCTTTTGAGAAGAATTTTTAGTGTTGTTTTCTTAAATAACTTAGTTTTATATCCTGCCTATATGTATTTATTTATCTCAGTAGTACATACAGCTACCTTAGTCAAACATTTAAGTGGAATTCAAGGTTACTGTTACCAGACCACTAATAAAATGGTTTATTTTATTATAAAACAAGTTTTCCGCAGAATACTTTCCTAATAAAGAAAAAAGAATAGAAGAAGTTTACTGAACTTCAAATAATGACTAGCGAGTGGTAGTTAAATTAAATAACCTCGTTTTTATTATTTGAGAAAATCATAATGCACAATATTTTCTTTTTATCCTGGGGAAAGCTCTTTCAGGCTAAAGCCAGACCGGTTTGCTTGTCCATTCTGTTTATGGGATCAGGTAGGACCAGACTCAAAAGGTTTTAAACAAAATACGTTTTACTCTATTTTTTTTTGTCTGAGTAGGTAGGTATTTGGTACCCTTTTTTTTTGTCTGAGTAGGTAGGTATTTGGTACCCTTTTTTTTTTGTCTGAGTAGGTAGGTATTGTAATTTAAGTTGTATTGTATTATGACGACAACGTAGACAAATAAAATAAATGCGTGCTATTTTGTAATACAAATTAAGAAGTAAAAAAGTAGGTACTTTGGAAGGCGTAACACAGTTATTTTGCAAATTATCGAATCCTTAGATACGACTTTACAATAATTCGCATGTACCTACCTACAGGATACCTAGTTTTGTAACAATGAGTGTTGTAGTTACTATATTTAGAACAAATAAACTCTATTCTATTCAATTCTATTCATACAGCAACAGCAATTATTTAATCAAAAATATTAGTAACATTCTGAATTCTATTTCACAACATAAGTTTACAATTAGGTTTTTGAACGAAACCAAAACTTCTGCGGAAATATTTCTAAACGAGACATCTGTCAGTGAAAGTAAACTAACCAAAGAAAAAAGTCTTGTTTTGACTACATACAAATGCAAGAAAATATATCTTAATTCCGTGACATAAAGCTCTAATTCGTTTGATGTATAACATCACAGATAATGTTAAAAAACTTTTAATTTTATCCGTATTATTTATTGACAGTGACATTATTACACTTGATGAAAAAAAAAGCGATGTGCAATTTGTTTTTGCTGCACCAATTTAATTATAAGCTTATTTATTCGATTGTTTCAGTTTCATAGTTGTATTTAAAATAACTGATATAAACATGGATGAAAAGTCTAGCTCTAGCTGGGATCATATAAATAAAGAACAAAAATCTGAATGTGCAAAAGACTATTGTTTTGGTTGTTTATGTGACAACAAAGAAGAAAATGTGCATAATTATGCATTCCAATGCGGGCCCTTGAAGGAAATATTCCAGGTAAAATTTTCAGACACTTATAAGAACGTTCCTTTCTTTAAATTGATAGTTAATTTTTCACTATTAAAACTGTAAATAAAAACCCATGTAAAACCTGTCATTTACTTATTGAAACTTCAGAATACATATTAACCTTCTGTCCAGCCTTTCTTTCCTAAACTGTTCGACTCACTGAGTTCAGGCCCACAGGATTTAGCTAGATAAAATTTGTTTTACCAAACTATAGTTAACTTGTATAAGCAACTGTATAAGAGTGTTAGATCATATTAGAATTTGTTTAAACCATGGTTTTGTTTGTATTTTCAGATGGATTGCATACTCCTATGTCACTTATGCAAAAGAATGGCTCAACGGACAGAAATGTTTATACAAAATGTTCAGAGTAACCACATATTACTGGAAAACTTTCAAAATGTAAGTTGGTGTAATAAATAAATATATTGGAGATGTGTTTAGTTAATAAAATGATGGGGAATCTCTAAACTGTTGTCTGAAAACTAACTAAATGGAGTTATACTTGCTGATATACTGAATATGTTGTAACAATAAAATAACTATGATAATTAAGTGTAACAAAAAAATACACAGGCTTTAGACAGGTTATGCACAAATAAAACCTGTACCTACCCTAAGGGCCTACCTACCTGATGCAACAGGAAACATTAGAAATTAAATCAATTTATTCCTTTTATTTAGGGTATGCAGAGCTTATTTACCTCTATGGTTTGCACGCCCTTGCTCACAAATAAGCTAAGATTTAAGACAGCATCTATCTATGCAAATTTAACTTAACTTAATTATTAAACCTCTTTGCATCACAATAATATTATAAATGCGAAAGTGTGCGAGTGTGTGTGTATGTATGCATAATTTTGATAAAAAAGAGCACAAAGAGGCTGGTCTAATTTTGATAAAATTTGGTATAGAGGTACCCGACACCAAGGTTCGGAACCAGTAAAAATCTAATATACTGGCTAATACCGGTTTATTTCGGTGTTCCTCTGAACTTCTCTAAGAAAACTAACCTTATGTAGAACTTTGTACCTAAATTAACTGGTGTATTCGACGAGTGGCATGTTTCCGTTGGAACTGAATTTAAAGGTTTTGCTTGTAAGTTCATGATAACTGTTTATTTAACTTAAAATTTAACTGGTATCTGAGCCTTGGCTGGCACCCCAAATTGTCACGAAACTTACTTTTTAACCCGAACATTTAAGTTATCTGATAATCGCGGGTAATACCGCAGGACGCAGCTAGTTGGAAATAAAACAGATAGTATAAAAGTTTATCAATGTAGTCGTTGAAGAATGTGTGTTAATTATTTTTCAGGTGATAGATGAAACATTAAGCTCAGTACGCTCACAAACTCAACCACTAGTCAATCTCTCCCAAATGCCATTAGATAGTATAGAGGTAGTTGAGAGCCAGAGTACCGAAGAGTACTCCGTCATGTACTCCTCAAATATGAGGAAGGAATTGCAGGTTAAGGTGGAGCTGAAAGAGGAGGAGTTTTTCGATGATCTTGAAGCGGAGTTCATTGGAGGTGATGGTGAGTTACTTTAGAAACAAAAGGAAAATACTTTTAAACTATTGCATTGCTTGGTGCATAACTAATTTACGTCAGTCTGCTTGCGACCACGGCTGACGCCTTAAAAGGTAAATGCTTGAGTTCGCGTTGATACTTGTGATATTATTTTTGGTTAAAAAAACTATGAATTTTATTTATTAAAAATAGTACTTCCTCCGAATCCTAATACTAATAAGACTACTAATGCTAATACGAATACTCATACTAATA
The DNA here is from genome assembly GCA_950381575.1 of Plusia festucae. Lineage (NCBI taxonomy): Eukaryota > Metazoa > Arthropoda > Insecta > Lepidoptera > Noctuidae > Plusia > Plusia festucae. Next base: position 1,507,640 of record OX494456.1, on the reverse strand, counting down.
CGAATACTAAACGAATACTTATACTAATTCTAGCTGTCGCTGCCCAAAATGGCAGAGAAAGTATGAGCTTCAAAAGTCTGTTTTTTACAGAATTTTCAGAGTCATGCGTTAAGGAAGAAGATGAATTTCCCCTTAAAGCCCTGCTAAAGGAAGAATTGGAACTAGATGATATTGACAGTGTGGACCTCATGAGTCTTAGTGCAACCCTAAAAAAGAACAAACATAAAATCAAAAATGAAGGTTCTGAAAAAAAATTAAAAGGTATGTACAGAGTTGCACACAGTGAAATGATTTCACTGTTTAAAAACAAAAATACATTCAGATATAATTTAAAGCTTATCAGTCGAGTACGAAGGTCTCGGCATAAAAATGGTCACTCATCCACGGACCAACCGCGGCGAGCATGGCCGCCTTTACTATCAGACATACCATACGGTTTACACTTAGCCATGAGTTCTCTCTCTCTCATTCCAGACTGCACGGATAGCCGAGTGGTATAGGTCACCAAGCTAATTACCACTGTGTGCGACGTACTGCGGGTTCGATCCCCGCATGGGACAAGCATTTGTGTGATCTACAAATGCTTGTTCCAAGTCTGGATGTTCTTTGTGCATGTGATTTGAATGTTTGTGAAACCCCCGCAACACAAGGATTAAATTCCTTAGTGTGGGCGTGGTAATTAAAAAAAAAAACAAAAAAAATATATTCTTTATTAACGTCTAAAAACTTTTCAGGTATTAACCCGAAAATAAAAACAGTGTATTTAACAAAACAGCAGTGTATAGATGAGCGACCGAGTTTAGCTCAGGACCCCAAATACTTAGGATGTGCATATAAATGCGAGAACTGCATAAAAGGGTTCAGTTTTAAAGGCAGCTACGATAAACATATGGAGAAACATAATCAGGTAAATGTAATTATGGATTATTCTGAACGGGTCCCACAATCCGATCCCATTCGTAGGATAATAATTATGATAAATCCGTAAGGCAGCTTTTGGCGAGCTGTTTGTGAGTAACGCCACAACGGACCTGAGTGCCTCAAAGAATCACTACACACGTACACATGGTACACACGTACCACCGACCAAAACCACACCACGTGGTGGGGAGTAAGTTTTTTTATTGAAAACTAGTTTCTGCCCGCGACTTCGTCTGCGTGGACTTCAAAATTGGGTCCAAAAAAAAATTAAAAAGGTGAATTGGTTGAGTTAACTCAAGACCAAAAAACTGGGCTTAAATGATAGGGGTGGTCTTCTCCAGATGTTTTTTAATATGGCAGTGCAACGTTGGCCGGGGAGGCTAGTTACTTTAAAAAGATCTGTATCTAGTCTATGTATAAAGTGTTTTGTTATTATTTTAGTGTACAGGCGACCACGAATGTGATATATGCAAGCAAAGAATGGATTCCGAAGAAAAACTTGTTAGCCATATGAGAAATCATTTATTGTAAGTTTATTTTACTCTTTTATAAAAATATTTAATGTAATAGAAGAATATTAAGAAAGAAAAATTAGACCTGCTTTTCGTGGTAATTTTATATGCAAAAAACTCCACTTGTTTTCTGCCGTCAACACTATTGGATTTATAATAATAAATTAGGAAGTAGTACTTACTGAAATCCTATAATTATGAATTATGACTAACAAGAAATAATAATAAAACTACTAAAATAATGAAAAAATCTGGAATGTCGAATTTTGGAACAATCTCTATTAAACAAAACTAAATCTTTGTCTAGGAAAGAAATAAAAGCAAATGCAATTATTCGTGCCATATGCGGCGCATAAAATAAAAAACTAACATAAACAATAAAATCTTAAATATAAGAGGAAATATGCGTCACAGCCGTGCGAAACGCTCAATCAAGTCAAAATCAAAATATTTTTATTTCTAGTAAACCTAAATTAGGCGCTTTAGAAACGTTAACTTTAAAACTAAATGACTCTAGGTCATCTCTCAGCATGAAAAGTTAGGTATAATAAATAGCACGGGCAGTCGCCGGTGGGGGACTAGACGACATAGCCTCCCACTCCCTTCCACTCAGGCGAGGTCGGAGTGCCGCTGGGTATTTTTAGTGGGTATACCGGGAACGACTTTCCCGGGGAGTCCCACCCCACCCCTCTCCCGTCCCCCGACGGGAAGGGCATGCGTAATAGCATTTTTTTCCCAGCGACACAAAAAAAAAAGAGGTATTAGGGTCAAACCTCATCTGGCATCATGCCGATCGCCTCGAGCATTCCGCCGCGTGCTATCGCATTATGCTTTCTGTCTCGGTCTAGCAAATGGCAGTTCTAAGCGACAGAAAGAGAAAGGGCGACGGAAAAAGCCGATTCCGTGCTGCCAGGTGAGGTCCAACCCTAATAAATAGCAAATGACCTCCTGTTTATACGATTTTGCGATGGCGGGTTCAGATTAATATGGCAACGTTTCCAGGCGCTACAAATGTCCTGAGTGTGGATTGGTCCGCAACTGCCGAGGGACCATACTAGATCATTATGTTGTGAACCACTGTCAGGGATACAACCACGATTGTCCGCATTGCAGTAAAAGTTTCAGGTAAGTTAAAAATACCCTCATTTTTAGAGTTCTATACCTCAACCAAAAAAAAACGGAACCCCTATTAGGATCACTTTGTTGTCCGTTCGTCCGTCTGTCAAGACCCCTTTTTTTGCTTTCTCAGGGACGCGTGGTGGTATCAAACTGAAATTTATATCAAATAATCAAGTCTAACTGTCCCTTGCAGCTGTGGAAAAATGAAACTTCTAAGCCAATACAATAAATAGATACAGCCGTGTTTTTAAGGTACCTATTATTGTTTTTTCAGACGTCACGGTTCTTTACGTCGCCACATCCAATACTCGCATCGACAGCGCGAGCGCGTGCAGTGCGGCCACTGCAGCAGGCTCTACGCTAACACTGAAGTACTGAGGTCACATATGGTGCTGTGAGTATACCTTCTTCTTCCTGACCTTATCCCATTCATACGGGGTCGGCGCAATGCGTATTTTCCTTCCATTCCTCTCAATTTCTCGTCATCGCGGCAATCCATCCACCTTTTTCGGTCCATTTTTTAGGTATTCTTTCCAAGTGTGTGCCAACACAGGTGCTCTCTGTTCCTTCACTCTCATAGTCCGATGGGACGGTTGACCGACACGACCGGCGAGAGATCAGGCGTAAGACCAAATGCTTTATTATTATTATTTAAAACTTTACGTACAAAATTGTACACAAGGTGGACTTAATAGTGGGCCTGGCATATTCCGCCAGTCAACCTTCGGTTAAAAACAAAAATTTAACATTGAAGAGGTTACAAAAGCCTAATACGAAAGGGAATAAAAAAAATTGCTTAACGTGCTTTCCGAGTCACAGGGTTGGAAACACCAACACTCTTCCTGACTCCAAGCGGTACTGAGAATTCTAAACCCAGTTACTATTTTTCGACCGACCTCGACTCGACCCGAGTTCTCGTGCACTGCAGTCTCGGAACATCATTATTAATGTACAAAAAACCCATATTCCATAGAAAGATTAAAATAGTCTTACTAACTTCGAGTAGTAAAGTTGTCGGAAAAACTTTCTTCATTTTTTTTAACGTTTGCTAGTAATATGGGTCGCACATTACTAGTATTCTTATTAAACCCCTCGTACTAAGCTGAAACGCTTGTGTTACGAGTGGGTTCACGTCGCTAGTGCAATGGGTGGGATTCGAACCGGCAACCACACGATCGCAAGTCCGACGCCCTAGCCGCAAGGCTACCCCTTCTTATACTTGTCGTTAGTAATTATTTAATATACTTTAAATTATTGCAGTAAGCATGCGAAAGAGATGTCAGCAGCTGAGGTAAGCAAGAAGTACGTGTGCCAGGAGTGCGGGATGGCGTTCAAGGCGCCTTCTCTATTGAGGAACCACAGCATCAAGCATTCTGATAACAGGGACTATTACTGCGTCGAGTGTGATAAGTTAGTTTAAGATTTTTCATATCAAGCAAGCAATCAGACAAGCATTTATATGATCCATTGATACTTGTTCTTAGTCTGGGTGTTCTTCGTGCATGTGATTTGAGTGTTTGTGAAACCCCCGCGACACAAGGATTGAAATCATAACAAATGGATCACCACATTACGAGAGTGTAATTAGCAAGTGCAGTGATGAGATCATCACTGCACTTGCTAATTACATCGCTTGTCTGGTCTTGATTATTCGTGTTATTTTGAGTCGAAAAATTTGTTTTTTTTTTAATTATCGACTCATTTTGACTGCAAGGATAGCGGAGTGGTATAGGTCACCACGCTATTTACCACGGTGCGTGACGTGCTGCGGGTCCGATCCCCTGCTTGGGACAAGCATTTATGTGATCCACAGGTACTTGTTCCGAGTCTGGGTGTTCTTTGTGCATGTGATTTGAATGTTAGTGAAACCCCCGTGACACAAGGATTAAATTCCTTAGCGCGGGCGTCGTTTTTATAAATAAGAGGGATAAAAAAATAAGATTTTAAGCTGAAATTTCGTAAATTGACTCTGTACCAGATGTACTTATCACCCCTTTTGGATTAATATTCCTTTCAGCAACAGCCTGTATATGCAATCTTATTATAGAGGGTGGAATTTTTAGACCCCCTGGAAGGAAAGTACTCTGGGAATAGCACTGGTCAAAGGAAACGAATTTCCATATAGCTTTTGCCAATAAATATTGTAATTCAAGTGGAAGCCGGGTTTCAAATAATATATTTTTACTTATTGTTTCAGAAGTTTCAAATCGGATGCCATATTTAAAAACCATTTGAAGACTACTGCCAAACATGTTAATTATTTAGAATTACCGTAAGTATAACCAATATTTAATTATGGTCTACTATTTATGGCCACTTGGGCCAACCCCTTCTCCGTAGTTTTAAAATCTTTTTAATGTGGAGCATATAATAATGAAAAAATTACATTATCATTCTGCCCCTATAATTCAACCCCTGTTTCATAGTCTAACAAATTCGTTTTTAACACTCCCATACTGGTGGTGGGGGAACGTTTGTACCCAATACCTGCCTTACGCCCCCGCTGTCTTACGTAGCGCCGCTGTCTTACGTCCCCCGCTGCCTTACGTCCTCGCTTTCTTACGTCCCCCGCTGTATTACGTCGCCAACTGTCTTAGGTCACCCGTTGTCTTAAGTTCCCCGCTGTCTTATGTCCCCGCCGTCTTACTTCCTCCGCTGTCTTACGTCGCCAACTGTCTTACGTCCCCGCAGCCTTACATCCACGCTGCCTTCCGTCCCCCGCTGCCTTCCGTCCCCCGCTGCCTTCCGTCCCCCGCTGCCTTACGTCCCCCGCTGTCTTACGTCCCCCGCTGTCTTACGTCCCCCGCTGTCTTACGTCCCCCGCTGCCTTACATCCCCCGCTGTCTTACGTCCCTGGTACAGAGTGTCACGTAAGAACTTGCCAAGATTTACGAGACCAGCTCCTGACCTGTCATTGGTGGAAATTGTCAAAAAGTTATTGCCAAATGCGAGTGAAACCACCTGTGAATTTAGCAGATTTTTTAATCCAAGTTGCTTATTTCCATCGATTCTATAATAAGAAAAAGAATAATAAAATGTTGTTTTTGTATTTTTGTAGATTAGCGTGTCCCCACTGCGAGAAACGTTTCTCGATACGCCGCGATCTAGATCGACATATGAACAGGGTTCATCTCAACATTAAGCCCTATACTTGTGATCGATGTGATAAGGTAAATATATTAAGGTATATACAGCATGTAACAAAAACCCTGTCCGATCCCTGAGAGTATTATTCGGTATCGTATTGCGAACACATGTACGTAGTCATTTAATGGATCGGAGATTATAATTTTTCCCTAATAATTAAATACAAATAAAAACTGATCCAAAGCAACAGCTGAAAAACTGACCGCGCGAACTTACTACCTACAGTTTTGTGTCAAAAAAGCCGCCTATGCGAGACGGTTTATGAACTTCAAACTTCAAATATTTATTGCGATCATGAGTAGATACAGATGTTTAAATACAAGGTAATGGTACATACATGATACCCTGTTAGGGCGCAGCAATACAATTTTAATATAAAATTACTTACACACTATTTAATTAATCTTTTGTATATATATATATGTATATATATCTATTTATACATTATTACATTTATTTATGCCTATGTTATTAATTTATCATTATACTTATATTATTTACTTTAACAATTATTATAATTAAATTATATTTTATATATTATATTATTATCACACTGTCTTGTAATTTAGTTCTGTCCTCGAAAAATTCTTTTATACTGTAATAGCATTTTTGATCAAGTATTTTTTTAATTTATTTTTAAATATATTGAAACTGGAGGTTTCTTTTAGTTGTTGAGGTATTTTATTGTAAATTTTAATACACATTACATATGGCCCAGAATGAAATATAGATAGCTTTGATGTCGGTAGTGCGAGCGAATTTTTATTTCTTAAGTTACGAGGTTGTGAGTAATGGTCTTTCTTTAGGGAAAATAGATAAATATGTTTCTTGACAAATAGACAGATTTCAAAGATGTACATAGATGGTAATGTTAGTATGCCTAGTTCAATGAAGTGTGGCCTGCAGCTATCCATTCCGTCGATGTTAGCGAGGATTCTTACACATTTCTTCTGCAATCTGAATAGAACATCTGCGTTTGTGCTATTACCCACTACTGAACTACCTATGAACTACCACGTATACGCCTTTATTGGATCGGACAGGGGTTTTGTTACATGTTGTATGTCTAAATAAAATTCTCGTGTCACAGTGTTTGTAACCAAACTCCTCTGAAAAGGCGCTGATCTCTTTTGATTCTCTTAATGAAAAATAAGAATATTGATTTAAAAAATAATATGTAAATGTCGAATAATATGCAAGAAACAATTAGAATAAATTCCAAAATATGAAGGTAGAACGAGCAACATATCTTGTCAAGACGAATCCATCTCAGTCTGCCCGTGACCATGACGCCTGCAAAGGTGTTGAAACGTCGGAAACTAAAACCGAAATAAACCGCGATAGAATCCGTTTATAGTAGGTTTATTTAAAAATGCAAATGTATTTATGTATATATTGCAGGCATACTTCAACTCTTGGGGCTTGAAGAACCACCAGCGGTTAGTCCACGAAGGGTACAAGAGACCGTTACAGTTCCCCTGCACTATGTGCGATAAGGTTTTTAGTGTAAGTATATAATTATGTTATTGATTAGTTTGTGTTTCTGCTTCACTGAAAAACATGCTCAAATTTCATGTAGATTTTTAGTGCAATGAAAAAATCAGTTCTTACATATTTTTTCTGTTTTTAATCCTGGTGACTCAATGGCGTATGTCGCGTATCAAAAATCCGCTAGGGTCGCTAGTGTCGCATAAGGTTTATCTGTCATTCTCCACCAATGAGAGACAAGCTACTGGCCGGCAATTGGTCGAAATTGCCAGATAGACCTCAAACGACAGTAGCGATCCTAGCGGATTTTCAAGTGACCCATTGACAAGTGAAAATGTCAAAACTGACGTAAAAGCTATTGGAGTCTATGTCATTTTCAATTGATTATTAGTCTCTAGGTTTAAAAACAGACTATAAGCTAGACTATGAAGTAAGGTGGGTAGAACGTTTCTACCCTGCAGTGGCACAAAAACAAGTACATGCAAAAGGCTCTGAAAATAAAAGGTATTGCGGTAGAATCCGTTGAAAAGTAGTTTTATTTCAATAAAACTACTTTTCAACGGATTCTACCGCGGTTTGTTTTGATTTTAGTTCCCGACGTTTCGACGCTCTTGCAGGTGTCATAGTCAAGGGCCGACTCATAGCCATGACACCTGCAAAGGCGTTTCAATGTCTAATCGCGTAAACCTCAGAAAACAATGTTATCAAAAGTATTATATTCTGTTATTCGTACAACTTTGTAAACTAAATATTTTTCTTTCCAGCGCAGCCAGATCCTTAAAAGCCACATCCGCACCCACACAGGTGAACGTCCCTACCAGTGTCCAAAATGTCCCGCACAGTTCAGCCAATCCAGCATACTGAGGACACATGATAAGCTCATACACCTCAAGCTGACCAGGGATGGACGACCTAAGGTCAAATAGTGCCCCTGGACTAACTCCTGGAGTTACAGATATGAAGACTTTTTTAACTTCGCTTCTGGAGTTAATTCGACAGTCGAGAGGGTCAAATATAGGAAATTATTTCTTGAAACAAAAGTCTTAGTAGAATTGTAATTGTCAAGTTTGTGTCGGATTCTCGCAGGCATCAGGAACAGCTCACTTCAAGCTAACCAGGGATGGTAGGCTAAGGATCAAGTCTCTATTCTAATAAACTGCTGAAAGCGGATTAGTGTTTTATAAGAACATAATATTATACAAATTGATTTTGCTATCGTTTTGGGAACGAAAACATTACCTCCATACTTGTTATTTTATTTATTACGCATTCATGCTGAACAATTACTCCGAACCTCTGGCAGGACACAAACCCGCGACAACGCACAGTTGCTTTGCCAACTAAGCAGCCCGAGTCTTTAAATTGCTCCTCTCTTTTGGAGTGGCGTGTGCAAAATCAGAGCAAGATTCGATTAGTTTTGTCGACTTACCTCTATATACGTATGTATACTAATATAATTACTTACTGGCCAAAATAAAAAAAAAATAAGGTTATTGACTTCTGTGAAAAATTCCAGCGTATTCCGCAACTGACAAAATTGTTTAATACTATTGCTACAATTATATCCGAAAATACCAAAAATTCTGTCGCGATCTCCACAAATGTTTTGTACAACTTACAGTCAGAATGATCGCGTATCTAAAATCCGCTAGGGTCGCTACTGTCGCTTAAAGTCTATCTGGCAAGTTTGACCAATTGCCGGCCAGTAGCTTGTCTCTCATTGGTGGAGAATGACAGATAAACCTTATGCGACACTAGCGAACCTAGCGGATTTTTGATACGCGAAAAACATTGCAAAAACATGGGTTCTAAGTTTGGTTATGCTGGTTAAAGTTCTTGTTATTTGATCTTACTTAAAATAAACTGGAAATATTTAAGTATTATTTTTGTGCCATCAATTGTTCAAACTATGTTAAGTACAATAAGTTGTACAAAGAAGACAGATTATTTATACTTTAGTTTCATACAAATAAGGTTACTTTTAGCAAGTCAAATTACAATGTATATTTCTTTTTTATTTTCTTCTTTTTTATTTTAGTACCACCTTACACGTAGAAACGAAAAATATTATTTTTTCAAAACGATGGCTAGTCTTACACACACAATAATATTGACAATAAAGTGCGTACTGTCAATAATATTGTGCGGCCTGTTGTCTCTCTCCTACTAGTGACACACAGTAGTACACTTTTCTGAAAATTGTACTTTATTACGGCAATCACAAGACCTTTTTTTTATTGCGTAGTGTGCTGGATATAACTTATTGATGTAGTTTTTGTCAATCTTGCATTGGCAGTATTATGATTTCCTAAAGAAATTGACCACAAGGTGTATTTTTAATTTTAAGTATAGTAACTACGTTAATTGTATTGTAAAAGTATTTGCAAAGTCAAAGATATGAGATTTTTTTAAGTTTATCCGTGTCCCTTGTGCCATAACGCAGGCCAGATAATTGTAAGAAACTAGAAGAATTTAAATAAAAGTTAAGATACAAAATTATTCAGGGTTTTATTTTACTAAGATTTATTCTCATAGCGTTCCAGAAGAGCCTAAAGTATAATGTCCTATAGTTGAATTACGAAGTTACATAAAAACCCGGTCAAGTGCAAGTCAGACTAACACACGACAATAGAAAAATACCCAAAAATGTAATATCCATTATTTTTCTCCTTCTTCCCCGTCTTCATATTTTTTCTCGTAATGCATCTTTACTTTATTGTCCTCCTTTTTTCGTTCTGTCTGTTACTTCTTTTTCTCTTTACTTCCTTTTTTCTTCTTTATCTCCATTTTCTTCGTCTCTTTTTTTGTTTTTTCTTACTACCTTATCACTAATCACAAGATCATCATTATTTGCTAGTGTAACAAAATGAGACACCTACCTCACTTCTTCTAGATTGGCCTGTTGGTCTAGTGGTTACGTGGCACATTCATAATATTAGTAGGATATAGGTACGTTTCGTGTCGGATCCAGGTCAGATTTTTGATCCCGTTTGGTCCATGTCAGCCCACACTAAATAATCTGCATATCGTGGACTCGAAATGCTGTCAGGCCAGTCCTCAGGAGTGACCCTTATTATGAAATTACGAATGGCATTGAAAAAGGGAGTGATAATACCACCTGTCGAACTCCAGCGCTGTGATAACAGTGGCTCGTCATCCGCTCGGACTGATGCCGTGCTGTCTTCATACTATTTCCTGAAGAGGTATACCATGTGTTTTGGTGTACCCATTTCCCGGAGCGTTTTCCAGACTCTTGACCTTCTGTTACAATTTTTTTGAACAAATACGCAATTGAGAATTCAATTTGATTGATACAAGCCAAGGATAGCTGACAACAAAGATTTATCGAAGTACCTACTTACTAGTTGAAGTAAAAAAATTTAATTATGTCTCTAAGCAAAACCTGCCAACTCAAGATAGGTGTTCCAAATCGCAGCGTCGTACCGCAACCTCTTGACCGCCACTTGAAATAGGTCGAACATCTATAACGAATGGGACACGCTTGAGGTATCTGATAAACTCAATACGAGTATCAAAGAGATCCCTATTATGATGGTTCGTTGACATACAAGTATTGAGGATTATTTTTAGCTAGTCCTCTTAGGTTCTGTAGTTTTATAAAAAAAAGTATTTCGACTCCCGCACTAAGAAAATATACTTTTTTTTTCAAATAGGTCTACAGCAATTATCCTGAGCTCAAGCTTTGACTACTTCACCGGACATTCAAATAGTCTTTGACTCGCGGGTGGTTTTACAAATATTTAAATCACCTGCAAAAAGAACGTTAGGTAACGTTATGTCCTGGTGGCCTAACGGTTCTATGACCTGATTCGTATGCACATGGTTGCAGGTTCGAACCCAAGCACGTACCAATGTGACTTTTTAAAGTTATATGTACTTTCTTAATTTCTAAGACACCATTGACGAACGGTGAAGCAAAACATCGTGAGGAAACTTGGATTTCAAAAATTGGAGTCTCGAATCGCAAACCCGCAATGAGCCAGCGTGGTGATGAACGCTTGTTCATTCCCTATATGGAAAGAGGCCTGTGCCCAGTAGTGGGTCATTTATAGGCCGGTATAGCGCAATAGTAGAGTGGCGACGGGACGCTATTGCTGAGAGACGTCGCGACGCCATAGTAGAACGGCGTCACGACGCTGTTGTTAACTGGTGTTACGACGTCGACGCTATAGTTGCGGTAGGTATTGTGATTTTGTAGCAGCGTGGCGTGGCGACTGAAGTCGACTGTTCTTCTTATATTCGCTCTATTGCTCTATCTGAAATTTGTGGACTAATTTTTTTTTACTATAGCGTAGGGGTGGTCTCATTTGTATGAATTTCAATCAATAGATTCAGTAGTTTTGTTGGTAAATCAAAATAACTGGAAAATAACCTGAAATGTAATTTCAGTTAACGAAATTGAGCATGACCCATGAATGACGATGAAGTACCATGATCTGCAAGCGATGGGGGATGTACTGAGTACCGCTCGGAGTCAGGAAGTGTGCAGGTGTTTACACCCCCGTTCACCCCCACCCATATGAAGCTGTATGCGGTCCTGCGCCTGATTGAGAGTGGAACAACAGAGATTGCACCTGTGTTGAGCCATACAGTAGTCCATAATATCTCGTACATGACTTATCCCACTTGAAATTGGCTGCCAAGGCCGAAATTCGGTCTGGAGATTATTATTATTAGGTATAGGTGGACTGTACCTGGATACTTGGAAGGCATTAAGTGTACCGTTGTTTAAAAAACAGCTAAGATCTTTTTTGGTGAATAAAGCCAAACACAAACAACTCTAATATTTTGAAGTGTACCTATACGCATATTTTTATTAATATGTTAAAATATTATGTATAATTTTATATTAAAACTTAATATCATTCCTTTTTGCTGGTCTTGTACCTTTCGGATTAAATGGTAAAATGTGCTGTTCTTGTGTTGTATTTTACATAATGTTTGTATGAATATTTGCGAAATAAATGATCTTGTCTCATGTTAAATAATAGAACAGTTAAGTAAATTTCTTAATGCATTTAGGAGTTGCAAAAAAGGGGTCACTAGACTGCTCTACTAGGTACGAAAACAGAACAAACAGATTTTCTTTCCACGAAAATTGGCAGTAGCTACATCTAAAATTGCCTAGCGAGGCCTCCATTATTGTTCCACGTGGCCTGACGAGCCGAACACCAGCTTGAGCACGTAGAACCACTCCTGATCATGAGGCATAGAGCTGGTAAAACTATCAAAAGTGAATAAAATTGCTTACTTGTATTTTAATTCTAACTATACTAACACATAAGAGTTTTTTTTGTATATCCGTTCTAGTCTTATATCTGGAACTATGAACAACGAACTGGAAAAAAACGGTTAAACAAAATATTAAAAAATCATAAAGCCTAATGATTTCTTAAATTTCGAGGAGGGTAGGGTATGAGCTATTTATTTTAACATCAAGGTCAATGGTTTAAGAGAAAAGCGAGAGAAGCCGCGGGGTGCAGCTATTTTAACCCTTCAGCTCCGACAATTTTTAAGAGTAGATTCACCTTGACGCGTGACTGGCCCCTACGTGCCTAAATAAATAAATAAATATCTTGGGACAATGTCACACTGTCATCTGATCCCAAACTAGGCAGAGCCTGTACTATGGTGACCAGACAACTGATAAACATACTTATATATTTCTAAATACATACATATTATAGATAAATAACGCCCAGACACAGAACAAATGATCGTGCTCATCACACAAAGATTGGTCCTGGGTGGGAATCGAACCCACGACCTCCGGCTTAGCGGTCAGGGTCACTAACCACTAGACCAACAGGCCCGTCCATTATAGGTATTACCTCAGTACCCACCAATAGAGGTTTAGTTAGTCATAAACAATATTAATGGTACATAACATACAAATTTAAATAAACAATAGGTACCTTAAAATTTTATAACACTGAAATAAATACAGAGTAGGTAAGCTGGATACAGAACCATAAAACAACTCCGATAGCAAGGCAGTTAGCATCTACTTTTGTGTAATCGATGACAGTTATCTTCTATATCTATGACTAGCTCTAACTCGCGGCTTTGCTCACGCACGTTTTCATTAGAACTTGACCTTTTATTATAGGTACTTTATTAAACAATCTCTCATAGATGGGCGGGCCGCAAGTATTATATAAAAAAAAATTACCTTAATACCATAATTATGTCCAAGGATTAAAAACTTTTATGCCCTATTTCAAGGCAAGCTCTAGATTGGAATCCCCTAGGAAACGTCAACGTGGTCGACATGACCTGACCTGGCGGTGGACGATCATAGCTGAGGCAAAAATATAGGTACTTAAGACTTGGAGTGAAATGAAGCAGGAAGTTCAAGATAAAGCGGAATGGTGGTGCATTGGGAACGCCCTCTGCCCATCTTGGACACAGGACAATAAGTCAAGTAAGTCAAACAGAATAAGAAGGATTGCACAAAAAATACTACTACTATACTACAATTCGGAGCAGCGTTAGCCTAATGGCTAGGGCGTCGGACTTGCGATCATGTGGTTGCGGGTTCGAATCCCACCCATTACACTACCGACGTGAACCCACTCGTAACACAAGCATCTTAGCTTAGCACGAGGGGTTAACGAGATTACTAGTAATGTGCGACCCACATTGCTAGTAACCTTTAAAAAAAAAAACGAGCGTCGTATTTAAAATAACTAACAAAACCTGATATTATAAAAGTCCTTTTTATTAATTAAAAGCCGTATTCAAATAGGATCGCTTTTCAAATCTCCCATTTATATCTATAGTCGGGTATTACCAACTCTTTAAAAATTTCGAGCAAATACGGGTAAAGCGTTTGACCGCGCCGTGCTCAAGAGCTGTCGACCGACTCCCCCTCCCCTACCCCTTCAAGGAGACCAGGGAGAAATCGTCAGCAGTGTATTACGTATTAAGTAGGTTTTATTGATTTTTAACCACTGAACTCAGATGTTGTTTGAGAAATATCGATATTTGGGACAACGATCTTGGAATGCGTCTCACGAGGTATATTCAGGGTTACCCTTATTTATTTGCATTACACCTACATACATACATACATATCTAGGTGTCATTAATCTATGTATGTAACAATATTTAACCTTAAAGTATGGAGATATTTGCACTAGCACTTGACCTTGACGATTGACGGTACGTTCAAACTGTGTTGATATGACACAGTTTGAACGGCTTCACTATTCGTGCGCGTACTCGCTTTCAGGCGTGCCATACTATTTAACCATAAGCTTTGAAGCTCCAGTTAGTTAAAAAAAATACCTCCTACCTCCTTAAATAAAATAATACATTTTCAGTTTACAAAGTACAGTCAACAACCAAAGTTGATGAAGAAAATCAGTTGCACAAAACACCTAAAACACAATTTAAAGGTTTAAAATTTGTGTTTAATTATCCTTATTACTCAATAAGGAATTTTATTGCATCGAGGTATCCTAGCAGTTCAATGACGGATTCGTTTGCCCATGGTTGCAGGTTTGAATCAATAAAAAAAATTGTTGCAAGTAATAATGCGACTTTCTCAAAGTTGTATGTTCTTTCTTTTTTATAATTATTCTGAGACACTATTAAGTACAAACGGTGAAGGGAAACATCGTGAGGAAACCTAGATTCTAAAAATTGAAATCTGAAATCACCAACCCGCACTGAGCATCCATGGTGATAAATTCCTTCTTTATATCAGAAGAGGCCTGTACCAAGCAATGGGACATTTATAGGCTGGCGTCATTATTGCGTGTTTTGTAAATCAGATAATGTTCATCAACTTTTTTTGCTGACTGTACTTACTTAAATATAGCGTTATTTCATAACAGTAATGGCTTTTCTATTAAGTATTCTATTAGGTAACATCATTAAATTTATCGTGAAAGGCTGACGTACCTATAGACTAATGTCTAAATAAAACTTTTTGAAAAGAAACTGCTATAGATTTCGTTTAAAAAATGGTTTTATTTCGAACGATCTATAAATTTTATTTTTTTGGTATTTGGTAGACATACATAGTAATATAGCACAAAGTCAAATTGTAGATACTTACCTAGAAAAGAAAATTCACTATAAACCCATTATGTAACCTAAAAACATTAACAAGAGCTAAAAGTAAACATCGGACAAGACACAATACATTGCTTCATGTCTACATTATTTATAATCAATCTATAAAACAAAACCGGCAATGGATAAAGCTTACAGGATGTCGATCAAACATGTAAATCAATGCGCATGTCACAAACTTTAAAACGCATCTCGTTGGTCATTGCGTTATTTTTCCTCGCGGCTCCGTCATAACGCTTTCCCGCGTTTTCCTTACCACCTGTCAAAATATGCGCGCTTTTTTAATCTAGTGTCAAAAAAATAGAACAATAACTTGCCAGTTTACGGTTATAAATAGAAAATAGATTATTTAAAAGTAATTAATATGCTCTAAAATGTTAAAAACATCGTATTTAAAATTCAAAAATAAAAAGCGGTTTCGGTAATATTCTAAAATAGACGTTTAATAGTTTTAATATTAAATAAATTCAACAAAATGTAGATATATAAATGAAAATGTTGAAATATAATATAAAATATTATTTAAATTAAAATAAATAAGATAAGAAAATTATGTTATAAATATCGGAAATTTTAATATCAAATCCAAGATGGCTGCGGAAAAGCTGTTGTGGGTAGCAACAGTGCTTCTACGACTATGGCTTGGAGCTACCGACCTTTGTTATGCTCAGTAAGTTCAATTATTTATTCAACCTTAGAGAAAATTATAAGAAAACTTAATATTTATTAAATTTATAAAAAAAAAAATATATTTTCTAGCATGTGCCAGGTCGCCAGTGTCCTGTGCCTGCATTTTACGATGCACCGGGTTCGATTCCCGGACATAGTTATTATTCAGAAAAAATAATCAAAATATGATTCTGTAGTATAAAAAAGGCTATTTTTAACTATCTTTAAACTACAGAGCTTTTTAGGGTCTTTTTTCGTAACGTGTACTTTTCACGTAATTGAAAGATAATCGATTTAATTTAGAACTTTCAATATTCAATATTTATTTATTTGTGAACTATGAACTGTCATTTGTGAATTATGATCACAGGTACAAAAAGTCTTACAAATATACATTTGGAAAAGCGCTATGTCTATACCAATAAAATTGGTCTACAAATATATAGTAAAAAAAATGGTTTAAAAAACCATCAGCACATTATCCAATGTTTAGGCTCACTATTACAATTAACTTAACTCAAAAGATCATTGTTTCTGTAATGTCCTTGAAAAGCTTCAAAATTATATTCGGAAAAAGGCATTACAATTATTTATTATTCTACAAAGATATTTCAATAAAAAGGGTCTTATTAGTATACCTATCTTAAATCCTTAAGTATACCTCTATACCTGCTTATATTTCTGCTTATTTTCTATTAAAATTAATGGAAAGCTATTAGAGTTAACAAAATACCTTTAATTTACTTATTATTTGGTAAAAAGTGAGCAAACGTAGTGATCAATGCATAATGCATATAAGAAGAAGCCTTTGTTCTGCAGTGGGACAGTTACTGGTCAATGAATTATAAATCTTACCCCCTAGGTAATTAGGTTCTGGAGTTCAAAAACAATATAGTTTGGGTATTGACTTGACAGAGAAGGCTTAAAAATCTTAATATATCTATTTTTTTTAATATTTAATATAGCCTATGTCATCCGGGGAGACTGTAGCTTCCCAACAGTGAAAGAAATGTTCAAATCTGTTTAGTAGATTCGGAACCAATGCAAACAAACAAACAATCAAATCATTCCTCTGTATAGATAAGCATTAAGCAAGATAAACGCAGGTACTTTTGTTCGATCTAAACAGAACCGTAAAATACAATTCAGTGTTTCGAAATAAACGACGTACATTTTTAATAAAAAACCTTCATAAACCAGATGTTAACCATTAGGAGAATGAGAATGCTATTGTTTTGTATCAAAGGATACCAATGGCAATGTTTATTTTGGGGTTAAAAGTATTTTTAGCTCCGTATTTTCAATGGAGAAGCATAACAAATGACAATTTACGAATTATTATTTCACTTATAAAGATTGTTCCGTTGTTGTTATTATTTTTTACTAATAACCTGTTTTTTATTTATATTTATTTCATACTTCATGCACACATGTGACTTTTTCAAAGTTATATGTACTTTCTTAATCATTCTAAGATACTATTGACTACCGGAGAATGAAAACATCGTAAGACAACTTGTATTACAAATATTGGAATCAAAAATCGCCAACCTGCAATGGGCAAGTGTGCTGATCAATATTCGTTCCTTCTCTATATGAGAAGAGGCCTGTGCCCAGCAGTGGAATATTTATAGGCTGGTATTATAATATATCGCAAAAAATGCAATCCGATAGCGCTAAATTCTTTGCCTCTTCCCGGTTTCACGTCTTAACCGTATCTAAAAAAAATTCGCTTCCTCCAGATCTACTCTGCTGACGTTCCAAGACCTGCTGCCGGAGGATCCTCGGCTGTACGACAAGATGCGGCCCCCGAAGATCAACGAGCAGCCTACTATCGTCAACTTCCACGTCACCGTCATGGGCCTCGACTCTATTGATGAAACTTCCATGGTCAGTTGATCAGTGTACTTCGTTTAGGCGATCTGATTGGTAAACAGCCTGGAGTGGGCCAGCTCTAAGCACTCAGAGCTCGTAACACGATGTCGCTATCGAATAAATATTCCTAAAGTTACAATTGTATGGAGAGATTTTGAATTTATACAGAACACCAGTCTCCGTAAATTCCTTAGTATTAAGCAGTTCTAACCTTAGTAATAAGAGTAGAACAAATTCTTCTTCTCGACATGTGTACGATCTTTGTAAGTCTTCTTCTCATGAATAAATCTGATGAAATCGCTGATTGTTCAAACAAAACAATAAAATGCCAAGATGCGTCACTCACTCACGTTAAATATGTTAGTAGTATTGGTTCGTGTAGTAATGGTAAAAAGTAAAAAAAAACTTTTGTGCATCGTCATTTGTTCCGCAGAGTCTAGATCGGTTGAAAAATGGGTTTCTTAAATAACCATAGCCCCTGAAACAAAAGTATAGGTAGTCGGTACAAGTCTCTAATAAATTGTTCTATCTCTTGTTGTAGACGTATGCTGCTGATATATTTTTTGCTCAAACCTGGAAAGATCATCGCTTAAGATTACCGGAAAATATGACTACTGAATACAGGTAAAAACTTTAAATTAACTTTTTAAATGTTATTGATTAATTATTAAATACTAGATAGTGGTCGAAAAACTACCATAATTCGTTTTAATTTCAAACTTGAAAAAATAGTCGAAGTATTTGATTCACACATTTGATTTACATATAGGTAAAGACATACTCTTCATATGTGAATCAAATACCTTTCGTTCATATTTGACATTCAGAAATGACAGGTTTTCTCATCTATGATTAATTGATTAATTAATTTGTAAACTATTCTGAAATTGCCGAAATCTATGGTCAAAATATATTACGTGTGTCCATGTGTGTGTGTCGAATACACGGTAGTGTGCGTTATGTTGTTTTTACTGATAGGTACTGTGCTTTTTATGTATAATTAAAAAAAAAGCATTCTGCACTCCATCTCTATAAAAACTATGAGTGTAAAAAATGACATACTCCTCCGTGAGCGCAATTTTCGCTTAAAGGACTGCAACGTTTTTCTTCACGTATTAACATATAGATAATCATAAAAGTAATGTATTCTTGGAACAATTCAAGGGCTATAAGGCTAATTAGTACAAATTAATTAAAAGTAGGTCTTGATTATGCTAAAATTCTAAACCAGGCCTAACTACGTACATAATTAAATCCAGCCTACAATCCTGTATCTGATAATACTGAATTTCTTCGTAAAGGGTCTACTGTAGTTAACCTGAGCAAAGCTTAGGCAAAAAATAATAACAATAATTAAGTTTATCCAATTGAATCTACTGACTTAGGTATGTTTCAGGCTCCTAGAAGTCGACTGGCTGAAACACATGTGGAGACCAGACTCGTTCTTTAAGAACGCGAAGTCGGTGACGTTCCAGACGATGACTATACCAAATCATTACGTATGGCTGTCCAAGGAGAAAACAATACTATACATGGTGAAGCTAACGCTGAGACTGTCGTGTGCCATGAACTTCTTGATCTACCCTCACGATACGCAAGAATGTAAGCTGCAGATGGAGAGCTGTGAGTAGACCTTGTTCTATTTTTTTTATTATCAGCTTAATAGCCTAGAAGGAAGCTTTTGCCATGCATTGGAACGGTTTGGTCTAAATATAAAAAAATAATTACAAGCAATGTAGATCGCACTTTATCTGTTATTCTTGTAACCCCTTCTACTAAGCTAAATGTGTGTACATAATGTGTGTACATAAATAATAAACAAATAAACACAAGGTTTATTTGTTTATTATTTATGTACACACAACATGCATAGGATACAATCACAGAAGAAAAATGGGGGACAGAGAATGACATTTTATAAGAAGACTGGTCTGTGCTCAACTGTGGGATATAGATAACTATACGTAAATAAAACTTAATGATGATGGTACGAGTTCTTTCTGTTGTGAAGTTGTTCTCATGAATTGAATACTAGTGGCACTGAAAAATTCTTGCTACGATATTCGTAGCAACTGCCGTAGCGGTACTCTCGTAGATAAAGGTCGAAAATCGGATTTATATTATTTCACTTATTTTTTTATTTGTTCACTTAGCTACGGCAAAAAAGTTTTTTGAAAATAATATCCTTGTTATGCCACTCTATTTCGAATTAATAGGTCTGCATACTTTTTATATTTGGTACGCACTGGTTTCGCTAGCTCTGAGGTCCCGGTCTGTGTACCTCAAGGTACCTCAGATCTCCAGACGGGTGGGTCAATGTAGAAAAAAAAAACACTTTGCTACATTACCTTGGGTACCTTACTTACCTGTTTGTGGTACCTTCGTTGTCTCTGATTCCATAACACAAGTGCTTTAGAAAAGCTACTTACTTTGGATTCGGAATAATTACTTGATGCTGTCCACATTTATTCTATTTTGATATTCTACAAACGTGATTTGTAAGAAAAACTTTAGTCTAAAAAGTTTATTTTTTAAACTACATCAGCATCTCACTAACTACTCTCACTCTAATTACTATCAAAACCAAGGTTAAAAACCAAGAGGCATCTAATCCTACATTGGAAGATCAAAGCTTTCAAGACAAAATGTCAAACATAGATTATAATTAGAACGTTGAGTGGCTGTGTCGGCGCGTCCTGAGAGCGGCTCACAATGAAAGTATAACGAGCCGGCTGAAGGGCTCTCGAATATATTTTTATGGTTAGACGGTTTTTAAATCTATAGATTTTGAACTTGGCTTTTAGAATTGAATAGTTGGCATTTCTGGTCGGAATGCGGTTGCCGGGATGGATATTGATTTTTTATTGTAAAGGTTCCATTTCGATGTGGTTCTATAAAGGTGATAATATGAAATTGAACTCAAGATCAACATATATAATTATAACACTAGCTTCTGCCCGCGACTTCGTCTGCGTGGATTTCAGAATTGGGTCGTCTCTCGGAAACTACTTAAGGAATCGAGATAAAAGGTAGCCTATGTTCTTTCCATGTCAAAGGTTACATGCATGCTAAATTTCATCCAAATCTGATCAGCCATTTTTGCGTGATGCATCCAAACATTCAAACATCCACACTTTCACATTTATAATATTTTGTAATTATCTGCAATGTAGCTCGCACATTGCTAGTATTCTTGTTAACCCCTCGTGCTAAGCTAAATGCTTATGTAACGAGTAGTGTCACGTCGGTAGTTCAATGGGTGGGAATCGAATTGGCAGCCACATGATCGCAAGTCTGATGCCCAAGCCATTAGGCTACTGCCGGTTCTAAGATTGGGCCAAACCTCTTGATGGCACTTCACGTGAGTCAAGAGCGGGCTTGTACCTTGGTCAGAGAATAAGCATTTCCGTACAACGTGAACATGCTGCCAGCATTTTGGGCACTTCGATTCAACAGTAATGCGGATTAATTTTTTGTCGCCATATTTAAGGTTTTATTTGTCGAATCAAAATCTAACTTTGCGCCTAGCACCGTATTAGCATGACGTAGATTTTAGTATATTATGCCCAACATAACATGTGTTGGACATGCAATTACATAATAGCTTAAATAATGATGTAAAACAGTTATACAATCTATAACTGTGTATTCGAAATTAATTATTAAATAAATTTGTTGACTATACTATGAGAGTACACAATTCAATACAGGTATGATAGACTTTGGCCTCTGAGTAGTAAGAGGATACTTCGAGAACTTGATATTAACGACAAGAATCATTACAGGACAGATTTGAATCAGCAACCTGGTTGAAAATAAAACCACGCACAAATCTCAAAACAAGTAAGTCCTCAAAGTCCAAACAATATGAGGGGGACCTAAGTAAAGGTTGTCGTGTGCTACAGAAAAATTATAGGCTCAAGTGACTTCTAAAATATGGGCCAAGTAGGCTGGAGGGTCCTCAAGGGTCGTCAACTCAGCTGGTTCTTATCGTGATCAGGGGGGGGGAGCTATAAATAGGTCCGATGGGGGAAAGTGATGCTTCTCTGATATGCACTTGAAGCTAGAGGATCGTTAGAGATTTCGATATTTTTTGAGATGCGATTTGGAGGTCAGATTTTTTGATGATTCTTGATGTAAGATTTAAATCATGATAAGTGAAACCCTGATTTTTATATCATGAATGTTTATCAATAGGTAAATGAATCATGATAGTTTTCCGAGAAGTAAGAGGCTGGAGTGGGCAGGGGAAAATAGTGCCTTCAAAAACCTACTTTTTTTGTCTCACTTTTGGATTCATTTAATTGGATGAAGTTAAACTTTCCTGACGTCTTGGTATAATCCCACCTTTAGTTAACTATCTATCACTTAAGTTTAACTAACTACCAGGTAACAAACATACACACACACTCACTCACAAGCTTTCGCCTTTGTAATATATATTAAGTGTTAATATCACCCATAGAAATTTAAAATTGTCTGTGGAACTAAATTTTAGTAACAAGAACTTACCATTATACTTTGTAAAATAGTTCCTGAATTTAATCAGTAATGAAGTAACGGCTCTCTCAGACGTAGTTACAATCTAGCTGAAAGCATTCCTTTGGTGCTAATGAAGTTAGGCGAAATGAAACGCTCTAATTAACAAGCAGCTTTGACTTTGTGAGGATTACACTTTTAGTTCATTTTGTACAGATGTGATTCTGTTTCTTAGAGAACTGGCTGATCTGACAGACGACTCATGGTTATGCCAAACGCTATAAAGTTTTTGTTTCTTTTTTTATTTATTCAGAACTTTGTCGCTGAGCGACAATACCGTTCCTTAAAGACAAGAAATAGGTTTTTACTCTACACGTAAAACTTAAAAAACACTATAAAGTTCATATCAGATAATTTAATATGTTCGTTGTTTGTGAATTAATGTTTCGGGCAATATTATTGTTTTTTTTTTCTTCAGAACCTCCTCCTGATAACCAATACGACTAAAAAATTAACGAAATTGATTCAGCCGTTCACGAGCAATGCCGCGTGACCAAGTGAAATAGGAATTAATTTACTTTATTTATAATTAGTTAGTTTAGTTTTGAATATATTAAGCTTGTCCGTTAATAATAGTATAAAAAACCATTTATTTCCGACAGATACTATTAAATAAACGAATGTTCTTTAAACCACACTATAGATTAGTCGTTTTCAGAATTTGCGACAACAGTCACATTTCCAAATATAAATTATTTGGGAACTTCCTGGAAACTTAAGCAGGTCTAATTACCACTGAGACAATTAGTCTAAGTAAGGAATAATTGCTGAACTATATACCTCAAACTGAACTTGGAGGTTCTTGGAGTATTTTGTGCAAGTGACAATAAGTTACGTAAGCACCCTCACAATACTCAAGTACGTCTTACATGAGAACATTTTCACAGATTCTTCCAAAGCTGTCAATCAAGGTTAGGTTAGGTTCATTAAAACCGGAGTACCAAGTCGTGACGCACAAGTGCTCGGGAATTAACAACCTGCCTTTGACTGTCACAAGCACTGCTAATGACGTGACATTCTGAGGATCTTCACGTTTCACGAAACTCTAAGAGCCTTTTTCGTTGAGTACTCCATCGTTACCTTTAGTGCTTTCTACGAAATTTTGATGATAAGTATTTACAGGTTCTTACTATTTGGATTTTTTCAAATATTTTTATCATACCTGAACAATTTTTTGTTGCAACACGCTATTTTCTAAGGTTTTGGCTACACAAACGCGTATCGCAAAAAACAGAAATAATGTTTCCTTGTTTATTATTTAATGTTTCATTCACAAGATAATGAAAATTACTTACAAAATTTAGCCTTTTCTAAATGTTGTGCCTTTTATCAACAAAACTTTACATCATAACTGAAACCGAAACCATTTTTTAACCGTCAGACATATTATCATGAATTTCACATAGATTATGCCTGTCTCTAATTAGCTAAGCCACTGAAACGCGTTGCAAACTTACAATCCCATCCTAACCTTTGATTTTTTTTATTTTAACCTAACTCTAATCAGCCTCTCTTCTCAAACCCTCAGTATCACACACGACGGACGACCTGATCTTCCAATGGGACCCCGACGTGCCGCTGGTAGTGGACGAGAACATTGAGCTGCCCCAACTGGAGCTGGTTCAGAATACCACTGCGGACTGCACACAGGTCTACTCTACCGGTGAGGGATTCCACAAATTTCAGACAATGGTCCATTGTGACGCTGTTTATGACAAATTATGACGTTCGACGCTCCGATTGGCCAGCTCCAAGCCTATAGCCTATCAGAGAGACGAACATCAAACTAGTTGATCGCCTAAGCGTTAAATTAATACGCACTAAGCACCTTGGTCACCTCTTTGTATTTAACTGGTAAGGGAATAAGAAACCCTTAACAGCTTTAGCGGAAAACTTAGATTTCCACTAATTAGGTATATATTTGCTACAATAATTCCCTCCTTTTCTCTTTATTAAACTTTGGATACTGATGGCTTTCCTTGTTTTGTTTCACGACTGACTGTAGAAAACTTCTACTATTCTTGTTTAATGGATAACTGTAACTGGAATATCATTTATAACCATAATCATCAATCTCGTGATTACCAAGTGTAATTGCTTGCTTATATTTTGAAGATGAAGTCTCGAACGGGCGAGATAATTTTTAGAATTTACAAATACAACATTATTTACCGTGAAAATATGAAGAACTAGAAGAAGAACTAGCTGTTTCCCGCAGCTCCGCCTGTGGAATTTTTTATTTTTTTTTGAAAATATAATAATTTAGCCTATCTCACCGTGGATAATGACTTCCAACGAACAGCGTAAAAAGTTTTTAAATCGGTTCAGGAGATTCGGAGCCTATTCCATGGAAACAACAATCAAATCTTTCCTCTTTATAATATTAGTATAGAACTTCACTTCAGAGTTTTTCTAATTCTTTAATTGCATTTGCATAGGTACTGCCTTAACAGTGAGTATAGGAGATCTCACCAATCACCAGGATTTAAGAAGTGACTTCAATTTCAGAAAGTTTAACACGTTAACGTAAAGTAGGATTTAAAAAATTCACTGATCAAATTATAAACATAGTTTTTAGGTCAATGATACGGATCAAACTATCTGCAAAACCCCCATAAGCCTCATTTGAAAAACAGCCTTTAAGCTTGTGAAGATTATCAAAGGAAACTAGGTTACATCGGATTAAAATGATAACTGCTATTATATGTGCTATGCCATAAAAATTAACGCGGTCTAATGGATTAACGAATAGCCTAATTCATTTCATAATCCATGGACAAGTGCTTTATGATCAAAAATGTTTTTCTCAAATGAAGAGTTGCTTGAGAATTATTGTCTTCAACCATGTCTTATTTATTAAGTTAATATATTGGCAAAAGGACTTATAAGTAGAAGTAAGAAGCTAAATGATGAATGAAGAAGGTCACAGAATGGCAATCCATATTTTAAATACAAAAGATACTCAAATATGGTGATCTGTAGGTCTAGGGCTCAGTGTACCCTGACTGCTAAAACAGAGGTGGACTCCATTCCCGCCCAAGATAAATATTTGTGTGATGAGCACGATCATTTGTTTTGTGGCTGGGTGCATTCTATCAAAAATATGTATGTATTTTTAGAATAATAATTAAGTATATTTAACAGTTGCCTGGTTGCCATAATACAGGCTTTACCTAGTCAGGGATCAGATGGCCGTGTGTGAGTTCTCCCAAGATATTCAAATTCAAATTCAAAATCATTTATTCAAATTAGGCTACCATGTAGCACTTTTTGAATGTCATCAACACAGACAGCACCCAGATTCGCCCACCCCACCGCTTCCTAAGTGCTCTAGCCGGGGAGAATAAACGGCGCAACAAACTCCCCAGCAGCACGCTGTCTTTACAATATATTATTTATTTATTTCGTTTATTGTGTAATATGGGTTATTTGATTTTACTTACTTAACGGAATCTGACCTGGGACATGACTTCGTACATCCTAAACAATCAGTCGCTGCTCTTAAGCCTTTAGTGAAGATTCATTCTGTTGGTCCTTAATTTAGTTTAAATACTTATCTTGACATATTGTTTCGCTCTTCTTCCAGGTAACTTCACCTGCTTGGAGGTCATCTTCAAACTGAAGCGGCGTCTCGGGTACCACCTATTCAACACATACATACCTACCTGCCTCATCGTTATAATGTCTGTAAGTTATACCTTTATTGTAAGTTTTCCAAATGTAAATTATCCAATTGGTGAAGCATTTCCAAATCAGTCACTCTCTGATCGTCTCGCTCACGGTCAAATCGAATTAACAGACAGTTTTGTTGGGTCATGTAAAAAAATAGGAGGGGCTAAGTTTAAGTAGGTACGGTTTGACTGATGATAAAGGTTAAGCCGCGCTCGCCGCGGTTGAGCCGTTGCTGGGACACCATGTTTAACATACCGAAACCCCTCCGTGCCTCGGAAAGCACGTTTTGGCGTTGGTCCTGACTGTCATGCATTGATCTAAAACCAGTCTTACTATGGGATACTGTATGTATAGTCGCTCCATGTTAAAAACGGTATTCAGCTAAATCCGGTAAGACTGGTAGCCGACCCCAACATAGCTCAGGAAAATACTGGGCAGATGCTGATGATTAAAAAAAATACTAATATTTATATATTTTTTGTTTAAAAAAGATGACTAGCAATGTGGGTCGCACATTAATAGTATTCTTGTTAACCCCTCGTGCTAAGCCAAATTGCTGGTTGTTACAAGTGGGTTCACGTCGATAGTGTAAAGGGTGGGATTCGAACCCACAACCGCCGCTTATACTCGTAAATAATTAAAAATACTCGAACATAGTACCTTCACCTATTTGGAAGCTGTTAAAAATATTTTTTTATTCTTTAATAAATATTTATCCGTTAGTGGGTATCGTTCTGGATCAAGCCGGACGCGGCGCCGGCGCGCGTGACGCTGGGCGTGACGTCACTGCTGACGCTGTCCACGCAGCACGCCAAGTCGCAGGCGCAGCTGCCGCCTGTGTCGTACCTGAAGGCTGTAGACGCTTTCATGTCGGTCTGCACAGTGTGAGTATATTAAATGAAGAAAACTATTCATTTCCGAAAAAGGAAAGATGGATATATTCGACTTGGACTCGAAGGCCGATATTCAAGTGGCTTATGTCAACACGCTGATACCACGTGTGATTTTTGATATCACCCGTAGGTAGCCGAGAGAGATGTGGATCAGTGAAACTCCTGGCTATTTAAGTAATAAATTCCTTAGTGTGGGAGTCGGTTTCAACAAGACTCAAATATATAACATTTTGTATATAATAATTATGAGTACGAAGCTTAAAGTACTGGTATCAGATTTAATGGAAGGACAGACGAATTTCATTTTGAGCCCCAATAATTAAGTATATATGTAGTTAAAATAATTATGTCCTTGAACGTACAACTTACTACGTACTTGAACCAACAACTAACAATGTCCGTCAGAGTTAAACAAACTATATATTAATCCAGAGTTTTGAGTACCTACAGTAGACAAAAAAAATAATGTAGCTCGAAATTACTTGCACTATTTTTTTACTATAACTTTCCTTTTTTTTTAATTACTCAACTACCCTGTTAAACACCTACGTGTTGAAGTATGTTTTTAATTGTTTTTTTCTCCAGGTTCGTGTTCATGGCTCTCATGGAATACTGCTTGGTGAACATCGTTCTAGGGGATGGTACCGGAAAACCAAAGGTATATTAAAAATATCATTGATCGCTTAAAATTCTTACAACAATAGCAATAGAATAGAAAAATGCCACAGAACATTCATAACATTCACGGTAACAACATTCACATACATTAGCATTGCATCATGCATGCACTTAAATTAAAGGTAAGCACAGCATTTTATATAGATCTCAGTAAACAATAATAATTATTATTACAATCATGAATTAAATAGTACCTAAGCAAGAAAAAAAAAATTAATAACTTTGTATTATAAAAAAAAAGATTATACCTATGTATTATATTATAGCTGTTTCCCGCTGCTTCGCCCGCGGTCTCAATTTTTTTTATATATTTGTGATGTAAGCTGTCTTTCAAGTTGGATCAAATTGCACACGGTGTGCAAATATGATTAAAATCGGTTCGATAATTTTGGAGTTCATCCCGGCCAAACATCGTGACACTGGAATTATCTATATAGAAAAGATTAAAAACATTTAAAAGATTAGCTAACAATTAGAGAGAAGTTGGTGACTCTAAGGAAATGTGATTTCTCTTCCAGGATGCGGCAGAAGCAGCACGAGCGAAGACTCGAGCCATCAACATCGACCGGTTCTCGCGCGTCTTCTTCCCTCTTCTCTTCTCCGTGCTCAACGCCATCTACTGGGCCCACTTCGGCCAGTACATCTGATGGATTTACCAGGAGATGCTCTATTTCGTATACTCTAGCACTTTCATCACTGTTAATGTCAATCGATTCTATACAAGGTCGTAGTTGAACATCAAACACATCCTCCCAAAATTATATCCAAGTCTTGTGTTAGGATAAAAAAAATAGGTACGCATTTTATATTGTTTTTGAGGTTTACGCGAACTACTTTTAAACGGATTCTATTGCGGTTTATTCTGATGTTAGTTCCCGACGTTTCAACTTTGCAGGTGTCATGGTCACGGGCAGACTGAGATGGTATTCGTCTTAACAAATAAAATTGGCCAATGTTGGGTCAAGCATTGGTAGTAAGCCACCGTTCTGTCAAAGGAATCTGCTCGCGATCCGTACACTCTTTCGACCAACGTTGGTACAAGCGTTGGAATCAACGCATTGAGCCGGGGTTAGTTTATCTCGTGTACTTAGACATTTTACAAACAATACATCACCTGAGTACATTGATTAGGATACGTTTTATTTTACTTCAGATAAGATGGCAATTCCTAATGCCTTGGTCTTCAAATATTATCATCTTAAAGTTTAATCAAATATCTCGTCATATTCCAGGTTGATATTGCCTGGGCTTAAAAAAAATAACATTCTTATCCTATTATAAATACGACCTCAGAGTTAACCTAAGTACAATTCTTTAGTTAAATATGCAAATTCATCAACTTAGGCTCAATCCACACGTGCCACAACCACACCACATTGCTGCGTCAAAATGTCGTCAATCAGTGGCTACAAGCGTTCGATAACGACTGCAAAATGTGTTATGTGTGAATAGTCCTATTCATTTTCAATACAAAATATACGTCCGACCACGTGGTGTGGCTGTGGTCGGTGGTACGTGTGGGTTGGCCCTGAAATTTATCTATTAAAATTCTCCTAAATATCTTACTGAATCTCAAAACTTAGCAAACTTTGTAAGGAAGCAATATTCATAGTTTTGTCCCCATTCAAGAAAAAAATACATTATCAAGAGTCTTCAAGATCATCATTCTCCAGCCCTTATCCCGATTTCATTTGGGGACAGCACAGACTGTCTTTTTCCTCATTCTTCTCTATCTGATGTCATCTCACAAGTAACATCCTGTCTAACCATATCATCTTTCACACAATCCATCCTTGGTCGGCTCCTTCTTCTTTATCCATCCACGTTCATGCTCAACATTGTCTAGAGTAATTGATTCTTCTTGTTTAAGCATTCTCAAAATATTTACCTCGTATATTTTAATACTAACTTCTGCCCGCTACATCGTCTGCGTGGACTTCAGAATTGGATCCAAAACGAAATGAAAAATGTGAAAGTAATGAAAAATGGAATACAATTTTCACCAGTGTTATAACTTGCGCTGTAATAGAGAATAATACCAAATTTCAAAGCTGTCTGCACAGGGCTTAGCTCGTTAAAAATTTAATTCCCTCGGGAACTAGGTACTTAAGGAATCGGGACAAAAGCCTATATTCTTTTCCATGTCAAAGGCTACATGCATGCCAAATTTCATCCAAATCCGTTCAGCTGTTTTTGCGTGATTGAGTAACAAACATCCAAACATTCACACTTTCACATTTATAATATTAGTTGGATTAAACTATTTTGTTACTTGTTATTGTAATTAAGGACGCGTTCTCCTTGATGATCGGTCAAATTGGCAAGAGGAGAGTTGCGTATAATGGCCACTAGGCAGCACTGAGCTTAAGTTATTTTGGCACGCTTCAGTATGACGTCAGCATGCATTATAGACCAAGACCCGAGGGGCATACTTTTAGCAAATAATAATCTATCGAGCCATAAAATGCAGTTTTCACCAATAAAGTGATTGAACAGGAAGATTTTTTGAAGTGAAATCTTCTTTAGCTGCGATGAGCACTTTTTGGGTTGGGTAAAAAATTAAAACTCGCGTCGGGACACGTGACCCTTATCGAAAATTCCTAAGACGCGGCGCAGGGCGCTAGGGCGGTGTGAGATGTCATCAGTTACTATGTATGTCAATGGGTGTCGGTTTCATATTTTTTATTATATTTTATTATTCAGGTAAGGTTTCGATCGAGTCTATCGTACTCCTTGACGATTTACGCATTATAGATGTAATATTTGTAACATGTTTATACCTACTTTTATAATATCACAATAAGCACACGTGCGGAGTAAGTTTTAAAATTGTTTATTTAAAATTTATAGAGGTGTATTTTACCACATAAATTATAGTACTTTTATACTGATAATTAAAGCAGGTCATGCGAAATTATTCCCTAAACATTTTAAAAAATATCAAAAATGTACAACGTTATGGAATCAGAGACAAAGAACGTACCACAAACACCCAGACCCGAGACAATATAGAAAAGTGTTTTTTTCTACATTGACCCGTCCGGGGATCGAGCCCGGGACGTCAGAGCAAGCGGTGTACACGCCACTCGACTACAGAGTCCGTCAAAATAAAAATATTGGTATATACATACATTGTTTGTTTATATGTGTCCTCGTGAGTATGTTAATTTGTAATATTACTACACCATTTAAAAGTACTTCAAATTACGGTTTTATTTTGTCTGACCCTAACAATAGCGAACACGAGCCCATTTTAATTAAATTTTATATGTAATGGCACCTTCCAAATGTATTAAAATCGATTAATCTCACTATACATTTAAATGAAAAAAAAAATGTTTCTGCAAGTGGCATAATATATTATGATCACTTTTACATGACATATATTATTATATGTATTATATTAATTTGTGAGCTCACTGGAGTCGACGATGAGTGGAGATTTAAGAATAGTTGGAAAATTCAAAAGTGCACGCCTTATAATCTCATTCATTACAATAAAATTAAGATTATTTGTAAATAATAATTAAACTACATCGAATTATACCGTGAAAAGTAATAGGGTTCTATTCCTCAAAATACTGAAGCCTATAAAAAAAACCAACTCGATAAGTGAAGTATTTCGCTCGTTATCGTGACCACAAGATACTGGATCCGTACATAAAGACACACGGACGTCCAAGTCAGAACTTTTTTAAACAATTTTTTAATTAGTTTAAATAATAAAAAGAGATTTAAAATATCATGAGTGTTAAAATAGTGTTTTTTCTCAACATTTGTCTATTTATATTCACTTATAAAAGCAATAAAGAATAAAAAAAGTGATATTTTAAGTTCGAGAATCACTCGGTGTGCGTAAACTGACAGTAATACCCACCTCAACGCTTCGCTTCTGAGGCGTGCAAAAAAAAAAAAGAAATGACAGAAGTATTATATGTGTGCAAAAACGCAAAATATGGCAAGTTTGTATAATAGGTAGGTACTTATAAGGTGCAGTTAGTATTATGAGACTATCCGGAGAAACCGGAGTGATCGACATAGCTTGCAGAGTTAGTAAGCTGAAGTGGCAGTGGGCTGATCATCTCTGTCGAAGAACTGATGGCCGTTGGAGCTGAAAAGTCCTTGAGTGAAGACCGCGAATCGGCAAATGTAGTGTAGGACTCCCATCAGCTAGATGGACTAATAACCTGAAAAAGGTAGCCGGGTCCGACTAGATGCGGAAGGCAGAGGACCGGGTGTTATGGCGCAACTTGGGAGAGGCCTATGTCCAGCAGTGGACCGCGATAGGCCGAGTTGATTGATTGATTTAAGCAAGTACTCTAGTACTCTAAATACCGGAGATAGCAAATTATGGTCAAAGGTATTATGCCTTTATTTAATTAAAAGCAATAATTCTACATTCATTATATTTTGAAATTATGCGTTGAATACAATGCGGAAAATGAGCACCTTGTACTTTTATGGTATTAATCATGAAGCCCAATTCTATCTTACAAAAAAGTAAAGAAAAACAATTGAAAGAAAAACAGTCAAATATGAATTAGGATTATATTTTTTTCAAAATTTATGCGTTTCCGCAATACCAGATGTCGTGTGTGCATTATCCTGGCTAAGACTTACGTAAAAAAAACGCGCAAATCGAAACGAAAAGTTTACAGTTGGATAGTCTGGTTCATGTTTGAAGCAGCGAACTCTTTAATGAATGATACCAATTTTTATTGCCTAGAGAGTTTTCAAGGTCCTGAGTAACACGATATAATATGTACGAAAGTCAATGCCAGTAATATTTCTAATATATATGTGCACTTGCTATTTTGATATGTTTCTTTACCTAACTTTAACTCCACTATCTTCCTTTAAAAAAAAAAATATAGTGTTCGGTAACTGGTCGGCCTATAAAGTTTTAATTTGAAAACAATATTAGTCACAATCTTTCCCCGGATCTCGAGCTACACATAAGACAAAAATTTTGAAATGATAATAAATAAATTACGTCCTCGATTTACTTTTATCCAAATTATGGTCGAAGAAGCTATAAAGTAATAATGGTTCACAGTTTAATTCATTTCTTTGAAATTATTCACATAACTGCAGACGATAATGTGCGAAAAAATTTGACATAAGCCCTACCTCGATGACGTCCCGCAGGACACTGACAACTCTGACAAATGGCTCGTTTATCGAAATTTCATAGAAAATTACATAAAATGCTCGATATTTTAATTACGGACGTTTAGAAATTGGAATCATCATTGAGAACCCTCCTAAAATGAATTATCTACTAGTTGGTACTAATTTTAAAAGAAATGGAGTATTGATACTCGTATAAAACGAGATTTAGCTTGCGAGTCGACTTTATTTTCGGATTTTTTTTTCATCGATAAAATTTTATTTAATCGTGTTTCCATCCAGTGAAAGCCTTCAGGAAAAGATGTATCTTTTACATATATTTTTATCAAATCATGAAATCGGTTCTATAACATGCAAAAACGGCTTCCGCGGGTCCGTAATAGAAAAATGTGTGAAAAATTTAATTTTAGTTTGTATTTTTTCTGCGACTATTTGTGACACTTTTACATAATTTGTTCTCCCAGATTTAGAATAAACTATATCTGCCTACTAACAGTATTTTTAGAAATCTTAAAATATGTAATTTGTAGAACAAAATATCGTCCCCGTAGTTGGAAAACTAAATAACTCCGATTTTGGCGATTTTGACATTTCCCTATTTTCAAAACACCTAAAACATGCCGCATATTTGAGCCTAACAGACATTTTCGTATCTTATTCCGTTTCAAAATGGTAGCCATTTTTGTCGAACAGATGGAATAATAAATATCTTCAAACAAACACTATTTTTTTCAAGGAAAAATAAATAACTCTGTAAATAAATCAATAACTGTGGTCAATGATAAGTTAAAAATAAAATAAATTAAATAACATGAGTTGTTGATTTTTTCCTCAACTTATAAATTCTTTCACACAACTAACTATGTTCTAGGAAAACTAAATAACTCTATTTATTGAATTCTGTTATTAAGAATTCTACTTTAGCGTACCTAATTTATAAATACTTGATGTTATCTATTTCTTCTACAACTAGATAATGATTCATTATAAGATAAAAATATTAAATAAATTAAGTTGTTTATAATTACCATACAACGAAATGCACCTGAGGAAAGTTATCATTAAATTATTTAGATAATTTGGCGCAAAATATTGTACCTATGACTGACCGAGAACGACGACAGAGTGCGCGCGGGTGAGCGCGGGGGTGAGCGCGGGGTTAAACGCGTGTGGTTCGATGCATCGCTTGCTTGTCTTACTTTTAGTGTAATACCTGGTAATACCTACCTGACCTTCAATTGCGTTGACATCAGAGTGACTAATAATGGATTCGCGAGGTAGATTTATGGTGAAAATGACTCAAACGGAAGAAGATTCATCTGAGGTATGTACTTGGAACATTTTTTGCAAATAAAATTAGAAAAAATAAGATTAGGTATGTTATTTTAACCGTTAGAACATTTTTGAACAACATTAACTGATAATTATGTTATAACTATGTACTGATATTTATTTTATATATTTTTTCCTACCATATGCTTTTTGAATATCAATAATTTTGAGTTGTGGGAGAAGTTGATAACTCTTCTGCTTTCATTTGAATTTTGACTCTTAAGTTCAAGTATTAAGGTTACTTTTAGCTTGTCATACAAATGGTTTTAGATCGGTGTTTTTTTTATACATTTTTTATAAGTGAAAGTAGATAATCAAATAGATAATAATAAGCAGCAGAAAAACATTAGTACCTATAGTAAAAAAATGGATTTTAGTTAACAATTAATTAGTAATTATGTTTTGTTTTGTTTACCTACAAGGCAGTTTTGCTAACTAGGTGGTCAGATAGTTCTTAGGGGTAGTCCCGCATCACGTACCTAACTCTTGTTGTATGGCTGACATTATTACCTACAACGTAGATACCTAAGGGTGCGTCCCCATATGACGAACGAGCACAACACGTGGTCCGAGTGAACGGTTCTCTCTGAGTTAACGCGAAATATATCCGGTATACGAAATTATATCGTTTCATTACCCTGAACCGCCTACCAGAAGAAAGCACTTACTCAAAATAGGGATTACTTATACGTTCTCAAACAACGTACTTTAATTCCCTAAAGTGGAGACCCCGAACTTAAGTTATACACGTGTAACGGTAATAGTGCAACGCAAACTCGTTTCCTGCAATGATGATGCAACCACACGTGTCATCACAACCTACAGTGAAAACAGAAGACAAAGACAGTGATTTAGCTCAGATTACCATCAAGACACAGATTCCGGAATTCTGGACAGACCAGCCGCGACTATGGTTCGGACAATTCGAGGTCATAGTTGCAGACCAGAAAGGAGGTGAGAAAAAGCTATTTAACTTAGTGGTCGCAAAGCTGAGCAAAGACAATATACTACAGGTGTCTGACTTAGTTCCGTATACAGCACTGAAACAACGGCTAATTAGTGTTTACGAAGAGTCGGACACACAGAGTATACGGAAACTATTAAAGGAAATCGATATAGAAAATCAGAAACCGTCGCGTGTTGACAATTAGCGAAGTTACCGACCTATAAAAGTTAGCAGAGCAAGCGGACAAGATCATGGAAACAGCAGAGACGAGCGACGCGATCTCAGAAGTCACTCCCAGCACCTCAACTTCGAGCACCGACTTATTAATAGCGGAAGTATCTAAACTCAGCAAGAGGATTGACGATATGCATAGAGATAAACAGAAGTGGAAGAAACCCTACAACACGCGATCTCGTTCACCGTCACCAGAGAGACGTAAATACAGTTCGTCGCAACAGCGGGACAGGAAGAGAGCAGCAGATTGGGTGTGCTTCTACCGTTTTCGATTCGGTAAATACGCGTCGAAATGTGTTCAACCATGTAGCTGGAATAGTGACACGGCGACTTCAGGAAAACGAGAGGCGGGAAACTAGCAACGGTGCAGTCTACGGTGGACCACTGCATCGATATGTCAAACCACCGACTATGCATCAAGGACATCAACACGGGTATGCGTTTTCTAATTAAATAGATAGTGGTGCAAATGTTTCTGTTTTGCCTTGTACCAAAAATTTGATTGAATTGTGAGTTTTATTTAAGTTCTGTTTTACTTACCTAATAACGAAATATATTTAGTTGAATTGAGTCCTTTTTTAAAGTTTTATAATGATTGTGTACCTTTGTTTTACAGTTCATTTTTAGTTGAGTAATGACCTACGGCTTAGGTGCAAACAATCTGTTTTTTTTTTGCGTTTTGATTATATTTTGGTTTGATACAAACTTATATTTTTTATTTCTAAATGATACCTATTTTAAGTTTTTCATTGTTTTGCTTACTACATAAGTACGTCTTTTATAATTAGGTATGTGTCTGTTTTGATTTGAAATAACACTAAGTTAATTTGTTTTGTTAACTTGTTATAACTGGTGTTATTTTGTTTTTCTTTAAGTTTGTGGTAGAACAAGTATCTGATTACAATACACTTTTTCTAAATTCATTGTTTTTTTTATATCTTCCTTAATATAACTTTATAAATAACATAATAAAGCTTTTATTTTATATGAGACAATAATAGTTACAAAAAAATCAAAGTAATAATAACGTATAAACCAACTAAATTTAACATTTAAAAATATTACGACTTAGATAAATTCAATAACTGCATTTATTTCACAAAATTTTACACTACCAAATGTATTTAGCTTGTAGGAAAATTAAATAAGTAGCCGAAATAAGAAGCTAATTGTAGTAACGTTGTAATATCAGTTGTAGCAAAATTAAATAACTTGATTTTTTATTTGTTTTTTTATTATACTTAAAGATGGAGTTCAGTTTTTTGAAGATTAATATAAAAGGTAATCAGGTCCATAAAATTTAAAAGTACCGACAGTAAAATTGTCTCACGTTTCTTAACAAATGTACATTAACTGAAAAAAAAACACTAAATCGCGTTTATCTCAGAACCGCAAAATCTGAGTTATTTAGTTTTCCAACTACGGGGACGATATGTACCGAAACACAACCTAGTATCGTAAAAAATTGTGAAAATGGCAACGGAAGATCGTATTTACTATATAAAAAACTATAAATCTTCATAATGTTTTTCCCAGCGTTTGAAGATAAAGAACCAATCTATACGTGTGAGTTATTAGTTATATTTGATTTGATTTAGTTTAGTCACAATATGTACCGAAAAACAGCATAATTTTGACAGAATTGAGAACGCGTCCTTAAGTAAAAATTAAATTAATAGAATTATAAGGATGGTGTACTTACGTTGTATTTGGGAGACACTTATGTCAGGAGTGGAGCAGTATAGGTTATGTAGATTCAGTGACTGAAAAAAGATGTGGTCTCTACTATTGCCTTTGAGAATAACCATGACAGCATTTATATAGATACATTTCTTGGTGTATAAGTAAGCCATTTACTAATTACACTAATTAGCAATGTAATCGATGAAGGATAATGTGTATTGTTCGTTTATTTAATGTTCGTGAGAAGTTGTTTAGACGTTGGACATGAAATGTGACTATAATGGAACGGGACAAACACATACGGTAGATACAGCCTTTCAGAAACCGGAGTAATTTTATTTTTTTGAAAATTTCTTTCTAACTACGCTCCCCTGAAATTTGCTGAAAAAGGGTCTGTTGATGATAAACAGGGTCTGCTGGTGATGCTTAATCTAATTATAATTGTACTTTTTGTGTCTTAATAAATTATTTATTTCATTTACCAAGACAAATATTTACAAATTTAACTTAGACTTATTGCCTTTTAAATTCTATTGTTAAGTTTCCAACTGATCTATTTGAAGTCGGTGCCAAATAAAAATGGTATTCTATACCGACTTCAATTGGCACGGTCATCTACTTCAAACTAAACAATTAAAAAAAGGTAATATGAGGAAACAGTTTATTTATCGCTTTTAAGTGGTATAGGTACCTACGGGTTTTCGAGTCGGTGTTTTTTTGTTGTTAAAAAGTTTCTTTATTGTAACCACTCTCTGGTCATCGCGACTTGCTGTCCCCTCGGACTAGTTATAAAAGGGAGGAAATCACTCATTCGTAATCATGTGAAAAATAATTTTATTATTTTATTTTTTTATATAAGTTGGGGAAATGAATAATCAAGTTGTAACATAAAAACATCGTAGTTAAAGATGTTTCCTTTGAAATAGTAATTATGTAGGTACTTATGTATAAAATTCTGTGTAATTCTTCTTTGCTATATTTTGAGAATGTTTAGATTTTTATAACAGTTGTATTATTATCATGTACAAATCATAGTTATGAAAGCAAATAAATGTATCATTAATGTTTTATGTGAATAAATAAATTATTATTCGTTTTAAAGAGTTGTTTTTTTTCCACTTATTTTTTGTATGCTTTGTATAATTCGAACCCGCAACCACATGATCGCAAGTCCGATGCCCTAGCCATTAGGCTACCGTCGCTTAAATAAGAAAATGCTTTAACAAAATGCTTTTTGAGTTAAATCTAGTTGTGTATTGCTTTTTTAAGTATTTGTAGATATCGACTAAACTCCAGAGTCTGGACCGAAGTCTCTCGACCGAAGACTCGGGCAACTTGGGGAGGAACCAGTTACTCACTCTTTTTTCTAACCAGTTAATCACTCACTAATTTATAAATCTTTGCTTTTTGCCAGGAATAACGTGGGTAAGCCAGGAAACCAAAGTTTAAATGTCATGGTGTAATGGAAACATGGCGTAATTATTGTATCGGCCAATATCGTAGTGGCCTAGCGGTTCAATGACCGGATTCGTATGCACTTGGTTGCATGTTCAAACTCAGGCAAGTACAAATGTGACTTTTTCAGTTGTATGTAGGTACTTTCTTAATTATGCAAACGGTGAAGAAAAACATTGAGGTAACCTGGATTCCAAAAATCTAAAATCGCCAACCCGCAAGAAGCAAGCGTGGTAATCAATGCGCATTCCTTCTCTATATGGAAAGAGGCCTGTGCCCAGCAGTGTCCAGCAGCGGGACATTTATAGGCCAGTATTGTATAGGATGGTGAGGATGAAACTCGAAATGACATTGAGCCAAAACGCTCACGGTTCCCGAGAGAGCAAGTATGTTCCCCAGAGATAGAGCACGTTCCTGGTGGATTGATTACCTACCCAACTTACCCAAGGGATAAATTTCCCCAAGGTTTATGTTACCGAGATAGACTTCCCGAGTGAGTTACCGAGGAAGAGAGTTCCTGATGGATCATGTTCCCGTGGCATAGAGTTCCCGAGGGACCATGTTCCCAGGGGATAGAGTTCCTTAGGGATAGTGCTCCCGATGTATCGTGTTCCCGTGGGATAGAGTTACCGAGGGGTTGAGTTCCCGTGGGATAGAGTTCCCGAGGGACCATTTCGCCGGGAGATAGAGTTCCCGAGGGTTCATGTTCCCGTGGGATAGAGTTCCCGAGGGATCATGTTCCCAGGAGATAGAGTTCCCGAGGAATCATGTTCCCGTGGGATGGAGTTCCCGAGGGATTACGTTCCCGGGTGATAGAGTCTCCGAGGGATCATGTTCCCAGGGGATAGAGTTCTCGAGGGATCATGTTCCCGTGGGATAGAGTTCCCGAGGGACCATTTCGCAGGAAGATAGAGTTCCCAAGGGTTCATGTTCCCAGGGGATAGAGTTCCCGAGGGATCATGTTCCCGTGGGATAGAGTTCCCGAGGGACCATTTCGTCGGGAGATAGAGTTCCCGTGGGATAGAGTTCCTGAGGGACCATTTCGCCGGGAGTTAGAGTTCCTGAGTGATCCTGTTCCCGTGGTATAGAGTTCCCGAGGGATCATGTTCCCCTGGGATAGAGTTCCCGAGGGACCATTTCGCCGGGAGATAGAGTTCCCGAGTGATCACGTTCCCGTAGGATAGAGTTCCTGAGGAATCATGTTCCTGAGGGATGGAGTTCCCGAGGGATTGGTTTATCATCTCGAGGAACCACATTCCCGAGGGATCATGCTTCCGAGGGAAATAGTTCCCGAGGTATCATTCTTGTCTTCATGAAAGAGTAAGTATTCAATTCAGGTGATTTGTGTGCTGAAGGTACGTTTTTCAGGCAATAAATAATTTGCACAAACATAAAATAAATTCACATTGTTTGGGCTCCTGGCATTTTTAATCTCGGAAGTATTTTTACAACATTAATTTAAAATTAGATCAATTGATTATGCAACACTGTCGGAACTAAAGTAAGCAGAAAAATGTATCAAGACACTTTGGGTATACGCGGATAAAGACTGCGAAGCATGCGCAGCTAAACGCTATTCGGAATGTGGTGTGGACATACAAAACTTACGACCGCGGCAAAGCGTGCGCGGCGTATGGGTTGCAATATTTAGGTACTTATATTCTTCGCCTTTAGAACTTTGCGTGACTTCCTGATTCGGAAGCATTCACCGACAGCTTTCATCAGAATTCGCCCGAGGCCGAGGTGGCACGAAGCGGCCAAAAGAGACCTCTCTTGTATTTGTTTATCTTCGATAATCTTCGCAAGTAATGTGAAGCAGGTTTATGAATGTATGATAAAAACTTAAGTACATGTCACTGTAGAGTTGTATAACCATCTAATTGATTATACCCGAATGACTTAACTTATTAGTTTTACGATGCGTAAAAAACATTGTAAAAAGTTCCTAAGAGGGATTTTTTGCAGCATATTGAATCGTCGTAATAATTATTTAATTAGTAAATAAACCTAGTTTCTTATTATGATTTTAAAGTGGAGAGCAAAAACCAATCGTGGTCTGACAATATACTAATATCATATGGACAGGTAGGTACAAGTTACTTAGGTATTATAATTGTAATGTGTCCAATCCTGTATTAATGTTAAATGTTAGTAAGTATTAATGTTAGATTAGATTAAAATTTTAGTTCACTTTTTTACCAATAGATGGCGTTAGACGTCAAATTAGAAGTCACAATGGTTTCGTTACATCGAAACTTGTAAGTAATGTACCAACAAAATATTAAATGTCTTCGTCTTGGAAACATTGGGTTTTATTCATGGTCCTTCGAAGCCGGATTAGATAACAATAGTGAACAGTACGAGATTGAAGCAGCGGAATTATTGGACAACAACAGTGGCGCCACCTGGTGACAAGAGGACGCAACGGTGGAATTTGCAGCTAAGTGACAAGTGTTATAAGTGCAATCAAAGGACAAACTGTGAGTACTCTTGTTTACCATTTAAAGTAGTGTCTCAAGCAAAAGTGAATCTTAAAGACTAGTGCAAAATAACTTAGAAAAATTCACTCGTGTTTGGACTTGTAAAATTTTAAGAACAAGTGTGGTTGAGACGGGGAATCCATGCCCGATTTTACCTAAGTGTTAGAATCTCAAACACTTAGAAAATTTTTGCAACACTCAAACACTTAGAAAATATTTGCAATATTCCAACACTTAGAAAATTTTGGCGAATCTTCGACTTAGAATAATTTGCCCACATAGTCAAATAGAAACAGATTGTTACATAAATTAAAAATGGATTCGCTAATAAGAGTTCAAACAGACATTTACAAGAAAATTGATAGAGGCTATATAAACTTCCGAAAATCACCAAAGGAGAGAATAACAGTCTGTTATATTGAAACGAGGCTTGATAATTTAGAAAAACAATGGTCAACGTTTGACGAGGTGCACATTAAGTTAATAACGGAACACAAAAGGGAAGAGTTTGAGAAGTCTGAATACTACTTAACAGATATTTACTGCAAAACGGAAGATTTATATACAGACTACAAAACATTATTAAAAGAGAGTCTGTCAAAGCTAAAATCTAATGTGACGGAAAATAAAACTAATGTGAACTCTACGCAAGGCGATGCTCAAAACAGCTTAAAGTTACCTAGAATCGCTATACCTACATTTTCCGGACATTACTCAGAGTGGACTACATTTCGAGATTTGTTCCTGTCACTTATACATGATAATAAATCGTTGCAAAATGTACAGAAACTTCACTATTTGAAAAGCTACCTCACGGGAGAAGCTGAAAAAGTGTTGCGTCATTTACCAATAACTAATGATAATTATGTAATTTGTTGGGATACTTTGCAAAAAAGGTTTAATAATAAGAAATATATAACCAATTGTATTTTAAAACGGTTCTTTAGCCAGAAAAGTTTAACGATAGAGTCTTCTAATAGTTTAAAGGAACTTTTTGATACTACGAATGAATGTCTAAATGCTTTAAAACATGAAGGTATTAATATTGACAACTGGGACCTCATTATTATTTACATATTATGTTTAAAACTTGATACCGAATCCCGCAAACTGTGGGAAGCTAGAATTTGTAATATTACTGATGAATTGCCAACATTACAACAGTTTTTGGAATTTTTAGAGCATAGATTTCGGGCACTTGAATTCTTATGTACTAAATCGGTCAAGAGTACTAAGTCACATCATATTGTCAAAAATGTCATAGATAATCAATCTTCTTCATGTAGATATTGTTCCAATAATACTCATAAATTAGGGAATTGTAAAGATTTTGCTAAAGAAGAACTATCATCACGTCGTAATTTTGTCCAAAATTCCGGGTTATGTTTCAATTGCTTGGGAGCAAACCATTCTGTAACGTCATGTCGTTTGCCCACAAGATGTAGGATTTGTAAGAAAAAACATCATTCACTATTACATACCGTAAATTTCAACCAATCGACTGATAAAATGCCTTCCACCAACCAATCAGTTGATAACAACAACGTTGTTGTAACGGCAACAACAGCCCAAGACGAATTCGAAGCAAACAACATTACCAGTTGCATGGCAAACACAAATTGCCACGTTGTGCTGGCAACAGCATTAGTAAAGGCTGAAACAAATACGGGGTTTAATATAACACTGAGGTCCTTATTGGACCAGGGATCACAGGCTTCATTTATCACGGAGTCTGCAGCTCAATTGCTAGGGCTTAGGAAAACAAACTGCAACAGCGTTATAACTGGCGTGGGGGGTGATGAACAACCATCACTCAACTCAAAACATGTGGTTTATGTAAAACTTCAATCGCTTCACGACCCTACCTTTATCATTAAGGTCAAAGCACACGTACTCCACAAATTAACTTCATTTCTTCCTGAAAAAAGGATTGAGGTCAAAGTATGGCCTAACTTACCAGAAATGAAGCTAGCGGATCCTAACTTCAATATACCAAATAAAATTGATCTATTACTAGGGGCTGAAGTTTACTGTCAAATTATCGCAGAGGGTTTGATAAGAGGACCACCAGGAACACCAATAGCACAGAAAACTAAGCTAGGTTGGGTTTTATCTGGCAAGGTTGGTCGTGACAGTGAAACCAATAAAACTTCAAGCTGTAATAACACTATCATCACCATGTATGCAAACATTCACAATGAAGAGTTTGAACTTAAACAATTTTGGGAGCTGGAGTCTGATAGCTTCACTCTGAATAAAAAACAATTCACGGCAGAAGAGACGAGATGTGAAGAGTTGTTTAAAGCAACTACCAAACGCGATTCTTCTGGTAGATATATAGTTAAGTTACCATTTAGAGAGGAAAACCCGAGCTGTAAATATGGTAATTCACGCGAAATTGCCAAGAAACGATTCATTGGGTTAGAGAAACGATTTTTAAAGTCACCAGACTTAAAAACACAATATTATGAAGTTATTTTGGAATATTTAAAGCTCGGCCATATGCAAGTAATACCTAAAGAGGACATCAATAAATCAGGAACAGTTTACTTACCGTATCACGAAGTAGTAAGGAATGATAAAACCACCACCAAGTTCCGTGTAGTGTTTAATGCGTCGAGTCGAGATTGCAACGGTGTTTCACTTAACAGTAATCTTATGGTAGGTCCTACTCTACAGTCTGACTTACGACATATTCTTTTAAAGTGGAGACTGTATCCCATTTGCTTGGTAGCGGACATTGTCAAAATGTACCGGCAGGTAAGAGTAACTGACACCGATGCAGACTATCAACGTCTAGT
Source organism: Plusia festucae (assembly GCA_950381575.1). Taxonomy (NCBI): domain Eukaryota; kingdom Metazoa; phylum Arthropoda; class Insecta; order Lepidoptera; family Noctuidae; genus Plusia; species Plusia festucae. The sequence continues at coordinate 1,463,963 of OX494456.1, read as the reverse complement.
GTGGAGAAACAACCCCACAGACGAGATGCAGCATCTGCGAATAGGGCGAGTCACGTTTGGAACTGCCTCAGCACCGTACCTGGCAGTGAGAACTCTTTACCAACTCGCCTATGATGAAGGGAAAGAATTTCCACTAGCATCTGAAAGAATATTACGCGACTTCTACATGGATGACTTACTTACAGGATGTCAAACAGTATCTGAGGGTCAACAAATATTTCATGAAATGAATAAGCTACTCAGCAAGGGTGGGTTTGAACTTCAAAAATGGTCAAGCAATAACACACAACTACTAAACAAAATAAGCGAAGGAAACAGAGCAATAGAAAGCAATTTAGAACTAAATCAAAATGAAGTAATAAAAATATTAGGACTCACCTGGAATCGACGAACCGACGACTTCGAATATGCTGTGCAGCTACCACCTATCAGCAGACCTGTAACAAAAAGAAAAGTTATATCTGATATAGCAAAATTATTTGATCCAATGGGATGGATATCACCAGCAATTATCAAAGCAAAAATAATGATTCAAAAGCTTTGGCTAGCAGGAATAGAATGGGATGACGAACTACCATCTAAACTTTTGAGTGAGTGGATTACTTACCGTAACGAACTGGTTGATCTTACCAAATTCCGACTTCCACGATGGATAAACGTCAAACAAGACAATGATATCTTAGAACTCCACGGATTCTGTGACGCGTCTATTGAAGCCTATGCTGCTACAGTATACATTCGCAGCGTAGATAAAACTGGAATCGTTTACGTTAATCTTGTAACTTCTAAAACAAAAGTAGCGCCAATTAAGCAAGTCTCTATACCGAGACTAGAGCTATGTGGAGCTGTCTTATTGGCTAAGTTGTTGCAAGAAGTATCAACTGTCTTGAATGTTCCAAAGGTTAACATACGTGCTTGGACTGATTCCACAATCGTACTCGCCTGGCTGAGCAGCCATCCAAGCCGATGGAAGACCTTCATAGCCAACAGGGTTTCTGAAATCTTAAACATTTTAGACAGAAATCAATGGTCACATGTATCGTCTGTAGATAATCCTGCAGATTGTGCTTCGCGGGGACTTAACCCTTCTGAATTAGCGGACTTTCAGTTATGGAAAACAGGCCCATTATGGTTAAGCAACATAACTATAAATTACAATCAGATGGGTGTACCAGATACGAATTTAGAAGAAAAAGCAAATAAAGTTTATCACGTTACGGAAAGTGATCAACTTGACTTGTGGACTAAGTTTTCATCACTTCGTAAGTTAGTTAGAGTGCTGGCTTACTGTAGAAGGTTTAAAAAAAGAATTGAAAAGCTTGCATTACCCGTATGGTTAACTAGCACAGAATTAAATGAAGCCCTTCATATTTGCGTTAAACAATGTCAAGGGGTTAGTTTTCAGCAAGAAATAAAGTGTATTAAAGAAACAGGGTCAGTAAATAAGAAAAGCAAGCTTACCACATTAAATCCGTTTCTAGATGAGACTGACATCTTAAGAGTTGGGGGTCGTCTGGAAAGAGCTGACATTGAGAGAGAAACTAAACATCCAATCATTTTACCGTCAAAATCTCACCTTACCGACTTAGTTCTCTCTGAAACTCATCATAATACGTTGCACGGTGGACCACAGTTAATGTTAAACCATCTGCGCTCTAAGTACTGGGTAATCGATGCAAAGAATCGAGTAAAAATGGTTGTTCGCAAGTGCGTGGTTTGCGTACGACATGCTGCACAAACCAGAGACCAACTAATGGGCCAATTGCCGCAAGCTCGTGTCGTCCCAATTCGACCATTTTATCGGAGCGGAGTAGATTACGCAGGTCCCATAATGATTAGAACTTCCAAAGGCAGAGGTCAGCGAGCATATAAAGGATACATATGCTTGTTTGTATGTATGGCCACAAGAGCCATACATTTGGAAGCAGTAAGTGATCTTACATCACAGGGATTTCTTGCGGCTTTTAAACGTTTCGTTGCTAGACGTGGTCATTGTGCAGATGTATTTAGCGACAACGGGACAAATTTTGTAGGTGCAGCACGTGAACTTAAAGTCTTGTTCGCTCAAGAAAAGTCATCCTTAACGATGGAAATCGCTGAGTGTTTGGCAAACAACGGGACCACATGGCACTTTATTCCGCCACATGCTCCACATTTTGGCGGACTATGGGAGGCTGGGATAAAGTCCACAAAACACCACCTTAAACGTGTTATTGGTAACTCAACACTAACTTTCGAGGAAATTTCGACTTTGCTCTATCAAGTCGAAGCTTGTCTTAATTCTAGGCCATTGTCACAAATAAATACGAATTCGCAAGATCCGATTCCACTCACCCCAGGGCATTTTTTGATAGGTGAACCTTTATTACTAGTACCTGAACCAAACTATGAGACATCATCTATTTCTTCTTTAAAACGTTGGCAGCTGACTCAAAGGATGCTGCAACATTTCTGGCATAGATGGTCCCGAGAGTATTTAAGCCAATTTCTTCATCGTTATAAATGGGCAACTAAAACTCCTGAACCCGATGTTGGTCAATTAGTTCTTGTAAAAGAGGACAATCTTCCACCAGCAAAATGGCTGTTAGGAAAGATTACTAAAAAACACCCGGGTTTGGACAAGATTACGCGCGTTGTAACCCTTGAAAGTAAAGGTGTCTCATTTAAAAGACCAATAACTAAGCTTTGTGTGTTGCCTGTAACTCAATAAAACTTATAATTATTTGTACTTACGCATTTCATAACATTAAATAAAACTGATTTTGTTGTTAAATGATTAAAACGTTAATTTACTAGTAATTATCGCTACGTTAATTTTCGTTATATTTTTATGTTTTTAGTCAAGAGAGTTAAGTAAGCTATATTGTAACCCTAAGACCTAGTTATCTTTATATTTTCATTATGTGATGCCTCATGGTGGGCGGAAACAATGGACCTTCTGTCCATGGTGGGCGGAATGTCCAATCCTGTATTAATGTTAAATGTTAGTAAGTATTAATGTTAGATTAGATTAAAATTTTAGTTCACTTTTTTACCAATAGATGGCGTTAGACGTCAAATTAGAAGTCACAATGGTTTCGTTACATCGAAACTTGTAAGTAATGTACCAACAAATTATTAAATGTCTTCGTCTTGGAAACATTGGGTTTTATTCATAATGACGTTTTTCGGCAAACACGTTTAGCAAAATGCGTCGTAATAAAGAGAGGTTTTTTGTTTGAAAATAAAGGACAAGATGAAAAAAAATATACCTACTTACGCACAACTATATATTAGATTTTTTTTTATAAAATAGTAACAGACAAACAATAATATCGGTTTCGAGTGTTCTAAAATTTTTGTTTGATTAAATAAATAATCACATTACTTTTTCTGTTCCGTGGGAATGAAATTAATTATACTCCATTTATTATAGCATTAGAAAAAAGAGGCTCGCAGAAGCAGGAATTGAAAACATTTTATTTCAAAGAAATTGTTTTAAGTACTTAAATAAACGAAATAAAACTTTTATTTTTAAATTACGCTTTATTTATAACAATATCTTCATCACACATTACAAACTTACACCAAAACAATTAATGAGACAACCAATCATGTCATGATGACTTAGATTTAATTAAGATTATAATAAAAGTAATTTTTAGAACAATATTTTAATTAAAATAACAACTTACAACACACTACAGTGAAACTTCTTCGTCTTCATCATAGGATTTAGTCATAATAAAATAATAAATATATAATAAATAAACAAATAATGGTAGGATAATAGTAAAACGAAAAACGTTCCAGTATTGTTCATCACTGCTTCTTTTAGCTTTTTAGCATTGACACTGTCATTTTAGATTGGAATGAAATATTATAAATAAATGAAAGCCACATAATTTGTTATGAAAAATGGTTAACATGATTACAAATAAGTGTGACAGCTGGTATGTAAATAGATTTTAATTTATAGGCGTCAATATCGTAACTGTAACGAGTTTATTGTACTTTTGCAACAAAGTGTACATTATAAATAACCTTTTTTAACTTCTGTCTAATGCTATTTTAAATGGAGTATAGGCCATAATAATATATTGCTAAATTAATATCTTGGGATATCTTATACACGGTCATCTGAATCCCAAACCAATTGAAATCTTTTTTTATTTGTTTGATTGAGCGCTAATCTCAGTAACTATTGTTCAGTGTTAAGATAGATCATTTATAGGGGAAGGCTATAGGATACTTATTGCTGCGTGATAGCCGACGCCCACGCAAACGGAGCCGTGATCAGAATCAGAAGCTAGCTTAGTACATACATGATATTAAAGATAAATTATGATTTAAGATATCAAGACACCACACAAATATTTGCTCTGGGTGCGAATCTAACCCTCGACATCCATCCGGTCTAGCAGCAACGGTCACTAATAAGTTACATAACTCTTTAAATACAGGTGTTATAATAAACGAGAAAGAAGAGGAAATGACCTAATGCACTTAACAGGATTACACAAACAGGTTACTGACCCATATCTTTCTATTAACTAATGCAAGATGAGACGGAAGAACGTCATTCATGTCTCTACTAAGTACCTAGTATACAATTCGCGCCTTAAATGTAATAATAATAATAATGATGTGGACAACATCACAAATACATTGCTCCGAATCCAAAGTAAGTAGCTAAAGCACTTGTGTTATGGAATCCAGAGACAACGAAGGTACCACAAACACCCAGACCCGAGGCAATGTAGAAAAGTGCTTTTCTACATTGACCCGTCCGGGAATCGAACCCGGGACCTCAGAGCTGACGACACCTTGAAAACCGGTGTGTACGCCACTCGACCACGGAGGTCGTCTAAATGTGTTTCTAACTGATACTATGCGAGAATACTGAAAGGCTATGCGCGTACTACGAAATTTATTCGTTTTTTTATCCGTAATGTGCGGAATTCGGTCTCGCTTCTCTCGCGTTGTCACTCAGCAGTAGCCCAACGACGCTGCTCTATTTTAGCCTCGCGTGCGTTCAAATGGCGTCGCGACGTCACTCAGCTATATCGATGCGACGCCGCTCTGCCATTGCGTGGTGACGCCATAGTAGAGATGCGTTGCAGTGCTATATCCGAAAGGCGTCATGATGTCGCGACGCCTTTCAGCTATGGTGTTGCGACGCTATTTTAAGACACCATAGGGCTGGCATATTTTTAGCACAACGAATTAGAATTGCTAATCAACGTGTTTGTATTCGTGTGTGTGTAATTAATCAGGAGATAAGCGAACACATGCATAATTTGATAAAAAAAAAACCTTGTATAAGTAATCGAATGTAACAATTTTTGGTAACTAGAGTGGTAACCCTAATTGATACATTTTAAATATACGTACTTATGATAAAAGTAAACTTAATTAATTTAAAAGTAGGGGATACAGTTGCAAGGTGAACTAATTACTCAGATTTTTTCTGCAAATTTAGGTGATATCATTTAGGTGTACAAAGTAAAATATTAATACCTGTCAAACACCGTCTTCAATATTATTAAAACGTCATGGCTGAGTTAGTAGCTGGTCACAGACTACTTTTTCATATATGCAGAAGTTACTGGTCCACGCTATGATATACCGGTAACCAATTTAAATGATAAAAACGCAGTTCAACAGATCTTAAAGTGTGCTCTAGCGGTGTTAAATCACAAGATCTTGGAGGCCAATTCACAGGTCCAAAACGTGAAATTAGGCGGTCACCAAACGTGTCTTTCAATAAATCGATTGTAGCACGAGCTGTGTGACATGTTGCACCGTCTTGTTGAAACCACAGCTCCTGGACATCATCCTGATTTGAACAACCATGATGTCCAGGAGCTGTGGTTGGACAACATTCGCCGTGTTATTGCCCATATACGGCCACAAATGTTGGAAAAAGTAATCGAAAATTGTCTGTGAACTTTCATATGCCAGAAATCATATTTTAAATGTATTGCCACAAGATTATCTTTCGAATAAAAAAAAAATCTTGTCAATGGAATAATCCATCGTTGTTTTATTACAATTTAAAGTTCTATACCTCTAAAAAAACACCCGATATGATGTCTTTAAAAATATATGGTACCTACCTATATAATAAGAGTTTGCACATTATGAAATAAACTAGATATAAGTAGGTAATGTTCTTCTTAATAATTTGGTTAACTATGTTTTGTATTTATTCGATTGTAAGTCTGTTCGTGACATTTAAGTTTTAAGTAAACTTTTAGTGGTTTTGCCGTGCCCTACAGGGTCCAAAAACGTACTTTTAAAGCTATTAATTTAACACCCTTGTATAAACTTATGGAGTACAATAAAATATTGCATTGAATTGAATTTCTATTGAAAAATTACCGCACTATCTATTCTTCTTTAATTTATTAGTACAACTACTTTTACACGAAATTTAACAATTATTTGAACAAATTAATGGAGATCCTTCGAATAACTTAGTAAAAAACAGTAATTGTAAATTACCTCGTTGGCCTACATTTTTATCATACCCATTAATCTAACTGAAAATGTTAATTGAAAGAGTTAGAGAGAAATAGATACATAATTAAGTGTTTTTTGCTGTGGAATATGAAATTAGTGGAAAAGTAGAACAAAAAAAATAAGGTTAAATAATGTTTTATTTAAAACAAGATACACTGTTGAAATTGAAAATGGTTTGCCAATATTTCTTCTTTTTTTTTTAAAGGTTACTAGCAATGTGGGTCGCACATTACTAGTAATCTCGTTAACCCCTCGTGCTAAGCTAAGATGCTTGTGTTACGAGTGGGTTCACGTCGGTAGTGTAATGGGTGGAATTCGAACCCGCAACCACTTGATCGCAAGTCCGACGCCCTAGCCATTAGGCTACCGCCGCTTCAAATTCAATTAAAAGGTATTAATTAATCAGTAGATACTTACAGATGTTTAATCAGTAGTTCAGTACCGAGAAAAAATAATCAATTCAAATAAACTATTAAAAATTCTATAGCCTATTGTTTACTAACTTGAGTTTATTGTACAGACTAAATCGATTAATACTTATTTAAAACTAAATCGATTTCTCAAAACCGTCACTCTACTTATTTAGAATTGTTTTTGTCGCAATTCGATTAAGTATTGACGTACCTAAATGTATAACAGTTTTTTTAACTAGTTTGTTACTATATTTTTGTCTAAAAGTGAACGAATTCCTGAAACTTTTATTGTTATCTAAAAAAAAAGTCCAACTTAGGTAAAATTCGACTCTTTTTAAAACTTTTTGTTTCTTTCTTTTTGTACAGTGTTGCCGATCTGTTTTTAAACTGAATTGGGGGGAAAAGTTGTAAAAACTCATAGAACGGCAGTTTACAATAAGTACACTACAACCGACGAGTATTTGGCGAGTCTGAAACGACATACAAGACAGTTTGTGTGACATACAAGTGCACATAATTGGTGGTTGAGAAAGAGACGACAATATCTTGTATCGCTTTTTAGGGTCGCCAAGATACAGCGGCCGTAGAATACTACTAATAAAAGGGATAGGGACTAGTTATAATAATAATATCTTGGTACAGCTCACACACGGCCATCTGATCCCAAACTAGGCAGAGCCTGTACTATGACAACAAGACAACTGATCATACTTATATATTTCTAAATCCATACATATTATAGATAAATAACACCCAGACACAGAACAATAAATTGATCGTGCTCATCACACAAAGTTTTTTCATTTCACACACGCATTACGTGTTTTTTCTAGCTAGCTATTCACATAATTATTATTTCCATCTTGGAATCACCACCTCTTGAAGAACAGCTGATGATGGAAGATATAACCTTACCTTGACGGTACCTAAGGAGTTGGAGGATTATGCTTTCATAAAAAAATATGGGGACGAATAAAGAGGTGTATTCTAGGTTGTGGAGGTCAGATAGGCAGTCGCTTCATGTAAAATCCAGCATTCAGCTAAATCCGGTAAGACTGGAAGCCGACCCCAACATAGCTTGGGAAAAGGCTAGGCAGAAGAAGAATAAAGATGTGTTTTCTTTAGAGTTATTCAGGTGAGCTGATGATGGAAGGTAAAACTCCATAAGGGTCAAAAGTCGAAAGCAAATTACATCGGTCTACACATGGTGCTACATAAATGAGTAATTACTTAAGTGATATGAAGCTAATTAACTTACTAAGATTAATTGAAAAATAATCAAACTCCATCTATTTGAAATCGGTGCCATACAGAAAAAGGTATTCGACGCCGACTTTAAACAAATAAGTTAGTACTATACAATATATAAATAAATATAATATCATATATACAATAAATTGAATTTAAAAATTCTGTTTATTTTTTGCCTTTATGTGGGTCGCAATAGCTATGGGTTTTTGAAGTCGGTGTTTTTTTTTGTGTTAAAAAAATTTGTTTATTACGTACAGCTACTACAGACGTAGGTAATGTGAATGTCAATAAGTTAAGACGTACGACGATGATACGTCGTAAGGTATCTAAAATAAATCAATCTTTATCTAATCATAAAATCTAACTAGTTTTTATATCAACTTTACTTGAACTGCTGTAACTGCGTAAATCCTTGACTGCGGTCAAGATCAAGACCTTAATCATTAGATTATATTGAATGGTGATAACTGATACCTGTTTTAGTTGTTATAGATTATAAAGAAAAAGTATTTTTTTATGTTGTGGGACAGCTCACACTCGACCATCTGATCCCAAACTAGGCAGAGCCTGTAGGTACTATGGAAACCAGGGAACTGATAAACATACTTATATATTTCTAAATAAATACATATTATAGATAAATAACACCCAGACACAGAGCAAATGATCGTGCTCATCACACAAAGATTTGGCCTGGGTGGGAATCGAACTCACGACCTTCGGCTTACCTGTCAGGGTAACTAACCACTAGACCAACAGGCCAGTCGTTTACCCAACTGTGGGATATTTTAACCGGATTTGTAACCCTACTTTTCATTTTAACTTTTTTTCCATTATCTATAGGTACTATAATACCGCTCAGTTTTCTTAAGGCGAAGAAAGTCACATAATTATGTGTAGCTAATGTATTTTTTTTATTGATTTAGTTTCTCATTCTACATGGTAATGTTAAGGTTTACGATTACGATTACGGTTAGTGTCTTATTTATGTAATGACTCTGATGAAGGGCAAGTCTGGTGATCTGCTGCGCAGGTTTTACCTTTAGCAGACATCAGTATTTATATTCTATTCCACATGGCCGCTCGCGGCGACCTGTTCCCGCGACTCAGTACTTTATAACTAGATATAATACAAGATGCAAAGACTATTCTACTAATGACGCTTGTGAAGGAATGTGACCCCTGTTCCAATTGTTGCCGCAAATACAATAAATAGTGAGATATAGTAAAATAAAGTCAGAGCTAGGTACTCGAAGTACCTACCTAACTCCGGTAACTTTTATTTGAATGCTGCCCACTGTTACAGAGAACACTTCAAATATTACAATAATTATTGTGTGACTAATTGTCAACCAAACATAAGTCTCAATAACAATGGAATGAATATCTTTTGTTTTTAAACGTTTTACAACGGCCGTGGCTCAGGCGCGTTTGTTGCCTTTCTACACCTACATAACTATGAGCTCTTATGTGCAAATTTTACATCATTCAGTTCATTACAATGACACAGTGTTTTGGGCTCTCATTTTTTTATTATTCTACGTAATGCAAATTTGGAAGTTAGACGTCTTATTGATTGGGTTATCTGATAAATACAAGTAGTACCTGTAGTCACATGCTTTTTGCAAATTAATCTGATAAAACCATTTATCATGAGTGCTACATGAGAAGCTAAATAAACATCAAATCACATGCGGAACGGAACGTTGATAAATCAGAGATTAGTTGCGTTCGGAATATCATGACGTTTGCGTGTCTCTTGCGCTGCTCAAGTGCGGTTGAATTTAAATACACAACTCTTTAAAACTTTTTGTACTGACTTCTAAATATAATTAAACTTTGATAGTGAGAATGCAACATAGTTAAAATAGATAACAATTAAGTTCAAGTTCATGGTCGCCATTCGAACCTTTGAATGTGCACTGTCACTTGTCAGTTTTTTGTCATTTGTCATTTCGTCAGTCGGTCAGTCGATGACGTTCGGTTTGAACGTGTGCTAACGTATCCGCCGGTACGAAAGCAATTTGCATGAAATTCCGTATATTCAATTATACATCATCTTATTACACTTGCGCGTTGGTTGTACGAATAGCGGGGAGATGGCCGATTGCCACCGGACACTGTGATTCTTTACCACTGTTGTATATTTAGAAAAAAAAGTTACGAAACTCGGCGAACCGCTGTATTCGCATTGTTTTGATAATTCAGTTTTGTGTGTTAAGTAAAGTTTGAAACATTCTGATGATCATGAAAGGACCACATGGCAAGGAAGAGACCTCAGATGAAGAGTCGGGGCTAGGATACCAGAATACTTTGGTAAGTGCATTATTTATGTCCGACTTTCTATTTTCTAGAAAATACGTATTGCAGAGTTGTTTTCCTAGTTTATGAAAGTGCGCTAGGCTGTGTGAGTATGTGCAGTTGTAGTTACATTATTCTATATGAGGTTTCTTTCATGGATTGGGCTCATGTAAACTTTGTTTATAAATATTAAAACTTTATTTTCATACTTGTGTCAGACCGTATATTTAAACACGCAGAATATTGTCATTAACGACGCTTTTAATTGTCTGGGTTTATTCAAAGGGTTCCTTATGCTTTAAGAATTTAATTTGATGTCACTTTAATGTTTCTAAAAACTTACATAAAAGTTAAAAACTTTTTCTAAACATCTATTTTAAAGTTGGTAGTTTATATTTCAAATCAATAATTATACCCCTAGTTCCTCATTGCTTGTCTAAAAAAGTTTTTGAATCTATTACAGAAACAAAATTACACCTTTTTTAAAAGTAATCTAAAAAGTAATTAGTACAATGCCATTCAGCCTAGACAAAAAAAAAAGAAAACAAGCTAAGTATTTGATATGCAGTCCTTGATATTTCATTTACAATATTGCATTCAGTTATTATTATACTTTTATTTGTATAAGGTGGTTGTGCAATATTCTTTGACCTTTAAAATAATTATAACACACTTTCTTCATGTTTGTTTAAAAGAAATGTATTGGTATGCATGTTATTTATAAATAAGCAACATAATTAGTTGTTGATGTGACATGAACTAGATTGGAAGTATGTTTTAATAGTATGTACATAATTGACATAGGTATCCATCATAGATTTAATTAGTTATCAAGATAATAATAATTATGTTAGCTGTAATAATACTGCATTGATGTTACATTGTATAACTGTTTACTATTTACTTGACATAATATTAATAATTATTTAAAGGTTTCATAGATAATGTGTAAAGTAGGGCAAGTTTACAAAACAAGTACTTGCAATGTCATTTATTTGACTAGCTCCACACCACTTTTTATCGCCTTTCTTTTAAAAGGCAATTAAAAAGTATATTCTTCCTTATAATTATATATATATATATACATAATATGAAGACGTTATGATTTATTTTAACATTCCATGTTAAATAATTATAATTATTAGCACATTCCATGAATTATATTCTTAGGTATGTAATAAACCAAGAACAAATAATAATAAAACTATAAAAACGATAGATATTAAGATTACTCTTATCCCGGGAACTACAAGTAATAGAGACAATATTATTTTAGAACACTGGGAATCATAGTCTGGGATATAGTGTTATATAAAAATGTCCCTGCTGAGCCTCAGGCCTCGTCCCATATAGAGAAGGAATGAGCATTGATCACCACTCTTACTCATTGCGGGCTGGCAATTTCAGATTCCAATTTTTGGAATCCAGGTTTCCTTCACTGTTTGTCAATGATGTCTTAGAATGATTGAAAAAGTTCTTATAACTTGAAAAGACACATTGGTACTTGCCTGGGTTCCAAACTGCAACCATGTGCATGCGAAACCGGTCATTGAACCCTAATACTTGTTTGCAATTTGAAAAATTGAACAAAATACAGTGTCACCTTTTATTATTACTAGTAGATCTGCCCCTGTTTCGGACAGGTAGCACAGTAATAAAGACTTAAGTATACTCAAAAACCATCCTCTTGAATCAATCTATTTCTGAAAACTGCATTAAAATCCATTGCATAGTTTAAAAGATGTTAGCATACAAACAGTGGGAGCATTTAGCTTATAATATGTAAAGATTTTATTGATAAATCTAGTTTTTATCTGACTTATATTACTAATTTAAACAGATGTGTATTATGATAATTTATAATCAGCAGTAGGTTATTTAATTCACAGTAATATGAATGTATTCCTCATTAATAAATTATGTATTTATTCTTGTTTTATTGCTAATTGTGACTTCCAATTAGGTAGGTACATTGTTTATTTATAGCGTTGTTAATATATCACTTTTTATGTTTCTATATTGGAATTCATTTCTTGAATGTTACATTCCATCCTTTTTCAGATAATGTAAATACAATGTTAGGTTTTATTGTAATTTATTTTATCACTAGCTATGCCCCGCGGCTTCACCCGCGTAAATTTTCCCCGTTCCCGTAAACATCTTTCCTTTTGTTAATTTTGAATTTCTGTTTTAAATTTATTCTGCTATTCGGGATTGAGAATTTGAGACGAATCCAAGAAATCAAAATAAATAAAAAACCATTCGTTCTCGAGTTTTATCTGTTGTATTAAACCCGACTTTGTTTTTTAACTTAGTCCAGATAAAAAAGTGAACTTTTCTTAATAGGTACCTATGCATCACCTACCTACTGATTAGATCACGTACGTATAACACTTGTATTAAATTAAAGTGTGTGGTCCCGAAAGAAAAAAGCTCGCTCATTTATGAACCTACTTAAATATTCATGTAAGTAATATTCGATCTATCTTAATACGTTATAGGCATGCAAACATTGTATGGATTCTGTGGTCATCTATCGTCATAAAGTTCAACTTCAAGGTCATAATTATTTAAAAGATGTTTACTGTTCTGTAAATATTCAATAGATGGCCATACTTTCGCTTCTTATTCTATACTAGCTGTTTTCCGCTGCTCCGTCCGCGGTCCCGTTACCGTAACCTGTAAAGTAAAATTAGTCCTTTTCACTTGAACGTTCATACTAACATACCAGTTCTATTTCGGTGCAACTCTCCAAACTTTATGGCCACTCCGAACCTAGGCGCATTACGTTGCGCTGAACACCAAATCAGGTATCAGCGGGACGTACGCGAGGCGGGGAGGCAGGGCACGACCGCGCGTCCTGTATAGTGCGAGTGTATGAGTAGTGTGTACGAGAGTATGTAGTAGTATGAGTATACCATGCGCGAGTACCAACGGCTACATTCAGATCGGCCATTTGGCGAGTGCTGTACTGTGAGACTGTGACTTTAGGGTCGAAATGCAGGTGTACTGCACTATCAACTAATCTGTCTCACTGTTCTGCCCTCGTGTGAAATCGCCATAACTCTGTTCCATTCTACACTAGTGTCTTAATTTATACAAACAAAGACATGAAAACCACATTATTATTAAACACAAAGCCACAGACAAGTTTATGTCTCTATAATAAATACTCCTCTGTCAGCGTCATTGTTTTTGTTATATGAAGTGTTAATGTTAAACATTAAACGTGAATAAATATTAACTACCGACCTATGGATAATTGTCGACGAACATATAAATGGACCTATTGATCTCTAGACGTATTAGATACTAACAACACTTCGAACAACAAAAAAGTCAGTCTATCCTAATAAAGAATAATAAAAGGTGCAGGTTTTTAACCTGTTCGCTTTTTGCATTACGTACCGTATTAAATATCTGAAATCCTCAACCCTGATGAGCATGCGTGCTGATTTATGCTCGTTCCTTCTCTACACGGGAAAAGGCCTTTGCCCAACAGTGGGACATTCATATTACTTACAGGACGGCCGACGATTCATGGCCGGTGGAAGTTAGCTCTCCGAAGTTGTGCGCATGAACAGATGAGTATTTCTAGTATCCCTAAAATTGACTTCTGCGCAGCAATCCGAACGAACTTCAGGCCGGCTCAGAACCGTACGCCGTACTGTATATAGTTTAATAATATCGGCCTCTAAATGTTTTACTGCTAGGCATAGAACTCTTGAATAGCATTGATCACCAAGCATTGCATTGATCAATATAAACATATTATTAAAACACAAATGGACAAATCAAACGGTCGGGCTGCACCTATTTGGCAAAGTTGATCATACAAGTATAGATACAAGTAGTATTGAGCTATATATCCACTATTCTATCTGAATTAAAGTCATGTTTATGTTGGTAGTCAGCTGATGCCAATTATATTGCCATCATTTAACATTTTTTTTGACGTAACTAAACTATTGTATAAACGGATTCTATCGCAGTTTACCAATGTCTAACATTTGTGTAATCCTCACAGAGTATTATCAAGTCAATCCCTCTGTCGCCATTCAAGTCGAGTCGCAAACGCAATAGTCCCTATAAACTGGTGTTATAATCTATGGATTATAATGATGCAGTCTGCTGCATGTACATATTTAACTCACGTTTCCACGGAGCTGATTAGCTCAGCTCCGTGGATCATTAAATAGGTTATCTTAATTAATGTACACATTGCTATTTGATTACCAATTAATATTTGGTTGAAACATACAGCTTCGTCTGGTCACAGATTATACAGTTACAACATTTAGGTAATTGCTAATGAAATATTATAGAATAATTGTAAATCCATCCAGACTCTTGCGAGAGGCACTCGGTACGAGTCTTGCCGATAGAGGCTTCAGGAGTGCTAGCCATTTACACTCTCGATTTATTCAGTTGCCCACTACATCTATTACACTACGTCCATTGACTCGCGTCTGAATAACCGACACAAAGCGAATCGACAGCGAGGCGAGGTGAGGAAAGTCGAGAGCATCGTCCTCTCTCTCATACTCTTGTTCCCTTGTGTAGCCTCGTGGATAGTCTGGATGGGGCATTAGAGCTGCTAAAGTATCCTATAATTCTGTCCCAGAATTCTTTTTAGTCTGTGAATGATATGTGTGATCTACATGTATGGGAGAATCATCATTATTGTTTTAGTTTGTTTTTTCTTTATTTTATGCGTCGCATGTGGCGCAAATAAATGCTTTTTCTTTCTTTCTATTAAAATAGGTTAGTGGTTAATGATATTGGCTTTCCAGCCAGTACTTAGAGTTAGACCCAACTAGTGGCCCAAAGCGAGATTAAACCTTATTTCCAGTTGATTGTATACTTTTAAGGGTCTATTTATAAGAATATTTCCTAGAAGATCTTGAGCATAATCACACAAGTAAATATACATATTATAAAATAACAACGTAACTAAGACCCATTAAAACTGACACGTTTCAAAATTAACTTCCGCAGTGTTTTTATTCTGTAGACATACATTTTCATAATATTATTTTCTCGAATACATTATAATATGTGACATCATTATTATCTTTATAATAAAAACTTACTTACTTACCTTAATTGTTATACACACAATGTTGCTTAAGAAGGCGGATTGCGATGTTCAACTCGGTCTTGTCCATGTGTCCACGTCGTTTTCGGATGTAAAATAATCTGTTACAAAGTAGGTATCCTCTGAAATCTGAGCGGTTTATAAAACTTTGACAGGATTAGACATTGGCCAATAAAAATCAAACGTAAAGGTTAGGGCAAGGTTTACAGGTTAATGGTGATTCCATGTTTTTCATTAGATGTGATCATTAGCTTAGTAAATAAACAAACAATAATAATATGTTCTGAAAATAATCAGATAGAACTGGACATATGATTAATAATGACCTGATTTAGCTGCCGATTCAACAAGTGTCTGCAAAACTATATTTAAAGAGGCCAGCTCGTAAACTAATTTAAGACAAATGCCACTTGACAGCACCAATTGAAGATGCGGTACGCAACGGAAAGGTAAATCTTTCCAAACTTTTCGTAATGAAATGTGTGTATGGCAAGTATGATTTAGAAAGTTGCATATATGAAGATTAAACCCAGCAACGAGATACCCAAGGGTAAAATCGAGGGACTGTCTCAATTATCTGTGAAATCCTTTATGGATATATTTATAAGAACTTAAAATTAGGCTTCAATAAAACAACAGATTGATTTAACCTTCAAATACTTTAATTTGAGTATTGTGAATATAATATGATTTCCTGACCGCATTCAATGATAGTAACGTGTCTGTAAAAAGACTGGTTGTGCACAAGATATTTGACAGAATCGTTATACTTGCACATCTCACTGTCCGATAGAACGGCAAACTCTTCTAGCCATCCAATCATATTCCATATTCATATTAAAAATGCGAAAATAACTGTTACTATGTCTGTGATGTTTTCACTTATGCTGAAATAAATGAAACTTCATGGGATGGGATAAGCTTTTATCCCAAGAAATAACATAGGCAATAAATAGCTCCAATAATAAAATAAAACATTCTAACCCATTTGGAAATCTTTTCTTTGTATACTTACTAACTACGTGATACAAAATAAAAACGAGTATACACGCGAAGATATTGTTGGAGACTGACCACATAAAACATCTTCATTTATTCTATTTCAAGAAACAATCCCATTGCCATTTCCTCTTTTACCCTTCTTCATCATGATAACCTTTAAGTTCAAAAGTATTATCACAACAAGATAATATCTTCACATCTACAAATCAGGTGCTTCAGTTAATGTTTGTGCGTGCCTAACGACATTTTGTAAACACTGAGACATTCACGATAACATGTTCATGCGTTAATTTTAATGGAAGCAGTTGGTGGGATCTTGTAATAAGAAAACTGAGAAGTGCATATTGATTTTGAGGGGCTCGTGGCTAAGTGTAAGCCGTACGGTTTTACCGATAATAAAGGTTAAGCCGCGCTCGCCGCGGTTGGTCCGTGGATGTGTGACCATTTGTAAACATATTGAGACCCCTCCGTGCCTCGGAAAGCACGTTAAGCCGTTGGTCCCGACTGTCATACAGTGATCTTTGATAGTCGTTAAGTCATTACAATTCTGACAACCAGTCTTACTATGGAATACTGTATTAACTAGCAATAGGTTGTGGAGGTCAGATAGGCAGTCGCTCTATGTAAAATACGGTATTCAGCTAAATCCGGTAAGACTGGAAGCCGACCCCAACATAGCTTGGGAAAAGGCTAGGCAGAAGAAGTGCATATTGATTTCTTCCCTATACCAATCTATTTAAGAAGGTCCTGCATATCTTTGATGGGTTCCTTAGTGACGACTGCTTTTCCCATGAGGTCGTCCATGCAATAATATGATATTGAAGTGGTTTTTATGAAGTTTTCTTTTTGGCACTTTCTGGGACTACTCGACACAGATTATTGGAAAAAGTTGAAAATTTTTGATTGTTTTGCGAAGAGGATATCCGCCCCCTTAGACAAAGTACATTTCTACAAGCGATCATAGAAATCGCTTAAATTACATTAAATGTATGACATTGAAATGACATTTCCCTTCGATAAAGAGACAACCCTAAGTCACGTGACTTAGAGGTGTCACTTTCATACATTTGAGCGATTCGATCAGCGATTTGACAACGGTTGCTTGGTCTGAAATAAATTATCTTTAACATTTTATTTATATTGTCATGGAATCACACTCAGGCTCTCTTATGACCTCTAAACTAGAGGGTTTCTAGATAAAGACTATGAAGTAAATAAGTAGTATCGTAATATAACAAGTTACGCAAACTGCTTAGCTTATCGGTAACGACCACTCCAGTAACCTATTTCTTCTAATTGATTCTTACTACTTAATGAACATTCTATAATCATGAGTGTAGTTTTGTTACTACGCCATCTTGAAATATGAATTACGATATTTTTTATAGTTAATAAAATCCGTAAATGAATATCATTCTGTAACTCTCATGTACAAGAATATTCTATTCTATCATTAACCTCGAAGCTCCAAAAGAATAAGACTAGAATAATATAATACCAGCCTATAAATGTCCCACTGCTGGGCACAGGACTCTTCTCATACAGATAATCCATGAGCATTGATCATTGCGGGTTGGCAATTTCAAATTCCAATTCCATTAGGGAGTATAAGAAAATAAAACAAGATTATACGAATATTGGATAAAGAAGATTAGAAATATGGAGCCTTGATCAATAAAGCTATGAGTATAATAGTTTTATGTATTATCCTGGACAATTCACTTCAGAACTGTATAATATCTCGATCATATCGTTCAAATGGTCTGTATCAACGACGGGAAATGGTCCATTGTGTAGGTCGTAGGCGACCAAGTGACCACCTGTCATCACCTTAATGGATTGCGTTTTATACTTATTAAACAACAATAAAGTTTTTGCACTGACATCGCTGCTGAATCTGAGAGGAATATTAAATTTTGTTGAATCTTAGTTCTTTGTATGGGCCTAGATGAATTTCCTTAGTGATGATATCATGATATAGATGATCCTTGTCAGTTTAAGATGTATAAGCATGTATCCTTATTCGGTGCCGTATTTCGCTTTCCTTCCATATTTTCGTGATGGTGGTATTTTTACTATCTCTGACAAGCCCAAAACATAGCCAGCTGGATTGCTCATTGATTAGACTTTTGTCGGTCTTCTGCTGTGGCCTTCACTGGTCTTTTGGGCAGTACAGTGAGTCCATGGATTGTTTCCATTCTTATTAACACACATGTTATCTTCTTTATATATAAAACAAAGTCAGTTTGCTTATACAACACTTATAAATCGAGAACGGGTGGACCGATTTTCATGATCCTTGATTAATCTCTGCCCCGAATAGCAGAATAAATATGAAAGACAATGGGAAATTGATGTTTACAGGAACCAGAACAACTTACGTGGGTGAAACCCAGGGATTCCGCTAGTTAAACAATTAAATTTACAATCCCTTTTTTCCAGCAGCAAAGGAAAAATACTAAGTCATACGAATCCATCCATCTCTGAAGAAAATTGACAGAAACTTAATCACAGAATTTTACCTTATGAAGTATTACAACGTTCTTCGTTTCATTAGCCATAAGCATTATGACTTCAAAAGATGTTTCCTGACTAAATCAAACAATATGAATAAAATTGTTTGTATACTCAACACTGATTTAACAGTGATAGAATTTGAACTTGAAGGTGTACCTTGAGACGCTCTGGCTTTATTATAGGTAGATTATTATCATTAACAAATGAAAAATATACATTAGTTGTCAGTTGTCACATCTTTTGTGTTAACATATTATATGATATATATATAGGCATAGTAATTAAATTGACGGTTTTTTTTCAAAATAATTAAGAAATATTATAAGTGGCAAAATAAAGGTGTATGGGATTAAATACTGAAGGGACAGTGATGTGGTATAACTAAACGTATTATTATATATTAAAAATCTAGTAGACATTAATTTGTATTGAGATTTTATCTCAAAATCCAACATAATCAATGATCCACATTAATTTCTCCAATACAAGGTTCCCAATAAAACACAAACTATTTGTGTTGCATTTATTTTTTATCAGAAAAACAAACGTCATAGCAAGATGCTAGTAAACATATTCCTCAACAATGTAGAACATTAAATCAGTCAACCATTGACTTCATTTGACTGATAAATTAATAGTCATTGCATCTGTAACAGCAAACAACTCTCTCTGGATTGACTCATAGGCTATTTCGATATTATGCTCTTACTCTTCTTGATCATGCGCATTAGGATGTATATTAAAAAACATGATTACGAGGTTTCCTGATAGGCATGCAAGTTCAAATCAAGGTTCCAAAGTCCATATCGTCTTCGTTATGGCCAAGATATTAATATCACTGGTAGAGTTTGGAAATTTTTGGGAGAAATTTAGCTTGATGTTCAATGCTCGTTCCTTCTACTTGAGTGCAGCATTTATATAGCTCTTACTTTTATTTATTTATTGGCTTTCTTTTTCGCGTTGTTGGTTTTAATATTAATCGGTATGTAGATAGGATTGAGACGTTTTGCGATCACGACCCCAATTTGTTTCTGTATCACCATCCGCTTCAGTATTCATTATTTGGCTCTAACATAGACCTAAAATCATCACATTTAATTTTCTGCTTACTTCCTTATACAGTACAACCATGGTGGTTTACGAAAACTGATACGTGTTAGGTTATCTTTACAGTTTTGTCTATTTTATCATTTCTTGGTTTATTATCCTCAATGATCATAAAGTTTAATAGAAGTTTGTAAACTTAATCTACCAATGAATTATTTGTATAGGTATCTGCGCGTCTTGTTTCTTGTTTTATTTCTCACATAAAATCGGAAACGTTATGGTCAGTTTTATTGACTTGTATTATATCCAAAGATATTTTAATTTGTAAGATATTGATTGATCTGTTGATTGTTTTGGATGCTTTTTTTAACTGCCGACAAAAAAGAGAGGTGTTATAAGTTTAGGGGTGTGTATCGGTGTATCTGTCTGTGGCATATTCTTTGGTCCCAAATGGCTGAACCTATTTTGATCTAGTTTTTTTTGTTTCAAACGTAATTTTATCGAGTGTTTTCGTGTTTTTTCTGTAAATGCTGATAATTGGACGTATTTTTGACAAGTCGAGATGGAGGATATGCATCAGCCTAAACCGAAAACCTAACTTGCCGCCATATGTATACATTTTAGCTTCTAAGTTAACCTCGTAACAGGGAATGTGTATTATACAGTATGTAACAAAAACCCTGTCCGATCCAATAAAGGCGTATCCGTGGTACAACATACGTATAAAAAAAATGTTATAAAATTGTAACTCGTTAAATCCAAAAGTTATTGTTTTTTTATTTTTATAATCATTGCGAGATTTAACACTGAATATGGGAAATTTTCGTAAGCTGACAACACTCCACCCAATGGCAAAATGCGTTTTATTTTTATTTATTTTTATTAAAAAAGCCGACAAAAGGCACCGCCGAGTTGTAGGCACTCTTTCAACTAGCCGCCGACTCTTTGATGATACCGCCGCCGCGCCGGCCCGCCGCCGCCAGGTTACCTACCAACTATTAGTCTTTCGTGGAGATAGCTTTCGATCGGACGTCCGTACATAACGCGTGCCGCTATTGTTTCGCAAACAATATCGTATTCCAATCACGAATATTTTAATATTGTGATAATTATAAGATCATAATAAGAAATTATGAGGTGAGACAGTTCCGTCGGAGTGAGCCTTTCAACGCCTGTATAACCGCGCGTTCACCACATGCTGTGTTCTTGGGTACGAGTCATGCCATGGATGCTGGAAGACCACGAGAGAAGAAAACAACGAGGAAATCGAGGAACAAGTGTCGTATTAAAAAAAAAGGTGTGTGATTCGGAAATCGAAGTCTTAAATCGGACACAAGTGCGCTGTTAAAAGTACGTGCAAATTCAGTAAAAAGGTGACGAATGTGCATTAGTGTTGTGGTGGACATGTGGAACACGATCGCCGAAATGTGCAGCAACGATAAGTGAATGTTTTGATGAATAAATATCTGCAGTCAGTTGGTAGGTAAATTGCCAAAAGCAAATCGCTTTTATAAAAAAGCCCTTTTCAGGACTACAATTAATTCAATTATTTGTTTCTTTATAAAGAGAGTCAATTATAAAATCCGGATCACTACGCCTAATATACACAAACCAATATCAGCTGATACCTACGCCACGCCGCGCCGCGCCGTACGCGTAGGTAAAGGTACCTATAACGTAGCCTAGGTTTATTTCGTTATAAGTTTGTTTGGCGGCATGCGACAAAGCAAGTTCATGCACCGTCTCGCACAGGCGGCTTCTTTGACCTAAAACTGTAGGTAGTAGGTACGTGAACTTTGAGGAGCGGTCAGTGTTGCTGTTGCCTTGGATCAGTTTTTATTTTTATTTAATTATTTTCACTGGGGAAAAATAATAATCTCCAATCCATTTAATGGCTACGTATATGTGTTAGCAGTACGATACCGAATAATACTCTCAGGGATCGGACAGGGTTTTTGTTACACACTGTATATGTGTATAAATTACAACGTGATGACACACTGATAGGCGTTTACGAAGTAAGCAACAGAACATTCGCGAATTTAGTTCAATCTTTGTAAGATAACTAAAATCTAGTTGCATATCTATCGATTGATACGCTATCAATATTGTATAATGCTATTTTATCAGTTATCAGTGTTACGTTTATTTGCTTGATAATATGTTAAATACTATCGGACAAAGGGTATTTGTTTTATGAGATTGACTACTTTTTTGGTCTAGGCTAGAATATCTACTATGCCTGAAATTAGTAACCTGTTTTTCTCTGTTTCTTTATCAGGAAGGAATTCGAAAATGGTCACAGCAAAGCAATGTGGGTCACACATGACTAGTATTATTGTTAACCCTTGGTGCTAAGTTAAATATATGCTTGTGTTCACGTCGGTAGTGGAACGGGTGGGATCCGAACCCGGAACCGCATGATCGCAAGTCCGATGTCCTAACCATTAGGCTAGACTGCTTATATAATTATATGCTTTAAATTCCGAAATTAATGGGAAAACAAATTACCTGGTGCTATGGTGCTTTGAACCTAAATCCAATATTAGACTGCTTTATGATAAGTTTGTTTTACATTTATATTTTGATGGCTATTAATTGGTAGCTGGGTTAGAATTAATGCGGAATCGGGTGTTATACTTTGGGAATTACTATTTCCAGCAGTGGACTTCGATGGGCTAAATTGATTGATCAATAATGTTAAATTCCATCCCAGACATCAAGGCAGGAAATAAACTAATATATAAATTGTGGAAAGCTTTAAAAATATATTCAACTACAAAAAAATTCCTAGTCTTAAGATTAGACTTGATAAACTATCCGGAAATACTTAATGTCCAAACTTCTGGACGTAGTATTATTGATACCTTTTCTAGTTCGTCTGTAGATATGCTTTTGTTTCCGTCAGAATCATGTGACGTTTCGTGTAATATCGACAGTATTGTTAATACCTAATCTAAAAGATTATAGAATCATATTTATTGAATGAATCAGCTGTTATTATCGTTAGCGCAGTTGGATTAGAGATTAAGGTAGATATTATCGAAAACCAAAGTACATGTTAAATAATGTTTAGGCTAATGAAGTAAAGTATATACTAACGGATGACCTCCGTGGCATACACACCGGTTTTCAGAGGTCGCCATCTCTAAGGTCCCGGGTTCGATCCCCGGACGGGCCAATGTAGAAAAACACTTTTCTACATTGTCTCGGGTCTGGATGTTTGTGGTATCTTCGTTGTCTCTGATTCCATAACACAAGTGCTTTAGCTACTTACTTTGGATTTGGAGCAATGTATGTGATGTTGTCCACATTTATTTATTTATATATAATTATTGCAAAAAAACTAAGTCTATTCAAGACTTCGAGTTGACTATCTATTTTCTTATTATATGTGGCGCGAATAAATAAATTTTCTTTCTTCTTCTTTCTTTTTAGTTCAGAGAATGACAGTGAGTGAGAAGGTTTATTTTCTGAACTAGAAATTGTTGATTTTACAAACTTAAGACACAGTTTCACCGAACTCTTTGTAATCAGACATCAGTTAATGAGTGTTTAAAATTAACATCGCTGTTATAATGTTATGGTCCCGCCTTGAAAATTTAACAGGCAGTTACGGGATCAAACGTTAACTGACTGACAGACAAAACATTCATCATTAATCATAGACCGAAACGAATTGTCTTTGATTCTTATTAGAGGCGGATATGAGCATTATTTCAGCTAGTCGCAAAAAAATACAATTTCAAAAATAAAATTAGACACCCCGTCCATCTTGATTGTAATCTAATCATCTGTTAACATTTTAACGGACCTATGGAGCAGTAAAATTAAAAACTCGCACTCACTAACCTTAACAATCCGTTAAAATATCATGTAACAGTACATTTAACTACCTAACAGAGTATGTTGAAATTGACTAAAATCTAGGTTTAGTTCTTGATCATTATCTATTTACGTAATTTAAATTTTATCTTATTTTCGTTTGACAAAATGTTATGACTATGGTCAACAAGAATGACACATATTATGTAATAATACATATTTATAGCTTATACATAGGTGTAAGCATTTACGGATTATAGAATGTTCCCAGGCTTCGTTTATCAAATATAATACTGTTTGTAATACAAAACCGACTCTAGAATGTAACGAGTCCGCATATTTAATTGAAATGGAGTGCTAGAACTTTTCCATTATCATAATTCGATGGCCTAGAAGACAAATAAGCTATTAAAACCCTACCAATTTTTCAGAAAGAATTATGTTCTTCTGGATAAATTTAAAAATACGGTTTAAGGAACTTCTAGATAATAATAATATCTTGGGACAGCTCACACACGGCCATCTGATCCCAAACTAGGCAGAGCCTGTACTATGGCAACCAGACAACTGATGAGCATACTTATATATTTCTAAATAGTAATACAAAGTAACACTCAGACACAGAACACAAGACAAATGATCGTGCTCATCACCGAAGAATCGAACCCATGACCTCCGGCTTAGCAGTCAGGGTCACTAACCACTAGAGTTATAGATTCTACATTATACCCTTACATTTCTTAAACAATATTCTCATACAAATATCACCTTTCAAAAATTCAATAAATCAATTCTTGGTTTTAATTGCTAATTGAACAACGTGCAGTCAACATAAAATTAAGACATTTCCGCTTTTGTTGCTACTAAAAATCGCATTGCTATCAGAAAGGTTCAAACTATTGCAAAAGTGATTAAATATCAAAATGCTGTGTTGGTTTATTATTGCAGTTTTCATGAATCTCTATGGGGTAATTTTTTAAAACAAAGCCGAAATCCGAATCGAAATGGTAGGAAATGAAATCCATAGTATTCGGAACGGTAAGGAATCCAATAAATCATGTATAATGAAAATCGGTCCACCCGTTCTCGAGTATAAGTGTCGTAACAAAACCAACTGTGTTTTATATTAAGACTAGCTGGCCAGGCAAACGTTGTTCTGCCATTTAAAAAAATCTATAAAGATGTTGGCTGATTCATAGACCTGCCCGATATGCGCACAAAATTTCATACAAATCAGTCCTGCCGTTTCGGAGGCGTTTGGTAACAAATATTGCGACACGAGAATTTTATACATTAGAAGAATATATATTGAAAAGTAACTGTGTGTTGTTTCGTTTTGATTGGTAAATCGCTTTACCGCTTTTGATAAAACTTTGTAGGTATGGGACAAACTTGGACCCTAAGAAAGGGGAAAGAATACTTTTTGCCGCCATAACCTGCACCCAGGTTGCACGGTATAAGGATGTATGGAGGTACTTGGGGGAGGCCCTTGCCCAGCTGTGGGACAGTATAAGCTAAGGGAAAAAAACCTACACCCATATATAAGATAAATCGAAACAGATTTTCTTTATGAATACATTTTTTCGGTGTAGTGAGTTTAGTGAGTGTATACGTCAAAAATAAAAATGTATTGTGATATATTTCATTCTCCAAATAATTACGTATCAAGCAAGGAAATGTCAAAAAACAACAATGACATTGAATACGGGCAAGAACGCTATCTGCCTTATCTTGTGCGTCTGTTTGTACTGAAACTTGTCAGTCTGTTTGTTTGTTGAAATGTCACTCATAAAATATATTTTTGATTCGAAAAACATTTCTTATTTTATTTAGTAAAAAGCGAAACGGACACAACTGAATTATTACACACACTAGACTAGATTATAATTATGTATATGTTGTGGACCAGGTGATTAATGCGGGCATTATTTATAATGCACGAGCATTATGAATAATGTCTAGCTTTATCGGGCTAAGTGATTAATTACTATCTTAACTTCATTATTTATCACATTGCACGGTCATTATTATGTTGCTACATGATAGTTGGGCAATTTGATAATAAAGCTATATTTAACGCACATAAAGTCGTGAATCGCTTGAAAGGTTTTCCAGCACGGGGCGGTCGCTGCCGCGACTCCGCTCGCTCCGCTCGCCGCCCTCGTGCACGTAAGGGTCACCATATTAACCTAACCTAAACCTACCGGACGTTGGGCAAAAAGTTTTCAACACAAAGTCTAGGTTGAGTAATGGAAATTAATTAAGTTTAGGTTAAGTCTAAGTTATAATTCCCCTTTAATATTTAGTTTATTTTAAGTTAAATGACAATAACAATAAAAAAATAGTAATTAAATATGTTTGTATTACTCTGCCCAAAAGGTGATGGGCAATATGTATAGTGCCCGGTCAATTAGATTATTTGAATAATTATTGTCAAATTGCACTCTCATATTGGGCATTTTTCATAATGACCGGGCATTATGTATACTGCTCAATTGATCACTTGGTCCATAACATATACATATTTAAAGAACAATATTAACATATTATGTGATCTTTGATCTTTCGGGTGCTTTTAAGAATTGTAGAAAGATCATGCTAGAAGGTTAATTGATATGCATGATAACTCAAAGTAGCTCACAGGCAAAGCCGCGGCTTAAACATATACTCTCTATATCTTATCGTATTAGCCAAAAATCCCAAGACGATAACACTTATCAGATAGGATTATACTGGATTAGGATAATATGATAAAATTTTAATGGTTTGATAAGGGTATAAAAGAAATTTATTATTTGTAAATACAAACATATAGATAAATTACAACCAGACACAGAACAAATGATCGTGCTCATCACACAAAGATTTGTCCTGGGTGGGAATCGAAGCCACCCACTAGGTCCCTCCCACCAACAGGGTAGTAGAAAAATTCATGGGCAATGGTATTCTTTTTTAACATCAAGTAAAATATTGGTTCAATTATTATGCTGCCAGCCTTATGGGCACACTTCCAGTCGACAGCGATGTGGAAGAGTTTTTTGATGCTTTCTTCTGTCTAGCCTTTTTCCCAAGGTATGTTGGGGTCGGCTTCCAGTCTTATCGGATTTAGCTGAATACCGTATTTCACATGGAGCGACTGCCTATCTGACCTCCACAACCTATTGCTAGGTAATACAGTATTCCATAGTAAGACTGGTTGTCAGAATTACAATGACTTAATGACTATCAATGATCACTGTATGACAGTTGGGACCAATGGCTTAACGTGCTTTCCGAGGCATGGAGAAGTCTCGGTATGTTTACAAATGGTCACCCATCCACGGATCAACCGCGGCGAGCGGCTTAACCTTTATTATCGAAACCGTACGGCTTACATTTAGACTAGCCTTAGCCTTTAAATGTTTAGTTTTAGTTTTGATTAGTATTAGGAGTGTATACAGTTAAGTTGGAAATATTTAAAATAATAATATTAAAGTAAATAAATATTATTATCCGTATCTCATGGTTAAAAGATTTCACATTATTTAATAAGTTTTTATTATAATACCAGCCTATAATGTCCTACTGCTGGACGCAGGACTCTTCGCTCATTGGTTGGCGACTTCAGATTCCAACGTTTGAAACCTAGGTTTCCCCACGATTTTTTCCTTCACCGTTTGTCAATTGTGTCTTTGAATAATAAAGAAAGTACATGTATACTTTGAAATTTTCACATTGGTAGGTACTTCCTTGGATTCTAACCTGCAACCATGAGCATACGGATCTGGTTATTGAACCGCTAGGCCACCACGACAGGTCACTAGGACAGACACTAAGTTTTTAGTACATGGAACTAAAAATTATTTAATTATATGAAGTTGATAATATAACTCTCGGCTCAATAAAAAATATGGCTTAATTTTCTTTGAAAAAAAAATAAACAGCTGTGTTAATATGACAACAGAAACATAATTATCTTTACCAGAAGCTATACGTCAATGTCAAATAACCCAGACGCAGGGTCGTTGCGCTCTCTCCAGGCAGGTCAACTTGAAAGTTCAAAGCGCCGACTCGTTTTTGTGAACACAATCCCAGTGCAACTAGCTTAAGCCTCTGACTTCACTTGTATAGGAAATCACAGGGAATCGGCAGTTCTTGGATATGTACTTGTAAAATAAAGCTGTATGATAAAAATAATAAAAAGCGAATTTTAAGAAACTTATTTGATAACGATTTTAATTTGTGACATTACTCTGTGAATGTCAATAATCTGTCAAAGATGTATTGATTTCTACCACTAGTGAACAGCTTATATACATTACTGCAAATCTGCAAATAAAAACTATTCGATTCTATTCATTACTTATGGCTTTTTCGAAAAGCAATGGATATATCTTTAGGTATCTATAGAAACAACTAACACGCAGAACTTAAACAAAACGTTAAACTACTGAACCGATATAATTTAATTTTGGTACAGAGATAGTCTCGGGCCTGAGAAAGGACGTAGGCTACTTTTCGCCGCGGTAACCGACACCCACGGGGGCGTAGTTGCGGGCTACGGCTAATCTATGATATTAATTTCCAGGGTCACGATGTTTGTCCGGGATGAACTCCGAAACTACTTAACCGATTTAAATCAAATTTGCACACCGTGTGCAGTTTGATCCAACTTAAAAGATAAGATAGCTAACATCTCAAATAAATAAATAAAAATTTTGACACCGGGCGGAGCTGCGGGAAACAGCTAGTAGTTAATAAATTATTGCAAAACGCAATATGATGAGACCATGATGTCAAGGTGTACTTATGAATGGATAAAAAAAGGTAAATAAATGGTCTATCAGAAGTATTTTTTGTTGTTAAAATAATAAGCTATGGCCATTGTCCGTATAGATAATTTTCTTATTTTTATTATTATTGTAATGACAAGATTATAGTTTGATGTTTTGTATGAATCCTGATTTTCTAATGTATGCTTTGGTATGGTTTAACAATAGAGTCGTTACTGTTGCATGTGGTTTTATGTTATTTTTGCTATTACATAAGATATACAAATCTAAGAGAAGACAAATTTACGGATGTGTTTTTGAATTAACATCGTGAGGAAACCTGGATTACAAAAATTGGAATCTGTAATCGCCAACCCGCAATGAGCAAGCGTGGTGATCAATGCTCATTCCTTCTCTATATGGGAAAAGGCCTGTGCCCAGTAGTGGGACGTTTATAGGCCGATATTATAAGAGGAGTTACGTAGATACTTCAAGATATTGGTGACCGTCGTTGCGATCCCACCAGCGCCAGCGATGATGCCGATCAACTAGCATAGCATCTAGCTATCTCTTATTTCCATTTTTCCCTAAATAATTTCAGTCGTTTACCCAAAATGTTTATGATAAAACGCAGCAAACATACGGGAAAAAGGGTGAGGTGACGATTCCCAAGTTAAGCAACCGATGGAACTAATTCCCTGAACACTGAAACGCCATTTAACTTTAAGAGGTTCTTAAATGTTTACCCGTCGCTATCAACTCAGCCTATCGCGGTCCACTGCTGGTCCTAAGCCTCCGATGTTGCATCACAACACCTGGTCTTCAATTTGGGAGCTGTTTCTTGTGGTACACCATCATCAAGGTGTTTGCCTAGTCACCACGCTTGGCAAGCGGGTTGGTGACCGCAGTCTACTTTCAGTTCTTTAGGAGAACGCTGCTGCCCATTCCCCTTGACTCTATATCTCTAAGCCTCTTACGACACCCATGGAAGAGAGGGGGGTTCTGTTCGTTGCCAAAATCCTTCGCTACGTTACACCTTAAAGTGACATACACAGCATGATACTTAACGATGACTTAAAACTGATTTAAGTTTCAGTTTTCTATATATAAAAATGAAACCCGTTTTCCGTTGTCACGACATAGCATGAAAACGGCTTGACCGATTTGGCTGATTTTGATCTTGAAATGTTTGTGGAAGTCCAGGCAAGGTATAAAAGGTGTAAAACATAAATAATAAGTAAAAAAAAACTGTTTCTATACTCGGGAATTACCTTAATTAATTTACTTTTGACAGAACGAAGTCTGTCCGGGCAGCTAGTTATATATAAGATATTCTTTATTCCTGTCTACTTCATAAGTTAAAAGTCATGGTATTATGGTAGTAAGAATCATATTTACATAAATGATTAATGAAACATTCCAATCCAAGTTTCACGCCTTGATTACCTCGTTGTTCCAGTAGTTTAGCGCTTACCAAGCATGGTGATAACGATACGAACTAAACACA
The DNA here is from genome assembly GCA_950381575.1 of Plusia festucae. Lineage (NCBI taxonomy): Eukaryota > Metazoa > Arthropoda > Insecta > Lepidoptera > Noctuidae > Plusia > Plusia festucae. Next base: position 1,433,747 of record OX494456.1, on the reverse strand, counting down.
TTTGTTACGAAGCGTGCTCTGATCGAGATTGAATTAAAATTATTATAATTTTTGTAATGACTACCTTCTTTTTGCCTTCTGCCTAGCCTTATCCCAAGCTATGTTGGGGTCGGCTTCCAGTCTTACCGGATTCAGCTAAACACCGTATTTTACATGGAGCGACTGCTTATCTGACCTCCACAACCTATTACTAGGTAATACAGTAGTCCATAGTAAGACTGGTTGACAGAATTGTTTTTGACTTAACGACTATCAAAGATAACTGTATGACAGTCGGGACCAACGGCTTAACGTGCTTTCCGAAACATAGTTCTTAAATTTCTCTCCGAACTTCTTTAAGCTATGAGCTATCGGGTCCATATTGTGTCTATACTATAAGTAATTGTACCACCTGTTATGTAACATATGGAATGCTAATAAAGATTTGAGTATTGAGTATTGAATATTTATTAGAGTGCTAGACGGAAAAAGAGCCCGTAACGTAAGAAAAAAAGCGTAAGATTTTTTCTGTGCATTATGGAAAGACAATAAAGAATTGAGTATTGAGTATATATAGTTCATTTATGATGGCTATACAGTGTTATGTACAGTCTACTTTATTACTGTTATTGCAGTTTGCTATTATTATTTTGTTTTTGCATCGATAAAAAAATTATAATAAAAAATGTATATCTGAATAATTATTTTCTTTATACCTCGAGTAGAACTTGAAATTAATATTTTTATACTAAGGAACTTCGTTCGTATGTGGTGTCTCACGACACCATTTTTTTCCGATACTAGTTGTGTCCAGTGTGTGTAAGTTTTCCCCGTTCCCGGTCTATTTTCCGTTGTTTTTACGATTCAGTCTGCTGTTAGGGATATTTCAAAAGTAAAAGTAGCCTAAGTTACTCCTTATTGCATCAGGAATCTGACAGTGAAATCGGTCCAGCCATTTCAAAGATTAGCCGGAACAAACAGACAGATAGAACAGACAAAAATTGTATTGGTATATGTACCGTGAATACATCCATGCATTTAGTATTACAAACAATTATTAACACTAGAATTTTATTAATCTGTAGGTATATGTGTATATATCCAGTATCCAGACTGGTATTCGAACCCTAACATAGCTTGGGAAAAGGCTAAGCAAACCTATGATTTGCTATTCCCATGTCATTGGTGTCACAATACGTTTCTTTTTTTATTTTTTTATTTTATGTTTTGTTTTTGGTCTTAAGTTTAATCTTTATTTTGTTGTCTTTTAGTTCATAAGTTTAATTCGTTATTTTGTTGTTTTTTAAATTATTATTTTTTGTGCGTCTCTGCTATGGGGCAATTAATACTTTTTCTTTCTTTCATTGAAGTTCCTCGAGTATACGTAAATCTATTGCAAGAGTACTCGCTCCAGTTGGGATATTTTGTATATTTGTGTGCGGTGTTGAGACCTGTTTATTTGAAGTAACGAAACGAGAACGCTACATAGTTTACTATACCTAAATAATACAGGGTATCCAAACAGGAGAAGCTAATGAGATATGGGTTTATTTATACGTATAAATAAATGGTTTGTACGTATGTAACGAGAAACACTCGACTAGGCTACTAACAGAGAGATTCATTGTTCTGTAAGTCTACTAAGTACTTATTCTGTTTTCCCATACTAAAAAGGAACCGGCCAAGTAAAACATACTATACACGGCCCTAAAATCACAGGCGATATCGGGGAAGTGGTGGGGAGCGCCCTAGATCGTTCCCTAAATCGTATCGTGTGTAGGCTAATTTAGGGAAGATCATAAATCATTATGGTTGCGATTAGCCTACACACGATACGATTTAGGGAACGATCTAGGGCGCTCCCCACCACTTCCCCGATATCGCCTCTGATTTTAGGGCCGTGTATAGTATGTTTAACGTGCGAGTTGGACTCGCGCACAAAGGTTTTCTGTAGGTACCATCTATTATATATAATTCCACTGTCACGATGTTTGTCCGGGATGAACTCCGAAACTGCTGAACCGATTTTAATCAAATTTGCACACCGTGTGCAGTTTGATCCAACTTGAAGATAGGATAGCTTACATCACAAATATAAAAAAAATTGAGACCGCGGGCGGAGCAGCGGGAAACAGCTAGTTATCTATAGAGGAGAGCAACTAAATGTGGGCTAGTGCTTTAATATGGGCTAGTAACAATTCTCGAAAACCTACAATCGAAGGACGCAACAAACGACGTTAGTCTATCGTATTCATTCGCTCTAACATCGCACTCACTCATTTTCGTCAGTCGCGCACGAGATTTCGCCAGTGTCGGCAATACAAGTGTTACTGCTGTCAAAAAATTTTTAACGGTACGTATCAATGTGTTATTTAATCAATGAAAATTAGGTCTATATACTGTAACTATATGTTTTATTGCAGAATATAAGTTTAATTTTATGATTTTCGGTCGATTTATTGCTTGGTTTATATGATTTGTAAAGTACACGATCAAGTTGATTTTAGTAAGGAATTTCGAATATGGGCTAGCCCTTATCCAACCACCTAAAATACTAATATCTAATTATGTGGTACTAAAAGTGCCTAATTATATTTTTTTCAGAATGGAGCCAACAATAACTAAAAAGAAAGAACCAAAAAAACTTGGGATAAAGAACAAATGATGATGAAGGAGAACTGTGGGTCAGATGTTCAATGTGTAAGCTCTGTGCACATAATGACTGTGCTGGGCCAGAGTTTGACACCTGGATAAGTGTTTTTTTTTTAGTAAATGATGTTATTTCTTCATTTATTAAAGTAATTTGATCTCTTTCTAAGATAAATATTTATAATTGTTATTTTCGTACAAGATATTATGAGTTTCTATTTGTAGCCCATATTTGAGTACCTGTTCCATATTTAGCGTCTATTTTGATATATTTTTTAATGCTTAATTAATAATTTATTATATATATTAAGAACATAAGATTGTTACTCAGCTCTTTAAAAATGTATGTGTGATTATTTTGACGTCAATAAATGGTTAATTTTTGAATAGTTTTTTATTTTTGAGGCAAAAACAAAATGGTGGCCCATATTTGGTTACTCTCCTCTAAAAAACGGTAAAAAATCACGTTTGTTGTATGAGAGTCCTTTAAATATTCTGTTTTCTTTTCTCACTCACTCATCCGTGAATATTTCACCTTTCTAACTTTCACGGTTCATGAGATACAGCCACTACACTGAACTCCACTGTCCGTCTCTCCGTCAGTCGCCACTGACGGACAGACGGACAGTGGAGTTATAGTACCTAATAGAGGAAGCCTTTGGGTACGGAAGCCTAATTACCTTATCGCATTGTTTATGCCTCGATAATGTCAATGATCGCGTTACTATAGACATGTACCTACTTTAAAATCCATATTCATTTGAATGTAATAAACCAATTACGATGAAAAAATTAAATGTGACGTCGAATTACACAACATTTTTGTATCAACAAATTTATCTATCAATGTTCTGAAAATGATGCCGTAACAACCAAACAGACTGATTAATAATAAATTAATAATAATATCTTGGGATAGCTCACACGCGGTCATCGGATCCCAAACTAGGCAGAGCCTGTACTATGGCAACCAGACAACTAATACACAAACTAAAATATTTATAAATATACATGCATAAGATGAATAACACCCGACACAGAACAAATTATCGTACTCATCATACAAAGATTTGTCCTGAGTGGAAATCGAACCCACGAGTTCTGGCTTAGCAGTTAGGGTCACTAACCACTAGACCAACAGGCCCGTCGAAAAGATAAACAGATATATTTAGTCACAAAGTTTTTGTACTTGAGTATAACTTTGCTGGAGTCAAGATAACCGAAAATACTCATGAAGGTTTTGAGCTTAATGATTAATGACGCCTTTAAAAAAAAAGCGTCAGACCATTAGCCTGCCCCACCAATCACTAAACCGTTTTAAATGCAACTTGGCAGATCCATACGTTGCCATTTTAGGATAATTATGATTCATACTCATTGTTACGTAACAGGTTTACTGATGGCTATCTTAAAGTAATAAAACATGATTTAATTAATTGTTTAGATTGTACCGGTATTTTTAATGCGGTAGTTATTCGCCGTTTTTCAAATGGATAAGTTGTTAATCTGGTTTATTTATAAATGTAGTTCCACCTTAAATTTATTAAAACCGTCTTCAGACAAAACGTCTGTTTAAGATTAATTACTGTTGCTATATTTAGAATTATATCTAATTTTATTGAAAACAAAAAATATTAAACAAGTTCTGGTCACACTCTGTGACTAGTAGGTAGGTAATAAAAAAACCGGCCAAGTGCGAGTCGGACTTGCACACAAAGATTTCCTTCCGTACCATTTTCTTTGACAAAAAGCGGCAAAAAAAGACACTTCTGCTGAAGGTATGAGAAAAAAAATTGTATTTTTATTATTAAAGTAGGTAAGTAAAAGGCAAATAATTGCGTTTTTTTTTGTATAGAAGGCCCCCTTAAATATCAATTTTTTTTAGCTATCGCGGTTCTTGAGATACTGCCCGGTGACAGACAGGCGGACGGACAGACTGACAGCGAAGTCTAATTAATGGGGTCCCGTTTTTACCCTTCGGCGGGACCCTAAAACCACCCTCCATTATAGTCGAATTGAGAACTTCGTATTTTTGAAGTAGGTTCTAAAAACATTTGTATCATTATTTCATAGGCGAATATAATCCGACTAGCACTTGCTCGCGGTTCCGCCCGCATGGATCTCGGTTATCGTGGCAAATTATAGCCTATAGCCTTCCTCTATAAATGGGTTAAACACTGAACGAATTTTTCAAATCGGACTAGGTAGTAGTTCCTGAGATTAGCGCGTTCAAAAAACAAACAACTTGATAATATTAGTATAGATTTAAATAACAACGCTATCAAAACATAGTTTGTTTATTTTGATACAAATGTAAATGTGACAAAACGACTTTGATTACGTTTTCACGTAATTGTTAATGTCTGGTATCAATGAATGTCAATGACCCGTTGACTTGAGATAATAAGATTCGAAGGAAGGTAAATAAACTATTCTGAATGTTTATCTATGGTACTGTCACGAGCATAAATATGTGTACACATAGAGAAATAATAATTTGACAGGAACTCACCATCAATTCAACTTTTAATCATTTAACAACATAAAATGATAACAGTTCTCAAAATGTATTATATATTTTTTAAGTTGCAATAAAAACTTCTCGCTGTATAAGTTTTACAATTTCGCTATGTGTATACATATTTATGCTCGTGACTGTACTTATTTAGTTATGTCTTAGGTGTCCTCTTCCCTCCACTGCAAGCGGGAAACAGAAAAAAAACAAATTATAAAAAAAATAATGTGATTTGAAATTGTTGTGAATGGAGTGAAAACAATGCTACTTAGGTTTCTGATCCAACTAATTAGGAACAACCTTAAAGCGAACTGGTGTAAGTAGAAGCATATTTCAATTAGTTGTAGCTAAGCTATAAAGCGAAGAATAGTTAATAATATTATCAAACAAACTAAATTTATGATCCGAGTTCTAGCTTTAACATTGGAGAAAGTAATAGAATTTTAATAAAGAAAGTGCCATTTCAGTAATATTCCGTTGCGACTAAGTTTGGATTCTAGGTGGAGCATAAAAATTAATGCTTCAGCGATTTCTTTTATTATTAATTGCTGACCCGCTTAATTGGATCATCTAAGGTTAGCTATCTAACTGGTATCTGAAACTAGGTGAACGCCGAGTTTAAATTTTTGACATTTGTCTTCTTCTTAGGCAGTCGCTCCATGTAAAATATAGTATTCAGCTGAATCCGGTAAGACTGGAAGCCGACCTCAACATAGCTTGGGAAAAGGCTAGGCAGAAGATTTGTCTTCTTCTTATCATGCCGACGGCAATCATATTGCGTCAGCCCAGAATTTTGCTGCGAGAACTGCATTATCAGTAACCTTCATTAAATCGTCCAGCGTGCAGGTGTTAGGGCACGAAGGACAAGATAGCAGGTGTTCCATTGTTTGGGGACTGATACCACATCTGCATCTAAGGTTAGATTTGTCAATGTATCCCCTTAGACAGATTATCTTTGCTTCGGCCAACCTGAGTCCGAAGTCGGTTTAGAGACTTTCAGGTTGGCCAAGGTAGCCCATGTCCTGCAGGGAAATTTTCTTGCAGTGGACAAAGGGGTCAGGTAAGGTGGAGCTGTTTTGCCACAGTCTGGGTCTTATCAGTGAGCTTTCGGATGATAATATAATATGTATAATCAATAATTCTCTTCCCAGCAATAATAGAACAAAGATTCCCACCGCCAAACCGTATTTAATCAGAATTATTTAAAACACATACATAATATGTGTGACCAATCCACAGCTGTACAAATATTAGCTATTCATATCCAATTAGTTTATGTCAATATTTGTTTAACTTATTTTGTGTGACTAAAAAATAATCAATAGTATGAGTGCCAATTAAGTGCTAATTTTTAATTTTACTTACGTGTTTTTTAAATGTTCTCTTTCGTCCTTTCAGTATCCATCCTTTAATCATATTTAAATTCATCACTCGTCATCCCCCCATTTCAAACAGTCACGTAATGCCGTTAACAATAGATTTCGTTTCACGATCAATAATAAATTTGGAGCTCAAAGATTGGCATTTACCTTCAAAGTCTGAAAACAGCTTGTAATATAGTTTTACTTTCATCTACTGTACACTAGCGCCATCTAGTTATATATTATAACAGATGTAGTATGAGGTAACATCTATTGTCGTCTTTCTCTAACGATTTGCTTACATTCAATCTTATCGAGGTTTATGTGACAATGAAAGTGAGCTGTTTGTTATACAATAGTATCGAGAACAATTTCGCAATTTTTTTTCTGCACCTGTTGTGGTTGTGTTGGTACTTAGAATATCTTCCACTGGCTCTTCTTATGTTCTTCGACCAATATGAGATGGTTTTGAGTCTGAATAGGTTTAAAGGATCTCAATGGAGTGGAAGGCAGTTCCTTCGACTCTCAGCTCGATGGCACGGCAATACGATACGAAAGGAGAGAGATCAGGTACAGGACCAACGGCTTTACGTGTGCACCGGGGCACCGGGTTGTACCCACCGCCTCGCTTCCTGACTCCGGGCTGTACAGCTACCGAGTACTTTTAATCAGAAAAGCGTAGTCTTATGTAATCTTTGGCCAGACCTGGGATATCCTAGTATATATACTAGTATAATGAAAAAACTTGTTTTATTATCCTACTAATATTATAAATGTGAAAGTGTGGATGTTTGGATGTTTAACGGCTGAACGGATTTGGATGAAATATGGCATGCATGTAGCTATTGACATGAAAAAGAATACAGGTTAACCCCGATTCCGAAGTAGCTCGCCAGGGTAAATTAGAAATTGTTTACGAGCTAAGCCGCGGGCAGACAGCTTTGAAATTTGGTATTTTTCTCTATTACAGCGCAAGCGATAACACGGGTTAAAATTTTATTCCAATTTTTAATACATTCACAATTTTTATTTCTTTTTGGACTCAATTCTGAACGAAATCGCGGGCAGAAGCTAGTAATATATAAAAATAAATAGATCCATTTATTATACCATTGCTGGGCAAATGTCTTTACCATTTGACTCCAGATATACAGTCTCAGCCACTTAACACGAACTCAATGTAGGTACCTACTATTCGCTTAAAAATCAGGCGAACAAATCCAATCTATAAGACATACAGTGACTGCCTTATTTTAATTGCGCTTGTTTCTAAAACATAAATCAAGTTTATAGATATCTCCGCAGCGTCGCTATAAATAAATCATGAAGTTCTAGGAATCGTTGCAAAATACTTGTGGCCCAGTTTTTGGAATCTATTCCTGGAGTACAAATGATGCGAGAGATTGGGCTGGAAAGTAGCCGTCTGTTTCCTTGAGGCATGTTCAAAAAATCCTGAGATAATTATGTTCCAAAAATTATGACTTATAGGTACTGACGACGGTGACGTTCTTTGTGAACATTTATGTTATAACACTATGTCTGTTCGGAGAAGAGCAATTTGGTGGAGGAATCCGCGGATCATCAAATTCAAATTCATTTATTCAAATTAGGCTACCATGTAGCATTTTTTGAATGTCATCAACACAGACAGCACCCTGATTCCGCCACCTCACCGCTTCCTAAGTGCTCTAGTCGGGGAGAAGAAACTCCCCAGCAGTTCGCTGTCTTTACAATATAAAAAAAATGAATAATTTAGGGAATATGTCAAGTAATCAACTGCTTGAGGTTTATGAGTATCTCTCTGAACTATCTTAGCTTATGTCTTAGCTTAGCTTTTAATATCTAGGCGTCTGGAGTTTTGGTAACAGCCTCCAACCATAAAATAGTGGCTTACTTCTTGAAATTTGGAAGTAAAAAATATTTTATTAAAAATTCATTACCAAACAGGTTTCTTATCTAGAACAAAGTTGTCGGAACTAAATCAAGGTTGTAATGACCGTATAAATTATGCTTAGTGTTTATTTGTGCATTAAAACCTCATCAACTGCATTTTTGCACATATTAGCAATTTTGGAATAACATGTGATACTAAAATTATTATAAGTAGTTTAAAAACGCCTGAATGCATAATAAATAAGGTATATTTTTTTTCTTACGAATTACATAATGCGATCACGTCACTAAAATCTTTCTTTCTTATTAGTATTTTTCTCAACTTTGTTCATAGAATTATGGGTCTTACGAAGAGGGTGGCAGTATAAAAAAAAACTAATAATACATGGAAACTGTCTTAATAAAACCCTGGACCCGTGAAGCGTACATCTCTGGAAGTCTGGACAACACCACTAGACCACCATACCATTTAAAGAACTTCTTAATAATTACCATAAGTCTTGTACGCACTGTTTTAACGCCAGTGTGTTGTAAGTGACGTCATCTCACACTACTGAGATTACAAAACATGTATGATTTACATGTTTCCTGTGCGATTGCGATTACATAGCTCGCTTATATGTTTAACACCAATATTACTATCAGCAATAATACGACGGTTGTAAACTACAGGAATCTTGTTTCTTTTTATATTCCTCTGCCTAGCCTTTTCCCAAGCTATGTTAGGGTCGGCTTCCAGTCTTACCGGGTTCAGCTGTATACTGTATTTTACATGGAGCGACTGCCTATCTGACCTCCACTACCAATTACTAGGTAAAGCAGAATTTCATAGTAATACCGGTTGTCAGGAATGTAATGATTTAGTGACTATCAAAGATCACTGTATGATAGTCGGGAGCAACGACTTAACATGCTTGCCGAGGCACGTAAGATTCTGGATATGTTTTCAAATGGTCACCCATCCGCGGACCAACCGCGGCGAGCGCGCATAACCTTTATATTAATTAAATATGTAGTTTAAAAGTCATTACTGTCTTTCTTCTTAGATCTCTCTCTGTCATAGACAGTTAAGGAACCATCTTTAATATAAGGATCCGAGTCATCCTCGGCCTGCTATCTCAGTTGATCCTGCAGCTATACCTATCTCATTTTATAATCCTTTATCATTATAAAAAGACCAGCCCCATTAAATTTTGGTCCCATAGTACTCTTCAGCCGCTGTGTCTTGGCGAGCCTAAAAAGCGATACAAGATATTGTCATCTCTTTCTCACCCACCGACTATCTGAACTTCTTCTTCTACACAAACTGTCTTGTATATCGTTTCAGACTCACCAAGACTCGTCGGCCGTAGTGTTCGCATGCAAACCTCTATTTATCAATTCAAGTCAAGCCACCAGACTTGGTTATCTAAACAAATGAAAACGTTACATAATCTGAAATTAAAAACGTGTTAAAACATAAATGACGCAAGTAAATTGTAATGTTAATAAATGTATATCTAGAAGTGCACTGTATTTTATTGTGTTTACAATGACGTCATAGAAATAGGCTGCAATGACACTTGTCTTGATTTACGTTTTAACGATAACCTAGGACGTGTGTGATACTATCTGTGTAAGTATACTTGGACTGTCTACACGGTAAAAGGTCTTGGTCTAGGGTTCGATACCCGGGTCGGGCGAAAAATATTTACTAAGTTTAGAAATTCTCAGTACCGCTCGGAGTCAGGAAGTGTGACGGTGTTTACACCCCCTTGTCTCGGAAAGCACGTAAAGCCGTTGGTCCTGCACCAAATCTCTCTCCAGTAGTGTCGGTCAACCGTCCCATCGGACTATGAGAGTAAAGGAACAGAGAGTGCATCTGTGTTTGCGCACACACTCGTGCACTATGATATCTCCTGCATACATGGTTGATCTCACATGAGATTGGCTGCCGAGGCCGAAATTCGATCTGCAGGGTTTTTTTTTATTATTACACGATAAAATGTAGTAAATACTTGCTTTGTTGTTAAGATATGGACCATGAGAATCACGCCCTTTTTATGTTTTGTTTCGAAACAAAATACATTTGCGAGAGGTTTCGTTTAGTGTACAGCCGTACATTTCCCCGTCACAGACCAGGTGCAGCATATAGCTGCTGGAGTTGCGCAGAGCTTGCGTAAGTGATCCCGCAGCTCCAGCAAAGGCAAGGACGGGACCGGGGTGTTTTTAGTCGGTGCAAGTCCGACATATCCCCACGCTGTGCCCTCAGCGTGGGTTGAAAGCAGTAGCGTTTCACCCCGCAAAAAAAAAAGGTGCAGCATATACTTTAAGCTGCTGTTCTATAATCACCCTTGAGGATCGAGATATGCCAGTTAGGGTTGTTCCGATGCGTCGACTTATATTCACCGTGCTTCGGAAGATACAATAAAAAAGCTCCTTGGATTTCTTCAAGCACTCGATGAAGTAACATGACATTTTCATAAGGCCAACAACAATAACGTAATCCGTATTACATAAGGCTAAAGAAAAAGTAAGGCCAATGTCGTGGCCTAGCGGTTCAATGAACGTATATTATACAAGGTTGCAGGTTCGAACCATGTGACTTTAAAAGTTATATTTTATTTATTATATGACGTCATTGACAATCGATTAAGCGAAATATCGTGAGGAAACCTGGATGAAAAAAAGAGAAATCTGTAATCGCCTATCCGCAATGAGCAAACGAAGGGATCAATGCTCGTTCTTTCTCCATATGAAAAGAGGTCTATGCCCAGCGGTGGGACATTTGTAGGCCATACTAGCTTTTACTCGCGGCTCCGCGTAGGCGTCGGTTATTGGCAAATTATCGCCTATAGCCTTCCCCAATAAGTGGGCTATCCAGCAGTGAATGATTTTTTCAAATCAGACCTGTAGTTCCTGAGATTAGCGCGTTCAAACAAACAAACTCTTCAGCTTTATAATATTAGTCTAGTATAGATATATAAAGCTATCTGTTACATTATAAGGTCAAAAACATAAAATAATGTCTAGATTGACCAGAAAAATCTCAAAAGAAAATCACCCATTACGTAAGTATCTCCTATCACTAAACTATTTCTAAAAGACATGTATGTAAATAAATACATGAATTGAATATGTATGAGAGTATTATTGTTGCATGTACCATTATGATAAATACTTATGTTAATAACCACAGACCATTTTAAATGGTTGTCATGTCGCAAGGATTGACTGATCCTCGCACAGGACTTCTAAAGGTGGAAGAGGGGAAGAAGTGGGAGAGAAAGGCCTCTGTCCTCCTGGGCAATACGGGTTTTTTTAGATAATAATAATAATAATCATCTTTATTTCAAGTAACCAAGACTCATTATTAGTAATACACACTTAGGTATATGCTATGTTAGTAAATTATAGAAAACATGATTAAAGGTTTTTTTTTTTTTAGGGTTCCGTACCTCAAAAGGTAAAAACGGAACCCTTATAGGATCACTTTGTTGTCCGTCTGTCTGTCTGTCTCTCTGTCTGTCAAGACCTTTTTTCTCAGGAACGCGTGGAGGTATCAAGCTGAAATTCATATCAAATACTCAAGTCTATGGTCTCTTGGAGCTGTGAAAAAATCAAACTTCTAAGTCAACGCGATCAAAAGATACTCCCGTTTATGCCGCAAATTTTCGACACTCGCAAGGGAATCAAAACCTACAGGGTATTTCCCGTGAACTCAGAATCTTGAAATTTGGTATGAAGCAACGTCTTATAGCAGAGATATAGGAAAAATTGCGAAAAGTATACATTTTTAGTTATATCATATAATAAAAATATTTTTAATAATTTTAAACTTACTACATTTCATTTAGCAATAAAAATACCATAACTTTTACTTATATACCTACAGGTTTGTACGGAACCCTCGATGCGCGAGGGTTCCGGGGAGGAGGGGTCTGACTCGCACTTGGCCGGTTTTTTTTTAATGTATAGGTCATTGCCTGCCTAATCCCTGTTGCACCATTCCATGAGAGGTTGCACAGCAATGATTCATATACCTACAGTCTAACCGGTCCGTTATCATCGCTAGAACGCTGTTCGAGCTGAACCTTACCCTGCGCACCAGGGACGCACACCGCTTGCGCAGCGTGGTGTAAAAACAATCCACACGCGCTTCAGCAAACATCCCTGATGCGCTACAAAAACGAGGCAGTCCCATCAGCACTCTAAACGCATTGTTATATTGGATACGGAGGGCATTGTAAGACTTTTGAGTATATCTAGCCCACAGACTGCATGTGTAGAAAGATGTGCAGTAAGCTCTAAAAAGAGTGATCTTTACTTGTTTAGAGCATTTTGCAAATCTGCGAGCCAGCATGTTCACTCTCTCTGAGTTTGTAAGAAAGATTAGATTTTATTATCCACCTGCTCTTATCCCAATTTCATTAGTAAAGACTCTGCCTAGTGTGGGATCAGACAGTCGTGTGTGAACTATCCCAAGATATTATTACTTTTATTTGTGGTCAGCTCAGCATGTCTTTCTCCATACTTCTCTATCTGTCGTCATCTCACAAGTAACATCCTTTCCAGTCATATCATCTTTCACACAAGCCATCTATCGTTTCCTTGGTCGTCCCCTTCCTCAGAGGTTAGATGTATTGATTAAAATTCAAACACCTTTTATTCCTTTTTTAACAGTGACAAAGGAAAAATACTTATTTGTACACAAGTATCATAAATGCATAAGTACTTCAACTTTTGTATTCGCTATTTTAATAATTTTTGCGGGAACCAAATAACATCAATTTATTCTTGTTATACTCCCATACTAGCAAACTGTAATTGCTTGCGTTCGAATACTCAAAAAATGTCCGCAGCCAGCGACAGCGAATCTAAAAGACCAAATACAGGCCGAGAGTGCAACTACTGGAATCGCGCCGCAACGTCAATTTCAATGCGTTTGTGGTGCGAGTTCCTACGTGTTACCTGCACCTCGTGATGGTAGAGGACTTCTGGCCGGCTGGCGTGGTGTTCCGTTGCTTTCGCGGACAAGTTCCACCTGGACGCACACCGACATAGTGCTAGTAGTTAGGAAGTGTTTACTAACATAGGTTTAAGTTTATATATACTAACACATAATGTATTTATAAAATATGTATGTTAGTCTTTAAGGTATATATCTATGGGCCTAAGTAGCCTGATAATAAAGGATTTTATTTATTTTATTATTATTATTATTATTATAAAAGTTGTGGAGCTAATGCATTATTGTGTTCACCTAATAATAATCTCCAAACCGAATTTCGGCCTCGGTGGCCAATCTCAGGTGAGATCAGCCATGTACGCAGGAGATATTACCTATAGTGCACAAGTGTGTGCATACACAGGTGCACTTTCTGTTCCTTCACTCTAATAGTACGATGGGACGGTTGACTGACACGACCGGAGAGAGATCAGGCGCAGGACCAACGGCTTTACGTGGTTTCCGAGGGGGTGTAAACACCGCCACACTTCCTGACTCCTAGCGGTACTGAGAATTCCTAAACTTAGTATTAGTAAATATTTTTCGCCCGACCCGGGAATTCGAGACCTTGAACACGGCAGTCGCGCTTGCGACCACTAGACCAACGGGGCTGTAAAAACGTGTTCACCCCTACCAATTATGTGGACGCCATTGTGACCACCGACCGCCCTGACGAGAGCGAAGTTAAAGAGAATGCATATATGATGCTTGACCGAACGTTGGTAACTAACTTCAAAAGAATATGTCCATTAAATACACAATAATCAAACAATATCACTAATGAGTAACAATTATCGATTGTTTATAACAACAACAATGTTAGTGCATTTCTCTCCAGGGACCATTTCTATATCGTAGATATAATACTAATTAGTTCCCTGTTCAGAAGATAATTAGTTACATCAGTTATGAGCGTGCGCGTACGTCGTAAGATTTTGTTGTTAATTTGTGTGTTAGTTAATTTTATAATTATTTATGTTTACAGTGTTTCTGTTTTGTTTTGTGAGTGGTTTAAGTTTCTCTTAAGAGATAGGTTTTAGAAGTTTATGGATGTTAAAATGTAAGTACGAAAATAATTAAAATCGAAATCAAAATTTACGAATGTACACGCACGGTAATCGTGGTACACGTAGTGTTTGAGCTTGCATACATCCCTAGTTCCTTCCTTTTTCCTTGTCCTAGTTCCTAAAAGCGCCACCCACCAAGCGAAGAGTGGCGCAACCGTCAATAAAAAACTCTAGAGGTGTAAAAGTAACGAGAAAAAGTAAACCCGTATGTATTCGGATTTCGGTACTATAAAAATGAGTACTCGTTACTATCGTATCGTTACGTTACTCGGTACTTTTGATACCTCAGTATAACCCAACGAAATGAATCGATTCGTATGTTGTATCGTTTGGTACGCGTGTAGAACCGAAAATGAACTATTGACGGAATCTCTAAATTATATAGACAAACTTATTTAGTAACAAAAACATTTCAACAACAATTTTTTTTTTATTCTGAAACTGAAATTGGACATATTAAATAAAAATATTTTAAACAACAAAAATCTATTTTGGTTTTAAGAAAAATAGATGTAAAACAAACGTATGATCAGCAAATGTTTCAATACGCGCATCCATTTACCTCCGTGAACTGAACCCATTATACAATAAATGCGAGTAACGAATTCGTGCGAATAACGAAATACATTTGAGAGTAACGTTTCGTTACTCGGTACCAGAGGGCGCACCCGTTACTCAGTACCGAATACATACGGTTTGTCACAGGTCTAAAAAACTCTCTCGCGCCGAGCGCCAAAACACGAAGCTGGCCGCCATAACGCGTCACGAAAATAAATACAAAAACTATGTCTAAATTGCAATAAACTTTTCAAACTAATCAAAAACCCCTGCAGGGAGTTACTGGGCGCCCCCTAAACTATACTTAATCAGTGCACTGTGATTGTGTGAGTGAATCAAGCGGCAGCGACCACGCGGAATTGTAAGTACCCATTCATATTTCCCATCGGTCCAGTGTGCAGCTTTTCCAACCTTTCACAGGAAATCTCGTCCAGACTTACAACCTGGATAGATCTTTAAAACCTAATGGTCTAGGGCTTACGGCCAACAAAAGCGCCGTTCAAGTCACACCACGTAGCCTCGGTAACCTTTTTTAAAATATATTTTTTTATTGGTTTTGGTAAAAATGGTACTTATCGAATTTTGTTTCCTTGAGACCATTAATTTGACAAGTCGTTTTGTTTTGCGATTTATTATTACGTTTATTTTCTTCCAATTTTATTCTTCCTGTTTATTATCTTGTAGTTGTTTTAAATCGCCTAGGTTTTTATTAACTTAAAATGTTTGGGTAAAACCCGATTAGGTTGTTTCCACGAATACAATATTTTACGACGACGAAAAAATTATACCTTTTCCTCGTAACTTTCCTTGTTTCGACTATTAATGTTGAATTAAAAAGTAAATCCTTTTGCTTTCCTTATGTATATCACTCATCACATAATGTATTCTCTGGCCTTGCCAATTTCATAGTAACATGACTTCAAATACATTTTTAACAGACTGCGTATATTCAACAAGGTAATTAAGTGCGTAGAACTGCACAACAGCTATTCCAAAGAAACATAGGTCGAAATCTTAAAATTGAAAATCATCTCTTCATACAAATATAAGTCACGTGACCTGTCACTTTGTATGACCAGTTCATTTTCAATTTATTTATTTTTAATCATTTATTGATGTTGCGACTAGGAAACAAAACAGCCGTATCGCGAAGGGTTAATGCTATATCTTCATTCGTCAATTTCACACACGAAATATACAGAAATAACAATCGTAAAATTAAATGTACATAGGTACTGCTTATTTCTAAAGAAATTTCTACCAGCAGACCCGCGATAGGAGAAGTAGTAAATTCCATTTTAAGATTTCGACCTATGTTTTTTCGGGGAAAGTTGTTCAGTTTCATGCACCTAATTACCTCGTTGAATATACGCACTCCTTTTAAATTAATCCTGTAAATGCGTGTTAATTACGCATCAATTCAGACACACCTGTTTATAGACAATTAAATTTCCTCATATAGAACATTCTAGTATTCATTTTTAGGTGGTAAAAGTTAAGTCTTAGACAGTCTTAACTGACCTCGAAAAAGGTAGGTTGTCAATTTTACTGTAAGTTTTTTTATGTTTGTTACGAGATATCTCCGGAAACTGTGGATCGATTTCATTAATTCTGGTATTGTATCGATTTGTAATCGATAGGGTAGGACACAGAGGTGGTCCAATATAAACGTCATCAAAACTGATGTAGTACTAAGTGTTTTAATTAATTTTTTAGTTAGTGGTTTTAAATCAATACATATATTATTATCCTCCGCCGCGTCTGTCGGTCTATTTGCAATAAACTCAAAAACCACAGCACTGATTTTCATGCTGTTTTCATCGATGGCTAGTAGGAGTGGAGTAGTCCTCGAGCAATATTTTAGTTTATAATTTGTCAAGTTTTCGTGGCTTCAATTCGCATCCGACATCCACGCGGGCGAAGCCGCGGGCATCCGCTAATTCCGCTAGAATCGTTTATTTTGTACTTTCATAAGATATTTTTTTTTATTGGAGTAAGTTTTTTACATTTATGTGTAGGTAGGTAAACGCGCTTTGTCGAAATTTAAAACCAATAGTTAGCATATAAATTAACCAATGGTCGAATTAACTCAGGATCAAAAAACTGGGCCTTAGTCAGGCCCAGCTTCCAAATTTCGGTAAAACGCGTTTTGTTTGTCTATCAAAGGGAGAGAGAGTTAATTATTCAACCATTTGTTAGAATAAAAAGTTACGAATACCTAAACATGTTCTGCCGAAGTTTGAACCCATTACTTAGGATATTTAACCATTGGTCGACTTAACTCGGGATCAAAAAACTTGGCCTAAGACATCACTGTAAATTTTAAAAGCAATACATATACTCTTATTATACCTTTTATAATTGTGTCATCATTTATGTACCGTATGTTCATAAACTAACGTCGGTCTGTCTGCAGTTCAGTCTAGACCAAACCAGTTAGACCTGTATCCATGTCTTACGAGTAACTTACAATATCTTAGTGCCTAGTTTATTACAGTGGTCAGTGTGGTCACGGCCGAGAAAAAGTTAATCAATCCGCGAAGTAATGCGTAAAATTAATTTAAAAACAACGTGTTGTTTACGGATATTATTTCGGGTAACGATAAATGGAATAGCTTTACTTTTAATCTTTTGACTGGAATGTTGGTCAAGTGGTTAGTAACCCTGACTGCTAAGCCGAAGGGCGTCGGCTTCGATTCCCAGCCAGAACAAATCTCTGTGTGATGAGCATGATCGTTTTTTCTGTATCTGGGTGTAATTTATCTACTTACCAGCTTCTGCCCGCGACTTCGTCTGCGTGAACTTCAGAATTGGGTCGTCCCTCAGGATCTACTGAAGGAATCGGGATAAAAAGTAACCTATGTTCTTTTCCATGTCAAAGGCTACATGCATGCCAAGGAACGAGAATTTTCATTGCGTTTTGGCGATAAATCAAGTATGTGTGTCAGTTAATATCAGTTAAATGCTACCATTATATGTTTAATCAAGCTCCTTAGTGAATAGCTGATTGTTTTCCTTGTTTTATTCCTACCGTCTGCAAATCAAAATTCACAGTAGGATACCAATTGGGGTAGCCCTGGGACCACGATAAGACAATACAACGCTACAAAAAACGCACTTAAAATACTTAATTTCTGTGCTAGTGACCTTGTATTTCGTCAGATCCCCCGAAAAGGGAGAGATGTTCTACTGTAAAAATGTATCTATCACATACTATTGGGTCCTAGTCAATTTTTTGATGAGCCATGCTTGTGATGTTGAAACATATCATAGACCGTGTATGCCATGAAGTTCACATATGAAATATCCTATCGATGGAGGCGTAGGTAGATAGAGGCTTACGACCGGGCCTTACGTTATTATACCACAGAAAAAGAAAATAATTATTTTAGTAGATATCATGAATGCCTCAAACGAGTTACATTATTGATTCGAATATATTACTGAGTCTGCACACATACATAATGATTGCAGGAATACATCACGTGTGCTGGACGAACATCGACGCAGATCTGTTTACAAACTTATATCATTTCAGTGTCTATTTTAAACTGGTGTGTCTTCAAAGTTTATTGCACTAATATCGAACCCCAAAACGGTACACTCTCAAATAAGTGAATGTCATTGTCTTCAAATTACCAAAATGATTGGTCCTACGTAAAGTCCAACGAAAAGTCCTTTGGGGACTATGACTTTTTGCCATATAGAGCTAAGCATTCATTCTGCTGGGTTAGTGGTGGTTGATGATCACATATTTGAGATTTCTCACTATACCTTCATCATTGATCAGAAATCAGTGAAATCAAACCTGTTTGGGTTCGAAGTGCAACTTGATGCATTCAAAACTGGTCATTATTATACACGAAACTCCAAAATGTTTCCAAAAATAAATACTCAAAAAAACCATGAGTGTAATGCTCTAGTCCATGAATGTAGACAAGCTGTAAGCAGTAACTGTAAGTACGGGAGTAATGGCGACGGATTGTGAAGCTAGCCACTACACCAGAGAGAGGACCACGACCACTCTGCCAAGAGTGTAACGAAGAGATGAAGAATTAAATTTTCCTATAAGTACCTAATAGACGCAAGTTTAGTTAGTAGTAGAAGTAGTACTTTCTTAATTATTCTAAGACATCATTGACAATCGGTGAAGGAAACATTGTGAGGAATCTGAAATCGCCAACCCGCAGTGAGCCAGAGTGGTGATCAAGGCTCGTTCCTTCTCTATACGGGAAGAGGCCTGTGCCCAGCAGTGAGACATTTATAGGCCGGTGTTATTCATAAAAGACGCAAGAGTCTACGATGATGACATATTATACGAAAATGCGAAATCTTATAGAGACAGAAGCGTCAACGTGATCATATGATCTAGAATGCACCAATCTAGCCGACAGCTCGTCATATCACTCAACTAGTTAAGTGAATCAACTGGGAATGGTACTGGCTGCATAACGATAAACGTTCGTAATTTGCATATTGTTTCCGTTCGTTCTGTCACTCTATTGATGTGATACTTGATCGATCTTGAGCTAATGATTGTAATACTATGATTTATTTGTAAATTAGTAGAACGACTCCGGCTTCGCACGGGTACGCAGAGTAATAAAACCTAAATTATAAACTTTCGTCATGAATCTATCTAGCATAAAAGCGGCTAGGCGAGGGTCTCCGACTGGCGATTGTGTGGATGCGGGTTTGAATCCCATCCATTGCACTACCGACGTGAAACCACTTGTAACTCAAGTAATTAAATTACCACTAGGGGTTAACAAGAATACTAGTAATGTGCGACCCACATTGCTAGTAATCTTTAAGCGATATTGTTTATTAATGAACGAAGAAAGAAAACCATAATTTATTTATTCTGGATATTCGCGAGTTTTACCTTGGAACCCATAATTATGATATTTTATCGACTTTTACCGCGATAACCAATACGTACGTTTGTAATAAAAGCAGACGCAAATTGAATTCTTGAAATATCTGTCTGTCTGTAAATCCGTCCGCTTGTAAATTCTTTCTCCATCAAAAAGGTCTGTCACCTTCATAAATAATACAAATGACAGTCATTAGCAGTCAGGACAAAACTAAGGAAAAGTATAGACCGAAATCCAGACGTCCCGCTAACACCTAGGCTAAAATTATCATACTTTATTATTCAGACAGACATCTTTCCTTCAAAGATTGATGTGACGCCAGTCCAATAATTTCTGTGACCTTTTGATTGAGGAAGAGAACCTCTTTATGTGTTTTGAATATCAATCAGTACCCCATAGTCCTTGCTTTAGGATCCTCGATGTAATTAGCTAGATAGTAAAAATAGTTTGCAAATTATTTTGTGATATTGGTGCTAATTATTTTACTTTTTTTTTTTTTATTGTTTATCTTACAATACATGAGATTATACATTTGCGAACACATTATACATACCTACAAAAACCATCTTGGGTTTATCCGAGGCATGTTAGCCGCGGCAACTCGTTGCCACACTATATTTATTTAATAATATATATATATTTAAATATATTTTAGGTTCTGAGGAGATACCTTCTCGACCGTTCCACAGTCCAGAAAGTATCTCTTCAGAACCTTTGAACAGTTCTTCACATTTAATATCTTGCATACTTCCGGCGACAAGCTATTCAAATAAGATGGCAACATGCATTCCCACGTTCTTGCTCCATAGACATTAGTATGCCTGGGTACAATGTATTTCGGTAAATAGTTTAAACTACGTAACGACGGTAGCCTTTTATACTTACGAGCATTGACTATGTTACAGTAATTATCGCTGATTACACGTATACGTATCTTATCGAAGACATTTACAACTTGACAGTGCTTGAATAAACCCTTTTCGTTGTTATGAAATTTATTTTTTATTTTTGTAGGTACTATAGTTTTTAGAATGCGCAACTGTAAATTGTAAATATCCTCGACGTACGTCTTGTACGTGCGTCCGTAGCTACTAAGACCATAATCAATTACGGAATCAGCCAGTGCCAGGTACAATGTTCGTAGTGTTTTATATGGTAGTTTAAACTTTATTATAGATAGCTTTGCTAAAATAGACCTTAATTTACTACACACATGATCAATGTGCGGCCGCCAGTGGAACTTACTATCTATAATCACTCCGAGATACATATGCTGAGTCACCAACTCCAATGACTGGCAACTACATGTGCTGGCTGGTTGGTGAAGACACAGGTGTTCATGGGCAATGACCAATGGCACATTAGGCACCGTGAGGCAAGGTGAGTGTATGTGTAGTAGTTTGGTTTTTTTTTTATTGATTACCAGGCCAACGTCGTGAGCCCACTTACATAAGAGGTCGAAATTACACTGCATCACTCTCTGTGCCTCACGTATGTCCTTATGTGCAGCAACCAAACATGTGTCGTCAGCAAATTGGTACACAGAGCCTTCCGAGAATATGTTACACATATCATTCACGTACAGCAAGTATTCGGTCGGCCCGACAATTGATCCTTGTGCCGTGCCCCTATCTGTTGGAATCATTCCACTCGACGAACCTGCGACACTCACCGACGTGAAGCGGTTTTTGTGGTAATCTTTGAACCACTCTAAGAATGGGCCCCGTATACCATTCTGCTGTAATTTGTTAAAAAGCGTATTATATTGTAAACAATCAAAAGCTTTGCTAAAATCAATGAGGACAACAAGTACGTGTTCACGATTGTTCAGGCACCCGTTGACCTCATTACAAAACTTTGACAATAATTGTGAGGTATTTTTATTTTTTTGAAACCCGAATTGTTTGTCATTAATCACATCATTTTTTATCAAGAATTTATTAATTTCTAGTCCGAGATACCTCTCAATTACTTTATCAATGCATGATAAAATAGTAATAGGCCTATAGTTGTTTACATCTGTGTGCGATCCATTCTTATATATAGGTCTTACAATTCCTATCTTGAGTTGATCAGGGTACAAAGACGTGGTAATGCATGTGTTAATTAGATGCGTTATAACAGGAGTGATTTCTTTGTAAATGTATTTTAAGTCTTTGACTCGGATGCCATCGAAACCTGGACATTTCTTATCATTTAGGTGTTTTATAATAGAGGCTACAACATCGTCTGTGGCCTTCTGCAATCTCATTGATGAATCACAATTTAAGACATATGAATTATCATCTAGAATAGGTGTGTTACACTGGAATTTACATGTGTTATTAACGTTATCTCTAAATTCAGAGGCAAACTTGTTACATAGATTTTTTGGTAAAAGTTTAAAATGTTTTAAAATTATTTCATCTATAGATTTATTAATTTTTCCACAAAGGTTGTTAATAATTTCCCAAACTTTTTTAGAATTTTTAAAATTGGATTGTACCTCCTTCATAAAATAATTGTTTTTTACATTATTAATATGTTTATTAGTTTTATTTCTATATTTATTGTATAATAGTCTGTTTGCCAGATTGCTTTGATCTTTAAGCCAGATGTCTAGTAACTGATCTCTTTTTGTACACATTTTTACTATTCTAGTACTCATCCATTTACAAGTTTGTCTTTTACCAAGTTTAATTTTTACAGAATACTTACAGTTCTCATATACATAAGAAAATTTATCTAATATATAACTTAGAATATCTTTAGGATTATCGTAATCCAAAGCCAAACTCCAGTTAATTTTATTCAATTCACTTCGTAACTTACGGTTATCTAATTTACTAATGATCCTGTATTGACTGGCTTTGTTTACGTACGTATTGTCGACTAGCGCGCAACCGGTTATGAAGTGGTCGGCTAGCGCATTCTTTATTATCGCGGCATGTACGGCGCGACAGTCGACACTGCGTATAAATATATGATCAATACATGATTTTGTTATGCACTCACCTCTCTTATCTATTCGAGTAAACTGGTTAATTCCGCATTCAAGACCCAATTCACAGAGAGTGTTACAGTAATGTTTAGTAAACGATGTTTTTTGTTTCAAATCTATATTCATGTCGCCTATTAGAACTAAGTTGACTTTTTGTGAACAAATATTAATTAGACTAACTAATTCGTCGATGAACATTGTCTTATTCGTATCAGGTGGTCTATACACTGCACACAAACTAATTGTAGCACCATAATCAGTTTTTAGCTCGCCGGTTATGCATTCGAAGCTTTGAGAACGCGAAGGTAGTCGGGTGAAGCAAATGCTCTTGTGCACATACACGATGACTCCGCCTCCCTTCCTAGACTCACGCAGCTGAGTGTACATGTCGTAGTCGACAAGCTCGAACAAAGATTTCGTTCTGTCAGAGATGTTGGCCTCGGTAATGATGATCAGGTGAATAGTCTGTGGGCTGTTCTTGATGATGTATTCGAGTTGAGAAAAGTTCTTTATCATTGATCTTATGTTTACGTGCAGCATTGTTATCAAGTTGTATGTATAAGGTAGCTCATCTGTAAATTCGTTCCAGTGTGTATATGTATTTTCAATGATGTTATCATGGGTATCATCCATTTTTGTCGTTTATTAGATTGGCAAGGGAAAACTACTAGATACAAACTAATGTGATGTGCAAGGAGGAGCTTCAGTGTCCTGATTATTCTTAAAAACCGACACTAATCTCCGCACATCCTTCTCGGATCGAATATTGTAGGTTTTCCCCTTTTCGTACCTTTTTACCAATATTTGTCCGTTCTTACACCAAACAAATTTACATAAGTTTGTTTCTTTCAAAGCAGTCTTTGTTGTCCAAAGTAGGTAGGCCGTTGTAGGTGATAAACTTTCCCTGAGGTATATTTTGTTATCCTCAACGCAACCTAGGGATTTTCCGGTGATATTGTGAGTCTTAGCGACTTGCAGCCATGGATCCCGACATCCCTCCTTCAGGGCAACGACGATTACTGGGGGTAGTTTCCCGGGCTTTGATTCAGGTCGGTAATTTTTTTTGCGATAACTGCTGACGATATCACTAGATTTTACTTTTAGTGTTTTACATAAGTTATCCATCACACTATCGGCGTTTTCCGTTTCAGCAACACCGCAGATCTCGATGTTATTTGCTAATTGGCTTTGTTCAACCGCGTTAAGAGCCATTTCACGTTTTCGCGCGAATATCTAAGATTTTAGTCGCCTAATTTACCATCTTAGTTAATACTCTGGCATTGGTGAATACATGTAAAAAATAGACCAATCTTTCGTATTGACACTTCATGTAAAACATTTACAGAAACTTATTTCTTTACTTTGTAGTGATTAATCTCCCACAACTAGTTTACTGAAGAATCATCGCAGAGTCAACTTCAGACTCCTATATCTATCATTAACAGTTATAATTTTGACGAAAAAAAATACACAATGCATCAGGCATATAGTTTTGTCGACACATAATGTACTAGAATATCGATTATTATAAACATTAATTAGTAAAAAAATAAAGTCTTGGGTCAATTTTTACGATTTATTCGCAATTATATCGCAATTTTTTGGGTTTACTAAGGCGTAATTACATAAAAAAAAAATGACAAAATAAACTATGTTCTTTAACAAATCGAATTCTAAAGTTTGATTAAAATCCCTTCATTTAATTAGACATAATATCGATATTAAAATCACTCTAAATTAGAATAAAGTACGATGCATAAGCCGGTACTGTTTAGTCCGGTGCGAGCGCCCATCGAGGAAGGACCTATGCCACTTTTTCCCGCGTCTCAATCTGCGCGTGCTCATGTCGTGAACGCATTATTATACTTCGACTACAACATTTTGATTTTTTTCGGTTTTTTTTTTACAAGAGGAAAGAGTTTATTTTATTATAAAGTGTTATTTTAGTAGATTAAAGATTAATTATATATTATTGTTTAATATTGTTTAGCAATGGGGCGTAACGACGCAACCGTTACGCCCCATTTTGTACCATTGTATCAAAAAAAGGAAAAATAAAAATTATGCAGCCATATTATTATAACTTATGTGATAGTCTATATTATTATTTGTTTTCCTGATAATTTTTATTACCTACATACTTTACATAACATATACTTGTGTTTTTTTTTATTATCTAGAAACCTTTATTAGACTGAATTTAATTTTGACAAGTCAGGATGGTTTACATATAACTAATTTAGACGTGAAACAGATAAATAAAATAACTTTTTTCATAAATCTCTAAATTCCGCATTATGATTACAACGGCTCAAGATTATTTAGTCCGTCTCGACACTCGCGTTACACTGCTTGTATTGTGTATGTGTGATAAGCTTTGCACACATACACAGTGCTGCCGTCTTTTACCTAAACTCGAGCGCTTTAATTTTGTGAAATGGCTCTTAAGTTTTTGTTCCACTACCTCACATTTAAGTTCAAGATTTTTGTATTTTTGTTTAAGTTCAGTGTTCTGGTTTTCGACTAATTTTAATTTGTTTTCGTATCCGTTAATCTTCTGCTCATACTCATCAATTTTATCTGAGTAGAACTGAAGGGTACTTTGCAACTCTTCCTTTATAATGTCGCGTACCTCGCGTCGTATGTCGCTAAGAATGCGGTGGGTTATGTTGCTGTCCATGAGGTTCTCTGTATCTGTAGTGTCCTCGTCCTCAACGTCCGGCAGGATACAGGATAATCGCTTGGGCTTGGCGCTGCCCACACAAGACCGGCATTTCCAATCGACGGCGTCTGTTGAGTACAGAACGCTTAGCTGATCCGCCGTTATTGAAGCACATGATCCATGAATCCATTTATTGCACTTCGAGCACTGTATACCCGGACTTTTTTTCGTCACCATTTTACCACATTTGGCACATTTAACCATATTGATAAAAAGTTAGTACGTTGGTAGATACGAAAAGTTCAAGTTAACGCTCGCGCAGGTAACTAAGCGGTACGCGTCTAATTGATTTCGCATCGAGTGCGCGACTGAACTACTTTCCTTAGTGATTTATTGACGCTGAATAGTTGATTTAATTGTTTTATTGTGACAGCTTGATGAAGTAATTATGTTTATTAAGATTTCTTGTCGCAGTATTGTATTTATTTGTCTATAGATCCCGTATATAATTGTATCTGTTTCTTGCGATTTATGGCTTTACGTCTTATCTGCAATATATATATAACACAAAGCCGTTTGTTATAATACATATAACTCGAGAACGGTTGGACCAATTTTCATGATACTTAATTTGTTGGATTCGTCTCTGTCCCGAATAGGAGAATTAATATTATTTACGTTCACGGGATCGGGGACAACTTACGCGGGTGAAACTGCAGGGCACAATTAGTATGTAATACAAAAAACTAACTAATATTTATAGAACGTTTTCTTATGTCTGTAATCTATATCTCTGGTCTTATTCTCATTTTTTTTTTTGAAGTATTTGTTTTGAAAGAGACGGAAAAAAGTAGGTCACTTTCCTTGAATTAAAATATAATGACTAATTAAGTAACAACTTATACGACATATTCTTATAAGACTGGAAACACCATGAAACACATAATACATAATTGGTAACAGTTAAGTTCAGTAGACTTATCGAGTTGAAACCGCCCTGATTTTTTTCTGTACTTATCCTACTATATCTCATTTTCTACTTATTCTTTTTGTGTAGGTGTTTTGGTTCTGTTCAACCTCTTCCACACACGATATGCGTATTTTTAAGTATTACTTTTTGTGTTCAATAGAGACCTTTGCCCTGCAATGGGGCAAAATTGTCTGATATTAAATAAAGAAATAGGTCTCATGTGATCCTCTGCAGTCAAATTTGCGCACACGCATGGCACGGCTCATGCCTCGCAAAGGAACAAGCATAATGGGTAATTGCACGTACGTAAGGGGAAGACGGTGTTTGTCTCCGTTGTTAGACGATACGATATTTGCACAATCTTATACATTTAGAGTTATTTGTAAAACACTTACAACCTCGCAAGAGTATACATATAACTAACGTCACAAGCAACAAAATTTGTTCTACGATTATTAATTATTCGCTAGGTTTTTTCATACTCAAACGTTAGAGCGCCGAATTTGGTATTAATTTATTTTAGTACGAAAAAAAACAAATTATCAAAATCGTGTAACAAATAATTTATTTTATTGTTTGTTTGTTGAATTACTGAAACCACAGTAAAATTATTATCATTTACACCTTCTGATTTTAAGCATGATCTCATAACCTTCCCCAGTGTTTTCATGACTGTATTTTCATAGTAATATTATTATGAAAAGTCGTCAGTACACAACTACACATGTAGTTAACCATAATAGTTTTGGAATTCTAATGTGTAAGTCCAAATAATAATTTGAACTTACTCTTTACAATTCTTGCTCTTTTTTAATACATCAATTGATGAAGTAACATCAATTAACTATTGAAGAAAGAAGTTTATTAAACATGAGTCGTAAATTTAAATTTTATTTCTATATTTTAGTAACAATTTTATTTCTCTCAACAGCTAGTATAAAGCTGTCAGCTTTTGATTCCTAACAATAAGACGAATTGAATTGAATATCTAACTAATAATTGAAATTAAAAAAAAAACGTATTGGAATATGCAATAAACACCTTTATATTGTATGTTTACTTAAATTACTTTTCGTTATTTACTAAAAACCTGCAAGTTACCCAAAATGTATCTCAAGAATGTAACCCTTTTACACGTTCTTAAATATGATAGCAACAGCTTGATAAGCGAGACTTAAGGACGACTTAAAACTAATTAACGTATCAGTATTCCGCCTTAAGTCTCCGTTATAAATCTCTAACACTTATTACTTCTCGTACCGTATGTAACAATGGAGTCGCACGAAACTGTCTCATGTCTCAGTCACGGCCAACTATACTTCCGCAACTGATTGTAACTAACTTCTCACTCAGTTCACAGATACGCTCCCAAGATGACGTTTTTATGGTATCAGCAGATGTATAGGAAACCTGCTAACTTATAATTCATCGCGTTTCATGATAATACAATTACGTCACGGATTCCCGTGAGTCTGCGTTTATTCAAACGCGAACTCATGAATTAATATTTTAAGTTTTGACGTTTCGACCGACTTGCGTTACGTGGTCTCAAGAGTCTGTTGTGAATTTTATTTGTCGGTAACCGAGAAATTTAAAGTTTTTATTCATCGTATTAATTAAGTAATCAAATATGCGTTATAGCTCTTCAGTTAATATATTATACAAATATTACAAAATATTCAGAACATAGAGTCCTTTCGGTAGGAGTTAATTTGTTCTCTCCACCTATGGATTTTCTTGCCGGTTCTTCTTCATGGGAATGAAATTTTGGAACCGCGCAACTAGCGTCATTTTACGTTTCGAAAGTGCCTAGAAAGGCCTACTTGAAATAATAATATTTTGATTTTGATTTTTCAACTCTATCGTCTTCAAACGAAAAAAAGCGTTGAGTCCTCAAGATGCGATCGCAAGCTGTCTGTATAGAGATCATTGTTTGACATCTCACGTGTTTTGGCCACTAATGCCCTGTTTCCCTCAGTTGACTCATATTCCCGACTGACACAGTTACTTCCGCAAATTACTCTTCCAGTACCACTTAAATGCTGAGTGAGTCATTGACTCTCCGAGCATTTATGACTGTCAAGGTATGTTTCACGAAAATCTGTCTGAGATTTCAGGTATGTTTTCCCCGAATTCCCAAATTTCCAGATATTTTATCCACCTTTTTTTACTAGCTATTTTTATGTCTAATGAGCAAGCTTTCCCGAAGTTTCCATGTGTCCTAGCCTCAAAAAAGGGCAGGTTACATTTTTTTCAAACCCGGGACTATTTACATACATCTGCAGGCGCATTTACAAGCTATTTTACCAATGTTATATGTAGTAGAACTCTCACAGAAATACGGTGAAATTTACGAATACTATATAACCTATGTTTTTAGATTTTCATTAAAGAGATATTTGTTGGATTGAATCTTATCTTTATTAAACTTTCGCTTCGCAGTGATATCGAACTCCTCCGAAACGGCTTCACAGATTTTTTTTACGATTTTTTATATATGTATATATTTTGAGCAGGTATGAGAATAAGTCTTAGGCTATGTTCCATACCCCTAGAAGATAAAGCGCTCTTCAGAATATGACGAAACCGCGTTTCCTGGGTCAGCCAGTCATAATATAAAGATTATAGCAAATTCCTATCCCTAGACAAGAAAAAGGACATAAAACACATTTAAATAACACTACTTTAAAACGGATTCTAGCGTAGTTTATTTTGATTTTAGTCCTGACGTTTTGACGCCTGTAAATCTCATTTCAAGACAAATACCATCTCAAAATCTCATGTCAGGACAAATACCACCACAGTCTGCCCGTCACCATGACATCTGCAAAGGCGTCGAAACGTCGGGAACTAAAATAAAAATAAACCGCGATAGAATCCGTTTAAAAGTAGTTTTATCCTAATGTCTAACATTCGCGTAAACCTCAGAAAACAATACATAAAACATATATTATTTAGTTATGTTATTCCTTACTCTACATTACAAAGTATACCTACTTAGTTCTTGCATATCAGCATAACTTGAGCAGGATAAAATCTTAGAGATATGCATAAAATCACGCCAACCATTAAATATGTCACAATATCGGAAACCAATTGATTTCCTCGTGTGAAACAATTTCAAATCGATGATAATACTCGTAGTTATAAAGTCAATTAAGTACTTATTACCGTCAATAATTATTGTTTCCTAATAATTCCTAATAGACGGGCCTGTTGGTCTAGTGGTTAGTGACCCTGACTGCTGAGCCGGAGGTCGTGGGTTCGATTCCCACCCAGGACAAATCTTTGTGTGATGAGCACGATCATTTGTTCTGTGTCTGGGTGTAATTAATCCATAATAAGTATGTATTTAGAATTATATAAGTATGTTTATCAGTTGTCTGGTTGCCATAGTACAGGCTCTGCCTAGTTTGGGATCAGATGGCCGTGTGTGAGATTGTCCCAAGATATTATATTTTATAATTTGAAATTCTATGGTAGATATCTTCATTACCTCGTAGCCAAGTGACATTTCTACAATCGTTAACGCTGGTCGAATCGCTCAAATGTATGGAAGTGACATGACTAAGTCACGGGAATTATCGAAACGAAATGTCATACCCATACATTTAATGACATCTAAGCGATTTCGATAATCGTTAAAGTTTGTAATACTGTCACTTGGCTACATAAATATTTTAAATTAAGGTAAAGTCCATATGCATCAATTAATTAAAATAAAGAATTTATTATTATTACTATTAATTTATTCTTCTTCTTCTGCCTTTTCCCAAGCTATGTTGGGGTCGGCTTCCAATCTTACCGGATTTAGCTGAATACCGTATTTTACATGGAGCGACTGCTTATCTGACCTCCACAACCTATTACTATTACATAATTTATTATTGGTATTTAAATTATGGCCGCATCAATACGTTGACGGGCCTGTTGGTCTAGTGGTTAGTAACCCTGACTGCTAAGCCGGAGGTCGTAGGTTCGATTCCCACACAGGGCAAATCTTTATGTGATGAGTACGATCATGGGTGTAATTTATGTATAATATGTATGTCTTTATAAATATAAAATTTTGTTTATCAGTTGTCTGTATGGCTCTGCCTAGTTTGGGATCAGATGGCCGTGTGTGACTTGTCCCAAGATATTATTATTGCAGAGAGGAAAGTTTTTTACTACTTTTCGTAAAAAGTTATTGTGCATTAGTTTAATGTTGCAGTAGTAGTTAATAGCTCGTAATTTTTATCAAGATCAATATTTAATTTTCTTAAAGAGATTATGAGATTATAAAACTTCTTCATCGTGTGTGTGACGCTAGTTGTATTAATCTCTTGATGACGTCTATAGCATCATTTATTACATATATCTAAAAAAGTACGTCTGTATGTCTGAACGCGATTTACTTAAAATCTTCCTAAATTTTCTTATACACACATCAAAAGTGTCTAGGGATCAACATATATTTTTGCAATAACTTTTCTCCTGATTGATATTAATTAAAATTTTCTTTAAGGATTCATCGAATAAAGTGTTTTCGTTTGTCACAGTAACGATAAACCAAGTCACCTTTGCATTAATAAAGAAATTTGCCATTTTCCTAATAAAGGGATTTTTGACATTTGAACCACTAACACAAAAGTTCGAAAAAAAGACTGAAATAACAGTTTTCTTTAAAATTTTATTGGGTAACTTAAACAATTAATAATCCGTGTTTCTACCGCGAACACTAACAACACAAGAACATCGGTTTGGCATACTCAAAATGAGTTCATCCAAATCACGCTGTGGAATGGCCGCCCATGTTCGTTGCAACAACAAAAAAAGGTCTTCTTGCGACTGGATACCCTCCATATTCGGCAGAGCTCTTCTCTGTAGCATATCCCATGCATGCTCAATCGGGTTCAAGTCTGGCGACTGAGCAGGCCAGGGCAGGACATTGATGTTAGCTGCGGCGAGAGTCTGTCTTACAACTCTTGCGGTGTGCGGTCGTGCATTATCATGCATTAACTGAAATAAGGGACCGATTTGCACTTGTAGAGGAACGATGACGTCTGATACAATCGTCTCAGCATAAATTTGAGCGTTGAGGTTGCTTCTGATCCAAATCAACTCAGTTCTTCCGCCGATCCAAATACCCGCCCATACCATGATGGTTCCACCACTATAAGGATGGACTTCCTGGCAGGATTTTAATCGCTGTTGGCGTCCAGGGGTTCTCCAGTGTCGTATACGTCTTGTATCCGGTCTCATACCAAAACGAGACTCATCAGAAAAGCACACGAAACGCCATTGTTCTTCTGCCCAATTTCTGTGTTCAAGAGCCCATTGATATCGAATCCTACGATTGTGCATTGCTATAGGTGGTACCCGTAGCGGTCTTCGGGAATGAAGGTTCACTTCATGCAAGCGGTTTCTGACTGTTTGGTCGCTAATTAAGTTCCCTGAAGAGTGATGAAGCCTCACGGCTAACATCATGGCGGTTATTGTTGGAGCTCTTCGAGTTAAGATTTGAATGTATCGGTCTTGTCTCCGTGTGGTGCAGCGATACCGTCCTCCATGGCGCTCAGCCACGGTACCAGTGCTTCGGTAACGTGTCCAAAGTCGACTGATAACACTCTGACTTGTATTCAGAGCTAAAGCCACAGTACGTTGCCGGGAACCAGCTTCTATCATTCCCACGGCTCTGAGCATTTCTTCCCTGCTTAAATGACGTCGCCGCTCCATAATAACGTTGGTTTTAATCAGTAGTAGGGAAACAGTAGCACTAATAATGTCTTCAATGCGTTGTATGTTTTTATAGGGAAAATATTGACAGCTGATTTTCATCTTTTACTCGAATTTGATTCACAGTTCCTGATTCGAATTATGAAATGCACCAAAAAGGATCCATATAAATTTATAAAATCATAAATTTATTACAAAGCCACATCTCAATCTCAAGAAATCCGCATAAAAATGCTTGATCCCTAGACACTTTTGATGTGTGTAGTTTTCACCAATGGACGGAGTAACTCAAGAGAGGTTATTGTGTAGTTTTTGGGTCCTTTAGTGTTAATTTTGTATATCGAAAGAAACTATCAAGCCTCCATATTACCTCACCTCAAAAATGTTTTTTTTTTTTTTTCAATAAAATTCAAATATTACTTCTCATATGTACCTCCAAGAACATGTGTACGAAGTTTCATGATGATCGATTTATTAGTTTCCTTTTAGTTTATGATTAACTCATAGAATTACTTTTACGCACTCCATAAAAATAATCATGTATATGAGAAGTGGTCTTTATCCAGCAGTTAAAACGAATACTGGCCTTTATAATAATTTTTATTTATTGAGTAGCAATTTAGAAAACCTAACAAATTTAAAGTTGTTTAAATTTCAACCTTGCCAGGCTTCGAACCAACTACCTTAAAGCTTACAAACCACCATAGCAACTAACCTGTAACCCGCGGAAAGAAACTCACGTGATTTCATTACTAGTGCTATTACAGCGCAATTATCGAGTGATTAGTATTGGGTATATCGATAAACGCTATTGTTATCGATACCGGAGGACGCACTAACTGTTACTGCAAACTGTGGTAATGTATGAGGCAATGATAATAACGAGCGTAAGTTAGGGCGTGCACACAACTTAATCTGTATTTTCTTGGATGAAAATGATCCTAATTTTTTTACTGACTTCAAAAGAAGAAGGTTCCATTTCGACTATTTT
The DNA here is from genome assembly GCA_950381575.1 of Plusia festucae. Lineage (NCBI taxonomy): Eukaryota > Metazoa > Arthropoda > Insecta > Lepidoptera > Noctuidae > Plusia > Plusia festucae. Next base: position 1,400,540 of record OX494456.1, on the reverse strand, counting down.
ATTTTGTATGTTTGCACGACAATTGTTTTTCGATTTGTCGTTGATAAGATATACATCGGATTTGGTCGTTTATTAGCCACTGAGTGGGTTCCTAAGGCCGTAACTCGCAAACGAAGCAGGCTGAAGAGGCGGTGGTGGGTTTTTTTCAAGCTTAGAGTAAGAAACTCACTTTGCCAGATAGTACAGTCTTTTTATACATATATTTCATCGAAATGTATACTGTACTTTGGTTCAAAGTTATTGGATAAAATTACCCAATTTACTCAGATTGTTATTTTTTTTTATTGAAGTTGGTCCTTTTTTACCTTGACGTGTAATCAATAAAATTATGATGGTACTATATTTCTTTTAGGTAAAGCGACATCAAAAATAATAAAAGTTTTTAAAGATCCTGCTTTATCTTACTTCTGCAAAGGTTTCTCTAACAAAAGGAAAGTATTACGGTTTAGTTTGATCATTGGAATATTCACGTTTGGACATCTCAGAAGCTTCTTAGGGTTTCTCTCCGGAGGTCGGCTGTTCACTTCACAAACTTACCTCGTGTCCTGTGCCACGCGAACAAGTTATTCTGCTCTGGATATGCCTGTCCTCTCCCGGATGTTAGAGAAGCTTAGCAAATTAAATATAACTTTAGTGTTTTTGGAAATTAATTGGAAGAAACTGCACGGATAATCGAGTGGTATAGGTCACCACGCTAATTACAACTGTGCGCGACGTGCTGCAGGTTCAATCCCCGCATGAGACAAGCATTAGTTTGATCCACAAATGCTTGTTCCAAGTCTGGGTGTTCTTTGCATGTGATTTGAATGTTTGTGAAACCCCCGCGACACAAGGATTAAATTCCTTAGTGCGAGCGTCGTTTTTTTTTAAGAAAAGAAAGAAAAAAGAAATGTTTTTTTTTTTATAAAATTTCATAACTCACTGATGATAGACTAATAAAAGCTCATTCTATTTATCACAAAAGTAACGCATTAATGATCTACATTATTGATCTCAAAGGGTTATTGACGTATTGAAGAACAGAAAATATTAACTAGCGTTCTTAGCCCGGATTCGCACGGGTACCACAGTAATAAGTACCTATATACCTTTAGTCATTTTATCTATTGCCGAAAACTGAATTAAAATCCGTTGCGTCGTTTAAAAGATCTATGCGTACAAACAGCGGCACTGACTTTGTTTTATACTTAAGTAAAAATTACTAAAAACCGCACCTTTTTCGTTAGTAAAATAAAACATGGATTGTTTTATTTTACTAAGGAAAGGGCATCTCAGCTTAGTACACGACTTTATGACGTCATAAAAAATCACTTAAGAAATAATAAATCAATAAATAAATATTGATTTTTAAAAAAGAGGTTTTAGAAAAATCTGAATAATTTAACCAAGATTTCAATGACCATCAGTCGGCATAATAAATAATAATAGTTTTTATGTTTTAAATTATACCTACCTAAATATTTGTGCGCAGGAAACGGCATAATATTATGGATCCAAATCTTTTGTTACATCTCTACTGTAGGTACCATATTTTTACAAATAAATGCTATCTATCCATCTATCATAAAGACTGCTAGGCATAATTCTAAAACAGATTAGTTTCTAGGTTGACACATGAAAATAAAAAAACTATTTTGGAACGAATTCGGGGTCCAACTCTCCATTTTACCTATAATCGAGACATCCTCATCACTAAACTTATAAATTAAGACAGTAAACAGGAAAGAAACCTTTCAAAATAATTTTATATCCCAATAAAAAAAACTCTTAAAACCCAACAAAAAAATAAACATAGTACTAACTTAATTATTATTACCAGTTTCCGTAAAGCACGAACTCTTGCGCACATCTCGACTCGGCCTTAGTTTTCAGCTTCAGATGTGCGCGGGAGCATCGCATCTCATTAGTTGTCTTCACCTGGACGTGGCGGACGCCCGTTAACTTATCGACATAAACTAGAATAACCGACTATTTTACGAAAAAAATACAAAAGTTATTTGGACATGTATTCTCTGTGAAAAAAAAAATAAGGTGGTTTTTGAACGGGGGTTGATAAAAAAAAAAAAAAATTTTGACAATTTTGAATCATGTGAGCTTTTTTGAATTTCACGGTGTTTTTTAAATATTTTTGGTTTAGTGATGTGAAAATTCGGGGCTGGTGGAAGTTATTTTTAAGTGATAACCAGTCTTATCATTCGAATGATTGATCATAAACATTCATTATAATTATCAATCACTGTCAACCATCTCATTTATTTTAAGCTAAAATTATCCCATGATAAGAATATAGAAAAAAAGATTATCAAGCAATCAGCTAATTATGGTCATTTTCTAAAATTCGCTTGTTTTTTACACCATGAAACTTATTAAGTAAATTATGCTATAATTAAGGCATTTATTTATCAACATATTTTTCCTTCAAACAATAGTTCTTGTTGTATAAATAAAAACAAACTTCCTCTTACTTGAACATAAACACTAAATAAATAGTTACTAATGTATTTATTTGGTGTAATCCATTAAGTCTCTTTCTAAAAGAATACTTTTTTTAAGAAACTATATCACTCACACTTATTTTTAATTCAATCACAATATAAACAAGTCGTTTTACAAAAGAAATGCATTAAATCATAAAACAACACTAAAAAACTGGTTAATTTTAGAATAAAGCGTACTTATATTAAAAATCAACCAGTTGAATTAACATTCACATAAATTCCAGTTTTAATTATTTAGTCTGTCAAATGTATTATTTTTCGTGATTATCATTTGAGAATATTTTCGACCAGCCTTCGAATTCGACAAACGCGCACAGCTCCTACTTTTAATTCGAATGTGATAACCGATCAGTGTCACAATGAAGTGGAAACGACAATCCTTGGTATCTGGAGAAACCTCCGAGGATGAGATAGGACACAGCTACTTGAGCACTTTGGTAAGTCAACCATCTTTCTCCTATCCTGTCCCAAACAATGTTGGGGTCGGCTTCCAGTCTTACCAGATTTAGCTGAATACAATATTTTGGAGCAAGCCTATGATCTCTACAACCTATTTTACTGGGTAACACGGTATCCCATGGTAAGACTGGTAAGTCAACATAACAAAACTGAGCTTATCGATATTCGCATAGATTGCCTTAACACTCCAACGAAAACGTATTTTCATGTCTAAAAGTTTTGGGTCCAATATGTCACAACAACTATGGTGATCAATTCTAATCAATTAATGCAATCTAAGACCTCAATAATTTTATTTCCGTCTCATCTACACGAAGATTGGAAATCAATTCTACCTCTTTTACTTGATCGAGTTAAATTCAGAAATAGGTAATAATCTCGTCTGCTTTCTGACAAAATTTTGGAAGTGCTAGATTATCTTCTTATCAATTCTTTTGATCACACTTCATATTCATAAATCTCTCCATAAATTACGAAAACGACGTACTGCATGTAATAATTTTGAGATAAATAATTATATAATAAATCAGTTAATCTTATTTCTATTTGTTTGGTGAAATTCCTGTGATATGTTATCAAATCTTTTGAGGATGGTGCATCGTTTATTGTGGTCATATACCGTTGCGCATTTGTCTTCGAAATTCTGTCAACCTCTTTTGTAGAATTTTATGGGATCTGAATATTAGGAAAATGTTTGACTGATTATTAAAATGTATGTATACTGCTGGAAACCTTAATTTGGCTATAAATTTAAATTCAAGTTTTTTAACATAGAAACATTGATAGCCATTTTGAAATAAGGGACAGGTCTGTCCCTAAATTTCCTATTTAGAAACCATGCCTTGAAATGTAGTCACATTAACAATTGCATGCCAGTTGTAGTACCGTCTGCGCAAGCGTGAACACCCACCTTCCCTCCATTACTCGTTTCCACCAGCTGACTACTATTTACTAGCAAAGTATATTACTACTTATGCTTATATCGGGATTTCGCGTTGAAGTCCTATTCTGAAATATTCATACATCATATTACGCTGGACGGTAGCAAATTCTAGTGGAAATGGACGCCAGACTTGCAGAACGATAGCGATTGAGATTGTTTTATATAAAAGCAGCAGTAGCATGGCTAGGGCATTGGATTTGCAATGATGTGGAATGTGGTGGTGAATGTTTCCAGTTCGAAACCCACCCATTGCACTACCAAAGTGAAACCCTTCGTAAGCATTTAGCACGAGAGATTAACAAGAGTACTAGTAATGTCCGGCCCACATTGCTAGTAAGCTTTTTGTAAAAAAATAGCTGTAACAAGGAAGATTTCAAGAAATCCTTCTGGAATTTACCACCCTGGAACCTACACTACTTATTGAAATTCAAACTACTGGGGCTTTAGTTCACGATTTCCTCAACTGGGAATCAGCGACGCATTGCAAGTTTAGTTTAATTTTCCGCAGTCTTTGACACTTCGAATTTGAACTATAAAATTTAAGAAGCTTAAAAATGTTGTGCCTTTTCCTCAATCAGAATAACATAAAATATCTTTCCGAAGAAAACAATTGAATTTTACAGCGATTCTTATTCTGTCTAAGTGCCATTAGTTTCTATAATTCGTAAATGCATCCACGAAATCGGTAGAACATGGTGATAAAATCATTTGTCTACGATTCTGGTAACTTATGTAGTAATTCTACTATATGTATAAGATGCGAGTATATGAAGCGAAACGAAATTGATGCGCCAACATTTCTTTTGAAAAACTAAATTCAATGTATTGTTTTCTCAATACAAACATGAATATCGCTAAACAATAGTATGTAAATGAACATAAGCTAATTTAGCAGATTCATAGCGAGTTTGTATTTGTCAAATATGGCGAAAAGAGTATGTGTAACTAATTAGCGATTGACCGTAATATGGCCTCGTGAATTTATGTATGTGGTATATAGCTCGTGACTTTCTTAATAAGGGTATTGAACCCTGCCTTTATTAGATTCGTTTTTTTAAAGCATATTAATACTAGTAGTATTCTTGTTAACCCCTCGTGGTAAGCTAAATACTTGTGTTACGAGTGGGTTTACGTCTGCTGGGATTCGAGCCCGCGACCTCATGATCGCAAGTCCGATGCCCTAGCTATAAGGCTATTGCCAAATTAGGCGAGTATTAAAAAAACTTGGATGGGATTCAATGACTTGAAATGTAATCTTTTATTTCATTTTGTAACTTAGTTGTCTGCAATATTTTTTAACCTTGATGAAGTCCATATCGTGTTAGGGTCAATTCATACTAGTGCAAAGTTGAAACGCATACCTAAAAATTAATCGAATAGAATATTATTTATTGTACACCATGCTAGTTACAGCATTACACTACATAATAATTCACACCAGTGACGAGGTAAAAGGACGCTATATATATCGCTAATAGCGATACATAGATATATAGCTAAAGATAGGAAAAAAAAAACAGAGGTAGAAGGAGCTAACAGTTATACTATTCACCCAGGGTGAAGAAAGTACTTTGTTACAAAAACAAATAGTTGAAGAAATAACTATTGAGATAAAAAAGTTTAGTTTTTGTCCAAAAACCCATGGCTACATGAAATTACATAACTACTTTTTAACTTAACTTTTAATTCAGCCCTTTGTTCGTAAATTTGATGACTTGTTTATATTATCCTTAACATAATAGCTTAAGAGCCAGTGGACGGCTACCTGTATGTATTTGACCAGACCTGGGATTTTGTACAGTGAAGCCCCTATACCTACCATATATGAGATGGGGGTTCACTAAGCCCTAACTGGTGGACGCGGCGCGCGCTCAAGTAAGACAGGTATCGATTTTTGGCGAATTTGAAATGCATTTGACCACGTCTGCCGTTTTGATATTTGAAAATATATTTTTATTATTATCTGAAAATAACAATGGCAGACCATTATCGCGCGTTTAGCATAGTGGCAGACAGTTTAGAAAGTGACGAAAAAAATTAAATTTTGAAATTAATTGACCAGATCTGCCATTGATATATTTTATTTATTAGGGTCTTAAAAACTTATGTTCATCACGGCAGACGACTTCATTGCGTACACACTTCAGCAGACAAATCTTAGCTACTATCCAGTCAGATGTATGCAAAGACTGTTTATAGCTATCTTTCTTTTTTTTTCTATGGATTAGGTACTATTGTACTCATTCTAGCCCTGGATAGTATTTTCTTTTATAGTAACTGAAGACCCTCTCAGGTATAAAACCCGATTTATTTGAATGCTAGTAATTCAAATAAATCGGGTTTTATACCTGAGAGGGTCTTCAGTTATAGTTAGTTATAGCTCCTTTAGTTATAGCTAAGATTTTATTGTCTGCTGAAGTGTGTACGCCATGAAGTCGTCTGCCGTGATGAATATAAGTTTTTAAGACCCTAATGAATAAAATATATCAATGGCAGATCTGGTCAATTAATTTCAAAATTTAATTTTTTCAACACTTTCTACACTGTCTGCCACTATGTTTAACGCGCGATAATGGTCTGCCATTGTTATTTTTAGATAATAAGAATACTATATTTTCAAATATCAAAACGGCAGACGTGGTCAAATGCATTTCAAATTCGCTAATAATCGATACCTGTCTTACTTGAGCGCGCGCCGCGTCCACCAGTTAGGGCTTAGTGAACCCCCATCTCATATATGGTAGGTATAGGGGCTTCACTGTACAAAATCCCAGGTCTGGTCAAATACATACAGGTAGCCGTCCACTGGCTCTTAAGCTATAAGTTCCAATTGAACTTATTTTGAATTTAGTAAAGCAAAAAATATTATTTGTTTATTATATTTTTATTAAGCTCTTTTGTTGAATGTAATGCGTTTTGTTGCCATAATGAGTTTGAATTAAAGGAGCAGGTTTTAAAGGATTATTGTGAAATTATTGTTGTTATAATAAAAGCGAAGCTTAAGTTCATTGTCAGCTTCGGTGATTTATAATATTTTATAGTTATTGAAGTACGTCGACAATTCTTAATTAAGGTTCAAATCATACCAGAAAAGAATCAAAGCATTTAAGAGTTAATATAAAAAAAATAATAAAGTACATTTATCCTAAACTCATAAACTTCGTATTTCTTCTAAGATAATAAATCTGCGCGCATTCGCCAGGATTCGCCTTCGGATTTGTGGTAGTACGAATTTACCCGTACGTAAATCCGTAAATCATCACTTAAACTTAAATAGCTTTTCTGGTAAAAAAAAAACACGAAATATATGATTTTAATGCAACTTCCTTAAAACAAAAAAAACAAAACGGGTAAGTTCTGAAAAGTAGTTTTAGTCAATTCGTTATAATTTATTAGTAATATAATTTAGTTGATCACGTAATTCCTATAATTAGCACACATAACCAAAGTATTGCGCAAAATGATATTCAATAAAAATTCAATATGTAACAATAGATAATACATTTTGCAAAAAGTATTTTGAATACTAAAAATAAGATCTAGTTAGATATTCTAGAAATTTTTCATACTAAATATTAAACTTAGCTTAATGTATGTGATTTTTAAGTTAATAACCAATAATATCTAAAATTTTAACTACAATACAAATAGGTATACAGACGGACAGACGGTCATATGATTTCAGCTAGTCATAGTAGGTAAGTGATTTTCATAATGACATAATTTGTTCAAAATATTTTCATTTTTGAAGAATGTATGAATTTCGTTTCGCTTTTGGTGGTCTTATTATTCAATAGAAACGTCGGGAACTAAAATCAAAATAAATCGCGATAGAATCCGTTTAAAGTAGTTTTATTTCAAAGTCTTATTATTATTTATTTATGAACACACAATATACACGGGACAAAAACGTCTTGGGAAAAAAAAAGGAACAAACGAAAAAAACATACTTCTTATGTCTTACGAAATTTCTTCCAGCAGACCTACGACTGGATATGAAGAGAAACGCACCTAGTGATACATTTTTACTGAAAATTCTAATTTAAAATCCACAGTCATACATCGAATGTCACTTGTTTCCCTGTATTTATGGGAACTGCAACTCAATTTGAACCCTTAGTACAAAGTAATTAGATTAAAATATGGTGTAATAGTTACCTCAATTTAATATCATAAAAATATTTTAAAACTTAACGACTTGCTCAATTCCTGATAGAAAAAAGAAATGTCGATTCAAAGTTTTAACCAAATTATTAATTCTTCTAAAGCTGGTTAAAAACCTCTGCAATGATAAAACAAGCAAAAAAATGATGTACAAATCAATAATAAAAAATGCAGTACCTACCTAAAAGCTTATAGCGTCAATTGACATGACTCATTCGAATGATGCGCAAGAGCTCGTGATCGATACAAACAAGGTTTGAGAAACGCTAATTTCTAAGTACCACTCAAAATTATTAGCACCGTGTTAAGAAAAGCAATAAGGCTGAATTCAGACATCCAGTCTCAGTATGGGATTCTGTATTACTCAGTAAAATGGGTTGTGGAGGTCAGATGGGCAGTCGCTACATGTAAAATACAGTATTCAGCTAAATCCAGTAAGACTGGGTGCCGACCCCCACATATCTTAGGAAAAGGCTAGACTGACAATAAGCAATGAGATGAATGGTGCTCATCTAAAATGAGACTAGACTGGATATGTCTCCCGCATGCCAAATGATGCAGATCTTTGGGAATTCGCAAAAGAAAGCGAGACACAAGAATCTTAGGAAAAATTTAAGGGAAGTTTTTGTCCAGCAGTGGGACAGTACAGGCTGTATATTATAGTTATTACGCAATCTGTTTAACTGACCCTCAATTACTAAAACGCTACTTAAATTTGAGACGCCCTGAAATCTATCTTTTTCTATCTTACACCTTGAAGTGACAGACACAGAACGAGATTGAAGTATGCGTACCATTTCGGCGACTTTTCGTTTTGAGTATTCGTCCATAAATGGGCTGGTCCTAGGTGATTATTTGCCTGCAAATCTGTAAATTTACAATGCGTACACGCACGTGATCTTTAAAGCGTTAATTTCGCTGTTTAAAATTGGAACACTAATTATTCATTGGCGATAATTAGCGAACGATCATGTGATGATTGATTTTTCGTGGCGTTCCTAATTTGAATCCAACGCTCTGTTATTAGGGTTGTCAGTACCGAGAAATATTAATTTTCGTGTTATTTTGTCAGTATTTTGTAACCCAGTGCAAGTTTAACTAACTTTTATAGTTTTACTTAAAGTATTGATACTAAAATATTTTTAAACGGTAAAAAAAAATAGAAGGCTCTCCTTACGTAGAAAGTAAATTGTCAAAAAAAGTATCCCGCTGCACTTTTTCTGAGCCAGCGACATTGGGTATCAGATGCAAAATAAAAATATTTACCAAGGCATTCCCAGTCGTACAGTTTATTCACACCAACGATAGCTATGTAGTCCAAACATGACGTAAATCAACAATAAATATTAATAACATCACATGACTGTTATCTAGAGAAAGTGATAATTACAAATCAAAGGGCAAGGCGATTAATTATGCTGATGAAGATTGTGGGGGATGCAATTATGAAGAACTCGTGATTGTAGTTGTTGATTCGTTTGTTTACAAACAATCTTTTTGAGTCCAGCATGGAGATTTATGAGACTACAAAATATTATGTGTACGTGAGAGTATCAACAAACCTATCGGATCAATCAACTCAAGCTTTCGCGGTCCACGGCTGGACAAAGGCCTCTCCCAAGTTGCGCCACAACACTTGGACCTCCGCCTTCCTCAGTGGGACTACCGGGAACTGGGGCAGTGTATTATGGGGGGGTGTTTGTTGCCTTAGTCACACAGTTGCAAGCGGGTTGGTGATCGCAGTTTTGTATTCGTTCTTTACGCTGCTGTTCATTTCTATCTGATAGCAGAGTGGTATTGGTCACCAAGTACCACTGTGCGTGACGTGCTGCGGGTTCTAGGTCATCGTGCATGTGGTTTGAATGTTCGTAAAACAATAAAACCCTACGATAGAAGGCTTGACTTCTTTAGTGCGGAAGTCGTATTTATAAGATAGAGATATGTAATAAATAAGAAAGTGTTTTGCATTTGATAAATAAAATAGGTTATTTCTTTTCACCATAATCGATATCTAGGCGAGCGCTATGTATGTCATGGACTGGTTAACAGTCCGGGAGAAACCAAAAAGATGGCCTGGCCAAACTTCTTAGCTAAATTTGGATTTATGCGAGTATCTAAAGATCTGAGTCCTTAATATTAGCTGTACAATAAAAAAATACAATTACTAATTAGAAGATTTGCCCTACAAGACAGTTCAAAACTAATATTATATCACAATCCTAACATCTCTTTTACATAACCTCATTACTAAAGTAACACAGCACTAATTGTTTCACGAAATACAATAACATACGAACATTAGTATGCAAATCGTAGCGAATACAATTTCCCATTCAAAGCGCCCCATACCGCAAAGTGGACTTGATCTAGATAATGACAAACGCTCCCAAAGTTAATTATGGTTTGTTTATGTTTAAACTATCAGAAGTTAAGTTAGATTGTATTTAAATATTACCAGTCTGTAAATGTCTCGTTTTAGTTAAGGTCTTTCAGAAGTCACGAGCATGTATCCACAAGAGCGTGTAGAAATATAATATGGCCGCGAAAAGAATTCAGTTCCAAATCTTTCTTTCAAATAGTAATCAAGGGTTCCAAATGTATTTTAAAATAACGTTAAGACACATTCATGTACCTTTCTTTATTTATTTTGTTCCCGGTTTAAAATCGAGTATCTACAACCTTCGTCCAGGAAACGACGTGGGATTTGTAGAACTTGCACTGACCCCCCAAAAGAACTAGGTCCAGTTGTTGTCTTTGCCAAAGCATACTCGTACATAAATCTGAAAGTACAAAATGCATGAAAAAAGTTACCGTAAATCGTCAAATTATCATTAACCACTTATTCCTTGGATAGGTAAACATACTGACACAACATCTTAAAAACGCGGACTTCCTCGACAAACGACGATTGCTGATTGTCTGTACAAGATAGATAGATTAAACGGTAAACTGTAAGTGTCAACTTGTCATCCTGCACGCGATCATCTAAGGTTAGTGTCAATGCGGTTGCTATTAGAACTAGCTAGGTCGGTTTTGACGGTAGTTAAGCAAAATTTTCCTTCATGGAATACTAGTTTTATAAATACGGAAAATACGTGCTGGTATGTCACAACTACTAAAAGCCAAAGAAACCTAGACTAAACTACTTCTGCCATGCCTTTTCCCAAGCTATGTTGGGGTCTGCTTCCTATCTTACCGAGTTCTGCTGTATAAAGCGTCGTAAAGTAAATACGTCGAGCAAGTGCCTATCTGACATCCAAAGTATTAGACTGGGTAACATAATAATCTACCTAAGAATGGTTGCCACCACTACGTTGACACAACGTTGCCAAAGATTAACGTTTACCTATCGGGAACGCGAACCGCTTTGTGTTTTCAGAAGCATAGAACCTGAACTGGATGTACAAATGTTACTGACTTAAATCTTTGGCTAAACTGGTCACCCGTGTTTTACTAGCAGTAGCTATCAATTGGTATCACGCTAAGACAAATGTCCGACTGGTCCAGGAATGAAGAAGCAGGTCGGTAGTCAAAACAAAGATCCATGTTACCGGAAACCTCGTATTTCTCAATGTAACTCTATCCAGCATCTAATATTTACAGTTTACACCATTAAGTACAACACTAACCCTTGAAACCCAACACTAAGTCAATTCGCTCCCGTCTTCACGCGTGCCAATTGCAGTAATTGTGAAATTTACCTCATCAGACGGTATTTCCTCCACTCCCACTTGGAAGACAATTGTGTAATAGCCCAGAATTGTTCCAGGTGTTGTGTTCCACGCACTGCAACTTGATAACGAGAAATCATTATGTCCGGTGGTTATTGAGCCTATGAGCTATTAGGACTTCAATGACATTGACGAAAATGACATTAATGTATGGAAATTACTTTTTTAAATTATAGTGTTATTGCTTAACATAAATTTCACTGTCTTATTTGATAGATAGTCGAGTCGCTACAGTACCTCGGCAGTTGTTAAACTAGATACTCAATGTAAGGTTATTTAAAGTAAACACAAACATTTTCTTTGGAAGCCTTTTGTGCCCACGTCAATGCAAAAGTCTGAATTTCCTCTTGCTGTTTTGTGGCAACTTATTGCGTGCCCGATTGATAGAAATCCAACTCGTCAAAAAAAAAATTGTGATACAAAATGAGTCTTTCCTTCAGTAATTAAATTTCTCTATAATTTGTAGTCCAGATGAACAATAAATTACCTTCTTAACGCAGCCTTCCATTGGACAGTTCTCCCCACTTAATGACCAATCTTTACACAACACTAGAATTTTCACGCGACAGAATCATTTGTCACTCCAGTTAGCGAAATGCCTCAGTTAGCCAGTCCGCAACCTGATGCCTAGATTATAATAAGACAAGCGTCCGGTAATGCGACCTGTTGATAATGTAATCGTGCCACTTGAGCTAGTTTTATTTAACTGTGGGAACTATACGATGATTACCACGCTAAAGTAAGTATAGTGTCGCTTCTTCTTAGGTGATGCTATTAAAATACTCAATACTTTATTTGCTCTCCACAATGTATAAAGATCTTATAAATATAAAGTCTAACAATTGTGGACCCTGTCGGGCACGGCAAGAGTAGGAGAGAGGAGGAACATATTTTAATATAATGGTAGGTCCATTTTTACTTGAGAGTCCTTTAAGGTATCTCATAAAAATTAAGTGGACTAGAATCATAGATATAATATGTTGGATGTTATGGGAGCAAATAACGCACAATTTGATTTATCTAAGAATATAAATATTTAATGTTACTCAAATTACAATACCTAAATTAAAGATCAAATGGTTATACACACAATATACTAACCTAAAAATAGAAAAATCGACAATTAAATCAAATAAATCACTTCACGAGCAGGCGAATATTCTACTACCTCTCATAACCACTCTTTAATCTATTGTCAATCTTGTAAAGTCACTCTTTTAAGGCGGCGTTCACATAGCATAAGTATTGTACCCAACATACAGTATACAAAGCTTACATAGATATATAAATAACCGCACACAAACAGGGTCTCTAATCCGTCTTCAAAAAATGATCAAAAAATTTAGATGTTGTTTTAGTATTGACACAATAAAAACATTAAATACTTAAATTAGAATGGAAAAATCAAGGACAAGTATAAACCATTAGTTTGTGGTCAACTTAAAGATAAAATAAAAATACTCGAAGCAAATTGTTTGCGAAACCGCAGAAATCAATACGTATAGAAATGAAAGAACATTGTTCTATTTATGTAACAACTAATAATAGGTACTATATCTAGGTACATAGGAATTAAATACGATGTTATGTAATGGCGGAGTTCCCATTTTTTTAGGGATCCGTGGCAAAGTATATGAAGTCTTTGGTTCCAAAGTGATTGTGCTACTCTTACCTTTGTCCAGCATCTTATTACCTGGCATTACCTTTGTCCACATAGGGCAATTTAGATTACCAATAAAAATTTCCTTTAACCCTCTTTATTTCCGAAAGCAGAAACCAGTTCTACGCACTTTTTCAAATATAGTCGATTGTTACTGCTAATAGTTTTTTGACATGATAATCTCTCGATCTACCTGCCTGATTTGCAAAAATTTTTGATTTTGATAGCCCAATTCCTGATTAAGATTACAAAAAATTTATAATCTAAATTAAGAAACCCTTTAAAATTACTGTCTGCTTTAAATAATTATCCTCACTGTTGCTTTTCGATTGCACCCACTTTTCCGCTCTCCATCCTTGCTAGTCTTCCTTCCCTGTGCGAGGAAATAATACATGAGGTACGGAATTCAGGGTGCAAATACTTCATTTTTAACTTACTTTGGCTTACTTTGAACGTGTAAGACGAACGTGTGCTCACCCAAAACCATATATTTAAAAACTAAATAAAACGTTATTGTGTTTCTTTGTTTTTAATATTCAGACTATTGACTGGTTTCTTACGAAACAGCCACTTTGGGACATAGTAAGGATATTTTATGCTTACCCAAAGATTTGTTTTTTAGTTTTTTGGATTCCTGATTGTTATTTAATTAAAATTTTGAAACTATCACGATGCATGTATTATATGCATGTACCTTGTATCATATACCTGGTATCAAACAACTCTGTCGAATCGTCAAGCCTTATAAGATAAATTCATGTCCGCGTTATTTCCCTTGACGTAATTTGGTATTCAATTGTTTTGGACAAAATACCGTATGTATTAACATAGTATAGTGATAATGGCTCTGTTGTGAATCGTGATTCCAAATGATTTTATGGTTAATGGGTACCTTTATTACCGATCAATTTATGTATTATTATACACTTCACGTTATTGTTCATAATACGTGTAGGAAGTACTAAAGTTCACGTGCCAATTTTATACGACTCGAATATTTTTTACTCTATGCCACTAGCGATTCATCATGTATTATAAATACCTAGATTTTAAGTGAGATTTTTTTTTTAATTCAATAGGTAATCGCTGTCAAAACTGGGTTTCTGAAAGGCTCATAAGTTGTTGTTGTTGTGTTGATCACCACTGTAATTAGTTAAATTACTAACGACCAATCAGTTCTTAAAACATACAAACTTTAATCAATACTAATATTAGAAGGAATTATTTGTATTATTGTGTTTTTTATGTAACGAATAAACTCCAGAAGCTGGACCAATTTCGAAAATTCTTTCAGCATTAGAATAATATATTATTCTTGAGTAATCTAGGCTATATTTAATTCTATAACAATTTTGGGATCCCCACTAAAACTTTAAATTCTTTTGCGCCGCCGCTGCGCCGTGGCTGATGTAGCCCTACGAAGCTCAGCGGCAACGTATCAAAAAATTAGATGAATTCAGAAAAAGTTCAACAAAAAAGTAAATATAAAAAAAATGGTCTACCCGTGCAAAGCCGGGTCGGGCTGCTAGTTGTAGTTATATACTAAACTCCATTTTTCTATCTCCTTTGTCAGCCATTTTGACGTCATCACACAATAAATAAAGCCTTTCTTTACTATACTATTACGTCAAACGAAAGTCTTATCCTTAAATATTTGTTATCATCATAAAGATGTACGAATAGCGGTTAAAATGAAAGTTAAACAGATTCAGAAGTTATAAACAAACAAATTAAAATACGTCAGTTCCTTAAAAACCGGTCTAAAGCATTATATCCGCTATGATATATAATAAGATTTCCTTTTGTAATTTTAAATATTTTTGCAAACTTACAATGAAATTGTAAGGTTCTTATTACATCATATTTTTCTTAATAGTAGTCCCAGAGTTTAAGCGGCGGTAGCCTAATAGCGTTGCGGGTTCGAATCCCACCCATAACACTACCGACGTGAACCCACTCGTAACACAAGCATCTTAGCTTAGCACGAGGGGTTAACAAGATTACTAGTAATGTGCGACCCACATTGCTAGTAACCTTTATAAAAAAAAGAGTTGACTTACTTAATTAAACAATAAGGAATCATCAAGTAACCATAATCCTGCCTGAAAACAAGACTTATACTACCGTAGGTACCTACCTACTTCTTATGGTTATAAAATTATTATTTTCTTCATATTCGTGTCGGCTTACCAGTTTTTTAAATTGTCGCAAAACAGTACAATACAGCTTTGTGAATCAGCTCCTCATCCACACCCTGGAGTTGATCTGTCACTGCACCCTTATTTATCGAGATTTGATATACATCTTTCTACTTGCGCTCTGAGGCGGTTCGGAAACTTCCAAATGGACCACGGAAGATTAAATACTGCAGGAACATGTTCAAAGTATTCGAGCAAAAGAGTTGTAAAGTTCTCCACAGATTGTCACTTTTTTATCAAGTATCTTAAGATTTATGTATACAATGGTAAATTTGCATAGCTCACATGACTGCTTTGGTAGCTATTTACCTGGCGAGGATAATACCAATAATACGCTCGTGACTTGGATTACTCGGTTGCTGACATAATCTACTGTGAATGTGCGAAACTGTGTGAGATCTAATTAGTCAGATTTTATCTCACATCCGTTGGAATATGGCTTTGATTATGGTAGTTTAATATAGTCGTAGTAATTTGTATTGTAGTCATTCGTTTGAGAACTCCCTCTTTATTCGGAACTAACTTTTACCCGCGACTTCGAAATTAAAAAATACCTTGAACATATCTTTGCATAGTATGACGCGATCGCTCCTGCTGTCTACCTGCTTAGATCTTTTAAGCTAGGCAACTAATTTTTATGTTATTTTCAGCAATAGTAACTGATTCATTTTATTCGACAATTAAAATCATTTTGTTCATTAAAAAATAGACATTGGTTCGCATTATTGTTTGTTTAATTTAACCTGTAGGAAATATCCTAGTGATACCTCGAGGAACCCTTGTGCTAAGGGAATCTAAGTCACCTTGAACCAATTTGAACAAGTATTCATGGATGGACTTGAAACTCGAAAGCTATTACACAGCACTGCGGTAGCATTGGCTAAAAATAAAAATAGCCTTAAACATACATATTGTATTTTAACTAAACATAATAATTTACAGGTTGTTTTAAAACAGTCTTAAAGATGCACCAACGTTGCACGTAAATGGGAGCTTTTCAATTGAGTTCATTGACACCGCCTTATGACGTCACTTGCGCGTACGCAGCTCAGTTACAGTTTTCTTGTAACCAGCAAGGTTTGTTGGTTACAGCAAGTAACAAGTATGGCTACTTGTTATGTAAAGTCGAGCTTATTCAATGTTAATTCATTCATACATGTAAAATTTAATAAATGCTTGTGTATTTGAATTATTGTATGATGAAGCTAGTTAGGATTGTAGCTAGTTCGATCATAGCAGCTATGTTTTGCTTTATAGAGATTGAGGATTGTAAATTACTTTGCTAATAATAGTGAAGTAGAAAGAGATTTAGAATTGACTTTAGAAGACTTGAAAGAGTACCTTTATAAGTTCGGTATGTTGAATCAGCTGAATTACGAAGGACTTTTCGATTTTGACCAGTCACATGACACAAGCGGACCTGGATCGAGTCCCGGTCCAAAAAGCCGAACCTTCCAGACTTAAAACTAATTTTTGTGGATGACACAAATTATCCCGTGCCGAATTTAATTCAAACTCTCATCATTTCATTGAAATAGGCTATAAAACTCAAGGACGCGTATGGTTTGTTTTGTCTTGTAAAAAAATATTACGATGATACCCTGGAAAGGAAAATTCTCGTGACGTCACTCTGTCCCACAATGTTTGTTAACGTTGTGACGTTTTAAGCAACCAGTTTTGAAATTAAAAACGCTTTGTCTTTGTATTTTTTTAAGAAAATATTCTGTTATCTTCTAAAACCCATCTAAAAAATATTTAGTTTAAAACCCTATTGGTTTGGTGACCTCTTGTATCAACGCCATCTTGATGTACTCCAAAGTAAATATTCAAGAATGTGGATAAACTATTTTCGTGATTATACAATTACAATACACAGAATGTATAAGGAAATCCCTATGACGATATTGTAACGTGCTAATATAATATGTACCTACATGATTTTTACGAACTTGTAACAAATAAATATACGACCTCATAACTTCAGGGCAAAGGGCTCTACAGAGAAATACTGAATGGATTATATTAATAAATAAACTTATGAATTATTGTTTTCTGAGGTTTACGCGAATATTAGACATTGAAATAAAACTACTTTAAACGGACTCTATCGCGGCAGGTGTCATGGTCACGGACAGACGGTCAGTCCCTATGACCATGACACCTGCAAAGGTGTTGAAACGTCAGGAACTAAAATCAAAATAAACCGCGATAGAATCCTTTAAAGTAGTTACTACTTTACTACTATTGACGACCTCCGTGGTCAAGTGGCGTACACACCGGTTTTTAAGGTGTCGCCAGCTCTGAGGTCCCGGGTCCGATTCCCGGACGGGTTAATGTAGAAAAATACTTTTCTACATTTTCTCGGGTCTGGGTGTTTGTGGTACCTTCGTTGTCTCTGATTCCATAACACAAGTGCTTTAGCTACTTACTTCGGATTCGGAGCAATGTATGTGATGTTGTCCACATTTATTTATTTATTTCAATAAACTTATGAATTATATTGAGATATTAAATACACTGATTGAATAAATACTTTGAACTCTAGGTTGCTATTTGGCTATTTCACATTTAAACAATAATAACTCATTTGTGAAGAAACAATCATGCTTATTTTTGCCGATCACTTAATTGTGAGCATCAATCGGTGTATTATTGAATGGCGCTCTATCTATATAGACAAATAAAAAAATCTAGACAAATAAGCTTTTATCTAACTTGCAATGCTTGTCACTATTTCCGGCTGGAATCTTAAAAATCAGTTTTGAAGCAGGTATCACCAACCGATTGGGCTAAAATTTTGTATTATACTCGTTGAGTTTGGATGACAATACATGATTAGCCTTGGTTGGTTGTGACGTCGTTCTAAATTCTATATATTATTACTAGCTGTTTCCCACAGCTCCGCCCGCGGTCTCAATTTTTATATTGATATTTGAGATGTAAGCTGTCCTATCTTTCAAGTTGGACCAAATTGCACACGGTGTGCAATTTTGATTTTAAAATCGGTTCAGCAGTTTCGGAGCTCATTCCGGACAAACATCGTGACACTGGATTTATATATAATAGATTTATAGGTATTTTAAAAGTAGATACAGAAGTACCTATCAGAACATTATCAAAGTCCACCGCTAATAGTTTGCAGTAGGAATACAAACAAACCATATATACGGAAGGATTTACGGATTGAGATAACGTTACTTACGCAGAGATTCACGTGAACGATTAACACAACCTTCACCACGTTTGCCGAGATTAAGATTACTGTATGTACTCGACTCTGATTTTCATATATTTGTTATAATATCTTGGGACAACTCACACACGGCCATCTGATCCCAAACTAGGCAGAGCCTGTGCTATGGCAACCAGACAACTGATAAACAATAAATTACTAAAAATAATTTACAGCCATACAATGATCGTGGTCATCACACAAAAAATATCCTGGGTGGGAATCGAACCCTCACGACCTCCGGCTTAGTAGTCAGGGTCAGTAACAACTACTCAATACTCAATACTCAATCCTTTATTTGCATTCCACATGTTGTCTTAGGTGGTAAACTTAAAATTAGATCAGAACATGGACCCTGTCGGGCACAGCAAAAACAAGTGAGTTAGGAGAGAGGAAGCATACTTAATGGTAGATGAACGTTATAATATTAAAAATAATAATAATATTATGAAACTACTATTTGAAAATTTGCTATTTAAAATAATAATTATATGGTTTGATATTTATTGAGCAGTGTAGTAATAATATGGCCTTTAGTTACTAGGTATTAAATAGATAAATAAATAATTAATAATAATGTATGTCATTGGTACTCGTATATAGAATTTATTTGGAATTTTAATTAATAATGGAAAAATGAAAAAATTATATAGAACACGAGATTTATAATTATTACGATTTTATAAGTCTATCGTTTAGGTATTCATTTACCGAGTAATAGCTTTTTTCTATCAAAAATTGTCTGAGTTTGTTTAGAAATATGTTTGTTTTTTCTTCTTTTTTTATTGGTGCGGGTAGTTTATTATATAATTTAATAGACATTACATATGGGCTTGTTGAGTGCATTTTTAAGCGAGAACTTGGTAAGTTTAGTCTAGATCCGTGTCTGAGTAGATAGCGTGATTGAATGTCTTCGCGTTTTGAATAAAATTCTTGATGCTTTCGAACAAATTTGCAAGTTTCGAATATGTATATACAGGGAAGGGTCAAAATATTATGCTTTTGGAAAAAAGGTTTGCAACTATCAGTTTGCTCAACGTTTACCAGAATTCTAATCAGTTTCTTCTGTAAGGTGAAGAGTGTTTGTGCTTCTATTCTGTTTCCCCAAAGGGTGATCCCATAGCTAAGCCATGCATAGGCATAAGCATAATAGGTGGTAAGAGCTGTTTGTAAATTGGTGGTCTTTTTTATTTCACGAAGGGCATAAGAGAATTTTGAGATTTTGGAGTGAGTTTTCTGTATGTGCGCTTTCCAGTTTATATGTGTGTCTATAACAAGTCCGAGAAGGGTAAATTCATTAACGGTTTCTAATTTTGAGTTGTTAAAAGTATAATCTAAAGTCAAAGGTGTTTTTTGGTAAGGGTGGAAGGTTACTAATTTGGTTTTGGAGTAATTTATCTCGAGGTTATGTTCTTTCATCCAGTTGCATGTTTTGGTGAGAATGGAGTTGAGAGTTTCCTCTATATTTGTAGAATTTTGACATGATATTAATATTGATATGTCGTCCGCAAATAGGACGCATGGCTCTTTTATGGTTTTAGGTAGATCATTTATATATAATAGAAATAAGAGGCATCCTATGACGCTTCCTTGGGGAATTGAGGAGTTTATCTTTACTTTGCGATTGGATTTTTTCAATTTCATTATTTTTATGGTTAAAGTATTCTATTTCTACTAATTGTTTCCTGTTCTTTAAATAAGATGTTAGCCATTCATGAGCTTTACCGCGTATACCTATACCATTTAATTTGTTTAGTAATATCCCAAATTGTACTTTGTCGTAGGCTTTAGTCTTGTCTAGGAATATACCTATCGCGTATTTCTTGTTATTAATAATATTAAGGGCTTCTTGGATATATTTGTAGACTGCCAGGGTGGTGGAACGGTTTTTTCGAAAGCCGTTCTGGCAATCATCAAATATACTGTATTTTTCACAAAATGCATAAATCCGGTCACACATGGCTTTTTCAAAGATTTTTGAGGCTGATGGTAAGAGAGCTATTGGACGATAGTTGTTTGGATCTGTTTTTGAATTCTTTTTA
This sequence comes from Plusia festucae, assembly GCA_950381575.1. Taxonomy (NCBI): domain Eukaryota; kingdom Metazoa; phylum Arthropoda; class Insecta; order Lepidoptera; family Noctuidae; genus Plusia; species Plusia festucae. The sequence continues at coordinate 1,379,613 of OX494456.1, read as the reverse complement.
TGTATTGGCTTTATCACGGATATTTTCAATAAATCAGGGAAGGTACCTTCGTTAAATGACTGGTTCAGTAGCAAGTAAAACGGTAGGGTAAGTTGATCTGCGCATTGTCTTAAAAGCATAGGTGGTATTTGGTCTATCCCATGACTAATTTTGTTTTTTAAGTTTTTAATTATTTTGTTTACTTCCCACGCGTCTATCGGACCTAGAAAAATTGTGTTCTCTGTAGGATTTAGTACAGAGGTGTTTCCCGGTCTTCTATTAGATGAATTTGCGCTGTTTTCTCCAATGGATGCAAAGAAATTATTAAAAATGTTAGCTACTTTTTTAGGTTCATCTATAAAGTTGTTGCCTATTTGTAATTTAATGTTATTTTGGTCCTTTTTAAGTTTTTTATTTGTTCTCTCATTTATGATACTCCACATGGTTTTAACCTTATTGTTAGATTTTTTTATTTTATTTACATATTGAATCTTTTTTGATACAGTTACTAGTTTTTTTAGTATTTTCTCATATTTTTTATAATAATTTGTAATGATAGGATTTGATGTTTTAAGTGCTAGTATTTTTAACAATCTTTTGTGTGTACACGAGATCTTAATACCCCTCGTCAACCAGTATTTTTTAAAATTGGTTTTTAATTTTACTTTACAGATAGGTATGCAAGTGTTAAGTATATTTGTTAATGTGTCGTGAAATGCTTTATAATTATCATTTAATATTTTGTTTTCAGTTATAATATTGTTCCAATCGAGCTCTTTTAATTTAACTAGACCAACAGGCCCGTCATTAATGTTTATCTAGCAGAATAATTAACGATTCTTAGTATTAATTGCAATCTCCTGCTTCGTAGCCTTTTTCCTAAGCTATGTTGGGGTCGGGTTCCAGTCTTACCGGATTTAGCTGAATACCGTATTTTACATGGAGCGACTGCCTATCTAACCTCCATAACCCATTGCTGTATTCCATACCCAGTACCTACATATTCTATACCTCATACAGTATTCTATATACCATACAGTATTCTATACCCATACCCAGTCAACGTGCCTATTAAGCTTGTTTATGTCACTAACGAAAATAATTGAGCACTCATTCAGAAAAACGTGATCTTTGTAATCTGAAACTGGGTTGACTTGACTCCAATATTCCCAGTATATGTACCTACAGTCAACAACAAAATTTAATAAACATAATCGGTTTTACAAAGTCCATAAATTGATTTGCAACTAGGACAGAAAATAAGCCTTTAAAAGAAAACCTACGCTCTTGTATCTGCTTCAGTCAAGTTATAGAATTCTATTTCGTTTAGTGGTTTCGTATATGATTGTGTTCCTCAACTTTTGTTGCAGACTGTACTAATGCCATGTGTGTATACAGACGATCTATAAATACTTGCCTCCCACGTATCTTGCAGTCTAATTGCGGTATTAATTGTTCTACTACGTAACGCTTATTATTAGGATACGTTTAGTAATGTCCCCTTCAGACCAGATTTCCCTTGATTACTTTGGATTTTGTACTGCGTCGTTGGTGAAACCATTCCTGAGTTAAATGTAGAGTAATTTACTTTGAGACATTAAATTATGGTTTACTAGCTGCAGCTGCAGTTTGTCAGCTAACTCATACTCAAACGGTTGGACCAATTTTTGAAGGGTAAACAGACATATACATAGCAGAATATATACACACACACTCACAAACTTTCGCTTTTAAAATATTAGTGTGATTAGATGCATGTGTGTATTAATAAAATAAATACAGTGTTAAATTAATAATAATAATATCCTGGGACATCTCACACACGGTCATCTGATCCCAAACTAGGCAGAGCCTGTACTATGGCAACCAGACCACTGATTAACTTATATATTTCTAAATACATACATATTGTAGATAAATAAATAAATTACACCCAGACACAGAACAAATGATCGTGTTCATCACACAAAGATTTGTCCTGGGTGGGAATCGAACCCACGACCTCCGGCTTAGCAGTCAGGGTCACTAACCACTAGACCAACAGGCCCGTCATCACCGATCTTCTTACTCGAATTGATCCCTTAAGATTTGTGTGTCCCAAAACATATTTACGGCATTGTTGGCAGCACAGGTCAATTCAGACGCATATTTTAGGACACAGGAGGCAAGATAGGTGATGAAGCACGGTTTGTGATTTGCTTCACATCTACACCGTGCAGTTGTTACGTCACAGTACACTTTGTGATATTGGAGTTACATCTTCCTAATCGCGATCTGGTCGCCTATACCGCAAAGTTTGAAGACAAAAGTCTTCAACCAGTGCGTCCTGCCTGTCATGACTTACGGCGCCGAAACGTGGACACTGACAATAGGGCTAGTCCACAAACTCAAAGTCGCTCAGCGAGCTATGGAGCGAGCTATGCTCGGAGTATCTTTGAAGGATAAAATCAGGAACGAGATTAGCCGGAGAAGAACCGGAGTTACCGACATAGCTTGCAGAGTCAGTAAGCTGAAGTGGCAGTGGGCTGGTCATGTGTGTCGAAGGACTGATGGCCGTTGGAGCAGACGAGTCTTTGAGTGGAGACCGCGAACCGGCAAACGTAGCGTAGGACGCCCCCAAACCAGATGGACCGATGACCTGAAAAAGGTGGCTGGGTCGAACTGGATGCGGAAGGCGGAGGACCGGGTGTTTTGGCGCAACTTGGGAGAGGCCTATGTCCAGCAGTGGACCGCGATAGGCTGAGTTGATTGAATCGCGATCTGTGGCGGTTCAGGGATGTCCAAGTTGACGACAGCAGATTAGACCCTGCGGGAAGACGTCTACTTGAATTTATAAAAATCTGTTCGAATCGTCACAAATTATGATGAGTTTTTATGGTGTTAGAAAACTTCTCGCCTTACTTTGGAGCATTACTATGCTATGGATGCTACTATTATACTTCAGAAGCGACTAAGAATTAGCTTTCCGAGGCTAAATCTCTTACTTTATCTTTATTTATTTGTCTTGTGTTACAAATATAGGTAAACCTTTGAGTACCGTGTAGGTCACCGGTGGCCGAAGAATAATAGATTTTTTACTGACCCCGCATTCAATGTGTAACCAAATATATTGTCCTCTGATTTTTAAACTCCAGTAAGCTTATCTATTAGTTCTCAATAATTTTATATTATTGCTTTCTGAGGTTTACGCGAATATTAGACATTGAAATAAAACTACTTTAAACGGATTGTTTCACGGGCAGACTGCCCGTGACCATGACACCTGCAAAGGTGTTGAAACGTCGGGAACTAAAATCAAAATAAACCGCGATAGAATCCGTTTAGTAGTTTTATTTCAATTTTATATAAGCTTGTATTATTTTTTTGCTCATATCACTTTTTTCCGGATATAATATTTCCTTACATAAGATTCCTGAATTTGTTCATTAGTCTCTAAGTTATATATACGTCTAAATATCTCATGGTCTTATTTCATATGACCTCAGCCCAATGTCAGTAGGAATGCGCTAAATGATCCACTTAACACTTTCAGGCGTTCTGTCAAATATTAGTTTTGGTTGACATTATGTAAGTCGTGACAATGCAATTATATAAAGTAGTTGTGCATTTTAAGAATTGATGGAAAAACTAAAACAAGCCATTTTTCAGCTTGAAAATTGAATGGCTTACAAACAAAACTGTCTAGTCATTTCAGGGATTACAGTTGTAATATTACATTCTTCAGGAAATACATATTATATTATTAAAAAAATTATTAAGTTATTGTAATTGTAATCATATATATGCTGTACGTATGATACACATATATCCGCCAGTTTTACATTCTTTTTGGGCTTTCTGATGGAGTGAACATTTCCTATGCTGAAAAGAAATGTCAAAACGAACTCAGGGGTCCTACTTTCGTTTAAGTTATCGGCACTACGACCTTGAGTATCCTAAAATGCAATATCATAAACGATATATTCGAAGTATAGCATATAGTTATTATTTGATTTTCCTGAAAAGTTTTCAGAAAGAATTTCAGAGAGCAACAAAGTAGAACTCTACTTAAAGTAAAATTTTGATCACAATATTGGTTCCCAAATATGACCTGTTATTTTTAAGGCTGCAGATTAGTAACGCAAATATGCCTAACCAAAAAAAGATTAATAGACTTTTATAGAGTCCAAGGTGTACAAATATTGATATTTTCCGATTTATTATCTTCGCTACATAAGAGATAATCTGATACACTTTGCAAACAAAGCCGGATTCAAGGCAGTATTGCGCCAATTAGGTATTCAGTATTTTTTCTTTCTTACTAATAAGCAGTTGGTTTCAGCCAGTCTTATCAAGGGATACTGTATTACACAGTAAATGGGCTGTAAAGGTCAGAAAGCAGTCACTCCACGTAAAATAGTAATAGAGTGATATTCTGCCATATTTAGGGAGACTAAAAGCCGACCCCAACATTGTTTGGGTAAAGGCTAGTTCTAAGCAGTTTAATGAGAATGTAGTTATCAAATGTAATAAGAAACAAATTCAAAATGGATACTCAAGAAACGGACGAGATTATTGAAAAGGGAAGCAGGGTTGTGGTATGTTTAATACTATTTAGAAGATTTAATCTGAATATGTTGTCAGAACTTGCTTTCCAACGTCTTCTGAGCTTGTCGATGAATATTTCAAGATATAATTAGCGACTCAATTCAGAAGAACCTACAAACCTTTTGTTAATTGAGAGACGTACTTCTGGGGTGCACCGTCTTTTCCACTGCTAGAATATTTAGAAAGTGGAGAAGGGTGGACGAATCAGGGCGTCTATATGTTGTTATTGACCTTCAACCAGTGCTAGGTACGTAATTACCGGGTTGAATTGATCTTTTGAATTATAGATTTCTGACTTTTCCCAGGTTGATTAAGCAGATCTAAAAACATGTGTTACTATTTATTTTTTTTTGGTGGTAGGATTTCCCAAGATTATTAATAAATTCTATGTAGCTGACATTCTTCATTATGTTTTCATTGAAGTTTAAATCGTGTTGTACGATTTAACATTAATCAAAATATTGGTAAATGAATTGGCATTGAACATCGTTAACTAGTGACGCTGAAGTACTGAAAGAAGTTTAACCATCATTTGATATGATTAGTGTTTGTAAAAGTAATAATTGATGCAATTTGTGAGATTGTTAACAATGGTTTAAATGTTTTTGAAACCTACGAATAAAAAACTTAGTAGGAATTTCTTCGTAATATACATAATATACTCAAGACATATTACAATTTTTAATTGCATTTTGCTTAATTATTAGTAAATGATTTATGTTTAAATTTTTTATTAACTGCGATAATAGTTTTATAACGAAACACGATTTTTTATAATCGAAAGTTACATCAGCACAAACTATTTTTTTGATTTATTAGCTGTACCATGTGATATTGGCCTCGCTTCGAAATATTTGGTCCTATGTTGGCTACACACAACATTGTGTAGACATGAAATTATAAATGTCCTATGTAAAGTGTTGTGTGGACATAAGACAAATCAATCAATTTTAATTTCTACCTATCTTTACAGATGTATGGTCGCTATCAACGCGACCTAAGCGAAGCGGCCAGAGAAGAAGCAAGAAGACTCAGGAGACTTCGAAAGAAGAGACGGAAAGACGACAAACTCCGGCAGAAAGAGCTAGAGGCCAGTGGAAAACACAGACCGCGAGGGAAGTTCTTCAAAGTACTAGGTGAGAAGAATGGAAGAGCTATCGCTAGATTGATTTATTTAGGCGTATAATTTTAGTATGGCCTACAGTAGCTACGCAACGGAGGTGGTAAAACTCGCGTGACTGGGAGCAACTGACGAGAGCGTCAGTCAACTCATACGAGCGTCGTCATTTGTTACTACCGTCCCCCATCCGGCCATGCACTGAGTCGAGGTCCTAACCCCAACGAAGACGACGCAGGAGCTTCGTTAGCAACGTTCATTAAGGGTTGCTCCTAGTCAACCTTGCTTAAGTAGTTCGATCTTTCTATTAGCTGGCTGGTTAGTTTTTTCTATGGCTGGAGGCCCTTTGGAGCCGAGGAGGGCCTTTTTGGTTCCGTCGAAAAGCCTGATGTAGCAATCAAATCCTGCTGCTGCTCAAGCTAACTGCGGAAGACCTCTTAAAAAAAGTTCTCAGTTCCTCCTTTTTTACTAATTACAGTAACTTAATAAATATATTTTTCATCTCAAACTGACACGGACGGTTTCCTTACTGTAAGGAATAATAAATATTCACGTAAGTAAAGTTTCTTGCAGGCTATGTGTGGAGGCACACGTTCGCGCGGCTCGGCGAGGACTGGGTGTTCCTGGCGCTGCTGGGCATCATCATGGCGGTCGTCAACTTCGCCATGGACAGGGGGATTGCTGTTTGTCAAAATGGTAAGGTTCCAGAAGACTTTACTGACTCTAGTAAAAATTAAAAACCAGTAATGTAGGTACCAAATTAGGTACTCAAATTCTTTTTATCCCCTGCTGCTAAGCTATATTCTTGTATTACGACTGGGTTCACGGTCGAGCAATGAGTGGGTTTCGAACCAGCAACCACATAATCGTAAGTCCGACACCCTAGCCTAGGCCACCGCTTCTTAAATGTATCTGAATTGTGGACCTATGTTTTTGAAAGGCTTCATATTGCGACCCCTTATTCTAAAGGCTAAATATTGAAGTCAATCAGTATTGAGTAAAGTGTCACTTTAAGATAGGTGTAAATGTAATGTAGCGGCTGAGAGTTCCGTTTTAGTGTTCAGGAGTAAAAATCTCGAATTCTCTATCCTAAGCTAAGAAGGTTACCTGATTTTAAAAGCTTTTCACATTTTCACGCATACGAAAGAAAGGAATAGAGCGAAATAAATAGGTAAGTAACAAATTAAGAACATGACTTTTTTTTTTTTTTTATTTTAACAGAACTTTGTCGCTGAGCGACAATACCGTTCCATATTCGTTTTTTTTTTTTTTATAATAGATTACCTTTGATGGTGCTTTCAGTACCAATAAGTTAATTTTGTAAATATTTCAGCACGAATGTGGATGTACAACGACCTGGCAACATCGACGTTCAGTCAGTATGTTGCGTGGGTGTCACTACCCGTCTGCCTCATACTATTCGCTGCTGGATTCGTACATATAGTCGCTGCTCAAAGTATAGGTAAGAAATTTTGCATTCAGTATATGAAATATCTTTTACTTTGGTCCAAATTTGGAGGAGTAAACAGTCGAGAGCAAAACATCCTTTTTACGTGAGATATTTAGTCAGATGTACAGGTGTTCTTATCACGTACACATGTATACAGCGTGTAATTAAATTTTCAAAAGTCTCTCCGCCCGCCTTTCTTCCTAAGGTAGCTTTAAAGATTGGATACGCTTATAAAAATCGATGTCATGTAAGGGATTAACCTCCATATCATTATTTCGTTATTTAATGTATATTTGTGAACTACAACCAGAATTCTACAATAAAAAGCAACTCCAAATAAACCTGTAAACCTTCCAGGATCCGGCATTCCAGAAATGAAGACAATACTCAGAGGAGTTCACCTTAAAGAATACTTAACGTATAGAGCTATGATATCAAAGATCGTCGGCCTCACTGCCACACTCGGTTCTGGTCTACCGCTTGGTAAAGAGGTAAGTTCACCCCCTCTGTTATAGAGAAACTTTCATCATCATCATATCTTTAATTCTTTTAATAAACGACGCCCGCACTAAGGAATTTAATCCTTGTGTCGCGGGGGTTTCACAAACATTCAAATCACATGCACAAAGAACACCCAGACTTGGAACAAGCATTTGTGGATCACTCAAATGCTTGTTTCATGCGGGGATCGAACCCGCAGCACGTCACGCACAGTGGTAATCAGCGTGGTGACCTATACCACTCGGCTATCCGTGCAGCCATAGGACACTGCTGAACATAGGCCCCTCCTATAGATTCCCAATAGGTCCGGTTAGAAGCGGCTTGCATCCAGTGCGATCCTGCGATATTCATCAGATCGTCAGTCCACCTCATGGGTAAAAACATGAAGTGTCCTGATCAAAACAATATATAAGGGCTATTTTAGATTTTGTTAATGACTTTTCATTAACTTCTACTATCATTTTATATGCAACAAATCCCTTTAAACCTTCGCAAGTCCTGATTCAAAGTCAAACTTGCTCAATTTTTTTTTTTTATGGTAACGCTTTTACATAACCCCCAGCCAAAACCTCGATCTGTTATTAGGCCTATTTATTGTATCTTATTCTTCCGTGTAACCTTCTGTCATGTTGGCGGTCAGCTTCCAACAAACTTAATTTAGCTGCATACAAAAATAACAACCCATTTACTAGGTAATACAAATTCCTTTGGACGAGCTGGTGACTAGAATTATACCAATTACATAACGGATAATTCTAGAAGACCATTACGTGCAACTTCAGCTGTATTAAATTCTAAAAACTATTTACCCAGGGTCCATCAGTCCACATAGCGTCAATGGTAGCCACTTTGCTGTCGAAGCTGGTGACGACCTTCCAAGGCATCTACAGCAACGAGTCCCGCACCAGTGAGATGCTGGCTGCAGCCTGCGCTGTGGGTGTCGCATCATGCTTCGCGGCACCTGTTGGAGGTAAGATCTAGTTTGAAGCGGCGGTAGCCTAATGGCTAGGGCGTCGAGCTTACGATCATATGGTTGCGGGTTCGAATCCCACCCATTACACTACCGACGTGAACCCACTCGTAACACAAGCATCTTAGCTTAGCACGAGGGGTTTACGAGATTTCTAGTAATGTGCGATCCACATTGCTAGAAATCTTAAAAAAAAAAAATTTCAATTCAGAACTAAACTTAGTGTTGGGTTCAAATTATTTTGGTTCCCTATTTAATATTCAAAATTATTCCTAGGGAAAAATTTAAAGCGAATTAACTTGTGTTAAGATCGATCACCAGTTATTTGAGACACTATAATACTTTTATGTAAAGTCTATACCTATTAAGGGTTCCATACGTAATACTAAAACGAGACCCTATGACTTACACTCCGCTGTCAGTCCGTCTATCACCAGACTGTATCTCATGAACCGTGATAGTTAATATAATTTTGACAGATGAATGAAAACAGAATAAAATAAATATTCAAAGGGATCCCATATTACAGACATGATTTTTTTGCCGTTTTTATAGATAGTGGTACGGAACCCTTAATGCGCGAGTCCTACTCGCACTAAGCCGGTCAATTCCTTACCATGTTTAAACTATTTTAGTGCCGTAGGAATTTAAAAATGTTTTTATTTTCAGGTGTCCTGTTTTCAATAGAAGTAACAACCACGTATTTCGCTGTTCGCAACTACTGGCGTGGATTTTTCGCTGCTTGCTGCAGTGCTATTGTAAGTTTTATTTCAAACTAGCTACTTTTCCATATTGTATTGAAAAAACTAAAGATAAAAGTGGCACCACATACCTATGACAATATTATTAAAAATATTTTGATTTTTAAAGGAATCCTGTCGATTTATTTGAACCTATTTCTTACCTCATCCAAAACCGTAAAGTTCTTATGTCTTAAAATCATATCACATACGTATATTTCCGAAAAGCGTTGAAAGAAGAAAGGGCTTTCTCCTTTCTACTCTTTTCGGAAATGAGCTAATTTGCGTCCAGTTCATTCTGATCTTAGCCTGGATCACATAATATCTCGATCCAAAAATATTGTTATGTTTGTATGTTGCAGATGTTCCGCCTGCTCTCCGTGTGGTCTGGCGCCATGCCCACAGTGAAGCCTCTATTCCCCACCAACCTGCCGCAAGACTTCCCCTTCGACCCTCAGGAGTTTGCAGTATTCGTGCTTTTGGGGTGAGTCTAAGGCATCTTTATGATTCTTGTAATTTATCCTGACTTCCAGGTCTTTTGTAATCAAATGCATTAGGGGGTAGATTTTTAGATTCAGGCTGATTTAGACGGTGCCAGAAATATAAGCTACTGTACGTACCTATAGCTGAGTGGTTTAGGTCACCAAGCCACAACTACCACTGTACGCGACGTGCCGCGGGTTCTATCCTCGTATAGGACAAGTATTAGTGTGATCCACAAATGCTTGTTGAAATGTCTGTAAGACCAAAGATTAGCGACCCAAGCGGATTTTTGACACGCTAGCCCCCCATTCCTTAGTGCGGGGACAGTCATTTTTAAGGCGCTGACAACAGCCAAATCGGCTTGTCTCAAACAATTTTTTTGCCAAATCTATACAGTTGTAGACGGCGGCACAAATATATGTTAATCTTGAACATATTTCTAAAAACCCCGTTGTATTCAAAACACGTTCTTGAAAAGTTTTCTCGATAAAAAAAATTTGTAAACTAACCTCTTAAAATGATCTTCCAACAAAAATATCTGTATTTCTTTTCAACGTACATTAATCAAATTTATAACATTAACGTATCATATTAAAATACACAACTTGGTTGATTTTAAATTTTTACTACTCAACTTATTTTAAAGTAATTAATTTATTTTATTTGTAAAAAGGTTTGTAAGAAGATACGAACGTCCCGTCATCACGCTTCTCTTTCTTACGTATGCAATCCGACAGTGATCGCTTAGATGCGCTGCTAGACGGACCTATGTCGCATGTCGCTTTGCCCCGCTATCCGTTCATTTCATATTTTGATGTTTGAAACGTCAAACATTCGTAATATTTTATTTTGTTCCTAAAAGTACCTACACTAAATTGTAAAAAAATTGGCACGTAAAGAAATTGGTATAGGAAATATTATAAGTTTAAGCATTTATAAAATAATAAAGTTGTGGTAGTAGGTATACGGTCTAGTTGAAAAGATTTGCTGTGCAAAATGGGGAATAAACAAAAAAGCCGGAGACCAGTTTGTATTGTAATATTGACAAAACAGCTAAATAAAATTATAACCAAATAGGTACTATGAATGCTATTTTGTACTACGGATAGCGTAAATTCATCTCCATACGTAATGCTCGGTTGGTCTATTGGTATATGATTAGATTACGATAATTGGGCTTCGTGTTCAAATCCACGTTGAGAATTAGAAAATTGGAATGGATAAGAATTTTATTTCGTATTTTTTCAAATTTATTTTTTATATTTTTAGAATAATTATTTATTTTTTTACAGTAAAAAGAGACGTTTGGCGAACAGTTCAGAAGCAGGTGAAGCTTTGGAAATTGTTTTTCACCAGTAAGTGTACTTTCACTAGTAATAAGTACTTAGGTACTAATAAAGATAAATAAATATAATTATAAAAATGGTATTACTTTCATCATAAAAAGAAAGTCTAAAGCTACGAAAGGACAAAGCTACGAGTATTTTCCTATAAGTCCAGTTTTAGGTCAAAGTAAATTCGATATATAATACTTATATCACTGGACTTATTTCACTTATTTGTGACTTTCTTTTTATGATGAAAGTAATACCATATTTATAATTATATTTATTTATCTATATTAGTACCTAAGTACTTATTACTAGTGAAAGTACACTTACTGGTGAAAAACAATTTCCAAAGCTTCACCTGCTTCTGAACTGTTCGCCAAACGTCTCTTTTTACTGTAAAAAAATAAATAATTATTCTAAAAATATAAAAAATAAATTTGAAAAAATACGAAATAAAATTCTTATCCATTCCAATTTTCTAATTCTCAACGTGGATTTGAACACGAAGCCCAATTATCGTAATCTATTCATATACCAATAGACCAACCGAGCATTACGTATGGAGATGAATTTACGCTATCCGTAGTACAAAATAGCATTCATAGTACCTATTTGGTTATAATTTTATTTAGCTGTTTTGTCAATATTACAATACAAACTGGTCTCCGGCTTTTTTGTTTATTCCCCATTTTGCACAGCAAATCTTTTCAACTAGACCGTATACCTACCTACTACCACAACTTTATTATTTTATAAATGCTTAAACTTATAATATTTCCTATACCAATTTCTTTACGTGCCAATATTTTTATAATTTAGTGTAGGAACTTTTAGGAACAAAATAAAATATAATAAATGAATGAAATATAAAACTGCCGAATTAAAATGGTTGTCTCTGCCGTAAACCCCGAAAGGTACCGTCTCTCCGAGAAATACTGTCCGTGGTTCTAGCAATTTGTCCTACTGGTTCCGAACAGTAGGACAAATCGGTAAAACAAGTGAAGGACGGAAAACACTTGCCTAACTGTAGCAAGTTAAAAAACATGTTTAAGCGATTTTCGACCTTATTGACATTTAACATTAGGTTTGTTTTTTCCTACATTCTCGTTCGCTAACATTGCTCCTTTATTAAAATACGGTGTTTTCATAAATGTCATTAAGGTTGAACCAGTTTTTTTAACTTGCCATCGTTAAGCAAATGTTTTCCGACATTCACTTGTTTTACCGATTTGTCCTACTGATTCCCACCAGTAGTACAAATCGGTAAAACAAGTGCAGAACCACGGGTATAAGACGGTATCTTAAAACAAATAAAAAAATACATTCGTTTTTTTAATAGCCTGATCTAATTTCTTTTAGCTCTTCATACAGAACAAAAATATATAAGAGCGCCATCTATTGGTTCATTGTAATTATTATTGATCTCTTACTTGGTAGTTCGCTGTATCGCCGCTGTTTAAGAATGGCGCTAGGATACCGGAGAAATAGTGGGCGTGTCCAAAAATACCGAAACAGCGCAGCTCAATAGCGGTTGTCAGCGTCTTAATAATAAAAATCTTGTATGTTGTGGTACATTGCTGGGTGAGAGTGTTCAATCATTGAGGGCAACACCAATAAGGCCGTTTTTTTATTTGTATGAAATAAAAACATTTTTTAAAGTGTTTATTAAACATTTTCAGGATAGTATGCGGGCTTTTGGCCGCATTCTGGGTGTTCCTACATCGACAATATGTCTTATTCATAAGAAATACTAAATCCCTCAGCAACTTCTTACAGAAAAAGTAAGTAGACCTTGTCCATATTAGCCTTACGAAGAATTTTAATAATTGGTATGCGTTTCTATAGGATTCAAGTACTTTCGTATAGGTACAGTATTTTCTTGCCATATTCTGGAGATAGTAACCTCATCGTTTGGGTATGAAAAAAATGTTGGCCAATTCTCAGACCTAAAATTTAATACAAATCGATCCAGCCGTTTCGGAGGAGTTTGGGAACAAACATCGCGACACGAGAATTTTATATATTAGAAGATATTTTAGACTTGAGAGGACAAAAAATTCAAGCGTCTTGGTTTCACGTCGGTCACCGGTGACCGACGACATTGACTTTTACATTGTGTTTTTCGTTAAAAAGAATATTTTTTTACCGTGAAAGTAACATTTATATAAATAATTCCCTATTTATTGTCTCCAGTCGCTTCATCTACCCTGGCTTCGTAACACTAGCAGTGATGTCCATCCTGTTCCCGCCGGGCATCGGCAAGTACATGGCCGCGGATCTAGGGAACCAGGAACAGGTAATTATTTTCTTGTATTCACAATTGCTGTTTTCTATGTCATCTGAAAGCCTATAATATCCTATTCTTCTTCTTCTGCCTAGCCTTTTCCCAAGCTATGTTGGGGTCGGCTTCCAGTCTTACCAGATTTAGCTGAATACCGTATTTTACATAAAGCGACTGCCTATCTGACCCCCACAACCTATTGCTAGGTAAAACAGTATTCCATAGTAAGACTGGTTGTCAGAATTGTAATGACTTAACGACTATCAAAGGTACTGTATGACCAAAGACTATTGTATGACAGTCGGGACCAACGGCTTAACGTGCTTTCCGAGGCACGGAGGGGTCTCGAAATTTTTACAAATGGTCACCCATCCACGGATCAACCGCGGTAAGCGCGGCTTAACCCTTATTATCTATATATAGAAATATATATAGAAATGTGGCTTTTCCAGGCAGGAGTTATGTCGTAAAATGTATTTTTTTTCTTTCGCAGGTGTTGTCTTTGTTCTCGAACTTCACATGGACGGACTCGCTGTCGGCGGAGCAGGCGGCGGTGGTGTCGCACTGGCACACGCCCGAAGTCGACCACTTCGGCTGCCTCATTATATACTTCTTCTCTATTGTGAGTATAGCTTACTATGATATCCGTTAGTGCAGGGTCGGCGAACCTTTAAACATCAACGTGCCATTTTTTCTAAGAATTTTCGATGAGGTGAGAGACGTGCCGACAAATAATGTTGACTTAGTGAATATTGGGGAATTAATAATAATAAATGTTATCAATTCGTTATTTACTACAAAAAAAACACTCCGTAGCGATCTCTCGCGTTTTTCGTCATAAAATACCTACCTACTTCACACTTTTTCTTAGTTTAAAATGAATTTCGTGATCGTTGACGTGCCCAAAATAAGGTGTTGCGTGCCATAGATAGGTTCGCCATCCCAGCGTTAGTGTAATTTTGGGAAGCAACTTGGATAAGTACGGGAATTGTGGTAAAAACAGAATGCCTGGCAGTACCCTCCTTATGTCTCTTTTTATTTTTTGATGATTCTACCGCAAGATATAAGATAATTTATCTGTTCAAAACATGAGTTAACATACAGGCATGCAAGGTGTCTTGTATCGCGGGGGTTTCACAAACATTCAAATCACATGAACAAAGAACACCCAGACTTGGAACAAGCATTTGTGTATCATACAAATGTTTATCCCATGCGGGGATCGAACCCGCAGCACGTCGCGCACAATGGCAATTAACGTATACCACTCGGCTGTCCGTGCAGAACTTGTTACAAGTATAATAAAATGTGTCCATTAATGTTTTGCCTTTGCGGCTTACAAATACCTACCTGCAGGTATACCGACTCTGTTTTTTAATCCTAACTAAATTGACAAATGCAAATGTCAAAGCTGAAGTAAAAGCTATTGAAATCTATGTAATTTTGGCATTTTTACTTGTCAATTTAGTCGTTCAAAATCAAAAATCAAAATATTTTTATTTCAAGTAGGCCCTTCCAGGCACTTTGGAAACGTAAAATGACGCTAGTTGCGCGGTTCCAAAATGTCATTCCTATGGAGAAGAACCGGCAAGAAACTCCATAGGTTACTCTCTAGGATTAAAAAACTGAGTATAGTCTGAGCGCAGGCTTTTAGGGCCTCCAGCTAGAGCTATAGAAAAATTACCTACGTAAGCAAAGTTACTTACATCATCGTCTGGATAAGAGACGTGTCTGTGGTATAAAAATTTTGGAACTACTGAAGGTATCATCATCTCTCCTTTGTTTGTTGGGGTGATACGTTAATGATGGCTTCAAACCCACACTGAGGGCAGAGTGTGGGGATATGTCGGACTGGCACCGACTAAAAAAAACACCCTGGACCCTTCCTTGCCTTTGCTGGAGCCGTGGGATCACTTATACAAGCTCTCATATTATCTTTCACACAATACATTCTGCTCTTTTTCGGTCTCCCACTGCTTGTATTCCCATTCACATTCATATAAAACTTGTGAAGTCCAGCAGTACCGTAGGTTGCAAAATTTGATGTTAATAGTGATGAATTCAAAAAATTATGGTCATAGAAAATAAGAAAAATATCTAACAAAAGATACCTACATTGAAAACGGTTATCTAAACTGACGTTGTTCTTTACTTATTACAGACATAAAATAGACATATTTTTAATCTCTTAAAACTATCAAAAGTATTCCCGACGAGGATGGGATTCGAACCCACGCGTGCAGAGCACATTGGATTAGCAGTCCAACGCCTTAACCTCTCGGCCACCTCGTCTTGGTTTATCAACTCTATATTAAGTACCGAGTTATAACTCACAGCTGTTTTGTACTTCAAAGGTCACTTTCATCTATGTCTATAAACTATTGTGTTTGTGTAGTGGAAGAGAAATATATCTATTGAAACAGCTGAAAAGATCACAAAAAAAGCTGTAATTCCAAATGAAATATTCTAAAAGTAACCAAATACTAAAACCAAACTAAAAAAGTGGATGTATGTTCACATAAACACTTGGGAGATAACTCTTAATAGAGTTATTATATTCCAAACTATTGTATATAGGTATTTACAGGTTAATTTAAAAGACTGCCTATATTCTACGAGGTAATCAGGTGCATAAAACTGAACCACGAGCAACATAGGACCAAATTAGAAATTGAAAATGAGCTTTTCATACAAACAAGTCACGTGACTTATGTTTGTATGAAAAGTTGATTTACAATTTTAAGATTTCAACCTATGTTCCTTGGGAAAAGTTGTTCAGTTTTATACACTTGATCAACTCGTAGAATATACGCTTTCCTTTTAAAATAATCCTGTATAACTGTTTCATTTTTTCATCTTGACTGATATAACCCCTTCAATAATTCCTCTGGGTAATGTTAAGAGCTCGATGCTCAATACTCGTTTCTTCTCTATATGAGAAGAAGTCTTTCTCCAGCAGTTGTAAATTTATTGGCTGGTATTATTTCAAGCGCCCAAGCATAATGCTGTAGACGCCAGCTATCCCCTTCTATTCATTTCAGGATAATCCTATGGATTATATCCAAATGGGAATTAAATTAATGCAATCTTACATAAAGAAACAAAAGTCATCGTCCGACGAGGATGGGATTCGAACCCACGCGTGCAGAGCACATTGGATTAGCAGTCCAACGCCTTAACCTCTCGGCCACCTCGTCTTATTACTATGTGTATCAAACACAACACAGCTATGATAATTATCTAGTGTTTATTTGAACAAATGTGTGATGAATGTGAGTTGTCCCAAGACATAATTATTGTTTTTTTTTTTTAATATCTCGGGACAACTCACACACGGCCATCTGACCCCAAACTAGGCATAGCCTGTACTATGGTGACCAGACAACTGATAAACATACTTATATATTTCTAAATATATACATATTATAGATAAATTACACCCAGACACAGAACAAATGATCGTGCTCATCACACAAAGATTCGTCCTGGGTGGGAATCGAACCCGACCTCCGGTTTAGCAGTCAGGGTCACCAACCACTAGACCAACAGGCTCGTCGTCCCGTTTTGTTCTGAGTGTTGCTGGGAAATAAATATTTTTAATTAACACTGTGGTTCAGTTCTTCCTAAGCCTGGTATCGTGCACGCTGCCGGTGCCGGCGGGTATCTTCGTGCCGGCCTTCAAGATGGGCGCGTCGCTGGGCAGGTTCACGGGCGAGGTCATGCACTACTTCTGCCCGCTGGGGGTCGCTTATGGAGGACATATACAGAAGATATTACCTGGTGAGACATTTTGTTACTTTTAAACTAAATAATCTTGTTTTTTTTTTGTTGAACGAAGCCCGCACTAAGGAATTTCATCCTTGTGTCGCGGTTGTTTCACAAACATTCAAATTACATGCACAAAGAACACCCAGACTTGGAACAAGTATCTGTGGATCACACAAATGCTTGTCCCATGCGGGGATCGAACCCGCAGCACGTCGCGCACAGTGTTAATTAGCGTGGTGACCTATACCACTCGGCCATCCGTGCAGTCAAATCTGCTCTTATTCCATTTACTATGGGTCTGATTTATCCGAGTTCTAAACCTGGGGGAGAGAGTTGTAGGACCGGAGAGAATAGCACGTAATAATAGACTCAGTCTGATGATAAGGGTTGTTGATGATGATAACTTTTCTCTCTTTTCCTCTCATAAATGATGAAAATGTTCGTTTAACCTGTCAGTTAAGAAAAAAAATAAAGTGGCATATTTTCCATCTTATTCCATCTTCACACTTTACTATTATAAAACTTAAATTTTTGTCAGGTGGGTATGCGGTGGTAGGTGCGGCCGCGTTCACCGGGGCTGTCACTCACACAGTTTCGACGATCGTTATAGTCAGCGAGATGACGGGACAGGTCAGTAAAGATGAAGATGTTTATTCCGTAAAACATGAGGCATGTTTACCATAAAAATTATGTTTCTCTCTCCTATGTTTCTAGGTAACACATCTTCTACCCATAATGGCGGCCGTACTAGCCGCAAATGCCACAGCCTCTTTACTACAGCCATCTTGCTTCGACAGCATCATCTTGATCAAGAAGCTGCCGTATCTGCCAGATCTACTGTCTTCTGCTAGCCGTAAGTATAGCTTTAACAGGTTAACTCAGATGGCTTGCACAAATTTCACTAAAAGAGTGATGATATTTTTTTGTGAATTATCTCTTCTTTAGGTACCGAGATGGTTTATGCCCATGTGTCTTTTATACTCTTCTTCAAATATTAGAATGTTGTCATAGCTGTGTTATATTTAATACTCATAGCAATAAGACGAGGTGGCCGAGAGGTTAAGGCGTTGGACTGCTAATCCAATGTGCTCTGCACGCGTGGGTTCGAATCCCATCCTCGTCGGACTTTGACTTTTGTTCCTGTATGCATGAATTTAACTGCCTAAAATTTGCATCGAAATTCACACAGTTATCTTGAAATTCATCGAAGGGTCTCACACGGTTATCCTGAAATCAATAGAATTTGGCTGGCATCTTTATTTTTATTTTTCATAATTCGTTTGATTAAGGGGTGTTATATCGGCCATGATGAAAAGGAAAATTAAAATATTTAGAAATGTAATCACTGTATTATGAGCATTTCTGAAGTGCTTATGAAGGCGTATAAGGCGGATAAGAACCGATTGTTTCGTTTGGTGTTGTGATATGCTATATAAGCAGATCACTTGGGAATTTAAGCAACGACGGTTAAGAATCCGGATAGGGTAACCGATTATAAAAACAGCTGATTTTTGCTCAGATAGAGTAGAATTGACTAAGATTCTACATGTAAAATTTGTACGGCTATCAAGACTGTGGAATTCGTTAAATGATCATTATTACTATTTGATTCCTTTTAAAATTAATGTTTTTTCAGCAGTTTCAATAGATAGCAACTACACAAACAAAATAGTTTATAGACAAAAATGAAAGTGACCTTTGAGGTTCAAAACAGCTGTGAGTTGTAACTCGGTACTTAATATAGAGTTGATAAACCAAGACGAGGTGGCCGAGAGGTTAAGGCGTTGGACTGCTAATCCAATGTGCTCTGCACGCGTGGGTTCGAATCCCATCCTCGTCGGCAAACACTTTTGATGGTTTCATAACCATATATTAATCATATCATAATAAAGTTAAGAATAGTGATTAAGTAAATAGTAAAAAAAGATTTTCGTGTTTGCATCATTTTTATTTGTTCTGAAAAAAAATTCTCAACCCCACGTGTAAAATATTTTTGTTTATTGAATTATGAAATTTATTATTGGGAAATTACATAAGTATTCCTTGCAAGTCGTACATCCTTCAAGGGCTCTATTTCTCACCTAATGTCCAAAGTGTTTACAGAATTTTATACACATTATTATCCATATCATTGTGTAATGGAAGAAAAATTTTATCTTTTGCCTTGATAGCATATTTTTTTGAAGTAAAACTTCTTTAGGCGCGACTAGGGAGTAACTCAGATTTTTTTTCTGACGGAAGTAACGCTCTGTGCAGTTTCCGCCATTTAAAAATAATAATTTCTTATTTTGAAATCAATTTCATTTAACATGGCCGGTAACATTCTTTAAACACCAAAGATTATCAATACAACCTCAACATCGCGTACAATATAAAGTTATGCAAGTAGGTACTTGCTTAAAATCTCTTTATAATACCTTATTAATACCTTTTTGTTTTTGAAGTAAAACTTCTTTAGGCGCGACTAGGGAGTAACTCAGATTTTTTTTTGAAGTAAAACTTCTTGAAGTAAAACTTCTTTAGGCGCGACTAGGGAGTAACTCAAATTTTTTTTTTAAATTAATCATTTCAGTGATATATGTCGTCAAAGAAGTTTTACTTCAATCGCGCGTAAAGGTTACACGCACACACTTTTTTTTTGTCTAAATTAGTATTGCATCAAGTATGAAAAATTCAGAAGTATCGAAACAGTGCAAATATTCTATTCAAAACTTTCTTTTATCAAAAAATCCTGTCCGACGAGGATGGGATTCGAACCCACGCGTGCAGAGCACATTGGATTAGCAGTCCAACGCCTTAACCTCTCGGCCACCTCGTCTTGTGCACACGACGAACAAATAGCAGCTCGATCATAAACACTTAGCAATAAAATACTTTCATAAATTGTATTTATCCTCATCTATTGTGAATTGGGACATAAGGCACGATGATAATTAGATTTTTCAATGATGCTAAAACACAATAGGAATCTCCAATTCTAGACATTACGTTGAAGAATAAGAAAAACAAGATTTATACAATAGGATAGCCTTAAGTCTTTTAGAGAATCCTCGCAGTATAAAACGAAATGATTGAATTGATACTGGAATTATGTCACAACCATATTATTGTTTGTCAGAAACAGGTGTTTTACAAAAGGCAATCAAAAGTTACAATAACATAAATGTTTGAACAAATGCCACTTTATTAGCCGAACTCGTGTACCGTAAAATCGTTTTATATTTGTTTGACAACAATATGAATTTTACGGTATGACGCAAAAGTACATGTATGAACATAAACGTAATTTGATATTCCTATCGGTGTAGTAAGCTATGGCATACAGTTCAATAAGCATAACACTGAGGAACATTCTAATGAAATCACTGTCACTGGAATACCTACTGGGTGGACGGGATGTAAGGAAGGAATTTGTCACGACCCTTAATATATGAAGTCAAATCAATTGATCAGGATTGGTTGACCAAAAGCCTAATAAGTAATCACAGCACTTAAAATGAGGTTCTATTAACCAAAATTCATAAACCAGGGATAAGTATGGTCGTTTGCAGTGATCCTAATAGCAGTAAATTCAATCGTCACGCAAAAATAACATCAGTATTCTCGCCTATTAAGGAAACCCCGCCTTCTTGCGCGTCGGAGTTTTCAACGTTACACTTTCGGGGATACTTTGGCTTGTGGCATCCGTCGAGAATTTTAAAAACTTATTTTATATGTCCATTTATGTAAACAACTTTCTGATTCATTTTTATGAAATATGAACATTTTCCATCACCAGGTATGTACGACATTTGCGTTGAGGACTTCATGGTGCGTGACGTTAAGTACATTTGGAACAGGATGACCTTCCAGCAGCTTAAAGACCTACTGAAAGAAAATAAGGTGAGATGCTTGCAGCTAGACTGTTTAGCTGAAAATGGAATTAAAATTAAAAAAATATCTAAAGATGTGGTAATCAATGCTCGTTCCTTCCCTATATTCCCGGGAGGCCTGTGCCCGGCAGTGGGACATTTATAGACCGGTATTATTATGTATTAGTTGTTCAACAGAATTCTTAACAGTGACTTTTTTCCGCAGACAATAAAAAGCTTCCCCCTAGTGGACAGTCCATCATCAATGGTGCTGCTCGGCTCCATCCACCGCTGGGAGCTGGTGAAGGTCATAGAGAAGCAGGTGGGCCGCGACCGACGCCTGCAGATAGCCGCGCTGTGGCACCGAGAGGCCGAAATGAGGCGGAGGGATGAAGAGGCCAAGAAAAAAGTTAGGAGGCCTTCGAGATTCGAGGTGAGAATAAACAACAAAAGAAAAGATTTTCTAAACGTATTGTTTAATAAATCTGGTATAGTCGAATTTTTAATTCAATATAGGTAAGTTTTGTACAATCGTATCCTTAACTATCAAATGTATTCGTTCTTAGGTGACTCCAGCACCAGATATGCTGCAAGTGCCTGGAACTGGCATGACTCGAGGATCCTCGCTTACAACCAAAGATCAAGGAGGACTTATACCAGGTTAGTCATGTAAATAAACTGAAATTCTAGTGACACGACTTTTACTAACGCGTTTCATATGGTTAATTATCATAATTGTATTCCAATTTCCACTCACACGTATGTAAGAGTAACATACCGTGCTTGCTTTGGTTTCTTATGTAATTGTTTGCTCTTATTAATTATTTTATACATCAACATAAATAGTTGGTCAAGTAAGCGAACTAGGCGTCCCTCAGGGATTACGCTTTGGTCCTTTATTTGATAATACATCACAGAAACTCCTTGGTGTAAACTTTATCACTAAAAGAGAATGTTGTCCTCAGCTCCAGGCCAGCTATTCCGTCCTAAGTCGATCCTAAAGAAGACAAACTCGTTCACCCTGACGCGTGGTCTGGGCGCTGGCTCCGTCCCGCACACGCCGAGTGCACCGCAACCCTCCGTCTACACCACTGTCACGGGCGCGGAGACTAGGTATGCTATCATATTAACTAGGTCAGAGTCCCAGATAAAAACCAGCATCACAATATCATTTTCAGTTGTGTTCAATTTATTGTAATTGTGTCTCTACGCTGTGTCTAACAGAAATGATAGTATTTTCTAACTATGAACATCTAAATCCATCTTAAAGAACTCAAAATGCAATAGAAAATAATCCTACTCGTGGCATTACCCAGGATCCGAGCTGCGTTTGAAGCCATCTTCAAGAGGTCTTCCCTCCTACAGGATGTTGAGGGAGGTCTACCAGATCAGTTGAGTCCCGCCTCCTTACCAAGGAGCCCGTCCATCAACAAGAAAGTGCAACTGGTTAGTAGAAACAAAGCTTCCAAATATTTACACACTATTTCCGTAACATAACCAGCCTAAAATAAAATATCGATTGAGTAAAGCCGCATCCGATAGGCAACCTTTTTTCGGGAATAAAATCTAATGCTTTCAACCCAAGCTGGGGGCCTGGCGTGGGCCCCGGACTTGTCCCTGCCATAATCGGCGGCTCGATTCCAACAATTCGAGAGACATTCTTGATTCAGAGAACAATTTTACTCCACACATTACCTACAGTTCTGGCCACTCTTTACAAGGCTATATCTTATCAAGGAAGACAGGTATACGTATACGCGAATAAAACACTAGTATTCATTCATTCCAATTTATCTGGCCCACAATTATTTGATCGTCTGCCTATGCAACTCTTGATAAAGATCTTGAAAATTAGGTCAGAACCTGATCAAATTCAAAAGATTTTTCCATATTCCTCATAATAATATAGTAAATTAATCTCTTTGCAGCCTCGTGAGCGAGTGTGTGACATGTCTCCTGAGGACCAGAAGGCTTGGGAGCAGATGGAGATGGCCAAAGAGATCGACTTTGACCGCATGCTGCAGATCGCCAGGAAAAGGGATATGGTAGGATATGCTATATTTATAGACTTGCTATAGGTAGACCAGGGATGGCTGAAAATCAGCGCTGTGATGGGTTTTGCTGGTCCCGGAATAGTTTTACCGAAGCAATTCCCTTTTAATGCTTCTGTCAGCATTTTATTTCTTGAAACTTTTTTCATTCTTTGCTTTATTAATTAGAAGCAATAAATGTCAGGTTGTTTTTATTAGAGATTTTTATAAATGTGGGCAACCTCAGAAACATTGCTCCGAATCTAAAGTAAGTAGCTAAAGCACTTGTGATAATCAGAGACAACGAAGGTACCACCAACACTCAGACCCAAGACAAAAGACAAATGTTTATTTTCTACATTGGCTCGTCCAGGGATCGAACCCTTGACCTCAGAGCTGGCGACACCTCGAAAACTGGTGTGTGCGCCAATCGACCACGGAGGTCATCATATTCCTTATATTTTGTTAAGTAGTTATTTATTGGTGTATTCAACTTTTTTCCTTCATTCCAGCACCCTGACGACCCTGAATATGAGGATGAGAACCTGTACATCTGCCACATCGATCCTGCACCGTTCCAGCTTGTTGAAAGAACCTCACTACTTAAGGTATATTGTCACATATTAGTTTTTTTTTTTAAACGACGCCCGCACTAAGGAATTTATTCCTTGTGTCGCGGGGGTTTCACAAACATTCAAATCACATGCACAAAGAACACCCAGACTTGGAACAAGCATTTGTGGATCACACAAATACTTTTCCCATGCGGGGATCGAACCCGCAGCACGTCGCGCACAGTAGTAATTGGTGTGGTGACCACTACCACTCGGCCATCCGTGCAGTCAAAGTTACTTTTCCTTGGATATTCCCTAAGAGACCCCTTAATGCTTTCGAAAGCACATTAAACACGTCAGCCCCGACTGTCATACAGTGTTCTCTGACAGTAGTTAAGTCATTACAAATCTGACAACTTTGTTGTTACTCAGTAAAATGGGTTGTAGAGGTCAGATAGGCGATATATATTTTTTAATTAACCTTTTAGTTGTCCCACTGCTGGGAAAACTGTGAGACCTTTGCTCAAATTGCTCCAGGCCTCTTGGTTTGGAACCGCTTAAAATAGTACAAATAATTTAAATATATAAAAAAAAACTAGGTATATTTGTTCATAATATTAACATCGAAGAATATTTTGGGTAATTCTTGAATGTTTTGTCTAGGTCCACTCGCTATTCTCGACGCTGGGCGTAAGCAGGGCGTACGTCACCGCTATTGGACGACTTATAGGAGTTGTCTCACTCAAAGAGGTAAGGACAATAATTAACATTTAATTACATGATGAAAATTAGCTTATTATTTAAATTTATAAGTTTATTCTTGATACATGTATCATCGTCAATCTAAAATGATTATTTTCAATGATATATACCCTGGATTTGGAATGGTACGTCCATTACTATTGTTTGAAATGTTATTCAATTAAATCTATTATCTTTCTATAGTCCGTTTAACGTCCTACTGGTACTTCAATAACACCTAATTGCCTACTTTAATATTTATATTTTGGTAATAACTTACATCTACAAATGTTAAGCAATACCTTTCCCTCCCCAGCTCCGAAAAGCCATAGAAGACGTTAACTCGGGTGCTCTAACACTAGCTACACGTCCGGAGCCGCCCTCAACACCTCTACCTCTAACCATCAAGGTCACGAGCACCGAACCCGCACCCCCCAGTGATAGCGAAACTGCCAAGCTCACCACACCAGGAGACCACTGAACAGACTCTGAGAAATTGGGGTCAAAAAACATTAAACTGCAGATAAGATGGGGTCTAAAAAAATAACTGCAGAAATTCAAGGAACCCTATAACACGAAAACAGAACTAAAAATTGGGTCTTTAAAAGTTAGAAAGGAAAATATTTAAAATAGAAAATATAAGCGAGAAATGCCCACATTACAGTGAATGCAGCAGGGGGCAATTGAACGGACCCTTAGAAAATGGGGGCTTAAAACATAGCTGCTGTAAAAATGGGGTCTTGAAACCGGAGGGTTAAAGGATAATAACCTTTTTAAACGGTAAGCGGCTTTTATTAGTGATCCCGAAATTGTACCAACTAGGTACGTTTTCTAAATGATGTCGGAAAAAATCTGCATGGAAATATCTTATTACTTTTCTTTAGTCATGGCTTAGTATATGGTTTTGTATACAACGGTAAATAACAAACGTATTGCCGGAGTAGCTTTGGCAAACGTAATTAACCAGTAATAGGAAAAGATCGATTTATTTTGGACCCCTAAGCGTTAAGAAGTCAAATTTTCGACTAAAATATTTGGCCTGGGATAATATACGTTGGAATAATATACGAAATATAATAGATGTTATGTGTTGTATAGGGCAATGAATTTTTGAAGTGAACTAACGTGTGTGCATAATTTATGCATTCCTGTGCATGCTATAATGGGTTCAGTAAAAGTATACCAGTCTTGGTTGCTTCCTTAGTCAAAATTTAACTACATTTTTTGTGCTGTAGTTTATGTACAAAATACCGTTAAAGAACTGCCCAGCTGTTGGAATTGGTTTTTGAGTTTGGTAAATTAACGATTCAAGTTAATTGAACTTTCCAAATTTTAAAAGTTTGACACCACCTATCTTTCGAGTTAGCAGTACTGCGTAACCTGCTAAAAAGAATTGTGAAAAAAAGCCAGTAAGGCTAATGGTTTATACAAACCAACCTGTGATCAACATTGGGAAATATTCCTAAGAAAAGAAGTCGACTTGGGAATTTTCCCATTCAAAAGCTCTTGAAGAGCTTTTTTTTGGTAAGTTTCTAAGTTCTTGTAGGTTTTATTAGCCCTAATTTTTTTAGAGTTATGTAGTCTCAAAGTTAATGATAAACCTTAAATGTGGTTTTCTTAGGTTAATTTGTGTATTAAGTTCCTTAATCGGTTAAATAATGTTCATTCTTTTGAACATCTGTGATTGACTATAAGTCGGAATTGATGTGATCGAAAATTGCTGTCCAAAGATTAGAAATTCTTAATGGGAATTTACCCAATTCATATATTTCCCATCGGTAGGAAAATTTCCCAATGTCAAAACTCACTATGCATAATTTAAGACTTGTCATACGAAGACATATCGTTATGAACTAATTATTTTACATTATTACGTAAAAATCTGTAATCGTCACAATTACGTAATTATTTTGTTGTAAGTAGGTGTATTTTTGATAGATATTTTTTATGTATATTATGGTGCTTCCGAAAAGAGATTACTAAAGTAACAGTGTTCAAAAACAATTAATAATATATTATTCTAGTTTCTTTATGTATGTGTGCAAGATATTATATACAAAAAAAAAGAGAAATATTTATTAATTTATTTAAATTATGTTTTTATTTAAAAATCCTTGTTTGATAATTTCTTGCATACATATTTTTATTATACGGCATTCAATTTTTACCGAGCAATCATACTTTTTAGTAAATTGCTTGGTGCCTCACAATTTTGATGTATTTTTTCAGTACAGGCTTTTAACTGCATAATTTTTGTCAACAATCCTAGGTAAATAGTGGATTATTTACTTTATTTGCACTAAAAAAAAACAAATATACCAAAAAGTCGAAATTTTAAATACAATTTCAGTCAGTGTTGCCAATTTAAAATCTGTCATTATTTTGACTTATGGCAATACTTTTTTTTTAAGCCTGTACATGACGCCAAATTAAATAAAACCAAGGCTTGTGATCCTCCATTCATTCCAAAAGTGTTGTTTCTTAGTCGTTAAGTAATAATTATAATTAATTATATTATTATCTTTTAGGAGTCGAACTTTTTCAGCACTACTCGTAATAATTGGGATTGTATTTGATGTTTAGAATCTTTTTGCCCAACGCTGGGCTTGACTAGCGAGTTTCTTTTGTAATTTGAGTTAGCAATATTCCCATATCTATCTTGTACTTGCGTTTTCATCAGTTGTGTGGCAGTAATTAAATATTGCTTTAACAAATTACAAAAATAAACCCTAAAGTAAGGTAATAAAATTGATTTTAGTATTTTGAAGTGTCCTATACCGGTGATAGAAAAAATATAAGAGGCTATATTAGGAAAGTTATTTAGAACCGTCAAATACAAATCTAATTAAATTGTGCCATTTATATGTGAGAGCAAATGTTACCGTATTATTATAGGTTCATACAGTATTAAATTGTCTCAATATTATTTGATGAAAATGTGCTTAAAAATTGTTTCAGTGGATTGGTATGGCATAGATAATTTGATTTTATCTTCTTGTGAGATACTGTAAAATTATTATGAAAAGCAGAGAGTAACTTTTTCTGTAAATTTTGACAATTATGATTATGCATGTAAGGTTGTCAAACATAACGCCTAAATTTAAAAAAAAATATTTTGTCTCTGGCGTACCTTTCCGTATATTATAAGGCTTAGTTATAAGTGACAAATTCCTATTATATTATGGTAACTTTTGCATCTACAGTTGCGCCAGTGTCGCAACAGTTGCGCCACTATCGTGCAACAGATTAAGTAACGCGTAGTAAATGCTTTCAGATACAAAATTAATCTTTTTCTATAAATTAATATAATGGTTGTTAAAAAATACATATTTTATGTCCGTCCTATATAATTTAAAATTACTTTCAAATAAAATCATGTAAAACTAACAGAAAAAAGCTTTGCCCTCTTGTTCAAACAATACTGAACTTTAAGCAGCACTTATAACTGAGTGAAGTTTAATTATTGGGCTCTAAAAGTTTGAAAAGCTGTTCAGAATTAACAGAATCATTATTATCTCGCATGTTATAATTGCTATTGAAGAAAGAATCTATCGATTTTTTTGTGTTGAGATCAGATCCACCTGAATACCGAATACAACGACTGCCTACCTGTCCTCTTATACAAGTGTCATTTTTACAATAATAACACCGTTAATGCCGATCTGAATCACCCAAATGTATGGAAGTGACAAGTCTAAGTCACGTGACTTATCGAAACGAAATGTCATCTCCATACATTTAATGTCAAGCGATTTCTGTCATCGTTATCGCTTGTAGAAATGTCACTTATCTACGAGGGCTGATCTCCTCGACCTATTAAACAACTGATACGGTATCCTTCACAGGTAATAGCAATTATTCTAATTATACAGCGTGTAACAAAAACCCAGTCCGATCCCTGAGAGTATTATTCGGTATAGTACTGCGAACACATATACGTAGCCATTTAATGGATTGTAGAATAAAATTTTTCCCCAGACAAAATATTTAAATACAAATAAAAACTGATCCAAAGCAACAGCAACACTGACCGCTCCTCAAAGTTCACGTACTTACTACCTGCAGTTTTGTGTCAAAGAAGCCGCCTATGCCAGACGGTTTATGAACTGTACCACGCATACGCCTTTATTGGATCGGACAGGGGTTTTGTTACATGTTGTATAGTAATTCTACACTATTGGACATTCTTGTATCCTCATAATTCTGTGATTTTTATAATTATTTTTATTATACAAATAATCGAGAGTGTTGTCTGGTCACCCTCTTTATATAATTGTGGTTTGTAACGGTTTGGGTGAAGTACTTTGAACTTAAATGTGAAAGCTTTAAAAAATTATAAATACCTACTTGTGATAATCTGCAGATTTTTATATTCAAACTCTACTCTCTATACTGACTCTAACTATATTAATAACTATAGCTTGATTTCACGGTTGCATGTAAGTGTTTTGCGATGAGTTGAGGCTATTTGAGTTCTTAGGTACTGAGTTTAATAATGCAATTAGCTTTACGCCACTAAACTGTTCACAATGAAGGCAACGAAGTTCATCATTTTAATTGTGAAATTGACCTTAAATGTTATGCGTCTATCCCGGAATACTGAAACGCTAATTAACTTTAAGAAGTTCTTAAATATCTGTCTCTACTTTATACCTTCATGTGACAGAGACAGAATGAGACTTAACGGCTGCTTTAATCTAATTGACGTTTCAGTATTCGGCCCTTAATCATTGATGTAGAAAAAGCCCTAGATACGCAGTTTCGGACATATGATACAAATGAAACTGTCTTCAACGGCAGTTTTCAAAGGAACCTATTTTTTTGCAAATTTAACCTTATCCGCATGACATAAAGTTGTTTTTACAAAGCAGCGTGCAAAAACAATAAATTTTGATGACCGAAAATTTGAGTGACAATGACAGTCCTGAGGTCTTTTGAGTGGGAGTTTGAGCCACTGTTCTTCTTGGTTTTTTTCTATACCAATAATCTAATACTAGAAACGTGTTCAAAATGTGTTCTGTTTTAGTATCAAATTAATAATACCGACCTATAAATGTCCCACTGCTAAGCACAGCCTCTCATACAGAGAGAAAGAGCAATATCAAATTACTTTATCCAAATCGATATAATAATTATTTTTCAAAGAAGTGATAGCTTCTTTGTTTAGTGTTAAGCGTAAGACCTGCCCACATAGAGGGCGCTATTTAGAAGATGCATTTCTTTTGTGATCTGTTGCTAATGTAACTATTAAACATGTTCAGTGTCGTTAATTAAATGTATTGTTTTATTAACCCTGACTTATGGAATATTTTGCGATATCGTGCTGGGAGTGAGAGTGGAAGTATGTTGCGCCGTTTCCTTTCCCCAGCTAGGCACATCCTTGAAAGGTGGGGGAATCAGGGCGCCATCTTTGTACATGTTGACATTAAAAAATTGCCACATAGTAGCTTAATTTGAAATAAATTAACTAGGATGTTGATTGGGCAATGAAAGATATTTTATATTCAATATATTCTCTAATTTTCACACTTAATCTATAATACTTAGACACCGTTGTGACAAAATCAAGTGGATAACTGGTACACGACAATATTTAAGTACATTGTAACACGAGTTTTGTTTACTTAACTATAGCTTTACATACACAATATTCATTATATACAATTACCAAGGAAACAACTAAATACTATACGAATTGGAATGGTAATAATGATAATATTAGTCAAATGACAATTTAAAACAAAGATTTAGTGAAAGAAAGAGAAAGAGCTATACAGACGTATAGCGCTATCTCTTTTTACCAGTAAGTATTTTAGATTTTGAATCTACTTTATAATGTTTTCTCCTACCACTTTTATTGTCAAAACTGTAAACTGTAAATTGTGGAAAGAAGAGTTTTCTCAATGATGTACGATGTAATCTATTACTAATATTTTCTAATTAATTCTATAGGAACATATCTTTACAAAAATATATCCTTACATTGACTAAGTATACAACTTACAAATACAACTTAGTACAAAATCTGATAATTTATCATACTTAACATTTACTTAATGTAAATATATTATTATTTAATGAATTTTAATATACTTTTTTTGACAGATTAACTATCCCACTAGACAAATGACATTTCTGCAAGCGCTATCTCTGATCAACTTGCTCGAATGTATGAAAGTGACAAGTCCAAGTCACGTGACTTAACGAAAACAAATGTCATTTCCATACATTTAATGTCAAGCGATTTTTATCATCGATATCGCTTGTAGAAATGTCACTTGTTCTTGGACACAGGTTCTTTTAATAATCGTAGGTATATTAAAATTCTAAATAACTAATTCTGACAATACATGTCATTAGATTAAAACTATAAATAAAATAAATGCACTGGTATCTTATTATAACTCACAACACAACTCAATAATGCACGAAAATTCAAACGAAACTACACGAAATTTTTAATGGCGTTATATTTCTCTTTCTATATCTATCATTCTAAGGCGTAAAGTAGCTACAGACAGATATTTAATACCGTCTTAGAGATGAGTTCCCTTTAGGTATACAGGGCTAAATAAGGTATAGTCGGCAACAAAAGTTTTTGAACACAATCAGATTTGAAAAACACCTTATTTATTTAAATTTCCACTTAATGAGTATACTGGATACATCTATTTTGTAACCTCGTTGCAACAATTTTTAGACATAAATGTTTATTCACAATTTTTTTGTTGCTGACTGTACTAATTTAGTAATATATTATATTTATTGATGGAAGTCTTAAAATATTTTCCAAGCTTCATAAATTTGTTGTCCTATAACTTTTACGTTCGTTTACGTATTTTTGATTTTGACTGATAAGGTTTAAGATATTTTAAACCTTGGTATTAGATTTCCGATATCGGTTACATACCGGGCTGAATTTTCTATCGTCAGATATCTTTATTCGAGGAATAAGTTTGACAGTCGTTTCATACAAAAACTGTCAATCGTCAATTTTATTCGTCATATAAAATTTATGTGGTGATTCAAAAATCAGCCCTATATGCTGCCAAAATTAAAACCTCAAACATATATATTTTGGTCTCATTGAAGTAGTTACCTCAATAAGCCTTCACGCAATCATACATTTTACACAACATGACGATACCTTATTCTAGCTGCCACAGTTAAATCAACACAATATCACATTTTGCCTATATTTAACTAAAACTCACTATATTCTAACCTAATCACACACAAAAATAACTCACTCTTAAAATCCATACACTTTTTCTAGTTCGTGAAACAGCACAGCCTAGATTTTCTTTAAGGAAATTCCTTCAGTTGGTCCCATAGCTCAGAATTTTCATGATATTTTGGAGACTTCCTCCACCCATCACTGAAGCCATTACATATCAATTTTTGAAGTTTACTGGCCCATTAGTTAGTGATCCTGACTGTGAAACCGGAGATCGTGGGTTCGGGTTCCACCGAAAACAAATCCTTGTGTGATGAGCATGATTTTTATTCCTTCTGGGTGTTTTTTAATTTTCTGGTTGCCAACAGGCTCTGCATAGGTTGGGATCATTTGGCCCTGAGTTGTCCAAAGATATTAATATATCACAAAACGGGCAATTTGAGCAGGTAAAAGCTTTCCTCCAGATAGCCACAAAAAGAATATTCACAAATCTATCAGCTCTCGCAAGACAGAGATTCCTCACATACAGCCACAGGATTCCACGACCATATTCGGCAAGGTCTTCTGAGTGACTGTATTCGTTGAGTCCATGTATAACAGCTGTAGTGAGCTGAACGTGGTCGGTGCACAACAAGGCTTGAACTCTGCTTTCCTTCCCGAGACTGAGTAGAAGTATTTCTGTAAAAAGAATGAGTTATTTAGTAGTTTTAGACGTTGACTTTATCCAAGTTTCAGGAGAATTCTGCAACTGCTTTTGGATTGTTCATGAGTCTTGTTGCAAATGGCTTTTAGTCTCTCGATGCAATTTAGATAATCATGATCTTGAGTTTTTATTATCATACATTAGATACTGCTTCTAAAAATGGAAATAAGGGTTGCTTTTCCGAAAAAAGCTACTTCTGGTGATTTTGAAATTGCACAAGTCCTAAATCAGCGGTCTGACAATCGAAAACTAGTCGGAAATATTTTCTTTTTGTTCTAAAATGAGCATATAGATATTAAGAGTCTCACTCACCCTAATAAAATTATGATGATAACTATCAGTGTTTGTGATAGCTGATATAGGCGCACAGGATCCTTTGCAGAAGTACGCGTGGTACCCTGCGGGGCGGATGATCCAGTCGTCCCAGCCCAGCTCCTTGAAGCTGACGTACAGCGGCTCCCGGCAGCACTCGCTGGTGTTGGCCCCGCATTCTAGTGCTCGCCCGCGGCGCCGCTTGCCCGCGTACTTCGTGTATAATACTAGGAATGGTCGGTGTTTCTCGTGGAAAGAGAGCGGTGCTCGGCGTAGCTGGAAATAAATTGGTTCCGTTAGTTTGGTGTGATTAAGATAAAAGTATTGATTTAATTTTGTATGTTGTTCTCAATACAGATATTTTTAAGTCTATCTTTTTTTTAAGATTTTATTATAGTAATTGAATTGATAATGTTATATTAAAGTATTGCGAAGTAATTTAAATTGAACAAGTACTATCAGTACAAGTACTATCAGTTTTGTACTGAACTTGATTTAGTCTCAGTCTGATTTACTTCTTTGTTAAATTTGCATGCCGAATTGAGTAGGCGAAATATGAAGAACTGTAATATTTTTTAAGATCTGTACAACTCTATTTCAAGCAAATAAATATTATTCTATTCTATCACAGAAGATCAGATATCGGAAAGGACAGATAGTTTAGAGAAAGCTAAAACTATTATATTTTCGTTTCGAGTAGCGGGAAAGCCTATTTTCTCCTAAGGTTTCTGAAGCCTAAGTCATAGCTTACTAAATGTAGAAAGTATAGTAGGAACTCTCTGGATATTTTTTTATCCTTATCACATAATTAAAAACTAATGGCAAATACGTAATCATTTTAATATATCTCACCTGACAAGTTCTACACGCCACGTGCAGCGTATGCAGCCGCTCTCTTCCTTCTAACCAGACCCTGACTGCCCACGCCAGCTCCACCCTGACCCAGCCCTCGCCGGTATCAGTCTCCTTGATAGCAATGGGCTTGGTCTTCTTGAACTGCTGCTGGCTGTCCCAGTGTGCCGCCTCAGAGATGACGAAGGTTTGGTTGTACTCGTCCAGAGGATCGCGCTCCTGGAGAGTTAGTTGATTGATTAGATTTTGAAGACTAGATAAGCTGAGTTCGAGTTAGAGTAAAATAATTGACTGGTTGTGGAAAATAAGGGCTAGAGCAAGATTTTAACTCGCAAGATAAAATGAGCTTACATTTGAAAGACCGAAGATTCAGTATGGTCGTTCTTAATGTATTTCGCTCATATCCTATGATTTCAACACATATTGAGTATAAAAAATTGATGGTTAAGTCATTGAGTGTAGTTAAAAAAGCATTTTTTCTTAATTTATAGGACCTTCTTGAAACGTTTCAGAAGATTCAGAAATTAATTTATCTCGTTAATCTTCTGCCTAGCCTTTGTTGGGGTCCCAAGCTATGTTGGGGTCGGCTTCCAGTCTTACCGGATTTAGCTGAATACCGTATTTTACATGGAGCGACTGCCTATCTGACCTCCCCAACCTATTGCTAGGTAATATAGTATTCCAAAGTAAGACTGGTTGTCAGAATTGTAATCACTTAACGACTATCAAAGATCATTGTATGACAGTCGGGACCAACGGCTTAACGTGCTTTCCGAGGCACGGAGGGGTCTCGATATGTTTTCAAATGGTCACCCATCCACGGACCAACCGCGGCGAGCGCGGCTTAACCGTTATTATCGGTCAAACCGTACGGCTAACACTTAGCCACGAGCCCCTCCTTTTATCTCGTTAACTCACGAGTAATTGGAAACTAGATTTTATTTTCTCTTTTTCATCCAGTTTTTTGGCATAATCTTTATCAAGATAGATCGAACCCTACTTCAAGTTATTAATACTTATAAAATTACCTTATAGAACCATAGCTCGACTACATTGACCTCTTCTGGCTCCACATCTGGAGGCAGCTCGAACTGCAGGCACTTGAACGGGTATCTACCTGAAGTCAAGCATTCACCTGGAACCAACAGAAAATAAAAGAGTTATTACTGGTTTTTATACAAAACTTGTAGAGAACAATGAGTCGTTGTTGTATTTCTACTTCTCTATCTTGGGACAATTTACACACGGCCATCGGATCCCAAACTAGGCAGAGCCTGTACTATGGTAACCACACAACTGATAAACATTCGCTTCATGTTGTTCTCAGCAAATTGTTATGTTATGTTCTTTTTCTTCATTGTTTTTTGTGTGTAGAGTATCTACTCTAACACACGAAAAACAAAAATATTTTATTATTATATTAGTATAAGTTAAGTTTGTAAATATTAAATATTATTTTCCAAATTAGGTACAATGTCTCTCAAATGTCTGTTTCAAGTTTGGCATACCTAAATAAGAACATTTACATGTTGTTGTCTATAAATATTACATTATTGTGAATAACACATTCTGGTACTGAAATTTTGATATTATGAAAGAGAAATTTGAACCTCAGGCATGAGTCGAACCCTCAACTACCCAGTTACTGGTTGGGACTTGGGCGCACCGTTACTATTTGTATTAAAATTTACAAGTAAGAGCTCTAAAATTATATAAGATTTATAGAATTAAAGTAAAATTCTTTTTTTTTAATTTTTCATAATTTCAGACGATAATTAAGTACGCGTGTCCTTCCCAAATCTAATTAAACGATTACAAAAATAATTATGACAATGTTTAAATTACTTATCACATTACCAATTAACTTTCAATTTGCCAATATTAATGGCAGTAATCAATTTCCCGATTAATATTTTGTTTTATAAAATTATTTATCAAAAAATGGATTTAACTCGTGTTTCTAATTGGTCATTTCTATTTTAATAGATAATTACGTCTTCCTTATTTAAGTGATTAGATTATTTATGTTATTGGCACGAATGTTAGGCGACCCAATTAACGAGGGGTCACAGGTTCGGTTTTTTCGACAGGAAAAATATTTAAACGATAATTTTAAGTGTTTACGCGAATTTACACGAGGCATGATTTGTTTATTTTTAAACTATATTAACAAAAACACATATTTATGATTTTCGTTATTATTTATAGGATAATGACACAGACATTCTTTAGATAAGGTCGGCAAAACAATTTGCTATTATTAAAATAGGTACTTTCTTACAAAAGAAGTAGACATGTGTTTGGATTCACTTTTCACTGTTGTACAACTACATAGGTACAGTTCTCGCCAAACTTTATGGCCGCTCCGAACCTAGCCGCATTACGCTGCGCAGAATTCAAAATCAGGTATTAGCGGGACGTACGCGGGGCGGGGAGGCAGGGCACGCCCGCGCGCGTCCTCGCCTCCCGCGCTTTAGTGCGAGTTTATGAGTAGTGTGTATGAGAGTATGTAGTAGTATGAGTGTACCATGCGCGGGTTCGTACCGACGGCTACTTACATTCAGAGCGGCCATAAAGATTGGCGAGTGCAGTACATAAGATGCATAACATGACTTTTCTATATAGCATCCTTTTTAGTTCCAGATCAGCCCAAAAGCGTTAGTTCAAAATTCTAAACTTAATTTCTACTAATGAACACCCAGAACCTACCCTTTATTTAACTAATGCTCCTAATTGCTCCACGAAGTTTTAATAATTAATCAATTAAGTTTACCTGAATACAAAATATGTATGAGTAATTGTGTGGGAGTATAGTCACATACAATACACACATAATATAGTGACCCTACGCTAATTGGACCGAGGAATGACCCCAGGGGTCACACGGATAGATAACAGGCTAGCATGTGTTGTATCTCACCGATTCCCTATAAACAAATAAAAATAATTGTTCAGAGAACTCAGGTCCTAATGGCTCCATAATTTACAATCTGAGTTAAAAGTACAAGGTTGCGGGTTCAAAGCCGGGCAAGAACCGAGGTGACACATCAATGTTTTTATTGCCTAGAGAGTACTCTTATTTCGATCTATTCTACGATTCTGGCCAAGGCGTAGGTAGGACCGGGATGTTTTCAGTTTTCAGTCGGTGAAAGTCCGAAATAACCCCACGCCGCTGCACCGTGCCTTCGCTGTGGGTTAAAAGTTCCTTACACACCGAAAAAACGAGCAACTCTTGTTTAGTTTCATCAAGGAATAAGAATGAATGAGTTATTTGACAAGGCATTCATATAAAAGGCTAGTGTAAGTCCCGTCTGAGAACCAATAAGAACAATTACGACACACAATAAGTATTTGTGTTTCTTTCATTTCACTAAAGACAAAATTCAATTTAGTTTACCTACAACAATCTAATTATAAGAGAAAGTATTTACTTAATCAAGATCTTAAAACAATCACTATAAATTACTAATTTCAAAAACAAACACTATATATACTACTTAATTATATGATTAGACATGAGTGACAGTTAGATATTACCTATATCATTAGATGATCCCCGCATCCGGTAAGAAGGTGCCGATTACATACACGCTTCAAATATATAAACAATAATTAATTAATACCAAGAAGACAGTTGAGATGAAAGGTCAGTCGCTAGAGGCTGGTATATCTTTGCACACGTAATAATATATAAAACCCTACCTCATACAACATATACAGCTATATGTAAAGAAATTTGTATGTCAGGAGCATAGATTAATAACATCTGGACAGATAAATGTTCATACAAGCGCATAGCTTAAAGTGAATCAAAAAATATTGAGGTGTGCATCGAGCATTATATGACATGCAAATGTAAAATGAACTTTTCATGCAAAGTGACAGGTCACGTGACTTGTTTGTATGAAAAGATGATTTTCAATTTTAAGATTTCGGCCTATGTTTCTTAAGAAAAGTTGTTCATTTCTATGCATCTGATTACCTCGTTGAATACATGCACTCCTTTTACATTAATCATCTATACACCTATTAGTACTCTATTTATCATCGCTATTCTTTAAAATATATAAACTACTTACATTTTTCTGTTTTTCCTTAAAATATAACATTTAAAAAATCAGTATCGTTGAACTTTCAACTTCCTTGTTTATAAAACATTGCAATACGATAGGTACTAAAACAAACATCGGTTGTAAATATTTTTCTCGTTAAATTTTTTTTTTTACATGTGATATACTGATATCAATTGTACCTATTTTTTATTGAGATAATTTTTACGGATATAGGTGCCTACTATTATTAAAATGATAACGATAGCCTATACATTGTAATAATTACTTTTTTGCATTTTTACGCATTTACAACAATTTTTGTTTTAACTTTCTTTACGTTACGAGATCTCTAAGCAATTTTATTCTACCCTGAGACTAAAAGTTTTAAAAATAGTTACCTTCCTTTTTGTATGATTTACTTCTCATGGTCCTTCTTATATTTTACCTACTGTGAAAGTTTGAATGTTTGTTAACCTTTTAAAGAAAGAAAATGCATTTTAAGTAAACAATAATTTCTAAAATGTTTCACAAAACCCCTAGAAAACGGATTAATTTCTCATAAGAACATAGAACTGAGTTCACTTAAAATGAGATACAATAATTTTCATTTTTTTTTTCTTTATATTACGTCCTTTTTTATTTATTTCTTTTAAACACGAAATTTTTTATAACTTTTTTTTCAAATTACCCAGATTTGTCCACGGAAACAGTAACTACACGGGTAAAACCGCGGGCACTATTGGCGTTTTTTGCAAGTCTTGTACATAAATTTGTTCTGCTTCCAATATAGAACGTGAAACACAATATTTTCAATGATCACTGTTATCTACACTTCACAATGCATTCCAATATTCAATATCTATCTCCTGATATAACGTAGCGCCTTAATTAGCTTAATTGGTCCGCGACCATTTTAATTACAAATAAATAAACATCTTAAAAACACGCCGACTTAAACTTTGGCCTGAACTGATAAATGATTCCTGTTCATTAAAAAATTCAACGTAGTTTACTTATTGCTTGGAATTTGTAATTGTATAGTAACACTTAATTTGTTGTAATTAATTTTCGCATGCTAAAAATATGAATGGACTTTTTTAAATACGTATTTTGAACCGAATATTGAAACGCTAATCTTTAAGATGTTTTTAAATGTATATCTGTCGCTACTTCACACCTTAAAGTGACAGATATAGCACGAGACTTAAAGGAGGCTTCAATTTGACGTTTTAGTAGTGGACCTTAAGTTTTTTTTTTTAATTGAATCAAATAATTAATTTCTTTGCAAACATGGGTAGTATAATATATACTCGTACATACCTAAATGTTAACGCAAAACAGCCGCAAGAAAAGACGTCGATTTGCAGAAAACTAGCCTGCGTTTACCTATACCTATTGTATTACCTATACCTAAGTGTTTAATAAAAATATAGCGTCGGAATTGAAAACAAGATTTTTATGTACGTTTCGATAACTATCTCTGGTAAGATCCTTTATTTAAACTCTACATCACAGATTATAGAGACTAGCTCTCTGCATTATATAAAATATGAGCTTCATAAAATGACAAAAAAAGTATTTTACACTTGTTATCAAATGAACTAAATATACCTACCTAACATTTTCTGAACCTTGTCAGTATATCTAATAAAACCAGCTGATGTGAGGTCAGGTTATCTTGAGACCCGCACACTGAACGCGCGTGATCAACCAAATAATCAATTGAAACTTTTTAATTAACTTATCAACATTTTTGGGAACATCAACCTAACAAGTAAATTACTAAATTTAACTTGAAACTTTTCATCTATTAAAAAAATCATGATTGTGAAACGTGAACTCTATTATAATCTCTAATAATATTATAAGGAGGTAACGTTTGCGAGTTCGTTTGAAAGTAATCTCGGGAACTAATAAACCGATTTTGAAAATTGTTTCTATAAAGTTATTTTTTCCGTAGTGCATAGACTATAATTCAATATTGCATTTCTGGCATTCTATGTTCTTGCCAACAACTCAATTATGAATAAAATAGAATTATGCGTTATATAATTATTGGATTTCACAAACATTTAAGATGCATACGCGAAGAACTTAACACACCCGACGGACTTCGAAACAAAAATTGTTGATTCCAAAAAAATTGCGGGCCGAACTTGTACGTCGCGCATTCGCATCTTTCATCTCATACCATAAAAATCTGTGTGTCTAGTGCGAGAATAATGCAGTATATACATGTACGTTCGGAGCTGCGATTGGCCCCGCTTCAAGTTTTTAACCAATCAGAGGGCTTAACGTCACTTAGATGTGTAGTAGTAAGTACACTACACGTTACAGAATCCACAAAATGTCTAGTAAATGAACTTCAGAACGGCGCCTGTCCCCGATAAGGTTATCAGTGTTCAGTAAACTGTGATATCAGACAAATTAGT
The DNA here is from genome assembly GCA_950381575.1 of Plusia festucae. Classification (NCBI taxonomy): domain Eukaryota; kingdom Metazoa; phylum Arthropoda; class Insecta; order Lepidoptera; family Noctuidae; genus Plusia; species Plusia festucae. Next base: position 1,339,702 of record OX494456.1, on the reverse strand, counting down.
GGCAAGTCCAGGGGTCATGCCAGACTTAGTTTTTTATTACCTTTAGCGGCCCACTTCGATATAATTAATGAAGTTCCGTGTCGATGCTTTAATTAATGGAAATTTTTAACTTTATTTTTAGAGTTTTACGAAGATTTTTTCAATGATAACACTACATCACTACATATTATAAACGTCCTCCGCCGCTGTCTGTTAGCAAAAAACTCATCAACTATTTCACAGATTTTCATGCTGTTTTCACTAATGGATGGATGGTTCTTGAGGGGTTTTAGTATTATAATTTATCAAATTTTAGTTTACACTGGGATATTCACGCGGTCGAAACAGCTGGCATCTGATAGTACAATTTAAATAAAGAAAGTATGTATCTACCTACGAGTTTTTCATTGTAAGGTCCACTTGCACGAATACTTAGAGTTTGTTGTTAGCATAAAGGTAAGAGTGACAGTTTGTCACACAAATATTGTCATTTTAATCTTGTGTTAGGAACTACTTAACTCTGAGTTAAGTTTTTCGTGCAATTAGCCTAAGTCGTTTATGCAGTAACTAAACAGTGTTTATATATTAAGTATTATTTTATTCAAAAGTGTCAGTTTACTGTAAATTTTTTTTTAGTTCAGAAGTCTATAAGTAATTTTAGTAAGTGTTTTCTACCTATTTAGTCGAAAAAATCTAGCGCCTTGATACAAATAAGACATTTCTGAAACTCATATAAAACCTGTCGAAAATGTAATTTCTCATATCACAAGATCAAGTCATGTATTTTATAGGCCGGTATCATCTCAACAAATAAGAGATCTGATGTGAATATGTTTTACAAAGATTAAGGAATTCAATCACTACCTACATGTAAATAAATAATTAATCATATTGCAAATGTATTTTATATTTATTTACAGTCAAATCTATTTTTGGCTGTTTGATACTCATTATCAATATCATGCTAATGTAGTTCAATAGCGTATTTTGGCCCAGGGGAATCCTCATTACCTTTTTGGCCCTGTGGAAATCGGAGCGGAGACCATACGGTCTCATACCAGCTATAACCCCTAATTGTTCTCATTTTCATCTGCTGAGGGTTCTCCAAAGCTACTCTCTTCTTCTTCTTCTTCCATGCAATCGTCTTTCATCAGTCCCTTTCACTGCCCAGCATTCTGAACCATACATTAATACAGGTCTTATAGCCGATTTATACATTTTACCTTTCAGATTTACGGGCTTCGGATCACATATCATTCGAGTCATCTGTCGCCATGTAAGCCAACCTGAACTGATTCTGTGCTTAATATCTCAATCTCTCCAAAGCTTCCCATTGACGCTAGTAGTCGTACATAAGTTATGTCATGGCTTATATAATCCGATACTACATAGTGACGTCGAATGACGTTGAACAAGTCACAAAGCTGATTTATTACGTTAATTTCTATATTTACCGTGAACACAATAGCTATTAATAACTAGCATAAGAAACTTAATTAAACTGTACAAAACTGTTTGTCAATATTTATGATAACTATATAAGTTTTGATATGCTTTCGTGATCACTGATCGAGTCAAATCTTAACCGAATTAATTAGTTCTTCTGTTTATATAGATTACACGGCCAACAAGGACCTTAAGTTAATTTGAGGAAACTCTCTGCATGTACCCCATTCCCTTGAACTATGCTTTCTAAAGATATTATACAGGGTTAATTTTTATGGAGTGACTTATGTTTGTATGAAAAGTTGATTCGTAGGTCCATCACATAATTACAGTTCTAATTATACAATTCAGTTAATTTCTTAAGATTAGATAAATTAATACAATGTTTGTATTATTATACTTAATCATATAAATTCTATAAATAACCCAGGTTTTAGAAACACGTGTAACAGTTATTAAGACTTAGATTCGCAATACAGTCACATTTAGTAATGGATAATAAATTATAATTACATAAGCGTCGATAATTATGAATCGATTATTTTTACTAGTGTTAAGATTTTCGATAATTTAGTCTAAGTGAAATTATATTCCAAAACTAGCCTCTGTAAAGTAAATAATGGTTGCATGGTTTAAATATTTAACAAAACTTAATTTTTACATAATCCTACAGTTGGATTATTTAAAATAAATAATCGTTTGCAGAGCTTGGTGCAATAATTACTTATCATATTTACAAATAATTTTAATCTATGATATAAACACAGATTTACAGCAAAATATTTGCTTAAGTTTGAACCTGCTACCTATCCTTACCAATTACCAGTAAAATGAATCAGTTAACCAGGGCATCCACACGCTGCTTTATCTAAAGATAATCTAATTCAACTTCCAGATTTCTGTAAGGTCTTCTTAAATCATTACTAAAGAATCCCGAAATGATCATTAACTTCTCTGAGAGGCTGTTATTATAAAATGTTACACAACATATAACCGGCCAAGTGCTATTCATCGCACAAGAAGGTAACCGTAACATCTATTATATATAATTCCAGTGTAACGATGTTTCTCCGGGATGAACTCCGAAACTACTGAACCGATTTTAATCAAATTGGCACACCTTGTGCAGTTTGATCCAACTTGAAAGATAGGATAGCTTACATCACAAATATTAAAAAAAATGAGACCGCGGGCGGAGCAGCAGGAAACAGCTAGTTATCTATAAAACGGCAATAAAGTCAGGTTTGTGTGATGAGATGTCTTAATTTTTTTATTACTGTCTAGCAGCAACAGAAATACATTATCTGTGAATGTTTCAACTGTCGTAACTATCTTGGTTCATGAGATACAGCCTGGTGACAGACAGACGGGCAGCAGTCTTAATATTTGGGGCCGAAGAATAGGGTAGTAATAGGCTCCCGTTTTACCCGTTGGGTACGGACCCTAATATAAAGTGGAAAGTTTTCCTTTTTTTTTTTATATAACCTTTTAGGTGTCCCACTGCTGGGCAAAGGTCTCCCCCAACCTGCTCCAGGCCACTCGGTCTTGAGCCATTTCCCACCAATCCGGCAAAAAGCGAGTGATGTCATCTCGCCAGTCAAGTTTACCTTTATATGTAACAATATCGTTGCTACCGGAAAATAAATTAAAAAAGTGAATAATTAGGTCGATTTGCATCTATACCTCGACACAGATTTTATCTTGACTCAGTTCAATTATCTGATCAAAGTCCATTATTTATTTTCTACAGTTCGCACAAAATATTGCAAAACACCTGAGCACTGTAACACGCTACTGCACTGTGTAGCGCAAAGACCAAAGTTCAATACCTACCTCAGTTAAAGAAAAACGTTATTTGTATAATAATTTCATCATCTTTCACGATAGGGACTAATTAAGTCCGTATTGGGGTTATATAATAAACTAGCTGTTTCCCGCAGCTCCGCCCGCGATCTAATTTTTTTTTTCATAATTGAGATGCAAGCTATCCTATCTTTCAAGTTGGATCAAACTGCACACGGTGTGCAAATTTGATTAAAATCGGTTAAGTAGTTTTGGAGTTCATCCCGGACAAACATCGTGACACTGGAATTATAAATTGGAATTATTTATAATAGATAATTTTATTCGTTATAATAAGTGTCAATGATGGTTAGGTGCTTCATTGGGAGATGTTTCATTTAATAATAAAAAATATATATTGCACTACCGGGATATTTCTACGTACGGTTTGACCGATAATAAAGGTTAAGCCGCGCTCGCCGCGTTTGGCCCGTGGATGGGTGACCATTTGTATTGTATTTTATTTACGGGTTGCCCAATTTGTGTAAAAAAATAATCTCAAATCAGTTTTATTAAAAAGCTACGGTCATGTTATTTATATACAAACTCTATCTTCCGGATCAGGTTATAGACCTCATATCAATAATAATGCGTGATTCATCACTTGATAATATAATTTAAAAATAAGAAACGTTTATTTATTAATATAATTAATAATTTAAGACGGTTCAATAGTTAATCGATTTTGAGGATTTCTGAGTATTGATTTAAGAAATATACCCATATTTCTTAAATCAATACTCAAAATCCTTTTTTTTCAATGTACAGTCTAAAGGTTATGAAAAATATTATACACGTATTTCTTGCTTTTTCGAAATACCGAATATCTACTTAGATACAGCGAATTGAAGTAAGGGCGTCTACGTCACTTGTGGCTACTATTTTCACCTACTTATGACGTTTATGGCGCATCTAGAGTCATTTTGTTTAAACGTCAATGTTTATTAGTGCCTATTTTAGGTTTACTAGAATTAAAAACATTTTGATTTTTATTTTGGTTACATGTCCTCACTCCTGAAATTATCTTTGTAAATAATTATATCAATAAACCTTGCTGAATTTATCTAACAGATTTCTGTGCTGTTTAAGAATATAACATAAAGAGCTTTTGCAAACTTTTATACCTACACATAAAGAATTTTATATTAAAAATATATAAGTGGTATAGGGTAACATAATTTGCATACGGCATTGAACATGATTTTCAGAATTGTAATAGATTCTGAGAAAGATGTCGGGATTGTGTTACAGGAGCTTAAAAATAATATTAAAATTAATATTGTACTAATTTCAAGGAACTTATTTATCGTTGTACGAATAATATTGGTTAGTTATTGGAAATTGATTTACCGACAAGAGTTCTTTAGTTAAGAAGATTTTAAAACTACAGTCATTAGATTACTAATGCTAAAGCTTTTTACAGTGTCTCTGATTGATTATTTACTGGAAAAGCATATTGCTGTTAATAAGGTAAGATACAATTTTATATAAAGCATTAATAATTTGTTAATTATTTTCATGTTTAAAATCTTTTTATACTGTTAATTTGTAATAAGATGTGTGGTATTAATGTTTAGCATAGTTTAATTATAGATATACATTTGCATGCCTACCGGCAAAATATGGCTGAACGAATGTTTACTTTTTTTATGTCACCACTAATGTCTTCTTCTTCTTCTTCCTGCCCTTATCCCATTCATATGGGGTCGGCGCAATGCGTATTTTCCTTCCATTCCTCTCTATTACTCGTCATCGCGGCATCCACTCCTTTCTTTCTCATATCATCTTTCACACAATCCACCCATCTCTTTTCTCCACTAATGTACCCATATTTGCAAATAAATATATTTTATCTTTTATCTTTTAAAACATTTAATAACACACGCACACATTCAAAACATTTTTATATTATTTTAGAAATAGTTTTATGAAAGTATTTTAGATATAAAAATTTCAATTTTAGTAATAAGCTGCATATCTCTCCAACTTCTTTAAGCTGTGCCCTACCGGGTCCATAATGATTCTAGCTCATAAATGTACCACCTGTAACTTGGACTTATGGAATGCTAATAAAGAATTGAGTATTGAGTACTACAGATTCTACATTGTAAATTTAGGAAATACATTCAAACAATTATACTTTATTTAAAACATTATTTGGTACTTTTTAAAGAGTAAATATTGACGTATAAGCAAACTTAATAAGAGAATTATAAAATGATCAATATAAAGCTTACCTTCAACAGGGAATATTATCTTCTGCTCCGTCCGGCCGTAATAGTCGTCGAACTCCGGCGGCTTGCTGGTACCCTCGCTGAGGGTCTGGCCCTCAGCCACCGGCATCGGCAGGCTGTTCACCGGCAGGGCCACCGCCGGCTTCTTGCTCAGCCGCAGCTTCTTCAAAATCTGCTGCTTCACGAACTCTATCCGCGCCTGAGTCAACTCAGTCACGCTTAAATCCCCATTCGCGCAATTAGCACAACTACCCAAAGAAGAGGACACTCCTTCTAAACTTAAGAAATTACTGACTAGAACAAACACGAGCACTTTTATTAATTTACCCATCGCGGTAAATTCCTACGTCGCAGACAATTGAAATAGTAGAGCAAATCGAGCCGCATGCGTGCGGTGACGGCGGCGGGCGGCGCGCAACTGACACGCGTGAAAAAAACACACGGATTAATATATGATGCGCACGCGCAGCTCCCTGCCATTCTGGGGGTGTTCCGTGAATATTTTTTTCACAGTTATCAGAGCATTGTCTGTGGTATCGCAGCCTCGGAGGTCGACCCGTGGACAATGGACCGGCGTGATATGCCTAGGTATAATAAATCGTGGGTTTCACTGGCATTTATTGTGTTTTCGTTTAGTTTACGATTATGAAGCTTTTGTAACGATGTTTTGATGTTTGTCTGTCTGTCCTTGTCTAATAATGTCTTGGGACCAAAGTCTCAGCCCGTTGAAGATGTTGCTCCGGATCGGGTCTCAGTTATAAGATTCAGCGAGTTTTTCTCAATATTGACTGATAGACTAACTATTGCAAACATACATAAATACTTCAAATAATTCAAACCTACTTACTAGAACTACTCTTTTACAGTTATTTCGCTATCTGGATAAATTTTTTCTTATTCTTTCTATTTGTATTTAATTTACAAATACCTTTTTAATTAAATTTAACCTTAAAAATACATAAGTTGTATCTTAATTGAATATTTTTTTAAATTCGGCCCCAAATACATAGGTGATTGACCTATTATATATGGCCGGAGATTTTCGGCGAGTGAATGACCTCCAAACTATTTTGGAATATAAAATGTTCTTTCGAATTTTAATATTTGGATATATTTACATAAGTAAGTGCCTCGATGGTCTAGTGGTCGCTAGCGCGAATACCGAACACGAGGTCTCTGTTTCGAATCCCGTGTCGGGTCAAAAATAGTTCCTGGGTTTTCTATTCAGAAATATTCAGTAGCTCGGAGTCAGGATGTGTGGTGGTGTTTACAAGCCCGTAAAGCCGTTGCCCCTGCTTGTGATCTCTTTCCGGTCATGTCGGTCTGCCGTCCCTGCAATGAGGACTATAAGAGTGAAGGAACAGAGACTGCGTCCGTAGTTGCGCAAACCGGATATGATATTCATTCTTATGTATACTTATATAGTTTCAAAAGCTTACCAAGGTTAGACCTTATAAACCCCAAAGAAGACGGAAAGGATTCCTTGGTTTCCAGGAACAGTTTTTGTGTTTTAAGCAAGTGTGGCTTATGTATAATTAAAAAACGTTTTAAATAGAAAGAAAGAAAGAAAAAGCATTTTATTCGCGTCACATGTGATGCATAAAAAATATCTGTGAGAAACGGTCATCGCTCAGCATTATGCTGACATTCGGGACCCCAGCGCCCGTTTTCAGCGATGACCGGCGTTGACGTGATGACGTAGACCGGTGTGTCTGTATCTTAATATAATATAAGTAAATAAGATAAAGGAATATAAAAAAAAATTAAATAATTAATTATACAGCGTGTAACAAAAACCCTGTCCGATACTTAAGAGTATTATTCGGTATCGTACTGCGAACACATACCTATACGTAGCCATTAAATGGATTGGAGATTAATATTTTTCCCCAGTGGAAATCAAAATAAAAACTGATCCAAGGCAACTGCAACACTGACCGCTCCTCAAAGTTCACGTACTTACTACCTGCAACTTTGTGTCAAAGAAGCCGCCTATGCGAGACAGTTCATGAACTGTACCACGAATACGCCTTTATTGGATCCGACAGGGGTTTTGTTATATGTTGTATAAATAAATAAATCGTTTTATTTAAACGGGATATATTTCTTGAGGAACGGAGAGTGTCGGCTTTCCAGTTGAGTTTCAAGCAGTTTAATATATATTTTGTAACATTATTAAGTGGTGGCCAATTAAAACTAAATTATTAATATAATTATATAATATTACTACTAAATTTGACGAAAAATCAGAATTTTAAGACAATATAACCCTGCTTCTACAGTAACTGGTAGTTTTGACCCACTCGCTGTCTCTCATGACCGAGCCCAAGCCTGTAGGGAGGTCACACAGTATCACATAATATAGCACGCGACCTAAAGCCGGGCCTATTCACAACTCTATCTTCTCTGTGACAAGATGCTTATCTATGGTTCCGGCCCTGACACATCCGGGGTTGAAGTTCTTACATGCCCTTTACAAGATTTTAAATGATCTTAAACTATAATAGTCTATATATATAAAAATGAACTGAATGTGACGTTGTCACGACATAGCATGAAAACGGCTTGACCTATTTGGCTGATTTTGATCTTGAAATGTTTGTGGAAGTCCAGGGAAGGTTTAAAAGGTGTAAAACATAAATAATATGTAAGAAAAAAAAACTGTTCCTAAGCTCGGGAATTACCTTAATATTTATTTACTTTTGACAAAACGAAATCTGTCCGGGCAGCTAGTTTAATATATTTTATAGTACAGTTGCCAATATGATTGTTGCTTAGTAGAGAACTTTCTCGTGGTTCTTTCACGAACAAAATCAAAAAAGATTTTAGTGATTTGTTCCTGTATTAATGTTTGGTTCAAATGGAGATCAAAACAGACATTGCAGACTTTTTGACATGAAAACAAATAGTAATCCCCGTTTATAATTAAGTGTTTGCATGTCAAAAAGTCTATGATATAACAAAACAAGGCTAAATAAAATAACTAACTTTTGAAAAGATTAGCAGATAACTTATTTTTATAAATCTATTTATAATCAGTGAATTTCTACGTAGCTCCTCATTGAAAATTGCTTGACCACTGTGGTTTACAAACTCCAATTAAGTAGTTAGTTATGCTGTAGCAAACAGCTCTTTGGACACGGATGTATGACGGCACTTACCCACGTATTTCCCCATAATGACGTAAATTTCATGACCCAAGCCCGCCTAGCAGTAAATAAACATTTTAATTCGAGGAACCGGGTATATCGGAGGAATGGGATATTCACGTACATTCCCATTTAGTGTTTATTTTACCAGACTTGATATTTATGTATATTGATTTTTTACAAAACCGCCCATAATAGGAAACATACCTACCAATCTACGAGTAAAAAAGTGCAGTAAAGTTTGCTTTAAGAAATGTATGTATGGTACAAAAAAAAAAATAATGTCATCATCATCTATTAATTTATTCAGGTATACCAACAGCATCACGTTGTGTATCAAACTAGGTATATGATACTATATTTGCAGAGAATAACATTTCTTAAATGCATGCGTATTAAAGGTACACAAAACCTCCTCCTCCTCTACGATTTTGTATACCTCAAGTACCTGTAGCCTGTATTACGCTGTAGTGGCAATAAAAACTTCGACAAAAAAGTACAAATATCAATTATTTACAGTCCCTGCCAAAACACAAGATCATCAATCGACTGCGTATATCGCTTATAGTAATATTTTTACACAAATGATGACTTTTTTAATTCACTTGGAAGATATGTTATCAATGTTACAAGCAATAGGTATAATAATATAAAATGTAAGTCATCTGCGTTAAGAAAAATCATGAGTCACATCACGTGGAGGCAACGTGTTACGTTAACATCTGTTTTACTATTGTATTTTAGTTTTAAAAGACTAAAAAAGAATACAACCTGATAACAAGCGCTTTCCCGCGTTACTTTTCTTTATGAATCTTTTTCTGCCTAGCCTTTTCCCAAGCTATGTTGGGGTCAGCTTCCAGTCTTACCGGATTTAGCTGAATACTATATTTCACAGAGCGACTGCCTATCTGACCTCCACAACCCATTTTACTGGGTAATACAGTATCCAATAGTAAGACTGGTTGTCAGAATTGTAATGACTTAACGACTGTCAAAGATCACTGTATGATAGTCGGGACCAACGGCTTAACATGCTTTCCGAGGAGCACGGAGGTTCAAATGGTACAAATGGTCACCCATCCACGGACCAACCGCGGCGAGCGCGGCTTAACCTTTATTATCAGTCAGACCGTATGGCTTACACTAAGCCACGAGCCCCTCTTATGAATAAGCCTCCCTTTATGAATAAGCTCCAAACTCCAAACTCGGGTATCGAGAGAGGGGCGGGCCCTCTGGACGGAGCCCTCTGGACGGGGCATGCTGGACGGGCTATGCTGGACGGGGCATGCTGGAGCTGCGCTGGGAATGCTCTTATGATCCCGCGGTTCCGGGTAAGGCAGAGACGGGGCCGAGGTGTTTTCAATTGGTGAAAGTCTGACTTATGTCCACTTCGTGGGGGCGTGGGTCGAAGTCATAAGATTATCACAAAAAAAAAACTTGGAGTTCTTGAAGACGACTATATAAACAGTGAGCTTCTTCCTTATTTCCACTATTCACTATTGGTTTATTTATGTAGATTTATTTGATTTGCATAATTCGTACTATTCATTTTGTTTTTTCGGTGTTTTCTATTTTTGTACTTACTCATTCTATTGATCCAATCTTCATATTTATTCAGTTTTCTTGAAAAATAATTATATTGAATCACTTTTACACCACGTTTACTTCAGGCTACTACTTACAATTAGTTACAATGAAGTAGGTAGGTACCTCATATTTCGTATCTTTTTAAAGTATAGAGAAAAAAGCTTATTTTACTGGCCTATTTGGGCCCTGACTGCTAAACCAGAGGTCGTGGGTTTGATTCTCACCCAGGACAAATCTTTGTGTGATGCATGATCATTTGTTCTGTGTCTGGGTCCAATAATTTATCTATATTATAATTATTTAGAAAGATATAAGTCGTATCAGTTGTCTGGTTAATATAATACATGCTATGCCTAGTTTAGGATCAAATGGCCGTGTCAGTTGTACCAAGATATATTATTATATATTATACTACTTATCCCTTCTCTATAGGGGAAGAGGCTTGTGCCCAGCAGTGGGACGTTTATAGGCCAGTATTATTATTATTATATTACTTGAATCAATCGAAACATTATCACAAGTTACAATCTTTCCTCGTGTCCGTCAGACCGACATTCCACAAAATAATTAATTATTACTACAGAAACTACAATTACTCCGGTATGTAACCTCTACGTGATATCAATACAATCCCGGAATTTTGATAATTAACTATTACTACCTAAAAATATAGTTATCTTTAATTAATGAACTTATTCGTTAATCAGTTAAGGTTACAAAGACATTCACTTAAGTCATGATGTGTTGGCAAACAAATAAGTATAATAAGTAAGTAGGTAAATACTCAAAAATTGAAATACAAGTTTATCGAAGTCATGTGAATACTTATAAATATATCTACGATATTACATCATATATTTAGAATACTACTTGCTAATAATACTGGCCTATAAACGTCCCACAGCTGCTGGGCAGAGGCCCCTTCCCTATATAAAGAAGAAATGAGCATTGATCACCACGCTTGCTCATTGCGGGTTGGCGATTTCAGATTTCATTTTTTTGGAATCCAAGTCCTTCACCGTTTGTCAATGTTGTTTTAGAATGATTAAGGAAACATTTTGAAAAACACACATTGATACTTGCCTGGGTTAAAACCTGCCACGATTTGCATGCAAATCCGGTCATTGAACCGCTAAGCCACCACGACATATTAAAATTTGCTAAAGGTATTTCAAATCCAAATATTTCCGGTAAGCAAATGTGGTTATCAATATTATTGACAATTAAGCTTTTTAAATATTATTATAAGTTTTCCTGTATCATATCTTTACATTGTATAAAACAAAGTTAATCCCGGTGTCCGTAAGCTTAGATCTTCTAAACTACACAACGGTTTTTAATGCAGTTTTCAGCAAAAGGTAGAGTGATTTACGAGGAAGGTTTGTGTGTAAAATTATAGGCATTTATTACTGTCCAATAATTTCTAATAATTCCTACAGTTAAATCAAAAGCCTATAGATTGAATAGATTAGAACTGAAAGATACGATTCTAAAGCAGTGGGAGGCTAATGACTAGGGCTTGCGATCATGTGGTAGCCGGGTCGAATCCCATCCATTGCACTAGCGACGTGAACTCACTCGTAACACATTTACCTTAGTACATGCGACTCACATTGCTAGTAAGCTATTAAATGAAAAATCAAAAGATTTTATTGCCTCAGTTTACATTGAAAATTAATTAAAATAATTATAAACTCAATCAATCTGGATTTAACCGTTGAGTGACCAAATCGTATGAACTCTTGACCGCGTGATATTTAGCTAGATATTAGGTACTTGTGTGAAATTTAAACATGTTGATAAACGTACTCGTGTAGCTAGAAATAACCGTCAACATACGGTAATTGTTTCCATCTGAAATGGAATGGAGCTGAACAGATACGTTAGCCAAATGTGGTGGAATATAATGGTGGATGTGTAAAATACACTGCAAGAATACAAGACACAGTGAGCTCGTATTACGTAGGTCGGAACACAAATAATTAATAAAAATAAATGAAGGTAGAACGAGCAACATGTCATGTCAAGACAAATACCACCTCAGTCTGCCTATGACCATGACACCTGCAAAGGCGTCGAAACGTTGGGAACTAAAATCAAAATAAACCGCGATAGAATCCGTTAAAAAGTTGTTTTATTTCAATATCTAATATTCGCGTAAACCACAGAAAAAAAATACTCAGTATTATGTTCGTTAATTCAGACTCTATCTCACTGCTGGACAAAGGTTTCTAAAAAATCTCGGTACAATTCTCAATCTCTCCGTCCTCTGTAACTAGAGAAGTCACAGGGCATTCCTAAATAATAATAATAATACCGGCCTATTAACGTCCCACTGCTGGGCACAGGCCTCTTCCCATATAGAGAAGGAATATACAAAATTATATATTCGCATTCCTAAAGAAATATACAAAAAAAAAATAGATTTCCTATAATTGATTTTTATTCTTTATCTTTGTGTTATGGGTCACGGCTAAAAATAGAAGGAGGAATCTTTCTATACATAGGTAGATAGCTTAATAACCTCTTGACAGATACCAGGTAAATATGTTTAATATTGCAAACAGTCATATCCATACCAATTCGTATAGAAAACACGCAAAGAAAGAAATAAAGAAAGATTGTAATTGTAATGACCTGTACGCAAACTAAACTAAATTTAAACTATTGGAGTCTTTTACTAACATAAAGCGTGAGAAAAAGACGGCAACAGATAACAACTAACTTAGAAATGTTAAACTAGTTTTTGCCCTGAACTTCACAGTGTTTTAGAGCACCTGTTTTTACTTGTCAGCAAATTTGTATGAGAATTTTAGTCGCAACTAAATTTGACAGTTCTAATTTTCGTCTGTCCTTTTCTAAATATGTACAAGTGAAAAAGATACCGATGGACTAAAATTAGTTTAGTTAGTACGTGTTTAACAGAATCGGGGCCAATTATTTATTTATTTATTTATTCATTTATCAAAAGGTACATTTTAGGTTTTAATGTCTGTTGCAGATGGTTTCTTAGGCAGATGTTCAACCAAATCAAATCAAATCAAATCAAATCAAAAGTTTTTATTTCTTATAAACCTCAAGAAGGCGCTCAAGAAACGTTATATGCTACTCTACTGATTCTAGGTGCTCGGTTCCAAAGTGTCCTTCCCATGGAGAAGAACCGGCAAGAAACTCCATAGGGTTACTCTTTTAAAAAAAAATATTTTTACAATATTAGACACTGATATGCGTCAAAGGCGCAAGGTAGCCTGCGGTCATGGAAAACATAAAAATGACATCTTCGGCGTTGGAAGACATGCTAAGCATTCAATGGCTAATTTTGAAAATCTACGCTGTTGACGCATTTACAAAAACAAAGCATAGTTAACACAATGTAATAATAAAAAGGAAATAAGAATAATAGTATAAACAAAATTACCACTATAAATTTTACATACAATACTATATAATGTAGTCGCAAAAAAAAAAAAACAAAAGGAAAAAATAGAAACCCTAACAGGAATGTCAAGGCATGTCAAGTGCCTTCTAGAAATACAGGCGGCAAAGGAATCGCAATTAAACAATACAAATAAAAGCAAGTCTCGCGAACCGCCAGGGAGGCCACATGTGCAGATGTTAAACAACCCACGCCTTTTTGTCTTCCACGTAGTCTTTAACTTTATAATATGCTTTCTTCAAAAGGATTGATTTGACACACGTTTTGAATTTCTTACCAGGTAGGTTAGTAATATCTTCTGGTATCTTATTGTAAAAGCGAATTGAATTCCCTAAGAATGATTTTGAGTTCGTTTTAGTAAGCCTAAATTTGGGAACAACTATTTTATTTTTATTTCTAGTATTTATATTGTGATGATCACTATTAATGCTGAAACTAAGGAGGTTTTTACGCACATACATGATATTTTCCAAAATGTATTGATTGAGATGCCAGTGTAAGAATACTAATTTCTTTAAAAGTTTCTCTTAACGAATCACGAACCATACCTTGCCAACACCGTTATTGCATAATATTTAAGTAAACTGCCTACATCTACAGATAACAGTCAAAACGGATATAAGCCACATTCTTTCACAAGGTGTAGAAAATTATTGGTTTAGATAGCAATACAGTACAAAGTCCGAATTCTATAAGAATCTTAAAAACTGCCAAATGATTACTAAGGCCCATGGCAGTCTTTTGGTCCCAAGTTAACTGAACCAATGGTTAAATGCTAAATAATGGTTTCCAATTTCGGTAAAAAGCGTTTTTAACCGACTTCAAAAAAAGGAGAAGGTTCTCAATTCGGATGTTTGTATTTTTTTTTATGTTTGTTCGGGCATAACTCCGTCGCTTGCCAACCGATTTGAAAAATGTTTTTTTTGTTCGATAGGGTATACTTCCCAAATGGTCCCATGTTAAGGAAACCAGGATCTGATGATGGCATCCCAGAGAAGTCGAGGGGATCTTTCGAAAATCGTATGGGCAACTAGTGAAAATGATTTTTTTGTTGGAAAGGATATACTTCCCAAATAGTCCCATGATAAGGAAACCAGGATCTGATGATGGCATCCCAGAGAAGTCGAGGGGAACTTTCGAAAATCGTATGGGCAACTAGTGAAAATGATTTTTTTATTGAAAAGGGTATACTTCCCAAATGGTCCCATGATAAGGAAACCAGGATCTGATGATGGCATCCCAGAGGAGTCGAGGGGAACTTTCGAAAATCGTATGGGCAACTACTTCACAAATGATTCCATGATAAGGAAATCAGTATCTGATGATGGCATGCCAGAGAAGTCGAGGGGAACCTTCGAAAATCTGGCGTTTCATTAAGCAGCCTCTGACTAGAACGAATACGTAGGCTACTCAATCGTTGTGGCCGTTCCTCTTCAGATTCATTGGCTAGTCGAGCGTGTATTAAAGACAGACGGCGATCGTAATCTTCTTGACTCTCGTTAGTTAATCGATTGCGAATTAAAGATATACGATGGTCGTAATCTTCTTGAGTCTCGTTGGCCAATCGAGTACGAATCAAACTAAGACGACGATTCTTTTCTTCTTGGCTTTCCTTATTCAACCTACGTAACGTATAGGTCCTCTGCTTTGACAGTCTGTTTTCGCGCTGGTCGGGGCTCTCATTCGAAATGCGTTGAGAATTTCTGTCCCTAATTTCTTTTAAGCGTTTTTCTTTTTCATTTTTACGCCGCTTTCTCATACGAGAAGCATCTTTACCTGGCCTACCTATATTTTGTGTAAGATTAAAAATGGCACTAAAAATTAACAAATAAATTTTTTTTGAAAAAACCGACTTCTTCTTAATTGTTTCAGATTAGACTACCCGGCCGCCATACAACTACCTCTAACATACGACGCCGAGTTCTGGCCCCTAAAAAAACAAGATTAGACTACCCGCTTCTGAACTGAGGATGTTGCGCTGGGCGGGGGTAGCTTCTCTTGGATTGGATGTAAGTACCGGATGCGAATTAGCGATCTAGCAGCGTTACACCCCGTCTATTCTTTTGTTTTTTTGAGAGGCCAGAACTCAGCATCGTATGTTAAAGCTCGTTGTATGGTGGTTTTATAGACTTTATTTTAATAACTCTTACATAATAAGCCTTGGTTTATAAGTAGGTACAAGTGCGCAGAAATAGAAACATGTGCCAATGCTGTAAGTACCTACTGATCATGGTATCTTGGCACATGCAATGGACAAGGCCTATGTTATCACCCACATAACGAGATAACCCTTCCTAATAATTACATATAAAAAAAACTAAGATGAGCGTGGTTCCCGCGTGTTTTTTAAGTATTAAGTTATCAGGAAGTGAACTATATTAGGTATATAACCTTTGCCGTTGTTCTGTAAGTCGAAATCTACTACATATAATAGGTATGTGACTTGCACATAACTCGAGAACGGGCGGACCGATTTTCGTAATCCATGATTTATTGGATTCTTCTGCGTCCCGAATAGCACAATAATTATCACGTTAAAAAATCTTACGGGAAACAGAATTACCGGGGAAACCGTGAGGTACAGCTAAATATCAATAAATAAGTATAATTTTAAGTACATCTTCCATAATTTCAAAATGCGTATTATGTATTTGGGTCATTATTTAGGGTGACTTAAAAATAAAAAAATAAAAAATGGGGTTATTTTTATTAAATTTGTTTTATTATGGACGGGAACACACAAATTAATCACAAATAAAATAAAATTAAAGGTGGATAAAGCTTATTTATAAAAAAAACTCAATAAAACGTTTTTTGTAGGTAACGAAAGTGATCTTAAAGACCACGAAAAGGAATACTTAAGTTAATGAATCATAATCAGTCTCTTAATTTAAACCTCTCTCGATTCTAAACTAAAGGTACATATAAAACTTAAAACAATAATTACTGAGAGATCAATGAAATTAATAATTTGTCATAAAAAAAAGATTAAAAGCTTTTACCACGAAAGTGATGTCACTTAAGTGACCTAACTAAATTAAACTTAATTCGAGTCAGAGCTATCCCAATCAAAGAAAACTTTACGCTTTTTACGGGGATATGGTGCTCCTGCATGCCATATATCAAGACTATCAGTTGAAGAAGGTCTACGTTTACGAAGACAGAGCTTGTAACGCGATGTGGATGCCTGGCCTGAATCCGGTGTTTCAGAAGGTGATAGCGAGCCTGCAGCTATTGCGGTATCTGAATCCAACGCAGAAGTCCGTTGCTCTTGCTGAGACATTTCAGAGGGAGATGACGACTTTGCTGCACTGGTATTGTGTGAATTGAACGCTGTATCTGGTTCCTCTAGCGGCGATGTTTAGCATCTGAGTTCAACGCTGTTGTCGTGTCTTCAGACTGCGGCATGTGAGAATGGGAAGAGAACCCTTTTGCATTAGATATAGTTATTAGTTATCTCTTTAACTACTACGTTTCCTAATTCATAGTGCTTACAATAATTTTCAGGCAAACATGAAGCACAGCTAAAGACGTCTGGAACGTAACAAGTTTGGATTCTTGTGATTCCATGTTATTTGGTGCACAGACAAGGTACCTCTAAAAGGTTTGATAACGTCGCCATCGACACATTGGCTAATGTCTTTGTAGAGCCTGCTATTGTCTAATGGAATAATTTTTATTCCAGAACAATTTTCCGAAAGATTAAAGCCCAGATTTTCAAAATTATTTACGTCTTTGCATAACGCAGCAGCACGATCAGCTGTTCTTTTAAGGCAACCACCGACACCGTCAGTAATATCTTTCCCTTGCCTTTCTTCTGTCTTCTTCTAAGGCAGATGGATTATTTTTCATTTTCTCCCATAACTTCCGCATTACAATTTTTTCTGTTGTCGTCTTTTTGCCTTCTTATATTCGTCGGTAGTTTTGTTGAGAGTTGTGGCGATAGCTGTAAGAATATTTTTTTTTATTTTCTGTTAAATCCTGTTTTGTTTTAAATATCTTATGGCATGTTAAACTGTTGACTATCTCAGGGTAGTGTGATGATTATATAAAATGATCTACTTTTAAACAAAGGACTCAGCGGTGTTATTGATTAATAGGAAAATCCTGTTCAAATGATTAGTGTCTTATTTCGTGGTCATCGATCACTTTCGTGGTCCTTGTGACCACGAAAATGATGACCACGAAAGTGACGATAAGCAGTTTACCGGTTCTAGCATGAAATAGTTTTGAGGTTAGAAAAAATACAATAGCCTATTTGCAACATATCTATAAATCGAACAGAACTAGCATTTAATTATATTTATTAATTAACAACTTACCTAAGTACAGCTATCACGAAAGTGATGCACGAACTTTGACACGAACTCTTTAACTCACCGAAAAAGATTTTAAACAAAAACCATTAATGATATAAATCAAAAAATGTTTGCGATGTTATGACAGCCAATTATAGTGTTCTACTAACGAAAATATTTTGGTTTGACCAATTATTTAGGAAGAAATGGTAGGAAATATGAGTAACCACGAAAGTGATGATTGTTTTCGGAACAAAACTCATCGTAAAAAAAAAATAACTTTTATGTCTGTTTATTGTTTGTCTTTCATATCAGTTTTAGAAATATACATTATTCATTATAAATACATACTGAAAAGGTAAGTTTTCACCATAATTGTATTTTTAATAAACGCTAGAAGTTCAGTGTGTATCACTTGAACAGACCACGTAACGTGATTTTTATGGAAAAATAAATAAATATTACCGAGTTTTGAATATTAATAAATACAAAATAAACATACAGTAATAAATAAAGTACATTTTAGTTATAATTTAAATTAATAACGTACTATTTCTTGCTGCTTTGTATTTTTTTACGCTTGAACACAATTTCACCACCTCAAATAATGACCCATTTGCATACTAAGGTAAAAATAGAGGTAAATGAATTACGCTACACTGTAAACTCGCGAAAAAAATTTCCCTACTTAAATTTTAAATCCCGATCATAAATATTAATACGATTCAACTCAAGGGGTGCCTTAAAATGTAGATACATTAAAACGGTATTTACACTATTCATGAACTGGCACAACTGGATTTTTAAAAGATATATATAACTGTTTTATACATTAATATTTATGAAAATACATCTACGACGTAGCAGACTTGTCTGCTTGGCCATCGGGATCGTAATTCGGTCAAAGACACAGTTACTTAACGATCAGAGCCTATTGTAATAATATCCGAAACGCATAATTAGTGAGATACTATGGAGGTTCAATTTATGAGATAGCTTCGGGCCAAGTACTGTGATAAGATGTCGTGTGCCCGTGATACGATACTATGGGTTAATCAACTGAAATAAAAACCTAGGATTGTCTATCTGCGGTAACGATTATTTAGTATGGGGTAGGCTGACGTTTGAGCATATTTTACAAACATAAATAATATGATCAGTGTATATATGTACTGTTTTATAGACAAACTAGCTTATGCTCTCGGGTCGATCTGCTTAGGCGTCGGTTATCTCGGCAAAAAGTAGCAAAGAATATGCTACTTTTTGCTCAATAAACGGGCTATCTAACGCTGAAAGATTTTTGTGATTCGGACCAGTAGCTCCTGCGATTAGTGCGCTCAAACAAACAAACAAACAATTAAAGTCTTCAGTTTTAAAATATTGGTATTGATTTTACAAATTCGTCTTAAACTTTTCTAAGTGCGTCAAAAAAATAAATCGAATTACCTTTACCTCAAAGACAGTTTGCATTTTTTTTCCCTATATTAGATCCCACTGCTGCTTATACCTTTTGCATATATTATCTACCAATTAGGATCTAAATCCCGAATATAATATTAAAAATTCCTGAAAAAAGTGTGTTTACAAACTGTAATTACATTGTTGTGTGCATATACTCATGTATAAACAAATAAAATTATCTTTTATCTTTCTCAACAGAATATAAGTTGAGGAAAACGTATGTTTCTTTTATTCAGCGTCATTTTTATCATCAGAATGTTGTGCCAAACTCCTCCTGGTGGGCTGTTATCTATATTTTACAAAAGCGATATCCATCTGACCTCTGCAACCCATATACTGGGTGATATCTTGTGTGAGAACCGGTTGTCGACTCAGTCTCACTGATAAACTTTATATTACCTATACAAGCCTTGTTCTGAGACGAGGTAAGGAGTATTGCTTACATGTCTAGACTGCATATCACCGAAATATCACGAAGTACATCACATCTTGACGGACCTGTTGGTCTAGTGGTTAGTGACCCTGACTGATAAGCCGGAGGGTTCGATTCCCACCCAGGACAAATGTTTGTGTGTGAGCACGATCATTTGTTCTGAGCCTGGGTGTTATTTATCTATAATATGTATGTATTTAGAAATATATAAGTATGTTTAGCAGTTGTCTGGTTGCCATAGTGGAGGCTCTGCCTAGTTTGGGGTCAGATGGCCGTGTGTGAGCTGTCCTAAGATATTTATTATTATTATCTTCTTACATCACTTTAGGTGCAAATCACAAACATTATTTTTGACATCACTGCACACTTCCTTAAAACTTGGATACATACTCTCTTAACTAATTTCTTTTTAAAGCTCTTCGCTATTATTGGTTGCACATTACTGGTATTCTTGTTAACCCCTCGTGCTAAGCAAAATACTTGTGATACGAGTGGGTTCACGTCGGTAGTGCAATGGGTGGGATTCGAACCTGCAACCACATTATAGCAATTCTGACGCCCTAGACATCAAGCTACCACTGCTTGAAAATTATTTTTAGTATCATTAGTATTTTATATTTACTGCCTAGAAACTATCCGGAAATCTAAAACCACTTGCGTTAATTCTTTTATTGCCAAAGATACTGAATTACTAACAGTGATAACTGGAAAAATCATTTGTTCACTATACACTACATTATTACAAAATATTGTGAAACATTGTCTATCTTGCAGCCTTCAGGTCCATATCCATTGCAAAGACCTTTTTACACAATTCCGTCTTCCACTTGTGAGCCATTTTTACATATTTTTCGGTGTATCACCTGTTGGACAAATGGACCAGATACAACACTAAAAAGATTCCAAGATTCAGAAGTGAAAAACATGAAACGCCTTAAAGAGGATATACAGAGTTAGACCCTCCGTGCCTCGGAAAGCACGTTAATGTTAGTCCCGACTGTCATACGGTGATCTTTGACAGTTGTTAAGTCATTACAACTCTGACGACCAGTCATACGTACCAGAGAGAAGGTAATCACTACGTTAGAAAACGTACCCAGTAAAATGGGTTGTGGAGGTCAGATAGGTAGAATCCGTGTAAAATTCGATATCCAGCTAAATCCGGTGAGACTGGAAAGTGATCCCAACACAGTTTGGGAAAAAGCTAGGCAGATAATGGCAGATGATGTCTACATCAGAGTAGAGATCGGTTAGATGGAAAATATACTAGAAATAAGCTATGCTAGAAACCAAAACAAACTGGCAACCGATGTCACTGAAAACAAATAAAAAATAATTGTTTCGTAAATAACATTGGGAGTTGACGAGGTGGTGGTGGTCCGTGGTCGAGTGGCGTACACACCGGTTTTCAAGGTGTCACCAGCTCTGAGGTTCCGGGTTCGATCCCCGGACGAGTCACGGTAGAAGAACACCTTTCTACATTGTCTCGGGTCTGGGTGTTTGTGGTACCTTCTTTCTCTGATTCTACAACACAAGTGCTTTAGTTTAGCTACTTACTTTGGATTTGGAGCAATGTATGTGATGTTGTCCACATTTAGAAAAAAAAAAAAGTCTTCTTTGCTGAGGATTGGCCATTTTCTTCATCCATCTTCATCACAGCTTAGGTGTTGACTAGATAGACAGAGTATACAGGATTATTTTTAAAGTAGTGCGGATATCCTACGAGGTAATCAGGTGCATAAAACTGAATCACTTTACCCAAGGAACGTAGGTCGAAAACTTAAAAATAAAAATCAACTTTTCATACACACATAAGTCACGTGACCTGACCTTTGTATGAAAATTTCATTTTCAATTTTAAGATTTCGACCTATGTTCCTTGGGAAGGAAAAGTTGTTCAGTTTAATGCACCTGATTACCACGTTGAATATACGCACTCCATAAAAATTAATCCTGTATAGCACGAGCTAAACGCGTGACAATCAAGACTATATTTACAAACGCTTACCTGTCTTATGACTTGACTATAAAAATTAACAATCATCTCCCTAATGCAATAACAAAGTTTATTTTACATTTAGAAAGGTTTATTTTAGTGAGTGTGTGAGAAACATGTCATTACATCACATATATCTTATTTTTTTAAGCGTAACTTATGGGGTTTTTTGCCGGTTCTTCTTCATAGGAGTGACACTTTGGAACCGCGCACCTAGAGTAACTTAGTTACAAAGTTAACGTTTCTAAAGCGCCTATTTTAGGTTTACTAGAAATAAAAACATTTTGATTTTATTGTGAGTTTTGGAAAGCTTTTGAAACCGCGATTTAAATTTTAAAAAGTTTAGGAAAGTTTATCTCCAGTAAAGACTCAGTGTTGCCGTTCCGAAATGTTTTCCTAAAGTTTAAACTCATAATTAGGAACCTATGTCTATTTCCAGTCATGATGGAGCATGGCTACCTGCCTTTCCTAATTCAATCCTAATAGCTAGGGCGACGGACTTGCGATCATGTGGTTGCGGGTTCGAATGCCACCCATTACACTACCGACGTGAACCCACTCGTAACACAAGCATCTTAGCTTAGCACGAGAGGTTAACGAGATTACTAGTAATGTGCGACCCACATTGCTAGTAATCTTTAAAAGAAAAAAAATACATAGTGATCAAAGCAGTGAGTATTTACACACAGCATTTTAAATGTAAAAATCTCCAGCACATAAACTTTGTCGACAATATTGTACAAGTTCCTTATTAGTTTTAAGCATCAACGATTTAAGTTTTATAGGGAGTCTTATGATGCATTCAAAACAGAAATATAAAGCATACCTACAGACCATATCAATAATATAAAAGCCCACGTCACTCACTGACTCACTGACTCACTGATTCTGGAACGCTCGCACACTATGATAATTTTTAAAGAAAGAACACATAACAAAGAGTTTATCATAAAAAAGTTTCAAAAACAATATTTTCGCGAAACGTCAATGACTGAAGAAAAGTATTAAGTTTTGTTATGATTCAATCAATGTTTCCGGCAAGACGTTTCTATAATACTTTACGCGCGAGCGAAGCCGCGGGCAACAGCTAGTATTATAATATTAAAAGACGAGTCTCCGAACTGACCATTTCAAACAAAAAATGTTTTTGGAGTTTTTTACATAAGCGAAGCAGGGACTTTAACTAGTACAAAATGTAAATGCTACACTGATTCACTACGCCAAGGTAACAACGATAGCCTTAACACACCCAACATTGAAATAAATAACTCGAAATCTCATCCGAGGCGCCAGCATCCAATTATATCCTAAATGAATTGTAAATAAATAAAAAAATGAGGTCTCTCATTAAAAATGTGAACAACCTGTGTTATCGCAGGAGTCAGCGGTCAGGGAGCCACGCGGGGACCGAATGATCGCTCTCAGCCACTGATAGTAGATGTGGCAGCTATACCGCTTAATTTGTAAGATAATATTAAACACGAGGTGTTATGTGAAGTAACATGCTGTTTCTCGCAGCTCCGACAGCAGTCTCAATGAATTTCTGAAAATATAACATAGCCTATGTCATCCGAGGATGGTGTAGCTTCCCAACAGTAAAATATTTTTTCTGATCGGTTGAAATCTTTCCTCTAATCCTACTAATATTATAAATGTGAAAGTGTGGATGTTTAGATGTTTGGATGTTTGTTACTCAATCACGCAAAAACCGCTGACCGGATATGGATGAAATTTGGCATGCATGTAGCCTTTGACATGGAAAAGAACATAGGCTACCTTTTATTCCGATTCCTTAAGTAGTTCCCGATCGAAAAATGAAAATTGTTTACGAGCAGACAGTTTTTAAATTTGGTATTTTTCTCTTTTTATTATTTTCACATTTTTCATTTCTTTTTTAACCCAATTCGGAAGTTCACGCAGACGAAGTCGCGGGCAGAAGCTAGTATTAGTATAGATTTAAATGTTACTGATTCCAGATTCAACTCTCGGTTGACTAAAAGTTTGTAGTTTCATTATCTACTCAATTAATGATTTTTATTTTCAAGATTGGATATTTAACAAGTCTAAGTAAAATACTTCAATAGTTGATTTGACAATTGACAGTGAATTTTGTAAGATACCTGCAACATCAAAAAGGGTTTATTGTTTAAAAATAAAACTAAATAACATAGGTTTTTTTTTTTTTTAGGTACCAACACAATTTCTGTATCAGGCAATTTATGTTCATCCGAATTTTCATACAATACTCGTATGAATTAAAAGTTGGACTGGGTTAGAATACATACCTACAAACCAAATACTAGCTGTTTCCCGCAGCTCCGCTCGCGGTCTAATAGAGCTGAAGTGCCCCACGCTTTTACAATCAAATATTATAATTAAAAGCACATAGTTTACATTTCAGCCCAGAAATGTGTATAAAAGCGTGTTTTTTAACTATTAATTTATTTTATACTTTTTAGTCTTTATCCATCACGAAGTTCCAGTTCATATCTTCCAGCTCCATCATCAGATCAGCTCGACAGTACCATATTATTGTATTCAGACCTTGAAAACTAATCGTGGTCAAAGTTCATTGCAAGACCTTTCTAACAAGTCCAAACACGGCTATGATACGATATTTCATCATGGAATGCTAGTGCCTATCTTCCGGCTTCATCATCAGACCTTGAAACCTAATCATGGTCAACGTTCATTACAAGACCTTTCTAACAAGTCCAAACACGGCTATGATACGATCATCCTTCATGAAGTTCCAGTTCATATCTTCCGGCTCCATCATCAGATCAGCTCGAAAGTACCATATTATTGTATTGTCATCAAAATCACATACCTACAACTGCCAATTTTCATAACGCTACGATCTTTAGAAGATGGTTAAATTAGTTTTCTTAGATTTGATTACATAGTTATATACATACAGGTCGACCTAATAAAAGCGTGTTAATAAAGAGTATACAACTTGCAACATGTAAATCAGTATGCCAATGCATGTCTTCGAAAACAACATCATTTTTAGGGTTCCGTACCTCAAAAGGACAAAACGGAACCCTTATAGGATCACTTTGTTGTCCGTCCGTCTGTCTGTCAAGACCGTTTTTCTCAGGAACGCGTGGAGGTATCAAACTAAAATTTGTATTTAATACTCAAGCTTACTGTCCTTTGGATCTGTGAAAAAATCAAGCTCCTAAGCCAAAGCAATTAAAAGATACAGCCGTTTATGCCGAAAATTTTCGTAACTCGCACGGGAATTAAAACGTACAGGGTACTTCTCGTAGTTATATTATAATAAAAATAATTTGAAACTTAAATTTGTACGGAACCCTCGGTGTGCGAGTCCGACTCGCACTTGGCCGGCTTTTGTTGATTATGGCTCCGTCGCCGCGTCGGGGTGTCATGGATTATTGCCGATGACATAGTTCGGCAGAATAAGTGTTAACAGCACGTACCGGTAAGAAAATATGAATTTGTTTGTTTTTACATCTATAGTCATTTGATCTTTCAAGAAAATCTTTATCAGCTCAGACTAGATAAATAATAGAGTTATGAACGTTATAGAGTTCTTCTCATATCACTTGACATTTTTACCACAACTTCCAAATTCTTCAAATTGAAGTCAACACTTTAGTAACAAGCGACTCCATACCTTTTAACCAACATTATGACTGGCCTGATCTAGTGGTTAGTGACCCTGACTGCTAAACCGGAGGTCGTGGGTTCGATTCACCATTAGGTTGTTACAGTTTTGAACTATGATTTTAGCTAGCTACTCCATATGCTCCCTAATCTTACTACTTCATATACTCCGCTAATGCAACTGTAAAGCTTAAATCAATATTTTTATTGTTTTTAACGTGATTGACTCACTCATGACAAAATATAAAAAATGGCGGCAATGTAAATAAACACTTTTAGTTTTAAATTCAAATTAGCTTAGTGACAGCTGTGTGAGGACAACGCACTTAAAGAATTCTTTTATATACATAATCAGTGGCAGTTAATAGCCTACAATCAAGAGGTTAGCGATCTGACTCATAACCCGAATTCACTCTCATTTTAATGTGCGAGAGTAATGTTGTCGACCTATCGTAGTGTAATATAATTATGTAGATAATGTAATACTAAGCTATATAGTAAAAACCCGTAACTATCACACAGCTGAGCTCAGCCAATAAAACGTGCATTGTTCCTTTTTTTTTAACTCGCAATAATACTAGGGTCCCGATCTATTGTCCTCATATTATACTAGCTGTTCCTTATATTATACCTAACTTTTTAGTAAAAAATATAGCCTATGTTACTCAGGGTGAACGTAGCTTTCTAATGGTGAAAGAATTTTTGAAATCGGCACAGTCGTTTTTAAGTTTATTCATTACAAACATACACACACACAAAAATACAAATCTTTCCTCTTTGTAATATTAGTGTAGATATAGATACTAGCTTTTGCTCGCAGCTCCGCCCGCGTGGGCGTCGGTTACCGCGGAATATTAGCCTATAACCTTCCTCAATAAGTGGGCTATCTAAAAGTGAAAGAATTTTTCAAATCCCCCAATAGTTCGTGAGATTAGCGCCTTCAAACAAACTCTTCAGCTTTATAATATAAATAAATTGATATACTGAAACGTCAATCAATTTGAAGCCACCGTTAAGTCTCACGCTGTCTCTGTCTCATTAACATGTAAAGTAGCAATAGATAGATAAGTATTTAAGAACGTCTTAAAATTGATTTGCGTTTCAGTATTCGGGGATTTGTTGATTATTAGATTAAATAGACGGTCCTGTTGGTCTAGTGGTTAGTGACCCTGACTGCTAAGCCGGAGGTCGTGGGTTCGATTCCCACCCAGGACAAATCTTTGTGTGATGAGCACTATCATTTGTTCTGTGTCTGGGTGTTATTTATCTATAATATGTATGTATTTAGAAATATATAAGTATGTATATCTGTTGTCTAGTTACCATAGTACAGGCTCTGCCTAGTTTGGGATCAGATGGCTGTGTGTGAGATTGTCCCAAGATTTTTATTTATTTATATTTAACATTGGAATTTCATCGTCGACCACAACCACTTGTTTATTTGGAATGGTCCTTATCTTATTTATTTTTTTAATGTAAGTTGTACATATTGTTAATGAAAGACGTGCGTCTGCAGCGTGTTGTCAGCGTGCTGCTGGGAAGTTTCTTGCGCCGTTTCATCTTCACAGCTAGAGTACTTAGGAAGCTTGAAAGTAACGCCTGTGAATGAAAAGATAAGGAATAAGCGTTTATCGTGGTATGGACATGTTATGAGGAGGGATGAAAGGCACATAACTAAACAAGTTATAAGTATGACTGTGGATTGGTAAATAAGCAGAGGGAGACCGAACAAGAGATGGATGGATTGTGTGAAAGATGATATGAGAAAGGAGTTGATGCCGCGATGACGAGTAATAGAGAGAAATGAAAGGAAAATACGCGTTGCGCCGACCCCATATGAATGAGATAAGGGCAGGAATAAGAAGAAGAAGAAGCTAGAGTACTTAGGAAGCGGTAAAGGGTGGGCGAATAGGGGTGCTGTCCTTTTGAAGTGTTACTTGGTAGCCTAATTCGAATAAATGGTTAATTTATTTCCCACGGGCTGAACATAATTTTTTTGCCAATTTTAAAGGGGAGGTCACTGGCTTTTGCAACACACTCCTCACTAGTGCAGGAGTCGGTGAAATCTTTCAATTCTAAAAATATTGTTTTGTCCAATATATATTTATTATTTTATTGTTTATTATGCCAGCAGATATTTTTAATTTGTGTTGTTTGTTTTCTATTTTCTAGTGCTTATTGTTGTCTTGTTATTTTAGTGATGTATATTTATAATTAGTACAGCATGTAAGCGATTTGGTTTATTAAACTGTAAGCATGTTGTGTTTTTATAAATAAATAACTTATTTACCTATGACATCTTATCAAATGGGAAGTCTCGTCCAGAAACCGTTTGCCTTCATAATGCCTTTGGGCAACGAGTCGTTCTATCGAGTTGTGGTTCCAAACAATATATAATATCCAAACTGTTCGAGGATTCGAGGATTTATATGTTCCACAATCGACGATTATCGACTGCTTAATTTTTAGTTGTAGATAATGCTAATCTTAACATAATTATATTATCTACATACAAACTTTAACGGTTTTTTTTACATACAAAGAAACAATTATGAACCTGGGTAAAAACACGTGTCACACTTGAGATACACTAAAACATAAATCACGTGTTCGTGACCAATTTAACTTTAGTGTGATAACCGAAGTATTAATTCAAACTGTATTCGCCGAAGATGTTTGTATCATAACGTATTTCATAGATATAGTAGTATTTATCACAAAAGAATGGGAGATTACGCTTGCCTCCTGTGCCCAACTACTAAATATTTTATTAACTAAAAATGTCTGTTTAGTTCCCAGGGCTGGATTTAGCATAGTCTCCATCTACGCAATGCAATTCTTGGGGCCCTATAGAGCCGTTTGAAGATCATTAACTCCGCAAATCGATGAAGTAATGTGACTAATAGGACCTCCAGCATTATGAACCTGACTGATGCCAGACTCGTTTTGGAAGATTTTTTTTTTATAAATAACGACGCCCCCTTTATGGAATTTAATCCTTGTGTCGCGGGGGTTTCACAAACATTCAAATCACATGCGCAAAGAACACCCAGACTTGGAACAAGCATTTGTGGATCACACAGGATGTTTGTCCCATGCGGGGATCGAACCCGCAGCTCGTCGCGCACAGTGGTAATTAGCGTGGTGACCTGTACCACTCCACTCGGCTATCCGTGCAGTCTAATTTGCAGCTAAAGTTTTGTGCTTAGGTTTAGTTTATTGCTATGGTCTAAATGAATGGGATAGAGGAGGCCGGGCTTTTAGGCATTGCTGGCGTTGCGAAGCGCAGCGTCAGCCCTAAGGCACTATGTCTATCGCAACTCCCGCGTCCCGCCGTGCCTTCCAGCGCGTAGCGCAGCCGATAGGCACAATGTTAATGCGACGCCAACTCTCCCTAATCCTTCGTTGGGCAGCTTACTATGGCAGCGCGACTCTTCTCAGCAAAGGAGTCGCGACTCTTCTCAGCAAAGGCGTTGCGACACTACTCACCTATGGCGTTGTGACGCCACTAACATCGACGCGACGTTGATCGCCTATGGCGTCGCGACGCCACTCACCTATAGCTTCGCGACGCCGCTCACCTATGGCAACGGGACGCTTCTCAGCAATGAGCAAAGGCGTCGCGACGCCATAGGTTAGTGGCATATATTTTCTAGGTTACTTTAAATGTTTAAATAGTAAACAAATCAACTAACATTGTCCAAAGTGTTACCACTTACCACTGATCGGTCAACTCTCCCTATGAAGCAGATAGATAAAACCTCATTTTGCAAAAACAGAAAAATATTTTCTAAAGTTCAAGTTGATTTCACCTTAACAGTCCCGACAGTGAACTTGTGTAGATAATTGTTGTTTGTCTAATTATAACAAAGCGTAATAAACAATAGGTATTACTGAAGGTTACTCACTTCATGACTCCACAAAGTTAAAGAAGAAAACAGATAAAGTAAATGGGTCATTGTTGTATTTGAGCCGGGGTCGACACCTCGGGTAAAGCTCCAGCGATTGTGTATAACTTTGTAATTAGTACTTATATATATGAACTGGAATTACCCGATCTTAGACTAGCTGTTGCAGGGTACAGTATCTTCTAGGTTTTAAATAGTAAGAACTAATTATTTATATGGTCCATAGAGTATTACCTCTGTGGAATAATAATATAGAATAGACACGCGAACTATATTTTTTTAAATGTCCGATTTATTTAGGTATTGTTTCTTTTTAATATCGAATATCTACGATATACAATTAAACTAGTAAAGTTTCTTTCGTGTAGATTTAAAATAAATTTATTAATCTTATTGAGGAAAATAAAATGTAGGTAGGTAACGCAATATTTTTATGTTTTATTAACTCTGAAATTTTATTAATCGAAGTAAAAAATGCATCTATTATGTATCTACCTATCTACGACATTACGACTAAGTACACTTAGCGAATTTTAATTAAGTAGTGGGGGCTCGCTACGTCAGTTGTGACATCAATATCCGCCTACTTATGACGTCACGACCCCTCACTCCTGAACTTTACCGCGCCTTATTTTATTGTTAAAAAAAAGAAATATACGTACCAAATATTATTTTATTATCTAACTTATGTACCGACTAAATACTAGATCTGCCTAGATATGCCGGCGGTTGTTATGTGCATGGGTCACCATTTGAAAACATACCAGGACCTCGGAAAATTCGATAAGCTGTTCATCCTGACTGTCATATTGATCTTAATTTGGGATAGGTACTATGTTAACCAGTAAAATGGGCAATGGAGGTTAGATATAGTCGCTCTGTGTTAAAATACACTATTTAGCTGAACTGAAATGATCAACATAGCTTGGGAAACCATTAGGCAAAAATATGGACAACTAGCCTCTACTTTTAAACGGATTCTATCGTGGTTTATTTTGATTTCAGTTCCCGATGTTTCGACGCCTTTGCAGGTGACATGGTCGGCCCGTTACCATGACACCTGCAAAGGCGTCGAAACCGATCCGAATCCGTTTAAAAGTAGTTTTATTTCAATGTCCAACATTCGCGTAAACCTCTATTTCTCAAGAAGCGTGAAGGAAGGGACTAAAAAGGTAGGAGTAGGTACCTACAGTTTAGTCTACTAAACAGGTGTAAATATGGTATAAATAAAATATCAAGTTTCTATTCATATAAAACCCACTTTATTTCTCATCGATCGCCCTTAATTACCTCATTAACTACCTATTTACAATATACACTACAACATAAAATAATAAATACAAAAATACAATGTCCTTATAATTTCGATATGTTGTTATAATACAATTATATTCCAAAATAAAAATAAAAATTCTAACAGCCATGATTGATTAATCTCACAATAAAATTATTAAAAAAACTCATGAAATAATTACACTAATTACAGTAACTGGTGTTTATTATAATTAATTGACATTGTACATTGATTAAAATCACATAAGGCGGTGTAAATATTACATCAGTTAACGAATTTTAATTGAATGCCTAATTAATTGGATTGATAAGCAATTATTCTGATGTAACTTTCTATAGAATAATAATAATATCTTGGGACAATCTCACACACGGCCATCTGATCCCAAACTAGGCAGAGCCTGTACTATGGCAACCAGACAACTGAAAAACATACTTATATATTTCTAAATACATACATATTATAGATAAATGACACCCAGACGCAGAACAAATGATCGTGCTCATCACACAAAGATTTGTCCTGGGTGGGAATCGAACCCACGACTTCCGGCTCAGCAGTCAGGGTCACTAACCACTAGACCAACAGGCCCATCCTAGATTATTATCATTATGTAATACCCTACTAACGAAATGTTTATTTACATTCCGGGAAATAGTCTGTAATGATGTAATATATGTTCTGTTTAACGTCATGTGCAAATTAACATAATTCTGGAGGTTACCAAAAAAAAAGTTGTCTAATGTAACATGCAGTGAACTTTATCATATCCTTATCTGCTCAATTCATATGCTATTTTTAACAAACGGAAGTCCCTACTGAGTAGTGAGTAGGTAATAGAAAAAAGAAATCTCACATAGAATTTACTTTTAGCTATTTGTAATACTATAAACAATTTCATATTTCAAATAAGAAAATTATAATTAATAAAATAAATAAATAATCACATTTTGCGCTGAACCCAAAGTAAGTAGCTTAAGCACTTGTGTTATAGAATCAGAGACAACGACGGCACCACAAACCCCCAACCCGAGACAATGTAGAGAAGTCTTTTCCTACATTGAGCCATCCAGGGATCGAACTCGGACACACCAGAACCAGGAACTCAGGCGACACCTTGAAAACCCCAGGAGATGTTCCCCAGGGAGGTATGTTCCCGGGGTTGCATTAATTAAAATAATCTCTATTTTCTAAATCTCAAAGGTATCCATATAATGCATTATGGTAAATTAAAAAGTTAATATTAGAGAGCTATCATAAACCGGAGATAACGATTGAAGAAAAATAAATCTCAAAAGCTTACTTTGTCATAACATTAAATCAATGTACAATGTCAATCAAACTAATTTTTCATATCTATTCCATACGACATCTGCAATTCAGTCATATCTCTGAAAATTAAAATAATATGCTTGCCGTATTTAGTATAGAAAACATAATCTTTGAAGATACCAAAATATAAGTAACTATAAAGCCTTAATTAATAACCAGTCCCCATAGGCAAGTGACATTTCTACAAGCTTTAAGGTACAGGGAAGCATGCTCGTAATGAGCATGTGCTATATAGAAGCATATGTATACAACCGTTGCTAGAATCACATGCTATTGGGTTGAATTATCAATGAAAGAAGGCGGGGCATAGCGTGCTTGTCGAGCATGCTTATTTCGAGTATGTGAATCTGTACCTTTAAACAATGATAGAAATCGCATGTACAACCCGCAAGAGTAACTTAGTTAAAAGTAGGTAAAATTAATTTGAGACTTCGCTCGGATGACGTAAGCGCGAGGTACTGACGGTGGGAGGACTGCTGCTGTACTGGCTACTGCCAGTACAGCGGCAGTCCTCCCTCCGTCTCGCCACTGCGAGAGCGGTAAGAAGGCGGGGGTCGGGGGCATTCCACTCAGGTCTTACGTTAACTCTTGCGGGTTTTATAAACATAACCTCATATTATTTTTTGCCTTCACATAAGGTAGGTGGAACAGTATTCATTTGTTGAGACTGTGCGGTGTTTGAGGTAGATTCTATAAAAAATCTATATCGCAGCCCGGTTTATTTTGAAACGTCGGGAACTAAAATCAAAATAAATATACATTAGAGTGACTCGATCAGCGTTAACGCAAGAAATACCACTTATCAAGGGGGACAGGCATTGTTTTAGCAAGAGTGAAGTTGCCTTATTTTTTAAGATATTTACAAATAAGATAAATCTGTTTCTGAATGTAAAGGTGGAGTTTCTAGCCCATTCTACTCAGGATATATTATAGTACATAGTAGTATAGTAGTATAATACGGGGAACTGTGGCCTTATTAAAACTACAATAGCTGAAGAACCATGACAAGATATTGTGATTGAACGTAAAAAAAGTACAAATCTTAGGTCATTACTATAAAAACCAAAATTAATGAGTTAGTTAAAAACCTAGTTTGAAACATATTTTTCTAAAGTTTTTTCTCCTTAGGGAACGGTTTTTTCTTTTTAAAATGCAAAATAAGTTGATGAAATACAATTAAAAAAACTCCAGTGAACCTGAGCGAAGGCTTTTACGGTTATATCGAACTTTTTCGATTTAAAACTTATCGAGAAGACTTTAGTGTTACAAACTTGATTTTTTTTTATGCAAAAGCTTTTTCTTTTTAATTTATTCGAGCTCGATTTGTATTTTCAAGTACTAATATCCCATGTCATGATTCTTTCTGCCCGGTCTTAAAGTCAAGTCCTACATTTTGTAATAATAGTGGCTTACAATAATATATTATGGTCGGTGTTTGGTCAAAGAATATAGAGAACCATGTTCCTGTTTCCTAGCTGTCTGGTTTATCACTTATTTATTTATTGGTCTTTAATTGTACTACTTAAATATCGATAATACGATTTATAATCATAATTTTTAAATGTGTGTTTATTCTATAAATCAAAATTAAATAAATTGCAATGTATTACCACAGTCTTAACATCATACAGTCGTTCGACGAAGACGTCTAGACAGGGCAATCGTGCGGGGTGCGAGGGGCGAGACGGGGGAAGGGCGCTCCCGAGCTGCATACATTACCGTGTTAGTAGCTCGGGAGCAAACTTTCAGGGCTATCTGGTATTAGTTTAGTTCTTTTTGTTTTAATAAATATAAAATAATTTTATTAAAATGGGTGCCAAGAAACCAAGATGGCGTCGACGACAATTTGCAAATTTTTCGTCATGGGTGTCATTTTAATAGTTCCCGAGGTCGCTAAAAACGATTATGGGGTGGAAATTTGAATCCAAGATGGCGCCGAGAAAATTATTAATTTTTTTCATCATGGGTGTCATTTTCATGGTACCCGAGGTCGCTAAAAACAATTATGGGGTCGAAATAAGAATCCAAGATGGCGCCGAGAAAAAAATGCATTTTTTTGTGATAAGTCATTTTTAAGATTTGCGAGGTCACTGAAAATAAAAATGAGGTCAAGCTTTCGTGGAAATGTCTATCGCGGAAGAGTTCCTGATCCAAGATGGAAGACATTTCTCTAAATGAAATTACATGTGTTCTCAATCTCAATCTAGAATTTTTGCATGTGAGACCATAGACGAAGCACATTTGCATAATAGTTACTGTTTTACAAATTGTGTATCTCGCTATTGTTAATTATTGTAACAATATTTATTTTCATTTATTTTAGATAAACGTTATTATTAAATAATAACTAGGTATTAAACATATTAAGTTATGTTGATAAAAAATAAATTCGATTTTTTTTATTATATATATTTTTTTAGTTATTTTAGATCAACATTATCTATACTTATAATATCTATATTAATAATTTCGTTCAGGGCTACGGTAGACTCGATCGAAACCTTATATGAATAACAAAACATAAAAAAATATTGATTTCGAGTCGACAACATATATCCGCAAAATTCGGATTATGGAGAATTTCGTTAAAATCTAATGGCACTGACAAACAAAAAAACCGCAGTCGCCATCTTGGGTAATTAATAAGGCCGCGTTCCGTAACAGATAATTCTGCTCAAAGTGATTCAAGGAGGTTGTATGATTATAAACGAATAGAAGGAGTTTATTATCATACAACCTCCTTGAATTGATTTCAGTGCTGACAAGGCGTATGACAGTTGCATGATAGTTGGGACCAGAATCAAAGACATTGTAATGCGTTGTAATGTATTCTACTACCAGAATCGTTTCGGAACGCGTTTGAAATAATAGTTCAAGAATATTTATTCCGCTTTTTTCACGTTCCGTTGCAAACTAGCAATCAACACGTCGCGTGCATCGCGCCAAAGAAGTATCCATCACAAGGAACTGCGACTCATTTGACTGTGTAAAACGAAACGTCTTGCCGGAAACATTGAGTCGATCTTAACAAAAGTTAAAACTTTTCTTCAGTTGTTGTCGTTTCACGAAAATATTTATATTATTTGTATGCAAAAAAATAAAAATTATTTGTGTGAAAACTATTGCAGTTTTTATTTACTAATTTATTAAACACAATGAACGAAGCTATACGAATCTATGGCTTGCTTACCTTTAATATTCCTTAAGAACCGATGACTACAGAAATATTTACCTACATTGTGTTTCATGACTCATGAGTCACATTTCAACCGAGCGGAGCCGGGTTTTCATCTAGTTATTAAATAATATCGATCAAAAATAAATTTAAATAAATATTGTTAACTTGAGACAACCCTGGCTGTTGCGACAATTTCTACACATTGTCGGCATTTACAAGGAGATCATCAAAGGCGTCGTCCTACTGTATGTTTTTATACTGTGGTATTACTATGGAATCTTCATAATTTTCACTTTCAAGACCGCGATACAATAAAATAATTTATAAATTACTTTTTATCGATATCGATATTTAAGTAACACTAACAGGTGCTTCACTATAGTGTTCTAATATCTAAATATGGGCAATTATATTTTCTTTTTATCAGTGTCATAGCTGCTTGAGGGCCGCAATGCATAATGCACCCTAGTCTACAGGACTTAAGTCTTAGAATCTAACTTAAATATACACCAGATAAATATAACTATAACAGCATAATGCTGCAAATTTCACTATGTGCTCACAGGACGAAATGGATTTTATTATAAGGGTTTTAAACCTCATTTTTCTCTAACCCTTTTTTTTATTTGAATTACCAAGTCAAGGAAATAGTTCACGGTACCACCGGATTACAAAGGAATGTAAGTGCATAACAATAAGAAAAAAGTGTTACTACCACTCACTTCATACAGGATTATTTTTTATGGAGTGCGTATATTCAACGAGGTAATCAGGTGCATAAAACTGAATCACTTTCCCCAAAGAACATGAGTCGAAATCTCAAAATTTAAAATGAAATTTTCATACAAAGTGACAGCTCACGTGACTTATGTTTGTATGAAAAGTTGATCATATAGAACACTTTTTTATTTATTTGCGCTATTTACACAAAATATCAAGCAGGCCAACCGTGAACATATTTACTTGTAAGTAATTTACTATTCCTTCAAGGGTCAAGACTTGGGCCGAGATAAATGAACACATACCCACTTTAAAACATCCAGAGAACCATCCAATAAAAAAGATAGAAATTTGAAATTTGACTATTATGCCATACAAATTATAGATAAAACCAACTGCGTCACGATTTTTTTTTTAGTCGTAATTTTTTTTTTGTTCTTACCAATTCTGAAGTTCATTTATCTCGGAAATTATCACATAAGTACCATTATTTGGGCTCGTGTCAGTGATCCACGGCTTGTGTTTCTGGTGACGTGGTGGTGGTGTTGGTAGTTTCTGGTGCAGGAGGTAATGCAGTCAGCACTGAGGTGACAGCAGGCGCGTCTTTATCTAGCGGCCGGTACGACCAGTTACCGGCACCGTCAAATTCTAGAACGTGCGTGTGGTATTTCCTGGTGGAACAAAAAGAAAAATGAAAATAAGGTCATCTCAAAGCAGTTACGATACCCAATAGGTTTGATCGTATTGAGTTTGGAAATTATTAATTAATTTGGGTCCATTTTCTATTCATAAACTGCATATTTTCTAGTATCGAAAATTCTGCATGTTTAAATGCCAAACTAGTTTTCTGGTAGTCTTGCGTATAAGATAGTTAAAAAAGCGAATCGTATCGTATCGTTGTTTATGTAATGATACCGGCATAAAAATGTCCACTGCTAGGACACTTCCCATTTAGAAAAGGAATGAGCATTGATCACCATGCTTGCTCATTGCGGGTAGACGATTTCAGACAGCAGTTTTTGGATCCAGGTTTCCTCACGATGTTTTGCTTCAGCACGTTAGATTTTTTGAAGTCTAATAAATTTTGTCATTCCGTTGTCAAGTTAATATTTTTAGTGAAGTTACGATTTAAAGGAAGTTCCCAAAAGATTAGAACACACTCAATACACACTCCAATTTTTCACGTACTCCCTAACGTATAGTCTAGTATAATGTGGGTCCATACCAAACGCTAGGTCGATGCGTGATAGACAGCAAGGTGATGCCTTCCTTCACAGCCTCTTCGTACATGACCACCTCCGTTTCCATGGAGACGGCGCTCGTGCACTCATCCAGTAGCGCGTATACTGGTCTGTAAATAATGGTTATGGTGTAATTTTTTTTGAGGGGTAAATTATTATATTTGATTAACTTTGGGAATGAAAAGTAAACTCCATGTTTTTTAATTTTTCTACTTCTACTCTTCTGCTATTAATAGGAGTAGTCAGCGGGGGCTGACTACTTCCTTCTAGCTACTCCCCACTGACTAATCCCTTCTAGCTTCACCCCACTGACTAATCCCTTCTGGCTTCACCCCACTGACTACTCCCTTCTAGCTTCACCCCACTGACTACTCCCTTCTAGCTTCACCCCACTGACTACTCCCTTCTAGCTTCACCCCACTGACTACTCCCTTCTAGCTTCACCCCACTGACTACTCCCTTCTAGCTTCACCCCACTGACTACTCCCTTCCAGCTTCACCCCACTGACTACTCCCTTCTAGCTTCACCCCACTGACTACTCCCTTCTAGCTTCACCCCACTGACTACTCCCTTCTAGCTTCACCCCACTGACTACTCCCTTCTAGCTTCACCCCACTGACTACTCCCTTCTGGCTACTCCGGGCTAACTATTCCCTTCTGGCTATTCGCTCTGACTTCTTCCCTTAGCCCATCCAACCTAGTGGCAGCAGTCATGAGCTTCACTCGGCACTAAGGAGAGTGTGTACCTGTGGTAGAACATGCGCGCCATGGCCATGCGTTGCTTCTCGCCACCGGAGAGCGTGGCGCGCCAGTCGCGCACAGCTCGTAGCCCGCCGTGCCTGGCGGCCGCAGCATTCAGTCTCACTAGCTTCAGGATATTTGACGCACGACGTTCGGCTTCCTCGTCTCCCGGAGCGGTACGAGCGGGATATGTGACTTGGTCGATCAGCGAACCCATTGACATATAGGGCCTAAAGGAATATCACATTAAATTAGTAACAAAGTATATATATATACATTGGCGAATTTCTGTTTTAGCCAACACGAGAGTATTATACCTACTGAAAACAAATTTTCGCTATCTCTATCCTTGTCTACGCGCAACGTGCGCAACATACAAAAATTTCGTCGAAAATAAAACAAAATGCAACATTTCTAACATCATAGATCACTCAGAAGCTTTTGACTATGTCGATCATTATTCATTGTAAATGTAAAGATGTTGAATCAATAGATTGTGATATGAATAAATAAACATCACGCGACATAAAAATATGATACCCTTAAGATCAAAAATAAATGTCATCTATTTTCAATTACTAAGTAAACAGTGGAGTACCCCAAGAAAATATCCTTGGACCTTTACAAATTCCTCCGCAACAATACAGTTCACCATGATGTTAAAATATTGAAACATACTTTTTAAAAATAAAAACGACATTCCTACGAATTACAAACAACTAATTTATTTAAAACCAGTTTAAAACAAATACAAACATTTGGCATTAAATTCCTAATATCCTATAGATCGCTTACCTCTGTGGTATGTAGAACATGATAGGTCGTGAAGTGCAGTGGCCAGCCTCAGTCAGATTGGTTTCGTCGGCACAATGCGAACAAGAGCAAGGCCGAGGTACGTGCAACTCGCCGCCGAACACAGGCCATAAGCCCGAGATGATGCGGAACAAACTAGAAGAATGTTTCATAGTTAGTTTTTTTACACTCTGCGATGGACAGAAATAACTGACGTCGGTACACGCATCACATTTTTCTTCCCGAATTTTTAAAAAGGGTGATTATTTAACCGACGCAAAGAGGTTTTTGTCGCAAATGTGTGGATAATGTATTGTGTTATTGTTATAAGGTGCCGACTAAAAAGTTTAGACACAAAGTTAAACCTACAGATATTTAGTAAAAAAAAAAATAGGAAATCATATATGAATAGGCTCATGCTCTTAAATATGTAAATTATTTTACAAATATAGAGACAAAATAAATAGTGTAGGATTAAATAAACATTAAGTATAGTAGTAATTCACGATTTTGTTTTTAACTAATAGATTATTATTTTTTCGCTATTTTTAGGTAACTTGCCATTCCACCTATGAAGTTGTAACTTACCTGGACTTTCCACAGCCATTTGGTCCTACGATGAGCAGATGCGTCCCGGGTTCGATGTCTAGTGTGACACCTACTGCCACTATATCGCAAGCCGGCGTGACGACTGGCACGCCACGCAGCCGGATCGATAGGTCGTTTGTGTACATTATCTTGCCTGTACAGAAATTGCTAGAGTTGAACTTTGTTTCACACTACTTTTTTGTATCAAAAAATATTTTTCAAGGTTGAATGAGAAATAAAAAAAAACATTTTATAAATAAACATTCTCCATACTTTATTAACTCAACACGACTCCAAATTTAAAATGTTGTAAAAAGATATTTCATGCCAAGCCTTTTACTCTCTTAATCAATCTCTACTTCAGAATATAAAAAAAAAACAAAAAACATGCGTGCGTACAAAGTACACATGTCAGAAGTGAAACTTCTTTGGCGAACTAATTTATAAATCTTGTTTATATTTATACAAATCTAAAACTTTAAATTTCCAAGATTAAGAGGAAGGGAAAAAGGAAGATAGGTTAGGAATTTAATTGTCATTAAAATAAAAAAAGGTTTGAAAATTAATGTAAATTATAAATTTAATTTTTTCAATTTATTTCTTCAATATTTACATTGTTTGACATAACGTTTATCTAAAATAAATAAAAATAAGTATTGTTACAATAATTAACAATAGCGAGATACACAATTTGTAAAACAGTAACTATTATGCAAATGCGCTTCGTCTATGGTCTCACATGCAAAAATTCTAGATTGAGATTGAGACGAATACATGTAATTTCATATAGAGAAATGTCCTCCATCTTGGATCAGGAACTTTTGCGCGATAGACATTTCCGCGAAAGCTTGACCTCATTTTTATTTTTAGTGACCTCGCAAATCTTAAAAATGACTTATCACAAAAAAATGCATATTTTTCTCGGTGCCATCTTGGATTCTAATTTCGACCCCATAATCGTTTTTAGCGACCTCGGGTACCATGAAAATGACACCCATGATGAAAAAAATGCATATTTTTCTCGGCGCCATCTTGGATTCTAATTTCGACCCCATAATCGTTTTTAGCGACCTCGGGTACCATGAAAATGACACCCATGATGAAAAAAATGCATATTTTTCTCGGCGCCATCTTGGATTCTAATTTCGACCCCATAATCGTTTTTAGCGACCTCGGGTACCATGAAAATGACACCCATGATGAAAAAAATGCATATTTTTCTCAGCGCCATCTTGGATTCTAATTTCGACCCCATAATCGTTTTTAGCGACCTCGGGTACCATGAAAATGACACCCATGATGAAAAAAATGCATATTTTTCTCGGCGCCATCTTGGATTCTAATTTCGACCCCATAATCGTTTTTAGCGACTTCGGGTACCATGAAAATGACACACATGATGAAAAATTTACAAATTGTCGTCGGCGCCATCTTGGGTTTTAATTTCGAACCCATAATCGTTTTTAGCGACCTTGGGAACCATGAAAATGACACCGATGACGAAAAATTTGCAAAATTTCCTCGGCGCCATCTTGGGTTTTAATTTCGACCCCATAATCGTTTAAGCGACCTCGGGAATCATGAAAATGACACCCATGACGAAAAATTTGCAAATTGTCGTCGACGCCATCTTGGTTTCTTGGCACCCATTTTAATAAAATTACTAGATGAAAATCCGGCTCCGCTCGGTTGAAATGTGACTCATGATACAGTACACAATGTAGGTGAATAGGTATTAAAGGTAAGCAAGCCATAGATTCGTATAGCTTCGTTCATTGTGTTTAATAAATATTGTAAATAAAAACTGCAATAGTTTTCACACAAATAATTTTGATTTTTTACACACAAATAATATTAATATTTTCGCGAAACGTCAACGACTGAAGAAAAGTTTTAAGTTTTGTTAAGATTCACTCAATGTTTCCGGCAAGACGTTTCGTTTTACACGGTCAAATGAGTCACAGTTCTTTGTGATGGATACTTCTTTGGCGCGACGCACGCGACGTGTTGATTGGCAAGGCATATATAAGAGCTGGTATGCAACGGAACGTGAAAAAAACGAAATAAATATTCTTGAACTATTATTTCAAACGCGTTCCGAAACGATTCTGGTCCCAACTATCATACAACTGTCATACGCCTTGTCAACACTGTAATCACTTCAAGGAGGTTGTATGATAATAAACTCCTTGAATCACATTGAGCGGAATTATCCTGAATTATCTGTTACGGAACGCGGCCTGGACTTATTAACTACCCAAGATGGCGACTGCGGTTTTTTTGTTTGTCAGTGCCATTAGAATTAAACGAAATTCTCCATAATCCGAATTTTGCGGATATATGTTGTCGACTCGAAATCAATATTTTTTTATGTTTTGTTATTCATATAAGGTTTCGATCGAGTCTACCGTAGCCCTGAACGAAATTATTAATATAGATTATATTTATTAAAACTAATAGAACTAAACTAACACCAGATAGCCCTGAAAGTTAGCTCCCGAGCTACTAACACGGTAATGTATGCAGCTCG
Organism: Plusia festucae; assembly: GCA_950381575.1. NCBI lineage: Eukaryota > Metazoa > Arthropoda > Insecta > Lepidoptera > Noctuidae > Plusia > Plusia festucae. Next base: position 1,297,883 of record OX494456.1, on the reverse strand, counting down.
GGAGCGCCCTTCCCCCGTCTCGCCCCTCGCACCCCGCACGATTGCCCTGTCTAGACGTCTTCGTCGAACGACTGTATGATGTTAAGACTGTGATAGCACTATGCGTGATACGACGTTCGCTCTGTCTCACTTTTTCTCTCAATTTTTTTCACTCGCTTGCTATACTCTCACTCCACGGCTAGTTGCTCATGCTACGTTCGCCCTGTCTTACTCTCTCTCAATCGGTCTCGATCATGAAGGTATAGATGAAAACCTTCATGGTCTCGATCACTTTTCTGACACTTCCGTTCAAAGACATTGTAATGTATTCTACTACTTCCGTTGCATACCGGCGTGACGTTTCATCTGTAAAAATTTTACCCTCATGCGCCAAAAGAAGTTTCACTTCAAAAACGATATAGATAAATTGTTTAAGTGGCTTATTTTCTTAACATTACTACATAAATGAAAACATTTTGTGGATTACAGAAATACAAGTCATCACTTTCGCTTTGGTTTTCGTTAAGAAATTACGGAGTACCTCAAGGCAGTATTCTCGGTTCTTTACTACTATATGCTTATTAGAAGAGGAAGATTAGCTAAAAAACAGTACGCAGGTATTGCACGTCTCCTAAACGGTGGATGTGATGTGTATAGGTGTGGGCGTGTTACCTTGCGGCACGGGGCGGTTGTCGCGGAAGGTGACGCTGAAGGCGGGGTGCGCGGCGGCCACGTGCACGGCGCGCACGCAGCGCCCGCGCGCCACCTCGCCGAACACCACCAGCATGTCCGACACGCGCGTCGCGTAGTAACGTGTATAGGTGTGGGCGTGTTACCTTGCGGCACGGGGCGGTTGTCGCGGAAGGTGACGCTGAAGGCGGGGTGCGCGGCGGCCACGTGCACGGCGCGCACGCAGCGCCCGCGCGCCACCTCGCCGAACACCACCAGCATGTCCGACACGCGCGTCGCGTAGTAACGTGTATAGGTGTGGGCGTGTTACCTTGCGGCACGGGGCGGTTGTCGCGGAAGGTGACGCTGAAGGCGGGGTGCGCGGCGGCCACGTGCACGGCGCGCACGCAGCGCCCGCGCGCCACCTCGCCGAACACCACCAGCATGTCCGACACGCGCGTCGCGTAGTAACGTGTATAGGTGTGGGCGTGTTACCTTGCGGCACGGGGCGGTTGTCGCGGAAGGTGACGCTGAAGGCGGGGTGCGCGGCGGCCACGTGCACGGCGCGCACGCAGCGCCCGCGCGCCACCTCGCCGAACACCACCAGCATGTCCGACACGCGCGTCGCGTAGTAACGTGTATAGGTGTGGGCGTGTTACCTTGCGGCACGGGGCGGTTGTCGCGGAAGGTGACGCTGAAGGCGGGGTGCGCGGCGGCCACGTGCACGGCGCGCACGCAGCGCCCGCGCGCCACCTCGCCGAACACCACCAGCATGTCCGACACGCGCGTCGCGTAGCCCGCCAGCGTCACCACCTCCTGCGAGCGATGCGGGAACAAGTGTACATACAGAACATGCCGATTTGGTGCCTATCAAATAGTCTCGCGGGGAGGGAAGTGGAAGAGTGGTGCGCACTCCTAAGTGTTTGTTGCCCTGGTCACCACGCTGGGCAAGTGGGCTGGTAACCGCAGTTCACTTTCTGTTCTCTTGGAGAACGCTGCTGCCCTTTCTCCTTGTTTCTATTCAATTAGTCGCCTCTGACGGCACCAACAAATAGAGAGAGGGGGGAATTTATTCTAGGCCGCAACCTCACGGCACGAATGGAGCGGCTTGTAAACCCATTAGAGAAGTTTTTATCTCTAGATTTCCACATGGCGAGTGGGCCAGGTGGGATACTAACAGTGCTGCTAAAGCAGTGTGCCTCTAATGCCTCTATGTGAAGTCCAGTACAGAAGTGCCTCTTAAGGATTTATTACGTCACTAGAAAAATCCCAATTAAGACCAAAATTGATAGTCAACATGAGGCTCTGGCTGTAACTTTTGACATAGCCAAGGCATTTGACCAGGTTCAGCATCGTGATGTTCTATCGAAGTTTCATAATTAAATGTGCGAGGCTTTGTACAACCGAAACATTTGATTGGTAAGTAATATTTATTTATTTATTTATGGTTTACCAACAGATGTTACAGCGATGCATACATAAAAATACATAATAATAGATCTTAGTTCTAATGCAGACACACAGCATGCGATTATTTTGTTACAAAGGACAGTAATTGTACAATTGTAGTAAACCTGAGTGCCAGTATGAAGACAGACTTAAACTATAACTTATAATTTTAACTATAACTTATATCTTAACTTATGATATGTTAGTATTGCGGATGAATTTTACTAATATTTCAGTATGGATATCGTTGAGATCACTGTATTCATTTACTAATTTACACATCCGTGGAATAGGGGTGCCAGTACCAAACTTAGTTCGACGGAAAGGTGGAGCTAGAGGAGTGATCGGCTTGCGAAGTAGTCTACTAATAATATAAACATATACTGTGAACTAAAGTGGAGTATAGCACTATTTTCGTTCCAGATTTTTGGAATAGTTTGCTGTTACGGATCACAAATCCCAATGCGCGTAACCCTTTTTTTATAATACTGTCTACATGCGGTACGAATGTCAGCTTGCTGTCAAACGTGACACCCAGATCTTTAATGCAGCCGACTTCTGTTAGCGGGATGTCATTTATGTTGTATGCTGTATCTATGTTACGTAATTTCCGGCTAAATTTAATATGGACACACTTTTCGAAATTCAACAGTATATGGTTACGGGAGCACCATTTGGATAGTCTATCCAAATCTTGTTGCATCAAGGCAGCATCCCGCGGGGATGGCACTATCTTTACAATTTTCATATCATCGGCAAATAAAAATGGACTAGTATTATGGAAGCATGTAGTGACATCATTAATGAATATGTTGAATAGAATAGGACCCAAATGCGACCCTTGCGGGACTCCTGATGCGATTGCGTAACGTGCTGAACAGAAACCGTTAACCACAACATAAAACTCTCGATCACACAAGTAAGATTCAAACCAACTAAGAAGTGCACCGTGGACACCATACATTGACAGCTTGTCAACTAGAATTTTGTGGGGAGCCCTATCGAATGCCTTGCTGAAGTCCGTGTACACAGCGTCTACCTGACCACAAGTGTCCATTGCTTCAGATAATGTCTCTATGTAAGATACGAGATTTGTACACGTAGACCTAGCTTTAACAAACCCGTGCTGGTCTTCACATATGAATTTTTCAAAGTAACGCTGTATAATATCGTACCTTATAACTGGACATTAGCCTCTCGATGGCGTCGGCAGCAGAGTTGAGCAGATTCCTAGACGTCGTCATGTATTCCGCGCGATCGCTTATACTGCTGCCTGCAGTGGACAAACAATTTAACTTGTATCAACGACATTACTAAAAAAAAGTAAATTAATTTTAATTTATATCCGCGAAAATTTCTTATCTTTGTGCTATAAAAGAAAAGGAAACATGTGGATTTGGAATCGGGTCTGGGTGTTTTTCTTTTTTTTTTTTTTAATGTTTACTAGCAATGTAGGTCGCACATTACTAGTAATCTCGTTAACCCCTCGTGCTAAGCTAAGATGCTTGTGTTACGAGTGGGTTCACGTCGGTAGTTTAATGGGTGGGATTCGAACCCGCAACCACATGATCTCTTCTTCTCCTTTGCCCTTCCCACACTTCTGATTTTCTTCACTCATCTTTTTACATACAATCCATCCTTCTCTGGAATGCTCTTCCTCTGGATATCAGGACAGCAACTAGTCGACTTACATTTAAGCGGAAATTACGGTCATTACTACTTACAAAATTAGCAGAGACTTCTTAACCCTACTTTTCACACTTTATAATTATTTTATGTATATCTTATAATTATTACATAATTATTTCTATGTGTATTATATTTTATAGTATAACTATATATATTTTTCTTTTTTCTACCTCACTCGATGTAACTGCACCTACCATGCTTGTCTCTACACCACCCTTGGTTGACTGGTAGAGAATGCCTAAGGCATTAAATCCGCCATTGTACTTTATTTTTATAACTGTGCATAAAGTTTAAATAAATAAATAAATAAATAAATGATCGCAAGTCCGACGCCCTAGCCATTAGGCTACCGCCGCTTCGATTTTGTGGTACCTTTGTTGTCTTTGATTCCATAACACAAGTGCTTTAGCTACTAACATTGGATTCGGAGCAATGTATGTGATGTAGTCCACATTTTTTTAAAGGTATTATTGAGTACATTTTATTGAGTCCGTCTCTTTTGAAATTAGTTCCTATTTTTCATGTCATTATCAGTTTAATGTCTTTTGTGCACTGATGAGTTAGGTCTCCTTTCTTTAACTCTCCTACATTTATATATTTTAAAGAGCGGTTGAATCTAAAATTGCCAACCCGCAATGAGAAAGCGTGGTCATCAATGCTCGTTTCTTCTCTAAATGAGAAGAGGCTTTTTTTCCAGCATCGGGACATTTGTAGGCCAGTATTTAAAAAGAAGTTTGGCTGTTTTCGGCTGGTCTGATCTACAAAACAAAATTATCGACACGAACAGAAGAAATGAGACTTACCGTCCTTATGGTTTCCGGCTGTTAATATAGGCAGAGCCAGCATGACCATGCCGGTGCCGGACCACACGTACTTCATGCAGAACTGCTCCAGCATCACGTACCACAGCTTCTTGTTGAACACTGACGTCATTTGGGCGACTAGCTCCTTGTAGGCCGTTTGGAGTTGGCCTAGTTCCACCTGTGAGTTCATTGAATATTAAGTATTTTACACCACGTAAACTGTTTTATATTTGTTTGTGTATTATTTTGAACATTCTAGAGGAAATTTTGTAATATTTTTATGTACTTTTTTGAAGCTATAGCGCTAAAATATCTATGATGCGACTACTATTGATACTCCGTGGTCGAGTGGCGTACACATCGGTTTTCAAGGTGTCGTCAGCTCTGAGGTCCCGGGTTCGATCCCCGGTCAGGTCAATGTAGTAAAGCACTTTTCTACATTGCCTCGGGTCTGGGTGTTTGTGGTACCTTCGTTGTCTCTGGATTCCATAACACAAGTGCTTTAGCTACTTACTTTGAATTCGGAGCAATGTATGTGATGTTGTCCACATTATTTATTATTTACTATTTTGGCTGGTCCGTTGGTCTAGTGGTTATTTTCCCTTACTGCGAAACTGTCGTTATGAGGCTGGCGTGCTCGTAGCGCAGGTTGACCGTGCAGTGGCCACTAACCTTATGTCCGCCGTAGAAGGCGACCTCCTCGGCGTGCGCGATGAGCCTGGCGTGCACGTGTCGCAGGTTGGCCTTCATGCGCGCCTCCTCGCCGGCGAGCGCGCCGAAGCGCGGGCTCAGCAGCCGCAGCAGCTGCCCCGTCAGGCAGATCACCACGGTCGCTATGGTTGGCCCTGACACACACGCGCTCGGAGGTTAAACCCAACAATTTAAGGTATGTTTTCGAAGGGATCGAAGATACAAACTAGTAGAAAGTCAGCGCATGAAAAATTTGTAAGGTATTATTTTGCGGCAGACCACAAAAGACTTGACGGCGAGAAGAAGTGAGAGAACGGGATTGCTGGAACCTACGGAGGTAGGTTTCTGCCCAGCAGTTGAAGAAAACAGGCTAGATAATAATAATAGTTGCTAATATGCTTACTGATTGGTTAAATAAATGCACTTTGCATTGAACCAACCAGTAAGAAACCAAAGATAGAGTAAGGCATTTGTTATACTAGGTACAAGGTAACTAACGACTTTCATTGCTTCAATATATATTTTTTTTATATTATTAAAGCATAATTAAGCATAAGCATATTGAAAAAATCCCATCACTCCAGCAACACTTTTTGTATGTTCTTTCAACAAAACTTGCTGAAATAACTTCAATTAGATATTTAATATTCTGGATACAAATATTCTTATACCCGACAGTCGTAGTCATCTACTAATGTTTCCACTTCAATCTCTTTTTTCGAATGTCCAATATGAAATATCATCATGAAATTACATAACAAAAAATAAATATTTTTAAAAAAAGACCTTATGCACTGTAGTTACGGATGTACTTCGAATATCTTACGAGCTTAAAACTCACCAATAAATATATTGCCCTTCATCTTGTTGGAGTAGCTGGCGAGTGTGAGCACGATGAGCAGCAAGTCGAAGCAGGGCTTCGTGAGTGAGCTGTACAGGTGGGCGACTGATTGCGTGAACACCGACACATCTTCAGTTAGCCTGGGAACGATGGAATAATTAGGAAGCTGTCGGAAGTGATTAAAATAATCCCTGGTTGCTATTAAGGAATTTATTCTTCGGACATCGCTATTCATTTTTTTTTCTTCGGAAGCGGCTCAATGCAGAGGAGACTAGAGCAAATTGTAGAAGACCTTTGCCCAGCAATGGAACACGCAAAAGTTAAGAAAAAATCTTAACAATTCACTATTGATTGAGGTAGCTGTGAGGGCAGACCTCGAAAGCTGTTGGAGGGTGCTCTTTGACAATGCGACTTTTGTATGTTTTGGCCCTAAGAACTGGACTACGGTTGTAGCACTTTGACGGCTTAAAGCACGGTAATGATGGCGCCAATAATATCAGCAACATTCAGGTCCAATACATCTTGCTACCATCGACATACTCGTAGAATGAAGATAGTAATCTTACCTATGGTCAGCATTTTCGATCCTAGCATCCAGATTGGCCACCCTATAGTAAGTCTGGTTCTTGAAGTACAGGTCGTACGCGTGGTTGACGAGGCGGGTCCTGAAGGCGAGGGCTAGCCTGCTTTCCAAGTAACGGATCATGGAGTTGATAAAGGTTGCTGGAACAGCTATGCCGAACCACTGGAGAAGGAGCGCCGCGAAACGACGCATGTCTTTCTGGACTATGTGTTTTACTGGAAACAAGAGAGTAAAAAAAAAAATTGTTTTTTATAATTCTTGTTTTAATGCTAAGCAAAATGATGTGTGTAGAGCAACGGGTCAGTTTTTAAACCGGCAACTATCTATAACATGGTCGCATGTCCAACTTATGTAAACCTCACCTTTTTTAGATACCTGTAACTACAACTCAACTGAAAGTGTTCAATTGACAGAAAAATAATATAATTTCTACTTCAATGAATAAAACAGCTAAACTTTATTTTTTCTGTAACTATCCGTGGAAACCTGTAATTAGCTTAAAGTTTTCTATCCTTATTGATTTTGCACATTTAATACAGTTGTTGGTTTTCCATATAATAAATAAATAAAAAATATTTTCGTAATGATGTACAGGAAGTGTCTCTTTCGCCGAAAAAACATTTCCATAACTGAGTTTTCTCATGCTCCTAACAAAATTTTTACTATCCGGCAGTTCTAACTAAGCTGCCTATACAGCTAAGTGTATAGGAAGTAAGTTTTTCATGCATGAATCAATTCCGTGTAACCGCGTGATGAGTCTATGAGGTTCGTAGGTAAGTACTTCACAAGCTTATTATGCCAATCATCTATAATAACAACCGGAGAATCACTATTGTAGAATGACTTGCTCATAATGAACATCCTGCTATTTTCTAAATATTAGAACGGTATGAAAACATTTCGCCTTTCTACAAACTTTCTCTTTTAACTTAACAAAAACTAACTTAGTTTAATGACTTCGAAACGATGTGCTAAATTAACTTTAAAGTGCAATGTAATCTTTTAATATCTTGGGACAATCTCACACACGGTCATCTGATCCCAAACTAGGCAGAGCCTGTACTATGGTAACCAGACAACTGATAAACATACTTATATATTTCTAAATACATACATATTATAGATAAATAACACCCAGACACAGAACAAATGATCGTGCTCATCACACAAAGATTTGTCCTGGGTGGGAATCGAACCCACGACCTTCCGGCTTAGCAGTCAGATTATTTTCGACAAAAATATAAAAGGTTTGTAGTTAAATTTCACTTTATCTAACCACCATCGAACTTAAGCCTGGAAAATTCGTTCGAGACGAATTAATAGTCAATTCATTACTGTCTTTCTTCACTCCAATGGTACGCGCAGGTTTCAACCCAATGACGGCGCTCGAATGAGACCAGTGACACTCTTGTCAGTCGCCCTCTATCTCGTGCGCACGTGCTAACACCCCTGCTGCCTAATGCAGGGCAAAGACAATCGTCAAGGCCGAGATTTTTATCCCGAGTTAAATTAACCAATGGTTAAATATAAACTAATGGTTTCAAAGATCGGTAAAACGCGTTTTTTCATCAATTTTTTGTCTATAGAATTGTCAAATAAGTTGGAGAGTAAATTATTTAACCATTTTTTACATTAAAAGTTGATGAATATGAATAAACGCGTTATATCGAAGTTTGAAACCATTAATTAGCATATTTAACCATCGGTTGATAACTCAACTTAAACCGAGTTAACACTCGGGATCAAAAAACAGGGCCTAAGCTTTCATGCCACAGGGCCAAACAAATTTATATTGTATGAGGTGTATTCAGATAGTGTTTAGTTATTGATTTATTTCCAGGCTATATAAAAGTCTGCCATCGAATTTGCAAGATGTCTTATATATATTTCCTCATATTAATCGATCAAACTCACCAATAGATCCTTCTAATGAAGCCACATAGATCGACAGGAAAGTCCTCGTGAAGAGGCACAGCGTGTGAGCAGTCAGCAGTGCCACCTCATGACTCCTCACTCCTGGCACCATGATCTTGGCGAGGGATATCAGCTGCCTCAGGAACTCAAGGTTTAGGCCGGGCACGTACTCCTCGATTGACTGGGTTTCGTCCGCATCTTCCTGAGGATTGAGGGGTTCTAGTATTACGAAAAATTTGGGTAGGTACAGGTATAAGATTTTGTGAAAAAAAAACAAAAAACTACACAGGCAATTAAGTTACAATGGTATCGTCGTTTCTGTCCATTTTTTACTAATACTATTATTCGCAACAAGGATTATACAAGGTCACATTGCTCGAATGGGTGGGTAGTGACTAGAGGTGCAATTAGAAAAACCCTTTAATTAAGTATAATAACAAACACTGATTGATTAGGTAACCAATATCTAAAAACAAAATAATTATAAAACGTAGTAAAATCCCCGATCATTACTAAAATTATGAAATGTTGCACAAATCATAAATTAACAAATAATCTTGATAAGAAGTACATGCCTCTATTATCGGTGGGTAATAATATTTTCTACGCATTGTAAACTTAATGGAGAATTCGTTACCAAGAACATTTGCGTAAAAAGCTATAAAAATCATTCGAACGGACACTTATTTACGACTACCGATTCCTACCACCCAGTATTACAAAAGTTTTTTCTTAAAGCTAAAGTATTCTGGTCAGTGGGTTCATCGGTAGTTCAATGGGTGGGATTCGAACCCGCGACCACATGATCGCAAGTCAGGTGCCTTAGCCATTAGGCTACCGCTTCGCTATAAATTCAAACACTCTCTAAATGCCAGAGTTCCTAAAACTGTTCTTGGGTACATATCTTACGCATCTGCATCTTAATTATTTTTTATTTTTTATTCATCTTGCATTACGTAATTTGATCCTTTGACCTATTACCATAGATTTCATGAAAAAGTCTATGATCGTACCGCATGATTGCGCGACCTTGAATAGGACACAGTAGACCTAGCAATAGTAGACAAAATAGGCACAGTAGATCTATAAGGCTAATATCTGGTTTCGCGAAATTTTTCGTAAGACTGACTCCTGATCGCATAAGCGATGGCAAAAGGCAGACATTAGGCTACAGCCGTTTTCACAGGAGAAGTTCAATATTTTGAGTTTGTAGGCCTTACTATATACTTACAATATTCTGCTTATTATCAGTGTCGGCGTCACCTCGACAGAGGGCGCACTGCTCCGCCCCGCAGCGACCCCCGCAGGTATCACCATTAGCAGTACCATTGTCCACGGTGTGTAACTTGCCGTTTTTCGTTACCTGAAATATTATGATACCTAATTATTTATGGAAGTCCTTGGCCCAATAGTGGGATGGGGTAGGTAAAGTGCTTAGAAAAAAACTAATGTTATCATCTTTATCCAGATGAAGATGGAGGGACGAACTGCTTTTAACAAAGAGTGGAGTTGACATCTCATCATCATCATCATGATTATCATGTCATCATCCTGATCATTATCCTCGTTTTTTCTTAAGCTTAGGTACTAGCAATGTGGATCGCACATTACTAGTATTCTTGTTAACCCTTCGTGGTAAGCTAAATACATGCTTGTGTTACGAGTGGGTTCACGTCGATAGTGTAACGGGTGGGATTCGAACCCACATGATCACAAGTCCGATGCCCTAGTCATTAGGCGGCCGCCGCTTCATGATCACCATTATCATGATGATGAATTCTTCCACCAGAGTTCTGAAAGTAATAGATAGCAAACTAACCTTATAGTTATTATTATTGTTGCACGGTGGGGATTGTTTCTTATCCCTGGTTCCGTACACCGCGCACGCCGCCAAGGCCACCCCCACGCCCACGCCCAGAGCTATCGAAGGCTGTACCCTCGACGCCTGCTCTCTAATCTTAGTCAAAATCGCAGGCATTTTCAACTATGTTTATCTGTGATCATTTACGCTTAATATGAGATCCTTTACTTAAATTAAATCACAGTTTAAATTAAATGACGTCACGCCATCTTTGAAGAGTCTTCGCCCATTTTCCTGAAACAAAAGAAAATTGATTTTATTATTTCATCATGTCCGGTAAAGTTTTCATACATCTGAGTACCATATAGAAAAAATGTGTGATTTTTATTTTGATTCGTGACGATAAATTAATATTAATAGTGACGATGTTTTTGTTGTTCTTATAGTCAATCACATGGATTTTAGATACGGTAGACGTCACGCATGTAAATATTCACCAAGTCTTTTTAAATAAAATCCACTTAGTCGAAATACATTTTTAAGATTTTGAAAAATTAAGAAAATTTTAAGATATTTTTAATTTAATCTGCAATTTAATGAAGGCATTCAACTTAATGTGTATAAAATACGCGTTCCGTTGTTTGTTCGGGATAGACTCCAAAACTACTTAACCGATTTTAATCGAATTTTTACACCGTGTGCAGTTGGATCCAATTTGAAAGGTAAAAAAAAAGCTTACATCTCAATTCTATAAAAAAAAATTGAGTCCGCGGGCGGAGCTGCGGAAAACAGCTAGTTTACCTACATATATATTCTGTAGATAGAGCCGTAACAACGGTACGTAAAGAGGTCGGAGCGGAGTATAAACATTGGAAAATAACTGAATTACGCTATATTCTGATCTCAATCGACCTAACCGCTAAAGATTCTGGTAATACCGAACCTCTATGTATAAGTTGCGCACGCGCAGCAAACCGATCTTCAAACAACAAATTTTAATGTTGGTTCGCGCTCACAGCGATGTTGACGTCACAGACGTGAAACATTGATCTATATTTAGTTAATTTTAAACCTTGATAAGAGTAGTTAGTAAAAATGTATATAAACATGTTTTTCTTTTGCATATAAAAGTGAGAGTTTCTTCTGGATTAGAAATTTTAGATATTTCTTATATTAGGTACCTAAACAATTACTTTAATATAGCTATACTAGGTGACCCCGGAATCTTGTTTTGTAAAAATAGTTAACAATCTATTCTCAGACCTACCGAATATACAAGAAAAAGTTCTTGAGTTTAGTTACAGACACTAACACAAGAAATTTATATACAGGATTAATTTAAAAAGAGTGCTTATATTTAACGAGGTAATCAGGTGCACAAAACTGAACAACTTTTCCCCAAGGAATATAGGTCGAAATCTTAAAATGGAAAATTAACTTTTCATACATAGTTGACAGGTCACGTGACTTATGCTTGTATGAAAAGATGATATTTAAGATCTGTTTGAATGGCTTCGCTATTCGTGGGCGTATTCACTAGCTAGGCGATATAGTTCTATGAATATGTAGTGATATCAATATGCCTTAATCAGAGAACCGCTTTATTTATTGCCCGCCATTTAAAATTCGACACATCTTAGTAAGCTGACGTTAGATTAATTAGCTATGCCTTAATAAAACAGCAATAAGTTTTATAATATAATGACATATCAATATTTATATATATATTTATAATATTAGCACCTATATGATAAGTAATTCGCATATTAATATCATGTGTGATATTGACGTAAAAAATAATAGAGTTAAGTTTTTAATCTGAGATCAAAGTTAAGTTATAAATTCTTGATTTTTTTTTAGTATGTACTAATGAATCTTGGGACAACTCACACACGACCATCTGATCCCAAACTCTGCAGAGCCTGTACTATGGTAACAAGACAACTGATAAACATACTTATATTTTTTCAAATACATACAGATTATTGATAAATTAGATAAATAACACCCAGACACAGAACAAATGAACGTCAGGGTGACTAACCACTAGACAAACAGTCAAAGTCTATGTATATGTTTTGCTATTTTATATACCTATAAGAATATGATTGTACCAATATTATTATTCACAACCCATACTGTCCCAAATACTTATTCATATTGTATGAACACAAATAAATATGTTTACATAAAAGTATGGGTACCAAGAGGTCATATTTGTATAAATAATAAATAATATTTTATGTTATAAACATATTATTTAAATATATTAGAAGCAAATAAAGTTCCTTATTATTGTGCAAACAGTGGCTTTTACTGAATTCGTAACCACAAGAATGTAACTATAAATAAAAATTAAAATTTCAATGTCATCATAAAAATAACAATCTTGAATTATTATAAAAGAACATATATAAATGTTTATAATAATCCCTTGCAATGCAACATTAGACTCAAACGTAAATAGGTAATAAATAATATTATCAAACTCCTACACAACGGAAAACATAAAAATTAATAAAAAAGAACTCTTTTTTAAACCTATGTAAATATATGTCATGTAATTTCTGAAGCAAAATAGGAGCTTCTTATATTATATATTTATTTTATTTAGTACCAGCTTTAGCCGCAACATTGTTCGCATTGATCAGTAATATTCAACACGAATATTGTCAAAATATTTTGACTGAAATCACGGAATACGGTTTAGGTGGCTCAAGTCGACTGTTATTTTCTCTTCGTTGAAAATGAAAGTTTCAATGTACTTATTATTACGGTTCCGACGGACAGACGGACGGACGCACGAACAGCGGAGTCTTATTAATAGTCCCATTTTATCCTTTGGGTACGGGACTCTAAAAACAAGTAATAAGACTAAGACATAATAATTAGGTTCCGCATAGTTATTACTTTAAAGAACACCTATAAGATTTTATGACATAGATACAATTATCCTGGGTCAATTAGCACGCCCTGCAATTAACCTAAACAACAATAGCTGACATTTGACCTACCGGGTAAAAATTTCCATTCCACTGTTGGAGTTGACCTTACTAATCATGTGATAATTAATCATTTTCCATTGTTCCTGTAGCTGTTATACATTTAAATACGTGCAAGTTCAAAAGGTGTCAATTAGCAACATGTAACTATGTGCATTTTAGAAATTCTATCTTAATATTCGATCTAAAATTGTAGTTCAGCATTGAAGTAATGGCGCGATCGGTCCTATTACATTTTCCTTCAGTATATGAAGCAGAGTGAAGGAACAGAGAGTGTACCTGTGTTTGCGCACACACTTGTGCACTATAATATCTCCTGCGTACATGGCTGATCTCACTTGAGATTGGCCGCCGAAGCCGAAATTCGGTCTGCGAATTATTATGAAGCAGGACTTGACTTCGGACATTATTATACCCGCTAAACCCTTTAGGCTACAAACTGCGAAAATGCTGATGGTATGTAACCAATATTTGAAACGAAATAAAAAATTATTTCACTATTAATGCTGCATTATCCCTGAGTAACATAGACAAGTTACAAAAAAAAATAGGATCACAGGCGGAGCTGCGGACAATACCTAGTACAAAAACGAACTTCATGAGTCAACTCAACTGCAGCACGAGTACGCAATCATCCACACAATGCACTCTGGATAACTATCATGTAAATAAAGATATACCACCGCAGTGTCTGCGCAGTGCAGGAATTAACACACACATTGACGCATCATAAATTGTTATTTATGCATGTAATATCTATCAACTTGAATGTAACATGGCGGGATGTCGTTCGCCGGTTCAAAGGTACAACGATGCAATATAATCTAAATGAACAATGAATTCATGTCATAAAACGAGAATTTCTTCTCATTGCGACGCTTTTCATTACTTTGAAATTTTAAAATAGATTACTTAGCCTATCGCAGTCCAGGACAGTCAGTGCTGGACGTTGGGCTCTCCCAAATTGCACCACAACGCCTCCGACTGTCGCATCCAGTCCGACCTAGCTACCACTTCAGACCATCGGTCTATCTGGCTGGGGGGCGTCTCACACTACTTCCATGAAGGCCGTGAAACATTATGGTACGCAATTATGGGGTGTTTGTTGCCCTAGTCACCACGATGGGCATGCGGGTTGGAGACTGCAGTTTTGTATTCGTTCTTTAAGAGAACGTTGCTGCTCATTCTCCTTTTTACTGTATCCCTTAGTCGCCTCTTACGACACCCACAAGGGTGTTTTATTCTAAGCCGCAACCCCATTGCTAGACTAATATTAAATATCACAGCCATATTAAATTGAATTTGATTATTCGACACAAACATAATAATTAAATAAATAAATACGTCCAAAAAATTAATAGAATTAAAATTTCAATTTCAACTAGAATGAAGGAAATATACATATAAGCAAGGTGCTAAGGAAATCCTTGGTCATACTTGAAATAGAGTAGGTACCTATTTCATACATTGAGTTTATTATGCAGATTACACTATGCCTATGTACAGTGAAAGCAAAAAGCAAGTATTTCATAAAGCTGGACTACAATGCCGCTACGTGACGCAAGAGGTCGCTGATGGTCCGTTAAGTAACGTCCATCGATTACGTCAGGTTTAACAGGGATTGTGATAAAAGATGATTACAGAATCGGGTATAGTTAACCAAGTGTAATTTACTAACATACATCATTTATACTTACCTAAATTAAAACTAAACCGAACCGACCGAACATTAAACACCAAAATATTTTAAATTTTGCATTTTAAAGATTCTTTGAAAGTAAATATAGACTGATGAAAGTAAAATATCCCGAACTTGTTTAACTTCTACATAATGATGGACACACGTCGCTTTCATTTATTAAAAAGGCTTTTACCTGCACAACGGTTAGTTATATTTGTTAGACATAGTTTTAAACAAATCATTTCCTACTTACAAGTGCATAGCTGCCATGTCTGCACACTTACTAATAGTTCTCTAAGTTACGCAAGTCGTTACTCGTTTTTGTCTAACTTAGTCTAAGTAACAGGTGACCAGGTATTGATCCGTACCAGAATTTACATGATGCAATTGTGTTTCAACACTCCGAAGCAGTGTCGCAAAGTTTTATAAGTTGCATTTTATCGCTTGAAATAAATGCAATTGTACAATAAAACAGCAGTAACTATTTCAGTTCCGTTTCGTCACAGTACCGATATTAAATTATATTTCTACTTAAACATAACATAAATATGACGGTTTGTGGTATGGATATAGCTGGACAAACAATGGGTATATTGTTCTGGTATTAAATCTAGGTACATATGTACCGTATGTCAGGCATAATGTTATATCAGAACACACTATTAAAAATATATCATGTAACAAAAACAAGCCGACATTAACTACATTATAAATCATTACCCGAATAATAACAAATCCGTTCAGTTTGACAAACATCCTGTCAATTACAAGTGGAAGTTACCAAAACATGTGCAAAATATTAAAATAATTGATTGTTGTAAATTAAACGGGTCCTAAACACACGCCTTGCGGTACACTTCACGTGTTTACACTCAGCTTTCGGACCTTGACCCTGACGTGACTCAGATACACTGTAGACAATGCTTGGCATCGACCTCTGCTACTTACAAGGATTAAAAAGGAAAAACAGTGTATTATACACGAGAAGAATGTTGTTATTCAAACACTCAGATGGCTTAGTTAGATCAAACTCATCACGTGTTTGTACATAATTATTCTTGGAAGTATTTTAATAAAACGGCTGATCAATTGTTGATCGTTGAAGTAATTTATCTATAATTAATACTATATTTGTACAGGTTTTGTATTTCATTATAATTAGGTGTATGGTTGCTGGGAAATAGCATTCGTACAGAAGTTACTTTATTGCAGTATGCTATTGTAAATGTAATTATTTAAGTGCTAATAAACAATAGACAATGTTTCTAAGATACTATGTTTGAGGCCTGTCAACAATTTTATAGAATCAATGATTTATTTTGTTATTTATAGGAACTTTACAAAAAGGTTTTTTTTTTATTACCTTTATAAAATTTATATGTAATAGTACGAAGTACGATAAATATATTGGACGTTTTATGTTGCCTATAAATCATGTTCTTTTTCCGCATTTTTTGTTATTATACTAGTGTGTGGCGACAAACGACTCAAACTTTGAACCAGAGGTTGCGGTTCGATTAAAATACCATTTTTTTTATAAAATATAACGGTTTTTTTTTATTTATTTTATTACTGAGCGTGTTGTTATTTAGTTACGAATGGTAACTTATGGATATGTGTATAAAACATTACGTAACGGGTTACGGATTTTACAGAAAGCTAAATTTTACAGTTTGTATTTCAATTCTTACGTAAGTGTTGTTCAAAAAGAAACAATAGGTCGCCGTAAATACGCAACTTTGAAAGTAAAGGAAAAACAAACGAAAATACAAAGGAAATTACCAGCGCTATGAGGAAGGACGATGGTCTGTAAGACTTCCTTTTAGATGCTAAACAGTGGTCACATGAATAGAATGCTATTACTCATAATGTACAGTTAACAAATAACGTTTAAGTACTGCCATTAGTCTCAAAGTTGAGTCTTTGTTGCCTTTGTTAGAACTTCGCTTCTGTTTTTAAGATTGTAAAGAATGTGCCACCATATTATCCGTGGACGAGGTACGAAAGAGGTGAAGGTACATACTAATAGTAATATGCATCGAGTAGTTACGACTAACTTATCGCTTTGTGTCAGCCAACAAACCTTTCATTTTTTTTTTCTACCAAATCTTCCCAAGACCGATAAATTACCCAGGCTCGCTAGCCTGCAATTATGATACTTACTACAAATGCAGAAGACCTATTATTAATTATTATTCAACAAACTAGCAAGCTTGTTTATTCTACGTTGGAAATTTCTGATGTCAATTTAGGTAGGAATCATACAAACTTTTAACAGAGTACAAAAAAATTACATAGGGTAACCTTGACTCGACCCCAGTAAAATTAAACCGGTCATTGAACAGCTGATCTACAACTTAATCAGATGTTAGATAACAATAATTAAATCAAACGTAGGGCAGCCGGGATCGTAGTTCATGGTCTTCTATTCACCTACTGGCATAGTCAGCAGTGGTTTTATTATCCAAGGTCATTTCATCTAGAACATTCATCTCACGTTAAATACCAACTAACGTAAAACCGGTTACAAGACAATCTGTAATTAAAGCCAAATTAACTACTTTTTGCAGAAATTTAATAGATTTTTCTTATATGCTGGCAATTATATCAGTTGCTATGGAAATATAGTTTCGTCATAACACAAAAACCATCCGTACATTTCAGGATTAAATTGAGTGAATGATTCCTTCTCTATAATTATGAAAACCTTTGCCCAGCCGTGGGACAGTTATAGACTGAAAACATTGTTTTATACCTGACTAAAACCGCAACAACGTTAATCCAATTATTTGATTCTATTTATACAGAGATTAAATCTGGAAGGATCTTTAGTCGAGTACGTGAAATAAACTTATTGTTTAATTCTAAATACCATATTGTGTAAAATATACTTTGGGGTATTCGGACAATCTGGTATATATTTCTTTGCATATTCGGGCCTATAAGCCTCCCACTGCTGGGCACAGGCCTCTTCCCATATAGAAAAGGAATGAGCGTTGATCATATGTTTGAATACAACCGCATAACTATTAGTTGACATCTACATACCCAAAGAGATCATAGAGATAATACACGAATGTATAGATGCAACTATACCACATAATTTGAATGAATTATTAAAGTCGTAAAATTTTATTTGTCTTAAGAATCCGGTGAACATGTCAAGAAAAACAAACGTTACGCCATAACGTATTTATTAATACATATTAATCAGTTGGGAAATAGTCACAGTGCTACTTAAATTTATGAACTTATTATAAAAGCATCAATCAGTTATTGTTCAGTTGTATTAGATAGATCGTTGACAGGTAATAATGTACATATAACTATAAGTAAGTAAGATAAATTGGATACAAAATGTACAATAAATAAAAACTCTGTAGGTACGATAGTTAACACATTTCTTGTGACGCTATTAAGATTTGATAAATTGTGTCATTGTATTTAATCCGCAACATGACAAGGGTTTTTTGTATGCAGAGCATTGGCGAAACACCTTGGTGTCGTCATACGTTTGTAAACCTATATCTAATCTATCAGATCGTACTATGGTGGAAATAAATTGGCAATGAAAAAGCCTGATCAAGGTATATCTTCTATTTCTTTCTTTCTATTCTATTTCTAGCTTGCGTGTCACTCTACCCATTAGGAAATATTGAAGTACCTTCCACGTTCCACCACCCTATTTTTTTGCGGGTTGAAAAGCTTATCAAAGCTTTCTAACCACGCCGAGAGCACAATATGGGGATATGTCAGACTTTCACCGACCAAAAACACCCCGGTCCCGTCTCTGCCTTGGTCGGAGTCGTGGGATCACTCGCGCATTCTCTGCTCGATTCCGGCTGAACGTTCCCCTATCCAGGTCCCAAAGATATAAGCATGAGTTACTTTGGCGACCACAGCTGAATTTAGAAAGTCCATTAGAATATAGTTATTGTTCGAAGCCAAGGCTTTAAACATTAAAAGCAATTAATTTATTATCTTATTGTTATCATGTTAGTAATGTTTAGAAAGTCCGGTACAAAAAAACTGAATGAATTCATGATAAAATCTAAGTAGCTGCCAGGTAATTGCCGAGCTGTGAGCCGGTCAAGGCGAACGCTGTGGCTTCGTACAACACTGATACAGTATGTAGGTACGATTTCACCTTGGACATCATATTGTAAATGGATTTTACAAGTCCATTGATATGAATTTAATGTGTCTAATGATGCAATCAAGTTGTGCAAACTGTCTTCTTGCTTATTGATGTTTTTTATTTATAAGTAGTCTTGCCGTTTTGCGGCTTTGCGTTACAAATCGAAGGGTTACAGAATCATTCTGCTTTGGCCTTACTCACTGTCCAAGCAGTGAACGTGCTGTTACTTCTCGGGTTAAAAGAGGCATTATCTCTTTCGACGCACAAATTTTGTAAGTGAAAAATCTGTTAAATGGTCTAAACTGTACATATTAACACTACCCGAGGACTCTAAGAACATAAAAGATTTGGTGACCCAGGGTTGTTGAACCATAAACTGAGTCATGTCACGTTACGTTTTGTCTGGACTTAATTAATAAGGCCACTGTTCTCCATTTCTTTACAGTTAAAAATTCTCACCCGTACGAAATACAAGGATTTAAAGCGCAGAGGGACGAAATTTTCTCACGATCTGATTGCATTGACCCTTATTATCCCAAAAATCCATACACATAAATTCGCAGAACGGATGCTACCATTACCATCTTAAAAGCAGGGGGAGAATATTTCAAACACGTATAAAATTCATTTTTGCGATAAATTGTGACAGTGTACATTTTTATTCAGTATCAAATCGTAAATCTTTGCACGTTATCCCAGTGGAATCAGAATAGACGCCATTTGACATTTCCTCTACGTGTCAAACGTCTTGAAACACACCGATCAGATCGACGACATGACTTGAATAGAATATCCTATCGATAAATACATCATAGGTTTTTATATGGTTAATGGTAATTAGATTGACTTCGATGACTGATATTTTGCTCGCCTTTGTCCACTTCTTTATCTGCATCATCATAAATAAATGATAATAATTCGGTTATAACAGCCCAGCTACATTTTTTTGGATGTGCAGTCAATTAATCAACTCAGCCTATCGCAGTCCTCTGCTGGACATAGGACATTCGGTCCTTCGCCTTCCGCATCCAGTCCAACCCTTTTTCAGATCATTGGTCCATCTGGCCGAGTCTTCCCACTAAGGTTCGGGTTACGGATTCGGAGAAGATACAAAATACCTATTATTTCTATATCTATCCAGAACATAATATCCGTGTATTCCATATTA
This sequence comes from Plusia festucae, assembly GCA_950381575.1. Taxonomy (NCBI): domain Eukaryota; kingdom Metazoa; phylum Arthropoda; class Insecta; order Lepidoptera; family Noctuidae; genus Plusia; species Plusia festucae. The sequence goes on along the minus strand of OX494456.1, from coordinate 1,277,476 downwards.
ATCAACCAGCCTTCCGTCCTTTTAGACACCAATCTATAGAACTATGTGTAAACAAAAACCAAATTAAACAATTTGGAAGTAAGAACTTTTGACAAGACGTTAATTTAAGTTAAAATAAATCTATATAATTTAGGTTTAACAATTTTTTACATAAGAGACTTCACAAACAAAAAAAGCTGACGTAAAATTGTGACAAGGATAGTCAAAGATCAGAGGAAGAATTCAACTACAAAAAAAAATGTACAAGAAAATTTTAATTACACCGTTCCCAGCTATCGTAAGTTATTTATAGTAAATACGTCATAGGTTATAAATATTCGCGCAAAAAAGTTGTTTAAAACAAAAGTTATTAAATAATAATATGAACAGAAACAAAGATTGACGTCATAATAACAGGTTATTTAACTAACTACGTTTTGATTATGGTAATCACCAATTTTCGAAAATTATATATTCGCTTGCCTTGTTATTTCTTTATATCTAAACTTTTCAACGAAATGTTAAATTATTTTTTTACCATCGTCTTTTTATTTCTTACCTTTTCATGTTATACATTTTTATCTATTTTTTTTTTCAGCGTTACTACCTGAAATAACACGGTTTAATATATATTTCTGCTGTCCGTATTTGGCGATCTTAATAAACTTCGTACAACACTATAAAAAGTAAAGGAGAATGCCAAGGTTTCCTACAAGAGTCGGCCCGAACCGACAAAGATGAACCATATATCGTTAAAAAGGAAAATAATTATAGAATTTGATAGTATAATTAGTTTTTTAGTAGAACTTGACCAAAAAAAGTTACAGTTCTTTAAAGTTGACCACTTAATACTTCCGATTTGAACTATATAACATGAAATAAACAAATAAATTATTAATTAAATTAGTTATTCTGGCAATTCATCTTCGTTTATAGTTATATATTATGTTTTTATAGTGAAAATATACTTAAGTTTATGTACATTTTACTTGATATTATCATTTGTATTTTGTATCAAATATTATTGATAATTTTATTATTTATTTCTACCCTAAGATTTTGAAGATAGTTTATTTAAGTTAAAGAATAATTGTTTGGATATTTTTTAAGTTTTCCTTTGAGAAGACTAGACATTAGTGTAGTCATCAAACTACATTGTTTAATATCAGTAACTAAAATGTTAACAGCGCCATCTATAGAGCGTAAGCGACATTGAGACATGCAGCTTTTTGACATTAGCAAACAAGATAAGTTTACATCAAATGTTGTCAGCACAATAACATTTATTGAAATAAATTATTCTTAACGGTATCGTCATAATTAAAAACAATTTAATTTGATGCTAAAAAATATAACTTAATGCTTTTTGTTACAACGTATGTCAGTAATAAATTCACTGAGGTAGCTATATAATAAATAATATTATTGTAATCGATTTGCAACTACAATTTCGTATCCTTTATTTTATTTTAGTACTGGCAATATTTCAAAGTGAAATAAGAAATGTTATTAATAACTATTTAAAATGACTTTTCAACGGTGTACTTCTACAGACTTTAATTATATTGTATAATTTTTACAGTTTTTTATTATCCTCTATCATTATTATAGAAAATCTGTCGGACGCTTCACGACTCGGGCCGAATCTTGGCATTCTCCTTTTATATTATCGATGTCATTATTTTTCGCAGAACTGGCTCTACTCGTAACTCAATCTTAAAAAGATATTTCTAACAACAAAAGCTTTTTTCATTTAATAGACAGATCAATAGACATACACAAAGTAACTGTAAATAATCAGAAACCATGAAATGTGGGTCAAACACAAGAGGGCATCGTAGCATGACTGACATACACAAAAATACTTACTGTTATAATAATTATCTTTATTTATACAGTAACATTCATTTGGTTCATGTTGCTAGACAAAAACTGAAAGGTCGTTGCCTTATTCTAGTAGAATGATACGCTTATCTTGTAATAGTATTGAGCATGAACTTCGATCGATATTGAGGAAGGGTACGACCAAAGAAACGATGGATGGATTGTGTGAAAGATGATATGGCTGGATAGGATGTTACTTGTGAGATGACGTCGGATAGAGGAAAAAATATAGAAGAAGAAGTATTTTTTTTGACGCATCGACATTTTTTCTTTCTTCTTTCACTTGACCCCATATGGGATAAGGGCAGGAGGATGATGGTCTTTGAGCCTGCGGGTGACAGGGAGGGCACCCTATCACTCAGATCAGCTAACAGACTAAGCAGAAGACAGATGTGTTCTCAGAAGGAGTGTGGTGCCTTTCACATCCTCGTAGAAGGAGTCCAGGACTGTGACCAGTCGGAGTCGAGCAGAGAATGCGCGAGTTATCCCACGACTCCGGCCAAGGCAGAGACCGGGGAGTTTTTGGTCGGTGAAAGTCTGACTCGTGCTCTCAGCGTGGATTGAAAGCATAGTATGATGTTCTGAACTGGATGGACGTTCAAGCCATAATACATGGAAAATAGATATTATTTATTGAGAGAAGCCCGCATCATTTGAATATAATTGATATCCTGTAAGTCGCGATCTACAATAATAACCAACGAACACCTACTACCGAGAATTTAAGCTCGGCGTGTCCCAGGAAAACCATTGACTGTCCTGGAAACCGCAACGAAATTAAGCTTTAGTCCACGTGCTTCCTGTAATGGAACTCAACCTAAAAAGACGGATGACGTGTGGTATGACAGCTGTCACTCGAACATTACCCCCTTTTCTACCCCTGTCCATGTTGAACTGTCAACCCCTGAAATTCGAACAAATACTTTTTTTTTCAACTGTCAGAAGTAATCTGTGTCATAATTATGTTTTTCACAAAGATCAAACCAGAAGTGAAGAACCTATAAAACAAATCGTCACTCTTAGTCACGGTGCGAATTAGGCAGTCGAGGACACAGACAATAATTTAATCACCTGCGAACATTTAACATCTCGTAAATATTAATGAGATCACATAACACTTACATACCTACAGCCTACTCGAACGTCAATGGCGACTATTTTTGATAAAATTACCATGTAATGTATTAAATTCAAGTGTACTTGACGCGTGTCGAGAATTGATAGTATGTTATAAATATATGTATAGAAAAACTTGAATTGATCATCATGAGAAATCAATTCAAAGACTAGAAGAACTACTTAGACAGATAACTTGGCAGATTATATTAATGCTAACAAATATGGTAAATGGATTCTTAATTAAATTCATGAAAAAACACTTATTACGAAAAAATCTAGGTCACATTAAGGTTAAATTTATTAATTGACTCGTCGGAGGACCGCCAGTATTTCGAAGCTTACAAAAGTCAAGTGATAGGAATAGACAACGAAAATTGTAGATACAACTATTGCTGATGAATTGCGAATTTGCGATACGTATCTAATATGAAAAATCATTTTGACAGCAATTATTGTGGACTTGCTACTGTCCCTTTGCTTTTACAACCTACCGCCTTTTCGTGTGTACAATCAGTTACCCTCGCTTATTAAGCAATTAAATGGAAATATAAAAAAAAAATACCTTCACCCATAAAGCAATTATAAGGAAATATTTTTTTCTTTTTTTATCCTGAGTTTTTTGATAAAAAAATTGTTTTTACCTAATTTCTTAAAATACTATTGCATATCCGACTTGGGCAGACTGTTGGAACTAAAACACAAACTACACAGTTCACGGAATAAATATATCTTTATTTTTACATGGTACTGCAAGTGTTGTGGAGCAATTTTGGAGAAGCCTTTGTCTAGCAATGAACCTTAATAGGCTGAGTTGATTGAATGATATACTTGCAATCAGGAGAGATGATAAAATCTACATATATACCATGTAATATTCTACTCAATCTAACCAAAAACCGAACGCTGAATTAAATTGTGACTAAACAAAATGATTAATACTGCAACTGATAATACTGTAAGTGAATCCTCGCGTATTTTAAGGTGTATTTGTGATCCATCGAAGCTCTATTTAACATTTAGCACAATCTCTGACCTATAAACTAAATACCTTCATATAAAGCTAGACGAAACACAAAAGATTTTTATAGACACGAGTGAACAATAGCACCATCATTCACCTACGCAACTAGCGGCCGAGTGAAAGTCACTAAAAAGGTGAAAAAATGGTGCCACAACCACAAAGAAGCACTTTTTTTTTCAAATTCACCGTTAAAAGCGTTTTGCTTTTTTAGTTTAGGCTAAGCGCGCACTACGTAAAATATTCGTTTCGAATTTTATTTATTCGCAATGCACGGAGTTCTGTACCGCTACTAGGGTACATAATATATGTAATAAGTATGTAAGATTATCATTTGCTTTTTTAAATAGCATACGTATATTTTCTTAGTGCGTGGCTTTAGTGTATTTTTTTTATTCACAGATTTACGATATTTTTCACAACGACTTTTTATCGCAGTGCACGCTTAGCCTTAGAGTAGAAAGATAATAATATATTTTTACACGACCGTCTAGCGTGATCTTTGTTCTATACAGTTGAAATGATTTCCATACTAATACAATAAATGCGTAAGTTAATCTGTGTGTTGGTTACGCTATCAGGGCTATTCTGTTGAACTGAGTTCGATGAAACTAGGTATGAGATTAGTATGGATCCCAAGAACAATAGCTACTCTTGCCGCGATAACCGTCACCCACGTAGGCGAAGCAGCGGTCAACAGCTAGTAAACTATAAAATATTTGCGACGGAAAGCAATTGTGAACTCTTCATCCCACCTACTACCTATTTACTATCTATTTTTAAGAATGGTGTTTCTAACGGCAATATGCGTTTCAACTCAGCCTATCGCTGTCCACTGCTGGACTTCAGCCTCAACCATGTTGCTCCACAACACCTGGTCCTCCACTTGGGGGCTGTGGGTTGTGGTGCGCCATCTTGAAGGTGTTTGGTGTCACCACGCTGGGCGAGCAGGTTGGTGACCATTCTACTTTCAGTTCTTTAGTAGAACGCTGCTGCCCATCCTCCACGTTTCTATATCCCTTAGTCGCCTCTTACGACACCCATGGGAAGATAGGAGGAGGTTCTATTCTATGTTAAAACTCCACGGCCTATGCGTTTATTTAAGACATTTCTAAAACTAAAACTGCCATATCAATAAATACTAACAAGAATATCCAGTTTTCCAATTATCATTATCCATGATATATATAGGTTAAGAATGATTCCAAAACGTGTTTTTTACTTTTATACCATCGTAAATTACACAGATTACAATACTTATAGAATATACAGTAGTAGCCGCATTACAATAAAAAATCAATTGTGTCTCATTAGCGGTGATTAGAGAGATTAAAAGTAGTTTTATTTCAATAACATTATTATCTTGACAGCACGGATAGCCGAGTGGTAGAGGTCACCGCGCTAATTACCACTGTGCGCGATGTGCTGCGGGTTCGATCCCCGCATGGGACAAGCATTTCTGTGATCCACAGATACTTGTTCCAAGTCTGGGAGTTCTTTGTGCATGTGTTTTGAATGTTTGTGAAACCCCCGCGACACAAGGATTAAATGCCTTAATGGGGTCGTTTCTTTTTTTTTTAAATCTTCCCAAATCCCTACCGAAGAGACCGGAAAGCACGTATATTAAATAAATCATACGATATAAATGCAAATACGTATCGTACGATTAATATATGAATATTTTGTGTCGACCTTGCATTCGCCTTGAAATGCTGTGATTTCGTTCAAGATATCAGTTGTTCTGGAAGCTTCGAAAGAGCTGGTCCGACCGGCAGCGAGAACATTTGTTATTAAAAATTATAATATGTACTAGTTATAACACACATGACGTGGTGGCCTACCGGTCAATGAACGAATTTGTGTGCACAAGGTTACGGGTTCGAAGCTTTGAAACCAGTAAACCCAAGTAACAAGTGGCTTTTTCTAAGTTATGTGTACTGTCTTAATAATTTTATAACATCATTGACAATCGGTAAAGGAAAATGTGGGGAAACCTGGATACCAAAAATTTGAATCTGAAATCGCCAATCCGTAGCAAGCGTGGTGATCAATGCTCGTTCCTTCTCTATGGGAAGAGACCTGTGGTCAGCAGTGGGACATATAGCTGTCCGCAGATGGGCAAATATCTCTTCTTATTAGAAAAGTATTTATTCATTTATTGCACAATGTACACACAGTCACAGGCATGGCTTATAACTAATGAATACATAACCCTGTTAGGGCGCAGCAAATTAATTTAAAACTAAAATATTGCAGTTTATTACAATCTAAATATCTATTACAACTATTCTTATATTTTATATTTCTTAATCAAGTAGGTAATTGGTGGATCATGATGACCACACCAGGCGACTAAAATGAAGACGTTTTCCAAGTATGATAATATATTTAAAAATATTGTCCTGAGTTTCTTGTCTGCCTAAAGGTCATGCAATAGAGGCCAACCTTTTGTCAGTAAGCGCACAACAATCTAAAAAAAAACTTGAAAAATTTCAATATTCACCATACCTGTCCAAATCGAACACCTCTTTAAAAATCGCTGAACACTTACATTATTAAATACATAAATTGCTACCAGATTATAAGCAGAACAAAGAACGAGGTTCTATTATAATAACCTATACTTATATTTATACTTATCAGATTTATCAACAAAAACACATTACAAAAACTAACAACACTAATTACAGTACAAAAACCAAATATAATTGTAATTATTTTTAAACAAACCGAATAAAATCCTACTAATATTATAAATGTAAATGTAAGTTTGTTTGTTACGCTTTCACGCGAAAACTACTTAAGAGGTATTAGAAGTAACATAGGATACTCTTATTGAAAAAAAAATATACATTTTTTGTGGTTAGCTGTCATTTTTGTGGTTAGATGCTATTCATTATTTTAGATCTTACTCGCTAGTATTATATAATTATTTAAGTTTTTGTAAAAGTACATTGGCTAACTAACATCAACGCGAGCGAAGCCGCGGGCATCAGCTAGTTGTTTTACATTTTCAAGGTAACAGCTGTTTTGTTAAATAAATGTACCTATTGTTGATCAAATCGATGACCGCGTTCTTGAGTAATTAACCTCAATATATTTTTATTAAGCGATTTCTGCAGTTTTGTTTATGTATGCAAAGTATGCTAATGCAATGCAGCATCGCATGCAGCTGAATCTTTCCTTGGTATAAAACCACTGTCATTTTTTGTTTTTTTTTAAAGATTACTAGTAATGTGGGTCGCACATCACTAGTAATCTCGTTAACCCCTCGTGCTAAGCTAAGATGCTTGTGTTACGAGTCGGTTCACGTCGGTAGTATAATGGGTGGGATTCGAACCCGCAAACATATGATCGCAAGTCCGACGCCCTAGCCATTAGGCTACGGCCGCTTCTGTCTGTACGCTTAGATCTTTTAAACAACGATTTTAATATAGTTTTGAGCAATAGATAGATTCCAGAGACAGTTTTTTATTTATAATAGATTAATAACACCTAGATAGATAATCTTCATACAAGCGCGTAGCTAATAGTGAAGCAAAAATATTGCATTATGTACCTACTTTCGTCGTCGTATACATATTTATTGCATTGTAACACTCATTCACTACTTAAACCACAATTAAACTTACAATTTAGGAGATACTTGCACTAGCGTTTGACCTTGACGACTGAGGGTACGTCCGGACGTACCAACTACGTTGATATATCACAGTTTAAAGTGCTTCACATTGGATGAACGTGTTTTCTATTCATATTTTCAATTCATAAAACAAAATGGTATGAACTTGATAAACACATTACCGCAGTATTTTTGACATTGAATTTACTACTAAGCCAAAGATTACGACTATGGTAGCCGGTTACGTGATTTTACGGTCATATTTGGAGGTTATCGGCATATCGCGAACATATTACATGCAAGGTAACACTGGTTTCTGCTCATTACTTTTTAGTATAGTTGGTGCAATAATAACACATGACTGTGTTTACCTTCCAGAGGACTATAAACGTGATAGTATGGAAAAAAAATACCATTCCATACTTATAAAGTCCTTTTCTACAGCATCAGAAAAAAAGGGGTTTGAACATTTAGTTTTTTTTTAGTTTTTTTTATTTAAAATCTTTCTGATGAGGTGGGTCGCACGTTACCAGTATTCTTGTTAACCCTTCGTGCTAAGCTAAATTGCTTGTGGTACGAGTGGATAGTGCAATAGGATTCGAACTCGTGATTGCAAGTCCGTCGCCCTAGCCATTATCTATGAGTTTGAAGAGACGAAAGGCCTGTATCTGTCTATTTATCTTAATTTCAGTCTATTTTATGTAATTTGCGAGACAAACAGAAAAACAAATACTCAAAGAAGGTATTTAATATAGCTTAAGATTGATGCACCAAACGTCATCCCAACAAATTTCTCATTACGGTGCAATTCAAACTAATTGGCGGCTGTGAACACGAGTTGAGTCTTTACGCAGTACAGTAACACATACATGTACCAGCGGGGGTGAGGGGCGAGGTACTACGCATTGTGTAACCAACTTCACAGCCGCCATTAAGTTAGAATCGACCTTTACCTATATAAAAAAAGATATATTTTGTGCCTATTATTGTAAAATTCTAACTACATCGTAGGAAATCTTCTAACTTAAAGAAATGCGTGCCGGTAATAACTTAACGAGTTTAAAGATTGCAAATGCACAAGTAAATAATTGGATAAGTGTACCTAAGGTACGTGACTGTACAATATAAAGGAATGGAAACTTCGAGAAGCAATAAACATTAGTGAATTACGTTAGTTTGGGGATTAACTTTCAGTTGGTACTTAACTACCAGAGTGCACACGCAGGGCACTACAGAGTAAAGTTCATGTAGGTATTAATTACGAACTCATAGTTTAAGGATAATAAGACTCTTACGGTCGAATACTGAAACGTCAATCAGTTTAAAGTCGCCGTTAAGTCAGATTCAGATATTTATTTGTAACTAGCTTTTGCTCGCGGCTTCGTCCGCGTGGAGTAATGACTTCCGTCAGTCTTTTCTCCCCTTTGGGGGGAAATTTCCAAAAATCCTCTCTTAGTGGTAACCTACTCCTCCCAACAAACACACATGCCAAATTTCAGCTCTTTACGATCAGTAGTTTCGGCTGTGCGTTGTCTGTCAGTCAGTCAGTCAGTAACGGAAGAGTTTTATATATCTAGACTAGCTTTTGCTCGCGACTTCGTCCGCGTGGAGTAATGACTTTCAATTTACCACCCTTTTCTCCCCTTTGGGGGGGAATTCCCAAAAACCTTCTCTTAGTGGTAGCCTACTCCTCCCAACAAACACGCATGCCAAATTTCAGCTCTTTACGATCAGTAGTTTCGGCTGTGCGTTGTCTGTCAGTCAGTCAGTCAGTCAGTCAGTAACGGAAGAGTTTTATATATATAGATTTATTTAAGCCTCTTGCTTTCTCTGTCATAGGTGTAGAGTAACGACATAAAGACATTTAAGAGCATGTTAAAGTTAATTAGCGTTTCAGTATCCAGAGGTAACTCCCGACTTTAACATGTTCTTAAATGTGTATCTGTCGCTACTTTACATGTTAATGTGACAGAGACAGCATGAGAATTAACGGTGGCTTCAAACTGATTGACGTTTACGTATTCAGGTATTAGTTAAAGCTTTAAAATAGAATAACTGGTATTTTTCTTGTAGCATATAAATATGGATTAAGTTACCTGGTTATGTAAATAACATTTTAAAACTAATAAAACAAGTAAATAAGAAAATATACGTGAGCTAACTGCATTAAAAAAAACCAGTAGAAATTATTCTTACTGAGAGTTACGTAAAGCCATGACTTAAACCTTTATCCGTAACCATACTTATATTATATTAATATATCAAAGCGTAATACACATACATACATGTATGTTTATTACGCTTTCACGGCTAAACCGCTGAACCGACTTTGACGAAACATTGTAATTGTACAGGATTAACTGGGATCCCTGCAAAACTGGCCTACCGTTACGGGGACTTACTTGAGTGAATCCGCGGGACACAGCTACTTAGTTAGCTAATACAATACGTATTACATGTCAGAATGCTATTAAGTCCCGCGGCCATATTTTAAGAGGTTTAAAATTTATTCAACCCCTGCTTACTCTACGGAATACGGAACCCTGACCTACTAAGCCAGTGTGTTAAGCATTATATTATTTTCATGTTCCTATATTCCTAATAGGGGTAGGCATTAAGGTACACGTACCTACCTACTTAATGTTTATTGCGTCATGAAATAAAATTATTTTTAATAACTAAGACTGTTGTTTTGTTGCTGGTAATAAGGAAAACAAATTAAGGATCTTCTATAAATTTTATAGTGTGATAAATATGACACCAACAACATCATGGGTCTTCTAGAATGTATAAATACAGGATTGTTTTTTATGGAGTGCGTATATTCAACGAGGTAACCAGGTGCATAAAACTGAATCACTGTCCCCTAGGAACATGGGTCGAAATTTTAAAATTGAAAATGAAATTTTCATACAAAGTGATAGGTCAACCTGTTTCTTGGGGTTCAGTTTTATGCACCTGATTACCTCGTTGAATATAGGTACGCACTCCATAAAAAATAATCCTGTATAGTAAGAATTATAAGAACCTTATAGTTACGATATGTTTGGGTGGAGATTTTATCGATAAATACAAATTCAAAATCATTTATTCAAATTAGGCTACCATATAGCACTTTTTAAATGTCATCAACATAGACAGCACCCTGATTCGCCCACCCCACCGCTTCCTAAGTGCTCTAGCCGGGGAGAAGAAATGGCGCAACAAACTACCCAGCAGCACGCTGTCTTTACAATATAAAAAATATGAATAATTTAGGGAGCATGCCATGTAAACAACTGCTTGAGGTTTATGAATATCTCTGAAATAAAAATTAACACCTTCCCTGTCCCGTCAAAAGACACAATACTTAAACAATGGAAATGTTCATATGTGACTCACGGGGCAGTGAAAAGATAAAACTAAAAAAACAGAAACCAAGGTTAACAGAACGACCAGTCACCGCAAGCAGCACCCGTTCACGAGTACGACGCAGGGTTCAAATCAGCCATCACCTCCCTCGCCACATTTGAGGGAAGGAGGTGACCCGACCCAAGACGCCACCACAGGCAGGGAGCATGACGAATCTGTTACCGGTAATTAATAAAACATTTTAATAGTATTGACCTGTAAAATTAAGTTTATTTATTTATTTATTTATAGTTAATTAAAAGTTGATGTCTAACGAAATGAAGTCAGGGAATGAGTCATGGTTATTTATTAATAGAAATACATAAAATTCTCATATTTAATTCCTATTCGTATCTTATACGTCTATTATATAATACAATGTTATATTTAAATATCGCGACCCTAAGATAGGCCAAATATGAAGGATTTATTCATAAAGCCATGAGAAAAGACGTAATAAATAACTAGTATTATTATAATTAATGTATTTTAGTTTATTTCCACTCGATTCGATATTATTATGCAGAATTAAGGTTATTCGGCTTATGACCTAGAATTGATATTATGTTTGTTATATAATATTTAATAATATTTTTGTATAGTTTGCATAACAACAAGCTGACCCGGAAAAAGTTGTTCTGCCATATTAAAATAAATCTGGAGAGGGCCATCCCTATCATTTAGGGGTATAGATAATAATAATACAATCTGGGGGCAGCTCGCACACAGCCATATGAATCTGATCCCTAACTAGGCATAGCCTAGCCTATTCTATGGTATCCAGACAACTGATAAACATACTCATATATTTCTAAATAAATACATATTGTAGATAAATAACAACCAGGCACAGAACAAATGATCGTGTTCATCACACAAAGATTTGTCCTGGCTGGGAATCGAATCCACGACCTCCGGCTAAGCAGTCAGGGTCACTAATCACTAGACTAACAGGCCAGTCAGACATAATTATTAAATAGTCACGTGACTATGTTTTTACTCCGTATCATAATACATTATATTATAATCGGTTAATTACAGTTTGATTTTTTAAATATAATGGTAAGTACAACACTGACGCTTATAATTATAAATACCACAAAAATCGACATACAAAGCTTGGAGCTTGTTTAATAAATAAGTAAATGTGGACTACATCACATACATTGCTCCGAATCCAAAGTAAGTAGCTAAAGCACTTGTGTTATGCAATCAGAGACAACGAAGGTACCACAAACACCCAGACCCGAGGCAATGTAAAACAGTGTTTTTTCAACATTGACCCGTCCAGGATCCAACTCGGGACTTCAGAGTTAGCGACACAACACACACGACACTAAAAACTAGTCTTTATTTTAATTAATATGACGATAGAGGAATAACACGATTAGTGAGATAATACAAGAATAACAATATGCAAATATAGAAAATGTTTCATATTTTTTTTGCATGATGGATGAGTTTTATGCAAAAAAAAATCATAACAACATACAACAAGCTACAAAAAATCTCTCCAAGAGGAAAATTTTCAAAGATGACGAGTCGTTCAGTGTTACTTTTTATAAGCATCATATACATGAGCTTTTAAAGTGTTGCCCCAATCAACTTTCACTGCCTCAGATCAAGTTTTTAAATGCAAGATTATTTCGAACGATGATATAGAAAGTTTTTTATTCGTCGAGCGAATATATTCATATCTACACTACGTATTCACCGCAACTATGTCTGAGAAATATTGACAAAGTATAAAACAAAGTCGTTTCCACCTATCACTATCATAACAAGTTCCACCCAATGCGACAGCGAGGTTTAATACAAATTTTAAGAACAATTATTAAAATTAAATATAGGTAAGTATGTATGTATTTATAAAATACTAGCTTCTGTCCGCGACTTCGTCTACGCGGACTTCAGAATTGGGTCCAAAAAGAAATGAAAATTGTGAACATCCAAACATAATTATAAGTTTCACATGTATAATATTAGTAGGATAAGTATGTTTATCAGTTGTCTGGTTATCATCATAGTACAGGCTTTGTGAGTTGTCCCAAGATATTATCATTATTTAATAGAAAGATTTCTTCCAATCCAACTGGTGGTTCCAGATATATTTGTATGTTTAAACAAAAAATACCTTCCGCTTAAATATATTAGTAGAGATAATGCTTGGTATCAAATATAATTTCACCTCAATACAATGGCGAATAATTGATAAAATAAATACACATGTAATGTATAAATTTTCCTTTTTTTTTCATTTACATGACATTCGAATGATCACAGGTTATGAACATATCAAAGTTAGCGAAAACACGATTATAAAAATTAAGGATTTACCTAATAGTCCAGGATCCCCCGTACATTTTTGAATTTGATTACTATCAAGCTAACTTTTTGTGTGTAGCTTCATAGTGATGAGACGCCCAACAATTGCCTATAAGCAAGCCTTGACTGTGGGACCTAACAGAGATAGCAAGGATACCGTTTGTCGATTAGATAGTTCTCAAATATTTATTACTAACGGAATATTTTTTATTTTAATCTTAAGATAATTATCTAATTTAGTCGAAAAAACATTTGTCCGACAAAATCTATGGTCCGATCGATGAGTCCCCCCTTACCAACATGTATTGTTAACCAGGTCATCATAAGTTATTACTAACCAGCTGACTTTTTTTTTTTACTTAATTAACATTTATAAAAATTAACCGTCACATTGTCCTACAAATTGCGTGGTACGTTATCCCGGTCCTACGCTCAGAAATTGTTAGTACCACAAGACCACTTTTGTCATTACTAACTGTAGGACAATAATATTTTATAATAGGTTAGAGTGTTTTCTACCCAAATGAAACAATGTCCTACAAAAAAACAGGTACGTATCGCTAGTCCGACAAGAAAAGTCATTTTTTTTAGAAAACGACAATTTTTCTCTCCTAGTAACTTCTTAGCCGTACTAACTTGTATCCGGATCAAATGTTGTTTTAATAGTTCTAATAACAAATTCATGTTATGTTTGTTGTTAACTAACATATTTATTATTATAGTTTTAAGAACAAATTTTTGTATTTTCGTTATTAATTAACACCTAAGTTTATCAAGATCGTATTGTCAGCATGCTAAATCCTTCATTTCTGTTTTTCAATTAGTTTTTTTTAATTATCCTAAATAATTTATAGTTAAATATATAAACAATAATGTTTCTTAGGTTGAAATAATATAAAAGTCTTTTTATTAAACAACTTGATGTAGACATTTTGTACTTGTCCCACCAGTCACAAATGCCTGTCTCACCAGTCACAATATAATTTTTTTTTTTAAATGTTTCTACGTAGGTAATCAGTCTAATTCTTCATAATATTCAATGTTTGTAGGATAAATTTAGTATTGAGAGGGAAGTATTTTTTAAAAGTTTAGTGGTCGAACTGAAATCCGACTTTAAGTATACCGCGGCAAGAGAGAAGGATTTTTCGATGTACCACCCTAGTAGCAATAGAATTGGGCAAGATTCTTTGGCAAGATACTTGGTGAAGCACTTTGTAAAGAATTGGACAATTCTCTACCAATATACTTGATCAAGATTCTTTATCCAGACTGGCGGCAGACTTGGGACAGTCTGTGCCCAAAATTTGACCAGATTCTTGGCCCAGAGTCGTAACAGATTCTTTATCCAGACTGGCGGCAGACTTGGGACAGTCTGTGCCCAAAATTTGACCAGATTCTTGGCCCAGAGTCGTAACATAGACTTGCGCGAGAAATGCAAAAAACGACGAGAGCGCACCTATTTCCCTCCTTCCTACTTGAATGTAAAAAGTATAGTATTGCAGTGGTTTTCATTTATAGTCTAGTCAACAAGTTTAAAAAAATAATTTAGCTTGCTACGATGTGTAAAAAGTTGAATTATCGCAAGAAATAGTTAAATATTTTTAATAGAATCAGAACTTCTAATACTCTATAGGATAGTCCCAAACTTTAGCAACAGATGGCACCAGATTGCTGGTCAAATTCTGACTACAGCCTGGTTTCAATTCTTGTACAATTCTTGATCTAAAATTTTTCTAAAGTATTTTGATCCATGCTGGCACAAGGCTTTTACTAAATTGCTACTAGGGCACCAGTCACACTGAGTCAAATGGTAATTACGAGAAACTGAAAGAGTTATCGAGGTTTTTGACAAAGGGATATTGTTAATTACTTATTCTGCTATATTATAAAATAAATTTTACTATAGTATAAGTCTCAGTCCCATAATTTTAGCTTATAATTGATGAAATTCCAGTAAAATGTCCCACCATTCACTTTGGAATGCTACTCAATTTTTTTTTGTACTTAAATTTTTTTTTTTAAACTAAATACAAAAATTTGTTTTAGGTAATAATTTTTAACTTCCCGCTAAAAATCTCAGATTTTCAAAAATCGGGAAGTTATTGTTTTCACCCCGTTTTTTAAAAATTGAGTTTTCATCGGATCCGACGTTTCGAGGTCCTAGGAAGCTTTCCTGAAAATTTTCACGATGATGTCCGTACGTCTGTA
Source organism: Plusia festucae (assembly GCA_950381575.1). Taxonomy (NCBI): domain Eukaryota; kingdom Metazoa; phylum Arthropoda; class Insecta; order Lepidoptera; family Noctuidae; genus Plusia; species Plusia festucae. Next base: position 1,261,931 of record OX494456.1, on the reverse strand, counting down.
TGTGTGTGTGTGTGTGTGTGTGTGTGTGTGTGCGCGTGTGTGTGTGTGTGTGTGTGTGTGTGTGTATGTAAACCTCTTGTAACTTTTAAACGGCTTGACCATCCCGCACCGAACGCTACATAGAGCGTCGAAATCGATTGATGCGTTCGTGCGATAACGTTGTCGAAAAAAATCGAAAAAAGTGTATTTTTGTAATAACTCTGAACTAACTAACTCTAACATCGATCGCCGCCAACTGCGTGAGAATCGGTTGATATATTAAAAAGTTACAGCAGTTTAAAAATTAGAAAAATCGGGTTTCATCGAATTTTGATAAGACTTTTGAGTTCGGAGAGCTCAAAACAACACACAGATTGTATTTTTGAGCTCGAAGAGCTCGAAAACTTCGTAGGTGCAATTTTAAGCACCTAGGTATTAACGGAATTAGCGGGAAGTTGCAGGAATGGCCTTTAGGGTCAACCGTTTTCCAAATTTTTTTTTTTTAATAATTTTTTTTTAAGTTATTTTTTAATTTCATGAATTGCGAATATACATTTCATTGGAGGACCGGGATAACGAACCACGCAATTTGTAGGACAATGTGACGGTTAATTTGTATAAGTGTTAACTGGGTAAAAAAATAAAAAATCAGCTGGTTAGTAATAACTTATGATGACCTGGTTAACAATACATGTTGGTAAGGGGGGACTTATCGATCGAACCATTGATTTTGTCGGACAAATGTTTTTTCGACTAAATTAGATAATTATCTTAAGATTAAAAGAAAAAAAAATTCTGTTAGTAACAATGATATTATAAGTAAAAAGGTGTAGATAGGTTATAGGCGCTCAGCAAGCGACACGTTAAAATGTGGCTAACTAGCCACATTTTAACGTAAGGTAAAATGTCATTTCTGACTTATTAATGTCGCCAATTACATTTGTCTCTTTTTTGCTTGCGATAATCGAATCATGCCATCCTAACTTGACGTCTAATCGTAATGTAGTGTGCTTTACAATATTCAGTTATTTATGTGTGAGTTAGTGTGCCGTTTTTGAAGATCGAATTTTGTGTAGGTAACCTATCTACACCTTTTTACTTATAATATCATTGGTTAGTAATAAATATTTGAGAACCATCTAATTGACAAACGGTATCCTTGCTATCTCTGTTAGGTCCCACAGTCAAGGCTTGCTTATAGGCAATTGTTGGGCGTCTCATCACTATGAAGCTACACACAAAAAGTTAGCTTGATAGTAATCAAATTCAAAAATGTACGGGGGATCCTGGACTATAAGCTGTTTGTAGGTACAGGACAACAACGACTGCCAAAAAATATATATATTTTATTATCATTTAGATATCACGTGTAATAAAAATGTTTTATTTATATTTTTCTGCAGTACGACTAATAAATTATAAGTTTGTCTAATTTAAGTGATAGAACAATAGTCAATAAAAATATAGTAATTTAACATATTTTTTTGTTATCAAGTAAGAAGAAAACAATAATTAATCATGTTTAGTTGTCATTTGACCTTACGATGTCTTGACTTGCTAATCAACTATTATTGCCGGATTCCTAAGTCATCTGAAGGCCATAGAAAAAAATAAATAAAAGAAAAATATACTTCGACAAATAATCCAAAGAAAACTAAGCTCCACCAAGTAAAGAAGGTTGTATTACATAAATGCCTTTTAACACTGATTATAGAGACACAACAAAATTTCTATTTTTTTTCTGAGCAATTTTCAAGCTATGTTAACTAGCAAAAAAAAAATATATGTTGGGGTAGGCTTCCAGTCTTCTGCGCCGGTTTCCCAGTCCCCTTCCAATCAGACGATGCGGTAATGCTGCTGGGTTATTTTAGTGGGTATACCGGGTCAGCTCGGAGAGTCCCACATAGTCCTCCTCATTACCCCATAAGGCGGTTATGCGTAATGCATTTTATGCCAGTATAAGAAAAGGCTTCTACTCTTATCTCGGTGGTTTGCAGCGCGTTCCCGTATGGTCCCATAAGGGAAGAGTAGAAGGGAGGAACTATCCGTCGGTTTTAGCCGGTAAGAGTCCAGCATACGCCTTCCCCAGGGAAGAGGAAGTTCATGAGGTTAAAAAAAGCTTCCAGTCTTACCGGATTTAGCTGCATACTGTATTTTACGTGGAGTGACTATATCTATGACCTCCACAAACCATTTTACCGGGCAGTATCTCATAGTAAGACTAGTTGTCAGGAAATGTAATGACTTCACGACTATCAAAGATCACTGTATGACAGTCGGGAGGACCAAGGATGAGGCACAGAGGGGTCTCAATAACCAGACCAACAATATAAATTACTGACAATTCTAAAAAGTAACAATTATGTTTAAAATTGTTTAAATTGACAATTCACACGTTTCATAACCATTATAAAAATGTTGCCTTGAGCGCCAGTGCAAATTACGCAAGTGTCCAAATTGTGTAATTACAATTAATTAACTAAATGTCTGAAGTATTCAACTAATTCAACTTAAAGAAATCTGAATAATCAAAGTTAAAGTATTATCGTAGATAAAGTATTAGAGCGTCGGACTTGCGATCATTTGATTGCTGTTTCGAATCCTATCTATTGTACTAACGACGTGAACCCACTCGTAACACAAGCATTTGGTTAGAACGAGGGGTTAAAAGGAATAGCAGTAATGTGCGTCCCACATTACTAGTATTATATACGTAGTATACAGATACGGAGTGCGTATATTCTACGGGTAATCCGGTGCATAAAACTGAACAACTTTCCCCAAGGAACATAGGTCGTGTCATTTTGTATTCAATACTTCATTTTCAATTTTAAGATTTCGACCTATGTTCCTTGAGAAAGTTGTTCAGTTTTATGCACCTGATTACCCGTAGAATATACGCACTCCATAAAATTTTGTCCTGTATAGATAGTAGTATATACGTACTTAAAATAAGTCATTATTGTTGCATTACCAAAACATACTGGGAATGTCTTAAGAAATAAAAATTCCATTGTTTACATTAATTAAACAAAGTTAATTACAACTATTCTAATCAGTCGCATAATATATCAATTTGGACACATTTAGTTAAGCAAGTTATATTATAAATGTAATCATCGTATCTTCCCACGCGTGCTGTAAAGCCTTTTGGAGTTTTGTTTGCCACATATTAACCTAACTTAAATGTTATAAATATTGATAAAGACGTACCTACTGTATTACCAAATAGTTGCATTGTAACGTGTTAAAGTATCAATGTATAACTATTACAAGGGGAGGGATTATTAGGAGGGGATTGACATATTCACACGCAAATATCCCTTAAATATCACAGATATCGTTTTATAGTGTTGAAAAATCATCATACTTATCTAAGTTCGATATTACAACACTTTGTTTCTTTTCTTTTAAGTTTTTGGAAAAGCGGCCGCGGCCTAACGGCTAGAGCTTCAGACTTGCGATTATGTGGTTGCGGGTTCGTTTCCCACGTAAATAGCTTAGCACGAGGGGTTAACAATAATAGCAGGAAAGTAAGACCTACACTGCTAGTAATCTTTAAAAAAAATGCTATTTGTCTTTTCGGTCCCGGTTCAAGATTCCCTCGATCGATTGTGACATGGATAGATAAATGAACAAATCCCATTAAACTATAAAGTCTGTGATCCATCTCTTAACATTTGAAATTTTAAGAGATTTTTACATTAAGTACATACCTATTTATAATAAAGAATCAGATTAGGTATTTCTAAATCTTAAAATATGATAGATATCATAAAATTCATTCTTAATTTATTACATAAATAAACTTTTGAAAAAAAAATTAAACCGACTTCAAAAACCAAAACAAAACCTAAAAGGCACAAAATAGTGTAAAATAAACTTAGAACTATCTAAAATATTAATACAAAACTAGAAGTGATCTGTTTGAAGTTGGTGCCAAACTATATAATTATACTCGTATTTGTACTAGTATTTGTATGTATTTATTTTTTGTTGGTATATTGTTGTTTGGCACCGACTTCAAACAGATCACTTCTAGTTTTGTATTAATATTTTAGATAGTTCTAAGTTTATTTTACACTATTTTGTGCCTTTTAGGTTTTGTTTTGGTTTTTGAAGTCGGTTTAATTTTTTTTTCAAAAGTTTATTTATTTTTTCATTTTTTGTGTTCATAATATTTATTATAATAATACAATACAGCTCACCTTAGAAACGTTAAAAAATGAAAATGAGGGTCAATTCATATTTATTATATAAAAAAAATCAACCCTTAACTCCTAAAACTCAAGGTTTCTTCCATCATCAGCTCAGTATTTACCAAAAGCCTTGAGGTGATGACTATTGGACGTAAATACCTAAATAGGCTCAGTAGAATAATGAAACACGTTCGACATTTCTTTAAAATTTAAGGGTTTCCTTCGATTTAACTGGGATCCCATCATCAGATCCTGACTTGGTGACAACGGGACCACCTCGGGAGAATACTCTTTCGAATACAAAAAGAATTATAAAAATCGGTTCACAATTGACGGAGTAATCGGTGAACATACATAAAAAAAAAAAAATAGTGACACGCCGAACATATAACCTCCTCCTTTTCGAAGTCGGTTAAAAATTAATTTCAACTTAATATCGCGGAATTAACAAAGACAGATTTGTCGTTGACCTTGAATACGCAAATTTTTCAAAAGCAGTTTATTTAAAAGTCGAGGCAAGTTTTTTGACGAATCAATTGAAGATATCTGGTTATGGCTACATTTAAGAACGAAACTTGTATTAATGAAATTTCTGGACAAGTGCGACACGGACTCGCCCACGAAGGTTCCATGCAAATTCTATATTTACAAGTTTTTATGATTTAATTACAAATGTATTGTTTATAGATTTTTGCCTGTACTTCTAGTTTAAGACGATGTTATTGGCTAATCATAGTTATAGGTCAAGTGAAGTCTCCCAATAAATGTAATTCCCTTGAGAGTTTTTTGCGGTTTAAGCGACCGTATTTTTTTCAAGTTAACTTACAAGTTAATATTTTATTCCATAGCTTTAAGAAACTGTAGAATTAAATATATAGTTTTAATAACAACTCGATACATGCACCCGTTCCAGACATAAATGGCCTTGATATACAGACAGATGGACTGATAAGTAGATAGACGGACAAGAAAGTGATCCTATAAGTTCTGTTTCTCTTTTGAGGTACGGAACTCTAAAAAGTAAAAGTGAAAGAAGCGAAAGTAATATTTTTAAAGACTCGCACATCGAGGGTCTCGAACAAGGATCACAGCAAGTCGAAAAACTTGGTCTGTCATTGGTAATTAAACCACACTTTGTAAACAAGATTTATTTGTCAATTTTCTCTTTAAAATTCTAGACAGTGACACTCAACTTATTAAGTACCTAAGTTTAAGTGGGTACTAAAATTACGTAGAACTCCACTTTTCTAAGCATTTTTACAAATCAACAGAAGATCTCTTTATAGTCAAAAGATAAATATTTATAGTATTAGCACACAGTTGAATTCAAGCCACGCTACAATAATCTATAAACAAAAGGTCAGTAACTTATCAGATGAACCATAACAAAGTCAGTCTAATATTTTATAAACAGTGTAAAACTATGCCGCTTTAAATGTAAACGATGGCACTGATATGGAACTTTAACAAAACATCTTAACTATAAGTAAAATAGATATTAAAAGGGAACTGAACGACACTGATCAAAGTTATCGCATCGACGTTAGTTTTTTTCCTCATCAACAAATCACAAGTCCTCTAAGTTATGACGACAATTAATAATCACATGTAATATTTTAATTACAGATAAAGACTTACCGAAAATGATTATCCAATTAGAAATATAATATCACAGATACAACATACACAATCACAACACTATCGATAAGTTCGATATTTAAATGGAGTATATTGTGATGCACGTGCGTCGCTGTTCGCGGCCGCAGAACGACTGGCTCTTTGTTTTCATTAGCACTCCAAAGCCCCGAATACTTGGAGTGGTCGAGGTATTTTTTCGTTTTGTTTTCTTTATAATTTTACTCATATTATTGTAATATTTATTAATACGAGAGTTGGAATGCCTTCTTTCATTTATTTCAAAAAGGATTTGGAAATGGGATGACGGTCCTAAAATCAAAGTTAGTTGTAACCAAGAACTGGATTTTTGAGTTAAAATATTAGCATTGACATTATTAAAACTTAAATATGTTAAAACAGCTGTTCAGCCTTCTTAATACCAGGATTTCCGTAAATGCAAATATTCTAGTATCAATATCACTGATATTAAATGTTTTACGAAGTTTTAGCGAATAATCGTTTCGATCTAAATATGAAGGTCAAGAGCTAAACTGATAATTGTTTATAATCCCACATGCGATTATTTTCAAGGTAATCAATATAGGATGTTATTAACACATGATTAATTCGCTTCGACTTTGCTTGAATCTTTAAAATTTCTACATTGTTTATTTTCTGTTTTAGAGCAAAACCTACTTGATTTTTTTCAATGTCTTATAATAATCCTCTTGTTTATCAAAAAGGTCAACAGAAATGTGTAAAAACAAACATTTTCTTTATTATTATTAACATTGACAGACATTTTCATCAGTTCTGGTCAATTGGCGTATGACTCTCCTTACTTGTATTTGTTACTGAACCAACCGCGAGAATCATAAGTCCTCCAGGGTCGCATCAGGTGCAGACATTCTCCACGATTACAATGTGAGACAAATTATTCGCCTCTTAATGTCAGCCTTTGATTGGTGGAAATTGGATCCTAATGGAGCTTTTTATTCCTGGTTGCCCCCTTTTTTACAATGTACAACCCTCTCGACCTCTGTTGTCTAGGCTTCTTATTGTAAATCAATCCTAGTACAAAACAAGAATCATAATTGAAACAGTTAGTACTTGCTGGACCTGCCAAAAAACTGCCATGCAGTTTGGCAGGTCCAGCAAGTTCAGTCCAAGAATAATTTGGGACTTCCCATTGGGATTTATTTATTCTAATTCCTCCCTCTAGGTCACATTCCGATCGTTATTCTTAGAAATTAAGTAATAAAGCGTCTTGTATTTTAACAAAGGTTAAACACATGCTAATATTTAATTCTTAAAATCATTGATGTCGTTTAGGGAAAAAGTCTTGATGTTCTGGAAACGAGACTGCCGTGTCAAGGTTAATCAGGCCTCGAGGCATAGGTCGAGCATTCATTAACATAAGTTCAGATCAGAACCTTTAATAGAGTGGAATAATAGTGAACTTGACCTGAGGTTGTTCCGACAAACATTATAAGTGGCGCCATCTACATTAATTTGAAGTTGCTGCTCCACTGTGGCCCAAGAAGAGGCTCTTTCATTTATTTATTTTACCTAAAAAATTAATCAGTGCGAACTTACGACACTGATAAAAAAAATTGAATCATTCGTATCTTATTAATGTCATTTTTCAAAGCTTTTTCTTATTTGTTTATCTTTATAGAGAAATAAGTAAACAGCCATAGACTCGACTCCGGCGAGCTCAAAAAATTATGCTATATTTTTTTTTTCTTTTTTTTTACACGGCCTCTGATCCCAAACTAGGCAAAGCCTGTACTATGGTAACCAGATACCTAACTGATAAACATACTTATATATTTCTAAATACATAAATATTATTATAGATAAATAACACCCAGACACAGAACAAATGATCGTTCTCATCACACAAAGATTTGTCCTGGGTGGGAATCGAACCCACGACCTCCGGCTTAGCAGTCAGGGTCACTAACCACTTGACCAACAGGCCCGTCATTACCATAGATATAAATTATTTCTTTTCATTTGGATTATGACGTCATATAATCTATAACCTAGACGAAACCGGAATGCCTGTTTTACTTGGATAGGTTTTGACAGTTCAACCGTAACATTTACCTAAAAAATTAATCAGTGCGAACTTACGACACTGATAAAAAAAATTGAATCATTCGTATCTTATTAATGTCATTTTTCAAAGCTTTTTCTTATTTGTTTATCTTTATAGAGAAATAAGTAAACAGCCATAGACTCGACTCCGGCGAGCTCAAAAAATTATGCTATATTTTTTTTTCTTTTTTTTTACACGGCCTCTGATCCCAAACTAGGCAAAGCCTGTACTATGGTAACCAGATACCTAACTGATAAACATACTTATATATTTCTAAATACATAAATATTATTATAGATAAATAACACCCAGACACAGAACAAATGATCGTTCTCATCACACAAAGATTTGTCCTGGGTGGGAATCGAACCCACGACCTCCGGCTTAGCAGTCAGGGTCACTAACCACTTGACCAACAGGCCCGTCATTACCATAGATATAAATTATTTCTTTTCATTTGGATTATGACGTCATATAATCTATAACCTAGACGAAACCGGAATGCCTGTTTTGCTTGGATAGGTTTTGACAGTTCAACCGTAACATGTTTTATAAATGTTTTTATTGAAACTTACAATAAATAGTAACAAAAACTTCTGAATTAAATTGCAATTCCTGAAAAGAGAGCTAGGAAGTTATCTCCAGTCAAGCATTTAATTAAGCCTGCCTACTGCGTATAAATATTTTATCAAAATGGAGAATATTGAAAGGTGGTAGGTACGTGTATATTTGTATCAGAAAAAAAAATGAATTCAGGCAATTGAGTAATGGATTTAGGTTTTCAATATTTTTGCAAGCACTGTTCATTAGTTTTTTTTTTTTTTTTTTTTTCAAAAAACTAATGTCCGTTAAATAATTTCTACTAGAAGTGCCTATTTAAAAGAATAATTTATTCGTTATCAAACTAAAGTAACATAAAATTCTCATCATGAGCAAGAGCAATTGAAACCGAAACGTTTACTAAACATGACTACCGATGCCATTGACGTCACAGCTCAATAATATATCGGCGGTGTCGAATTGACGCGATTACTAACGCTCCCTGAATACTGATAACTGTTTACTGGTTGAGTTTTAACTAGTCGAATCTAACACTTTTTGTTATTTCAGAGATAACAAACGGACCCCGGCTTTGAGCTGCGACAAAAACCTTCCTCATGAATCACACTATCGATCGGTGAAAAACTTACGAAAATCTGTTTGAGAGTTTAAACCGTTTAGACAGACAAAAACGGCGAGGACTTTGTTTTATAATATTCTGTGTATTTCTATATGTATAGCTATGTCTCAATAATATAACCTCATCTTCTTCCGAATACATCTGCGTTGAACGAAAAAATTACAGATTATCAGAATTGACCTTTGTTCTAGAAGCTTTCGAATGGCGAACACCTATACCTAACCCAATGTACCTATGCAGGTGACAAACCAAAGTTACGTGACTTCTCATAAATAAATCAAATGTGAACAACATCCCATACATTGCTCCGAATCCAATGTAAGTAGCAGAAGCACTCGTGTTATGGAATCAGAGACCACGCAATGTTGAAAAGTGGTTTTTACTACATTGACCCGTCCGAGAATCGAGCCCGGGACTTCAGAGCTCGACCACGGAGGGCGACAAATAGACTTATCGAAACGATTTCTATCATTGTTTACGCTTGTACTAATGTCACTTGGCTCCAGGGGCAGGCTAATGTACCAATTTCAGAGAGTCACGATCAACCGCATTCCACACAACCACAAAGAATTATGGTTTAAGTTTTACAAACATAAACGCAGATTACAACTCCAAGATTGAGATAGAACAGACCCCTGAGATAAGCCCGATGGCAATCTTTTATGGTTGGGAAAATCTTAATTCAGTGTAGCCGATGTAGGGCAAAGTAATATTAAAGTCATGTAAGTATACAAACACTCGTAACTCATATGGCTCTACTGACAGATGTTTTTATTGATAATTTAGAGTGGTTGGACTCTGAAATTTCCAACACTCAGTAAGTTTATTTGGTTTGTTCCCTAATACCATAAAATCTGATCCATTTTGCTTCTCATTGACTGATTCTTTTTCAATCCTCTTCTTCGAACCTAAGTGTCAAAGTGTTTGGGACAAAATTTCTTCGATTCCCAAACCGAACTAATTATTATGCTCAAATTTAATTTTCTTTCCTTGCTCATTATAACAAAATCTAATGACACAATACCAGCATAATCAATACCAGCTTGAGCCTACAACAGCCACGTATCAGCAGCAATCACAAAAATTCCAACGTCACCATCAAACGACAACAGTATGCTTATCTGTCAGTATAATGATCACTAAAATTTTGTGTCCATAAACTACAATCATAACATCAAATAACACACACATTCTAAACATGGAAGAAAAGAAAGTAGCTTTAACACCTTTTTAGTTTTTTAGGTGCGAAGCAACGGAGAAATAAGTACTGTTAATACTGGGGACTTAATGTTAACCTACTAAGCTTGACTTATTATTGGATTGGATTTTGATGACGTAGACTTCAGTTTATTATTGAGGTAGTGACAGTCTTCAATTACCAAACTACGTCATTAGCATTATTAGGTTAGGTTAGTAACATAATATATTATTTTCTTTTCGATTCCACCGGCGAAATCTACCTTAGTGCTTTTCGTTCCATTTTGATGGAGTCCAGGCAGGAACGAATTTCGCCTGATTTTGCAATACTACCGTGACAGGTTTAAAAATTCGATATCTGACGTGAGTTTAAACCGTTGAAGTTTCAAGTTCCCAAATCATAAACCGAGCGCTATTAATTAAATCTTAAATTTTATAACAGAGGTACTATTAATGACCTGCGTAATAAAAGTTGTAAAAATGTCCATACTTCCTCTTAATTATGATGTATTCGAGTACCGGTTATTTTTTTATTTGGTTCTCACTATAAAAAACAATGTCATTACCAGACATTACAGCACATAATGACTGGCGAGACGAATGAGCGTGGTGCGCATGCGTGTTTGTGACATCATCAAATCCTGCAATAAGTGGGATAGCATCGTAAATGCCATTGCACTTATGCAGTAGATTATGATAATGCTCTTCTATGAAATAATTTACTTTATTGTGTAGTGGTGTAGCTGATAGGAAACAGATTTAAAAATCCAAATATAGTAAAGAACGTGTTTTAAAGATATATCCAACAGTTAGCTCCAGATTAGTGATATGACCGTGAGATTGGGAGTAATGGATTATTTGCAAATGACGTGGTCTGTTTTCAAATTCATAAAACATATATTCCATATATTTTTGTCTCAATTCGATCTGAAGGAAATAAATATTCGCAAGAGACTGGCTTAATACGTTAAACAAAAGAAGAATAGACACATGTATATTTCAACCTGCAAATAACTTCCACTTTAATTTAAAACATCCGCCCTAATATAAAAATAAAAGTGGTAGCCAAGCAGACCTCGTCATTTATTATGAGTCAGCCATTACCACGCCTCACGTCATTACTGCACGATCCCTGACTTCCATTGTTCATCTCCATTAATTCACGGAACACCTTGGTCGGACTGAAGAGGTTGCATTTTAGGTTAGAGCTTTGTTCACAAGTGTTTTCTGTTGGCTCTCAGCTGTTGTTTTTGTAGATATTATTTACCTCGATATTGTGCTTAGGGATAGGTAAAGGAAAATTGGAGCATAGTAAGGAATCGTAGGAATATTGCCCTTTTCGAGCTTAGTGGTAATAGCTCCATAAATCCTTCTGATTACGAGGTTTTAGAAGGATTCATTCGGGAAATGTATGTTTTTAATTGTCGGTATAATTATGTGAAACTTAAAGAACCTCTGGAGTTTTTCATCTCCCCTGCATCTTTTCCAGAATAACAGATATTACAATAAATAAATAAATATATAAAAAAATAAATAAGGGACCAAAAATGTGAATCCAAAAACTACCTTTAGGACTCTATAGTTCAAATTAAATATTTGATGAAATTTTCGATGCAACATGTTAAACACTCGAATAGATTAATCCTACTAATATTATAAATGTGAAAGTGTGGATGTTTAGATGTTTGGATGTTTAGATGTTTGGATGTTTGGATGTTTGTTGCTCAATCACGCAAAAACGGCAGAACGGATTTGGATGAAATTTGGCATGCATGTAGCCTTTGACATGGAAAGGAACATAGGCTACCTTTTATCCCGATTCCTTAAGTAGTTCCCGAGGGAAAATTGAAAATTGTTTACGAGCTAAGCCGTGGGCTGACAGCTTAGGAATTTGATATTTTTCTCTATTACAGCGCAAGCTATATATAACACGGGTGAAAATTTTATTCCATTTTTATTACTTTCACATTTTTTATTTCCTTTTGGACCCAGTTCTGAAGTCCACGCAGACGAAGTCGCGGGCAAAAGCTAGTTATTAATATTGCAATCTTACTAACAGTAATCTCATTATAACATGTTAATCGGATAAGTAATAGTTTTCCATTGATATATTGTCCACGTCATGAAGATTAATTGTAATTAGTTTCACGTGTTCTCGAAAACAACTTAAGTACTGTGTAGATGTTTGTATGTCTGTCTGTATAATAGTTTTTGATTTGACCCCTTACAATAAGGAACAGCAATAAAAGCTATCATTAGAGAATATTGATGTCGCACCAGATGGATGAAATCCTAAATATATCGAGTGAACCCCACTGGGACCCCTTAGTGGACGTTGCTAATACAGTTAGTTTTTCTATAGCTCTGGCTGTAGACCCAGAAGGTGTCGCCAAAAGTCCGGTGAAGCAGTCAAAGCCTGCACTAAGGACCACTGCGGTAGACGTCATCAAAAATTTAATAGAATACCCAAGTGGTATAGGTCACCAAGCTAATAATAAAATTGCGAAATGCTGCGGGATCGATCCCCGCATGGGACAAGCATTCTTGTGATCCACAATCAATTCCGAAGTCTGGGTGTTTTTTGTGCATGTGATTTTAATGTTTCTGAAACCCCCCGCGATACATGGATTTAAATTCCTTAAAATTCCTTAGTGCCGGAGTAACTTTTAATGAAAAGGAACTATGTATTATGATGTATATTTTTTGTGTTTGTATACTCAGGATTTTGATTTGGCAATATAATGAGGAACGCCGCAAAAGATTAAGAAGATCATAAAACATTTGCTACAAACGAAAGGTTCTCAATAGCATCTAAGCTATAATTATTTAAATACAATATCTAAGCCCAAATAGCGTGATCAGGCGTCAAAAAATTGGTGTTATCGTCACACACAAGCATATCACAAAAATTACGTTTTATTAGTAGTTAAGTACTGGCGTCCTATAATCGTAATCGATCGGTTTCAGTTTTATCTGAGCACAATGTCCACAGTCCGTACACAGTTATCTCGCATATTTCATACGCAATAGGAATACTACGACATAGTTACACTTTAATGCTGCAAATGATTCATTTCTATAAAATATTCCCTCAATATTATGGGACTGTATTGCGTTAGTTGAAAAAAAAAACTCTTATATCTCTTTAATCCGATATAGTGCTTACACAAGCAATTGCGTGGCAGAAGTCTATAAAATAATAATAATACCGGCCTACAAACGTCCCACTGCTGGGCACAGGCCTCTTCCCATATAGAGAAGGGATGAGCATTGATCACCACGCTTGCTCATTGCGGGTTGGCGATTTCAGATTCCAATATTTTGGAATCCAGGTTTCCTCAGTCTATAGGATATTTTTTTTCTTTCTTCAGTAGTTTTTGTCCAACTGTATGGGAAAACGTCCTTCTGGATCTGTCAAGAATACACAATAATCCCTGAATACTGAAACGCTTATTAACTCTAACACGTTCTTGAATGTCTATTTGTCGCTACTTTTCAACTTAAAGTCACAGAGAGGTGGCCTCCAACTGATTGACAATTCAGTATTCGGTCATTAGAGTTCAATAATAACTTACTACCAAGGTTGTCTTCCTAGCTAGGCTAAACAGCTTGATATTCATAAGTCAGTTTCAGAATTTTCCACCGGGTCAAGAACAATTCTGAAAGTACTTTCCTTTTCATTTCCTACGATAGTTACAAAGGTTAGTCAACATTTCTTACCCGAAGGACTCTTTAACAAACATCGATAACTCATTTGGAGACAGTAGGTACGGCGACGTCACGTGCCCTTGTATCGATCTGCGCAGTACTCTTCCAGACAATTTCTAAACACTATCTAACGATGACCTGCTTAATACGTATTATGTATATAGACATGACTTTAAGATATTTAAGTATCCCGCCCAGTGCTTCCTGATAAGTTCTTTAGTTAATCAGAGTAAATAATATTAGGAGATTTTGAACGCGATATTGCCCGCGTGGATGTCACTAAAAATATATGAAGTTTTATGAACAAAACAATATATATTAAATAACAATATTGTAACAGTCAAACGAAAGCAAAAGCTATTCACACTACATTTCATAACTACGAATAGTGATGGGACATAAAATATCGATAACTTTCTATTCACATAAAATTTATCGTTACATAAGTGCAATAATAATAGGTGATTATTTTTATAGTTTTATCATTTTTTTATATTTGAAAGGTATAAAAGTGTCATTGGTGTCGTCCGAATCATTAAAAAGAGATCTCGTATAATCCACTACACTATATTCATTTAGGTTATTACTATTATAGTTATTGCTTTGGTGGCCTTGAAATTTGTTATTTACAAAATATAAAAATATTACATGAAAAACAGACATAGTACGTAGATATATTAAGCTAATCAAAAGCATTTCAACATTACTAATTATACAGAGACCTATTTTGTGATCCATACTAATCTGCGGTTGTCCCATAGCATTCTTCGTATTGCGAAACAGAGAGAAAAGTCGTCATCAACTAAATTTAGCTCATAACTTTAATAATCGTGAATATTTTTTTGATGTTATTTAGTAATTTTGCATAAATTGACGACTTTTCTAAGAAATATTGGCTAAATATTTCAATAGTAGTCAAATACCCAATTTGTTAATCATAAGTGTACAAATAGAAGGAAACGTCAATATTATTGTTTGTTTTCATAAATGATAAGTGTACATGTACACTTGTGAAGTACCGTATAATTTATTGCAAATATTACAATATATTGGTTTTTCAATAAAAAATGTAATGACATTCAAAAGTGCAACTATCTTCACTGTCAACTAACATTCTTTTGAAGATTCCATAAAAAACAACAGTATATCTGAAACGCTTGCTTGCTCACCACACGCTTGTGTATGTAGGTAGGTACTCGTAGGTATGGGTAAGCAAATGTGTGTTCCTGAACTTCTAAACATCATACTGAGGGACACCTCACACACGATCATCTGATTCCAAACTAGTCAAATCCTGTATGGTGACCAGACAACTGATAAACATCTATTATATATAATTACAGTGTCACGATATTTGTCCGGGATGAACTCCGAAACTACTGAACCGATTTAAAAAATTTGCACATCGTGCAGTTTGATCCAACTTGAAAGATAGGATAGCTTACATCTCAATTATTGAAAAAAAAAAAAAGCGGAGCTGCGGGAAACAGCTAGTACTTTTATATTTCTAAATATATACATAATATACTACCTCCGGCCTAGCAGCCAGGGTCACTAACCACCAGACCAACAGGCCAGTCAGTATCCAGGCTCCATTGGGGGAAAGGAGATAGGGTGGTGATGTAAGCGTTCATGGATCATGGTAACCGCTTACAATCAGGCGGATCGTATGCTCGTAGGCCAACTTCGTAGTATAAAAAAACGCGTTTCCTAACATAAATCTCTTAGAAGTCCTAGAAGTCTAAACCAAACAGCTTACGTATTACAGATAGATGACATTTTTAATAAACCACCACAATTGTTTCACTACAATTATTATCAGTTAATAACAAAACGATATCATTATCTAAATCCATTCTCCAGATAAGATATCCTAGACATCCTTTTTGCGACATAACCGCGTGCTTACGTATGTATAATCTAAATGTTATTGATACGATAAATCTCTACATTGAGTCGCCACTATTTTAACTTATTACATAGCTGATAATTTTTGAATTAAAACATTTGTCTTATATTCCGATACAATGAAATTCTGGTTCAGTTTTCCTGTTCTAATAGATATATTAGATTATTGTCCGTTATTCTGGGTTATATGTGAGAGTGGCTCGTGGCTAAGTTTAAGCCGCGCGGTTTGACCGATAATACAGGTTAAGCTGCGCGCGCCGCGGTTAGTCCGTGGATGGGTGACCATAACCCCTCCGTGCCTCGGAAAGCACGTTAAGCTGTTGGTCCCTACAGTCATACAGTATCTTTGACAGTCGTTAAGTCATTACAATTCTGGCAACTTGGAATACTGTATTACCTAGCAATGGGTTGTGGAGGTCAGATAGGCAGTCGCTCCATGTAAAATACGGTATTCAGCTAAATCTGGTAAAACTGGAAGCCGACCCCGACATAGCTTGGGAAAAGGCTAGGCAGAAGATTCTGGGCTATTTGTCGCAACATCGGAAACTAAAATCAAAATAAACCGCGATAGAATCCGTTTAAAGTAGTTTTATTTCAATGTCTAATATTCGCGTAAACCTCTGAAAACAATATATATGTCTCAATTAAGTATTATACTGGGTATGAAGAGCAAAAATCATCTTATTCCATCAGTTACAAACGTCCCACTACTGAGCATAGGCCTGTTCCCATATAGAGAAGGAATTAGCATTGATCATCACGCTTGCTCATTGCAGGAAGGCGATTTCAGATTCGATGTTTTCTTTCACAGTTTGTCAATGATGTCAGTTGGATAGTAAAAAAATATTTGACACGTATTTTTTTCTTTATCTAAACGATAAACACAACGAAGCATCTTAAAATTCAAAAGCTTGTAACGTCACAACGTAAGTAAAAATAGTAGGGCAGAGTGACATCACGCGAATTTTCCATTCGATGTATCTTCGTAATTAAATAAATCTTGGGACAGCTCACACACGGCCATCTGATCCCAAACTAGGCAGAGCCTGTATTATGGTAACCAGACAACTGATAAACATACTTATATATTTCTAAATACATACATATTATAGATAAATAACACCCAGACACAGAACAAATGATCGTGCTCATCACACTAAGATTTGTCCTGGGTGGGAATCGAACCCACGACCTCCGTCTTAGCAGTCAGGGTCACTAACCACTAGACCAACAGGCCCGTCAAAAATTATTTGTTTACGAGACGGAAAGAAAATGTGCCTGATATTTTGTCACTATCTTAAGCCGGCCACACACGTAACGGTATACTTGCGCAAGTTTGACTTAATACGTATCTTTGAATAGCAACTGACAGCTAAATTTGCACAATATTCAATACAAATAAGCAATTGGACAACAATAATTGTGCAAATTTAGCTGTCAGTTGCTATTGAAAGATACGTATTAAGTCAAACTTGCGCAAGTATACCGTTACGTGTGTGGCCGGCATTAGAATTGTCCCATCCCTACAGAAGCGGAACGAAAGTGCGACTATTGTGCCGCGCGGGCGCAGGTCGCAATCTTGCGCACAATGACACACTGTGACATTGCGCAACTTATATCTGGGCTATGGACATTATATACGGTAGATCCTACTTTGATATGGAAGATTTCGCATTTTTTTATAAGATATTAAAATATTTCGCAAAGGTTGAAAGTCTTTGCCTAAATATAGTGATGGGCGTGCAGAAAATAAATTACGGAGGTAAGTGGATGAGACAGGTTTATGGGGTAAATACTAGAAAGTTCTATAATTAGTTTGTTGAGAACAATTTCGTCACATCTATTAAATACTGATTTTATGGACTATTGGTCCGATTTGTTTTTTTTTTAGTTTTTGATAACCCAGGCGGTGAGATCCGCGTATAAAAGTTAGTGAATAAAAAAGTTTAATGTTTTTATTGGCCCTAGCTTACTTTCGTCACAATTTTGAACAAAGGTCAACTATAATTCTGCTTCATTAAGTTATTTATCTAATTAATGAATCACATGTCCTACATATTCTTTTAAATTCTTAAGCTTATGGAAAACTATTAAAGGTTCTCCAATCGACCGCTTTTTATACAACATGTAACAAAACCCCTGTCAGATCCAATAAAAGCGTATTCGTGGTACAGTTCATGAACCGTCTCGCATATGCGGCATCTTTGACACAAAGCAGTAGGTAGTGAGTGCGTGAACTTTGATGATCCCATATACATTTCATCAAAACCAATTCAGTTGTTAGATTTTATACTTAAATTAAAACAATTGACAAAAATACCGTGAACGTCAAAAATTGAGTATTTCGTACAGTCCTATTGATTTAATTGAAGTCGTTTTTTAATTTTTTTATTATCATTCATACTTATGCACATGGTTACGGGTTCGAACCAAGGCATGTTCCAATATGATATAAACACAAACGGTTAAAGAAAACCAAAGTCTGGAAACCTGGATTCTATAAAATTAGAATCTGAAATCGCCAACCAACGTGGTGATCAATGCTCATTCCCTCTCTATATGGGAAGATGGGCACAGGCATCTTCATCATCATTGGGCCATCAGCAGGGGGCCATTTCTAAGCTATTATTATGATAGTATATTATTTATAGTTTCATTAAAAACTATTACGAAACTCGTAGCTAATCATATTCAAGCGTTCCGAACTACTAGTCAAGTATACAAACGATTTGTATAAAACATGCATTAGGAAGTTGCAGCGTCTTCCTGTGTTACAACCAAAATGTTATATACTCACATCGATTTATCGGTGTAGTGTCTGAAACAAATAAAAAAATGTTATTAGATAAATCTAGATAGATTTTTATTTATTTATTTATCATTTATGTACCTAGACACACACAACAAATAGAAGAAAATATAGGTACAAGGGTACTGCTTATTTCTTTAGAAATTTCTTCCATCAGAGGACTGGAAAAGTTTAAGTCTACACATGAATGAATATAATTAACTTTTTCATCTATTAATTTATGCATTCTATGGGATACTGAGTTCCCAGGGTTGTGGTTATAATAAAATTACGCCACGGGAATAATCGCGAACTCATGCATTTACCTTTTATGGCTTGACGTTAAAAGTCTGTTTGTTGGGGACTTTAGATAGGCAGATGCTACATGTAAATACGGTATTCAACTGAATCCGGTAAAACTGGAAGACGACCCCAATGTACCTTGGGAAAAAGCTACGCAGAAGATATATCTAACATTTAAAGTAACTGTTTAATAAAAGTCACGTTTTTATTTATAATAAAGTACCTGGATGACCGAGCTTTGCTCGTCTTGTCGGACATTTCTGAAAAATAAATCCTAACTAGATCGATTTTTAACCCCCCGAAACCGGCATATTAAATTTCGTTCAAATCGTTGGCGCCGTTTCCGAGATTGCTCATTTAAATATACCTATAAGGCATAGAATTTAATTATTACGACTCCACACATAAAGACATGTTTATGTATTTGAACATAGAAACGTAACATATTTGTAGATACTTAGTTGATAAGAACTGCTCTAGTACATAAGGTCAAAGATTATCTTTTTTTTTATCTACTGACACACTGTAGTTGTATTAGAATCAGTATTTTCTTTTGTGTCTAGTGATTTGACAGGATGACCTTCTTGAATTTTTTATTGAGATGGAGATGGCAAAAACACAGTCAACTTATGTACAAACTGACAAAGTTAACATACCTACACAAGTATAGCCTTGAGAATTATTCCCACGTGGACTTAGACAAATTAGGTCAGTATATACACAGGATAACGGACATGATTGTTTGCAAAGCAAACATTGAAAAAAAACAACGTTGTAGTGTGAACTACAATAACAATCACGAATGAATCATAATGCAAACATTTTTTTTCATGTTTTTGTAATACATACTAGTATTATTGTAGGTACTATAGTATATTCACTTCTAATCTATATTATACTAGTTGTTTCCCGCGACTCCGCACGCGGTACCTAATTTTTTTGTAAAAAAAGATAGCCAATGTCACTCAGGGTGAATGTAGCTCTTTTTATGATGTAATTAGTGGAAATTGGTTCAATTTTTTAAATAGGCGCAGTAGTTTTTGTGTTTATTCATTATAAACATACTCACAAAAATACAAATCTTTCCTCTTTATAATATTAGCGTACGGTAATCGAGTGATCCTTGAGTTATTGTATTCTCCTCAATCCCAAATAGTTGAATAAATATTAAATACAATGGAAAATGTATGGTGAAACCGCGGGTACAGCTTGCCTTAAATACATGGTACAAAATCCAGAATTTTAGGTCTGTGCTGATTTTAAACTAATGTTCCTTCTTTATATTAATAATAGTCGGTTAACAAGAAAGCTAGCAAGGTTTGTCCAACGACTTGATGTTGATGATTTTATCGTTGTTGAGATGTCAGATTTTAAGCGGCGGTAGCCAAATGGCTAGCGTCGGACTAGCGATCATATGGATGCCGCTTCAAATCCCAGTCATTTCACGACCAACATGAACGTGAACTCACTCGTAAAGCAAGCATTAAGATTAGCACGAGGAGTTAACAATAATACTAGTAATGTACGACCCACAATACTAGAAAGCTTTAAATAAAGGAATATAGATACATGCATTTAGATCTATATCATACTTTCTAAGCTGCTTACCAATGTCTTTAATAGAATTCATCATACGACGTCTCAAGAATATTTTCTTATAGTGTACATAAACAGTGCTATTTACTAAGTCACGTGAGTAAATCCAACGATCTCAAGCACGTGTAACTGGGTTAAATAATTGCAGTAACCGCAATAGTGACAGTTTGTTCTCCATCTGTATTGAAACCAGTTTCACTTCACTGTTAATATTAACTACAGATCAAGCAAGAAACGTATTTATATTTTCTGAACAGTGGCGTGTATTTTGTATACTACCGGGTAAAATGGGGTGAATAGAAAATTAGGGGGTGTATTTATAGAGAACTTGATATTTTTATATTTTTCAGGTAATAATGACAACTATAAAAAACTATAAGAAAGCAGTTTTAATATACACCATAAAAGGCTGTAATCCTTCTCCAAAGTTGTCGTTATTGACCCCAAAATCATTTCTATTCACCCATTTTACGGTATGGATCAAGCATGAAGATCCTATTCTATATGAGAAGAAGCCTGTGGCAGTATGTCCAGTAGTGGGACATTTATACACTGGTATATTCATGGATCAAGCTGGTTATGTTTTGGGCTGGTCTTATCTAAAAAAAATCCATCGAGACGCAAAAAGAAGATAAAATCTTTGGGGTCCCGATGGAAATCATCATGGACGCCCGAAAGGCAAAGGGATAAACCGTGATCTATGTCGAGAAAACCACAGGGGTGCTTTCCCGCTCCACCAGGACCTACTGCGATAAGTGAAGCTAATTTATACCTTTTTCAAGTTTTTCATATGATGAAATTTTTGCCCTCAATTGTGTCTTCGAATGTCTTCTAAGGCTGTCAGAACGAGAGCCGCCCTGATCACGACTGAGCCATCCCACGGTTCAGGTATAGTCAAGGACGAGAACGGGGTGGTTTTGCCAGTCCGACATATCGTTAGGCCGTGCCCACGGCATGGATTAAATTTACTTGATTTTCAATCCGACTCAAATAAAGGCTGAAATAGCACAGTTACGTTATTTACGTTATACGTTACTTATATGGATACATTACCGATCCATAGTCTCTAAGTAAGAGAAGACTGAATGCTATACAGTTAACCAACACGCAAGCAAAGGCGCTAAATACTCGTCTACGATGAAGCAACAACATGGTAATAAAGACAACTCTAGAAGCTAATCCAGCACAAAAACAATATTGGTTTTCATTGAAAACATGAGTCATTACTAAGTAAATACATATAAGTATAGTGCAATCGCTTATCCGTCGAGCTTTTGCAACATACATACACCTGCATACGGCTTGACCCCGTTGCGCACCACTGGGTTTCGACCACTTGTTTATTTATAACCAGGATGGTGTGCCTTATGAGCTATGAGTTGTGAGTATATTTCACTGTAAATACTTTATTAAATAAACTACTTCAAGTTTATTTAAAAAAGTGGTTAAATTTTTTGGCGAAATCGTAAGGGTCTCCAGCCGGAGCAATAGCGATAGCATACGGGGTTCTGGCCTCGACATAAAAGTAACTAAATCTAACAAACGTAGGTTATTTCTTAATTAAATTTTCATATTTATTAGGGAATGTAATGCACACAATGGAGTACTTGGCATCCGTTGTTTACACATCACTGAACACAATCTAGCAGATGCTATAAACCTAGATTTATTATCAGAGTCAAGCAAATCATAAAATAATTAACTAGCCAA
Source organism: Plusia festucae (assembly GCA_950381575.1). Classification (NCBI taxonomy): domain Eukaryota; kingdom Metazoa; phylum Arthropoda; class Insecta; order Lepidoptera; family Noctuidae; genus Plusia; species Plusia festucae. The sequence continues at coordinate 1,239,642 of OX494456.1, read as the reverse complement.
TTAGTAGCCGTAAAGTAATAAAAATGGTATTGCAATCTGGGATTACCAGAGAAGAGATGTTAGGCGTGTGTCAGCATAACTAATTGATAGGTCATTTAGGCGCACCTAGAGTCATTAAGTTTAAAGTTTCTAAAGCGCCTATTTTAGGTTTACTAGAAATAAAAACATTTTGATTTAATTTTGAAATAGTAATTTCATAAGAGGAACGGTATTGTAAATGATAAATAGTCACAATAACCAACTTCTCTCCTAATCTGGTATAATGACGTGATGGCAAGTCCACATTGTGAATTTTCCAATAAGTGAGTTAATTATTTTAAGAAATATTGGAATCAGAAAACGCCAATTCTTAATGAGCAACTTACTGCAAAATGCTCGTTCCTTATATTTATGAGAAGAGGCATGTGCCCAAAGTGGAACATTTAATAGTCCGGTATTATTTTATCTAAACCAAAGTGAGATATTGGAGCTAACAAATACGGTTGAGACAGCGTAGGATGAGTTGAACGTATACAGTATACTTAAAAACGTTTGCAGACAAATTATCTGCGCCGGGATTTCCGTCACTTAAGTTTTTTTGCTTACACCAGCAACTTTTCTAGATGAATCTTTACCACAGAATATATTTGAGTCGTAAAAAATATGAATCTCATTTATTTCTCGAAGAACATAGGTGAAGTACCTATGCATGATGAATTTCTTCCCAATTCTATTAGATTTCATGACAAACATAAGTCAAGGGAAAGTTGTTCAGTTTTATGCACCTGATTACCTCGTGGAATATACGCACTCCTTTTAAATTAATCCTCTATAGGTACCTTAATCAATTCAAGGGGTTTACCTCGTTTTACCTCAGTCGAAATAAACAAGGAGGGTATTATTATTATTCTCAAAATAATGCCAGCCTCTCTTGGAGTACATAGTTTTATTGTGTACCAGAGAAATGGACTCGAGGAATTACAACTTCCTTATACTTTGACACCCTTAAGACCTCAAACAAATATTGCTAATATACCAATTGCTCCCTACTCTCTGCAAATGTGACAACATTATAATCTACGGAACATTCCTAACATTACCAGTCTGTTTGTCCGTACATCGCGACACACCTGCAAATAGCGAAGCTGCGAAATAGCCCTTCACTTAACATATGTTTTAGGCTATAGTAAACAATTTACATTAATGTATTCCGAAGGTTTCCAAATTAACCAATATCCTTCTTGAGTCAGTCGCCTGGTATTAAGTACCTGAAGTCTTGGTGATAATCTTGAAGTTATCCTAGGGAGTTCCAGAAAACATTTGATCAAAATAAAAGATTTTTGGCGTTTTTTCTTTCTCTTTTTTGAGAATAAACAAAGTGGACCCGATGTCTCGTTATAATTCATAAAAGTTTTAATCTTATTGATTTTTTAAACCGCATCTATGCGTCACAATAACTTGTAAATTAAATACAAATAGAGAGAAGGAAAAATTTGAACCTCAAACAAAACATGCACCAAAAATGTATCTCATTAGCTTATGACATACCGCAATCGTGTTATTAACCCCACATACAACTTGCCAAGATATTTTCTTTGCACAGTTACAGAGAACAGCTGATGTCAACACAGATTTAATTACTATTTACACACAACGCTTGTGTCAACAAACAGAAATCTCACATAGACCGGCAGGCGACACCCAGATTTAAAACAAACAAGTGTTGAGCCATCGGAAAATTAGCCACTCACTCAGCAACGATGGAAATTTTTCAACAAATATAGTGTTTTTAGAATACAAATTATTAATATTTTTCTTCCTTCCATTTTCCTCTCTCAATGGCCTTGAGGCCAGTCATTGTTAAAGGCGTCCAGTTCATCCGTCCATCTCCACCTGGGACTTCCACGGGGCCGTCGACTGTTGGGGAACCATATTGTGGGTTTTGCCCACAGAATGATAATTAATTTCTAATAACCAATGACCTAGAAAAGATGGGTAGGACCGAATGCGGAACCCGGGGGTTGTAGCGCAACTTGGGAGAGGTCTATCAGAGGACCGCGATAGTCTGAGTTGATTGAACCGACGACCTCTAGATTACGAAACGAAACTGGATGCGAAAGGCTACAACGTATTGTGTGATCGCAGACTAAAGCTATCAGTACATTTACAGACGGTTCAAGATATTGATCGAAGCCACGAGCTCGGCTCTGAACACCTGTTTCCGTTCCGATACTTCATTATAGCTCACTAGTTAGCGACTTCTGCGTTGGTCGCTTGGAAACTATACTAGAAAGTTCTTTGTGTAATCAAGTTAAAATTAAGGTATCTAAAATTAATTTAATTGCCCAATCGTAACGAAATAATTAATGAAGTTTTTAAGTGAAAACTGTTGTTAAATTGATTACAAATAGTTGCTATTAAGAGAATCAAACTCCTTAAAGTACCTACCTGATTGGTTTATTTCATTTAATTGGGGAGCTTACAGTTCTATTACAAACTAGCTGTTTCCCGCAGCTCCGCCCGCGGTCTAAATTTTTTTATGTAATTGAGAATTTTCTTTACTATAAACCTCACGGAGCCCGAGACCTTTCCAACGAATGCAAAACCGTGGAAATCGGTTCGTGCGTTCTGGAGTTATAGCGTCAGGAAGGAAAACCCGAATTATTTTTATATAGTAGATGAATAACGCCAATAACATGCTTCCACAGATACGAAAGAAAAAGAACATAGCATAGGTAATTGACCTGTTCTATGTAAGTATAATACGATCTATATATTTATGACCAATACGAGTGCTCTTATAATTATCTACAAAAAATACGTTATTTCAGTAAAAAAACATTGATAAGCATCGTTTTATTGTTCGTTTTTTTTTTCTTTAGGTTTCTTTTTACGTTATCGTGTATTGTAAACAACAAACATATGTTAATGTTCAGGATTGATGCTAAAACGCAAGGTTGTAGCATCAATCCAAGAACATATGTATCTCAAAGTAAATCCTTCAGTATTTTTGAAGATATAATCGCTGAAGCTAAGTAATTTTAGTCAATATGAGGTACCATCGACTCTTAAGGCATTTCATTACATCTTGCAAAACCTCATAAAGGACTAAAACGATAAACCATTCACCATTGCCCAACTATCTAGGAGCAGGACATAAATATATACAACATGAACTTTATAGGCACGATATATTTCACAAGCTGATTAATTATTCAGGAGTCAATTTGAAAGGTTTACGCACTTCCTTTCAACGAAGATATTGCAATTTACATCTACAATTTAACTTTGACGAGACTGACTGATAGGCACAGTTGTAAATGCAAACATCCAGTTAGCAAATCATAAAAATGTTTTTTTTTGTACGTGTTAGACGTAAAATTCTAAGCACTAAATGAATTAATAGATTGATGTGCTTAGAATTAATCGGCTTTAAATGCAATGGGAGCTCAAAGTGCATATGAATATCACTTACGTCACAATATAGTGAACTTGGTTTATCGCTCTATACATATATTTATTTTGTAATACATAGTATGCTGTGGTTTAGGGTAGTACCTATAGTCAGCAATTAGAAAATTAAAAATATTAGATACCTACGTATTTTTCCTTTAAAGAAAACAAATTTGACATCGATAAGGCGCTATAATATCTTGGGACAAGCTCACACACGGCCATCTGATCCCAAACTAGGCAGAGCCTGTACTATGGCAACCAGACAACTGATAAACACACTTATTTATATATTTCTAAATACATACATACATATTATAGATAAATAACACCCAGACACAGAACAAATAATCGTGCTCATCACTCAAAGATTTGTTCTGGGTGGGAATCGAACCCACGACCTCCGGTTTAGCAGTCAGGGTCACTAACCACTAGACCAACAGGCCGGTCGATGTTTTACTTCACCGTTTGTCAATGGTATCTTAGAATAATAAAGAAAGTACATATAACTTTGAAAAAGTCACATAGGTACTTGCCCGTTTTCGAACCAGCAACAATGTGCATACAAATCCGGTCATTGAACCGCTAGGCCACCATGACATTGATTTGGAGTATAAAAGGGGTTTTTTCCAATATCAAGTCACATTTAGTTATTACTCATGATTTTCGGAATTCCGCAATTATAAGAACAAAGAGAGCTTATTATAGCAGTGTACGCATGCGTCGTTTATTCAAAAGTCTAGATTTACCGAGTTTTTAATTGATTGTCAAATATTATTGAACGAATAACAACTAAAAAAATCTTCCGCATAAATTGTCAATATGACATATACGTACGTTGACTTTTATAGTGTTCCCACTAACTGCAGAATGTATAAATTTTTAACCAACTCTCAATAAGGAAGAGGTTCTACGTTCACTGTATGTATTTTTTACTGTAATTTAAATAAAAGAAATACATATTATGTCGTCGATTTAACGTCGGTAATATAAAAGCAATATTTATTGTTTTATTTTTTACTAGTGTGCATTTTGGGTGACGTCTGTAATCTATATATATAAAACTCTTCCGTTACTGACTGACTGACTGACTGACTGACGGACAACGCACAGCCGAAACTTCTGATCGTAAAGAGCTGAAATTTGGCATGTGTGTTTGTTGGGAGGAGTAGGCTACCACTAAGAGAGGATTTTTGGAAATTCCCCCCCAAAGGGGAGAAAAGGGTGTTAAATTAAAAATGTTAATTTCTCAATGGATTCCACGCGGACGAAGTCGCGAGCAAAAGCTAGTTAATAATAAAACGTTTTCGCTATTTAAATAAACAAATAAATTATATTTTTAATTATTAACTACCTACTCACTAACACCGTGATATCACTAACATTGCTTTATCCTTGAAATATTTGGTTAATTTAGGTAAGTAAACTGTTTTCCCACGATGCTATTTATTCAATCCTTATTTTTTTTTATTGAATTTTTAAAATTTTTGATACCTCGTTGAGTACGTGGGGCACGTGCTTAGACCTGACAGATAACAACTGCTTTAATATTTCCCGCAGCTCCTGTTATTCTTTTTGCCGGGGATAGAGTAGCACGCCAACGGTGAAAGTATTTTTTAAATCGGTTCAGTATTTTCGGAGCCTATTCAATGCAAACAAACAATGAAATCCTTCCTCGTTATAATATTAGTACCTACATATAGAAAAATACAAGATTTGAGTCAATTAATTCTTATAATTTAAAACCACATGCGATTTTCACAACATAGTCCATGTCACAATAAAGGATAATTTTAGTTAATTATGCTAAATACGGCGTGACGTTTAATTGCGTAGTTAGGAGTCACCTCCACTTCCGCCATTTTAAAAATGTCGTTCCTTTGTTTAAAACTGTTTAAATATTTGTGACCATATCATTATACGTTTCACTAATAATTACAGGTTTTTTATGTTGTGTTTTCTATTTAGTATCGGATTAGCGAATTACTAACACAACAAATTTATATCTTCAGGTACCAGTCAAGACTTCACACGCGAAGACCTTTACAACGCCACTGACAATGCTGTCTGCGTGGCCGAATACTAGTTTGACAAAATATATTATATTGCCATTGATCTCACGCTAAGAAGAAGTCATGACTGAGGAGGAGATAACATCTTATTTCGGTTCCTAGACTGCATAGACAAAAATCGTTTTTTTTTAACCGACTTCTAAAAAGGACTAGGTTCTATGTTCGACTGCATATTAATTTTTTCTCCCGCTTGTAGTGGGAGTGGAATTTTTTTTTTCCTTCTATAAACTACTCCTGATTATTTTTCACCGGGTCCCCCTGAAAGTAAATGGATTCCCTGGTACACACCGAGCGCATGTGTCTTGGTGGCATTCATAGTTGACCCTGCCTTAAAAAAGTTGCATTGATGGGAATATTAAAAAGGCTCATCCCCATTAAAAAGAAAAAACATGTATAATGCCTCATAACTTGGATAAAAGACGGGATTTCCACTCACTCTGGTAGCCAGAAAGTAAATTCCGGTGATTTCTATTTCAAACAAGTGATATGCAAATGCTAACACAAATCTACTTTCAGAAAAGAATTACTTTTCAACAGCACCTTGACATTATTTTTCAAGAGCATATTCAGCTTTTTTTTATTTATTTACTCATATCGGTCCTATGAACTACAGTAAAGTGAAACTTGGAGAGAGGCGCTAATAAGTGTTTAACTTACGGCCATTTCTAGTAGAAAGTGGTTGGTAGCTGGTTCGAAGCCGGTCGGAGCCGGTCCCACACGGCCTTGGTATTAAAAAACTTACTTAATATGTTTCAGAATGTCATTTTTCGCCTACTTGTCTAATAGGTCAAATAGAACATACTAATATTAGCATCTATTTGGTAGATAAAAAACCAAGTAATTTTATATGTTTTGAAAGTGGAGCGAGAAAAGAAAAAAAAAATGGGAATTTTGCAGTTTTTTTAAATTAACAATGATTAACAATAGTTTTAATGCAACATACTTTTTTTGGATCCCAGATAAAGCCAGAAAAATTTTGATCCCAAAGGCCACTAAAAACCTAATAATCAACAATATTTTTTCTATTTCTATAAATCCGACTAATGAGCCCTTGCCCATCCACAATGCGGCTTAATTTATTTTTCTATTTGTCAAGGGCAAAGCAGTCATTACACAAATCTGTTCGACCATTAGAGATATGAGCTGATCACGGCATCGTATTAGGCTAATGTCCTCATGGCCGGCCATTATAAACACGTGCCGAACCCACACGAGATGAGCCTAATGCATGTGATAAAGGCGAATTGTAGTATACTAACTGAACTGATCCGTGTTCATGAACAACAGCAACCAAAAGGATTAACAAAATAAATGTATTTTTTTGTGTTGCACAAGACGTAACTAGATGGCGTTGGCGTCGATTTAAAAGTCGCAATCGTTTTGTTTCACGGATTTGGTTAGGGTCTTGCAATGTTTTCATAAAACCTACTAGCTCATATAGCTAAAGTTCAGTATACTAAGTTTGGTTGTTTCATTCTTATCCTCAACTCTACTAGTAAACACAATATAGATCAAATATAAGTACTGAGACCCACTTTCGGTATGCGGTCGGTATTTATCAATCCGAATATAATCATTCATGTTTTATGTTCAGTCCTACATAACATTCAGACATGATGCTGCCATTTTGCTGTCATCAATTTCAACAGTGTGGAAAAAATAAAATTAGTAAATTAGTCATAACACGTCATTGTTAAAATCAGACGCCTTACTTAAAAGCACTTCGACCTTACCGGCCAGCCTTTACCTAACATTATGGTGTTGCCTCTTGGTAAGATAATTAATAAGTACCAGAGGATGTCTACAAGAACTATATAATATATACCATGACCATGACAAGTTGTCCATTTCCGTCATAATAATGTTATTGTAACTATGCATTAGGCATTTTATATTTTGCTTTTATGTTTATTTGTACTGTTTTATTTTAATTGTCTGCCTCTATGGTGTCAAAATAAATATACTTTCTTTTCTTGTCATTAACAGGCTACTACAAATTCTTAGTCCATTATAAAAATATTCGTGATGATGGCGCCATCAACGTTCGGGTCGAAACCAAACATTAAGAGAAAAGTAGTGACCGGTTATTGCTTGTAATAACTCACGGCTACTTACCAAGTCACCGGATATGTTTACTTTCTATGTCCAGCGTGTTTTGTTGCCCTTTAATTTCCAAACGTAGATCGTGATGGAATCAAACCAGTATTTTACGTTATGTTTATGCTTCAACGCAGTCTTTATTTTGCTGGGTAATCATATGAATGGAAATAATAATCCATTGTTTTCAAAGCATTTGGAATTGTGACGTATCATTTATCTGTTTTATCGGTTGTCCTAACCACCAAACCGACATCATCAAATTAAGTTCAAATAATTTTATTTTCTACTTGAACTTAATCAAACACGATTTACCCGTGATCTGAAAGGCTCTTCTGATTGCGAATGTGGTTGGTAGACCAAAAGGCTAATAACCAATACCAACCACATATAACATGCAGAATAACAATAGATTACCTCATTTTTGTGTAGACCTGCAGAAGCCGCGGATAATGAAATTAAAATGAATAAGACTGAAACACCCTTAACACACGATAATGACAGGGGTGTTGATGAACAACCAGGGAACGAGAACACGCCTTTAAAACATGCATCACACCTCGTTGACTATTTAGGGCATGCAACACTAGAAACTGAACAAGTAGGGTCATTTCGCCTGTTCGCGTCCACTTAGTGCAGTTGGCAAGTTTGAAGGAGAAAATAAAAATGTTCCAGCAGTAATTTCAATGAAAAGTTCATGTAATGTGTTCATCAAAATAGTCTTTTTTATGTTTACGTTTAGTTTTGTTCGAAACACCTTGCGGTTTTTTTTTTAAAAAGGAAAACATCAGAATTAGGCGATTTACCCAGTTTGCGTCCATAAAATCCAATTTGCGTCCACCCGTTGGACCACTTTGCGTCCACCTTAGAAAAGGAATAAAGAGGTGATATTTTTATGATAATGTAAAGACAAATTGGATTTTAATTTAAATTTATTTATTAAAGAATTATAGTTATTTAAAAATTATCATATTAACATTAACAAATCACTATAAAGAAAATAAAAACACCTATTTATTCTTCTAAACATTGATAGAACTATAAATTTGTTATTTTTAAAGTAGTTACGCTGTCGCCTTGGCTTAAAATCCTTTAATGATAGCTGTGAGTGAATTTATATAAATAAATAAATTTTAAAACAAATTAGGTACCTACTTATGTAGTAAGTAAATAGTAATTTTAATCTGTTCTGTAAACTAACAATCAGCCTTGATTTTATTATTAGTCTTTGGCTATATCGTATAGACAAAAAAATACAATAATTTTGTCTAATCCTACTACTAAAAAATTTTTAAATCTTAATAATTATGAGACAAGGTATGTTATTATAGCCCTAGACTTTTAATTAATGACACGTAAGTCATATTCAAAAGACTTATCTTTGGCCTCTAAATAACTTAATCCTACTAAACGAGTGCATTTTTGATGATACCATCTAATACACTTGTCACAGCCAATGTTTTTCTCTTCATCGTCTTCTACATCTGAAATTAGTGTATCGTCACATTCAGGACATTTCACACGTTCTACGGCTGGTAAATTTTCTTTCTCAATTTCTTTGTAACTTCTTGAAGAGGATGTATTTCCTTTTTTTGTTTTGGAGCAGTTTTACCAACCGTTTGAGGGTGTTTTAAAGTTTTTTTTTCTGTTCTTGTTACAAACAATACAAACAAATCAATTGAAAGAATGAATAAAAATAGTGGACGCGATTTGGTTTTGTTGTTATTCCCTGCAGGTATAATTTGCGTCCATTGCGGACGCAAAGTGGAAATTTTATAAATTCGGTGTAGTAATTCGCGTCCACCTTATTTTAACTGTTCACTATAAAAAATATAAGCAAATCCATAATTAATATAATTCTTTTTATCATTATCAACTCATAGAAACCGCTACGTATCCAAAATACACATAAAACAATAAAATACTTACCTTCAAACGCACCGCTGCCTACAACTTTTGTCTTAGAATTCCGCGCATCCGCGCTCTCTTGTTGAACAGTCGTCACAAACTTATTTTTTTACACAGAATTGATTGGGGGCAGGGAACTTTTGTCTATATGTGCGTGCCTCTTATACATTGAGGTATTGGCGGTAATGACTTTTCGGCTGATTGGTGTGTTAGTATACTTAATTTCGAGAGTTTTCAAACGGAGATCCGTAAAATGGACGCGAATTGGGGGGTGGACGCGAACAGGCGAACTGACCCTACTATGTGGATGGCAATTACGGGCTAGTCTCATATGTATATAAATAACGTTTGCACGTGCAGTTCCATGTAAAAGCATAACAGCCAGCAATTACTGACAGTTATGAGGTCGAACGTAATTTGAATGGCACATGACTTGAAAAATATTATGGTCATTTTTTACGGTCGTGGGACAGTTGAAGATTTCAGAAATCATATGAAAGCTTTTCCTTGCCTTTGAGCTCTTTGGCCAGAGGATAATTTCGTATATTTAGAAAACATAAAACCGTGAAGACTTCCTCATATAAGTTCCAGCATAAAAATTTATTTTATTGCTTTCAAATAATACGTATTTTTAAGGTACCTACCTGCTTATGTAACCTTTATTAAGTCAAAACGGAAATAAACCATTAGCAGAAATATACGCTATCAATGTCAACCTTCAACACTCGACAATTCGCAAGGTTTTTAGCAAAATACGCATCGTACTTGGGAATACGTAGCAAAATTAAATTTACTATGGAAGACCTAGCAAAAATAAAAATATTTTTTTTTTGTTTTATAAACGATGCTCGCACTAAGGAATTTGATCCTTGTGTCGCGGGGGTTTCACAAATATTCAAATCACATGCACAAAGAACACCCAGACTTGGAACAAGTATCTGTGGATCACACAATGCTTGTCCCATGCGGGGATCGAACCCGCAGCACGTCGCGCACAGTGGTAATTAGCGTGGTCGTGGTATCTTTGCGAGAGATCATCAAATCTATGTACAAATTTTTCTTCAAAAAGTTAGTCAAAGCCTTTGCTGAGAATAACTGCGGTGGACCTCTGAAAAAATCTTTTTAAAAGCTAAGTTAACTAAGACAATTAAAGGTGCAATTACATATCCATTAATACAGTAAGCATAATGGTTGTCTCCAGCTGACTACCCAAGCGATGTTTCGCAGGATAAAACACAATTATTAAAGATTCAACGGCTTACTCACGCGCATTCTCGGGATCACCCGACTAGTTTCAGACTCAATAGGACCTGTGTGTTCGACTCGCGACACCGCCGCCGCCGCGTCAGCTCATAATTAAGGACTCCTATTGAGTCTGAAACTAGTCGGGCGATCCCGAGAATGCGCGTGACTAAGCCGTTGAATCTTATAATAAAATTATGAATTCGTCTCACGGAAGTTATTATAAAAATATGGATAAAACAGTTATTATTTGGGATTATTATATTATCGCTATAGTTGACAACCGCTATAAGCCCATAAGCCTAACCGGTGTTGGTGATGAACATAAAAACAGTAATAATGATCATTGACTCTGAATGTCACTCAACTAGTCTCTAAATAGTGAATACATATGTACTTGACAAACAAATTAGATTGACACAGATTTATGTTCTAATGACACATCACCGCGGCCTACTGCAGTGTGTTTATTTAAATACCGGTTTACGAGCTGATAATTTATACAAATATTATATTTAGGAAAGTAGCTTCATATGTCTATTTTGGTAATAGTCGTTTTCGAATCAGTGGTTGTTTTGGAATGGGTTAGAAAAGTACCTAATTCCGTCCAATGACAATTCATTGGCCAAACACCCAAATTCCGTCCAATGAGAATTCATTGGCCATACCTACTCCCAAATTCCAATGGTTTATTAAGAATTTAGAAATTTCTTTAGATGACTTAAATCCAAAGACTTCGAGGACAATCGGTAAAAAAAATACAAAAAAGATTGAACAACGGACTATTAAAAGGGATAATGCTTCAACTGCTACAGATATGTCACGCCTTAAGTTCGATGTTAAATAGGAATAGGAAGTATGTACCTTAAAACATGGTACTCACACCCATCTTCATTAGCCACAACCACCTGCTACCTACTGATAAGTAGTTAAAGGTTTTAATTGACAAATAGAAGTTGTGTCGCAAGATCGAAGGTTCCAAATACCAGAACTACTATAAATATTTGAGCGTTCTGCAATGCGGCTTTACTGTACACTATAATGGATCTAGACGTAGTATGGTGAAAGGATTTTCCGCTCAGGGCCGCAAGTAAGAGTGAGCATACGAAATACAAGTATTATAAGGACCAAGTTGTTTCAACTGTAAATTTAACGAACCATGATTTATCAATCCTTCTACTTAGTTTTCTGAATGTTATGCCTCAACAAAGACTCGTTTATGTATAATAGATACACAAATGACAATTTTCAAACTTTTACGTAAACGTCTACTTTGAGCAGCTGTGGGAGTTGGGACATTATTATAATATAATATTTTGGGACAACTCACACACGGTCATCTGATCCCAAACTAGGCAGAGACTGTACTAAAGCAACCAGATAAATATATAAGTACTATGTTACTTATATATTTCTACATGCATGTATACTTATAGTATAAAGCTGAATAGTTTGTTTGTTTTAACGCGCTAATCTCAGGAACTACTGGGCCGTTTGAAAAATTCTTTAACTGTTAGATAGACCACTTATTGAGGAAGGCTATAACCTATAATTTGCCCCGGTTAGCTAGTACATAATAAGATATATAACACACAGATATAGAACAAATGATCGTGCAAATCACACAAAGATTCGTCTTGGGTGGGAATCGAAACTAAGATCTCCGGCTTAGCAGTCAGGGTAACCCAATCAAATCTACATCATATGCCTTGTTTTAAATCTTATCTCATAAGAGTAAAACTCAGCCACAGTAACGGTTGTCATACACCATACACACAAAGGCTATAAGTTTAAACAATTGAGTAAAGCTTTTGAGTTAACAATGACGGGTAATAAATAACAGAAGAGTTCCCATGGAGACGGAACGACATTGTTATATGATCTATAGAATCAAAGAACATGGTAGCACCTATTCTCCAATAATATTTTTTTTTTCTGTGGTAATGGTTTTACGGGTCAGATAATATAAACCGAACTTTAAAGACATTTAAGCATCATATTCTGTTGTCCACTAAACAGCCAAGTAACTTTTCTACAAACTTTAACGATGATCGAATCCCTCAAATGTATTTAAGTGATGAGTCAAAGTCAAGCGACTTATCGAAATGTCATACCCATACATTTAATGTTATCTAAGCGATTTACATATATCATCGTTAATGCTTGTAAAAATGTTACTTGGCTAGGAGGGCAGACGTATTGTGTCATTTAATGAGGAATGTGTGGACATGTCGTTACATGCCCATATTCCTCTGGAAGGATGAAAGTCAGATTCCAGAAATATGAATATGAAAGTGGATATACTCGTACAGACAGAGGAAGACGGAAAAAGAGATCGACTCTATCTTTGATGACCTCAGGAAGAAAGTAGTTATTGCTCAGATGATGAGAAGTAGGGATGAATGGAAGAAAACCACATTGCACCGACCCCAAATACCTACTTACAATTGGGAACAGAGCAGTGAGAAGATGTGTTGCGACATTTATCCCCATATAACGAAGGGCTAATTAATTTTAAGACCATCTTTAAATGCGTATTTGTCGCTTTATGTCTTAAAGCGACATCGGGCTTAACGGCGACTTAAAACTAATTGACGTTTCAGTACTGCGCCATTAGTCTCAATTGCAAGAGATTACAGTATCGTTAGATCCCGTTAGTTGTTTGATAGATGAACATTAATTACATTGAGAAAACTTATTATACTATCATCTATACAAAGAGAAAGATCCCTTCACACGACTGTTATCAAAACTGTATATTCTTGCATTTAGTAAGTTAACTCGCTAACCTCAAGACATCAAAATTCGAGAAGTAATTGGGTTGCTGATAATATACTGGTACTTATGTTGACTTATGACTTTTATTCGATTTCCATTATCAGAATTCATAATAATGTAGATGGGTAGTCAGATAGATATAAAGGGCTAGGTGAATGCTTTTGATAAACTTTTTATGCGGTTTTTAAAATGCAAATCAGTATGAAAACTAAGTACTTTAACATTTGTCATCTCATTTCAAAAGCTTATCAACATACACGTTCAAGTTTACCGGAAGCCGTTTCAAGTCCGCTGCAAACTTGACGGTATGCTTGAACGTGTATGACCGGCATTAGGCCGTATACAGAAAGAAAGCTGGCAGCCTGCGCCGATCTAACAGCACCTCGGAGCGTCGCTTGTCCTGGCAAACCCACCAAATTGAGAAGTCGTAAAATCACCGCTTACTTAGTACCCGCGCCGGCCGGTTCAAATAGGCGCTGTTAGATCGGCGCAAGCTGCCCGCTTTCTTTCTGTATACGGCCTTAGGAAATATATAGATGCATAAGACTCAAAGAAATTTGAGTGGCGTTCGTTGAGAAGGCTCATGCCCTCTTGCCCACCAAAGGTTACTTGGAAACTTCGTCGTCGTCGTGTCGTTCTAGAGCAGATAGCCTGAGCACAGGCTTGACTGCTCCACAGGACTTTTTGGGCGTAGTAATAAAGGCCTCTAGCCTGAGCAATAGAAAATACTAAATGCGTTACTAACCACGTTGCTAACAATCTTAATGCGGCAAACAACAAGAGACGGCTGAGTATAAGTTTTTAGGACGGAGTTATTTTCGGAACATAATATTCTCTTTGGTGCCCAAAACTTTTCACTTTTCCATACTTAGTTCGATTACTGGTCGCTGCAAGCAGTTCAAGTCTAACTTTACCGTAGTGAGACTGTATTCGACTCAATAGGAAAACAGCTGTGCATATAAAAACAAAGCATAAATTATATCATCGTGTAGTATATACTTCCCTACAGATAACAAAAATTGATTCACAATGCTCTCGAACTTTGCCCATTACCATCAACACAAAGAAAAGTTTTGTTGCTATCTTATCTTGGAAACTGTATCAAACTGCACCATATGCAATTACAGTGCGATATCTGAAACATTATAGTAATTTGTTGCCACTGGTGCAACCAAATGAAATATATTTTTGAAATATATTTTGTCGTGACGCAGCTGTACTTAGGTTAGAGACTTGCGTACCTTCCGTAAAGGTCGAAACAGGAGTCGGTTAAAGATTGTAAATATGTCCTACCATGGGCTAGCATGAGCGCCACGATAAATAGAATTTACGAAGATATTTTATCGAGTCTTACACGTCAATATATCGTTTTATCTTCGGCCCTAACATGGCTAGCTTGCGCGCGTCGTTAGAACCAGCCTTTGTCATAGGCAGCCATGTTAGAACCGAAGACAAAACGTTATTTTGGCATATAATACTCGATAAAATACCACGACAATTATATCGTGGCGCTCATGCTAACTCTGAAAGGAAGTACCCCGGTAGCTGTTTCTAGCGATTCCCCTCTTGCGACTTCCCCTTTCCCCTAAGAAAGGGTTGCGCTCCTCGAGGCTAATTATTTCTGATAATACTTTATCTAGATTTAATAAAAATATTTAATTCTCCACATTTCATATTGAAACTACAATAAGTCCAACTACTGAACTGGAAATCTTACACTTTCTAATTATAGAAGCAAAAGAGTCTAACAATAATAAAGCTTTAAGATAAAATACCAAATATTAAATGTAGGTAAATCTGCGGCGACAGTGAAAATAGACAGAAAATATATGGTTTGCGCTGACAAAATGGATAAGGAAACCAATTCATCAGTCTCACATGACATGTTAAACCAGATCCACATACTTACATATGACGTAATATAAATCCCCATATTTAATTAAAAAAAAAACAAAATTAGATATAAAATTTATGCCTGTATCACAGAAATTAATTATCCTAATAATGTTTTTAGCTTGATTAAATTATATATCCTGCATGCATAAAATATTTATCATAGGAAATATTTTTTATGTAGTTTAATTATTTGAAGGTCAAAAACATAATAATCCAGTTTACATTGAAGCATACACAATTACAAGGAATTCATTAACAATGTATTTATTCTGCTTAAAAACATTAAAAATAAAAATTTTAACAAAATATCAAGGAATTCAAGGAAAATTTAAAGATGACAGCGTGTGGGAAAAAATTGGTAGAATACCTTTATTCATTTTTATGTTTTTTTGTTAGCCATATCCCATTCCCACTGCTGACATACTACAAAATAAATATTTTTCACATAAAATATATATATCTCCTAAATAAATCCTACTCATTTTCTCATTATGTACCCAATTTTGTTATCGCTGAAACAATGTTGTTTGCATTAATTACACGAAAGATATTAATTATGTTGTGCTGAAGTTTTTGTTTTAAGTACCTACCATTTTAAGTAGTATTATTTTAAGAAAATTAGCCCAGCATTATTGTCATTTATTTAAAAAAAAAAGGAGAGAATAGGTATGTGTGAAAAAAAAGAATGAAAAAATAAAGCGAATTATGATAATTTAATAACCATACATACAGATTGACTTGCTATGAATCAGAAAGATTATATTGATAGCAATAATGACACACACCATGTACTTTGTCTGCTTTTTCCTATGTAGTTTTAAAAATAGACACCAACATTTTACAATACAATTATAAAAAAATAACCATACCCAATTTCGTAACCCAATGAAGAGCCAATACTTTCTTTAGTAGCTGTACCAATTTTGTTCATTTTTAATGCACCATTATTTTTGCCGCATTTTTCGACATCATTAACTGACGCGACTTTCTCTCATCATAGGGCCGCGTAAAATTGAAATTGAAAATCATTTGACATGCGTAGACCGTAGACAAGACTGCGTACAGCGTAACCTGCGTAACTGCGGCAGATTTTCCAGATGGCGCAGAATCGTAGATTAAAAACGGCGTAAGTAACGTTGCGGTAAAAATAGCGGCATCGTTAATTATGTACCGGAATCTTATAAATTTCATTTTAAAACCAAGTTAAAACCTAGTATCTACAATCTAGGTTATACCTACTTTTAAATAACCGAATTAAAAAATGCGCAAGTTGTCATTATGATGCCTATATTTTTATAAGCACATGCAGTACAATAGATAATTTTTTTCATATACCGAATCTAATAAGCAATGCGTTAGCGCGCTAACAGACAGTTTCTCTCAGTCCTGACCTTTATCCTATTCGTCCCCGAGCGGCGACCGATCGCCGCATTACAATAGAAAATCAATTGTGTCTCATTAGCGGTGATTAGAGAGATTAATTAGAAATAATCGAATTATAGAAAGCTGTAGTTTATAACTAGATATCTCGTATTTCCTCGGTAACATGGACAGATTTTTTTTTCTTTTTTTATATTATTCGCCAATTGGCTAATAGCCCAGTATTATGATGGCATTCGTCATATAGATTCTCAAAATAACTTCGGTAATCCAGTAAAATTAAACATTGCTTGTTATTGATGCTTAAATAATAAAACAAATTAAGCGTTCTGTTGAACGAAAGCAATCAGCCAGAGTCGCGTTAGTGCGTAATATTGCTACATATTGCATTTTTATCTTTCATAATGTAGTAGGATAAATATTTCGGGATCAATATTACAAGGACTTACAATAGTAATACTACATATTACGTAGGTACAGGCCTACGTAAGTTGTTGCTACAAAATAAACTTATGTTTTCTTCAAAACTTTAAAAGTTCTGGGAAAAGTATCAAATTCAATATGAAGCTAATCTCTCAAATGATTATGTAGGTACATACAATAGAACAAGACGTAATAATAAATATTTTAACTGAGCTACATGTATCATAATAAATAATTAGACTTCGGTAAATAGCAGTGATAAGTTGAGAGAAAGCGAAAGGTATATTGACAGAAATAACATCTTACTTTTATTATCATTCTAAGAATCTTATAAGATTTTTTATAACTCCGCAATATAATAATGGCTCATATAATCGCTAAATATAAACTACATTCAATTAATTACTGCATGTCAATAATAATTAAAACTTACATACCTAGGTACAGTGATCGGGAATCAAAGTAAATTACACCAATTTTATAAATTGCACTTCAACAAAATCCTATTTTAAGGATTCAGCGAATATTGTTATATAAAAACCAAATGTTTACACGTTACACTACACACGCGCACAATTGTATGCTTCTATTATTTATTATTTTACAATAATAAACAATGCAACTGACTACACAAAGGTATTCACCGATAGATGAATGAAATGAATGACAGACAAATCAGGAATGACAAAATACACAAAGGTAGGTAACCCAGCTATTGGCTAACTGCGCAAGTGCACACACTGACGAATCAAGAAATAGAATTTTATTAGTTCCGCCAATCACAATCACAATTACAGCTGACGTTTAGCTATGTTGCCAGACACATAAAATGTTAAAGTACGTTTACATTATACAAGGTAAGGTATGTAATTCACTTTCAGAATTTTACTAGTTATTTGGAACAAGACAAGAGTGCAATTTTAATTCTATGAAAAACAGAAATAATATTTTGTTCATGATTTAAGATTTTTAAATATGGAATTTAACATCGGTATTTCTATACACCAAAACACGTTTACTTTCTTGTCGGGCAAAACGTAACATACATAATATTTTATGCAATAATCGTTTGATAGCATTCATAACTATTTCTACGCTGATAAAATAAAACCAATTTAAAATGTTCATTATCTAGTTACCAAAATAATACCCTTTAGAAGAAATTAGAAGACCATTTTTCATATGTACTACGTAAAGATTAAGCTTAATTAGGAACGTAGAAAGACGATCGAAGAAATTTCGCATCGATTTATCGAATTATTAAAAAAATTGCTTTTGTACCTCAATAGTTTTAGCACAATAGATAATTTAAAATGTACTATACTATTTATATTCAGTCGTATAAGTAAGTACTTACATATTTCTACCAGTATAATATTTCATTTATTTATTTATTCCTAAGATCAGGGTTTTAATTCAAACTCCCGCGTTTTTGGTTCTCACGCCCAGTTTGACGTCACGCTACGGGGTTCTCGATGAACCGTACCGCACCCTATTTCTTGCAAATCCAAAGGTATCATGAGCGAATCATTTTCCTCAAAGTAGCCCTTTTGTGAATGCAGGAAGGTCTCTTTTGAAACAACCAAGATTTCAGTTGATATTTTAATCGGCAGATGGCGCTATTTCACAAAACTACACTAGCGCAGTGAACACCAATCACGTTCCAGGAACTTTGACGCAATTTGCAAATGGCCGTGAAAAGGACCGATCTCGAGGGTGTATGAAAAGCTAATGGTGGATTGTACCGTGATAAAAACTTGTGAATAATTCTATATTCAGTGTGGTGCTGTGCAAGATACAAAATGTGCCAAAAAGTGAGAATCCAGTCTTAATGTTGGTATAGGACGCGCCCGAAAACCGCTGGAGCGACGATCTAAGGGACTTTGCTGACAGAAGGGTAAAATTCTATCATTATTTTAGCCTAATCGTACATT
The DNA here is from genome assembly GCA_950381575.1 of Plusia festucae. NCBI lineage: Eukaryota > Metazoa > Arthropoda > Insecta > Lepidoptera > Noctuidae > Plusia > Plusia festucae. The sequence goes on along the minus strand of OX494456.1, from coordinate 1,220,480 downwards.
TTTACGTTGCTTCTATCTTATTTTCACGATGTTTATTAGTCTTGCTGTTGATTCGAGTGTATATTAGAAATAAATCATTGACCGAAATCGACATTCGTTTTGGGTGTATGCGCGTAGCTTCGCCGGTGTAAAATGTTTCGTGAAACGCGCATTAGTGCTGATAAGTGAGTGTTATTGAGCTGATAGCGTCACGTACGCAGTCTGCAGAGCCTTAGGTCTTCAAAAACAGCCACTGTATCAAAAGATATTGAACGTTTATCGGAAAAAGGGGCTTGTACACAGCTATAGGTATGTATAAGAGGCCATGTAGCCACAGCCCTGTTGCTAGACGAAACGACATCGATTCGTTGCTATTATCCGCTTTCCACCTTTTATTACAGCTATTATGCCAATATTTAGGTAGTTTGAGTTCAATCTACTAGTATTTTCACTGTGTATGGGATTTTACTGTACGTAATTGATAGCTGTGAGGGATTTTTCATCCAACACTAATTTGAATGACAATTTATTATTATTGATAATCAATTGTATTTCGCGTGAGATCCTACTATTATATAATTTTGTTGTATTTTGTGATAATATGTAAAAGATCTGCAGTTTAGGTTATGACTATCATTGCATACAATGGTGCATGCCTAAAACACTGGTAAAATACCCTGAATAGCATGAAATTATCTAAGTAATGTACTGTCCTACAGGACATTTTATTTTGTAGTGTGAATAATCAATGGTACCACACCCTATGTCAAACAAGACCTGAATGTTCATAATTACTACAGTTTGCTGAATAACCTGCCATTGTCCAATATTAAGATAACTCCAGAGTTGTCCAGCTGTGGGCAAAGTCAGCTGATCAATGATCAATCTAAGACCTATAAAAATGAGAAACATTGTTAGTGTCAGTGCTTTTTAAAGTGGTGAATAAATTATTTGGTGGGATAGTTATACATAGGAGAGTGGGAATACATTTAAAATACTAAAATATTAGGAGAAATCATGTATCAACAAGTTAAAATAACCTACAAATGTCTAAAAGTATTATAGAAATCCCTACTTGGCCATAAAGCTGCAAATACATACTAGTTCACCTTTCCTCGTGTTCTCATACCTGAAACTATTACTACTACATTACACACCAAACCTATGCTAAAAACAAAATAATTATGAAAGTAAATTCTGTATTCATAACAAATGACAAACATAGTATACATAATTATTATTTTATTTCTGCAAGATTTTCGTGTAATATATGTTTTCAATCTATTATGCTCTCTTTATTCTTGTATTGCACTGCTTTTTGCAAACAATCTATTGCTGCATATAAAACATGTTGAGTTTCCATTAGTAAGCCTAATGAAAAAATATGCCTCCTGGTTCAGGTGTTACAATTTTAAGAAGGTGTAATAGAATGTTCTTTAGTTGTTTTACTTCTACTCAAGATATTATATTAATGTTCGTATAGTAAAACACATATACGACTGACGAGTATTCACTTAACAGGGCAACATTGCAATATAAATGACTTACATTGGTATTAAATATCATTAAGTGACTGATGAGAAATTATTCAAGTAAATTTAAAGCAAATTAAGTTACTTTAAGCTATTAAAAGGTATTATTATTCAAAACAAGTTGATCCTGGTTATTATGGTGATACCAGTTGCTATTGGTAGGTAGTTGGTTAGCTATCAACCACATGGCAACAGACAATAGCTAGCTATGTATGATGTCTTGAATATATCATAACTCGTAAACCAGCAAGGACTTGTGGATACCAAATTCCCATATGACACCATTATTTGTATGACCTATTTATTGACTATTTTCAGACTTACCTACATATTTATAAACATTTATGTTGGAATCACTTAAGTTAACAGAAGTACAAGGAGTAGAACTATTCATGAACTATCGGTTAAATTGAAAACATTGATTTCTATAATGAACTGAATCATTTTGTTACTTATTGGTAGTAATATAAGTACTTTTTCCTGTAAAATGGTTTCCTATGTAATCCCAGCTGTTAGTCATGTTTGATAATAAAAGGTTGTTCTTATGGTTTACCTAGGCAGAGGTCTATGGATGAGTGACCATTTGTAAACATAATTAGACCCCTCTAAGCTGCCTTGGAAAGCATGTTAGGCCATTGATCCTGGCTTTCATATGGTGATCATTAATAGTTGTTAACTCATTACAATTCAGACTACCAGTCTTTCTGTAAACTGTATTACCCAGTAAAATGGGTTGTGGAGGTCAGATAGGCAGTCGCTCCAAGTAAACTAAGGTAATCAGTTCAATCTGGTAAGGCTGGAAGCCAATCGCAACATAGCTTGGGAAAAGGATAGGCAGTAGAAGGGTTTTCTATATTTTCACTTGGGTTTAATAAACATTCTTTAATTATACAGTTTTCTTTAATTATGGCATTCATTTTGATAAAAAGAGCACTGACTCTATTGATAGAATATAAAAATATAAGGTGTGATCTCAATTTGCTAATGATAAAAAAGTTAAAAGAAAGATTGAAGACCTATGGCCCAACAGTGGGATAGTTTGAACTCTAAACTAGAATAATAATAGGCAGGTTAGTTACCACAGTAAACTCCAGTAAACTGGGGTTAACCTATGTATTAGAATAGGTAATGTTGGCTATTTTGCTGTCATCATCAGATAGATTTTTAAAGTTTTTATTATGTTGTCGTATAAGTGATTACATTATGGCTTTTTGTAATTTATTAGAGGTCAATGCACTTTATGCCTGTGTCTGTTTGTTAAATTTCCAATTAGATTGAAATTATCTGCTTATTTTATTTCTACTTAGTCATATTTTTGTAATTTTTGTGACTAATACACGAGTTTTCCTTTAAAATTTAGGTAATTATTATAAATATAATGCAACAAATCAAATTTAGTTTAATCAAACATGGCGACCTCCGTGGTCGAGTGGCGTACACAGCGGTTTTCAAGGTGTCGCCAGCTTTGAGGTCCCAGGATTGATCCCGAATGCGTTCTACAATGTAGAAAAACACTTTTCTACATTGTCTTGGGTCTGGGTGTCTTGTCTCAGATTCCATAACAAAAGTGCTTAAGCTACTTACTTTGGATTCGGAGCAATTTATGTGACATCCACATTTATTTATTATTTATTTAAGGCAGTATTAACTAATTAATTTCCTGACTATAATTGCTTTTCACTTTGTAATTTATTTCCCTTGGTTTTATTAGGTAATATCTAATTTGTTATCAGACATTTTATGTACTAAACAATTATTCAGAAAACTGATTACAAACAACCATTGTGGTATATATTTTTATCAAGTTTAGACATAAAGAATTTAGCATTATGAATATACTTACCATTTAACTAACACATGTAAACTAAATATTAATAAGTACATGTTTACTGAAATTGCAGACACAAAGAAAGGGTTAAATAAAAGTCAAATGATAAGTCTTAGCTATCACATTTCCCAGTTCAAAAGTTTAATATCCTGTAGATTAATATCTTATACCAACACCTGAACTCTATATAATAATACCAGCCTGTAAATGTCCCACTGCTGGGCACAAGCCTTTTCCATATAGAGAAGGAATCTATGCGTGTTTTAAACCATTTTGATGAATTTACATGCTTCCTAATTAAATACTTATTTAGTACTTGAAATATTTGTGAAGTGATTTTGATAGAATTACAATGAGTTATAATGTGTTGTACTCTTCTTGGCAATAGTAGGGTATATGAGTAGTACTATGAATGTCTTAATATTACAGGCATTATAATAAGAATATTGATGTAAAAACAGTTGATAGGTGGAACAATAATAATTTGTTGATGAATATTAAAAAACATATTTACAAAAAACAAGTATTCATTAACAAAACATTGTAACTTTTCCATTCCCATAAGTTATTTAATATAATTATGGTATTCAAAGGATTCAACATTTGATACCATTTAAATATAACAGTACACTCATGGTCATGTTGTGTGGTTTGCATTTATTGACCAAAAATAAGAACTTTCACCACTCTCTTTTGAAGGTATATTGTCACCCAGTGTATGTATAGTGTCATCACACCACTTATTTTCGAAAGAGTCTCAGAAGTGTTTACACTTTTGTTTAACACAATAGACAAAAAAAAAAAAAGTCGTCATTGAAAAATTAAATTTTGATAAGCATGAGTATATATCTTCTGAATAGAGTATTAATAAGCCAGTGTTATATATATATTTATTTCCTGAAACATTTGTAGAGTTAATTCTATATTTTATAGAAATAATACAAGATTTAATTACTTTCTAGTGAAGTTTTTCTTAGGAAAATGAACAATATTTTAGTCACATCATCAATGAATGCTCTCATGCATCATCTAATTACCTTAGCAGCCTTGCAGTCATTTCCAGAATAAAAGACTCCATTATACATGTTAAGATAGTAAATTATATGTATATAATATGACCTTTGTAAACTAGACTGACAAGTTAGAGATTATATGTAAATACAAAATGTTTATGTATTTAAGATTTATTATTCTGACGTCATTGTTTATTAAATATCAATGTATTCATTTATTTGATAGACGTCGAAATCAATTATGTTCGATTTAAATGGTAATGGTGAATGTCTTAGCAAAATAATTAAGGAGAATTAACTATATAGACTTTAATTGAAATACAAAGTTAAGACTATTATCAAAGAATAAGTTTACTTGCGACGACATCTGCGTATCTGTATTAATCAATTATATCATATGGTATAGTAAAGTTTAATCGAAGCTAGTTCAATCATTTTTGAGTGACACATAATCAATCAAATGTTTTATTTTGAATAGTATCTCCTATCCAAAATTAATCCTACAGCATACTATAAATAAATAAATGTGGACAACATCACATACATTGCTCCGAATCCAAAGTAAGCAGTTGTGTCATGGAATCAGAGCAACGAAAGTGCCACAAACATCCAGAACCGTGACAATGTAGAAAGGTTTTTTTACTACATTGACCCGTCCGGGGCTCGAACCCGGGACCTCAGACCTAGCGACACCTTGAAAACCGGTGTGTACACCACTCGACCACGGAGGTCGTCAAATATATATACTATACTTTAAAACGTAAAACACGGCAATGAACTAAAATAGGTTGTACATTGTACTTTAATTACACTTAACGAGGTCACCCCTTAGTGACGTATTTTGCCTTAATTAACTTAATTCTTGTTTATGGCTCTCTTCCATATATCCACGCGATTTCCCAAGGGTAAGAAGAGTGTGGATTTCCTATTACCAAATAGTTCCTTGTATTTATTCACCTACTAACACCTACCCAACCCACAATTGCTAACAATTCTTACTTTTTAACTCATTCCATCAATCTGGAAAGTGTATGTATGAATATCATGTATGGTGGCTTTGCCTCGCATTGATACAGTATTATTAGTAACGATAAATATTTCATTCACTGGTTACTCAAGTTATACTTCTAGACCCAAAATACTGGCATAAGTTTTAGATTGTGTTCATCATTCTTTAAGCCAACAACAAAACAACAAGTTTACGTGCTCGATTGCTATTTATCATTGTCATAATATTGTGGAACAAATTTTAGTAGGACTGTCTCAGAAAGGTGGGAAAATACGCTTCTAAACCTCATTGCAACTGGCCCATTATATACCGATTACACGGATTTGTCACAGCCTAAACATTTTCGTACAAGATGCATCATTCTTTGCCGTTGTAAACACTCGAGACAAGCAATTTACTTTTTTATGTACTGAATAACAAAGTCTATATTTAGACGGAGCTATAGAGTGGTCATGTAACAATTAATTTGTTACGTGCTCGACCCACTAATTATTGACTACTGCTGCACACTTAAGCAAGTTATCCGTTGACTTTCTTTCATTCTTGTTAACCCCTCGTGCTAAGCTAAATGCTTGTATTACGAGTGGGTTCACGTATATTTCATACGTGCTTACACCCCTAAACACGGTTACATTATTAGTGAGTTGCTATTTAACTATGGTGTGTCATCTCATGTAATAGAAAACTCGACGTCAGAGTCGACCAGTCCAATTATATTAATCGCATTAAATAATGTAAACAAAGTCACTGCAATAATTACTAGTTTTTGCAATTTATGCGTAAAAATAAAGGCGTTATCATAAGGAGGGCAGTAGCTTCTTCATGTTTAGTTAACCATCTAAACAAATGGACAAACAGCAATTTATTACGCTTCGTTCGCTCACGACCTTGTTTTTGTAGCGTCAAAGTGTGAAAAGCCATGGAAAATCGCCGCGACTCAGACGAATATTCCATAGAGTTGAAATTCAAAATCCAATATGGCGATACGTAACCGATGTATAAATAAAATTGAAGTAGCCGCATGTTATTTAAGAGCACTGCTTATTTACATGGTATTGGAGTGTAAACAGGTGTTTGAATTTCAATCGTGTTCCGGATCACTCGGAAACGGATGAACAGATTTTTTTATTCAAATTATTCTGGAGAAAGAAATTTAAGAAGTCGCGTCTTTCGTTAGGCTAGCCGCACACACACAATAATATTGTCAATGCAACATTGACAAAATCTTCATAAATCTCTTGTCTTTCGTAATAAAGTACAATTTTCAGAAACGTGTATAATATACACGTGTGACGCTTGTTGGAGAGAGAACAGCCGCAAAGTATTATTGATATCGTATTGTCAATAATATTGTGTATGTGTGTAGTCAGCCTTTCATTGTAGCCATAATTGTTTCACTCGTAACTTGATATTTGTGCTGACTTCTATAATAATAAGTGGGTAATTCATTGGTATTAAACAATATTATCAGCTGTAAATATAAATTAACTCTTTTTCTGCAACAAACAGGGCCTAGTATTGTCATGGTCATTGTTTACAGGGTTATTGTACGTTGTTGATTTTAGATGATGATAATGATTTTCTTAAAGGCTTCTTTTGTCAACCAATTAAATAGGAATGAGGACTATTTTAACTATATCGAAATTAAGTTAAGGAGTTACTCGCTACGTCACTTTTGGCTAGTGTATTCGCCAACTTGTGACGATACAACCCCCCACTAATGTTAAACCCGCCTTATCTTTGTAAAATTTTATTTGTTATGAAAAAAAAATCAATTTTTTTAGTTCTTATTATTTAACCTATGGAATACATAGATTTTTCTTTTTCATACGTAGTCTGCATCCCTTGATCAATCTCGTAGAAACCAGTAATATATAATTTTATTAGTTCCTGGAAAAACCTCATACATCTAAATGTTAGTGTAAAATTATAAATATTTCTCTCTAGAATTTAGATCTACAATTCTTATTTTACCACAACTCACTTTTATGTATGCACTTTCCCATGCATGCGGTTGTCGCACCTTTTGTACAGAACATGCTTGTATATTTATCGATTGAAGTTTATGATTACGTAATAGGTATTGCCTTACAGTTGCTCCAGTAAAAATTTTTTTTAGCACGATATACGTGTGTTATTCTCTTAGCAATAAAAAATAACACATGAGGCTAACACCATATAATATGAACTTGATGTTGCCCGAGTTTCCGCCCGTCTCGTTTATTTAGGCATAAATTCACAGCTAAAAGTACTTAGTCCTTTCTTGGGTTTCAAGCTAACTCCATATCGAGTATTATTAAAATCAATTCAGCTGTGTATTTGTGAAAGCGTATAAATATGATAGGATTACTATGGATGAATTTTATTGTAGCTATAACCTTCAAATGCTAGCCTAAGCTTTGCAGAAATAGTTGTTGGCCTTAGATGATTTCTTGGGAATTATCGTAGTTCAACATAAATTGAGAAGAAAGGCCCCAACCATCAAATAAAATTACCTGCAGAAAAACTTCAAAAAAATCGTACGAGTCCCAACTATTGAACAACATATCTCGTAACAATGATTCAAAGCAGGTGCATTAATCGCATTGTATGGGTTTGTATGGCTCACATGAATGGTCCCATTGTTCCAGCTATGGGACAGGTTGAATTATATTTTAATAACTAGACTGACTTCACGAAGAACACTAACGTGATTCGTTAAGTTTCTGAATAAAAATGTCTACTTATATTACTCAATTAAATTTCTTAGGTATTTCACTACATATTGTGGCATGTTCTTTATTATAAAGAGCAACATTCTTAAGTGCCTGAATCGATAGACTCCAACGAGTTAGTAAAAAGTGACGTGTGAATTGCAAAAGAATTTGAAACAAAATTTTAGAAAAGTCAAAAGAATTTGTTTAATATGCAAAGTTGTTTTCCTTCAACGTGCAAGCATCAGAATTGTCTACCAAATGACAAAACCTGTTTCACCTCTTTTTACCTACATTTTTTATTATTTAATTGCTTGATTATGACGCAAATGATAAAAAAACTAACACGATTACTGACCTTTTATTCAACACCAGTGCATAGCTGACAGCGGAACTTACTAAATGGAAAAAATCAATTCGTGAGGGACATAGTAATGTTTTTAGAAATTAAACATGAATATTTTGTTTATGTTTTCCTCATTTACAATTTTGATACATTAAAGTTGGATATAGTCTAGTGTTACATTCGACTTGTCCTTCGAATAACGCTTTTGCAAAAAACACGTTTCAAATTTTAAAATAAGTTTGAATCTCATTAAATAATTTAGACCGTCCTTTTCATTGATCAAGCATGTCCAAAAAGGTTTTCCTTACTAATTAATAATGGAAGCATACGAGATGCGAGTTTTCGTTTGAACATTCGCTTCTATTTCCGGGCAAATCCTTCGTTAACCTAATTTTTCGGACGTTGGGCATCCGATACCAGTCCACACTCTATAGTTCCCTTAACTTGTACATTTATTTCCACTGGATTTACCGTTAAATTTTATGAACAAATAACTTTATAATTGTGGTTTTTAACGACGCGAAATACACGAATTTTTTTTTATTTTTGCACTACTGGTTCAGATGAGTTATGACAACTTGTCATGTTGAAAAATAGTGTTTTTTTTCACTCACACGCAAGCTAAACAGCGTTTACTTTTTAAGTTTTTATACGAGATTATTTGTTTGTAACGAATACTCGTTACGGTATGATTTAGAAAGAAACATCTAGACAACAATCAATATCCGACACGTCAGTTAAGTAGTAAAGGCTTTACTACTACTTAGTAATCTGCAATAATATAAAACATCATCTGCCGAGTCTTTTCCTAAGCTATGTTGGGTCGGCTACCAGTCTTACCGGATTTCGCTGAATACAGTTAACATGGAGCGACGTCCACAACCCATTGCTGGGTAATACCTATAGTATTTTAAAGTAAAACGGCCATGTTTTCAGAATTGTAAAGACTTAAAAAATATCAAAGATCACTGTATGAAAGTTAGGACCAACGGCATAGCGTCCTTTCCGAGATACAGAGGGGTCTCCGTATGACCCGTCACCCATCCACATACCGGTCGCGGCGAGTGCAGTCAAACCGTAGCCTTACACATAGCCACGAGCCACGGATAATACAAAGTTTTTTTATCTACGTTGGTTTATAATGTGTCTGTCTGTAACCTAATTGGTTTGATCCGGTCGATGGCGATGCCCTATTGAACGTTGTGGACAGGTGTGGCGGGCTAACGACCCACTAGTTGATCCTGTCGTGATGCCGCTTTAAAAGTATATGCGGTACACATGTATACAAGAATATTGGATCGATTTGTGGAGTGTGCGCGAGATGTTATAACTCGGATGTTTCTTGTGATGCAGAATGTTTAAACTACTTTACTTGATACCTTGTCGTTAAGTAACAAAATTGTCTTAGTTCATTCAAATCGTATTCGTTATTGACCTGAAATTACCTTGTTCGAATGATTGTGAAAATAGTTACATTTTAAGTATAAATAAATTAGTCTTCCCAAGTGTTTATGGTTCCTGTTTTTCTTTTATATCAGAGTACGAAAGTTTTTATGTAGTCGCCTCCTCTGGTACCCTAATTGACAAGATCCGTTCGAAGCAACAGCGTTCTATTAAAGTTATGACAGTTCTAAGGGGCTAATGACCCACATCGGCATAAACATGTCAATCAAAAATAAATCACATTGTTGTGAAAATAATTGTGTACTTAAAATTATATAAAAAAATCGCCATACTGAAACTATGACATTTAAAACCAGTTTATCAAGGTTATCAAAATCAGCTCGAAAAAACAAATGAGTATTTTTTTTCTATATTAATACTTGAATAAAAATTCTGATTCTGATTTCTGACTGCCAGTTCGCGATCTACGGTGAAAAAGTATAGTTACTTGTTTAATAAGTAGTAGTCTAGGAAGGTAAAACAAAACCTATTGTGAACTGCGATTAGATTATGCACAATTGATTGTATTATTAGTTTTCTTATCATTAAAACGGTATGCTTATTTCTCTACCTTCATATTAGTGGCATTCTTGGATAAATCAATATGTATTATGTCTACTGCAATATCCTCAACGCGTTGGATAAAAATTGCAGATGTTTTTTGTAACGTCTCAACTGCCTGACGTTCCAGGGCCTTATTCAATTAAAATATGTAAACCAAGCGAATGTTTTTCGATATTAGTTCTTAAAATTTTTATACTTCATATGTTCTTTTGCCTTTTACAACATTTGTATGTAAGCTACTTTCAATTAATAAATTCTTACTTTGCTATAACGAGTACTCATTAGTCGCTAAACCTTTATCATTATTTTTGCAAGTCACTTGTTTCGGTCTTCCCTTTGAAGAATTTCCCAATTTCCAAATGAAAGTATTTGTGTTTTTATTGAATCATTATTTTGCGCAAAATAATCCACGTAGCGGTTTTCCAACTACATACTTTTGTTTTTCGTAACATTTCAAGGATGACCCCATTGTTTTGAACTTGAAGTATAAAATCATTAGATAATAGTAACAAGACAGCCGTGTTAACTAGGCCGATAGTAAATAATTAAACGCCACGCAACCGCGGTAACAATCGAATCGCAAGATATTAAGTCGAGAAATGCCGAATGATAACTATTATTATTTATTTATTTATTCATTTATCAAAAGGTACATTTTAGGTTTTATAAATTACATAATGTCCAACAAAACTATACACATAGTTTGTCTGTTGGATCAAAACTATTATTCTTTAGGTATTATAGTGTATTTTTATTATTTATAACTATCAAATAGTTAGATTACAATTATTATTAGCAAGCGAAGAATCAAATACTAATGCCGATTTCAGAAGCGGGCAGAATAGTGGACGGTGCAATACTGCTACTGTGTGAACGTACACGTAGAAACAAAATACTGACAGGACACGTGACATTTCTACAAGCTTCAACGCTGATGTAATCACTCAAATCTATGGAAGTGACAAGTCTGAGTCACGTGACTTATCGAAATCGAATAGCGAATCAAAATGTCATTTCCATACATTTAATGTCATTTACGCGATTTCTATCATCGTTTTCTTTGTTAATTGAGACAGCGTACTGCTGTGGAAATTGTTGCACTGTTTCTTCTCCACAGCTAGAGCACTTGGAAGCGGTGAAGAGTGGGCGAATCATGGTGCTGTCTAGGTATAACTTGACGTTCAAAAAGTGCTACATAGACTAATTTGAAATAAAAGAATAATTTTTGCTATCTCTTGTAGAAATTACACAGGGGGTACTGCCCCTGGGCAGGACAGATTCTGTCTTGCCGTGTACGGTCACACAGTAGCAGCACGACACTGTCCAATTTTCTGCCCTCGTCTGTAATCGACATAATCCCAATGTAAAGTGTATGAACGCAATGCAGTGATACTCATTCATTCGTGTAAACATAAATTACTCATTCACGAATCACGAACTGTATGACGCCTTTATTGAGTATTGTGATTAATAAGTTCCCAAAACTTATAAATAATCGTTCGAAACAATTTTACTTTAATACTATATCTACAGAAATAGATGCAGGTAAACAACAGCAGAAGTTTTTGTAAAAAATCTTTCATACCATTGTTATTCAATAAAATAGCATTTTATTTAACCACAATGGCCTGCGGCCTTATTATTTTCAGCCTTTAAAAACCTCTAATCAATATTAACAATTACGAAAGTTATCAGTTAATTCCACTGCGATTGATAACCAATGCCATGTTAAATCAATCAGTGGATTTGATTCGTTTGATGTAGTTTGCGGCAGTTACGGTTCTAAGTGAATAGGGAAGGATGTTTTCTACACATGATTAAATTTTGAAATGTCATCGCTTAACAAGGTTTTATGGAAGAACTATTGATCTGAACGATTCATTTTCTTATACTTTATAATACCGACCTATAAATGTCCATCTACTGGGCACAGGCCTTTTCTCATATAGAGAAGAGAAGAAAAGAGCATTGATCACCACACCACGGTTGGCGATATAAGATTCTAATTTTTGGAAACCAGGTTTCCCCACGGTGTTACCCATCTGTGATTGTCAATGATGTCTTAGAATAATTAATAGAGTACTTTGAAAAGGGTCGTTTGTTGCCTGTATTGGGTTCGAACCTACAACCTTGTGCAGTAAATCATTTCACTGAACCGCTAGGCCACCACGGCATTAATCCTAGGCCTACACTTTAATGAGAAGATAATTGCCTACTGTTAAAATGTAATTAATTTGATATTAGGTATAGGAAATGTAATTTTACGTGAATTGCTGATTCTGCTGATTCAAAGAATTAAATGTGACTTGCAAAATTATTTTAGACGTCGTTAATTGATTCTTAACTGTTCATAACATAATTCATCGACGTCGTATTATAGGTTTAAGCAAAACAATACGTTGCAGAGATTTAGACAAAAATTTTAGTGTTGTTTTGGTATATGTACCGTGTATACATGGATGCGCTATGCATTTAGTAAACAGCGTTTTTTTTTTATATTAGACACATTATACACATTAGACACTCTAATTTTATTTATCTGTATAAATAAATGTATATGTAGATAAAACTGAGCAGCCTTTTACAAAGCTAGGGTAAATCTTCATGTATCTCGATCACCCATGAATTAACAAAGACATTGAATCGCCTAATACCAGTCTGCTATCAATCTATCCGCCCACACATCCATCAATGTACAAAGTACACTGTTTAATGACATCCAACGTAACAAAGGGCAGAACAATCCGATCACATCTGATCCTCGATATTTAGGTCAGCCAGTCTCCTAATCCTCATCTGTCCTTTTAATTGAAGTAGATTTTAACTCTGTTTTCTACGTCAGCAAGGGATGTTAATGATCCAGCTTTAGCATAAATGGATTTCAGTACGTTGTTGAAAGATAATGTTATCTGTTGATCTTCTGGTAAATAATAAATAAAAAAAATTTATTCTTATTTTTTTTTTTTTTTTGTAAAAATGATTACTAGTGACGTAGATGGCACATTATACGAGTGGGTTCAATGTGCAATGGGTGGGATTCGAACCGAATATTAATTATCAACCGTTATTATCTTACTTTATGATAATCTACTAGTTTGGAAATTAAACTCTATATTGTTGCAACTTTGCAAGCCTCAACAATACATTCACAATCTATCTATCACAAAGAATCAATTATTTACCTTAGTTCGCCATATCGATATGAAAATATTTAGAAAGTACGTTCACGCACAAACAGACACAATGGTTTTACAGCGTATGGAATGAATTCTCGATATGGCCAATCGTGATATCTTTACACGAGTTACAAAATGTATTGATACTGGTCTTTGATTGAAATGCAATTTGTAATTTTAGCAATAGGAATAAAGATAATCAATTTCTATGTAAAAAAAAATCAGATCTATAAGCTTGTCAATTAGATTATAGAAACGTATGTGTTATCCGCTGTCTCTATGGCAAACTTGCACCCATAACTCCTTGAAGAATCACCTGTCTACTCGACTCTCCGTTATAACTTTTACTGTTATTTTATAGCACACGTGATCATAATCCTGTCTCAGTCAATAACCTCTCAGTCATTATAAACGAATTGTTGCATGCGCTAGCCTTCCATTTCAGTTGCGTTTCCGTCGGCTTACATGTGTTGATTACTTAAATACTGTTTAGAACTGCATGCAATACCCACGTCATGGTCCAGTGGAAGATTTAAACTTGAGATATGCAACACGGGATGTTGCACTGTTGGAAATAGGCTGTACGTTGCCTTCGTGTCGTCAGTCCGACAGTCTGTAAATGTAGCTAATTCTTTTAAGTGTCATCATCATTTACAGACCTTGATACATTTTACCGTGTCTAGGTTTCATGCACATCTGTGACGCACTTGAAAAACCCGTAGTGATTTAGTTGTTACCACATTACTTACCGCATTGGGGAAAATGTACCTGTTATGATAGCTGTATTTGTGATAAATAAATAAATGATAGGTATATATCCTTCTGATGGGGATTGCGGTAGTTTGGAGCGCGTTCTCGCGTGGTTCCCGGCATAAAAGGGAAGGAGAAGCACTACGGTGGCTTGAGCCGGTAAGAGAAAATTAAAATTGGTTTTAATGATACTAAAGCGGTTTAGCTTATGAATTTATAGCTATTTTACAGCTTATTAAGCACCAGAAATTAATTATGACTAAAGTAATCCAGGAATTAGGTTTTACAATTAAATGAACTCCTTATTAACATTTTGTACGGGCAATTTAAACACACACCCGTCGAACCATTACCGCCACCCACAATTCGTTCGTGACCATCCGCACTTCAGAGGGCTTAAAACATTTCTATGTGACAATAAAAACAAATAGTCTACAGTTCTATTTTCACTCGTGACGTCATTTAACTCTCCTCATAAACCTGTGTCGACGTACCGAAGCCGTTGTAAATTCCGTCAAGTTTTGAACTACTGGGGTAAATGATGAAACTAAAGAGGGGAGCAACAACGCCATGAAGTGGGATATCTTCTAGATTTAACATAGCCATTATTTTTGCACTCAAAAAGAATAGGAGCCCGAGAACTCTTTTTATCTTTAATAGTTAGTAAAACTCGTTAAAACTAACTTGATAAAACCTAAATCTTCAACCTGCATGAAGCCTCTGCGATGATGTCTAAAACGAAATAGGCATTTACGAGGATCGTGGTATTTTTTTTTGCCAACATTCTGACCTAGTTTTGCCTTTCTGGTCTTGACACCGAAAATAAACAGGAACTTATTGTAATTAACTAGCGTTTGGGCTTGTTGTGAATGTTAATTATTAAAAAAGTTTTAATTCAGCTAGTGGTGTGTTTTAAGTTTTTCATAATTGTGGTGGTTTCTGGCCATCAAACTACTCTCTGTATATTGTTAAACTTTAAATACATAGAAGGTATATAATTATGTTTGAATTGTAAAATAGAATTGGAGTATCTAAGACCTACGAACGTCGAGAAGATAAGTAAAATATACATATACCTAGTTGGATATCACCGAATACTGAAACGCAAATTAACTTTTAAGATCTGTCGCCACTTTACACTTTTGATTGACAGAGACAGCGAAATAAACGGCGCTTGAAACTGATTGACGTTTCAGTTCGGCCATCAAGGTTGTAATATAAGTGACAGATTTTTCAGTTGCTGAAAACAGTATTACTACTGTCATAAATTGCTGAATCAGCTTGAGGGAAATAAATTCAAGGCTTCAACCATTTATCGAGTTTCTTGACTTTTTTTATTTTGTACGGAACGCCCTTGCCGCTTTGGGGCAAGGTCGCAAACTCGACAGGAGCGAAAACAAGTTATTCTCATATCCTGTATTAGTGATAGGCGTTGGTATACGTATGTATAGTACTATGGAGGTACATCAGTTTCTTAGCTCGATTTTACTGCGTTTATCACTTTCGACTCATATTCCAAGTAATTCTAATTTAATTATTTCGTATTGATCATTTTTGGGTTTGGTGTTATACAATTATGTACAGCTAAGATTCCTTTTTAAACAACGATTCACCTTCTCCGGTTCCGGTTGTGTCTTTATAGCGTTTTTCACAAATTACTCCATATTGATAGGTGATAGGTTACATATAGTGACCGACCGAAACATGTTATTTTGCCGAAACCGAAACCGAAACCGAAGGTTCGGTTTCATTGTAGTTTCGGCCGAAACCGAAACCGAAACCGAACCTTTTATAAAAAAAAGTCCTTAAAATGTCGAAAAAATATTAGTAAGCCCGTTTTTTTTCTAAAATTAATATCTCGCCAACCTATAATTACAAGTTTCTACTTTCAAAGATTTATCACAATGAAATTTCAGCACAGTTACAGAGGTTCTGTTTGAAAATTTAACTACCCTATAAAGTGAAAAAAATACATTATTTGTAACACAAAGTTAGCGATTTTTTAATGGTGGTATAAAATAAAACAAATTTATTATTAAAATATGATGCTCATATATTATGTTTATTTATTTTCAGTTACTTACATTTTGACTGCACGGATAGCCGAATGGTAAAGGTCACCACGCTAATTACCACTGTGCGCGACGTGCTGCGGGTTCGATTCTCGCATGGGACAAGCATTTGTGTGATCTACAGATACTTGTTCCAAGTCTGGGTGTTCTTTGTGCATGTGATTTGAATGTTTGTGAATCCCCCGCGACACAAGGATTAAATTCCTTAGTGCGGGCGTCGTTTTTATTAAAAAAAAAAAATTTACTCACAAATATCACAATCAGTTAGCCTCGAATGGCTAATTCAAATATAATTAGATAATCAAAATAATCAAATTGTTAATCATATAACCAAATCGTTAGCCGAGCGCGACCCGAAGGGACGATGTTGTAAGTTTCGGCGCGGCCGAAGGGTTCGGCCGTTTTTGGCCGAAACCGAAACTCGGGCCGAAACTTGATTTTTTGGCCGAAACCGAAACCGAAACCGAAATTTCGGTCGGACACTAGTTACATATTATAATACAAAGTCCTCCGCCGCCTCTGTCTCAGTTCGCGATGAACTCAGAAAATACTGCTCCGATTTTTATGCAGTTGTCACTAATAGATAGAGTCGTTCTCGAGGAAGTTACATTGGCTAACCGACACCAACGCGGGCGAAACCGCGGGCATCAAACATTGTGAGGTAATCACATGTGAATATGAATATATATATGGCTATATATTCGTTACTGTTTTTCTCTATAAACCATATTTTGGCAACTGTGTTGAATCAAAACAAAGTTTAGCTTTCCCGTCCGATTCTAAGATTCCACGTTTTCGTGAGAATTTCGCTATAATAATATATTTATAGGTACCTATTCCAACTATCGCCGGTTTCCTCGTGTTTTTCCTCACAATATATGTAATTGTTTACCAGTTCCGGTAAATTGCGTCGTCTGTTTATCTTCTCGGTTTACGTACATGCTACGTTCACATTTAATTAAGTAGGTACTGAGATTAAACACAATATTAAAATAAGCCACTAAAATCAATACAATGTTGTCCTTTTTCAACATAAACAAAGCGAAAGACAAACTATTTTTACCGTATACCCGCTTTAAAGTTGCATTCTACAGTAATATGGACAAAAAAACATTTATTTCTGTTTTTAGTGAGGTTGATTCCTCTATTACATAAATACACACAGGTCGCTCGCCCCGCATCGATTACGGTGCAATTCGACTAAAACGCCGACATATAAAAGGTAATCGTACCTTTTAACTTTAACGGTGGTATAGACCCAATTCAGTTATGCCACGCTGTGAGCAAACAGCGGAGTTTGTTTATTTTTATACACTGTTGTTACCAAATTTCACTGTTGGTCGAACACTGTAATCTATTTGCTCTCGTATTATATAGGACGATATCAATAAACAAAGAAGATCGAAGAGGCGTTCACATGGGTTAGTTTTACGTGTGTACCAAATTTTTTAAGTAAAAATTAAAATTATGAAATCGGCACAGTCGTTTTTACTCACACAATAATACAAATATTTTCTCTTTATTATATTAGTGTAGATAAATAAGCAATCCCACCTGAGACTCCTCATAATGTTATAGCGCAGAAATATTCAAATTCCCCTAAGTCTTGTTCAAGGAACTCGGCCGCAGCAGTTTACATACCCTTAATATTAATAAATTTCAAACTCCCTATCGTTCCCCCTAGCTGAGGTCCGAACCCCTCTGGAAAACCCGCTTCGCTGGCGCCTTTGCTTGTCATTTATTATTTAACTCGGTCTGGATGCCTTATTCAGATTCAGACTAAGTAGCTTTTGACTTGAATAGGCAGGATGTGTCTTTGGGCATTTTATTATCAGTGAGAGATTCATATTATCATTGCAACCTTCGAATAAGACACCTGTTCTTGTGTAAGCTACTGCCTTACTACGACCGACGTACACTGTTCGTCCAATAAGCAAAAGGTAGATACTTCAAGGTTGAAACCTTTTTCGTTGGTAATGAAATACCCTTTTGCGGTAATACAAGCCGGGATGAAGGGTATATATATAGCTTTTAGTTCTGGTTAGTGTAAGGGAAATTTACAAAATCTAAACGTGGAAGGTACAATAATAATTGATACAAGGGAGTTAGCCGCTTGTTTTCTTCACTCGGTTCGAACACAGCCTTATAAGTGCCTGCGCCTTGTCGTTTGGCACAATCATGGCATGTGTCTAATGCCCTCCCGTTTCTCTTTACGACTACACCTAATGTCTTTTCCCTGTCTTTCGATTTTCTGGCTCCTGAGGATAAATACGTCTTGCCCGTGATGAATGTTCTGAACAAGTTATTTCAGTGATGGCGAGTTAGCTTTCTTGTTTACTATGTTTGAGAGCGTAATATTTTACGTGTATGTATACAACTTTGCTCTGAAATATTATCTAAGATCCGATCTTTGAAGCCGTAAAAATACGCAAGTTCTATTATGAAATGTTCTTTATAGGTATGTTAATCCAGGAATCAATCTTCGTCTTCTAAATCCGTATGCTCGATTTGCCGTGATTGAGTATCAAGTATAATACAAACTGTACAAACTTCCTTATAACCGTTACGTATTGTTTTTTCTGTTGCCATTACTTTGAGGGAACTTATTCTGCTTCACCGGCCAATTTTTACGTTTGCCAAGCCTTAACAATTTCTTTTAGAAGTTAAACCAGTTGATCACGTTGGATTAGTTTGGTTACATGATAAGCTTCGACGCTGTATAATTGTAGCAATTTGTATAGTGTAGCTAGACGCACAATTATTTTATAAGAGTTGAAAGGAATACAGGTATGTATACCATATCTCTCATATTTACAAGAATACTAGTAATTTGTGACCCACATTACTTTTAGGCTTTTTTTTTTTTCGATCATTGTCAGGTTAGATTTTTCATGTTCTCAAGCAGGTTGAATAATATTCTTTTGTGACAGATTCGTTTTGTACAAGTTCTGTGTCCCTATACAATTATCATCGTTGAACTTACTCTACTAGATGAAAGATGATTATTACTGAATGTAATACCAACAATAATGCCACGTTTCCAAAATTACATGCATAGTTTTAACGACTAAATTCTTTGAAATCGTTTCTTATTTGAGCCAGAATTCCCAATAACAACTTTACGGTAATCCTGCATATTGACGTGTTAATACATGTGACGTCACAGCCGGTTCGTGGCACGCCATAAAAGAGTGAGTACGAAGCGGAAATGTACGGTAGACTCGTGTTTTATATTATTTCAACGGAGTTTTGCCTGTTGAGACATTGTTTTGTACCCCTTTCTTGTAATGAGTCAGCTTTGAATTGTTTTTGTATGTCCCTGTGCAGAGAGAAAATAATTTACCATCATTTACGAGAACAGAAGTGTATAAGCCTCTTTGAAATAATGCCTTTTTACATTTCCATGTTATTCAAAAAATATTATAAAAAAAAAAAACTCCAGACGTCGTTTCCGAACTCAAGTTTTGTAAATACTCATTTCTATTGAAAGTAATAATATTATAATAATAATATCTTGGGACAGCTCACACACGGCCCTGATCCCAAACTAGGCGGAGCCTGTACAGGCAACCAGACAACTGATAAACATACTTATATATTTCTAAGTACATACATACAAATTATAAATAAATAACACCCAGACACAGGACAAATGATCTTGCTCATCACACAAGGATTTTCCTGGGTGGGAATCAAACCCTCCGGCGTAGCATTCTTGATCACTAACCACTAGACCAACAGGTCGTAAAGTATTTTTGTAGTTAGTAGTGGTCAAAGGTGTTTTAAACTTTTATTATAACGTCCTGTCTGTGTCGCAAATAGCTCCCCAAATATATCACCCTAAAGATAGTGACGTAGGGGCGAATACTGAATATTCTAGGGACTACCGACCTGTGTTGCGTCATACCTATGAGAGCCTGTGCACTGATTTGCTTCTGTAAATTATGCATGTTTCGTCAAAGGGTGTAATACGTGTATTGTTTAGAAGTGCTGATGTAGATACTAGGTTTGACTACAAAGTACAATGTGCCACAATGTTTGCTGCAGGTTCAGTAAGATACTACTTTAATAATGTTAGACCATGACACCAGTAAAGGTGCTGAAACTTCGGGCACTAAAATCACGTTACGAGTGGGTTCATGTCGGTGGTTCAATGCCTCAATGGGTGTGATTCGTACCCGCAACCTCATAATCGGATGTCTGACACCGTGGCCATTAGGCTACCGCCGCCCACTTTAAAGGCAATATAAATATTTGCCCTTGTTGTTTTCAATATAACTAATAATTTACTTTATTTTACCTCGTTAGACCGCAGCGTGATAGTGTGGACACATCCCATTATGAAATAGCTAGGGTTGTACGCAACATACACTTGTATACTAATCTAGGCCCATATCTTCCAACTGCAGGGTAAAGGCCTCCCTTTGCCAGGGACTTCCGTACTAAGCTAGGATGGACCAGTCCTTTTGGTAAGAGGCGAGATGATTTCTCCCCATTTTTCTCGGTCTGCCGTAATACCACTAGTTATAGCCCACAGTCCCACTGTCTGTACGCTAAGATCATATAAACTACGCAACGCATTTTATTGAAATTTTGAACAGCAGATGGTGATATTCAAGAGGAAGGCTTTTTATATAATTACTAGCTGTTTCCCGCTGGTCCCCCCGCAGTCTAAATTTTTATTTTATATATTTTGTGATGTAAGCTATCCTATATAATTATGTAAGATATATCTTTCAAGTTGGATCAAACTGCAAATTTGATAATCGCTTCAGTAGTTTCGGAATTCATCCCGGAAAAACATCGTGACACTGGAATTATATAAAATAGATATAGGCATTTATTCATGTCCTATACGTGTGAAGC
This sequence comes from Plusia festucae, assembly GCA_950381575.1. Classification (NCBI taxonomy): domain Eukaryota; kingdom Metazoa; phylum Arthropoda; class Insecta; order Lepidoptera; family Noctuidae; genus Plusia; species Plusia festucae. Next base: position 1,199,209 of record OX494456.1, on the reverse strand, counting down.
CAAGGCAGGTCAGCTATTACTATATAAGAAAAGAAAATTAAACAAATTTACAAAAAATGCACCAAGTTCATAGTTCTAAGTAAAATTTAATTTCCCAGTATTTAAAATGTTGTGACGATTAATGGTTAATCGGATCTTCAAATGTGTCCCATCTAGGTATGAAGCTATGAGCACATGATTGCATCATCGATTTTAATTACATAACAATAATTGTAAGCAACGTGACAGCCCTAAAATGAAATATAAACACTGAACGAGAACACTTATAACAATAACTCAGCGTACTAATTTTAGCCAGTCAGTAATAGTTACAAAACTCGTAACTTTATTTATGTACTCAAAATACACAGTGAAAGTTTCAACATTGGTAAAAAAGTGCTTTTTTACCAATTTTGTTTTAATTCGAAGTCTCTTGAAAGAAATCTCCCAATAGACAAGGTTCTAAATGAAAATTATGTGATTTATTTATTTTCAATTAAGTATCTACCAATAATTCTGATTAGGCGTTCTATTGCCTATTTTTCCATATTACTTCCGGATTCCGCGTATGGACTGACACAAATACTCTTTTCCAACTCCTTGGTATGGGTTGTTGGGTCAAGAAACTGAAAAGGATAGCAGAACTTGCAAATTGTATAGCGAACGCCATCGTAAGTTATACAATTTATGAACCATCGATAACAAAACATAAGATTTGGTTATCTGAGGTTTATGCGAATATTAGACATAACGGTAACGGAACTAAAATCAAAATAAACCGCATTAGAATCCGTTTAAAGTAGTTTTATTTCACAACATAAGATGTCAATCTTTGAAGCGGCGGTAGCCTAATGGCTAGGGCGTCGGACTTGCGATCATGTGGTTGCGGGTTCGAATCCCACCCATTACACTACCGACGTGAACCCACTCGGAACACAAGCATCTTAGCTTAGCACGAAGGGTTAACGAGATTACTAGTAATGTGCGACCCAAATTGCTAGTATTTTTTTTTTCTATTCTGCCTAGCCTTTTCCCAAGCTATGTTGGGGTCGGCTTCCAGTCTTACTGGATATAGCTGAATACCGTATTTTACATGGAGCGACTGCCTATCTGACCTCCCCAACCTATTAGTAGCTAGTAACCTTTTAAAAAAAAAAAAATCTACCGATAGAACTGCATCTCATTCCAACAATTACATGTTACATTATAAACACACCTTATATTATGTCTAATGTATAATTTTCCAAGGAATTCCTGCACCTAGTACACAACATGGCTTCCCACTACACAGTATTACCACTTTGTTTCACAGCCTTTATTGTATACCAGTAAGGTACAATTTCGTAAGTCTTATTCAAACGTAGACGACTTAGCACTTCGGTTGTGCAACGCTGACGCAACGCAGGACAATCGCAACTGAAACAATGGCACGAGATAATGACGGCCCGTGAGATACAAAGGCCTAGTCCTTCATATTTAAATAGTGATTTTTTTATTGAGTGTAGAAAAGTGTTGGTTATTACGAAACTAGCTGACTTTTGCACGTGTTATACATATAAACATTCCTCTGAAATCACTCGATCTTTAAAAAAAAAAAGCATCAAAATCCGTTGCGTAGTTTTAGTGATGGCGGTTAATGTTAGATTCATCGTTATCTAAGTAAAGACAACATAACAACAGGTTAGAAAAAAAACTTGTTAAATGACGGTGTTTCCAAATGGGATTGTGCTACGCATTCCTATTTAATCTCCCTAATTTTGATATTTTGGGGGACGAATAAATCACGTATTTGGTATTGCCACCCGATACTGCATCTATTTTAGTTGAATGAGGGAGCTTTGGTGGCTCAGCTTAACCTTTGAATGTTCAATTTGACAATAGATGAGACAGTCGTGTAATATTTCCTGTTGTCTCGTTTTATAATTATTTACTGTGCTGGTCAATATAAAGTTTTTCTTTTTTTTTCTTTCTATTTATAAATTAGGTAAATCTAATAAGATAACCTAGCTTTCCTTGCACGTTATAATAACTAGTTAATCTCACTCAAATTGTAATTAGGTCGAAATCATAAAATTGAAAATGAACTTTTCTTACAAAGTGAAAGAGGCGACGTGACTTACGTTTGTATATAAAAAAAGAAGATTTTTAATTTTAAGATTTCGACCCATGTTTATTGGGAAAAATTGTTCAGTTTTATGCACCTGCTTACCTCGTTGAATATACGCACTCCTTTGAAAATAATCCTGTATAACGGCCCAGCTGAGTGCTACATTATTTAACGCGTACGTGCCAACAAACCCACCTATTCCAATGAAGTCATAAACTATATTAATCATGGAGAACAGAGAGTTATTGGGAAACGGTTATATTATCATGCAGGCTATATATATAATGCTATTGATTCACCTGGCTGTAGAAATTGTTTCTGTGTTTTATTAATATGTAAATTCGCAAGGGGACCACTTGAAGAATCCCCTTTGCCCTATGCTTATCGAGGGGTTAGATTCAGAAGTCACGTGTAACGTAAAGGCATTTTAAAACGTTTCAAATAAAAGGTTTATGTATATTTTAGTAATTATTTTTATATGCGTTTTTTTTTTGTTTTTAGCACAAAAAATCGAGTGAATAGAATAAGTTTGTTATAAGTAATAATTATTAAATCACACCTTAATTTTATCGAAGGATAAAATTGACGTTTGACAGCTTTTGAATGAAACAACTGTCAACATTAGAAAATTATTCCTCGAAAGTTATTTGACTATAAGAAAATCCGCCCTAAGGTGTCCTTGGTTTCAAAATATTGTATGTACTTACCATGTTTTTCGATGGGGGTGACATTATCACCAAGTAATAAAATCTCTTCTATTAAGGTGATTCCTCCGATGTGGCCCGCGAAATTCAAATTTTCATGTGTTTTTTGCAATTTGCTTATCAGTGACAAGTTGTAACTTGATCAAAATTCGATTCGCGAGAATAACAAGTATAATTTTAAATATAAAAATGATCATAATATGTGCTCCATTCATTCTCAAAAAGATTATTCAAAAGTAAGTAAAATTTCCGAAATCTAACTCATTTTCGATTATTCTTTGTGCGGGCGAATGGAGCGAACGTTTTAATCATTCTTATATTTGAAGTTATATTTGTTATTGTCGCGAATCATATTTTGATCAAATTACAACTAGTCACTGATAAGCAAATTGCAAAAAACACATGAAAATTTGAATTTCGCGGGCCACATCGGAGGTATCACCTTAAATAAAGAAAAAAAGCCCTAAGCTGTGTATTAATAAATCAAGATGAGATGTTACTAAAATAATACAACATCTATCTTCGTGACTACAATATCCTACCATATTATGCAGTAATCTACATTATTTCTATGTTCGTAAAAAGCTGATATTTTCGATTTCGTCTAGATACTAGAACCGCATGTTTCACTTTGCCCGATCGATCGCAACCAGTGAACTTCCAGGAATTATCCCGGTAATTGGATGATAGCTGTCACCGTTGCCCGCCCGTTGTACATGCGTACTAGAGCCCTTCTGTCAAACCAGCTCGACGGTACCGCGCATGCGTCGACATTGACCGCTCCGCCTCGCTGCCTTGCCGAGTCATACCTCTCTATAGTTGCATTAAAATGGCTTGATTTTCGCTTATTTTATACAAATCATTCATTAATTTTGATGTAAGTTGTATTATTAGTGTTAATATACCTGTGTATATGTGTTTGGTATGAAAGTGTTGTATATTTTAGCGTGGATGTGGCTCGTAGTTGCTGGTTCGACCGGGAATGTGCTAGCCCGAAAGATTGTTGCATACACTCGTTGGTTGAGTATTTTAATGCATTCTATCGTGATTTTCCTATTTTACGGGAATGTTTTATTATACAGTGATATTCGGTGTAGTATTTTAGTTATATCGTGCCTCGGATTTCTGTATACCATAGACAATGGTGTATTTCCAATGATTTATGCAGGGCACCAAGTGTTGTATGTTCATCTAGATATTTTAATTACGAATCAACAGCAATATCTTTTAATTGCACATCAAGATTGTACAGTGACTTATTTTTGTAATTCTTTTTTTGTCATTGTTAGTGTAATTTCCTAAAGAGTTACTTCACAGTTTACTGGTTTATTGGTTTCTTCATGGTAGTATAAGTATGTATTTTTGGTTGTCAGGTCGGTGCGTTGCGTGTGTGCTGTACGCGGCGCGCGGTTGTCGAGCGGTCGGTACGTGTGAGAAGCCAGTGGCAACGCGGGAAATATGAACGAATTAGATAGCCTGCGCCAGGAGGCGGAGACGCTAAAGAATGCCATCAGAGTGAGTTTTATTTATTTATTTATTCTGTCCTAGATCCAGAGGTAGACCCAAAACTAGGTGGAGGGCTGTTTGGGTAAGGGACATGTGAGTGATAGCTTGATAGAGGCAAAGTGGAGGGGAAAGATCAGGTAGAGTGACCCCACCACCATGTGGGATACTTAGTCGGGCAGAGAGAGGGGGCTTCCAACCATGAATGCACATTAAAATATAGAAAAATACAATTTCTTGTGCTTTCCTCGATTACAGGAAACCTAATTAAAGTAAGCTAATTTTCTTCTAAGAAAATTAAAATAATATGTTAAAAATTACAATGAATGAATGAATGAATGAAGTATGAGGCAGGTCAATAAGTTTTAAATATTATCTAATTGACCTAATATTGTTTTTTTTAAGCTCATAATGGAATTATAAAATGAGGTTCTACACTAATATTATGTAACATTAATTTAATTATAGAGTTACCATCACATGAGAAAATAATTCCATAAATTTTGTTAATACCTATGTTAGACTCTAGCAAACATCCCTTCTTTACGAGGTTATATTTCCAAATCAGATAATTATAGTTCAGATACCTTATTTTCTTAAAGTTAGAGAAAGCAGTTTACTATATGTAAAGTGAAGGGATTTAAAGAGATACGTTAATTGGTGGTTTGTCTATTTAGAAACCAGGCAAAAGGATGAGTTTTGATAACATACAAAAGTAACTTTTTAAGTAGGTACCGAGGGATACAGACACAGTCATCCTTGGCTAAATATCTAGAATCCACAATCGAGTCTAAATTCCCATTAATAATCTTCGACTGAATTATTTTTAATTTTGAAAGATCATCTATAATTTATTTATCTAAATCGGCAGGATGCCAGGAAGGCGGCGTGCGATACGTCGCTCGCGCAAGCGACGGCGAACCTGGAGCCCATCGGGCGTATACAGATGCGCACGCGCCGGACGCTGCGCGGACACCTCGCCAAGATCTACGCGATGCACTGGGGCAGTGACTCGAGGTAATACTCTATATCACTTCCAACTTATTACAGATCGTCTTTAACATATGTACTGCAGAAAAGATGAAGACCCAAGCATTACTAGACTAGTATCTATTAATATTAAGGTTTACTTAAAATAACGCCATACAAGGTGACGCCAGCTCCGAGGTCCTGGATTCGATCCCCGGACGGGCAATGAAGTAAAAAAAGCACTTTTCTAAATTTTCTCCGGTCTGGGTGTTTGTAGTACCTTCGCTGTCTTTGGTTCGATAACACAAGTTCTTTAGCTACTTATATTAGATTCGGAGCAATGTATGTGATGTTGTCCTAATTTATCAAAAAAATTACAAATTATTGTCATTACAAATCTGACAACTATCATGGGACAGTTACCCATTGAATGCTTGTGGAGGTTAGAGAGGTAGTTGCTCCATGCAAAATACGGTATTCAGCTGAATCCGGCAAGTCTGGAAGCCGACCCCAACATAGCTTGGGAAAAGGCTACATGAAGAAAAGTTGAACATCATAATTATTTGAAGGGAGCTCGGTTAACATCGGTGATGTATTATTAATTCTAAAAGAAAGTGATTAGATGCATGGGTACCCAATCACTTTCCCTTTGGGGTATGGACCCATCTAACCTGGACAGATCATGTTCAAAATACCTCTAAAGATTTTAAAGTACTTGCAGACTTGCAGAGAAAAAAAAACAAAATAAAATAATTCTGCCAGGCCTTTTCCTAACATCTTTCCTTCTAGTCTTATCAGATTCAGTTGACTTCTGAATTTTACATGGCACTGCTGCCTAGATAGGCTGCACCTGTTACCTAGTAAAATAAGTTGTTGAGGTAAGATTACCTCAACAACTTATTTTACTAGGTAACAAAGTATCCCATAGCATTATACAGCATACATTTTTATGATGTGCGTATATTCAACGAGGTAATCAGGTGCATAAAACTGAACAGCTTTCCCCAAGGAACATTTTTCATACAAACATTAGTCGCGTGACCTGTATTTTTTTATAAATATTTCATTTTAAAGAAATAAAAAAAGGTGTTCAGTTTTATGCACCTGATTACCTCGTAGAATATACGCACTCCATATAAATTAATCCTGTATGAAATAACATAGATCTATACGGCTACACAATGTTACAATGTACAAATTTCAAAAAATATCACTGAAGTCTAAACGTATCGCGTGATAATAGGTGTCCCCATACTTAAAGGTAAAATGTCTTGTGATGATGACGCGGTACATTCGTGACCAAAACTATTGAGATGTCATTGAGGCTTACGATGCGATGTGTATCGTTAACTGACCTATTTATTAAGGAAACTCGACGTCACGACACGTATGAGAGGCTGTTGAGTCATATACCAAGATGCTAGTTATGTTGGGATTGTACGGTAGATAGATTTTTTATAAGTAATTTTTTTAGCTCTAGTTATAAATGAACTGTTAACTTTTAAATACAAATAGAAAACAGAAAGAGTATATAGGAGGATTAGAAAAATAGCAGTCTGATATGTTGATTTAAAAAAGCAAGTTTAATAAACATGTTGATGTTAACATTGTGTCCCAGAAATCAATAATATATTTCATAAAGTCTACCGTCTCTCGCTACAACAGCTTGGGCTTAAATATCTTAACTTAAACGTAAATCGTAAGCGTAGGTTTAGGTAGATAAGGAGTATTAAGTGACCCCGAAATATTTATAACCACTCCTAAATTCCAAAAATAAGGTACAGTATAACGTACTATTTCTTAAATCGTTAAAATTTTAACGTAAGTCATCCGATAATACTCTGCTTTAGCAATCAGTGACGCTCACACTCCCAGGCCAACAATAATAAAACGCTAAATTTATAAACATATTGTTTGTTTTGACTCATGAGCTAATCTATTTCTTATAAATATGTCGTCAATTATAGTAATCAAATATATCATCATACATAGTTAGGAATTTGGTTTTTGTATAATTGAAGATGATGAAAGGACAAACTAGATTTCTCCTGAAAATCTGGATCATCTAAGCACAGTATAGAAGCACATAGAAAAGAAAACCCTTGGCCTGCAGTGGGACAGTGACATTTGTAGTTGTGCTCATTACAAAATAAATCGTCCTGGGTCGGAATCGAACCGCAAGCTCTGGTTTAGCAGACAGGGTACTAACCACTAGACCAACACGTCAGTCAAAAAATATAATATCAACAAGTGAATACACTTATATAATTTGTTTTATTACCAGATTTTATAACAACCAAAGAATTGTGTAACTTCTTTTATGTATGCATATTGTTAATAAAACTAAGCTTCAAATTAATGACATATCATAGCCAATACATACAAATTATTACTAAACGTATATAACTCACTTTTTCCTTGTTATAGCAAGGGAAATACCTAAATAATTATTATTTATAATTCATTCGAATGTATATCTTGTTTCTACAGTAATAAAGGCTAATTTAAATCTTTTCTGCTGAGAAGAGTCATCATAGTCGGTACCTGACAATTTGTGACGTTGTAATGTACAAAAGATCTTTTGGAAAACTTAATTAATTAGTAATTAGTCTCACATCTGTGACGGTTTAGGTAGGATGTAAACGTCATTCGTCGTCATTAAGTCGCGTTTTTTACAGCATTTATGACTCGAAAACGGATGGACCGATTTTCATTCTTGATTTCTTGGATTCGACAGAATAAATATTACCTAGAAACAGGTTAATATTAACAAAAAAAAAGATATGGGTAAGTCAATATTTAAGTCTGAATTGAGAATAAAATATTGTCAATTTCTCAAAATATTATGGTTAAGTAAAAGATCGGGTCACATGCTGTCACATGATAGGTTGATCAGAGTTTAGGACGTTCTCAAGACAAATTATCAATTCTAAAAGAAGCTGCTTATTCTACTTGTACTAATCTATGATTGTTCTTCCTCACCAGAAACCTGGTCTCAGCTAGCCAGGACGGCAAGCTGATCGTGTGGGACAGCCACACCACCAACAAGGTGCACGCCATCCCGCTGCGCTCCAGCTGGGTCATGACCTGCGCGTACGCACCCTCCGGCTCGTACGTCGCCTGCGGCGGCTTAGATAACATATGCTCCATCTATAGGTGAGTTACGACAACTGCTCCGAAAAAACATTGTCAAGGCGTTGATTTACCAACAGATCCATCTGCATCAATTCAACTAGGTACTGATAATGCTTAATTTGTTAAGTATTCATTTTCTGTGAAAAGTGGTTTCGGTATTCATAGATCCAACCTATTCTAAATGCTGGTTACATTGCTCCTCAAATTTAAATAATTTTGATTTTGATTTGATTTTTTGATTATAAAAAAGTCACTCTCAATATTAATTGGAGACTGCTAGCCTAAAAATAATCAATATAAAAGGTTATAACATTTTTATTGAACATGCCGAGATTAACCTCTATTAATTTCTACTTTTAATTTGTGTACAGGGTCATGATAATATAATAAACAACATAAACAATTTTTTCCGTATTATTATTAATCTTAATAGCTAATAATTCCCATTGCTGGGCAAAGACGTCCCTTCCACTTATCTTTACCAAGAGACGCGACTGACCAGTTCTTTAGGAAAGAAATCGAAGAGTAATTATTATCAGTTTTTTAATAAACAGTAGCTTATTAGTATTGTTGGTGTTCCAGCTTGAAGACCCGCGAGGGCAACGTGCGCGTGTCGCGCGAGCTGCCGGGACACTCCGGCTACCTGTCGTGCTGCCGCTTCCTCGACGACAACCAGATCCTCACCAGCTCCGGGGATATGACATGGTCAGCACACACTCACTTCTATCAAAGAATATTTAATATTACTACGTAAACAAGGTTGAAAGTAGCGCCAGTGAATGAAAAGATAAGAGTTAAGCGATTGTCGTAGTATGGACATGTTATGAGGAGGGATGAAAGTCACATAACAAAACAAGTTATAAGTATGACTGTGGATGGGTTTAGCAGAGGGAGACCGAAAAAGAGATGGATGGATTGTGTGAAAGATGATATGAGAAAGAAAGGAGTGGATGCCGCGATGACGAGTAATAGAGAGGAATGGAAGGAATATACGCATTCTGCCGATCCCATATGAATGGGATAAGGGCAGGAAGAAGAAGACAAACAAGTGACACGTACCTCCCCCCGTCAATTTATTTCCCCTTTACCGAGGTTGTAAATCGAGCAGTAAAGTTATGCTTACGTCACACGGTTGTTAGTGCTCGCAGTAAAAAAAACCGGCCAAGTGCGAGTCAGACTCGCGCACCGAGGGTTCCGTACAAACCTGTAGGTATATAAGTAAAAGTTATGGTATTTTTATTGCTAAATGAAATCCATAACATAACAATGTGGAAAGCTGACGGTACCTTGTCAATACATATATGAAAACATTATGTATGTTCGGAAAAATCTTCATCTCTTTAAGAAGAGAAGTGATAGACATAATTTTAATACTAGAAATAGGCACAATTTGGATCAATCTCGGTTTAGATTGGCTGAACCAATTTGCATGAAATTTTGTGTGCATATCGGGTAGGTCTGAGAATCGGCCAAAATCTATTTTTTTTATTTTTTTTTGTTAATCGCATAACAACGTTTGCTGGGTCAGCAAGTCTAATATATAAAATTCTCGTGTTGCGGTGTTTGTTTCCAAACTCCTCCGAAACGGCTGAACCGATTTGCATGAAATTTTGTGTGCATATCGGGTAGGTCTGAGAATCGGCCAACATCTTTTTTTTTTTTAATCGCTGAATAACGTTTGCTGGGTCAGCTAGTAAGTTTATGATTATTAAAAAAAATATACTATGTGATGTAACTAAAAATTTAAGATTTTCGGAATTTTTCCTATATGTGTACTTTATAACGTTGCTTCATGCCAAATTTCAAGATTCCAGGTCGTCTGGAAGTATCCTTTAGGTTTTGATTCCCTTGCGAGTAGTTGCGAGTTTCAAAATATGCGGCTTTAATTGCTGTATCTTTTGATTGCGTTGACGTAGAAGTTTGATTTTGTTACAGCTTAAAGATATTATAGACTTGAGTATTTGTTAAGAATTTCAATATAATACCACTACGCGTTCATGAGTAAAGGGGTAATAAGTTTAAAATTATTAAAAATATTTTTATTATATGATGTAACTAAAAATTTATGCTTTTCGCAATTTTTCCTTTATCTGTGTTATAAGACGTTGCTTCGTACCAAATTTCAAGATTCTGAGTTCACGGGAAGTACCCTGTAGGTTTTGATTCCCTTGCGAGTAGTGGCGAGTTTCAAAATATGCGGTTTTAATTCCTGTTTCTTTTGATTGCGTTGACATAGAAGTTTGATTTTGTTACAGCTTAAAGGTATTATAGATTTGAGTATTTGATATGAATTTCAATATAATACCACTACGCGTTCATGAGGAAAGGGGTAGTAAGTTTAAAATTATTAAAAATATTTTTATTATATGATATAACTAAAAATGTATACTTTTCGCAATTTTTCCTATATCTCTGCTATAAGACGTTGCTTCATACCAAATTTCAAGATTCTGAGTTCACGGGAAGTACCCTGTAGGTTTTGATTCCCTTGCGAGTGTCGAAAATTTGCGGCATAAACGGGAGTATCTTTTGATCGCGTTGACTTAGAAGTTTGATTTTTTCACAGCTCCAAGAGACCATAGACTTGAGTATTTGATATGAATTTCAGCTTGATACCTCCACGCGTTCCTGAGAAAAAAGGTCTTGACAGACAGACAGACAGACGGACAACAAAGTGATCCTATAAGGGTTCCGTTTTTACCTTTTGAGGTACGGAACCCTAAAAATAAACAAAAATCAGACAATCATTGTATTCACGCAATAAATCGATGTAATTTATTTATTTACATAGCATGAATGAAGAATGCGTGTAATCAATCAATTAGTTACGTTTCAAGTGAATTAAATTCCTAATTAGTTTCAGTTGATTGTTGAATCGCGACAATTGTTACATGCAATAGTAGATGCTTGAATATGCAGGTCAATACATTTGAAAGCCGGATATTAATTGTTACGTAATTATTATTAACTAGCTGTTCGCCGCGATTACGCCCGCGGTACCTACATTTTTAGTAAAATATATAGCCTATATATAGCCTATGTTACTCAGGGTGAATGTAGCTTTCTAATGGTGAAAGAATTTTTGAAATCGGTACAGTAGTTTTTGAGTTTATTCATTACAAACAAATAAACATTTTTGCTCTTTATAATGTTTAATGTTGTTGGATCTAAAGGTAATTTATCATCATACTTTTCTATACGTAAAACATTGTGCATTATAACTTGGTGTAGTAGGTACTCCTTTGATATAGACATGACATGAGTTACTGTCAATTTGAATGAGGCTTTAACACTCCTGAATATCTTTGTTTAATAATTTATCAGTATAAAATTGTAAAAATTTTGTTTTTAAGATAAATTTATAGAGTTTTAGTAGAGTTACAAAGGATCTCGAGGTGGAGGTATCGAATTTAAAATATAACTATAGGTACATTTAAATTGTTCACTTTGAAGTTGTGAAAAAAAAATGAAATATCTAAGTTAACATGAACAAAAGATACGAAAAAGAAACGCATATTTCGATACTCTCAAGGGAACCAAAATGTTAAAGGTACTTCCCGTAATATATAATAATGGACAATTGACTAAAATAATTATATTTACGGGAAGTTACGCGGGAGAAACCGCGGGGCACAACTAGTCACAGTCAGTAATGCTTGTCTCCGTGCAGCGCGCTGTGGGACATCGAGACGGGGCAACAGTGCGGGCAGTTCACGGGGCACACGGGCGACGTGATGTCGCTGTCGCTGGCGCCCGACCAGCGCACCTTCGTGTCCGGCGCCTGCGACGCCTCCGCCAAGCTCTGGGACATCCGCGACGCAGCCTGCAAGCAGACCTTCCCGGGCCACGAGAGCGACATCAACGCCGTCACGGTACGCCAATTGTTATATAACCAATCTATTATTAATAATAATAATGTCTCGGGACAACTCACACACGGCCATCTGATCCCAAACTAGGCAGAGCCTGTACTATAGTGACCAGACAACTAATAAACATACTTATATATTTGTAAATACATACATATTATAGATAAATGACACTCAGACACAGAACAAATGAACGTGCTCATCACACAAAGATTTGTCCTGGGTGGGAATCGAACCCACGACCTCCGGCTTAGCAGTCAGGGTCACTAACCACTAAACCAACAGGCCCGTCAAATATCATATCTACTTATGCAGCAAATTTAAGTTAAGGAGTGGGGGCTCGCCACGTTATTTGTGGCAGTAGCCAAAAGGAACGTGTACAACAACAGTCGATGAAAATAGTATTTATTTCCGACTTGTAACGTGATAAGACGTCTCCACTCCACTTCGCGCCCTATCCTTGACAAATTTGACTGATTTAAAAAAATAAAAATACGTATCTAATATTTTTCATTATCTAACTTACGGATTAAACAGATATTTACTTTTCATTGCTAGTTTTCATCCCTAATATTAAGCTGAATTATAAAGCTAGTTATTTAATTGCAAGCTGACCCAACCAAGTCATGCTGGTCTTGTCGTTATACCGATTTCATTTATAGTCGTGCAGGATGTCTTTCATTCTGACTTCTCTACCTGATGTCATCTAACAAGTAACATCCATTCTAACCATATCATCTTTCACATAATCCATTCATCTTTTTTTGGCCGTCCCACCAAGTACTCCTCATTATAGTTTTTTCCGTACTAATGTAAATGGAGGCAACTGGAGGAGGCCTATACCCGTAAGGGGCCATGACATATTTAGCTTATATAGTATTTATTTAGCTTAATGCACTTTTTTTTCTAACCGATGTTTTGGGTTAATAAAGGCTTTATTTTTATTATTAACTAGCTGTTTCCCGCAGCTCCGCCCGCGTTTTTATTAATTTTTTTATTTTCTTAATATTTTTTTCCGTAAGAACCTTGTACAGAGTATTAGAAAACTACAAAAAAAAATCAGCCAAATCGGTCAAGCCGTTTTCATGCTATGTCGTGACAACGGAAAACGGGTTTCATTTTTATATACCTATATAGATGTAACCCTTTCTTTACTAATGTGACCCCTTTGTGTGTTCCGCAGTTCTTCCCGTCCGGGTTCGCGTTCGCGACGGGCTCGGACGACGCGACGTGCCGCATGTTCGACATCCGCGCCGACCAGGAGCTGGCGATGTACTCGCACGACAACATCATCTGCGGCATCACATCCGTCGCCTTCAGCAAGTCCGGCCGCCTGCTGCTCGCCGGCTACGACGACTTCAACTGCAACGTGTGGGATTCGATGAAGAGCGAACGCGCTGGTATGTTACAAATATTGTTTAATTATTATTTTTTATATTGGATGGCATTCCACAGACCGTCATTCAATATGTAAACAAGATCGTGCTTTTTTTGATTGACTCCACTTGAAAAGTATTTCGTATTGCTGATGTTTCTGATAAAACGTTTAATTAGATTTGGTTATTAATTAAGATATTCTAAACAGTCTAAACCTACATAATATGGTTTTTGACATAGATCGCCAGTTCTATGTTCAATTAAAATCAAAGTAATAAGCCAACCTTATGTAACCCACACTGTTTAAGACGTAAAATATTAGTCTAACTGTTTTTTTTTCTTGTCAGGTATCCTGGCGGGCCACGACAACCGCGTGTCGTGCCTGGGCGTGACGGAGAACGGCATGGCCGTCGCCACCGGCTCCTGGGACTCCTTCCTGCGCATCTGGAACTAAATCCTCCCGCCTCCTCCCACCTCCCCCCACCTCCTGCTCCCGCTCCCGCCTCCCCGCACTTGTACACACGCACCCGCCATCAACACCCACTACATGTGTAGGCTTCGACGCCTAGCGTGACTGATGATTTTAGAAATATTTCGCCAACCTATTATCAAGTTTACGATCTTTTTTTTTCATTTGATAATCATAACGGGTAATAATTCTAAAATCAATTTCACGAATGTTTGTGATATGGTCCAGTTATGTCAAACGGAAGTTCGCTTGTGTCAATATCTTGATGGATTTAAGTTGGTGGTGGGCTCAGTCTAGCCTGTGACGTCACGGACCGTTTCTAGTTTTATATTGGATATCAAACGCGGTGTGTGAATGTGTTAGCTTCTGTCTTACCTATGATGGTCCGTTTCCTTGTTCTTTTAGACCATCAACATTGAGTGATCAATGAGTAGAATCAATTTATAAAACAGCCGAAATGGTCATGTTCTTGTAAGATTAATGGGGCGGCTGTTACAGTGTCTGTTAATACTAAAAACAATCCTAAAGACTTGTCCCGTTATCCTTTAAAGTTGCGTAATCCCTGATCTGAAGATGCACAAATGTTTAAAGTCGTATTGTGTTGTGAATATTGTAATCAAGTTTGCGCGTACAAACAATTTAAATAGATGCGCAGTTTGCCGAATGAACGCACAATATCGCACGACACGCGCGCGTCGTGCGAGCGCACGCAGCACGCGTCCGACACGACAGCCGCGACTTACGGGACTCGACGACACAACTCGCTTTATTTATTTATAATTATAATTTCTAACAATATTAAAAGCATTTAAACAACTTTTACGGAGGTATGTAGTTTACATGTGTATGTATGTGTGTGCGTTATAAATGTGCGCGCGTGTGTGCGTGTGTGTTTACTGATCCATTGTTCATTGCATAACGTTTATATAATTATATATTGGATAATGATGTTATGGTATATTAACGATAGACGCTGGTGACCTTTCCGCGGAGGGGTCAAGGCTGCCGGAATAATTTTCTGTTTATTGGTAAGTTTATTTAATTTATATTTCGTGTAATTTTCATTTATTTGTGACAGTTAAATTGAACTTAGTCATATTTTAGAGTAGACTCTTTATTCGTCTTGGCATTCGCCTATAATTATGGTTTATTGTAAATGGATGTGTCATATATGTAGTCTTAATTTTATCTTTTACCAATCATGAAGTTGTACAGTGTTTAATTCAGCAATACTCAGTGCTTGACAGATTCCTATAAAAACTAAACAAAAGTTCGCTATCGGTGATTTGTTTTATTTAAACTAAGTCTGTATATATTTTCTACGCGACTAACAAACAGTTTATTGATGATTGCTGCTTTATTCAGCCACTGAGGTACTAGAGGGAAGGAGGGTTAAATTCCGTTGTATGTAGCTCCCCACATGACTGACAAGTCTATGTTTGCATTTCAGGTGACATCATCGCACAACAGATTGTCGTACAACCTATAAAAACTATAATTAAAGAACCAAATATTAATTATAAATGTATCTATGCGTAACTTATTGAATGAGAACATAATTTTCGTTTCTCGTCACTTAAATGTAATCATTACGTGGTTGAGCTATTATATATTTAATATGTTTTAGATTAGTCAAAACACTGGTTTGTTATAAGTAAAACGAGATTTTAATGATCTCTATTGACGAAAGGAAAATCATTTTTTGTACCTCCATAAGGACGTTTACACATGAACTCGACGCGTTTAACACGTTTCTCACGCACAACTCGCCACGACTCGCTAGCCACGCCCGCACTGTTCGTGTGTAAACGTCTTTATATTGATGTTCACGAATTATTGTAAACTGAGATCTAAATCTTAATCTAGGCTTTAAGCGTACAATTACAATGATTTATACATTGACATGCAATATAATTTATCTATATCCAATATAATTTCGTATCATTATCCCTTGATTGCACAGATTACTTGTTGGAATGGTGCAGATGGTTCGTGAATAGTCTCGAAATTTGTCCTTAGGGATTATCACACGGTTTCTGTTGACTTATTCTGGATTTGTACCATTCCAATCGGTATGCTTGATAACACAAATTTATACACACATTGGCTTTCTTCAGCAATACAATGTAGGCTGGAACTGAATGTGCAGCGCGTCAACGCTGCGTCGTAAAATACATGCATTTTATTTCTCTCCATTCCTTTATTTGGCGTAGTGACGACTCATGTCTTGTGTAAATTGTTCGAATTCAATACTAGTGGTTGATTGTGGCGTGTCTGAGCCACATCATCGCGAGCTATATTGATAACTATTAATGTTCCGATTTGAAATGAACATAAAAACATTATCAAATCATCGGGTTTTTTTGCGCGAGACGAACTTGGCGACTATGAAACAGAAAGTATACTAACAGTAATCACAGAAGAAAGTGGGTTAATTTTAGTTTTTTCTAGTCCAAAAAGTATGTATTGTTGATGGCTAACGGAAACCTTGGGGAGTCCAGCGTTTATCGCAGGAAAATGAGATTTGATCTGTAGTGGTGTGTTCTTGATCCGTCTGAAGACTTGAGAAATAAGGTCTCGCGTAAACAAGCAGGAATCATCATCATTATGCACTATTTTATATGTTTATACCGCTATAACTATGAATAAATGTTAAAACTATATTTCAATCACATTAAAAATCACAAACCAACCAAATAAACTCAACATTGAGCACGCGTTGCTTGATGTAGTGTACCTGTGAGTTTATTTTTGGTGTTGTCGTTTAGTGTAATCTAAATATGTTTTTAACTCATCATAATAGTACTTAGTCCGTCTTCGACACGTTTTGAAACGTTCAAATAACCTCGGAAACACATTTTCAATCATAGTTGGTTAATTTTAAAATAAGAGTAAACTGTAGCGTTTTTAATGTCATATAAGGGTTATCATGTTAAATGTTTCGTGCAAGATTCGCTCGTATTCCCTCACAGATAATTATGATCTATGAATCCCTTGAGAATCAACACATGGACGAGATAAGATCAAAACATCGTCCCAAGTTCATTCAACTAGACTAAGCTAGCTTTAGGTACGTAAGAATTAATATACATGAATAAAAAAATAGGCATTTGTAACTCGAACATTCTGTGTTGCTAACTGCAAAAAATTGGATGCCAATATTTTTTTTGTAACACTTAGTTATATTCGTTGCAGTATTTGTTGGGATTTTAAGCACAAAATATTTTTTAATTATCGTTTGTCGGCTTTTTAATTATACAATCGATGAATGGTTGTCGCGCTATTCTTATTATTTTTTTGTTTTAAATTAAGCCTTTTTGTCTTAGATAGGTTATATTATAGATGTTTGTATTAGGCAGACGAGGTCAGGAGTGGCGTCTACGAGAGCTAATGGTATCGATATGCTTTTGACATTTATCGATAAAACACAATATAATCAATTTCATTTCTATAGTTTGTCGTGCTCAATTATCATAATATTTATATTGCACAAAGGTGGAAACTAATCAACTTGAATGATTTAAATAACAAATGTTTTAAAGACAAACAGGTGAATGTATTTAATGAGTAAAAAAATGGCATATCAAACAAATGCTCCGCCATTTTGTATCCATAATCATCGAGATGTAATCATTTTGTGTGTGAATTATTATGTTGATTAAACACGTTTTGAGAATATTATTATCTATGTTCACGCATGCATCTATTTGTCTATACGTAAGGTAATTTTGCATTATGGAAAATATTTGTCCAACGAACAAAAAAGATGGCCGCAGACGTTTTGGCGGGAATGCTGACGAGGCAAAGGCACACGTAGCGTACAGCCGACGTTGGACAAATAAATAGGATGTAATCTGAAGTTAGCTCTGGTCTGCTAGTGTTACGCCTAGGATAAGACTCTTTTTTAAATAATAATAAAAAAAAATTGTTTTCTACTGTAACGGCTTCTTTTCAGATCAATGTACGATAACTATAATATAGCATTATATGATATGTATTATATTTAATGGATAGTTTTGATGGCTCGTAATCGGTTTTTTGTCTATTCAGACCAATTTTTCTCACTTTTACATCATATTATTGGAATGGACTGCCATATTTTAACCTGTAAACTATAAATATACTTAAAAAACGAGGGATAACAGATGGTATGGTTATCAGGGATTAAAATGCCTAATCTTAAAGATAATGAGACCCGGAATGACGCAATATCCTCGAATTTGTTTAAGAGCTGACTTTATCCCGGTAATTGTATATCATATTCCTTTGGAACTTAAAGGTTTCGTATACCTTAGTTAACTTTTATTTGCTAGTCCGCGACTTTAATATGTTTAATGAAAAATAATTATTCTTAGTGGTATAATACTAATTATAATGTATTATGTAAAATATTTTTTTTAGTTATTATATCAATAAATTAAAATTTGTTTATTTTAAATTGCCTGTTTCATTGTCTTTGATGTTTTCCCACTTCCATATCACAATTATTGCTTAAAATTATTTCTAAACACATATACATCACGATAATACCACATATACTTGGAAATATTTGTACAGAATAGACAGATATTATATCTTTTAAATTTATGGTTTTGTGCACCAAAAGAAGTACAAATAAGCTAATGCTAGACAAAATCTTTTAGGTGTAGTTAAGTTGTAGATCTCATTAATACGGAATCAATGCATCAGACGTAGAGTTCGATTCAAAATTAATGGCGGCTGTAAAGTTAGTCACACACTGCGCCTCTCCCCCCGGCCCCCCCTGCTGGTGCATGAATTTGTTACTGTGCAGCGACTTGCCTCATGTTCACAGCCACCATTCAGTTAGAATCGCGCCACGTAGTCTTTAAGAAGCCTATGGACGAAGTAACTATTTAGTAATCTGTGCTAATGCGCCCATTGGCGGCAAAATATGGAGAACACTTATTTTACTAAAACATCTTTATTGTTACACACACAACCCATGTTTGCAAAGAAATAAATGATTATGATTATTATGAATGGCCGAATACTGAAACGTCAATCAGTTTGAAGCCGCCGTTAAAACCGCATGCTGTCTCTGTCACTTGAAGGTGTGAAGCATGAAGTTATAAATCCCTAAACATGGAGAAAACACTCTAAACATTTAAGTGAAGCCGACTGTGGTCTGACCAACTCTTTCTAAATACATACAAAAGAACGAGACGGTGATATGTGTTTTCGGTCGAGAAAGAGACGGTCAGCCCACAGTCTGTTCACGGAGGCGTTTGGAGTCTTTTTTCCTTATTTACTACTTCATGGTGTGAAGTAGCGACAGATAGTCATTTAAGAACATCAAGTTAACTAGCGTTTTAGTATTGGGCAGTTAGTTCGGGTGGTTGTATTATTTATTTTAAGCATTGACAGTCCGGTCAGTGTAAACAGAGTATAAAGTTTAATATGAATTTTGGGCCACACTATACTTATTTGACCTGCAACAGACCCAGATTAAATTTACAATAATCTTGGCACTTGAGTAAAGCGTATGAAATAGCCTCTCAACCTTGTAGTGACGGCCTATAAAGTAATCTTAGTATATGCAGTAGAGACGCTCAGAAGGACCAAATAGCATAAGTCTGTATTACCAAGGTTACAAGGCGTGCCACGAACGACGAGACTGCGAGCTTCAATAGCAAGAAGCTGCAACCTTCAATATTTATTTGCATTCCACAATGGTTTTTCTTAGGTGGTAATTTAAAATTATGAGATCATTGTGGAGCCTGTTATGCACGCAAAAATTAATTATTGCTTAAAAATTGTTATAAATTAATTAATAATTGCTTAAAAATTGTTATAATATTACTTTTGTTTAAAGTAGGCCTTCTTTAGCTTTTACTTTATAATATGGACGTGCGTACGCGCATTACAGTTCATCAACTGCGGAGTTCGGTACGTGCGCAAGCGCTGGACAAATGTTTATTGCACGTTAACGGGGTTATTTTAAATGCAGTTCAGTTTCACGGATTGTAAACATAGTTGTTTATTTCGTTGTTATCGAGAATTAATGCATCCAACATAAGATTAATCACATGTTTATTTAAGGAAGAAGTGGGCTTTTGCAGTATTAGTAGCTTTAATGGAAAATAATTTGATCTACCTACATTGAAACCTAAAAAAAATCAAAAATTTTCGTAAGCGGCGGTAGCCTAATAGTTAGGGCGTCGGACTTACGATCATGTGGTCGCGAGTTCGAATCCCACACATACTACTACCGACATGAACCCGCTCGTTACATATTTAGCTTACCACGTAGGGTTAACAAGAATACAAGTACTGTGCGACCCACGTTGAAAGAAAGCAAAAAACATTATTTTTTATTTTTTTTTTTAATTCAGAAATAAGTTCTTAGCATCATCGCGGTCCTCAAAAATAAGTAGGGGATTTACTGAATACTGATTTACCTTAAATGTGATAGGCACCTACACTTTCAATGCCCAGTACCCGGCTCCCGGGTCGAACAAAAATTCGTTCGTGTGCCCACAACCCGGCTACCGAGTCGTACTTACGTATAGATGACGTGTTACGTTCTATTTAACGGCTGCAAATCAAAACGCTAGTAGGGCCACCATGCTTACATTATTCTACCTTAATAGATCTGTCGTGGTAGCCTAGCGGTTCGAAGACCGGATTCGCATGCACATGGTTGCAGGTTCGATCCCAGGCAAGTACCAATGTGACTTTTTCATAGTTATATATTTCTTAATCATTCTAAGACATCATCGACAAACGGTGAAGGAAAACATCTCTATATGGGAAGAGGCCTGTGCCCAGCTGTGGGACGCTTATAAATTCGGAATCTAGTGTCGGCAATATTAGATATTACAAAGATTGTCTGAAAATAAATTCACTTTTCCACAAAATGGTGGTGTGATATTTACTTATAATTACCGTGTAAAATACATGAAATTGAAGCAGATGCATACGGGAACCTGATGTAACCTCCCAGTCAATTCTTTTCACACCCACGTAGGTAAGACTGGCGGCCTATTCTTGGCGGGAACGCAGGACAAACGCCAATTATATACACGTAATTAGTCATTGTCGTTGCGTTTGTACCATGTAGGTAGTATATGCTTAGCTGTTTGTTTACTATGACAATACTTATAGTGAGGAATATTTTAGTAGATTAATATTTAAAAGGAATGGTAGGCGAGAGTTACATAATTCATGTCAACTTGCAGACAAATAATTCTGTGATTTTTGTACGCTATGGACACTGAACGAACGTTGTAATGCAGCTATAATAAAAAAAACCGGCCAAGTGCGAGTTAGACACGCCCACAGAGGGTTCCGTACTAAGACCATATTTTTAGGGTCGAAGACTCGGCTGTCCGTCCTTCTGTCTGTGATAAAAAGACGGTTGAAATTTTCGCACTTGGCTAGTTTTTCATGTTGGTTTTCATAACAAATGTAGGTAGATATAGTTTTTAGACTTTTCTTTGTACTTGTGGTATATTTATAACGATATTTATTTTTTATTGATTCCCTTGTGGATGTCGTAATTACGTTTTTTGTTTTCATTTTTTCACTACATCAACGGGTCTCGTCAGATAGACGGACAGACGGACGGACCGACTGACAGACAGACGGACAAAAGAGTGATCTTGTAAGGGTTACGGGTACGGAACCCTAAAATAAGGAAATTGGTTCCATGGCTATAATTGGTACAAGTACACTAGTGCTTTGAAAGATAGGTAATAATGGCTACAGTGTTTTTTTTTTTTCATTAAATAAACTTAATAAAAACCAAATAAATCCGAGATTTTACTAATAAACAAATATTATAACCTATAATTTTGAAAAAACTGTTCAACTTCTTATAATTATTTCCTTTATTTTACTTACATAGCAATATGGTTTAAAAAAACATCTGGAAGTATGCAAGCAAAACCTCGATGGCCTATATCGGGTTGCTTTGTAAACACATGTCAAGGAATGGGATTGGAAATAACTGGAAGTGTAGAATACGGCGGACGTAAACATTACGAAGGTCATCCGTTTCATAGCGATCAGTTCCTCAATATACAGGATTATTATTTATGGAGTGCGTATATTAAACGAGGTAATCAGTTGCATAAAACTGAACAACTTCCCCAAGGAACATAGGTCGAAATCTTAAAATTAAAAATCAATTTTTCATACAAACAAGTCACGTGACCTGCCACTTTGTATGAATATTTCATTTTCAATTTTAAGATTTCGACCTATTAGTATGTTCCTTGGGAAAAGTTGCTCAGTTTTATGCACCTGATTACCTCGTTGAATATACGCACTCCATAAAAAATAATCCTGTATAATAGGGAATTATAAACAAGTACCTACGTTTTAAATATTATCGTCGAAATGTAGTTAATAGTACCTGCCTATGTTAAAAATGTAATTATTTTCTTCAGCGCGAAAAGTTATTTCCACTTGCTCAAATACCACTTGCTTGTACAATATTTCTTCGTAAGTTTTGTCTTTGAGCTGATACTCCTGAAGGTGTCTTAATTATTAAGCTGAAAACTATTAGCAGTTTCTACGATAATATATACCTACATATAGGTACATGGATGTAGAACTCTTTCAAGTCAAATTAATATTGTAGGAGTGTATGGACTATGCTGAGCTTATTTGTACTTCAGTCGATGAAAAAAAAAGCGAAACACCATCGCATTTAGAAGATGCTAATTAATACATACCTAGAGAGCCTCCTTCATAGATAAAAGAAAGAAGTTTTGTTTTATTTATATTGCTACTAGCTGTTTCCCGAAGCTCCGCTCGCGGTATGTATTTGGTAGGATAGTGTAAGTACCTAGCTTGCCATCGGTGTAATATTTTATCAAATCGGTTCAGTAGTTTCGGAGCCTATTCAATGCGAACAAACAAACAAACTATCAATTCTTTCCTCAATAATATTATTATCTAGATAATTAAATTATGTTTTTTTTGGATCACTCAAATTCGCTAATCCTTGAAGACTACTGAAAAATTCTAGGTCAAAGGACCAAATAATAATGTACTTATACTCCATTTTTAGATAAGTAGAAAATTTATTGCCTGGTGTTGATAACAACAACACATAATCCTTTGTTTTGACCATGACAGATATCCCTGTAATCTTTGTAACAACAGATTCATAGTGTTGATGCATGAATTGGATTCATGTTTGAATTGTAAATAATGCTGTGCGTGTGTTTGGATGGCGAAACTGCGGCGCGCCGCTCGCCGGACCGAATTAGATGCTGGCAACGGACTGCTTCGACTGGGATGACCTTCACTTCGTATATATGAAGACTTTTCAGGAAATTAAGGAATTAGTGTTTTTGAATTAACTAGCGGACCTGTCCTGGCTTCTCACTGGTGGTATTATACATAAAAACCTTCCTCCTAAAAAAACTATGAAAATTTGTGTGTAAAGTTTGAGTTTATTGCGTACATACAGATAGGGGACTTTGTTTAATAATTTTTACTTATGTATATAACTCAGAAGGTGAGTAAAAGCAATCAGGTTTAAGAAGGAACTTCAGCTAATTCCTCTATTGTTTCTAGTGCCTTTTTACTAGTCTAATGGTACCTACTAAATAATTATTGTATTTAGTATAGTAAGTACTAAGTAACAAACAGTCTCGTTATAAGTATTTAGAACATAGATGTTTTGTACTTTTCATTTATACCTACTTACAATCAGTTCCCTCAAAGCATGCAAAATGGCGAATCTGACGCATGCGCAACACGTGTCCAGCTATCGTGTTAAAAACAAAAGAAGTGCTTAGAGTATAGAGTATCTGCCTGATAGATAATATGAACGTGAGGAAAGAATAGAAATCATACGTCATAATCTATGAGTTGCAAGTAGGCATCACCTAATAAGTATATGTTTATGTACTTATTGTATTTATATCATGTAGCTGGATCCTTAAAGGATCGCTATTGCACGTTGTAGTCTTGGGATGTCTCATCAGCTGTAAGAATGTCTTGTTTAGATATCAAGTAGTCGTAAGGAGACGGACTACTTTACTTGTTCTATTTCTAGCCTAAAATGTCCCACAGCTGGGCAAAGCCTCCACACTTTATTACACTTGCCTTTTTCAAGAACTTACATTTTATCGAATTTTTATCTAATACGAGTAAAAATATGTGAAACTCGGATCATTTGTTGATTTTTTTTACTAGGTAGGATTTGAGTATAAAATTACTTAAACATGACATCGATTATCTGAACCAAGAAGCAGCTGACGATGGTGTTAATAATTACAAATCGTTACGTCCATTTGTTCGAGAATATCCGTGAAAATTCTCTAAATATGGACGCCATACACTGGAGCTTTTCTGCGTATTATGCAATGATGTTTCAGAATTTATTTTAGTTTGTGAGAAATCATCGCGCGAGCTAGACATCGCGCCTCTAATACATACAAATACGGTCTTTAACTAATTAGTAGTAAGATTTATTATTGTTTAAAGTGATAGTGCATTTGAAAGTGAATTTTCAAATTTCACAGCGTGGGTGGAGTGACGGGCGGCCATTTTGATTTTTTGTTTTTGTTTGTCGTTTTCGTGTAGGTTTTCTTCCGGGCTGACAGGCACATATAACCATAACAATACAGAGATATTTTCTATTATTGTAACAAATAGTCATTGGTACAGTGTATTCGCGCACTGATTTTAATTCATAGATATCTACATCGTAATTTCATAATCAGACAGTTGTTTAATTAACATGTATTGTGCTGTCTTCTGAATGTAGTCCCTAAAAGGTGTTTTTTCAAATGGTAGAATCGAAGAATCAAGTAAACTACGCAACAGATTGGCCTAATGTAAATCTCATTAGTGAATTTTAATTATTTAAATACTCAAATATTTTTTTATGTAATCTTTTCCCCTATTGCAAATACATACAATGAAAATTATTGACGTCACGAAACAAATACGTAAACAATGTTACGTATAAGAAAGTGTGAGTTTTCTACTATATTTAGGAAAGCTCAAGCGAGGGTACAGAAAGACAAAAGATTCATGTCAATTGAGATAAGATATTTAACTTTTGTATGATGAAGAAGAATATTAGATTTATCACACTAATAGAATACCTAAAGGCGAAAGCTTAATAAATTAAGTTATAATATAAAGCAGCTAGTATTACATAATTACATACATACGACAATGTAAAAGAAAAGCAAAGGTAGACCTTTGTTTCCAATTAATATACATTTTATTAATAATTTTTATTAGGTAATTGTTAGAGTTATTGCAGGTTGCAGCTGTCGAAGACCGTATTTTTTCTTTTACTTTGTCCAACTTCAAGTATTGTAGTAATCTTGGCATTATTATAAAGACATGTCAAGAATATTATTTACATTGTGAGTTCCGAAATATAACAAGTTCAGTTCTCCAAACCTTAAAATTATCATATTATTTTTTGTTTTTCGTCGCTATCTTTTACAAACATGAACCTTACTTACATAAACACAGACAAATCCGGGAAACGTACGATCAAGACCGTCAAGCTTGCAGCAGAATTTAAACGCCGTCAGATGTCGATGGAGTACCTATGGCTATGGGTTTAGGTACTTCAAGCAATATCAGAATGCACTGCACTAAAGTTAATTCATTTTATCACATACTAAAAATAAAAATGTTTTGAATCGAAAATCACATTATAAATTTATAACACAAGGATTTCCGTGATAATGATGCCTGTATAGGAATCGAGATGTTATAAATATAAATTGCAAGATAATCACTTCAACATTTTCTTCACAATATAAATGTATGCGAAGCTGTGAATCGCTATAATCGATTTATCATCATCATATCAGCTTATCTCCGTCCACTGCTGAACGTAGGCCTCACCCAGAGAGAGACAACCATCCCAGTCTTGGGCAGCCCTCATCCAGGCGCTAAATTTTCAATAGGGATGCAGACTAGAAATGAAAAGTAAAAATCTATTAAGTCCGTAAGTAAGATAATAAAAACATATTATACGTATTTATCTTGTTTTCAAAACAAAAAAAAATGGCAAAGAAAAGGCACGTTGAAGTTCAGGAGTGACAGCTCGTGACGATGACGTCATAAGCCGTAAACTAAAAAATAAATGTCTAATATTTTTAATTATTTGAAAATCGGACATAGAAACAAATTGGCCTCATCTTCATTGCAGTAAAAAAAATCTTGTCGCACAGATGTTTCAACCCTGTCTGTTTCATTGTCACATCCAACATGCCTCCCAGTATAATGACTTACAAGAACCACTACATCACATTCTAGAAATGAATCACATGTTCGGCTGCCAAACGAGTTCCTATGAAGTTTCGCTTTTAATTAATGAACCTAAATTGATTGAACATTTATATCTTGCATAAAATTTTTACACCTTAGTCCAGACCAAACTTCGAAATAAATCAAATTCATTTTGAAATAAAACGATGTGCAGATTTTCGGTGAATAACCATATTTTCGAAAAGCTAGATAGATGATTAGTGGACAAATATGTTAATTTGAAGGTTTCACATTCACATACTAAACGTCATTAGGTATATCGAAACATATAGAAGCATTTTTCGAAGAAAAAATTATTATAACACAGCCTAAATAAGTATCTACGACTTAGGTACGTATGACGTAGGTGCTGTAATAATAATTCAAAGATTCCTTAAAGGTTACATTGAATAATGCAAAATAAGTAGCTAAGAAAAACCTAAATGCAGATTTAACAAATGCTGAAATATGATTTTATTTTGGAGAAATTAGTGACTAATGCAAAAGTAATTTTTAACAAAAAAGTTAGATTTCCTTGATCAATCAATGTTACTGTTTTGACTAACCAACATTTTTAGGATAAGTAGGTGTTGTTTTCAATCTTCCAAACACCATTAACGATGAATCAGTCTGACTCATATTTTTAACTGTAAAGATTCTGTTGTTTAACTAAAATGTTCCTTCCGTCCGTGTCATTACCGAGAGCAGACGTGTTTTGTGTTGTCTCGTGAAATTCAATTATTTTAAAATACTTAAATTTAAATCAGCACAAAAAGTTAAAGCTATTTAATAAAGACTTCCTTGTCTCTTACGGGTTACGCCATTAAAGACCGCGGCCATATTTAATAGTGAAGAAGAAGAAAGATCCTTGAGGAAGCTCAGGCAACGTCTGGAATATTACAAGAACGCGTTTGTGTACCAGGAAATAAGAAGCGCGCAGAGTTGCATCGAAGTCGACACGCAGCGTTAGAGCGACAAGGTTAGAGCGAGATAGATACTAAAACTCAATAGTCACCTTTACCGGCTACAAAACTACTAGGACCACAGACATAATATAATAATAATAATAATTTATTTATTTACTCGAGTAACACAAACTCATAAACTCATTTTGTTAGTAACACTTATAACTATGTTAGTAAACAAACAATACATAAACAAGTATAACATACAATTAAATTAAATAAACATATAAATAACAAGCCACATCATTACAATACTGCTGGTCCAGCAGATAGTTTGCAGCACCGGTTCACGATTGCGCAATCCAGTCGGCTGGAAATCATTACTAGGATGCTGTTGGTGCTGCCCCGCACCCTGCGTACCAGGGATGCGCATCTTTTACGCATTACTGTATAAAAACAATCTACGCGGGCTTCTGCAAACATAAGCTTGAACAATAAGTTCTTGTAAGCTTGAGGCCTAATTTGACCTGTTTCAATAACGTCTGAATAGCTGTGTCGTCTAAAGTGGTGCGTGACAAGTACGAGTCCCGAGTTCAAATCCCGATAACTGAGATTTCTTTTTGTATCTTCAATAATGCCTATAAACCGTACTCCACCGCTTACAAGCTCCCCAATAGCACAAAGTGGGTCGGAACCAAACTTACAATCTTTAAAAACCCCAGAATATGAACCAACCTTTGTAACACAACGATTTAAGCGTAAGTATGAGCAAGGAGATGACATTGCGAATGTTATTAAAGAGTTCCAATCCATGTTTGCGTCTTTCGAAGCAAAGCAGGAACAAAAATATACCTCGCTTTTAGAAACTGTAAACGAAATAAAAAACCAAAACCTTGGTATCATAGTAACTGTACAACACATTTCCGACCAATATGATGACTTGAAGCAAAATTTCGACAAACTTCAAACAGACTTCAAAACGAAGCTAGCATATATTCAAAGCCTCGAGGAACGTATTGATCACCTAGAAAGAAGCAACAGATCCACTTGTATCGAACTGAGAAACATTCCTTCTACAAAGCCTGAAACTAAGGACGAGTTATGCGATATAATTATAAACCTTGGCAACACTTTATCATTACCCCTGCAAAAGGCGGACATCAGAGATATTTACCGTTACAAAACGAAGACCGCCCCAGAAAAACCGATTGTTGTGGAGTTTATTTCTGTTTTGACAAAAGAAAACATGCTTAAATCTGTTAGAACATTCAACAAACAAAACAAAGACTGCAAGCTGTCTACTACTACACTGCAAATAGAAGGTCCGAACAAACCCATCTTTGTCTCAGAAAACCTAACCCACAGATCGAGACGACTGTATTCCCTGGCTCGTAGCTATGCTAAGGATAATAAGTACAATTTTTGCTGGACAAGTAATGGCAGAATATATATACGGCAACGAGAGGGTTCCCCAGCAATTCGCATCGATTCTGACGCTGACATCCAAAAAATGCAAACTCATATCTGACTAACAGCATTATTATCCCATGAACTTAGCATCACAATCTTTAGCTTTTATTTAGCTTTATATCATTTTTTTTATATTTGTTTACTAAAATTAGTTTTATATACTTCTAGTAATATAAGTATTGCATGTTACAAATTAGACTACTATTATAAAACACACTCTCAACATAAACAACCCCATAAGTCTAATAACCGAATGTTGATAATAATTTCACGACAATTATTATTACAAACACACACAACATACACACACAAACAAAGAACGTTCACTTATCCTACAATTTCATATAATCTATCTACATATACAGATTACTACCTTTTCACTCGTGTTGCAGATTACGTTACCTATAAGAGTCATTATTTACAATTCCAGGATAATGGTTAATACGGACGATATCGTAAGTGACTTGGACACTTTTGAAATCTCGAAGAACCTTGTATGTTCTCCTGAACAGTGTTCAAAATTTATTAACAAAGGCTCTGACTCAACTAGCATCTTGCATGTCAATGTGCGTAGTGTCAACTGTAATTTTGATTCCTTAACTGTTTTACTGCAAAGGACTGATATTGAATGTGATTTAATAGTTTTAACCGAATGTTGGCTAAGCAGGGTCACCAATGAATGTCCATATCTTGAGAATTATACCCCTTTTAAAAGTACATATAAAAATCAAAACGATGGAGTGATAATATATGCTCGAAATAACTCTGTTTGGAGTATCGCTGAAGTTGATGTATGTGACGCTAATTGTCTCATAGCAAGAAGAGGCACAGATTTTGCACTGATTGCAATTTATCGTTCCCCATCTACACGCAATGTTAATTCATTTGTACAGAGCCTCGACAACCTTCTAGTATCATTATCAGCAATAAAATCTGTTGCTCTAATTGGAGACATTAACATTAACATCTCCCCAAATAGTACGGATCCAAATAGCGAAGACTATCTTAACACTCTAGCGTCTCATGGTTTATTACCTGCACATCTTCTTCCAACTCGCCTTGCCAACTGTCTAGATCATGTAATGGTTAAGAGCACGAAAAAGTCATCAACTATGATCTTTGATTCGCCTTTTACTGATCACATTCCTCTCCTTTTTAATATTGAACTTTCCTGTAAAAAGACTAAATCTAAATTCTATAAAGAGCGAACAAACATCTCAAAAGCAGTCAAGGATACCGAAACCATCAAGTTTTCAGATGTATTCTGCAGTGAAGACCCCAATGAAGCTGCAACTGTTTTCATAGACTCTTTGACGGCTATAATAGAGAAAAATACCACAGTAATAAAAGTCCCCTGTAAAAAACGAATAATTAAACCTTGGATCACACCCGGTCTCTTAAGATGCATAAAGCATCGAGACAAATTACACACACAATCCAAGAAATCACCTAATAATGACACATCAAAAACAATTTATATCAGGTACCGCAATTTCTTTAATAACCTTTTAAATAAGTTAAAACGTAATTATAACCAATCCGAACTCGAAAAAAATCGAAAGAACCCTAAAGCCACCTGGAATATAATTAAAGAGTTAGCAAATATTAAGAAATTGCCAAAGCCAGCTTTAGAACTTCTCAATATAACGAACGACCCTACTACATCTATCAACAGGGTCAACAATTATTTCGCAAATATTGGTGGTGAGCTAGCAGCAAAGATAAAGCCATCAACAGACAATATTTTAGTTAAGGATTGTAATCCTAATCCCAATGGCAACTCTATGGCCCTCCTTCCAGTTGACGAAGCTGAAATAAACTTAATTATTATGAGCCTACGTAATGACAGTGCTACTGGTGCTGACAAAATACCCACAACATTTATAAAAGCAGCAAAAATGTTTCTTATTGGACCTCTCAAGCACATTATTAATTTATGCCTTGATAAGGGTGTATTTCCTGATGTTTTTAAAAGGTCAATTGTACACCCTGTTTACAAAGGAGGTGATAGAGACAGTGTCACTAACTACAGACCCATATCGGTTCTTACCTCTTTATCCAAAGTATTTGAAAAAGTCCTAAATTCAAGATTAATTAATTACTTAGAAAATAACAATATACTTGCACAAAATCAATATGGGTTTAGAAAACATAAATCAACCGAAGATGCAGTATTGGATATTACTAGTAATATTGTCAATGCCCTAGATAGCAAAAACAAGGTACTAGGCATGTTCCTAGACCTATCCAAAGCATTTGACACTGTCTCTGTCACCATCCTTCTGAAGAAGATGGAACGCATTGGAATTAGGGGAGTGGTGTTAGATCTTTTTAGAGACTATTTGACGGGACGAAGTCAATGTGTAAAAATACATACCCTGACAAGTAATAGTATTAATCTTAGTGGCTTCGGTGTACCCCAAGGAAGCGTCCTCGGCCCTACACTTTTTCTGATTTACGCAAACGAGCTCTGCCAACTAAGATCAAAAAATTGTAAAATATTCGCCTACGCAGATGACACCGCCGTGCTTGTTTGCAGCAAATCATGGAACGAGGCCGTTACTGATGCAGAAAACGCTCTTAAGATGATCATGACTTGGCTCAACGACAACTTACTCACTCTTAACGTTAATAAGACTAACTATGTTACTTTTTCACCATCCACACAGTCCCAACCACCTGAGACCTTAGTATCCCTTAAAGCTCACACTTGTTCCGGCTCGAGCACTCTAATATGTAACTGCAAATACATAATGCGGACAAATAATGTTAAATACCTTGGTGTTTTCCTTGACTCAACCTTGAACTGGCAAACGCATCTCAAGGTCCTGACTGGAAGGGTTCGTAAACTTATATTTACTTTTAGAAGGCTTCGATCGACTTTGCGGGGTGCTACGTTAACGGCTGTATACTGTGCCTTAGCACAGTCCCTTCTTACGTATTGCATCATAGCGTGGGGAGGTGCTTACACCACAACGCTCCTAAAAGTAGAGAGAGCTCAGAGAGCAGTTTTAAAAGTAATGCTTAAAAAGCCCCGAATATATCCCACAAGCCTTCTACACAGTGAGTGTAAACTGTTGACAGTCAGACAGCTGTTTGTTTTACAAGCAGTTCTGCGCCAACATTCCTCCCTTCCCTATGTCACAGGGTCTATGTTTGAGAAACGACGAAAGGGCAACGTATGCCCCCCTGTACGCCACAGAACCTCTCTTGCTGGTCGACATTTTCTGGTTCTCGGTCCTCGTCTTTTCAACATAGCCAACAAACAACTTTGTTTGTACGAGACTCCATACTCGAAGTGCAAATTGCTGTTACGTTCCTGGCTCTTAAAACTCTCATATGATGACACTGAAAAACTTCTCGTTCCAATAACGTAATCTTTATCGGTAGCATCTGTATGCATTTACACGATCACACACCACGCACACACACACACCACACACACACCACACACACACACACCACACACACACACACACCACACACACATAATAGTAGTATTTTCATTATTAGATATGGTATAGGATTTTTAGTCCGTTATGTTACCTAATTAGTACTTACTTACCTAGTTAATTCTCTTCTTAATTATTATTATTTTTTTTATTATTTTTTCCAATTCACATTCGCTAGCCAATACATTGTTTATAGTGTCAATTTATATGGAAGGCCCTGTGTTCTGTGATACAGTTTTCGAACTAGTACAGGATACAGGAGATCTTTTCCACTACCAAAATGTACTTTTGTATTGCACATTTATTGAAATTTACTTTTAAGGTGGAAACATTGTAAAACTTTTATTGAAGCAATAAATAAATTATTATTATTATTATTATTATTAAACTGTGTAAGTAAGACGTTAAACCTGGCCTAGATTTTACTAAATTCTTAGAAACGTTTTCAGTTTTAACATTCGTCATAACGATTCATAAACCATAGTAGCGTTTCTTAATTGTAAATGTATTCAGACCCAGCAGTAAAAGGATAGTAAAAGGAAACAATTTTATTTCAATAATTAAAAGAATCTACCGTTTTAGCCCTTCGCACAAAATAGGTATCTAGATTACTAATAGAGCAAGGGTTGCCATGTCAAAAATTTGGCAACCAGGACTAGACGCGTGAAAAATCCGGATTTTAGGGCCCAGAACCCCGACTGCCTATGTCAGTGTAATAAAAAACAGTTGATAATTGAAAAAAATATCTTCGCGGGCGGCCCAAGACTTGAATTTTTTAAACCCGGACTACTAATGAGACTCCACCTTGTCACTCCCCGGATGCCCTCTAAACTAGGACCACCGGGTAAACCCGGACGAATGGCAACCTTACCTATAGCCATCAATGGGCAGTTTTAACGGGCAAAATATTTGTATCCTTCCTAAATATCTATTTAGTAATTTAAT
Organism: Plusia festucae; assembly: GCA_950381575.1. Lineage (NCBI taxonomy): Eukaryota > Metazoa > Arthropoda > Insecta > Lepidoptera > Noctuidae > Plusia > Plusia festucae. Next base: position 1,166,067 of record OX494456.1, on the reverse strand, counting down.
GGCTGTCGGTATCGCAATAGCGAGTTTGAAATGGAGCTGGGCAGGGAAATCAGATAGGCAGGCACTTGGCCAGACGAAGTGAGGGCAGGTGGACTAAGACAGGACAGTGACAGAGTGGTGGCCAAGGCAAGACTAAAGAGCGCCGTACTACCGAATAAAAGAGAGTCTATGGAAAAGAGTGCAGTCGGATGACAAGGACAGTGGATGGTGATAATAAATTATTGAATGGATAACATAAAAAATAATATGTATACCAACTTATATTGAAGCTTTAACAAATTTTAATGCTGTTGCTAAGTGTAAGCCGTACGGTTTGACCGATAAAAAAAGGTTAAGCCGTGGTTAATCCGTGGATGGGTGACCATTCGTAAACATATCGAGACCTCTCCTTGCCTCGGAGATCACGTTAAGCCGTTGGTCCCGACTGTCATATTCATTCATTCATTACAATTCTGACAACCAGTCGTACTATGGAATACTGTATTACCTAGCAATGGGTTGTGAAGGTCAGATAGGCAGTCGCTCCATGTAAAATACAGTATTCAGCTAAATCCGGTAAAACTGGAAGCCGACCCCAACATAGCTTGGGAAACGAGTACATGATGATGAAACAGTTTTGTAAGCAGCAGTTAGATTTTAATAACTAGTTTTATAATCGTAGTAAAAACGTTGTTACTTTAACGTTAGAAGTACGATTGAACTAATAATACCTACTTGCCAACTACGAGTTGAATTACACGGCTCATGAAACTGGAATCAGATTCAGGTCAGGTACGCATCTGGAAACGTTTAAAACTTACGTTAACGTTTGTTTTTTAAAGTACAGCTGCTGAAAGAATTGATGTTGTACTCATAGAGTGTTATATCTTTTAAATGAAGTTATTATTAAACATAATAGGTTGGGAAACATATCGATAGGTAGGTATTTAAATGCAGTAACCTATGAAATAAAACATATTCAGCTGTGAATGTTATAGGTGATCAATGGTCATGAGAAAGGAGTGGATACTGCGATGACGAGTAAAGATGAATGGAAGGAAAATACGCATTGCACCGACACCCATATGATTGGGAAAAGGGCCAGGAAGATGATGATTTTCCATTTGTGTGGTGTCTTTATTACTTGCTAGATACTTATAGATGATAGGTATGGATTTAACAATTATATAAAACTGTTCTATTAGTTTGTGGGTTTGATATTATTGTAGTTTCCTAATACGTATGAAACTGAAATAAAACTACTTTTAAACGGATTCTATCGCGGTTTATTTTGATTTTAGTTCCCGACGTTTCGACGCCTTTGCAGGTGTCATGGTCACGGGCCGACTCTCTTTATTTCAATGTTTAACATTCGCTTAAACCTCAGAAAACAATACGTATGAAGCTGCTAATAATTCCCGGTCTTTTACAAGTAATTTCTTGTCTGTTTATCAACATGATTTACTCACAAACATTATGTATATTTTTCGATTATTTTCCCTAAGGAATTCCTGAAAACACTTAAAAAAAATGCCCGCTTTGTTGACCTTCGATTTCAAGAATATGAAAAACCCAACAATTAATTTCTCTGTCATTTAATGAAGGAAAATTGTGTTACTATAGAGATTTCTGGCGAACCTGTCACCAAGCGTCATTGTGAATATAGCAAAACAATTACAAACATTTAGTTGGAAGCAAACTGAGTGTAAAAAGTTCAGTAAATCGCCCAACAACAGAACTTATTCCCAAATTATTTCTGTAACGCACCATGTTCTACGTCAGCACTTTTTATTATAAGGAATATGAACCTTATCTACTTGGATTAAGAGCTGATGATACAGTCGAGTATCGCTTGAAAATGTGTGGGCTATGTGTTTAGATCTCGGTGAAATGTTTCGTTGCAATGACGGAATGAAGAATCGGAATCTGTTGAAAACCTTTATTTTTTGTCTGAAAATCTTGTTTCTGTGCGGTATAGTTTGTACAAAGAATTATTTGCAGAATGTATGTTTAAATTATTACGTAGGGTATTGTTTGTATGCCCTAGTTGTTTAACCACTGCCATGTGTACCATAGAATAATCAAGGACATACAAGCAGTTCTCGGTTAGTTCTGCATATTCTGGGTATTTAGAAGATGATACATCTTTAACATCTATACTTAATATTATAATGCTGAAGAGTTTGTTTGTTTGAAGTAGTTTGAACGCGCTAATCTCCGGAACGGTCTGATTTGAAAAATTCTTTCGTTGTTAGATAGCCCACTTATTGAGGAAGGCTATAGGCTATAACTTGCTGATAACCGACGCCCACGTGGGCGGAGTCACGAGCAAAAGCTAGTAAAATCTAAAGAAGTTGGTAATTACGATAGGTTTTTTTCATTTATAGTCGTACTTGACTATATTCGAACCTGTAACCTTGCGCACACTGTATGTCATAAATTGTAGCGATAGACCTTCTTCAAGTCTTAGTGTCTTCGCCATGAACTGTCTTATTTGAGTTTCTAAATGTGTGATAACATCGTTTTTCTTTTCTTTAGCCTAAATAATAATGATTCATAAACTCGTGACGGTCGTCTGTCCGACAGCTCATTTTCCCATGATAGGTATTTTCAATATAAACACCTCATTGTTCATTACTCAGCCCAATAACCGTGTCATTATAATATCACGCTTATTTATCTCGGAGACGTTAGCTGATCTGACAGTTTGGTAATTAATTTTAACATTCTCAAAATCTTGCTAGATCATTGGGAAGGATTCCAAAAATCTTGTCTTTTGTGATCGAAACTGTTGATCGACTAGAGTTTACTCCAGAATCTTGCCTCATAATTACCAAATAATACAGTGAAAACATCAACCTGAAACTGTTTTCACAGTGACGCATTTTCCTCATTTCCTTTTCGCCCCCACATTCAGTCAGTCTTCACTAACGCGCAGATACATACAGTTGTGCGATACGATCACGGTGTAGGTAACCTCAGATTCTTCTTCTAGAAGTAAAAAGGACTTAAACAGTGACAGTGAAGTGAATTGATAACCAGTAAACATGATGACAATTAGCGAAAGTCAGTACTCATCGAATAAAATGTCGAGTATCCACAAGATTAACGACCGGATCATCCACAAGGACAGCTTTGATGACACCAAGAGTTCTTCGAGTGTCAACAGCACTTTGATCACGAAGAGAGGCTTCAAACCCTCGGACATGTTCGACCCTCAGAAGAAGGAGTTCCTCACGAACCTCAGTTATAAGTTGTTTCCTGTAAGTTGGGTGAGTCGAACTTTATCCGGTTATTGTTCCCGCTTCTAACACACGCTAGTGTTGGGACACGAATCCAGTAATGTTTTAAGTATTTATTTATTTTTTCAACGTTGTACATGTTTTAATGAAAGAAAAAAGCACTAAAATTTCGTATTGGATTTTATCGTCGTAATACGTCATAATACGTTTTATGATGATCTTGGTATATAAATGAGACCTTCAGTTTATTATCCTAATTTATGCATTTTAATTGAATTTGTTACATATATTATGCGATTCAAGATCAGAACGAATTTTAAGTCAATACTTTAAGATAATAGTTTTTTTTATTAAATCATGTACGATGGTGACATTATTTATTGAAGGTATTGTAGTTTACATTTGTGTACTACTATGTAGTTATATGTTAACAATGAAACGTAAATACAATAGTAACTACAATACCTTACACATATTATATCTAAAGAAAATTGTGGAAATATTCTCACTTCAGCACAGAACATATGTGCGTCATTCTAAAATCTCAACCGTTATAGTGCTTATTATTTCAGTTTAAAATTTGGTAGAGATTGTTCTTAAGTACTATAGCTGATCATTGTTCCTAAGGTGCTTTGTTTCAGATGAACGTAATGAATGTTTTTCTAGATACACAGAAACGCTACAAATTTTATCTAATAAAGCCGTACCTATACACTAAAATAAACAGTAACTTGGGATACTGTTGTGATTGATTGAAAGATTTACTTAAATAAAATTGTCAAATAAACGTACATAAAATAATTAAATGAAACTGCTTTGTGGTTTTATGCGTTAGGGTGTAGCCAAACGAGCATTATATTCTTGGGCCGTGAGTCGCAGAAATTTGGCTGCATTCGGTTTCATAGAAAAGTCCTATTCGATTCACACGGCGACGCAAAATGAGTTTAGTTACGTCGTCCATTTTGCTTTTGATCGAATTACTGCGACCAAAATTCTGCGACTCACGACTCACAAAATTAGGTTCGTTTGTATAATATCGCGGCTAATTTACCTAAATTAGCCGCGATATTCTAGGCCTAGGAAAATTGTTTTGGTAAGTACCTACCAAAACAATATTACTGTTTCTGTTGAAATGAAGATATTTACACAATTTTGTTGTTATAATTTTAATTAAATTTATTATTATTTATCTATTTATTTTTACAGTGTTTTCGTAGTTAGATTACTTACGACACTAATTGCAAAATGACATAACTAAACATTATGTACTTGTTAAACCATTATTATAACGAAAATTATTATTAATAGTTGCATCATAAATATTCTAATAATCGACAAAATATATTTACATATTTAATAATATAAAAAATAACAAATACAACAAAAAAACCTTTTAGTTAAGTAGGTACTTTAATGTTGAAATCTGATCCAAAATCAGTTTCAAACCACTCAAACTGAATTTTTAAAATAAGTGCATCCGTAGTCAAATAATTACTGTACTCTACGTAAACTAAAAAATCTTGAGAGAATTTTAAAATCTTGTAAAACATTAAATTTTCTTTGACTCTGGGTGTTGACCTAAATGATGAGGTTCAATAACCGACAGATATTTATCTTATTTTTGTAGTGTATATTATCATCCAGGAAGAAGGGGAAAAATGGACCATGTATCATGTCTGGATTACTCGGGATAGAGTATACAATTTTCGGAATGGCTAACCACATATTGCTATAGACAGGATAGCATGGTGAAAATAATAATCTACACTGTACTCATATTTCTATCAACATTGTATAAACAGCGAGAATTTACAAACAACGCAGGTTAAAATAAAAATACTAAGCAAGCGGAATATATACACTTTACCGGAAAAATGTATTTTAAATATTATCAAACAACAAAACGTTGAATAAATAAAAAACATCTTTTATTAATAAAATTGCTTTAGGTATGTAATGAAATGATAAACGAAAACAATTATTTTGTGCCTAAAATATTACTACAAAGCTAGTAAAAAAATAGTACTACTAGTAGGTAGAGTTATCTACAAGTACTCAATTCAATTATTTATAGCACTCAATAAGTTTTTAGAAGGGTGTTAAATTAACAGTTTTAAAAGTACGTTTGGACCCTGTAGGGCACGGCAAAACAACTAGAACTTCACTTAAAACTAAAATGTAGCAAGAGACTTCAGACAATGTAATAAACAAAACATTACCTAAATCTATAGTCTTTGTAGTTTATTTCTGTGCAAACTTACTAACTAGGTACCATAATTATATTTTTAAAGAAATCATATTATTATTTTACAATAGGTTTTTACTAGTTTCCTAATGTCCATAGTTTTCGTAAATAGACAATCTATGGCCAATTCTTATTATTCAATTCTAAAACTACATCTTTGTACCTAATAATAACCAGATACATTATACACATATTTATTTCAGAACTGCAAGTAAATGAAAAATTTCACAACAGTAAAAGCTAAAGACTGCTTGTAGACTGACAGACGAACATATTAACCTATATTTTAGTTTCCCGATGTTTGTTGCTAAATATAAGACCGGCCTCTGGCAACAGACTGGCAATTCGCTCATGTTTCTACAGTTTTTATCGAATTGATTAAGAATTAGCCCAGTGGCTGATCGAGGGGCTCTGTATAGAGTCGTATTTGTATAGTATTGTTGTGAGTGAGTGATAGTAATGGATTTATCTAACGAATACTCGGAAAATGAACAGGAACAGGAAAATGGACAGGTAGGGTTTATAGTTTCGAAGAGAAATTACTAAAAAAAAGATTAAATAAATAATTCAATTTTCTTTATTGTACCTACGCTTAATTTCACTTTTTATTTATTTTGTTTTTAAAGCAGACATGAGCTTCAAGCTAGCTTTTATTACCACGAATGTTAATTACTTTGTGTTATGTTTCAAGTTTTGATATAAAACTTTTAGAAAATGTATTGACAATGTTTTTAAATACTAAATCTAAGAAAACAATGAACCATTTTATCGCAGAGCTCCCAGTTTTAATGATGCCATAACAAGTCGAAATGTAACGAAAACAGATTCATAGGTCGGTTTTTTTAACTTAACAAATATTTATTAATTAAGTTAAATCTAAATTATTAGTGTAGCAAGTAACGTTTAAGTTTAATATATTTAAACATGGTCTTAAACTCTAGCACTTTGTTACTCAAATTGGCCGTAAACTTTTAAATAAATAATTGAAAATAGCCAATTGATGTCATTGATGTCTAATAATAAAAATTATAAAAATAATACAACAATGATCGCCAAAATTCCTATCAGTCCGCAAATTTTTAACCTTGATTAAGGCTGAGTATCGCTGTGCAGTTTGAACCTCGTTCACCCGGCCTATAATATACAGTACGTTACCAAAAGGGAATATGAAAAACATGACTGGGGTGAGCACATCTGGTACCTATAGAATAAACTTACAATTTTTAAGTAATTAAAAGTAATTTTGTTAATATATCCTTCGGTAACACCCTGTATTTAAAGAAAGAAAGAAAAATATTTTATTTGGAACTTCGCACAGGTAAACACAAAAACAAGATATTAGATAGAGGATTGATATAAGTATACATTGTTTATTATTCTGTCTCGTGGGGGGTATCACAAATCACAATCACAAAGCAAAGACACAAGCATTTAGCTTACCACGAGGGGTTAACAAGAATCCTAGTAATGTACGACACACATTACTAGTAAAGTTCTTTAAAAAAAAAGTATGCCGCATCGCTTGTACGCGCTTCGATTGAAAAATGTATAGCAATGTAGGAATATATGTTATTTCTAATCTGAGGCAACTTAATTTAATACAACGCATTTTTAATTTTCATTCTTTCTTAATATTTTTTATGCATTATGATGAAGTGGACTTTTGTTTCGCGAGTAAAAATGTAATTAATTTACACACAAGGTATTAATATTATATTATTTTTTGTTTTCACAATAACACTCACAAGCACACCCAGACTTGGAAAAAACATCTGAGAATCACTCAAATGACGCGTGCATATCAGGAATCGAACCTACGTACAGTGAAAGTTGGCATTTTGCCTCCGTACCATACGACTTTCTGTGCACTCGAAAATATTTTATAATTATTTTTAGCTTCAATAATTGAAAGTGAAAAAGGCTACAATATAAAGGAACGGCTACTAATAGCCGTGATCCAAATGTGTTTAGCCGGGCATCGACCCCGTGTCACTCTGCACCTCCGGTCTTGGCCTCTGGTTATTTAGAACTCATTTACATATCACCGCGGTCCGCGACATCTCTTAGTAAAATACTAACGACAGTTTAAACTACAGTTAAGATGTAGTGTGTTGAGATGCGATTTCTCTGGTTTATTATAAAATGTCTTAGCCCCGAATACTGAAACGCTAATTAACTTTAAGATGTTCTTAAATGTCTATCTGTCCCTACTTCACACCTTAAGGCGATAGAGACAGCATGAGACATAAAGGTGGCTTCAACATGACTGACGTTTTGTACCTATTCGGCTGTTAAGTTTCACTTCAAAGCGTTGGATTGGAATTTGGTAGTAAATTGCGATAATTTGTAGTAATCATAGTTACATAAAACGTGCGTAAATATTTTAAAGCCATAATGTAGGTTTGGCGAATTTTGCTTCTTATAAAGTATTGCATTTTAACATTTTTAACTAACAATAAGCAATTGAACTTTACATGACATGATCTCGTGCCTATACTTGCAATTTTAGTTATAGATGTTATAATTAATTTATTTTTATTAGACACTCGTTCCATGTACCTATGTATAAACGTAGGTCCATATGATTCATATAATAAGAGGTTGCCATAATTTTCAAAAAATCACATACTTGTCTCCAAAAAAGATAGGTTTTGGGTTGATTCGATAACTCATAGTTCATTCTAATGTATGACTTAGCCTTAATAGGGAGGGTTGCCAAATAATTATGATAGAATTATAAATGTATGACATTTCATTGTCTTGGCAATGTAATGACAAACCTGTGTTTGTCTATGATTAACAGACAGACGGATAGTTATGTTTATAGATCAAGATCCATATGAAAATTGCTGAATTTCAATAGGATATTTGATATACTTGGAAAAACTACAAAGTCAAATTCTTTAAGAATCGTCTTAAACTTATTGATAAAAATTGTCTATTGGTGTAAAAATATTTTGTTATTTGTTTGTGTGAAAAACGTGTTCACATATTTTATATTGCCAGGAAACAGGAAACCAACATAATTGAACACATGAGACGCCTTTAGATAATAAAAAAAACTGTCAGTATGAGATCTGAAGAAAAAAATGTTTAGTTTTGTACGCTAACCTTGCTAATAAAACGTCAACACTGACGTACACAAAAAAATATTTCATGAAATTTTTTTTCAGTAATATTTATAGAAAAACTCTATCGTCGTTTATTGTTGTGTATTCAGAATAATATATCAGTCGTCAAGCAGGGATAAAGACTGCATTATCCATTTGTAGTGTAGAAACTTACCAAGAAAACAAAAATAATTTAATTTTAATATCTGTTTAAATTAATTACACTTTTTACTCGCGAAAAGGTCTACTACATCATATTGCATAAAAATTAAAAGAATGAATGAATTAAAACTGCGTTGTATGAAATTAAGTTGCTTCAGCTTAGAAATAATATACATACCTACATTGCTATACATTTTTCAATCGAACTGCGTAAGTACCTATACGAATGATGAGGCATATTTTTTTTAAAGAAGCTTACTAGTACCTAATGTGGGTCGTACTCACATTACTAGTATTCTGGTTAACCCCTCGTGTTCAGCTAAATGCTTGTGTTACGAGTGGGTTCACGTAGGTAGTGCAATGGGTGGGATTCGAACCCGCGACCATATGATCGCAAGTCCGATGCCCTACCATCAGGCTGCCAACTGAAGATTACTAAAGTACCTTTGTTATATTGCAACTAGACCAGTGTAAACACTTTCTTTCTGCTTGAAAGTAACAATAAATCAATAAACGAATATTCTAACTAGTCGTTATAAACGAAGTGGCCTCGATTCTTTGAAAAACTCAGTCTATTATAAATTTTCATAGCGGTTCTATTTGCCAACACTAACTTGGAGCTATGCCAAATACACTTACCGACAACCGTACGTCAAAATGTATGTACAATTGATTTTACACCCTAAAACAATGGCCTAAGATTTGAATTAGTTTGATAGTTTACACAATAGAAAAATTGATGAGAACGTTTCATGGAATCTTGGGTTAATTATTGAATATTTTCAGAAAGAATGTTGATAGCATTTAAAAAAAATCTTCGTATGTTTTTTTATATATTTTTTTTATCATACAAGAACCTACCAGACTTATGACCGAATGCCGAAACGTCAATCATTTTAAAGACGCCGCGCCGTTACCTTTATCTTTAGTTAGGTATATTTAGTTTCATTTTAAAGTCTCATACTGTCTGTCAGTTTCAGGTTTAAAGTAGCGACAGACATTTAAGAGCGTGCTTTTCATTATTCGTAGTAATAGGCCTAATAATAATATCTTGAATTTTTGTCCAATGTCGTTATAATAATTGATCAATATTTAAGTTTAACATGTAGGTAGAGGTACCTTCATATAGTAATTTGTCAGACATTTAATTGTTAAAATTATTTGGCACATTATTGGCAGGAGTTGGCAAGATTTCTTCGTTCAATACATGCTTTATATTCCTGCGTCATTACAATTTACGACATCACATTCAAACGTTAGTAACTCATACAAGAACTAAATTAAAAAAAAAACTTTTCTTTATATTTTTAGATCTTTAAATGTACTAGGTTAAGGGGTCTATGGGTCCATGCCACCTGTAATAAAGTTATATTAATATTATTTATTCTTCATATAATTTTTTCATTGTACTTACGTAGTTTTTATTGAATACCAAGGAACCATATTCTATAAAACTTATATTTAGTGCAAATAAAAGAAAACAATCTTTAATTCGGTAGGTACTAGATTGGGATCAGATGACCATGTGAGATGTTAAAAAAATACATATTTAAAATATAAAATAAAAACATCGTGACATCATTAAAAATTATCATCTTTCATCCTACACCCTGAAACAGATTTCAATTAATAGATAAATATATGCTAATCGCAGAACGATGCGGAAATATCCCGGGAACCTGAGATAGTGGAGCCACCGCTGAGTCTCCCAGTAAGGCTATCCTCAAATAACCCAATATTCAGACATATTAGTATCACAAATACCTACCAATGTAAATATCTACCATCTTCATAAAAAAAAAGTCTTTAGGACTTCAAAAACCTTTCATTGTGTCCACACATTCAAATAATATAGACAACATTATTTTTGTAACTTACGTATATTTGCATCTTATGTTTTATTTGATTTTTTTGTCTGTATATTGCTTTGCTGTTTTAATATTTTCTGAGTGACTCAATAACTGTTTTTACCATGTAATTAATTAACAATTTTCTTTGATAAAACCTTATTATATTATAACAAAAATATGTCGTATAGGCTATATTTTAAATATAATTAAAGATCGTAAATGTGTGAGTTAAAAGTATTTATTATTCCACAAACCTAATAATTAAAATATTGTTACCTATTATTAATCTGATCAAATAATCATTGATCTACTGCAGTTAGTCTATGACACATCCATAAGAGTGTGTAAAGTTGTGACCAAGTATACCACTAACCTAGTGCTAAACATACACTATCCAGGTAGACAAAAAAGGGTGTGTCGTGGTGTATAATAGGTAAATAGGGTTGCGGGGACATAGAATTTTTTTTTTTAAATAAGTATTAAGTATTATAGTGGTTAGTAACCCTGACTGCTAAGCCGGAGGTCGTGGGTTCGATTCCCACACAACACAAATGTTTGATGAGCACGATCATTTGTTCTGTGTCTGGGTGTTATTTATGGATAATATGTATGTATTTAGTTATATATAAGTATGTTTATCAGTTGTCTGGTTACCATAATACAGGTTCTGCCTGGTTTAGGATCAGATGGCCGTGTGTGGGGTGTCCCAAGATATCAAGATATATTATTATTAATTCTAATTTTATGTTCATTTTGTTTTGCATCTATTACTTATCCTAATATTAATAGACAGGATGATAAACTAGTCCTCATCCATTTTTTTCTGTATAGGTCGATTCAAACTTATTGGCGGATGTGAAGTTAGTTACACACAGCGCAGTACCTCACCCCGCACGGGTCTGGTGAATGAATTTGTTACTGTGCATTGAGATAGAAATAATATATAGTTCAATGCTGCACAGCGCCTCATGTTCACAATCACCATTAAGTTTGAATCGACCTATAGCGGTTTTATCATTATATGTTGCATTCTATAGTAAACGTTCAGTTCCCTCAAAAGTCTTCTTCTCTGTGGATTAAACCTTTAGTTATTTCAGTAGTAATTACGATTTCCTCATTGTATGTATATTTCATTTAAAATGTGAATCCTAAATCATTTGATCCTTTTTCTGCTTTAATTGTTTGAGTCAAAGAATCCCATTTTGATCTACAGGATTAATTTAAGAGGATTGCGTATATATTTATGTATCTAGTATTTATCTATGTCTAACATATATATATTATTTTATAAGTATAGTATAAACAAGTCAGTTACTTTTTTTTTTGTTTTTGTTCGTTTCCTCTTAGCCTTTTGTACCCCCTTCCATGTAAATTTTCGTTTTTACCCAAAGGTTGACTGGCGGAAAATGCCTAGTGGCATTAAGTCCACCTTGTGTACCATTTTGTACATGAAGTTTTAAATAAATAAATATATTCAACGAGGTAATCAAGTGCATAAAAATTTACAACTTTTCCCGAGAAACATAGGTCGAAAACTTAAAATTGAAAATCATCTTTTCATACAAACATGTCACCGTCACGTGACCTGTCACTTTGTATGAAAAGTTCATTTTCCATTTTAAGTTCCGTAAGGAAAGATAACCTCGTTGAATAAACGCACTCTTATTAAATTAATCCTGTATAATAAAACTTAAATCTTTATTGCTGCTTATAACCCAAACCTGGTGCTTCTAGGAGGACATGGAGAACAAGCCGCTCATACCTGGAGACAAGGAGGTGGACCTTAACAAGATCTTCACGCCCGCGCCAGATGCTGAGGAGCATATCATCAAGAAGGACCGCAAGTTTGGTAAGGATCTTAAGTGTTAACAGTTACTATGCTATAAGAACGTTAGGATTAACGATTTACTAGAGTAATGACCAATTACGGCAAATACTGAAACGTCACTTAGTTTTAAGTTGCCTTTAAGTATCATGCTGTCTCTGATACTATGAGGCAAGTAGCAACAGATAGCCGATTAAGAACGTCTCAAAGTTAGCAGACGTTATATTACATAGTGTAGTATTCGGGGTACCTAAGTCATTTTAGGATTACTAGATGAGTTCTCGTTCCCGTGACTTCAACGGGAATAAAATTATTTTATTTGTAAATAGATTATGAACTGCCTGAGTGTGTACCTGTTTGAATTTCATTTAAATCCGTTCAGTAGTTTCTGCGTAATAGACGAACAAACATACATCCATCCATACTATCTATGATAATAATAATATGACTGAATTTCGATTACGGCGGCTTTTCTCAACGAGATAAGCAATCTGCGCGGGATAATTTTAATGGACCAGTGTGAGTGCAAACAGTTGCATCCTCATATTCTGATGGGACGGTAGACCATCACGAGAGGTAGCTCAGCTGCAGGACCTACGGCATAACTTCCTGACTCCGGGCTGTACTGAGTAATTCTAACAGAAAATATCCGTAACTGTTGGCTTGTCCCGAAATTCGAACCCGAGACCTCGTGCACAGCATGCAGTCGCGCTTGCGACCACTAGACCAACGGTGCAGCCAGCACTATCCACACTATATATTATAAATGGGAAAGTTACTCTGTTTGTCTGTGACGCTTTTATAGCAAACCGCTCAACCGGTAAGCAGCGACCTGTTGCCGCGAATCAGTACTTTATAACTATTTACACGATCCAAAGATTATATAGTAGGGGGTACCTTAAGAAAGGAAATGATTCGAGGAAGAGAAAGAAAGAAGCTTCTTTTTTGACGCTTTCAGCAGCTAGTTTTTTTATTATAAGGATTAGTATAATCTACTTCGCTGGATCTCAATCTAAACATGAAAAGGTTAGGATGACGCATGCACTACTAATTAATTGTATGTAAGGTTCATCATTATTTATGCACTCGTCGACAGCTCGCTCGAACAACTTCCGTCAAGTCTAACTGGATGCTGTCATAGCTAATTGCAGGATGTAGTAATATACACTACACAATACATGCAATTTGTTACTACTAATTCGAAGGGTTGAAATTTTGAAATCTATGAAGCCCTAAAAAATACTTTTTTACGTTTCTATTTTTTTTAAATAACTTCCGTGAGGACGAATTCATAATAATATACAGATTCAACGGCTTACTCACGCGCATTCTCGGGAACGCCCGAATAGTTTCAGACTCAATAGGAGTCCTTAATCATGAGCTGCATAGCGATTCCGATAATACATTAGACAAAGTCACAGCGAATTCGTCGGTGAAAACTAGATTTCGTATTCCGAAAACCAGTGAAAACTAAAGTGGCGACGCCAGTGTGAGTTGTGTCGGCGAATAGAACTAAATAAATGTGAAATCTTTTCACGAGTACTGTCAGTGACATTATCAATCGAAAACATGACATTTGAAAGGGGCAGATGGTATTCCGAAAACTCACTTGGCACTTTTCACGTACGAAATCACCTGTCAAAACAAAAGTTACTTATTTCTCGGTGAAAACTGAGGTGAAAACTTACGTTAAATCTTTTTAATGACTAAATAACCTGTAAATTACCTAACATTGTTTCTCATTAAGTTTTTATTCTAAACCAAATTAAATGTTCATTATTTTAATGCCTAAAATAGGATAGTTCCTATTTTAGGTATTAGTATACCAACAACAGAATAACGGCGGCTTACCCTTTATATCCATCGGTCTGTATACGACTTGTATTTAGCCACGAACCCTTCTCAATAAATCACTTTATGGAATTTAGATAGACACAAGCACTCATTATTTAAACCGCACCAGTTTTTTCAAATGATACCTACGCCTAAAACAATGCCAAACTTGTTAACATTTAGAGATAATAATTTAGATTATTTAAGATGTAAGTGTAGTTGGTGAAAAACCACTTGAATATCGAAGCACAAGGGTTTTTTTATTAATTAGTTAAAAACAACACCAAACACAAACTTCTGAATGTACACAAACAATTTGTTTACATTTATCAACTTTTCGTACCGAGTGCTGTCATAGCAAAGGTAATAACACATACAGCCAATACAATCCTATTAAATTAAATAACACCCTTTTAGCTTCTTGAAGAATTATTTTAACCAACAAACATTCAGTAATCAGTCTCGAGAACATATCTTATGGAGTCTAGATCCTTAAATTGAGTAATTATTTAAAAAAATAAGGTTTATTTGATGTTACTAAAAGCAAGTCCCGTCTAAGCCCACCTCTAAAGTTTTCACCTGAGATTTCGACATCACTTGAACTTGAGTGCGTCAAAGCAAAGTTTCAGAATACGGTGAAAAGTACAAGTGAGGTGAGCAGTGAAGTGAGTGTGAAAATCTATGTGAGTGGTGAGGTGAGTTTGGTCATTTTCGGAATCGCTAGGCTGACGTGGCGGCAGTGGTGTCGCGAGTCGAACTGAACTTTTACATTTCATATAGAAACACTTTTCTGAACTTTGTAACTAATTAAAATTAATATTCAATACCTAATACCGTAATACGCTATTCTAAAATGAATTTTCCGAGAAGGAGGCTGTCTGTTTTTAGGGCATAGTTTTTAGAACCGCTTATTCATGGAAAGTTTGGTTTACCTAAGATCGTAAGCAAGCCAGACTTGTTTAGGCTCAAAGCCGCAGCGGTTCACTGGGCAGCCATGATTGATTTATATTCTGACGAATAGAACTAGGGGCTAGGGCTGCCACATTTTTATGTTGGGCAATGCGATATTTCAGAAACATTTTTTTTTTATTATTTCTTTTCTGCTTTCTAGCTAGCCTTATTCCTTACAATTGTGAGGTCAGCTTATATCAATGTAGACGAATACGGATTGGATTGGACCAACTCTAATAAATACGTAACGTCGCGTCTTAAAAATACCAGCCTTTTGGGCAGTTCGTAACAGCCTTTAGGAGTGATTAAATAAATTAATTTATTCAATACGAACCCTCGACTTAAACCTATTCTTTGAAGAAAACGTATTATTGCTATCTGTTCTAGGTGATGATGTATTTAAGTCCATAACTAACGTTTAAACGGAATAAAGAGGAGATAGGAATCTGAAAACTGCCACATTTTGACAAAGAAATAGCAGAAAATAATAATTAGTATCTGACTAAAAAGAATTATCTTGCAAAATTAAGTAATAATTATCTCCATTTTACTTCCAGAGAAAACATTCGCATCATCAGCATTCTACGTGCCCGGTGTGCACCCGACGGTGAAGGAACAGATGGACTTAGCCAGGGCCATTTCCAAGTCGCTGAGCGACTCCAGCAACCATATGAGCAGAGGCCAGAGCATGTACGTCAACAGAAAGAAGAGATCCGTCAAATGGGTGCATGAAGGACGAGGTATGGACCTAATAGAACTACCTTTTAAAGCTTGGAAAATTCCTACGTGACTCACCAACGGTTAGCGTCTTATCATCAAGTACGTCCTACCCAATTGGATATTTGACATTTTTTTTTCATTTCATTAATCAAAAAAATACTTCAAACTTCTAAAAACGACACACTAATTAATTTTATATTGAGCTAGTTATAAGCATTCCAATATTGCTAATTTGACAGAGATAGCGATAATGTTTTGTGACGTCAATATTCAGTTCTCCATACTAGCCTGGGGCTGCCCCGTACAAGTCGCCGGTTTGCGAAAAAGAGATAGAGCATGCGAAATCAACTAACATTAAAAGCTTGTAACTTAAATAAATGTGTCTACATTTTTGTTATTTTTTCTCAATTTTGTTTCAATTTACGACTATTTTTAGAAACATTAGTCAAAAATCAATTTTTCGATAGTAGTCAAATACCCAATTGCATCAAAATCCGTGGATGTGTTTTTGCTTGAAGTTTTCTTTAAACATACTGCTTAGACCAAATCTCGGACCAGTTTAAAACCATATAAAATTTCTGGTGTTTTGGTCAGTTCAAGACGCTTATAGGTACTATACTTACATCGTAATTGCTCACCCAAATGCTGTAGATAATTAAATATGAAGTTTAAATGTTTGAACAGCCGGCACACAGATTGGTCCATAGCCAGACAGCCGACCCTCACTGCTATGTGAGACGTTATTTATAGAAAACAGCTTCAAAATACTCCGAGATTACATATAAACTTTGTTGCGCAAGTAACAAAACTAATCTGTTCTATAATGCCAATGGCAACACAGACAGAATAATACATAAGTAATAAGGTTCCCACGTACATCTTTTTTAATGTTGTTTTTATGATTTTCAGGTCGAAACACATCGAACGCTTGCTCCACGCCAACGCCCGTAGCGAACCACGACACACCGTACCGCCCGCCATCTAGTTTACGCAACCAGAAAACTTATCCCAAGTCAGCTCTCAAGCATACCAGTAACCTGCCCAAAATGGAGCCTTTCCCTGTCTCCCCTCCGACTATTTCTATACAAAACCACGACCTCCCAGTCCCACTTGCACCCACAAAACTTAATGATGTATATGCTTCTCCTAAAAGCCCCCGTTTGCCATTAGTTTCTGGACCCAATTTCAATGTTGCGCCGCGAGGTTGGGGAGAAATGAAAGATTACTACCGACCTGTCGTACTAGATGGCGTTAGCGTCGCACCACAATACACGGACTTTTGAAATTATTTATTCTCATTTTCTTGTTAAATAATTTTAAGAATAAGTTATGATACGTGTCATTTATGTTTAATTTTTACTTTATTTGTTTTTTCTTTAGGTATTATTTGTTATAACTGCATAAAGTAACACATAGAGTTATAAGTACCTATTTAATGTAAAAAAAAAACGTACTTTAACCCTAAGTTAGAATCTTTTACGAATTACGCACAACTTCTTTCCAATTTGTGCTAATAAAACATGTAAATTGTTACATCAATAGCGAAGAATTTCTTAAGTAATAAGCATTTTAATTTAACTGTCTTGTTTGAACTTAAATTACTAGGATTTTTAGTTTTTTATTTATTGTTTTTATTGTAATGTCAAATAGTCGAGTACTAGTCATTTTAAGGTTAACTATCAATATTTAATTAAAATAATACTTACGAATAATGTGCCTTATATTTAAAACTAACCAAAGATAAAATATTTGTATCAAATTATTAGGTGGGTATGTACTTAGGCACCTATAACTATATCTAATGATAATTGTAATAAGTAGATCTCTAATACCAACAAATTTTACTTAGGTAATGTAGAATTTTTTGTAAGTTGTACCTATTTAAAACAACTACCATCAACCTACCTTCAAACATACATACAATAAATACCCTTGAATGTGCCTGTATTACAATAGTAGATTTTCACATTTGTCAGATAAATAAATACAGGATTAATTTAAAACTAGTGCGTATATTCTACGAGTTAATCAGGTGCATAAAACTGAACCACTTTTCCCCTGGAACATAGGTCGAAATCTTAAAATTGAAAATCATCTTTTTATACAAACTTAAGTCACGTGACCTGTCGTATGAAAAGTTCATTTTCCATTTCAAGATTTCGACCAATGTTCTTTGGGGAAAGTTGTTTAGTTTTATGCACCTGATTATCTCGTTGAATATACGCATTCCTTTTAAATTAATCCTGTATACCTATCTACCTAGGTACTGTCTACTGACTTATATCAACTTTTACACAAGAGCTTTTATTACTCGACTTACCGAAAAAAATATTTTTAATTAAGTAAGTAGGTAGTTAGTTTTATACGATGTAAATACATAACATTGACAGGTTTTATACAAGGCGTTTAAAAAAAAAAGATCCTCATCAATCTTTAAAAAAAAGGACTAATGTTGCTAGTCGAGAAAAATATTTATTTACAATCATTTATGAAATACGTGAGTATAATTTGAATAACTTATTTTTATGGAGAGTTGTGTATTTATTTGATGTGGTCGTACTGTGCTGTGCCAGGGTCAATAAAATACTTTTAAAACTCCAATTTTGTTTTATTTACTTACTTACCTAATTTGATAGTCAGCTAAGATATTACCTTTGCTGTATACTCACTAGCTGCACACCGCGTTTTATCAGATAACTTTGTAAAAAAATCTGACTATAAAAAAACCACCACTAACAGGGGATCACCTCAGGAATATAACTTTTAAGCGGCGGTAGCGTATTGGCTAGGGCATCCGACTTGCAATCATATTATTATGGTCGCGAGTTCGAATCCTACCCATTGCACTACCGACGTGAACCCTCTCGTAACACAATCATTTAGCTTGTGCTAGCACGAGGGGTTAACAAGAATACTAGTTATCTGCGTCCCGCATTGCTAATAAGCTTGATAAAAAAAATACTTTGACCTTTAACTGTAACTTTTCGAATAAAACATCAATTTTGAAATTTGTCCCACAGTTGACAGAGATGTAGGTTACCACCATGAAGCTATACTAAACATGGAGAAAACACTCTAAACATTTAAGTGAAGCCAAAGAACGAGACAGTGATATGTGTTTTCTTTATCCTATGTATGTATTTAGAAAGAGACGGTCAGCCAACAGTCGGTTTCACGGAGGAGTTTGGAGTCTCTTCTCCATGTTTACTTATTACTTCATGGTTACCACACATAAAAGAAATACGTACAGGCGAACATAGAACCTTGGACGTCTCGTTATTTGTAGTTCTAATTAATCTTGTCTTTTGTAAGTTCACCTTATTTATTGGACACCTGATGACAATGAATTACCATACAGAGTTACTTTTCAATGTCAGCTGAAATTTGAATAATAATAGGTACGTTGTTTTAAAAGATTAATTTGAAAATTCTAAGTTTCATTCCTACACTGAAAAACCACCGACGCGATATTTATAAGATTAAAAAAATATATAAAACGAGTAAGTACTCGTAACAATAAAAAAAGAAGAAGCGATGGTAGCCTAATGGCTAGGGCGTCGGACTTGCGATCATGTGGTTGCGAGTTCGATTCCCACCCATTACACTACCGACGTGAACCCACACGTAACACAAGCATCCTAGCTTAGCACGAGGGGTTAACGAGATTACTAGTAATGAATCTTTTAAAAAAAAACTACTAGAAAAGTATACGAAGCATGCATGCGTTGTATAGACGTAAAATATCCTTAAGTCAATGAGATAAGTGCGATGCCGCTCGATGCTGGCTGGTTTGTTCCGGAAAAGTTGGTAAAAATTTTTGAATGAAAAAACTTAATCTTATAATCTTTCATTAAAAGATGCTAGAGCTGATTTTGAATCACATCTCGAAATTTCACCATGTGAAAAAGTAATTCTGTATAATATTTTGAAATCCTCACCAAAAAAACTTTCTAACGAAACGTCACGCTATGATTTTCCTTTTGTTATCAACACAATCCCGTTCTCTTGTTACTGATAATTTACTACCAGTATAAATAAAGCAATATTGCTTGTTTGACAGTTCTGCTGTGATCCTATGAGGAGTTCTGTTCCACACCTACGATCATCATCAGGTCAAAACAAATAATGAGACCATTTCGGAATAAACCTCCTTCGAACAAAAAAATTTGCTAATCCGTATGACGGAGTTCTTATTGAACATAGTTACTCTAAATAAAATATCCAAGATGTCAGCTCCCTCCATACCAAATTTTACTTACTTGACCCAATTTTATCCAAATTTACACTCAAAAGGCTTGACTTGTTTGAGCGTAAAGAACTAACAAAAATACTCTCATAAACTGTCGCCATTTTAATATTGGTGTGATTTAGAAGGACCTAGTCTAGGTCAATATGTAATAAGGATAAATCGTGGCGACGGATAACCTAGTCAATCACATATGTACACAAACCAAGACGTGCTACAATATAATTGGGTCTCTTAATGAGTGCGCCCGATACGTTTCATTTGCGACATCAATCGATACTAGAACTTCAAGCGTACATGGTAATGTTACGACCAATGTTATTTCAGATATTTGGTACTTTACAACTATTTTAAGTTTAGTATTTTCAGGCAATGAAATAATCTCTCGTAAGTTTACTAAAAAAGGTTTGATTTATTTACTAGAAAAGGGGGCTATTTATGTCCCAGAGGCAGTTCTTTTACTGGCGTGAACCTGAATCCATTAACACTGGAAGCCAACCTTAACATTTTTCGAAAAGACTAATCAAAAATGTTCTGCCTAAACTTCTATCTTGGAGTCGGCTTCCAGTTTTACCGGATTTAGCTGAACACCATAATTTACATGGAGCGACTGTCTATCTGACCTCCATAACCGGTTGTCAAAATTGTAATGACCTAACGACTGTCAAAGATCAACGTGTGACTGTCAAAAAAGGCCACTGATCATTTGATAATTTGGCTAAACAAACGCTTTTCATCCATGATCGTCCCACTGCAAGCCAGACGCCTTCTTTCCTTCTTCCAAACACCACGGTCTTCGGCTATTGTTTTTATTATTATTACCTGCCCAAATAAATATAATAGCATGAAATCGCATCTGAAATGGAACTAATTGCTTTAATTCATTATCCATTTATAAAACATTGTTTTTTGCTTATCACTAAGGAAGTATCTATATAAACACAATAGGAAATTTTAGAAACGACAAAAACGAAATAAAACTGCAAAAACGTTGACAGTTTAAATCAATTATGTCTGTACCATCATTCTAAAAAACTCATACAAAAAATCTCAAGGTTGAGAGGATGTCAAGACATTTATTAAAAAATGTCGTTGCTTTTTTTGTCGGTGTAATTCAGCTCTGGTAACGTTGCCCCTGTGACTATCATTGTCCGGTACCGTAACTTCTCATGTCTACCTAACCGTTTCCCAAGCTATGTCGCGGTTGGCTTCCAGTTTCACTGGTTTCAGCTAAATATATTATTTTATATCTATCTTAACTCCACACATTTGATTTTTTGCTACCCCTTTCCATCTTTCCAAGAGCGAGCGTTCTTCTCGCTCGACTCCAGTGTCGGCACTGTCAATAACGACAACGGCGTCGGAACGCTGCTCAGCTATGGCGTCGCGACGTCTCTGTGTAATGGCGTTTAGACGTTTCTGAGTTAGGGCGTCGGGACGCTGCTCTGCTATGGCCTGGCGACGCTTCTCAGTCATGGCGTTGCGACACTGTTCTGCTATTGCGTCGCGACGCGGCGCAGTTATGGCATCGCGACGCTGCTCTTACATGGCGCCGCGACGCTGCTCAGCTTTTGGTCACGACGCTACTCAGCTTTTGGCTCGCGACGCTACTCAGCTAAGGCGTCGCGACGCTGCTCTGCTATGGCCTCGCGATGCTTCTCAGCCATGGCGTTGCAACGCTGGTCTGCTATGGCGTCGCGACGCGGCGCAGTTATGGCATCGCGACGCTGCTCTTACATGGCGTGGCGCGAAGCTGCTCTGCTATGGCCTCGCGACGCTTCTCAGCCATGGCGTTGCAACGCTGCTCTGCTATGGCGTCGCGACGCGGCGCAGTTATGGTATCGCGACGCTGCTCTTACATGGCGCCGCGACGCTGCTCAGCTTTTGGTCACGACGCTACTCAGCTAAGGCGTCGCGACGCTGCTCTGCTATGGCATCGCGACGCTTCTCAGGCATGGCGTTGCAACGCTGCTCTGCTATGGCGTCGCGACGCTGCTCACTTATGGGCTGGCGTCTCGTTCCCTATTAACGATAGCGTCGTGAGGCAGGTGCCTAATGGCTCTGCACAGCGCCCTATCATCCACTGACAGCACCCAAGGACACGCTACAAGTACGTACGACGTAGAATTCGTGCACCGCGTGCGTAGGTAGTAGTCAACTAAAACTTAATAGATTAGATTAAATTATTTATCATCATTATCATCATCATCATCATCATTATGTAATACTAGTAATAATATAATAATAATATTATAAAGCTGAAGAGTTTGTTTGTTTGTATGCTTGTTTGTTTGAACGCGCTAATCTCAGGAACTACTGGTCCGATAAGAAAAGATATGTCACTGTTAGATAGAGTACTTATTGAGGAAGGCTATAGGCTAATTTGTCACGATAAAAGATGCGCGGGCAGAGCCGCGAGCAAAAGCTAGTTAATTATAAAAGTGAAATGAATGAATAATTAAACTCATGTCATCTCATTCCGTGATTACGACATTATTTGAGTTGAGAGGTGGCCTTGTCACTTGTGTGTATTACTTGGGTAACTCACTCGCGAGATACTTAGATTGGCAAGTTACAAATACCTCATAACTTCGGTTAGGTAATTCAAACTCTCCTTGTAGGTTTTGTACAGATGTAAGTTGTAGATTTACACAAAAACGGTTTGTTTTTTTACACGCTTTATATTAGCTTCACCTGTATGTTTGTATGTTTGTTTGTAACCGACTTCTTTGGGCGCGATTTTGACCCACTTTAAACGGCCAGATTTCGTTCAAACTTTGTAGATTTAGGTATCTAGGACCGATGACAATACACTATTTTAATAAAAGATTTTTTTTAGTTTAAAAAAAACAAAAAAATCACTCTTTTATAAATAAACTAAACTAAAAAGTAGAAAATAAATAATAGTTAAAAAAAACTAAAAACACGCTTTTTATTGAAAACCAAACTAAAAAATAGAAAATAAAAAAAATATTTTATTTAAAAAAAAGCGTGGGGATTTTTTAAGATATTTACAACTATTGACACCATGCGTGATTTTTTGTTTTTTTTTAAACTAAAAAAAATTAAGACTATTATTTTCATATCCATCACGTTTTTAAATTTTAATTTAGAGTAGAGTTCCGTTGCTTTATAAAACGTTTGCTTCATTAGCGAATTTATAATCCAAAACATGAAAAATGGTACACAGTGAATTAGAACTGACTGGCTTTTTGGTCTAGTAGTTAGTTAGTGACCCTGACTGCTAAACTAAAGGTTATGAGTTCGATTCCTACCCAGGACAAATCTTTGTGTGATGAGCACGATCATTCGTTCTGTGTCTGGGTGAAATTTATCTATAACTAGCTACACCGCGCTGTGTAACCCGCTGTCTATCAGATTTTTTTCGGGTTAATAAGTATTTTGTGCAAATTAGTTCAGCCGTTAGAACGTCAAGAGTTAACAAACATACGTGACACTAACAAACTTTCTTTTGCATTTGTAATATTAGTATTTTATATGTATACTAGCTGTTTCCCGCAGCTCCGCCTGCGGTCTCAATTTTTTGACTGATTATTGAGATGAAAGCCATCCTATATTTCAAGTTGGAACAAACTGCACACGGTGTGCAAATTTGATTGATATCGGTTAAGTATTTTCGGAGTTCATCCCTGACAAACATCTTGACACTGGAATTATATTATACTTAATAGAAGATGTATGTATTCATAATAGATATAATAGACTATAGAATTATAGATGTACAATAATATAAATAGTTTAAGTGGACTCTTGTCTCTACGTGCCTGGGGTTAAGCAACGCTATCGCGGTCAAGAGTTGGATGAGCGGCTGTTTGCACATCGTTCTTTACCCTGCGATTGTAAGAAAAAGGTTTTATTTGAGAATCAAAATGGCAGGTTCGAGAAACAAAAGACTGCCTGATATAATTCTTGAATCACTTCTACCCGAAAATATACACATTTCGTTGTGAGCATCCATGCAGCGCTGCCGCGTTAGTCTCGGTGTGACTGGTGGGAGCAGACCCTAAGAAGGGGGGCTCCCATACAAGAAAAATGTGACTTTTTTTTATTGTCGTCTTAACCATTCGGGCGCGAGTCCGACTCGCACTTGTCCGGTCTTTTTACCTGAGAAAACTGCTCATGATCTCCCTTCATATTGGGAAAGACGTAGGGGTTTATTGGACTCTTCGGAGTGCTACTTCTTTATCTTTTACAGAGCTATAATGAGAATGTCAAAAAGATAAAGTCCATGTGTAGACGACTTCAAAAATATTCATCTTTACTATTTTTTTTTGTATATCTGTTACCTTCTTTCTTCTATCTATGTCTATTAATTACCATATCTCCGGTAAAAGTAAAAGTAATCATTGACAAACGGTGAAGGAAAACATCGTGAGGAAACTTGGATTCCAAAATTGCCAACCTGCAATGAGTAAGCGTGGTGATCAATGCTCATCCCTTCTCTAAATGGGAAGAGGCCTGTGCCCAGCAGTGGGACGTTTATAGGCCGGTATATTACCGTTTTTCCTGGAAGGGCAAACTACTTTATTTGCACTGCTGCGTGAAAACATCTGATCTGCTACGCGACGCAATACTTTGAATAACACCTCAACTTTTATACAAGTAAATTGATAATGCCTAAAACAATCCGTTCGCCGCCGTCAACTCCAAAAACAGAAGTACAGAGGACATTGTCCAATCCTAACATCACTAGTACTCCAACGGAATCAGAGTTTATTAATATACATCAACGGTCAAAGCGACCTCGGTTTGAATCCAGCCGGAGCCCCACATATGAACTCGGAGAATTAAAGGAGGAAATAAGAGAAATGCTCTCAAAGTGGAGTGCAGACCAGGAAGCCATTTTACAAAACTTTATGTCCAAAATTAAAACTGAGTTGGCCGAACTAAAATTACAAAATGAAAAGTTACAAAACATTAAGTCAGAAATCGAGGAATCTGTTAGTCTTGTGAATGAAAAATATGAAGAAATTAAGTCAAAAATGGGAAAATTGGAAAATGAGCGGTCTGAACAGCGTGGACACATAGATAAATTGGAAAAACAACTTCAAGATCTGCAAGAATGTCGTCGGCCTGCCGTTATTGAACTGAGAAATATTCCACCAAAGGAAAAAGAAGATGATAACGATTTAATTAAAATATTAGTCGATACCTGTAAACCATTACAAGTAAACGTGGCACCAACAGAGATACGTGACATATATCGAG
This sequence comes from Plusia festucae, assembly GCA_950381575.1. Lineage (NCBI taxonomy): Eukaryota > Metazoa > Arthropoda > Insecta > Lepidoptera > Noctuidae > Plusia > Plusia festucae. The sequence continues at coordinate 1,140,675 of OX494456.1, read as the reverse complement.
TACAAAATAAGCAAGGCCCCTCAAAACAAATTCTCGCAGAACTACACTCAGTAACGAAGAAAAATAATATTCTCAAAGCCCTACGTGACTTCAATAAAGGGAAAACCACAACGGAGAAACTTAATAGTCAACACATAGGCTTCGTAGGTGAGCGCACTCCTATCTATATCGCTGACCGTCTCCCACCTAGCTCAAGGCAACTTTTTTATGAAGCGCGAAATTTTGCTAAAACTAACCAGTTTCAATACTGCTGGTCGTCTAATGGGAAAATTTTTCTGCGCAAAAAAGAAGGAGAAAAGTCTATCCGTATTCAATCAGAAAAATGTTTTCACAAAATTTTGCATGTATCAGAGTAATCTATTCTCTGCACGATTGTTTGTTTACCTAGTTTTATCTCAGTATTATTTCTATACGATTAATATAATTCTTTACAGTTTTTGTACCGCCATACTCTTTTTACATAGCAACAAACACACAAAAATCAGATCACTCTATAGCCAAATAACACACAACGCATTCTACAAATACATAGCACACAAATCACTGCGCTTATTGACAGTTACCCACCAATACATAAGTTTATTGTTTTTACGCGGAAAAGAAGTTCCATTATTTTTCTCATTTTCACCTGATGGTAATGATTACTTTTGGTTTTTATATTTACGTACAATGTTTCGAACGAGATTTATAGCAAGGAATCTTTATTGATATATTAAATCATAAAAATGAATGACATTCATGAAATTATCGAAAATTTAGATTCATACGGATCCAATGAATTTTATAACTGCCCGCCTGACAAATGCGTTAAGTTATTAGGTAACCACACAAAAGCTCTTAAATTGATGCATTTTAATATTCGTAGTATCAACAAAAACTTCACAAATGTTTTAGTACTATTATCTCAAATAAAAATTAGGTGTGATGTTATAGTTTTCTCAGAATGTTGGTTAAACAAAAATGTATCTATTCCACAGCTTCAAGGCTATTCGGCTTACTCTACAAGAAACAATTTCAACCAAAATGATGGTGTAGTCGCTTACGTACGCTCGGATTTACCACATAAAGTCGCTGAGCCACAATTCGTGGACGCAAACTGTCTTGTTTGTAAACTAAGTTCCGATGTAGTCATAGTAACTATATATCGACCACCTTCCTTCAGACACACTGACAACTTTTTAACTAGCCTTAATGACACATTAGCTTCAGTATCTGACTATAAAACTATATTACTGGTGGGCGACATTAACATTAATATAAGCCCAATAAATAATGACCCACATTACAATGAGTACATGAACTTAATAGCATCACATGGACTATTACCTGCTTATACGTCCCCTACTAGAGAAAAAAACTGTTTAGACCACACCATGATCAAAGTTAAAAACCCAGTAGTTTCCTTTATATTAGAAACTCACATTACAGATCATGCACCAGTACTCGCTTGTGTTAAAAATTACTCAAGCACACAAAGTATCCCTAGGGTAGTTACGAGGATTGACCAATGTAAAATAGCCACAGATATAACCAACGCGGATTTCAGTCCCGTCATGTTAACTGACAATCCCAACGAGGCTACAGAACGGCTAGTAAATACAATTACCTCTATTATCCAAAGCAACACTAAAATTATTCGTGTTCCCTCTAAGTTGAGAGTTATTAAGCCCTGGATCACGCAAGGTCTGTTGAGATGTATCCGAAATAGGAATAATATGCATAGGGACCATAAGAAAACTCCGGATAATTACAATCTTAAAATTACATATCTTCGTTACCGTAATTTCTGTAACAAACTGCTAAACAGACTTAAAACCGAATATGAGAAAAATGAATTAATTAAAGCAAAAAATAATCCCAAAGCGACCTGGAAAGCAATAAATGATATACTGAATAAACAAAAGTCTAAAACTCCTCCCACAGACCTGTTATCCATTTCTGGTGTCGACGAAAAGAGTTCAGTTAATTTGGTAAATGACTTTTTTGCGAATATTGGCAAAAATCTCGCGGCCAAACACACAATTACACCCACCAAACATGTTCCATATCTCCAAGACGAAAAACAATCAAACTCTTTCGTGCTTCTGACTCCTGATCAGGCTGAAGTTGAAAGAACCATAATGAATCTTCGTACTGATTCTGCCGCGGGTTGGGATGGAATCACAACCAGAATGTTAAAGGTTAGCAAACAAACCCTAGTGCCCCTCATCACATACATATGTGAACTATGTTTCTCGAAAGGTGTTTTTCCAAGGGTTCTAAAGAGAGCGATTGTGCATCCAATACACAAGGGTGGAGACAGAGGCAGTGTAAATAATTACAGACCTATATCGGTACTTCCGGCTCTGTCAAAAATTATAGAGAAGATCCTTAACAATCGCCTCATCAACTTCATGGAAGCACATAATATTTTATCGGGAAATCAATATGGCTTCCGCAGAGGAAAATCTGGTGAGGACGCTGTTGCTGCCTTTGTTGACAGAGCCGTTAAGATGCTTGATTTAAAATCTAAATGTCTGGGTATATTCCTGGACTTGTCTAAAGCATTTGACACTGTCTCTGTCCCTACCTTAATATTAAAATTAGAGAGGATTGGAGTGAGGGGTTCTGCACTAGCAATCTTTCAGAGTTACCTCTCTGAGCGGACCCAAAGTGTCAAAATTGGCTCATTTGTTAGTGACGAACACATGCTATCTTTTGGAGTTCCTCAGGGCTCCATATTAGGACCCACTCTCTTTTTAATTTATGTAAACAGTCTCTGTAATCTGTCCATCCCATATAGTAACATATACACATATGCGGACGATACAGCTCTTCTTGTTTATGGTCAAGACTGGAAGGAAGTCCATGAGCGAGCTGAGTCAGCGCTAGGAATCGTCATGTCATGGCTATCTGCAAATACCCTAACTTTAAATGTGGAAAAGACGAACTTTATCCCCTTTTCGATTAAACTATCTTCGCAACCCGATGAGTCGTTTGCCATCAAGGCTCATATCTGTAGTCAACAGTTAGCCCAATGCTCCTGCCTTCCCCTGACTAGAGCAACTAACGTTAGATATCTAGGCATTATGATAGACTATCTTATGTCGTGGAGTATGCAGATTAAGGTGTTGTCCGGCAGAGTGAGAAAGCTTATCTCAATCTTTAAAAATCTTCGATGTAGCGCAGACCGTGATACTCTCCGAATGGTATATTTCTCGCTGTGCCAGTCAGTTCTTTCGTTTGGGATGACGGTTTGGGGTGGCGCTCCAAAAACAAACTTTTTACAATTGGAAAGGGCGCAACGAGCTGTCCTTAAAGTGATGACGTTTAAACATTTTCGGTACAGCACTAAACAATTGTATAAAGACTGTCAAGTCATGACCGTTAGGCAGCTCTTTGTGCTCAATACCATCTTGCGCAAACATGTATCTTTTGAATATAGTACCGGTCATCTGGCAAAACGAAGATCAACTGATGTCTGTCCGGTAGAAAGTCATAGAACAAAATTTGCTGAAAGAAATTTCCGAATCTTGGGAAGTCGCTTGTACAATGCAGTGAACAAACACTGTGGCATCTATATTAAAAATAAATTTGAGTGTAAAAAGATAGCGAGCAAATGGATTATGGATCTTATGTATGAGGAGACAGAAAAGCTAATGGAAAACTTACTCTAAAGTAGAAATGACTGAAATTACTGACTTATTTATTCTTGTACTCCAATTATAGCGCATACAAACATATACACGGTTCTCACGCATTCACACACACATACACACTCACACGCTCTCACACACATACACTTGCAAGCACACACACACACTTGCAAGCACACACACACAAACACACATAAATATACACACTTAGAGAATGGCTACAGTCCATAGATTTGAGCTGTTTAAATATTTTTATTATTATTTTTTTTCGTTGTATTAAACTAACTTAGATACTGCTTGCTCCAGCAATCGCTAGTGGCACTAATATCACTATGTAACTCCAAACTTGTTTAAATTATCTTGGTAATGTTTTTAGAGAGAGCCCTGACACCCATAACACAAGTTTAATCTTAGCTTGGGTGCCAGAGGTTTAAATTCAGTGGTATTTTTACAATATTTAGGCTTATTAATTCTGTTCTACATAGTGTTGTCTGCTAAATTGTAAACTTGGAAATAAAGCATTTATTATTTATTATTATTATTATTATTACTTTGAAGTCAGCTTTTTTTTACATTTATTTGTGATTAATTGGATATTATAATCAAATTGTTGCCATTGTATCGAGTAGGTAGTATACCGTTCTTGTAATTTCAAAGGAAGTTCCACTGTTTGTGTTGTCCTCAAAGACATAGATAAGAGAATACAATGTGAAGTCCCGGTTTTAAGTTTGTTTGCCGAAAGCAGTTATCTCGAAAACTACTTTACACAATTTGATAATATTATAGTTATAAAAACGGATTTATTGGCCGTGTGAATAAACAAAGTAAATTTCACCAAACATTGGAAGTCCGCAGAATGATAAATATTACCAAGCAATCTCTTACAATGATGTCATTCAGTTTTTGCAATTTGACCCATTGTTAAAACATTTAAAAGACAATAGATCACTAGTAGGGATGGGCCGAAATTCGTTTTACATTCGGTTTAACCGAACTTCGGCAGCTTGAACCGAACTTCGTCATTCGGCCGAATTTCGGTTAAAATGCCGAACATTCTGCACTAAATATACTTATATACTTGCACTATCATAATAGAAATTAATGAAAAAACATATCTGTAGTAACAGTGAAATAAAATAAGTCTGATTTACTCATAGTCATTTATTTGAATTATTAAAAGTCATCACTACATAGTATAAAACAAAGTCGCTTCCCGCTGTCTGTCTGTCTGTTCCTATGTATGCTTAGATCTTTAAAACTACGCAACGGATTTTAATGCAGTTTTTTTAATAGATAGAGTGATTCAAGAGGAAGGTTTATATGTATAATACACGCATAATATAGTAGAGAAACACTGATAATTTTAGAGGTTTCTAAAGTGATGTCGTAAATAAACTCATTTTTTTGCGCTAACACAGCAAACGCTGGCTGAACCCTACGAGATACATCAAAATAATGTACTACAGTATTGTACACATTGAAAAGGTCTACAGAAAACTCCGCGATGGTATATGTCTATCTCTTAATGGATATCCCACAATAACATTTTTTGTCATTTACTTTTTACGACAAATAATGGCTAATTTTCGAAGCGATTTTAACCAATACAGCATTAATCCTTATCCAATTAAATACCTTAAATACATTGTTGATTTAATATAGATCTATATGGCCCTTTACAGCATATGATTTAAATGAATATTTTCGAAGATATTACAAATTTAAAAATTGCGGAAGAATGATTAAAACGTTCGCTCCATTCGCTCGCACAAAGAATGAGTTAGATTTCGGAAATTTTACTAACTTTCAAATAATCTTTGTGAGAATGAATGGAGCACATGTTATGATCATTTTTATATTTAAAATTATACTTGTTATTGTCGCGAATCGAATTTTGATCAAGTAACAACTTGTCACTGATAAGCAAATTGCAAAAAACACATGAAAATTTGAATTTCGCGGGCCACATCGGAGGTATCACCTTAAATTGGTCTTTTAAACTACCAGTCTCAAAAATCTTTGGTTACTTAATCAAACAAAACACAAAATTAAACCGCTCTTCGTACTAACCAAACCAGCCTTAGAAATCTTTCTTTCTTAATCAAAAACAAAATTTACTGCTCTTCTCAACAAGTCTTAGAATCTCTCTTACTTAATCAAAAAACAAAAATTAAACTACTTTTCTAAACAATAATAACCAACCATTAGAAAAGTCTCTTACCTAGTCAGAACACACGATGAAACTGGAAGATCTCAATAATGAGTTTTAGAAATTTTTGCATAGGTAGGTACTCAACTTAATAAAAATACTAAATTATATTGGTCTCCTTAATAGTGATGGTCTAAAAAAATCTTTACCAGACCATGATTAGTTGGCTAACGGCCCCGCGGGGAAGCGCGGAGTGCGGGCGGGGCACATTTAGCAATATTTGCAGCAAGTGCGTAAACAAGTCACAACACGAAAAAGCGCAGCGAAATTGAACCGAAGTTCGGCCGAACTTCGGCCGAATTTTTCATTTTTACCGAATGTTCGGCCGAAGTTCGTATTCGGTACAAACCACATTCGGCCCATCCCTAATCACTAGTTACCTCTTAGTTTATAAACTTTGAAGTTCAATACTGGAGTTAGTTTCTTTTATATGCTGTTGTAACCACTGAATAAACTGTTATAGAATTATCCAGTATCTATTAGAGTTTAGTCGCAGACAGACTAATAGTTAAAATTCTATAAGTACGATTTCAAAAATTATTAGCCCCGGATACTGAAACCTCAGTTAGCGTTAACATATTCATAAAAGTCTATACCGCTACTTCACTTCTTAAACTGACATCTTCAAACTGATTGACGTTTCAGTATCCGACTCTATGTTACTCACGGATATTGGTCGAAACGTGAATCTGAAGTATTGTTCTGAGGAAGCACCCGAGCCTTAATTCTCAATTCTTTTATTGCTTTCCTTATGTACCTACATCATTATAGGACATAAAGAGTAATTTTCAGAGCTATTTATGGACCCTGTGGTAGTCTATCTCTCCAAAGATCATTTTAATTATAAAGACTAAAAAATATGCTTTAACGAGATACGCAAACAATAAAAAAAAACTAGCCTATATAATTTTAAGGAAGTGATTATCTGTTGTCAGTCAACTGTTTTTATACAAAGAGATAAACTAGCCTAATGCCCGGTTCCTATAACCCTTTACACCCGGAAAGTTTTTTTTTATTTTTATACTATAAAACCTTTTTCTTGGTATTCTGCTATGTCTATAAAGCCTCAAAAAAATAGTTAAAAAAATCTCGAGTTCATAGTTAACCCACAATGCTACCCGCACGATCGTGAGTCACAGGTTGTACGTGACATAGTCACGATCGTGAGGTTAGTTTAAACTAATCTTATATTTTGATAGTTTGAGGGCAAATAAAGAGTTTTATAATGAAATCAGCCTCTTTATTAATAATTAAGTTATAATTAATTCACTTTCATAGCATTTGTCTTCGCACTAAACATTTGTACAAGCCTTTGGCAACACGGTACAATTCTTTTAGTAAAATATTAACAAAACCAAAATATTAAATGTAATTATTCTTAAATGTAATCATTAGTTAAAAAACCATCTTATTATGCCTCTTAGAGTAATCAGGAACTAGGAGTACCATATCATCCTTTGGTGTGGTAAGACTTGAAACAGTCTTTACCGCGTGAGATGCACAAATAGGTGTCGCATTTTTCACAACGTATCTTTGTGCGACTGGTACAATTTTCGTACTGGCACATTCTTGGTGCTTTTATTTCGTCAAATACTAAACTACAGAAGCTCCAAGTCCAAGAGATTTATCACCAAACATTATTTTAGCTCCTCGATAGATGTCAAAGTCGAGATTCTATCCTTCACTTGTAGTCAGCACGAAATTCTTCTGACCAACCGGGTGCGGTTTGTTTCGGACTACCTGATGTAGTATACACCTGCCAGTAAATGGTATCATTTGCTCGTCAATGGAGTAGAAGCCAGGCGTTACACGCTGCTTTTACCCTGTCAATCATTGGCTGTACCTTCCACAATGGGTTGTTTTTGTCATGCGACAGGGCTTCATCTGAATCTACGACAAGCAATGCATTACGAACTGTCAAGAACCCATCACGAGCCATTTGTTGAGTTATTATGTCTAGTTTTCATCCACCTCTCCAGTACATCGGAATACGGGGGTAGGGAATACATCCCATGATAATATGTATGGAAAAGACTCTGGCTACTTCTACAGACATCAGTTTTAGTTCTAGACGAGTTTTTCTATGATGGTACAGGTTTGTACATCTGGCAACTTCGTCGAAAAACTCTAATCAAAGTAGTAATATGAGAAATACTCCATTGGAGTCTTGACAGGAGCCACGGACAGTGAAGTATAGTCATGATTTCGATCATCAGAAGGTACCTGCTTCCAAACTCTCTTTCGAGGAGGTGGCCGTGAAGATCCGAGGGCGCGGAGTTAGTTGTGATGATGCTGGAGTATCCTGCGTCGGTTCCGACTCTAGTGCTGCAGACGGTAGTAGTTCAGGTTCGAGTTCAGTGTGAAAATTGTCGAACTGAAGATTGTCAAAAATGCTGGGTTGGGTCCTCAATATCTTCGATAACGGATAAGTTTCCATCGCCCAGCACGTCTATAACTTGGTCATCGTTCAAATTTCTGCCTAAAATTTTAAACAAGATACTCTCAGTAACTAAATCTACGTACACACAATCGTCAATTACAGTACTTACTCCCAAATAACATGTTGGGATTACGACCGGAGCCACACGATCGTAGCGGTCAGACTTTACGACTTAATTGTAAATAAACTACAAAAGTTAGTATAAAACTAAAATTATCTAGGTGTTTAAACATCCTTTAACTTTAAAATAAGTACAAAATACTATAAAAAAACAAATAGTTATTAATCAAAATTATTACTTACCCGCGGCGCGGCGAGGGTCGAAAAATGCAGCCATCGTTCATCGCAACCCACACGTCGCTGACCGCCTCCACACTGCCAGTGTATTTTTTCTCGTGCGTAGAATACTCCTCACAAACGATCGACGCCGGTTGCGTTTGGAAAAAGTAAATTGTTTGGCGCCAATATTTTTTTTAATCAAAACTCACGCTCGTATAAGCCCGGGTGTAAAGGGATAACAAACGACTCGTCATACGTAAAACATACCATCCGTTTTCTGGTTACCATTAACGATCCGTAATTGGCGTTCCTATATTTTTTGCATCATAAACGAGCTACGAGCCGTCATCCGTTTGTTTGTTACCGAAGCCCTCTCTGGCGTCGTGCTGCGTTTTGTTAATACAAAGAAGCTTATTTTTGTTTACAGTAAAAAATTATGTACTTTTTTTATTATTTGACGTTTTGTGTTTTGTAGATATTAATAATTAATATTTTATTATATCTTCATGTTAAATATTTACTTTCATAAAAAAATATCATTTGTTTGTCATTTGTATCGAAAGTAACAAAACGCGTTTTTGATGACTGACAGCAAATAGTGTAAAATTGAATATAATCTTTTGATTATAAGAATAGATAATTGAGTAAAAACAAAGTAGGAAATAATTTTATATAGGGTAGGTATTCTTCTATAATAAAAACAGTTGTTCGGTCGTTTTAATATATTTGTTAAACAGTTTAGCAATAGCAAAACTGATATCACGCACAATACGACAAGCTGATGTTTTTGACACACCCACAAAGTCTGCCACTGATATCAACATTGTGCCTAAAGCATAGAACCTTAGCGTCAATAGTAGGTAATTGATGTAGTGGAGATAATTATCCCATGATTCCTGAAATGACAACAGTAAGTTAAGTAATAAGGTTAGACGTTAGCGGTCTATTATAAATGCCTCCATTAAACTAACCTGGCTCCTTTTATTCGTATATCTGAATAAATTTCAAGAAGTTATTGTTCAACAGATTCTTTATCGAGTCGAAATCTCACTTGAAATTCGTAATAATCCAGCGTCGCAAAAAATCCACTCTTTCTTTATATACTCTTTCACGCTTATCTTCTTCTGAATCAGTCTCACTATAATTCGATATAATATTAAACACTTCTCTATCACTATCTGAACTCGACATTTCGGAATTAAAGCGAAAACAATGAATGAGAAAGAAATCAACCGGCCGAAATCGGCGGGTAAACAAAAGGCTAACGAATGGTAATCTTGACAGCCTACTGACGATTAAAAATATTTATAGGAACGCCATAAACTGTCATCTCCATACAATACGCTTACCATCCGTTAACGGTGACCCTCCCATCCGTCAGTAGCAAGCCGTCGGTAAGTTGCCTGACGAGACGTTTTTTATAGGAACGATTTTAGCTTACGCTTGGTATTTTAAACTACTATTCGTAACTAAAACGGATCGTTTTTCAAATATAGGAACCGGGCATTAGGCAGTATGTTATTTCATGACTTGCTAAATAGATCTCAGTAAGTAGTAATAATAGTGGTTTGTTATACAACACATGATCAAGAAGATATGGAACCTATTACATATTACTTTTTTCCCTGCCAGTGGACTTACAAAAACTTTTGCAATCTAACTTTTAAAACGCCTTGAGTAATGAGGTAATTAACATTTATTTCGTGAAGTATAAATGGTAGAGTCGATTTCGTAAGTGTGTAAGAGTCTATTGGCAGAATACTGAAACATCAATCAGTTTAAAGCCGCCGTTAAGTCTCATGCTGTCTCTGTCACTGTAAGTTGTGAAGTAGCGACGGATAGACATTTAAGGACGTGTTACAGTGGCACCGGTAACCGAAAAACTATGTGGAAACCGGCTGTCGTGGTATGGGCATGTGATGCGGAGGAATGAGGATCATGTTGTAAGGAAGGTTTTGAGCATGAATGTGGATGGGTATAGGGGAAGGGGACGACCAAAAAAACGATGGATAGATTGTGTGAAAGTCGATATGGCAAGAAAGAATGTTACTTGTGAGATGACGGCAGATAGAAGAGTATGGAAGAAGAAAACATGCTGCGCCGACCCCAAATAAAATTGGGATAAGGGCAGGAGGATGATGATGATGAGGATGTCAAAGTTAATTAGCGTTTCAATATTCGAGGGTATGATACCTCATATTGGCTGAAATCGCTTAACTTCAGCGATCATATCTTCCATAATACTGTAGTTACTTTGAGATTAATATATTTTTATTGGTAGTTCAAGATTTATGCTAAAACGCTTTGAAAATTAGATTATGTATTATTTTCTCTATAGAAAAAAAAAATATCTACAGTCAGCAGAAAAAGTAGATGATGAATTGAGTTTATAACTTTTTGAATCTAAACTGATCACGAATATACGGCAACTGTACTAGTACTAAATGTTTGGTATAATTTACAATCACATACTTTGAATCACTTCGACGCTACACAGCTCTGATGCGAACTCTGTTTATTAGTATTGAATTTCTGATTTTTGGTTTTGTACTTTTGCTGTTGACTGTACTTACCTATTCATTAGTATTCGTAAATCAAATAATTAATATGAAAAATAATTGGACTATAACTGAACACAGACAGTACTACCACCTACTATGACCCCAAGTTTGTTTAAATATTTCTTCTCAGGGTAAATAATAATTAAGGTAAATGCAGCTATTAACGACCCATCGAAAATCCGCAGCTATTACCGATCCATTCCATTAATTTGTAATTTTTACGCTACTGGAACGATTCATGCTGAAAACACTTGACGAAACACGCATGTTTGTTCTTTGAGCACCGCAAAAACTAACGTTTGTGTGTGTGGCATCCCGGAAAAGACACAAAATTCGTTAGTTTCCGTGAAAACAGCGAGCTCGCCCGCCGTTTGGTACAAGTCCTTGTTCCTAATAGGTAAGCACATCAAATTTTTGCTTAAGACTTTGTACATCGATTTACGAAACCTGTACTGGTTGTGTATTATTAAATGTGTTCATTTGAGTGTTAATTCTTTATTTCGTATAGTATTTCATAAAGTTTAAGTAATTTAAGAGGATAAAACTTGAAATTTAAATAGAGCGGTAATAGCTTCAATGATTTTAATAGTGGCAGTTATTGCCGATCCATGGGTCGGTGATTACCCTGCACATTATATTTAGTTTAAATTCTTTCCCATCGATATGCGATGACAAAGAAAAAATTTGAATATGACATTATAATCTCAAATAATCAGCCATTGTTACACACTATTAGCGACCTATACTATTTTGTCTAGTTTACTTGTTTTATCATTTTGTGTTCACCACGTTTTGTAAAATTAATCATTATTGTTATTTTAAAGAAACATTATTAAAACACCTTTCTTTGTATAACAATGTGTGCATTCATTAATACTATTTGCTTAATCAATTGTTTAAAATCCCTGTTATAATTAGAAAGATCAAATCAATACATATTATCTAGTTTTTGTGAGTCGGTGAAACGATTTTATATTTGTATATACATCGCTTATTACCGATCCATGTGAGTCGGTGATAGCAAGTATGGGAGCCTATCACCGATTCTATACAAATCATTATCCATAATGTTAAATTACACTGATTAACTGGTTACAGAAAATATTAGCTTATAAACTAATAACAAAAATAATTATGAATATAGATATGGCAAACGAAATACATAAAATAACTTTTTGCAGAAACATGGATGTCCGCTAGGGCCGATGCCTGCTAGGATCGCGGGTTATTCGAAAAAGTTACTGTGGACCTGGCAACAGGTATCTGAAGGAACATGTGTAGGTATTAGTCAAAAAAAGCCTTACACTATAACTTCAAATAACTTCTTCCGCTCAGAGTGGAAGAAGTTATTTCACGATGTTCATGACAAAAAAAATAGGTGGCTAAGTGGCTTTTCCTCTGCAGCACTATACATAGGAAAAGCCACTTAGCCACCCAATTTTTTGTATGAAATAGGTAAGAACTTGAATCAAGCCTACATTTCTTAATCCATGCTAATATCCTTCACGAAATCACATACCTACTTAATATTAATCAAAATATTAATCTTCTAGTTTTGTTACACTCGGTAATACCTTCAGCAAAATCGTTAATAGCTACATAGCTGCTCCTATGGGTCGGTAATACCAGAATCGACTTGTCCACTTAATATTTTTTAAATTTATAAGAAAATCTTCTAATTTTGGGCTTATAAGGTAATCATTATAAACTAGATAAGTAAGAGTTTCATATAAAAACCAAACACTGCATGTGAAAGCAATCACAACTCTTAATAATTATCATCGATTACAAAACTACCTTAACAGGGTCGGTAATAGCTGCGTTTACCTTAATTAAATTTTAATTTTAATTCATTTTAATTTATTTTAAACACTAAGGAATTTATTCCTTGTGTCGCGGGGTTTCACAAACATTCAAATCACATGCACAAAGAACACCCAGACTTGGAACAAGCATTTGTGAATCACACAAATACTTGTCCCATGCGGGGATCGAAGTGCCCTATAGGTACCACTCGGCCATCCGTGCAGTCAATCAATTGGCAAAGGTAATTAGCAAAAGGTGTTTATTTTCACTTATTCTTAACGAAATTCCTAATTAAATACATCAAAGTAAAGCGTAAACGAAGCTGAAACACGATAGTATTTCTAATTGATTAATTTACATACTAATTTGAAATAGAAACGGTTAATTTTGATACCGAAGTGGGTTAGAGAATATACATACAGTGAGTATGTAGTATTTAAATTGTAACTATTTATTATGTAGAACGTGTTCGAAGTCTACAGACATCTAGAACGTATATTCTTAATTTAACACATCACTGGGAGAGTCTCTCTTACAAAATAATTATGTATTAGGTACTTTTACGACAAGGAATATGGTGAGTGTTTTTTTTTAATAAAAATAATTGAACGAAAAAATCTAAAATCGCAATCTAAAAATAAAATTATTGTTGTGGTTATTGATAAAGAAATATCCGAGATTAATTGACTGCCAGAAGAAAAAAATTAAGATGTAGTTTCAAATCCATCCTCAAGAAATGACCATTATGAATTCAGTAAAATTAATAAGTCTCACATAGAAGTTCGGTCGTCAAATTTTTTTTTTGTAGGTTATGCTGCTTTGTAAAAAATGGCGAACGCGGCATTTTGAATTTTCGAGAAAATATGTTAGGTATATTGTCACCACCTAGGTGTCACTTTTGCTGGCAGTCACTTTTGTTTGAGATTGGGTATGTAGGATTTTTTCTACATTAATGCACTAGTTTTTACTCGCGGCTCCGCCCGCGTGGGCATCGATTAGCGCCTATAACCTTCCTTAATATGTGGGCTATACTATACTATAACAGTAACAGAATTCTTCAAATCGGACCAGTAGTTCCTGACATTAGCGCGTTCAAACAAACAAACAAACTCTTCAGCTTTATTACATTAGTATAGATTTGTTAACTGATAGGTATGTAAACTTATGAAAATGTTCGATAAATAAAGGAACTCTTCTTTTGTATCTAAAACGACGTTTGTTAATAAAAAAAAAGTAAAAATTTTATGACTAGATGACGCAATTTACGCGTCGTCAATGTTAATCGTTCCCATATGTTTTCAAGGTTAGGCTGACCTAACTCATGTGATATCAGTTTTTTTTGTTAAAAATTACGGGAGTTTTTGTATAGGTAACATGGTACGGGCCTATGGGGAGACCGGTCCGGGTTCGCAACAATGGTTTAGTATAGTGGACTTGTTTCGTTGCCATTCGCAGTGCACAGCAGTATTGGTTGAACATCCGCCAACGTCACACGTATGTTCCAAAGTGTGTAGTTTATATATGAATGTAATTACAAACAACTGAAACAAAACGTGAGTGACTTCCCATACATTTTAATAAATATTATTGTTTTTTCAGTGTATTTCAGTGATTAAATTATTTTTATTAAGTTGGTATTGGTGAAAACACGTGGTTGTTGGCCAGGTTGGTCGTATTTCAGTGTTCATTGATGCGTTTGTTAGTACTTTTTTAATGTTATGGTAAGTAAAAGAGCGATGGGTGTTTTTTTGTTCATAGTTCCAATGTTTGTGGACTTGGAGTAGGGACGTGAGAGAATTTTATACTGATATTGTTGTGATTATAATTTCTTAGGAATTAGGACCAACATTATTTTTTTTTAATTGAGTATATTGATTTATGATCGAAGTCTCTTTTATCTCATAAATTCGAATTAAAACTGTACAAAAATCTGACAGACAACAATCATTCTTCTGCGCGGGGACTGAAAAAATAGATAAAAGTGTTATTATTAGCGGCTGTACCATAGGTCCTTTTATACATTAAACATACATACTAGGAAATTATCGAAGATTTTAAGTAAAGAAGACATTTTGCAATTTTACATATGTTAATATTTTACTTACACAATAGTCGTGAAATACCTAGTAGAGAGAGATGTAATTTAAATGAGTTAACTTTTGACATAATTATATATACAATGTATGTGTATATTAAGATAAAGTATAAATTGATAACATTTATTTAGTGTTACATAGGTAGGTATGTACGATTTCATAATACTTTGTACTTCTAACTAACAGTTGTTAACTATTTTCTGTTTGTTCAAATATTCATTTTAATGATTATGCAGATTTCCATTTTGGAACTCCACAATTATTTTTCATCGCTATTTTTTTTTTTATATTACTTTTAGATTACCAGCAATTTGGGTCGCACTATTACTAGTAATCTTGTTAACCCCTCGTGCTAAGCTCAGATGCTTGTGTTACGAGTGGGTTCAGTAATGTAATGGGTGGGATTCGAACCCGCAACCATATGATCGCAAGTCCGATGCCCTAGCCATTAGGCTACCGCCGCTTCATTAATTCATTGAATTAGAACCGTTTTTGTTTGGTCTTTGTTATTCTACATTCTTAGGTTGATATAGGGTTTTATAACAATATTTACTTAAAACTCATCATCATCACCTGTCTAGCCTTTTCCCAAGTAATGTTTGATTGAGGCCCAGTTTTTTGATCCCGAGTTAACTCAACCATTCGTTAAATATCGTAACTAATGGTTTCAATAAAATAAATTTCCTAAATGTTTACTCTAACAAGTGGCTAAATAATTTAACCCTCGAATTAAATTGACCCTTTGATAGACAACCAAACGCGTTTTACCGAAATTTGAAACCATTTGTTAGCATGAAAAAATTGATCAGATTGAAACCATTAGTTAGGATATTTAACCATTGGTTGAGTTAACTCGGGATCGAAACACTGGTCCTAAGATGAATATCGTATTTCACATGAAGCGGAGATATACAAATAAAGAAATTATTATTATTATTATTTTTGTAAAACTTTTTACATCACGGCGAACCGGTTAAACTGATGGCACGGGCCTAGGCCAAGTGTACATCAGTTAGAGTACTAGAAATATTAGTTTGAATAGGCACTATCGGCGTTGTGCTAACGCTGGATGAAAGCAAGTTGTCAGGCTCGCATTGTAGGAATTTTCTAACTAATCTGCATGTGTTTAGGATTGCTGCCTTTTTGCAGTGTTGGTTGGTAGTAGGTGTGTGAAGGTAAATTTAAAGTATTAAGAGACAATTAAACGGTGTTTTATTATTTATTTACAATAACTTTAAATATATACAATCTTAACATAACTAAAATAATAAATGATATATACACACGAAAAAATAAATAATAAACTAATATAATTATATTAATAAAAGTTTAAAAAATGGCGTCAAAGTATTCATCCGCATCGCTGTCGACCGGAAGTGTGCCCACTAGGCTGGCTGCATTGCCACGTTGTATGGCAATGCTTATTCTTTGTCCAAGGTAAAAGCCAGCCCTCGGGTCACGTGAAGTGTCAACAAGGCGTTTGGCTAGATCTTTGAAAACCATATGTGCACTCGGGCCCCACGGTCCAAGTGTTTCAACCCCAAACGGCTCGAATATATAACTGCCCATTAGGTTGCTATATTTCCGCCGTTTGAGGTTTTCAGCAGCCGCAGCAGCAGCACCAGCACAGCACGATGAACTTGGAAGATGGGATGGCGCAAGAGTATCGACACATGTAGCGTCCCACACTAAAGGCCTACCCATCTTCCATGGAAATAGCGACATGCCGTCCGGTCTCTTGCCATCGTCACGTGCCAAGCCATTGGGTTCGAGTACAGCTGGAACGCCGACGGCAACAAGAGCTCGTCGAATAATGTCGTTGATATTCGCGTGCCGCGCTATGCGACCTGCGCTACGGCTACAGGACAGGCCGTGGTGTCCGAGGCTGTTGACTACTTCACCGCAGTGGCAGCGATGCGGTGAACAACATGAAGCACCTATGCGTAGTGCAACAGCAAGGCGGAAAGTAGTATCGTCGAACAAGGTGCCGATGTGCGACGATGGCAGTGCGTGAAGCCAAAGACCTGACTCCCACTCGCCAACAGCCAGCAGGCGCGCACGCTCCGCAGTAGAAGTAGACGTAGAAATAAGACTTTCTTGAACTACTCTGCAGAGCGGCTCATCCCACTGTCTCTGGGAAGATGGGTAGTCAGGAAGATTTGATTTTGGGCAAGCAAGTCTCCAGGCATCCACAGCCTCGGAGAAACACGGCACATCAAAATTAATCAGTGTAGAAGCTAGGATATTCCTGATTAACTTATCAGTACCGTGGACCGAGGATATAAAAGCTGGTAAACTAATACTGGTAATTTTGCGGACGCCGAGCCCTCCCATACGAATAGGAAGAGTGGCTTGAACCCAAACTCGGTCATCCATGGCCACATTTAAAATCAAAGACAGTGTGTGTCTGATAATTTGGTCCATTTTTTCCAAAAGGTGAGGGTGCTTCCATAAATGGGAAGCACGGAGAAAATAAGTTAATTTAGGGCCAAAACAACAATAACGAATTAGGGTGATGGCCGAATGCATGTTAATTTGTAAAAGTCTGTCAGAAACGTCATTGAAATTTTGAATTTTTTCATCAATAAATTTTGGAAAGGAATCATCAAAGATTGGAGACCCAAGGAGACGAAGAGAGTTTTTATCTACAATTTTGATATTGGGGGCTATAGCGTTAAGAGACTGGTGTAGTTGTTTGGGTATTACTCCCGTAGTGGACAGTACTATGGGAACTATTGTAACCTTTTGCATTTATTATTAAGCGATCGCTGACCTCTACAACTAATTTTACTGGATATCGCAGTACCTATTCAGTAAGAATTTCAAAGATTGATGTATTATAACAGCAGCTGTTTGCAATCATATTCAGAGTGGATTCACAGCTTTTTCGCAATCTATTCGCATATTTGCAAACATCCCTGCTGCAGCTGCACCATTATCACCCTGAAGGCATTATCATACTGGACGCGAAGGAGGCTTTCTGCGTAAGATTAACCCGCAGGCTGCTTGTACAGAAAGATCCAAGAAGTTGAAACGGCTACAAAAAGAGCTAATGTTGACTGAATGGTGATGAAAGATGATTGATGATATCACTATATAAACGCGTCGTCAATGCTAATATATGTGTACCCATAATATGTTTTTGAGATTAGGCTGACATTACTTATATACGAGATTTATCACATTTTATGTTTAAAAATACGGTAGTTTTCTATTTAAGATGATATGGGCTTATAGGTATAAATATAATAATTTGAAATGGCCTGGTTTAACTCGGCAATAAGAAATCGCACTTGAAAATGATCTAGCGGACCCGCCTAATTCTCATGTGTTGTAAATGTTTCTAAAATCATACACACAAACCTTCATCTTGAATAGATCTATCTGTTGCTGAAAACTGCATTAAAATCTGTTTAAAAATTCTAAGCTTAGGTACAGCCGAGACAGCGGTAGCGACTGTATAACTTTAACTAAAGAAAAAACAATTGCTTTCGGTTATTTGAGTTTCGTGGTAAAAGATTCAAAATTTTCTATCAGGATTTATCATTGTTTATATAGATCTACTACTAATCTACGTATTATATATAACGTGTTACAAAATACCCCGTTAAAATATAATTAATTTAATTATCAAAGCCAAAAATTTATCATGCCTAGTAAGCTGTCATGTCAGGAAACCAGATTATTTAACAGAAAGCCCTACGTACCTATTTTACCTAATCATTTTCTACTTTAATAGGTTTTCTATTTTTCATTCATAAATTAATATTCGACATTACCGGCAGTTTTGTAACACCATGTATGCAGCAGTATAATACGTATATAATTATGTAACAATGTTATCTATGTGAATATACCATATTCATTTGACATATTAGCATAATATTTAGTTTAATTACTTATCAGAATACCAACGTTTGATTTCCGATTTAATACTGACTCATTGGTTATGTGAACTTTTGAGGAAGATAGTGTTATTCAGTGATAATAATATGCAACATTATAATGTAATATCGTTTCGAGATTTGACCTGCAGACGGCCTTCATGATAACCCGGGATACAATTTCGTAGTATACAAATATTTTATTGTTATTTGGGGTAAATCAATAAGAATGAGGAATCAGGTGATGGAAACTCCATGACCTAATAACTTATAGTATATTATTAATTACGCTAATGGGTGTATCTACGCGAGGGCTCGCGGTTTGACCGATAAAAAAGGTTCAGCCCCGCTCGCAGCGGCTGGTCGGTGGATGGGCGACCATTAAGTACTAAACATACCTCTCCGTGCCTCGGACAGCACGTTAAGCCGTTAGTCCCGAAAGGTCCCGACTGTCATAGAGTGATTTTTGACCGTCTTTAAGACTAAAAAGTCTGTTTATGAATAACTAAACCTCCATTGTGGGTGGTATGACGTCACGTCACGTGGGTGCCTGTCACGTGACAACGTGAATCTACCCTCAAAAATTGTCGGGCCTGAGCGGCTGTTCTATGGCGATTTTAGCTTTTGACAGCGTAACAAACGAAGTTACTTCGAAGTCGAAGACGTGAAAGTACGGAAATGGATTTGTTCATGAATATCTTGGACAATCACAGACAGACACTTCCTAGGTTTTTGCTGTAGTCAGCCAGTATTGAGAGATTGCTACTTACAATAAACGTATAAAGGTCATGTTGTAATAACACCAGTTATTATTTTACATGAGTTGCCGGAAGACCTAGTCGAGTCAAGGAAATTATAAGATAGATGTTGTTACAATTATAGTAATAGGTACATATAATTATTTATAATCTATACTTATATACAGAGGAAAAAAACATAAAATTGAAAATCAACTTTTCATACAAACATAAGTCACGTGAGTCACTTTGTATGAAAATTTCATTTTCAATTTTAAGATTTCGATTTATGTTTCTTGGGAAAAGTTGTTCAGTTGTATGCACCTGATTACCTCGTTGAATATACGCACTCAATAAAAAATAATCCTGTATATTATAAAGCTAAAGAGTTTGTTTGTTTGAACGCGCTTATCTCAGGAACTGCTGGTCCGATTTGAAAAATTCTTTCACTGTTAGATAGCCCACTATTAATGAACACTAAGCTATAAATTGCCGCGAGAGCTAGTCTACTATATAAAACAAATTCGGATGTGATAATAAACTTATAACTGCGGAACGGGTGGACCGATTTCCGTCTTGTTCCGGAATAGCAGAATAAATAAAAACAATGGAAAATTAATGTTTACCGGAACACGAAGGCACCTTACGCGGGTGAAACTGCGGGTCACAACTAGTATTAAATTAAATGTAACATCCTGTAGCGACTAAGTAACAGTTTTTATATAGACAATATCTGGCTTGGAATGTCATTGTTTTTACAGACGGATAAAAAACCTGTCGCGTGTATAATGTATGTATGTGTATGATAACAAACTTTTGATGTGTTTTATTATTCCACACACTAATGTGTATTGACTGTCACGTAATCGTGATAGTCAATACTTAGAATTTGATCTGTCTGTACTTAAAAGTGCCGTATATATTTGCTTAGAAACATCATCATGTTCTGGGATCCATATGAAAACATGCATAAGGTGATGCAACAATTTTCCTTAAGAAGAAAAGGAATTTTCTTTTTTTATTGTTAAAGTTTTTTTTATTTTCTTTCAATCTGAAAACGACAATGGTGTCGTCAAAATAACAGAAAATTCGAATTATCGCGACAACATAGAAAATTTATTTGACAATGGTAAAAACTTTTCTGTCTTTGAAAAAACATGAGTGATTCACGACTCACTATAGTAATACTTATTGCTAAACAAAATATGAACAGCGATTGGTCGAAGCGCCTAAAGTATATAGAATTGGGTAAGTAGGTAAGCAAGCCAATGAAAGCCAGGCCTAGAGCAAGTGGAGGACACCTTTGCCCAGCAGTGGGACACCTAAAAGATTGATGACGGGCCTGTTGGTCTTTGGTTTAGTGATCCTGACTGCTAAGCCGGAGGTCGTAGATTCGATTCCCACTCAGGACAAATCTTTGTGTTATGAGCACGATCATTTAATTTTGTTCTGTGTCTAGGTGTAATTTATCTATAATATGTATGTATTTAGAAGTATATAATGTGTGTGTTAATCAGTTGTCTGGTTGCCATTGTACAGGCTCTGCCTAGTTTGGGATCAGATGGCCGTGTGTGAGATTGTCCCAAGATATTATTATTATTATTTAATAAAAAAGACAGCCAATCAGAGGTAAATATATTCCAAATTAGCTGCTATAGAGACTTGTACTTAAATATTTTTACAAAAACTCTGTATTTCTCCGGTAAGAGGTCAGCATAGTTTTATTGGCCACGAGAGCAAATGAACAAAAAGTATATATCTTGATATCAGCACGTGAGGTTCAAACGTGAGCGTAATGTTACGGCTTGCTTCGTTATGGACGTAAAACGGGTTTAATGTTGTATGCAATCCTTTATTATGCAGATAACTAAGTAGTGTCTTTGAATATATTTTCTAAGATGCAAAGTATAGAACAAAAAGCAGAAAAATATTAAAAACAATAAGAGCTCGAGATTATATAGGTTAAGCCTCGCTCGCCGCGGTTGGTCCGTGGATGGGTGTTTTTCAAATCGGACCAGCAGTTCCTGAGATTAGCGCGTTAAAGCAAACAAACAAACAAACTCTTCAACTTTTTTTTTTTTTTCTTATTTAAACGACGCCCGCACTAAGGAAATTAATCCTTGTGTCGCGGGGGTTTCAAAAACATTCAAATCACATGCACAAAGAACACCCAGACTTGGAACAAGCATTTGTGGATCACACAAATGCTTGTCTCATGCGGGGATCGAAACCGCAGCACGTCGCGCACAGTGGTAAATTAGCGTGGTGACCTATACCACTCGGCTATCCGTGCAGGCTTTATAAATTAATGTACATATAGATTCTTGTTACATGGCACCGTATATTTTATCGGTTTTTAAGACTTAGATGCAAATATGTTTATTTTCTTTATTTTTTGTCGTTTACGTCTAGCATTTTTAATACAAACAAATACAAGTCAGAATTAGGTAGGTACCTACCTTTTATTGTGTTTTCTAACATACAGGAATTAAAAAAAATTGTCTTCATTTCGAAAAATAAAGCATAGAATGTCTAACTAGATATGCCATGATGTATCATGGTGTTGTAATCATAGTAATTTAAGTCTGTACGTCTGTAATTTTAGAGTAATTACAGGCTAAACCTCAGAAATAATAACCATATACCTATCTACTTACTACTACAATGATTGTGCAACTAGACTGAATAAAATATATGTAGGATGTGCGGCATTAAAAACAAAATGTAATAAAAATAAACTTAAGTATAAGAAAAACGAAATAAACCCACACCAAACAACTACTTTGTTAGATACATAAAAATAAATGTGGACAAAATTACATACATTGCACCAAATCCAAAGTAAGTACCACAAACACCTAGACTCGAAACAACGTAGAAAATTGATTACCTACATTGAGGCTACCCGTCCGGGGATCGAATCCGGGATCTCAGACTGGCGACAACTTGGAAACCGGTGTGTATGCCACTCGACCATGGTTGTCTCGACGAGATAAAAAAAGTCTACCTATGTGTATGACTGCATACGATACCTAGTATCATATTTTTACCTTTTTTTTTTTTTTTCGGGGTGAATCATATTTTTATCTGGTGGTGAAATGGTTTAGATGGTGGGTTGTTTTTCGTGTGTATTTTGAACTATATATTGTTTGAAATAAACATACGTTTAACAACAAATACTTGTTATAATAACCATTACACCTAGAACATATATTTTTTTGTTCCCATTTGGGAAGTGCAGTATAAAATAGCCCTAAAATAGCCAAAGAAATTGCCTGACGATATATGAAACATCCTGTATAATGATAAGCTTAGTTGATTTGATTACTCAACATGTAAAAATGTATTTAAGTTATTATTTCGCTGACCTCGATCGTAATAAATCTTTTTTTACTACGAATTAGTTGTACACGATTTAAATTGCTAAGTTATTTTTTATGCAACTTTTTTTAATGGCTCAATTTATTTACTTTCAAACCTCATAATCGATGATCGTTATTCTCTACAGTAATCTTTATAATACTAGCTGTGTCCCGCAGCTCCGCTCGCGGTCTAAATTTTTTTTTATATAATTGGGTTCAAAGCTATCCTGTTTTTCAAGTTGGATCAAACTGCTTACGGTGTGCAAATTTGATTAAAATCGGTTAAGTAGTTTAAGAGTCCATCCCGGACAAAAAACGTGACGCGTAATTTAGGTAATATTATACAGATAAGTAGTGTTGCGCTCTCAATATGATACTACTTAAATAAATAAAATACATATTCCTAATAATACAAGACTATAAATGCTGAGCACAGGCCTCTTATCATATAGAGAAGGAAAGAGTCACCGCGCTTGATCATTGCGGGTTGGCGATTTCAGATTTCAATTTAATATTTGATTGTAGTTCCCGATATTAAGTCTACCCGTGACCATGACACCTGCAAAGGTGTTGAAATGTCAGGAATTAAAAACAAATAAGCCGCGATATTACCTACCAAGCAATCCGTTTAAAAAAAAAATTGCCTACATTATGTTCCGGCTATCCTTTTTACTGGGCTGTTAATGGCAAGACTTAGATATTATTTTTTTCTTGGGCTTTCACATTACGTGTAAGCAAACAATATGATTACATAAGTATTGTGAAATATTTTAACCTCCATTGTTTCGCGAGGCTGCGATGTTTTACAAGCCATTAGTGCCTTGATCCAACTTGCTAAACACTGTCCAAATAATTTTATAATCTTTGACAGTCTAATAAAGACTCAAAAACCGTTTATAATGATTGTGGTAGTCGTCGAGGTGTCCTGGTCTCGGATAGGTGCCAAACACATAGAAAATAAAAAAAAATACGGGTTTTTCTCATACAGAGAAAAAACAAAAAAGATCTTCAGGACTTAAAATTCCAGCTTTCCTCGTGATGTTTTAAAATAACGGAAAAAATACGCTATACAGCGTGTAACAAAAACCCTGTCCGATCCCTAAGAGTATTATTCGGTATCGTACTGCGAACACATTTACGTAACTATTAAATGGATTGGAGATTATTATTTTTCCTAATCGAAAATAATTAAATCAAAATAAAAACTGATCCAAGGCAACAGCAACGCTGACCGCTCCTCAAAGTTCACGTACTTACTACCTGCAGCTTTGTGTCAAAGAAGCCGCCTATGCGAGACGGTTCATGAACTGTACCACGAATTCGCTTATATTTGGATCGGACAGGTGTTTTGTTACATGTTGTATATCAGTTTGGAGTGCAACTATAACCTTGTGCATACTACTCCAGGTCATTCAACCATCACAACACACGTATAAAGTACCTACACAAATATCTTTGATATCAGCTCCAATTAAACATTAATAAAAACATTCGCAATGTCCTCGCGAATCAGTTTGTCAACTAGATGTTATTAGCAATGAAGTTTTATAAAACATTATAAAAACATCACACTGTATTGTTGATACAACGGGTCAATAGATGTCAACTGAACGCAAATCATTATTCTGGCTTTGATCAATTGAACATGTGATGCGAAATTATTTTATGTACCTCGGTAAATTTATGTTTGATATATTTTCTGGACGTGATATCATTTTCAAGCACTTCTACAAAATATAAGAAACGTAAAGTAAAAGTTAAAAGTTAACTTTCTGAATATTAATAATACCTGCTAATGCTACACAGCCTACAACAGGACAAAGACTTATCAAAGGCAAACATAGTTACAATTACGTTTACGTCATATTATAGGTATAGTCATAAACATTATAAAAAAAACTAAACTCTAAACTTGCCATTTAGAGGGTCCCCGATTACATATTGAGTTCGTCCCGATAACACCAATAACTCGGAAAGTCCAACGACTTTTCCCTAAGGAATCCTTATACGTATAGAGTATATTGCTGTCTCAGTCACTCACATACCATTTACTGTCTTCTATCTCTATTACTCACTTGATAGCTAACTTTCTCTTTGTAGACTAGACTTTCAAAGTATAACCTAAGGTACATTGAACGTTATTTATGTAATAACTAGCTGTGCCCCGCGGTTTCACCCCCGTAAATTTAATTTTTACAGTAAATTTTCCATAGTTATTAATGTTTATTCTGCTACTTGGGACAGAGATGAATCTAATAAATCAAGGATCATGAAAATCGGTCCACCCGTTCTCGAGTTATAAGTGTTGTAACAAACCCGACTTTGTTTTATACAGATGTATGTAGACATACATTTTCAATGATTTGTTATGAACGACGGTATCTTACACTAAGTACAGAATTATATGACTTAGAATAATTGCTCTTTACCATCGCTTATCTTCAATTTGAACATGTAAAATTCGTACTTTTTCAGATGTCAAGAACTCTATGCTAAACGAGATAAGAATAAAATTTGAACCATGACGGAAGGCAACTACGACAGTATGTCTCCGTTCTTGAGACAGGTATGTTTTGATTACTTACTAATTAATTGCAATGGACTGGAATCGCCAGTGCAGGAGAGCTCCTCCGTTTAGTGCAAAACCGTGAGGAGTACGAAAAGTTAACGGACAACCTCCGGTAACGAAGAGGCACTAGAAGAAGAAGAAATAATTGCACTCGTTTAGCTTAATTCTCATTTTGTCCATAAAGAACCTCATTATAAAGAACACCATTTCATGTAATGTTATGAACCCAAAAGTTTCATCGAAATCGCTTCATTCGTTTCGGAGAATTACTCTTCCCAAGCAATGAGAATGAGATAGACACATTTAAAAGCATGTGTATGGAAATAAAAACACTGACGTCTGTTCATGGAAAACATCAATACCTTTTAAAATATCCTTCGCTATAATTGCCTTGACTTTTCTGCTATCGTGTATTGGAATCCACTCTATATACTTACCATTGTAAGTGGTATCTTAAAAACTACATTTTGTTTTCATCACCACTTCTACCATTCCAGTTACTGGCGGTGAGTGGCGTGGTCCTCTACATGATTGGGACTGGTGCCAATATAGCCTTCCCAGGAGTTCTGCTGCAGCAGCTGCGGGATCCAGAGTCTGCGCTCAAGCTGACACCCGAACATGAGTCCTGGATAGGTATGGTTTACTCTAATAAAAAAAATATAGCTAAATCGAACTACGCTGTCATTTTCAGCCATGATCGTCCCACTGCTAGGCAAAGGCATGATCTCTTACCTTCTTCCACGTCACGGTCTTGTGCTATTATAGTTCAGCGTTTTTCATTTGAGTCAACCTCGTCTTCTGGGCCAGCCACGGTATCTCTCTCATTTCCCTTAATAATATAATTATGTATAATACCGACCTATAGATGTTCCACTTCTGGGCACAGGCCTCCTCCCATATGGAGAAGGAATCAGCATTGGTCACCACGCTTGTGTGCGGGTAGGTGTTTTCTGATTAAAATTTATGGAATTCAGGTTTCCTCACGATGTTTTCCTTCACCGTATGTCCAATTGTGTCTTAGAATAATTATATGAAAATATATGTAACTTTCAAATAGTCACATTGGTACTTGCCTGGGTCTGAACATGTGCATACGAATCCGGTCATTTTTCCTTATCGGGATAAAAATTTCAATAGCTTCATATGTATTGTAGAAACACATTAACCACATATCTACTGTTTCTGACTTACCCAAAAAGAATAAATAAGCAAACAACGTTCTAAGTGTAATTTTATCAACATTTTACAAAATATGTAAATTGGATCGGTAATTCCGAAGATGTCCTCGTACACCAAAAATAATGATAAAAAATAAAATAGAATAAAAATAGTTTATTTCTTTAACAAAGTGGTACAAAGAAAATTCTAGTAGTAGAGACCTTCTATTAAGTGAATTACACCTGTATCAGAAGGTCACGATCTTCATCCATACATAAAAGTACCCGATAAACTTCCTCTGAGTTAAGTATTTTAAATCTAGATGAGTGTTGTGTGAATTATCCACATTCACCTCTTTCTATATCTTCTGGGTTACGTCTCTGTTAATTGAGGGTTGAAACGGAAGTTTAAGTATCAGTTAGGAGTAGCTAGGAGAATTTTTGGACTCGGACGTAAGACTGAAGAGTTAATCTCGTAACTAACGAATTTTACAAATATTCAATTGACATATTATGAAAAAAAACAAATCTCTGGTCGAAATCATTTTTGATTTTGGACCATTCATCCAGACCATCATGGCCTCAGGCAACATTCCATCTACCACTCTATAAACTCTGTCAGCAATGCTAAGAAAAATTGTGGATTACACAACCTTCTTCAATCATGTTTTATCATACTTAATCTCTCATATTGCAGTTTCATTCTCGTTAAACTCTAAACATAGAACCTCCATACAATCTGATGGGAAAATTACAGTTATTATCAACACAAGGTGGCCTTTGTACTTTCCTACAAAATGCGTCAAGGAACTGAAAAAATGATGGCAATTGAATGCGTCTTTGCAAAAGAAATAAAGTATAATTTTCTTAGAATCTAACAAGCTATATGTTTAGTGAAATATTGCGTGGACTCTCCAATAACATATTGAGGTATTTTATTCGCAACTATATTATGGGTAGTCACGATTCTAATGGTGAACTATTGACTTTTTAGTATACACATTTATGTATAAATAATGAGAGTTCGTGATAGTTCAAATCAGATACCTGGTGCAATTGCATAGGTATGCTTACAGACACGGTTGGTGGCTTTGAAGTAATACGGGCTAATAATCATCAAAGAATACATATATACATTTTTTATTCTTATACTTAGCGTACACCATTCTACCTAATGTACCGGGTACCTGATGTAGTAAATGCCAAAAAAATCATACACCTCTACTTACAGTTCAATTGATGATTTTTTTCTATGCTTTCTACTTCAGCGTCAATCCTGGGCCTGGCTTTGATATTAGGCATTGTTGTGGCGCCCTTCAGCCTGCAGAAGTTGGGCCGCAAGCTGACCAACCAGCTCAGCTCCCTACCCGCGCTGGGGGGGTGGGCGCTGCTGGTTACTGCTAAGGGACCCACTGCTTTGCTAGTCAGCCGGTCTTTACAGGTGAGCATATATCATAAAGTACTTCTATTATACATGGTAATACTTACCAGCTCAAATGTTTCAAAACTAGTATTATTTGAAGATTTTTTTTTATTTTTTTTAAAAGCTTACTAACAATAATAATAATAATAATAATAACAACTCTTTATTGTACACCGAAACAAGTGGGTCGTACATTACTAGTATTCTTGTTAACCCCTCGTGCTAAGCTAAATGCTTGTGTTACGAGTGGGTTCACTTCGGTAGTATAATGGGTGGGATTCGAACCCGCGACCACATGATCGCAAGTCCGATGCCCTAGCCATTTCATGGGATACAGCTAAATTTCATGGGATCTAGATTTTTAGTACCTTTATTTGTCAACTGTACCTAATTAAACGATTTGTTAATTTCATAAGTGTCAAAAAGTTACGCTTCATTGCCTAAATAAAAATTTCGAATGTTTTTTGAAAAACTTTCTTTTATCATTTCCAGGGATTTGGCATGGGTATCCAGGCCGCAGCCGCACCGGTCTCCATAGCGGAGTACTCTGCGCCGAAACACCGCGGAGCCTTCCTGGCCACCATCGCCTTCTCCTTTGCCACCGGCATGCTCATCGCACACGTCTTCGGGACACTCCTCTACTGGAGATCAGCAGGACTGGCCTGCGGAAGCGTATACGTCTTGTCTCTCATCCTGGTAACACTATCACCAGAAACGCCACCGTATCTAGCCTCAAGAGGACTAAGCGAGCAATGCAGAAAATCCTTCCACTGGTTCAGAGGGTACGATCCTAACGCTGAAAAAGAACTTGAAATTCTTCTGAACAGTCAAAAGAAAGTCACGGGAACTAGAAGAGGATCGAGATGGCAAGAGTATAGAAAAATCGTGAGGTTACCAGAGTTCTATAAACCAACGGTGATCATGATGTTCATGTTCGTCCTATTCCAAGTGTCTGGAATGACGGTGGTGCCGTCCTACACCGTGCCAATGATGGAGGAGGTCAGCGCTGGAGCCATTGACTCCAACGTTAGTATGCTGATGGTGGACGTGGTCCGGTTCGCGACTGCGGTCCTCTCCTGCGTCGTGGTCAACAAGCTAAACAGACGGACTGTTCTTTTTACTGGAATTATTATTAGCGTCGTGGCTCTCGTCATTTCAGCAACACTACTCTATTTAAGAGACTTTGGTTATATACCTGATGAATTGAAATGGACGCCAGTTATACCGACCCTTGTTTACATTTTTGGGAAAACTCTGGGCATCTTACCTATTCCATGGGCTATAGCTGGAGAAATCTTTCCCCTTGCATACCGGAGTTTGGGAAGTGGAATTTCTGGGATGTTCCTATCGATCATGTTCTTCGTTGTCGTCAAGACTGCTCCTTTCTCCTTTGAACAGATCGGTATTAGAGGCACTTTCCTTGTATACGCATTTTGTGTGGCCGTCTGCGGCGTATTCTTGTACTTCTTGCTGCCAGAAACCAAGGGAAAAACACTATATGAGATTGAGTGCCATTTTAAGGGGATCAAGGATGATGCGGGACAGATCGAGCTTCGTGAAGGGGAGAAGATGCTGGAGTTTGAGAAGGTGGAGTGTGGTTGAAGAGGGACGAGAGACTACAGGATGTGCTTTACTGCTCTGATGCAGTTGAGGGAGGAGTAGCATTTTTAATAAGTTCAGTGCTCTAGCGCTGAGTGCTGAAGTGACAATGTATTCCAATTCGCTGCACGCCGCTACGTTGATAACACGTAATGAATGAATACACGAGAATGATACTGAAAACCTGAAAAGTGAAGTTTGACTGTAAACCGAAAAGAATTACCTCTGGGGCACTGAAAATGTTAAAACACATAAGAGAGAAATAAATAATCTGAATAAAAAATTGTTTTATTTTCAACTTAACTGAGATTTAATAATAGAATTCATAAATTACGTAAACATAGTTAACTTAATTAAAATTAGACCTGTCGTCTTAACAACAAGTTATTTTGAGTTTTTATATAATATTCTGATATATTATAATATGTGGTAGTAGCTTCTCAATAGATCAGCAATGATTCAAGCTAACATTCAGTTTTAAGCAGGTATTTATCTATCTAATGCATTGTGGCACCAGGTCTTGGATATACTCGTATCTTGCAGTAAAACTCCTACTTAAACACACAGATATACTGACTATAAGTTCTATGCCTATATAAGCACCTTATTACAAATACTATGCATATGGAAATCCTTCAGCAAATATTTAAGTATTACAGCATTTTTACCGTGGAGGGCTTACGCAATTTGCGTTAAAGGCAAAACGCTCAACATACACTGCCTTGAATCAGACAATCCTATAAAGGCATAAATTTTATTTTAATAAATAATTACAGAACTACATCTACGCATCATCTCCCCATTAGCCCTTCCGTTCAGGGGCTCTGCGCTCTTGCGGTCAGCTGAAGTTATTCCTCGGAAGCTGTCTTCGATCTCCTGCAGAGTCTTACCCTTCGTCTCCGGCATCATCACGAAAACAACTGCCATGCACAGAGCCACGACAGCCGCGTACAAATAGTACGTGTTGGATAGTCCTATAGTACCCGTCAACATAGGGAAACACTTCAATGCTACAAAGAAATTCAGAGATAATCCTAAGATACTAATACCACTGCCCAGGCCACGGTATTCCAGTGGGAAAATCTCCCCAGAAACTGCAAACGGTATCGAAGATATACCAACAGTTAATGAAAACATGTATATCCCTATTAGACCTATTGGTACCCACTGGTTTTCAAATGGTAACTTATCATTTTGCTTCGCGTAAACGTATAGTCCTTTTCCAACATAGGATAAGATACATATCAACCCAGTGCTAAACAATAAAGTTCTTCTTCTCATTGTTTTCATCAGGAAAACGGCAAGGATGTTGCAAATTAATCTTTCTATATCTAGAGCCACCATGATGGCGTTAGCGTTCGCGTCAGGACCGACTACCTGATATATAATATCGGTGGTGTAGGAACTGATCACGTTTATACCAGCGAATTGGAACATCACGTACAAAAACACCATTATAGTGATGGGCTTGTAGAATTCTGGTTTCTTGATTGTCTGTCTCAGATATCCAAAGAATCTTGAAACTTTCGCACCGAGAGGCAAATTCTGGTCAACAACACTAGACTTACGAATCATCTTCTGTGCTGCTATCATTTTCTCCAGTTCATCTAATTGCTGATCATCGTCTCCTCGGAGCCAGATGAAGATTTCTCTTGCTTCGTCTACTCTTCCTTTTGAAAGCAGCCACGACGGAGACTCAGGATTATAAATAATGAGTAGGAGACTTGTGAAGGTGATGAAAGAGCATATTAGGGCGCTTTGCTGCCAACTGAAGAATGATCCCAAAGAATGGCAGAACATGACTCCAATAGTTAACGATAGGGACACGAAAGTAAGAAAAGCTCCTCGGTTCTTGGGGTCTGTCATTTCACCGATAATGATGGATCCGAGAGGGCCAAGCATGCCCATGGCGATGCCTTGCAGGTACCTCGCGGCGATGAGACCAGCGACGTTATTGACCAGGAGCAGCAGAAACCAACCCACCATGACCGGCAGTATGGTCATCAGGTGAGACTTCTTGCGGCCAATACTGTCCATAAGAGGGGTGATGATGATATTGCCGGTAATCAGAGCGAAGCCCACGATTGACACTGAAATTAGGAGAACAACATTATTAAGATAACTGTAAGCTATCCTATCTTTCAAGCTGGATTGCACACGGTGTGCAAATTTGATTAAAATCGGTTAAGTCATTTCGGAGTCCATCCCGGACAAACAAAAAATTAGACTGGGAATGTTCTTGGACCCACCTATCCATGACTCCTCGCTGGCTGTGGCCTTGATGTGTGACTCGGGCAGGCGGAGGCTGGGCAGCAGGATCGCGGAGAACCCAATAACGCAGCCGTGCGCGATGATGTTCGTCGACACGCTCGCCGTCACGAAGAACTGGAAATTATAAAGACTTCCATAAGCATATTATTATGTAGAAGTGGTTTGCTGTAACGCCTATAATTACATATTATCTAAGTACTATTACTATTCTATTATTACGCATTACGTTGATCGCACACGCCACTTATATTTATCACACATTTTATCTTACATTGATCAATCGTAGAAAATGAAATATAATTAACCTTAACCGACTTTCTAAAGGTGAAGTACTGCTTTAAAGTATTTGATAAGAACACGGATTAAGACGTCTGATAAGTAATATAGGAAACAATTTAATTCATTCGGCATAATTTAAGTATTTTTCCAAGAGAAGTTGTAAGTTTTCGGAATAAGTAATGAAATCTAAATCAATATAACTAGGTATACAAAAATGTCCCCTGGTGGCTGTCTAATATATTATTAAGACGGTGTTCGGTGTTTCATGTGCTTGGCTGTTCGAGACCATTACAATACCGAATTGAGCTCACTCGTAACACAAACATTGAAGCGGCGGTAGCCTAATGGCTAGGGCATCGGACTTGCGACCATGTGGTTGCGGGTTCGAACCCCACCCATTACACTACCGACGTGAACCCACTCGTAACACAAGCATCTAAGCTTAGCACGAGGGGTTAACGAGATTACTTGTAATGTGCGACCCACATTGCTAGTAATCTTTAAAAAAAAAAAAGTTAGCTTTGTACAATGTGTTAACAAGAATACTAGTGTGACTCACATAGTGCATATATCAATTTTGACATTTGCACTTGGCAATTTATAGTCCAGGTTTAAAAAACTGACTACATATAGTGCAACCCACATAGCAAGTATGATTTGTAAAGAAAAATAACTCAGGCGCAAGTGCATCTGAACACTTGCCGCAAAAAATAAGATATATTCTATCCTACGTTCATTAATTTTATTGGAGTAGCACTTATAGAAAAACCATAATTCTTCAATGAACCAATTAGCATAAAATCGTAGCTCAAATTTTCGTAAATCACACAATTGTTTGGTCCCTCACTACGTTTTGCAACTTGTGCATGCGTTATAAGAACGCTCTCAAACGCGTGCAATCAATATGACAGCGCAGTGAACCACGCGGACTGGTAAATATAGGTACAAACCTCACTTGTTTTCTAAATCCTATAATACGGAAACGTGTACCTACACTTTACACTCGTAAAATAGGATTATTAATTTTATTAAGGCGTCATATTAATTGGTGATCCACGATAATTAATCTGATAAGATAATTAATCTCTTAACGTGTTATAATTATGCGGTATTTTCAAGACGCGACCTAGTCGCATTGCGTATCCGCACGGCACGGATCCCATTTTTAATGTTAAAAAATTAAGGCCCAGTTTTTTGATCCCCAGTTAACTCAAACAATGTGGTATGCTTACTGGTTTCCAACTTCGGTAGAATACGTACATAATTTTTTATTCTAAAAAAATGTTTATTATTTAACTCTTCAACTTATTTGACCATTTGATAGAGTAACAATAAATTGATGGAAAAACGTGTTTTGAAAACATTAGTTAGAGGATATTTAATTAACCATTGGTTGAGTTAACTCGGGATCCAAAACTGGGCCGTAGATTTATGATAGTAGTTTAATTACTGCTGTTTTAAAATGTCAACCAGTCCTCTATGCATACATAGACGTTCGGCTTTATGACACGTAAAATACTGGTATTCAGCTGAAAGATTCAGATTTTATTTCATAAAAACCTCAAGTTTACGAATTAAATGAGTCCAGGTGCTAGGCTGGACTGAATCGAAGAAAAGTCCTAATATCACCATTTTACTTCGGTCCTCGTTCATCAGCTACCAGTAGTGTATTTCAAATTCAAATATTGTATTGTATAGTTGCTTTCTGATTATCGTTAATAGACAAGTGAAAGTTATTTAACTATATTCTGCCAACTTCAATGACCAGTGAGGTAGTACCAAAGGGTATCATAAGACAACAGAAGTCACTAGTTAATCGTATATCAAATCAAAGGTGCTGAATAATCATTTCTATCCAAAATCATTTCATGTCGTCATAACAACCGAATTAGATTCTAACGAACTTATCAAAGTAAATCAATACGGTTCAATCCCCGGTAAATCTTCTTCAATGAAATAGATAAAATTTCTTTGTTATTCTAAGAGGTACTGATTAATCTGTATTTGTGACCGATAAGCATCAATAGGGTAGCCTTGCATTTATTGCAGTTTATTGTGCAACGACTGATACCGCTATACTACGATATACAGTACTCGCCAATCTTTATGGCCGCTCTGAATGTAGCCGACGGTACGAACTCGCGCATGGTACACGCATACTACTACATAGTCTCATACAGATACAAACTACTCATACACTCGCACTAACGCGCGGGAGGCGAGGATACTTGCGGGTGGAAGACAGCGCGCGCGGGCGTGCCCTGCCTTCCCGCTGATAGGTACCTGATTTCTTGTTCTGCGCACAGTAATGCGGCTAGGTTCGGAGCGGCCATAAAGTTTGGCGAGAACTGTACGAGTCTATTACTCCTAGTCGACTAATAAAAAGTTTTTAGGCTTTTTCTCCCTCAAACCCTATTGAAACAAAGTAATAATTACTGATATTTTAGACTAGCTGTTACCCGCGGCTCTGCATTCCGAATTTTTTTTTGTTATTATATATTTATCCTGTTTCTAAAGGATAGTGTACTTAGCATTCTAATGGAAAACGAATTTTTGAAATCGATAGATTTTTTCTTTTATTAAATAGTACAAAGTCGGGTTTGACACATTATATTATCAGCATATTGACGTTAATCAGGCGCTGTTTTGTATTAGATATAAGTTCCTGCAATTATAATATATTGTATCGAAAACAGCGCTAGCTTTTACCGTAAAAATTACGAAGTTTATCTCGTACTCTTACATCCAAACAACAAACGTTACCTCTTTATAATACTAGTGTGGACTTGTAGAATAGTTAACAATCAATAATCATAACGAACACGTTTCTCAGACCGATCGCTAACCTTTGATAAAAAAATTACGCATTATTCTGCACCTTGAAAAAATCGTACAGTAAACCGCAAATTAGTCACACACTAAAAACAACTGTTCCCTTATCACCTAGCAGAAAGGTCCATTGTCGTGATCCTTTGTTAATATTGTTGGGTTGACTGTACGATGATAACTAGCCGCATGGCAATACTTCCATTAAAATTCTATATATCTTATCCATACAGATAGTCAGTGATGTATGAGATTTCTTAATTAAAGATTAACACAACAGCTGGAGTATTCACGTGTTTTAAGTGGTCAAATATGTTTTAGCTACTTGCATTTTGCTACTGTATTCGTGAATGTTTCTTCACAATCGTTGACATAATTATCGCAAGGCAAGTGAAACTGCGGGCACAGCTAGTCTAGTATTGTCATATCTTTTTAATTAGCAAATTCGGATCGGAGGCGGATCTTTACCTGTTGATTCTGTAAGACCTCGTTCTAAACTTTGAATAAAAATCCGCTGTGAGTTTCTTGTTTGGTATTCTAAAAACTCGGTTGATACACTAGCGCTACCCTTGCGAGCGTGAAAGCGAGTTGAACTAAATTAACCGTGAGATTTAGACAGATAAAGTATGAGACGACGTATGAAGGGGCATTCAGTAAGGTAATCACTGGTCACTTCGACGCTCACTTCGCACTCGAAATTAGCCCGATTATTATTATTATGCGAAGTGAGAGTGAATAGCGATGTGAGATGCGAGTTGTTGGTAGAATTTTACAGAATCGACCTGGTATCATTTAATAATACTTCACCTGTAAAACTAGTGTATATTACATCAAGCTTATCTGACCCATTGACGGTGTCGGTGTTGTTGAATTTAGTGTTTCAACTCATAGAATTTTGATTTTAGGGGTAAAAATAATGTAGTTGCCAAAGTTATCAAGACGTAAATGTTTTGTAAAATTGATTGTAAAAGATAATACCTACCCAGTTCGTTTTCAAAGTAAAAACAAAACCAGGAAATTACGGTCCAATACTTTCACAGTTATCAAGAAAATTTCGGAAAGAAATTTCTATGGATTAAATTTTGTTTTTAATCATAACCGCTTTTAATTTTAATAATGAGATTTTATACACACATAAGTAAATTAAATCTTAATTTCCGATTAAGTATTTTATTTTTAAGATGTACAAAATTAAAATAGTAAAATATTATGAGTTTCAGTTTTAGCCACCTTTTTGGCTAAGTTGT
Organism: Plusia festucae; assembly: GCA_950381575.1. Lineage (NCBI taxonomy): Eukaryota > Metazoa > Arthropoda > Insecta > Lepidoptera > Noctuidae > Plusia > Plusia festucae. The sequence continues at coordinate 1,104,295 of OX494456.1, read as the reverse complement.
AAGTAGCACTGTAGATTCAATCAAATGACAGTGGTTTGACAATCTGTCACGGTGATGGAGTGATTATTTCATTTTTAATTAAAACTCCAATTAAAACGCTTCATGAAAAGAAATTTCAATTCAATTTCTTTTCAAAGCTCCAATGTTTATCACAATCCTAACAGGTAGGTAAAAAGTACGATTAACTTCGTGCAATTGGTGAAGCGTCATTGATAACGATCCAGTCTGGAGAGGTCTAGTCTAGACTACAAAATATCAGAACTAAACAAATACAAGTATAAAATAAAGCACATTCTCTGATAGGTGAACCTCTCTAAATAAATAATTAATTTTACTTCTCAGTATCTAAAGACAAGGGATGAAACTCACACAACAAAAATAATTACGAAAATAAAATGGATAGATTGTGTGAATGTTTTTTGAAAGAGTGAACGATGAGAAATGAACGAATGGAAGAAAAACTCACATTAAGTACGAGGATCCCAAATAATTATAATTGGGAACACAGGGAGAAGATATGGAGCTGACCCTAACAGTTCCAGAAGACTAGATAGTCTATAGCTGGTCTATTCCATAAACGCACAACAAAAATATCGTGGGTGCGTAACGCTTCAATGACAGGATACGCATGCACATGGTTGCAGGTTCGAACCCAAGCAAGTTGCAATCTGACTTATTCAAAGCTTTATATTTACTTCTGAATTAAACTAAGACGCCATTGACAAACGGTGAAGGAATACATGGTGAGGAAACCTGGATTCCAAAAACTAGAATCTGAAAAAAAAAATTTGCCATGAGCAAGCGTGGTAAACACGGAACGATTGTGCGTTTGTTCCGTGGTGGTGATCAATGCTCGCGTCTTCTCATTATGAGAAGAGGCCTATGCCCAACAGTGGGACATTTATAGGCCGGTATTTTATATGCACAGCGACAAAGTGCTACTACTTAGGAAAATATTTAAGTACTAACTTAAGAAATCATATAAACATACTAGTACAAAATGTAATTATAAAATGTACATGTACGTGAGTGTGTAAGGTATATTTTATATGTATACGCTTTTGTAGTCAGTGTAGTATGTAGTAATAATAATAGTAAAAATATATTCTATTATTATTATTAACAAGCTTTTGCTCGCGGCTCCGCCATCATGGACATCGTTTATCGCGGCAAATTATAGCCTATAGCCTTCCTTATTAAATGGGCTACCTAACAGTGAAATAATTTTTAAAATCGGACCAGTGTTCCCAAATTATTCAGCTTTATAATATTAGTATAGAATAAAAAGATACGACATAGTTAAAATCTTATAAATAATTATCCACACTCATAAAAAGTAGAATATCGGTAAAAATAAAAATATGACAATCGACCGATATGGAAGGTACTTTCCCATTGTTATTATAAACAATACGTTCTCAAACACATCCATCTAGATAGCTAGATACTCGACAAACATTGACATAGTTTCAAGAACTATTAGCCATTACTCTCGAGTTTACAATAAGCTACAAATTTCGCAGTAAATCGCTAAAATAATTACTTTAGTACATATAATACTGTATGAACATAAATTAACATAACAATGTCGATTCTGAACAATGAATTAGACACACAAGTTTGTTGAACAAGTGATATAGGTAGGTAATGATATGAATGTTAGAAAATATATAAAATTGAATGGACACTCGTAATTTGTTTAATTGTAACCACAGAAATACAACTATTTGTTCTGTGTCTGTAACAAGCTATTGCCGTAGTAGGATGCATTTTTTGTAACTAAAAATAAGCATCAGGATTTCAGATTTTTTTACAACACATACACGGCCATCTGATTCCAAACTAGACAGAGCGTGTACTATAGCAACCAGGCAACTGATAAACATACCTACTTATAATAAATAATTTTCTACCTCATCAATAGGAATTTATAACTGAAACACTACTATTTCTACTAACTGGACATTTTAATAACTGTACCCGCCAAGGCTGCAAATATTTCTGGAAAAATCCTAAAATATAAAAAAAAATACCATCCGCTCTAAAAGAAGAAATCGAATCGAAGAATGGACTAATCGAGGCAATTTAAAAACGACTCAAACTTTTAATAATTTTTATGTTATACATATATTAATTTGTAAGCACTTCTATTATTAATTTTTGCGTGCCTAAAAGGGTCCACAAATGATCATAAAATTTAAAGTTACCACCTAAGAACAACATTGTGGAATACAAATAAATATTGAAATATTGATATCTGAAAATCCATACAGCTAATACCTACCTACTTACCTATTGAACAAGAGTTCCAGATAAACTCACTACAGGTTTCTTTTTTAGAAAGTAATTATTTTACCCCACTGGCTTATTACGAGTTTACGCTTTGCAGAAGACTAGATAGGTATTAATGATTTCGTCAACTTGTTTCCTTGTAAATATAGATTATTTTTTAAACTTGCCTGTTAATATTGTATCCAAAATTTCTGTGTGACTTTGTAACTAGGTTACTTGTTACTCGATAAGATTAAAAAATGTAACTTGATGAACAAGTATTTTTTTAAATACAAAATTACAAAAAAAAAACACCTTTAGCTATGGGTATAGTATACAGGGTTATTTTTATGGAGTGTGTATATTCAACGAGGTAATCAGGTGCATAAAACTGAACAACTTTCTCCAATGAACATAGATCGAAACCATAAAATTGAAAAATTAACTTTTCATACAAACAGAGGTCACGTGACCTGTCACTTTGTATGAAAATTTCATTTTCGACCCATGTTCCTTGAGGAAAGTGGTACAGTTTTAAGCACCTGATTACCTCTTTGAATATACACACTCCATAAAATATAATCCTATATCTACAATATGTGAACTAATGCGAAGTAATTAGTTACCTACCTACATAAATTTTTCATCACAGAACTAACAAAATAATTACCATACGAGTTAAACAGGTAATTTTCTAAATAATTATCTAATAGGTACCTACATAATATGCTACTCGTTTACTGAAAACAAAATAACTCGCGTTAGCAATATTAACAACGTTTAAATTTAAACGTTTAAAGTTTTCCTAATATAAAAAACGGGTTTTTAATCGCTAAAGCTGAATAAAAATTCAAATAAAATAAAAAAATAAAAAATGTAACTAAATTATAAAATTCAATATTTATATTTTTTAACAAAAATATAAATATTGAATTTTATAATTTAGTTACGTTCTTTAAGATTTATAAATTGTCGAGGAAAAAAAGATACGTAACGCAAAATTAGAGAAAGCATGGATAAAAAAAAAATAAGTTCTCAATTATTGTACCAACCTGCTTAAAAAACGGCGATCCCTTTTTAACGTTTTCTTTCTGTAATTCACCCATTGTTAACGAATAAAACTATAACAGTATACTCAAACACTAGCAATAAATTCTATAATGTTCTGTGCATCATATTGACACGTTCACTCCACTTCACAACAGTTTAACAAAAGGTGGTATCGGCAGTCGACCGATAGATTAGATTAATTGTTCATAAGAGATTAAAAACGTATTGTTTTACAGACCACTCGAGTTGGCCGCTGTGTTAAACGAACAGCTAAGTACTAATTTCTCAAGAAAATCTCATATGTGTGCGTACATACCTAGTACCTACTATATCTTTACGAGGTATGTCTCTTAAGTGTGGGTAGTTGTTGCGAAAGGTTCTATTAATAGATCTGTTCTGTAGTTTAACCCTTTGCGTCACACGTTTACAGGTTACGAAGGTAAATAACCTTCCAACTCATTCATCTTTCTTGAATTTCTTGGGGGTGTTTATTTTTTGTTCTACCCACACCGTTTATCACTCACGGTTACTCCTCAAACTTTTTAACTTGAAAGTGATTAATGGTCGAATACTGAAACGTCAATCAGTTTGATTGAAGCCGCCGTTAAGTCTCATGCTGTCTCTGTTACTTTAAGGTGAGAAGTTGCGACAGATAGATATTTAAGAACATTATTATAATAACTTCCGTGAGACGAATTCATAATTATTTAAGGATTCAACGGTTTACTCACGCGCATTTTCGGGATCGCCCGACTCGCGACACCGCCGCCGCCGCGTCAACTCATAATTAAGGACTCCTATTGAGTCTGAAACTAGTCGGGCGATCCCGAAAATGCGCGTGAGTAAACCGTTGAATCCTTAAATAATTATTTAAGAACATCTTAAAGTTAATTTGTGTTTCAGCAGTTGGCGGCTAATCTGCTGCTTTTATTCAGATTCGATTTCCATCAACCATCACAGACTAATACATGTTTCTTAGGTACCTATATAAATCTGGATTAAACCAGTTCCGTGCTCAAAGACTAACGATACCAATATGATAAGCCAAGCCCATTATGCCAAATTGCCCACCCTGTCCTTCCTAAGTTAGATGGCTGAATCTTTCACAGTTTGAAAATTTAACAGCATAAATGTTCATTATGACGGTTTGACAAACAAACAAAGAATCGATTTTTTTTTTGATATAGTACCGATTCACACTGGAAAAACAAAATAAACCGGACAAATGCGAGTGACAGTCGTCTACCGAGGGTTCTGTACAAAGACTAAAATATTTTTTAATGATTTAATTACAAATGTTTATTTTTTAGATTTGTACCTAAAGTCTGAACTGTTACAATAAGACCATATTACTTTCCAAATTTCATAGTTCTAAACCAACGGGAAGTCCTATTAATTTTGGTTCCCTTGGGTGTCGAAATATAAATTTCTTGCGGTATAAACCACGGTATCTTTTTATAACATTAACGTAGATATTACATTTTTTCATAGCTTCAAGAAAATGTAGATTACAAACACTTACCTAGGCCATACACGATCAAGTTTACCGTCAAGTCTCCAGTGGACCTGAAGTGGCGTTCTGTAAACTTGATGGTGTATGGCTATGGGTGTGCACGATCAGTCTACTTATAGCAATATGGATGCGCTGCAAACTGGACGCCGAATCAAGGCCGCTTCAGACTTGACGGTAAACTTGATCGTGTATGATATATAATGAGATTGAAACATAGATATAAATAGCTGGATATTATTGTGTTAACATAATCAAGGCCCATCTAGATAAGACAGTATCTCGCAAAAATAAACTCTCATGTCGTAATAAAACGATTAAAACTAATCAAATATCCTCGTCACCTGTCACATGATTAACATTTACCTATTTAGATTCTACAGGCTGGCAAATTTGATCGTGACACTCCCCTATGGTCCGCGCGGGGGGTGGGGGACGGTACTACCCCGACCGCGTCCGAATAGAGCATGAAACGGCCGTCATTCTCATTTCTCTTCAGCTGACGTCCCGTTCCACGTAGCAAGTTTTTTTACTACCTGACGCAGCTGGGGAGGGACCCTGCTGCCTTCCCCATCGCCGCAAGGTAGCTGGGTCGGACTGGATGCGGAAAGCGGAGGTCCCGGTATTGTGGCACAGGAAGAGGCCTATGTCACGCAGTTGATCGCGATAGACTGAGTTGATTGACTCCCACCCGAGTTTAGTTTGTGACTGGAGTAGGACTTGATTTGAAACTCTGATAATTTCAGATTTTGAAAATCAAGCACCATCATAATAATATAAGCAATTTTAATACAGCCCTTGATTTTGCAGCTTGTTCTCTTTCCGGAAGTCCGGACGTTTCGAAGACCATGGGGAAATACCTAGAAAGTCCAATCACAAGAAAACATATATCTCCTTCTGGCGTAGTCAAGTATGTATGGTATATGTGGAGTTTCTTGCCGGTTCTTCTCCATAGGAATGACATTTTGGAACCGCGCAACTAGCGTCATTTTATGGTTTAAAAGTGCCTGGAAAGGCCTACTTGAAATAAAAATATTTTGATTTTGAAGTAAAAATAAACTTAAGGAAGGAGTTAATTTTTGGGAGTTCAGCTTATCATGGAGGCTTGAGAACATAACAAAATGACATCATCAGTGTACACCAAAACTAATCACTTTATTGCAATCGAAGTATTTTACAGCGTCTATTAAAATCCTTAAGATATGCAATATGAAGAGATAAGTTGAATACGGCATGACAACACGACAACATTTACCATTGCTGCATTTGTACATAAGTCTTTAAAATTACGTAATAAAGATGTCAATGTACAGTAAAATTGTACATACACAAAAGTTTATAGGAAATATCTACCTATAGATTGTATTAGTCATGAAACAATACCTATAAATGCTAAGTTATCGATGTAATTGTGTCAGTTTTCTGTTACTAACTGATGTATGTGACACAGCATAATATGCGAAAACACATTGTGTATGTAGAATTTCATGATAAACAAAGCCTACTGGACCCCTACTAGACCCGGGAGAAACTACGACTTTCTTAACCCTGGGTAAAGTACAGAAGCCGACCGAGCTCCGGAGTAGTTCCCGATTCCCTTTTTCCCTGACCTGCTTGTCTATCGATACGCGCAATCGTTGTGTATAAAAGTTTTCTACATTGCTTTCGTACATTTTCGTGATGCCCGAACAAATAAACAGGCAGACAAAAAATCGAAAAATGCTGAAAATGGATTCTATTGGTTGTCCTTTACCCTGGCAATTTTTTTCGTGTTTTTTTTAGTACAAAAACGACTTTTCTACAGTTTTATTATATGTATATGTTGCAGTCAAAATTCTTAACCAGTCAAAAGTACTGTTGACTAGCAAAATCAGTCAAAAGTACTTTTAACCGTATGCTTTAGTCAATGATACTTTTGACTAAAAATTATTGGTTATTAGTACTTTTGACTGCAAATTTGCGGTTAAAAGTACTTTTGACTGTCGCTCTTCGTCAAAAGTAGTTTTAACTGTAATAAAGCATCAGTCAAAAGTACTATCAACTCGTTAGATGTGAATAAAAAATATTATTCACGTTTATTACGAAAAATTTGGCATAACAATCAATTCAAAGAAAACATACACTTAAAAATTGTCATTAAAATAGGTAATCCGAAAAATCACAGGTTATAAAATAAAAACACAGTAGGTAGGTCCTACTTATGTTACGTTAATCGCTTTTCTTAAATAATTTTTAACTTTAATTCAAATTTTTAAAATCTAAAACGGAATGCGTGATTGTATAATGAGAACCTTGTAAATTATTTATATCACTTAGTCAAAAGTACTTTTAACCAGCTCCATTGGGCAAAAGTACTTTTAAATGTTATTTCAGTCAAAAGTATTATTGACTAAAGCATACGGTCAAAAGTACTTTTGACTGGTTAAGAGTTTTGACTGCAACATATAGACTAGCCTGTACTCTTCGGCCGCTGTATCTTGAAGAGCTAAAAAGTGATAAAAAATATTGTGTACTTGCATCTCATGCAAACTGTCTTGTAAGGGCGCTTGTAGACGTCCGTTTTTTTCACCGGGTAACGGACCGTGTTTTTTGCCGGATTCGCGGTGGTGTATGATTTATAATGAGTATGTGTACATGCACCGGACATCGGTCCGGCGAACAATTTACGCCGGATGCACCACCGCTTCCCCTCGGCGCGACGGACACCGGTCCGGTGTAAGAAAGAGCGGTCATCCACGCCAGTGTATTGGTGCGTGTTGACGCTGCCGGACGTATTGCCTGTTTTCTGTAAATTATGTGCCGCCTACCTGCGTTCTTTTAAAGGTCCAAGGTAACATTCATCCGGTAAAAAAAATATATGTATACAAGGATAGCCGTTTATTGACGGTCCGTTTTCCGGTGAAAAAAACGGACGTCTACAAGCGCCCTAACTCTTTCCAGACTCGCCAAGATCCGTTTACCGTTGGCTGTATTGTAATTGTCCCATTGTGGGGCATATGAGCTTTCATTAACACACAAGTTGACGATTACTATAATTAAAAATAGGTAGTAACTGCTTATCCGGACTAAAATGCAGTAATTATAATTATCATCAAAAAAACGTGTATCAAATCAGCTAATGATATGAACAGAAGCCGATGATAAAACGTACAGTGTATCGCACATCACTTGTAACAAAGAAAAATAATCATCTTTATTGCTTTCGAAATAATGTTGTTGTCAATGTCACTGTTATCAATGTCGTCGGCTGTACTTAAGCACTAGATTTTAACAGTCGGATTTAAAGTCATAAAAATTTACGAGGTTCAGTTCTTATGAGGATTAAATTGTTTTTTTATTCAAAACAGGAAATTGGATGAAAACATAGTGACAAGACAGTGATCTTATTATTTTTTCTGCTATACTTAAATTATGTTTTTAAAAGTCCCGCACCAAGGAATTTAATAATTGTGTCGTGGTAGGCTTCAAAAACATTCAAATCAAAAAATCACAGCACAATGAACATCCAGGCTTGAAAAAAGCAGTAGATATATTGGGAGAAAGTCTCAGATGGTTAGGCAGCTTATAATTTTGGCCAAGTTACCCTTAATTTTGTTTTTTCGTTTTTAAAAAGATTACTAGCAATGTGGGTCGCACATTACTAGTAATCTCGTTAACCCCTCGTGCTAAGCTAAGATGCTTTTGTTACGGGTGGGTTCACGTCGGTAGTGTAATGGGTGGGATTCGAACCCGCAACCGCATGATCGCAAATCCGACGCCCTAGCCATTAGGCTACCGCCGCTTTTAAGTAATAATTGCCATAGGGTATGAACCGCCTACGTCAAACGGGACAAATAGCAAATCTGTTACTAAGTACGATAATAATCGTAATCTCTATTATTATGTACAGCACGCTAACATGTGTTTGACACGTTATTGGTTCTCCGAGACTTTGATAAACTCGTATCGTGTTATCAAGATCATCAAATCAATCAGGCCGTTTAAATAGTATTTAAGCTTATTTTTGCACACTGAGGCTTCTATATTAGGTACATTCCATAAGGGTTAAAATAATTCAATTCGCAATCATAAACATAGACGTCTGTCATCCGACTTCCCAATAACAAAAAGAGCGTGACATTAAATCTTATAGCACTCACTAATTTTACAAGGTTTATGAAATAAATTGGTTCAGTTCAGTTATTAATATTCACATTAAATTTCATTTCTTGCGTAAGATGTCTCCTGTATTTCTATCAGGCGCTTTGCACGCTATGCGGCTAACTAACATTACTCACTTATTTTCTTTGTGATGTTATGGTAAATTATTGCGACATCAAGGTGGATCGACAACAACCTCATAAAAACTTCTCTTGTCAGGCCTGTGGCAAGCTATGTCACTTAGTAAGGCCATAACAAATGTGGCTCGTCTGTAAGACACAAACGCCATTGATGACATAGAGCAACTGCCAAAACAAAAATACGTGTCAAACGTAGGTGTCAAATCATTTTGTTAACGTGTGATTTTGCTTTAGTTATTATTCTGAGCGTGGTGTGATGATGTTTTGCATTAGTACACATTTACCTAACGTTGTGATCCTTGAACATATACACCGAAGCCGCTCTCCAAAATTTATTATAACCACAGAATACTTTATGCTGAGTTTGAGTGTGTAATTAACTTAGAATTCAGTTAAAATAAATGGCATAAGCAAATTGACATATCTTTATGTGCTTCTACATGTTTATCGATTCAAAATATATATCGTAAAGTTTAGATTTTTAGATAGGAGTTTGCGACTTTTGTATACAAAAACTTTTTTTTACCTGATTGTATACTATGAAATAAAACCAGTTTGTTAAAATAAATAATACTTTATTTATAAACCAACTACTTAGTAGATCACATGCTGACGATAATCAACCAACTTAAAACAAATGATAACTTACTAGTCAAATAAATCGAATCAGTCTTAATTCTTAGGAAACAAAATCACAATCAGGTCTCTGAGTTCATCGGTGCATGAACTAAGGATCTGTTCAGTCGACTTCCTCGACCGTGGGTCCGCCGCTGCTCTGCTGGTAGCCGCCGGGATATCCGCCGGGCATTCCCCCGGGCATGCCTCCAGGCATACCACCGCCGGCACCGCCTCCCGTGTGCAGCTTGGTCATGATGGGCGAGCACAGCTGCGTGAGCTCGCGCAGCCGGTGCTCGTACTCCTCGGTGTCGGCCAGCGTGTTGTTGTCCAGCCAGCGCAGCGCCTCCTCGCAGGCGCTCCGCGCCGCGCTCTTGTCTTGCTCCGAGAGCTTGTCGCCCGCCTCGTCCAGCGCCTGCTTTACGCTGAACACGTACGCCTCCAGCTGGTTCCGCGCCGCCACGCGCTTCCTCTGCTTCTCGTCCTCGTCCTTGTAGCGCTCGGCCTCGGCCAGCATGCGCTCGATCTCGGCCTGCGACAGCCGGCCGCGGTCGTTCTTGATCACGATGTTCTTGCTGCGGCCGGTGCTGTTCTCCTTGGCGGACACGTTCAGGATGCCGTTGGCGTCCATGTCGAAAGTGACGTCGATCTTAGGCACGCCGCGCGGCGCCGGCGGGATGCCAGTCAAGTCGAACGTGCCCAGCAGGTTGTTGTCCTTTGTCATGGCGCGCTCGCCCTCGTACACCTGGATGGTGACGGCGGGCTGGTTGTCTGAATACGTGGTGAACGTCTGCGACTGCTTGCACGGGATCTTAGAATTGCGCTCGATGATCTTGGTCATGACGCCGCCGGCGGTCTCGATGCCGAGCGACAGCGGGGACACGTCCACAAGTAGTACGTCCTGAATCTTCGAGTCCTGCTCGCCACTCAGGATAGCGGCTTGCACGGCCGCACCGTACGCCACCGCCTCGTCGGGGTTGATGGACAGGTTCAGCTTCTTGCCGCAGAAGAAGTTCTGCAGCAGGCTCTGCACCTTGGGGATCCTGGTAGAGCCACCGACGAGCACCACGTCATGGATCTGGCTCTTGTCCATCTTGGCGTCCTTGAGCGCCTTCTCGACGGGGTCCAGCGTGCCTCGGAACAGGTCGGCGCACAGCTCCTCGAAGCGAGCGCGCGACACGCGAGTGTAGAAGTCGATTCCCTCGTAGAGCGCGTCGATCTCGATGGTGGCCTCGGTGCTGGACGAGAGCGTGCGCTTGGCGCGCTCGGCGGCGGTGCGCAGGCGGCGCAGTGCGCGCGAGTTGTTGCGCAAGTCCTTCTTGTACTTGCGCTTGAACTCCTCCGTGAGGTGATTCACCAGCCGGTTGTCAAAGTCTTCGCCGCCGAGGTGCGTGTCGCCGGCAGTCGAGCGCACCTCGAACAGCGAGCCCTCGTCAATGGTGAGGATGGACACGTCGAAAGTGCCGCCGCCGAGATCGAAGATGAGCACGTTGCGCTCGCCCTTGAGGTTCTTGTCGAGGCCGTAGGCGAGCGCAGCGGCCGTGGGTTCGTTGATGATGCGCAGCACGTTCAGGCCGGCAATGGCGCCCGCGTCCTTGGTGGCCTGCCGCTGTGAGTCGTTGAAGTACGCTGGCACTGTGATCACTGCGTCGCGCACGCTTGTCCCGAGGTACGCTTCCGCCGTCTCCTTCATCTTCGTCAGCACCATGCTGCTGATCTCCTCGGGCGCGAATCGCTTCGTCTCTCCCTTGAACTCCACCTGGATCTTAGGCTTGCTGCAGTCGTTAATCACCTTGAAGGGCCAGTGTTTCATGTCCTGCTGAATCTTCTGGTCGTCGAACTTCCTACCGATGAGTCGCTTGGCGTCGAACACTGTGTTGTTAGGGTTGAGGGCTACTTGGTTCTTGGCCGCGTCTCCAATGAGCCGCTCTGTGTCTGTGAACGCCACATACGACGGCGTAGTGCGGTTGCCCTGGTCGTTGGCGATGATCTCCACATTGCCGTGCTGCCACACTCCGACGCACGAGTACGTCGTCCCAAGATCTATTCCTACAGCTGGCATTTTATCTTCTTTCGTTAAATACTGTATTCACTCGTAAAACTTGAATCAACACTGATACTGATGATAGTAGAGTTGTAACTTGCAGCGAGTTTGTTTGTAAACTCCTTCGGTTAGCTCCGAACACTTGGTCAGCTTTGTATCGCGTTTCAAAATATTATGCTTTCGCGCCCAGCTGACGCGGCTTATATATTGAACCAACTAGATTCGAGAATTTTCTGGTCGCTTCGATTCTCCGCCAATCAGGGGACATTATCCATGGAAGTTTCTAGAATGTCAACACGGGTCAGCCAATGAGAGCGTTGTATTTGTGAAGACAGAGACAAATTCATACTACTTTCTCGTTTCAACAATCGTTAGTCTGGGATACCGCGTTCGGAAGACTCCCTAATACTGGGGAAATTATGTTTCGAGTATTAGATCCTTTTATCAGTTTCGTGACATTGTTATATTTTTTCATGTATTTTGTTACTATAATTTTAATAAGATATAGTTACCTAAAATTATATATTTTGGTTAATAATTAAACAAAGAAGAACGAAAGAGCGTTCTTCTTGATAATTAAAATTATTCCGTTATTTACAGAAAATGTTTGGACATTTCTGAAATAAGAATAAATGATGTTTTTTCAATAATACACTTATTACATAAAACAACTGTCGTTCTCTTGTACCTAGGTACCTGAGTAGGTAGATAATGTTTCTGTTTTTTTTCTTGCAAAATATTTGCAGAAGAGAAGAGTAAGCCCCAGAAATACTTAAAATATGATTTAAAAATAAAATTGTTATGCCAATTATTACAAATTATTTATTACTTAGGTGTCTACAATTGTAATTAAATTAAAAAAATATTGAAACGAAGTTACTTAAGTCTGGTTTATAATAATGGACCACAAAATGTTTTAATTGGGTAAATACGTTTTAAGCAATGATTTTTCGCGTAGTTACCATTACCATTCTGTTTGAATTTGTACAACATTCCACGTAGATATGGGTACCGATGGTATGCGATCGGGAAATTTTAAAGCTATAGCTGGCAGCACTTTTAAAAACAACCGTGTTATCTAGAGCCTATACGACGCATCTCGATTGTTCGGTCGTTTCGGGCTGTTCCATACGAGAGAGGGTGATAGAAATAGCATTCTGTCCCTGCCTCCATGCTCTAGGTGTTTCGATTGCCCTTCGTGAGCGAGATAACAATAGCACTAAGCTCTGCCCTTCTCTACTACAGTCAGCTTTGTTTGTGTGTGTGACGTCCCTGTTCCCATTTATAATGACAAAGTATTTTTTTCTACGGCTTCCATGTCTACTGTCTAGAATGTTCTACCCTTAACGATTATTTATAATCCTCTCCGTTACAATTTAATATTATGGGACGGTTTTTTGAGGTTTGTATCTAACTTTGTAATATTAAAACTAATCTGTGGTAACACTATCGCAAACCTGGCGACTAGGAATATTGAATAATAGTGGACTCGCCTCGGCTTTGAAAGGGTAGGGCCCTAGCAGAGTAATAAATACTTAAAATGGCTACAATTAACAAAAACCTTCCTCTTGTATCACTATGTATTGCTCAAAACAGCATTAAAATCGGTTGCGTACCTAGTTTATAACATCGACTTTATTTTATACCATGGTCATACGGCCGTAAGATTTAGCGTGCGATTCAACATAGGTTGGTCCTTACTAGCTTTTAGTTACTTAAATACTTAGGTAATTATGTATTTTTTACGCATGTACATGTATTAAAAACAGACTTCAATTGCACTTAGATTATCAAAATAGGATCCAACCCACAATAATACCGAAAACGAGAAAAGTACAAATTGCTCACTTCGAAAAGAAAATTGATCTGACGCAAAAAAACAAACTAAGTAAGTAGGAACCTATAATACGAATATTTGGGCATCGTAATGACAATTATTGGTTACCGACGGAACAGAAATTTCCGATCCCACTGGATAAGGCAGATCCAGAAAAAGCGATTTCTATCACCGTTAACTCTTGCGGACATACCTATCACTTGGCTACGGGCTGGTAGCCGCGCGGGTCCTGATAGACTCATATTATACATAGACACATACATACATGTTACCATACAACATTCATACAAACATTGCCCATCGCGGTCCACCGCTGGCTGAATATAGGTCTCTATTTCCCTAGTAGATAGTAGATTAGATAGATCAAAAAGTTATAAGAAAGAAAATAGTAATGGTAAAAACATTACATATTATGTATAACTATCTACCTTTTGCCCGCGGCTCCTCCCGCGTGGGCGTCGGTTACCGCGTCAACTTATGGCCTATCTATAGCTTTCCTCAATTAGTGGGCTATCTAAAATTGAAAGATTTTTTGAAATCGGCCCATTCGTTCTTGAGATTAGCGCGTTCAAAAAAACAAACAAACACTTCAGCAAATTAAAAATAAATGAATAAATAATAATAAATGTGGACAACATCACTACTTACACTGCTCCCAATGTAAGTATTTAAAGCACTTGTGTTATACAATAGTACAAACACCCAGACCGGACACAATAAAGAATCTACATTGACCCGTCCGGGGATCGAACCCGGACCCTCAGAGCTAGCGACAGCTTGAAAACCAGTGTGTACTCCACTCGACTACGGAGTTTATTATCTTTTATTATACTTTATTGCACACACATTTACATTATTTATATTTATTATATTTTATTGTTTTGTCTGTAACTTGTTGAGTAGTAACATATTCATATTGCGGCTTTTTAAACAGTTTGGTTTTTTATTATAAATACGAATAGCAATACAAAAAGAATTTCCACTGTACATAGTTGTGCGATAAGGAACATGGATTTTATGAGGAAACCTGCTATTTTTATGCGGCGGTAGCCTAATGGCTAGGGCGTCAGACTTGCGATCATGTAGTTGCGGGTTCGAATCCCACCCATTACACTACCGACGTGAACCCACTCGTAACACAAGCATATTAGCTTAGCACGAGGGGTTAACAAGATTACTAGTAATGTGCGACCCACATTGCTAGTAATCTTTAAAAAAAACATACTATTTCTAACTACACTCGCGAGCAAAAGTATGGAATCACTTACTTGAAATTTGCTTCGCGCAATCTGAGTACTAAATTATTCTGCTAATATTAATAAAAATGGTACCATTTTAAAGATTAAACTGTTACCTTTAAATTGATACCAAATTCATTAAAATCACACCAGTATTTAAGGAGCTATCCTGGATTAAGTGAAGGAGTTAAGGAAAACCTAAGGATAATGAAAAAATAATGAATGAAGAAAACAACAAAAATTGTGTAACAAAAACTTTAATTGGCTTTAAAATTAATTTTCAATATTTTGTGTTCCCTCCCCTCGCCCTTATAACTGCTCGAAGACGGTTCTTCATTGATCGAATCAGCTTCCGAATTGATTCTTGCGGGATACCTTCCCACTCCTCTATCAAAGCCGATTTCAGCTCATCTACACTTGAAGGAGCAGGATTTCTTGATCGGACCCTCCTCTTCAATTCATCCCACATGTGCTCAATGGGATTTAAGTCCGGGCTGAGCGCTGGCCAGTCCATTGTGGCGATACCGACTTCTTCGAGGTATTCAGTTGTGGCACGGGCAGTGTGACAACGAGCGTTATCGTGCATAAGGAGGAAGTCATCACCGATATATCCCGCGTAAGAAAGGACATGGTCCTGCAGAATATCGGTAATGTAGCGGTCTGAAGTTAGACCGCCTCCTCTTCCCCCGCCAGGCACGAAAACCAGCTCCGTTTTACCGTCGAAGGAAATGCCGGCCCACATCATACAAGAACCACCGCCATACGCCACTGTCTCAGCAAAACAACACTGTGCATATCGTTCCCCAGGCCGCCTGTAGACCCGACCTCTTCGGTCGCTGCCATGCAAACACATTCTGCTCTCGTCGGAGAACAGGACACGCTTCCATTGCTCAACCTCCCAATCAAGATGAGAGCGAGCAAATTGAAGACGTGCTTGTCGGTGGCTTGCCGTCAGTTTCGGGCCTGTGGCTGGCCTTTTTGGAGTTAAATCAGCTTGCTTAAGTCTTCGACGAACTGTCCACTCGCTGGCAGCTACTCCACGAACATTTCGGAGCTCCTGTTGGACGTCGACACCAGTCAAATGTCGATTTCGAAGAGAGGTTGACACGATAAAACGATCATCCCTCTCCGATGTGCACCGGCGCCGTCCAGATCTTGGTCTCGAGATAAAGCCACCAGTCTCCCGAAAGCGTTTATAAACTTTTGAGACACAGGACTGGCTTATGTGGAGCTGTCGTGCGACAGCCCTCTGGCTGAGCCCTTCTCGCAATAGGGCGACGATTTGGGCGGCTTCTGTAGGTGTAGTATCCATTGTCGTCCAAATTCAAGGGTCAAAATTAGCGGAGATGTGTACCGGTCAACGTTTGAAAGCAGACTGATAAAGAAAATCCGATAACACGTGCTTTTATAGGGGGTCAATAGGGCGCAAGTTGTGACCTATCAAACATATCTTTTTCCTTACTTCTTGACATAATCCAGGATAGCTCCTTAAATACTGGTGTGATTTTAATGAATTTGGTATCAATTTAAAGGTGACAGTATAAACTTTAAAATGGTACCATTTTTATTAATATTAGCAGAATAATTTAGTACTCAGATTGCGCGACGCAAATTTCAAGTAAGTGATTCCATACTTTTGCTCGCGAGTGTAGCTGCCCGGACAGACTTCGTTTTGTCAAAAGTTCAAAGTGTCAAAGATAGTAAAAATTTATTAAATGTAACATTATTTCGAGTGATCATGTATTTTTTTTATAGTATAAAAACCTTCCGTGGACCTTAGGGAACATAAAAAAAATATGAATTAGCTAAATTAGTCCAGCCATTCTTGAGTTATGCGATTACCAACATTAATTTTTATTTATAAATATATACAGATACCTATATAATAATTATACGAAAATATAGAACTAATATATAAAATTCTCTTGTCACGCTTTTTTGTTGCTAAACTCCTCCGAAATGGCTCGACCGATTTTCGTGAAATTTTGTGTGCGTATTGGTTAGGTATCCGAATCGGACAACATCTATTTTTCACACCCCTTAATAGGGGTAGGGGTAGGATAGGGGTGGCCGGCCCCAAAATATTTTTTTTATTTTTTCAAAAAATTTTTTTATTTTAATTTTTTTATGATACTGCATACAAAAATACACACAATCCTAAATTTTCACTTTTCTACGATCAACCCCTGATTTATAATTGCGATTATTAAAATATATTATTCTGTTCCATCCGATATAGGGTCGCATCGAATTTAAATAAATTTCAACCCTCGCCGTTCGATAACTGATCAACTACCAATCGATCAGTTATCCCTGCCAGGTATTACCGTTATCACCTCTCAACCAGCAAACATCACGGAGTACGGATGAGATAGATTTGTTAGCCTGCTGTCTCACTCTCTATACAGTTCTCAGGTGAAATAAGAATCTTGAAATTTGGTACGAAACAACGATTTAGCACAGATAAAGGAAAAATGGCTAAAACCGTAAATTTTTAGTTACATCAACTATAATAAAACAGATTTTTACGGAACCCTCGGTGCGCGAGGCCGACTCGCGCTTGGCCGGTTTTGTTTCGTTTTATTTTGTTTCTCGATCGCAGCAGTGAATGATATATGGCATCTTCATATCATTTTAATTTTTTTGTGCAACTCTCATATTAATTTTATTCTCATTTTGAATTGATAATTATTTTTCAGTGCTCAGAGGTCTGAAAATCGGACAACATCTATCATTTTTCATACACCTAAGTGTTAGGGGTGGCCCTCCGTAGATTTTTTTTAATACGGCAGAACAAAGTTTGCTGGCTCAGCTAGTATAATAGATATATACAAAAATGTATAAATAACGTTTATTGAGCGCCTTCGTGAGGTTATTAGATAGATAAGATAGATAAGTTCTTTTATTAGTACAAACAAGAAACACATAACATATAAATTAAAAAAAAAAAAAGAAGCAATACAGAACAATACACAGAATGACAAAAAAATATATATATATCAGTAAAATAAAGAAGTGTGGTGTGTGTCTCAAGGCTGCACCAACTGGGTGTCCAACTCAGCATGTGTCAGGTAATAAATACCTGACGCTGATTTTCAGTTGGAACCCTGCAGTGACATCCGGACGCCTAGCAAACGGTACCCACTCTTACTTGGTGGGGATCCTGTATCACGAACATTGTTGTTTAATAAACGAAATAAATAAATTTAAAAGAAATTTGAAACATTCAAATCCTAAAGCTACCCGCGCGCACCACAGTACGACAGCTGCTGCACTTATATTAGTGAGATGTTGGAAGCAGTCATGCCAAACTTTTTCTGTTCGTCGATAAGAAATTTTCGTAAGTTATTTTTAAAGGTGTTAAGATATTCAATGTTTCTTATTGGCGGAGGAATATTGTTCCAGCATTTGGATGCAGCATATCTGAAACTGCCTCTGAAGGCTGCTGTCTTGTGGAAACCTGTGGTGAGTTGCTGTGAACACTGCCTAGCTGAACATTCCCTTCTACTTGTAACCCAGCTAAGTTTGTTATATAGGTACGACGGTTGCTTAAACTTAATTATACCAAAGAGTAGACAGGCTAGATGGAACTTGCGACGCGATTTCATTTTTAGGATCGAGTGTTTATTTAAGAAGGGCGTCACATGAGTTCTTGGTGGAATCAGGAAGCAAAATCGAGCACAAGCGTTTTGCACTCGCTGAATCAGTCGATCAGTTCTAGCCAGCAGTCGAGGACCAATAACTGTGTCCGCATAGTTTAGATTACTCAGCACGAGCGACTCAATCAGCTGTATTCTTAATTCCTGCGACAAAAAAGGCCTTATTTTATAAAGAACCTTAAGTCGGTAAAAACATGCCCGCACTGATTCAGCAACATGAGCCTCGTATCTCAGGTCAGCATCCATGTTTAGGCCGAGATTTCGTGTCTCACTGACTCGACCGATCGGCTCACCCAATAGTGCAATATTGAGTATTGTCGGCACTTTGGTTACTTGCTGTCTGGTTCCAAACAGCATGTACTTAGTCTTAGCCGGATTAAGCACCAACCCGTTGTTCTCAGCCCAGCCTACTATTCGCCCGAGATCAGAATTTAACTCCTTAACGGCACTGTCGACGTCGCAGGGTTTGAATGAGATGTAAACTTGTACGTCATCCGCGTATATATGGTACCTACATCGATGAAGAGAGTTAACTATATCCGCACAATACAAAATAAAGATAATGGGGCCTAGTATGGATCCCTGTGGTACTCCCCTGTTAATGGGAGTAAGAGATGATACAAGGGAAGAACCGTCGCCTGAACGAATTTCCACACGCTGATATCGATTACTAAGGTAGTTTTGAAACCAGAGTATTGAGTTTTGTTCGAAACCATAATATCGCAGTTTAGATAAAAGGAGATCTATATTTATGCAGTCAAACGCGCGCGAGAAATCAAGGAGGACAAGCAGCGTGCAAAGACCGTTGTCCTGTGCGGATAGAATATTGTCTGTCACATCCAGAAGGGCCGTGGCAGTGCCTCGTTGTTTGCGGAAGCCTGACTGAAGCTCGGGCAGTATTTTATTATCTTCTAAATATTGCGACAGCTGCTGATATACAGCCTTTTCTGCAACTTTGGCCAAACAAGGCAGTATACTAATAGGCCTGAGGTCTTTTAAATCAGTTGGGTTATCTTTTTTCGGTATCGGTCTAACTATCGCAGTTTTCCAGATGTCCGGGAAAGTTGCAGAAACAATCGAGTGGTTCACAGTTTCGGTTATAGCGTTCAAAGCATACGGAAGGGTAAGTGTTAGCATATTCAAGGTTATCTTATCGCAGCCCTCCGCATTCGATTTTAGCTGACTTAGGTATCGCAAAACTTGTTCAGTGCTAATAGGCTGTAAAGCGAAGCTACAATCGCCAAAACAATGAGATTCGAAGTAAGCGCATTGCGTTATATTTCGCTCAGCGTTGCCCGGAACGTTTAAAAAATGGTTATTAATTAAATTTGGGTCTCTTAGATGAGGAGGCAAGTCATCAATATTCTTTTTAGGTAAAATAGTGTTTTTTAAATTTTTCCAGAGTGTTTTAGGATCTTTGATCTTATTATTTATGTAAAATTTGAAATATGCAACTTTTTCTCTAAATAAAGAACTTGACACTAGTGATTTTAACTGTTTATAGTAATCCCTTTTCAAATCCGACCTATCCCTCCGGTATGCCGTCAATGCGTTATTACGCAGATTCATCATCAATTTTATGGTGTCTGTTAACCAAGGAAAGGATGGTTCCGTAATCAGGCAAGTTTTCTTCGGGGCATGAGTATCAAAAATTGTCAAAATTTTACTATTTAACTCCTGAACCATAAAGTTCAAATCAGGTAGGCTACGGATGTGCTCCCAATCAATGTTTGCGAGTTCGGAATCCAGACTTAATCTATTTATTTGCTTCATAGGTCTGTACTTAATTGTGTGGGGCTTATACTTGACTCTTTTGATGTCAAACTCACAGATAATGAGTGAGTGACCGTTTGTTGAGTTGTAAGGCTCTACAGATACTGCTTTGCGAGTCAGGTTGGAGCATACAAGGTCGATCAAAGTTTCACTGTGATCTGTAAAATGCGTGGGCGTATCTACAATCTGTGTTAGGCTCAGGCTATGCAGGAACTCTTGAACTTTCTTTGTTTGGCTATTAGAGTTTAACATATTTACATTAAAATCACCCAGCAATATGTAATGGTCGCACTTAGCTAAAGAACTAATGGAGTCAGTGATGGCATCAAAAAAAAGATCCAAAGCAATGTGAGGTGGGCGATATGCCGTACCTATGGCAATTTTATTAGAATTTAGTATGGTCGTAAGCCACATTTGTTCAATAGTATTGTGTCTAGGGTCATCAGGCGTGGAACAGGTACGAGTGGTCAGACCGCGCTTGAGATAGAAACCCACGCCACCACCCCGACCTCCATGTACAGACAACGGTCGTGGAGTGTGGCGCAGGCGATAGCCCGGCACAGACGGTGCACGTCCCTCCTCACCTAAACGAAGCCAAGTCTCGTTGACTGCTAGTATATCAAAGGAATGCCGTCCTACAGCTGCTATGAAGTCATCGTGATAAGTACTAAGGGAGCCTACGTTTAACAAACCGACTTTAAGGCATTTTTCAGGCATACTTAATACTAAACATCATACAAATATGGTTAACGGGTATGGTCATTATCAAGTAAAACAAACTACCAATGTAAATATAAATCTGTTGATACTTGTAACCGTAGTCATAAGTCAGAACTGAGAAAGAAATTAATGAGTAATTATAAATCTTATAACATATAAATTGAAAGACCACATTATACAACAGAACCACAAAAAATAACAATATTATATAGTTAAAAAATAACAGTACCTTTATGAAGGGGTTACTTATGTTATTGATTCGTATATCAAACCTATAAAATAAATTGTAATAGAGAAAACGTATTATTTTATTTAAATACATATTACAAAATGCATCAGTGAAAAAAAATTATAAGAAATAAAAACTTTTTGATTATCAGTGATAACTAATTCAGAGCTTAGATACTTCTTAACTAACGTGTTACATGGATGCGCTTATAGCCCTTGGTATCAATCAAATTGGAATACTTCATGAACGAAGACTGCGGAGCTACTAAGCTTGTATTACGAAAATTTGTCAATAATATTGCGTGAGGTGTGTGCACTGTGTTTTAGTCAATCTTGCATTGACAATATATATATATTTAATAAAAATGACGCCTGCACTAAGGAATATATTCCTTGTGTCGCGGGGGTTTCACAAACATTCAAATCACATGCACGAAGAACACTCAGACTTGGAACAAGCATTTGTGGATCACACAAATACTTGTCCCATGCGGGGATCGAACCCGCAGCACGTCGCGCAGTGGTAATTGGCGTGGTAACCTATACCACTCGGCTATCCGTGTAGTCAGTTATTGTGTGTGTGCGGCTAGTCTACGATTCTTAATGACAGCCAAACACAGGAAATTTTCCCTGTTTGGGTGTATCAAAATGAGAAATGTTTTGTATACTGTAAGTTAGTAGTTCCCTACAACCTTCTCGGGTAAATTTATTTAATAAAATAAAACAAACATGTTTTTATGTTAAATAAATAATTGATTTTATTTGTAACTAGTAAGATCACGTGCTGAGGATAATAAACAAAGTTTAATTAATAACTTATAATTAGCAACATATTTAAAATCAAATCAGTCTTAGACTTAGGAAACAATATCACAATCAGGTCTCGGGGGTTCATGGGTGCATGAACTGAGGATCTGTATTTGTTCAGTCGACTTCCTCGACCGTGGGTCCGCCGCTGCTCTGCTGGTAGCCGCCGGGATATCCGCCGGGCATTCCCCCGGGCATGCCTCCAGGCATACCACCGCCGGCACCGCCTCCCATTTGCAGCTTGGTCATGATGGGCGAGCACAGCTGCGTGAGCTCGCGCAGCCGGTGCTCGTACTCCTCGGTGTCGGCCAGCGTGTTGTTGTCCAGCCAGCGCAGCGCCTCCTCGCAGGCGCTCCGCGCCGCGCTCTTGTCTTGCTCCGAGAGCTTGTCGCCCGCCTCGTCCAGCGCCTGCTTTACGCTGAACACGTACGCCTCCAGCTGGTTCCGCGCCGCCACGCGCTTCCTCTGCTTCTCGTCCTCGTCCTTGTAGCGCTCGGCCTCGGCCAGCATGCGCTCGATCTCGGCCTGCGACAGCCGGCCGCGGTCGTTCTTGATCACGATGTTCTTGCTACGGCCGGTGCTATTCTCCTTGGCGGACACGTTCAGGATGCCGTTGGCGTCCATGTCGAAAGTGACGTCGATCTTAGGCACGCCGCGCGGCGCCGGCGGGATGCCAGTCAAGTCAAACGTGCCCAGCAGGTTGTTGTCCTTTGTCATGGCGCGCTCGCCCTCGTACACCTGGATGGTGACGGCGGGCTGGTTGTCTGAGTACGTGGTGAACGTCTGCGACTGCTTGCACGGGATCTTAGAATTGCGCTCGATGATCTTGGTCATGACGCCGCCGGCGGTCTCGATGCCGAGCGACAGCGGGGACACGTCCACAAGTAGCACGTCCTGAATCTTCGAGTCCTGCTCGCCGCTCAGGATAGCGGCTTGTACGGCCGCACCGTACGCCACCGCCTCATCGGGGTTGATGGACAGATTCAGCTTCTTGCCGCAGAAGAAGTTCTGCAGCAGGCTCTGCACCTTGGGGATCCTGGTAGAGCCACCGACGAGCACCACGTCATGGATCTGGCTCTTGTCCATCTTGGCGTCCTTGAGCGCCTTCTCGACGGGGTCCAGCGTGCCTCGGAACAGGTCGGCGCACAGCTCCTCGAAGCGAGCGCGCGACACGCGAGTGTAGAAGTCGATCCCCTCGTAGAGCGCGTCAATCTCGATGGTGGCCTCGGTGCTGGACGAGAGCGTGCGCTTGGCGCGCTCGGCGGCGGTGCGCAGGCGGCGCAGTGCGCGCGAGTTGTTGCGCAAGTCTTTCTTGTACTTGCGCTTGAACTCCTCCGTGAGGTGATTCACCAGCCGGTTGTCAAAGTCTTCGCCACCGAGGTGCGTGTCGCCGGCCGTCGAGCGCACCTCGAACAGCGAGCCCTCGTCGATGGTGAGGATGGACACGTCGAAAGTGCCGCCGCCGAGGTCGAAGATGAGCACGTTGCGCTCGCCTTTGAGGTTCTTGTCGAGGCCGTAGGCGAGCGCAGCGGCTGTGGGCTCGTTGATGATGCGCAGCACGTTCAGGCCGGCGATGGCGCCCGCGTCCTTGGTGGCCTGCCGCTGTGAGTCGTTGAAGTACGCCGGCACTGTGATCACTGCGTCGCGCACGCTTGTCCCGAGGTACGCTTCCGCCGTCTCCTTCATCTTCGTCAGCACCATGCTGCTGATCTCCTCGGGCGCGAATCGCTTCGTCTCTCCCTTGAACTCCACCTGAATCTTAGGCTTGCTGCAGTCGTTGATCACCTTGAAGGGCCAGTGCTTCATGTCTTGCTGGATCTTCTGGTCGTCGAACTTCCTGCCGATGAGTCGCTTGGCGTCGAACACTGTGTTGTTGGGGTTGAGGGCCACTTGGTTCTTGGCTGCGTCTCCAATGAGCCGCTCTGTGTCTGTGAACGCCACATACGACGGCGTAGTGCGGTTGCCTTGGTCGTTGGCGATGATCTCCACATTGCTGTGCTGCCACACTCCGACACACGAGTACGTCGTCCCAAGATCTATTCCTACAGCTGGCATTTTATCTTCTTTCTTTAAAGACTGTATTCACTCGTAAAACTTGAATTAACACTGATGATAGTAGAGTTGTAACTTGCAGCGAGTTTGTTTGTCAAACTCCTTCGGTTAGCTCCGAACACTAGGTCAGCTTTGTATCGCGTTTCAAAATATTATGCTTTCGCGCCCAGCTGACGCGGCTTATATATTGAACCAACTAGATTCGAGAATTTTCTGGTCGCTTCGATTCCTCGCCAATCAGGAGACATTATCCACGGAAGTTTCTAGAATGTCAACACGGGTCAGCCAATAAGAGCGTTGTATTTGTGAAGAAAGAGACAAATTCATACTACTTTCTCGTTTCAACAATCGTTAGTCTGGGATGCCGCGTTTGGAAGACTCCCGAAAGTTAGGGAGACAGAAAGCAGCAATGTGTTTATTGATAATTTGGTTGACTACGTTTTTATTACAATAAATTGTATGTTATTTTTTTTTTCTTGCCCTGTTCCGTAATGCATCTTTGAAACATAATTTAACACCTTTAGTTATCATAATAGCAGGAGTGCAATAACATAATGAACATATTAAAAACTTTTTTCGTCCCTTGTACCTAGATCAAGCTGGCCCAAGCCGGCTAAAAAAATAACCAGCTCTATCTGTTTGCCTTATAGAGATTGTTAGTAACGCACCTTAAATGCCTTTAGTGAAAGTTGCCAGCGTGGTTAGTTTTTCTATAGCTCTAGCTGGAGGCCCTTAAGGTTTCGCGAAAAGACCGGTGAAGCTATCAAAGTCTGAGCTCAGGCTTTTTAACAAAAAATCTATGGAATAGGATTATCTTACTCCATATAAAATCACCGGCAAATTTGGTCTACAATTTATTTTAGTTAATATACAGATAATAGAATAAGTAATAATAAAATCAAAATTAAATGGTGAAATAACCAGGTAAGTACAATTTTTTTTTGCAGGTAAGTGGAAGCCAACTGCTAGAAATAGATCATGAGACTGGTAGCACCATGCGGAGAAGAATTAATAACGTAGTATACAGAAATATAAGAAGAAATTACGAACAAATGATGTTCAAAAGTTATCAAAATGTGGTGGAGATGATAAATACTGTTTAAAGTAAAATATTAAGTGTAATGAATTATTATTTCACGTAACTAATAGCTTCCTTGCATTTTAGTGTTAGTTTAAAAAAAAAATATTTTAAAAATTAATTCTTTTATAATATTTTTTATTTATATTGTAAAAAAAAATTACTTAGTTTTTTAGTAAGTTAACACTAACATTAAAGATTCAAATAAATTGATAGCCAACAAAATCTAAGTATTATTTAAGGGAAATCAAAATTGCATATTGGCAACACGGAGAAACGTCGAGAATCCTCTCGACGCATGCGTGAAAGGGACCAAGAACTGCTATCTCTTTTACTCGATAGATATTATTGTATTGTTTACATGAACCTACATGAACAGCTGTTTGAGTATGTGTTTGTGTTATTTCGTTTAGAATGAACAGAAAACTCCAGTCGAGAATTTTCTACCCTTTATACCCTTATCGTTGAGGTACCTACTGAGTTATTGTTTGATGAAGATAATTTTGTTCATTTTAAACTAACTCCATTAAATTCTTGGAGAGCTACGATTTAATGTATAGGTACCTGTGCTTTACTTGCACAACACTTTAGAATAAGATCATTTAGTAAAGAGTAAAGACCGTTTTGGAGACACTTGATACCTAGGCATTTTATATATTTTACTATTCAATAAGTAAAAATTTCATTCAAGGCATAGGACATACGTAGGTAGGTACTCAGTAGTTCCTTCTACCAAGTATCAACACTCCCGCGGCTCCAGCAAAGGCAAGGACGGGACCGGGGTGTTTTTAGTCGGTGCAAGTCCGACATATCCCCACGCTGTGCCCTCAGCGTGGGTTGAAGGCAATAGCGTTTCACCCCGCAAAAAAAAAAAAAAAAAAAAAAAAAAAAGTATCAACACTACCAACATGAAAGTCAGAATGACTTTTCCCATGCGTGAAGTTGCGTAAGATTGCAGACTGCAATTTCGAAGCCAGGTTTTCTCATGATAGATATTCTTCAACTTTCACTGTCAGTGGCTTTATAAAAAATCTCTTATTTTTAAATAACCCATTATAAAATTTATAGTAACTTTCTTGTGTGCGATTCTAGACGTTTTAGGTTTAATAAAATTATGAATCATCTCGCTCCGCAAGTTACCTACCTATCTTGAAAATACATACGAAACCAAGAAATACTTTGTGTAATAGGTAATCTATGCATGTCACTCTTGATTTTATGAAAAAAAGAAGCTAGTCATAAAATAAATTGATAATTTTATTATATTTTACTGTGAAACGTACTAGATCTAGAAATTTCATGTTTTGGTAGTGCAGAATTTAAGAGAACTTGCTTTCTAGGTAATAAACAATAAGAAGATCACATAGGTAGGTACATCAGCAGGTAAACGAAGCCTCGCATTGGTTGAGTTGCAAAATACTCAAGTCTATGGTGTTTTTTTAAACTAAACTTCCTACCATCTTGATTCTAAAGTTTGAAAAGGCGCCTTGCAAAAACGTTATATCTAGAAATTTCTAAAAGCAAAACTTGCTATTGAATCATTCCGGAACATTCATTCAACCAACGTTATTATTCCCATAGTAGCTAAATAATAATAAATAATAATATATGTTTCTCTGCCCTTCGTTGAATAAACGTTAAAACTCGAGAATATTCTACATAGGGACTACACAAAGAGATGTCTATGCAGACAGGGTTTTTTTGTATTCCGTGCTTTTTATGTTAACATTATAGTATGGCATGTAGCTATGCGTATAGCTACAGCCCTCTACCCCATTATGTTCCAGGAAATCCCAGTTCACCCTAATTAACGGCGTTTGAAAGATTTCTATAACCTTACAAATCTTTAATGGTATGTAACACTCTAGTGGTAGTGTAATAAACATGAGGTTCGTATGTGTTACGGACGCAGATACAATTTTGCGTGAAAAAGTACAATAATTGCATATTTCCTACATTTGTTTTTATTTTATTAACTTAGCTAGTCTATTAGCTGTCCATGCTGAGCATTCGCTGAAACTTTAAGACATTTCTTGGTAAAGCCATAATACATATCCCAAATCCTAGTATCATTTATATACATGTGGTGAAAAAGTATTGATTCACGTCAAATACCGCAATCTAGGGCGTACACTGCACTTGCGCGAACCACGGGAATATTCTAGTAGCCGTGCAGTCTTCCATTTTCGACGCGTGTTCAAAGAGTGTTTTTACACTGTACTATATAATAAGAGGTATTACATTAAATGACACAATCTGAAAAAAAAAAATTGTATCTAAGATTTAATAATCTAACTATAAAAGAATAATTTTATAATTAAAAAACCATTTTCAGTGCAAACAGCGCCATCTACATGGAACGACATAACTGTGTTTCTGGTACTCGACGCTAGATGGGTCTTTAATAAGTAACTGATTTGGCACAGTTAGACAGCAAAAAATAAATTTGTATTTGTTTTGGAAAATGGGCTAATTTCCAAGTAGTTTCATCTCCATGTCACACAAAGGGCATTGCCATATGATGACAATGACTCTTGAAACAAAGTCAATAGATTACTGACCTATTTAAATAAATAGAGCATCTTGATAACACTCAAATTGTTAATTTTTTGGACTTGTATGTATAAACAACATGAAAATAATAAATTAAATATCTAATTGTAGTGTAATCTACGGGGTAGTTTTTTTGCGCCGTTTCTTCTCCCTGGCTAGAGTACTTAGGAAGCGGTGAAGGGTGTGCAAATCAGGATCTCAGGGTGCTCTAGTCAATTTTTATGTTGGTGTTTAAAAAGTATATATTGGACTTTATTTTAGGAACATTTTATTTTATTAAAAAACCGTCGTGGTGGCCTAGCGAGTGGTCGTGGTGGCCTAGCGGTTCAATGACCGGATTCGTACGCACATGGTTGCAGGTTATAATCCAGGCAAGTACCAATGTGACTTTTTCAAAGATAAATGTACTTTCTTAATCATTCTAAGACATCATTGACAAACGGTGAAGGAAAACATCGTGAGGAAACCTGGATTTCAAAGTATTGGAATCTGAAATCGCCAACCCGCAATGAGCAAGCGTGGTGATCAATGCTCATCCCTTCTCTATATGGGAAGAGGCCTGTGCCCAGTAGTGGGACGTATATAGGCCATTATTATTATATTATACCTCTACACACTTAATGATACATAAACTATTATAATAATTGCCTAATTTGAATAATTAATTATTGTCGATTTTGCTAATAATTCCCACAATAATTTCTAAATGATTGCAGTTAAAATACACACGCAAGAAAAAACCTTTTTTATCAAAAAATGTTTTATTCAACATCTCGATGAACTCACAAAATTTAATCAATATTAAGTATCGCATACACGTCACATTGAGACGATGACGTCATAAATGCATCAAGGTATCCTAGCGAAGAGAATCTAATAGATTATCATAAGTACAGTCAGCCAGGTCGATAAACAAACAGAATACCTACATAAGAAACACGACCTCCGTGGTCGCGTGGCGTACACACCGGTTTTCAAGGTGTCGCCAGCTCTGAGGTCCCGGGTTCGATCCCCGTACGGGTCAAGGTAGAAAAATACTTTTCTACATTGTCTTGGGTCTGGGTGTTTGTGGTACCTTCGTTGTCTCTGATTCCATAACACAAGTGCTTAAGCTACTTACTTTGGATTCGGAGCAATGTATGTGATGTTGTCCAAATTTATCATTAAAAAAAACCATCTAACTGCAATATTTTTTTATTAACAACACTTTATTATTATAATGCTATTTTGTTACTGTTAGTTGAAACATCACAAATTTAAATTGTGTTTTGTAAAACTGTTTCTGTTATTCAACTTTTGTTGCTGACTGTACCTACCTCTATGACATCTAAAAATTTATCACTGGTCCAATAAAAACCTATACTTACTGAGAGAATTTTTGCCCGTGGGATTAATTTTGTTTATTTTATTTATTTTATTTATTTATTGATTTTTGTACACACTGTAGTCGGGGTGGGTCATTAAATTAGTAGGGCTTTGTTTTAGGGCATAAACTTTTATTCACACGACACAACACACAAATTTTACAAGTTCGTCCCGTAGGATCCACTAACTAACTCATGCTAAGCCTAACTCCTACTCCCACTAACACATCAAAATCCCGCGCGCGAGCCGGTACAACCGCTGCGCTGTGATTGGTCGGCGTAGGGCGCATGCGCGAGGTCATATCGAAAACCTCTCACTCTACATAACGAGCGGGCGCCTTACCTCGGCCAATACGTTCAGGGAGTAAGCGCCGCTCGGAAACATCTCCTGCTATACACTCCCCCTCGGGTTCATGAAAGTGTCCTCACTCAGGAACCCGCTCAAGAACGTCAGAAACAGGCTGAACAAGACGAGGCCGGCCTCGATTTCGTTTTGGCATTACTGGAAGGGGTGGCGCGTCATCTCTATTAACAAACTGCGTGAGTTGAGACGCATGAAACTTACCTAAAATTTCAGCAGGAGCGTTAAGTTTCGAAACTACGTATGTCGTAGGACTGACTCTCTTAGCAACAACATAGGGACCATCCCTCTTAGGCACAAACTTTGCCGAAAGTCCTTTTGCAGCGTTACTCAATACGTGCGACTTAATCAAAACATGATCTCCGACATCAAAAACTTCCGGCTTACGGCCCTTGTCCGCGTATTCCTTTCGCCTGTCTTGTTCCTTTTCTACCCTATCCCTAATAGATACTAACGAATTCAAAAAAATCTTTAGGTAGGGTGTTATCTTCTCGCTCAAGTCGTCTTTAGGTAACTTCGCCAACAAAGCACGAACTTTAGCAATAAACAAATCTGTGTTTTCACTGTCTTGAGAAAGATTGAACAACTTCCGATAAATTCTATGTGGCGGGTCGTGTTCACCGAAGGCTCCTTTTAACCTCACGAGGGCCTCTGACCACGTACCGGTCGATCTCCTCACGCCCTGCCACCACACGGCTGCAGGTCCTTGCAGCAACATTGAAAATCCACGAAGGGCATTTTCGTCGGTAACGTTAACGCAATCCTTGTATATAACTATCGCGTCAATGAAATTTTCTAGCGACTCGTTCGCATGTCCGCTATAACGCGTCGTGCATTTCGCGAAGTTTCCGTTCGCACCAAATGCGGAGGCCGACACCTCGGACGCGTGCTGCGGCGTTGACGATCTCACTTGACGGAGGAGTTGACTACAAAATTCAGCTTGTGATTGTTGGATTGTCGTCAATAACGTCGTTATAGCATCTTGTGTAAGTGTTACGTTGGAGGATTTTTCGGATTCTTCTGGAATTGAATCGTCGTCGCCATGTTGCGACTTGCGTCGGCGCGGCATTTTGCAAACGTGTAGGCACTTTTCTTCCGTACCTTACTGTTCGTGGTCAATCTGACCAGCAATGATCCACGACAAGACACAAAACAACGGCAAAATCTCTTTAATTAGCCTTTGTCGGTCGTAACTTCGTCATACCTATCGATTTGAATTCCGAAAAGTTTGATCCACTACAAAGACTCCGACCCTTTGTTTTATAAAAACACACGTTGGGGCGCCAAGATGTAGTCGGGGTGGGTCATTAAATTAGTAGGGCTTTGTTTTAGGGCATAAACTTTTATTCACACGACACAACACACAAATTTTACAAGTTCGTCCCGTAGGATCCACTAACTAACTCATGCTAAGCCTAACTCCTACTCCCACTAACACATCAAAATCCCGCGCGCGAGCCGGTACAACCGCTGCGCTGTGATTGGTCGGCGTAGGGCGCATGCGCGAGGTCATATCGAAAACCTCTCACTCTACATAACGAGCGGGCGCCTTACCTCGGCCAATACGTTCAGGGAGTAAGCGCCGCTCGGAAACATCTCCTGCTATACACTCCCCCTCGGGTTCATGAAAGTGTCCTCACTCAGGAACCCGCTCAAGAACGTCAGAAACAGGCTGAACAAGACGAGGCCGGCCTCGATTTCGTTTTGGCATTACTGGAAGGGGTGGCGCGTCATCTCTATTAACAAACTGCGTGAGTTGAGACGCATGAAACTTACCTAAAATTTCAGCAGGAGCGTTAAGTTTCGAAACTACGTATGTCGTAGGACTGACTCTCTTAGCAACAACATAGGGACCATCCCTCTTAGGCACAAACTTTGCCGAAAGTCCTTTTGCAGCGTTACTCAATACGTGCGACTTAATCAAAACATGATCTCCGACATCAAAAACTTCCGGCTTACGGCCCTTGTCCGCGTATTCCTTTCGCCTGTCTTGTTCCTTTTCTACCCTATCCCTAATAGATACTAACGAATTCAAAAAAATCTTTAGGTAGGGTGTTATCTTCTCGCTCAAGTCGTCTTTAGGTAACTTCGCCAACAAAGCACGAACTTTAGCAATAAACAAATCTGTGTTTTCACTGTCTTGAGAAAGATTGAACAACTTCCGATAAATTCTATGTGGCGGGTCGTGTTCACCGAAGGCTCCTTTTAACCTCACGAGGGCCTCTGACCACGTACCGGTCGATCTCCTCACGCCCTGCCACCACACGGCTGCAGGTCCTTGCAGCAACATTGAAAATCCACGAAGGGCATTTTCGTCGGTAACGTTAACGCAATCCTTGTATATAACTATCGCGTCAATGAAATTTTCTAGCGACTCGTTCGCATGTCCGCTATAACGCGTCGTGCATTTCGCGAAGTTTCCGTTCGCACCAAATGCGGAGGCCGACACCTCGGACGCGTGCTGCGGCGTTGACGATCTCACTTGACGGAGGAGTTGACTACAAAATTCAGCTTGTGATTGTTGGATTGTCGTCAATAACGTCGTTATAGCATCTTGTGTAAGTGTTACGTTGGAGGATTTTTCGGATTCTTCTGGAATTGAATCGTCGTCGCCATGTTGCGACTTGCGTCGGCGCGGCATTTTGCAAACGTGTAGGCACTTTTCTTCCGTACCTTACTGTTCGTGGTCAATCTGACCAGCAATGATCCACGACAAGACACAAAACAACGGCAAAATCTCTTTAATTAGCCTTTGTCGGTCGTAACTTCGTCATACCTATCGATTTGAATTCCGAAAAGTTTGATCCACTACAAAGACTCCGACCCTTTGTTTTATAAAAACACACGTTGGGGCGCCAAGATGTAGTCGGGGTGGGTCATTAAATTAGTAGGGCTTTGTTTTAGGGCATAAACTTTTATTCACACGACACAACACACAAATTTTACAAGTTCGTCCCGTAGGATCCACTAACTAACTCATGCTAAGCCTAACTCCTACTCCCACTAACACATCAAAATCCCGCGCGCGAGCCGGTACAACCGCTGCGCTGTGATTGGTCGGCGTAGGGCGCATGCGCGAGGTCATATCGAAAACCTCTCACTCTACATAACGAGCGGGCGCCTTACCTCGGCCAATACGTTCAGGGAGTAAGCGCCGCTCGGAAACATCTCCTGCTATAACACATTATTTAAACAATACATGTAAAAAAGTTTCTCAGTAAGTGAATTACGTTAATTCTTTATGAGAAATAAAGTTGATCTAACCATAACCATAAAAGACAACAATAATTGTACCAAGGCTCTGCTTATTCACAAGAAATCTGTATCTTATGGTTACATAAAATACATAATTAAAATCAATATTTTATTACACACCATACGTTTTTAAAAACCTGTTAAATTAAGACTTCTAAAGGTACGTTATGGACCTTGTAGGGAAGGCAAAACAACTAAATAAGAAAGTTATAACTTAAATCTAGTGACCGACCGAAACATGTTATTTTGCCGAAACCGAAACCGAAACCGAAGGTTCGGTTTCATTGTAGTTTCGGCCGAAACCGAAACCGAAACCGAACCTTTTATAAAAAAAAAGTCCTTTAAATGTCGAAAAAATTTTAGTTAGCCCGTTTTTTTCCTAAATTTAATATCTCGCCAACCTATAATTACAAGTTTCTACTTTCAAAGATTTATCACAATGAAATTTCAGCACAGTTACAGAGGTTCTGTTTGAAAATTTAACTACCCTATAAAGTGAAAAAAATACATTATTTGTAACACAAAGTTAGCGATTTTTTAATGGTGGTATAAAATAAAACAAATTTATTATTAAAATATGATGCTCATATATTATGTTTATTTATTTTCAGTTACTTACATTTTGACTGCACGGATAGCCGAGTGGTAAAGGTCACCACGCTAATTATCACTGTGCGCGACGTGCTGCGGGTTCGATTACCGCATGGGACAAGCATTTGTGTGATCCACAGATACTTGTTCCAAGTCTGGGTGTTCTTTGTGCATGTGATTTGAATGTTTGTGAATTCCCCGCGACACAAGGATTAAATTCCTTAGTGCGGGCGTCGTTGTTACTCAAAAAAAAATATATATATAATTATGTACTCACAAATATCACAATCAGTTAGCCTCGAATGGCTTATTCAATTATAATTAGATAATCAAAATAATCAAATTTTTAATCATATAACCAAATCGTTAGCCGAGCGCGACCCGAAGGGACGATGGTGTAAGTTTCGGCGCGGCCGAAAGGTTCGGCCGTTTTTGGCCGAAACCGAAACTCGGGCCGAAACTTGATTTTTTGGCCGAAACTGGCCGAAACCGAAACCGAAACCGAAATTTCGGTCGGACACTACTTAAATCTAACAATGTCTGTTTGTCTGTGTAAAATACAATGTAAATAAAACATAGTCAACCGAATTGTTAAATCTAGTAGTAGTTTAGTTATCTCAATGTGCAAACTCTTATAATCTAGGTACTTTTCATTTATTTTCCATAATACATTTATATAGACATCATCATTATTATTTTCCAATAGTTTGGTATGAGATTTGGAGATCTTATACTTAGAATAATAAAATTTAAAATGTTATTATTTTTATTCAATTGCTGTTATCATGTTATTTTTTTGTTTTTATTAAATTTAAATCTCACTGATAATTTCAGACATTAGCGCAAATAAAAACTAACATTTTAATCAATCTCATAGGGCGTGCCTGCCTACGTACAAGAGAGAGCGTAGCCTAGAACTTAGTGGACAATAATCTGAATTTCTCAGAATCACCACCTACAGCTAATTGTAATGTATAACATTAAAATTCCAACCGATAAATTGAGAGGAGAGGATGTTATTGTAATACGAGTAAGTTAAGTAGTTATTTTACAGAACATTAATTTGTTAGGATATTAGGGACTCCCCCAGCCAAAAAGTCACCATAAATTCCTACGACCTACATACTCCTACTACATCCAAATGCTTGTTTTTGGCAGGGTATTAGATAATTTAAGTAGTAATTTAGTAGTATAACTACTCAGATATTTTCATTCTAATTAAGGCTGATAGATATTATGTACTTAAATGGATTAAAAAACAATTAGGTATGCATATTTTTTTAAGATTCTTTTGAAATGTTAGTGTTTATTTATACCTACCTTGCGTGCTATACAATATCACAAAATTAAATGTAGTTTTATATTATAAGAAAAAGTACAGTAACAGTACCTAAATTAATTAAGTTTATTCCATGGTTTATGATTTATCTTGTAATGTTGTTTTTCTGCCGTCTATACCCGAACGTGGTGTGTTGGGCACATTATTTATTGAAATAAGATAATATAAATTCGATCATTTTGCACCTGCAAAAAGGACTTTTTTTGCTGTTTTTGAGTACTTATGAATTATGAACTAACTGCCTTTGTTTAAATCATTAAATTATACAAGTTGAACATTTTAGTATCCGCTAAGATAACGGACACATCCCAAAAATGGTGATTCAGTAGGTTACCATTGTATGACTCAACTACGACATACCTACTTAGTAACTGACTTCTTAACATCAAGCTTGTATTTTTAAGAGGCAAACAGAGAGGTGCCTTCACTGCCTTCAATACAAGTATAAGCGGCGGTAGCTCAATGGCTAGGGCGTCGGACTTGCGATCATGTTGCGGTTCGAATCCCACCCATACACTACCGACGTAAACCCACTTGTAACACAAGCATCGTAGCTTAGCACGAGGGGTTAACAAGATTACTTGTAGGTAATGTGCGACCCACATTGCTAGTATTTATAAAAAAAACTTTTCTGTGTGATATAGGTTGTATAATATCCTACTATTTTTATTAGTTAGGAGGAGCGTATTGCTAGTCATAGACAAATAAAGTTTTGAGATCACAATCTAGTAGTCATGTCTTGAATAAAAAAGAAAATGAATGAATTATGTAATTATGTACTTGAATTCTATTCAAATTTGATATTCTAATAACAAGTATGTATTGTTAAAAAGCAATTTAATGTGACTTACTATATTATTATATTCAATTGCACATTATATTATCACACAGTATAATTTAGGTCAGGGAATAGGTATCAAGGGCCACAGTAAAAATACAACAAAATAATTTGTTAATGTTACCATTTATTTTGAATAATGGAATTTGAACTAAATCAGTCTTTGGCTGTACACCAGTGCACAAAATAATTCTGCAATACGATCACATTTCACACCATTATAACATGGCTATAGGCGGGCTGAGATTTAATCTACCTCCTCCATGCGTGACGCATCGTCTGCGTCGCCCTCTAGTGGGGGAACATCTCCAACACTCGACTCCTCAACCTGGATAGGCTCATCCTCGTCGATGCCAAGACCGAGCTTGATCATGCGGTAGATGCGGGAAGCATGAACCTGGGGCTCATCTAGGGTGAAGCCAGATGACAGCAGGGCAGTCTCGTACAGCAAGATGACGAGATCCTTCACAGCCTTGTCATTCTTGTCAGCCTCGGCCTTCTGCCTCAGGGTCTCAACAATGGAATGGTCAGGGTTGATTTCAAGATGCTTCTTGGCAGCCATGTAACCCATGGTTGAGGTATCCCGGAGTGCCTGAGCCTTCATGATACGCTCCATGTTTGCAGACCAACCATACTGAGCAGTAACAATGCAGCAGGGCGACTCAACCAGACGGTTGGATACAACCACCTTCTCAACCTTGTTGTCAAGAATGTTCTTCATCACCTTGCAGAGACCCTCAAACTTAACCTTGTCTTCCTCTCGCTTCTTCTTCTCCTCCTCATCTTCAGGGAGTTCCAAACCTTCCTTTGTGACAGAGACCAGAGTCTTGCCATCATACTCCCTCATCTGCTGTACTACATACTCATCAATGGGCTCGGTCATGTATACAACTTCATAACCACGCTTCTTAACTCGCTCAACAAATGAAGAGTTGGCTACCTGGTCACGGTTCTCACCAGTGATGTAGTAGATGTGTTTCTGGTTCTCCTTCATGCGGGAGACATACTCCTTGAGAGAGCATGCCTCATCACCTGAGGCAGATGTGTGGTAGCGGAGTAAGTCAGCCAGCTTGGTCCTGTTCTGGGCATCTTCATGGATACCAAGCTTCAGGTTCTTGCTGAACTGTTCGTAATACTTCTTGTAGTTTTCTTTGTCTTCTGCCAGCTCTTCAAATAGTTCTAAGCATTTCTTGACCAAGTTCTTCCTAATAACTTTAAGGATTTTGTTTTGTTGGAGCATTTCACGAGAAATGTTTAGGGGAAGGTCCTCACTGTCGACCACACCCTTGATGAAGTTCAGGTACTCTGGGATAAGGTCTTCGCAGTTGTCCATGATGAACACTCTGCGGACATACAGTTTAATGTTGTTCTTGCGCTTCTTGTTTTCAAACAAGTCGAAGGGTGCACGACGGGGTACAAACAACAGTGCTCTGAACTCAAGCTGGCCCTCAACGGAGAAGTGCTTGACAGCCAAGTGGTCTTCCCAGTCATTAGTGAGGGACTTGTAGAAGTCACCATACTCCTCCTGGGTGATGTCATCAGCATTGCGGGTCCAGATGGGCTTGGTCTTGTTGAGCTCCTCATCCTCAGTGTACTTCTCTTTGATAGTCTTCTTCTTCTTCTTGTCTTTGTCTTCCTCATCATCTTCACCTACATCCTCAATCTTGGGCTTCTCGTCCTCCTTCTCATCTTCCTTCTTGTCCTCTTCGCCTTCTTTCTTCTCCTCCTCCTCGTCATAAGCGAGTTCCTTTTCGCGTTCCTTCTCAACTGTCAGTTTGATGGGGTAGCCGATGAACTGTGAGTGCTTCTTAACGATTTCCTTGATCTTGTTCACTTCAAGATACTCTGCGAGGTCCTCCTTGATGTGCAGCACGATCTTAGTACCGCGGCCGAGGGGCTCGCCATGGTCGGTGCGGACGGTGAAGGAGCCTCCAGCTGAAGACTCCCACATGTACTGCTCATCGTCATTGTGCTTGGAGTGTACAGTTACACGGTCGGCGACCAAGTAGCATGAGTAGAAACCCACACCGAACTGACCAATCATGCTAATGTCAGCGCCAGCCTGCAGAGCTTCCATGAACGCCTTTGTGCCAGACTTCGCAATGGTACCGAGGTTGTTCACGAGGTCGGCTTTGGTCATACCAATACCGGTATCAATAATAGTAAAGGTACCTTCGCTCTTGTTGGGAATGATCTTGATGTACAACTCCTTGCCGCTGTCGAGCTTTGAAGGGTCTGTGAGCGACTCATACCGAATCTTGTCAAGAGCGTCCGATGAGTTCGAGATCAGCTCACGAAGGAAGATTTCTTTGTTTGAGTAGAATGTGTTGATGATCAGGGACATCAACTGGGCGATCTCCGCCTGGAAGGCGAAGGTCTCAACCTCCCCAGAATCGGTCTGCATTTCTTCGGGCATTTTGACTTGTTTCACTTAATATAATAGTACTCAAATAAGAATAACGTACTGTTAATTCGATCACACAGAATACTTCTTTATGACTAGCGCAGTTTAAATACACGTGTTCTCAGATAGCGTAGAACCACAGCGTTTAGTTCACTTAGCTTTTCTTGAAATGGCGCCGGTTAAAACGTCACTTCGCTTATATAGACTCCGCACACAGGCGACATCTGTGAGTGAATAGAATTTTCTAGATTCGGCGAGCTACTCGTCAGAGGTTTGACACTGTAGGAGAATTTCTAAACCAACATATTATGCATATAGAAGTTTCCTTAGAAAAAATGTTTTATTGATCATCGCTAGACCAGTTACTAAATCTCAAATAAAAATAGAATGCTGAATAAAACAAAACATTTTAGATTGCTATTTTCACAAAAAATCATCAAAGTTTATTCATTTTTAAAATTAGAAGTTATCGCAATCTGATTAAAAAAAATGTTTTATTGATCATCGCTAGACCAGTTACAAAAACTCAAATAAAAATAGAATGCTGAATAAAACAAAACATTTTAGGTTGCTACTTTCACAAAAGTTCCTCAAAGTTTATTCATTTTTTAAATTAGAGATTATCGCAATCTGATTAACTTTTGATAATCTTAAAGTAATTAATTATTGACTAAATTGCAGTTTGTCATAAATTCTGAACAGCTTTTCTACGTAAAAACTATTAATGACGAAAAAAGACAAAGTTACTAGAGCAAATGTGTTAGAATCGCGATGGATACAAATATAAAAAAAAAATCTATTTTCTGGAGGAAATTCATAAATATTCATTTTCATTGATCATTCGTAAAATGATGAAATGATTATGACAAAAAAAATCGATAATATGTTAAACTTAAAATGTTGACGATACCTATCGAGTTTATGATAGTCTTGCTATGCGACGCTTGGTGGCGCTACTGTTGAAGTATTGATTTTTCGTAGAACATTCCAGAATGTTCGAGATCCTTCCATAAACCTTACTGATTCTTTGGAATTCTCAAAGAAAGTTGAGTAAAAACTCTATTAAATCAAGCTAAATCTTTAAATTGAGCAATATGTTTCAATGCTTTACACTATAAATCCCAGAAAACATAGATTTTATAACTTGAATCATCGTGACTAGAACCTTCGTACTGTATCCGGTTAAAAGTTCAACTTTTGCCCGCCACCAGCGCTAGCTGTATCCGGGTCAACATATAGATCAAGCCAATGAAGTGTTTAGGGATACCAGAAAATGAAATATTGGTATTTATTTATTTTAAAAAAAGGGCAGCTTCTTTACCAAAATATATAACCAACTTGATACGCAAACGCAGCTCGTACACTCCTCATATACGTCAATCAGTTTAAAGATATCTTTGTCGCGATTCATTGACATAATGATACTTTTAGTGAATTAATTTTCAAAAAAAAAATCATAGTATAGAACTACAACGCTTATAACGCCCGAACTTTAATAGTGTTATTAATTTATCAATGTAAAAGATAAAATGTGTGTGAACTTATTTTATGTATTATTACTAAACAAAATAATTAAGCCAGGTTGTTATAAGTAAGTGTACTTTATAAATTGTATTAACATTTTTAGCAGATCGTTCGTGGTTTGTAAAAAAAAATACTTCAGAAGCTTGTAACATTAAATTGCAGTATCAGTTTATTATTATCATTACAACTTGCTGTGGATAAATTATAAAATAGTATAATCAGAATTTGTTTTATTTGAGAAAGTTCTAGTAATATGCAAATATTCAAAACATGTCTTACAGCTGGCAACACTGTTACGAGAAACCGTATTGATTTTTATTGCTATGCTATGCTACTTATGCAGGTGTTTTATTTTAGAACTATGCCCTTTTCTAGAACAACCTGGCGATGCACATATAATACGAACTGTTTTATACTACATCAGCCATACACTTTCAATTAAAAATGAGTAAAAACAATGCAATACCAATATACCGGCACCGGAAACAATACATTCTAGACATTTCTCGGCTTCAATTTAAAGTAATATTTAGGTAATTAAATAGTCAAATACTTTTCTATGGGATTCGTGTGATCACAAATTCCTCCTGTATTAAAACCTGTAATTAATGATGGCGAAATTAATGCATATACTTAGGTAGGTATATTTTTTTACAAAAATATGAAAATATATCCCTTAAGTACCTACGTTAAGTAGGTACACACATTGTTCCTAACCGAGAAACATTTATGAAAAATTACGATTTATTGCTTTATTTAGGTTCCTACATAAAAAGGTTTATAAATATATATCTCATCGACTAATTTGCACTTCCTCTACCTATCTAGGTACCTACTGAACTAACCTAATTATTTTACTGATAGGCTAATCTACGTAGGTAGGTATTAGGTAATCCTCCGAAATCGAGAATTTATCTTCCTTCAGGTAGGTACCTAGTCCTACCTACTCATTCTCATGGCTATTTCGAAGAAAAAGAAACTAATAATGTTAATAAAGCGTGCACCGGACAAACGGTTACTGTTTCTAGAGAGGTACGGCCCTGCCTACCACATGTAACAAAACGTGGTCATTTTAATTTTGCATGGCGTCTATCCCGACTATCCCCTTGTTATCAGAACAAAAAACGGTAGCATTATTTTGTTAGATAAATAGGTACTATTTCCAGAAATTATTAGCTGCATGCAATAAATAAAAACATAATTATATTTTGTTCTCATGTGGGCGCGTTATACCTATGATTAGATTGGATTGGCTGTTTGTTTAACAATTAAACATTGTAAATTTGATGGTCCTTGATTGATCCATAAAACACAATCAGGTCACAAATTATAAATACTTACGCAAGTATTTGTAAATACAATATATTGAATTTTATTTTCGACAAAGAAACTCGTTCCCGCCATTTTATAATAACATTGAGTGTGTCATCATATTCACGCGCGACTCACGACTTGTAATTTTTATCATGCCGGCAAATACACACCGCACACGTGGTTGAACGTTTTAAGGTTAATTTATTCGTAAAATGCATTTACTTATCTACGGCATGCCTGCAATAAACTAATGTTGTATTATGTACATATTTACAACAGTTTGGAGACCCGGTTAAAAAAAACCAAGCTTGGTAAAAGTTACGATCAAAAGCGTGGTAAAGAATAATAATAATACCTAATTGAACACACATCATCACTAGTGTATTTTTTACATTGATTACTAAATCCAGGAAGACTCGGTTGACTTTCATTTGTTCATTTTCATTGCATGACCATGAATGATAAGAGTCAAGCGATGCGCTAAGGTCAATGACTTGACTCTAATAGAATCAATAATAGAGTTAACTATTTAATTACTTATTACTAGGCTCTCTATAAATTATTATAAAAACTGATGCAGATAGAGTCATTATTTTAGGATGTGTAGTTTAATTCCTTTTGTGACGCATTCGTTTTCAAAATGATGACTTAGCATTTATCTCGATAAAATGCGTCACTATTGATTCTAAATACAGTATCTTGCCAAGAGATATAGAAAGCTTTGTGTCAGTTTGCTTTATTGATCCATGTGGGTCTGGGTAGTGGGTTTCTCGTCCTTTCCCGAATTCGGTGCATTGTTCGTCGTTCGACAATGTTCCACGGAAACGGAAATCGTCACTGCGTAACTTCAGCGCTCTCTGGTGGCAAATAGAAAACAGAAGCTATAGAATGTCTACTGCTCGCAGCACACGGTACGTTTGGGTTAACTTATTGTTTATTTCAAACTTATCCTGTCTTTTTAACCGTATTCTAATTTAGTTTTAAGTTTTCAGTATACGTCTAAAATTATTGTAACAACGTCAAAAACACTGTTTAGGAGATGCATACACTAGTGCCATCTATGATTATCTTAACATAAACTAACAT
Source organism: Plusia festucae (assembly GCA_950381575.1). Taxonomy (NCBI): domain Eukaryota; kingdom Metazoa; phylum Arthropoda; class Insecta; order Lepidoptera; family Noctuidae; genus Plusia; species Plusia festucae. The sequence continues at coordinate 1,062,504 of OX494456.1, read as the reverse complement.
GATGAAAGTTTTCTAAGCGTCAGCTATTCACTAATAGATGTCGCGCTATTAGCTATTAGCATGCATTTCGGGAGCATTCTAGCAAGTTCTCGAAAGTTCCCGTAGTATTTAGTCGAAGGGAGGCGAAATATAAAAGCGATGCGCGCGCCTGCTGGCGGCAGTATTGAACTAAAACGCAAGCCAGTTTATAGCGAACAAACTGACCAGCCAAGTTATTGAGTGCACGTTCAGTAACCTGCAAGCGAATTTGTAAACATAAACAATGGCGTTGTTACCGTACTTATTGGATGACCTAAGACCGCGACCTCGTCGCCTGTATGACCAGCTCTTTGGGTTGGATTTATCTCCAGATGACTTCTTAACAGACATAGTCGACCGTACTATGATTCCTGCACGAAAGTATATTCGGCCATGGAGAAACCTAGCCCTGGCGGCCCGAGACGTCGGATCCACCATCAAATCTGATAAGGACAAGTTCCAAGTGAATCTGGATGTCCAGCATTTCGATCCTGAAGAGATATCAGTGAAAACTTCGGATGGTTATGTTGTGATTGAAGGTAAACACGAGGAGAGAAAGGACGACCACGGGTACATATCTCGTCAATTCAAGCGTCGATATGCTCTTCCTGAAGGCTGCAACCCTGACACTGTGGAGTCTAAACTCTCTTCTGATGGTGTCTTGACTGTCACAGCTCCGAAGATCTCGGAAAACAAGGATGAGAGGGCGGTGCCCATCACCCATACGGGACCGGTACGAAGAAAACCTCATGAAGAAGAAAATGGCGAAGTTCGCGATGGAGATGAATCAAAATCACCACAGAAAAAACGCAAGAAGTAGATTAATTATTTGCATTTCGATTCACCTTAATTACCTGATTGTATTAATTAATGTTAAGACTGAATAAAAGTATTTGATTAAGTAAGTTTAAGAATAAATGCCATTATTCCTAATTCTGTTGTTTTGTTCCTCTAATCCTCACGATATCTATCATGATAGGTACCTACAATATTTATTCGATGTAAACTTTAGGAATATCAAAATTATAATTTGACGTATTTCATTTTCAATCTATTAAATCTGTATCGAGAAGCGAATCAATTGATATGTTTGGAAGAAATAGAGAGCAAAACTAAACTAATTTATGAAATATTAATATTATTTATGTCATCAAATGGTATATAATTATGCAGTAGATATGTAACAGCTTGTTACTTTAAAATTGTTGCAGTCAGGCTCTATGTGTTATTTCTAGCATCATACGGCTTTATAGTTCTATGGTTATATAATAAAAACACCAGTGAACGGTCTATAACATTTAGCAAGGGTAGGTAACGCGGAGACCCGACGCGGTGACGGACGCACAGACGACTTTATTGATTTTATAACTTTTTAATGTGACGTGAACGGTGTGGCTATACGTTCATTTTTTGGCTTTATATAATATAATAAATTATTCTTAGTATAATATGAGGCAAAACAAAAGAACTCCTTGTTTATGTTTTGAATGAAATGTAGACGGCAAAAAAACACGTGGTGTATGGGACATTTGAATTAGGTATTTTAATGTCATTATTTATTTTTAAAGTATATATGAAAGTTACTGAATATTCTGTTAATTCAAGCTTCTACCTGCGCCGTTATCAATATCTAGAACAAACGAGCAAAAAAATCTCGTTTAAGTATTTTGTTTGCGCCTACCAAACTAGATATTACATGCGGGCGAAACTACGTAGTTGCTCATTCCTTATTCAAAGGCGTTTGTTTATGTCGGTACTAGAATTCATCATCATCATCGGAGTCTTAGTAATGGGGTCCCGTTTTACCCTTTTGAGTACGGAACCTTAAAATGAACTAAACATTAAAAAGATGGATTTGCCGTAAAAATGAATTAATTTGTGCGTCCCTGGTCCCACATTGCTAGTAAAATTTAATTTTATTTATAACTGTCTGGCACGCAACAACAACATTGGAAATGAGTTAGAATTTTAATTAAAATACATTATTTAATTTATTTATTGTTTAATTTAAATGGATTCTGTACATGGTTTTAAAACTTAAAGCAACCAATCATGCAACAAGCTCCGAGCAGCACGGCTTTGTCTCTGACATCTAATTCAGGGGGAAACGAGACCCCAAAGTTTTTTATGTCTAGGAAAGCAGCCGTGTCCCACTGCTTCTTGATAACCCCAATGGCGTTGCCACCGTACACCAGCTGAATTTTGTACTCATACTGGAACATTCCTCCTGCAACTATTTTAAGAACGTCCTTGTCGAGCCGGTTTCTGACAACGTATGTTTTGCAGCGAGATCTGACTTCTTTCACGGAGCCCACGAGGTTTCCTGGGGGAGCCCACACAAACACGTGGTTGGCACACAGCTTGAAAGGCCGTTTGACGTGAATGACCTCATTCCCGTAGTGATTGAAAATCTTGATGTGGAATTTTTTGTACTGCTTCTCCAAGACTGCGAGAAATACCTTTTCACCTTCGCCATTGAAGATTGTGTATCCAGTCCCGTTGACGCCGATAATGTCGTGAAGGTTGTCCCTTATTTCGGCCACGATCAGCTCTTTTAACGGTAAGATGAAAGCTAGACTTGGAAATTCAGTTTGGATTTGAGGACATTGCATCCATTGTCCTACTACATCAATTGGGTTATTGGCTGTAGTGATTTGCATTTACGTAGGTCTCCTGGTGTAAGGGTGTTTCGGCTTCATATTAATACGGTAGTTTAGTACCGTTTACATGATTTTGTATTTACATTTTCCGAACATGTTTGATTCAAATGATATTTACGGCTCATAGAACTAGGAGAAGCATGCTATGACAGGGTTGACAGGCAATTCAACTGAATTCAACAGAGTTAAGACCAAAGAGAATAAATAGTTTATAAGTATCATGAATTTTACTTTAGACTCCTTGCAGGAAAAAATAAACTGTTAAAAGTACAAAATAAGAAACTTACATCAACGACATCTATAATTTATATGCTTAACTATTACTGTAGTTGACTAGCTGTTGAAGTTTTAAACCAACGCTGCCTACCTACACTAGGACTACTCATGCATAATGCAGTTATATTAATGTTAGGTTTTGCCACGAGATGGCAGTCACAAAGAATCGATTTAAGCGCCATCTAGGAAGATAGCAAGAATTGGAACTATGTTCTCGTGCAGCTCGCGTAGTAATGACGTTTGGTGTCACTAGATGGCAGCAACCACGGAATTTTAATTTTAAGTTAGCTTTGAGGCTACCTACGGCAAAAATATGTAGACTTATCACAAAGTATCAATATGATATATGTATGATTCACTTTTAGAACGGGTAAAGATGTACTCCGCTCACATACCTATACCTTGTTCCAATTGATGTGCTCCTCAACTTTTTTCAATAAAAGAGTTTCCGAAGTTTTACGAATTATTTACTTGGGTAATTTTAAATTTGGGTACCGACACACGGCACAGAAAGCCAACATAATTATATTTTTGTTCCGCAACTTAAATATAAATTATTTTGTTATTTACTGAGTAAGTATCTATTAATATTATCCAATTCATTACTTCTAAGTTTGACAATATTTTTTATTTGAATGAGATATTTAGGTATACTTAGTAGGTAGGTTATTATTAGCCTTTTGCATACTTACATACTATAAAATGTTCCAATAGGTATAATTTAAGATTTTATTAGACCTAATATTCAAAAAAGATTTTTTGAGAGTCTTATAAAGTCTTATTGGAATATTTATAATACACAAAGACTCATAATAGTATCTACAAATACAGAAATATAAATTATCTACGAGTACTTAAATGAATTGGTAAATTCATTAAAAACAGGCTTATTTTATTATTTTATTTATCAAAAGGTACATTTTAGGTTTTATAACTTAGGTACATAATGTCCAACAAAACTATACACATAGGCTAGGCAGTCATAATGTGTCTGTCTGCCTAGCAATTTATTACACATTATGTCTGCCTAGCCTGTTTTTAAGCTTGTTGGGGTCAGCTTCCAGTCTAAACGGATTCAGCTGAATACCGTATTTTGCATGAAGCGAATGCTGTGACCTCCACAACCCAGTTTACTCGGTAATCCAGTATACCCTGGTAAGCGTTGTTGTCCAAATTGTAATGACTTGACTATCAGAGATATCGAGATCGTATGACAGTCGGGACCAACGGCATAACGGACTTTCCGAGGCAGGGAAGGATCTCGATATGTTTACAAATGGTCACCCATCCATCGGTTTAACCTTTATTATTGGTCAAACCGAACGGCTTACAGTTAGCCGCGAGCTTCTCAGTAAAGGCTTATTGTAATAACTTAAGTTATAATAAACTTCTTTTAAACATACTAGCAGTCTTTGACAGTACTAATATTGTATGGCCAATACATAATTGTTGGTATATTTCATTCAAACGCAAAAAAATACCTTTATCGTAAATCGCCAAATACTGAATAATACTTAGTCTACAGCCTGAGGAAGAATATAGGCTTTTTTTGCCGCGATAACCAATACTCACGCGGATGGAGTCGCGGTCTTTAGCTAGTAGTCAATTTAACAAAAAATAATATGCAACAGCATTTTTGTAAAGATTGTATTAGGCTTTATTAATGAACTTGTTTTTTCCTGCTACTTTATAATATCTATGCTTGTGTTAAGTGGGTTCATGTCAGTAGTTCAATGGTTGGGATTCGAACCGGCAATCACATGATCACTAGTCTGATGCCCTAGCCTTTAGGCTACCGCCGCTTCTAAGACTGGAAATCAAACAGTCTTAAACTACCCCACTGCTGTTGCAAGCGTCCCTTTCCTTTTATTTCAGCAATCGTGTTATTATACGAAATTTCAATAAACAAATATTCAACGCAGCCAAACGCCTAAATGATTCATCCCAAAAATCCCTCCGAAAAAATAATTCCTTAGCAAATCTTCAGAGTTCTTATTAAGGGAAATGTTTAATTGAGTTTTATCCCCATTGTACACACACACAAATACATTGACGTATAAATAGTTAGTATATAGTAATAAAGTATAAATGATGGAACTAACATATAGGAAAATATAATATATTTGTTCGTATAGCTACGGGTGAGCTATATATATTGCTAGCTGATGGAATACGAAATTAATGGAGCTGCCTATAATATTACATTTCTAAGATTTTTTTTTGTTTCCGGTTTGAAATTATTAACATATTAAATGCTGTTTCTTTTGTCGTTGTTTCAGCCTATGGACGTCGACAGCTGGACAAAGCCTGCATGGATTGCCTGATTTACCAACTCCTTGTCTTTAGCTATTTTTTTTTTTTTTATTTTGCGAATCAGAGGTTAACAAATGTTTGGGTACAAGTCTTCAGGTGATAAAAAGATGTCAATTAAATCTGTCAGAATATTATAAAAAGAATAGAATTGGATAAATTTTTGTAACGACAAAGTGTCACTTGTTATGTAATGGTTTTATTGACTTTGTAGATTAACTTGGTAGATGTAAGTAGATATCACTAGGATCAACATAATAAAAATGTTTAAATGTAGATCTTAGTTTGTTTTTATATTCAGATTTAGACATTGACGAATTATATTGTTAACCCACTTCTAGAAAAATTGGACTAAAGAGTGATCTTTCTCTTGAACGCTGATTGCTGTTGATACCTATTAAGAAATAATAAAAAAATAATCACAATCCCAATAATTAACAGCGTCTCCACTTCTCCCCTATTCCGAACACACATACGAACCGCGCCGCGCTCCGTCTTAAGGACGACATATGAAGTAATTTTTTTTCCAACTCGGAAACACCGGAAACACAACCTTAATACCTTAAAATAAAGTTCGAAATGCGTGTGTACATGAAATATTTTTTCCATTTCATATTTACGAATATGCCCCAAATTCCCCAAAAATTAGAACCGTGAAAGCTACGTAGGGAGGGGGTGGCCCTGTAGGGTAGCAAGTACGAATTTTTCCACACACACAGACGTATTAGGGGGGAAAGGGGGAGATAGTAGATAGTTTTAGAGAAAGAAAATATTATATATGTTTGTTGCGATGGATTCGCAGGAACACTTCATTTGCAGCGCTATTCTTAATGAGAGAAAAGACTTGGCTCTGAAGCCGTACTAAGGGCGATTGTGCACTACAAGGAATTTTACTGTCCGGCAGTCCGATTTTTTACGGTCCGATATGGCAAGCCATATAATGTATATACTAGTTTGTGCACTATACGTAATTTTACCGTCCGACATTTTACTTTTCCCCATTCCGGAACGGTTTTTTCCGGTCCGAAATGACAGCAATGAAAAACGTGTTTATGCTTGTGCACAACGTCTGTTTTCATGAGCAGGCGGGGCGGGCGCGGGGAAGGAGGGTGCCCTTCCCTCACCTCCTCGGCGACCTGCGCCCACGACGCACGGCTCCTTCGTTTCATTCGGATAAACCCTAAACTGAGGCGTATCATCCGAGTTAAGACGGACAAGTGCACAAGCCAACCATCCGTTTTTTTCATGCCACTTCGGACCGTAAAAAATCGGATGTTCGGACAGTAAAATTCCGTGTAGTGCACAATCGCCCTATAACTGTAGAAAAGGGTATTATAAGTACCAATAACTTTGACTGATACTCGTTTGACACAGATCTCTAAATGTGGTAAAAGGTGAATCGTTACGAACAAAAGATTTCTATCATATTTGCATTTTAAATCTCAATTGTTGCATCAGTTACAAATTATTTTAAAAACATTTAATTGTTAATGTTTTTTAAAGAAGAGACTTAACTTTTTAGTGTAGACGAATATTTCAAATAACAATAGGTGTCATGACTCTCCTAATTACTGCATTTTCATAGATTACATCAGCAATGTTTTTCCTAATAAGTATGATGAAAAATTATTAACGGCTCGTTGAGAGAAGAATGTATAAACTGTGTGTAATAAACTGACAATCTACAGTTCATATCATAAATAGAAGATATTTGGTGAGCGGGCACCTCTCCACCGCCTTGTAGTAACTTATAACACACTCTTTACCGATTCAGATATTTTTGCATTTTCTATTGCAAAATTAAAAAAAAAATGACTATAGCTTTGCTTACCGACAATATTTCATAACTTGCTTTTGTCTTTTAATTCTCAAGTTAATATGTGACCGTCCTTTCCTCTTTTAAGTATTTTCTTGTTTGAATCCGTGGACAATAGTGTGGGCTTATTGGCTCCGATATACAAGTAACGTGTAACTGTTTTTTGTCTCTAAATAAATAAAATAAAATAAAAAATAAAATATATTTGACAAGGAAATATTAATTAATGGTATTCATAAAAAACTTAAAAAAAAGATGAGGCTAGAAATTTTCTTAATTTTTCTCTGTATTTAAGAAGCTATATGTTTATCAGTAATTCAAAGATCACTGTATGACAGTCGGGACCAACGGCTTAACGTGCTTTCCGAGGCATGGAGGGGTCTCGGAATGTTTACAAATGGTCACCCATCCACGGACCAACTGCGGCGAGCGCGGCTTAACCTTTATTGTAGGTCAAACCGTACGGCTTACAATTAGCCACGAGCCCCTCAAAAATTAGAAATTTGAAAATAAAAGACATTGGTACATTCCTGCCTATGTACTTGTATTTGAATCAACTTTAAAACCTTTATAATTATTATAACTACCTTTCGAAGGTCATATAAAAATCACAGCTGTTTGAAAAACGAGATATCCAATATAGTTTTCTTAACATGAAAATTTTCCCCCTTTTAGTTTAAGTGTTAGTTTATCGAGTGGGGATTTCCTGCCGGGTTCGGGGTTAGATTTGAGCCCGTTAAATGATAACACGTCTTTGAGGGACTTACCTTACTGATAAGTTGGACATAACATTGCTATCATGTACGTTTGATTTTCGACTTAATTTACACTGCAATAATTTGTTTATTTTTTGTTTATTTTTAAGAAAACGACGCCCGCACTAAGGAACTTAATCCTTGTGTCGCGGGGGTTTCGCAAACATTCAAATCACATGTACAAAGAACACCCAGACTTGGAACAAGTATCTGTGGATCGCACAAATGCTTGTCCCTTGCGGGGATCGAACCCGCAGCACGTCGCGCACAGTGGTAATTAGTGTGGTGACCTATACCACTCTGCTATCCGTGCAGTCAAATCAAAAGATATAATATAAAACAAAGTCGGGTTTGTCACAACACTTATAACTCGAGAACGGGTGGACCGATTCTCATTATCCTTGATTTGTTGGATGCGTCTGTGTTCCGAATAGAAGAATAAATATTAAAAACAATGGAACATTGACTGGAAAAAAATGATGTTTACGGAGACGGGAGAACTTACGCGATAAAATAACGCCTTTATTTCGAGGTCTTTAGGATTGATTTTCGCAAGTCTTTGATACAACTGTTTTGCGACTAACTATACATGCAAAGGTATATATTATTAAAATCGTAACATTATAAAAGTTAATGGCCGTTTTCATATGCCTCGTGATACGTTGATTTTTAACAATAATAACGACTTGTCGTTAACGGTCGTTAATAAAAATTTAACTGCTCATATTTACATAAATTCGATAACTGATACAATATGTTAGTGTTTTATATTTCAAATTGCTTTTTGTACGTTTCTTGCTTTCCGTACAATCAACAACAAAAGTAAAACGGAATATGAGTTATTTAATCTCAATTCTGGACGAAAATCATCAACCCGCAATGTTTGCTCTTATCTATATTGGATGAGGTGTCTGAGACATTTATAGGCCGGTATTCTATTCTTTAAAAGACACAAGATCTTAATACTTAGTTATAGTAATAAGTAGTGTTTACCAGATAAACGAAACTTTGCGTGTGCGTTAATTATTTAGTTGCGGTAATTATTTCTAGCTGACCCGGCAAACGTTGTTCTGCCATATTAAAAAAAATCTGGAGAGAGCCCTTTCACTTAAGGGTGTGAAAAATAGATGTTGGCCGATTCTCTCCTAATATAAATAAAATAATAAACCTATGTAACTTTGTGTAAATATCGGATGTACATAAAGTTTCATACAAATTGGTCCAGCCAGAGGAGTTGGGTGACAAGCATCGTCGTCTTTAACCCTTCCACTGTCCCGTGAGTCACATATGAACATTTCCATTGTTTAACTATTGTGTCTTCTGACGGGACAGGGAAGGTGTAAATTAAGTGACAATAAATATAGGTCGGCTACCAGTAGCTGGAATCTGTGTCTATCTTTTGCAACGAGAAACAGTTATACGATCGCGATTCCCGTCCACTCCTGTATGAAACATCAGTGTTTAACATTGTTTTGTTGGCGACTGTACCAGTTATAATAACCTTTTTAATGTGCATTTGGTTAAAGTTAGGACGACATGCGTGCGTTGTAAGCAACTAAACATGTGCTGAGAATCTTTTATTTGAAGATTATTTATTGGTCATTAAAAATATTTTGCTTATTGCATACTCAATAAATATTCTTATCATTTGTAGTAGTTATATAGTAATTGTTAGCTTTTTTTGACATTGTTGAATCTAGGTACTGTCTTACTGTACTTACTTTTGTAAATGCGTCAACAGTGTAGATTTTCAAAATTAGCCATTGAATGCTTAGCTTCCAACGCCGAAGATGTCATTTTTATGTTTTCCATGACCGCAGGCTACCTTGCGCTATTGACGCATATATTGTAACGATATCATTTTTTAAAAGAGTAACCTATGGAGTTTCTTGCCGGTTCTTCTCCATGGGAAGGACACTTTGGAACCGAGCACCTAGAATCATTAGATTAGTATTTAACGTTTCTTGAGCGCCTTCTTGAGGTTTATAAGAAATAAAAACTTTTTGTTTTGATTTGATTTGACTGTTCTTCTTCATAACGTGCCAATGGCAATCATATTGTGTCAGCCCACAATTTTGCTACGAGAACTGCATTATCAGTAGTCTTCATTAAATTCAGCGTGCAGGTGTCAGGGCACGAAGGACAAGATAGCAGGTGTTCCATTGTTTGGGGACTGATAGTGGTATCAGTCAGCATCTGCATCTAAGGTTAGATGTGTCAATGTATCCCCACTTAGACATATTATCTTTGCTTCGGCCAACTTGGTCCGAAGTCGGTTAAGAGACTTCCAGGTTGGCCAAGATAGCCCATATCCTGCAGGGAGAATTTCTTGCGGTGGGACAAAGGAGTCAGGTAAGATGGAGCTGCCGAGCGATTCCGAAAATGACCAAACTCACCTCACCTCTCACACTCACTTCACTGCTTACATCACTTGTACTTTTCACCGTATTCTGAAACTGCACTCAAGTTCAAGTGATGTCGAAATCTCAGGTGAAAAGTTTAGAGGTGGGCTTAGACGGGTCTAGCTTTAGTAACATCAAATAAACCTTAATTTCGGAATACGAAATCTAGTTTTCACCGACGAATTCGCCGTGACTTTGTCTAATGTATTTTCGGAATCGACGGGCTGTTCTGCCACAGTCTGGGTCTTATCAGTGAGCTTTCGACCAGTCTTTCTGTTGTAATTATTTTATTTTCATTCAGCGAATATACGAGAACTGATAACCTCTCTTGCTCATTGGACAAGTTCAGATGGATTTAGTCCAGTAGGTTAACTGTTTAATTAATTTCAAGGCTAGTATAAAGTTAATATAATTAATTTTTTTTTTTTTTTTGTAATTATTTGATTCCAGTTAGTTTGTAGCTATGAACATAATATTGAGACTAAGTTAGTGTTAAGTTTAAGATAATGAAACGTCACAATCAATCGGGCGCAGTTTAAAAGTGTTACTCTCTAGTTTTATCTGGGAGCTGCAGGAAACAGTTAATACTAACTGTTTCCTGCAGCTCCGCCCGAGGTCTCAATTTTTGTTTTATATCTAGTATAGTTTATTTCACCCCAGGATAGTGAAGCTTTCCAACAGTGAAATAATTTTTCAAATCGGTACAGTAGATTCGGAGCCGATTCAATGCAAACAAACAAACAATCAATCATATTTCCTCTTCATAATTTATGCATAGACTAGCTTTTGCGAACGGCTTCGCCCGCTTAGGCGTCAAAATCAAAAAATCAAAATCAAAAAGTTTTTATTTCTTATAAACCTCAAGAAGGCGCTCAAGAAACGTTATATGCTACTCTACTGATTCTAGTTGCTCGGTTCCAAAGTGTCCTTCCCATGGAGAAGAACCGGCAAGAAACTCCATAGGTCACTCTTTTAAAAAAATATATTTTTACAATATTAGACACTGATATGCGTCAAAGGCGCAAGGTAGCCTGCGGTTATGGAAAACATAAAAATGACATCTTCGGCGTTGGAAGACATGCTAAGCATTCAATGGCTAATTTTGAAAATCTACGCTGTTGACGCATTTACAAAAACAAAGCATAGTTAACACAATGTAATAATAAAAAGGAAATAAGAATAATAGTATAAACAAAATTACCACTATAAATTTTACATACAATACTATATGTAGTCGCAAAAAAAAAAAAAAAACAAAAGGAAAAAATAGAAACCCTAACAGGAATGTCAAGGCATGTCAAGTGCCTTCTAGAAATACAGGCGGCAAAGGAATCGCAATTAAACAATACAAATAAAAGCAAGTTTCGCGAACCGCCAGGGAGGCCACATGTGCAGATGTTAAACAACCCACGCCTTTTTGTCCTCCACGTAGTCTTTAACTTTATAATATGCTTTTTTCAAAAGGATTGATTTGACACACGTTTTGAATTTCTTACCAGGTAGGTTAGTAATATCTTCTGGTATCTTATTGTAAAAGCGAATTGAATTCCCTAAGAATGATTTTGAGTTCGTTTTAGTAAGCCTAAATTTGGGAACAACTATTTTATTTTTATTTCTAGTATTTATATTGTGATGATCACTATTAATGCTGAAACTAAGGAGGCTATTAAAGCAAAAAGCCTGTAGTCTTTTTATCTCTTTTAGATCCGATTTGAAAAAATCTTCAGTGTTTCTGAGATTAGCATTCAACCAAACAACCTACTAAAGGTGTAATTAGATAATATAAAAATACCCTTTTGTAATAAAATTATTATTCTCTTAAATGAAAACACTAGGACTGAGTCAGTGCCAAGAACAACCCACTCTTTTTTCATCGGTTAAATTGAATGATTCGATGTATATTAGAAGTTATCTCAAAGATTTTCATTACATGCAAGTCATTTTCCTTCCGATTTGAGTGAATACAAAATATTATTTTGTTTCATATCACATGAGGGTTTGTAAGAGAGGGTGCAGGGTTGCTGGGCAACACGTCACACATCTATATCTATTATGCTGATCGATTTCATCAGAGTGATGTCTCAATTTCAGATCAAGCTGGTTGTTATTATACAGAGAACAGAGCAGTAATTATAGAAAATACAGTCCATCAAATTCTAATACTTATTAAAAAAAAACCATTATATTTTTTTATTGGCCGATTGGCCACAGCACGCTTCCGACAGGGAAGGGTGGAAGAGTATGGGGGAGGCCTTTGCCCAGCAGTGGGAAAGCACGGGCTAACAAAAAAAAAATACAGAAGATTATAAAATAATTAAGAAAGTTGAAGTAGTATATGAGTGGTAAGTGGAGAATTTGGTCGTTAAATATCCATAAATTATAAAAATTAAATAATCTAAGTAGTGACATTGGCCGCATGGGTCTGTATAGATAAGCCAGATTTTCAACCGAGTGGGTACCTGGAACTGGAGCTTGTAAGCGGGGTAGGCCAAAAAGAGGCTGGCGAGATTACATCAATCGCTTTTTTCCAGATTGGTGGGAAACGGCTCAAGACCGAGGGGCTTGGAGCAGGTTGGGTTACCTTTGCCCAGCAGTGGGACGCCTAAAAGGTTAAATTGAAAAAAAAAACTAAGTAGTTGCTAGATATTTTATGGTAGATCAGGGTATATAGTTAACTTTTACCATGTATACCATTACCATGATGATATGATACCACATTTCTATGTTATTTTTGTATAACACGATTTTCATTAATATCATTTCTAATGACAAGTTTATCTTTGAATATAACCTTTTCCTACATCGTTTGCTTTTATTAAGAAAATGTTATATTACTCGACATATCGTATTCCTAAAATAAATGTAATATTACAAACCAGAAATATTAATTCAACAAGTTTCGTTTGCTACGACCGTAACTGAAAATTTCGTAGACCCTCTACGATTCTGCTACGAAATTTCTTATTTTTCGTAATGTTTGGTATTTTAATAATTTATTAAATGCAGTATTTTATTAAAGGAGTGCGGATATTCAACGAGGTAATCAGGTGCATAAAACTGAACATCTATCCCCAAGGAATATAGGTCGAAATCTTAAAATGGAAAATGAAACTTTCATACAAAATGTCAGGTCACGTGACTTAAATATGTATGAAAAAATGGTTATCAATTTTAAGATTTCGACCTATGTTCCTTTGGAAAAGTTGTTCAGTTTTATGCACTTGATTACCTCGTTGAATATCCACGATCCTTTAAAAATAATCCTGTATAAAGCTAGACCTAGATTCTTTACTGATCTAAAAAGAGAGGACATTCTTTATTCGATGGTATTTGTTGCACGATTCGCACGAATCATAAAACCACCATTTCCAAGACTCAGATATAATTCACTCTTGCCCGAATACTGAAACCTCAATCAGTTTGAAGCCGCCGTTAAGTCCGCTGTCTCTGACACTTTAAGGTGTGAAGTAGCGACAGATACACATTTAAGAACATCTTAAAGTTAATTTGCGTTTCAGTATTCAGTGGATAGTGTTTCATTAAATAATCGTATATAATATGAACACTACTATATATCTTTTCCTTAAAACTGTAATTAATTATTACCCATTGAATATATTTTTTTAATGTTGTAGAACAGTTTTAAAACATAATAATTAACTTATTTCTTGAATAGATCGGGTGTTTCCACAATTACTTCTAACATTTGACGTTCAATATACAACTCCCAAATACTATGGTTGTCCGGGAAATCGAACTAGCACTGCAGTGGAGTAGACCCCGGTCAATAGTTATTTGTTTACAAGCGCCGTAACAATATGTAAATGGAACATTAAATGTATTTGCTATTAATATTTATGAGCGATGTACGATGTACAGTCACGAGCATAAGTATGTATACACATAGCATTGTAAAACTTATTTAGCGAGAAGTTTTTGTTGAAAATAATAATAATAAATATCTTGGGACAATCTCACACACGGTCATCTGATCCCAAACTAGGCAGAGCCTGTACTATGGTAACCAGACAACTGATAAACATACTTATATATTTCTAAATACATACATATTATAGATAAATAACACCCAGACACAGAACAAATGATCGTGCTCATCACACAAAGATTTGTCCTGGGTGGGAATCGAACCCACGACCTCCGGCTTAGCAGTCAGGGTCACTAACCACTAGACCAACAGGCCCGTCAAAGAGTTCTGTTAAGTTATTGTTTTACAATTGCGCTGTGTATACATATTTATGCTCGTGACTGTACATACAACTTCCATGGTACAGTTGGGCACGCAAATACATAGTAGTCTATAAGATAGTAGATAATAATATTATATTAAGTTGCTTGAAATGTTGAGTCATGAAAAAAGTAAGTGAGTGATAAAGTAGGTTTCGGTTTTAATAAGCTGACGTTTTAAGATAAATAAACATCATATTTCTAGATTTGATTGGATTTTACTAGAGTTGGTCTAGTGGTTAGTGGTCTAGACTGCTAAACCGGAGATCGTGGGTTCGATTCCCACCTAGGTCAAATATATGTATGATGCAATATAAAGGCGTATACAGACACTGCAAGGCGATGAGCGCCGTGCGCCTCGCAGACTGTATTTAGAAATATTTAAGTATGTTTATCTATTGTCTATTCCATAATAGAGGCTCTGCCTAGTTTTGGATCAGATGGCCGTATGTGAGTCGTCCCAAGTTAAGATGATGAAACGAGATTTGAGATAATTAACTTACTGTTGTTGACTTTTTATTACTAATTTGTAGAGTGACAGAATGATTCCTGTCATAACTGGAAAAATATTTACGCAAAAATAAACCATGTTTACTTTTACATTCGCATCCAGTAACGGAAGCTCTGTAAACTTTGTAACTTTTCTATTTAAATCATAAACACTATGCTCTCAACACAAAATAAAAAAAAAACGATTAAAATTACTAAAATGTCAATGAACGAGCAACACAATATCCAATAAAAAATAAATACCGCGAAGAACCACACCCCAATAGCAAAATTTAAAAAAATTGGGGCGTGACTGTATAGCAAGAAATATAGGGCAGTAGGAATTTTTTAAAGTGAGTCAAATAAGCGTCTTGGGAACGAAAGGGTCGCTCTGTAAGGGTTTACCCCTTGTAAGGGTGTGGCCACGAGAATAGCGGTACGGGAGTTTAAAGTTTAAAAAGGTATTTTCACAACGGAATTTAAACCCAGAAACGAGATAGATTAGAAGTTAGTAATGTTAATAGTAATTATCAAACCATTTTTTTTGTTTTTTTTAATAAGTAATTAAAGTTCACATATAGATAATCAGGATCAAAGGCTTGCTTCCCGGGTAACGGAGTTTTGTACGTCGTCATAGTCCCGGAAAATGTTAAAAATAAATTTTGTCTTCAAAATGAGAATTATTGTGATGGTTGACAAAGTATCTATCTAAAGTATTTAGTTAACTTGTTTTAGTATTTTTACGTCCACAGTTATTTTTAATCAAGCAACTGTATATCGCTGATTTCAGGGCCACAAATATTGCATTTATTTCACGCTTTTATTGCTAAGAAGGTCAGCACTGCTTGAAGTTAACATGAAGAAGCAACAGATTATGAAAAAAACACAAGTAAATACAAAATACAGGTAAATATTTATTATTAACAATTTAAGAAGATACTTAGAAAAATATTATTTTATAGATTATCAAACCCACACTATTGAATAAACTATGAAAACAACTACGAGTGGGTATTCGAAATATAACTCTCTTTAACCGACTACAAAAAAGGAGAATTTGGTCGTCTATTCTGGTAATTCATTTCATATTCATACATAACTATAACCATTGCGTATTTTACGAGCACACAATCTTACACCAATAGATTAAAGACAGAAATGTTTACAAAAAAAAATTAATCAAGTCTTCAATTAATTTATCACTGTATTGTATTTAATTAAATTGAAATAGAGGTAGCTTCCAAAAAACTACAAATGGCTTGAATTGTTTGAAAAATGTAGTCTTAATTGAATTCTACTAAAGTTTTCTCGTAACATATTTCATAATCGTTCTGGAAGTGTTTAAAAGAAAAACCATAGTGTCTATAGAAGTTCTAGATTAATATTTATGACTAGCTGTGCCAGTGACTCCGTTCTCGTGAAGTTTAATTATTTTCTCATACGAACGAAGTGGCATACAGCCCGTATTATTCCAATGACCGTAACTTTTTTGTATCTTAACCGATTTTAATGAAACAACTACTAAATGTTATGAGAAGCTTGCCACATTATGTCAGTGAAAAGCGCATTCAAATAGCTGAATTCGTTTTTAGGATTAGCGCGTACAAACACGCTGACAAACAAACTGAAGCCCTGGTATTTTACGATTCTATTATATGTATAGATAGATATAGATACAATATTATGCAGCCATTCCTTAATTTGTGTATCTACTAGGTTATCATGAACTAGTTAACTTGCTTTTTAATAGTAATAATTTCGGGACACCTAGGCACGGTCATCTGATCCAAAACTAGGCAGAGTCTGTACTATGGTGACCAGACAACTGATAAACATACTTATAAACAGGATTATTTTTTATGGAGTGCGTATATTCAACGAGGTAATCAGGCATAAAACTGAACAACTTTTCCCAAGAAACATGGGTCGGAAATCTTAAAATTGAAAATCAATTTTTCATACAAACTTAAGTCACGTGACCTGTTACTTTGTATGCATATTTCATTTTCAATTTTAAGAGTTCCTTGGGGATAGCTGTTCAGTTTTATGCACCTGATTATATGATATCCTGTATTTCTATTTTTTAAGTCGGTCAAAAATCATAACAAAATGTGATGATGTTTTATAGTAGGAATAACGCGGCAGAAAAATACAAACTATTAAGTTAACTTACGGCCGAATACTCAAACGCAACTTAACTTTAAGACGTTCTTAACTTTAATGTGATAGTGGCAGTGTGAGACTTAACTGCGACTTAAATCTGATTGACGTTTCGGTATTCGGCTTATTGTGTCCTGTCACATGAAATCGCCGTTAAGTATTGGTTTCTATGATTATGTAAAGAAAATATTTACATAATATATCTTGTAATGTCTTGATATGTTTAGAATCTCGCAGCAAGAGTACTTGTTATGTTTACAACTTTTATTTTTGACAGATATGATATATATGATTATAAGAAAATGAAAAAAAAAATGCTGTAAGTCATTTATTTACGGTTACTATTTGTTACTTTTATTGTTATTGACATATTACAACTTACGTTCTTCACTGTACAAGGCTTTCGCAATAACAGTTCCGTCTTAATTCATACAAAACCAATCTGAATTCAATTTTAAAAAAGACGCCGAAAAAAAACAATATAATTTTTTTTATTCAAAAACCTACAGCCTTCACAGGGTGGTTTAAAAATCGAATCAGTCCCCCGTCCTTGAGGGGGGGAGAACGCGTTGCCGTCAACACATAAATCATATTTCTGGAGAATTTTTAAAAGTCCTATTGCTTTCGCGTATTTGCCATGTACTCCCCCCTACAGGGTGGTGGGTGTGTGTACTTACTCCCTCGTTTCCTAGTTCAGCGGGAATACAGGCTGTTTGAATGTTCGTGGTGGTTGCTCAGTGATTTGTGATGAGATAAGAGTTGTTGCTACGCGTGCGTTTGTTGCACTTGTCTATTTTGTTTTAATTGCGTTTTGATTTTGTTGTTGTGTTGAGTTAAGATTTGTACCTACGGAATGAATGTGTACATAGTATTCTAAATATTTTTTAGTGACTCAAAATGTTTCAAAATCAATAAGTTGATTCAATTCTTAGGCACGTTCTAGGAAGTATTATTTTTCTTATTTATTTATTGATATGTAACGTCTTATATTGCGGCTAAAGAAATAAATTGAAACACAAATATAATCATCGTGTTGTGATTTTTGACCTGTATCAACATAACATTTGTTTATGTTAGTAATATCAAAATAACAACAAAAATAAATAAAAAAAATACAAATTTTTCTGACGTAAACTATTCCACACAAATAACAACAATTTCAAAATCTTGAACAACCTTCAAAATATCCTTACCACCATTTTAAATCACGGATACGATAATAAAAACGTTCGCAACATACACTAGCACAAGAGAAGTAATAAATTACAATTAATTAAAATAAAAATAGCTGCGTATAAAACTACACGCTGTATAGCAGTAAGGCGCCGCGGAGGAAGGAGGCAGGCGCCCGCGAACTCTGCACTGTATATGGTAATACTTCAGATCAATTACAAATACTATTATTATGTTTTATTACTAAGAAATGTTATAGGTATAATGATTGTGTTTAAAGACAGTAAAATTGTTAGATATCAAGATATAATGTTTAAGAATAATTTGAAATATTTAAAACTTTGGAATTTAGTTTGTGTTTTAGAAAAATTTAGGGAAAATATGTTTGTTTTTGAAAATGCGTATTGCTTATTGTTTTTTTCAGAACAAAAGTAACTCATAGTGTGCTCTACACTGCAATATTCAATTGAGCCTGATTTTCGTAGCATTTTTACTGACTGAAAATTTATTCAGTCAAATAAATATGAAAACTATATTCATTTTCCACTATGAAATCAGTTTTTCAGCAACTCATTTCAACGATACGTCATACCAATCACATTAACACACAAAAAGATAACAGATAAAGCTTAAAAACGAGTCAGCGCAAACCGGAAACGACTAGTTTTTCATCTGATAATCTAGCTTATACTGTGGCTAGCACACATGTGGTGGGGCACAAGGAAGAAGAAAGCGGGCGAAGAAAAAATGAGGGAGACGAAAAACTAGAGCGGGACGGAAAAGTGGGCGAAAAACGAAAAATTTCGCCCCCGCCGCCGCGCCCCCCGAGCCCCGCGCCCCCGCGCCCCCTCGCACACGCACACACGCGTGTGTGTAGCGCGACCGAACAGTCTTGAGCTTTCACTTTCACTATACTATTACTTTCAGCTTTTTTGTAGAAATGGAAAATGTAGTTTTGTTTTAAGTGAGTGGAGATTGTGAGTTTAAGGTTTGGGTTGAATCTTCTTATGGTGATTGTGGGTAATTATGATTCCAATTTTTTTTATACAAAAGTTTAATTGCAATGTCATACAATGTACAGTATTATGATATTTAAGTTTCTACACTTATTTATCAATTAATGGGCCTTGAATTAAATGTAAAATTTAACACACGTGTCTGACATGAGTCAGTTTCCGTACAACAGTTGCATAATATTATGCAAGCTTTATATACAAGTAACATTCATGTTTATTTTTTTTTAGCAATTTTAGTGAAATATTTTTGCTGTGATTTAATTATTTGTCTATTCAGCTTTTCAGATGCTCAGAGACTAAAATGATTTTTAGGGTGCATATTTCACCACTATATTATATGTACCTAAAATAAGTTTTTTTTGGTATTATCATTAAAAAAATGTTGTATAATTTACAAAGTTGCTAAAAACATAAATAATATCAAAGCTAAACTGCTTTAACGCAATACATCTTAAGATGCAAACCTTAAAGATCAAATTGGTTCAGCCGCTGCCACACGTTTCCCTGTTTTCCCCGCGCGTGCGATTTTTCCGGTCGGTGAAAGTATCAAGACAGTTCGTTCCCGCAGGAGGCTATTGTAGCATGTTTTTATACCCAAAAATTTTAAGTCAGTAGGCGCTCGCACTCAGAGCCGCTAGTACGTTTATATTATTATTAATATATATTTATATTTCGTTTTAATTTACAAGTTTTCCATCGTTCATAATTTTAATATTTTTATACCGTTTTATACAATAATAAAGTGTTTATAGATAGGCGTAATTACAACGTAAACATAAAGTTACTGCATCAGAAGCGGTGTCGGAGCGCGAAATATATCGGAGGGAATATTTCTAGTATTACGCGGTTTAACTTCCACCAAGTTTCGGCCGGCCGGAGTTTGACAGTTCGCCGATTGGAAAATTTAAAAAAGAGATTGACGTTTTGGAGTAGAAGATGTCGGGGTGTGTGTCTGTCATCGTCGCGGGGTTCGTCGACCTCGCCGTCGTCTAACGATGCCCAACTTCAATAACATTTGACAGCTGCTGTATCCGTGAGTACCTCGCATTATTTTTCCGTTTCAAATCAATCGGCGGGAATTATTGATGGCCGATATATTACATAAGGGCGCGTTCATAATGTCGCATGAATATTGTAGCAGTTAATATGATAGGTCTGTTGGAGCGGTGCTCGGGTGTTCGGTCCGCACGCACACAGTCAGATTGTTTTTATCGTTGGCAGTAAATTAGAGGGGCCAGCGATAGTAGCCGATACCCGCTGACTAGTGTACGTATTGATTTTTTTCCCTCATTCTGTTAAATTTCATTTATTGGGGGAGAGACCGGACACTCCGCGATGACGTGTGCGAATGCCCGCCGATGCCCATTGTGGATCGTTGCTAAGAAATTGGACGAAGCCAGCGGTGCCTCGGACTTGCCGAACTTCCCGAATGGTTTGCATTTCATTGCGTTTAACTTTATCGAATTATTTGAACAGAGATATAGGAATGCAGTGATGTATGTCGAACCCGGAAGTTGTCGCTACATTTTATTTTTGACGGACGGAGGGTAGATCTGATTTAGTTTTTCATGTTTGACGTCACTTCCTGGTATACACCTGGTATACACATATAGCACACATCACATATGTGTGCTATAATAATTTTTGTACAATTTGGAATATTTAGGTAAGTATTATTTATTTATCGTGAACTTGGCTAAGCGTGATTGGTTTTGATGACGTCATAGCTTTAATTTTTGATGTTCCTGATAAAGTTACTTTTCAATGAAATTGTTTTTATATTCAATTCTTTTTTATTTTTAGTTCAACGCGTTGTAATTGAACATTATTATTAATGAATTTAGAATGAAAGTTTAAGTTTTGTACTTCTGAAGCAGCTTATTATTAGGATGTTTGCCCAACTGTGGGTTAGAGCGTGGGCAAATTAAATATAAACCAAGCCAAGCTATATATTTGCATGGACCGTGTTTCTCTCAAGGGTCAATAAACAACAAAATAGATTATTACAAGTTTTTTTTTTCTGTTTACCTTAATATGTAAATAATACCTCTAATTGTATTTACGTTGATGAAGTAAAGGGTGGCCTTTAATTTATTTTTTAATTTATTATTTACAGAACTTTGCTTAAAGAGTTCATTTGTATAAATGCGTACAAGATTTTTAATGACGGAATCATTTCCAAAAATGTGTACACATCATGTACCAATAGCTACTTGATTGTAAATAAAATAAACAAACTAGCTTACCAGTCCCGGCTTCGGCTCCGCATTAAAAAAAAAACAATAATTATGCATAAAGCCTTCTTCTTGAATCACTTTGCCGATTGCTGAAAACTACACTCAAAATCAAAATGTTTTTATTTCTAGTAAACCTAAAATAGGACCAGTTTTTTTTAATCCGGGTTAACTCAACCAATGGTTAAATATGCTTACAAATGGATTGAAATTTCGGTAGATCGCGTTTATTCATCAATTTTTATTCTAACAAATTGTTAACTAACTAACTCTCCAACTAATTTGATCATTTGATAGCCTAACAATTGATGAAAAAATCTGTTTTGAAACCATTAGTTAGAATATTTAACCATTGGTTGAGTTAACTA
This sequence comes from Plusia festucae, assembly GCA_950381575.1. Classification (NCBI taxonomy): domain Eukaryota; kingdom Metazoa; phylum Arthropoda; class Insecta; order Lepidoptera; family Noctuidae; genus Plusia; species Plusia festucae. Next base: position 1,040,582 of record OX494456.1, on the reverse strand, counting down.
GGGATACAAAACTGGGCCTTAGAAACGTTAACTTTAAAACTAAATGACTCTAGGTGCGCGGTTCCAAAGTTTCATTCCTATGGAGAAGAACCGACAAGAAACTCCATAGGATACCTAGTTCCATACGTTGCCTAGTTTACAAATTTATACGTACAGGCAGCGGGAATCTCTATTAAATTATGTAAGATCTTAAATTAAGTATGTTTTTGTATGAGTAAACATATTTCCATAAATTAAGAGTATTCAGAGAAATATTAGCGGATACAATACCGGTGGGACGCATTACGCAGATCTTAACGTATGTGGCGAACCAGCACACGTGCAGACAAACAGACAAACAAACAGTCATAAATAACGTCGGATAGGCGCAAAGCCTCTCCTTCTAGATAGAAGTTGGGGGTCGATTCCTGACCTCGACCAAATGTGATGTTGTTTTTTGGAGCGCATGTTAACAGTTATTTTGATATTGAAAGCGTCTTTATCTTAATGTAGCAAGGTCGATTTTTATTTGTTGCTAGCATTGGCATGTGGTGGCAATTGTGGTGGCATTACAGTTTTATAATATAAATTATATTGTTGTGCCCAACAGGGTCCATAATTATTCCTAACGTTAGCTTTAAGGATACCACCACCTCTGTACATTATGGAAAGATAATAAAGTATTGAGTATTGAGCACATATTTTATACAAAATTTTAACAAATTAATGTATTTAACACGGTCTTTTTTATTTTTTATTTCAATCACCTATATCGTAAGTTTGGACTTATACGAATAGCTTTTTAGCGCGGATCCGCCCGTATTGACTTATATGTACCCTAACCAACATTATTCCTATTACCTGTAAGAGATATTATATAGATCATTTCATTTCATTTCATTTCATTTCATTTCATTTCACATTCCAAGTAACAACCTTATAACAACGTTTAATGTATTGTAATTAAAAAAACTTAATCGTCAGCCTCTGCCTAGCCTATTCCCAAGGAATTTTAGGGTCATACCGGATTTAGCTGAATACCGTATTTTAGATGGAGCGACTACCAATCTGACCTCCACAACCCATTGCTGGGTAATACAGTATTCCATAGTAAGACTGCAAAAAAAAACTTAAACACAAATATCAAATTCTAATCGAGACAAAAGGGCTTATCTAACATTCCCAAAAATACTAAAATTCAAATTATCAAATGAAAATATATTATAAGCAGGTAACAATTGTTCGAAAATTTCACATCTTTAGGTCGTATAGGGCTTTCCCTGGGTCTGATTTATTATGTTGTTTATTTCAATACCAGCGAAATTGCCCGGTATTCTCACCCGTATCAGAGTAAAACATGCCTATAGAGAATAATTATGTACAACAACTAGACTGTAAAATCATTCTACCTATTGCTGAAAACTGCATTCAAATCGTTGCGTGGTATATGTCTCCATGACATACACCGGGAGGGAATTTGTTTTATATTATGTTAAGATTATGTGACCCCGGGAGCACGATTCATGTTGTTTTATTCTTCGGCTCCACTTGGTCCACAGGAAATAAGAGTGAGTCGGACTCGCTCACTGAGGGATCCGTACTAAGACTTATTTTTTATGACTTAATTACAAATGTATAGTTTTTAGATTTTTCCTGTATTTGTAGTATAAGATGATATTACTTCTCAAATTTCATAGTTCTAGGTCTACGAAAAGTATCCTATAAATAAATATTGGTTCCATTGAGAGTGTCGAAATATACGTTTTTGCGGTATTATCGGCTTAACCTTTTTGTATGTTAACTTAGAAGTTAGATTTTTCACAGCTTCAAGAAACTGTAGACATAATTAAATATATTTCAACTTAATACTTAAATGGTCTTGACAGAAAGGCAGGGACAGACAGGCAGATAAACAGACGGACGGACAACAAAGTGATCCTGTAAGGGTTCCGTTTTTTCATTTTGGCACGGTACCCTACAAACACAATAAGCTTCGCTACAAATTACTATCAAACATATCTGCTTAATGTCTACACTTGGACCGTTATCACTATCAAACAATGCCCGCATGCATGTAACATTAGCATAGCATAGCATTGCAACTTGTATTCGTGACCACGATTCCCATGTCCTTTTGTGTTCACAATACAAGCCCTAGGTCCGGTTACAATGCAATTGCACCTCGACTACACGTCTGTTATTTAATAATCTACATAATATTATAAAGAGAAAGGATTTGTATTTTGTGTACAGTGTATGTTCTCATGAATAAACTCAAAAACTATTGAGCCGATTTCGAAAATTCTGTCATCATTAGAAAGCTACATTCACCTTGAGTAACATAGGCTATATTTTTTACTGTAAACTTGTCACTTCCATAAATTTGAGCGAGCTTTGACTATTGTAGGAAGGTCACTTGGCTTTGCGAGCTGGCTTATCACCATGTTCTTCATATTGTAATGAAAATCGAGTTAAGTGTACGTGGGCCGAAATAGTAAACATATCTAAGGATAAGCGACTCATTTAACAATAACTTAATCTACACGAATATTTACAATGCATTTTGTTTTGTCTGTTTAAACGTTCAAACTTCCGAAACTTAACTTAAACTAAAAAAAAATAACTTGGATATTTAGAAAAAATGAAAAACCCATCAAACTTAAATAAGCAGATAAAGTCTCGGGAGAGAGCTAGTATTTTTTTTTAATATTTGCCTACAATTGATGTTCAAGTTTTTAAAATATAGGTAGTAATTAATAAATGATCTTCATTAAGAACGGACGAATTAGGCAATCATTATCATTCATGACGGTCACAAACCATGCTTAATGTATGACGAATATCTGTGACGTCAGCAATGGATCTAGTTAACGTTTAGAATACGTCATTACGTGACATATGGTAACCATGATTCAGAAGGTCAACTTCAAAAACAATTTAATTTTTAACTCTGATGTTTTTAGTTTTTTTTTGCATTTTTCATACCTTATAAAAACTAGTTATAAGTGATTTCCAAAAATAGTCTTTAAATAGAACTATGTGTTTCATATGGTAAGTATTATTATATTATAATTTGGGTAAAATAATACACACTAATGTACACACTCGCTTCATTAGTTAATTTTAAAATATCAACAAAGATTTTTCAACAAAAAATAAGATTAAACTTAATTGTAAAAAAAATATTTGTTGATTATCGCTATCAGTAACGCAAAAGAAAAAAAAAACAAGTTTTATATCGAAATAAAATTATTTATTTTTATTCATGGATCTTCTGTTTAGGTATATCTTTGTGGCGGCTATTGCCAAAAACGTCAAGACGTTGCGCACGCGCCGTCACCACAACCGGTGTGGTTTTACCAGCCATTCAAACGAGACAATTGTATCGCGTATATTTTATTCAAGTTTCTAAAACCCCGTGCTGTGATGACGTAAATAGCTCTGTTTGTTAGCTTTTTTATTTCGGAGATTAGATGCACTTGGAATGTTCATTTGGAGTTACGTATTGCTACTTTATTGTTGTAATGACGTATTTAAATGAAGTTTAAAGTGGTTTTGAAACAAGTCTTACGGGTTGAGCAACCTTTAAGGTAAAGCTGTTGTTATTGCACGGGTGGAAAGCCATTCTTTGACGTATTGAGACGCTCCCGTGTCCAAAGCTACAATATTAAAAAGATACAATAAGTGTATACGGCTACACGTCGTGATAGTCTTGAATTTATCGCAATTCTGATACCAATAGTCTATATATAAACTCTATTTTTTAATAAAATTACGTCACGGGAATTAACGCGAACTCATGCATTTACCTTTTAAGGCTTGACGTTTCGGCCGGGTTACACTGGTCTATTTTTTAATCTTAGAGACTAAATTAACAATTGCAAATGACAAAACTAAAGTAAAAGCTATTGGAATCTATGTCATTTTGACATTTTTATTTGTCAATTTAGTTTCTAGGATTAAAAAGCAGACTATAGTTCATACTAGTGTTATCAAGGCGTGTTGTACTACTGGGTCTTCAAGTCAGTCGCTCGCTTCATATAAAATCAAGTTCAGTTGTATTTGAAAAGTCTGAAAACCCCTCTATAGCTTAGGAAAAAGGAAACTAAATATAAAACTATATACCTAAATTTAAACATTAAAAAATCGCAAAGATAAAAACGACCTATGTTTATAAAAATCTTGAGCATCCGAAAAGACCTCACCGATTTTTTGAAATTATTCGTATTTATTTGTTTGGTCTGAGGATAGTTATTTATTTTATTTTTACTGTATTTTTATTATTTTTTTAATATATTTTTATATTTATGATACGCCTAGGAGATAAGGTGGCCCTCCTCAGACCTTTTTTTTACTATTACGGAAACCTGTACTCGGTATAAATACCTAAATTTCTAAGTTCTTACAGTAGATACATATTCCCATTGTTATAAGGGCCGATTTTTCTCGTAGATTTAAACTAGCAACAGTATCCGGGAGTTTTATTTATAGTTAACTAGAGATTAACCAAGTTCCTCATTAAAACCAATGATAGGTAACAAACCCAATTTCTTCCATTGCGGTTAATGTGGTTGTCTTCAGTAGCTTTTTCTATAACCAAATACTTAACCCTGTCACTGCTTCATTGCAGGGCGTTGGCCTTATATAGACGGAACTAGGTTCGATCACCACAGTGCACAACTTAAGGAAAGAAATCCCGAGTAGAGAGTTCACCTATAATGCTAATCAATACTAACATAATCGTATTGACTCTACATCGATCATGCTCTTCCTATACATTTAACCGGGTATATAATAATATATAATATTTGCATATCAACATGTCGTGGTGGCCTAGCGGTTCAATGATCGGAATCGTATGTATATGGTTGCAGGTTCGGATCCAGGCAAGTATCAATGTAACTTTTTCAAAGGTATAGGTATAGGTACTTTCTTGATTATTCTAAGACACCATTGACAAACGCCGAAAGACAGCATCCTTTCCTTCTTCTCCATTCCTAAAGTTGGAATCTGAAATAGCCAACCTGCAATGAGCAACCCTGTTGTTGATCAATGCTCATCTTTCCCTATCTTGGAAGGGCTGTACCCAACAGTAGGATATTTGTAGGCTCGTATTATATCGTGGCTCTCTTTCGCTTGTTCCGCGCTCTCGCTTGCACGTTCGGCTCAGGCAGAACGTGACACTTTTTCGTGCGTGCAGACGGCGTCATCAAATATCAAAATATATAGAGCTGTTTTCTCGTAAAGAGACAAATGTACGCACACACAAACATCAAGCTTCCATAGATATACAAATTAGATAGTTGTTATTATTATATCATAAATTCTACATCTATATTCCCTAAACAAGTTACACGTGTTTTGTTAAGATGGTTAATAATTTCGTGGAAAATTAGTTTCGGTAATACAGGTTGGGTTTAAAGTGGTGAACATTTTCAGGTACGTGCTGCTCCAAGGTTAGAATTTCATAGACAATAAGAGGCAATTTACGGACGATAATTTTATGTGATAACGTCATAAGAAACATTGATGAAATTTTTCATTCTGTCTTTCTTCTACTCAGACGCATCAGCTGATGAAGTGGAAGAGAGATGATGCGTCACTAGCCAAACGCTTAGCCAGATCGTGCCTCTCTATCGCTTGTTCCGCGTTCTCGCTTGCACGTTCGGCTTAGGCGGAACGTGACACTTTGACGACCTTTGACGACCTCCGTGGTCGAGTGGCGTACACACCGGTTTTCAAGGTGTCGTCAGCTCTGAGATCCCGGGTTCGATCTCCGGACGGATCAATATAGAAAAACACTTTTCTACATTGCCTCGGGTCTGGGTGTTTGTGGTACCTTCGTTGTCTCTGGATTCCATAACACAAGTGCTTTAACTACTTACTTTGGATTCGGAGCAATGTATGTGATGTTGTCCACATTTTATTTATTTACTTTTTCATGCGTGCAGTCGGCGTTCTGCAAATCACGCAATACCTCAGATCTGTCAGCCAGCCTTATAATAGCTGGCATATTGTGTGACCAAGCAAAATGCTTTCAGTGGTCTGATAGGTAGTATTTAGCTCCATGTCAAATACGGTATCCAGCTGACTCCAGTTAGTCTAGTAGCCGACTCTACATAGCTTGGGAAAAGGCTAGGCAAGAGATTTTTTACCAAAGAGCCCCAGCCAGATGTACTGATGGCGTGAAAATGGTAGATGGGTCGGACTGGATGCGGAAGGCGGAGGACCGAGTGTTGTGGTGTAACTTGGGAGAGGCCTTTGTTCATTAGCCCAGCAGTGGACTACGTTAGGCCGAGTACCATTAATAGTTGGGTCGTACTAAATGCTATTGGTACTAGTGTTATGGTGCAGCTTTATAGAAGCCTTACAGAGGATCGAAATTTGATTAATGATGGGTTAATGATTTTTTTAGTTGTTTCGTTTAGTGATTCAAATACAAGTTCAAAGCATAGCCAATGAAACTTTTTAAACATTTCCTAACTGATGCGATGTAAGGAAATTTGGTGATGTAGTCTGGTTTTCGATATAATAATAATAATAATACCGGCCTATAAACGTCCCACTGTTAGCCACAGGCCTCTTCCCATATAGAGAAGGGATGAGCGTTGATCACCACGCTTGCTTATTGCGGGTTGGCGATTTCAGATTCCAATATTTGGAATCCAGGTTTCCTCACGATGTTTTCCTTCACGGTTTTGTCAATGATGTCTTAGAATTATTAAGGAAGTATTTATAACTTTGAAAAAGTCACATTGGTACTTGCCTGGGTTCGAACCTGCAACCATGTGCATACGAATCCGCTCATTGAACCGCTAGGCCACCACGACGGTTATCGATAAATCTATTGCAAATCACCAATCCGCATCCCCCAAGCGTGTTGTTGATCAATTCTCGTTTCTGGGGTCTAAAAGGCCTGCAGTAGGATTTTTATAATTTATTTTTATTTACTAAAATTCTAGATTCTTCGGTTAACTTGACAAGAACCAAACGATATATTAACGATTAAAGTGGGTCAGCCTGAATAAAGTTAACTTGGTTCAAATCAACGTAGTTCACTGAACTGCAATGACCCTTGTACACACCCCGTCTGCTGTCGGTTTAAATGAAAGCTTAACCGTGTCACGGTCGCTAAATCAGAGGGCTCGGGTTCGATTCTTAACTTTAAAATGTTTTATGAATTTATTATCTAAGAAATTGTACCAATGTAAAGTATTAAATTTGTTGTAACCGTACGACATCCGACTTAGTATAAATACTGCACCACCGAATCACGTATTGATAGCACGGCACTGCGCAACGAGCTGCGGGTTCGATATCCGTTTGACAAAAAAAATCCTCCATTGCCATAGCTACTTCTCAGCTTTAAGTATTTTAAGTACTATAGAAGGAGACTAGCTTTAAATTGTCAAATGGACACCCATCCAAAACCCGGCCTCGGGAAACGTTGCTTAACCTTGCATGACCTATTTTAAATACTAATTAATTTGGTTTGATTTATTTAAGTAATCCATCTATGTCTTGTATACTACATATTATCGAATAACAAGTCGATGTCTGTCGGTCAGGCACTTCTACTATAAAGGTCGGAATCCAGTCAAACCTGTTTTAAGAATAAATTACGACGATTTCATCAAAACAATGTATTTATACATTCTAAACAACTCTTATGTCAATAAGTGCTCGGGTATTTCTTCTGCGGTCTCTCCAAGGATGGTAGGTACCCACATTTCAGACTTTACATCGTCTTAATAACCCAGCCAAGAGACATTTCTACAGACGATAACGATTATAGAAATCGCTTAAATGACGTTAAATGTATGGAAATGACATTTGTTTCGATAAGTCACGTGACTTAGACTTGTCACTTTCATACATTTAATGTCATTTAAGCGATTTCACAGCGACATCGTTAACGCTTGTAGAAATGTCACTTGGCTAGGGGGGCAGATCAAGTATAACTGTGTAACCTCTGAGTTGTGTCGTAATCGTAATATGTGAAAAAAAACCCTGATAAAAAATCCCTCCAATTTATTTTTAGCTTTCTATACCCAATAATAAAGTTTATTTTTAAATGTTGTTACTAATCGAATTAAAAAAAACCTTCGTGAACTAAGTTGACTCTAGTACTTCCCCAGTTATGACATAATTATATCCATTGTTATTTTATATTAGACTACCTTGACTTGTCTAATTAAAATGATGAGTGATGTTGTTTTTTTTATCAATTAGATAACTTACTTACTTATTTGTATAATTACTAACTTACAATTACTAACTTATTTGTAAAAACTTATGGAGTGCAATAAAGAATTGAATTTACTCAGAAACTGTTTCTTCAAATAGTAATATTTATCATATGAATTACAGATGTAAAAAAAAAGTAAAAAGCAAATTTCATAATTCTTCTGTGACTTCTTTGACAGTTCTGTTTGTAAGTTAAGGAACATCTACAAAACTGCTAATCCGCATTTTATTTCCATTTCTATATTTTCAATGCAACCTTAATATATAATATTGCTTCTAAAACTATCGTATTTTAAATCAAGGCCAGTATTGTACAAATTAAATTAACTCTTAATAAAAAAAACGAACAGTTATAATTTAATTGTATTATTACGTCAGCTTAAGAAACCGTTACCATGTTAACATTTTCCCTGTAATATTGCGTCATTTTCTAAGGAAAAAACATACATTGACGTAGGTATATAGAAACCTTTTAATTTCGTAATATGTATGTGTGCATATTAAGCAATACCGGTAGCCGAGGTACCGAAATGCCGTTATGACGTACCAAAATGTCATTTTTGGGTCAATTGTATGAATAAAACGGATATGACCATTAGATCCGTAACCATTCAATACTAAGGTTGTTTATTTTCAAAATTCAATCTTTCGATTAATTTGTTTGTTTTGTATATTTTTTCGTTTTATGAATCCGGGGAAATCCTCTGAAATGCCTTCGGAAAGATTGGTAAGACGGAGACGGACTAAAACCAATCGTACGTTTCTTGCTTCTCCTCTACCGGGACCAGGACTAAATCTACCAAGGTCTTCAGTACAACTCGTGAAAATAAAATTGAAGAAAAAACTTCTATAGGAAAAAAACTTATATAATTCTTAACTTTATGTACTAAATTTTGTACACTGCAGGACAAAGGTCTCTCCTAGAAAGAATGAAAATATATTTATTCTGTCACCAGAGAGGTAAACAACTTAAATTTGTATCTAAAATGAAATCAATTAATATAAGAACAAAAACAGTAAGGAAAAAATAAGAGCCAAACGTCTGTGGTTTCTGCGTACTGGCCACACCACAACACTCCCGCACCGACTTACCAGACGCGATGCGGAACACAGTCAAGTGCGCGGCAATGAAAATATTTTTTTTTTTATAGATTGCCAATGCGCAGCAATCAGCCGTCCATTTTTTTCTGACCCACCTTCACGTCGTTGGTCCATTGGGCTGAGGAGCATCCTACATTACGCTAGCCGATTCGGTTCTTTCATCTGTCTAACCTTTTCCAAAACTGATTTCGAGTCGATTTCCAAACCCTTTACCCGTTACGCTACGAAGACACCAAATCCGCCATCGGCCGATGTATGCTCGGGCGTCATCGGCCGACCACGGCCGATCAAATCAAACGTAAGTAAATGGAAGAGAGCGCATACACTGCACTACCGGCGTCGTCCGATGACGCCCGAAAACGGACGATAACTGACGAGTCCGAACGTGTTTGGATTTTTTGTCAGTTTTACTCTGAAGTTGCACAGTTCGGACTTCATAAGTTCCACCGACAACGGCCGTTATCGTCTGCAGTGTATTCAGTTGAACGTCCGAGTTACTCGTCCGAGTAGTTCTGTCCGGCATCGGCCGACAAAATCGGTTTTAGTGTATTCGTACCGTTAGACTTATCACTTCCAGGTATTTGAGCGATTCGATCAGCGTTAATGCTTGTAAAATTGTCGCTTGGCTAGGGGGCCTGACCCCCACAACCCATTGAAGTTGAAACATACATAAAAATCACGTGACTATGTTTAGTCTAAATTCCAGTAGGCTATTTGAATATACTATTTACCTCCCATTAAAGTGAACACGCATTTTAGTGGTACATTTGCTGTTAAAATAGCGTGTTGTATTAAAATGTTCAGTAATTAAACTAGTAATAATGTTCATAGTAACGAATTTCAGTGTATTTAGGAAATAAAGTTAAATTTTTGCTTGCGGTTGTAGATAGATGATATGCTGAATGATCATCGGCCTAGCCTTTTCCCAAGCTGTGTTGGGGTTGGCTGCCAGTCTTACCGGATTTAGCTGAATACTGTATTTTACATGGAGCGACTGACTATCGGATCTCCGCAACCCAGAGATATACATATTAGCAGTCTCACACAACTTCTCTCAAGCTCCCATGTTTTGCGACGAAACTTAATTCTTTTCTAAAATAAAAATTCTAGGCACGGGATTTTTTACTAAAGAGGCCCCAGGCAGATGGACCGATGACCTGAAAAAGGTACTGGGTCGGACTGGATTCGGAAGGCGAAGGATCGGGTGTCGTGGCGCAACTTGGAAGAGGCCTATGTCCATCAGTGGACCTGAGTTGATTGATAATAAAGGCTTTTATTATTATTATTTATTATTATATTCTATATAACTTGTATTTTATTTATTTCTTTTTCCTACTTAATAGCTCCTATCAACCCTAAATAAACATAGTATTGTAAAAATAGAAATAAAATTGGCATAATCTATACTTAAGTATTCATTTATTGATCTAAAATCTAGTTTGAAATTACATCGTTAATTATTTACATCCTTGTGGGATGTTTGAAAAAACATTATTTAAAAAAAAACTAATAATAACTGGTTTACAAATGGCGCGGACATCGCATAAATAAATACACTCAAAATTATATATAGAGCACAATATTTTAATCTTACCGTTGTTTTATCCGTAAATTAAGTGTGTCTGTTCGTCTGTTACACTTTCACGGCTTAACTGCTGAACTGAATCTTATAAAACTTGGTATGGGGTAAGCTTAGCTGCCAATAAAGGACATAGGCATTGACACGATATCCGATATCCTCGCGGGCGGAGCTGTGGACAACAGCTAGTCAATGCGTCGCCAACACCGCAAAGGGGCGAACCTCAAATGAGAAAATTTTACAGGAGAGCCAAAAAACGATTGTTTTCTCCCGATGACGCGCTTATTTTGATTGTATATAAAAAATGTATTATGATTATTAAAAAAATCAAATGCAAGGTTGTAGTATGGAAACAGGTCTACAAAATAAATACAAATATAACAATTTACAATGCTGGGTTTTCTTGGGAAAAGCCGAGAAAAATATTCGCCTTTTTGTCGCGCCACTTTATTACCAAGGCATACCGTTTATCGAACATTCTCTTAGAGTTACGTCTGAATGCATTATGATAAGATACTTCGTTTTAAAATGGTTTTAAATAAAAAAAACTGTACTCAATACAAAAATAATTATTCTAAGCTATTAAAATGAGGTCACAAACCACAAACTTGTGAATATTTCATAAACACACCAAATTACTTAGCAAGTTTAGTAAGATCGGATTCTTTGTCACTAAACCTGTGTATAATGGTTAACATCAAATAAAATAATTTGGTATTTAAAGCAATGTTTCATATAAATTGCTAATCTAGACATGGTAACAAATACAATCACCAATGTGTTCATAATGACTACCTACTGAACTACAGTCATCTGTAGAAAAACAAGCATGTAAATAAAATGTGTACGCATGTATTAAAACTTAGCTACAGTCTTAAATGTACTTATAAAATATATAATAATATGTTAGTCTGTAAGGTATATATCTATGGGCCTAAGTAGCCTGAAAAGAAATGGTTTTATTATTATATTAAATGTTTTAATAGACGAAAAAGTTGGTGGTACAATAATTAACAGAAAATATGATATTGTTTTCTGAGGTTTACGCGAAGGTTAGACATTGAAATAAAACTACTTTTAAACGGAATCTATCGCAGTTTATTTTGATTTTAGTTCCCGACGTTTTGACGCCTTTGTAGGTGTCAGAACAAAGGCTTAGCAAATCGTCAAATTTAGGGTTAGAAATTCGTATTTGTTAAGTATTTAGTGGCTTTATAGGTTCCTTTAAGAATTCGGCTTGCGATCTTCTACTAGAAATGGACCTGTGAACAACGTCAGTGTGACTTGTTTTAAAATACAACAGTCGGCGTTTCTTTATCTACTTTAAACTCCACTACTTCCGTCCAGTTTATTGGAACATAAAGATGCTCAGTCATTGCAAAGACAATGGTCTTTGCGAAAACTGAGCATCTTTATGTTTTGTGATAACTCTTTATAGTCCTTAAAATCAGAAGTCGAAGAAGGTTGTGAAGATCTAGCCATTTGAATGTTAGGATACAGTTGGGATGGTAGGAATAGATCTCTAGCTTTTTGCACAGCGTAACTTATGGCACTATGTGCGGAGAGAGTCATTCTGTCCGTGGCTTGGAGCAAAGAATCTTAAAGTTATAGTTTGTAGATGTGTAACGTTATTAATGCAGTATAGCAAAGCAAAAGCGACTATTGAACTTTTATTTTGCCCTGCACACCCATCCACATAAAATGCTTATTGACTTAGAACCAGCAACGTCATGTTCATAAAAGAACATACCGTGGTAGCAATTTCTGACGACCCGCGTCTATTTACTGTTGAACGCCACGTGAAACAATAACAATCTCGATTTACTTTATTGTAAATTGTGAGGTTATACACTGAAAGTTGTCTTTTATAAAATATTCTCCTCTTTTGTAATGGGTAAGAACATGACTTGTTGCAAATCAAAAGACGCACAAACTCCTTGCTTGTCTGTGTCTTATGTTGGCGACCAGTTTGCTTTTCCATCGTCATAAGTAGCATAAAGACTACATAGGTCTTTTTTGGATTTTCACATGAAATTCATGGATTTTAACATCTTGTTATAGGTATTTCAAGTTTGTTAAGTAGCATACAGTGCATTTTTTTGACGCTTAAATCAAAATGCTGATATTATTTCATTGAATTTGCCCAACAGTTATGCGATTTAACTCAAGGAAAACGATTCATAGGGCGATTTATGGGGCGAAACTGAACTGTGGCTTTCTGCATTACTCGCGAGATGTCGCCGCTATAAGGCGAACTTCGAGTTTCGTCTTTTTGTTAAATTTCGCTAGAACGGATTTTGAGATACGCCGTCAGTCTATTTTCGTTTCTATTAGTCTTAAAGCTTTGCCCTTTTGTGACAACATAGAGCTCGACAAATGGAGCATTTTTGTATACTTAACTCATTTTTGACCGTTTGTATGAGGTTCGCCCCTTTGCGGCGTAGGCGACGAATGATATCACAATATTATTAAAGCGAAAGTTTGCGTGTGTGTTTGTTAATGTTAACTCTTCAAGCTCAAACGGCTGGACCAATTTCTTTAAAATTTGTGAAGAAGGTAGCTCTGATTAACACATAGGCTTTTTATCCTGAAAGACAAAGATATCTGATATAACGCGGGTAGCACCACGGTATACGGCTGGTAATAAATATGAACGTTTCGTTTATGAGTATGTATGTTTTTTATACTTTCACACCAAAACTACTCAACGGATTTAGATGTATTTTGGCACACAAGTAGCTTAAAATCTAAATTAACACATGGCATACTTTTTATCCCGTTAAATAAAAGGAAACGGGAACTATATGGGTGAAGCCGCGGGAAGCTGCTAAGTAATAATAATCTGTTGTGTATATTAATAGTCTAAACACGTTATTATTTAATTACTGCGTTAGACATTGCATATAATGAACAATTTCCTGTTGTTTTATTGTACTTATCATGTTGTACCAGACGGACATAATATATTCCCTTATGGTGTAAAGTGTAAACAGTATTATTTGTACCACCTGTGAACATCCAATATGGGTGCGGACATAATAGAAAAATATTTTATATATATATATTTTTTTTTCTCAAAACTAGTAAACAAAAATAGTATCCACAAGTCCACGACTGACGTGGCAAGCTCCCACTCCTTAACTTAAATTCAATAAATCCAAGTATACAGGATTATTTTTTTATGGAGTACGTATATTCAACGAGGTAATCAGGCATACAATTGAATCACTTTCCCCAAGGATCATGGGTCGAAACATTAAAATTGAAAATTAACTTTTCATACTAAGTGACAGGTCACGTGACTTATGTTTGTATGAAAAGTTGATTTTAATTTGTAATATACGCACTCGTTCAAAATTTTATTTTTGGCTTTGATAATTATACGGGGAATTTCGTAACAGGTATAAAAATCGGACATTGGTAAGAAAACTAGTCCACGCGCCAATATATATTATAGATGCGCTATAATAATACAGGTTCACTTTTCAAGGTCTGCTTAAAATCTTCTGCCAAAACAGATAAATACTTACGTTATAAATTATGCATCTATAATTCCTAATGACCCTATATCAATCACATTGTTTATTTTTTATCAGGGATTTAAGTGATCTACAAACTACGTAAACATCATTAAATTAATTATTAATCGTAACAAATATCAATCTTTCACACAGGAATTCCCATTTAGACAGATTCCTTATCTCTTTCAAATTACTTCTTTGAATATCTATGGTCAATACTTTTATCCTTCCTCATAGAGTTTAAAAAAAATCCCTCGTGACTTTTTGGAACCTATTTTATTACGACCACACTTATGGTCGAATACTAAAACGTCAAACAGTTTAAAGCAGGCGTTAAGTCTCATGCTGTCTCTGTCACTTTAAGGTGTGAAGTAGCGACAGATAGACATTTAAGAACGTCTTAAAGTTGATTAGCGGTTCAGTATTCGGGGGTTTGAGGTCTCATTAGAGGGCCCCTGGCTAATGTAAACCCTACGGTTCAACCGATATTAGAGGAGCCGCACTCGCTGCGGTTGGTCCGTGGGTGGTTGACCATTTTGTAAACATACCGAGACCCCTCCGTGCTTCGGAAAGCACGTTAAGCCGTTGGTCCCGACTGTCATACAGTCATCTTTGACAGTCGTTCAGACATTTCAATTCTATGGGATACTGCTGAGCAATGGGTAACTTGTGGAGGTCAGGCAGGCAGTCGCTCCATGCAAATAAATAAATAAGTGTGGACAACATCACATACTTTGCTCCGAATCCAAAGTAAGTAGCTAAAGCAATTGTGCCATGGAATCAGAGACAAAGAAGGTAGCACAAACACCCAGACCCAAGACAATGTCGAAAAGTTATTTTGTACATTGACCCGCTCGGGGATCAAACCCGGGACCTCAGAGTTGGCGACACCTTGAAAACCGGTGTGTGTACGCCACTCGACCACGGAGCTCGTCATTGTATAATACTTACATATCATGTAAAATACGGTATTCAGCTTAATCCGGTAAGACTGGAAGGCGATCCCAACATAGCTTGGGAAAAGGCTACGCAGATGAATACTTATAGGTTATAGGTCTTTTGTATTTTGATCACAGTGGCGATCAGATTTGAGGACGGATTAAAATGTTTCCAGAAATCGTAACATAAACCATGACAGTCTACAGTTTTTCCTGTTTTATGGTGTAACGGTAGTTGTCTGTGGTTAGATGTCCCATAAATCAATATTTTCCTCTTCGTCATCATGGGAAATCTCAGAACTTAACTCATTATGCGTTGATTTTAAAAATGTTCGTCAC
Source organism: Plusia festucae (assembly GCA_950381575.1). Lineage (NCBI taxonomy): Eukaryota > Metazoa > Arthropoda > Insecta > Lepidoptera > Noctuidae > Plusia > Plusia festucae. The sequence continues at coordinate 1,024,878 of OX494456.1, read as the reverse complement.
AGTACATATTAATACTTATTTAAGTTTATATTTTGTGGTTTTTCGGCTGAATTAAATGCTCAGAATATTTTAGTTTTGTTATTAGTTTGTAAGAAAAACAAAGTCAACGAAAAGCATTTTAAAATTTCTATCAGTTTTAAGTAAGTACATATAAATTTTATAAAAAACTATTTTTTTCCCGCGTCCCCAGTTATGCGGCAAAAAATAGCCAGGTCCTGTCTCGGAGTTCAGATATAGTTTCATAAAACTAGGTATATTTCGATTAGGAATCAGCATTTTTGTTTTAATTAGAAATATTTATATAGAAATTCACAAAGACCCTCAGTCTCTAAAATATTTCTAATACAAAAGCTACTTTCAATAATGTTAGGCATAGTTTATCTTTCAAATCGTGTTTTTCCCGATGTATCACTATTAACTTGATTTTTGACGGTTCTTCTATAAAAAAACACGTCCGACCCAACAGAGTTGTTTTTTTAATTATTTAGATCTATTCTAAATTTGTAACATTTGTTATTTACTTTACTTATGCATTATGCAAAAACTTTCTGTTTACTAAAATAATTATCTAATTTGGTGTTGTCGTTATTAAGTTGTGTGTGTACATACAATTCGGCGTTTCGTTTTTTATACAAGCTTATTCGTCAACACCTGCAACCTAGCAGGTAGATACTTAACATCATATGCAACAACATTTGTTATACGACTTTTATTAATTCGTTAATTTAAAAAAAAAACTAATTTTCAAAAATCGTATAATAATTAGTTCTTGCTTAAGTTAGGTATCTATTCTTGCGAGATTGCAGGTGTTTTACTAATAACCCTGTGTAGGTTAATATAACTTTGGTAGTATTCATCTGACTGGATTTTAAATGTTTTCGTCTATTCAATATGACAAACATTTTTCTTAGTAGCATGACTAAACAGGAGTCTAAGACTGTTGACGAAATTGTGGGAGTCATTAATAAATTACATAAAATACCCATTACGGTGTGACTCATGGATTTGACTCAAATAAGCTGCGTCCATGAAACTAAAACAATGTTTTCAAGTTTTTAGGATTGTCTGATGACATGTTATAGAATATGTATGTTATGTTATAGAACTGTTGTGTAATCAGTTTGTAAATAAAAAATATCATAAATTTTAAATTATTTTTTTATTTTCTAAAACTTATAACTAAAATACTTGGAATGTCACATCCCTATTGGGAAATCTCAAAATACATCAATCGACTAGTATTTTATAATTAACCTACATCAACACTATTAATATTTTAATATTTTTAAAATAATATGCGTCAATTCTGAATCAATAATAAATTAATTACAACAAAATATTGATCTATATTTGAACTAAATCTTTAAAACAATAATTTAGTTTTGATATTTTTGTAACCTATAAAATTAATAAATGCGATTTTGGCGCCACTTTGAACACTGTTGAACTTAGTCTATTACACCCTGGATTAATTTTAGGTATTTTCGTCAGTTGGGAGATCAGTAAAACCTTCAGGGAATCACAGTCACTTATTCATCAAGATATTCTTCTCGAATACACATGAATCCCACCTGAACGTATCCTTTGGCGCAGTGCCTGCTGTTGAAGTGAATGGATTTCTTCTCCCTTACTGGATCACGTTGCTTTGGCACCTCAAAGTTGACCTTCTCACTGTCTTCAACTTCAGGCATGATCTTCCTCTTCCTTCTATTCTTCTCTAAGCAGTTGCACTCGAGGAGTGGAGACAGGACGCCGGGGAGAACTGCACGCAGTTCCATCTGGTCAGCATCAGTCAGCTCGTTGCCTGACAGTTTCTTGAGGAAGTCCCACACCGCCCTGCTGTCTTCCTCTGCCTTTGGATCACAGTTGCATTCATTTTCAGCGCTCACGATCGCGACTGTTAGAGCGAGTAGGATGAATACTTTGACGGCCATGTTTACTCAACGATGCTCGCAACTAGAATGATTCAAATTATTCGAGCGCTCGCTTTTATACAAGTTTATTACTCATTCGTACAGATAGGTACCTATTTGTGAACAGTTAATTATAATAATTGTTTTGGTTTTATTCGATATAAATAGATATCTACTTTGTAGGTGTTCGGAATGAATACAAACTGTACTGTTGTAACGAATTTAGTTTTCATGTAAACAAACTTTTTTATGATTTAAGTTAACTTTTACATAATGTTTACGTGTCTTGTTTTGATTTTTTAATTTATAATCTATTCATAAATACGTGTTCTTAACTTCCTTTTAAAAAAATATACTTTTATTATCTAATATCATATTCTTTACAAATAAAGTTATGACTTAAGTATAGTATTTTTTTTACTGTAAATTTTTTATTGTTTCTTTTGGACATTTGTTTATTGTATAATGTTATAGAGATTTATACTGGCTAATCTTTATGTTATTAGAGATTCCTAGAATATTTAATGATAGTATTATGGATAGAGGTTTTTTTGTTTAGATCTATACAGTATTTCGTGAAAGAAGAAAAGGAAGATAAATACAATATTTCTACCAAATTGCCGGCCTCCTGCTGACAAATTACATTAAATTATTTCTTATAGTAAGTCTAATGATATCAGAAGATAATTCTGAGAAACATACAATATACTTGTTAGGATATTAAATATAATGTTATTATGTATGTTATGGAAATAGACAGGATAGAATAAGATAGTTTTCAAAGCAACTTTGATTCTTGCTATCTTTTTTTTTGCACATCGACTTTTATTCACCCGACTGAGCTATAATGATAATTAGAATAGTTTTTTAAAGATACGCTTCTGATAATTTTGAATTCCTATGACAATTACGATTGCATAACATACGAATCAAGAATTATCATGTAATTTATTTGTTGTACTTTGTAATTATCAGTGCATATTTTCATTACGGTATACCGTAAATTGGTAATAATATCTTGACTTATGGTTAAGGACTAATCTGAATATATAAAATTCTCATGTCGCAATGTTTGTTACCAATCTCCTCATATTGTTACCAATATGTAAGTACCTGATTACCTAGTTGAATATACGCACTCCATAAAAAATAATCCTGTATAAAAAAAAAGAATAGGCCACCACGTCTCAATAAATACACTGATCAACGCGAACGATGTCGCGTGTACAGCTAGTGTATAATGATTACAAAGGTTTTTTATTTTAACCTATAAATAGTATGGGCCTGCTGGCAGATTTCTTATGAAATAAGCTGAGCCTTTGTACATTTGTTGTTTGATGTATTTTTTAACTATTATTTGTGTACATAAATTATTAAATAAATAAGTATAGAGTCAAAAATATAATGATTAAGATAAATTCCTTGATTAGTTCCCATCCGGTTAACCTAAGGGCCTGGCCGGGGAACTGCCACGCCCTTGACATACCTCAAGTTAGTAACTTTTAGTTTATTCCCACAGTTAAAGATGACCGGATGCCACATTCCTTACTCCAAAAATGGCAGCAGCAGGTTAGTTTTTAACCTGACCTTCTCTGATGTATCTGCTTATTTCTTTTTTATAGGTTAGCAGTAATATCCTAAAAACAGTAATAACTCATTTGTGAATATTTTTTTTTTTATTTTCTGTATTTTATCTGTGATTATAATTATAAATAAAAATGAGTCGCGAATTGTGTTGCTAAGCGCAAAGCTCTGAACCAAATTGGATAATTCTTTTATTTCTGTTTTCCTTATTGTCACGGCAAGGTTTCTATAAAAGGAAAAGAAATTTTATAACTTTTTTTTACAAATATGTAAAGTGAGTGAATGAGACAAAAGACTGTGATATCACAAGATATACGGGTACGGTACTTACGTGCGCGGGTGAAACCGCAGGCCACAGCTAGGTTAATATCTATAGAGAAAACTGAAAGAATATATGTGCTGAGATTGGCTTAGAGTATAATCTCTTCAGATCTGAGCAGCCCCAAACCATAGCCAGTTCGATTCTTATTCTTGTGCTGTGGCGCTAACAGTAGTTAGGTGTGTACACCTGGAGCAACACAGCTGGTGGTCCCTAGTGCTCATAATAATATATTCTTCATTGTACACCGTAAACTAAAAATATTAAAAAACTATAAAAAGTGGTAAAAAGGCGGCCTTATTGCAAACGGCAATTTCTTCCAGGCAACCATTCGACGGAAATTTGAATGAAAACATAAAAACAGTAGGTATACAGCAAAATCTAAAGCCTTCCAACCTTAATAAATTAAGACAAACAAAACAAATATTTCAAAATAATAATTATGAGAACACAACGAAAAGTGATGCATTTATATTAGTGATGTTGATAACGACAAATAATGTATTCAACGCTATTTTAAATTTAGCGATTGTTTGCTCCCGGCGAATCGTAACAGGCAGATTATTACACAATCTTACTGCTTGAATATCAAATGGTTTATCCAGAAAAGTTTTGGAATGTATCGGCGTTTTGAGTCTCACTCAGATTCTCTGATAATAATCATGCTAAGACTCGTATAATTAATCATTTTATTCCTTCGATTCTCTTATGCAAGGTACACCACTATGTCTATAGATAAAAATTTTATTAAAAAGCTCTTCAGCTTTATTAATTTTTAACCCAGCTTACCAGCAAAGTAAGTAAATGAAGGTAGTTTGACAAGAGTCCCAATTATTCGTATTAAATTTGACACCAACAGTTCTGAGCAATAAAAATTAAGTAAATAGGGCTTGGTTATCACATGGATGGTAAACCTATAAAAGTGCAATTCCACTTTATTATAACAGGCGGGCCAGGAAATTGGGCGGAATGACGGGGAACTTACGTCAGAGGGGGGGGGGGGGGGGAGGAAAAGGAGGGAGGGGTAATACTGTGGTATTAGGAATAGTGGTGTTTATTTGTTGCAAGCATTGTTATTTTTGTATAGCTTGTAACTTTTAAAACAATTATAAGTCCCACAGAACCATTATTTGTCATGAAAAGTATGATGGAGTATTAATTGCATGCTAATACCGATATAGGGCCTTTCAACGAATAGAGTCTCGAGTTTTGCATTGTATATCTCGCATATGATAAACTTACCAGCTTGGATGACACAACTTCGCGAAAGAAACTGATCGAGCGAAAGGATCCGTTTGGCTTGTGGTTTTTAACAATCTGTCTGCCAAATTTCATTAATATCATTTAAGCAGTTTTCGAGGGAAAAGATAACATAGACTTGCACTATTAATAAAAACATAAATCAACATAACTATTTACATATACAGTACATTTTTCATACAAACATAAGACACGGGACCTGTCTCTTTGTATGAATATTTCATTTTCAATTTTAAGATTTCAACCTATGTTCCTTGGCAAAAGTTGTTCAGTTTTATGCACCTGATTTCCTCTTTAAATATTCAAATCAGGTGCATGAAACTGAACAACTTTTCCGTATAGTGCGTATATTCGCACTCTATAAAAATTAATCCTGTATATGTATACAAAAAATGAGAACCAGTTTTGATATTTGTGGAAATAGAATGACCTGACCTGACTGGTTTTTGAAGGCCGTTTCTTAACCTTGATCTAATAATACTGCTATTAATCTTCTATATAAATAATATTCCCAATGACTATACTATGACTTTTGTTTATTTAAGACCAGTATCATTGGGGTCGGGTTTGATAACCTAATGCATTACTTTCCTAAATAAACAAATAGACTTGGTTTTCTATGTTAGAATTTCCCGGGTTAAGGAAACCCGTTGACCATGGCCGTGAAAGGGTTAGGTGTTTCCCCGGAATTTCTCCATGGAATTTCTAAGATTAACATAATTTCTAGTATTTATAAAGGGTATTGCTGACAGGGATGTGAATTCAAGAGGTGTGAAGAGTTAACATCACATGCACAGCTCAAAATCAATTTAAGTGGCTAAAGCACTTGTGTTATGAAATCAGAGACGACTAGGGTACCATAAACATCCAGACCCAAGACAATATAGAAAAAATCCTATAAATTATTTTCAAAGTACCAGATAGAGCAGAAAAATAAAGAAAAAAAAACGCATTAAAATTTTTATAACTAAAATATCTATTAATTAACTACTACGTATTATTATGAAAAAGCTACTCAACAATATATTATGACTTTAAATAATTCTATGAATATTACTATTTCTAATTAAAACATTAAATTATTAGGTAATCCTAGCGGTGTCATCTAAACCATGTCTACAAAATACAATAATTAATAACAACACGTAATTAAGTGCGTTAACAAATGATTCAACCGCGAGTCATGACGCAAATGTGGGCCGGTATCGGCGCGTGCGCAAGTCCGCGCAATATGCCGCCCTTGTATCTGCGCTCGCGCATAATTTGCCACAGATAATGGCAAATTTTCCCCGTCACAGCGGGAAAATCTTCTAATTAATGCTGTTTGGATTTCACAGTGTTGTGTTTTTTGTCCATAGGGGACGCCTGTCTAGCTATTTTAATATGTGTTATACATAATTCTATATCTAGATACATATACAGGTCTGAATAGAACAAAGTCGGGTTTGTTACAACACTTGTAATGCTCTATGGATTTGTCTCCGTCCCGTATAGCAGAAAAAATATTAAAAACAATCCAAAAATTTCTAAAAAATTTTGTTTACGGGAACGGCAACAACTTACGAGGGTAAAACTGCGGGGCACAACTAGAGTATAATATTATTTTTATTATATTGGATTGTCTAGGTAGTTTCGCATACAAACGGGGTCATTGACATGTGGTAGCGTGGCGAATCCATCTTAAGTTTGTGTTTATTGTAATGATTTAGAACAAAAATATTTTTAATAGTCGCTAATGGTAACTTTATTTATTTATGAACTTAACAAAAATATTTTACTAAAAAACACTCTTAATACTAAACTATATTAATTAAACAAAACTAAAAATTATCGTTAATTAAACTTAAAATAAACAATTATAGGCGTCACATGTCTGCATGTCCGTCATTTTATGCAGAAGTTTGCTTATAATTTTTAAAACCAGCGCTGATTTATCTTATAAGGATGTCAACGCAGGCAAAGTCGCCGGAAACAGCTATTACAAGCACAAATTGCAAATTTAAGCAAACCGAAAGGAAAAGAATAAAAGAAAAAGAAAATTATGTTAAAGTCGTTATTTTGTACAACTTAAGGTTTGCGTGACTCGATCGCAGTTAAAATGTCCAGTTACCGTACTCACTAACCGACCATTACAATGTAACTAACTCCATGTTATTTTAAATTAATTAAAATTAATATTTGCCCTAATTTCTTTTATTGTTTTTATTTAACTTGTAATTATGTAAAGCTGTAATTACACTTTTGTATTTTCGTTTTTAATTATTTGTTTCTTTGAATCAAGATTAGTTAACTAATGATTATGGGCTAGATTTAATTTAAAACTAGGCTGTACCTTGCTCAATACGCTAATGTAAGGTTATAAAAAAAACTAGTTCGTAGTCATTTACCACGGAATAGATTTATCGAATTTTTTGTTAAAATAAATAACATTACGCTGTTGCGTCATAATATGCAAGCTTTAAACATAAATTCATAGATTTCGATGTGTTTTATATATTCGAGTACACATGTGTATAACGAGAGTGAGTGGAATAAGGAAGATTATTGAATTGAATGAATGAATGCATAATGATTCAAGAGTAGCAGTTGACAATCTTTTTCACCATTCTTCTTCGTTTTCTTCTCTCCTATTTTAGATTGTGTTCCTTCCATTCCTTTACTGACATGTTTGATGTTAGAGTTCCCGCGATGGTTGGCGCCATTTCCTGAATTTTCTTTTGCAGTATTTATCTGTGCAACGTAGCAATAACGGCTTTATATTATGTTCCTAAATTACAATATTACTGTATAACCCTGTAAATGTTGATACATCTAATATTTATAGAGCTTCTTGATTTTGTGGGTTTTAAGAATCTAGGCAAGCATAAAGCCAATCTAAAAAAAACATTTAGAAATGTCGACAGTTTAGCACAGGCATGTATAATTAAATAAAAAAAGGTTTTAATGAATAAAATATAATATGACTGGTGTAAAATAAACTTGATTCTGAATTTAAAATGTTGAGTCATGTTAAAAAAGAAAATTCTTTTTTATTGAGCGCGCCATTTTATGTTTTCCGCGCGTTTATCGTTGAGTGGTTATTAAAAAGTTCCTGTTTTAGAATGTTTTTTGTAGGAACGGTGCATTTACTTTTTGAGTGTTGATATTATGTTGTTTTTCGTCACTCTACACAGTTTGAAGGATTTACTAGTAATATGCATAGCTTGTGTGAAATGCGGAGAATAAAAACGATTAAGTTCGATTTTTTTTTAACAAACGTTTCCTGACTGTAATATGTATAATTCTCAATAATTAAAATATTGCCTCATGCTGGACCATGCAAGTAATAATCTCGTTTCATATTCTTTTTCTTTGATATATATATTAGTAAAGTAATGACATAGTATGTCTAGCTGTCTCTTCATAGCGAAAGGCTTTTGATCAGATCTAATTAATACAGTGAGGTATTTGATTATAGATTGTAGTAAATTGTAGATATCCTTAATCTTGTTTAGAAGTTTTAAAACATAGATGAAGATATGGCCTCCGCAAAGATTTAAGTCTACAGGCAAGCCAGAACGAAAAAAGACCTAAATTTAGTTTGAGAAATAAATACATAACATGTAAGATCTAAGCCTAATGAATTAGCCATTATGGCTTAGATCCTGAAGCATTTTACTGCAAAATATTAATCTCGTACGCATAGCCCCCACATAGATAGATATATGGTGGGCTGTAGAAAAATCTTAGTAGCTCCCCCCGCGGCCGCTCACAATAATTAGTTTAACAGTGTTCGTACACCCCGCCCGACACCCCAAGCACCCCCTGACACCCCAACACCCCCTTTCAACACACACGAGCAAACTTGTGTGGTGTGTGTGCCAACTATTGGGAAAATATCCAGGAAAATTGGGGAAAATGGCCATTTGTATTTAGCTGAGTTGTACATACGTATTGTAGACAATTGTGTATGATAAACACGTTTTTCTTAAGCTACAATGCGACAGATATGCTGGAATTTCATTAAAAAGGGTCCAGCAAAGAGGGAGATCTACATTATAAGACTTCAACGAGATATATTGGTGCCAGTATTACTCTAACATAAGGCGTGTTTGACGTGAATCTGAATATGAAAGCTTGAACCAGTCTCTGTTTTCTGGTGTTTATAATAAAAACAGATTTGAACATCCTCATCTAGAAGAGTCATTGTATGTAAAAACCTCACGAATTACAATAAATATAATTTGTTTCTTTACATGAACTAGGATTAAATAACTATAAATCAGAAGTCCTAAACAATAATAATCATATGAACAAGTATTTTTTTAGTAGAAACTATGACTATAAGATACCTCATTTTATTTTATTTTTTATAAGCTATTCAATTTAATGTTTTATTTTACCATTAAAAAATTAACAAACTTAACCACATAGGTACTTTACCGTAACCTAAAAATTTACTAAAACATAGCGTCAAAGATATTATTACCTAGATAGATAGATTCATCCTAAAATGTCAAAAAGCGTATTCACGTGGTTTGGACCGCCGGTTAAAACTGCGTTCAACATAGTTTAAAGAATAACACCTCAGTATACTCAAGCCACCCACGCCTTGTATTTAACTTAAGTTCAATGAACTAAATAATTAGGTAATCTGTAAGGACCACGGAAAATTTTAATAATTGCATCCGTGCGAATTGATTATCCGCTTTAAAGGTGGTGATAGATTTGTAATGAGCTTGCTTGAGACTGTACAATGTTCTTAAAATAAACGGAAGCGTTTAATAAATATATAAATAAATAATAATAATAAACTCATTTGTTCTCAGGTAACTATGACTCATAGATATACCTTACAAACTAACATTAACAGTATTAATTTAAAAGAAGTGCGTATATTCAACGAGGTAATCAGGTGCATAAAACTGAACAACTTTTCCCAAGAAACATAGGTCGAAATCTTAAAATTGAAAACAACTTTTCATAATTATACGCACTCCTTTGAAATTAATCCTGTATACAATCTGTTTAAAAGTTGTTAGTATGAAGCTTAAAATTATGATTGTAAAATTTCCATGCATTGCATCTTAGTGCGTTCCGGTGGTACATGTCCTTGGAAGCGGCGGTGTACCACGCCCTGCAGCCAGAAGTCTTCAGCCATAACGTTTTAGAGAGTATGCTTACTATACTAAGGCTCAGTTTTTTTGACCCGAGTTAACTCAACCAATGGTTAAATATGCTGACTTATGGTTTCAAACTTTGGTAGAAAGCGTTTATTCATCAATTTTTATTTTAACAAATGATTGACCATTTAATAGATTAAAATATGATGAAAAAACGCGTTTTGAAACCAGTAGTTAGCGTATTTAACCATTGGTTGAGTTAACTCGGGATCAAAAAAATGGGCCTTAGTCGGGAGAAACAGTCAAAGCGCTCAGGCTAATTGTGGTAGCCTACTTAAAAAAAAAGAGAATGTTAGCGGGTATTCAACATTCAATCGAAACAACAGTAAATTTTCTTCGAGTTTTTTAGCCGAGAAAAAGCAATTTTCTCATTGGTCCGTCAGATTTTCGTTAGAAATGCATTGTTTTTCGAGGGATATGCTCTTAATTTGGTGGTATTCTTTGTTCAGTTGGTTAAAATTGAATACAGCGTCAGTCCGATGTTCCGACAAGTGAATAAGTCTATCAACACCGTTAAACCACAAACCATTTGAGATGGGGTTTCACAGTATTCTGCGGTTGAATAGTGAGGTTTTACCATTAACTTAAATACACTAATTGTTAGCAAGCGGTTTTTCAAGTGATTGGCATATTATATTTTTTGTGCTTTTTTGCATATTTCGTATGCTTGATTGTAACACAATCAAAACAATCAAAATAACATAATTTATAATATTGAAATAGCTGAAAACATGTTCTATCACAGTCAAGTTAAGTCCCACTTACTTTTTATGAGATTTAAGACGAACTGTTAGTTTTTTTATGCAACCATAGACAATAAATAACGATTACAAAATAAGAATCATCCTCTTTGGTTCAGTCATTCGGAAGATGTGCGCGTACATACATTTTATGCGCTTAAAATATACATAGCATTTAAAAAAAGATACATAAATATAAAATATATTTAAAAGATTAAAAAAAAACTACCTTTCTAGTCTTAAAATAATCATAAATTGACGCATTCAAAAAAATATATAAATTTTGAATGAAAAAAAAATACAGATAATACTCATACAAAGCTTCAATTGATACAAATGATACCTCAGATTAAGAAACAAACGGAGTGTTTACATCGAGTCTATCAAATCCCCAACTGAATGAACAAACGCCGGGAAGGGTCCGTATTGGTCGATATCGGGGTCGCGTCATCCGGCGTACTCCTGATTGGCTATTATCGTGATACGATAGTGTTTGTGTTATCCACTTCCTTGATAGCGTTTCTGTAGTCCTAACTTCCAGTTCACTAATCTTTGTCCAGATTGTTTATAATAATAATAGCATTGAATTTATACTAATACTTTATACTAATATTTATACTATTTGTTTTAGCTCGCTGGAGTCGATTTTCTTATCTGACTACCCTGAGAATGTATGTTAGAACACACTAAGGGGTCTAAAGCCGCATACTGAAACGCCGATCAGTTTAAAGTCGCCGTTAAGTCTTATACCGTCTCTGCCACTTTAAAGTGTGAAGTAGCGACAGATAGACATTTTAAACATAGAACATCTTAAAGTTAATTTGCATTTCAGTATTCGGGGATAGTCTCTTTTAAAGTCCCAAAAAGTGTTCACGATTCGTTTAAACATCAGGGTATTTACTGGATTGGTATTTTTATTAACTTGTTGTTCTATGCTCCGTATACAGCGTGTAACAAAAACCCTGTTCGATCCCTGAGAGTATTATTCGGTATCGTACTGCGAACACATATACGTAACTATTAAATGGATTAGAGATTATAATTTTTCCGTATTCAAAATAATTAATTACAAATAAAAACTGATCCAAGGCAACAGCTGAACAACTGACCGCTCCTCAAAGTTCACGTACTTAATACCTACAGTTTTGTGTCGAAGGAGCCGCCTATGCAAGACGGTTCATGACCACGTATACGCGTTTTTTGGATCTGACAGGGGTTTTGTTACATGTTGTATAAGTAAATAAAAAGGTACCTATGCAGTTTCATTTGTTGATATGTAATAGCAGTATTGATATATATTTTTGTAACATGTACGGATTATCTCCTGTACCGAAAATAACAGTGAAACTTCAAAGAATATTACCTCTTCGAATATTATCCTTACTCCGATAAGGAATAATTTCGACGCGATCCCATCCATGCATGGGAATTCAATGGGATTTCTTATAGCCATGGTGACGTAATTGGCCAATTAATGGAACATCTGAAATAACTTCCAAAATGATTCATATGTGACTAAATTTACCTTAATATGTTTACAGGTGTATTAATATACTTATCTTGGTAAAATTTCGTTATTATTAATGTCGTTAATGTATATTTTTGTTGATTTCTTCTATTTAAGAGAAGAAAGTTTTCTCTGCCGGTTACTTTTTGTTTCTTTGGCTCAGTAGGTAAGTGTTCTGCAGTGACATCAGATACCAGACAGGTATTTACTCTTTTTCTACGACATAGGCATCGATAGAAGTTCGATTTCTTCTTTGAACCACAAATCATCCTTAGGTTTAAGTGTACCTCCTATATCCATATATCCCTAAATATATTTGAGGGTTCATAAAGGTTATTGAGATTTTTAACTTTTGCAATGTAATGTCATACGTATGGATTTCCTTTTCAAGTGTCCGGTTCTTCTCCATGGCGATGTAATTTCTTATCTTTACTATGTATATAAAAAAATATTTAGACATTTAAAAAACATTAATCAATTGGCCTCAATTTCGTAAAAGTCAAACATTTCGGGTTCTTTTACATCCCATCTTCCGAACTGAAGGTATATGTAAAAACCTTTTGTTTTACTGTGAACCGTTTAATATTCCTCATCGAAGGCTGAAGACGGACATAAATCGTACCCCGGTTAACAATACGGATTCCGTACAAGAACTACATATTTATGAGGTGCCTGCGGTACCCTAAAGATGGGCAATCGATATCCTTTGCTTGTTAATTGGGAGCTGAGATTGGACCCCTGCGTCTTGAGATGAAGTGGAGGTATATGTGGGAAGGGAAGTTTTTAAAAGAAACAAGTTGGTTTCTTCAAGCCCGATCGAATGGGGGACAAATCGAGGCGTACATTTTGTTCCGCAAAACACATTGCTTGTAACATCACATTACATAACTTATACGATATATTTAAAGACTGAAATTAGCTCTTTAACCTATATACTCTAGTTTCACACAGTTTTTTTTAATGTCTTGGCATTATTGCGTATGAGTTTGGATCTACGAGATCTTAGTGGAACAAGTAGTAGTCAAATAAGACCCAGCAGTGAGAAGATTATGGCTGTGAATGATGATGCTAAATCTTTGAAAGACAGAACTAATGATATAACTCTTTCTGTGTCTGCTCAGGTTGAGCTCACATAAATCTTACTGCCATTCGTAAAAAAGTTGCTTTTTATGATAAAACTCGTATACGTTTACGTATATTAATTGTACATTCACACAAACATATAAATATCAAAACTTGCACAATAAATTTGGTGGAAGGATTTACGAAAATTGTCGGAGTCTATATACGAATAATGTATAGCTGCGATTTATTGATCTATAGGAAAGTTTCGAATAAATAAAAGTAATCTAATTCATTAGTATTTTAAAATAAGGAAGTATGACGTCAGATTGGATGATTCTTGCGCCTCAATTTTTGCGTCCATCTTTCACATCCATTCAGATTCAGTTAATGTTTTTAGTGATTTGGAAATACGTACAAAATAGAAGTGTCTCGTTAATCTGATGTTTAGTAAATAATGATTTAAGCTTAAATACTCCATATATGCAAACGTGATTTGCTTTCTTCTGAGGCATTAATTTTTTGCGGACGGCTACGCTTAGGATAAAACATGATTTTCTAACTAGGTGTATTTTCCTTGCATCTTTCATTCTGGAATCACCCACAAATAATATTACATGGCTTCCTCCTTTTCTGATATTACCCATTACTCCTACTTTTAATAAGGCCAAGTCCTGCCATCTTGCACGCGTGTAGTTAATAAGGCCATCTTTAAAAAGAATTTCCTCTGAAAATTCATGAAATATTTTGTTAAAAAGTACAAGAATTTTAAACATTAAAGTGTGATGAAGTAGGTTCGCTAGGGTCCGTACTTAGGGACCGTTATTGAGACCAAGCTGACAGAAACAGCGGTACAGTCAACCACACATTAGTAGTAATACTTTAAATGTGATAACGCCTTTGCCTCAAAAGCAATACGGTTGGAATTCGTTTATCATTCTTACTAGTGATGTGCGGTCGACTGTACCTACTAGAAATTCTTTTTAATAATTATGTAAAATAATGGACTTTTTAAAACCGTTTTGTAGGTTGTGCCTACATGTTCCTAAATCTTATTTATATAAAAATTAAATTAACCACATCACCGATATTTATGATATTTATAGTGTATACAGGATTAATTTAAAAGGTGTGCGTATATTCGACAAGGTAATCAGATGCATAAAACTTAACAACTTTTCCCAAGAATCATAGGCTTTAAAGGCTATATTTTATACCCCTAGGTGATAAGGGTGGCCTTCTCTAGTTTGTTTTGATATGGCAATATAACGTTTACTGCGTCAGCTAGTATATTATAAGTATCGTTGATTGCAATTGAAGCGTGTGCCATAATGATTACCTTTGTAACAGTTCGTCAATCTTTACGTAATGCAATATCAAAATTATTGACACGAGTTTGGTCTGTCTATCTCAATAAACGAAATATTATTTATTACAAGCTACACGAGTATTCTTCGAGTGTACGAACTAACGCTTCCGCAAGGCAGCCCCCATCCCCCGACCTTTCAATTTTCGTCCGGCGTTTCTTATTTAGTTTCTCGCAAATTATCTCCAATTCTTCATATTATTAAACATCCAAGGGGAGAACTAGCCTCCCTGTGTGGGGGTAGAAGGGGGGAGGTGGGGGCTTAATGACGGGGAGCGGTCAGTCCCCTCCCCAGTCCGGCACACTTGTTTCTTGTAAAATTTTCCCCAATCTTTATTTTCTTCGTGGACGTATATAATTAGAGTTTTGGTGGGTCCGTGTGCGTGAGCTGCGTGTATGCGTGTGTGTCTACGTGTGCGTGTTTGTGTGTGTATGTGTGCTCGTGTGTTGTGTACAGGGTGGTGTAAGACGGGTTATTAGTTTTCTTACCAGTTTGGTTTGGGATGCTTTTGTTAGATTTCGATAATTTCGCAACGGCCGGCCGTGGGGTGGAAAAAATCAATATACTTGTTAGTGTGTTGGATGTGTTCAAGTTGCCCGTTAATTAATATATGATGCCGACGTTTTGTTCACAACGTATGCCGACTTACTGTACGTTATATTTCGGTAATTATAAATTATACCTTGATGAGATTTTGAGGATCACGTGTATGTTTGAATTTGTTCTCAGAAATAAGGATGATATAATATATAAATTAAGTAGGTAGTTTTGTTAAAAATATTATCAGGTTCTAAAGACCGCATAAAATATATATTTTTTAAATACTAGTAAACATTACTAGTATTCTTGTCTCCCCTTGTGGTAAGCTAAATGCTTGTATTACGAGTGGGTTCAAGTCGGTAGTATAATAGGTGGGATTCAAACCCGCAACCACATGATCGCAAGGCC
Source organism: Plusia festucae (assembly GCA_950381575.1). NCBI lineage: Eukaryota > Metazoa > Arthropoda > Insecta > Lepidoptera > Noctuidae > Plusia > Plusia festucae. The sequence goes on along the minus strand of OX494456.1, from coordinate 1,009,016 downwards.
GATGCCCTACCCATTAGTTTACAACAAAACGTACCTCATTAGTTACTGTAAAGTGCATTTGTTTGTCTTTTTATGTTTGGAGCGATATTTAAAGCTTCTTAATTCTGAAAACTTTCGAGTGATTATTTATAGACTAACGACTTTAAGTTTAATTGTCCAAAAAATTGCTAGTTGCTCACAAACTGATATTTCAAATTCGTTTCATAGTTAAGCGTATAATATACAACATAAATATCCGTGGTTCTAAGAAAGATAAAAATATTTTCCAGGGAAGTGCTTTTTCCTCAAAACTGTTTAATTTTGATATTTCCTGGGTATATAACAATTTTTAGACGGAAGTTACATGTGCTAATTTAAAGATCGTTAATCTAACCAAAGATGGAAATTTAGCCACGGACCATATCTCTAGTATGGAAAACAATCCAAGATAGCTTACTGAAATCGGGCGACATACAAAAAACTAAACTGAATAACTTTATTAAAAACAAAATACAGATTACAATCTACGATATTTCATTCCATTTGTTCCGTATGACTGTAATCCACTGAAATGGGTAGAAATGGGTGGATAGATATGGTTTTCCTGATTTATCCTTGTGCTGAATAAGACAAAAAGTGGATACAAAAATAAACATAGAGCCAAGTTCGGGTAAATTGCCCTTATTAAGACTGATTGCTTTTTTTACAGTTTTTACAACAAAAAAAAAAGAATTTAATCCTAGAATAAGATTGAAGTAGGTATCTATTATATACTAATATTATAAACTAGCTATGTCCCGCGGTTTCACCCGTCTAAGTAGGTCCTTTTCCCATAAAACATGTCACCTATCACAGTCTTTTGCTCATTCATTCATTCAATTTGCATATTATGTGATTTAAAAAACCCGTTCGCTTTTTGACCTAACTATAATGAACAAAAGAAAAAAAGAATTATTCGATTTGGTGCAGTCGTTCGGGAGTTATGAGCGCATAAATATTTTGGCGAATTATTTTTATTATAGATGCGTATGTAACTCTGTCTGTTGCTTACGCGCCTAAACCGCTGACCCCATTTTGATAAAACTTTGTAAAGTGTAAGCTTGCATCCTTAAAAGTTACTTTTTATTGCGATTATCGAAATTCCAGTTAAGCAGTCAAAGCCAATCAGGCTAACTACGGTAGATCTTTTCTTTTCAAAACGCCGCGATTACCGACACTTACGTGGGCGGAACCGCATTCAAAAGCTAGTATCATATATTTTTGTTTAACTAAATAAAACTCTGTAAAAAACGGTAACTTTTATTGTTACGCGTATGATAATAAGTAATAATAACAATACGTGCTTGTAAATAAGATTTTTTTTAACACAAGAAGTTTATATATTATTATACAGTTTTCATTTTTTTTTACAATGTATCGTGTAAATATCTTGTAGTATTACTGTTCATATAGAGCAGGGTCGATAATTTTTGAAACCAAAGAAAATAATAGTAGGATAAAACCTGTTGAAAAAGGAGGGGAATATAATAAAAATGAAAGGAAAAATATTTTACAGGCAATCTGAGGTCGGAAAGGGTACAAAACACACTTTAAGGGTAAAAAACGATTTAAACCAGGAAAACTACTAGTCCTATGGAAAAAAATCAAATGGCAAAGTTGTAGATAATAAAAAGATCTAAAACTTTTGTTTTGACACTTTTTTCACATAACCGCAAAATGCATGTGAAAAATAAAAAATAACAAGTTTTTGGTTTTTTTATTTTTATCTTTTACAAAACTTATATTATTCTCAAAATTTGTTGGAAACTGACCTTTTTATGCCCCAAATACACTGTAATTTATTTGCACTTACACTGTAAATTGTTTTTTAATATTTATTTTTTCTTTTACTTTTTATTATTTTTAAAAGCGAAGGCCCTGGTCTAATAGTTCATGCTCCAGTATGTGTCTATAACGGTAATTTTTTGACCTTAAACGATATCTGCCGCGTGGGTTCACTTCCGGGTCAGTTAACGCAAACACTGTCTTAAAACTCATTAGTATAATTATAGTAATTATAAAATAACAAAACATGATTGACTGATTTGATTTTCTTAAGGCTTTCTCATCGGTTTTGTGGTTTCTCGAGTTAGTTGGAATTGTTTGAGACAAGCCTATTTTTATGCAATTAAAAGTATTAGTTCAAGTGGTGCGTATCTTAGTTGCGATCGGTCGAGAATATGGTAGCGAGGTCAGACGGTGACCATGTTAAGGAAATTTTGAGGATAATTTCTTGTTACATTAGTACAACATGTGGAGGTCGCGGTGGCCTAGGGGTTCAATGACCGGATTTGTATGCACATTGTTGCAGGTTCGAACCCAGGCAAGAATCAATGTGACTTTTTCAAAGTTATATGTACTTTCTTAATTATTCTAAGACACCATTGACAAACGGTGAAGGAAACATCGTGAGGAAACCTGGATTCAAATAATTGGAATCTGAAATCGCCCATCCGTAGTGAGCAAGCGTGGTGATCAATGCTCGTTCCTTCTCTATATAATAATAATAATAATAAGATTTATTTTCCTTCTCTATATGGAAAGAGCCCTGTGCCCAGCAGTGGGACATTTATAGGCCGGTATTATTTTATTAGTAGATTTTTTTTATCGCAGAGACGTGATAAAGTTACTGTGACTGCACGAATAGCCGAGTGGCATAGGTAACGCCAATTACTACGGCCAATTACAACGGTGCGCGAAGTACTGCGGGATCGATCCCCGCCTGGGACAAGCATTTGTATATTTGAATGTTTGTAAATTCCCAGCGGGCAGCGACACAAGAATTAAACTTCATAGTATCGGGAGTGTGTCTATTAAATACAAACAAACATAATTTCATGTGATAATAATGTTAAAATAAATCGCAATGTCCAATTTAAGGTTCCCGATATCCTGAAACTAATCTGGAACGCAGAATCTTTTAAAGACGATTATTTATTTATTTATTATTATTTACTTTTATTTAGGCTATTTTTGTTCACAAAAATGCTCTATAATTTTTACCAACTTAAAACCCATTTTAGTGCTACGAAAAGATGAATACATATAATAATTAAAACTGAATTAAGTCTCTGTTATAATCGTAAACATGGTCAACAATCTATAACAAATCATTTAAACAGTCTTGACCTCACGTCACGAAGGTAAATATCCCGATCGTTCGGATACCGCGGCGAGTGTGGCCACCCTACATAATCCAACATGTGTACCAACCTTATATTGTAACAGTTATTTTAACACGAGTTTGTTAGTTTTATCTTTGATTTTCTGTGTTTTACGTTATTGTTGAAATCCTACTATCCTACTAATATTATAAATGTGAAAGTGTGGATGTTTGGAAGTTTTTTTACTCAATCACGCAAAAACGGCTGAGCGGATTTGGATGAAATTTGGCATGCATGTAGCCTTTGACATGGAAAAGAACATAGGCTACCTTTAATCCCAATTCCTTAAGTAGTTTTATTCCATTTTTCATTTTTTCACATTTTTCATTTCTTTTTGGACCCAATTATTATTCTGAAGGTCACGCAGACGAAGTTGCGGGCAGAAGCTAGTAGTTCAATATTACAAGATAAATGGGTAGGACCGAAGACTTAGCGACGGGTATTCTTCAAAATTAGGTCTCCTGTGTATTTTTCTAGAACCTTACTGAATTAGATAAAACTTTTTTATAGTTATCATCTAATATATATAAATTACGCGTCACATTGTTGTCCGGGATGGACTCCTAAACTACTTAACCGATTTTAATCAAATTTGCACACCGTGTGCAGTTTGATCCAAATTGAAAGATAGGATAGTTTACATCTCAATAATATAAAAACATTGAACCGCGGACGGAGCTGGGGAAACAGCTAGTAGTTATAATATATTTTTTACTTAGTACGATTATGCGATTTAATAACTTAATAATTGGAATAATTGCTCAACGACTGACCAATGCGGTTTTTTTATTATGTATTACTTAAATTGGGAAAACCTCTGAATGATAGTAGAGAAATACATCGTGTGGAAACCTGGAACTGAAGGTATACAGCCTGCAGCGAATATAAATGGTAGCCTTTGTCTAATAGTGGACCAGATATTAAAAATATAAATAAGAAGAGCCCTTGCCCAAATAACAATCCTAAAAACCAGATCCGGAATCACACGGAAACTCTATTTGTACTCAATAAAAATAAATCAGCACAAAGTAAAAATAGAACCAACCCCGATATATCTGAAAAAAATCTAAGAAAAAAGTGGTCGTGTCGCGGGGTAAGCGGGGGTAAATTGTGAAACATTTGTAAACCCTCGGGGTAACGTTCAGATTAAACTATTGTTAACAATAATACTAGTACTTGAGCTGTTGTTAAACGTTATCAGATCTGCAAGGTTAAACCGAGTTAATCAAGGTCAGTATTTTGGTGGTCATTACTTGTGTAGAAATTGTTTCTTGGGATGTATGTAGAGGCTATTTTTGGGAGTTTTGCCTTCGAATATTGAAACGCTGATTAACTTTAAGATGTTCTTGAATGCCTATCCGTCGCCATTTTACAACTTAAAGTGACAGAGACAGCATGAGACTTAACGGCGGCTTCAAACTGATTGACGTTTCTGTATTCGACCATTAGCCACTATTCTTAGTTGCTTAGTAGTGAATAGAATACATAGGTAAGTAGTCAAAACACGGTAATTAAAATCAGAACTAAAAATTCAATGTTGTTAGGGGTCCTCTTTTTGATTTTTAGGTATTATGACCTGCTGAACTGAATTGGGTAGGTGTGTAATTTTGTCTTTAATATTAATTTCTTTTTTCTTTAAAAGGTCTTATAAATTTTAATTTTGTGATGAATAGTGGGAATATTGAATTAAAAAACAATCTTAATACTAAACTATATTAATTGGACAAAACTAAAACTAAAAAATAGCATAAAAAAACTCATCCTCATCTTCTGTTTTTTAATTAAATATTTCTGTGTAAATATAATAAGTAATGTCCTTATAATATATTATTTAATAATAATATTAAAATTTATACTACAGAACCCAGCCATGATTTAACTCATTCGTAGAATTGTGGTATTTTAGTAAAATGTAATTTCGATGGATCTAGTTGTACGGTGCACGTACATGAGTTTAAGCTATATTTACTACAATAAGTTAGCCAGTAGGTTCGCTTATGTTAGGGAAGCCCCTACACTAGTTGCTTTTTTATCCTTTTCATATACAAAAGCCAGAAATAATAGGTATCTAAATATAGGTAGTTAGTATATATTGTCTAACACACTTATCTTGAACCAAGAAATTGAAATCCAGAAATAAATATCAAAGTTCATCTTTAAAATCCGTGTATTCCTAGTTCCCACTTAAATCCTATCTAAATTCATAATAAATTCTAAATAGAGCTGGAGGCTGATGCTAAAATATACTTTCAAATGAAAATCATTGAAAGTAGGCGGAAGTACCCCCTCGGTACCTCCACAGGCTGCCACGTGTAGCGACTACCTCCAGACGATAACTTCCAAATAAATATATCAGAGTTCTCTTTTTCCTTACACGTGTCAGTTTTTTCAAGGGCAACATTCCGACATCACCAAACAAAATGTAATAAAGCGATGTCTACAGCTCGTAATATTATATTTTTCATTATTAATTCAAAGAAACACGAAATTACGTAAATACTACAAATAGCTATGTCTAATCGCAGAAAATCGTCGAACAATGTATTACGTTTATAAAATGTTGTATTTTGAACAAAACATACGTGAGCCGAGAACACAGGGAAGCATATTTTAGGGCGCACGTTAATTTCGCCGTCACAAATGTAGCGCTCGCAAAATTCGATTCGGCGACATTGTCATCCGAGCAACGCGCCGTCAAAGAAAATATAATAAAAGTGAAAAAAAAAATACTACATCACATACGGAATAAAATAAAGTAAAATGAAATAAAAAGACATGCGAAGGAAATACATAGCCATTTCTACACGATGCGCACACATACGCCGCGTCCAATTTATAATATTGTTTTCCTTGGATATATTTTTTCACTAGTGGAGGGGTGGGTGGGGGTGCCTCCCGGCCTGCTCCCCCAGATATTATTAAAGACGTATACTCACACATTCTTGCCGAAACGGAGTGTGATTAGATTAATATACGTTCGTGTGTTTGTGCCCGTGTCGCGGGGGGCGCGTGCGGCAGCCGTGGGGGGGGGGGGAGGCGTATGATTTGAGGACGGACAGCCGACCTAATACAATGATATGAGAACCTTTTATAACCTGTGACGGTGAGTGTCAGATTTCAAAGAGGTTGTAATGTGTGTATAATAATATAATTGGTGGGTTGATAAAAATAACCCATTTTTCCCCTGATCAGGCGACGGCAAGACCAGGACAATACCGATCACTTAGAAAATGTCAATCAGCTATATATACCTGTGGAACTAAAGCAACCACGTGTAAGAGATAATAATAACATCCTGTATCTGTCTCAGTAAGGTCAAAGGTCTTGTCTCATATAGATGTATTGTACGCCTACATCTCATATAGGAAGCGGTGTAGGGCGACGAATCTAGATCTATCTATATTATTTTTTGTCTTCCAAACCTTGTTACTTGCGTAGTGTGTTGTCTCATCTATGCAATTTTTCATCTAAGCAATTAGTTTAAGATTTTTCTTCAACCGACCAAATCGAATAAAGTGTTTTTTAAAACGACCGACTTAGTTCAAACCCTAGTTATATTCAATTTCTCAACCGCATATTTTATCTTTTATTGATAATCGGGATGGTCAAGGAACTAAAAGATCTAAAAGAAACCCAATTATTATATTATTTATAATGACTTAGGCTTTCTAGGAAGCTGACGTAATATGTATAGTTAAGCGGTGAAGAAAAACGCAGAGTGATTTAAAAAATCCGAAAACTTGCAGTTATCATAGAGACAAATGTAAAGCATTCTTCTTCTTTGTGAAAGCAATGGTCTTGCAGCAGTTCCAAGATGATAGTGCCTTAAGCTTTGATGCTCCGTGTCAGAGTCCTTTTAAGCAAAAAAAAATCAGAAACATAATCAAAATGTTATTATACTAACATCTACATACCATTGTCTTTATATAGGTACCTACAAATCTATGTAAATATCCTACTAATATTATAAATGTGAAAGTGTGGATGTTTGGATGTTTGTTACTCAATCACGCAAAAACGGCTGAACGGATTAGGATGAAATTTGGCATGTATGTAGCCTTTGACATGGAAAAGAACATAGGCTACCTTTTATCCCGATTCCTTAAGTAGTTCCCGAGGGACGACCCAATTCTGAAGTCCACGCAGAAGAGGTCGCGGGCAGAAGCTAGTAAATAATATATAGAAGTTTACAATTAAGTAAGAAATATTTGATAACATTCCCTTCTTTGATTCTTCACAATAACCGCGGCAGCCTTATATTCCGGGTATTTCCGGGGCCTCTTCCCGGAAAATTGACCGAGCGTGTCCTTAATACGAGCGGAGATGTATGGTTTTATTATAATACAGGAGAATGAGGTGATCATCATATTCTATATAAAAGGTTTTATATCGAAATAATTTACAAAATATGGCCGTTTAAGTACAGGTATTATCAGGGGAGGCAGGAACACGTGTAAAACCAGTACAACTCACGGAGAAGCTACTTACACGTGCCAAGTTCACTCTGTATGAAAATGGACGTGGTAACAACTACAACCCTTGGATAAGTTAAAATACCAAGTGGACACATCACAGCAATTATCAACCATGTAAGCTGTATAGATGTCCACATTTTAGCGGGACATCGTGCAACATGTTATACTCAAGTGACAGTGACAGATAGAGCTATACAGACTGCGCCATCACATTTTTTTTCAAAGGTAAAATGATGACTGGATAAAAAGATGGTGATGGAACTGGAAATCCTCATAAGTAACCATAGCTGCATTTTAATGAATTAATTCGCAATTACAAAAACAATGTTAGTCGGTGTGTATAAAGGCTAATTGTTGTAGTGTATGGCAAAAAAAAAATATCATAGCCAACTCCACAATTAAGTTGACGAGTTAAAAGTTTTATTGGTAAATTTCAGTGTAAATAACTTAAATTTAGCTTTATCAACTCATTTAACAATCACAAATTGTTTTATTGTAATAAGTTGAATATAATACAGAATCAAGAAAAAGAACAATTTTACTTTTAAAAGTTGCAAAAAGTTTAAAATACGACTTTATCGTTCTATTTTGATCCATCGCACGCTATGTACGGTTACAATAACATTTTTATTGAAACGGTAGTTGTAAATACGTAATGGAATGCGAAATTAGAATCGTATCGTTTAGTGTATGTTGACCTTCGGTCCTTTTTGAGATGTTCTTTTATTTGACCCATCTCTGACCTGGACTTGTGACCCAAACTTAATGTTTGTGGAGTTTTTACAACGGACGTATTATGTTAAACATGATCGTTATTTTCTTGTTTTATAGGTAAGATATGTATCTTTTAATATACCTACATTGTACTATATCTAAGATATAGTTTACATGGGTTTCTAGTTGGCTGAAAAAGCTGTGAGTAGATTTAAGCTTGTTCTTTTTTTACCGACATGGTTTCTTTTTCGGATGGATGTATTGAAAAGCTTTAAAAAGCCTTTAAAAATATCTTCAAATAAATGTAGGCTCTACTATTAATTTCATTCTAGCCAAGATACACTTAGGAAATCAAATCATCATGCCTGATGGAATAAAACTAAAGAGAGTTCTTTGTTTTTTTTAAAGATTACTAGCAATGTGGGTCGCACATTACTAGTAATCTACGGTTGTGTTACGAGTGGGTTCAAGTCGGTAATGTAATGGGTGGGATTCGAACTCTCAACCATACGATCGCAGTCCGACGCCCGTCTGATTTAGAAAAATCCTTTCCACTTTACTTGCTTTCTAAGGGAAAGGCGCGAAAAACTGGGCACAGCTACATGTTACCAAAAGTCCGCTAAACATCCAACAACTACATTATTATCTATTATTTTCAACAAAACAGGAAAACTAACCTAACATTAAAAAGCTCACAGAACCAAAGATAAAACTAATCTTTGATTTACTACATTTTTAATTTAGCTTATCGTGACTATTATCGAAAACAGGCGCAGAGATAAAAATAAAAATTTTTTCGACATAAAATCAATACCCGAGTGTAACATATGTATGATACATACATATTTATGTATGTAAGTCTACGGCCGCCAACTTGCTCCCGATTTTTATCTAAAGCTGTGTTCAGATTGGCAATTTTTTTGTCAACGATTGACGATTTTTTTGTCGTGACGTATTGATGTTTTCAGATTGTGTAAACATATGAATTTGAGTGGGTTCAGTGTGATAGATTTATTTGGTTTTGTGTGTATGGAAAAGCGTAACGTAAGAGTGGAGGTCATTCATGGATGAATTTATTAGTAAGACGGCAAGATTAGCAACTAGAGTCACATCGGTTTGTTACTGAAACTTTTTAAAACTTTTCGTGTTTCTGTTAAATCTGAGTTTATTTATTTACCCGTTGTATGTCCATTGGCAATTAAACCATACTTTCAATAGTATCTAGCAAAAATAGATCAATGGTAAACTTCACAAGATATCTCTAAAAAATCTATAAGTATTTAAAAAGAGGAATCCCATTTCCCTTGGTCACAGCTATACGCGTGAATGGGTGTACCAATTTCACTTATTCAATTTTTGTCGTGTGTATTATTTTCAGGAGAAGGTTCTAACGATCGAAAAAAAAATAAGTTGCGCGAAACATAAATAATTTAAAGAAAACTTAACAACCATAATATTATTAACTTATCTAATGTAACTTTTATAGCGTTTTACATAACTTTTAGTGGTTTGACTCATGTCAAACCTGCCTAACTGACCTGACAGACGTGGTCGGTTTTAAATAAAAATAAATACCAGATTCATATTTTACATCTATCCTAACTATACATGTAACCTTTAATTTGTAATTTGACAATATTAAGGATACTGAGCCCAAAGTACTGGAGAGCTTACATCAGCGGAAACGAAATGAATTACGAAAATCAACCTTACTGCATTGGCATAAAAGTGCAGCCAGAGTATTGTAATTTTTTTATCGATTCATAAGTCGAATAAACTTTCGATTTTGTCGTATCTACAAGTCGGTATTCCTGGCCGTCTGAACGAGACATGCGTCCTTGATTGTTTTGGTATCGTTACTCGTATATAAATAGGTTCAGGGACGTGTAACTTTGAAACATTCAAGCTTGCTAATAATATCCGGATAAGCAGTTGTACAGTTTAACTTTTTAAAACTATTGTTGTAGAGTCGATTTTTTTTCCGATCAATGTTAATTAACAGTACGTGATATATTTTTGAATGAAATATTTAGCGTGAATAAATAACCTTTCCTTTACATTTTATAAGGTACTCAGACTCAGACTCTCTAAAACTCCTAAACAGAAATAAAATGTAGAGCAATATTATTTTCAAAATGGCATTCAAGGGTGATGTTTTAGAACAACATGTTTATTATTTTCGTTGGTTTTTATCATTTACAAGTACGTATGATTTCTACAAAAAAAAGAGCTCTCTAAGTCAACATATGCAAATAACCACAAAACAAATGGTAAACAGTAAAAAAATAAAATCATTAACATCAAGTAAGTACGTATTGTTTTGTTTACTTGTGCCTACCCCACATACTATAAAGGAGACATGTATAATACACCATATTTGTGTGTTGTGGGGACATCTCTGCCAACCGCTCTTAACTGTTGATTTGTTAGTGGTTTAGGGTTCCGTAGCGAGATCAGGGAAACCCTCAAAGAATATTTGAGACGTGCTTATCTGGGAAGTGTTACAGTGACTATTTGGATGTTGAAGATTTATCTAGTAACTTAGTATAAATAATATAAGTCTTTTCTCAATTTATTTACGTGGAAATATACGATTTTTTGCCTTCCACCGGTTATTATACTTTGTATAAAATCTAACAAACACAAACCATTAAATTTTGTTTTTAGGTAATTTAAAAATAAATAAAGTATCAGTGTACCTTAAAAATCTAACCTTTGTAAATATTAATGGAATAACTACGAGTACTACGTGAACTTAATGCCGCTGCAGATTTCAGCCGGGAATCAAACACCAATACCAAGATTATCCTGTTCAATTAGGTCGTCAATTGCTCCACTTATATAAGTTAAAAGTGTAAAACGTGAATAATAGAATTATGATCGGGTGAATGGGCAGACGTAATAAGGATTCACTATAATTAACTATAATTAGTGAAGGTATTCTTATAAACTTAATGAGGTCAATGGAATTGTTTTAAAAGAACCCATAGTTTTACGTTAACAACTAATAAATATAAACGTAGTATTATCATTGGCGGATTATTTTGCAGAAGTTGGCAGATTTTAAAGCTGATAAGTTGAAATCCGTATTTTATAACAGAAAGAGTAGTGTAATTCTTTAGGGTATGGTATTGGTACAGGGGTTTTTAAACTTTATTGACATTGCAGGATGATCTTGATGTTCTACCAGAGCTGCGCATGCACTGGTGATCCCGCGGCTCTGGCTAAGGCAAGGTCGGGACCGGGGTGGTTTTTAGTCGGTTAAGGTCCGACATATCCCCACGCCATGCCCTCGGCGTGAGTCGAAATCATGAGCTTTCATCCCTAAAAAGAAAGGACAATCTTGATGTTACTGTCGCTTTAGGATAGTTTTTTTAGCTTATATTACAACTAACCGCTAGGGAAATACCTAACCCTTTCTTCTTCCAAAAGACACCATGAAATAAAAAAAATATTGAAAATATAGACATGCAGAACCCAGTCTCTAAATAACGTGTCACACATTCGATTGTAGTTTTAAATTTAATGCAAACCCACGTCTGTCACACGCGTCAATTATAAAATTATAAGCCCTTAGCCCTTATTCCCTTTCTCCCTAACACCTGGCGGGGAGCGGGTCGCGGGTTCGACTCCCGCCCCCTCTGATTGAATATAAATAAACGACACTGGACAGAGGCATGAGTTGATTGATGACGTATTTCATGTTATTTTAAAATTTATTTGATGGATTTATATTGGAGACTTCAATGATGAAACAGCTTGCGAACAAATTGTATCAACGTTTCAAATGACAGAAAGATTGAACTAGAAATTGTATTTTTATATTGTTTTCACATAAAGCTACTAGTAGCTTATTTAATTTTACATTCGAGAGGATAAGCGACATCTATACACCTATACAGATAAATAAAATTGGAGTGTCTATTTGTTTTACTAAAATAACCGTTTTTTACTAAAATATTTATATGGTCTGTTTATTGGTTTCGGCTAATATCTGAAATGTTTGGATCAATTTTGACGGGACTTTCACTAGCAGATAGCTGATGTAGTGAGAAGTAAGGTAGGCTACTTTTATTTTAGAAAATTTATTTACCCTTACGCGGATGTAACCGTGGGGAACTAGTAAAAAATAAGTCAATCCTATATCTAGTAGACAAAAACAGTTAATAGAAAAGGTTTTATTAGTAATTACTATAGTAGAAAGATCAACGCTAGAACGCCCATCTACACGGTAACAACACAGAACCTTTAGCAATATCGTTCACAAAACAATACAATGCCGAGCTAAAACAAAAATCGTCAAAAATCAAGTTGACATTTAGGAAGTTCGGCGCGGCGTCGCGCCGGCGCCCGCATGTCATTTCGGCGGCCATTATAAAATGTCGGCCATAATCGGCCTTTATTTTTATTTTATTTGCCAACCACCCACCACCCTCGCGACCGATATTTCAAAGTTAACGACTTAGCAGTAAAATATAGCACTTGACTCGAAAAATTGTGAATGAATATTGAGTGGTGTTCGTAAAATTCGTTGAGGAACTGTTTTTTTTTTGTAGTTGTCATTACATGACGCCGTTGTGTCTGTGTTTTGGTGTTACCGAGTTTTAAAATAGAGCAACTTTAGAAAATGTAATTCACAGAAGAAAAATTAACAAGTAGGTAGGTACTCCTCTCCTTAATATATATATAGATTGTATGTTAAGACACTTACTAGGTGTTAAAAATACAATATTTTTGTAAAGGTAACGAAATATTTTTAAAACTGGTTTTTTTTACACACCTCAAGTAAGTTTAGAAATGCTTGGAGGCTTGTAGAAAAATGTATAATTGCATTAATAATAGCATACGTAGACAAAAAAAAAATATTTTGATAAGCGATAAAAAAAATCTTTAATATCTATATTGTTTCTGCCAAGTTTTAAATAGGAACGTTATTTTGAATGCCTGATACAGCAAAAATCGATTGACAAAAAAAAAGATAACCAGTATTGTTATTTCAATTAAAGTTTATCATTTTATTAAGTTTTTAATACCTGCACCGAGTTTATCAAACCTTATCTGTTTCATGAAGCGAAAGTTATAATATTTTTAACACACTGAAATGGAGAGCGGTGTATTAATTTGGCTCTACATTTTTTTACAAATGTTCTTTAAGTAATAAAAACTTATTTAAAAGAGAATTAAAGAAGTTACTGACGGAAAAATGTTATTATTGTGTTAAAGATTTTCTGAATCTAATTATTGTTAAAAATGTATGTCTAAAGATTTCATTTTTGTTTTATACTTAATACATACGTAAAATGTTTAATGGAAAATCTTTTTTTGCACACCAACTGTGGCAAAACATGTCGAACCATAAAATTTACCATCTCCATTTGCAACATTATGTATAAGTAATGTCACGCATGTTTATACAAATAAATATATCTTTATCTCATCTTTATGTAAGAAATAGTAATTTTTATTCTCAGTTTTTAGTATTGAGGAACTTATTAACTTAGATATTTTTTCTTTAATGGAATAAGCTCGGCAGCTATGATCTTCAATGATAACAAATGAATATCAATTTACTCGGGGTGTCTCCGAGGGGTTATGGGCTACCTCTAGTTGACAACCCAAGCGATTTTAACTGGATAGAAATAACGGTACAAAATCAAATTTAATATCGGCTAACGTCGGTGACCGACCGCGTTGTAGTAGACGACACGAATTTTGTGCTTTGGTAAGAAATTATTGCATTCGTTGCCAACTCAATAGCTATATAGGGAAACCATTGAGTGTCGTGGAACCCGTAACCAAATTATTCAGAAATAGTAGGAGGAGTAGGAGAAACCGTTTATCTTTCAAAAGACCAATTTCAGTTAAAATAAATTACGATTGTTAAAGAGATATTTTTGTATTCAAATTAACTTGACTGGCCTGATAGTCTAGTGGTTAGTGATCCTGACTGCTAAGCCGAAGGTCGTGGGTTCGATTCTTTCTTACCCAAGACAACTTTTTGTGTAATGAGCACGATTTGTTCTGTGTCTGGGAGTGTGAGCTGTCCCAAGATAATTTTTTTTTTTGTATTATTATTCTACCAATCAATCAATCAAAAAATTACCGATTATTTTATTCATAATTTAGTCAATCTAAAATACATTTTTAGTTTTATTTTTTATAATTAAAAAATATTTTAAATAGAATTGTCTGTGAACGTATTAAATCAGTATTAAACTAATCTATAATCATAAACTACCTTTGACGATAAAAAAAGTCTAGGAAATAAAGAATTTGAAAGGAACTCATCTTAAATTACAATAACACTTTAATAAGGCAAATTGATGTCGGTCCATCCAGCCTTAGGAAGTAATTAAACTTGTTTTTCGACTTTTTAATATAAAACTTTTTACTTTGGTGGTGAAAAAATGCCATGAAACATCGCTGCGAAGCCTGTTTATATCAAACAAGGTTTGTTTTAAAATTTACGTTTTAAAAAACTTTGAGGAGTTTTAGATTAAGTTATGCCGATATTTGAGGTTGTACTTAATTAGGAAATCGCTAAGTTAACGTGTAGATTGACTTTTGATAATGTGTAGTTTATAGCGAATGTTAATAGTATTGTGTAATTTTATTTCTGTTACGTATGTTGAAATATACGAAGTAACTACAATGGGAGTGAAAAGCCATTGAAGGAAAGTTTTTTCTAAATTTTCTTAAGGGTTTATTATTTTTTAATTGGTAAGATCGATTTAAGTAACACGAAGTCCTGACATTAATAACTAGATAGTGTGATGGATGTCCCTAAAAACTGCATCTTCCATTCCTTTGATTACAAAAAAAAAACTTTTACGAACAATTTCACACAATTTTCCCCTTTTTTGTTTAAAGCAATAAAATCCACGAAATATAAAAACGAGATTTATAATACCATAACTTATCGATAACTATTGCGTAGACAGCACTATGATAGAGAGGGATAGAGAGGTTGGAATGAGAGGGGAATAGGGATTGATGTGTGTGGGAAAGAGACAGCGTATGTGATTTGCCGCCCTTACGATAGTGTTTCCAAATTTTTGGAAAGCGGTGCGTATTGTTTGTTGTTAAGGTTGGTTTACATAGAGTCGTCTTAAAATCTGAAATTTATGAGAAATATTAATAGAGTATAGTGGTATACTTTGACACAATGCTGAGAGGTCATTTTTGAACACAAAAATACTGTACCTTTTTTTTGTATTATACGCTATAATATTCTTTAGAAAAATAATAAGCGTGTCATAGCATATCAATGCATGTTATTTTTCGTTATCATTAAAAGGAAAATGTTTGCATTTAGATAACACTATTAACATAATATATTCTTATAAATAAATCATACCACAATTTTTTTTAATTTAAATCATCATGATCATCTTTAACTGAAAAAATAGAAACCAAATCACTCAAATTAACAAAAAAATAATTACTTTCTTTGTGTTCAATTTTCGTAGTCTCTTCGTGCAATATAATATTCTCGCCATGTAAGCTAACCCTCCAGGGTAATGCACCGGCCCCCTGTCAAATAATCGACTGCGCCAGGGGTGGCAGGGTGGGACAACAATTTTGCTATTTTCTAACAAAAAAAAATTAGAAATACAGCACGCGTTTTTACTTAAAACATCAGTTTTATACGCGCACGCGCAGGGGACAGCACGTGCCAAAAAATATAAGAAAAATTGTTTAACACTTACGTGTGTGATTGTACGATTTTTGTGAAGTACTTTTGTTGTTGATGGTACTTTTTTGGTGATTATTTGGTGATGAAAGTGTTTTGTGATGATAATAATGATGGTGGTTAGGACTATGTGGTGATCACCTATGTGTTAATCAATGGAGGCGATAGATCTTAGACAAGGAAATAATAGGTGAGGGATTTTTCTTATTGGAATCTGTTTATCGATACGCCGACTTAACATTTAAAGTGACCGATTTAAAAAAAGTACCGACCATTCAACACGCAACAGAAAGAACTGCTTAAAGATATTAGTTTCAAAGCTTACTATATTGAGAAAAATAGAGCATAAAATAAAAACCTTTGAAAATCCCACAAATTGTATCTTCAAATATAAAAAGTTCGTTGTTTCGTCTGTCTGTACGCTTAATTCTTAAAAACTACGCAACAGATTTAGATCCAGTTTACAGAAACAGATAGAGTGATTCAAAAGAAAGGTGTCTGGGTATTTACCGGCATTTACCTCTACCCGTGATTCCGGGGCGGGTGGGTACACTAATAAGACAATAAACAAATTTAAAATGATAACCTTTCTCAGACGAAGTTAATTTATACCCCCATACTGAAATGCTAATTAACTTTAAGACGTTCTTAAATGACTATCCGTCGCTACTTCACACCTTAAAGTCTCAGAGACAAAATGAGTCTTAACGGCGTCTTTAAACTGATTGTCGTTTTAGTATTCGGCTATTACAGGTCATGATATCTTTCCCCGTTCCCAGATAAAGCTAGCCTCAAGCTAACAGCGGTAGAACACTTCCAAAAATACCACGATATCAATGATATTATAAGTAGTACTTAATTATAATTAGGGATTATCCTAAAATAAATTAAACCAAAAGAGTTTTAACCCACTCCATTCAAAAACACAATTATAATATAATATAGAATATTGGGAAAATAGATAATAATGCAGTATATTAATACGGGAAATAGGCATTCTGTAATCCCAATGATATAGATATATTTATAAAAAGTAGCCAATTAGGTTGCTCCAAATTTATACGGTAGATACTGGGAAAAAATGTTGTTCATACTAGCTATATTTTATTACAGTGGCATTCTCAGTGTCCATTGAAAAAACTCATTTAAAAAGTTTTTAATACAAAGGTTTTAGATCACAACACTACGTATTATTTTATTTTATTCACATAAAAAAATTAATTAACTCCCCTATTATAATTGTTCTCGGAACAATGATCCGCTATCGTATTTAATATCCAAACGACATTTGTTCCCCATCGTACGTGCGGCGTGCTGTATGTGTGTCGGTGTGTCGGTGGTAGTAACGCGGTGCGTATTGTCTTGCAGATGCGGCGGTGACGCGATGTCAGTCGCGCCGGCGGTGAAGCGCGAGCTGGAGCTGGAGGGCGGCGGCGGCAGCCCCGGCCGCAAGCGCCGCAAGCAGGCCGCGCCCTCGCGCGCGCCGCAGCCGCTCGCACCGCCGCCCCTCGACCTGCACGCCAAGATGGCCGACATCTACAAGAGCGCGCTCGCCTTCGGGGAGCTGGGCCTGCCCACCTTCGACCCGCTGGCCGCCTTCCGCCTGCTGCCACGCCACGAACCGCCACGCATCTTCAACCCCGAGGCCTACTGCGACCTGTGCTGCAAAGAGTTCTGCAACAAGTACTTCCTCAAGACGCATCGCGCAAACAAACACGGCATCTACGACGGTGGGGAGCCGCAGCCGGCAGCACCCCCGCCCGCGCATCCATCGCCGCCGCGCCGCTCCTCCGACGAGGAGTCAGGCGGGACCCCCCGCCGCCTGTCGCCGGACTCAGCGCGGCGCGCGCGCGACTCCGGCTTCCAGCCCGACGCGCTGCGCCGCCTCGGCGTCGTCAACCCCGAGGCCTTCTGCGAAATCTGCTGCAAGGAGTACTGCAATAAGTACTTCTTGCGCACGCACCGTGAGCGGCGACACGGCGTGCCTGCGCGTCGCTCGCCCGTCGAGCTGTCGCCGCCGGCCGCCACGCCACCTGGCCTGCTGGGCACGCCGCTATGCACGCCGCTCGCCACCCCGCTCGCCACGCCGCCCACGCTGCCGGGCCCACCACCCGACACGCCGCCGCGCTCGCACTCGCTGCCGCCTCCGCTAGACCCTGAGGAGATGGCCGAAGTCAAACGAGAGTGCGAAGACGAGCTCGAAGCGGCCCTCAGAGACGGTCAGACCAGTCCACTCAACCTGATCGTGGAGGAGCGCGGGGCCGCATCACCAGGCAGTGCAAGTGAAGAACTGCGGAAGTTGCAGACGATGATCTCGCAGCTGAATGAGCTGGCGGCGGAACGGCTGGCGGACGAGCCAGGCGAACCGGGCCCGCGACCTCCGTCCGCCTCACCACCACCACCCGACGAGCGCCGCGCCTCCTCCTCCGGCTCCAGCTTCTGCGAGATCTGCAACAAGGAGCTGTGCAACAAATACTTCATGCGCACGCACATGCAGCGCATGCACGGCATCTCACTGGAGAGCGGCACGCAGCTCGGCGGCGTCACCTGCGACATCTGCCACAAAGAGCTGTGCAGCAAGTACTTCCTACGGGTGCACAAGCACAACACGCACGGCATCCCCGCTCCGCCCGCGCCCGCCGCCACCGCGCCGGCCGAGCCGTGCCCGCTGTGCGCGCGCCGCTTCCGAGGGCCGCGCGCACTGCGGGCGCACCTGCTAGCCGAGCATGCGCCTCCCGCGCGCCCACCACCGCCGCCGCCGCGCCCCTTAGACCTGCTGGCGCGGGACAAGCCCTACGCCTGCTCGTACTGCCCCTTCACCACGGACGTGCTCGCATTCCTGTTCGCGCACGAGCGCGCGCACGCACAGCAGCAGGCGGGCTCGCCGGCCGAGGTGCCGCCCGAGCCAGCAGGCAGCGGCTGTAGCGAGCTGGAGGGCGGGTCGCTGGGCGCGGACAGCGGCGAGGGCGAGGCGGAGGAGGCGCAGTACTCGTGCTCGCGCTGCGAGTTCCGCGCGGAGGGCTTCGCGGCGCTGGAGGCGCACCTGCGCGCGGCGCACGGGGGCGCGGGCGCGCTGCTGGCCGTGCCGCGCGCCCCGCAGGCGCCGCTCACCATGCAGCCCTTCGTGGTGGAGGAGGCGGGCGGCGCGCTCAGCCTGGTGCCGGCGCTGGTGTTCCTGCCGGTGCGCCGCCGCGCCACGCGCCGCGCCACCGTCACGCTCACGCTCACGCCGGCCTAGCCGCCGCCGTGAGCGGTCGCGGCTCCACTGCCCGCGCGGGCATACGATCGCTGAACTGTACTAACTACATTTAACGCTGTGTGCCTTCAAGCGATTGCTAATATTATGAGACGTATTTGTCAAGGGAGAAGCCGCCTTGGCCGCGCGCCCGAGGCGACACCGCGCGGCGGCCCCGGCCTCTTTTTTGTCAAAGTCTAACTTCATATATTGAGAATTATATTGAACGGGTGATATATGAAACGTTGCCGCTTATAAATTCGATTATTTATTATTATCTCCTCGATGTTCCGTCGGGTCGGTCCGAGACGAGTTTATGAAACGTCGATTTCGATCGGGAGAAGAAATACACCCTAGGAGTAATTATTATTTAAAGGTATTGTATCGGTGAGTGTGCGCTCACGATAGCGTCGTAGTGCCGGTGCGATGTTGATCACTGAGGGCGCCGGGCAGCTCGCCAGCCAGCTAGCCAGCCGGCAGCCAGCCAGCCAGCCAGCCCGCCGGCCCGCCCGCCGCGCCCCGCCCGCGCGGGAACACTACGACTACCGCTCTACCTCACGACGTTAGTTTTTATATTAGCTGTTATTGTATAAATTATATTTTGGAGTTACAATAAAGTACAAATATAGTTAGTGGTTAGTATTACACGCCGGCGCCGGCGCCGGACGGAGGCCGCGCGCCCATGTTGGCCACTCGATACTATTTATTGTTGTCTACGAGTGACTTAAAGCACAAAGATACGTACTATTGGGCAGTGATCAACATTAAACGTAATTTTAGTATTAAATTTGATTAGATATTTGGTCGTGGGGCTCGGTCAGACGGGTTTTGTTGTGTCACACACCAAGCTATACGGGTCCCGGCCGGGGAGCGGGCTCAGCCCGCCGTCCGCGTCCAGCCCCTGCATTATACTTATTTGTATTGTAATCGTAAACATAATGTGTTACTGCTGCCGGCGCCTGCGCCGCTCCGCCCTGCACACATAATTATAAAACAGTTAAACCGCTTTACATTTAAATTAATATTTTGATCACAAAGTTTTGAAATGTACATTTTAATACTTAGTTATATTTACTGCCATCAAAAAAGACTGAGAATTAAAATAAAATCACGGCTTGTGTAGAGCGCAGCGGGACAGGGGCCGCTTATATTATTATCTTGATAATCAAGACTTATTTGATGGGTAAAAGGTAACAAAGTTTGTTTAAATAATTCATTATTGGTAGACCAGTGAGGAGGTTAGCTTGTACAAACCATGCAGCTTCTAAAGAAAGTTCCTATGTATGTACGTAAGTTGTAATTTAAATTTAAAGAAACTAGAGGTCGCCACCGTAACGGCTCCGGGCGGGGGAAGCTTACCTGATTGTAATGATAATATATGTGATGTTGGATCAGGGTAAACCTTATGAGGAAATAGAGTAACTACGCTTATAGACCTTATGTGATGGTTGCGAATCCAAACACTCGTAATAAGATAAGGCAAAGAATAACGGTTATAATTGTTGAAGTTTATAATCGAAATTAAAAAAAAAGTCAAATAAAATGTAAATTTTATTTTTGAGAAACTAAAAATAAAATTCCCTAATCGAAACAAAAAAAGTCTTTTTGAAAATGTTTTATCGTTATAGACAACGAATTTTTCAAACTTCCCCTAATTTATTAAACGTTTTAAAAGTTCCTAAATATAGTTACAAAAACTTGATTCCTATTTCAAACGTCAAAAATTAGGCATAGTCGTTCAAAATAAAACGGATATTATTTTGAAAATCCACTTCCAATAGTCTTCCGGGAGCAGCCAAACAAGACCTCGCGCGGAGCCGAGAGGGGGGCGCGCAATACAACAAATTATATTAAATAACGTTTTAAATAATAACAAATTAATACAATTGTACGCGTGGTAAGATCTCCAGTCAGCGTCCATTTTCTATGAGCATCTGTGGAACAATAGTAGAGGGTGCCGAGTTTTTATTATATTTGGAGAATGGACGGTAACTGCGATCGTCGAGATGTAGTGAAAAATGTATTCAAGTTGTGTTCGAGACGTTACGTTTCCGAATGCGTTGTGCTTTGAGTGGACATCATGAGATGTGGACGTAGCGAAGAAAGGAGAAAATTAAGCGATTTCCTGTTATGATTGTTGGTGGAAATCACTTAAAATAGTTTAATGTAACTAAATGACATACGTATTTACTGTGCTAATAACATAGTTAGGGTAAAATATTTCCCGCAGAGATTTTATTAATAGGCGATATATATTATTGTATATGTATAAAATATAAAGTAGGCGATTACAGATATACTGAAGTTTGGTTTTGATAAAATCTGTGTATTAATACGTCGGTCACATATAGATACTTATTTGCAGAACCATAACATAACTTTAGCATTTAATAATCTGGTAAAATTTTACTAAAAAAGAAATATCCCAGCAGAATCAAATACTATTTTATTTGTGTCTTTACTATTGTATTTAAATTCAGTCAATGTTATGAAATATGTTACAAAAGGCTAGTCAATTATAAAAATGGTAGTACTTTTGTGGAATCACAACAAAATATATTTTGATGTGATATATCTAGAGATTTTGATGAATTATCCCACAAATGCTATAGTAGAACTCAACATAGTTTGGTGCTAGCAGTTTTTGTTAGCCAAGACTCTTCGTAGTCTCATAAATATATAGTTGTCTATAATTGTTTTTATATATTAATGTGTAATCTAGAACCTCGAGATTTGTCCATAAGTCCTATCTTCGCTACGTCCGCAGCGTAACAATAGTACAAATTTGTTAACCAAGGGTGCAAGGTATCGGAGATTGGTAAACAAATAATTAAACAGTACAAATTAATTATTAAGTGTAGCTGAAAGGTTTACAGGAGTGATATTAATAGTTAACAATAATTCACTCAAGTACAACGCTTATAAGCAGGTAATACAGTCGCACTTTTACAAAATAATAATATGTATTATTATTTTAAATTGTATTATTATAGTTATTGCAAAAATGAAACGTTTTAAAAAAGATGTAAGTATTTTAAGTACAATACAAAAATTTTTATTTGCAGGTACCGAATAATAATTTCAGAAAAGTATTTTATAATTTAAGAAATAATTAGATAGTAGTATTATTTGTTTGACTGTTTTATGTTAAAACAATTAATCAAACTACCAGTAAGTGCTTTACAAGAAACATAAATATTAGTATTACGTATTTGGTTTAACTGTTTATATAATAAAATAGATTTTAATGTAACACTGAAACGGGTATATGTAAAACTATTTTTTGCGGAAACACATTCCTAACTTATATTTAAGTATTAACGATAACAGTTGACAAATTATTTCGCGGCTCTTTTCAGATCGAGGTTTTTAATATTTTGAGATGATCTGAAACGTACTGTGACCATTTTGTTAGCATTCTAGTTAATGTCAAATATTTAAGAAGTTTACTATTAAAAATAATATTTGATGTTGACAGAACTGTTATGATCTATTTACAAAAGTTCCTTCATTCCAAAATGTAATTTGTTCTAGTCGTTCGTAATGTTAGGTTAAAATATTTTTTGTGCGACTGTATATTGTAAAAGTGAAAATAATTTTTCGATTTATATTAAAAAAAAAACTGTGTTGTTTCTAGTCAAATTATTTTATAAAATTTTACTAATGTGGATGACCATTACTTGGGAAGAAATAATGAAATTATTACATATATTTAGGGAATTACAAGATATATAAAAAGGAGAGAAGCGTTATTGATTTTCAAATGTAATTGCAATGGCGTTGTATATTGGTATCCACATTGGATAAAATAATATTTTAAAATATATAAAGAGAATTATATTCTGGCTTTAGGAGAAAGCCAAACCTTATGCCGCGGCCATTTTGTAGCGCTTATTACTAACTTACTTACACAAACAGTAATAAAAAAAAAGGATCCTATTTGCTAATCAGATTCCGACAACTACAAAACTCGAAAATGTTATATAGAAAAAGTGTTGTTTTTATTAGATTTTTGGCAGTTTTTTTGTTTCGTACCTTGACATTTAGTATTAAGCGCTAGAAAGAGGTTTGCGGGCGGTATATGTTCCTAGCTCCGTCTGTTTGTTATGTATTTGTTTTCCATTAATTACTACGAAGCATTTCTACCGTATTCAATAAATTAAATATACAAATAATTGTCGAGTTCTTATTTCACTCCTTTACCATGTGACGATCAGATAATAATGAAAAAGAATAATAAAGATATTACGTGCAAGGCAAAATCCACGCTACTGAAGTGATCAGTAAAAATTGTACTTATTGCGCGTTGCACAATATGATTTGTGCATGGACAATTGTGCACATTTACCGTAGGTATATAAGATGCAAAGATAATAAAAAATAATGTTTGTGACAGACATTTCTTATGAAGACAATGAGCTTAAGTTTTGTCTATACATCTGTGAAACTAGAATTAAAACCCCTTCAATATCAATTCGTTGGGAGTTTTATTTATATTTTGTATAGCTTTTTATATTTATTGTTAAGTCTTAGGTGGAATTATACCTTAGTCAAGGATAATATCAATAAAACCTCTATTTTATTTTTCCACTTTTATTGGTAAATAGGAACTGTGTTTTAGCATTTTAGAAAAGGTGTCCTTTATTTCTTCTTTGTTATTCTACCACAATCTAATTAAGAGAAAGAAATATGACATGGAATATAATAATATTACGTATATAAATGTATAAAAGAAAAAGCGTGAAGAAAACTACTAAACCCATTCATAGGTTTAATCTATAAATAAATAAATCACACCATTACAACCCTAACAAAAAACGCCGCCAAAAATAGTCTTAATTAAAGATTATATCCGCGTCAACTGTCGGCTTTGGATTTATAAAAAAAAGTTGACAAAAATACGAGATTTTGTAAAAAATCGACATCCATTAAAAATCGCATCGCGAGGGGTACGTAGTGTCGCATCTGTCAAACTTATTATAGGGGAAACGCAGTAAAATTGTTGAAAAATGGGTTAAATGTTAGAAAAAAGTGCAAAACATGTCGCAGGCGAGGGGTTAAGTTGACAGTGTCAACATTACACGGGAGTTAACCCGCCGGTCGCGGGCCGACACGCTTCGTTTTCATTTGAACTTCAAATGTAAGTTTATTACACATATAAATTTAGAATTATTTTAAGTATAATTTTCACCCTTACCTAAAGCTGTGCCTAAAGTGATAGGAAAAATTGATTTTAACTTTGACTAAATGATTATTGCATTCGTAATATTCAAACCTGATGGCTTGCATTAAAATATAAATTCGTATTTACGGTCATAAAAAATATAGGTATTAGGTACCTAATACAAAATGCATGCATTTATATATCATTTTATTTTATAGGCATTAAATTGAATTAACGTATATTTTAAACTTTTCCTTAATTACCTTCACGTACGTAAATTATTATAACTAAATTTTATTATAAATAAATGTAAAAGTAACTTATTATACGTAAATAAAATTAATTCATATCATTCGCTTCATAATAAGAACTCTGAGGTATCCCTATTTTAACGAGAAATAATAAGTAGTTAGTGGTTTATATTTTGTTTCTTAGTATGAGAATTAATTCTTGAGACCGAATTACTATCTAAATACCGAGAAAGAAGACATTTTATATTTACGAAATTTTTCAATGGTGGACATTTCCATCACTGAAAACAATAGTATTTCTGTAATCTTGATAGCAAATACTATGTTTAATATACTTATATTGATATAGACAAGCGAATTCGGAAACACTTTATAACTTCGGCTCAAATATCAAAGTAACCGTGTATTTACAGGTAAATAATTAAATAATTAACCACAAGTTTTCCTGTAACAATTAATAAGTAATCACCTAGCAATAAAATTGTGATTTATTCCAATTATTATTTAGAAAACAAACAACTACCGAAGTTTCATAATTAAACTCTTAAATAATAAAAGTTTTAGATACGAATAAACTTTGACTGGCCTGTTGGTCTAGTGGTTAGTGACCCTGACTGCTAAGCCGGAGGTTCGCTTCTCACCCAGGACAAATCATTGTGTGATGATCACGATCATTTGTCCTGTGTCTGGGTGATATTTATCTATAATATATATGTATTAAGAGATATAAAAGTATGTATATCAGTTGTCTGGTTACCATAGTACAGTAGGCTCTGCCTAGTTTGGGATCAGATGGTCGTGTGTGAGAGCAGCTGTCCCAAGATATTATATTATTATACATACTTAAATGTAATTAAGACTCAATGTTGACGCAAGTTTTACATAAGTTTCCTTTATTTTTATGTAGCTAGGTACTGAAAACAGTGCGTGAACCAAATGAGTCATTGTAGATTTTAATTATTATACTTATAGTTAGTTTATTGAGTACTTTCGATACGCACTTTGTCTTGATGACTCCTGCAAAGAAACTGAAACAGCGGGCACGTAAGTTTAAATATTATTTAAGTACTTTTAATGTTGTTTTTTTTTCTTGTCTAGAACGTAACTTTCATTAAGGTAGGTGGATTTTTACTGTGGTAGTGATCTTGCGTCTTTGGATAAGGCGAAGACGGTACCGGGGTTAAGTAAGTATAATAGTAACAATTGTCTTATCTGTATCCGGTGTGTTCTTAGTCTTGACTTAGTATGAAAGTTCGACATTTGCCCACCATGCCCTCGTCATGGGTCGAAGAAGACCTTCACCCCGTTAAAACATAAAAGAATGAGGTATATACTTGGATTAGCGACAACTGCATTTTTTTTTAAATACATATGGCTGGACTAAATGTTTCTTTATTTCTGAAATTGTCTTACGGACTGAAATTAAGCCAATATAATTAGCCCTCTCCCCGCCCCCTCCCCCCGGGCGTCAACGCTGATCAAATCGCTCAAATGTATGTATGTGCTAAGTTTCAGTCGCGTGATTTATCGAAAACAAATTATTTATAGATTCAAAATGTCATCTCCATAAATTTATTGTCATTTAGGCGATTTCTATCACCTTTAACACTTGTAGAAAAGTTACTTGTCAACGGGGACTGTCCAAACGATAGGTCCGAGTCATCGCCTTGCACAAAAGTCTGACTAAACTGTTTAGTTATAGTTTTGAAAAGTTTCTTTAGAAATCCATGTCATTTCATTGAAAATTTAACGAATGACGCACATTTAGACCTTCTGAATGAGAGTCCATGCGTAATGTTCTCCATTTTAAAATTATATGGAAATTTGGAGGACGCGGTCCTATTGATTTCTTTGAAGTTAATAAATTCTTTTATTATATATTGTTAAATGAGGTCTTCAAATGACTCAGTAAATTATTGTTTAAAGTAGTTTTAAACTTGTAATTATAATTTAAATGTTTTAAAAGAAATACGAATAGAACTGGCAACTGAGTAAAAACTCATTCATAAACTATTGTTATTACTTATATAAACAATCAAGATCATTTTAAACTAGTTGTTTGCAAATTAATGTAAGTTTTAAGAATAATGTCTAGTCTAAAATTAATAATTTATTAAAAAAACATGTCTCCATTGTAGGGACTTGGATATTATTAAAAAATAAGTCGCCCGTATAAAATTTACGGAAGATCAATATCAATGTATACGTCCTCATTTATTTTATTAAAAAATAACAATACGCGATCAATCACGCGACTCCGCTCGACACGCGGCCTGCGACCTTATTATTTACAAAACAGTAAAAAACACACTTTTTGACAAAAAAATGTAATTTCGCAAATCTGCCGCGAAAGTTCTCTAAATCACTTTATAAAAAGCCATTGTGATTTTTAAACCCTTGCTTTTTTTGGAAAAGAGACATGCGCGGGCCACGCTTTTATAACCGTAAAAAAAACTTTAATTCACTAAAGTACACCCAGTGACCTACATTATATTTTTCCCCGTTTTTTGTAAAAACGACCCTTTTATTACTTTTTTTTTTCATAATTGAATTCAATCCTTTGGAAAAAGGGTTGGCTAAATTCCCTGTAATTTAGTTTTTTTTCGAAGTTTTAGTTCGCGGAAAAAATTATGCGCGCTGTCAAAATTTCGCGCCATTACGTTCGGACATCTGCCGAGAAAAAAAGTTCACAATGCAAATAGGGGGACGGGCGACATTTTTAGGGTGAAACCAGCGTTTTTGGGTACAAAATGGAAAAATGCATTTAAACTATAACGACGAGATATCCCCTCATTTCAATATTAATGTCCGAGTATTTATTTTTTAAGATATAATGAGCGATATGTAATCACGTTAAGGTTGAGAGTCGCGTGGCAACTTTTTGTATTGTTTTGCATTTTACGACTTTGGATTTTTATTATTTATAGAGAGTTTATGGTTGTTATACAGAGATTTAATGTTAATTTATTATTGAATTCGTTTTATGGATTCTCTTGTATATAACTGTCAATCCTATTGAATTGTTTATAAAGAAATTGCTTTTGAAAAGATGAAATAGCCAGAACGTCATGTTAAGTTTTGTAACAAATTATGTATTAATAATTTATTGACTTGAACATTAATAGGCTTCCGGAGATTCCAGAGAGAAGAAAGCACCCATTTACTCCTTCCAGTTCATCAGGATTTATCGTTCATAATTTTGTAAAACTCAAGGTGTTAATGAAACGAAAGACGTAACTAAACAAATTGTATTGCATGGATCACGCGTCGTAGTACATGTAGTCCATGAGCAGGGTCGTGGCGAGGAGTAGAGCCTTCTCCTCCACGGACAGGTCCTTCTCGAAGGCCACGCCGAACCTGGAGACAACAGGAGTTGATAGTCAAATATCAGAAGAAAGTGAAGAGGTAAAAGATATAAAAAAACTGGCTCTCTTCGATCTTTTTGCTTCTACTATTATAGGGGAAAAATAATTAAATTTGGAGTAAGTTATAAGACAGAATCGAAACGAAAGCGCGATAACGTCATAAGAACCAAGGGGGAGGGGGGTAGGATTCTATTCTTCCAGATAATAATCTATCGTTCACTAATATCTAAAAATCAGCTTTTTAACAGTCTTGAAAAGAAGTTAATATAAATCCTACTGACTTATCAGAGACAGGTGCAAAGAACAGCGCATGCGTGAGGCCTTGCCAGCGTTTGCAGGTGGCACCTACTGAGGCGCCGTCTGGTCGCAGTATCTGGAACTGCACGTCCCGGAAGCAGCTCAGGGTTATATAAGGACCTGCAGGAGGTAAGGGAAGTCAGGTCGAATGGAGCCTTAACCAACTGTAACCCGAAATGGAGATGTTAATGTGTTGACCACCATCCGAAGAAAGATTGGTGTAACGAATAAATTGACATAATTATTATTGAGCGTTTTCGTTCGATAAAAAGCTGTAAAATTGTTAAAATTTGTTTTAAGACTCCGGTACACGTAACCCTTAATTGGAAATAATCTGGCTTAGCAGTTCGTCAAGGAACGGCTTATCGATAAGAGTCTCATCAGTTACCTAATTAATAACATATTTGAGTATAGGTATTGCAGAAACAATATAAACTAGCTATTGATCTTAATTTAGCATAAGCTATGACTTCTAGAAAAGGTTAAACTTACCTCGAATCCAAAAGACAGTTTCCCCTGTGCCATTCTTTACAAGATATGTGGGTTTAACTGCCGTCCACTGCTGCTCCACGCTGCCAATGAGCTGGCCAGGGGGCGAGTACACCTGCAGGTGCTGCAGCTGGCAGGGGAGGACCCTGGACGTGCAGGAGTACGGCCGGTTTATCCTCATGATCTCCGTTCCCTGGCTGTTGGTGACGCGGAGCTGCAGGGGCCGTAAGCCGTAGCAGAAGTACCCCACCCACCAGCTAGGAGGAGGACAATAGCGTACAAACTTTATCAATGAAACCTGATCAATAGAATAGGTCCAAGGATCTATGCACGAGATTATTACATATGAAAAAAATTATGGTCGAATTGAGCGTCTTTCATTTGGGAAGTCGGTTAAAAACAATATTGTTTTTTTTTGCTGGTACAGCCTACGTACTTATCCTTGTGAAGTAACCTTATCAGAATTTGGTGCTATTATTATGAAGTCAAGGTTAAATAATTATGATATCAAAATCTTAAAATCCCCTAAAGTTTTTTATTGAATAAAAGCTTTAGTTGGTAAGGAATACAATTAAAAATAAACTATTAATAGAAGTTGTTTTTGTTATTTGTTCAGTGGAACACATATTGTTTTGTCTTGATAATGTATCAATAGGAAGTAGCCAAATCAAGCGAAATTTTTCTGTCAATAAATCTATCTATTTTCTTACTAACCACCCTTGTAAAACTATGATAATAACATATTTTAGAAATCAACCAGAAATTACCTATTTTCTTCTTCAATAGTATAAATAAGGTTCTGATCTGGTGTCCTGACGAAGAATCTGTTTTTCTTCCCTCGCAGGAAGAGTACATTCTTGACTCGCAGCCGCTTCGTAATGAGCAGCCGGTCCACCAGGGTCAGGTCGTGGAGGATATGGGGCTCTGGGGTCGACTGGCGGTAAGATTTTAGGTAGTACGAGTATAGGTAATTAAATGACTTAAAGGTTCTAATAAAAATGGTCATTGAATTCTAGTTAAAAGATATTATTTAAAGAAAAAGAAAGACACGAGTAAGTATTAAAATAATATTACTGGTTTAAGGATTGGTTGGTTTTCTTGCAAGGAAAGTACCCACTGAAATAATAAAATTAAAATGTATTTTCTGATCTCTATTCACGAAATGAAAATTGAATTGTTAAATTATGGTTTGTAATTTTCCACTGGATCAAAATAATTCATGTTTATGTACATACTTTGTCCTTAATTATGTCAAAGCGTGGTGATTCCCATAAAGTTGAAAGAAAAAACGAAATGAACATGATCATAAAATGTTTATATATTAATACAGTTCTGCAAATATCTCATTGCTGGACACAACACTCTTCTCGTAGAGAGAAGAAACACTTCACCACGTTGGCTCATTAGTTAATTTAGTATTCCCTTGTAATAATAATATTCTAAGAGTATGCCTTAATAAAGGAATCCCATAGTTGGACTGGAATCGATAACCGTGTTTTATTTTACAATATGATTCATTTCTATTAATAATCAGGGTAAAGGGGACAACATTTCGATGTTATTTGACGTCATGTTATTACTTTAATTATTATAAATTATAACAAAGATATTGACGTAATACGTACCTAAATTGTTTACCAAGTTCATTGGTGAGCTAACAGGGAATGTGCAAAGATATCCTATTGTACGATCAAATTAATACTTATGTAAAATTTAGATCTCTTAAATACGTAGGTATATTTTGAATTAGGAGGCCCTGCCTAACGACATACCTACCAATAGTGTAAAGTCAGTACAGCTTTTCAATACACGAGCAGGTGCATACGTAAATCAAAAGGCGCTTGGCATACTCATTCTGACTGCAATTGAATACATTTTGTAAGATGATTATACTTTTGTGAGATGTAAGAGCATTATCTTGCTATAGTATAGTTAGCCATACTATATTTTTGATACATTTTAGTAGGTTAAACAAATAAACACACCTCTCTCGATAAACTAACTGGTTCAGGTTCCAAGTCGACCAAGGGCGCTGGTTTTTCAAGTTCGGTGTAGGGAGCGGGCACCGCTGCTGGGATAGGAGTCGCCTGCATCATCATCTTCCTAACAGACTAATCAGATAACACTATCTTATACCCAGTCTCGGTTAATTTATTGCATGTTCGTGAAACGTATTGAAAATGATTGACGGTAAACGTCACTAGGTCACTAGCGTTAGTTAGAATGAA
Organism: Plusia festucae; assembly: GCA_950381575.1. Classification (NCBI taxonomy): domain Eukaryota; kingdom Metazoa; phylum Arthropoda; class Insecta; order Lepidoptera; family Noctuidae; genus Plusia; species Plusia festucae. The sequence continues at coordinate 977,923 of OX494456.1, read as the reverse complement.
GTTCTTGTCGCAGAGGTTTTAATTTATATAATGAATCTAAATAAGTTTCGTCTAAGTAAATTTAATTTAAATGATTTTATTGTTCTACTTATGGTGGCATTAATGTCTGGGACCTGTATTATAATGTAATTCTGACGAATATTTTATTTATTTTATAATGAGATGCATAATCTAGGTGGCTGTGTACATAATACCTAATAATATATCCACTTCTTCTCCTTATTGGAGAGTAGGTACCTATATAGAATAAATCGACTGTTTTGTTGCGAATTTAGCATCATCAATTTCATATACTTAATAAAATACATAAATTATACATTTTAATTAAGTAATTTTTTTATTCAATAAAAAAACAAATTTAAAATATTTTTATTTCGAGTAGACCCTTTCAGGTACTTTCAAAACGTTAAATGAATCTAGTTGCTCGGTTCCAAAATGTCATTCCTATGGAGAAGAATCCGGCAAGAAACTCCATAGGTTACTCTTTTAAAAATGGTAATATACAATGATTTGAAATACATTACTTTTAAAATATGCGATAACAACGTAAGATATCAAAAGCATAAGATTATTATAATTAAGGTTCTTACAGCTTTTACTTTGGTTCTTATATTATGTTAAAGAAAATCCTACGTTTTTTTTTGTACCTATCGAATATAGTTCACGTTGACCATTATAAACTACCCTAAAATAAAGTTATTGCAGCCCCTTTCAATATTTTCAATGCATTTTATTGATTCCCGATTTACCCATAAAATGAAATAACATTTAACATGATCTGAATTCATGCAAATGTCGGGATTATTATTACAAATGGGGGAATTCATTTAAATTTTTGTGTAAAAAAATGGGAAACTGTATCGCTTTTATCAATCGAATGCAACATTATAGGCGCAGTTACAATGGACGGTAGGGTGACCATGATTTTGGATACAAATTGTTTTTTAATATTAATTATTATTCTTATTCTAAAGTAAGTGACAGGCGTGGAAGGATTTACCTTGAGAGAATATCGTGAGACTCACTTAAGTTGAGCGGTTTAAATATGTTTTTTCCTGAAATTGCTGTAACTCTGCAGGCAGTAGCAAAGGAGGCGCTTCGCTGCGATTCACAGAACAGATGAAACCACGACCAAAGTGGTCAAGTCATGAGTGAAAGAGTAGTGGAAGAGCAAACACCATTGGGGTTCAGGTTCAACTGTTTTGTTTGACTTTACCTATAATAGTGGTATATAGATAAATACCATTAATGCTTGATCATTTAATAGATACCTACATGTCATTTATCCTAAAAAAAACTAAATTATTATTTTTTTATACTTACTTATAATTTAACGATTCAACGGCTTACTCACACTCATCTCGGGATCGCCAGCCTTTAAGATTCAATAAGAAGAAAGAAAGAATATTTAATTTGGACACACCACAGATACACAATTACAATATCAACACAAAAAAACATAAAAAAAAACAATTTAAGTAGAAACATTTTTTTAATAAGTAGAAGTCCTTACATTGAATCTGAAACTAGTCGAATCGAAAAATAATTACTTATCACTTTCCATGCATCGTGTGGTCACCGATGTTTTTAATGTGCTTGCGCACGCGCCGTCCTGCGCACCATTTTATGCAAAAACGCAAATTTCGTTCGAAATTTGAAACGCTCCATTGTGTTCCCAGACTGAATGGATAAAAATAATTGTTGCCAACTTCAATTTTTGGGGGAAATGCGTTTGCGCAGGTCTTGGCTATTGTATGCAGGAGTGTGCCGAATAGAATTAACGATAGTTTTTATGCAAGCGACATTTTGAATTAATAGGGATTTTTGCATGGTCAAACTGTGTATTGATTATTTTGAGAATAGCTAGGGAAAGTAGGGCAGTGTACCTACTGGGTCAGATTCAATGTATTATGTTACATAGAACTTAAAGTTTATGCGTATTAAATAAATAGGTTCTTGCATACCATTTACCTGTTTTTGTATGTCGTTCGACAAAATTATCTGTATGTACTACGCACTAACTACGTTGTAAATTATGACTGTTTCTTGTTATGCTCGAGTTACTGACGAGACTCACATGTACTGCTTGCAATTAAAATACTTGATTCTGAAATTTTTCAGCACCTTTTAACATGTCGTATAATTTTTGAGTTCTTTGGAGTCGAGATATAGATTAAGAACTACTACAAAGTACTCAATGTGCATCTTTTACTGTCAGTTCATGACATCCCATTGTTAGCCATAAGCTCCTCTTTCCCTTTTCTCTTTGACCTTTGTAGACTAATATCATAACTAGAAAAAACATATCCGTGAACAATCCCAATTTTTTCATGTACTTTTTGTCACCCTATTAGGTTATAGCGCCACAAACGTATCTGAACCGGTAACCAAATCTAGAACTAATATTATTTTACTTATTGATGTGTAACATCTTTCCTCTCGATTTCCTGCACCTTGTGGGAGTGATTTCGTGAAATGGGACGGAAGTGTGTAACAGGAAGTCGCGAAAGCGCGCGCTATTCGATTTGACGTTAGCTTTTTAAAATTTTTAGGTTAATTTCAGTCACTGCTTAAAAAAAATATAATAATAATACCGGCCTTTAAACGTCCCACTACTGGGCACACGCCTCTTCCCATATAGAGAAGGCTTAAAAAAAATATTTTATTAAATTCGATCTCTTTTATGATCTTAAGATTTAAAAAAGAAGAAATTGATTCTTATGTTCAGGAATCTTCTCCATTAATATTGATTGAAAAAAAAGAAAAAAAAACTAGCTATTGACACGGATCGTTTCTTCTATATGTCAAATATACACATCATTTGCGACTACTGTAAGGCTCGCTCGTTTTTTTTTATTTTACACTTGTGGAAGGGTATTATTTTTATCTTAAAACCACAAAAGTTCTATTGGATTGAAACACTAAATTCAACAACAGCGAAGCCGTCACCCAGTCAGATAAGTTTGTAGCACTGTGTAGATGAAGGTAGGGTTGGATCTTGGAGAGCCTAAAAAGGCGATACAAGATATTGTCGCCTCTTTCTCACCCACCGATTTTGTGTATTTGCATCTCACTAACTGTCTTGTTGTTCTTTTCAAACTCGCCAAGAGTCTTCAGTCATATTGTAGTTAGGTACATAGGTAATAAAAGACGAATATATTTTCGTAAATTCATTGTTATTCACTTTTTGTACTTCAACATTTTTTAATCTCATACAATATTAAATAACATTCATACAATTAACATTTTGTGTTCGTGTTTCGCTCGATTACGGTACAACCCATTTCCGGGCGATATTGAAATTAATTCAACCCATTTCAACCTATTTCGTCTCAAAAGTGAACTTGAACATTTTGAGGTTGTTCTGTGGCAAATCAATTAATATAATTGACATTTTATTGCTAATACGAGTTTAGTTTACTTTAAAATGTTGAAATAAATATCATCTATGAATGAAAAGTTACATTTTTCTATAAATTAAGACATTCAAGTCAACAATTCTCAAAATATAACTAGACTAAGATAACAATATTATTATGAGATTCACAGAGAACACTCAGACTTTGCTACGTAAAAGCAAGATTTTCATACGAAAAAAATACAATTCTTATTCGACACTTAACGCTTAAATTCGTATGTTTATTTGAATATCAACTTTATTACTATAAAGTTAATGTTCATATTTGTAAGTAATAAACTTCGCTTAGAAAATTTAAATCTTAGTGTACTCTATTAATCTCACTATAATAATGTAACAGAAATTGTAACTAAAGAATTCGCTAGTCAAGTTTGAAATATTAAGATAAACTTAATAAAAATAATAATTTATATGAATACAAATATATATATTATAGTCATACATTATCTAATTCGAGCGAAATACATACAGGCGCACGATTCATAATAATTGTTAACAAAAACCTAATAATATCTAATAATAGGTAAGTGATAGCTCACTGATTCGCAACTTCTCATATTATAGGGAAATACGTTTGTTCGTAATTCTTAACAATAGCTGTAAGAGTTGCCATATAATTTAATTAAATTCTAAAACTACCATAACGGGAAATATTTTTTCTTTGTTTTTTGTATAGGGTAACCCTTACAGTCTGTTTTGTTTATAGTCCAAATACGACTTAGTTGATTATATCGACTATTCTGCCAGCCACGTCAGACTTTTTTTAGCACCGATATGGGGCCGATATGAATCGGTCGGAACGCACTGATTATATTTCCAACCGATTTTTTGTAGGACGTTTACATTGCAATATTGCAATTAGTACATCCTATTTTTCTACTACAAAAAATCGGTGATCGATTATCGAACGTGATTGTGGTTATGTATAGTCGGAATAGTCGATAAATCAACTGACCTCAATCTCGATATTGCCACATAGTCTCAAAAATATCATATTACAATGAAATAAAATAAATTCATCATAAAACTTAACAAATACACGTGATACTTAACCAGTGTTAGATTTTCATCAAAATCTATTTACATATATTTTTATTACAAAAAATATAAGCTCGTTCAACTAAATTAGCTAAAAAGCAAGGCACTTCGTATTAACATCTAAGTTTATATACAAAAAGGTATACATATCACTAAATAAATATCCTTCTAAAAATATACTTTGTATCACAATGTTCTGTACAAAAATGTGGTCCTTTTTTATCCCAGTTTCTTTCATTTATAAAGATTTTATCAAAAAATAGCACCTCTATCAACTGATACATAATATAATACTTTCTTTTTGATGTATTTATAAAGAAATCCATAAAACAGATTTTTACATTAAAAATGTATTTACGTTTTAAATATATCATTTTGTGTATTTTAGCACCAAGAGCCATAGAAAAAGTTTAAAAAATTACAATAATTTTAAAAATGTTAATTTGTAGAAATTGTACCAAGCATTGAAGATTTTAGTTCCGTTGAGTAAACGAGATAGAACTATATGTATATATAGCTGTGTCCCTTTCTATTACCAGAACAATACTTAAGCCTCTTTTTGTGAGAGCAAGCCTCGTTTCAAGTTCTATATATTTGTTACTTTAGTAATCACATTCGATTTCGGATTTAATATAAAAAATATATCTGATCTATACCTGGGTTATCATAGAAATAGCTGCTAAACATGAAAATATAAATTAAATACATAATAATATAGAACAAGGGAAAAACTAAGCTACAGAGTTCGCTGTCCAAGTATTCAAATTTCTCCTTTCCAAAGCAACTGGTGTGTTGAACGTGTAGTCTCAAGTTCGAGTCCTGTCTTAGGTTAAATTTTTTCTTTTTTCTATTTGTACTTAATGAATCGAGAATAAAAATATATTTTTTTAATAGATTTATATACAATTTACTAATTTATTTCGGGTACTTTTGACCTCTAAAAGATATTGAATGTAGACAATATGGCTACCTACGCTATACGTAGTATATATGTACAAAGGTAACTACTTAATCACATCGGTTTAATAACCGTTTTTAATGGAGATATTTAAAATTAATATTTTTATTTCATCGTATGTCTGCTGGACTTCTGAATATAGTACTGTATATAAATTTTACTATACAATTCTGAAACATGAATGTTTGGTATGGTTATTTTTCTGAGAAAACTATAGCGATAAAGATGTGTAGTTGCTATTCAGAGCATTTACAAAGGCGTATGTATGTACTAGAAAAAAACTTGGAACTCAGTTAAAGTTTACAAAACTGTACAGATAAAAAAAATCTGTGAGGCTGATATTTAAAGAAGAAAATAGTTTTTATATCATTGCAAGGAGTTATCACAATCTTGTTTATTTATTTGATAAATAACCTCTATGGCTCCTTCATAGAGGTTGGATGGTAAATCGTACTTCAAAATAACGAAATTTGGGCGTCATGGCAACTAGCTACTTACCAATTTTGCCATGGTTACCGCATCTTAAAATTTCACTTTCATCATTTTTCATAACGCGCCTCTTCCAAATAATATAAATTCAGAAGTCCAGCAATAATGAGGAGTTCAATAACCAAACGACGTTAAACCTCTTTAATAACTCTTTGGTTAAAACTGGGAAATATCTCGTCATATACGTACATTGTTATACGTACCTCGTTTTGACTACCTTTAAAAAGTAGGGTAGTTTGATATTTGGACAAAAACACCAACCGGGAATTAAAATCCTATAGGATTGCTAGTCTTGAAGCAGGACTGCTATTTTCCACCAATCAGAGACCAGTAGCTTGTCTCCCATTGGTGGAGAATGACAGATGGACCTTATGCAACCCCAGTGGATTTTGGATGGCATCAACATGGTGTTTGATGTGTATTAATATATTACTTATATTTAATATCATTGTCCAAGACATATTGCTTATCCACCTAGCTTATAAAATCGTATGATTCTCTTATTTACATCTGGTTTTGAACACATCGTAACAAGATACATTTTGAGTTCCGTACCTGCACTACCTACTAAATGGTTCTTTGAATTTGCTTTGTACAAAATATTCTGAACAAATTCATTTCACATAATTATATTGTGAGCACACCTAATTTTATGAAAAAAAATATGTATTGCAAGTGAAAAAAAAGTTTAATTTTTTTTAGGATATTTTAAAAAAAGCCTTAACCTGAGCGCCAACTCTTACTACTCCACCAGTATTAAAAAAAAGTTTAATACAGCCTGCTGATAGGAGTAATTAAAACCATGCACGTTACTATACAGATAATAATTATGTATTTTTTTTGCATATGCTTGGGTATATGACTTTTAACAACCAGGTATCCAACATATTAGCTTTGATATCTTTGCCTTATAAACAATCATGTGCCTTCAACGAAGGTTTAGAAAATACTTACGATATTTTGTATAAAGCAAATTCAAAACAATTAAACGTCCAATATGTACCTTATTTCTAAATGGATATGCAAATAGGAACAACAGTTGAAAGGCACGGAACTTCAGAATGCTAGTTAATAACTTCAATTCCTGATTACAACTTGTGAATATTTATTTTATATGCCACATTATACTTTTTCACATTAAACTCGAGATCTCTTTGGTGAAAGATGTTACTACCGTTACTTTTAGCCGTAAACTCTACTAGAATTGTATGAAAATAAATTTTTATTACAACGCCATCTATTAGCGAAACGTGTAAGTTTATAACCATGTTTACACACAGGTGTTTTTCTGTAAATTGCAAAATTTTGTATAAGTGTTACAACTTATTATACAAGTTTTATAATATACTTAATATCAATTCTTGTATAGAAAGCAGTCAAAAAGATAATCAGTTGTACCTTGTATGACGTAATAGTCTATCTTTATTGACCAAGGCACTTTAATTTAGACATAGTTTTCAAATATTTTACATCCAACAAATGTAGAAAAATATTACATTTACTTTTGTTTTTTTTTTATCTTTCTATTATTCCTTATGAAACTTAGCTTATAGCTTCTGCTGATATACGGTAGATGGCGCTGTAATAAGTTGTTCCTTGTTCCTTCGGAAAGTACAATTTTAAGCCCTAGATTTGTTCATTAAGATGAATTGATGTTCCTATGTGAAATGGATCCAATTGTATGCGGATGGAAATTAAATATTTAGTGAGGCGTCGAAGTTTAAGTGTGAGTAATAGTGTGTATAGCATCAGTGTAGATGTAGACAATTTCAGGTGTATGTTGCCAGTAGTAAGCTGAATGTTTTGTAGTAAGTCCAACCTAGGAGGTGTGGCTAGGCGCCGAGGTCCATGTCGAAGCAGTGCTGTCGCGGGTGCGAGTGCGGCGAGTGCGGCGCGTGGTGGTGCGGGCCGCCCAGCAGCAGCGCGGGCAGGCACGCGTCGCCCAGCCCCAGCGCGCCGCCCAGCCCCAGCGCGCCCTCCGCCAGCAGCCCGCCCGCGCCTGACACGGACACCAGTTATAGATTGAGTCCACCCACAGACTGGCTACGTCACTTAGCCACCTTTACCCAGCAACCTTTATTATCAGCCAAACCGAGCTTAACCACGTGTTAGCTGATAATAATGGTTAAGAGGGCCCTTCCCATTCCGTCAATGAGAAGCAAGTTGTTTCATCTAACATACAGTACGGCCGACGGTTCTAGACCGGCCTGAAGTTCGTTCGGATCACCGCGCATTCAATTTTAGAAACACTCGTCTTTAGAGTTACTAGAAATACTCGTCTGTACATGCGTACAACTTTGGAGTGCTAACTTCACGCCAGCCATGACTCGTCGGCCGTACTGTAATGTGTAAAAAAGATGCACAGCGAAAAGAGAGGGAAAGCGTCCGAATGCTCGGTGTGCATTCGGTTACTTCTCATGCTTATTCGCACGCGACCCGCACACGCTCGGCGAGCGGCTTGGTGGTGTCATTCGTAGAATTAGTACAATAATGATGTGATATCACTAACTCTATTATTCATTTATTGCAAAGTCTGAAGATAATATCAAAAATAATAGCAAACACTTTTGGACCTACGTAAAATCTAAAAAATCGTCTGACACCATGCCGGATAACTTATATTTAGGTAATGTAACTTCTTTTGATGGTAAAGAGATTAGTGACCTTTTCAATGTACACTTTCATTCAGTTTTTGAAAGGCATGATGCGCAAATATCATCATCATCCTGGTCTGTGCACTATTCTAATGCTCTTAATCTCAGCAATATATTTATTTCATTCAATACTATTGTACAGTATATTAAATCTATTGATGTAAATAAAGGCAGCGGCCCTGATGGGATCCCTCCACTGTTTCTGCATAGATGTATCAAAACCATTGCACTTCCTTTATACCTGTTATTTAATCTCTCATTGCGATCTGGTAGTATGCCATTAGCATGGAAACGTTCTTATGTAGTACCTATATTCAAGAATGGCGATAAGCATGACATCACAAATTACAGGCCCATCTCTAAATTAAGTGTTATACCTAAACTGTTTGAGCGAATCGTTTGTGATATAATAACACCGTTAGTAAAGCCACTAATAATACCGGAGCAGCATGGATTTGTTCCCAAAAAGTCAACTGAAACAAATCTCTGCGAATACATTGATTATATAGCTACTGCCATGGATGATGGCCATCAGGTCGATGTCGTGTATACCGACTACTCAAAAGCTTTTGATAAAATTTCCCATAGACTGTTAATACGCAAACTTGAGTACATCGGTATACATGGCGATCTGCTGCGGTGGCTGGATTCTTATTTGAGGGACCGCAGTCAAGCAGTAACGGTGAAGGGGTTTTGCTCATCGTTTATGCCTGTAACATCTGGCGTTCCCCAGGGCTCGCATCTCGGACCTCTCTTATTTAACTTATATATAAATGATGTATTTAAAATATTTAAAAACTCTAAATTTATTCTTTACGCAGATGATAAGAAAATTTATAAAACTATAATTAAACTTGAAGACTGCCTAGAACTACAAAACGATATCAATAGCCTATGTGATTACTGCGAAAGAAATTATTTGTTCCTTAATGTAAAAAAGTGCAATATTATAACATTTACTAGAAAAAAGAATTCAATAATATATAATTACAAAATTAATAATAAACATATTGATAGAGTGTCTGAGGTGCGGGATCTTGGAGTAATGCTTGACAGTAAACTTATCCTAGACTCACAAATTACTGCCATGACCAATAAGGCATTTCGCATGTTAGGATTCGTACTGAGAGTTAGTAAAGATTTTAAGCATCAATCTACCCTGTTACTCCTTTATAAGACCCTCGTGAGGTCAATACTTGAATATGCCTCTGCTGCTTGGAATCCCCAGTATGAAATTTATATTCAACAAATGCAAAGAGTGCAGAATAAATTTATTAAACATATGAATTGGCGATTTAACTTCAGCTCGGAGTATACACCTAGGCTGCTCAGTTTACAGGAACGTCGCACAGAACGGGATCTAGTATTTTTATATAAAATTATTAGAGGCCAACTAGACTCCCCTTATCTTCTCAGCAAAATAAGGTTCGGATGTCCACGCATAAATGCACGCAAAAGATCTCTCTTCCATACTGGTCTCTCACGAACCAATTATGGTAAGAATATTTTTATCAAACGAGCATGTAGTACGTACAACAATATGGTTTCTCTTGAAGTAAATCATGATCTGGATATTTTTCACCTTTCTCTACCTAAATTCAAAATCTATATAAATAATAATTTGGCATCTAAATAATATTTAGTATTTTACATAGTTCTCTTTTTTGCTTACTTTTAAATGTATAAAGTAGAAATGTTAAGCATCTAAATTAAAATTAAAATAATTTATGAATCCTGTATAAATCTCATACTTAAGTTTAGTAAAAGTTGTTGTGAGCTTTCAAAATTGTTTAATAATCTGTGGAAACTGTATCTGGATACTGTTGTAACTAAATCTCATAGTTATGTTTGTAAGTTAAATCTGTTTGTTTCCCAAATAAAGTAAAATAAAATAAAATAAAATAAAACTCTTAGTTATACTTTTGCTTGTTAATTTTTATAGAAAAATCTACTCATCCACTTTAAAATACGAGGAAATACAATGCCTAGTAACAATCCCAAGAACCGAGCGCGAGCCGAACCTGTTACCGAGCGTTCGAGCGTTTGCAACTCCCGTGATTATTAGTTCTTGTGATCAGCGCGTTCAACCAAACAAAGAAACGAACTCTTCAGCTTTGTAATATCTGTAATATATGTATACATACTGGCGGCCTACATTGCTGGGAAGCAATATTAAAAAAGAAAAGGTCATGTTCATCACACAAACATCTGTCCTAGGTGGAAATCGAACCCACAACCTCTGATTTATCAGTCAGAGTCACTGACCACTAGACCAACAGGCCAGTCAAGTATCAACATCATTTATTTAACTAAATAGATGTATTAATCTTACCTGTTGTATGATAGGAAGAGGAGTCATCGTGCAGCATGGAGGAGATATTCCTATCGGCTGCCTCCGCTACCACGTTGCTGAGGCACAGCTGCGAGGTAGGCGAGGAACACAGCATGGGATCCCCTGGAGAACACCATAAAAAAATCCTTACATGGATAAAACGAACACATGTCTCCCCAACACGTGCAACGTAATGGAGAGGGGAAATTTGAACTCTTGGGCAGAGACCTCTATAGCTTAGTTGGCAAAGCAACTGGTACGTTGAACCAGTAGTCGCAGGTAAAGTCCTACCGGAGCTTCAAATTTTTCCTCTCTATTTGTAATTCAATTTACAAGTTTAAAACGAAGTCGCTCCCGCTGTCTGTACGTTAAGATCTTTAATACTCAACGGATTTTAATGTAGTTTCAGCAATAAGTATAGTGATTCAAGATGCAGGTTTTTGATTATGATCCGACCCGTGCGGAGTCCAGAAGAGTATAAATAATAAAAAGGAAGTTAATAAATTATTGCTTTACTGTTGGTTTTACATATACAGGAATAATTTAAAAGGAGTACGGATATTCAATGACGTAATCACGTGCATAAAACTGATAAACTTTCCCCAAGGAACATAGGTCGAAATCTTAAAATGAAAAATGAACATTTCATAAAAAGTGACAGGTCACGTGACTTACGTTTGTATGAATTAATCCTGTATATGGTGTATGTAAGATGATTATTAATTATAAAACTTAGATTTTAGAAATGATCGTACCTTGCGTGACTGGGTTATGTGAGTCGTCATCCATAAGGTCTTCTATTTGCGCGAGGTTGAGCACAGCGTCACTGTCCTCGCTGCCCAGTAGCCCAGGAGTCGGAGACAGCCGCATCTGATGATGAACAGGATTTGATGTAGAAAGGGAATATAGAAGATAACTCCTGGAAGTGATACTGGTCAATGAAGGGTTTAATGATGGCACTGTTCCGCTTTGATTAGTATCCTGTGGTCTCAAACCTAGTCACTGACCGAACAACAGAAGACTAAACTTAAGTGTGCCAAAGAGTAAACGCGCGTAGTATTTTAGGGGTAAAAAGGACCATTTTCGTGAGGAACACCATTTTTGGATCAAAAACGCAATTGCAGAACCAAACAGCTAAGTCGAGGTGGGGCTGGAATGGTCATAAAATCCCACATGGCTTCCGATTGACGGGTAAGACTTTCAACTCGAAAACGGTATAGGCCAAAAAGATCCTGGCGATATGATATATATCGCTGTTTGTTGGATTGGCGGAAAGCGGCTGAAGATAGAACATCTTGACGACCTCCGTGCTCGAGTGGCGTATACACCGGCTTTCAAGGTGTCGCCAGCTCTGAAATCCCAGGTTTGATCCCCGGTCGGATCAATGTAGGAAACACTTTTCTACACTGTGGGTCTGGGTGATTGTGGTTCGTTCGTACCTTCGCTGTCTCTGATTCCATAACACAAGTGCTTTAGCTACTTACTTTGGATTCGGAGCAATGTATGTGATGTTGTCCACATTTATTAATGTTAGGGAGAATTGGGGGAGACTCTTGCCCAGCAGTGGGATACAAAAAAGGTGAAAGAAAACTAATTTTTGGAGACTAATTAAAATAGGTAGCAAATGAGATTGTTGTTTGTAGTACCTTAATGTCTTTATGGTTGAAGAGGTGATCTGGTACAGGTTCTAGACACAGGTCGGGCTCCAAACAGCTGAGCGATAGACCTTCGTCCCGACTGAGCGGCGAACACGAACCTAATTTTAAACCATCTGAAAATAAAACATCCAAATTAATACAATTTTATCGTTTCACAAATAGTTAAAGGGGGTTATTACGAATAACAAAACAAATGGATTTAAGCATGCACAAATATTAAGAATGATAAGAAACTGGACACCATTATACAAAGAGAAAAGATGAAAACGTGTGAATTCGAAGGAGTCAATTTGAGTGTGTGTTTGTCTGTGTAAGATATGTGTATGTATGAGGTGTGTGTATGTATGTGGTGCGTATTTGTATGGGGTGTATATATTTGAGGTGCGTGATTGTACGAGGTGTTTGTAAGTACGTGGTGTGTATGTATGTGGAATGTTGCGAGGTGCGCGTATTTATGTGTTGTATATAATTATGTGTGTATGGAAGTGGTGTGTATATGTATGTTGTGTGTATGAATCTGGTATGTATAAGTATATGAGTGTTTATTCGTATGTCGATTGTCAACATACATGTAGTGTACCAATGTGTATGTGTGAGAGTAAGGTGTGAAGTGTGTAGGAGGCGCGAGAGAGGCGGGAGAGGCGGCGAGTACCGAGCGGCCGACAGCCCGTACCGAGCGCGTCGAGCGCGGCCAGGCAGGCGGCGGCCGGCATGTCGCGCAGCAGGTCCGGCGGCGCCTCGCCGAACTCCATCAGCGACGCCGGCTCCGTCTTCGGCAGCACCAGCTCCTGGAACACAACAGCTCGCTTACACACTGGGCCATAGATCAAAGGAACGCATTGCAGGTTCTACTTATGCGTCAGCTTTTATCGTCTCTCATGTAATTGATGAAGAATACCTAATCTTGGATCAAACATTTGCGGACCACATAAATGTTTGTTAGCTGTACGACTGTTGGTCCGTAAGTTGTTTTGGCTCGGTTCGGGATACTCGGCTCAGCTCGGCAGGATCAGCGAACTCCTGCCAAGTGCTGTCGTGCGGGAGCTAGTGTACTCACGGGCGTGGCGGGTGCGTGTCGCACGGGCGTGGCGGGCTGCGGCGTGGCGGGCTGTGCGGCGGGCTTGTGGCGCGGCTCGGCGGGCTCGGCGCACTCCACGCCCGAGTCCTCGTTGTGCGGGGACCCGCCGCCCGACAGAGGGAGCCCGTGGACTCGTGCTAGACGCTCTAACTCCTGTAGAAGACCATAATTTGTTACGTTAAACTATGTGCAAAATACAGTAGACCTAAATTACGTCCTGAAGGTCCTTGACCATTAAGAAAAAGAGGAGAAAGATACGATTATGACATAAAACAGCAAGAACAAATACAAGAACGATTTCCAGTTTCTTAAAAAACAAGCAAAATACTTAATCAATGATTACCTGTATTCTCAACATCAGTTTCCTATTATGTATCTCGATCTGCTTTCTTCTCTGCTCGCTCTGTTTCAGCCTGTTGACTTCGTCTCTCAAGCACTTGATGTAGTCCACACTGCTCTTCAATATCGTGCCCTTGTTGGGCCTCACGTCTCGTATCACCTCGTAGAAAGGATCGTTGGTCTTCGGGAGTAAAGTCCCAAGTTCTTTGATGCGGTCGTTTATGTTAAAACGGCGACGTCTTTCAACTGGAAATAGACGTACGCTGGTAAAACATCTGTTAACTGAAAATGATTTGTTTTTGGAGCCAAGCTCATAATCGATACTATTAAACCACTACAGAGTTGATAGGACAAAATATGCTAGACAGCATTTTGTTTGACGGAGAAAAAGTTGGAGACTCCAAATTGTCTCCTACGGAGAAGACTGTTCCATCTTGGATAAATACAGGAGTGCGAGGAATAGGGAGAGGACCATTGCTGCTCTGGGACGACGATACAGGCCTAGGTTAGGATCAGTCAGTCCCAGGCGCCAAGTTACCGCTGTTATTGTCTAGCATTATGTCAAATGATCGTTGCTGGACCAGGCATAACAAAAAGAGAGGCATGAGAACAGCGGGATTGATGATACAATCTTGAATGTTCAGGATTTTAAAAGAGACTGTGATGACTTAGTTTGTTTCAACATTCCTTCTCAGGGTGGTCAGAAAATTTCGAATCCAGCGAATTTAAAAACGGAGTTTTGTTTATAATAATAATAATAATAATCATTTATTTGCTCAGAATGTAGGTATTTACAATAAGGTGGTTACATAAATGTTGAAGAATCCTTGTACATTCTACCATTTTGGCATGCAAACATTGATGCAGTTCATCATTACACTTACGGCTAAAAAGTGTCGGCTAGAAACTCAGATACGGAGTAGTAACACTTATTCAGAAGAAGTAGAGTTAGTTTCTTTTTGAAACTTGTTACTGGTTCTTCTTTGATAGAATCAGGAATGTGGTTAAAGATAGTGGGTGCCATACCAAAAACACTTTTCCTCAACAAAGCAGTCCTATATCCTCCAGTGCGTAACAAGTTTCGGTATTGAGAACGCAAAGTTACATCTCGACATCTGCTTTCCGATAACGATATAAATAGGTTTCTATTACATTTGACAAAAAGAGCAATTTCTAAAATGTAAAGGCAAGGAAAAGACAAAAGATTATGATTTTTAAAAATTGGAACACAGCTATCAGTGACTTTCAAGCCAAATATGGCTCGCAAACAGCGTTTTTGGGCTTTAAAAATACTCTCCCTTTCGGTACAATTGCCCCAAAATATAATTCCAAACCTTAAAACGGAAACGACAAGACCATGATATGCTAGCAATACTGTTTTGGTATTAACTTTTTTTCTAAGATTATAAAGTGCATATGCAGATGCGCTGAGTTTTTTACAGATTGCTTCAGCCTGCGGCTTCCATGTTAGCTGACTGTCAATTAAAATTCCTAAAAATTTTGTAACCTCTACTCTGTCTACATCTTGGTTATTATAATTGATGTTAAGGTCATTAATACGAATTCTTTGATAAAAATGCATTATTTTTGTTTTAAGTATGTTAATTTGTAAGTTGTTACTATTTAGCCAATTTATTATAACTTTAATGGTGTAGTTTATGTCGTTTTCGT
The DNA here is from genome assembly GCA_950381575.1 of Plusia festucae. Classification (NCBI taxonomy): domain Eukaryota; kingdom Metazoa; phylum Arthropoda; class Insecta; order Lepidoptera; family Noctuidae; genus Plusia; species Plusia festucae. The sequence goes on along the minus strand of OX494456.1, from coordinate 962,288 downwards.
AATTTTCATTATTGTCACATTTTAAGAGTGCTGTACTGTCGTCAGCGAAAAGTACCATGGGATGGTGGATTTGGCGTGGGAGGTCGTTAATATAAATTATAAATAACAAAGGCCCAAGGACGGTTCCCTGTGTGTTTAAAAGTGATTGTGGATATCCTAATTGCATAATAAAGAATTTGAGTTAAGGACTCACTCATATTGTGATTGTCTTTCTTCTGTCTATCCTTAGCAAGCGCGTGCATGTCCGCATCGGACAGTAGCGCGCAGTCTCCAGCCACGGAGCTGGCGCCGGAAGGTGGCCCTGATGACGACAGCGGACCGGCCCCACTGTCCAGGGATAGGATGTCTTCTAGGAACTCATCAGCCTAAAAACGATTTTTCTGTTTTTTAAGAAAGACTTGGCACAAGGTAGAGTTTGCAGTTTCATCCTTCATCTCATTCATCATTAAAAAAGTTTGTTCAAATAAGGCTTTTTGAAAATCAAACCAGCAAAAGAAAGAAACAAAAAAACTACGAAGTAAGTTTTTAGCTCATGTTCCATAAACGTAGATAAAGGATAATTATGTTGTAGTGAATAGCAAATGGTTCAAATTTGGCCTACAATAGTTTTTTAGAGACCGGCCGGTGTCGAAACCTTTGAAAGTCAATTAAAATTTGTAAAGAAAAGTTTGTACGATTTTAATCACATACCTCTGAGTTATTACTAGCGGAGGGCATTGCAGGCGACCGTAGACTTGATGACGGCCGCTCTGGGGAGGACGCACGGCGCGAGCTGATCTCCGGCGCGGATTGCACGGGTGCACATCGTGGTGACACCTAGAAACAAGTAGGTGATAAACTGGCTGGATACAATGGAAAAAGGAGCAAGAGGGAAATTGAATTTATTCACAAAATTAATTAGTTAAATACAAGCACAAATCAAGAGTAAAACGTTGTAAGGAGCTCTTATGATTTAGCTTATTAACCAAAAATTCAAGCAATGATTTTATGTAAGACGTCAGCAGATATTTCTGACTCCCCTTAGATCATAATTTTTGAGTATGACAAAACGTATTATTGTAAAGTTAGGTACAATACCTGTGTTTGCGGTTGAAATGATTCACTGAGGTACTGGCGCACTTGACTCTTCTGTTTCTGTATCACGTGATACCTGGTGGGGTTCTCCAGAACTGTTCGCACCTACAACACATTGAAGTTATTAATTAGTCGCCTAAAAGTTCTAATCGAAGAATTTAGAAGACCGATTACGGAATGCCTTTCATCCGTTGCCACTGGCTTTCCTTCAAAATAACTTTTGAGGATTGAAGATATTTCAAGACCCCAATTAGGGCTGAGCCGAAAGAGTACTGTTTTGTGTACATGATCACTCTTGTTCTCTATAACATACCTGTAATACTTGTGGCGGTAACTCAACGTGAGGCGTGATCCGCGGCACCTCCGCCGGACTTGACTTCTTCTTCTCCTCATTGTCTTTGGACTGGCCTGCTTGTTGTGCCTTAAACAAAATGAAACACCACATAAATACATACTTCTGATACGTTTCAGTGGACAAGAACTACCCAAGACCAGCTGCTGGTAGGCAAACGTCTGCAATAAATTTTGACGTCTGCATTCCATGTGTGACGAAAATATGAGAAATTTATTTAACGGTAAAGGTAAAGGGATTGTTTGCAATTTTTCAGATGAGTAATAACTGCCAATAGATTAAATGTTAGCTATGGTGCTTTCTGTACATGTCCTGACTACGAAACTAATTGAAAACGTAACTTTGTAGTAACAAGTTACAGAGTCATCATCTTTTATCTAGAAACCTAGGGAAATCTATTATTATGTAAAACTTGGACGCCGTGATCGTTAACGAAGCTACTGCAACTAATGTTTCTGAGTTTCTTGTCAGTGTACCTTACGATTTACATAGTAATAAAATGAATGAAAAAAATGGCTTAAAATATAATTTTGTAGTCGTAGATTTAACTTCGTCGAGTCATCAACGTCATTGAAACATGTAGGTAATTGTAGGTCACACAAATATTAGCTTAGATGACGTAAAATGATTGATAGAAGAAAATACACAACTTAAGTATACACCAGTGATATGAGGTTGGAAAATCCAGCGGTAATTATTATGACCATGAAATAAAGTCTAAAATCACGTCATAATACGGTAATGCCATTAACTTTTTATCACTAACTCGAAAATCTGAATGCCCTTTGAGGATCGCTAAACATTGAAAACCGAAAATTTAAATTCACGAAAACGTGAGTGTCTTAATAGTCAAAACCAGATCAAACCGATTCAACCACAAGGCGTCAAAACAAAGCTCTTAAAGTAGGTACAGTCAACGACTGGAAAGTGTAAACTTTTTTCCATCAATAGCATCTTTATTATAAACACGTTAGGTTGTGTTTATACTTAGTGACCAATGAAACGTGGTTGATCGTACGATACACGCTAATAGGATTAGAATCTGGATGACAAACGGACAGACAACACAGTGGGTATGTGTACATGGACAAGAAATAAGTTCAATTAGTTTGCCTACCCAATTGACAGCTTGTTACATCGAAGATTTGGCATTGAGCATCAGGATGTAATAGAATTTCGAGACAGCTACTTGAGAATGTAGGTCATAAGATTGAATAGATAGGCTAAATACTTCGCAAGGTAAGTAAATGTAACAGGATTATAGTGAACCATGCAAATGCTTGGATTAAAATTGAAACCATAATTAGATGTCATATTATGACCTTGATCAGCATCAACGTGAATATTCCATACATTGTAAGCATTGATTTATCATTTGTGAAGAAATCACAAATAAGTAGACGCAGCCTTCGGCGACCTAGCGTTCTTGTGCTACCAAAACCTCGAACTAACTTTGCTAAAACAAATATTACTTTTGAAGGGACACAGCTATACATATAATAAACTGCCATCTAATATTAAAAATGTAAGCTCGTTTGGCAGTTTTAAGTCTCAATTATGTCAATATATAATTGAACATTATTTACTCTTTAGTTGAGGCTATAAACTAATGACTGGGTGTTCGGCGAATATTAGAAATAAAATGTAATTACTTATTATTTTCATGTAAGTGACAACGTTTGTCTTTTTAACCGACTTCAAAAAGGAGGAGGTTATATGTTCGACGTGTCGCGACTTTTTTTTAAATAAATTCATTAAACCTAAACCTATTAAGAGCTTGTTCTTTTAAATCGAACAAATGCGATGAGAATCTTCTTCTTAATAACTTATTTTGAGACGAAATTGATATTTTAGTTGTTAATTTCTGTGGTATTTTTCCAAAATCTCTGTTTGGGCATCCAAAACAGAGATTTTGGAAAAATCCACAGTTCTTAGGAAAACTGCATAGTTTTCCTAAGAACTGTGGATTAATCCTAGCTCGCAAGTATCATTAGTTCATTAACCTATGTGCAAAGCACCATCGCTCCGGATTTCCCCACTTGGTTGGCAGTTGCGTGGGATTTGAGCGGCAGATACACTTTGTTCGCCGATATCTCAAGCGGGATCGCGACGGGACTCATACGCATGTCATACTTGTGTATTAATAATGCAATAGGTTGAACACTCTTCAGAAGTCAATGAACCGTCAAGAGTTGCGGTATGCACTCAGTAAAATAAACATATAAGGTTTCCTGGATACTTGATAACACGATTGCTGAGAAAACAAGGTGATAAGCTAGGCAAGATGGTCAAAATATTACACAAAAACTTAATCAACTACATCATTATTAATTGAATAACAACAGAATATCAGCGCTATCTGGTAAAACCAGGAGGCACTTGAGAGAGTTGGGAGTCGGTTCTATTCATCAATTAAATGTTTTACTACTGTCTGGAACAGAGCAAGTATGTTTCCTTTCTTTTTAAACTACTGGCTCTAAATACAGACCCACAACAATATTTATTTTACAAAGAAAACTAAATCCTCCCGTACCGTCCATTTTTTCAGTTCGCTGGGGACCGTAAACCAATAAATAATTTTAATAAACCCCTAAATGTATGAGGGTTTTCGTGCGAAGAACTTTGTACAAGTACAAAACTCCATCTCTATTACAGACATCCAAAGTGGAACTAGTTTTATTGGTCCTCTACTTTAAATTTTAAGAGGTTGAAAGCGGATAGTAAAGAAGGTTACCTACTTGTAATGACTCTCTGCGCAGTTGTTCCTGTGCATGTTCTCGCATCAACTGCTGCTTCAGCTGGGTGCGAGAAGTTGGCGTGAGGGTCTTAAAAGTAGGCGGGCTGGAACAAACAAAAAATAACTGTTAGACAACAGGTCAAATGCTCGCGTAAGGGCCTTCCTTGCACGCACAAAATTATTAAGTTATTTGAACTGACTCATTTTTTTGGATTTGTTTAGGACGTGGTAAATTGAGATGGTGATAAATTGGACAAACAAAATGACGCTAGCGAGGTGGTCTACCTCGCTAGCTTCAGGGTGCGACAGGCATACTAAGATATTATCAAATTATTCATCACACCGTGTATACAAATCTCTACCAAAGGACTTTGATAGTCAATTCAAATAACTAAATAACAAGTCGCGTCTCAAAACAAAACATATCGACGTATCACATAACGGCCATACGCGTTGGTCCGTAACATTCATTTATCCTCGATCCACAAGTACATCACCTCACGTCCAGAGCTGCGCGCGCGCATACCGATCACTGTCGCGCATCACTTGATCAGGTGAGAAATGTTCTATTTCGATTGAATGGATCCATTCGTATTTAATATAGGCTTGGATTGAATATTAAGTGTTGTTTTAAATTGATGTAAGTGCAAAATTGGTGCGTATGGACACTATAGTTTTATACATTAGGTCAGGTATGGGAGAGGTAGTTTTAGAACAATCCCGGTCTGAAACTGTTCCGTTGATGGCTTTGGTTTAAGGAAGGTAATTTGCGAGAAATACAATATGATTGGAAGATGTAAATTTTATAGTTTTCGTTTGCAATCTCTGGAACTACCATTCAGATCTAGATCATCATATTGCTTAAAATGGCTAAAATTCTTAAAGGACCTTTGACCAAAAAGTTGGGTAAAGCTTCAGGACACTAGTTAGGATATACATATAATCCTGAAGTATTTTTCAATAAGCTATACAGCTTCTTGCTGTATAGCTTATTGACACTACTTCTAGTAGTGAGTGATACTATCCCATATTATTATGTTAGTGTACGTAGGTACGTTCGTAATTTTCTAAATTCTCTTAACCTTGAAGCTGCAATTCATCTTATAATAACTTCTACTGCTTACAAGGGTAAGCAGGAGCTGCTCATGAATCATAGACAAACTAAATCTAACATGATAGGGGTCAAAATTGTTGTATGTACATACAACTTATAACGTTCTGTTGATATTGTCGGGAATTAACGGTCAAGGCCCACTTGTCGGCCACACATGCGCAAGCGCAGGCAGTTTGATACGAAGCAAATTATGCCAATGGATACGTTGGTGTGTTAGATTGTTGGCCGATATTTTTAATGATGGCTGCATTTTAATTATGAGTGTTATTTTTTGTATAAATAGATCGCTACAGTTTTGTAGTCACATTATTTATTCAAAAAAATATTACATTCTATTTTTTTTTACAAATATTTGACAAACCTTCTCCAGTCTTACAGTGGGATAAGTATGTGTTACTTAGTAAAAGTAGTTTTGGAGGTCAGATAGGTTGTAGCTCCACATAAATGCGTTATTCAGCTGAATTTAGTAATACTGGAAGCCGACCCTAACATAGCTTGGGAACAGGCTAGGCAGGAGACTTGGCACCTTTTTTCCAAAAGTCTTTGAATAACCATTACATCAGTCTGATCCTTTCTTTATAAGTCATCATCAACATAGTCTTGCACAATAGCCAAAAATATATTTGGGACATATTTTTGTCTTCTTGGTGATTTAATTCATAATTATAAGAAATGGTAGAACTATCCTTTATTCATTAATATATGAAATGAAAATATTGTAGTTTTTCGAGTCAAGATATCTTTGGATAATGGTAATATATTTCATATGTTAGTAAAATGTTATAAAATAGGTAAATGGTTATTAGATACTTAAATATTACAAGCTTTATTAGTAAACACAAGTAAACTGCGAGGGTACGAGCATTTATGTTGTGGACAATCAGGTTTATTGCGATTGTCCTACATTTATTTACCATTGAAACATATTTAATGTTATCCTTAATTCTATTCAGATTTAATGAACATAATCTATTCCCTTAAACAAGACGATCCGACATTGGCGTTCATGAACATGCTGGCTAAATAACAAACTAAAAATTAATCTTATATTTAAAACCTTAAAAAGCATACGAACTTGTCTCATGTAGGTTATATTAGGAGTTAAAAGTATCACTTATTTATTTTACTTGTGGTCCTAGGTATGTTTTAGTTCAGGGATGTGCCATAACAGGCGTTGCACAGGAGGGTTTCTGGTTTGGTCTTTTAAGAGGTAACAGATCCCTCCTACATGTGCTGATGGTAACCAAAAGGGTGGTAGTGGTGAGGTTAAAATCCCACACTGCTCAGCCTTAATCCCCATAAGGCCGGGCGCCTTTTGAAGGTTTCCCCCCGAAAACAAAAAAAAAAAAAAAAAAAGGTATGTTTTAGTTATTTGTGAAACCGTTGAATAACACTTAACAATAAGCAATAACTCTTAACTGATCCGGCAACCAAATCTGAAACTAATATTATTTAACTAATTCCATTTTGTAGCAATTGGACCAATTAGGGTACAAGACAGGAAAGTGGAGAGCTAAAGGAGGCCAACACCTGGCTGATGAAGGCTAAAGAAGAAGAAGAAAAAAGAAAATTAAAATTTACATTACATTCTATACAAGGTGAGGCGATTTACGGGCGAGGGCATTATTCTTACCCTAAAAACTACGAAAATTGTATTGAGTTGAAACACTTTTTAACAACAGCGATGCCATTCCCGGTTGAGAAAAGTTTCGTGGTACTACGCGGAAAATCTAATTGCAAACTTGATCTTAGATAATATGGTTTTAGTCCACATGTGTCGGTCTGTCGGTTATGACCAATTATCTCTGTATAAAACACTTGTCTAACACTAAGGCCCAGTTTTTTTATGGCTAGGGCGTCGGACTTGTGATCATGTGGTTGCGGGTTCGAATCCCATCCATTACACTACCGACGTGAACCCACTCCTAACACAAGCATCTTAGCTTAGTACGACCCAAATTTGCTAGTAATCTAAAAAAAAATATGATAACGATTGGTTTCAAAACGCATTTTTTCACCAATTGTTAGTCTATCAAATGATCAAATAAGTTGGAGTTAATTAATTAACCATTTGTTAGAATATAAATTGATGAATAAGCACGTTCTACCCAAGTTTGAAACCATTAGTTACGATATTTAACTATTTAATTGGTTGAGTTAACTCGGGATCAAAAAACTGGGCCTAAGACTGTTTCAGACTAGTATTTTTTATTAAAAACCAGTAAGTAACTTTGTGTTATCAAAACTGCAACAACTTGACACACATATTTTTTTGGTATCTATAATCTTATCTTTATTTCCACAAATGTTTTGGATTAGGACAGTAAGAGCTTAGATTAAAATATTAAGTATTGCAGTACAGATTTATCGATTGGCATTTTCCGATTTAGTACATATTATTATGTACTTAAATAAAAACTATGCCCATATTTTTTTAACAGTAGAAGTTGCCATAGGGAGATTCCTTGTTATCAGACGTTTAATTAAGAAATACATTTTTGTGACAAGTTATAACAATAAAAAATATCAAATGTATACAAAATACTCTTTTTATGGCAATTATATTCCAATACTAGCTGTGACCCGCGCTTTCGCCCGCGTAAGGAGTTCCCGTTCCTGATTTCCATTCACGCACGTAATAATCATTTAAACAAAATAAAAAAATATTTTTTTATAAAAACCTTGTCCTGAAAATAAGGAACACAGTAAAAAAATATATATTCCATTTTGGTGCAGTCGTTCGAAAAATATGCGCTTAGCAACACATTAAGCGATAAATTTTTATATTAAGTATAGATTTCAATTTGGTCCTTAAAGTCAACATACATGATGATGATTGTGGATTTTGTAACTTTTTCCAAGGTAAGACATTTGGGACTACTGTTTCCCTGAAGCTTAGAAAACTCTAGTATCACCAGAGATTTTGAAAGTTAGTTTTAGGCTCTGGACATAGTGTAAAACCGGTTTTTAAATCAAAGTTTTGAATTGATACCAGTGTTGCTACCGAAAATGTAGCTGGATACTATTTGTTACAAAATTAAGCAACAATTATTTTGAATATATTTATTTCTTGCTTTGATTATTATTAAAACCGATCGCTTAAACAATAAGATCTAATAATATTAATAATTAGACACATGCATGTTCAAATGATCCGTTTGACCCCGTCTATTTCGACAATTAATAATATATTTAGGACGCGAACGCAAAGAATCGCGAAATTGCACGCGCACTGCATTCTTAATTATTGCAATTGTTCGCGAATTTTTCTAAATTTACATTTTTATGTAGTTAAGATCCTCAGGGCTGTGATACAAGAACTTAGAACAACATTGTGGAGGAACATGGGCTTGTACGCGTAGTTTAGGATTCAAGCTTCGTCCATTCATTTGGGAACTACTTATTGTATTAATGTTGCAAACGATATTAGTTTGACTGACTTTAAAGGTGTGCCTTTTTTATTCAGAGTAGATGCGTGTCAAATTTGATTTTTCGGCTTTATTTCATGAGTAAATATAGAAATATTTTTTATAGCTTCAGATTGGACGATATTCTTTTATTTCGGGACTATTCATGTTAATTAAATGATTGTAGAGGTTCTTTAGAATTTCGAATTGTAGACATAACCTCCACGAGCTTAAAGTAAGGTTAATAACAGAGGTTTGTTCAATCACTAGGTCCTTAAGTGATTCTAAACTTTGTCTACCTAGTATTAAATAAACTTTTTGAACAATACAGTAACAGAACACAAGTACAAATCGTTTATAGTGTCATATACTTAACACTAAACAAGTAGCACACAAGAATCCTTTGACGCAAGTACGTAACCGTTCGTGTATTAGTTATTTTCATAAAAGCACCGTGACAACCAAGTTAACAGCGGCTCGGACAAGGACAGACGTATTGTGATATTACCGAGTATTATCATAAGTTGAAGTTAATGGAAATTGTTGCTAGTTGTACCGAGAACTGTAGGTAAATAGGTAGGTAAGTTATTGATAGTGCTTCTAGATATTTAACTTGACAGTTGTGAATAAAATTATATATAACTATACTCCATTTAAAATAGCATTAGACAGAAGTTAAAAAAGGTTATTTATAATGTACACTTTGTTGCAAAAGTACAATAAACTTGTTACAGTTACGATTGACGCCTATAAATTAAAATCTATTTACATACCAGCTGTCACACTTATTTGTAATCATGTTAGTGCTAGTTCATATGGACGCGCGGAGCCGCGCGGAACTTTGGACCGCGCGGTACAAGATCGAAGTAAACAGCTAGTATTGTCTACATGACCGCGCGGTACCGCGCGGTACCGCGCGGCGCGCTCCGACCCGCGCGCTAGTTCTTGAACCGCGCGGCACGGCGCGTTTCAAGTTCTACAAACTTGTACCGACCTGTTCAGTTGATCCGCGCGTGTTGAGACGGATAGACACATAGATTCAAGAAAAAATGATCACCGAAGGAGACGACATTGTATCTATCGATTTGCTTATCGACGAGATTGAAAAAAGAGAAGCTATCTGGAATATTAACTCCAAGGAATATTCGAATACATCAGCAACAGACATCCTGAAGTAGTTAAAAAAATTTTCTTCATGTAGTCTCAGGTCGGGATATAAAGTAATGTACAGGCTTGAAGAAAGTCTTTCACTTAAAATGGGATGCACCCAGTATCGTCTCTGTCTTCTTCTGCGACGTCTCAGCCTTCGGTATAAAATCCATAAGCAAATTGCCTCCTCCACGTCCATTCTTAAGCAATGTTGATGCCAGACTACCGCGCATACATTTGCCGTCATGTGAATGCTCTTACCGCGCGGCTCCGCGCGGGTCCGCGCGGTCATATGAACTTACACTTAACCATTTTTCATAACAAATTATGTGGCTTTCATTTATTTATAATATTTCATTCCAATCTAAAATGACAGTGTCAATGCTAAAAAGCTAAAAGAAGCAGTGATGAACAATACTGGAACGTTTTTCGTTTTACTATTATCCTACCATTATTTGTTTATTTATTATGACTAAATCCTATGATGAAGACGAAGAAGTTTCACTATAGTGTGTTGTAAGTTGTTATTTTAATTAAAATATTGTTCTAAAAATTACTTTTATTTTAATCTTAATTAAATCTAAGTCATCATGATATGATTGGTTGTCTCATTCATTGTTTTGGTGTAAGTTTGTAAAGTGTGATGAAAATATTGTTATAAATAAAGCGTAATTTAAAAAAAAAAGTTTTATTTCGTTTATTTAAGTACTTAAAACAATTTCTTTGAAATAAAATGTTTTCGATTCCTGCTTCTGCGAGCCTCTTTTTTCTAATGCTATAATAAATGGAGTATAGCTGTAGTAAAAATATTAGTTACCTACTCAGGGTAAATGTAGCTTTCTAAGAGTGAAAGAATTTTTGAAATCGACACAGAGGTTTTTGAGTTAGTTAATTACAAACATGCACACAAAAATACAATTCTTTCCTCTTTAAAAAATCGTGTATACAACATGTAACAAAACCCCTGTCAGATTCAATAAAGGCGTATTCGTGGTAGTTCATGAACCGTCACGCATAGGCGGCTTCTTTGGCACCAAACTGTAGGTGGTAAGTACGTGACCTTTGAGGAGCGCTCAGTTGTTCAGCTGTTACCTTGGATCAGTTTTTATTTGTATTTAAATATTTTGACTGGGGAAAAAAATTATTCTCCAATCCATTAAATGACTATGTATATGTGTTCGCAGTACGACACCGAATAATACTCTCAGGGATCGGACAGGGTTTTTGTTACACGCTGTATAGGTACTAACAAAATTTGTAGGGTACAGATGATCTTTGGTACACATGACATGTAAAAGACCTAGGTAAGTATAGACTTTCCACCGGACCTATACCGATCTTGGTTTATTGAACCCGCTTATAGCAAAGGCAAGGACGGGAACGGAGAGTGTATAACGTCGTGTCGTCCGAAACATACCACGTCATGCCCTCGACTAGACTTGAAGTCTTTGGATTCTCATCCCGCAAAAAAAAAGTCAAATTTAGATTTTTTACTGTTTTCTATTTTAAACCTTGAACTTTAACCAAGTTAGAAATTAATCACAGCTTAAATGACGTTCTATTCGTATCTCTAGATAGCGGCGCAGACCAAAAAACCAAAAGAACCTGACAACAGGAGTACGTCAGTAATTACCGCAAATGACGTGATGCCGACGTAAGGCATTATACAATAGATATACAGCTTACTAGATAACTTATGTAAAGAGACAACTGTAATATCGTTGTACATATAGGTACTAATAAACAAATAAACGTCATTTCAGAAAATATTACATCTACATATCTTCTTCTTCTTCACTTCTTCTACATTATCGGTAGCTTTCATTAAATCGTTTAGCGTGCAGGTTTTAGGTTAGCACGAACATCATTACACAGAACAGAAAATATAATATACTACCTTCTGCCCGCGACTTCGTCTGCGTGGACTTCAGAATTGGGTCCGAAAAGAAATGAAAGTAATAAAAACTTGAATAAAATTTTCACCCGTGTTATCGCTTGCGCTGTAATAAAGAAAAATAACAAATTTCAAAGCTGTCTGCCCACGGCATAGCTCGGAAACAATTTTAAATTTTCCTTCGCGAACTACTTAAGGATTCGGTATAAAAGGAAGCCTATGTTCTTTTCCATGTCAAAGGCTACATGCGTGCTAGATTTCATCCAAATCCTTTCAGCCGTTTTTGCGTGATTGAGTAACAAACATCCAATTACCTAAACATCCAAACTTTCACATTTATAATATGAGTAGGATTATAAATCTTATAAAATTCGTTTATGAGCTGTACTCTGATTGACTTATTCTCTCTGCTGAATGCTGAGGAGTTTTGGCGCCGTTTCTTCTCCCCAGCTAGAGCACTTAGGAACAGTGAAGGGTGGACGAATGCTGTCAAATTTTATTCGTTCAAAACGTGCTACACAGTAGCCTAATTTGAATAAATGATTTTTGATTTTGAAAGGACGAAGAAGCTCAGTTAGTTCAAGAATATAAAGAACAGACTTTGTCTTCTTCTACCTAGCCTTTTCCCAAGGTATGTTGGGGTCGGCTTCCAATCTTACCGGATTTAGCTGAATACCGTATTTTACATGGAGCGACTGCCTATCTGACCTCCACAACCTATTTGCTAGGTAATGCAGTATTCCATAGTAAGACTGGTTGTCAGAATTGTAATGACTTAACGACTGTGAAAGATCACTGTATGACAGTCGGGACCAACGGCTTAACGTGCTTTCCGAGGCACGGAGACTTTTTATAAATAAATATTAACAATATTACGTATAGTATTTTGCCAAACCTTAAGTTAATCGCGCTAATCGTTATCATTCGCAGGTATATCTAAGAAATCTGCACTTTCGATGTTGATAAGCAGGCGCCATTATCGTTTGGCAATAAAATTTTGATTTCATTTGGTTTTCCCACGCGTCTTGATAAAATAAAATATTTTACTCTTATTTTCAAATTGTTCCTTCTAAAATCCTCCTTGTGGATCTAAAAGGCGGGAAATTGGAAGAAGTTGGTGATCATCAGGGTGCTTATGTTTATAGTAAGATGAGAATCCCATACTCCTCGGATTTTATACATTTCTATTGTACCGATATTTTTCATAAGGAAAAAAAAAGCATACACATATAATTATGTGTATAATGTGTAATATGGTCTGTCAGATACACACTACATCGTGCTGATTTTCAGGAAGGTACCTATGCTTGGTCCAGAAATCTCTCCAAACTGTCAAAACGCATTCTATGAGTGGCGGGACTATACAGGGTGTTACAAAACTGTCCGTAAATCCGAACAATCATTTATGAATTAAAAATAGAAAACCTATTACAGTAGACAATTCTTAGGTAAAATAGGTACGTAGGCCTTTCTGTTAAATAATCTGGTTCGCTGACATGACAGCTTACTAGGGTTGACAAAATTTTTAAGAATTAATTATATTTTTACGGATTATGTTGTTAACACGTTGTATAAGTAATCAATCTTTTAATTGTTCATATATCAAGCTCCTACATACATTCAGTGCAAACTATGTAATTCCATTTTTTTTTATGAAATAATCTACATATTACGAACTAGATTAATGTAGCGATTAGATATAGTCCACTGTAAGTATCAAAGGTAATCATGATCGAAATCTGACGTTATACTACATACTACGCGATTTCGCCAGCCTAGTCGAAAGATAAAGTACCTACCTATTCTACAAATTATTCCAAAACAGTAATACTGAAATTTCGTCACGAGAATTAATTAGAAACTCATGCATTTACCTTTTAAGTCTGCTAGCGATCACAGCCAGTGTAACCCGGCCGAAACGTCAAGCCTTAAAAGGTAAGTAGAGAAAAAGAAGTAATTTTATTAAAATCATGCAACGCGATAGTTTTAAAGTTAATATTACTGAATCCTACTGTTTAACAAAGAAAGAAAATTATTCGTAAGATCATAAAAAAAGACAAATTTCATAAAAGATTTTGTTGTAGTGACAGATATTAACTTAAGCTTAAATTTAAAAAAGCTAAATACTGAAATACTTTATTCGAATATTTGTTTATTATATTAGGTACCACATATTTATTGATTTATTTATTAGCAAACTTTATACACCGTATTAACACTTACAACACTGTAACTTAAGGGCACAGCTGATGGCTGACAGTACCGACCTCTCGGAAAATTGGTTGGTACAACTCTAAAACCGCGCGCTCATTCGTCAAATCGAATAGCGCGCGCTTTCGCGACTTCCTGTTACACACTTCCGTCCCATTTCACGAAATCACTCCCACAAATTGCAGGAAAGCGAGAGGAAAGGTTTTACACATCAATAAATCTAGTAAAACTTTATCTTCATTATTAAATACTAGTATACTACAAATAGAGGGTGACACACTGTCAAATCAGCAAACATTTACACAAGCATACAAGTGAATCACAATTATATCAGAAGTATATAGTAACAGTGGCTTGATAACAGCGGTGACGTTGCAATGGTTACTAAATGGTGATGACTGAGTGTTTCGCGAGGAAGCCATGGTTTCCCGTCATTATACTAATCATGGTGCACTATGGCGTTATAGTGAAACCTGACGTAACATTACTACGATGACAGACAGTTTTGACTAGACTGGAGATGAATACTACAGATTACAGATTTCTAGAATTAATATGGTGGTTAAGTTAACTCGTGCGTGATAAATGTTTATTTGTATACTGTAAAGCTTCATGTATAGTTGCCGGCAAGTAACTTGGCAATGTTTTGGAGTAGTGAGAGCGTATTTTCATATTCTATGTGCAACAAAAGCACAGTTTTATTGCACGACTGTATCACTGCTAGTAATCTTTAAAAAAAAAAACATTTTTTTAAACATTTATGTAGGCATTAGAACGTTCTGCCGGGTACTATACTTTTATTTTGATAGTTGTAGACTGTTGTTTCTATAACTAATATTATAAACAAAATAAGTTAATTTGTTTGGTTGAACGCGCTAACCTCAGGTACTATAGGCAAAAAGCTAGTAATTAATAAATCATCGATCACAGTACGCTCGCCTTGACTCTTAGAACATTTCTCCATCTGTCCTTATTCTTGAAGTGGGTAATTCGATAATAATTACATTACTTATTATCCAAAGCAAAAATATCCAATAACACAAATAGCAAAAAAGCTTGTCATAAACTACTTAATTCTATATAATATTTTTATGACATAAATAACGTCACGAACACACAAGTTTACAAATAATGTTGTAACAAAAACGAAGCTAATGAATGAATGGTACGATTCCCACTGCTGGGAATAATGACAATTAATTCGTAATGGAAGCGTGGTCTTAGGAGCTAGTAATGACGAGCCACACGCGATCGTAACAACCATGTTATAATGATCTTATAGTTGATAAAGTTATTATTTTAAAGTAAGATGTATTTAGTTACACTCGTATTAAAATAGAGGTCTTAGATAAATAGAAATGATGTTCAATCAGTATTTTTTGAATGTTTGACAACGATGCGAGATTATAAAGATAATAATAATATCTTGGGACAGCTCACACACGGCCATCTGATCCCAAACTAGGCAGGGCCTGTACTATGGTAACCAGAACTGATAAATATACTTATATATTATGTAATGAAATGACATTTCATTAATTTGAATTGTTGTCTTTGGAAGTTGGTAGAGGGCGCATCGGAGTGACGCCCGATTGAATTGCGGATGACGTTCAGATTAGTTTGTACATTTTATTGTAATAGGAAAATATTGAAGAGAGAGATTATTATTTAATATTATTAAAGGATATAATTGAGGCGATATAAATGGACTTTAAATGTCGTTTCTTTGTTTTTTTCAGGTAAGATTTGTATATTTAAACGATATTTGTGCCAATATTGTAAAAGAGTGACAGATAAAATAAAACTTTGTTTTTTCAGAGAAACAATTTCTGGTTTAATTTGAAAATCCTCAATAATATATCTTATGTATATTTCTAAATACACGCCACTGCGATGAAACTTAAATTAACCTTAAAAAAGGAGAGTTTGTCAAACGACACGGAAGTGTAATTAGCTTAGGATTAAAGACTGTTCGTGCCTGTAACTAAGTAGTCGGGACATTACCGATATCTTCACGTAAGCACAGCCGGTACAATGTATTAATATCACACTATAGTTATTACACAAAAATAGCCATGAAACAGCAATTCTACGTCATTACCATTCATGGAATCGTTGGTTATTAATCCGTAGGCCCAACTCTCACGGTCAGTCGGGCATGTCAGCTCAGCAAATGACGCTCTTCCTCAGACCAAGGACATCGCAAATCGCGTGAGAGACGGTCCACTCTGCCGTGACACTTCCGCGTAACTTATCATTACCGCTCATTTGGTACAGCTGTGTGTGAAGTACGCGTTTTGATTTCCACTGTTACTGTTTGTGACGAGAATTACTTAACAATTTATAGATAATTATTTAACTGGCTTTCTTCCGCAGGTATTATGAAGATTTTAAACATGAATGATACGTCATCTTTGTACTATTTAGCCTATATTGTAGGGTCTAACTCAAAGCATTTTTTTGCACTATCCCTAACTTGTGATGTTTTTTCGGTATAGGTAGGTACTTTATCAGTCACAAGGAAAAATGATACATCATCACAATGGTGAGAGAATTTTTGAAATCTGTCCAGTCGTTTTTGAGTTTATTCGTAACAAACATACCAAAATACAGATCTTTCCTCCTTACCTATATTGAGTATAGATAACGTAACAGGATTTAACGCGAACTCATAAATTTACCTTTTAAAGCTTAATATTTCTCCCGGGTTCCGCCGGCCGCAAGGAGACTCTTCATTGCACAATTGATTATTAAATTGAGTTTGGAAATTAATTAAGTTTAGGTTAAGTCTAAGCTTGAAAGACAGAGATGACTATACATCAACGATCGTTGCCCTATCTGTATTTCCAGTCGCTCACTTAGTAATGTAGTCGCTCGGATAAAATTTTAATATATGAAATGGATTAATCACAATCCACTTTTTGTAAGCTCGTTCTGGATTTTATTATTTATCAATATTCGTCGTTAGTTTAGTTAATTTTTCGCTTACTCAAATTCATACCGCTCAAGTTATTAATACAGTATGTCTTCATCAGTCGCAAAGCTTTTTTTTAATCGCTTGTTTTATAATTCCCCTTAGATATAATGTGTAACAATTAGGAATATTGTTGCACAATCAGTATTTTTTGTGAAAGAAAAATATAATTTCTGTTTTATGAGAATATTTACTTTTTAATCTGTTAAAAGTAATATTTTAGATATGTATACATAGGTGTACATTTAGATTTTTGGTGAACAGTTAAAAATTATCCGATATTAATTACAATAGTTACATGTTTCATATGTAATATTAAACAATGGGTTGAAATGTGATAACGAATAATGTAGCACTACCAAGAAATAGACAAGTGCATCCTCTCGTATTTTTATATACTTGATCAAGATCATTATAGCATTGTTAGAGTTGAAACGATATCATGAAGTTTTTAAGGTCATCGCAGTTATGTTTTGGAAAAGAAATGTCGGTATTTTTTATCTCTGGCTAGTCTGACATCATGATGATTGGTTTAATTAAATACTTCGTTCCAAGAAACCAAAGGATATGCGAAGTGTGGAAGACTTAAAACTAAGTTTAACATGAGAACTGATATAACTTTATCGCGTTCATGTGCACCCGTGAAGTTTGCCCTAGTAATATCATCAACAAGGTTATTATTATACTTAAGCGGAATAAATAATTTTCAATCAATTTCATAACATTATTTAAAATAAAGTATTTATCAAAATTATTTAGATGCCTTATTTCCTCAAACGTGTTTGTTTGCAAGATAATTGCTAAGCAATAAGTGATACATATAATCAAATATTGAGCTATCTGATCATTGATATTTTGATAGCTACGTAATACAATTATTTTAACACATGAACATACCTACTGCATGCGCATTATTGCTATAATCTTTAAATATTTTTTAATAAGTTTTTCACATTCCACTTTTACTACGCTGTTTTTTAGAAAACTTACATTGATATGTAGTTTGTACACGTCAACTATCCGCCCACTTCTGGGGGTAAAACCTACTTTTCTAGATCTGTTTTGAGTCTTTTTATGAGATGTGCTGCAATTTGACCGCAGCATTTGACTTCGTTGCCAGACTATTTGGCGAATCCCTATCCTTGTTCATTGGATTGGCACGGTTACTGAATTTAACACGATTTCTAACAAAAGATTTTGAACAAAAATATAATGGAAATGTTTAAATAATGTTTTTTTGTTGTTTGATTATCTCCACTTATGGCCACCGACCCTGAGTAACTGGGCCTAGACCCACATATTGCCCTCATAACATAACACGTACATAAAATACTTGTGTTACATTTTCCAACGGATTCCAATAAGTGAATTATAAAACTATGCCTTTTTATTAAAGCTTTTAATGTGGTGTAAATATAATATTAACATTCAATAGGTCTTTACATACCAATCGAAAGAAGTATTTTCTATAGATATTTTTAAGATTTCCAACTAAAATAATTAGATATACAATGTATTTCAGTACCTATAAAATCAAAAATTGTGCAAAACATATTCAACAGTAACAATAATTGCTAAATTAAATAAAAAAACCGGCCAAGTGCGAGTCAGACTCGCGCATCGAGGGTTCCGTACAAACCTGTAGGTAGGTATATAAGTAAAAGTTATGGTATTTTTATTGCTAAATGAAATCCATAACATAACAATGTGGAAAGCTGACGGTACCTTGTCAATACATATATGAAAACATTATGTATGTTCGGAAAAATCGGCCAAAATCTATTTTTTTATTTTTTTTGTTAATCGCGGCTGAACCGATTTGCATGAAATTTTGTGTGCATATCGGGTAGGTCTGAGAATCGGCCAACATCTGTTTTTTTTTTTAATCGCTGAACAACGTTTGCTGGGTCAGCTAGTAAGATTATGATTATTAAAAAAAATATACTATGTGATGTAACTAAAAATTTAAGATTTTCGGAATTTTTCCTATATGTGTACTTTATAACGTTGCTTCATGCCAAATTTCAAGATTCCAGGTCGTCTGGAAGTATCCTTTAGGTTTTGATTCCCTTGCGAGTAGTTGCGAGTTTCAAAATATGCGGCTTTAATTGCTGTATCTTTTGATTGCGTTGACGTAGAAGTTTGATTTTGTTACAGCTTAAAGATATTATAGACTTGAGTATTTGTTAAGAATTTCAATATAATACCACTACGCGTTCATGAGTAAAGGGGTAATAAGTTTAAAATTATTAAAAATATTTTTATCATATGATGTAACTAAAAATTTATGCTTTTCGCAATTTTTCCTTTATCTGTGTTATAAGACGTTGCTTCGTACCAAATTTCAAGATTCTGAGTTCACGGGAAGTACCCTGTAGGTTTTGATTCCCTTGCGAGTAGTGGCGAGTTTCAAAATATGCGGTTTTAATTCCTGTTTCTTTTGATTGCGTGGACATAGAAGTTTGATTTTGTTACAGCTTAAAGGTATTATAGATTTGAGTATTTGATATGAATTTCAATATAATACCACTACGCGTTCATGAGGAAAGGAGTAGTAAGTTTAAAATTATTAAAAATATTTTTATTATATGATATAACTAAAAATGTATACTTTTCGCAATTTTTCCTATATCTCTGCTATAAGACGTTGCTTCATACCAAATTTCAAGATTCTGAGTTCACGGGAAGTACCCTGTAGTTTTTGATTCCCTTGCGAGTGTCGAAAATTTGCGGCATAAACGGGAGTATCTTTTGATCGCGTTGACTTAGAAGTTTGATTTTTTCACAGCTCCAAGAGACCATAGACTTGAGTATTTGATATGAATTTCAGCTTGATACCTCCACGCGTTCCTGAGAAAAAAGGTCTTGACAGACAGACAGACAGACAGACAGACAGACAGACAGACGGACAACAAAGTGATCCTATAAGGGTTCCGTTTTTACCTTTTGAGGTACGGAACCCTAAAAATATGTTATGATTGTTAATAGCAAAATATTGAACACTTCTTTGTTAAAGTGGTATCACAGAAAAAAAAACAAAGTGCATGCAATGAAATGCAAAGTGCAACATCATATTTCAGGATATGCCTATTTAAGATTCAGTAATTTAACAAAAAAATTAATGATAATATCTGAACAGTACAACTACGTCCTAGGATTCCATTCAATCAGTACGAAGTGAATATAGATTAATAGAAACGGTGGTAATTTAAAGTAAATGGTAGGCGTTTAAAGAATTTAGGTTATGTCACAGAACACGCATATACATCAGCTTTTGATTTATATTGAGACTAGCTTATGTCCCCGGCTCTGCCTGCGTGGATGTCGGTTATTGCAGCAAGTCCTTTTTTAAAATCTGAACTTATCCAAAACTAAGTCAGCAATTTTATTTAGTAATTTAGCCGTGAAAGCGAAACAGACAGAACGAAAGGGCTTTTATTTGCATTTATCATTTATACTGTTAGTATAGATTATCTTAGTTACTCGTTATTCTTTTTGCAGCATTGATCTTAATTAATTAAAGAGAATGATAATTATAGATTTTAAAGAAGGATTTAAGTTACTTTTGACGTAATAATCGACTTCTACGGTGACAGAACCTTGAGTGGAAGCCAGTATATTAAAGCTGTATGTTGTGTGTTAGGAAACTCATGTAAGAGTAAGTTTTTATTTAATTATTTTCGATTTCCAACAAAGAATAAACTAGATACATAATTTGAAGTTCAGTGAACATTTGAGTTGTGCTCTCTCAGTTACATGAAATCGCAGCATTCATATCTAAACATTTAGGTGAACAAACTTGTCTAATATAATATAGTAACTTATGTACTGAGATGAGAAAATTCTAAGTTAATTTTGTCTTCATTTATTTATTAAATTAGTCTTTTCTACAAGGATGGTAAGATAAAATATGTCGTAACCCTAGTCGTATTTATATCTAGTACTACAAATAGCTTGAATGGAAACCATGAATGAACCGACGTAGACCATTATATGCTAATGCTATCGGAAAATCATCTTAATTACCCACAATAATAGGTGGAAAATCGCTTGTATCCGCTGCGACTTCCAAGGATGACCGGTTTGACGTTCATTTAATTGTGTTTTTTGTAATTACTTAAATGAAATGGTTGATTCTTTACGTTTGTGCTGGATGACCTGTCAGATAATTGCAAGACTCTTGTGAGTTAAATTGAAAAGCCTAAAGACTTTGTTTCTTAGGATTTTAAAGTTGTTATTATATGACTGTTATGTATGCTTCGTATCAAGTCTACTTGCTAGACCAGTGACCTTTTTTTTCGCCTGCAAGCCTGCGCACAGGCTTCGACTGCTGCATCGGACTTTTGGCGAAACCTTAAGAGCCTCCAGCTAGAAAAATAAATCCAGGGAAACAGCTAAGGGATATTTTTATTGTTAGTTTGGTCAGTTTAAAATATAATTATATAATGAAATACCAAATCATAAGGCCATTTAACATTTTATATACAAAAATAAGCCACTTTAATCCAGGGATCTTTAAAATAGTTTTTTACAAAAAAAAATGTGATTGGTACCTACAGTAAACACGGGTTTCTTTGACCCAACAAAGGGTTATTTTGGCCCATGTGAAAACCACGTATGGAAAGACAACAACTTAATAATATAACTTTAACGTAATAATACAACCTGGGCTGAATGAATCCTAAATGCCAAAGTTCCCCCCCCCCCCCCCCCGAGCTAAAGTAACCCAGGATTACGCTAAAATTACATGATGAATAAAATAACAACAAAATTGTATACTTACTCTTTCTTATTGTTGACTACAATGACTAGTTTCACTTTCCGAGGGCCCTTGGTCATTTTGCAGAAATCCTTGCTGTTATCGACGGGGCCCTGGGATAATATTTTTAATAGGGGAATGTTTTCGCAGTTTGATCACCACAGCCCAACGGCTGGCCGTCAGGTCACCTCACTGTCATCACTTATATCGTCCACTCTTCTTTTTAAAACACATTTATATAAATCACAATAGGTCCATTAATACTGGTAGGATCACGCTCACTGATACTAAATACTGGTGTTTCTGAAATGATACGTTATCGTCAATCGAGTCGCTTTTTAATGACATAACCTGATATTGTTTGATCGATGCAAGTTTTTTTAAGTTATTAATATGATAGTCGGATTAGACAGGACAGTCGTTACACGTGAAATAATACGTTATCTTATATAAGAAAGCATAATAAACATATCTGCTTCATTAAATAATTATACAGGATTAATTTATAAGGAGTGCGTATATTCAACGAGGTAATCAGGTACATAGAACTGAACAAGTTTCCCCAAGGAATATAGGTCTTAAAATTGAGAACTTTTCATAGAAAGTGACAGGTCATGTGACTTATGTTTGTACGAAAATATGAATTAAAATTTTAAGATTTCGACCTGTTTCTTGGGAAAAGTTGTCCAGTTTTATGCACCTGATTACCTCGTTGAATATACGCACTCCATTTAAATTATTCCTGTAGAAGGATTCTATTGTATAAGGTACTAAAATGATTACATTTGATATATAGGTCACTAAAAATATTGAAGTTGCTAACATATGAGAACAATTTCAAACTTAAATTTATTAATTACAAAAATCATCGCAACCAATATTGACCATACCTGTCTACGGATTAATTTAAATAAGTAATTAATCCTTAGAGCACAATTAGCATAAGTGCATAGTGTTTACACACTCCACATAACTAAAAAAAAAACGAATCACTGTAATCCAAAACACGACCGAAAAAACTACAAATTAGCTAAACATAATAAAACGGTAACAATTATTATATAACAGTTCAGTTATATAACAAACTGGAATATAAAAATCTTAAAACATGTTAACTTGAGCGAGCAGTTAATCGGAATGGCACAGAATCTAAAGTTTATCGTCTAGAAGATGATGAATGATGATGTATCTCCTGATTGTGGTGAATCTGATAAGCTATCACAGTGGCCGAGCTAATATTTATCGTAACGTCAAAACGCTTTCGTTATTTTGCTGTTTAAAGTTTGCAGTGGTTTAATAATATAATAATAATATATATATTGGAACCGCGCAACTAGCGACATTTAACGTTTTGAAAGTAGGTACCTGAAAAGGTCTACTCGAAATAAAAATATTTTGTTTTTAGTAGAGTAAAATTTACCTGGACCTGTGTCCCCATGTTTGCCTTTAAAAGACCGGGTATTCTCATTACTGAGGATAACACGTGAAAAATAAGAGATACAATAATAATAATAATATGTCGGGACTGTAAGAGGGAGAACGAAAAAGAGATGGATGGATGGTGTGAAAGATGATATGAGAAAGATAGGAGTGGATACTGCAATGACTAGTAATAGAGATGAATGGACGAAAAATACGCATTGCGCCGACCCCATATAAATGGGATAAGGGCAGGAAGAAGAAGAAGATTATGGGACACCTCACTAGGCAGAGCCTGTACTATGGTGACCAGACCACTGATAAACATACTTATATATTTCTAAATACATACATAGTACAGATAAACACAGAACAAATGATCATGCTAATCACACTAAGATTTGTCCTAGGTCGGAATCAAGCCCATCTGCTTTTGCTGTCAGGGTCACTAACCACTAGACCAACACGCCAAATGTTATGTCTGTTTTACCAGCCAACACGAAAGTTTTAGAACCAATTCATTAATTGCCACAGTCTACTACTCGTACACACCATATCAATAATCTTCTATTTCATATTTACACACAGGTATTTCAGATAATGTAAGCGCGTCAAAAGCATTAACTCTCTATCTTTTAAACCCCGTTAATCTGCAACAGATTATAATTAATACCACAACATAATGTTTTACCTAACTTAGTAATTTAAATCAATACGATGTCGTAGTAAAATGTACGCATATGTCCGCATTATCTAATCCTCGTTGTAAATTATATAAAACTAATCTGATGACAGCCCCGTTGTGCCTGTTTTTGATTATTCAATATTCGTGGTTATTTTTCTCGTCTAGAAGGTGACAGAAAGATAATTTCATTATTAGGGAATCTGGATCCCGAAAATTTTAATCTGAATCCGAAACCAACAATGAGCAAGCGTGGGGATCAATGCGGGTTCCTTCTCGATACGTTAAGTGGGATATTTGTAGGTCAGTATTATAATATAACTAATAATCTATATTCTTTATTGTATACCTCAAAAGATTAACCATTTCAGGATACTAATACTGAAATGCTAATGAACTTTAATACGTTATTAAAAGTATATCTGTCACAACTTTACACCTTGACTGAGACAGCGTGAGACTTAACGGCGGCTTCAAACTGATTGACGTTTCAGTATTCCGTAAAGTTAATGAGGGTACAATGGCGGCTTTATTGTTCATAGCGGTATATTCCGGACAACCTTTGCCATCCAAATGTTGTCCGGAATATATCGCTATGAACAATAAGGCCGCCAGGAAGCAAAGACTGTCAGGAAAGACTGAAATTTTATAGGTTTATCTATAATTAAGTATCTCAATCAATCAATCAACTCAGTCTATCGTGATCTTCTGCGGGACCCTACGTTGCGCCACAACACCCGGTCCTCAACATGAGGGCAAGCGTCTTGGTGACCGCAGTCTACTTTCAGTTCTTTAGGAGAACACTGCTGCCCATTCTCCTTGTTTTCTATATCCCTTAGTCGCCTCTTACGACACCCACGAGAAGAGAGGTTGTTTCGTATGCCACAACCCCATGGCATTTAAGTATCTGTTTTAACTTTATGAATTTTATACTTTTTCTTGATAGATGGTCCTTCTCTAAGATTTTAAAATCACTAATTCCTCTATACCTTAACGATAAGAATTGTATCAATATAATACATATTTCCTCAATGGATAGCGATCTCATAAAGTTTTACGCCGTTTCCTTCATGTCATATCTTAATTATGTCATTTTATTTTTTATCTGTAATCAAACGTTTTTAAACGACGCGTTAAAGAACATTACCTTTCTGTTTAAAGTATTGTCCTTATATATACGTATTTATACTTATTATTGTGTATTTATATATATATATATATATTATTTATATATTTTGCTGTTATTTATTACCTTACACACTGTGTCTGTTTCTCTACATATCTGTATCCTGTCGCAGGTCTGCTGGCAGAAATTTCG
This sequence comes from Plusia festucae, assembly GCA_950381575.1. Taxonomy (NCBI): domain Eukaryota; kingdom Metazoa; phylum Arthropoda; class Insecta; order Lepidoptera; family Noctuidae; genus Plusia; species Plusia festucae. The sequence goes on along the minus strand of OX494456.1, from coordinate 937,198 downwards.
TAAGAAATAAGCAGTACCTTTGTACCTTTTATTCTCTAAGATGTTTTTTTTCCTGTATTATATTGTGTGTACATAAATAAATAAATAAATAAATAAATAAATAAATAAACGTGACGTTGTTATATCATGGTGGACTCACGTGTGACTTTAATTACCGTTAATTAACGATTTTAACATCGATTATTATTTTAAAACTTTTTGTTTGGATACAATGAGATTCAATGAAGTCTTGATGATTTTTGCGAATATTTGATCAGTCAAATGAAAAAATGCGTAACGTCCTGGGACTTTGTTCATTTAGTCAAAGCAGTTAATGTACTGTTTCGTATAAGGTTAACAGAGGCATACCTAATCTCTTGCGACTTACTACACTTTATGGTAAAAAATCTGTTAAATGGTTTATACCGCATATACTAACACTATCTGGTGACTCTCAGAACAAAAAAACGATTTGGCGACACGGCAGGCCAACTGCAGACTTACTGAATAAGGCCTCTGGACCTGGGCTTTTTAGACTCTCCTAACGAACGAGCATGTTACGGGACGACCAAAGAAACGATTGATGGATTGTATGAAAAACGATACCGCTTCAAAGGGTGTTACTTGTGGGATGACGTCAGATAGAGAATTATGGAAGTAGACAAGATGCATGAACTTCAAATGAAATTGGGATAAGAGCAGGAGGATGATAGATGAACTAACATCATCATCACCTGCCTAGCCTTTTCCCAAGCTAAGTTAGGGTCGGCTTCCAGTCTTACCGGATTTAGTTAAATACCGTATTTTACTAGGAGCAACTGCCTATCTGTCCTCCACAACTCACTGCTAGGAAATACAGTATGCCATAGTAAGACTATTGTAATTTTGTCCGAATTGTTATGAATTAACGATTGTCAAATATCACATATTATTATGACAGTCGTGACCGACACGACGGCTTACCCTGCTTTCCGAGGCATGAAGGGTATATGTTTACAAATGATCACCCATTCACGGACCAACCGCGGCGAGTGCGGCTTACCCTTTATTATCGGTCTATCATATGGCTTAAACTTAGCCACGTGTCCCTCCTATTGATGAACTAACATCTATAGTATTTAAATGTCGCTCCCGCTGTCTGATTAGATCTTTTCAACAACGCAACGGATTTAAATGCAGTTTTTAACAATAGGGTAATTCAAGAGTACGGTTTTTGTTTAACAGGCAATTATTACTGTGCTACCCATATCCAGTCGCGGCGGGTCCGCTTGTGTTAAAGAAATAGAAAAAAGAAACAAGATTCTTTTTTTTGTAGTTCATACCAATTACTGTGCCAAGTAGCTCTCTACTCTAAATGAGAGTAGCATAACGACTGACAATTATATAAGAAGACTTAATAAAGAAACATCCAGTAAAGTCGTCTAAGCTACTCAAGATAACTGCATATCCTTATATGATCCGAATCATAAAAAGAGATTAATTATTTGGAGCACTTAATCTAAACGAACAGATTTTGTTTTCATTCATCAGATTCCTTCAAAATAAAGACTTTATTGTTTTATATTACCTACAGTAATTCCTTTATCTTCATGCGATAAGAAACGAAGTTTTTGGCAAAATTACTCTGAGGTAGTAAGATTTTTTTTAAGAAGCGTTTTGTACATTAATGAAATGTGCTTGGATAGACACAGTAAACTATTGTCGCTTGTATAGACTTCAGTACTTCTTGTTTCTAGGCAGTGAATTTGAACTTAGCTAAGATCCTTGTCATTCCAGCACAAAATAGAAGAAAATAATGTGCTTATTAGATTCAAAATGTCGTAAAATTTTATTTTTATTTTAAAACCATTTTCATACCATTCTATTTCAGTAAGCTCTAATCAAAAGATTGTGATATTCAAATTTAATGTATAATCTAATATTACACAACTAACTCAAGGTTAAAGATTAGGTTCAGGTATTACGCGTTTATTTTCATATTTACTAAGCCATTTATCACTTAGGTAGTATTATAAAATAAGGCTTACTATATAAAGAATCTCACGATAATTTTAACATTAAACTTTGTAACGACGCTTGCAGGAGGCTTATAAACGGCGGTAGCCTAATGGCTAGGGCGTCGGACTTGTGATCAAGTGGTTGCCGGTTGCCGGCCACTCCTCACAAGCATTTAGCTAAGTACGATGGGTTACCAAGATTACAAGTAATAAATGAGAAAGTTAATAAAAAAAACAAGCGTAGCGATGGATGCTCGTTCATTCTTCGTCTGAGGAGAGATTTAGCTTGAAGGTTACAAATAGATATGATATATTATTTCCAACCAATACGAAACGTATCTTTTATCGATTTATCTGTAGATATTCGAGACGCTCATCGATCAAGTTTTAAATCGAGATAGTTGTGCACTTCGCCTTACTTAATCACATAATCTATAAGCATTGCGATCAATTATATTTATTCTGGAAATATGTAATTAAACTGTTTAGCGTAGGTACCCATAATTCTTATAGGTGTTGAAAAATTCAATGATTCCAAACTCATTAAAGCTTGGTAATTAATTCTGGGCAAACAGGTGCACTCTATTTCTTCGCTCTGATAGTCCCAATCGACAGGAGATTAATAATATTATTTATCAGGTGATAAACCTTGACTTTTTTATATTCTGTAACAGCTGAAGATATCTTAAATTTTTCCCTGGGGTGAAGGGACTGTAAATCTAAACGTATGGATTGAATTTCAACTTTATACCACCACGCGTTCTCGAGATAAAAGGTCTCACAGACGGACGGACAGACAAGACAGACATACGGAAAACAAAGTGGTATATGATATAGGTATAGGGTAAACAACGGAACCCTTATATGAAATAAGGGTTCCGTTGTTTTCCTTTTGAAGTACGGAACCCAAATAATAAGTAAAACCCTTGATTTTAATATTCTTAAACAATAACAACTTATTGGTTTCACACATAGACACATCAGTTAAACAATGTCAATGTTTATATACCTATGACTTACGGGACAGGGAAATAGTTAAACTCCAGTTTATGTGCTGATACCGAATATTTAGAGATTAACATGGCCGGGTGCTAATAACAATATCTTTACAGATAAGTACATAACACGCCAAAATATCGGAAATAAAATAGGTATTTTAATAGTATTTAGCGCGGAGATATGGGCTAAATTTCCACCGTGATTGATATTAAGATATAGGCTGATATAGTATATGCGATATGTTACTGACACGTGTCAATCAGATAGACAAAAGAGTATTGATTACAAGACCTGGTCGGGCATATATCTTTTGTGATGCTTACTGTTATTGCGCTCTCAATAGATAATTGCTGTTTTAAAAGCCATTTAAACTTTAATGATGACTTGTTTAGCGCAGTCGGAGAGAACGGGGGCGTGTCATCGTGTATCGCGTGGGTATCATGCATCGTCGTGTATTGCGTGTGTATCATGTATCATCGGTTATCGCGTGTGATTCATGTATCATCGAGTAGTGTATCGCTTGTCAAAAATCCGCTAGGGTCGCTAATGTCGCATAAGGTTTATCTGCCAATTGCGACCAATCGCAGGCCAGCAGCTTGTCTCTCATTGGTGGAAATGAGATAGATCATGCAACACTAGAGACCCTAGCGACAGCCCGCATTGTAAGTTTGACTTCAGCTTTGACAACTATTTGAAGGCAAGATGATCAAGATACAACTAAACAAGTAGATTTTTTTATAAAGTTATTAACATCTACAAAAACCTCTTCCTGTAGCGAGTTCACAAATTATTGAGTGGAGGTTACTACCATGCAACGTAGGAACCCCGAAAACTACTCCAAACCCGTACGTATAAATCCTTTAAATTTCAGTCAATTTCTGGTAACGTTGTTAAATCATAACTTTAGTTAAGAAAGAAAACCATAAATGCCGAAATTATGACGACATTCAGTAAGTATTATACAATGGCGACAATTGTACGTCAAATACTAAACCACAGCCTCTGTATCTAAATCTGTTGTATAACTTGTTTGTCTTCAACCAGGAGAGAATTCTTATCTAAATTATGTCAGAACGATGATAAATTTGTAACGAAATGTGTCACTAGAGTATGCTAAACAAATAATTTACGGGTACCACGTCAGTAGTCGAAACTGTTTGCGATATGAACCTTACCAGTCTGACATAAGGACTGTATGTAGAGGTGATTTATCCTACAGTTACTCAGGTCCAAATGGCACTAGTTTTGTTTTACCGTCACAGAGACTATGGCGTATTGCATGATTTAAAAACAGAGTATATACACACAAGTGCAATCAATCAACTCAGCTTATCGCGGTCCACTGCTGGGCATAGGCCTCTCCCAAGTTGCGTCACAACACCCGGTTTTCCGGTTTCCACAAATGAAATAGATAAAGTTTATTGAATTGAAATCTAAATCGATAACTGCATTAACGATTAGGCGCCTCTATTAATACATAACTTAACTTGTCATACCGATAAATCTAGACATCAAAGTAAAGTACTCGTTTGCGATCCAATACAGGTAACAGAACTAGATTATCAAAAGATAATCGAGAATCGATTACGTTTAGTATTTCGTGAAAGATAAGGACGTGAATGTATCAAAGTTATATGCATTTTGAGATAATGAGTGGCGCCATTCCCCCATAATACAGTCTTAAGTCTTATTGTATTGAAGTCGTGTCTCCTGAGCTAAGGCAGTTAAATAATCATATTACTTGTTTTCATATGCACGACATATATTATGTATAGTGAATATATATAGGTGGTTAACTTGAAATTCAATGGCTGACTAGAATGTTCCTTATGTTCTTGGTGTTTTTGCAATTAAAGGATTATTAGTAACTGCAGTTTTTATCACAGAAATGTTATATACGCGCCATGTTTATATAGAATACTCTTGGAAAAAAAAATTGAAAATTTCAAAGAAAGATACCTGTTTAGGCAAACAGCAGATAAACTAATCTACATGATAAATTCTTAATCTTAAAAACTCACTACATTGAAATAAAACTACATTTAAACGGATTCTATCGCGGTTTATTTTGATTTTAGTTCCCGACGTTTCGACGCCTTTGCAGGTGTCATGGTCACGGGCAGACTGACCATGACGCCTTCCAAGGCGTCGAGGCGTCGTCGCTATAGAATCCGTTTAAAAGTAGTTTTATTTCAATGTATTATATATCATTCCCGTGAATCTCAGAAAACAATAACGTACTACATATAGCCAGTGTCGATGATATTTAGCAAACAGACCTTCTACATATAATTTCAAAATGTTTCATAGCAAAGAGCATCCACGTTTCAAAGCATTTGTTTTTAACATTTCGTTCAGAATAAAAACACCCTATACGTTGTTATTCTCTCACGTTATCTGCGCATTATGCTCGAGTATTGCTCACATTACTTTAACTGCATTAGCTTCAGCCGGATGGGTTTGTCTTTCAGTTAAAATAGTATTTAAATGTTACAGATTGTTTTACTTTAGAGTGACGTCTTTGGTTTGTATTCTTTGTTAATATGTTAGCAGTTAACTGATGCATGTGAGAAGGTATGATACTCGTAAGCTAGGTAGTTAAATTCTTATTTGAAAACGGAGGCACTAATAACTATTCACTGTTACCCAAATGTCGTATGGGTGCCGAACATTCAGACTTGGAACAAATTATAATAACTTCCGTGAGACGAATTCATAATTATTTAAGGATTCAACGGTTTACTCACGCGCATTCTCGGGAACACAGTTCGACTCGCGACACCGCCGCCGCCGCGTCATCTCATGATTAAGGACTCCTATTGAGTCTGAAACTAGTCGGGCGTTCCCAAGAATGCGCGTGAGTAAACCGTTGAATCCTTAAATAATTGGAACAAATTTTAGTTCATCATTCATATTTTCACTGTTAAGATCGAAAACACAGCAATTTGCTCTGTCGTATTGGACATGTGGTGTTTGTTATACAAGATTTTTATTTACCTGTTTAATAGCTTGGTTCAATAGGGCTTATGGATTTTCGAAACTCGAGTTTCGAACCCCGGAAGGAGGTGCACTTAGAGAACGTTGCTAACGTAGTTAGTTTTTCTATAGCTTTAGGTGGAAGCCATTAAAGTTTCGCCAAAAAGTCTGGGGAAAGGAATCAAAGCCTGTATTCAGGCTAAATGCTGTAGACCTCATCAAAAACTAAAGCTACAAATATCAGCACACACAAACTTCATTTGATTTGAACGGAACTTATGAATCACAGTTTACAAATACTAGTCGCAAATTTATTATCGTCTACTCGAACTTGATACGCAAAATCTTCTTCTGCCTGCCCTTATCCCAATCATATGGAGTCGGCGTAATGCGTATTTTCCTTACCTTCCTCTCTATTACTCGACATCGCGGCATCCACTCTTTTCTTACTCAAATCATCTTTCACACAATCCATCTCTTTTTCGAGCTTGCTTTGCAAAATATCCCTACATTTATTTAAATCTCCAATATTCATTTATCTTCACTTCACAATATGAGTCGTGATCATTACATGGAAAAAACCATTTAGTGCTACAAGTATTATCTTTAAAGATTCACTTTCAGTAAGTTATCATTAAGTTAACAATGTTAGTGACAGTGTAGATAAATCAAGATATTACAGGAATGTGGAAATATATAAATACACATACAGAGGATTATCTAACGTCAACAGCGTCAAGTCAGTGATGCATTATGCAATATTATTATAATTGTTGTCTGCACATGGTTTTATAGATACGTATCTTCTACCTGTACATTTTTTATAGATTATTCAGAAACCACGCTTGGCAATCGTGATTATAATTGTTTAGCAAAGGAACAGTGTTAACAAACAAAATATTGGGATACGTCATGTCTTTATCGTCTGAAAGTTTCTGAGAATTGCCTGCACCCTCCCTTAATTGTGTCATGAAAATCCTTTCGTTACTATGAAAATTCCAACTAGATCCGACATTAATCAACTAAGTAAAGAATAGTAAATGTTTGCTAAATAATTAAAAGTATTTAATGCTACCAAAAATTACAATTATTTAAAATTTAAAAATTAACCATGGGAATTTACATCCAACATCGGCAAACTACATAAAAGTAACTCCAACCCCAGTGATACAGCAGAGCTCAACAATAATCCACCAAATGAAACACTAACTACAAATAATGTTACAGTTAATGGTTTTCCAGTCCAACTTGACCTCACTTAAGATCGCTAACTCACCGTGAATTCGTCCGATGGTCGCGCATTTGCCACCGACCACATTAAACATGTCAATTGTAGCTCAATGCTGAGGACCGTAAATTTGACGGGTTATAAATTAACCACGGTATTCATTAATTGGAATTCCTATTTAAATTTATGTTTTTGCACAGACTAAATATTTCATGAATTTGTTGTTAGTTGGTGTAATTGCAACTATTTCATCTGTGACAATAATAGTCTTAAAATGAGCTTAGATATAAGGAACGAGTCATGATCAGATTTTTTTTAAACAGATGACCGAATACAAATAATCTAATATAATAGAACTCCATGTACTAGATAACTTGCAAACAAATATGATTGATGATTAACCTAAAAACTTCAATAAAGGAGAAAAATGTGACATTCTTGATCGTAAATTAGTAAATTATGAAGAAGCGAACACCGTTGCAAAATATTAACATTAGTGACGTGTCACGTTAGCATTGTTGTACACAACAACCTTGAAAACTGTTCACTGCAAGCTGATTGGATGTAATACTGGTTTTGTTGAGTTCGACCAAGCGTATAGTAAGAATTAGGAAAATCGTAAAAGTTGGTAAAGAAATTAATTTAGATTTTCGACAAGCCTAAATAAGTATTCAAGATCGGTGGGAAGATTATAATGGACTCAGAAAGCGCAAAAGTGACTCAGACCCAAAAATAGTGACTGGAAATCAAGACATTTAAAAAAAAACGATAAATGAAAACGTGTTAAAGAAAACTTGTACGCAATTCGAGTTTCAGCAATTGATTAAGCACTGACAGATGACATAGATAAAAAACAGAGGTTTTCAGTACATGTGATAAATATATTTGTCTGTCATGATAAGTGTTGCTTTGGGATAAAGAGACAAAACTTGAGTATGTTTAATACGTATTATATAAAACGAAACGAGATTTACGAAATAGCATCAGTGAGTTATAGAGCAAGACACATCCTCTGAAAAACAGCTCTATACGTTTTTATCAAACGGTTCAAATTAGCTTCAGATGTATTATCTAAATACCTTTTCTTAACAGTGAGACCGTATATGATATTGTTGCGGTATATTCTTTTTTTAAACGACGGCCGCTAAGGAATTTAATCCTTGTGTCGCGGGTGTTTCACAAACATTCAAATTATATGCACAAAGAACACCCAGACTTGGAACAAGCATTCGTGGATCACACCAATGCTTGTCTCATGCGAGGATCGAACCCGCAGCACGTCGCGCACAGTGGTAATTAGCGTGGTGACCTATACCGCTCGGCTATACGTGACGAACACTCAAATATCTACCTATATAATATAGGTACCTAAGCTGTATCATAAACAAATAATAGTTAATTAATCTTGGAAAAACACGTTTTTATACAAACACGACACAGAATTTAGTCATTTTAAAAAACAAAATTCTCCAATGACTCAAAGCATTTGACGAAAAATACATAACAGATTTGACCTATATAAAATTAGTCAATGTATTACGGGTTGTTCAAATTGATTTCAGAAATTTATTGAGTATGATAACATAAGCCTTGTAACTGGACTTACGTGATCTCGACAATTACAGGGTATTACATGAGAAAGTTAACATTCTTGAATAGAATCCTGCACGTGGTTCACATTGTAACCGGTTTGTTATTATCAATAGTGTGAATCATAGCGAATTACGGATTGGAGACGACTATAGCGAAGAAACGGAACTTCTGTACATTTCGAAATATTATGATACCCCTTTTGTAAAAGGTGCTTGTAAAGCTAGCCACAAAAATCGAGCATACCTAATACATGTATTCTCGGAACATTTGGTAATAAAATAAAATTATAAAGTTAGGTGCTTTAAAATAACAGGAAAATACCTTAAGTGAATTCTGCATCATTAAAGAAGTCTTTTATCTCTGATTACTTAAATCTATAAATAATCTGTTTTATTAGTGGGCCGTTAAATTGTGACAATCATAGCAAAAACAACGTCCTTGATTTTATATCGAAAGCAATGATTATAATGAGTTTAAAAACGAGGAAAAAAATTAAAGAAATTGGTCAAGGTGTCATAATACAGGCCAATGGTGATTTCAATATAATAATGAGTGTAAAATGAAACAGGTAATAATAATATGATTATTAGCTTGACTGGAATGAAAACTCGTAGCTTACTATAATTGGTGTAAAAAAAGATAAAACGCCTTGTTGATTCAAGTGTCAAAACTCAAATGCAAGTAAGTACCCAGTACAAAAATAGAAAATTTTGGTTTGCACAAAATTTACCAATTTCTGTAGATTGTAAGAAAGAAAGAAAGAAAAATATTTATTTGTGATGTTCATAGAAAATAAGAACGTAAAACATACAAAAACAAGGCTGAAAATCATAATTTGTGCAATAGAGTAACGGGAACTTTTGTAATATTTTAAACAATAATATAATACACAATGCTCAGGAAAATCAAATCAGTAGATGACCCACAAATAGGTTGTTTAGTAGACCAAACAGTGTAAATAATATCACTATAAACCTTAACAATGGATGTACAATTTGTAACCGCGATGACAATGTAATAGGTACTTTGTTTGGCTGGGAATATTGAAAACATATTAAGCTTAACGTTATTGTTTTACACCTCAATGGTTACACACGTAATAATATCTAAAACATATAACCAGATACTTGTACAAAAGTTGACTGGTGTAACAAATTCACTGAAGATTTCCAAAAATTTGATACACACAACATCAATACTGAAATGGTTTACCTATAAATAGCTAACATCGGAATTGTGACATACAAATATTTAAATGTAATACAGATAAAACACTTTATAGGTAAATAAACACCTCCATGATACGTTGCGATAAGATAAATGCATAAGAGTGATAATGCAGTTGTAAATTAGAGTATTAGTCAGATTTGTAAAACCTAGTTCATAAAAATAATTTGAGCAGTACGATAGATACTTATATATACAAAATCATTGAGATAGTACTAAATGCATTGTTGTTAATGTTCACGTTGTTTATGTATAATAGGAATTTGATAAGATTGAAACAAATGCTAAAGTTATTGAAGAATTTAAAAATACAAATAAAACCGCAGATATGTAATTTTTCGCCACTGCTATCACTGTTAAATCATATTCAGTAGAAACAAACAAAGAATCCACGCGAAATAAAATAAAGTTTTTATTTGAATTCCTTGGTGAGCTCATAAATCTAATAACTTCACCTCATTGACCTATGCGTGTGTAAATAAACTATCGGTAATGTGTTTACAGTTTCAAAAGCAGCAGGCGACTAAAGATAGACGAAGTGTCTAGCTGCCAGATCGTCTGGAATCAGACAAACTAGACAGCTTGTCTAGATGTTTTAGAATCGAATGTTGATTCAGCCATAATTTATCAACGTAAAAAAATAATATTCTACGTAATGCTATGAATTTGATCAGCTTAATCAATTGTTTAAACAACAATTTTATGAATTTATATAATCTTTAATAAAAACACTTGAGAATAATAAATGAAACTATTTTTATAAGTTTTATTTTAGAGCAAGTTGCGGGAGACCATTTTAACCAACACTTAATGAAATTTTATAATATTACAGTTCTTATAAGAGAAAGGATCGAATTTTAATCTGAGTTCGATAATAAATCGATTTTAATTTCTATTGTTAATAGTTGCGAAACTCATTTTTAACACGAAATAAATTCTGGCTTTATGATTAACGATAACACCATTTATTGAACTTTTTAATAAACAATAGACATTTTTGTACGTTTGTTAAAATACTTGGTTTGGTGTTATTGGTAGTTTAAGCGTAATGTAAGTAACCTGTCACTTCGATTAAGTTTTATGCACCTGATTACTTCGTTGAATACTCCTTTTAAATTATTCCTGTGTATACACTATCGATGATGATATTGATAAAGAATTTATTCGTAATGTGAGTATTTTAATGAACGAGGCACGAAATAAAAGCGAGAGCAAAGAATCAAAGGAAGTAAACTGAACTAACCATAATACAGGACGAAAACTCGTTTTTGAATAATCCATCCATCCACCAACAAGGAAAATAATAATATGGTCATTAACGTTATTGATGGTTAATTAAACGGTAATATTGGAACGAATCTAATTCATGGTGAAATTAATGACACACTATTTGATTCTGTAATTTATGGAAAAACTTAATTAAATAAGGGTAGTTTGTATGAAACGGTTGAGATAACTTGCCAGATAATCACAAAATCTTATCACTACAGGAGTTTGGTCGACAGATTTTCAAATAAACATTATCGTTATCATTCGATAAAAGGATTTCGAAGATTTTGATTTGGCTGTGTTAGTGTATTCAATGTAAAACAAAGTTCACTACTAAAATATTTGTTTAGTGGCTTCAAAACTACATTGTGTGTATTATTTGCATCAATAGCATCTGTCGGTGTTGAACCAGATTTTCAACAGAACAGTATAAGTTCGTTGCAATCATTACTTGTGATTGGAACTGCAACAGACAATATCAATAACGTAAGCAACACTATGGAACCATCTAAACTTTTTACATTATCAAAAACTTAAAGTTAAGATCCTGAAATATATTGCGTTTAAACTAAGTGACTTCATGAATAAAAGACAGAAACAGTATCTGATTTCATGTATATTGAAAGGAAATTGATTATGAAATCCGAAGAGAATTCAACGACCTTCTACCACCCGATAAATATATAAAAGTCCTTCACGGTCGATCTGGTTGTAATGTATCAGAGGCGAGCGAAGATTCTGAGAGGGACTTAACTGTGATAAGATGTGACATAGTTATCTTATTAGACAAGTTATTGTAGATGAAGCAGTTATTTCACTGATAAACTGTCACGTATAAGATAGATACTGATACTGTTTCAAGGTGATCGGAATATTTGAACCGAGTTAGATTTTTATGATTTATTGTTTTATTATACTCAGAAGTTTCGTATAGTACAGTACCTAGTGAAACAAATATGCTGGCAGTAAAAGATAAATCCGTGACGCCCTCGATCAGAAGAGAAATAGGCAGTACTTCGGTTGGGAAGGAAATAAAAATGCACACATTTGGGCAAATTGTGGCTGTTTTCTTTATTGTCATTTTTCCAATACAAATAATAAATTCGATTCCTTCAAATCGGTTATTGAAGCAAATTTTTAATTTAACTTTGGTATTGTTACCTCAAATCTTTCTATAAGCTGCAATCTGATAAAGAAACTTGAAAGAAATAATGAAGACATCTTACCTCAAAAAATAAGCGAGTAAATATTACCTGCTATTGCACAACAGATAAAATTTCCTGTACCAATGAAAATTAGATCGAAATTACGTCAGAGTAATATTTATGTATACATATATTTGTTGCAGAGGCTTATGATACAAATGTTGTAGTATCACTACACCAATACACCTATCTACTGTACCTATAGATTAATCTAGATGACGTCATTAGGTTACACTTCCATATTTTTCTGGGCAAAAGTCATTGCATTCACCAATTTCACCATGTATTCAGATACAGAAAAAATTACGGAATTTTTGTTTTAATTTAAGACTATTATATACAGACTTTGGGACATACAGAACAAATGACGACGTTATTTCTTTAAGTTCAGTATACCTTGGAATGCAAACAAATTACCGAAAAACAAAAAGGTTTACGACCAGGGTCATTGTAAACATCAATGCCTTGATGACACTTTTAACAGCTTTTTTGTCAAACAAAACAAACTTAGTTGTATAATTATAATAGTCTCGTCCGGTACATCAGGCCTATAATAATTAGATGTAATACTTTAAACACTAGCAAACAGCAATTAGAAGCATAATTAAAGCATGAAGGCGCCACTGATCGTCACATCTTTGTGTTATTACGTCATCAACTTACGATAATGGGCTGGGACAATTGCTGAAATTGTTTCCATTTGGAATGTGCTAAAGAAACTCCAGAATTTAGGTGGTTCCGTACTAGACAATATTAAAAACAGACATGAGTATTAAGGTCCAAGGGATAGGAATACGGAAGTTATTAACATTATAGACAGTTTGCAAGAGAGAAGTGGAAAATTTTTATGATAAAAACGAAGCAGAGGAACGAAGGAAAGAGGAAGGGTAGTGCCATAACAAAGTAAACTTTTAATGCACTGAACATAGATTACATTATCCAAGTAAATTGTCGTAAGTTGCAGTTGTATGCGTCATGCTTGATGATTAATCTCGGTATCAGATATATATTGCCCATTAGATAAAATTAACGAATGATAGTGACGAGAATGATGGAAATCTGGATTTACCCAATTATGATAATAGTTATCAAGATAACATAATAATTTAAATCGAAGCTGGTTCTATTAGAGATCATATTTGCAGATACATTAAAAAGATGCTAAGACAAGGAATGACCAATGAAGTTATGAAAACTGAATTTATCAGTCTGACAAATCCGCTTTGATTTCCGTTATATTATGAACTAAATGGTAGTAATGTAATTAATTAAGTACAAATTACAATATTTATAATACAACTACAATTTTCCGTAAAATTTTAGTCAATGGATTGGTTTTGAAAGCCTACAGATAAGCATAAAATTGACGCGGTTTATGTTCAATTAAATACGACATTACGACTTAATCAATACCAGAGATTTGCTATTACAATCAATACACAATAATAAATTATATGTTAACTTTATTGTTGGTATATAATAACACTGATTAATTAAATTTAATGAGGAGAAAATATGGGTAAAAACGAAAGGGGATAAGGAAGACCATGATTTGAAATAGAATATAATTATGTATAGTTGGTCATAAATGAGAAAGTCACGGAAAATTTACTAAGAGGACGAGGATCAAATTGGCATGGCTACCTACGCCCTAGGGAAGACGGAAGGGAGTGCCGTTATCCTAGTCCTACTAAACCACCGAAGGACTTCTCCATTACCTTTTGCCGGCGACCAGACGGGAACGTTATGCAATTCAACCGCAATCCCAGGCAAATTTCTATATGTCCTAAGTAAATAGATGTAACCCAGTTCTTTGGACACGGAACTCCAACATGTGCTTAAGTATTGTCGGTCAAAGTTTCAACTAATTACTTAAAGTAGCGTGAAACAGTGAACGACGATGTATGCTAATACATTCACACTGGCTATTGCCAAAACGCTTACGCTGAACAAGACACGGCTGCCAATGGTCTCGTATTTAATAAAGTTACCAGGATTTTAGCTTTTTAGGATATTTCTCTTTGTACCTATCTGCGTGTTATTTTTGTGTATATAATATTATAGTTATAATTGTAATAACCGTCTTGTATCTTGAAACAAACATTTTGACTTCGCTATAAACAAATTCTCATTATTCAGTATTTTCACAAATTTAGAGTCTGAAATTGTATTTGTGTACTACAAGTACTTAATGAAGCTCTTCATTAAGTACTTGTAGTTGGAGTCATCGGTACCTACCTATACGATCCCATTTGGGAAAACAATCGTAACCCACTTACCTACATATTTTTAAGTAAACCACTCTTATTTGCAAGAAAAATTAAGTAATATATTTAAAACAATACCGAATGCGTATTATAGTTTAGAATAGGCACTAAAAGCAGTAAAGGTCGTAATCAATCATCTGTTGTGATGAGACAACCGTGAAGGCTGATGAAAACTACGACAAAATGCCTGCATAGAAACTCAAAATATATTCCATTATTTTATAACGTATAAAAATATGGTGAAGGAAAGTGAGTCGTATGATGCCGGGACAAGACGGGATAAAAAAGAAAGTCGTTACGTAAACATTTGTTAATGTTTTATATCTTATTCCCTTATATGAAGCTGACCTGAACATAGCTTGGGAAAAGGCTAGACCGAAGAAGTTATACTATCTACCAATGTCAATTTATCATCACAAATGTATCTAATTACTTAAAATGTTATTTAAGACTATAGCTCTTTCAAATGTGAAACCAAGGATCCTTTTTTGACTTACAAAACGGATAGGTTCACTGAAAATGATGGAGAGGGTTTAATCAAATTTTATAGCGTCGGGGCGCCACTCCGGCGCCAAACACACTCCCATATAGAATGCAGATCAATATCTTTTATGGAGATTTGCTTATGAAAATAAAAATGAGTTTTGCATTGTCCGTGATCTGTATTACATTTAATAAAGGCTGGAATTTCTCGCCGCTTCTTCGCCATGACTTCAGAATGACATTTTGGAACATTTTAACTAACACTTCTTAATTTGAAGTTATGTGAAGTCTTATTCAATTCAAATTGTTGATTTGTAATTGGGATTTATCAACCACTTTTGCACTTTACTTTTTTGAGCTCGCTTGAGTTACCATTCCCTTGTTATTGCTACTTAGTAGGTACCTAGTAATTAACTAAAATTTATTTTTTATCAATATGCAATTATAGAGACAAGAGCCTTAAATGACAATGAAGATAATATGGTAGCAGAATCCGAATGGATTCGAAGAACTGATGAACGCGTTTGAGGATGGAGCTTGGGGAGAGGCTATCTATATCAAAAATATTGTAGATAACCAATGGATTGATTGATTTCATTCATCATAATTTACTGATATTTATAAGATAGTGATATGTTGTAGGTACTGTGACGTTTTGTGATCATACGTTTAATTTATCTGTCTTGGTAACAAATGCTACTCATAATGACAAAACAGAATATTTAACAATATATGAAACAAAATTAAAATCCAGATTTTCATTTCAGCAACTTACTTTTTGTATGAAATCTACAAAACGTTTTGCAGATTTCTTTGATGATTTTTGAGATGCTTAGTTTGAAATTTAACGTGGGATTGGGACTCTAGATCTCCCACAAACACAAATAAAACGCAATGGCAACCTCCTGGCTATATGCATAACATTTCTGTATTAGAAAGATTTTTCATTTCTGTATAAGAATTATGTTCGAACTAATTACAAACGGTTATTAAACATCTTGAATGGTTTCGTTCATATTGTCAGTTATTTCTATTGATGTTAAGTGGTTTAGAAGTCGCCATGGGAAATAGCGTGACAAAACCCTTTACACGTGATATTACAGTAATGCGTAAATAATGCAACTATTCATGGACGTGTCTCAGATATACTCCGGTAATAGTTACTCAGATATAAGATGGTTGAAGTAACTAGGTATATACTTTCGTAATTTATTAACTTAAATTATTGATACTATTATACTTTATACGATCTGGACGTGTACCGCGAGGGCTCGTTCGAGGTTGCACGGGATAAGGATGTATGAAGTGACTTGGGGGAGGCCTTTGCCCAGCAGTGGGACAGTAAAGGCTAAGGATAAAAAATGCTTTATACAATACGGTCTGCTTATTGTACTATTTGTTTTGTTTAGTTTGAGATATCAAGTTACCAGTTTTTATTTTATGTGTACATATGCTATTGCATTAGGTCCTAAGAACCTGTTATAATAGTTGTATGTGTGTTTAAATAAATTAATAAATAATACAATATTTCTATAGCAGAGCTACGACATGGCTGATATGAAGGCAGGTTTTATGTCAAAAATATAGGTATGCAGACGAAAATGCTGAAAGAAGCTAGTGTTTTTTCATACAAAGCTTTAGAGATTTTAATGAATGAACTTTAATATCAAAGCATTAAGGTTGACATTATATTTCCAAGAGCATCTTTCTCTTGCTGTTACTCAATATAAGACAGTGACAGAAAACTAAGTCAAAGGACGTATATGTGAGGATTTAAAGATAAAAGTGATATAGAGTCAACTTTGAAACAATTTAAACAAATGAATTTCATGGAAAACGTGGTAAATTAACTGTGTCATGTGCCATAACGATGTTTTAACTTAATTATATCTACGACTTATTACATACCCGTAACATCTAACTAAAATTATTATACTTTAGAATATCTAAAGCTTATGACAGCACATTAAAAACACAAACAATAACTAAAACTTCAGCCCGGAAGCGACTCGATTGAAAAAAACACTCACGAAAAAATAGTACGTTAGTAAAATCACAACACTATTGAATGGGCGTAGAGATGCGCTACGTCAATCCGCGGTTACAACCCGAATGGGACTGATTACAGCGCCGCTATTATCGTAAAAAACACAAATAAAGTCAACGCTGTGATAAAGCTACAGGTATGTCAGCTATCGCCAGTTGAGGACGGACCGTTGAACCGAACGCACGTCTATATGAATTTTGAAATTGGAATTCGATTTTTGAATGAGGTTTTACTTAACCGTTTGTATTTCGTTCCTTTTTGTTTTAAATACTTGTCAAGTTAGAGACTATTTCAGTGAATTCTTTATTCAAAATGTTTGGTTTGTTTTGCAACAGGTAATCTTGCTTTTGTATTTAACAGAATCTGTGAGGTGTTAATGAGTTGGTCGCGACATTATTTACCTTCAAGGCCGTAGTATAACTCCAGTACTCATCTACGAGTATTAAACGTAAAGGTTCAATCATTCGGTTTAGTTACGTTGATAAATAAAAGTACTGTTAGTTAATTACTTTTATCGAGCAAGAGGAATTTAATTACAGCTTATTAGATGTGTGTTCGTGTGCGTGTTTGAGTTATCAATTATGTCGACAAATGGGTTGAACAGTTTGTTATTTTTATTGACTTTTTATTTATGAGACATTATTTAAAACGAGTTGTTTTAGAATTGAAGACGATATAAGTGCGATTGTTAGACATTTTATAAAACTGAGTAAAGTATACTTCATATCATAGTGCTGCATTTATTTGTTTTAGGTATAGATTAATAACATCTAGACAGATAATCTTTATACAAGCGCGTAGCTAATAGTAAGGTAAAAAATATTGATGAGTGCATCGCGTTAAGCTAATTAATATGCCAATGAGCAACGAGCAGCGAGTTTGATAAAGTATTACCAAAAATAAATGATATGCTGCATTTTTTTTTTAATATGCTAACTGATGGTTTCAAACTTTATATTCATCGCGTTTATTCATCAATTTTTATTCTAAAAATGGTTAAATAATGAACTCTTCAACTAATTTGATCACTTGATAGACAAACAATTGATGAAAAAACGCGTTTTCAAAGCATTCGTTAGCATATTTAACCATTGGTTGAGTTAACTAGGGATCAAATACTGGGCCAAGGCCCAGTTTTTGGCCCAGTTTCCAATTTCGGTAAAACGCGTATTGTTTGTCTATCAAAAGGTACAATAAGTCGGAAAGATAATTATTTAACCATTTGTTAGAATAAAAATTGCTGAATAAACGCGATGTACCGAAGTTTGAAACCATTAGTTAGGATACTTAACCACTGGTTAAGTTAACTAGGGATAAAAAAAAACTGGGCTTAAGTCGTTTAAAAATACAGCTATCTTTATCCAGAAACTAATTAAGGTCAGTCGAAGAACATACAATATAATGTAGGAAAAACATCGTAATCTTAAATTTATTTAATTACAGCTGTAATCAGATCGTAATAGATTACAGTGATATGAACTAAATCATTTTGCACCATGATACCTATTATAATGGACTCTGTTCACTTGTCAAGGCCTTGTTAATATTGTTTGAGTATTATAAAGATTTTTATTAAGAGTTATCTTAACTGTTTTGTATCTATTTAATAATAGGTTTATTAATATTATCACTGAGTTCTTGAGATTTGTCTCTGTGTTAATTAGATTTGTTTACGTCAATTATTCTTTTGTTATATTTTTAGGAAGCTTTAAATAGCAAAAATAATTATAATAAGGTACCTATTATAAAGATTGCGGTATAAGCGTTTTTTTTGTATGTTTACGATTTGTCAGTTTATTTATGTGTTCAATAGTCATATTTTGTTTGGTGTTTTTTTTTCATGTTGATGTGGAAAAAGATCCCTTCTTAAGTGATAGGCGTCAAGTGGCTCAAGACCGAAAGGTCTGGAGTCAAGCAGGGGAGACCTTTACCCTGCAGTGGGACAATAATTAGGTTACGAAAAAAAAAAGTGGAAATGCAGTAGTTTTGAGACAAAAAACATTTATTTATTATTTGTGTTTCATTTTTTTAATTATTTACCTAAATTACAGGTTTTTTTATAACAGAAAACATTAATTGGTTCAAATGTTTCAGGGTCAGTACTGTAGGCGAAATTTCCAGGTTCTTTCGTAAAAAAACCTAGTTATCTCAAAAGCATGTTCCAAAAACCGTAGAACAGGTAAATTGAATAACTAACGAGATGTTACGGCAATTAGTCGTCTTTATCCACGGCTCATGAATATTGGCGACACAATGGCCGGCTATTTGTGGAGCTCGCGTGCGCAGGCAGTTGACGTGGCAGGGGTGTCAACTGTCAGGTAAGAAGGTAAATTATTTTTTTAAGGAAAAACTTAAACCTCAGGCAGGACTCGAACCTGCGACTACTGGCTTGACTGGCGCGTCAAGCCAGTAGTCGCAGGTTCGAGTCCTGCCTGAGGTTTAAGTTTTTCCTTCTATAATTTGTATTTAATTACAAAGGTAAATTATGTTTATTGAGATTGGGATTAAGTTGTTTGTATTGAATAGAGATGTTTTTACCCAGCAGTGGGATGCCAAAGGTTGAGTATGGTAATAATATTATGTATAAGTGAGTTGTGTTGGTCGAATGGCATATACACCGGTTTTCAAGGTGTCGCCAGCTCTGAGGTCCCGGGCTCGATCCCCGGACGGATCAATGTAGAAAATCGCTTTACTACATTGCCTCGGGTCTGGGTGTTTGTGGTACCTTCGTTGTCTCTGATTCCATAACTCAAGGGCTTTAGCTACTTACTTTGGATTCGGAGCAATGTATGTGATGTTGTCCATACTTATTCATTATTTATTCATCATCGTCAGTCGTGTATTAGGTAATAACCCACTACTGGGCATTCTTAGCATGTCTAGTCGCATCCGTCCTACTCCTGTCTTTTGCTCTATTAAATTAATTCTGCTATAATTTTATATATTGGGCATATTACAGGCGCTTTTGAAAAGATAATCTTTTTTTTTTAATTTGTATGTTTGATGTTAATGAGTAATTATCGGTGTGGCACCACACCGATAATTACTTTTTTTTAGTTAAGTATATTTTTAGTTCTTAAGTTTACTGTTTTTTTTTGTTTCCTTTTTATATTTTGCTAGTGTACCTACGTCTCTTCTGTGGGGACAAAAAATAATTAGTATTGACATATCCATTTTTTTGCAGAAACCAACCTTTCAAGTATCCTAATAAAAGCGAACAAATACAGCACGATATACCTACAAATTGATAAACACAAATGTCAGTACTATAAAATAATATAAAGCGAAAGTGTTGCCTACTTAAATAATCTAGCACGACTTCTTCAACCAAAATAAGCCTGAAAACTAGTGAAACTGATCCGTGTTGCAATCAAATAGTTGAGTAAATGTAAAAATCATGAAAATCGTGATGGCTGCCGGTTAGCGAGGTTTATGAGGACCTTTTTTTTTTTTTTTTTTTCCGCTGGGAAAAAATACTGTTACGCATGCCCTTCCCGTCGGGGGACGGGAGAGGGGTATGTGGGACTCCCCGGTAAAGTCGTTCCCGGTATACCCACTAAAAATACCCAGCGGCACTCCGACCTCGCCTGAGTGGAGGGGGCCTGGGAGTCTATGTCGTCCAGTCCCCCACCGGCGACTGCCCGCCTTACGGCAGGCTTATGAGGACCTGTGCCCGTGTGGTACCAATTTGTAAGTCTGTATGTCACACGTTATGAAATCAAGGATAGTGGTTGAAACAGACCAATAATTTTATCAGGTAACCTAACAGTATAAATATTAATCCTTTCACTGTCCCGTGAGTCACATATGAACATTTCCATTGTTTAATTATTGTGTCTTCTGACGGGACAGGGAAGGTGTTAAAAAATCGAATAAAAAAGATTAGTCAAATTGGGCAACCAAGTAGCACTTTTTAAACGTCGACAAACGGACAAACTAGACAGCACCCTGAAAAGTACCGCTTTCCAAGGGTTCTAGCTGTGAAGATATTTAAAACTTATTCATCGATGGATGTCCTCATAAGAATCAAAATTTTGTTCTAAGTTACAAGTTATAACTTTATTAAATAGTTATAGCAAGGAAAACTATGTAGAATGATACCTGAAAACAGTTGAAGCGGCGGTAGTCTTTATGGCTAGGGCGTCGGAGTTGCGATCAGGTGGTTGCCTGGTTCGAATCCTATCCATTGCACTACCGATAAACCGACTCGTAACACAAGCATTTAGCTTAGTACGAGGATTTAACAAGAATACTAGTTATGGGTGACCCACATTGATAATAAGGTTTTTTATACAAAAAAATGTCGAAATTTATGTAAAAAAACCGACTTCAAATGCACGAACGTACAAAGTACTTACTGAATTTTATTTAGTAATTCTTGGTAACATTTTCATTTATTTTTTTCACCAAACTTCAATTGAGTTTATTTTGATGAAATTTATATGAGAACACCTCCTCCTCAATAAATATATTCAGTCGATTTCAGAACCTCCTCAAAATCAGTTAAAAAATCGATATTATCATTGATTACACTAACACTGTTTTGACTGCACGGATAGCCGAGTGGTATAGGTCACCACGTTAACTACCACTGTGCACGACGTGCCGCGGGTTCGATCCCCGCATGGGACAAGCATTTGTTTGATCCACAAATGCTTGTTCCAGGTCTGGGTGTTCTTTGTGCATGTGATTTGAATGTTTGTGAAACCCCCGCGACACAAGGATTAAATTCCTTAGAGCGGGCGTCGTTTTTTGTTTCAAAAAAGAAAAAAATTGAAACTGTGATGTTACAGTTATAACCCGTACAGGAACAATGCATTAAATGAAAAAAAAGTTGCCCAACACTGACCTACACCAAGTGTAGTGTAGTCCGTCTTAAAAACTTAGTAATTAATCTTTCGAAGCATTCGCGTAAAACGGTAATCAAGCATATTTTTTAGCCTATTCAATATTTATAGCTGTGATTTTATAATCAACATTATAATTAATCATTGCAATTGCTTGTAATAATTATAATTAAAATTAGTTAGTATCCATGACACTTTTCAATAAACCATTAGGTATTGCTTCAGCAAAAAGTTGATACTTATTTTAGTTGCAAATGTTGCAATAACTTAATACACTTTTTTTATTAAGTTTCTTGCTGGATGTGCATGAATGACCTTTAGGAACGACGAAACCAGGAGTTAGTAGAATTATTTTTTTTAGAATTTTCCTCAGTTTACAAATTTCACGAGTGATGCATATACGCCCACTGAAAAGGTTTTTAACTTACATTAAATCTAGTATGGGGCTCGTGGCTAAGTTTAAGCCGACGCGACGGTTTGACCGATAATAGAGGTTAAGTAGCACTCGCCGCGGTTTGCCGTGGATGGGTGCCTATTTGTAAACATACCGAAACCCTTCCGTGCCTCAGAAAGCACGATAAACCGTTGGCCCCGACTGTTATACGTCGATTATTGACAGTCGATTCTGACAACCAGCCCTTATGGTATACTGCAGTCCATACCCAGTAAAATGGGAGTAAATGTGGAGGTATTCAGCTAAATCCGATAAAACTTGAAGCCGAACCCAACATAGCTAGGGAAAAGGCTAGGCAGAGATAAATAAATATTGTACTATTTAAATGTAGTCCTACATTTAAATATTGAAAAGTTTAAATTAAATATATAGGTATACAATTGACAAGTTATGACATAACAAGCTCCGCAAGTGTCCGAGACATTTGAAATTGAGTCACGTTTGTGACACAAGTACGCGAAACGGTGCCTCACGGACTCGTGTAGAAATAATATAACGTGTCGAGTGCCAGTACAGGTGTAAACATGTACAAAGAATATTTAAATTCGAAAGGATTTCTGCCTTACCAACTAGTTTACTAGAATTCTATAATAATAGGTACTAGTTGTTGCCCGCGTTCAGCCCGCGGTTCTTATTTTTTTATATTAAAGTAAATAAAATAGCTTACGTTACTCAGGGGTAATGCAGCTTTCTAATGGTGAACGGTTTTTGAAATCGGTTATGTAGTTTTTGAGTTTAGTTGTTACAAACATACAAAAACAAAAAAAAACTCTCCTCTTTAACCGACTTCCGAAAGGCGAAGGTACTCAATTCGACTGTATTTATTTATGTTTTTATAATACCTATTAGTATGGAAGTCTAAACTACTATAGCTCTACTGTAGTGATTAACAGTAAATCAAATAGAAGAAGTAGTTATTTGATTGAAAAGCATAATTATCTCTCCTTATTCTTGACATGAAAAGCTAATACTTTTAGCCGAGGACACGGCGTTGGTATGTCGGACTTTCTGCTTAAAACATCCGGGTCCCGTCTCTGCCTTGGCCAGAGTCACGAGATAGCTCGTGCATTCTCTGCTCGACTCTGGCGGGAATTTGGCAGGATCCTAATCAATTGTATTTCAATAAGCTGCTTGTGTTTTTTATAGTCATTGCAGAAAAACAAAAGCAACAACGACGCAACGTACAATGTAGTGTTGTAGTTTGTTTCGGAAGCACGTACTTGGAAGAGCTGTCAGTACAGTTGCAAACATAATCTATTATTTTTTTTTGTATCATCTCTATGTTGATGATAATTCTGTTTTTGTTATAACAAAAATATTAAAAAAAAAACAATTATTTAAGGGGGCTTAAAATAAACGGCAATTTTTTTGCCGTCTGTATAGAAAATGGTACGGAACCCATGTCCGTGTCCGAGTCACTTGGCACTTGGCCGGTTTATATAAGTTTTCTGTCTCTAGTCTGTAGCCCTGGGTATACCTGTACATTGTTATAAATTTATGTTTGTATGTCAAGTGAGCGATAAATGATAACGCTAATATTTGCAGGGCTTGTCAACCTTTGTTTGGGGAAGTAATGTTAGAGAAATAAAATTAGATAATTTATACATTGTTTTGTTTAATCGCAAATAAACAGCTGATGTGTGTGTTGTTAGATTACGGAAATATCAATGCCAGTTTAGGATTGTTTGTTTAAATCACGTGTAATTACATATTTAATTAAGGTGATTCTCTCGTATTTGTTCACATTCGTGTAAATTTCAGATATTATGAACCAAGTATTTTTTTTAAGTACAAGAGTACTGGCCTAGATAGGATAGAATTGATATTTTGACAGAACGTAATAGGCCAACTTTTCGCTAATATGTGAATCATTTATGTAATTTTATCATTTTCAGAAGAAAATCAGTAGGTATGTCATCACAACGATAAGCTCATTGTTCACAATAAATTGGCAAATAAGTAGGTATTTAAAAAAAAATTGTAACCTATGGATTTTCTTGCCGGTTCTTTTTCATATAAGCAACACTTTGGAACCGCGCACCTAGAATCATTTAATTTTAAAGTTAACGTTTCAAAAGCGCCTATTTTACGTTTAAGTACTAGAAAAAAGTTATTGATTTTGAATAGCAAAAGGCAAACTAAACCAAACATTTCACCGCTGCAAAATCGTAAGCCTTCTGAAGTTTTCATATCGTCGACTAGAAGTAGACGCTGACTGCATGACGTCACCGGCGCAGGCGCCGCTGCCGGCGTCTCACGTTCAGGTAAATAATATTTGCCTTGTGCCATATTGTTCGCGTTTTCTTAATAACATACTATCTTTGTAATTTATTAGTTGAATTACAACTGTGTGTTATCAAATATTATTTTGTATTGTTCATATTTTTAATGTTTCCTTGGTTATTATGTAAAGTTCGAATGTAGTATGGTAATGATGTTTTAATTGAAGTGTTAATTACGCGCTATTGAGGAAAACAGGTTATCTTAAGTGATGGATTAAGAGGAAAGTATTCGTGAGTAAGACATTTATAAATAATTATAATAATGATGATTTTATTAATGATATTTTTATCTTGAAAGCGTGTTTTTTTTCTGTTATTTTTAGTTATAATACCCGCTTATAAATGTCCCACTGCTAGGCTTTTTCCTATCTAGTGAAGGAACGAGCATTGATGGCTTACTGCGGGTTGGCGATTACACTTACGTATACGTTTTCCAATGGTGTCTTAGAATAAATAAGAAAATACCTACATATGATTTTTTCAAACCACCTGTTTGCACCTGTAACCATGTGCATACAAATCCGGTCATTGAACCGCTAGGCCACTACGACAATAATTATAGTTCTACCTAAATTTCAGTTTAATTTGTTATTTAGGTTTTCGATTGGTGCATAACACAGCCTACGTGTAAACAATTTCCGTTATCTTTAAAGAAAAGCGTGACAATTTGTAATCAGTCTGGATTTAATCTTATATTGAGGTCAGATGTACTGTCTGTCTGTCTGTCGTTGTTTGAGCACATTTGTCAAGATTGCAGACTGTGTTATGGGCACATAAACATTGCATGAAATAGGTATATTGAAATTATATATTAAAAATAGGGTGATTACCGTATATGCTGGTAGAATGGGAGAGTTTTACGCTGAAGGGACAACAATTTGTCGGAGGTTACATATACAGCGTGTTACAAAAACCCTGTCCGATCCCTAAGAGTATTATGCGGTATCGTTCTGCGAAAATATATACGTAGCCATTAAATGAATTGGAGATTATTATTTTTCCCCAGTGAAAATAATTAAATAAAAATAAAAACTGATCCAAGGCAACAGCAACACCGACCGCTCCTCAAAGTTCACGTACTCACTACCTACAGCTTTGTGTCAAAGAAGCCGCTTATGCGAGACGGTTCATGAACTGTACCACGAATACGCTTTTATTGGATCTGACAGGGGTTTTGTTACATGTTGTATATGATGCTGGCGTTAATCGTAACTACACACACATATCAGTCACAAAATTTGAAAATAGGTTAGAAACAGATTTGTTATTGATTTCGTGTCACATGTCAATATGGCTTGTAAAAATAGGGGCAGCGGGTATTATGTTTTCATTACAATTAAACAAAAATATATAAAAAGAGTTAGACGGAGAGTTTTGTAAAGCTTACGGATAATCGTAATAATGAGCTTTCAGTGGCAATAGCAATAAAATTTGACAGCTCTAGGAGAAACCCCTGTTCAAAGTTAAGTAAGAGCTAATGGTATGCTTTGAAGCCGAAATTAAGTCATCATCGTAACACACGATGATTGTCTCGATAGATACCGCATAGTTCTAGGAATGAACTTAGTGTCAAACTTAATTTGTTAACCAATTATTACCAAAAAGATTCCCATCTTCTTGTATACTATTACCGTTCAACGACCTATTTAAAACAGCACAACGTGGCAAATGTAGGCAGCCTCTTTATGTAAAATATTGGTACCAATTCGCTTTCTGATAGAGATCTCCATAAAATATACATGTACATATTGTACAAGTTTTTTGAGCAGAAGCTCGTTTTTTTAATAGTTGTAGCCTGCAGTTTCACCCGCGGATGTAGGTTCCGTTCCCGTGTCTCATTCACTTTCCATATAACGAGATATTTTTTTAGTTACTATACAACGCTTGTCCAGACAATAACAAACTTAAAACAAAAAAGTATCTACTTAATGCGTGACGTCGTTCGGAAGTTATGCGCGTGCATTAATTGCAAATGATACATCTTTATAATATACATATATCTATGCGTGCTCATAACACTTAGAATTGTTTTTTTAACAGTTTTTAGACATTAAGATTGATTTTGATTTGATACTTCCCCGGCCATATTGAGTGGTACTTCCCCGGCCTCCCCGTTAAGGTGTGTAACCGACGTCTTCAGTTTTACATTTCCACTGTTTACCCTCTCTTTATACCGTAAGAATGGCGTAATTATACACAGTTGTTACGAATACGCTATCTTATCATTCGGAGGCTGCCAGATTGTAGATCCATCAGTTATGTTTAGACAGGCACCTAGTTGCTGTTAACCTAGTATTATGTAACAATGAACTACAGATACTAGGTTTTGAAGGTAATTTACTAGTGATTGTTTATTTTCATAAATATAACTACAAAGGCGATGTATTTATTTACTCAAAATAGTTAGGTTTTATTTTTAAACGTATACATCTATTAAATACTGCCTCGACAAAATTTCAGCATTACCAAAAATGGTTTGAATAGGAATTTATTAAAGTGTTTAGTTAGAATGATGATCGGAAAGTGACGTTTCCAAAAATGCGCGTAAGTAAATCATTGTACACGTAAATACAACTTACGTAGACGTTACAAGTTGAGCCAATTACATACGAGTGGCGAAATCCGGGTCTTCAATAGCACGCTTCAGGTCGCTAATTAAATAATGACGTTCTTAACTTGTAAGTATTATGTCAGAAAAATCGAAAAACTAACAACTTAACATCGTCCTTTTGGTCCTAGAAAAATTTTTTTTCTTCTCTTCTCGCTTCAGAACATTGGTTACCAAGTTCTAGGGACTTTACGACTACTTCAGAAATCACTAATGACCCAAAACAAATGCGTAACAAACTCTTAGAGGCACAAGACAGTCTCAATTTGCACCTAAATGGTTGTTGACCATCCATGACCCAATTTCATCAAGCTATGCTGACATTTGATCGATCGATCCAGGATTTTCCATTGACAACGAGGTAGTTTTAATTCGTAGTATCATAAAAAGCTTACCCATTTAATAATAGTGTAAAACTTATATCCAAAGTACATCTTAGACGTTTGTTCGTTGATATTTGACGAGTTACGAACGAGGAAAAGGTCCGCAGCGTGATGATTCGCGTCCGAAGGTCGTTTGAACAATAACCCATATATCACTTCACATGGCGCGCACGTGTCGCGGCTAGCTGTGAAACGAGACATTTGTTTGTACTACAAATCGCTAGAGTATGGATTGAGAAGAAAGTTCAAATGATACTTATATTGACAGTAGGGAAAATGGCTTTTAATTACAGGTACAATATTGCAGCAACAAGCAAGATTTGATCAGGATATATCCAAGTTTCAAATTTAAAAACTAACAAGACACAACAATCAGAGCCACGACATTAAGGTATCAGTTATTTCGACAATAATTTACAAATAACTATTTTTTAGTTGAATAGCTCAAAAGGACCTTTATAAAATTTTGCATAAGGTAAAAAAGGAATAGATGACAGGAATAAAAATAACTGTAATGAAAAATCCAATGATTTAGACCAAGTTAACTTAGATTTGATCAAATTATCCAAGTTTTAAATTTTAAAAAGAAGAAGACCTTAAACTATTATTAAGGTCACGACATTCAATACTTAATGGTATCTAAGTATAATTACTCGATAATAATTTAAAAACATCAATAAATATGATGGCCTATACAGGGGGATCTTAAGAGGAACATAAAGTATAAGAAAACAAAAATACAAAAGTCTGCAATGAAATACCGAATGACTTCCACTAAGTTAATTTAGATCATGATAATAAACTAGTGAACAAAACAAAAAACCTCACCTTGTAATTTTCCAAGAGTGGGCTAGTAAATGAACAATCATTCGCGTCGTAAAATAAATTAATTGAAATCTGTACAGAAAGCCTACCAATCATATTTTCATATAAACAGATCAGCGAAGTTTTATTGATACAACCTCTAAGTAATTTATAATTGTATAGACTGTTAAAATCGTTCAGTTTTGTAGAACGACCTTCACAACGGCTACTAAAACTAAGGCTGAAGCTGAACAATTTCTTAAAGCAGACTCATCCTTGGCTATTGAAACTTTATCTGAAATATCATAAAAACTTTAAGGTCAAGCTGACCTTAGACAAACAATTATTTATGTAAAAACAAAGCTTATCGCTCCATTTACTGTTTATTGTTAAGATATAAATCTAGGTTTCCGCGTCTATTGGATATGGATTTCTTGGACGAGGTTCATGGACAGAAGTAAAAAAAAGGATTCTGTATTAGGCATTAAAAAATCATATTATCTAAACTATGACAGATATTCAGTCGATTTATTGACCATTGTTGCACCATTCTTGCTTTGATGTATAAGTAGGTACTTCATAAAGTTACTGGCTAGATATTAAATGCATGTTGGGTTTTGTTATCTCATACTTCTATGGATGTGAATATTTATCAATATTTAAAATCGTCCTTTAATTAAGGCTTAAATACAATTCCCAGATTTTGCCTGAGTTCGTTCGTTGAATCGCCGATATTTTTAGAACTACTACATAAATTACAAGTAATAAGATTTAATGCTTTGAATATTTTAGATTGGGTACCAACAAATAATATAACTAAGAATGGAAGGGAATCATTACGCCGGAACTAATTTACCCGTTAACAATGCCAAGGTTACGTTGACTGTTTAGCATTCAAGACACGACCGATGCATACATTATTTTATTTATTAATATTTGCATCTTTTTAAATGCAATTTTTGACTGTACTATTGAAGATGATAATTACAAAGATGTTTTGTATATCAATTGATGCGAATAAAGTATTGACAATAGTAATGACAAGTAACATAATTTAATTTACCAACTGTAAACATGAAATTAAGGAAAAGAAAATGATACAGTCTAAAGCACAGAAAAGGTTTCACGAAAGTTGATAAATAAAACGAAGTTCACCAAAAAAGGTTTTTTTTTTAACTTTTCGATAACCAACGTTAAAATCCGGTTAAACCAAAATTTGCTTTCAATTTTTTTTTATTCTTTCTCTTAAAGTAACAACTCCATTAATCAACATGGTTTCGGACATCGGTATTGCCCGTTTAATGAACTGTCAATCTTTTCAAATAAGTATGGTCTCGAAACTATACAAAATAATGTATGAAGAATAAAATCCGTATATTTCAGGACCTAAACACGGTCATTAGCGAGCTATGACTGCAAATATGGCAACTGAATAATGCCTCAGACACGAACACAGTGCACGAAGGTATAAGATGGACGACTGATGTAAAATTATAAGCTTTACTTAAGAACGGCATAAATTTACAACATGGCATTAAAAATATATGTTTGGGTTACACGAGATGTTCGAAATTCTCAATTCGGCAAATGTATATAAAAACAAGAAATTAAATACATCGTTGCTTTTTATGACTTAATGAATGAACAATCTACGAAATTCGTTGAGAACGAAATACTGCCAACAGACTTCCATTAATGGCATTTTAATGATAACATTACATGATAATCAGAATTTGATAAATTTTAATGATTTTGATTGGTCGTTACAAATTTTACGAATTTAAAGCTACGGAGACATAGAGAATAAGTGTTTAAAAAAATAATAATTGCTAATAAGGAGCATTCCGTTTAGACGACAGCATGCCAAGGATAGAAAAGTAAAAAAATAAATTAATTATCGTAATCAGAGCAGTTCTTAAAAACATACCATGTACGGATTAAAAAGCAATCTTAATACTAAATTGAAATTATAAACGATCTATTTATTGAACTATTGGCCATATAATTGATTGATGGTACCATATTTGTCCGGAGGTCCGACATCAGTCTAATTGTGCGCAAACAACCTTTGCGCAAGTTCGGCGCAAATCGGGGACAGTACTATTACGAAGGTCGTAGAAAGTGGAGTCATTTTGGACTCTTGCTCGCGATATGTTACTGACGGTTTAAAACCCGTCATGGGCAACGGGTTGTGATACATGCTCGCTCTCGGTTTGTTTTAATATATTGCTTTGGCAGTCGTCTGAGTGATAGATGTGAGAATAAGATCAGCGTTGCGTATGACACCATCAATTTTCCTGTTGACCTCTTGGATAAATGTTGCTGTACCTGCTGTAGCTCTGGCTATCGAGACCTCGACGGTTCGCTTAATTTTTTTGAGGATTGGTGCATTTTTAAATATTTCATTGTATCTATTGAATTCTAATGATTTACTTATATTAGCAGATGCTATTGAA
Source organism: Plusia festucae (assembly GCA_950381575.1). Taxonomy (NCBI): domain Eukaryota; kingdom Metazoa; phylum Arthropoda; class Insecta; order Lepidoptera; family Noctuidae; genus Plusia; species Plusia festucae. Next base: position 906,094 of record OX494456.1, on the reverse strand, counting down.
ATCATACTCCTAAATGTTATATCTTTATTTTCTTTACCTATATCATTATTATTACCAACATTTAAATATATTCGTACTACAATGTTATCACAAATGGTTAAATTGTCTAATACAGCTCCTATGTCACCAATATTGTCTTTGATGTCAATCTGATAGGCTATCTACTTGATAACTGAAGTCGCCCGACTTAGATTATTAATACTTGTTTGTATTTTAAGAGTTTTGTTGTTTAGAAGTAATTTGTAGGACTAGCAAAAAACAGGTGAGTTGAATAGATCTAAGTTGGGATTTCCGATACTTTTGGTTTTGTAACCTTGATTTGCAAGACGACCAGTATATGAAAAAGTCTTCAACTTACCGATATTGGATGAACTATAAAGCAGCTTCTAACTGATATTCTAATGTATAAGATACATTTGCTATAGAGATTGATACTTAAACAATCTAAGGTTGGCTTTCTGCTTAAGCATTATTTTTAAGCTCTATCGAAAATTATAAGTCTGAATCTTGCACATGCCTAAGCATAATAAATAATCATTCCATTGTGTTTTTGACACCCAAACTAAGCAAAAGTTTATACAATAAGTTAATTGGCGAAAGTGAGTTTACAAAAGAAACAATAAATAAAAGGTGAGGTAATAAAACAACACTTTACTTATAAGTTATTGAGCTTGGGGCAGCATCGGACCTTCACCTTAAAGAAACCGGGCCAGTCGACGCAGGCGCAGCGGCGGCACTCACTACACTTGTTTTGTGCAATCAATGGAGGGTAAGTATCCATTGTGTTGTAAATAAACTGATAGATAGGATATAAAAACAAAATAGATTAAAAAGCATTGAATATTAGATCAAAATTGTTTAGAATTTGTATAAAAATTGAGAATCATTAAAATCTGTATTTCTTTTGACTAGCTTTTTCTAAAGCTATCTTGAGTTCGGCTTCCAGTATTACCCGATTCATCTTATAATAATTAATAATACCGGCCTATAAATGTCTCATTGCACGGCACAGGCTTTTTCTCATATAGAGAAGGAACAAGCATTGATCACCAGGAATGACGATTTGAAACACAGAAAGCGACTGTTTACCAAACGAACATTGATATAATTATGTACGTAAACCAAAAAAAATAGTATATACCGACATCCGACACGTCTATTTAATTCCGGTTACAACATTGGAAACACTCTCAAACCGTTTAAACGAACAGTTTGTGAGTCAGTATTACCTAACACTTCAATAATAAGTTATTAAGGCTTGCTTTTTGCGAAAAAAATATCGCTTTGTACTATGATAGTAACAATTTACCGTGATGACGCAATGCTAGTTAGAAATATCAAACTTTATTCGGAACCTATCGGACTCATTTTAATAAAAAAATACAGGTAGATTAATATACAGATGTCTGGAAGACAAAAATCGTCTAACTCTGAAAAAAATAATACCAAGTAACCTAATCATCTAATTAAGAGATAACCGATATAAGGCACTTCCATATTGTATGTAACAACAACACAGGTCACCAGTAATTAAGATTACTTAATCTAAACTAATGTAAAAAAAACTTGACACGAGCAAGGGCGAAGACCAACACACTAAAACGTTCCATGATTTTATTTCGTGCGTAAACGCCCCCAACTGCTTTATCAAGAGCTACGAAACAATATTCTGATAAATACAAACGAGTGTGAATCAAGTACTGCAATGCGTACGATATATATACGTCAGTATTCTTAATCATAAATTATTATCATAATTAACTTGTAGATCGAAACGTAGTAGACCGAAAATGGATGCAATCTCGTATTATCTTAGTCTCTCAATAGCTATGTATTAAAAGATACGATTTTTTCATGTCATCATTTAAAAGCAAATTTAATTCATGTTTAAAACCAACTTATCTTAACGGATACAGACACTAAACACAAAAACATCTAATAAATGAAAGAAAAAAAAGTATGAATTAATAGAATTAATATTAACTCAAGAACTTTAAGTGGTGATTGAGCATTGACAGCTGCTGTACTAAAATAATTTATAACCATAAAATAAAATATGATCAGTTCTGATACTAACCAGACGCAATGTCGAAGAAAACAAACACTTCTTAACAACGTGTTGGTTAAACGGAATTCTGTACACTTAACTAATTTCGTGAGTCATGAAGTAAAAGTGGAGATGGAGAACTGTTTTATTAAAATCGTCCTTGAGATTAAGTTTTTTATTTACCTATATTTAAGCATAGCTGCAGGTATAAAATATTAATATCTTTATAAGTAAGGAAATTATCATTTCCAATCTTCTTCAAATCTTTTCTGTCCATCAAAAAATGATTTATCAGTCAGTACAGCATCATCGCATCTATATTTATAATTAAAACGTATGTAAACCTTCATCTTTTGCACTGTTGTTAACTCAAACCAGTCTATAATAATCTGCATATGTTATCGTTGTACGTGTTTTCAAGAATACATGTTCTCGTATCAATGGGGTTTTATTACCATGTATAAGACTCGTGCAGATTTTACAAAGCTAACCGAGTTACAAAATTAAAACTCTAATCTGACTGTTACCTAATACTCGTAATATATTAATAAGTAACTACGCATATGATTGTGACACTCAATATTTGTGTTTGGTAAACTCTCAAACAAGAACACGCAGAAAAATAACAGGTTTTAGAACAAAACTTATTTCGGTACATAAGAATGGTCCTAACTGTGTACCTTGAGTGACCCTCATAAATAACGAACAATTCTTCAACTAACTTTAGTTTTTTTATTGTTTATGTACTGTTGGTAGGATTTACATGTTTGCAAAGTGTAATCTTAAATCTGTATGTACGAGTTGCAGTTTTTTTTTCTATTACGTATGCATAAGCGTACTCGGTTGCATCTGCAAATCCGCAATTTACGAAACTGGATTTCCGTGACACAAATGTTAACAGGAAAGTCAGTCGTTACGGGGTGAAACTAAGTGGTCTAAGTAAGTTTATATTATCAACAGTTTGATCAAAAATTTACCGTGTTGAATCTGGTCCCCATTTTATGCAAGGCAAGGATAATATAACAATTGAGAAACCCGACAAAATTGTGACTGCCCATGTTATTATTTTTCATATTTTTTTTTGCGATAATTTAGATTACTACAGTCTCACTCTTAACAGCATTTTTTTTTACTTTAAATTAAAACCCCAATGTAAATTTCAACAAAACACAATAACGAGTCCCGTACTGGACATCGAAATTCAACTGGTCGAATAACTGCTGACCGAAAGAACTATTTCCCTTTCAGTAACTGGCCGAAGAAACGATAGACCGAACGAACGATTGGTCGAATTAACCATTTATCTGTTTATTACAGATCGAATGAATCATTTAGCAAAAGTCGGTTGATTTTCATTGTTTCATTGATTCCTGGTATGGATACCGGTCTCTTAAGTAGCCATATGGATACTATAGTATACCTTAATACTCTGTACGCACATTACGAATCATTTTATATAATGCTTTATATAATACATCTATATTCTAATCATACAAATGTTTGTCTTGTAGGAAATCGTACCCAGTTTTGTAGATAGTCTTATATATTTTTAACCATAAAAAATGTAAAGGAATTGTGGGTGTAAACGTATTTAATTTTGCAGTATTCTGATATTTATCTCTGTTGTTCCTATTTAAAATGAGTTGGCCGATATTTTAATACTTGATGGATATTCGTATCACCTTAATAAGAAAAAAGAAGACAAATATTATTGGAAATGTACTAAAAATTCATAATGTGCGTACAGATTATTAAGGTATAGGTACTATAGTATCCATATGGCTACTTAAGAGACCGGTATCAATACCAGGAATCAATGAAACAATGAAAATCAACCGACTTTTGCTAAATGATTCATTCGATCTGTAATAAACAGATAAATTGTTAATTCGACCAATCGTTCGTTCGGTCTATCGTTTCTTCGGCCAGTTACTGAAAGGGAAATAGTTCTTTCGGTCAGCAGTTATTCGACCAGTTGAATTTCGATGTCCAGTACGGGACTCTACTTAATCAAATAATTTTATCGCCAAACAAAGTCTTTGTGAGACAACCTTAAGATGGTCATTAGTTCATTAAAAATATAATGGTTGGCTTAGATGGCAGGTAAAATCACAAGTAATCTTACGTCACAGACCGCCATTTTAGTTTCCAGAGATTTTAAGTAAAAGAAGTTAAAACGTCCTTGACCGGTGCATTGCGTTCGAAGCGGTTAATCAGTTAATGACACAGCAGTTAATGCGAGAATAAGACACGAATCATTATTTACTTTATAAACCACGCGAGGAGTGTAGGAATTACAGCCGTCGTTCAACTGCACAACAATGAGAAATAAAATTAACATATTTACAAATTTATAAATATTTAAAAATTTTATACTGTCTTTTGGGCACCTTCGCGGAATTTGGAAGAAATGTATCATTGGGAAAACCTTGAGAAGAATTGAGGGAATTTTAATGGTCTTATTCCAAACTCAGGATTGACTTCAATCTTTCAAAAGTATTTTTGAGATATTGTATTTCTTAGTGGAATTATTCATTGTAGGTATAACTAAACCATATTTTTTTTCTACATTCGTCCGAATTGTTTGATCATGCGGGTACTTAAGAACGATTTTATTTATTGGGAATGAAGTTACTAACGACACACGAATTACTGTTAGAGCTACACATATTATGAACTATTTAATTGTTCATGCTAATTATAGTGTCTAAGAATTAAGTTTTATTCTGATCAGACAATACAAGATATAAAATTATGATGATTAAGAGGCCAGGAACAATACCAACTATAATTTGTAGTCAAGCAAGACTGGATATGTTTTTGCATCAATTCAATTCAATTTTGTTGTTTATGGCTCCGTCGGGGTGTCGACGATTCTGCCAATGTCAGGGTTGGGAAAACAAGTGTTATCAGTGAGGAAAATAAAAAACAACCCGAACGCAACATTAGAACATGATACATCTTTTGAGCAACTTTTTTTATAATGTATTTTACATATTTCTATGTGACGTTGTTTGACGCCCACCGCGTAATGACAGCTGAGTGACTGACACATCATCTGCTATTGAATGACGTTTCTGCAGTGACTGCAGTTGATGCTGGCCCGTGCTCATTTAATCTTCTGATTATTTACTGTCATTAGTCAGTAGTTCACGTGGACCAAATAAGTACTGGCTGATTTGCTCAGAATTGAATAAATTGTCTCCAGTAGCGAGTTGTGTTTTTATTAGTTTGCAAAACAAATTAACATTAAATTTGTATACAAAAAAAAAACCATTAAACTTTTTAAACAAGTCAGTCAATTTCGAAAGCAGCACTTAAAATTTTGGTATTAATCAAATAGATATGATGTTCTTAAAATAAATTAAGCAGTCCATAATAAGTACCGGCGAAATACTGTTATCGGATAAATGTATTTTGTCAAACTTGTTTACAAATTATAGCGCGGCTAAGTCACGCGTGCCGTCTGATAGAAAAAGTTGTGGTCATTGAACGAATTTTGTTTGCTGGATAAGTTTTGAACATACATGTATTTAAGGCGATGGTACATATATTGAATAATAATCATGAAGGCACAATCTTAACTCTCAATGGTGTAGGGTCTCGCCCCTTTTAGGTACCTAACCAGTAAGATCATAAAATTGAACTATAGCCATTACATCTTGAGTCTATACCTTGCAGTGACAAAATAATGGTCCGTAGGACATAGTTTGTGAACGCGATTTTGTGTTTCGTCTTGTTAATATGCGCAAACTTACCCAAAAAGCTCTAAAAAGCGAAGCAAAATGGCCAAAAAAAAGGTTTATTATGTTTTTACTCGTTTATGGGTACAGTCCCTGCTTATCACAATAAACATTCATTCAGACGAATTTGACGTCATCGTTTTTTACTCATTACATAAAACAATTCTAGATGAGCTTTATACTGCTTGATTTTAATTTAGCGTCTAAGGATGAAAAACAGTGTATTTTTATATCGCACTAGCTGTTCCCCGCGACTCCGCCCGCGTATCTAATTTTTTAGTAAAAATATAGCCTATGATACTTAGAATACTTAAATTTATTAGACGCCCACTTCGCAACGGGCCGTGCAGCAGAAATCGTAATATTTTAATTTCGCCATAACTTCAAAACCAAACGTCCTATTGTAATCATTCAAAGACCAAATATAATCTACATAAACTTTACTTAGTGTTGAAATAATTTATTTTAATAAGGTTTAATAGCATGAGTAAAATAAACGCGTTTAAAAGCAAGTCCAAAAAAAATCAAGATTTTTGAATAAAAAAATGGTTGTTGTGCCTCACTCGACATAGATAGGTATAGTGTGTCGCAGACTTTTTTGTAGATATTTATAAGATCTACAATTAATTAGAACATTTTATGGTTCTATCTTTTATAGTTTAGGCAGCGTACGCCAAATAAGTAACTTTTCTGGTTGATTTTTTACACCTTGTGTCCGAAAAACCCAAATATCTTACGGAACCCTATTTTTTTTCAAAATAAAATATAGCCTATGTTACTCGTGAATAATGTAGCTTTCGTATGGTGAAAGAATTTTTAAAATCGGTCCAGTAGTTTTTGAGCCTATTCATTACAACCAAACAAACAAAGTTTTCCTCTTTATAATATTAGTGTAGATGGAATTTGTTGCCAAAATAATTCTAATTAAGAGATCTTACATCTTATTAAATAAGGACTGGTTTCATAAGTCCTGTTGCTAAATGTTTAGCGTGTGACAGGTGACATGGCATAACGGTGATCTGTCAAAGCCAACCGTTAGATCAGCTCAGTTTAAAGTATTTGGAGCTTAGAACCATACGTGCATATTAAGCTGGGATTTAGTCGTGTTTATCAAAAGAGATTATTTGAGCAAGGCTTTCGACATCAGTATCTGTTGATAGTAATGTTGTACAACAATACTAGGTTATATTATTTACTTTTTTTACAGAATAAGAGCGGTAACCATGTTATTGAGACCTGTTTATTACGGCTTATTCAAATTATCCTGTCTTTACAGCCTAAAAGTACTTTTTGAAATTATGATATGGTTAGGAAATTAGACTTGCTCAAAAAATTACAGAGGAGGTACCTCAATATATTATACTTGACTAATAGCAAAACACATTTAGAGCAAGTGAAACTAGCAGATTGTTTTTTAAACTTTGCTGTTACGAGTATGTTCAAATTAGGTTTCAACGTGACAATAAAATGAAGAAACCGCCACGCCATGGTGATTTCATTGAAGGCCTATAAACCAATCAACTTACATTCAAGGATAAATCTAGAGGGCAAACAAATCAATTACTTTCACCATCGCAAAACCACATAACAACGAATACTCAACTCTAAACTACCTTCATTCACACAGCAAACACAAATAGTATTTGCAATAGCCAATAACAATGTTGGCACGATACAAAAGTTTTTCGCGCAATGGCACAAACATGGCTGCTCAATATTCGGCGAAAGCGTCCACAAGGACGTGCGTACGCGCAGGTAGGGTGAACTGTGTCATTGACATCCGTAAGGAATTGGGTTAAGCTTTTGATTTAAAAGTGGGATTAACAAAAGATTTTGGGTTGATTCGTTTTGCTGTTAAAGTTATTGAATTTGCAAGGTTTTTAAGAGAACTTTATACCTATAACGACGAATGCGACTGGAATGAGAGAGATGATAAAGATAGAGAAAGAAAGAAAGAGGATCATGCCAGCAGTGATTTGTTCAAGGCTAAAGATAATGATAATTAAAACTTTAAATTGAGATTTAAACAGTGATTATTAAGATAAAGAAATAATAAAATTAGTCATATCCTGAGTTTAAAAATCGATAAAGTATCTTATAGATATAATTTTATTACTAGAGCGTTATTTTAACGAAGAAACTAGGAAAATAAAGTGATCATCTCAATTCCCGCGCAGTTAATAAGCAGGACACATAAATCTCGTTCCCAGCTACCGGTCGTTATGGACCGTCTTGCAGACTGGATGGAGTTGCGATTACGATTTGTATACTCGTGGATCATGCGAAACGAGTTATTAAACAAGCCGCAATATTTTTTATGTGCTCTAAGCAGGAATTTGAGTAATATCTTGAAAACTTCATTATATCTTCTACACATGTCAAAGTTTCTTTATCGTCCTTTTTTCCTCTAATTTTTATTACAACACATTCAGTTAGGCACATAGAGGACCCTTAAAACGACACAGCTTAGAAAAAACTGCCCGATTGCTAGGTCAATTGGAACCCGCATACAATCATGTTATTCTCCACTCCTCGAGATGAACAACATAATAATTATTAACCTTCAATTACAATAAATCAAAATCTAAAGACGTCATACAATGCACTTGTCGATCGCCCCCATAATAATTGAGAAATTGATGACACTGTTGATGGCACTCGATTAGAACGCGTCCAACCCGATCGAAATATCGAACACAACCGGATGAACATCGATAATAATGGACGACTAGTGACGTCACTTTATCAAACTGTTTTACAGAACAATATATGGCTATAATGCTTACGACTGGCATTTTTGCGTAACAGGAGAATTTCCCAGCATGACACAAAGATTAAACGGCATCGATATTGTATGAGATCATTACATGAATAGTTAACGCAACAATAACAAAAGATTCTGACATATCATCATCCAAAAAAAGCAGACACAAGAAGAAATGGAAAACTTTGGGAAATGTCTCGAAGGTCTACAAAACAACAAAATTTTTCTACTCGATTAAAAAAAATAATTTCAGCTAGGTAGGTATCATTAAAACATGAACTAGAACTTATTTGGAGTATTCGCAATGTCGAACGTGTTACCCAACACACAATGTTACAGCACTTTGTAAACGAATTGCCATTAAAACCGATACCAATTTAGTATTACACAAGATACTATAAGAATCTAAAATTTGCATAAATATTAATTGCGTAGCGGTTCAGGGGAAGCCCAGTCAGTTGCTTTATGCATCTTTAAGCACCTCATTAATTTTTTCAAAAGCGTATCAAACGAAAGGGAATAAAGTTACTCTGACGATGGAATAACGGTAGGAGAACGGTGGCAAAGATCATTGTTAAGGGGGAAAATAACATTTATTGGCAAATGTTTGAAAATCATAGCTGAATTCTGAGCTGTGGAAAGCTGAGGACTGTCAGGCAAGATGCAACTTGTTCAACTGTCAACGAGTTTAGGTAGAGCTATAAGTTAATATTGTTATGTCACTAATACAAACAAGAGACAACAGAGTGGCATTTGAAGAAGAAAATGTCAAAAGTATAACGTGCTTGCAAAGCTATCGTGGTAATGGAAGCGCAAAAATAATAAACATGATTAATGATTTTAAAGAATTATTTGAGCCCAAGACTTTTAACATTTATACAATAAACGCAATATATTATACAAATCCCATTACAATTTACATACAAGTATTTTACATTGAAACCTACAACTAGCACCAAGTGTGTCAGTCAACACAGGCATCACACATACAGACAGAGGTGAGACAAAACACAATTACGTATATATTACCTAGTTTATCTAGACCAAATCAACTGTCTATCAAGTTGTATATGTTTATTTAGCTCAACACGTTTTCCTTAGCACTCCGCAAATTATTTCCATATGCGATATGACCTACAATGAGGACACTCACTGGAATATACGTTGTACAATAAAAAGGTTTATTTGAAATAAAATTTTTAATTGATATACTTTTTCCTTGTAGTCTTTGGCCCTTTGTAAGGAAAATAAGGTGCATTGGCTTTGAAAAATAAAGACAGAGAATAAATGTTATGAAAGAAGAAAGAAAGAAAGAAAAAGCATTTATTATCCCGTATTAGGGAGTTATCGTTGTTTTAATTACATCTGCTTATTACAATATAATACATATTTCTAACGACAAAGACGAAGCGGTAACAAGTAATAGATGTATCCCTGTACAATAATAATATTTCAGGACATCTCACACATGATTATCTGATCCCAAGATAGGGAAAGCTTGTACTATGGCAACCAGACAACTGACAAACATACTTATTTATTTTAAATTTATACTTAATGTAGATAAATTACACCCAGGCACAGAACAAATGATCATGCTCAGATAAAGATTTAGCCTGGATGGGAATGGAACCTTCCACCTTTGGTTTGGTTTCGTAATCAGGGTCTCTAACCATTATACTAACAGGCCAGTATTTATATGTATATTTCAGTTCTTCCCCCATTACTAATTATAAGATAAGAAATATCGACCTTGAATTTCTTAAATGTTTGTCTCGGGCCACCATTGGAATTTTAACTCGCCTCAAATATATTGGCACTTGGCAACAATATAAAAAAGTAATAAAATAAAAGGACTTACATGGTCTTCGACTTCTTAAAACTTTATCTGAGGAATGCGTCACCAGGATAAATAAATATAATAATATATATAATAAGTACATGGATACAACTACCAATGGCTAAGCTTGTAAGAAATTTAGTTTGATGTGCAGTCTTGACTGACATTAGATTTTTTGATGTCATGTAGGTCAAACAAGAAAAAATCGTGAGAACGGTACTTTTTACGAGTTAAAATAATGATCTTCTAGCTTTTATGGAAGGTTTTAGTTTCCTTTAGCAGTTATATGTCGCCTTAATACACTTAAAACGTAGATAAATATTAATAAAAGTAGACACCTTCTCGAATCTCATTCAAAATTCTTTTCAAATCATTTTGGATGAAGTCAAAAATAAAAACTCTTTTCTGGTGGCACAAAGGTTGTATTGTAAGGACTCATATAAATAAACCTTTTGAAAAGGATAATTGGAGATCCAATAACAAGTTTTATGTATGCATTCGATACTGAATCAATTAATGTGGTTTTTAAGACTGTGGGTTAAATAATTACTTGTTTATTATCAAATTAATAAGCGGCATAATTCATGAAGATATTTAAATAGATTTGTGGCGATAAACTTTAATGTTATTTTAAGGAGATTTTTCGTTTGAGCTTGTTGCATTTAGAGCTAGGATAGAAAATGCAAAAACCCTCATGTAATTGCGACTCATGTAATTGTACTAGAAAGGAGGAAAATTTCTTTATAATAAGAGTGTTCGTGGAAAATGGAGGACTTTGCCTTGCTATAATTAGTTGGAATTAATCTATAAACTATAAACTGTACAAGTGAAGAATTTGTTTCTTTGAACGCAGTAATCTGATTTGAAAAATTCTTTAAGTGTTAGGTAGCCCATTAATTGAGAAAGGCTATAGGCTACTTTTTGTGACGATAAACGATGCCCATGCGAGCGGAGCCGCAAGCAAAAGCTAGTAGTTTATAATAGTCCATTTGATAAAACAAGTGCGAGTCGGACTCGCGCACTGAAGGTTTTGTATTCCCTTTATTATTCTGTATTCTCTCTTTTGATTGCGTTGACAAAGAAGTTTGATTTTGTTACAGCTCTTAGATATTTTAGACCTGAGTATTTGATATGAATTTCAATTTAATACCTCTACGCGTTCATGAGGAAAGGGGTAGTAAGTTTAAAATCCAATCAATTGTAATGGGAAGAGTTCTGTACCTAGCAGTGGGATATTTATAGGCCAGTATTATAAGAATAACCGCAAGGTTGACCAATGCAATAATATGCATTTATTTTTAAGTGCATTAAACCCTTTTTCCCTAGTTATAGCGGTTTCCTATACATTATATGCAAGTTTTCAATACTGGTCAAATACCGTGCCATACAGAACCAGACATTTTTGTCTTGAGTTACTTCATGCCAGTGCGCAGTCTTGTCCCAAGCCATTATACACCCTGGACTAAAATCCTTAGACTAGATATTTATATGTATACTATATTTCGACAATGATATGCTTGCCAAGTTACATAAAGATATAATTTACGACAATTTCAATGAACTCGGTTTAAAATTCTGTTTCCTGTACAAGGGGAATAAACGCACGCGCAGATGTTGAGAATGATTCACAATATGGCTGCCAGTTATCTTTGGTGCAAGTTTGTTTTACACACTCCAATTATTTCAAGTATTTTAATAGGAGTAATCTATACTTATAATAAATCTGTAGAAGTGAAAATTCTGTACATTGAAAATATCAAAAAAAATAATGGCGGGGTGTGTTACTAGACCAACACCGAACCCAAAAATGTGATTAAAAAAATTTTTGTCTGTCTGTCTGTCTGTCTGTCTGTCTGTTTGTTCAGGCATCACACAAAAACTACCGGTTCGATTTCGATGAAACTTGGTATAATTGTTCTTTAATATCCTGGGCACCACACTGGGTAGTTTTTATCCCGGAAAAGTATATACAAAAAAAAACAAACTTAATTTTGCGGTTCGATCCCTAGACCCGAATACTGTACCAACCGCAAATAATAAGTTTGTCGTAGGTTACGTCACCCGCAGTGGAGTTCAATAACGGGGCGCTGCACACGGCCAAGTAACTATTTATTAATCTGTGACACGGCAAGATACTATAATTATTTATCTATACTTTATATATATTATACAGTATGTAACAAAAACCCTGTCCGATCCAATAAAGGCGTATCCGTGGTACAACATACGTATAAAAAAAAAATGTTATAAAATTGTAACTCGTTAAATCCAAAAGTTATTGTTTTTTTATTTTTATAATCATTGCGAGATTTAACACTGAATATGGGAAATTTTCGTAAGCTGACAACACTCCACCCAATGGCAAAATGCATTTTATTTTTATTTATTTTTATTACAAAAGCCGACCAAAGGCACCGCCGAGTTGTAGGCACTCTTTCAACTAGCCGCCGACTCTTTGATGATACCGCCGCCGCGCCGGCCCGCCGCCGCCAGGTTACCTACCGACTATTAGTCTTTCGTGGAGATAGCTTTCGATCGGACGTCCGTACATAACGCGTGCCACTATTGTTTCGCAAACAATATCGTATTCCAATCACGAATATTTTAATATTGTGTGTGTAATAAGAAATTATGAGGTGTGACAGTTCCGTCGGAGTGAGCCTTTCAACGCCTGTATAACCGCGCGTTCACCACATGCAGTGTTCTTGGGTACGAGTCATGCCATGGATGCTGGAAGACCACGAGAGAAGAAGACAACGAGGAAATCGAGGAACAAGTGTCGTATTAAAAAAAAAGGTGTGTGATTCGGAAATCGAAGTCTTAAATCGGACACAAGTGCGCTGTTAAAAGTACGTGCAAATTTAGTAAAAAGGTGACGAATGTGCATTAGTGTTGTGGTGGACATGTGGAACACGATCGCCGAAATGTGCAGCAACAATAAGTGAATGTTTTGATGAATAATGATATCTCCAGTCAGTTGGTAGGTAAATTGCCAAAAGCAAATCGCTTTTATAAAAAAGCCCTTTTCAGGGCTACAATTAATTCAATTATTTGTTTCTTTATAAAGAGAGTCAATTATAAAATCCGGATCACTACGCCTAATATACACAAACCAATATCAGCTGATACCTACGCCGCCGCGCCGTACGCGTAGGTAAAGGTATAACGTAGCCTAGGTTTATTTCGTTATAGGTAAGTTTGTTTGGCGGCATGCGACAAAGCGAGTTCATGCACCGTCTCGCACAGGCGGCTTCTTTGACCTAAAACTGTAGGTAGTAGGTACGTGAACTTTGAGGAGCGGTCAGTGTTGCTGTTGCCTTGGATCAGTTTTTATTTTTATTTAATTATTTTCACTGGGGAAAAATAATAATCTCCAATCCATTTAATGGCTACGTATATGTGTTAGCAGTACGATACCGAATAATACTCTCAGGGATCGGACAGGGTTTTTGTTACACACTGTATATTATATATTATGAAGCTGAAGAGTTTGTTTGTTTGAACGCGCTAAACTCAGGAAGTACGGGTCCGATTTGAAAAATTCTTTCACTGTTAGATAATCCACTTATTGAGGAAGGCTATAGGCTACTTTTCTTTTGGAAATCTATCCCCTAAGGGGGTGAAATAGGGGTTGAAAGTTTGTATGGGAAGTTCGGTATTTTCAATGATAGACACATGAAATATCGTATACGGGTTTCTGAATAGAAATAAATAAAGATTTATTTCAGCGATTTTAAAAATCATCTCCCTAAGAGGGTGAAAAAAGGGCTGGAAGTTTGTAGGCATATGAATTGTGTCGTTTTCAAAGATAGACACATTCAATTTCATACAAGGGTTATTAGTTAGAAATAAATAAGATGTATTTCCGAGATTTTAGAAATCTACTGATTCTGTCTTCCCCTAAGGGGGTGAAATAGGGGTTGAAAGTTTTTATGGGAAGTTCGGTATTTTCAATGATAGACACATGAAATTTCGTATACGGGTTTCTGGATAGAAATAAATAAACACGATTTCAGCGATTTTAAAAATCATCCCCCTAAGAGGGTGAAAAAGGAGTTGGAAGTTTGTAGGCATATGAATTGTGTCGTTTTCAAAGATAGACACATTCAATTTCATACAAGGGTTATTAGTTAGAAATAAATAAGATGTATTTCCGAGATTTTAGAAATCTACCCTCTAAGGGGGTGAAATAAGGGCTGAAATAGTTGGTATGTGAAGTTCAGTATTCTCAAAGATAGACAGATGAAAAGATAAATAGATAAGATAATGACCATCTAAGACATACCTATAATGACGACTCCCGTAGTCGAGTGGCGTTCACTCCGGTTTTTAAGGTGTCGCCAGCTCTAAGGTTCCAGGTTCGATCCCCGGACGGGTCCATGTAGAAAATCACTTTTATACATAGTCTGGAGTCTGGGTGTTTATGGTACCTTTTTTGTCTCCGATTCCATAACACAAATGCTTTTGCTACTTACTTTACTTTTATTATTATTTTAACGCCATAATATTAGATGAAAAATTTTATACATTCTCCTTACTTTGAAAATCACAGAATTCATCTACCTTCAATACTACTCTTTACTTTACGCGCGAGCGAAGCCGCGGGCAACAGCTAGTATAGTAATAAATATGTAGGAATATTTATGTAAGATTTTGAGCATGATGACATTATTTTGACGGGCCTGTTGGTCTTAGTGACCCTGAGTGCTACGCCAGAGGTCGTGGGTTCGATTCCCACCCAGGACAAATGTTTGTGTGATGAGCACGATCATTTGTTCTGTGTCTGGATGTTATTTATCTATAATATGTATGTACTTATAAATATATAAAAGTATGTTTATCAGTTGTCTGGTTGCCATAGTACAGATTCTGCCTAGTTTGAGATGAGTTTGGAAACATTAGTTACCTTATTTAACCATTAGTTCAGTTAACTCGGGATCAAAAAACTGGGCCTTTGTGTGTATACCTATACTTGTGTGCGTAACATATCTGCAAAATACTTTGTTATAGCGTAGGTATTATTAGCTTACTAATAAACTATTTATGTTATTAGTCATCATACAAACGGGGAATAAACCAAGCGTCATGGAACAAAAAAAATATAATTTATGCACTGTCAACAACAGATTTATGCTAAATCAAACGTATAGTCGAAAATAAAAGGATGATAGTTAACCATCACCGGCTTCATCTTGGTTTGAGTACTTCTATTTTTTTCTCTTTGACAATTCATTTTACATTATACTTTACATTGATTTCGATGTCGATGTTATGACATAAGTGAAAATTGTTACTAACGACGAGGTATCTTAAAATGTTTTAAGTTACCTACCTTGTATATTTTATCTAACTGTAAAACCCAACAAATAAAACGCATCGTCATATTTTATATGACCAGTTACGACCCTTATCTTACTGTTAAACCCATCATATCAAATATATAAGTAGGTACAACACTATTCACAACAAGTAACATTAATATTAAACAAAAAGCCAAACTATTATAAAGAAGTAATTAATAAATGTGGAAAACAAGTAGCTAAAGCACTTGTGTTATGGGAGCAGAGTAAACAAAGGTATCAGAAACACCCAGTCCCGAGACAATGTAGAAAACGGTTTTTCTATATTGACCCGTCCGGGAATCGAACCCGGGACCACAAAGCTAGCGACGCTTTGAAAACCGGTGCGTACTCAACTCGACCACAGAGGTCGTCAAAATGATCATAAACTACACGTAAGTAATTGAAAACCAATCAAATGTCAGTCACTGGTAATACCATCGCCACTATAATTATATAATCCTTATCAGTTCTAACTTTCGTTAGTACGTATGTGTACATAACGACTATTGGACATGAATTATTACTGTCAACCATTACCCCACATACACAAGGCTAATACGAAACCAGCTTAAGCTGCAGGCACAGATATAATGTGGTCCTTACATAAGGTCAGCTGTAGGAAAACAAATAAGATTTTCTATCTTCCTCTTCCAAAGTTGATCGAAAAACCCAATGTATCAAAAACATTAAAAGTAGAACGGAAATTTTCTAAATTGCCAAATCCTTTCTCAGAGTAAAACTCAAACTAATATTTTTTATGATTTAATTATTATAATATACCTAAATGGTTATTTTATTATGAAATATTCAAATTAATTAGATCTTGGTAAATGAGATCAAATACTAGATCATAATTACAAGTGTGCTAAGACAAAATAATTCAATAATCCGTAATGGGTTTTGCGACCCAAAAATGGAAACTATAAATTACAAATTAATGGACAGAACTAGTTGGAGAACATCCGAATATTAGAAATTGAGTTTTAGTCTACCCGCAAAGTTTTTAATTACGAACACAATGTAGAAATTAGTGATAACTTAATGATGAATTGTCGTTGTGGCCTAGTGGTTCAATGATCGGTGTCATAAATGCACATGGTTGCAGGTTCGAACCCAGGAAAGTACCAATGTGACTTGTTCAAAGTTATATATACTTTCCTAATTACTCTAATACACCATTGACAAACGGTGTAGGAAAACATCGTGACGGAACCTTGATTTCTATAATTGGAATCCGAAATCGTCAATGCGCAAGCGTGGTGATCAATGCTCATCCTTCCCTGGGACGAGTCCAGTGCCTATCAGTGGGACATTTATAAGCTGGTATTATATAACAATGAATGACAACTTCGTTCAAACCTGTGTGGTTCAAATATTGTTAATTGTTCAGTGGTAATACAGACCGTGGTACAAAATGCTCTAAAAAGGGCACTTGACTTACAATATAAACTTGAGAACAGGTTACTGCTGATCATAATCAATTGTTTACACTGAGTAACTGTGGGTCAAGGTCACTGGGAGGTCGAACTAACTGTGTAACATTTCTTAGGTCTAGAGAGAATTTTAAGGGCATGTGATTGATTTGATATGAAATAATGTATTGTAAGAGTTAATAAATGATCATGAATTTTATAACATGTTTTGGGGTCTAATATGGAAAACATTAGAAGAAATATTAGTATACACCTACTGTCAATGATTTTTTAAATTGTCAATGATGACCATTTTCAAAAAACATCCTTTTCGGAAAACTTATCTGGCTTTCTCTATTTTGCTTACAAACAGTTATATTCCATTAGTTTTGTTTTGATTGGTCATGGCTTATGTCATTATACCTCTTTCAACCCACACCAGCATCTATTGGGACTTCGTTTTAGCGCCTATCAAATGCAAATTAATATACCGGTTTAAAAGTTTAATGATTAAATTCGTGTGTTCAATTGATTTTGAATAAGAATAACAACATAATTGGCAAAGAATCAAAAAATAACTAACTGCATTTAGAGAAAGTCGATGATTGTCCGAAATCCGAAACTTTATGCAGTCCTCAAGTTTTATAGAATTTTAAGTACAAAGCGGAAACTTCCCATCAGTATAAAACAAATACCATAAACACAATTGTAGCAACTGTCGCAGCGACAGGCGGCGTGTATAATTATATAGCTAATTTAGCTTGTTTAGATAATTAACAGTTAGGTCTAGCTGACGGACGAAAATAGCTGTTCGAGCGTCGTTAAGTTCTTATAAAAATATAACTAAAATTTTTGATAGTATTTAATAGTAAAGTAAGTGGAATTTAACAAGCATTAACTAACTTCAAGGATACAATAAATATGTGATGAACGAACTCAAACGCCAGCCATAGTCAAAAATTGCGTTTTTACCAAAATAATTAATTCCAGTTATAGTACGCGTAACAATTACCGAGTCTCAGTGAACTAATGGGTTATTTGTCGTACTAATTATAATAATTAGAGAATTAGCAAACGGCTAAGTGTGTAAATGTTGACAGTTTTAAGGTTATTAACGTATGCATGCAAACCTGATGATATGCCTGTGTCATTGACTGATTGGAAAGTCAGAAACATTTGTAACGCTTCAATGGATATTACGATAATTTGGCATTCGTACATTGGCCGAATAAATGTCAGACTTACAAAATGTTGGGGAAGAATTCACAATTAAATGAAGATAAAACCATAATGTTAAGAGAAGTCACCAGAAATAGATACAAGATAGTTAAAGGATCAAATATAATCGCAATCCTACAGAGAAATAAATCGAGAAGTACGGGTGATAAAATCCTAAACCTTCTAAATGCAGCTCAAATAGTAACAATAGAATAATTATTTATACTAAAACACATTATTCTGAAAACAATAAGTTGACTTCCTGAATACGAGACTTTACTATAGTCACTGAATGAGAAATTACTGCATCCAATTCTCATGAAGATCGTATGAAGACGTAATTAAATTCCAACTGTATAAATAAGTCTTATTTTCATGAAATTAAACAAAATTATTCCTACGCTGAGATGAACCAAGCCAAATTGTTTACTATTTACGCTGACGTACAGCGAGGTTTTATCTTAACACTTGTGTATATCCAAACTGTTTATTTATATTTCTTCCTATTACTATTTTGTCTTCCGGGGACTTGAATGTGGGATCATGTGCATGTTTGATTGTATACACAACAACGACTTCTTGTGTAGTGTCTATCTTAAATATTGAGCAATTGTTATCATTATCATCCTCAGGAGGAATGACTTTGCTATCAGTTTTATGAGGTTCATGTGAATCATTTAGTGTTTAGGAAATCCTAAGATTAGGGATTATCTTGACCCATAATTTTGTTAGACAATGACTAACTCGGTGAGTTAGTGGCTAAGCAGTAACTATTGTTGTTCTTCTATAACCATTATCTTTAAAGGAAGCTGCGAAAAATTAACCAGCATTTAACGAAAAATATGTTTATTAGCTAACCAGTGTTGATTTGCTGATTACTCATATAACAAAAACTCAACTCCAAATTATTCATTACAGACTCAACCAGTCCTAATTGTTAAACTGAGCCAATCAATATTTGGTTAGTTAGTTTTCTAGGCAGCTTAATTATTTGCACAAGCAACAAAAAGTGTATGATGCAAATATAAAAACTATTCGATCCAAGGCTAATGATTTCTATAAGATTTGATTAATAAAACGTTTTTATCTTTTGCTAAGACCTTAACTGACGCATTACTTTGAGTAAAAAGTTTCTCCACTTGATTTCATTCAACCCTGTTTGTTTTCCATTGATTTATTTATTGATACAACATTATCGTTTATCAGTTGTTGCTCAATTATTATCTAAGTGCACGAATTCGTCGTTCAATTGTCATCCTTATATGTAAGTACATAAGAGTCTGTTAGTGTAACACATCTTTCAATTTAATAGCGACTCTCATTGACAACTTGAGACCATTAAAACAGGCGTAGACGATCTCATGGCTGCAATGTATGTCGTATTTGTTTAAGTGTTGATTGTAATGAGAAATTCGTTGTAAAGGATTGATGTTCTATGTTTCCTTAAGTCGTAAATAAACAAAGCGACTCGATTTTCGTACCGTGTCTGAAATCCTTAAAAGGTGCAATCCAAACGTGTCACTAGTTTGAGGACACTTATTCACAAACACAGTCCATACTAAATAGTTTGTGATTGGTAACCACTGATTATTTACTAACAAAAACACGTGGCGATATTATGACGCGCGGCACTGGGCGTCCGTTCGCGGCGGCGTTCAGAGTGACACTAACTAGCGTATACGTTATGGTTGTGTTGTGGATGCGAACCGGCGCCTGCGCATAGCTACTTATCGTAATCAGGTACGTAGCAGGTAAATTGCCTCTGAAAATATATATAGCTGCATGATGCAATCACCATGCCTGTTCTTCACCATCTTCCCAGACCATAATGTTCTGACTACTTGATTTGATTTTGTTTGCATTTCGAGGATGTAGCCAAAACAGATTTCAAAAGTGAGCTTCGTGGTTTGAATGCAATGAAATGGAAAGTTGCTGGAAAAAATTGCGATGGTAGCATCAGTACAATGTACGAACGTATTATGAGATAATATGGTGTCTTATTAAAGGTTGTAATAAAAACATTAAGATATCAAGCTTTGCCATAAGAAACAATTGATTATGTAATTTGTATTTCGAATTATTTGGTATGTATTAACATTCATACTAGAAGCGTAGAGACAAAGATTGATATTCCATGTGAATAACAAAAAAAGTTTTGGCCTCTTTAAAGTATGCTAATGATGTATATATAGAGTACTGTTATAAGAACCTTCAGATTAAATTTCTGGACTGACCAAGGTGACATAATAATATGACGTTGTCATACGAAGTTATCAGGACGTATTTTCCTTGACAAATACTTGTTACTGCTTTTATTTATTGCTTATTGAGAGTGATCACGTCTGGAGTCCTGGACATTGACATAAGATTATTGAGTCTATGTTTGATAATGACAATATCATGATATTTTTGCATAATCATCACTGTAACTGTATATATAATATTTCGAAACCCCTTACAATCAGTCATCTGATCCCAAACTAGGCAGACCCTGTAATATGGTAACCAGGCAAATGATAAACACAACTATACGTTTCTAAATACAAACGATCTAGATAAATAACACCTATGATCATGCTCATCACACAAAGATTTGTCCTCCGGAATCGAGCCCACAGCTTCTGATTTCGCAGTCAGGGTCACTAACCACTAGACCAGCAGGCCAGTCAATAAAATATTTCAATGAAATATGCATTCCGCTATTTAGTCACATTTCCTGAATAGATACCAATGACTTTGACTCTGTCAATATCATTGCAAGTTTTATACATGTTTTGTTTAACGGAAAATACCGTTTTTCCTCTGAAGAAAATGTTACTACCACTTCCCCAAATCTTAATAGGTATATATAAATCTCGTGTCACAATGTTTGTCCTCATTGGACTCCTAAACCACTTAACCGATTATAATAAAATTCGCACACCATGTGCAGTTTGATCCAACATGAAAGATAGGATAGCTTACATAGCTTACATCTCAATTATATAAAAAAAAATTAAGACCTCGGGCAGAGCTGCGGGAAACAGCTAGTAGATACATAAAAAGAGACATTTAAACACGGTATATACTATTATCAGTCTTTCAATAAAAGAGAAAAATAATACCAAAAGGAGACGCCTCAGATAATGCTGTATCGTGACGAGCCTCTACGAGGTTCTTGAAATTTTCACGTTTCTACTTCAATAACATTGTATCATGTAACATAAAAAGCTTAAGGGTCCAAAAAAGATCTGATTGAGGTTCATTAGTTGAGGGATATGCCCAACTGTGGGTTACGTAAAATCAGATGATTAAAATGAACGAAGTTCCGAAAAGGTTTTAACTGCAATTGAAACATTTCACATGACCCAATCTAATGATATTTGCATCCTGTAGAAATTTAAGAACTATCTTTATACTTCTTTATTTCAAAAAGTTCATCTAAATCCATACGATTTATATAACCATCATATTCCCCGGGAGACCTATCGAACTCGAAACGACGAACCGCTTAAATATCCATTATAGCAATTGTTTCAATACGGTACGCGTGCCCGTGCGCATCTGTCCTCGCGTGTTGGCCATCGATCATTAGGGCTCTCACACACGACTGTAAAATTGTTAGTATTGTTGACTAGTTGTTTTGTTGTTTACACGATGCTGTTAACTACCGATACATGGACGTACTATGAAAAATTTATTAACTGATCATTACTTCTCTGTAATACAATAGTTTTTGTAGTACCTACCAAAACGGCCAAGTCAAATATTTTAACTAAAGTGTAGAGGTTGTTGTGAAGTTAGGACGTGCATTAGCTTAGTGTAGTTTTAAGCTTGGCTCTTCTGATAACTTTTTGACCAGGTCATTTTAGTGGAATTAAATCTTAAGGGAAGGGGAAATCTTAAAGAAAGGGAGGCCCTTGCCCTGCAGTGGGACGATCATGGTTGAACATGAAATGAAGAGAATTTAAAAATATTCGTGTTTAGATGCATGCTCCAGTCTAGATAAACTAATTCTCTGTACACGTGAGTAGATGCTCACGATTCTCTTGACGTAATCGCTGTTAAGTTCAGTGTCAGGTTAAACCGCAACACGAAACAAAATCTTAGTCTAATACATATTTGGATATTGGGTATTAATTAAATTCATATATATCTTCGGACAGCTCACACACGGGCATCTGATCCCAAACTAGGTGGAGCCTGTACTATGGTAACAAGACAACTGATATACATACTTATATATTTCCAAATACATACATATTGTAAAATACATCCAGATAGAGAACAAATGATCGTGCTCATCACACAAATATTTGTCCTGGGTGGGAATCGAACCCACGACCTCCGGCTTAGCAGTCAGGGTCACTAACCACTAGAGTAACAGGCCAGTCAGTTAAACGACGCTATTGAGAATAAAAATAATGTGGTATATTAGGCTAGACATTGTTAAACTTGTCCTGTAAATAAGATCTGATAACTTTCGGACAGTTTGAGTCGTGATGCCGTCTTGGCCTCATTTTACCTGAAAATGTTTTTGGTGGGATTTCATACTTTTTGCTTTTTTTAGTACAGATAGACAATAACCTCTTAGTCATTGAAAACTGGTGTAATCTCGGACGCAATGCGTATAGCTAATGCAGCATTAAAAGTAATATAGATAAGGCAATACTATCAGGATAATATAATTTCAGCAACTGATTCATAAAACTCCAGATAAAAACATGGTTTCTTCCACAGTATGTCGTAAAATGTACCAATATAAACATACAAATGATAATCCTTAATAATAAACATTACGTACGTTTGGTAGGGTGATAACAGTCCATATCGTGTAAACTACCGAACCGATTTTGATATAACTTACCTACTATGTACTTTATGTAAAAATATTTACAACGAAGAATTTTTAGAACTTTATTCATTTTACGTTAGGAAGTCATGGAAATATACAGATTAAACACAGCTTGACGGAATTCGACGAATTGATGGCAGTTTAATAATTCTAAGATATCATTGATAAGATCAGTGAAGGAAAACTTCGCGAGGAAACCTGGATTTGAAATCAGCAATCCGGAAGTAAACAAGCATGGTGATCCAGGTCTGTAGTACCTTCCCTGTGTGATGCAGAGAGGCCGGTATTACATCATTTCATATCCCACTGCTGGACAAAAGCCTCTCCAATATCATGCAATTCCAACATTTAATACTACATACGCCTCAAATTGATAACGTCCATTTTTCTTGTCGGTTTAAAAATTATATGATACGTAATTGGTGTCATATCACATTCGCGTACGAACGCACTTGGATGACATCATCGCGATCAATTCTTTTGACAGTGAACAATTTGAGACGGGTAGGGTTGGGTTGCAAATATCGCATGGCAATGGGATCGTATTGAGACCCAACGGTTAGTTAGGAATTCTAATTAATGTTTTAAACCTTAAAATGTATTACCTATGTGTATGTTATGTACAATTAATAAAGATAGTTATTACCGGGTAAAAGGTATTTTAAAGAGATGACGGTAATTTACATTGCGACAGTATACCTCTCTATGTTCTTTTCAAGAGTATTCTTCTTTCAAAGCTCGAGTCCATGAAATTACATCCAATTAGTAAAATAATAATGTATGATAGTTAAAATTTTCGAAAAAAAAACTCTTGTCTCACTTTTATCAGTACCGGAAAAACAATGAATTAATTAGCGTCATGCAATTTTTATTTTTGTTATATTTTAGACAACTCAACATGGAAGAATTTTTGATTATATATAATACCTACTTGTAGGGCTACGTTTCCTTTATATTTTAATACAAACGCAGACATAATAAACAAATCCTCATGAAAACATAAAACTCAAATATTATCTAGATACGACTCAGAAGGTAAACTACCTTCAACGTGTAAAAGTTATTACAGTAAAATTTAATAAAAACAATACAAAACATCTCTAGTATTAATGTGGTAGTGTTCTAAGGAATCCTACTTTTTATTTTTTGTTTGATGACATAAAACCTGTCGAGTATTCCCCGAACCCTGTATACAATCATCTGGCATGAGGATAAATTTATTAAATATCAATGACGTTTTAAACTGATCCCAATATAACAGTTGCTCCATGTAAAATAAGGTATTCAGCTAAATCCAGTAAAGACTGGAAGCCGACCCCAACATAGCTTGGGAAAAAGCTAGGTAGAAGGCACAATATAACCCCCGATTACTGAAACGCTAATTAATTAACTTAAAGATTTTCTTAAATGTCTATCTATCGCTGCTTCACACCTTAAAGTGACAGACAGCGACTTAACGGTGGTCAAACTGACTGTCGAATATATTGTATATTATTTAATATTCAATGGCCGCGCAGAGGTCTACTTTAAGACTCTCAGCTTTATGTGCGTGCAAGCTTGAAATTTATTCTCCAAAGTTTTCGCGGACCAAATTGTCACCTTGAGAAGGTTGAGAAGAAACGTTAAAAATCTCCACATGGAAAATACCTGTCAAGAACCGTCATCCATTGACCTGTACATAGCTTTGGTTTGGGGGCCACATACGTATATTGAATAATTGACGGCCTCTTGCACGGAGAAGCATAGTGCATCGAGTGATCAACTTTTTAACCTAGACACGACCCAGCAATGAAGATACCAACTAAGAAGAGAGAAGAGAGAGAGTAGTCGAGAAGTGTACACACCGGGGATTAAAGGTGTCTCTAACCCAGGTTCCGACTCGATCCGTCATCGTCTCGGGCCCAGGTGTTCGTGGTACCTTCATCGTCTCTGATTCAATAACACAAGCGCTTCAGCTACCTACTTTTGTTTCAGAGCAATGTATGTGAAATATAATCAACCGTTTTTATGCAATAGAGGCGCAAAATTGAATAGTATATCAAGATAAAACAGATAAAACAACCATACAGATCATACACAGATACTCAACTAAGTTATCTATGATATATTGACATGAATGTAATGCGGAGGTTTCTAAAACCATTGATATATATTTCCAGCCGCTTCAAGTGCTTCTAAGATAAGGTTAAGGGTTTTACTATTTTTTTGGATCTGTTAGATCTTTACCTACACGACTTTGGCGATTTTATGTTGACAGTATTGTTTCCATCAGGGTGTCTAGCTGGAGGTAAAGCTTTCGTGGCTTTAAACGAGATTATGGAAATAATAAAACAAAGAACATGTTTTTTCATAGATTGACAAATTTGATGTGATTAATTAATAAAATACTAGTCGCACAGACAAAGATAGGATTGACTGTTGAGATGACGTATAGAAGGGATGAACGGAAGAAAAAATACAATTTGCAGCGATCTCTAATCATTGGTTAAAGACCAAAAATAAAGGCTAAAACTCAGATGTTTTGAGATATTTCGTTCAAATTATCCTGAAGGTCATACTATATAGCTGCAATCAGGTCGTCATAGAAATGATCAATTCGAAGATTGACAGCTTTACTCAGCGGATTTCGATAACTTTATCTATGACTTAAAAATGCCTGAGATAACTTCGTATTATTTTTATACTTCTATTTATACTGCAACAAAAATATAGGTATGTTGCAATAATACTTTTGTAGATATGAACTTTTTCAAAAAGTTACAGATAAACTTTTTGATGCTTAAGTAGGTACCTATATTTTGGATAAAGATAAAGAAATTTTTGTGCTCGAACAAAATATAAAAAATAATCTATGTTTAGTTATCTAGTTTCTAAGTCAAACCCACTGCCCAGAAACGTCGTCAGAGGAGATATTGTGCTAATGAAACACAAATTAGCAATTTGATAGCAAATAACTGAACAAATTTTGCTATCGCTTTGCTGTTGCAAGATACGTAATAACGCCGCGGATCTCTTATTTAATAAACTTCTAAGAAACTCAGTTGCAGAGTACCTATGTGTATGAGGTATTTCTCCGAGATATATGAATCTGGTATATTATATAGTACCTATTTATTGTCATAAATACGGTAAATTGGTACATGCGCAAAGCATATGATATCGTTCCCACTTGACTTAATATCCCCGTTACGCAGATACGATACGGTTTTATTGCGATACCATAAGCGTTGTGTCACACTACTGAAATGTATGAAATATCGCAATATGATCGCGTGTAACAAAGCCTTTATATTCAGGTGAAATAATGTTTTTTTAGAAATGCCATGTTTTGAAATGTGACTGTGTATCGCTATAGCCGAAATCTGAATAGGATGTTTTTTTTATTATCATGTGAAACATATTCAAGAATTCGATATTATTCCTTAATACCTTACATATCTACCTACTTATATTCAGCCTTTAAAAATGATGTTTGAAGCAGTTAAGTACAAAGTTCTTCGAATATTTTTATTAAGCCATAAAAACATGTATATGGTCATTGTAGAGTCGTAAAAACACTTAATAATATTCTTCACATGAAAGGATAAAAAGTTTTTATTTGTATTTACGTTTAAGTTCCTAAAGCTTATTGAACTCGTTTAAAAAAGTATGGTATCCCATTAGAAGTACCTGAAACACCTATCTTCGTAGACGGTAATTGAAAACGGTACAAAATTACAAACATGTTAAAACCTCATGGTTTGACCGCGTAATTCCTCGTCCAAAACAAACAACTGCGCCGACCTGCGCATCATAACAAAACACAACCGAAACACAAAGACAGTCCAATAACACTTCGATCAACACTGTAAATTCAACCTTATTTGTGATAACACATAACACTTTTTTGTTCTGCACATTAGGTTTAACGATGGCACTCACGCGCAGGCATTGATCGCCGAAACCGTAGCACGCGCGAAAATTTATGTCACCATCCGCCATTTTATATCCAAACCGCTCGTTACACGTTTATAGCGCATTTTATTCATATTTAACTGGTGCTATTAGCGATTGTAGAGGCGGTCGGCGCCGCGCACGCGCACTAGCGATCTGATCCAAAATAGAAAAACTAATTGGCCAGACGGCCAGACGTTAGGGTTGAAGCTAAAATTATGTATTAGATCGGCGAAGATTTACATCTAAACGCGCACGTCCAAGGCGGCGAAAGCCCTATAAATAAAGTTCATTACGTTTCCCCTCTTTGTATTACCTAATTCTAGCGGAGTTGATTCAACCGTCATGTTTATAAGGATTTTTTATACAGGTGATAACACAATTTGATTGGGTAATTGAAAAAAACCTCCGGAAAGAATAACCCAGCCCTTTTAGACAACTGTATGGGATGGATGAAACTGATACTCAAATCAAAGTCACTTGACTTTGACTTGACACCGAACGTATTGCAAGCTACTGAAATCCTCAGGGCCTCAGTATCGGGAGCCGCGCTTCAACACACCTAATAAATTTTTTCTGTACTTTCCAGTATGCAATGACCTCATAATGTCAGCCTGTAACGATCTCACTGCAGAGCAATGGTTTTTCACAGATCTGATATTGATAACAAAGTTTACTGACCCTTCAACTCACTGTTTCCCAACAACAAATTCACCAACAATCGCAAACAAATACGTGAACCTTAAAAGACATAAATAACAGTGATAGGTAACATTTGGAAATATACTGCACCTTTATATTGAAGGCGTAAGATCGATATTCGATTGTTCTTACTACTGTCATGAAGACTGAAGGACAAAGCTTGTGGAATTATAAATATACAGTAATGATTCAAAATTAGTTAGTCATCGTAATAGGAGAGTATAGAGTATCTAATAACACAACTCAATACGTGGGGGTTCAATGACATGACTTATTCAACAAACACAAGGTATATAAAAACAAAATCATCACAAAAAAATATGCCTAAAACATTAAAGAATTGTAATAAACCACCATGTATAATACCATGGACAATAACACCTGCAAAGGCGTCGAAACGTCGGGAACTAAAATAAAAACAACCGCGATAGAATCCGGTTAAAAGTATGTCTAACATTCGCGTAAACCTCAGAAAACAATATAAAAGAATTGTGTTTTAAAATGAGTGACTTATGAAAAAAAATACACCTATTTTACAAATAAACCCATCGCTTCTAAATAGCCTCATATTTCAAGATTATTTTTCGCAAAAATTCGGAAGTGTTATCATGGATTCTAAACATTTACAATTGAAAAATAAAAACCTGTTCTTAACTAAGTGATAATAATTTTGCCTATTAATATACCCCTTCCATAGCACGTCTGCTGGCACAAATTTATTTACTTTAGCTACTACCTGGCGCATAGGCCACTTTTTGTTTTCGGGGGGAACCCTTCAAAAGGCGCCCGGCCTTATGGGGATTAAGGCTGAGCAGTGTGGGATTTTTACCTCACCACTACCACCCCTTTGGTGGTGACCAAAGGGGTGGTAGTGGTGAGGTAAACAACACATGGAGGAGGGATCTGTTACCTCTTAAAAGACCAAACCAGAAACCCTCCTGTGCAACGCCTGTTATGGCACATTACCTGGGAAGACTGGATATTCCCGAAGCCTCACTAACTACGGTAGCATCGACCACTGCTACCGCCTTTTCCAAGGAAAACCGAGGGACTTAGTACAAAATATTGGCGACCATTATGTAAACAAAAGACATGCTATTTACATGACGTGTTTCATGATAATTAAGGATCACTGTTATTATGTTTACACGTGGGTATTGTACCGTCATTATCGATACCTTTACAATTATCAGAGCTCTTGTTTATTAAGTAACAGCTTAACTTCAAAGAGTTATTAAGTACTTATATTGAGTAGTATTATAAGAATAACTAGTCTACCTTAGAGGCAATTCTAAGGCTCACTTTTTTGCAAATTAAATAATACTTAAATATATTATTATTTACTGAACAACAAAGCCAAAAATGATGGAAAAAAAATTACCTATGTTTCCTCATTTAAATGCGAAAGTAACTCAGTCTAAGTGTTTGAATGAAATTTGGTACCGGATAGTCTAGAGCCATGCGGGCGGAATCGCGGGATACAGCTAGAGTATCATAAACCTTCCTTTATAGTTTCTGGACCTGATTCCCTAAGGAGAAATAAGAGACTTCAGAGTCTAAGTAAAAAGAAAACTGACTAGTCGTTTCGAACAATCCAACTTGCCTATGAACTCTATTTAGTAGCCTTTGAGGACCAACTCTATCCCAGTGGTCTTTTAACCATAAATAAGTTAGTTCCATGGCAAAGATGATTCTATGAGCACCTTCAAAAATATCGTGAATGGCAGAGTACTGGCAGCCAGCCAAAACAACATCCTTCAGACTTCACATCTCAATTGAACGCAGATTAATGCATCCACCTTAAATGCAATATTTTAGGTCCAATCCATTCGAAAAGTCTATTGACTTCCCATACAATGTGCATTTGTGCAAATATGCATTCGATATTTTTAAAGATTCTTTATTATTCTAGCTTCTACTAATTCACTGCTTGAAATAGATAGTACTGGCCAGTCAGCCCAGTCAGGGCTACTAACGTGATCAGGACCAGGGCCAAATAGGCCTAGTGGTTAGTAACCCTGACTGCTAAACTGGATGATTCATTAGATCCCTACCCGGGACAAATTTTTGTGTGATGAGAATCATAGGGTAGGGCTCATTAGAATTTGTTCTGTGTCAGGATGCAATTCATCTATGATATGTAGATATATTCAGTCATGATACAGACACTGCCTAGTTTGGGATAAGTTGGCAATGTGCGAAATGTCTTATAATGTGTAATTTTTATTTATTTATCATTTTATGCCGCGACATCCGGCCTCTTTTCTTAAGGTATGCATAGATTCTTTAATATTTGGTCCATCAAGCAGAATAAATACTAAGTACCTAGATATAACTTTTTTATAAATGATACCACCAATGACTCCTGGTTCATTCGTATCGTAACCTACTGGCCTAAAGAAAGTCATCAATAAAACACATAGTTTCTAATCGAACCCTGAGTAACATTCCATTTCATAGAACAAAGAACATAATGATTCATTTCCGAGAATCACTAATATACGCAAACGAATGAAGCGTGTGTGCGCTTGCGCATCTAACATACTATATTTTCCTAGGAGACAATAATTGGCGAGTACACTAATCATTAGCGTTACTGAATACTGAAATAATTTTTATTAAGGGAAGACCATTTCAAATTCTGTCTGGTTTTCTGCATAGCAACTCAAATTCAAATTATTTACTTTGCAATTAGGATTTTTACAATTACTTTTACACATCACTTTTTTGAGCTCGCTGGAGTTGAAAATTGCCACTTCTGAAGTATTTTACTGACTTTCAAGACAGTAGGGGTTCATTGCATTGCTTCGCATAGGTATTATTAACAAACCTATTTCTTGAATCACTCTATACATTGAAAAAAGGTTTTATTAATTATTGAGTTTATCACGTTCACACAGAAAGAAACGGCAGGCGACTTAGTTTTAAAATACGTATAGAAGAAGGAAATATGTACCTTATTAGCCAATCTTTAGAGGCAGATAATACAAAGACACGCATACGACCATTGCAAGATCACACATCTAGCCTCCACATTTAATTATAATATTTACCGAAAACCAGGTTGCCAATTACTCATTATTAAGAACGTCTACCAGATGTGTGTTCTCCACAGACGTAGGAACGCAAGTGCGATTGGCACGATTGCGTATACGCAGCTAAATTAGCATACATTTGCACGAGTGACGTCACACGCGTCATCGTGTGACGTCAGAATGTTATACTGTGTTCCTGGTTTCTAGACACTGGAAATATATACAAAAAATTATGGTAAGCTAGCTTATCTGTAAATTCTTTAAAAACAAGGTTTTTTTAAAGCGTTTATTTTCGTCTCCTTTTTGCTGTA
Source organism: Plusia festucae (assembly GCA_950381575.1). Classification (NCBI taxonomy): domain Eukaryota; kingdom Metazoa; phylum Arthropoda; class Insecta; order Lepidoptera; family Noctuidae; genus Plusia; species Plusia festucae. The sequence continues at coordinate 874,913 of OX494456.1, read as the reverse complement.
ATTGGCCCGAGGTTCACGAGTCCTGCGTCTGATATCTTTTTATTTCGTCTCCTTTCGTATCTAGAGTTAAGGAGTAGGATACCAGTGATCATTAAACTTCTGTTTGGCTTTTTCCAAAAAATACTTTTTCTTCACAAAAAAAAAGGCAGAAAGCTGTTGCTATTGCATGATCTCCATGAATTACTTCTGAAGCAACTACTAAGTAGCTACTTAAAAGTTGTACATAAAAGCTTTATATTTTAAAAATAATTTTCCTAAATCCAAGCCAACCAACAGTCAATACAGATCTAAAGTATAAAACATGTATCTTTAATGTTTACTGTATCATACTGGAAATAATAATATAACCTTGAACATGAAATGGACACCAAGACACTCCACAGTTCACACGCATCACGTAAAGTGACGTCACTGTTCCACTTAGTACCTGCTAATTAGTTTGAAGCGTTGTTAATATGTTATGTTTTAAGGGACCTGTTAATTACGTTGTTAGTTGAGTACATAGTATTTTACAACGTTAATTTATAATTAACGTAGAACTGGACGCCTTTAACAAGGAGAAGCCTCAATTGACCCTGCAGAGAGAAAAATGGAAGGAAGAAAGGGAGGCCTTTGCCCTGCAGTGGGACAGTTCAGGCTCAAATAAATAATCTATACTTATAATAAATCTGTAGAAGTGAAAATTCTGTACATTTAAAGTATTAAAAAAATAAATGGCGGGGGGTGTTACTAGACCGACACGGAACCCAAAAATGTGATTAAAAAAATTTTTGTCTGTCTGTCTGTCTGTCTGTCTGTCTGTCTGTCTGTTTGTTCAGGCATCACGCAAAAACTACCGGTTCGATTACGATGAAACTTGGTATAATTGTTCCTTAATATCCTGGGCACCACACTGGGTAGTTTTTATCCCGGAAAAGTATATACCTGATGCAGAACCGCAACAGACCAGCTAAACTATAAGAGATACAAAAATGGTACCATAGCAAAAATTGTTCCACATGATGAGCATTTTCTGCTGAGAGAATAAATTTGAAGATCTGGAACACCTGATGTGGAACTCCAAGAGCCCAGCTACAGTATAACACATATAGGAATGACGTCTTAGCAAGAGTTGTTCAGCCTGATGAGCACTCTCTGTTGACGTATAAAAATTGAAGATCTGGAACACCTGTTGTGGAAATCCAAGAGCCCGGCTACACCATAACACATATAGGAATGGCGTCTTAGCAAGAGTTGTTCAGCCTGATGAGCACTCTCCGTTGACGTATAAAAATTGAAGATCTGGAACACCTGTTGTCGGACTCCAAGAGCCCGGCTACACCATAACACATGTAGGAATGGCGTCTTAGCAAGAGTTGTTCAGCCTGATGAGCACTCTCCGTTGACGTATAAAAATTGAAGATCTGGAACACCTGTTGTCGGACTCCAAGAGCCCGGCTACACCATAACACATATAGGAATGACGTCTTAGCAAAAATTGTTCGGTCTGATGGGCATTTCCTGTTCACTTATAGAAATCGAAGATTTTAAACATCTGACCTGGAATCAAAGCTATCACTAATTACACTGTATAATTATAAAATAGCATAACCTTCACGCGGTGAAGGCGGTAACAGTTTAGGGCTGATTTTCGATGACGATGGTATATCTATATACAACATGTAACAAAACCCCTGTCAGATCCAATAATGGCGTATTCGTGGTACAGTTCATGAACCGTCTCGCATAGGCGGCTTCTTTGACACAAAGCTACAGGTAGTAAGTACATGAATTTTGAGGAGCGGTCAGTGTTGCTGTTGCCTTGGATCAGTTTTTATTTTGATTTAATTATTTTCAATTAGGAAGAAAAATAATCTCCAATATGTGTTCGCAGTACGATACCGAATAATACCGAGTCTAAGGGATCGGACAGGGTTTTTGTCACATGTTGTATAAATAAAAAGACAAGGCCTGACTGACTGACTCATCAACGCCCAGCCCAAACCCTTGAACCTGGATAGCTGAAATTTTGCACAGAGGTTTCCTATTTAATGTAGACAAGGAATAAGGAAGGATTTTTCGAAATTCAACCCCTAAGGGTGTTAAATAGGGGATGAAAGTTTGTATGGAAATTTCGTATACGGGCTTCTCGATAGAAATAAATAAAGACGTATTTCAGCAATTTTGAAAATCTACCCCCTAAGAGGGTAAAATATGGGTTGGAAGTTTGTAGGTATATGAATTGTGTAGTTTTCATAGATAGCCACATTAAATTTCATAGGATTATGAGTTAGAAATAAATAAGACGTATTTCCGAGATTTTAGAAATCTACCCTCTAAGGGGGTGCAATAGGAGTTTGAAGTTTTTTTACGATATTCGTCATTTTCAAAGAGAGATACATAAGATTTGGTATTCGGGTTTTGGTAAGAAATAAATGAAAACATATTTTTGCGATTTTAGATATCTACGCCTTAAGATGGTGAAATAGGGGTTGCAAGGTATTATTTTTATGGTACCTTCGTTGCTTCTGATTCCATAACACAATCCTGCTACTTACTTTGAATTCGGAGCAATGTATGTGACTCTTCTTCGTCTTTTCGTGTTAATGATTCTCAAGTTTTGTCTGACCAAACATTTGTCACCATTTTAAAAGTTTATCCAAACTCAATGTATGTGATGTTTTCCACATTATCTTATTATTATCTTGACGCCATAATATTTTATGAAAAATATAATTTATGCGCCTTACTTTGAAAATCACAGAATACATCCATCTATCCTTTACTACCTACTTACTACTCTTAACTTTACGCGCGAGCGAAGCCGCGGGCAACAGCTATAATAAAATAAATATGTACAATTAGTCTTCTACAAAATGTAGAATGCATACCTACTAACACTACTAGAAGTAGGTAATTTTGTGAATACTTTCAACGAAGAAAAATTATCCCAACCTGAGCTCTCATAAAAAACTATTTTACCATTATTGCTACGCCTTAAGTTTTTACTGAGAATTCTTTAAAAGAAAAATCTAGTCCATATTTAATGATCTGGGTAGAAATACTTACTTTGCAATTCTCAATAAAACCTTCTTAATCATAGCAAAGCATATATGGTTAAAAGTATGTAAGTAAATAAGTATTTTTTCCTCTTAATACCGACACGCTTGCCTTAAAATTCCATTAATACCAATGATGAAATTGACTGCAAAAACGTGGTCTTCAATAAAAAAGAGTTCAGAACCAACAAGAGGGTTTCTCCAAAGTTTATTATAGACGATATCAGACCGTCTCGTGTAGGGAATGACGTGTGTCTGTGGTACTGAAATAGACGCGGCATAATTATAGATGTAAGGTTAAAATCTGTTATGACTGCTATCACACATCTTTGTTTGGGTGCCGGATGCTGGATGACGTGTCGTACTCGTCGCAATATCTCAATACAATGGTTGGGTACCGGTAGCTTGGGGTATATTGCAACTGATGAGATGAATAACAAAATTATGTGTAATAATTTAATTGTAAATAAAATGGCGACATAACAAAACAAACAAATAAAAAATTATTTATTTTTATAAATTGTTAAAAATTAAATGTATTCACCTCATCGGTTGCAAATGTTACACCCAAAAGTACTGTACACTATTTTTTTAAGTTTTATTACCTATATTAATGTTTCTTTAAACCAACTTTGGTTCGCGGTTCCGCCCGTGTGGGCGTCGGTTAACGCAGAACCTATAGCCCTCCTCGATAAATGGGCTATTTAACACTGAAAGAATTTTCCGAATCGGACGAGTAGTTTCTGAGTTTAGCGCCAAAAATAAGGATCCTAGTCTAATCTATCTACTAATAAAGTTTCTGGGTCTACTTTACTCCTACTTGTTTACTTCATCTTTTCTGATAACACAACTAAAAAGCAAAACTAAGTTAAAATTTTATAACATCAAAATCCTCGTGCAAAATCAACCAGAAAAAAAAGAAACGTCACAATCACAAAATATTTTTATTCGTACCTACATCTTATTTATTCTGTAACACGTCTGCCGTAAAACTGTGAGTGAATTAAGACCAAGATTTAGTGTTTTTATTTTAAGCGAAGATCTGGATAAGTACAATAAAAATTTAAGGGTTTATTAAACCCCACGATATTTGTTTTTTGTTTTTGGATAACATTAAAATTTTGTAGCCAGATTAATGACTCGATTGCCCTTCGTTACATCTTCCAAATAATTAGGCAACCAGAAATGATAATTATTGAAGATAAGAAGATCAATTAATAGTGTAGGTAATACTTTATTTACACATAGCTTGATGTTGCCAAATTCTCAATGTAATAAACGTGATGTGTGTCCTTTGTTACCTCAATGAAAACAAACTAAACCGAAATTGCTCGCTGCATTTAGTCTACGAAGCTGTTAATACAGCTATAATATCTTCTAGGGATCTCATCATCATCATCTGCCTAGCCTTTTCCTAACTTGGTCGGCTACCTGTCTTCCGGGATATATGTATAACAAATATCGTATTTGGTACCGGACCGACGGCCTATCTGAATTAAAAAAAATAATCGCACCAGTGTTTATTGTTCCTACCTGTATATGCATTATAAATTTCATAATGTAATGAAACAGATACACGTATCTCTAAAGATACACTATCAGAGTCATTCAATCTACGACATTCACTCAATCATGTTTATCTAAAATGAATCAATTTGGAGCAATCCGATTTTTAAAAGAGTTTTTTAAGGAATCCCATATCTTTGCACCTCTACCTACCAACTTCTAACTCTCAGACAAGTTTAAGTTATAGTATAATTTTTATTTAAACGCAAAATGGTGCAAGCCTCGTCGACTTATTTTTAAAGCTTACTGGCAATGTTCGCTCTAGTATTATTGTTGACCCATCGTGATAAGCTAAATGCTTGTATTACGAGTGGTTTCACATCGGTAGAGCAATGGTTGGGTATCGAACCGGCACCGACATGATAGTAGTCGGAAGTAGTAGATAGAAGTCCGAATACCAAGCCATAAGGATACCGCTGATGTAAGATGTAAAGATTGTCACCATCCTAGTTGACTGGACAATCTAGTGATCATGACAACACATCGAAGTAATATACCTACTAAGTTACCGTATCGCATATTCTTCACCTATTAAAAGAACCTCAAACAAATAATGAGTCATCTAATTCTAAGATACGTAAATAATTATAAGACACGCGTCTACCTTATATCCATAATACATATTTGTTTATACATATTCCTTGCGTCATACACGAAGAAACTGACTTCTAGGAATTTGTCTGTTTAATCTTCAATGTTAGGTAGACTTAAGGAGCAGGTATCAGTCCAAAATTAGTCAACAAAACTAGTCAAACAGTTCCAAAAAAGATTGTACTCAGTTAAATGCTTGTGTTACGAGTGGGTCAGTAGTAAAATGGATGGGTTACGAATCGGCAACCCTGTTATCGCAAGTCCGACACAATTAGGCTAATGTCGCTTCTTATAATTCTCGAGATTATTCTTGACCTTATGTTATACAGAAATACAGGGCCGCAGGTGTATTCATGAAGCCACTTTTCAGTTACGAAGCAATAAGAGCCAATTTGTTGATATATCACCAAAACTAAAGCAACTACAGCTCAACAGCTTTAATTATCTACTATATAAGTAGCCTGCGATTCCGCCGCGTAAGTGTCGGTTATCGCGGCAAAAAGTAACCTAGGTCCTTTGTAAGGCTCTAGACTTCTCTGTACCACAGACAGAGTTACTTTCGCCTTCATAATGTTAAGTTAGATATTTGTTGATATAACACCAAAACTAAGGCAACTCCTTACTCCTATAGTAGATATTCCTTATAGTTTCGGATTTGGCCCCTTGAAAAATTCACCCTATATAGCAGAGACTAAGTAGATGTATAATGAATGTTACTCATCAATGCAATCCCACGAACATGTAGGGTCTGAGACAATTTAATGACCTCCAGCAGTTGCGATTAGCGAGACATTCCTCATCGTTAGCGACCGGATCGAGGCGGTTGCAGGCGGTTCGGAGATTTGTACAGCTTTTTATTGAGTCGCATTCATATCTAAGTAGTTTGAACACACAATACACTATAGAGTGGCACTCGTTGTGTATTGGAACCACATATATCATTATTGTTATTTACTCAGAAACATAGTGCCGACAAGATAAAAGATAAATCCAACGCTGTTTTTAATCTTTGTTTTAGTTAAGTTCAGGTTTCAAAACTATTTCATTTGTCATACGTCATCATTAACAATGTTTTTGCTCGCAGCTTCGCCGGCTAAAAGTAGCTTAAGTCCATTCTTGGAAGCTAACTCCAAAACAACTTTCATCATAATCGAAGCAACGGTTTAGCAGTAAAAAGAAAATAGATTGATACAATACTGCGCCCCGCGTTATTACCTGCAGTTAATCAGATAACTAAAAGTAGCCAGTTTTAATCCCGGATGCCAGCTACCTCCATACCAAATTTTATCAAAATTTGTTCATCCGTTTGAGCATTAAGAGGTAACAAACATACACACTCAAAATTTCCCCTTTATAATAATAATTTGAAGTAATTCCATACTTCGTAGTACGCAGTAGAACTAGAGATCATGACTAACTCACATACAACTCCTATTATTAAAAACACACTTAAATGTAACTATATGAACAAAGCATAAGCAACGGTAAATCATTGAAGATTTATCTTAATAAATAAATAACTACTAATGACGTTCAATAAATAAGGATTCTATTGATTGGACGGCATAGCAACATGCAAATAAATTCTAATCAGACGCGATCGTGACAGCCCTGTGAGAAACGGGTTACTTTGGTACATGACCACAATAAATAAGAAATTGTAATAGCTAATTATAACACCTTACTATTCTAGACTTGTGGATTTGTAGACAGTCTACCGAATTGTGGAAAGTCTCGCATAGGTTATGGGCAAACCATAGATAAAAGTTTCTATGGCGAAAACGGTCACTAATGAAATTCGAAACGTGCGTCTATGATATTGTCTTCTGACTTATATTGATTGAAGATTGGAAGCGATGGTAGCCTAATGACTAGGGCATTGGACTTGTGGTCGCGGTTTCGAATCACACCCATTGCACCGACGTGAACCCGCTCGTAACACAGGCATAAGGTAATCTTTCCACGAGGGGTTAAAATTGCTTTAAAAAAATAGAGAAAACAAAGATGGCCTAGTTTAATATTAACAAAAACTATGGTAAAAAGTCGAGACTCTACTTATGATTAATTAATTGCTATGCAATACAATTAAGTGCCTTGATTGTAAGTTTAACTTCATTTACTATATTATTAGGAAAAGTTTGTCCTGCAGTGGAACTATAAAGTATGAAATAAGTAATTCTACACTAATATTATAAAGAGGAATAATTAGTATTTTTGTGTGTGTGAATGAATAAACTCAAAAACTACAGTGCCGATTTCAAAAATTCTTTCACCATTAGAAAGCTACATTCACCCTGAGTAACATAGGCTATATTTATTACAAAACAATTAGGTACCGCGGGCGGAGTTGCGGTGAACAGCTAGTAATATATAAACACAAATATTAACTAATACAATAAGCATGGCAGCTGTATTTTTTATTTGAAAACAAATGCACGATAGAAATGAAATTTAACTCCGTAGTAAGTGACATAACATTTTCAAAATATAGTAAAAAAGAAACAAGTGAATTTCAAAGAGAATTTCCGTGACCAAATCTTTTCATTGCCATTACACAGCTATTTCATTCATCACAAACTATTAGCATTCTTTTACAGTCCAGAATGGAGTGTTGCAGATAAATTTTTGCTAAAAATACAATGGGGATGTTAAAAATATTATAAAGATATTGAAATTTAGTTGACCGTAATCAATCGCTGCATAATAACTAAAACGTGACACTACTTATGCGGTAGTAATAGTTTATTTTACAAAAATCACTCACGTTGAGAGAAATTATAATAATAACATTAGGCATGATAGATATGAACTACTGCAAGACAAGTGTAATTGGGTTTGATGGGCAAGGTCGCGGGGCGAAGACGAGTTGGACGCAGAAGAAAGTCGTGGCTTCGCAACATCCAGGAGTGGACGGGGATCATGAGCGCAAGTGAACTGTTCCTTGGAAAAGATAGAGATAGATTCCAGCAGCTGGTAGCCGACCTTCATTAATTGGAGTGGCACTTAAAGAAGAAAATATCATTGCTGGAAAAGTCTTTCTTTATTTGGTTTCCAACTCTTCCATGTGCTTTCGTTGCTTTACCTCTTTGGAGATACTTCAGGTATCTCCAACATTTTTTGAGAGCTTAGGACGAATTTTAACAGGGACTAAAAATATTCATATCCGAGCTAAGAGCTACTATTCCGCCGCTGTATCTAGGCGAGCCTAAAAGCGATACAAGATATTGTCGTCACTTTCTCACCCACCGATTATGTGTACTTGCATCTCAACACAAACTGTCTTGTATCTCGTATCAGACTTGCCAAGACACGAGTCTTGGCAAGTCTTACGGCCGTAGTACCCTTTAACAAAATGACTGCATGGTGACAGTCTTTTCATTTCTTTGTATATCTCACCTCACATATTTCAGTTAAAACATTAACTGCGTTTAGTAAACTGCCATATAAAGTAAACAAGGTGTTGTTTGAATAAGATGTGATAGTACACCGCAAACGAAGGCATTCTAGTTGATAATTGTGACAGGTGCGATAACGTGATGAGTTCAAAACAAAATGTGATGTGGCACACGCTTCTTGCGTGTTCCCTTTGTACGTACCGACGCTATGCGAGGCGGGGACTAAGATATATATTTTTACTTTAAATGTAGATTGACTTTGTTAATCTATATTTATATTTATCTATATATATAAAAATCAATTGCTGATCGTTAGTCGCGCTAAAACTCAAGAACGGCTGAACCGATTTAGCTGATTTTGATCTTGAAATGTTTATGGAAGTCCAGGGAAGGTTTAAAAGGTGTAAAACATAAATAATAAGTAAAAAAAACTGTTCCTAAACTCGGGAATTACCTTAATTAATTTACTTTTGACAGAACGAAGTCTGTCCGGGCAGCTAGTTTGAAATATGATTATTTATGGCATCTTTAATGTTGGTTGATAGGGGTAGACTTTAAAACATAGAGCCAATGCTTAATGACCCAATATCGAAGGTAGACCTAAATCGTGTCTCTTGTTTTGGGAATTGAGGTACACTATATTTTGCTAAGCCAACGAAGAAGCAATATAAAATACAATATTACAAGTATTTATTATTGTTTGCTTATTAAGTAACATTAACTGGTTTAACCCAGTAAATACCGGCTATCAAAAAGGTGGGATTAAGTTCTTATTTATTATCATATCAAAGATACTAAACAAATAGAACTTAAGGGTAAAATATTTCAAGTATTTATTAGAAATTAAATGAAGTCAGAATTTATCACTTAGGAAAACCGCCGAAAATTGCCGAAGGTTTCCGAAGCTCTTCGTCACCAACTCATCAAAATGTTTACCATCTCTGACGGTTAAAAGAAGATTTCCGAACTATCTTAATGTCTAACAGATTTTTTAAATTTATATTTTGAAGCTATCTGTGTACTATGGTCCATGACACGCTGTTTGTTTAACATTTTGATAACTTACCGCACGTGACTGCTGTTTTCTAATGTTTGTTTAAAAATTACGTCTTACCTGTAAAAAGAAAAACTATTATTAATTTATTTTTATACAAACAATGATAAAAGATGTCGTTGGCTGAATACGCTTTGAGAGCCATTTGATAGACTAACAATTGATGATAAAACGCTTTTTGAAACCTGATTGAGTTAACTGGGGATAAAAAAACTGGGTCTTAGTAACATAGGCTATATTGGTAACTAGAATAAATTAAGTATAACACATTAAATTTTAATAACATTGGAAATCTCCTTTTATTATTTGGTCTAAAACAATAAAAAATTGTCTGTCTAGTCTTAATGTCTACTAGACAATAGTGCAATTAATTTTAACGATTTGCGGGTTAATGTTTTTATTTCGGCACCCTGACTTGAACTAGCGGTCAAACTGACCGTGCGAACGTTACAACTATAATTTCTATTGATCAAAACTTTAATTAGTAATAATTGCTTACTACCAATGTTGCGACGCCATTACAAAAACTGTAATCCTCCTTATACACTAGGACACCACAAATCATAACTCTTAGCGTATAAAGTATACGAGTAGGGGTAAAAAAGGGGTCATAGTGCGATTAGTCCACCTTGTGTACCACTTAGTACATAAAGTTTTAAATAAATAAATTAGTAAAGAAAGGCATTGACAGTGACTGAATGGTATTGCAACAAATGCTGTCCAGATATGAAACAACTTGAGGCGCACTCCTGTCCTCGTGGACTGGTATCATTAATTTCGATAAGCCTCACGTTGACGTAATGTGTCCATAAAATAATTGCCTAAGTTTTCGAAGCTTTTCGACAATAACTCACAAAATGTTTACTATCTCTGACAATTAAAAACGGAACGTTTTATTAATGTCAAAATATTTAAATCATCGAACATTGGCGAATTTGACCGAAGTTTGCCGATCTATCAAAACTAGTGGGGCTATTTTCGTAAAAAGGGGTACAAAGTTTTCAGATTTTGTCATTTTAATTTTACCTTACGTGCTTGGTATATTTAATTATATTTTGAAAACTTTATGATGCATAGACTTATCACTTAAGCACTGTCATCGTTAACGCTCGTAGAAATATCTATGGACTAGGGAGTCGTTTAATAATATTGAAAGTGTCCAAGTGTATACGTAGGTTTACGCAGCTAATCTATTATTTGTTGGAGCGGGCGTTTTGATGAGCCGACCCAATTCCTGCGCTTGTTAGTGGTTTCAATGACCCGCCATTAACTTAGAATCAATGTCATCAGCGAAACGTCATCATAGCTAGATTGTATTCCCCGAAACCGGCGAAGTACTTGCAACTTGCACTTGGACAAAGATACTGTAATTTTTAAAAGACCGTTAATCAGGAAGTGGTGAAATTAGTACAGTGCGATTTAAACTTAATGGTGGTTGTGAAGGGGGATACACACTGCGCAGTACTTCGCCCCGCTCGACAGCAGTCGCCTCATGTTCACCGCCGCCTTTAAGTTTGCACCGTACTATAACTACTTTAGATTGCCTGCTAAGAGATGCGTAAGAATTAATCCTTTTCAGACTATTATTATATACCTACTTCAAAAAGAATATTTAAGGTTTTATTTACTCGTATTAATTTAACGCTATAAGCACAAATCGACTCGAATCCTTAGGTGAAGTAGAATGCAACGAGATAGATGCACTAGACGTGATGATAAATTTTATGATATACTTATAATATTTTTTTTTATAATTATAGAAAACAACAGACGAAGGCCACGTGGAAGACCCAGGCGAAGATAGACGGACGAATTGGATGATTTACGAGTGGCATCAATTGGTGAGGAAACTGGAAGGAAGAAAAGGGAAAAGGGGCCTTGCATAGGGGCAGTTCGGGCTTAAAATAAAATAATAATATAATTATTCAATAATATTTAATTTTCATAGCTTTTATACAATGGCAGTCTATACCTTAGCTCTACGTATAAAACAAGCTGTCTATGTAGATTTAGGTATAAATGATAATTTTTGGCTAGGCTTTCTTTGCTATGAGCTGCCTAGTTCATCCTATATTCAAAGTATTCGCCAAATACGACAGCGTAACGTAAGTAAAATTAAAATCAACTAAAATACTGACAGAGATATTTTTAAGTCAATTCTTTTGTAATGTCGTTAGTGATAATTATAGATATCTATTCATGGCGCCCTCATGTTTCAACAAATACCTATATTGTTTAGTTTTCCTTATCAAACATATTATTAGCTACTATTTCTGCTATCAGTGTTAACCGGTGCGTTCAATGGCAACGAACTAATTCTACTACTTGATATTATATCATAAAAATGTTGTTATGTTTCTCAGATGAATTTCTGCTTACCAATATCTTATAAATAAATTGCAGAACGGGAACTCATGCATTCATTTTTTAAGGCTTGATGTTTCGGCCGGGATACACTAGCCGTGGTCGCAAGCAGACCGGTGATGCGGTGTCATGGCTCCGTGCGGGAAGTAGATGATTTTTCATTTACCCCCAGTTCTTCAACTACTAGTTACTACTAACTCTGTGACGTAATTTATTTATAATGCAACGCGATAGTTTATAAGTTAGTACCAATATCTTGTTAACATTGTACAAAACAGAGTCAAACCCGCTGTCTGTACGCTTAGATCTTTTAAATTACGCAACGTATTTCAATGCAGTTTTCAGCAATAGAGAGTTATTCAAGAGGAAGGTTTTTGTGTAATGCCTCTCTATACAGGGTGAAATTGAATAAATGCGACAAAAAAAAATGGGAGCTTCAGTTTCAGTAACATAGCAATTATAAACTGTTTTTTCTACAATCTAAATTGTTAAAAAAAAATACGCGATCATCGTTTTCAAAAGGTCCATTGATGTTCTTATCTTTATTTAAGTACGAATTATCGGTATTCCAGCAAAATATTTAATATGCACAATAAATAAGAAAAATTAAATCGTGCCCACTACACGAAAATGGTAGTACGCGAAATTCTTTGATACTTTAATTATTTTAACGCTTTTCGTAACACTGATCAAATATTTTTTAATTTTACATTTGATATTTTTTACATTTTCTTGACTACACGTATTATTGTATATTTAAATTTGTCGCATCTATTCAATTTCACCCTGTATAGTTCCACTCTATCGCTTGATCCTCGCTCTCGCTTGCACCCTAAGCACAAGCGAAACGTGTCAATTTTCGTGCTTGCAGCCGGCATTTATCGATTTATAAGACGTAATCACGTCAAAAAAAAGAACATGTTTGAAATAAAACATTTAACAACATAGAGTATTTTTTCTTAAATGTGGTTCTGTATATTCTATGTTTGAAGGGAATCTGCTTTACGCATAATGTTCATGTGTGTCTCTTAGACACATTCAGACTCACACTCCCTCAATATAGCTGTGTGGTAAATAAAAAATTGCTGTTATTTATTACCTTACACACTGTGTCTGTTTCTCTGCTGGTAGAAAGTTCGTAAGAAATAAGCAGTACCTTTGTACCTTTTATTCTCTAAGATGTTTTGTCCTGTATTATATTGTGTGTATATAAATAAAAAATATATATATTCAGATTCGCGAAATGCCCAAAAAACTACATGCTGCATTAGGACTGCTACACTAACATGTAGCTGTCCTAATGCTGAGCAAGTAAGCAAAAGTCCAAAATAAACACATTATTAAAAATCTGCATAACTATTAAAAAATATTTACACACACAAGTTTACACAAACCACAGTACATATTACCCATTTGATTTTAATACTTTAGTGCTGTATTCAATTACTCTTAATTCTTTCAAAAGTGCAGGTGGTAAACGACATAGTAGTATTTCCATATATCTCTATATCTAATTAAACAGTGATACATGACACGCAATGGTCGACATCCCGTCTTATTTAATAGCGAGTTGAGTCTGCCACAGTACAAGAAATTTGAAGTAATACAACTCAATAAAATACTTCTGCAAATCTTTGAGAACGTGAAGGATTAAAGGTTACTCGTATTAGCATATAAAATGATTTAAGAAAACATGTACTTAGGATAGTTGTTGCTTCTATGTCTAATATTTAAAACCTAAAAAAAATCTCTGCTTTTCTACTTTTTTTTCCTAAACTGATTTGAGTCGGTTTACAGTCTCATCTCTGTTATTTTACATGGAGCACAGCATTTATGGCATTCTTATAAAATATTATTATTTCCTTAGAAATACTGTATTAATTGGTAAGAATTCGAATTGTAATGACTCTTCTACATTATGTCGGACAATTTATTTTTGTTTCTTAACTGAACCTACTACCCTTTCAATATCAATCCAAACACTTCTCCGCTAAACCAGAGTAGTAGCATAAAACTTCTTTAGTTACTTTTGTGTGTGTACATATGTGCACATGGAAAACTCCGGCGCATGGTTAAGGACACAACAATCAGGTCAAGACGAAAGACGCCCTTACATACTAATGCTAGACCGGTTCTGTGACGTCACTTGTTCCTAGAACTTGCTAGAAAGGAAAAGGAGACTTGTGAAGGTGAGATACCTACTGGTAATCAGAAAATAATATACAAGTTATGATTAATTAATTGATTAATTAATTAGAGGGGCCTGTAACTAAGTGTAAGACTTATGCTTTGTCCGAAAATAATGGTTAAGCTGATCTTGTCGCAGTTGGTCGGTGGATCTATGACCATTTGTAAAAGTACCGAGACCCCTCCGCGCCTTGGCAAGCACGTTGGTCCTGTCATACTTCGATCTCAGACATTCCGACAACCACCCTTACTATGGGATACTACGTCTCCCAGTAAAATGGGTTGAAGAGTCTAAATTATTGCGTTATCCAGCTGAATTCGGTTAGACTGGAAGCCGACCCTATCATAGCTTGGGGAAAGACTAGGCTGGTGATGTTCTGATTAATTCAATTTGATATCAGAATATACAGAATAAATGACTTAAAAAAACTAATAAAGTTAAAGATTTTTAAAAAAAATGGTAAATTCGTGGATTCTGGATCCCGCATAATGCTACGTTACAGGATCCACTCTAAAAGTTAACTCACATTAGTGTTTAACTTTGTATCATATGCTTATACTTACACAGACAGAAAAATAAATAGTTTGAAGAAGGAAGAATAACATAAAAAAACTACAATTTAAATCAGTCACTAAACATTATAAAGTTTTAAATATTTAACTAGTGTAAGAGATTAACGAATGAGTTAACATTATTTGAAATGGCAAAACCACAGGCAAAAGTTTCCCAGTCATAAAAAGTTAATACCAAACTGACTTCAGATGAGTCCGGAAGAAATAAAAACTTAATACATCATAACAATAAACTTTAAACTATCATTAAAAATTATACGAGCGATCAAAGCATGTATTTTTTTCCACGGAGAGCGCGCTACTAACACCATCTAGCGGATTACCCTCATACTAAGATGAAAACTTGGTAAGATCGATCTGCGTAATGTTACAACTTATTAATAGATAGAGCTACTGTTCTGTACATATTACTATACACTATACGTCCATTATATATACTTAATAGCTTTCACAATGCCTTTTACTAGTACCGTATCATTTTGCAATAAAATCAATCCAATCAACTTTATGAGGTATGCTAAGATTCTCTCTTAAATATAAAATTGAATGGGCAGACGAAATATGAATTTTAATTGTTGCGAATTAAGCAAATATTAGTTATGTGACATCATTGTAGTTAATAAATTAAGAAAACGATTAAATAAATCCAATAAAAGTCTCTTTGTTTTTTTTGTGTATTTAGTATGCAATAAATATGTACTTGTATACTACACACCAAAATGTACACTCAAGATGTTGACACACCGAACGCACCGGATTAGACAGATACATCTGTGATAACCATATAAACACAGAAGGAAGAGTTCTTCTATGGACTTTGACATTTGTTTAATTTTATCCGTATTATTATTAACCAAGCAAATTGTTTCCCACGAGATATTTATATTTACTACTACGACCCTGACATTATCGCTTTCATTTTATCATAACATGATAACTTTTTTTCGACGCTTCGTGGTATTTTAATCTAGAAATAGTATTATATTTGCGAAAAATATGTTTGCAAAACCTGATGGCAGGAGCTGTTTTTGGTTTTACGCATTTTGACCAGAGTTTGTGAAGTTAGGGTTAGTTTAAAAGCTTGTAGGATCTGTTAGCCCACATCAGACTTTCTGTGGAATCGATGATCGGGGTAGTTCGGATTTTAATACAATTTCTGACCGACTTTTTCTAGGACATGTGCGTTCCGATATTGCAATAAGCCGTTCTATTTTTCTCCTACAAAAAATCGGACACAGATTAAAGGACGTCGTATGCGAGCTAGGCACATTGTGATATTTTTTTCACTGTGCAAGCCATATCAATTTGGCAATTTTCCTTGAAAATATTATTGAAAACCCCACCACTTACTACTTAGACAGGTACTGTACAATAAAGAACATTTAGAGGTCAAGAAATTGTCACCAAAGGTAAACTGTCACAAGACAGGATTACACAAACATTTGTATCTAATGACGTAACGACACCGTTCAAGTTCTACGTCAGAGACTAGATTTGTTGATAAACACTCAACCGGACACTTTCTCTTTAATAAAACTGTGTATACCTGGTTCTTTAATCTGAATTTTGTAGTTGGCGAGATTTTGTAATGTTAGTAACAACTGAGTTAACTGAATTAAAATGGACGCTGTCAATGTTTAACGGTTCCATCTAATAAGACTTAGCAATTTTTTTTATTTTATCTTCCGATTAATTGGTAATATAAGACGGTACCGACTGCCCGTGATCAGATGTAAGTGCGTTGCAACGTCGCAAACTAAAATAAAAATAAACCAAAATAGAATACGTTTAAAAAGTTTTATTACAACGTATAACATACGTGTTAACCTCTGAAAACAACACTAACGGCTTACTCACGAATCACTATCGGAGATGCACGACTAGGTTCTGATATAGACGTTGGAGCCTCTAAAATAGTCCATCGCTTCCCTATGACACAGCGACCGTAAGTGAACTGGTAGTATTATTTGATAAATCATTGTAGAAAAAAAAGCAACATAGATTTGTAGTACGAAAATATGTAATACTTGAATGCTTGTCATGAGTTGCATGGAAAAGTCTTAGAAAATATGAAATATCAACATATACAGGATTATTTTCTATGGAGTGCGTATATTCAACAAGGCAATCAGGTGCATAAAACTGAATCAATTTCTCCAAAAACATGGGTCGAACACTTAAAATTGAAAATGAAATATTCATACAAAGTTACAGGACACGTGACTTATGTTTGTATGAAAAGTTAATTTTCAATCCTGTATAGGTACTTGCAGGCAAGCCATTATAGGTAGAGCCATTCGGGGTACATTAAATATGATAAATTCTCGTTTCCTCCAATGTTTTTTTTTCTTCATTTAGTTTTAGTGGAGTCCTTAAATAGCTAAGAAGTAAGTACTAATACCTAAGTTAGTTATCATTGATACATATTTATATGTATTTCTGTGTTTGTTATTAAGTCATATTGGTTAACATCCAGATTAACCTGTTTTAAATAAATTTATCAGAGCCATCTTCATTGAATAATTGGACATCATAGCAAATTTTTCTCTAATGCAAACTCAAGATTCATGTCCCATCATTTGACTTCCAATCAAGATATGTCCAACAGAATAATATTATGATAATTGATACAGCTAAAATAAACTATTATAAAACATTAGTTAGTTCTCATTGTCTTAGAGACGTGACGAGAATCTAATATCAATGTTTTCGTTACGTCATATTGAGATCGCAGTTAAAAGATTATGGGTGTTAAAAAGATTTATGGGTGTGGTTGTAAATTAAATATTAAGTATATCAATTTTATACCTGCCGTGGCTATATTTCATATCTTAACTTTGTCACTTAAGATATGTATGAGCTTAATCAGCTATGAGCATCTGTGCTAAAAATTCGGTCGGTGTGCTTGAAAACTTAAATATTTCTTCTCTTTGAGATTACAAATGTATAGTAAGTACTTTCGAACTGACGGTGAGGCTCGAAGCTAAGTGTAAGCCGTGTGACCTGTAAAAGTTGAGCCGTGCTCGCCGAGTTTGGTCAGTAGATGGGTTTGTAAACATACCAAGACCCTTCCGAAACTCGGAAAGCACAATACGCCGTTGGTCCTGACTGTCATACATATTTGACAGTCGTTAAGTTATTACAATTCTGACCACCAGACTTACTATGAGATAATTATGTATTATTCAGAAATACGGTATTCAGCCAAATCCAGTGAGACTGGTAGACTACCCAATCACCAAAACATAGCTTGGGAAAAGGCTAGGCAGATGGCAGATGACTAAGTACTTACGAATATAATTATAAAGGCTTCATAATAAACTACAAGTATTGTTTGTCCACCGTAAAGTGTTGTGTCATGAAACACAGACATCGATCACAGCATTGAGAACAAAAACTGGACGTCAAGGGCAGTACAAATAGTTACCAATGAAGCGAAACCAGCAATTGACAATACTGCAGTTGTAACAATATCTAATGCGTCAGTCGCAAATAATAAACAAATACAAGTAATTACGAAACCATTCAAGATTGAACAGCAATTATTTTCCATTGACTACGATCCTATAGAGGGACCTTTAATTGTAAAACAAAAGTATTTGTAGTGATCCGTATTTTGAACTGCATTACAAGAAGGTTAACTGCTTGTCTTAGCTAAGAAGATACATTTTTAGTACGATTGCATTAACTTTTCAGCTAAAGCAGATAAATACTTTTGTAACTTTAGAAATTTGTCTTCAGTCTACGTAATAACTAGGTTAGTTTACGATTTAAGGGAATAAGGCAGGATGAGAAATTTTGGGCTTGCTATCCTAAGATGCTAGATTTTATATTGCAAAGGATACGAGCAATATTTCCGAATATCTATATTTCAATGTTATACTTTGTTTCGATAACCTATACTCAGCAAAAGCCTGACCCAAATCCTTCCTTTTAATCTTACCCTGCGCCACCTTAAACGGTATGCGTCTTGGTCATCCTGCCACCTCTTCCTGGACCGGCGTCGGTTATACCTAAGACGGTATAATATGAATCATGGCCGATAGTCCGTTCCGTACCCGGCTAAGGGTCAAGGACTTCTTATCACCAACTTGCACCGCTGATATGCTCAAACGATACAATGGGCACAATATTTACTAAATGACTGTCCTTTTGTGCCAAATTATCTGTGTACCCGATAAGGTTATTTTATTACTTATGTATTAGCATCTCGCTTTAATTTTGTTTTAGGTTCAAATTCTAATGGCAATATATGATGCAAGTAGAATGTAGGTAAAAGGCCAGCCAACAGCAGGACACGTCATCCCTTTGACATCAGTCAAATAGAAAAGTATTACATTTATATATTTTTCCATTATTATTTCTATCACCCAAACTCAGATGGCGCTCAGTTCCAAATAGAAGCGAGTAGTATTTGGCTCTCTTCCTACTGAGCGTACACCGACGTTTTCGGAATGTGTCTCACTACAAAATGCTTTTACATACGTCAATAAATATTGATATTCCGTGGCCAAGTCGGGATGAACTCGGTAAGCGAATTTGTAAAAGTTAAAAAAGGGCTGCAAACACCTTATTATGTCGATATATTTATTATATCTTTATAGTAGTATTTCTTCTTTGGAACAACAAGAGGGAAAGTCTCCGTATCTTCTTTTATGTATTAAAATTTCATCTTGAAACGAATAGCCACCAATCTGCAACGTGATGAATAACGCTGAAATGTTCAACCACAGTTATCAGTCATACATATCAGATTAATCCTACCTTAGAACTGTTGATACGTATATCAAAAACAGCTCAATTTATGTTGACTGACAGACATATTGTGTACGTCACAATGCGTCTGTATGTGCAAACATAACGCAGATTAAAAAGCAGAAACTCAAAATAGACGGGTCATGACTTGAAACGACATGAGTTCTTAAAATAGAAAAAAAGCATAGTATTTTGAAGAATACGGACAACGATATTAAAATTGATGTAGCTATACTTTCTGTTGTAAATAAAAAAGTTGCCAAACGAGAAGATAAAAATGTAGGATAAACAAAAGTGAGAATTATAGACGACGTTTTAAAATACGCTAGAAATAAAAGTTTAGCTGTAGATACATCATCTCTGATTCACCCACATATAGATTGAAGACTGATGCATCATCATACAACCACGACCACTCTGGCAACGACTGAGGAGGAGAAAGTTTAGTCATACTGATAGGTAATGCATTTAACACGTGACAGCCCATTTTAGAAACAAAAGACGATACTAAATGTACCTAATGCAATAGGCACAATTAAAAACAAATATTGGTTTTTGTGATAAGGCTATTTCGTTCTCTAGTCTCAACAAAAATTTAAGACATTTTATTGTTTTCTGGTGTGTAGCAAATTTTATTGTGTTCATCATCTTCTGTTGCTCATTGTTCTATCCATAGACATACTAGGTAGCATCGGCACGAAAATTATAAATATTACCGGCCTGTAAATGAAACAATACTGGGCAAAGGTTTCTTCCCATATTATGCGTAATAATGACTCGAACGAGAAAGGTCCGAGTAGACACGACTCCCGGGATGAATAAACACCCTCCTGGAGTTGCGCGGAGCTTGCGTTAGTGATCCCGCAGCTCCAGCAAAGGCAACACAGGACAGGACCAGGGTGTTTTTAGTCAGTGCAAGTCCGACACATCGTCAGGCTCTGCCTTCAGCGTGGGTTGAAATTATTAGCGTTTCACCCCGACAAAAAAAGGGTACGTTAACGTTTTGTTCTCGCGATTTGCGATACCATATAACCAGGACATCACTTTCTAAGCCTCGTCGGCAAATTAAGTACGAAGCCGGCTTAGCCAGTTTACATAGTATTACGTATACAGACCTTATCTCATTCATATCTCATGTTATCTTAATATCGTAATGAACACGCAATAAATGCAACTTGCTTACAAGCAGTTACGAACTGTAGACTAAAGTGTGATGTGGTCACTTTGTTTTTGAATGGGTAGTGACGGCATTTGTATTGACTTAAGAATAACGGCATTGCAGCTGCTTGTCTTTGTACTATACTATCACACATATTATTATGGCTGAATAGATAACCAGTAGGTATGTGATGATAATGAGTAATGATGTACCACTCGCACAAAATTTAATAATGTATATCTTATATCACGAGCAATTCATTTTAAGAAAATGTGCGACAAGACGAGCAACGCTCGGTCATCCAGGTACTTGTTATTACTACGAGAATAATCGATTCAGGCCCTGTACCTAAAAGAATCTTTTGTTACTGAATTAAAAACCATCCATAGAGCTGAATATGAGGTTTTCAGGCAATAAACTAATTATTGTTTTGATACCGTTTCAGTTACCATAGTTAGTCTTCTGAATACACTTCAATTTTCAGTAAACCTTACAAAAAGTTACATCCATTTGACGTGCCACGCCTTAACAAGTTAATACTTCGATAAGTCAAATACGTATGACAATATTAAGGCTCCTATTGTCCTTAATGATTACTAAGAGCACTCACTACATCACAGAAACTCAATTTATATGACATCAGAATAAGACAGTAGACATCACGTTTACACATCTATTATGCAAATATTGCTAATCAATCTGAAAAACCTCCAAGCAGGTGTAAACTTGCGAAATTTAACGACAGATCTACCGCGAATTGTATAATTGTGACAATGTGTGTAATTTGCACGATTCGCAAATATGGTGGCTCGTAACATCCGTACCTAAGTCAGCGTCAATAACCTTAGAATACAGACGCCTTTGAAGGTTTTTTGATTTGAATGTGTATGCCAAAAAACTGCACAGAGTGAAACGTGGTATATGTAATGGTCATAAAAATAATGTGGAGAACAGATTAAATATTTGGACTTAGCGTACGAGGTTATCGACATGTGGGAGATAGGCTCAGCAATCATTGTCCCGATAGTCGTTACAGTTGATGGCTTAATAGCCAAGAGCTTCGATCAACACCTTAGGAGGCTCTCGTTAGGCACCTGGGTCAAGGGTTTGATTTAGAAAGCGGTACTTCTCGACACGGCGCGTATCGTGAGGAGGTTACTCTCTTTGGAGCCCTAACCACCGGCAGCCTGGACCTTGCCCCCGATGCCGCTAGGAGACTTAATATTTTTAAATGTTTATACATACTTCTCCATCAGACGTCATCTCAGAAATAACCACCTTTCTAGCTTTATCGTCTTTCAGACAAGTCATTCAACGTTTCGTGGTCACATATGAAACAAAATTTTTACATCAGTTATAAACGAAGCTAAAACATCGTTAAAAACTAACTTATATAACGTTAGGTCGCGATGAAAAGACTCTTGGTTGATCCGTAACTAGTCCAGATTTCGACTAGTTGTGGACCCAAATTTAACAATTGATAATTTTATTAAATTGATAAATTTTCGATGCACAGGCCTCTTCTCATACAGAGACGGATGAGCATTGATAACCACGGTTGCTCATAGCGGGTTGGCACTTTCAGATTCCAATAATTAGAGATCCAGGTTTCCTCACAATGTTATGCTTCACCGTTTGTCAATGATGTCTTAGAATAATTAAGAAAGTACATATAACTTTCAAAATGTCACATTGGTACTTGCCTGGATTCCATTCTGAAACCAAGTGCGAATACCATACGCATCTGGTCATCAGGCCATTTACAAATTTAACAATTTATTATGGAGACGAAATCACGAACAAACACATAACAACTCTTTAATATGATGTATTGACCTAATTGCCCTTGCAGTTGCCCAGGTTCTCCTCTGCACTTGTTCTGATGACCTTAATAGTTATTGGTCTGTAGTAAGCGTTGATATTGAGCGCTGTTATCTGGTTAAACAGGTGCAGACAATCACTGATTTATGTTTGAAGGCAGGTCTATCCTGCACAGAAACTTGGACTAGTTAGACTGAGATAGCCTTCAACAGTACGATTTTTATTAACTACTTTTTGTTATCGTATCTTCTTAAATTTGGCATATATCGATAAATGATGTTGATGATAAAAGTTTTAAAAGAGTAACCTATGGAGTTTCTTGCCGGTTCTTCTCCATAGGAGAGAAACTTTACCGTGACGTGTTAGTGAACCGCGCACCTAGAGTAATTTAGTTTTAAAGTTAACGTTTCTAGAGCAAATAATTTAGATTTACTAGAAATAAAAATATGTTAATTTTTTGACCTTATAGACTAGGTGCAGAATATATTAAAAAAAATCATAGGTCACAGTCGGAAATAAACTTTAGCTTGTATATTTTTTTTATTGGCATTTTATTGGTATTGGCATATAGGTAGGTACATATCTATTGATCATAATAATAATGACAAGTTAAAGTCATGGGATACAAATTTCGGATGCAATGATAAGCAAAAATATTATTCTATGCATGACCATGTGAATAATTATTGCAAACATAGATACAGCGAGTATTTCTCAAAGACCCATAAATAGTATCATTTATATCAAGTACGCCAAGTGATTAAATTTTACGACTAAAATGCAGGCCGTGCAATCAATCTACATAGTAATTCATTTGAAGTAGATATCTCAACAAGAGTTTTACTAAATAAATACCTGGAATGTTGATAGAAGATAGATTTGCTAATTGAGCACCGCAAAATTTTATTTTTATCTTAGAAACTACAGGTCCGATTTAAAAACAAAATTTCAGCTAATATAGTCCATTTATTGAGGAATACTACTACTTTTTGCCGCCATAACGAACGCCCACGCGGGCGGAACCGCGAGCAAAAACTAGTAGAATATAATTATGTAATTACAGGTGTAACAATTATAAATAGTTCACATATGGATAACCTGCAAACAAATTCGATAGACTTTACATAAGCACTTAACTCAAAAAGTGTTTAAAAATTAAGCTCATAAGCACTACAGTACTAAACTGCGTTGATGTTGGCACAAAAAATATCAATGCATCATAATGTTGTGTCGTAAATGCACATAATATAATCGTGTTTGAGTTATTAGTGACTATAATATGTTACACTTAACTTCTAATGTGTGTTTACAAACTGAGAGACTAGAACCTTTTCTAACCTATGCCTTACTACTTCCATACTAAATGCACTAAAATGGAAGTGTTCACGTAGTTTAATTTTTAAATTTAGTTCGTCATTTCGCTACTAGATGTCGCTAGGCGAATGACGTCACTATTCTAGAAGGCGGTGTTAAGATTTTTTTTGTTTGGTCCGTGGATGGGTGACCTTTTGTAAACATACCGAGACCCCTCCGTACCTCGGAAAGCACGTTAAGCCGTTGGTCCCGACTGTCATACGGTGATCTTTGACAGTCGTTAAGTCATTACAATTCTGAAAAAAAGTCTTAAAATAGGATACTGTAATATTACCCAGTAAAATGGGTTGTGGCGGTCAGATAGGCAGTCGCTCCATGTAAAATATAGTATTCAGCTAAATCCGGAAGACTGGAAGCCGACCCCAACATAGCTTGGGAAAAGGATAGGCAGAAGACTGAGTAAGTATACATGTTTCATAATTATTGTAATCTGATATTATGCCAAATAAAGATTTATTATTATTATACTGTGATCGTCATTCGCTAATTACCCTTCCGTGACGGCAACTAGGTATACATTTAACCGTCTTTATGACGTCAATCGCGTAATTCCTAAAACTTTTTTAATGTTCTCTTATTTGTTTAGAGAAAAATACATGTTCAGTGAAAGCTGGAAACAGAAATCAAGTTGGTTACCTATCAATAATTCTTAAGAAAAGTCATCAAAAGTAGCTGAATGTTTTTTTTTTTCTAAAAACAAAGCTAGAAATGTGGGTCGCACATAATATAAATACTAGTAATAATAAATACTAGTAATCTCGTTAACCCCTCGTACTAAGCTAAAATGCTTATGATACGAGTGGGTTCACGTCGGTAATGTAATGGGTGGGATTCGGACCCGCAACATGATCGCAAGTCAGACGCCCTAGCCATTGGGCTACCGCCGCCGCCGCTTCAAAGTAGTTTCGTCATGGCTTCATCGGCTAAAATCTCCAGCATCATTTTATAAAGCTCGCTATTATTACCTGCACTACCCACCCAAACAACATAGCACACGACTAACAAAAGTAAAAAAAAATTAAGAACTAAAGTAATAATGATAAATGACTTATGAATAAAAAAAAATTTGGCTCGACCATAGTAATGTAGATTTGGCAAACAAGTGCGTGTTTATCCGCGCGCCGACTATTTTGGTTGCGTACGCGCAAGTTCAAGGTCCCGTGTGTTATGACTTAGGAAAACTGTATCTTGTCTATTTTGTAATTAACGGTAAGTGATTTATTATTGTTAGTTTAAATTATTTGACTTTACTATGACTTCTTTAAATATATTATAGAAATTAATACCTTTTAAGATTCGGGTAAGATTATGGGAGAGACTGGTACAAGATCGTAGAGTGGCACGTAAAAAGAGAGGCCGAAGCCCAGTAGTGGGATGAAAAGAACTGTGGATGATGATGACTATAGGGGTTTTGAAGATTAAGAATAAACTGTGCTGGAATAATAGTTGTCCTTCTACAGCCGCTTACTTTAAAAGGAAAACATTATTGCATGTTCTGATTTTAGAGGTATACAGGAGAAATTTTTTGATGCCATCTGGAAAAATTCTCTTAATACTGGGGACAGCAAATGATGCTCAAAGGAAACTTCCTTTATTTTTAAAAGGGAATGAAACTTCATTTTTAGTTTTTGAAAATACTCTTGGTCGAAATAAACTTTTTACTGCAAACAAAATATAGTTCTTGGTTAACAGCATAATGAAAGCTGAAGAGAAAGTTCAATAAATTAATTCTGGTTTTGAGTTTTAAGGTTCCATTTACCAAGTTCCTAGGTGCAACAATGACATATTGAATGGTATGAACTGGGTAGGTCAAGAAGGCTTCATGCGATCTCTGTTTCTATTTCTATCCATTTCGGTAAAAAAATTAATAAATGGTGTCATAAGGAGATCTTCCATTAGGACGTTTATCTCTTAAAGAACAAAAATATTGACTCTACTCATTTATGTAGCCTTGTACTGTTTGATTGTCCTCAATTTTATATATTACAAAAAAAAACATTTTTCTTTTAAAATTATGGAATAGCCCAGGCTTAAATTTTCCACAACAAGGATAATTGAGTGTAATGGACTTATTTATATTATACTTTTAATCAATTAGGCTCGTCTAGGCAAATCTAGTCAATACTCAAATTGTAAACACACAACGTCATTAACAAAAGCATTGTTACTTATGAAAACTAAAACCTGTAGCCAATTGGATAATTGAAAATCCTACTCTGGTTACGAGCTAAAAGATTTAGCATTAGAATTCGCATTATTAAAGTTAGGCTCCTGAAAAAATAATGAGAGTGAAATTTTAAGATGCGCGCGCATCACTGTAAAGTATAACTTCTCACGCGCATACATATGTACACACATCAATTTTTTTAGTTAAGTTTTGATTTTTGTTGTTATGTTGTTTAATGTAACTGTGTCTGTGCTCTCCAAATTCAATGTCTTTCTATCTGTCTTTCTATTTCATAAAAAGCGATTCTTATTCAATTTCCCAGACGACTAGTAATGGCCAGTTAACCTTGAAAACGTCGTTATAAATTACAAATAAAAATACTGTATCTGATTTATCATGTAATAAAAGTGAATCATTTTGAACGTTACTTTTATCTCAAATGTTGCCAGCAAGAAGATGTATGGTCAACGAAATAGCATTTCTAAGCGTCGTTATAATATGTGTGTGTCATTAAAACGAAGAAACAATGAGAGATATGTGTGTTATACTAATATTAGTCACGTTAATTAAGTGTGTAGCTATCACTCATATCAACAACCTCATTAGTCTAGGAATTGCGATGGGATTATCACACGTCTTTTTAGGTGGTCAGCCCGGATGACTCATTTGAGAAGTTTCAGTTTCCTGAAGTGGGTTCCACAAGGCTTTTGGTAGGGTAAAACCAGGATAGTTGCCTGTTTTTTGTGTTTTTTTTTTAATAGTTTGTAATTCAAGAGAAAGTTTTATATGTATTATACACGTACGAAGCCGTAGCGGGTCCGCTAGGCCTAATATATTAAAAACTGATTACCTTAACCCTTTCACTGTCCCGTGAGTCACATATGAACATTTCCACTGTTTAACTATTGTGTCTTCTGACGGGACAGGGCTGGTGTTAAGAGTCGAACTTGAAAATCACAATTTCACACTAGCTATAAGAAGGAAAATAGCTACAGTCAAATAGCAAAAATAACAAACAGGTATGTAAGAACTAATCATTTAACTTTAGTAATTGACCGACTATTAAAACTAATCAAAGTCTCAAAGCCAGCAAGTCTTCATAAGGTAAATAGTGATATTAATACCAAGATAACCTTTCCCTCCAATAATCGTAATTAAATATTTTACAAACACTGCTTTGTTGTATAAATCTTAATTAGTTCAAAGTCTCGTAATGTACAATCAACGGGAAAATTTAACGAAACGAGATTTTTTAGCCAATCCTTGAGTGTTATGATTTAATAAAACATACTTGATACCAGCAAAATTGGTACGAGATAGCCATGCGGTTAGCAACTTGTTTTAATTACTTGATTTTGTTTATTCTTTGTAAGAAATAAACGGCTTGAATTGCTGGCAAACATTATTTTTATTATAATATAACAACTAGGTATTGCTCGCGGCTACGCCCGCGATCCATATCTATTTTCTAATAATAAATATAGCCTATGTTACCAAAGGATAGTATAGATTTCTAGTGGGGCAAGGGACATCGCCCAAGATATGTACCGACCAAGTGAAGTCTGCTGTGGGTGGCTCCTTAAACGAGTGCAATAGGTTGTCCACCAGCAGGGAGAAATGGTGTATGATAGTGAGGCGAATAACATCTGCTTCTACTGAAGTCGCGAACTGATGACCACCGCGGTGGTGGTCATCATCATCCGCAAAGAGTATCAAGAAGAAGAAGAATGGCGAAAGTTTCAAGGGGGTCCAGTAGTTATTGAGTTTATTCGTTACAAACATACAAAATACAAACCTTTTTTTTATTTATAAAGTTAGTACAACTTAACATTACCTATTTTGCGTATTATTTTTCGTATTATGTAGCTAGTTTTTCCCAAACATGTTTATTTAGTCTTCGGATTTAGCTTCGCATCAATATTTACATGGAACGAACCTGACCTCCACAGCCACCATTTACTACATTTATTGGGCCATACAAATTCAAATCATCATATTATGCCTAGCCTTTTCCCAAGATATGTTAGGGGTCGGCTTCCAGCCTTACCGGATTCATCTGAATACCGTACTTAACAATGCGACCCATCTGACCCCCACAACCTATTTTACTGGGTATCAGAGATCACAATATCCCATTAATGGTTGTCAGAATTTCCATACAAAATCAAATATCCATCTAATAAAACATAGAAAAAACAAATGAATGAACTCAAAACTAAATCTGCTTGAAATTAACACTGTTAGTTAAAATAATGTTTTTCTTCACAACAATTTAACTATCATTGTTTAATTAAGTAAACGTTCACTTTTTGTTAATTGTTGAATAGAATACAATTTTCGGTTGGGAAGACAGATAACAATTTAAATGAGTTACTATTGTTACGTTGACATATTATGTAAACAGAAGATGTTACTTAAATACTTAGAAGATACTATTTACTATCATGATATTGAATTATTAGTACAGTCACGCTGTGGAAGTCTGGCCATAATTGTATGTATAGATACCTATGGACATACGCTCAAAACATCATAGTAAAAAAGCAACTGATGCGCAAATTTTGCTCGAGTTTGCAGCAACTCAGAGGTCCAAACACACCACACTTTCGAGAGAAACTTTTGGGGATATGCAGAAAATCGTTTGCAAACCCGCAGCTACGGGAGCTTAACTCCTTTAGTTAAAAAATTTAAACATGACCTCATACATAGAGTATAAGAACCACAAGCGCGGAAATTTCTACAAAATTACTTAATAACAGCAGACGAAATTACGTAATTACGAGACTCATTAAGGAGGCCAAATCAAAACATAATGTTATCAACCAAGCGATTATGTATCAATAAACGATATTATCATTCTCCTTCGTGTAGTTTGATGCTTCATTTTATGGTTAAACAGTTGTGTCAGGCCGTGTAGCTTCATCGCGGTAGTATTGCGAAATGCGTTCCCGTGTGATCGCGGCAAAAGGGAATGGAGAAGCACTCCGGGGGTTTTAGCCGGTAGGAGTCTGGCACGCCCCTCCGTCTTCCCCAGGGCGGAGGTAGTCCGCCGGGCAAAAAAAAAAAAGGCCGTGTAGCTTCTACAAATATGGTTGCTTTTCATCATAGCTAGTGCAAAGGTACTCTTTGGCCGATGTAGGTGTAAGTGCTCGTAGGGCTGATGTATCTTAGCAAGCCTAAAAAGCGATACAAGATAATGTTGTCCCTTTCACACCCACCATTTATGTGTACTTACATAGTGCATCTCATGCAAACTATCTTCTAGCTCTTTTCAGGCGCGTCAAGATTCGTCGGCCGTATTGTGCGTCAGTCTAGACAAAATCTCTAATCTACTCTAATTGTTTTGTGCAACAATTTTCGAATATGTCGGGAATTTGGTGAGGTATGACTCTCCCATATGGGTTTGTTGAGCCACTAGAAAATAGGTCCTTCAGGCATTAAGGCATAAATCGTCTGAAATACAAATCAAGGCCTTTGATAGATTCAAGTTGATTTGCAACGACACTTGTTTATTTCTTCTCGGAAATAGTTAACATATGAAAATACGGCGAGATAAGTGTTGTGTCACATACAATTGGCTCATTAAATCATTTCATTTAAAAATTCAAAGCATTACTCAATACCCACTTAAGCTACAAAAAAAGGAATTTGTAACACAAAACTTAACAGACAATTTATAAATACACGTTGACTAAGATAGACGGGAAAACAAAACATTCGGATTCGTATTCCGGGTGTTGGAGCGTGGCGTGCTTGTATGTCGGAATGTTTGTATGTTAATGGCGGCCAGCCAATACACTGTAAACGCACTAGGATACCCGTGGATGTTACATGTGTCTGTCTGCTGAATGTTGACTAATAGGGCATAGGAGTACACTGCCAAATGGAACCGTTTAGTCATCTTTCAACTTGCAAAAAAATTATCGCGAGTTTTAGGTCTTCAGGACCTAGGTTTGTGACAGGCAGAGATGTACAAAATAGTTTAAAAAAAGCATTTAAATACAAAATGCTAAATATTTTCAGATTTCCTATTTCAAATGCAAAATACCAAATACTTTTACGTTTTGTATTTCAAATGCTAAATGCAAAATAGGTATTTGCAAAATACTTTTTCAAAATAAAATACTTTTTGACCAAATTGAATGATTTTTATTTATTTTAGGTAGGACGTATTTATCATTAATAGGTGTTGCGTTTTTCTTTTAAAGCCATAGGGTGCGCTCGTTCCGGAACCTGTTCACAAAAGAGTCCCTTAAGATAGAGTCTGGTACATGTGGTCATGCGTTTGATTAGTTCGGCCATAACTTGCCAAATGCCTATCTTCTTAATGAGAGCGAAAGAGACAACATCTTATGAAGAAGATAGACATTTGACAAGTTATGGCGTCGATGTACCGGACTCTATCTTTAGGGACTACTTTTAGCTAGTAGAGTACAATACAATGTCTTTGCTGTGCTTTTAGCACGCTCAGAATCCCAAATGTCAAACTAAGTAATTTGGCGGCAATCGAACAGGCACGGGTAATTTGAAGTAGCTGTCAAATGTCACTAACGTTTGCGCTGACAGTGCCCATGCTCGTTACCGTGAGCACTCTGAGCGCGTGGAATAACGTTTGTTGATGATGCGAACAGCTGAACGCACCCTCGGCATCATTATAAGCGTCATCCGTTCATTTCAATTTGTTTGACTGGTAATATTGGCTAAACTTAGTCACAAAGTATTTTGCATTTTGAAATGAATATTAAAATACAAAATACATCTCAAAAGGTATTTCAAATAAAATACAAAATGTTTTTTACTAATAGGCATTTAAATGCCAAATACAAAATAGGTATTTTGCATTTTGTATTTGTATTTTAAATGGAAGTATTTCAAATAAATCGCATCTCTGGTGACAGGCCAGTATAGTTTTGACATATTAGCTTCATTTAAGAGGCATCTAGTTCAACTGATGGCAAGTTAATTAATTGTAGCGATCAGATAAGCACTGCTAAGATATTGATATCTAGTTGAATCCCGTGAACATAGAAACCGACCCTGGAGCTTAAGTCTTTTCACAAAAAAATATAATTATGTGTATTATTTGTGTCTCCAATAGGACTACTAATAGGACAGTTCCTATAATTTTATTTGCTTTTACCGAAGATTCTGTTTAGTAATGTTATCTTTCAATGCCAATTATTTGCGGTTTAATTATTATTGGTCCTTCAATAACCTATTCATTTTATTAATGACCACGTTACCGAGAACTTTATGAAATTTCATAACATGGGCAGATATTGTAGAACCGTGTTTTCAAGCATAAGAAACAACGTGACAGTATAATTTCATAATCTCAGCAAATATCATGTGGTGACGCCTAATTTGGTATGTTTGAGAGAGTTATCTATAGCAAATATAAATAAAAATGTGGTGTTGTGTGACAATATAATAGTAAAGACAACGACACGGGCTTACTGTAGTATGAAAACAAACATTCCCATATTTAGTAAGTATTCTTTTCGTGTATTTTTTAATATTCGCTAATTTTCATACTGCGGCAAAAATATCACGTTTTCCATAGAATTACGTACAAATTATCTCAGTATAATTTTCTCCAATTGTACAGTCGAGGTGAGAATATATGCTATGTGTACCTACTTGTCGTTAAATCTCAACAGTACACTAAGTTTTAAAGAAACTGAAAGTCCATCGTAGGTACGGAATACCGTGAAAAATATGAAATTTCTGAATTTTTACGGTTTTCAGGTAGAATCACCACTCAAAACTCAATCCAATTATTATGTTTTTAGGCCCAAAAACAAAACTGCTAGCATGAACGAAGCATAGCAGAAGTTAGTGATTTTATTTCGCATCGAGGAAGGAATAGACTCCTGAACCTTGGAAGTGGAATTCGCATCACAGGAAACCGGGTCTCAGTTTTCTGCGAGTTTAGTGTGAGTGCCCCACAGTATGGTATCCTTGTAAGTGTACGCTAACAAAATCGTGAAGGCTATAACTGGTTCATCACGAACCACCAAGGCAACATCTACCTTTCAAATTCTAAGATGGGCTCAATTTGAAAAGGGACTAGATATATATTTAGTGATCATCGGAATTTTAGAATGTGGTAAGACTTAATTAACTACAAGATAAGTATAGCAAGTATTTGAAAAATTATCATTATTTACCATGTACCAAGTATGGTGATGTACCCGAAATAAAAGGAGGTGATGTCTTAGAATCCATTTCTCTCGTGATTTCTTAGGATCTATTTTTAAATAGTTTATTCACATGTATACGAAAAATAGATACTATTATAAAAAGTAGAATTCGCTACATTTTATGTGTTTGGGGAGATGTTTTTAAGATCCTAACAAGAATTAGACACAAAAATGTTGACAAACATAAGTCACGTGACCTGTTACTTTGTATGAAAGGTTCATTTTCCATTTTAAGATTTCGACGTAACTATGTTTCTTGCGAAAAGTTGTTCAGTTTTATGCACCTGATTATCTCGTTTTCTTCGAACTTCTTTCAAATTAATCCTGTATATGCATGTAGTTATTAAACAGTATTCAATGTGTTCACACAACTTCACATAGTAATGAATTAATTAAGATACTAGACGCCTGTGCCTTGTTGTGTCTATGACAATTGATGATAATTTTATGATTGTATGGATGTTATATTTACGCTTGTTAGAATGTTGTATTTGTGGTTGTATACACCATGATATCAGTTCTGATAGATACATAAGTTCAATTAGATGTGTTTTTAGGGTTCCGTACCCGAAGGGTAAAACAGAAGACTCTGCTACTAACTCCGCAGCCTATCGGTCCGTCTGTCACCAGGTATCCCATGAACCGTGATAACTAGTTAAAATTATCACATTATGATGTATTTCTGTTGTCGCTATAACAACAAATCTACACTTATATTATAAAGAGGAAAGATTTGATTGTTTGTTTGTTTGCATTGAATAGGCTCCGAAACTACTTGACCGATTTGAACACTTTTGGGAAGCTACTCTATCTCCGGTGAACATAGGCTATATTAAATTTTCAAACAAGTTAGATATCCATACTAAAACTCCAAAAATTTAACCCAAGGTGTGAAAAAATTACCAAAAAACTTTCTTACATCGCCTGCACTGCGAAAACTATTGATTATAGAACAAAATAATGTATCTACTAAGCAGAACATAAAATTAATAAGTGACTAAATAAATTACATATTGCATACAACAACCGCGTTTTTTTAAATAGGGGTAGGGAACCCTTCGTGCGCAAGTCCGACTCGCAATTGGCCGGTTTCATTTACTTTTCTTTACGTGATCAAATTATTAAGATGCAACATTTATTTAGAGTGTTACATATGGTCACAACTGAGTACATTACGTCATGTCAAGACATTCAAAGCTCACTTTCCTTATCTTCAATTCGCATAGTTTTTATCAATACAATGCCAAACACGACGTATATGTTTTACTAGCTAACTTGTCAGCTTTTTTTAATATTAGTACTTATGGAATAGTGTTTTTTTATAAGAGGCATCCATTTTGATATACAAAAAAAAATCTTCTTCTTTAAGTGCCACTCCAATTAATGAAGGACGGCTACCAGCTGCTGGAATCTATCTCTATATTTTGCAAGCCGGAACAAATTAAATACGGCATCGTAACTCAAAAGCTAATGGAAAGATATCGAAGCGGGTTTTTTTGTTTGAATGCTGATCTATTATGGCCGTGCCACACACTCGACGAGTGGCATGGGAAGTAGCGAGGAAAGCAGGCAGAGACGTAGTGTGGCAACGTTACTCGTCATGCCGCACATTACGTCTCTGCCTGCTTTCCTCGCTACTTCCCATGCCACTCGTCGAGTGTGTGGCAGGCCCATTAGATAGAGATTGTTCTTTATATGTAATTAATCACAGATATATTTATAACAACATCAATTCTGTTCGACCGTTAGGAATTTTTGGCTCATTTTTAATTAAGCTCTAGTCGTGGATGACTTATTTTTATTTATTTACGTGACGGCTTAGTGTTAAGATTGCTGAGGCACACATGAGCTATTCGTATATATAACTAGCTGCCCGGACAGACTTCGTTCTGTCAAAAGTAAATTTTTTTAAACCTTCCCTGGACTTCTACAAACATTTCAAGATCAAAATCAGCTAAATCGGTTCAGCCGTTCTCGAGTTTTAGCGAGACTCACGAACAGCAATTGATTTATCTACTATATAAAAATAAGTCGGGTTATCCTTCCTGACGCTATAACTCCAGAACGCACGAACCGATTTCCACGATTTTGCATTCGTTGGAAAGGTCTCGGGCTCCGTGAGGTTTATAGAATAATATTAAAAAAAAAAGACCGCGGGCGGAGCTGCGGGAAACAGCTAGTCTACTATATAAAAATAAGTCGGGTTTTCCTTCCTGACGCTATAACTCCAGAACGCACGAACCGATTTCCACGGTTTTGCATTCGTTGGAAAGGTCTCGGGCTCCGTGAGGTTTATAGTAAAGAAAATTCAGTAAATTCAATAAATTAAAAGAGAAAATCAGGAAGGGAAAATATCGCGATTATTGACATTAAAAACGAATAAACAATGCGGTAACCTTGGTAACCTCGGTAAAATTGGTAAGTAGGTAGTTGCCATGACGACCAAATTTCGTTATTTTTAGTACGATTTACTATCCTCCAGATCCTCCACCATAGAGGTTATCAATTAAATAAACAAGGTTGTCATAACTCCTTGCAATGATATTAAAACTGTTTTCTTTTTTAAATATCAGGCTCGCAGACTTTTATGTTTTTATTTGTTTGTCTATTTTGTTAAGTCTGAGAGTCGGTCGTAGGTTATAATTATGATAAACAGGATAGATTTTTATTGCCACCAGAAAGAGAGAGAAAGTACTCTAAATAAATAGCAAATTAGACTCAATTTATTTTTGAAAAGAAATAAAGCTGCATTAAATAGATGTTTAAAAATACGCTTTGCGGACCGGGAATCAAATGGGCTAAAATTCGAAAATATAGCACTGTGTACTTTTTGGCATTAATTACTATACAATAAAACAGTAAAAAAAACTGTGTCTATACATTGAAAATATAAAAAAAAATTGAGAGGGTTTTACAAACAGTTATAGAGCACGAATCCAAAAAAAAATCTGTCTGTTTGTCTGTATTTCTGTTTGTCTGTTTGTTTGTACGGGCTAATCTTCGGAACTACTGGACGGATTTTAATGTTTTTTTTTTGTTGTATAGGTATTAAGTCTGGGTAACATAAATAGGCTATAATTTATCTTGGAAATTTGAACACCTCATGCAGAACCGCAACAGACCAGCTAAACTATAAGAGATACAAAAATGGTACCATAGCAAAAATTGTTCCACGTGATAAGCATTTTCTGCTGAGAGAATAAATTTGAAGATCTGGAATACCTGATGTGGAACTCCAAGAGCCCAGCTACAGTATAACACATATAGGAATGGCGTCTTAGCAAGAGTTGTTCAACCTGATGAGCACTCTCTGTTGACGTATAAAAATTGAAGATCTGGAACACCTGTTGTCGAACTCCAAGAGCCCGGTTACACCATAACACATATAGGAATGACGTCTTAACAAAAGTTGTACGGTCTGATGGGCATTCCCTGTTGACTTATAAAAATCGAAGATTTGAAACATCTGACTTGGAAATCAAAGCTATCACTAATTTCACTGTATAATTATAAAATAACATAACCTTTAGGACTGATTTACGATGACGATGGTACCTATATCATTTATAATTCGACTCTACTGGCCAAAACTCCAAATTTTTTTAATTTTTTTTTATCGAATATACAGGGTGTCCAAGAACCTGGCGTCCAACTGGATTCCCACGATGCCCCAAGTTCTAACAGTACTCAGAAAAATATTTTAAAAAATCCACCCCATGTACTTACAGAATTATACTGATTTCAAAAAAAAAGGGGGAAATGAGCACCCTGTGACATACTTTTGAATGCTGTGACTGCTAATGCTGATAATTTCGATATTTCTTGGAGGTTTTGTAATCTAGGGTATTGCTGTGTCTAAATAGAATGTAAAAATAAAGTACTTATTGTACCATTTTAAAATAAAATATTATTTTAACTAAAGGTGATATGGAAAACTATTGAATTTCGCAACTTTCACCGACTGTAGTGTAAAAAAAATGTACCAAAATAGTATGGCAAGTGACGTCAAATTTTGACGCGTTTATTCCTCTTTTTAAAAAGGTATAATACTTACACATTAATTTGAAAAAAAAAAATTTTGATAATATTTTTACTCAACAACCCAATTTTTACGATGTCTTACAGAATTCTTAGAAAGAAAAATTTACGACGAATTGAATCTAACCTCTAAAGAATTACTATTGTATGCTCATAAAAATAACAACAGGCCTCTCAAAAAACAGGTTAGACCGTAAGGGACGGTATGTGCATGCATCTCACCATAGTGATTCGTTATTACAACAGGAGGGAGCAAGACAGAAACTATCTTTGCGATTTGCTGGTTCTTCTTTATGGTACCCCATTATTCAGGTAAGAGTGAGGGAGAAAAAGGTTAGAGGTGCGAGTGGGATAGATAGTGACGCTTTCTGGGATCGTGCTATTTAGGATAACAGTACGGTCAGTACGCGTCACTGCCTCCTGCCGTTACTACGCACCTCTCTCTTATTGTTACCATTGATTACGTACTACGATTTAAAGCTTTGTTTATTGGACTCGATTACTCTTTGTGCTCTGGACTTTGAAACGAACTCTTTACGACGACCTTTGCCTGTGTTTGGACAGTTTGTGTTTTGTGTGTGCTACCATGGCGACCTACACTCCGCAAGAATACGCAAATATGCACTACATTTATGGAGAATGTAGAGGTAATGGACGAGCTGCAGCGAGACTTTACAGAGAAAGGTATCCGAGGGCTACGCGATATCCCGACCATCGAGTTTTCATTAATGTGCACAGATCACTATGTGACGGGCGGTTCCCCAATCAAGTAGCTGGTGAAGGACGACCCGTAAATGACTTCATACGCGATGAAGTTTTAGAGGCGGTGTCGGCAAATCCAAGCATCTCTGTGCGAGGAATAGAAGCTGATACGGGGATAACGAAGAGCACAGCACACAGTATTCTCCAAAAAGAAGAATATCATCCGTACCACGTACAGCGAGTGCAAAGTCTTTTACCTAGAGACTATCCGAGCCGAGTCGCGTTTTGTGAAACAATCCTGCAAAAACATCGAGAAGACGAAAACTTTATCGACAAAATTTTGTGGTCAGATGAATCAACATTTAAGAAGGATGGCTACATGAACCTACACAACTTGCACGAGTGGCATGTGGAAAATCCGCACTTGATGCGAGAAGATAGATCCCAGTACCGGTTCAAAGTGAACATGTGGACCGGTATTCTCTGTGGGAATATTATTGGTCCATTTGAGATGCCCGAGAATTTGACTGGCGAATCATATTTAAATTTTCTTCAAAATGATTTGCCAAACTTACTAGAAGAGACCCCACCAGATATGTGGTTCCAACACGACGGCTGTCCAGCACATTTTCGCGTATCCGTTAGAGAGTTTTTGGACGAGCAATACCCGAACAGGTGGATTGGGCGATCAGGAACAATCCCGTGGCCAGCCCGCTCACCTGACTTAAATCCGCTGGATTTTTTTTTCTGGGGAACTATGAAGGAGCTCGTTTATGCGAAGCCCATTAATGACATCGCTGACCTTCGTGAGAAGATAACACAAGCAGTGCAGGTGATACGTCAAAAAAGTTACTCGCGAAACATAAAGCGGTCTTTTTTAAGGAGAGTGAGAGCTTGTATTGCCGCGGGTGGTCAA
Organism: Plusia festucae; assembly: GCA_950381575.1. Taxonomy (NCBI): domain Eukaryota; kingdom Metazoa; phylum Arthropoda; class Insecta; order Lepidoptera; family Noctuidae; genus Plusia; species Plusia festucae. The sequence continues at coordinate 837,010 of OX494456.1, read as the reverse complement.
CATTTTGAACATTTATTGTAATAAAATATCTTTAAACTAACATTCTTTGCTTTTATTCTACTGGGAACCCATCTACCTGTGTGTATTTCCTTCTTGCTCACTCTTGGAACCGAAGTAAATAATAGTAGTAACATAACAGTTTCTAAGATAAGAAAGGGTCCGACAGTTACCGTTAGTAGGTAGGCACTTCGTAAAAATTGGGTTGTTGAGTAAAAATATTATCAAAATTTTTTTTTTCAAATTAATGTGTAAGTATTATACCTTTTTAAAAAGAGGAATAAACGCGTCAAAATTTGACGTCACTTGCCATACTATTTTGGTACATTTTTTTTACACTACAGTCGGTCAAAGTTGCGAAATTCAATAGTTTTCCATATCACCTTTAGTTAAAATAATATTTTATTTTAAAATGGTACAATAAGTACTTTATTTTTACATTCTATTTAGACACAGCAATACCCTAGATTACAAAACCTCCAAGAAATATCGAAATTATCAGCATTAGCAGTCACAGCATTCAAAAGTATGTCACAGGGTGCTCATTTCCCCCTTTTTTTTTGAAATCAGTATAATTCTGTAAGTACATGGGGTGGATTTTTTAAAATATTTTTCTGAGTACTGTTAGAACTTGGGGCATCGTGGGAATCCAGTTGGACGCCAGGTTCTTGGACACCCTGTATATGCTTTCGGGCTTATGTTATTTGAGCGTTTAATTTACTTTGCAGTCACTTAGATTTTAATTGATCAGGTATCTTCACAATAAAACTATAACCATGATGAAAGAGGTCAAATCTTTCCCAATGTTCCAAAGGAGCTAAAAGATTGAGGACCATAAGATCCCAAGAATCTACCGAAGAGCGTCAGCTTCGGATCGCGAAGCACGCCTGCATTCTCATCGTATTTACGCATCTACATCCACGTCTCTAGAAACCAGTGAAGAATATGATGCGCGACTGACCGCTGATCGTGAGGAAAAGTTCTGATGGGCATTTCCTGCTATCTATATATATATAACAAAAATGAAAGATCTGGAGGGTCCCAAATCGTCTCGCGCATCACGTTGTTTTCCCGTCCCCGGGCTCTTAGAATTTGACATCAGACGTTTCAGATCTTTTATTTTGACGACCCTGTTGTCGCTGGCATAAGCAACAGGATCCGCGTACGAAGTCGCGGGCAGAAGCTAGTATAAATATAGATATAAATTTTGACGGGCCTGTTGGTCTAGGGGTTAGTGACCCTGACTGCTAAGCCGGAGGTCGTGGGTTCGATTCCCACCCAGGACAAATCTTTGTGTGATGAGTACGATCATTTGTTCTGTGTCTGGGTGTTATTTATGTATAATATGTATGTATTTAGAAATATATAAGTATGTTTATCAGTTGTCTGGTTACCATAGTACAGGTTCTGCCTAGTTTGGGATCAGATGGCCGTGTGTGAGCTGTCCCAAGATATTTATTATTATTTATTATTATAGATAGAAGATAGATATATCAAGTAGCTATACGCTTATCACTAATCATAAACAGTAAGCAATCAACAATACGATGCAATCAAACCACATTGCTCTGTGAACTTGCCACAATGTAGTTAGATAACAATTTGTCAACTATTACTTTTATCAAAGTATCATTACGGTAAATTGCTATCAATTCAGAAGACGCTGGCTATTGGCCGCGTCTGGCGTCCATTACAATCGATGGCGTTAGCCAATGGAGACTGTCCTCACGTGACTGCGAAAGGGTTAATTGAGTATCAACTGACGGCTCGAGACTTGGCGTAGATTTGTTTATATTATGGTGTGTGGTTTGGTTACCCAGAAAACCAGTAGGTTACTTATTCTCGGGGATTAGTTTTATTCATGTAAAGCGGATTTCGGATGTCGTGGTGGCCTAGCCGCTCAATGACCGGATTCGTATGCACATGGTTGCAGATTCGAACCTGGAAACGTATCAACCTGACTTTATCAAATTAATATGTACTTTTTTAATTATTCTAAGATACCATTGACTAACGGTGAAGGAAAACTTCGTGAGAAATCAGGATTATAAAAATCCTGGATTATAAAAAAAGAGTCTGAAATCGCCAACCCGCAGTGAGCCGTGGTGATCAAAGCTCGTTTCATCCCTATATGAGAAGTGGCCTGTGGCCAGCAGTGGGACCGGTATAAGTATAGGCCGGTATTATAAAGCGGATAAGAAGAGCTTGATTGCCAATTACTAATTTACTATAGTTATGTTGTTACTCCTTGGCCTTTATTTCAGAAAGTTATTTAATTGTACAAAAAATGCGGCCGATAGTGGAATATGTTATATAAAGAATCGAGTGTAACTGCGTCGAAATGAATTGAATCAACTAGCTTTCTATCGTCGCCTCATATGAAGTAAGGTAATCAGCTAAATCTGGTACGACTGGACTCCACATCCAACATATATATATTTTTTTAAAGTTTACTAGCAATGTGGGTCGCACGTTACTAGTATTTTTGTTATCCCCTCGTGCTAGGCTAAGATGTTTGTGGTACAAGTGGGTTCACGACGGTAGTGTAATGGGTGGGATTGGAACCAGCAACCACATGAATGAACGTCCAACGCACTAGCCATTTAAATTGTATACTCATAACCATTTTTAAAAGAGTAACCTATGGAGTTTCTTGCCGGTTCTTCTCCATAGGAATGACACCTTGGAACCGCGCAACTAGCGTCATTAACGTTTTGAAAGTGCCTGTAAAGGTCTACTCGAAAAAAATAAATATTTCATTTCATTTCATTAGGCTACCGCCTCTTCAAAATATTTGAGAAAAGGCTAGGCAGAAGATGAGTTTTCTATCGTTAAGATGAAAATAATTACTTATAATTAATTATAATGGGTGCTCATTAGTGTTTATTAATTACATTGACAAATATTATACGAGTTATAACTTTGCAGGAAAGATTTTATTTTGCAAATGTCCAGGCAATAAATTAAAGTGAAGAATTTCAATTATATGCGTGCAATATCTTGAGTGTAGTGCAACTGATACACCATCGCTTTATAGTGATTAATGAACTGTGCTTGAAGACAATAGCCTGCGATCTATCAATACTGATATACGTATAATAATGACAGTTTAAATTCATTCAATTTCACGGTAAGTTATAAGTAATAATACCTTTAGCTGGACAATAATAAAAATCTTTCTTTTCTACACTATATTATATTTATAAACAAAGCGGCTTCCGTCTTTCTGTCTCTATGTACGCTTAGATCTTTAAAACTACGCAACGGATTTTGATAGGTTTTTCTTAAATAGATAGAGTGATTCAACACGAAGGTTCATATATATGACACACGTGCGAAGATTTATAAAAGAGCAGAAATAATATTAGGCGATGAGAACTGTTCGCTTGGCCATTATTTAATTATACATCTAACGAAACATAAACCATGACAAGCCCACCGAAAACACACAAACAAAATTACCAAACTCATTAAACACAGTTGAAACCGCAGACAAGACATCAAAAAGTCTTTCATTCAATATCAAAGTATTAAGTGGCAGTTGGCACGAGCAGCTCAGACCATTACTTCATTAATGCTCTGAAAACCTGTGGAATCGAATACTTGGCACCGGTGTGGAGCAATCGCGTGGCGAGACGCGTGTTAGCGGAGTGCTTTGTGACTGAACAACACTTAGGAACATTCGACTGCCCTGCAGACTGCTGAAAACGAGAGGAGGCATGGCGGCAGGTTTTGGAGTTCCTCTCTTAGTTTGGCTTTATATTACGCCAATAGTTGTTTCTGTGCACGTTCAGCCTGCTCAGTTGGTCCCGACTGCCATACAGTAATCTTTGACAGTCGTTAAGTCATTACAATTCTGACAACCAGTCTTATTATGGGATACTGCATTACCCAGCAATGGATTGTGGAGGTCAGATAGGCAGTCGCTCTATGTAAAAAGTGGTATTCAGTGAAATTCGGTAAGACTAGCACCCGACCCCAACACAGCATGGGAAAAGACTAGTCAGAAAAAAAAGGTTATTTCTGTGAGGAGACGTCAGATAATGGGGGAAGAAGACATACTGTGCCGACCACAATTAAAATAAGGGCAAGAGGATGATGATGACGAGGTCTTTCTGTGCAGAAGAATTCTCATAGACTTTCTTAACCATGAGGAAGGTGGATTTGTTCTGGACATGTACCGGCTTAAACCTTCTCCTTTACATTTACTGGAGACCAGACGGGAACAGTTTCACAATCCACAGGTCACATTTTAAAGGAGTTTCTCTTTGTTCCTAAATCTCAAGCTGGCCTAAGCCAAAATCGAAGAAATATTTACAACGCCTAAATCAGATAGCCACTAACTACAAGAAACTTCATCTTTTAAACGTAATTATTATTACAATGACCGTTAAATTAAATATAAGCTACTAACACATTATGACTTTCTTTCTTTACGAACAAGGTAAACAGATAACAGATCTTGATAATAAAGAAAATGCCTTTGAAAGTACATGTCTACGTACAAATGACGTCACTATTATTTCACACATACTTTATATATTAACACCATGAATTGGTACCAAGAACCTGATTAGCAATTATGACTTTTAAACGTGTTGGTTAAGGGCGATAGTAGTGTGTAGTTTCTTATACATTAAACCGAAGTTTATTGACCACTTAAACCGGATTCGGGGAACTGGTTACATATTGACTACTACTTTCAACTACTGTTACTTTTCGGTTCAATGAATGTGATGTGTTAGGCAAAAATTCAAGCAGAATTAATTAGAGATGTAGTCTATACGATCAAATAGGTTTATTTAATTCAAGATACTCAACTGATCAGTCAATAAACTCTGGACCATATTCAGCCAAGTAAGTATATCTTTGTGATGAAGCCAAGTAAATAGATCTCAGGATGTAATAACATGTATGGATTTTATTGTATACACAACACGTGAAAGGCATTACCAATAAATAAACCTTCCAATCATGATATCTTTGTCACGTATGAGAAAACTATCAGATAAAACTGTTGTAGTTAATTAATCCGAAATCCATGAAAACCTTGGTAATATTTAATAATAGGTACTACTCAGAGAAAGAGACTGACCAAATCAGCAGGTTCAACAAATTCTAAATAAGTCCCTTATCCAAAATAAGAGCGCAGCGTGCGAAACATCCTCGCAAATCGATCTAAATGCGAGGTAGCGACAACCGCGACCTATTAAATAAGATAAAACAAATGTTATTATGATAAGATAAATTTTCTGTAGACAGTGTTGAGGTTAGCTGAAGTTTTTATCCCAAAACAAGCCTCAAGGAGTGAAACTTCAAAAAACAGTAAGGTAAATCTAAGAAACCATAATAAATTACAGGATTCAACTTAAGCATTTAAGTAATGACTGGAAAAGGAAAGGAACATGTGACAATCAATAGAAGAGAAAACTTAACTAACTTAAACGCTCAGGTTGACATTTTGAACCCAATCTATATATTTTAAAAGGAGTGCGGATATCCTACGAGGTAATCAGGTGCATAAAACTGAACGACTTTTCCCAAGGAACATAGTTCGTAATCTTAAAATTAAAAATTAACTTTTCATACAAACATAAGTCACGTGATCTGTCACTTTGCACACTGTAACACATTATTATACGCACTCCTTTTAAAATAATCCTGTATTTTTTAGATATCTCTAAACACAACATCAGTGTATTCTACCATCGTTATTATCCTCTCGTAGCCTGTTTCTTAGACTGTCTAGTTATAAGAAATTATATATTCCTTAGCATGTGAGACCTTCAGATCTAATACGCAAACGAAACAGAAAGGAAAAGATTTGTCTCTTTACTTTACTTTAAACGAAGCGTAAAACATAAACGAAATGGTGAACTTGGCTTTCATCCAATTATGATAGCGTATTTAAATTCGTAACGCATAATCGCCTTAAATACAAAAGACTTGGCCAATGCTAATCAAGCTGCTCATACAATTTTGTTCATAGATGTAAAGACCACTACTTTCATTGGCTACAATTGTTACATCTGAAATTTTGGTAAACATTGTTCAATTTTCCTGTTTTCAAAAAAAATGTCATTAGGCGAAGTTTGGATATTTGCCCAAAAAATGGCGTCAAGGAACCTAATACTACCATTAGCTAAATATAGGTGTGCCACAATACATTAGGAGAAAATGATAATGATTCTTCTTCTTCTTAGCGTGTCGATCAATGGCAATGTGAGTTTTATATATTGTCAGACCAGTACTCGGCCACGCAGACAGCATTGTCGGTGGCGTTGTAAAGATCTTCGCGTGTGCAGGTGTTGGGACACGCTGGGCAGTTCATTAAGTGGGCCATGGTTTGAGGGAAAATGCCGCACTCACTTGGCTCACTGTAACCCCACCGGCACATATTTTCTTTACACCGGCCAACTTGGGTCCGGAGTCTATGATGATTCGAGGTATGTTAATTTCAGTTTTGAATCAATCTGATGTAACGAGTTTTTAATTTGGGGCCTTATTCCCTAAATCCAAGCTGTTAACGTGTTGTTACGATACGTGTAGTAGTATAAGATCCCTAATACAACGACCTTCACCGAGATGCTTATTTGATGAAACGTATTTTATATTTATTTTAATATGTCAATAAATATAATCCATATGGGTTGCCTAGCAAATTTCAGTCCAGATTATGTTTAATTAATAATTAAAAAAATATTTTTTTTGAAAAATTTCAACGGTATGTTTATTAGATAAATTCTATACCAATCGAAAGTATGAAGCCCATAGAATATGCAAACGTTAGGTTGCCTATTCTTTTCCGGTCACAACTATCGGGTTGCCAGGTATAAACAGGTAAATTAGTACAGCATTTTGCAACGGTCTGTTTATTGAATGAAATTTAAATGAAATTAAAGATTATTTTATTCTGAACACGGTGGTATAGGGCTGCCTGCGAAAAATCAGTCCAGAATTGCGGTTGCCGAATTTTAAAAAGTAAAATATTGCTCCCGAACTGCATATATTACCGTATTAGTAGTTCGGGAGCAAACTTTCAAGGCTATCTTGTGTTAGTTTAGTTCTTTTTGTTTTAATAAATATAAAATAATTTTATTAAAATGGGTGCCAAGAAACCAAGATGGCGTCGACGACAATTTGCAAATTTTTCGTCATGGGTGTCATTTTCATGGTTCCCAAGGTCGCTAAAAACGATTATGGGGTCGAAATTAGAATCCAAGATGGCGCCGAGAACAATATGATTTATTTTTGTGATTAGTGTTATTTTTAAGATTTGCGAGGTCGCTGAAAATAAAAAAAAATATTTTTTTAAACATTTCACCGGTATTTATACCGATTATTAGATAGATTCTATACCAATCGAAAGTATGAGGCCCATAGAATATGCAAACGTTAGGTTGCCTATTCTTTTCCGGTCACAATTATCGGGTTGCCAGGTATAAACAGGTAAATCTGTACTAGCATTTTGCAACTTATTATATTTTGTAATTACTAACATAGTTCTTAAGCAATTGTACTAACACACTATGAGCCGTGTGATGCTTGAAAATAAAAGATTTTTATTTTTATTTATTTATTTTATTTATTGAATGAAATTTAAATGAAATTAAAGATTATTTTATTCTGAACACGGTGGTATAGGGTTGTCTGCGAAAAATCAGTCCAGAATTGCACTCTCTTTCTTTAAGTGGGCGCACTTAAAGAAAGAGAGTGCGCATGCTATTTGTGCTTGGAAAAGAAAAGGATAGCGATAGACTCGTATATACTATGCATCATCACAGTATAAAAACATACAGTAGGACGACGCCTTTGATCTCCTTGTAAATGCCGAAAGTGTGTAGAAATTGTCGCAACAGCCAGGGTTGTCTCAAAATAACAATATTTATTAAAATTTATTTTTATCAACATTATTTAATAATTATTATTTAATAATAAGTTGATCAAAAATAAATTTTAAAAAATATATAATAAAAAAAATCTAATTTTTTTTTATCAACGTTAACTTTAACTTAATATTAACTTAATAGTTATTATTTCATAATAATGTTTATCTAAAATAAATAATTTTTTTTTTTACAATAATTAACAATATCGAGATACACAATTTGTAAAACAGTAACTATTATGCAAATGTGCTTCGTCTATGGTCTCACATGCAAAAATATACAATTCTAGATTGAGATTGAGACAAACACATGTAATTTCATTTAGAGAAATGTTCTTCATCTTGGATCAGGAACACTTGCGCGATAGACATTTCCGCGAAAGCTAGACCTCATTTTTATTTTGAGCGACCTCGTAAATCTTAAAAATAACACTAATCACAAAAAATGCATATTTTTCTCGGCGCCATCTTGGATTCTAATTTCGACCCCATAATCGTTTTAAGCGACCCCATGAACCACGAAAATGACACCCATGATGAAAAATTTGCAATTTTTCCTCGGCGCCATCTTTGGTTCTAATTTCGACCCCATAATCGTTTTTAGCGACCTTGGGAACCATGAAAATGACACCCATGACGAAAAATTTGCAAATTGTCGCCGACGCCATCTTGGTTTCTTGGCACCCATTTTAATAAAATTATTTTATATTTATTAAAACAAAAAGAACTAAACTAACACAAGATAGCCTTGAAAGTTTGCTCCCGAACTACTAATACGGTAATATATGCAGTTCAGGAGCAATATTTTACTTTTGAAAATTCGGCAACCGCAATTCTGGACTGATTTTTCGCAGGCAACCCTATACCACCGTGTTCAGAATAAAATAATCTTTAATTTCATTTAAATTTCATTCAATAAACAGACCGTTGCAAAATGCTGTACTAATTTACCTGTTTATACCTGGCAACCCGATAGTTGTGACCGGAAAAGAATAGGCAACCTAACGTTTGCATATTCTATGGGCTTCATACTTTCGATTGGTATAGAATTTATCTAATAAACATACCGTTGAAATTTTTCAAAAAAAATATTTTTTTAATTATTAATTAAACATAATCTGGACTGAAATTTGCTAGGCAACCCATATGGATTATATTTATTGACATATTAAAATAAATATAAAATACGTTTCATCAAATAAGCATCTCGGTGAAGGTCGTTGTATTAGGGATCTTAGACCATAGGGTTAAGAGAGGCTTTCTCTCTTTCGACTAACAATATTTTTAAGTAAAAAAACTGTAAAATTAACTAAAACTTATATACTAATACTAGCCGGTCACGCTCAGAACCCAAAAAATATTTGGCGACCTGGGGTTCCTGAACTATAATCTTCGTTATGCCGCGTTATGGTTTTTTTTAACTTACGAGACCATATCGAAATATTCTGATTATCGGTCAGTCCTTGTTCTCGCTTTTAGTCCGTAAATGCCGTGGTTATGAGACTAGCAATATGACAAGGATGCAAAAAAGTTTTGAGTCCTTGGGTGAGCTGGACCATACTAGGAACCATAGCCGAAAAGCTATAAGTATTTCGAAGCAGATTATTCGTCATCATCATTTTCCTATTCTTATCTCAATTCCATCGGGGGTCGGTACAGGATGTCATTGTCTCAAACAGATAAATATAATACAATTTAATTATTTACACCAACGGTATGGCACGTGTTAGAGACATTATGTTGCAGCTTGTGGATCTTTGAGATCATTATCTAAACATGCATTTATGATAACAAAAGACAGAGATAAAGCTTATAATATTGTTGTGTACAAGATTACGGAACGAGATAAAATTATCTTACAGTGGAAGGTGATCAGATCTTAATTCGTGAAGTAACTCCTATAAGCTGTTGAATCTTTGGTTTCAACAAGGCAAGGCAAGACCTTCAATACTAGACAAACATCAAGTGTCATCAAGTTTATGATTCATCCGTGAATTTGGCATAACCATGTCTACCAGGTTTCCAGAAATATAAAACCAATACGGGGTGTAAATCGAATGACTTCAACGCTCTTTGAGGGCACGAAGTGGGAATATGACGGACTTACTATCTAAAAACTCCCTGGTCCCATCCATGCCTTTGTCGGAGCCGCGGGATCAAGAAGTTCACTGTTAAACTGAACTACTTAGGGCTTCCCAACCTACATTATAGTTAACTTTCAGGCTTACCTCACCGGTTGCATTTTAATACATTTGATTGCTTTGCTTCAAAGATATAATAATATAAGTGGGATGTAGGCTATCTGGCAGCTACTCTTTATTTGGGTAAACGAAAAATGACAAATATACAGTACAGACATGAATATCGTTTTAGACAAAGGTATAAGTAGTTCAAAAAATATGTTAAAATCCTTATCGGTTGTTGACATTACAATAATGACCCAAAATGGTATCTAGAAGTTGATTGAAAACGGTAAATAATATAATCCACGGCGTAACGTCCTTTATCTTAAAATGTAGACGATTTTGAAACTTGCTGTAAATATGTATTCTTGTGCAATTTTGTATTGTAAACAAGTCAGAAGATCAAAATAATATCGGTGCTCGACGCCAATTATTATTAGAAAAAACGGGATTGTAACATATCAGTGATCTTTTAGTTTTTCAGACAGTTTGTTATAAAATGCTACTATCACCGATTATCGAACGATTATTCACATCACTCATATATCCCAATTCACATGAGCTAGTAAGTATATTATATTATTGGATTACTTGTTGATATATCACTAAAGATAAAAAATACCATACCGAACCAGACTTTAAACCATTGACCCAAAAATCCTGCCAAAACATCAAGTTAGTGTCAGTGAAGAATTGGGCCAGTGGCCCAGGTAATAGATGAAAAGGAACGGAGGTAATTTTTGATATAATAAATATTTAGAAACCGGGTTTATCGAAACTGCACAGTACCTATCTTCATAGACCACACAGTACCACCAGCTAAACAATAATTTAAATATAACTAACTTTCTCTTCGTTTTACACACTTCTTCTTCTTCTTTTCGAGTCGATGGTACACTTTTTTCATAAAGTATTTAAATTTGATGTGGGCCCCTAGTTGGCCACATTAACTGCGGCGTCATCGGCCAGATTCCAATTTTCAACCCTAAACAACGTCCTTAGATGGTGATTGTCATCGGGTTTAGGTCTCATCCGTTTTTTAACCCTGTGTTTTTGTGGATAAAGATTTTGATTTTCGTAACTAATTGTCAACACTGGCATGGAATTGACGGTAGGTACCTACGTAAACAAAATTATAAATAGATAACAATATTTTGTCTTCACATCAGTACGTTATTTTTTTTTAATTAGGTACACAATTGTTTACGTACATATTTATTCGATTGATAAAAAATCCAAGGAGCACAATACGGCTGATACGTTATTACCTCTGAGCCGAGCCCACATGAAGTACCTAGTAGCCAGCAAGACAGATCCAGGCAGTAATGTCAAGATACCTACCTTGGATTCCATTCCGAGAAGTGGTCGGTATCAAACGAAAGCAAACAACTGGAATTAGGTACCTACCTAGTTAACAACGGAAAAAAACAGTTAAATTATGACATTGCACAATTAGTGGGTTGTCAAACGCGCAAAACAATCGAATTAATCGAAAAGTATACAAATGATATCCATATTTTATTTAACATACATTTTTGTTTGTTGAGGTCTTGAATTACATTAGCTTGCGATCGTATACCTAGGTACCTACAATGAATAGAAGAAGAGGATGTCTTTGCGCTACAGTGTGACGATTGTGGCTGATATCTATACTAATACTAATATACCAATAATGTAATATTATAAAACTAAAGAGTTTAAAATAAACATATGGTAAGCCTTCTGGGTGACATTATAAGGTACCTAGTGAATTGATGAGACCGACTTATTGATGATGGTCGATGGCCGGTGGTGGCTCAGAAAACGTTATTTTATTATCTATTCTCGTTTACAAGATATTATTGCTATACACGGCAATGATAAACAATACCTACATTAAAAACGTTAATGGTTGGGATACCAATTTTAGAACGCCGGATTTTTCGTAGGTATTCAATGGAGTAGATTTTTCTTATATTAGTGATTACTAATAAAACCATGAATGTCTCTGAGTGCAGCAGTTACAAAAATTTAAAAGCAAAATCTCCGTATCAAAAAATACTAATCTGGCAACACTGTCCGAGATCGAATTCACGTGACATTGACAGGTTTTTTTTAACAAGTGTATCGGCTTTGATAACCTCAATAGAAATAATTGACACGCCCCCTATTAAATAAATTATAAAGATTTAAACCCGCCTCAAAAAATGTTGGAACGAAGTTCCTTATCGCGCGTTGTGAAAGGGGGCTAGACGGAAAAAAATCTTACAAAAATTGTCACGACACTTTTTGCTATTGTAAGCTGTGCGGCGTGCGCATGTTTCTCTGTCTGTCTGTCTCGATTAAGTTTATATTACATTATATTTATTAATAAAAAAAATATTATTATAACTTAAAAAAAAAAATATTACAATTCCTTCACTAATTAATCGAAAGGAACTTCGTTCCATCCGGGTGTCCCTTGACACCTCTCAAGTTTTTTTTTTAGAAACGTATTGTCCTAAATTATTTGGACGTTTCTAATAAGATCCTAGTAAGAAACACAACATAAAACAAATTGCTCTTGGTGCGGACGGACCGCGTCAACGAACTGAGAGATAAAACATGCGGATGTGCTTCAAAATAAGTCAAAGAGTACCATGTAATTAGAAGCGATGTCGTTCGATGTAAGGAAGGAAGAAGGTACGATATAAATTCGTCGATCATCTCATAACGCGTGACAAAGGAGGTCATTTTTGAAAGTACTGTGGTGCATACCTAGTTCTTGACGCTTCCTACTCTAAAGTGCATCCCAGTGCCATAAAGTTTAACGCAAAAAAACTTTGTCGACATCTTCCCGAAAATGGCGGGAAAAATAAACAAACGCGCTGTTCGGATTGGATAACTTATATCGTGCCCAATTGCATTTTCATTACAGCATAACCAGTGGTTACTCTGATAAGGCTAAAGAAAGTGTTATTTTCGTTTTGCACACATTACATCCGAGCATGGAATGTTTGCAAAATTGTGTAGACCAAAGATAAACAAGAGGTAAAACTGGGGGCTTTGCCAAGTCCAGCTTTCAGGGTCGCGGGCGTTCGAACTACGGTGAAATTGTTCCTCATAATGTGCTAAAAATATTCGTATAGACATTCGCAATAGCGCATCAGCGATACTAAACATTTTAATTTCAACTTTTTTATAAAAACTTGCAACCTACCTCTCAGTGATCGGAACGGCTTTTGATTTGAGCTCGTAGAACATGAAGTCTTGGTGATGCTGGGCGGTTGTCATCTCCTCCAAGACTTTCTGATCCACACTAAAATCTTTCGTGAGGAACGTTGCGAGATCGAAACCCATATCGATCCCGGACTCATCCATTTTTAACGTGATACACAAACACTTTTCACTAATAACTTTAATTATTATGAATTGTTAATAATATCTCATGCTCGTAAACCGATCGGACAATTTATTGGGGCATACGAAATAATATCACAACAACATCCATCCTCCCAGCTGTCTACTTGTTGCTATTGTATTATTCTTATTGGTTAGGCATATTTTGACGTGTGATAAAAGGAATGACTATAACCTAACTAAGTTCAGAAACCTATCTTGTGATAAGATTCAATTTAAACCTCTATGCTTCTAAAATAAATTTGGTTATATTGGCAAATATATTTTTTCTTATGGCAATATGTTATGTTTTTTTTATTTACTTGTTGTTGTACATTTATATCGAAAACTGTTAAGTATTTACTGTTATAAAACATCCATTTCAGACATAAATAATTTTCTAGTAATTTCATGGTCAACAACATGAATTGAAGCCGATTATACTAAATGTAACTATAAATATTTTTATATGGCTACTCACACAAACCACCTGAAACGAAGTTCGTTCAAATACCAAAAACTGTAACAATAATATGTTTGAGTAAAAATGTGGCTGGGCTAAAAAAAATCTACTAAAAACTAATATAAAATCAAGAATTTATTTAAAATTGGCTAGAGCCTAGAATGAACCACATTGATTGTACTTATACCCAAAATATAGATATTTGAATCTTTTAAGAGAAATAATGAGGGGATTGGAATATACTATGGCCTCTGCTCAAAGGCTCAACGTTTGACTCTGAGGTCTTCAGAATCAAACTAAAGTCAATAACAACATTATAATTATTATCTACAATGATGGATCTAGATGGATGAAAGTAAAAACGTAAATGTCATTCATTTTAACAGCTAAATGCTGAATGCAAACAGCTTTTCTAAATTTAATAATTAATAATATTATGAGTTAACAACAATAACAAAATCATGATTTTATCTTAAGAGTAAAATATTCGGTGTACGCCTGGCAACATTATTATTCTACCGTAGAAAGAAAGATTTTAAAAGAAAAAAATCTACCACTCTGATTCTTCAATCTTCAACAAACAATTAAAATTTCACCGGTTTGTTAAGTTTGTTTAGTGTAAACACTCGTTTTAAATTTAAGAAAATAAACTAAAAACAGCAAAAATGTCGAAAGCTCACCCTCCGGAATTGAAAAAGTAAGATTATATACATATTACTAATAAAAAACTAATACTTTTGTTTGGCGTCCCATGCGCGCCATTGATAGATAGATAACCTAAACAGAAGTGTATTTGTATTTTGTTTTTTATTGAACATGAATATAATCATGTGGAGATTAGTAACTTTTTACTTAAATTAAATCCAAAATTATGACCTGTTTTACTAAGTTGTTTTGAAATAAAATTCAACCATTCCAAAACTGGAAACTCTTTTGTGTTGTTGGTTATCTATATTTGTGTCAGTTGGTTGTTATTTCTAATTAAATCAATAATTAAAATATATAAATATGTAATGAACTACTATCTGCTTGTGAACAATGTCACAGAAACACTAATAAAATATCACTGAATAACATTTATAGGTTCATGGACAAGAAGCTGTCAATCAAACTAAACGCTGGCCGAGCCGTAACAGGAGTTCTCCGTGGATTTGATCCTTTCATGAACCTAGTACTGGATGAATCTGTAGAGGAATGTAAAGATGGTCAGCGAAACAACATTGGCATGGTGGTATGTATCATTTTACTATTGTAATACACAAGAAAAATTAGAAGGAATCTATAAAGGCTAAGTTTTAAATGTCTATGTAACAAACTAACTTTAATTCCATACATTATAAAATAGTTTCTATAATCCCATTGCACTACTACAAGTATATGTTACGCAAAAAGAAGAGTTAGAAATAGTATGTAAGAGTAAGTTTGAATGTGGCACAGGTAATAGAAAAACTATGTTACTACAACATCCATATGCACACTGTGTTCAATGTCACTAGCTATGGGGTCCTAGGTTCAATCCCCGGATGGGCTAATGTAGAGTACCTTTGCTGTCTCTGATTCCATAATACAAGTGCTTTAGCTACTTTAGATTAAGAGAAATGTATATAATGTTGTCTACATTTATTTGTCTGGGAACCGGGCTGTCATGTTATGGAACGGTTATTTGATGTGTATGAGGCTTATAAAGTATGGAGAATATAAAGGATGGGGAAAAAAATAAAAGATGGATGGATTGCGAGAAAGATGATGTAGCTAATAAGGATACATAATATGAGGGAACATGTGAGGGAAGAAGAGTCACAAACAAATTTACCTGGCTATAATATTATTTATTTGTGTGTTATTTATATTTCTTCAAAACAAAGTCTGGTCCTGAATCTTGCACCAATCAATATCCCAGAAATAACAACATGCATAAAATAAATGGTCCTGTGAGTTTTGTAAAAGTCAAAGCTATTGGTTTTGCTGTTAAATTATAGATATTATATCATGTTATTTTACAATATGTTGCCGTTTAAGATTCAGGTAAAGGACTACTAAATTCCTTTGTTTTTTTGCCCCTAAATAAATTCACTTTTCATATTCAAGGCCTGATTACTGACTATTAGTGATATGTGCATGAAATACAACATGTTTTTTTTACTTTTCAGGTGATCCGAGGGAACAGTATTGTGATGTTGGAGTCATTAGATAGAATATAGTAATAATTCCATTCCCTAATTTAAGATAGGAAAATATGCACTGCACCATATCCAAACCCTGTAAGTTCGAAAAGGATATTTTGCATCATTACCATCAAATAACAAAAGCATACATTTGAGAAAAGGAATAGTGTCAAGAATCAACTAAATGCTTTTAATGGGTTTTGATATGGAGCAGTCAATGTGTGTTAAGTATGCGACATTTACATACAAATGTTAATGTATGTAATAAAAATGTACCAAAAACTCCACAAGCTATCTACGGAAATGAAAACAGAGCATCATTGATTCTACATTTGGTACTGAAAACTGCTGCAATGACAAAGTTCAGGGTGACAAAATATGATAAGAAACAAGTTCCATTTGTATTGTAATAAAAGTGTTGAGAATTGAATAATGTAAGATGAAACATGTCTTGTTATTCTAAAAGTAAAATATGTCTTAATATCAGTGTAGTGTTTCATTTATTATTAAAACAAATCTAAGGCAATCACCTCACATTTTTGAACATGGTATTAAGTAATTTTCAAATTTCATCAAAATCGGCTCACTGGTTTAGGCGTGAAAGCGTAACAGACAGACGGACAGAGTTACTTACGCATATATAATATTAGTAGGGATTGCACAGAATTTAAACTATTTCCATGTCTTTATTTCTCAATGACAGTTCTAATTTTTAATAGCTCAGTTTATCGATATAGCTCCATCACAGTTCCATAAGGTATAACTTTGTACGTGTGTAAACGTCATATTGATATAAAATGCATACAAAATGTAAAGAAAATGTTCGTTCAAGTTTTCACAGGAGCTGTCGTCGAGAAAATAAAGGATATAGTATTTCTAAAGCTTAGTTATCCACAAACGTAACAAATTCAACCATAATTTCTTTTTTTTTTTTACCCTGCCACGGCAGAAGCGGTTTAGTATATAAAGAGTAGGTACCTATCTATCTATTTCTTTAGCCTCAACGGCATGATCAATGCTGCCAATAAAAAAATCTCGAATCTCCGCGTCAGACTTGTCGGTTCCCCGAAATTCCCCGCTTGTTCTTGGTTTCTTCCCCACAACTTCTCCGACATGTTACTTACATTTGCAATACAAATTAGGATACAAATACATCTCCATACCAATTTTTTTTTTAACTTCAGGAATTAAAAAAAAAATTTTTTTTTTCAAATAATAATATTTAAGTACTCACATGAAGATACTAGTTACAATTTAATGCCGAAATGCAAATTACTTGGTTTTATACCGTAGCTGCACTTTTTTAACAAATTATCTAATATTTTATTGAAAATTTGAACAGTTTCCACCAATTTAGGATATCGAAAACCGACAGTAGTAGTTAGTCGTTTTTTTAACTCAACATAAGATAACAATCATACTCAATAAAGTAACTATCAACTATAGAAATGGATACTTCCAGACATCAAAATCGCGGTCACAGCGGTATACCTACTATATTACCCAGTGAAGATTGCAGTTGTGTCAGAAGAGTTGCATTCAATTTAGCCCATCGATAAATTTGATCTTGATTCCCCGCAATTCCCCGATTTTTGTCATTCCCCGCGCTAACCCTCAATTCCCCGCAAATCGGGGAATTCCTCGCAAATTGGCAGCAATGGGCATGATATAGCTCGCTTACAAGTAAAATAAAAAACCTGAATTGACCGATTTTCGTCGCCATAACTTGTAAATCTTGAAAAGATGACAAATTTTATTGAAAATTTTAAAATTTGCAGTCGTGTTTTTAAAACAAATTGTCTCATAGAAACTACTCTAGATCTATTAAGGGATGTAAGTAGTTTTAGTTTGTAACTGCTAGTAGGTGGGTAAAGTGCTATTCAAACTTAATGCCGGCTGTGAACAAGAGGCGAGCCGATACGCAGTAACAAATGCTTGCACCAGCAAACGTGCGGGGCGAGGAACTGCGCAGAAACGCACTTTTTATCCTTCAAAGTTTAAATTGCACATACTCGTTAAGTCTTGTAAAAATAAAATCTCAGATGGTATGAGTATAAACTGCAATACTTATATATCTAAGTATTCATCTTTCCAAACAATGCTCTCTATCCAGGGCACATAATGCTTGACCCTGGTGTACATGCCCGCGTTGCCGGGAACGCCACAGTTCTTGCCGTATGACGTCACGCCGAAGACGAAATACACACATTTATCTAAATTTGCTTGGAGAGGACCACCGCTGTCGCCCTGTAATAAAGATAACAATATCATGGTCTTCCTTTAAATTAATTAATTAATTTACCATAGTTGAACTTAATCAAAATAAAAAATAATTTATGTCAAATTAGGCTAATATGTAGCACTTTTTAAAAGACAGTATACACTGCAAAAGTGCAAACTGCAAAGCACCCTGATTCGTCCACCCTTCAACGCTTCCTAAGTGTTCTAGCTGGGGAGAAAAAAGCGCAACGACTCATTAAACCTATAAACAATATTATACAACACTCGCCAATCTTTATGGCCGCTCTGAATGTAGCCGTCGTTACGAACTCGCGCATGGTACACTCAACTACTACATACTCTCATACACACTACTCATACACTAGCACTAAAGCGCGGAAGGCGAGGACACTTGCGGGTGGAAGACAGCGCGCGCGGGCGAGCCCTGCCTCCCCGCCCCGCGTACGTCCCGCAGGTACCTGATTTTGTGTTCTGCGCAGCGTAATGCGGCTAGGTTCGGAGCGGTCATAAAGTTTGGCGACTGCTGTACTTACCAACATAGAGTTACATCCCAGAAATAAATGGAGTCCTTTATCAACAGTTGGTTTTGGGACCTAACCAAATAGAAATTCTATTTTGTTTTTGTCTGAAAGTCTTTGAACTTGAATAAGTTTTTTTTTTAAAATTCAAAAACCATTTAAAATTCAAAAACCATTTATTCAAATTAGGCTACCATGTAGCACTTTTTGAAGGTCATCGACACAGACAGCACCCTGGTTCGCCCACCCCACCGCTTCCTAAGTGCTTTAGCCGGGGAGAAGAAACGGCGCAACAAACTCCCCAGCAGCACGCTGTCTTTACAATATAAAAAAATATAAGTAGTTTAGGGAACATGCCAAGTAAACAACTGCTTGAGGTTCATGAGTATCTCTGAAATAAAAAATTAAGATAAAGCTAGTAAACTACAGAAACCAAGGTCAACAGAACGACCAGTCACCGCAAGCAGCACCCGTTCACGAGTATGACGCAAGGGTCAGCCATCACCTCCCTCGCCATATTTGAGGGAAGGAGGTGACCCGACCCAAGACGACACCACAGGCCAGTTTATCCTATACCTATATATTCATATTCAGTCAGTCTTTATTGTTCTTACCTCACAAGTGTCGACGACTTTGTCGAGACGGCCGTAGCACATCTGCGTGGTTTCATTGTAACCGCCCTTTAGATGACGATGCACCGGGTATATAGCGTCACAGTACTCCTTGCTGTACTGGTTTAACGTCATCTGAAAGAGGATATAACAGAAACATATCTAGATATTGCACGTCAGCAAAACGCAGTACAAAGGAAGCGTAAGTTCTAAGACTTTCTATCCAACAGAGATGTGCGAGATAGCTAAGCGGTGAGGAAAAAATATCAACTAGATTCTTAATAAGTATAATTTTCCCGCTTTCTTTAGGTGTGCTTGTTCCAATGTTCAAAAATACTTCCAATTCGCGATGGTCAAACATGTTTTTGAAATTATATGTGTTATTTTAATTAATTTTGGAAAAAAGTTTGGTAGGACCTACCTATATTGGACCAGCGCGTACCGGACCAATTGCAAATTGGCTGACGGAGATTGGTGTTAGTTCCATAGTGTTATTAAAGCGACAGAAGTGTGCAAGGCGGTGCAGCGAGCTAAAACTACTAGGTACTACCAGGAAGAAATCTCTATTTTACAAATTCTCGTACCGGTCAGCTTTCTCGCACATCTCCGGTAAAAATGTCACATCATTTCACTGGTTTTGTCCCGTCATCTTCGTTCACTTATCTGGAGAAACCAAAAAGAGAGTGAAATGATTACACTTGAGGTGCTTTTCCATCAGCTACGTAGTAAATTATAGGTTAGGTAACCATTTATGACTACACAGGGTCTTAAATGCTTATATACTCTTGTATTATTTATTTCACTTTAGCTGGTTTGAAAGTACATACAACTTGCAAGATATCTGCCAAAGGTTTCTTGTAGCCCAGTTTTCCCCAACCTGGCGCAACCCCTTCATTTGACGACGACCAAGACTTCCCGATGTCTAAACACGCCGGCAGGAGGAATCTACTGAAGTTAATTCTGTAAGAATATCAAGATGATTAACTACTACATGTAAGACCATTTCCATTCGTCAAACCTTCAAAAGTGTGGACCAAAAAATTTGCATATATCGCGAACGTTGGGTTTTGGAAAGGAATTTGGCCAACGCACGCGACCCTTCCACACGTCAGTCTTGTTGCTTCTTTTGTATCTCGTATCGATCCGTCGAACAAATATTATATCATCATCCTCAATATTGCCATCCGCATCGCCAAATAATAAATACAATGTATATAATTGAAAATACTTATACTAAGCTGGTACGAGCTTTTAAGCTGAAGTGTAGAGCTGCTGTAAGTGGTGAAACCAATCAAAAGATTTTTTGTTAAAAAATTACAAACATAATACAACAACCAACTTGCTCATTCAAAGCACAATCTATTTTATGTATTTTTATCGATCAATACGGTAGACCAGAAGGAACTTACTCGGTTTCAGTCTTCAAGAGCGCAATGTCGTGGTATTTCGAAGGTGATTTGTAATTAGGATGCTTTATAATTTTCATTATTCTATATACTTTCGACAGGTCTGCAAGATCAGTGCGCTTCAGTATTCCAAGACCTGCGTATTTTATAGGGCCTCTGAAAACATGTTTAAAACTTACAAATACATTCGGAAAAAGTAATTTACAGTTTGGAGAATTCATTCATAGCACTCCCATGGTCCACGCGGGGGGCGGGGAGGGCGTTACTCCCATTGACAGGCAAGAATAAGCCGAATGATTTATTTATGATGAATGGTTCTGTCGGTTGACCCCTGCCCCCCAGACAAAGTACATTCCTGCCACCGTTAACGATGATAGAAATCGCTTAGATGACATGAATTCTATGGAAATAACATTTCTTTTCGATGAGTCATGTGACTTGGACTGGTCACTTATATATATATTTGAGCGATTCGATCAGCGATAACGATTGTTAAAATGTACCTTGTCTAAGGGGGCAGTGTAGACCACGAAAGATGAGACTTGACACACGTGGTTTGCCTTGCGCAGTAGTCGATTTATAGGTGTCGTAAGCGGAGTGAGATTGGAGGGGCAAAGGGACAAGAGAGCCCTCCGAGCATCGGGGTAGTGGAAGGGGCTTGGGAGGCGCGGAACCTGGACCTCCCCACTACTGACGCTCGTTGAATCTCATCTTTCGTGGCACACAATTATTATACCGCATGCATATTTGGAATGCCGCACTTTCACAGACCAGAAGTGGAAAGTTTACGAAATAAGGTAATTAGGTAAGAACTTCAGTACCTACCGTTTTTTACTTGATTGCAGTGTAAAAACTATTCGAAGTGGATAATGTTGAGAGGAATGCCTATCCCAAGAGAATATTTACTTACAGAGCAGGTGTAGATATGCAATGTCCAGCTGTTAGAATGAACCTCTCGCTGATCACGGATCCCCCGCAGAGCCACTGCGCTGACGCTTGATCTTGGCCGTACCCGAGTAGAGCCTGTACCAGGTTTCAAAAAGTATGAGCTTGTCTGTTTCAAGAAAATTGGTAAAATGTGGCAGCTAAAGCCAACCTGAGCGCTCTTTGAATGCTTCACCAAACTTTTTGGCGAAACCATAGGGGCCTCCAGCGAGAGCCATATACAACCTAACTACATAAGCAACATTCAAAGCACGTGGAGCTGTTGAATGCGTTTCGTCTCGCTCCGGTAGTGACGATCTGCAGTCCCGTCGCACTAAGGAAGAGAGAGTACACCTGTGTTTGCGTACATATTAGTACACTATGATATATGCACTACTACTATACAACATGTAACAAAACCCCTGTCAGATTCAATAAAGGCGTATTCGTGGTACAGTTCATGAACCGTCTCGCATAGGCGGCTTCTTTGACACAATGCTGCAGGTAGTAAGTACGTGAACTTTGAGGAGCGGTCAGTGTTGCTGTTGCCTTGGATCAGTTTTTATTTTGATTTAATTATTTTCAATTGGGAAAAAAAATATCTCCAAACCATTTAATAGCTACGTATATGTGTTCGCAGTACGATACCGATTAATAATCTCAAGGATCGGACAGGGTTTTTGTTACATAATTATTGTATATACGCTATTCTTTAAGATCATAGCCTGCTTACCATGTGTGGAAACTGGCCTGCCCTGGCATCAACTCCTCCTTGTCCAGGCTGTAGGCCCATGAAATGCCATTTACTAGTACACTGAGCTTTGTCGTCCCAACTTTTCTGGATGCGATTTATTGTAATACCGCGGCACCAGTATGGCAACCTTTGGAAATACTCTAAACATTCTACAATAAAAGAAAAATGGATTAATGATTAATTTTACTACAGCCCTGTTTATGTCGTGGTGGCCAAGCGATTCAATTACCGTATTTGTGTGCATGTTGATGCTGGGTTGCTGGTTCGAGCCCATTACAGGCAAGTAATGCAATATGTGACTTTTTGTACGTTATATTTACAATCAGCGAATGGAGATCCCCAAATCGGAAAGCGTAGTGATAAATGCTCGTTCCTATTCTAGAGACCAGAGAGCTGCACCCAGCACTGGGAGTTTCGTAGGCGGGTATTATTGTTTTTTTTTGTTTTTAAAACGACGCCCGCACTAAGGAATTTAATACTTGTGTCGCGGGGGTTTCACAAACATTCAAATCACATGCACAAATAAAACCCAGACTTGGAACAAGCATTTGTGGATCACACAAATGCTTGTCCCATGCGGGGATCGAACCCGCAGCATGTTGCGCAAGTGGTAATTGGCGTGGTGACCTATACCACTCGACCATCCGTGCAGTCACGGATTCAGGTCAGGTCAGTTTAATTTACTATAGTAGGTAGGTAATGGTAGTTATACTGTAGTAGTACTCTAAGGACCGATACGCAACTATGCGGGTAGTCGCAATGCGGCTGCTGTTTTTTCATGAAAACTAGTGTCGCCAAACTAACACATTTGCAGTCTCTTAGGGTATAACAGTTTAGGACTTGATTGTAAAACAACTATGCGAAGATCATGGACAGCGCGCTGCCTGGAGATTTGGTTCCGCTGCTTGTCTGGCCTGGTACTGGCAGGCGGTGATGGGTGATCATGGGCGCTGTCTTATTAACATTAATGATAAAATTTGTGAGAAAATTACAGTGAAAATGATCCAGTTCTTAATAAACAACCCTCCTGATGTTGGCTATCTTGTACTCTTCGTATCGAGGTCTCGACAAGTTTATTAGCAATGTAGGTCGCACATTACTAAGTAGTATCCTTGTATAATCCTTGTGTTATTATATATACAATGCTTGTGTTACTAATGGGTTACACGTCGGTAGTACAATGGATGGGAGTCGAACCGGTGACCACACAATCGCAAGACCGACGCTCAAGCAAGCCATGCGCCACCTTATGCACAATGGCTACTAATGTTTATAGCTTTATAACAGCTTTGTGAGATCTCCATAAGTGATATGATATTTAAAAGCACTTACTAGACCAAGCTTTAGGTCCATCTCGGTGAACAAGCTTTCCCCCTGTCATGACAGCGAAGCTTCTCATCCTTGAATCATAAAAAGAAAGAAAACAATATTATTACACACTGTTGACAGCCTTACATACTTATGTTTAACATCTTTACTATTTGCTGCATCATTTTCATCATGGTTGTGAAGGATACAGGTGGTATATACCCACAGGTATACTATAAAGAGTAATGATTTGATTACTTGTTTGTTTGTTTGCAATAGCTCCGAAACTACTGAACTGAATTGAAAAATTATTTCAAATCGTGACAAACACACTAAGTACCCCGGGTAACATTGCCACAGCATTAATTTAAAAGATAGTGCGTATATTCTACGAGGTAATTGGGTGCATAAAACTGAACCACTTTCCCCAAGGAACATACCTACTCGTAGGTCGAAAACTTAAAATGGAAAATGAACTTTTCATACAAATTGACAGGTCACGTGACTTATGTTTGTGTGAAAAGTTGGTTTTTTCCTTGGGAAAACTTCTTCAGATTTATGAATTCATTTTAAAACAAAAAATGGAGAGTTAAGTTATTATTTTACTCTTTATTATTTTATTCCTCAAAATTTAACATGTAAGTATTATTCTCCTCCCTTAGCCAAGTGACATTTCTACAAGCGTTAACGATGCCCAAACCTCACAACGCCAATAGCCGTGACAGTAACAAGCTTGCTGCATGCCTGCATGCTTGCATGCCAAATACTTGCTTGCACACTGCATACTTGCATGCTGAATGCATACTTGCATGCTGCATGCTTGCTTACATGTGGCATGAAAAAACGATTAAAAATCAACTTCAATCGCACGAAAGTGTACACAGAAATATAAATAATGAAAGTAGGTACTTATAATAAATTATAACAAATTAAAGTAGTTTTTTTTACATTAATCTTCTTAAGTACATTTATATTTGTGTTGTTACAGTCATCAAAATATCGCCGAAATTCGTTTTAATTAACAATAAAAAGTTCCGTCATTGTACCCATGTGTGGTTACTACACGACACTGGCAGTAGGTAATAGCAAACAGCAGATATCCATAATAAAAAAAATAAAATCAATTAGGCCTGCTGGCAGATATTTAATTTATTAATTTTGAAATAAGCAGAAATAACCTACGTTTGTACCTTCATATTTATTAGATAATGTTCCGACTTATAAGTGTATTAACAGAAATATTGACAAGTTATTAATAAGTATTAAAGTATGATGTTATTGTTTCAATAAAATATTTTCCTTAAATTGATATTTTTGTATTATAACTAATTGTTGTTTATTGGACATATTTCCTTTAATTCTGCTCTATTATACCTAAGACTACATAAATCTTGAAAACTAATAAAACAAAATGTATAAGTAAGTAGGTAGGTATCTAGTTTTATTACTTTATATTAAAATAAAAAAATTTAGTACAAAAGTAGGTATATTTTCCCATTTTTCTTCCAGTAGGAAAAGGAAGGTATTATCAACCATACAAAATCCTGTTTTTACAAGTAGAGGCTTTTTCAGAATCGATATTGCGTACTTATGTCATTGTTAGTTTACATCCTACTAATATAAATGTGTAGATGTTTGGATGTTTGGATGTGTGTTACTCAATCACTCAAAAACGGCTGAACGCATTTGGATGAAAGTTGGCATGCATGTAGCCTTTTATCCCGATTCCTTAAGTAGTTCACGAGGGAAAATTGAAAATAGTTGAAGAGAAAGAAAATACTTGTGAAAATAGTTTAAGCCGTGGGCCGGCAGCTTATAAATTTGGTATTTTTCTCTATTACAGCGTAAGCTATAACACGGGTGAAAATTTTATCCCATTTTTCATTTTTTTTGGACCCAATTCTGAAGTCCACGCAGACGAAGTCGCGGGCAGAAGCTAGTCTTCAATAAAAGGAAAAATATTTAAAAGTATTTAACTCTAGAAAATAATCGATGACATCATTCACTTGATGGAGCGGACATCTATATTGCCCACTTTGAGCTTCAAGGAATTTGTAAAACATATTTCGTACCAAAGTATCGAAATTTTAAAGTTATCTTAATAATTGAACATTACTTGTTTTTAGGGTTCCGTACCACAAAAGGAAAAGCGGAACCCTTATAGAATCACTTTAAAATATTGTCCGTCTGAGACCCTTTATCTGGAGAAAAAGATACGGCCGTTCAAACTGCAAAAAACCGTTTATTTAAACACTCAAGGGAATCATTAATTTATAGGAAAGGTAGGTACTTTCCGTTTACCTAGAACTATGAAATTCGGTAAGTAATATCGTCGTATAATACAAGTAGGAAAATATCTGAAAACTATAATACACATCTGTAATTCAATCATAAAAAAATAGTCTTTATTAATACACTACGGCCGACGACTCTTGGCGAGTCTGAAATGGTCTGAAACCAGATAAAAGACAGTTTGTGTCAAGTTCACAATGACGACGAAGTCTTGTATCGTTTTATACTCTCGTCAAGAGACAGCTGCCGAAGAGTACGGAACCTTATGTAACTAAACAACTTTAATGTACCCATATTTGCAAAATAAATTGTCTTTGTCTTTGTCTTTGTCTTTGTCTTCGGAAGGCGAGTCCGAATCGCATTTATCCGGTTTTTTCTAATTACATATATACATAACAGTTAAGTAAGTCTACTATTACAGTACCCGACACGTAACTTGGCAAGATTCGTTACGAGTTCATCTCACGTTTTAACGTTCTTTTCTAATAAATGTAAAAAAATTTTTTTTTGAAAGATTACTAGCAGTGAATAACAGTCATACAGTCGAGTAATAAAACTGTGCTTTTGTTGCACATAGAATAATATGTAAATACGCTCTCACTATTTCAAAACATTGCCAAGTTACTTGCCGGCAACTATAGGTACGATCTTCAAACAGAGCAACACGGGCCACCGGCGGACCGGAGTTGTTCTCCGTGTTGCTTTATGTCCTCAAACGAACAACAGAGTTTCTGTGAGATGTAATTTTATGTCTCACTAATATCATAAAGGGTAAGATTTCTATTTTTTTATGTGTGTAATGAATAAACTCAAAAACTAATGTGACTATTTAAAAAAAAAATCACATAATAATATAGGCTATATTTTTTTACTAAAAAACTTCGTACCGCGGGCGAAGACGCAGGGGACAACTAGTGATGCTGATGGGTAAATTGGAAACTTACTTTTCGGTCTCATCAAACTTGCAATCATCGCAGCACACTATAAACTCCCCATCTTTCCTGAGAGAGCATATTTCTGGTAATCTTTGCGCGTGGGAAGCTAATCCTGATATAATCTGTGATCAAACCAGAAACAGGTAAACAAATAAATTTAGGTAATACCTAATTATGGTCCGACGATTCGGGATAACTGTTCTGTTATTTTACAGGTTAAAATAAATAATAAATACTTACATATAGATAGGATATTGCAGCCGACTGGCATCGATACAAATTAACGCACGTGCCATTCGAATAACCCGTTGTACATGGTGCTCCTAAAATTATATAAACACTTAAATACAGAATGTTGTAAAAACCCTGTTGCTCCAGGTATAAACGTTTTCAGAATCTTTATGTATAGTACCCGGCACGTAACTTGACAAGAGTCGTTACGAGTTCATCTCATATTTTAACGTTCTAATGTACGTAAATGTAAGAATAAAATGTTTTTTGAAGATTACTAGCAGTGATACAGTCGAGTAATAAAACTGTGCTTTTGTTGCACATAGAATATGTAAATATGCTCTCACTACTTCAAAACATTGTCAGGTAACTTGCCGGCAACAGCTATAACATATTTATTTATTTATTTAAAACTCTTAAACTATCATTACAGGTTTAGAAACCTAATGCGATACCTAAGGCTACTTATAATAATAACTATTTTAAATAACACTTACTAACAATTACAATTAACTATACTTAAGTTATTGACATAAATTCCTATTTTACACAAAAAAAAAACATGTAACTTAGCATACACTCGATGGTCCCGGAGACGTCACTCAAAATTGCTTTTTTTTTCCCGTTTTGCGTCTAGGCATTTGTCAAAAACATTTTGTACCACAGGTACCTACATAAGGTCACAAAAAGTATATAAGGTTAATCGCTAATAACAATTTCCTTTACTCTGCAGATAGACATTAGCACTAATCACTCGTAAAATTTAGTTAAAATTAAATCAAATCTCCTACTTACCTTCAGGAAGATTAAGAACACAATTAACTACACCCAAAGTACAAGTAAACAACAAAGTATATTTATGTACTCCCATTTTATTTTATAAATAAACATATGTAGCTCCGTATGACTTGACAGTAAGTGCATGCTTTATACATAACATGAGATAAATGCATCGTGTAAAGAAACAAGAAGAGGTACCCAATCCTAGGCAGATGTACCGTGAATATAAAAATATCCATTAAATCGATACACAAATATGTACTCTGTCTCTGTTTAACTGATGTATAAAGTCGTTTGGTGAAAGAGATGGCATGCTATTTGTATATTCTGTGCCAAACAACGTTGAAACATTACGTCATTGTGCTTCAGCAGCCGGTTCTTTGAGAATAGAAACAAGATTATAAGGTCATATAGCTAGATATGATGACTTATTATAATTTATTATAGTTTCCACATACCATTACTAGTACTAAATTCTTTGTCTAAGTGTTTTATGACTACAAAATAAGAATAATTAGGGCAGCACCATTTTTTGTCACCAACACATTCTACAAGTCTATTTCTTACCACTACAGCTGCGTTTTGTTTTAAGTGTACAGTACAAAGTTTTCTATAAATCGGATATGATATAAATAATAACTGTTTCATGTAGGTTAAAATCCGATAACGATATCTGCGCTTGTAGCTCAAATACAAACATGTTAGTGTCAGCTTTAACAATGACAATTCTATTAACGGCGGCCATTTTATTGGCCCGTGGTCGTCTAGGTTACACATCTGATCCATACTTTAGGCTAGTCCATATATGTTTGTAAGCTCATTGGGCAAAGTTCATCGTTTAAGGAAAATAAATCATGTATACCTATTATTATATGATGAGTAAATAATTAGCATTCCAAGTGAGTAATATGCTCTTGTTTCCCAAGTCTTTCTTAAGCGAAAAATATAATATTTTTAAATCCTCAAGTCAGTGTGTCAGTTGAACGCGTTAAACTCAAGGATTACTGAACGAATTCTTATGATTTTCACCAACGGATAGAGCGATTCTAGAGAAAGCATGTTAGTAATAGTGAGGTTTCTTTGCTCTTAAATACTTGTAAATAGCTACACGTATGATCTCATTATATATAATTATTCGATCCAACATACGGAATCACTGAATTATTACGTGGTTAAAATTTGAAATAATACGTATCATTCCTTTCTTTTACAAAAGTTAAACCAAAGGAATATTTTTATGTGTGTGTAAACGGGTTAGATAAAATTGAGCTGAGCTGTAAATCTTTTCAAGAAAAGAAAGAAACGGCAGAATTGTTAACTAAAAATACAATACGAATTCGAAAAGCATTTTATTTACCAGATACTATTTGACTTCTTACTAACTTAACCGAAAATGGCGCTGTGACCACCAACGACGCGACCGCCGAACGCGCCACTGTTGCCGAATATCCCTTTACTTAGTAAGGTGGTGCCGCCATAGCCGGTGCCACCGTAGACGCTGCTACTGTGACTGCTGGCCGAAGAACTGCCGCCCTTACTCGCAGACTTCAAAGTTGTGACGGTGCCCTTTATAGTCGTGTCTTCTAAGTTCCCACCATCCGTGAACACGCCGACGGTCCCAGAGGAGCTTGCACTAGAACCGGTCATCATGTCATTGCCGCTGTTGCCGCGACCGGTTATCATCCCTCCTGCCCCCCCAAATATGTTGCCCCACGCTCCCCCATGCACCATAGCTTGAAAGTGTCCCCCGCCGTTCATGGAACTTGAGAATGATTGAGAAGTGCTACCTCCATGGGTGTAATCTTCACTTTCAAAATTTAATTCGTTGCAAATATTGCAGGTCTTCTTGACTTGAGTTGACTTGGTCTGCTGACTTGACTGTTGATTGTTGATGCAACAGTTAGTATTGTAATTACTGTTAGTATTACTGTTAAAGTTAGTATTAGTATTATAGTTAGTATTACTATTAACGTTACAATTACAGTTGTTACTATTTGTATTTACAACATTGTTTGTAGTTTTAGTACACTTGCAACTATTGATATTACCCTTATTGCAATTGCAGGTATTTTGCGTTTTTACGTTACATTGTTTGCAAGTATTAGTAATAACTCGTTGCTCGTTGTTGTTCTGATTACATTTTTGACAAGTGTTGGTTTTGACGATGTTGATGTTGGTGTTAGTGTTAGTGTTAGTATTAGTGTTGGTGTTAGTGTTGATTTTACAGATCTTACACACGTTAACATTGCTTTCTTGATTGTTCTTGATTGCATTGCATTTGCTACAACCGTTCTCATTAATGTTAGTAGTAACTTTGCAATTGCAATTATTATTATTGTTGATAATATTAGAGTTAGTTTGCTGTTTACAAATTTCACATGTATTGCTCGTCGTTTCTTTCACCTTACAGTTTTGACAGTTGTTGTTTGAAGTAATTGTTTTGGTCACGTGGCTATTATAGTTATTGTTGTTGGCACAGTTGCAGCCTCCACCGCCACAGCAGCCACCACCACAACAGCAGCCACAGCAACAACATCCGCCGCCGCCGCCACAACAACCACCGCCGCCACCACAACAACCGCCGCCGCCGCCACAACAACCACCACCGCCGCCGCCCCCACCACAAAATCCGCCACCACCGCCGCCGCCGTTGTTGATAAACACCTCACCACTGTTGCTGAAAGCTTCATGACGACTATGCTGATCTTCCCCGTCTTCAATTATATTCATTATGCTACCAAAAATGCGATTCGAAATTTCACTTTGATCTGTATAGGTATCGTTGTCGATATCAATGTCGATGTCACTCTCTGTGTATGTGGGATAGGTCGGGTAGGTTGCGTAAGTAGGAACGGCAACGTTATTGTTCAGTGGGTTAGTTTTTTCGTTATAGTTTTCGAAATCGGGAGCCAATACGTTGTATTCAAAATCCTCGACGGCCATATTTGAACCACTATTGACACTACGACCACTGTTACTGTTATCTTCGGTAAGAGTCACATCTGGTATGGCTTCGACGGTGGGGATGTAAGTGTGCCGAGGGTTGTATTCAGTTTCTGGATCTGGGTGCAAGTACCCGTGGCGCTCAACATTCGATTTACCAGCTGGTTCTGCTATTGGTGTGGCCTCACCGTTTCTACCCGATCTGGCAATTTCTAGCTTACCAGGCACATTGTCTTGTCGATAAACCTCATCAACCCTGTTAACATTAGATCCGTAGCCATCCCGTCTATCATCTGGTATTCTTCTGTAGATTTCATTTGTTCTCGCAAAATTAGGCCCTGAACTAACTCCAAGTCTTCTATCATTATAACTTCTATCGAAATCATTAGATCTAGCAATGTTTTCCTGTTCCCAAACTCTAACTCCTCTTTCTTCATCTGTAAGTTTTCCGACGAGGCCAGGTTTAAATTTTGATATGTAAGGTAGTGGATTTTTTTGTACTTTTTGTGTATATGGATTGGAATTAGAGTCAGAGTTATTTCTTGCTGCAATGTTTTCCTGCTGTTCCCAAACTCTAACTCCTCTTTCTTCATCTGTAAGTTTTCCGACGAGGCCAGGTTTAAATTTTGATATGTAAGGGAGTGGATTTTTTTGTACTTTTTGTGTATATGGATTGGAATTAGGGTCAAGGTTATTTCTTGCTGCATTGTTTTCCTGTTCCCAAACTCTAACTCCTCTTTCTTCATCTGTAAGTTTTCCGAGGAGGACAGGTTTAAATTTTGATATGTAAGGTAGTGGATTTTTTAGTACTTTTTGTGTATATGGATTGGAATTAGGGTCAAGGTTATTTCTTGCTGTTGGCATACTGTTCGTTTTACCTAGAGTTCCAGCGTTATCGCCATAAGAAAGACCACCTGCGCTATAAATATGATCGGCTTCATCGAGGCTACCTTTCCTTGCAACATTTACGGATTGACCAAGTCCCGCTCTAGCGATATTTGGTAACCTATCGCTGCGTCCAGATCTTGCTATGTTTTGTTCTCTGATCGCATCTCTTCGGTTAAAGAAGACTTCTCTATTGAGACCATTGCTTAGACCTTGATTGGCACTAGGTTCCAGTTGACTTGGCAGCACATCAGATCGGCACGTTATCAGTATTGAGATGAAGAATATCTACAAAATGAAATAAATATTTTTTATTTAGTTTTTATGTTAATTGATCCAAATTCCAATAAATATTAAATAAAACAGCAAAATACTCACTGACAATGAAATCTTTAGATAGGAGTATTTAAAATATTGTTATTATATTTTGTAAGATGTTTCATAAAACTGGTCAAAGCCAAAGAACTATTTAAATTTCAGATTGGTATTTGAAGTATTGAAGCACCCATTAATGAAACCAAGAAAATGAAAAAAAAAAACGGATTTAATATTTTTATTTGGCTAATGCTATTTGTCTGAATCTATATCGTCTATATTCATGGCCTTTTAAAAGTGTTTTATTGCTTGCGTCGAATCGTAAACACCGAATTATTAAATTTAATGGCTGCACCGCACTTACCAGGAGTATTTTCATTATCGTTTCCAGTTCGGCGCCGAGGTTCAGTACATACTGGCGCGGCGGGCAAAGATTGGTCGACTTTAATAAGGCGCCAATATAGCAAGCTTAAACATTGTAACACAACGCCAATTTGTCACGATCTCCCAACAAATAATTGCTTCATTTACAAGTGATAAGCGATGATTACTCCGATGTTTTTCACCAAACACTTTCCGAAACATGTCTACAATTAATATACAATGCTAAGTTGTTCGTTCCCTGGTTTCGACCGGGTTATAAAATTCCGTGAATAATTGAATGCGGATTAAGCTACAACTTTTATCACCCAGTCAGCACTAGTTAAGCAAATTTTATTGTTGTTTGTGATTATAAATTGTGATGCAGACGGCACTGCAGGTAGAAACACATTAGGCCTACGAATAGCCAACGAACTTCTTGTTAAGGACAAAAAATCTCAGCATATAATATATATCAAGACTTACTAGGATAGAAGTATTTATTAGGTGAAAATATTATATCTGATGCGTTAAAATTAATTACACAAATATCATATAGATATGAAACAAACATTTCCATTGCCTAAATGCCCCATGCGTGATCCAAACAAAACTGAAGTAGCTAAGTAAAATTTAACATAAAAAAGTTCGCTTAATTTCAGAGGAAACATTATGACTGCTTATTAAGCAAATTTCTTCCAGTAATTGTCCTTGACTCCTTTTCTATTTATATCAAATAGATCCTAGATCACATGTGTGTACGGGAATTTGGAGCTACGAATCATGTCATCAAAATTGTAGACTGCGAAAAAGCAAATTGAACTGCTATTATGAAAAAGAAATTTTCGTTATGCACGGGAAGATCAACATATTTTTTCTTAATTTTTGTAACCCCCTGTATTTAATGGTCATGGCTATTAAATAAACAATTCTGTAACTGACATTAAAACCTGTTTATTTTCCCGTTAACGCATAAAATATGGTAAAACCAATAACCACATTCTAGCTTTTTAAAAACAGGGTAATTTTTGCACCGACATGCAAAATACAGGATTAATTTAAAAGGAGTGCGTATATTTAACGAAGTAATCAGATTCATAAAACTTAACAACTTTCCCCAAGGAACATAGGTCGGAATCTTAAAATGCAAAATGTACTTTTCATACAGAGTGACAGGTCACGTGACTTATTTTTAATGTATGAAATGCTGATGATTTTCAATTTTAAGATTTCGACCTAAGTATGTTTTTTGGGGAAAATGGTTCATTTCTATGCACCTGATCTCCTCGTTGAATATATGCACTCCTTTTAAATTAATACAACATAAAAAAAGCCTGGGTATTCTTAACATATATTAAAAAGCAAACGAAAACAAGTTGTAGTTAGGTAATGTAGTCAGGGAAACGCGTCAATATGTTTATCAATTAATTACGTATTCGTAAAAATATTAATACAATACGAGGTAACGCATGAATCAATCAAAAGTAATAGTCAAGTTGTTCCTCAAAATAATTCTTGCTAGTCCACTGATACAGTGATATCTACATAATTGAGTAATTACACTCACTATTTCTATCAAACAAGTGTTTATAATTGAACATTGGTTGATAATAATCGAAGGAAATGTTTTAATTTTGTTCCCCGTACGATTTTATTGGGTAATTTGACATCTGTCATTAAATTTTCGTATAAATGTGTGTGAGCCGAGTGCGTGGTTAATAATGCGTGTATTTGTGATTGGGAATTCATGAATAAGTATGGTTATTCATTCTTCAGTAAAACACGATGAGCCATATTGGACGAAAATTGGAAAACGTTCGGTTTAAAAGGGCCATGACGATTTTGGACCTATTTTATAATTATTCTAGCTATTACAGTTGTATGTACCTATAGACCGCGTGTGCCGTCCTTCTATCACCGAAAGTAAGGATTTGAAAATTTGTTTGTTGGTATAAGTATCTAATATCGATCACCACTTAATAATGGGTAGGTGACTATTTTTAGAAAAAAATATTACATAGGTTTTATCTCGG
Organism: Plusia festucae; assembly: GCA_950381575.1. NCBI lineage: Eukaryota > Metazoa > Arthropoda > Insecta > Lepidoptera > Noctuidae > Plusia > Plusia festucae. The sequence goes on along the minus strand of OX494456.1, from coordinate 802,421 downwards.
TGATGTCCCACAGGACACTGACAACTCTCACAAACGGATCGTTTATCGAAAATCACATAAAAATGTTTCGTATAAAATGGGAACTACTTAGTTTTCGAGTCGACTTTACTTTCAGATTTTTTTTATCGAGAAAATTTTATTTAATCGTGTTTCCATCCAGTGAAAGCCCTCAGGAACGGATGTCAACTTTATCATAAGTATATTTTATTCACATCTTTAAAGTTCGATATGGCTGTATAAAATGGGTTCTAGAACATGCAAAAACGGCCACCGCGGGTCTACCCGGCCTTAATGTCTAGCAAATTCGTTCATGTTACAGTGAGACTAAGTTACAATGAAGGACTCGACAGACGCTCTCATTTGTTGATTTTCCCGCGCGCACATATACTACCCCCGCCTGCCACTACCTTACATCCCCATCGCCCGCACACCGAGTGTGGGTGTGTCACGTACTTACAATTTTGTCAAGCCCTTACAAACTTTCATATTAGACACACACTTTCTTACTCTTTTACGTAACCAAAAAAGAACAAGGATACTTGGATTGAAAATGTCGTATGACGTCACGATTGACGTCATCAGGTCTCACTTACGTATCTTTGAGGAGTTGTGATTGACTGGTCTCTTTTGTACAATAACATATTTATAAGCAACATTTTTCGCGCGACATTTCAGGTTTTATGTTACATTATCAGATTTCGTTAATTAATCTGTTCTGCTTAGGACTTTACTTACATATAGAAGATAGTATATTAGATTCAAGAATTCCAGGACATCAGTAGAACTTGAAAATAAATATATTTATTTTCAAGTTCTACTGTTGTTGTACAAGTTCTACGTTATATATTAGACGAACTTTGAAGTAGACACAATTTATTTTCGACACAAATTACTTAGCTACTTTGTTTACTATTCCAATATTTGGATTACGTCGTTCCTCTTAATACTACTAAACCCGGGTATCTGCTAAATACAATATTCATTATTATCAACATCATCATGTCCCTGCCCTTATCCCATTTATATAAAAGTGGACAACATCACATACATTGCTCCGATTCCAAAGTAAGTAGCTAAAGCACTTGTGTTATGGAATCAGGGACAACGAGGGTACCACAAACACCCAGACCCGAGACAATGTAGAAAAGTGTTTTTCTACATTGACCCGTCCGGGGATCGAACCCGGGACCTCAGAGCTGGCGACACCTTGAAAACCGGTGTGTACGCCACTCGACCACGGAGGTCGTCAACTATATGGGGTCGGCACAATGCCAATGCACAATGTATTTTCCTTCTTTTAATTTCTATTACTCGACATCGAGACCCCTGCAATACAGGGCGTAGTCGTCTGAAACGGAACTCGTTTAAAAATAAACTATTGTGCTTTAGACTACATGACTGAAGTAAAGCTTCGTTAGCTCATATGCCTGCACTATTTCTTAGATATACGAAACGTATTTTTCTATGAGAGAAAGAAAGAAAATGTGTGCTCGCACCTCTCATTCTTTCCCTTTCAGATTCGAAACGTACTCTCTCTTTTTCTATCTTCCATTCGTCTAGACTGATCACACTTTTCGTAATGCTTTCGTTCGTCACACTCGTCGTAACGCTCTCGTCATGCATTCAACAGCCATTGCTGATTTGGGCTGATGTCATTTTAATTTAAAATTGCGTATTTTACAATATAAATCGTGTTGTATTTTAAGCTTATGAAACAGTTGCGTCATAAACCGCCATTCCTAGAACCTCACCAGATTAAAATGGGACAAAGTCCGGAAAGTCTTAGGAATGATAGCCAGATGCGGTCTCCTAAATAAACACATAATCATGAGTGTTACGGAGAGTCTTCAATGCAGAGGCTGATGGAGGCGGAGGACATGCTACAGCCCCAGCTAGTAGAATGCAAGAGTCTGGCCGCAATACAGACACAGATTCTCCAGTCTCATTGAAAAAGCCTTTAGTAGCCTGAAAAAGGCCAACCTTCAGGAAGATGTAGGATGGCTGCAGTTGGCGGCAATAAAACCACAATAGCCCTATAAAGTGGCTAAGTTAAGTACAGAAACTCCAACTTAAACTAACTACTATCTAGTGGTCGTATACTGAAACGTCAATCACTTTGAAGCTGTCGTTAAGTCTCAAGCCGTCTTAGGCCCAGTTTTTTAATCCCGAGTTAACTCAACCAATTGTTAAAAATGCTAACTATTGGCTTCCAAACGCGTTTTTTCATCAATTGTTTGGATATCAAATGAACAAATTAGTTGGTAGAGTTAATTATTTAACCATTTGATTGAATAAAAATTTATAAATAAACGCGTTCTACCGAAGTTTGAAAACATTAGTTACCGTATTTAACCATTGGTTGAGATAAATAGGGATAAAAAAAAAGAAAAAAAAAAGTGTGTGCGTGTAACCTTTACGCGCGATTGAAGTAAAACTTCTTTGACGACATATATCACTGAAATGATTAACTTAAAAAAAAAATCTGAGTTACTCCCTAGCCGCGCCTAAAGAAGTTTTACTTCAAGAAGTTTTACTTCAATTATTATTTTTAAATGGCGGAAACTACAAAGAGCGTTACTTCCGTCACAAAAAAAATCTGAGTTACTCCCTAGTCGCGCCTAAAGAAGTTTTACTTCAAAAACCGGGCCTTAGTCTCTTCTAAGTATGAAGTGTGACAGAAGTTTAAAAGAACAAGTTAAAGTTAATTTGCTTTTCAGTATTCGGAGGTAACTAGCGCATACCTATATATTTCATGCTATTCGATCATAATATTAAACTAATAGTGGCGCCATCTGGCGAAGATGGCGAGTACTACGACATTAATATGTTACGTATTAACTAAGCTTAAGCCACATAAATACTTATGGTATTTAATTATTAATGTTTTAATTAATTTTCAATAGAGGACGCTGCATTATAAGGGCGAAATAAACATTTCAGTGATTGCCCACTCGTTCATTGTTGAAAGGTGTTTTTTTTTTTCGAAAATTGAGTCTAAGGTAAGACTCGTGAAGGGACCTATAGATATACTTATTTGTTTTCATTGTAGAGTTTGTTGCGCTGTCCCTTCTCCACAGCCAGAGCACTTAGGAAGCGGTGAACAGTTCGAATCAGGGAGCTACGTCCTATCGTATCGTCAAAAGATTTTTTATTTCAATATATAATAAATGTGTTGTAAATATATTTGTGGGTTATCCCTTAATTCTATAAATAAGATTTCGACTTATTTTCATAGCTTCATGACTGACTGCTCTCTATTTTGTTGTAGATTTTTTTTTAAACTGTGATAACTCGTAAAATATTAATTATACTCAAATGAAGTCGAAGGTTATTTTGTTCAAAATTTGATGCTTGAGATGAATAACGTAAAATAAATATTTGGATACGAATTAATATCTTGTACTATAAAAATACCTAAGTACCTTCGTAAAAAATGCAATATTTTAGAACCAATTTGTTTATCATTAAAAAAGGTGAATCAATTTTGAAAGATAGACATATTGTGGTCACGAACTTTTTTAGAACTTTTAGAGTGAAACAATTCTGTCATACCTCATTTTACGTAACTTTGACCATAAATACCACATTAGACACTTCCAGTTTTTCCAAATTCTCATAGTTGTTTTGTTACCTAATCATAATATAAGTCATCGTTAACAATATGGGATTAATTAAATTAGTCACCTTAATTAAAAACCGTTCATAATTGAAACAAATTCTAAATTTCCATTCAATTAAAGGACATAGTTCCATTAAGAATAAATTTGGCGCTGATTATTTTAATTGAAAATACAAACAAAAAATTGCGTTTGGTTTAAGGAGAAGGGGAGCGAACCCGGGTGCAACAATCAGTTAATATTAATAAACATGATATTTCAGTACCATAAAGAAACCTCTAAGTATTCAAGTAACACAAAAAAAAACCAAATGGAATCTATTTTATTGAAAAAAAAAAGCGATAGCAGTCGCGGGAAAAAGGCATATTAAAATAAAATAAAAATAATTTAAATTCATATCTAAGTTTGAATAACATTCTGCTAATTAATTCTTATCACAATATTATTAATAATTATTTGCCAGGGACCGTGGCTAATGGCGATTTTATATCTACCGTTAAATGAAAAATGTCTGTGTTGCCTTATTAATTAAGTCATTTGTTTCGGTGTCGACACACGGAAACTCACCACCATTGACGCTCAGCGGCTTCAAAAACAATAATGAAAGATAATATTTCATTATTGTTGTGTCAATGTATGGTAAGCTTTTTAACCTTTTAAATTAGTAACGGTGGAGTGAAACAAGAAATCAGTTTAATACGTATAAGGTACTGGTCACGTTAGCAGCATGACTCCAAATAGGTGGGCAATAATAGCCACTGAGTGGGTGCCTGATGTCGAAGCTCGCAAACGAGGCAGGCCGAGGAGATGGTGGCGGGACGACATTTATCGCTTCTTAAGTGATTGACGTCAAGTTCGTTCGGGGGAGACCTTTGACAAAAATTATTAAAACTAAAATAAATATAGAAATACATACAGTGAAAAACTATTTAAAAAAAAATATTGCTTATCACATTGAGAGACTTACCTGAGGCTAGCTACTCTAGGTAGGTACTTTTGATGAAATATATTTTTTCTTTGCATAAATTTCAATGAAATTTTACCCATTTTATACATTGTAGCTAAAGCTATTAAAGTGATCGATTGAAGCCTAATAGAATGATACTGTTTCTTTTATAACTCAAAAGTTTTTTTCAAGGCCATTGCGTTATTCGTCTTCGTTGAAGATGGGACGTATAGTGACAGTAGTGTAATCTTCTATTCAATATTAGGATTAGGAGCAACCCTAATACACAACAATACTCGATTTTGGAATTCGACAACGATACTCGTTTTGAAATCGATATCTATTATTCATTTTAATAAAATTTAAATTTTCCAGGAACCTTACTTATCGATGTTTTATTTGTTTTCTTACAGCTAATAGCCGTCATAAAACAGGTTACATGCCGAGCAGATGACGCACTAAGAGACATAAACGATAGAAACGCTGGCTATGACAACGCAGAACTTGATAATGACGCGTATCTAGTTCAAGCCGGTCGGTTCTATGAAGCTGATCGTGCTAATTATAGACCAGAAGCCGCTGCTAGAGCTAATAACCAATATCCGGATAATAGACATTACTTGACGTACACTTATCCTAAGCTCAAACTCGCCAGAAATGGCGAGAGCGCCGAGAATAGCGATACGGATGATGACGTTACCACAGGTGATGCTGGTCTTGATGGAGAAGATTTTGCTAACGCCACCAGTTACGCTGATTTTGAATCGCTTGTAATAAAACCTACTATCTTAGGGAAAGGAGGATTTATTACAAGCATTTTTGGTGACGGTGGAGGTAGCAGCAGCAGTAGCAGTAGCAGTAGTAGCAGTAGTAGCAGCAGTAGCTTCAACACCAAAGAAGAATCTAGTTTCAACTCTAATTTTAGTTTCGACAGTAAAGCCAAAGGTGGGCTAAACGTTGAAGGGGATGCGAACTCGTTTGTGGAGGTAAACGTCAAACAGAATCAAAATAAACCAAATGCTGATTGCAGCTGTGAAAGTTTATCAACTATTGAAAGTGAAGGTGGCTTTCTCTGCTTTAAAACCATCGGTAATAATGGTGACATCAAAATTGTTTACGACGGTTACTCTAAGTTTGATGTCAATGCATTGATAGCTGCTATTACCAAGCTAAATCAACAATTTTCTATCAATTTTCAACTTGATAATTCTGTAGTCAACAACAAAAATAATAAAGAGCAAAAAAAGAGTGATTCCAAAAAGCACAGTGGTAAAGTTAAGGCAAAGTATGACACGAAGTTCGATACTAATATGATTAATAATTTTGATGGTAATTTAAATTACAATTTTGATGCTAACACAAATAATAATTTTGATGCTTTTGTGAATTATAATTTTGATGCTAATGCAAATCATCATTTAGATTCTAATATAAATTATATTTTCGATTCCAATGTAAATAATAATTTTGATGCCAACTCAAATGCTAATTTTGATGCTAACTTAAATAATAATTTCGATGCAAAGGTAAACACAAATGTTGATGTTAACGTAAATACAAATGTTGATGCTGACGTAAATACTAATTTTGATGCTGACGTAAATACAAATGTTGATGCTAACGTTAATAATAATTTTGATGCTAACGTAAACAATAATTTTGATGCCAACATAAACGCTAACTTTGATGCTAACTATAATACCAATTATGATTCAAATTTAGATTTGAACAGTAACATTAATTACGATATAAACGGTAACGTTTTTAATAACTTGGACGGGAACGGTCAGAAACACTTTTTTATAAAATGGAGTACTGGTAACTTTGCATTTGATATAACAGATTTTGCCCTAACTGCTGAAATGATAGCAAATGCTAAGCTAAGAGCTGCATTTGACGCCAAAATACAAGCATTTATACAAGTTCGAAATAAGGTTATAGCTGCAATTAGGCGAATTTCCAAAAAGAAAGCAGCTATTATGCAAGCACAGCTCAAAGCTCAACTGGAAGCTATTGCCAGAGTCAAAGCAGAGGCGATATTAAAATACCAAGCTATGATTCAAAATAATAATTCTATAAATTTCGAATCATTAAACAATGGAGGTTTAACATTTGAAACTCATAAAGAAATCAAAGGCAACAAAGGTTTTGACGCTGAATTTAACTGGGGTTTTGACATTGAAGGTGGGACCAATATGAATGCTGGTATTAATGGTGGCATTAATGGTGGCATAAATGGTGGCATTAATGGTGTTAATGGTGGGTTATTTGCCGGTATCAACGGTGGTGGTATTCACGGTGAAGTTAACGGGGGTGGGAACGGTGGTATCAACGGTGGTTTCCATAATGGGTTTAATGGTGGTTTTCACAGTGGAATTGGTCTTCACAATGGGATTGGTCTCAATGCTGGCGTTGATCTCAACGCAGGTGTCAATGGTGGTGCTGGTGGTATATTTGGTGGATTAGCTGGAGGTGGCGGTATATTTGGTGGAAAAGGTGGAAGTGGCGGATTAATAAGCGCGGCAAGTGCTGGTATTAGTAGTGCAATAGGCGGAGTAGGAGCTGGGATAGGAAGTGGGATAGGAACTGGGTTAGGTGGAGGGATAGGTGCTGGGTTAGGAGGGATAGGTGGAGGTTTTGGAGTGTTTAGATCAAGAAATTATCCAGACGACCAAATTAATCCGGCAAGTGACTGGACTACGTCGTATCGTTACGGTGACTACAAAAATCCACAAGCGCAGGATAGATATGTGTCCAGAAATCGTGGATCATATGAACCTAATAATTACCAAGAGCCGGTTTACCGCAACAATTTGGGACAAGAAGGTAATACATTTTATAGTGATGGTGTCCATAATAATAATAATGGTTTCCGTGGGCATCTATCGCCTCCTATCCGAGGACTTGAGCAGACCCCAGTCAGTTTCGGCCCTTATGGAGGCAAGCGGTAATGAAGAGATACAATGTAATAAATTGATTTGTAAATTCAAACTGATGTTTTATTCGCTTCTTCTCTAAACATTATCATCCTGTTTTGAATAATGTTTGTTGTGGGAGGCTCCATAGAAGGTGGAAATTATTTACGCCCAAAATATGTAAGTATCCCTACGGGTAGGGATACTTACATATTTTTACGGGGATTAAAACTCAATAGTGGCTTTGAAGTAAGGTACGTACTCTGCACTACCTCGCCCCCCACCCATGCTGGATTATGAATTTATAACTGCCTGGCGACAGGCCTCATGTTGACAGCCACCATTAAGTTTGAATCGCACCTGTATCCTGAATTTGGAAGTTTCTGTAAAACCGTCCTTAGAGCTCAAGTTTTTACCGAAGATGCAACATTATTTCATACACTTGTTCAAGGTAGTAATAATTATTTCCGTTAAGATGAATTGGAATTTTGAAAGCCGCGTAGGTAATCGATGACTGAGAAACAGGTTTAAGTTTTCCTATACTTGTCCTAATGAACAATTTCTGAACAGGAGAGAATCAAACAAACCCCTTTTTCTTAATATTTCTAGTAGTAACAGTATAATAGCATAAATATTGTTCAGTCTTCCGGCCATACGTTGCGTTCGATCCAGGGCATGTAGGGCAGTACCTTGGTGTACATGTCAGGTGTGCTGGGCTGCCCGCAGTCCTTGATATGTGACGTCACACCCACCACGCTGTACTGGCAGTGAAATTGATCTACTTGTAAAGGACTGCCGCCAAGACGCTGTAAAGAAAATAATTTGGTTCAAAATCGGTTCAAAATTCTTCCGCGGATGCATTATCAAAGCGCTAGTCGAAAAGGTTTTTCAGTTTAATTCAATAGACAGACCACAACTTTAAACCTTCCAGATTTGCTTAAAGTATAGCCTAAAGTTTTTGTTCTTCTAGTTAGACCCAGTTTAATTATCCCGAGTGTTAACTCGGGATCAAAAAGGCATTGGTTGAGTTATCAACCAATGCTAACTAATGGTTTCTAACTTCGGTAGACCGTTTGTTCAAGTGGTTAACTCTCCAACTTATTTGAACATTTGATAGACTAACAATTGATGAAAAAACGCGTTTTGAAATCATTAGTTAGCATATTTAACCATTGGTTGAGTTAACTCGGGATCAAAGAGCCTTCACACACACGCCAACAGCCAACACCACCATCATCATTGGTCTACCTCTATTACAGGTAATTATTATTAATAGTGTCATGACGATAATTATATGGAAAAAGGTACTAGTTTAAAACCAATACGAAGTGGTTAAGGATTTGCATTTAGAACTTAAACGCCAGCATGCACTTAAATTCACTACAAGTGCACCGTAGGAAACTCAAGTGATTCCGCCATTAACTAGGGTACATGATAATGCAAAGTGCTACTGTATCCAGGCAAATTTCCCATGTTCCAACGTGAAACGGGAAACATCACTAAACAATGGTGGCGCCCAAATGAATTGAATGACGCTCTTTCCCCATCCTGCTCGCACGTGTTACCACCACCCCCGCTGCTTACAACGTACAAATGTGCTAAACTATTATACTCTACGAATACTTCGACTTGAAGAGAAGAACTGTACCTTGCAAGTATCATCAGTGTCAGAATAAGTTCCGTAGCAGGCCTGCGTTTTATGGTCGTATCCGTGGAGCAAATTATTGTCAGGTCTGTATGCGAACGCGCAGTCCATCCATTTTAACTTGTCCATATATACCTTAAAAAAACAAAAGAAAACCAATTAAGAAATTGTATTTAGATTGATTCATTGCCATGCATTGGTTTGCCTATGTCTGTTTTTATTAGGTTAAAAGAAGTGTTCTTCAGGGAGGTATTTTTTGCCCCGTATTCATTGCAGTTTTAAGTAGAATACCTACCATTTGCAGATCATCTACTTGCGTATGATTTTCAGCCTTTTCGTGTACCCCGGCTGCTTCAGCTATAGATAAATCATGTATCCCCACATCTAGGCATGCTGGCAATACTTGTTCATCAAAGCGTATCCTAGAAAAATTAGAAAATAAATGTTTAAAACTTTTTATTTTTCCGCCCAATTGGCAACTCGAGGTCGAAAAAAAAAGAAGTGAGTAAAATAAATTTTGTGATCAGATAATGCATGTGCTTTTTTTACGCATTTACAATACAAAGAAATAGCGACAGCTTAAAACTCTCTCTCTCTCTAGTTTGAAGGTTCCGAATTGTTTTTTGAAGAACTACCAGTTATCTCCATAGATAACGGTGGCGCGTAATATAATAGGTAGTCTAGTTATAAAAAATACCCAACAACAACTTACTCGGTTTCGGTCTCTAACAGAGCGATGTCGTGGTACCAAGAAGGTTCATTATACTCAGGATGTATAATTATTCTCTTTACGTTGTATATCTTATAATATTTGTTACGGTCTAAATTCTTTTCGGCACCCACTGCTACAAAAGCTGCGTTACCACTGAAATCAAAGAATATATCAGTTTATTAGAATTTAGAATAAACAATGAATGGGAAATCATACGATTCTTTATAAACAGTATAACGGATGACAATTTTATAAGTCCTTCTTCTTAGCGTATCGATCAATGCACTGAAGTTGGATTTTTTCGGACCAGTACCTACTCATTTTATACTAATTTAGTATATAGCTTTGGAAATAAACTTTAGTGCACTGTCTATCGGGTCTTTCACCAGATAAAATTATAAATTCAATTCATCCACCACGGTGAAAAGAATAAGCCAAGACAGTAGCTTAAATGTGATATTATTAAGTAATTAAAGCTTAAAAAGGTAAAGCTTACAATACTCCGCCGTTGGTGCAGTGAGCTGCAGTGAGTATAAACCGTTCGCTGATGATGGACCCTTCACACAACCACTGCGCGGAGTCTGGGTCACCGTACCCAAGCAAAGCCTGAAAAAAAACGTCAGCATGAACATTAACTAAAATATTTTTAACTACTGTAAGTACCTATTTAAAAATAAATCAATGTATTTTGCTACATTATTTTTATTTATATTAAAGAAATTATTAATATCTTAATACTAGGAATAATTAAAATAACGAGCACCCAGATCCAGTGTCTCTAAAAGTCTCTTAAATAAAGTATTTGAGTTCCCTCAAGCATTTGAGACATAATACATTTTAATCTGTTTTTGTTTGTGCAGAACTTGACAGACAAGAGAGAGATATCCATGATTTAATGTGATGTGATAACAGACCGCATTGTTATAATGGCATGATGTAAAGAACAAAAGTCAAAGACTGTTTGAAATTGTGTAATCCTTGAAATAATTTTGGTACACCCCAAGGATGTACTTTCGGTCCCTAAAGAATGTATCAATAATAATATTTTGTTTTTCATTTACATTTAAATATTTGTAATTAGTTCTTACCAGGTGTGGAAACTGCCACGGGTGAGGATCCCGGCCTCCTACATCTACTGATACTTTTAAAGTTACGTCATGGCAATTTGAATCACTATTCCAACGTTTACTAAGCTCGACGTCTCCTTTCCCTCGGCACGGGTACGGCAATCTTTGGAAATAATCGAGGCATTCTGGAAACCACATTTATTTATATTTATAAATATATTATTTTCTGTAGAAAACAAAAATTATTTATACAGTTAGTTAATTCTGTAATTATGTTAAATTAACGTTTTTAGGTTATTTGTTTTATTTTTGCCAGTGAGATCAAATTTAAAAAAAAGAATTAAATTTAAATCAATTTATGTTAAGTGTACAAATACTTACTTTTCCAAGCTACTCGTCCACGTCTACTGACTAGAATTCCATTAGGTGATATGGCGGAGAATTTGAATCTGAAAATATAGGTAAGATTAGATGAAACAGCGGTAAACAACGTACACGTTATGCCTTGATTCAAAACAGAGGTGAGGTTGATCCAAAAGAGCCTGCTTAGAAATAATACGCTACGTCAAATTATGGACACTAGCAGATTTGTTACTACCCTTAGTCGTGTTACATAAAAAATGAACATAGCGGGATGATCTATCACTGTTTCTTATGTATAAAAATTGTGATCAGTCTTGCCCACACGAGTAAAATAGCTGCCTGTCTTATCGGATCTTATGTATTAGTATGCGTAATTAAGAAAACTTACTCGTCACGTTCACTGAACGCACAGTCGGTGCAGCACACTACTGGCTCGTCGTTAGTGTTGGAGCAGATCTCAGGAATTTCTGGAAGCTGGTTCTCCGCAAGAAAACCTGCATTGCGCTGAAGAAAAATAAGAAATTTGTTTCATTCATTAAACTGGAGATAACATTAAGATGTAGTATACTTGTGATATTTGGGGTGGTCATTTACGCTGGAATTGAGAGTCCAAAGCTGGAATAGTAATCAAAAGCCTTCTTCACATTTATCGAAAATTAATTAACAATAAGTGAAGTTACAATTTATTTGTAAAGGAATGTCGCTTTAAAACCTGACCTAACCCATCAAGATCAAGTATAATCAAAGTAATTGTACTTGTAAAAAGATGGAATTATCCCGGTGGACGGAGTTATTATGGTATCATTGAGATTTTAAGTGGATTGTTTTTTCTTTTTTTCTTTCTTCACTCTGTCAATAAAATCATTTAATACTAGACTAGTGTTTCCATAGAGGTCAATTACTAGGTAGCACGGTATTCCTCAAAAGACGAACGTAACATTGTAAATTGGAACAAATACTAGAATTTCACGGTTTAAGCCAGGCTTGCAAGCTACGTGCATAATCTACGTCATCACAACGTGCATAACATAATGCATTCATGCAAAACTTACACGATAGATTATACGGTGCTTATAGTCAATTACGATATATTTCGGTAAACATAATGCAGGGGACATATAGCGTAAGATGGTGCGCTAAAAGATTTACGTGCCTAAGGACATTTAAAATGGGACAAGTATTTGTGTGATCCACAAATGCTTGTTCCAAGTCTGGGTGTTCTTTGTGCATGTGATTTGAATGTTTGTGAAACCCTCGCGACACAAGGATGAAATTCCTTAGTGCGGGCGTCGTCTTTATAAGAAAAAAAAATCGCAGTGAGAGTAAACCTTATACAGGATTATTTTAAAAGAGTTGCGGATATCCTACGAGGAAATCACGTGCATAAACAACTTTCCCGAAGGAACATAAGTAGTTGGAAATCTTAAATTGGAAAATTAAATTTTCATACAAAGTGACAGGTCATCTGATTTATGTTTGTATGAAAGGTTGATTTTTACTTTTAAGATTTCGACCTGTTCCTCGGGTAAAGTGGTTCAGTTTTATGCACCTGATTGCCTCGTAGGATATCCGCACTCCTTTTAAAATAATCCTGTTTAAAGCCACAAAAATATCAGACCCGGTGGCCAAATTTGAAATTAATTTATTCTTCATTCATTTTGTATAGCTTATACGTAAAATAATTAAAACTTAAGATTTAATTTACTCCTTGTACATAAAATTGGTAAAGTTTATAAAATATCAGAGACAGAAAAAGAAATGAAGCATGAAAGTAAAATGGCATTAGATTGAGGAGATTGATAGAGCATCTAGATTTAAAAGTCTGAAAACTTAAATTCGCTCATGAAGTGCTGTGTGCACAAAAAAAACCCAGACTTGGAATAAGTATCTATGGATAACACAAATGCCTGTCCCATGCGTGGATCGAACCCGCAACACGTCGCGCACAGCGGCAATTATCGTGGTGACCAATACCACTCGGCTATCCGTGCAGTCAAATATAGTTTAAATGCTGTGCGACAGTGCGAGGAAAGAGTGCAATTCAATTTTGGAAAGAATTCGCAGCGAAAGTTCTGTTACACTTAGCAACTTAGCAGTTGCCCAAAAACAGAACTTGAAATACAGTGTAATATTAGGGTTGTAACAGCTCACACACTGTACCTCCCTATGTCTGAGTCAACTTTAGTTAACCTACGTAGGTTGTTTGTCATCTGACGCAATGGAATGAATAATTTCAATAACTTTAAATTATTTCATGTATTGTTATCGACATACAATCACCTAAGAACAACATTTTGATTACGCAAAACTGACTTCCACATTAATAATAGAATTTATTTGCAAAGGCTTTATACGTTTAGATAATGTTGAGATAAAAATATTTAAATTGGAATTTTCCTGACGTGCGTTGATGAAACAAACAAATTATTGCTGCATCATTAAAATTTACAGTAGCACAGAGACATTTAAACACTACGAAAGTTTTTGACGTCACGTCGTCTGCAAGAATTATCTCACTCATCGTTATCATATATGTATACTCTGCTGATATACAGCAATCTCTCCAGACCGAATTTCAGCTTCGGCGGCCAATCTCAATGGGACGGCGGACCGGTATGACCGGAGAGAGATCAGCCGCAGGTCCCACCGCCACACTTCCTGACTCCGAATAGAGAATTTCGAAACCCAGTAGATGTGTTTCGCCCGATCAGGAATTCGAGACCTTGTGCATGGCAGTCGCACTTGCGACCACTAGTCCAACGAAGCAGTCAGTCAGTGTTATCTAGTATTCAGTATAGTACAGGAGTACTATGAGTAAATGTCTTCCTTGTTTCTTTCTCTGATCTCATTTTTGCACTGTCTATCCAATTTTCAGCGACACCTCTATTAGAAATATCAAGGTCACAGGATGTTTTTTGTTCTTCTTATTGTTTTTCTTTCTTTCAATCATGTTTGACAAATGACAATTTACTTTCCGGGACTAAATACGAACTCTCTAAGCTAGTACTGATGCTACTGTTGTATTTACTTTGGTACTGAATTAGATTTGTTGTTCGTGGTTATTCAGATCCCCTGGATTCTGACAAACCGTTCAATTTTATCACTGTTATAATCTAGTTTTAAATGATGAGTCACGTCATTTGACATTCTTCCTCTTCTTAGCGTGTCGATCAATGACAATAGATTATATTGCTCAGACCAGCCGTACTGTCAATACGCAGACAGCATTTTCGATTGTGCTGTAAAGGTCTTCGCGTGTGCAGGTAGTGGGAAACCTAAGCTAGGCAGTTCCAAAAGTGGGCCATGGTTTGAGGGAAAATGTCACACTCACATGGCTCAGGTGTGCTGTAACCTAATCGGTACATATTTTCTTTTATTGAGAACGTCTCAAATTCTGATAAACGAATCGTTAGAGTAAGAGATGAAAGGGTATCCTTCGTCTTCTTCTGGGAGGAGGAAGTCTATGGGGATTTCCACGGGTCAAACTAAATCAGGATGGTACTTACGTATAGGTAGGTTAAGACTGCTGATCCGCATTTGAAAAGTCGGACACACGTGCCATTGTGGATCTTATTTAACGTACATTTTGAGCCTGAAACATATTATAATAACCTTTGATAAGCATAAAATGATGAGTTACTAGGTACCCCATACTTTTATGAAAATGTAAGACCCCTATATAGAAATGTAAGTTCCGTGTTTCGGCATTTGTATCATCTTAGTCACCATATCTTAATGAGCAGGGGTAGTGAGTCTTGAACCTTTCGTAGATGGATGGTTCCACTTTTAAATTACTGATCGGTAACAGGATTTTCGTTAGGAGCGCGATAATTTCGTGTTAGTTTGTTTTTGTTTATGTCTGTGTGTCTATTCTCTGCTTTGGATTATAAATAATAAAGAGACCGTCGTGGAAGAAAGTAAGTACCTACATAACTTCAGAGCTTATTCTACAACCAATAGATCTTCTGTCTCTCAGATTAAGAACTCATCTAAGTTCTGTCTCATTCCATCTCCTACCTTTTCTAGTCAGATCGTCATAATATGTTTTAGTCCTTTTTTAATTAATCATACATCATATTATTTCTCAGAAAACATACCTTCACTTAAATTAAGTTGAGTCAACCCACTGTATAAATAACTAAACAAGCACAATATAATTACAAAAAACTTATGATCGGCCATGTTATCCGCGCATGCGTGTAGCGCAGTGTAAGCGCGCGCAAGACTAGGTATTATGTTAAGCCGGATTCAAATTAATTTTCAACAGCTAAGTGATTCGCTTTTATTAGCTTGACGTGTAAGTTTGTGTATACATTATATTGCTACTAGATTATTACCCAGTCCCTGAAGTATGTTGCCGTTATTGTGTAAATCTCGGAGATTTGTGATAATAACTGGTTTTTTTTGTTTAAAGTAACTTTTTACGCACTTTTAGCTATGTTACTGTAGTAACAACTCCCTGTTTTATTCTTGTTAGACATCACATATCCTTTTTTCTTGAATTTTCACTAGCATCTGATGCGTAGTAGTGATTTATTATAAGCCAAAGTTTTCATGTAAATTCATGCGGAAATGTCCAACAATGAGTTGAATTGTCGTTTCAAGTACCTACTCTGATGCTATTTAAAATATTTTTTTAATACAAACTAAATTTTATTATAAAGTAATACACATACAAATGTCCCACTGCTTCGCACAGCCTTCTTCTTACAAATAGAGGACACGAGCATTGTCCATCGTGATTGTTGATTGCGGGTTGACCAAATCAGATTCCAAGTTTTGAAATCCGGGTTTACTCACGATTCCTTCACCACCAAAGTCACATCTTTACTTGCCTGTAATAGGTTCCAACCTGTACAAATAAGTTCATTGAACCTCTAAAGTAACACGTCATTTTTTATTATGAAAATCCGCAGCAATTTTTACCATTAAACTTTTCATATCAATTTTATAGTTATACCAGTGACGTACAGATTTCTATAGTTAATAATCCATGCGGCAAGCGTGGTTGTTGAGGTGATAACCAACCGCCATTGTTTATATAACGGTTATTTATTTGGATGATTACATTCAGTTCCTACTTAATAGTTCTGTGGTCTTATATGCGACTGTCGAGAGCAAGGTTCTGTTTTGATGCCCTGCTCAAAATCTTTGTCTTTGAACATTTCTGTTAGATCCAGACGGCTAAGATGAGAGTTAGACCTTGACTTGACTTGTAATCGGGAATCGCTGAATCATTTTAATCTCCTAAATATCAAAGTTGAGTTTTTACAGGTACCTACTAAATAAATAGCTTATCCATTGCTTACCAAAGTGATCCGCTGACTTAGGTACCACGTTACTACATTAGGTAAACTAATGATATTGCCTTCTTCATAGAAATTGTGATGATAGTTCTTATCGTTGGCAATAATGGCAATATATTAACAACTAGACAATACATTTTCAAATCCTTCATTACATCATTCCTTTTCACCCACAAACGAAATGTTCCACAACTATCTTATTTAGACAAGTAATTATTTAACAAACTGTAACACCTTATGTTGTCTCACAGCATACATAGATAAATTAATGTAAACATTAATTACTATAATTAGATCTATTATTTTAATGTTATGATACTGTGTAACTTCAGCTGTTTTGTAGAGTCAGCCAGAGTTAGTAGTGTGAATACGTGCGAAAAAATATGCATAATATCCGCAAGTGAACTATTGAAAATTCAACAACTACAATAACAATATCGTATAATTTCTGTTACAGTTTTTAAAATAGATACAGCAAGGTCAATTGAATGAGTTTGTGCTGCTAATATTGGTCATCAAGTACCAATGACGTTTGTTTAATATCATTCGCAGATGTTGTGCTGACCTTTTATCATACGTTTAAATGTGTATAAAACTTTAGAAGAGTGGGTTGTGTGAGATGAAATTGATTCTGTGATGATGGAGTCAAAGGAGTCAAAAAAATGTATAACGCCATTCATGAAGCAGGTATGTATATATATCTACCTATTTTTTTAATTATAGTGAGTGTCTAATCCAAATAATATGATTCGTCAATAGATACAATTGGCTTGTTTTGATTGGTGTGAAATATATGAGAATAATAAATAATTGTTCAAAATTAACTTATGATTCAATTATGGCCAAATATTTCATTTAAACTGTGCAAGAAAACAGCATTATTTAGAAGACTATGTTCTAATATTGGTTAAATAGTAAGATAAACGATTCAAAATCAAATCTTTTATTTCAAACAGGCCTTTTCAGGCACTTCTGAAACGTTAAATGATTATTAGCGCGGTTCCAAAATATAAATCCTATGGAGAAGAACCGGCAAGATACTCCATAGATTGCGATTTACCTAGCAGGTTACATAGTCAAATAAAACTTAAAAACTCTGTTCAGTTATGATTTTCAATACTGTTAAAATGCCCGTATGAACTATCTTATTTTATCTCACAAAACTAGATTAGATAATACGCCAATTCTTTATAAAAAGAGTTTTTACATCACATAAATAAATTACAAGAATGACACTTACAATATTTTATAGGGTTAAGTTGTGAGTGTGTATGTTTGTTACCATTTTTTGTCATTACCACGCTTAAACAACTGGACCAACTTTGATAAGTAGTTGAAACCTTGCATTAACACGTCTAGGTTACATTTTATACCAAAAAATAAGTTATCTGATATAGCGTGGGTAACAAAGCTATTCACCTATAAACATAATGTACCTACCATATTTAACTCGCCGTAATATATTTTATAGACAGCTTGACATATTGTATTTTAATCTATTTTAATATTATAAAGAGGAAACATTTAATTGTTTGTTCGCATTGAATTGTCTCCGAAACTAGTAGACCGATTTCAAAATGTCTTTCAACATTATAATGCTACGTTATTCCTGAGTAACATAGGCTATATTACTTACCAGAAAAACAAAGGGACCGCGGGCAGAGCCGCGAGCGACAGCTTGTAATAAATATTATTAAAGAGTTACCTAAATATGGAGATTCCTGGCGGTTCTTTTCCATAGGATGCGATTTGGTACCACGCAACTAGTAAATGCTTTCCACGTTTCCAAAGTAATTGGTTACGGTATTGATTCCTGCTCAGTCGCTACCTGTTAATATTCCAGTGCTTCGTGACATCCGGCGTGTCCCTGAACATGGCTGGTTCGGGACTGGTGGTGGGATTCACCACAGGCTTGCTGGAGCAGCTCAAGGCTCCAGACTCCATCATACAGATCGATAACGTTTCCGGTTCTTGGATAGGTTGGTAGCACATAATTAAGGAATTGGGGAAATTAATCTATGGGAAAGAATGACCTAGATGGTTCGATGACATAATCAAAGTTTCGTTCGAGTCTGGGAGAGACTGGTAATGGCACTGAGAATGGCACTTAAAAATAGAGGCCTTTGCCCAGCAGTGGGATTACAAGGACCTGGATGATGATGATTCAAACAAACCCCTGTATGAAAACAATGATGGCTGGACGCATAATTGTAAATTAGAGGACAATCGACTCGCAATAGATATAATAATTGTGGATCCTACAAATGTCTGTCCCGTGATGATATTGAACCCGCAAGAAATTGCGCAGTGGTAAAGTAATCAGCGCGTTGACTATAGTTCTCAACTACCTAATGTGTGCTACAGACTTTGGACATAGCTAAATACACCAATTGTAAAATATGACTAACAGGCCAGCAAGATGTCGAGATATTTTAAAATTGTATTATCAAAATGCAATATCGCGATATTATTATGGAAGCATTGTTAAATGCATTAAAAGTACTACTTTTATAGGTATAGTGCAGTTTAGCTACAGTAATAAAATACTGACTAAAGTTGTTTTATTGCTTGCATGTAAATTTGAGTCTCTGCTCTAAGTTTCTATCGCTAACGTGCAATATAGGTATCTATAGTTATGGCTATATGATAATATATATCGTTTACCCAACAGTTTGCTTAATTTTCCATGACTCGTATCAGTCTTTGTAATAAAATCTCGGTAACCCAAACACATGACAGTATTTATATCTTTACGATCTTGACCCATGGGTCGCTAAATAAGTATCAATGTGATTTAAAACAGCCAACATCCGCAAAATTTTATAGTAACTAATTTCTTAAATTCTAATTATTTATTATTTTTTCAGCTGCAATTCCGGGCTTTTCACTACTCATAGGCAATTTCCTGGCACCACCATTGATGTCCAAATTCGGGAGGAAAATTGCTAACCTGATTACAATAGTACCACTGATTGTTGGGTGGGCAGCGATTTACTTCGCCCAGAGTTTTATTGTGCTTCTGATGGCACGATTCCTTCAGGGATTATGTATGGGCATGTGCACTTCGATTGGATCACTTTTGATTGGAGAATACACCAGCCCGAAGAACCGAGGAGCCTTTCTAATGACAATTTCCGTGTCCATAGCCATTGCAGTCCTATTCGTCCATTCATTGGGTTCCTACCTCTCCTGGCAAGTCACATCTTTAATATGCGGCTTCATATCTTTCATAGACCTGTTCATTGTAATCTACTCGCCAGAATCTCCGAGCTGGTTGGCAGATAAAGGAAAGTATGATGCTTGTAAGCAATCATTCCGATGGCTGAGAGGAGACACTGAAGAAGATGAATTAAGAAAGATTATTGATGCGAGTATAGCTTTGAAAGAAACAAAGGCAGAAGAAATCAAACCAACATCTTTGGTCAAGAAGATGGCAAGTGACATAGACTATATTAAAACGACGGTGATAAAAAAAGAGTTTTTGAAACCGATCATTATTATGATCCACTTTTACATATTAGGACAATGGAGCGGAATCAACATGCTTGTGGCCTACCCCATTGACATGTTCAACAAAATGATTGGGCCAGGCAGCAATATGCCTTTACTAATACTCACTCTAGACATCCATAGGATAGTAGCAAATACGATAGCGTTATATGTGATCCAGAAAGTGAAACGACGAACAATTTTAGGTGTGACGGTGTGTATGAACATTTTGGCTGTGATATCTTGCGCTTGTTACACGTATGCAAAAGAGAATGGTTTTATACCTCCCCATGAGTACATTCTAGGAGTTTCTTTAGTCCACACACATATGTTTTCAGTTGCTACAGGCTCTCTACCATTGTGTTTCATAATTGCTGGAGAAATATTTCCTCTCGAATACCGAAGCTTGGCTGGCGGGATCAGCGTGTTATTTTATTCAATGAATATGTTTGTGACAATGAAAACCGTACCGTTAATGTTAACGACCATAGATTTGTTTGGAATATATATTGTTTATGCCTCATTTATGATGTACAGTTTTGTCGTTGTTTGGTTTTTATTACCAGAGACCAAAGATAGGACTCTTCAGGATATTGAAGATGAGTTTAGGGGGAGACCGTTGTCGCCTGAAGAATTGAAGTCAGTTCAGTCTTTAGCGTCGATGAGGGCTTACACTACTGATAGGAGGTGCAGTAGCCCCGTAGTTATATAAGCGATAACGTTAAAAGTAACAACTTTAAGATGTGATTAGCTTGTTTAGGCTATGCTACCTCAAAATCGGAATCAAATATTTTCATGTTAAAGACTAATATCCATTTTGGATTTAGATTTTACCAAACTTGTATTTCAGTGTAAATAAATATCGAATTTTTGACATATAAGAAAAACTGAGACGCCATTTTAGTTCCACGAATAAATTCTGACTTTGGTTGCATCAGACCTTAAAGGGACAGAGTCCAGTGACCATAATCCTCAGTAATGAGGCCTTGGAGCTTATAATAGAAGTAGCACAAAATTACTGACTAATTACTGTAAGGCTGAAAAACACGGCAAAAACAAGGCACAAAAAATTGTTACGAAGCTTTCGATCCATGTGTCAAGCGTTGTCGTGATCAAATTTAACACATTCACTGCTCACTGGTTTATCTCAGTTTCCTTAAAATAAATACATTCCTTCAATGCTGAATGTTTGTGAGTAAACTTATGTTGGCTTGGAGAACGCCTACCAGATTACATTTTAATGATAAACTATAATTTATTATTCTTTGTCATCATACTCATTTTGTAAATATTTAATTTATTATTATTAAATGATAATTAATTTTAGGTATTAAAAAAATAACTTAAACTATTTATAAGGAAACCTATTGTAAGAAGTTATTAAAAGAAAATACTATAATAACATTTCTTTGTTTTAATGACCCGATTTCAAATCAATACAAGCTTAAAATAAATATAGATTAAACTTGCATAATATACCTTGATTGGTATACACGGAGTGTGGTTGTGGTGACCTAGCGGTTCAATGACCGGATCTGTATGCACATAGTTGCGGGTTGCTGAAATCGCCAACCCGCAATGAGCAAGCGTGGTGAGCAATGCTCATTCCTTCTCTATATGGGAAGAGGCCTGTGCCCAGCAGCCGGTTTTATTATATACAGGGAGATGAAAATGTGAAAATTACACAGAGATGGTTTCTCAAAATTTTTGCTCAAAATGCGTTAATAAAAAAATTTATATTATTTTATCACATCAATATTACCTTAAATATAGTAACAATTAAACAACATTATAAAAATATATCAATGATTTATTGTCATATCACATTTCAGTTATAAAATACTGTTAACATTTACTCTTACTTACATCATACATAACACATGACCAGAAAAATAATGAACGGAGCCAAGCGTTTTAAAAAATTAAATGTATGTCAAAATTCAAGTTGGGTGCGAATTAAAATACCATAATAAGGTATTGTACTGGGTAAGAAAAAGTAAAAATATATTTAGTCATAGATAATAAAAAAAAATTACATATATTTTTCTTTCGACAACAAATTTTGACGACTTCCGTGGTCGAGTGGTGTACACACCGCCCGGTTTTGTTCCCGGACGAGTCAATGTATAAAAAAACACTGTTTTACATTGTCTCGGGTCTGGGCGTATGTGGTACCTTCGTTGTCTCTGATTCCATAACACAAGTTCTTTAGCTACTTACTTTGAACTCGGAGCAATGTACGTGATGTTGTCAACATAAATAAATTATTTATTTATCTATCAATACAATAAAATTTATACACAAACAAAAAATTTTAGGAGTGACGTCACGTGAATACTGTATTCACGGCACCCTTGTAATTATTTGACTACTTAAGACAACATAGATTTTCTTTACCCTTTTTAAAAAGTCTATATATAGAAAATTGAATTTTCGACCTCTGCTTTTATTCCCCACTATGGCGAAGCCAAATGGAAGGGTAATGTTTTAAATTATGAGGAATTTAGTAGGGTAACAACGCCCATGACACGCTTCTTACTCAAAACTTGCAACGCATTAGTGTCTTAATTCTATGGGTATACTAACTGGCCCATCAAACATTGTTCTGCTATATAAGAAATGGAGACGGCCACCACTATCGCCTGGGGTATAAATATTGTTTGAAACCTTTTCTCAGACCTACCGAAAATACAAGAGAAATTTCATAAAAATCGGTTAAGCCGTTTTAGAGGAGTTTGGTTACAGTCACTTCATAACATCTTTTGACCACTTTTTGACTTCTTTTCGTAGTCTCAAGAGTTAAAACGCTTTGTTTGTTTAAATTCCGTTTATTTATTTTTCTGATCGATGCTCCATAGTATTAATTATAATTTGGTGATTTACTACCTCGTGAAATTCTTCATCTATTATTTACAGCAATGTGTATGTGTATAGTTAAAAATAAGTGAGACTCATGCTATCTCTTTCTGATAAAACACAGTAACTCCGTTTCTGAAAGGCCAATCATTTTTTGGTCGACAAAATTATATTTAATGCATGTGATTGGTTAATTCAAATATTATGGACCAATTAGAGCAGTTTTCAGAATATTGTTTGCTTTCTAATTGGCTTTCAGAAAAAAGGTCTGTATATCAAATTTAAGATGTTATATTAGTTTAATTTAAATCATAATTATACAAAACATAGTTTGCATTAACTAAATGATATGTCCTATAAATAACATAATAATTATAATTATAATGGTAAATGTCATTAAAATAATAAAAATAAGTAAAATAAACATGGTAAAATAACCTTACATTTATAAAGAAATTATATAAAAACAATGTCAACCCATGAATGCCACATAAATTCTATAGAAAATGGACATTTATGTGTTAAATTAAGTTAAAAAAAAAACATATACAATTACTAACGAAATTCAATTAATATTCGGGTAAATATTTTTTAAAAACGTCATAAGATAGGTTAGCTAATATCGAATCTATTTTCTAGATCATAAGGCCACTTTTAATATGAAATTGAATGTATAGTACGTTGTGATTTCAATGTGATTATGAATGTACCAAGAAACTTATTGAGTTTTATATGTCAAGTCCTTACATGAAGCAAGTTGCAACTTCTACTTCAACAAATGACCTACAAGTGACCATCGCATTTAAAATTCAAAGTTTTAAGTTTGAAGCAGCGGTTAGGGCATCGGACTTGAGATCAAGTGGTTGCCGGTTCGAAAGCCATCCAATGCACTACCGTCGTGAACCCACTCGTAACACAAGTACTCAACTTAGCACGAGGGGTTAACAAGAATACTAGTAATGTGCGACCTACATTTCTGGCAAGATAAAAAAATAGTCTGCGTGATATTTTTGTGTACGGAAGGCCTTACTGTATCACACTACATAATATTATATTTTCATCCACTATTACGCACCAAGACGAAATAACTTTAAGAACCGCGTCAAATAAATTGTTAACAAGTTATTCGAAGTAATCACCACTTGTATATTTTAACTAAGACAATACGAAAACTATTAAAAAAGAATACAGTAGGTTCTAAAAATTAAATGTTAAAAAGAAATAATGTACCATGCAGTATAAAAAAAGGCAAGTCGAAAAAGCTATAGAGAGAAAATAAGGAATAATATTACGACAGTCTTAATTAATTAGACACTTTTTTCAAGTAATAACTTACTGAAAAAAATAATAAAGTAGGTACTCGAAACTGCTTTTAACGCTACTGTCCAATACAAAAACAGGTGTGAAAGCAACATGAAGTTTTTAGACAATTTGACTAAAAAAATTGTCGAATTAACTCGTCGAAATGAATTCAAAAAATTTCTATATAGAGTATAAAAAAAAAAACTGTAGTAATTATACATAATATCTTATACAAAAATATCTTAAAAGCATGTCAAATTGTATTACTAACTGTCTATAATTATTTGAAAATACTTTGCAGTACTATTGCGTAAATTTTACTATTACCACTATACCATAATACAGAATGCGTGCGTGGTTTTGCACTCACAATTTACTAACTACAGCCACAGATCAGAAAAAGATACAGACAGTACCAAAAGCTTGGAATAAAGCAGAAAAATATCTTAAAGAAAGTAATTCATACTTCAAAAATGCATGTAGTCAATAGGATAGTCCTTTTTATAGTATTGCACTAAAATTCATACAGTCAATAGGATAGTCATTCTAATAATGCAATAAAATGCACAAAGTTAATGGGACTGTCTTTTCTGTATACGATAGTGCACTAAAATGCATAAAGTCAATAGGATAGTCCTTTAAATAGGTAAGATATTGCATTAAAATGCACAAAGTTAATAGGACAGTACTTTCTATATATTTCGATATTGCACTAAAATGGTTATACTTAATAGGATAGTTCCTTCAATAATTAAGATTTGCACTAAAATGCATATAGTTATTAGGATAGTGTCACCTTCAGTTAAGATATTGCGCTAAAATAAAAAGCATATAGTCATCAGGATAGTCACCTCTATAATTAATATTCTGCACTAAAATGCATATCATATTGCGCTTGAACTCGTATTAAGCCTTAATATCAAAGAAGGAAAGTTGTTTTTAGTAATTTGTAGATACAAACGTCCACCTTTATTTTAAGTAACGCATTTTGTTTGTGTAAGCTCTGTCTATCTCTCATCTGATCTGTGCCTACAAATTGAGTATGAATATAATTGGTCCATTTTAAATGATAAGAGATCTAATAAATATCTTAAACGTATTCTTAGCTTTATGTTGGTTATAGAGCGGTCGATGTGACGGACTTTAAGCCTCGAACTAAAATTGTTGGTGGAAGGTCCTTCGTAAACTCGTCGATCACCTGGAAATTAAAAAAAATATATATTAAGTTTCCAGAATAATAGAAGTGTATTAACAAGAATAAGAAATGCTATACAACTAAATATTTTTAAGCAAAAGCTGATCCTTATACAGATTACCGGTATCTGTGTATATTATTTATTGATGTGAAACATCTAAAGCTGCGGGTAGTAACATTGATTGTTGGCGTGACGCTACACAGTGGTATAATATATACAGTCTATATGTAGTAGTGAACTGATTAAAAGAATTGTGTTATCTTTCGAAGTATTTTTTGTATTTTAAATAATAAATATTTATATATTATTTAAAAGTCATAACTTTCAGGGAAACATTTTTTTTTATTATTATACCATATTTAGATCCTGATGTTAAATCTTCTTCTATGAATATTACTTGAAAAAATAAATTAGATGTTTTCTTATGACATTTGCCGGGGCCCCTGCAGCCTCACATTTTTATTTACCTGCCTAAGTTGTGTTTTTTTTTATAATCGATCACGTTTTGCTTGGGTCCAATATGATAAAATTACAAATATTACAAAATTTATTCGTATAATACAGTTTTGTAATTTAAGATCTATTTATATATAATACATTTCATATTTTTCGGTTATAAACAAACTTGTGCCTTTTTATATATTGAATAGGGTTCCAGTTTACGACATTCTTGATGGCTGTTTTTATCTTCAAGGATATACTCAATACTTAATTGTCTTTCCATAATTTACAGAGGTGGTGGTATGCATATATGGTATGTAATATTATCCTAGTATTTTAAATGAATATAGTTTCATCAGTTACCTTTAAATATTGTTCGCAGACCACTTCGTCGGCCGTGCTGTAAGACAGCTTAGGCGGTGCAGGTAGCTGTACAAAAGTCACAGCAGTGGCATCCGAGCTACGCTGCTTGATTATATTGTTCACACTGGGGAATAACATTTCATATTAGTGGTTTAACACGTATAAGTACATATTTTTGCCCGGTAGAGAGTAGTCTGAGTTAGTTGGAGCGATAATACAAGACATTTCAAACCATAATAAAAGTGTTTTATTAATAACATATTTGAAATCTACTGAACCAATTTTGATAATGAATGCGATTTAACCAGTAAGATATGTCAATACAATTTCATATTTATTTGAATGCGGTCATAGTAATTCTAGGACCTGCGTATTCGGAATTCATTTTTGTTCGTATGTATTCGTAATAGTGAAACAATACTTACATTTGTAAATAACTGACTGGTACTCTCTGGAACATTGAATTATCGTCCTCGTTTGGATATCTACTGTAGTCCTCTAGTTTAGGCCATTCTGTCACCTGCGAAATAAAGCGAAACAAACATTTAAGGAAATAATTTCTCTTCAAGGAACAACCAGAATATTGTTTTCTTTTGCAGGCTTATATTAATTCTCCGATGTTTCCTGACAATGGTTTAAAAATTCAATATTTATTTGCATTTTTCAATGTTGCTCATATAGATGCATTGTACTCTCTGTGGACTCCCGGGCACGTAAAAATGAGAAAGATTCTTTTTTTATATAAATAAAGCTTACTAGCAATGAGGGTTACACATAACGAGTGTTAACCCCTCGTGCTAAGCTAAATGCTTGTGTTACGAGAGGGTTCACGTAGGTGGCACAACTGGTGGGATTCGAACGTTCGACCACATGATCGTAAGTCCAATGCTCTAGCTATTAGCTTACCGCTGCTTAAACATATAACAATAAATCACTGATCTATCATCAAAATAAGTTATACTTACAATATGTGTTGTAGCGTTAATCCGCAGCAACTTAAGTAGTTTGTCAAGTCTTTCTTCTACAGGCCGACCGGCGGCCAGCGACTCTAATGCAGAATGTTCCCCGACCGTCACCGTACGACCGGCTTCTGGTAATAAGCATACATTATTGAGGGTGACGACAAAATGTTACACTTACTCCAGAGCACTGAAAAGCAAATTAACTTCAAAACGTTCTTAAATGCCTGTCTGTCACCACTTCACACCTTAAAGTGACCGTACTTAAAACTTATTGTTCTTTCAGTATTAGGCTATTGAACTGTAAAATATGAAGAGTAAAAGTGACTATCCTTATGGCTATGCCCATTTTATTAAAGATTGATGCATACAAATCTATATAAGTAGTAACTATATCAATATCATTATACTTTATCTTAATGACTTTATAATTTTAATGGAGGTTGCAGTGTATAAAAATAAGTTCTAAGCCAGAGTGTATCATCAGTGACAGTCCATCATATCAACACGTGCCGTCGGCTTGGGTTCAAGTAATGTGTTATGTGTAACCGTGTATGGTGGTGGGCGTGGCGGCGGGCGCGCGCACGGCGTGCAGGCGCAGGCGCAGGTGCTGCCAGCCGCGCGCCGAGCGCACCACGGCCGCCAGCTGCAGCGCGAACAGCCCGCGCACCGTGAACGCCTCCTCGCAGCACGGCGACAGCACCTCCACCAGCCACACGTCTATGTATTTGAGGCTTGGTGACTTTCTATAACCGTAAAATAATAAGGATTCAGTTAATAGGTCCTTTCATCTCAAAACATATCATGTTGAGACTTATTATACATTTTAGCACAACATCTTAACTAAAGAAGGAACTATCCTGATGGCTAAATCTTTGTTTTGGTGGATCTTGAATATAAAACTATCTTAATGGCAGTCTATACTAACTTTCATCTTGAGCGCAAAACACGACTATCCATATGACTAAATCCATATTAAGGATCTGATAAAATCTTACCTTTCAACATTACCCATATCGAGCTTATGGAAATGCCTGCACAGACACACGTTCTTGTTGACGCATAGCACATCGGAGACTATCCTTACGTACTCTGAGGCCGAAAGCCGAGGATCGGTCGGCTTGCGTGTCGGGAATATCGCTTCGCCGGATTCTAAGTCGAAGATATCAGTTTTGTAAGGGGATAGTGTGCTGTGGGAAGAAAAATATTATTTACAATTTATAATAAGTCATCATTGTTATGTTTGGGATTGTTGCCGACGATATATCAGTGGGTGTATAAATGAGAAGAGTGGACTGTATTTATAAGGTGTATAATGTCTGACAACTCTGAATTACACTTGTAATGACTACGTGTACGGATAAAATATATAATAATGAAAGGATGCGCGAGCGCGGCCGTGCGTAGTCGTATTTGTCGCTGACTGTCGGTGCCGTCGGCGGGCCAGCGCCGGCTGTTGAGTGAGGCGGTGGGGCGCCGGGTCGATGACGTAGAAGACCGGCTAGCCCCGATCAGCTGTAGGCACCGCAGGCATATGTCGATTACTCGACAGGGATACAAAAACCAGTTTTTTTTATATAAAATAATAATAAATCACTTTACCTTTGGAGCAAAGTAACATTATACAATTTGTATCCATGCCCAGATTAACGCCATGGCATAGTTAGCTGATATTAAACAGCCGCTCTACTGCAGAGCACATGGTGCAAGTATGCGCTTCTTAAAGTTTATTGTACTTGATTGACACACGTGCGTAGCCTCTCTGTGGGCCACAGTGGACAGCCCCTTTTTCCAGCACGCCCTACTTTCCCAGGCCGAAGAAAGTGCAAGAGAACTCCGGGAGAAAAGGTACTTACTCTCTGAAGAAGTCCCTGGGCGGTGCTGTGTCCCTAAAGCCGAGCAGCACAGTATCAGGCTTCATGGCGCCCAGCCCCGCCAGCCGCGACAGCTGAGCCGCGCCCTCACGCACCGAACGGGATAAAGATAGTTCCACGAATGCTTTTACCTGTGAGGAGATATCACACATTTATACAGAATCGAATGTATCGTTAGATTAGATGGTTTAAGCGCATTATCGGTTAACCAACCCAGCCACCTGACGCGCTTGAAGTAGCGGTACAAAGCGAAGGCGGTCAAAAACAAGATAACAGCCAGCCGAGCTGCGACTCTTTATTAATAATCGTACGATCACAAGAATCAATAAAGATCCCATAAATAACTAAAGGAAATACTGTTTTTTTCTAACCCCCTTACCTTGAGATGGTCGATAAGTTTGAGCCAGTATTTGTGTTCGTCGGCCAGCGGGTCTCCAGTACCGTCTAGTTCACCCACCCTCACGTGACCCACCACAAACAGACCACCCTAGAACACAAACATTAAGTTATTTTTAAAACTAATTTAAAGGCTGGGTTGAGGCTTGATCCTGCAAGCACCTAAAATTTGTATTTGTGGAGGATTCAAATACGAGAAATTAGTTCAGGACGGATCAAGCGAGCCGGAACTCGCAAACGGTATAGACTGAGGTGCAGTCGAGACTCAGGATCAAGAGTTGACAAGAGAAAAATGGGGAAACCTTTACTATCGGATAATTAACAGGTTCCAAAGTGCGTTCAAATCATGATACATTTATAGTACATTTTGTCTATCATACTCTTACCGCTATCACACTTACATTTGTGGTCGGCGAAGCATATCTTCTTCTTCCATACATCTCTATCTCTCGTCTTACAAGTGACGTCCGTTCTAATCATGGCGTCTTTCACTCAATCATTCTTGGTCATCCCCTTTCTCTATCTATCCACGTCTATACCCAAAACCTTCCTTAGAATATGATCATTTTCTCTTCACATCCCATGACCCAGTCCATATTCTGACAGCCGTTATCAACCTTGCTTTTCGATTACCAGTGCCTCTTTCAAAATTCCTTTTATTCTCTCATTCCTAACCTCATCCCTTCGTGTAACATCACACATTACTCTTAACATTATTATCCATATCATCTAAACTTACCTTTTTCTGATCATTAACGAAGTCTATAAGTGGTGCTGACTGCCTTGGCGATGCGATCAGCAGCAACATCTGTGGGCGCCAGAACTTGACGTGTTCCCGGCGAGGGTCCAGCAGGAGCAGGTACTTCCGGACCTGGAATCATGGACAGGAGTCAGGGTTATAGGTTTTGGTGGATTAGGAGCAATAGGTTTCTGTCTAGTCTTTTCTTAAGCTAATTAACATGGATTATCTGACTTCCACATACCCATTTAGCACAGTATCTCATAGCCTGAATATTTTTTTGCGCAATTTAAGAAAGATTAATCGTCAAGATTGAGTATCAGTATCTTCACTTTCGCGAGAGCGTTGCCGTTTGTTTTCAACAGTTACTGTCTGACGAGTTATATCAAAATGACGAAGAGTATGAAATGTTGCTTTTTAAAGTGGGTTTGTAACAAGATTTACTGTCTTGATTTTTTTGTGAACATCAGGTCACGAGGTCCACTGGTGTGACGTCATACCTGATGGAAGATGAGCGCCTGGCTGAGGCTGCCCCACTTGGGGTCGGCGGCGGCGGGCGACAGCAGGTGCAGCGCCACCACCAGCGACCCGCACGCCAGCGCCGCGCCCAGCGCGTACAGCGAGCGCAGCCCGAACATCAGCCCCGCACACCCCGCCAGGCCCAGGAACGACGTCACCCACGAGAACTGCTTGAATGATGGCCTAACACCAGGACGAAGGTAAGGTTATTGTAGTATAGCGGGCTTGTGCACACGGTTCGTTTCAACGAAGCTATACCACCACAACTGTGGAACGTCGTAACAACGCACCAACAGAAGACACGTCTAAGAAAGTCCTAAGAAGAGAAAAGTACTCTGTTGCACGAAAGAAGGTGTGGCAATTGAAATTAGCCGTCACTTCGTGGAGTAGCGTTGGATACTGTTACTAATAATGCTTCGGTCCTGAAGGTTGAGATGGTCAGTTAGTGTGCACCGATGATGTCCCCTAACGCCTGACGCAGTAAGCATCGCAACAGACACTATAGTTAAGTCACGGCAGGCGATTATTTTTGCTGAGACAGTGGCCGCGCTGGACTAGCAGTATAACTACATTAGCTTCAGATATCGGTTCTCGGAGGTCGGTAGGCCAAACATGTTCCTAAAACCGTTAACGGTCAGTGACAACCTGATGAACAGTGGTTCACTTGCTCAAAGATAAAAAAATCCTATAAAAATAAATATCCACAAACATTCCATTCATTAAAAAAATTATTAAAATAAAATAAGTAAACCTGCCTGAAATTGGGTGCCGAAGCGAGATCCAGTCCCAAACACGCAAGGTTGATGGCGCAATAGCTTGTCATGAAGAGGACGGAGTTAACTTGAGCGATCGCATTGAGGGAGTCCGCCATGATGCCCACTTGGACGAGCAGCCAGGACGTGATGACGGCTACTATGGGGTTCCCGGAGCGGGACACCATGGGCTTCAGGAGGAAACCTGGGAAACCTCGGAACAGTCAGACAACTACACGCATTTGCTGGATGAAAAACCGTTGATCGTTGCGTATCTTTGTTTTAGAAACTGGCTGGTCGCAATTGGGGCTACCGCGTGTCAAAAATACGCTAGAGTCGATTATGTCGCCATAAGCTGGTTTATCAGCCAATCGCAGGCCAGTAGCTTGTCTGTCATTGGTGTAGAATTACCGATTCACACTTGCGAGCCTATCGGATATTTCTTCCATGTGATAATACAAGTATGAGATCTGTCAAACACCTATTCAGTTTTCGGCGGTTTCATTTTGGAACCGCCGAAAGATCTCTAGAATCATTTAGATAAGTTCTAAGCGGCGCGCGGCGTTTTGGTAAAGCCGAAGATTCATCAGTAGAATGGTGTCGGTAGGCGGAGGTGAAAGTGTTATGTCCCATTTTAGAAGAGGTCCAGCAGTTTGCCCTTACCGGTAGACTGTGCTATCAGATTTTCAAAAAAGTATATAAAATTTTATCGTTTTCTTCACTTAAATAATAAATTTACCGCGCTAAGGAAATTAAGCTTTGTATTGCAGGGAATTTCACAAGGATTCAAATCACATAGGGCACTAATTGGGAACTTGACTACTGTCTATATATTGAATTGTTTTTTTTTTTCTAAAAATTAATCGTAATTGCACAACCTGCGAAAAAAACATTATAAATTTATGTCGAATCATAACCCGAGGACTAAATACGATTAATAATAAAGTTATATAATAATTACTTTCAGTTTATTCTAGAAAATATACTAAACATTTTAATTTGTACATACCGTATATGTTGTCCTTTGCTAGAGCTTCCAAAACTCTTGAGGCCCCGATTAAATTTGATAAACCAGCTGAGAATGTTGCCATAAGCATACCTGGCAAAATTCGATAAGAACATTAATAAATACAAAACTATAATCAAACATTATTCCGTGCCTCGGAAAGCATGATAAGCTGTTGGCCCCGACTGTCATACGGTGATCTTTCACAGCCGTTAAGTCATTACAATTCTGACAACCAGCCTTAATATGGAATACTGTATTATCCAGTAAAATGGGTTGTGGAGGTGGCAACTATGGCAACCAGACAACTGATAAACATACTTATATATTTCTAAATACATACATATTTTAGAAAAATAACACCCAGATACAGAAAATGATTGTGCTCATCACACAAAGATTTGTCCTGGGATTTTTCGTGGGAATCGAACCTACGACCTCCGGCTTAGCTGTCAGGGTCAGTAACCACTAGACCAACAGGCCATTCATGAGAACCATTCGTACATAAGGTTTTCGATAATTAAATTATATTATTTTTAAGTTATCAGGAAAGTCGGGGTTAATTAATTTTAATAATTAATACAGGTTATTTTAACTTACCAACAGCAATAAACGGTGGCCATATATTAATAGGCAGGAGATACACGTAGTTATTATGAAGCAGGTCTCTGGTACATGTAGCAGCGGTCAGAACACTCAACGCTATGTACGATATAAACGTGAACAGTAATGCTGCTAGTGTCCCGAATGGTATGCTGCGCGACGGATTCTTTAGCTCACCTGGGAAGAATAAGATTTTTAAGTAGATATATGTGTATAAAGTGAAGTTGCTTGTTGTTGCTTATCATGTGTGTGAAAAATATATTACAGAACTCAATTCTGAAATAAGATCGCCTGTGTACGCAGAAATAATGAGGGCCGGATTAACCATTAGGCGCCTTAGGTAAACGCTTAGTGGCCCCACGCACGCGCAAACGATATTGACGATGTTTCTTAAAGTAAAAGTTAGGAACATTTTTTTGAAAACAGAAATTAACGACGCCAACGCTGATCAGCGCCGCGACGCCAATAATGAAAGCCGTCGCGACGGCGGCGCTAATCGGCACCGACAATGAGAAGCATCGCGACGCCGACACTGAACGGCACCGCGAGTCCGACAATGACAGTATCGCGAAGCCGACACTGATCCGCGCCGCGACGACAACAATAAGAAGCGTCGCGACGCCGACAATAAACGGCCACCCGACGCTGACACTAAACGGCCCAGCGACGCCGACGATGTGAAGTGTCGCGACGCCGACGCTGACCGGCATCGGCACCGCGACACCGACAATGAGAAGCGTCGCGACTCCGATCTGCTCTACGACGCCGTCATTAGGGAGCGTCACTACGCCGACGCAGAGCAGCACAGCGACGCCGACAATGAGATGCGTCACGACGCGACTCCGACACTGATCGGCATCGCGATTTCAACAATGAGAAGCGTCGCGACGCCCGTCGTTGATCGGCGCCGCGACGCCAGCAAGTAGAAGCGACGCGACACCCGTTGCTGATCGGCGCATGGAAGCCCACAATTAGAAGCGCCGCGACGCCAACAATGAGAGCCGTCGCGACGGCGGCGCTAATCGGCACCGACAATGAGAACCGTCGCGACGCCGACACCGAACGGCACCGCGAGGCCGACAATGACAGTATCGCGACGCCGACACTGATCGGCCTCGCGGCGCCAACTGAAGCCTACATAGATCGGCACCGCGACGCCGACAATCTGAACCGTCGTGATGCACCCAATGATCGGCGCCGCGACGCCAACAATAAGAAGCGTCGCGACTCCGATCTGCTCTACGACGCCGTCATTAAGAAGCGTCACGACGTCGACGCAGATCAGCACAGCGACGCCGACAATGAGATGCGTCGCGACGCCAATCGTTGATCGGCGCCGCGACGCCAGCAAGTAGAAGTGTCGCGGGGCCCGTCGTCGGTCGGCTCAGTGACGCTAACAATTAGAAGAGTCGCGACGCCCAACTCTGAAAGGCGCCGCGATGCCAAGAACTAAAAGCGTCCCGACGCCGACACTAAGAGGCCAGACGCGCGACGCCGCCAAAAGGAAGCGTCACGACGCCGTCTATGAGAAGCGTCGCGACGCCGACACTGATCGGCACCGCGACGCCAACATTGATAAGCGCCACGACGCCATAGTTAAGCGGCGTCGCCGCAAACTGGAGTGCATAGCGAGACCAGAGGTTTGCATTGTACTTGCCGACGCAACGCCAGGGTTACATAAAAACCCAGCTCGCCTATTCGTTAAGACCATAGGAATGAGCCCTAACCCAATTAAGGCTCAAATACATCTTTTAGCAATAAGTTCCAACAGGAGTCTAGCAACAGTCAGGTACCTAATGCTGCCGATGCTTTTAGTCACAATCCGTCATCAATTGCCTTGGCATGCTTAATCCGGCTCTGCTTACAAAAAATTGGTAAAAAAAATATTTTTTCTTCCCGTTGCCTATTTTAAATCATCAATGCTGGGCGAAGGCCTCCTTCCACTTTTTCCTCACGTCCCAATATAAATAACTAGCTGTTCTCTGCGACTCCGCCCGCGGTACCTAATTTTTTAGTAAAAAATACCTATGTTACTCAGGGTGAATGAAGGTTTCTAATGGAGAAAGACATTTGAAAACGGCACAGTAGTTTTTGAGTTTATTCATAACAAACATACACACACACAAAAATAAAAATCTTTCCTCTTTATGATATTAGTGTAGAAATAATTAAGTTACTGTGAAAATCACTTACCGCTCATATTAGCCCCTGCCATGACCCCTGTGACCCCAGTAAATAGGACCCCAAATACAGACGCAAAGTCCACCAATTGTCCATCAGCAGTGGTGTAGTCTTTACCATAGTTAGGGTATAAATTGTCGTAAAGCGTTGTCGAATTTAGTCCAGTGTAGTAAAATGCTGTATCATTTACTATGTGGTTTGTGTCTGGTTTGTCTATCTGCAAGAATTATAGAAAATCTTAATATTGATCGTAAAACAGCTGGGTTTCAACTCAAGTTCTCAACTTACCAACGCGAAAGGAGTCGCAAAGAAACTGATGAAAGCACTTCCAAGACAGACCAGCATGGTGACCCATATCGCCAGACTGGTTCGGGCGAAGAGCGATGCTCCTGCTAATGAGACTCCAAGACCGATGGCATTCAAACAGGATCGGTACAGGAAGCGGTACCACCAGCCGTCTGGTATACCCGGATTTGATCCAACCAGGTACCCTGAAATAAGTTAAAGATGTAAGTTTTATTTATCAATTCATGCACGGCTTTTTGGTCTTACACGAGGCAGAGTCTGTATGATGGTAACCAGACAGCTGATAATCATACTTATATATCTAAATATATACAAATTATAAATAATGTCCAAGAAAACACAGATAAAATGATCATGCTTATCACACAAAGATTTTTCCTGGGTGGGAAACGAACCGAAGACCTCCAGTTTCGCAGTCAGGGTATCCACCAGGGTCAGTGTTTTTTAGATAATGTATGCAAGGGAAATAGATACAGAAAGAGGCGAGCAGAGAGATTGTATTAATAATATACAAAATGACATGTTATTCGTGCCACACACCTCAATTCAAGTAGGAGATGTAAGTTGAGGAGGCATAATTTAATGTGATATGATAAAAAAAATACAGTGAAATGAAGTTATTTACCCTACTACCACAGTCTTTAAATCATACAGTCGTTCGACGAAGACGTCTAGACAGGGCAATCGTGCGGGGCGTGAGGGGCGAGACGGGGGAAGGGCGCTCCCGAACTGCATACACATACTGCATGCATATTTTTTACTTACCTTAAATAAGGTAAATCAAAAATAAATTTAAATAAATATTGTTAACTTGAGACAACCCTGGCTGTTGCGAAAATTTCTACACATTGTCGGCATTTACAAGGAGATCAAAGGCGTCGTCCTACTGTATGTTTTTCTACTGTTCTACTACTGACTATATTCAACAAATAAATTCATAAATAAATATTAAACTTACCATTTTGTCCAAAGTTTTCGACGAGAGCCTCTGTACAAGCGGAGATACAGAGGGCGCTGGAGACGACGTTAGCAAAGAAGAACAGAGTACCCACAGCCCCACCGAACTCTGGACCTAGAGTCCTGCTTATCATAACTGAATAGAATGTTAAGGTTTATTATACCACTGGTGAGAAATTCGGCTTTGCGAATGTGATAACTTAAATATACAGCGTGTAACAAAAACCCTGTCCGATCCCTGAGGGTATTATTCGGTATCGTACTGCGAACACATATACGTAGCCATTTAATGGATTGGAAACTGATCCAAGGCAACAGACCGACTGAACAACTGACCGCTCCTCAAAGGACACGTACTTGCTACCTACATTTGCTGTCAAAGAAGCCGCCAATGCGAGACGGTTCATGAACTACCACGAATACGCCTTTATTGAATTGACAGGGATTTTGTTACATTTTGTATAAAGCGTTAAGGCTTATAGCAACAATAGAGGCCAATTTTTTTTCTTTTTTTTTGTACTGAAAAGTACTATAATTTCTACTTACTTATATTTTTACTAGATTTCTAAGGTACATTTTACAGTATCATAATTTTAATTCACCTTTTTTAACATGTAAAAAGTAATTAACTCTTGCTTGCAAAACTTTACTTCTAAGGGTAGTCAAAAGGGTAATTTCAAGTCTAGCGAACTCAAAAAATGACATACAAAAGTGATGATGTATCCTAGTTACGTACTAAATGATTTTAATTCCACTAGTTAATGCTTGCTTCATAAACGAATAATTATTTATTTATTATGAAGTTATTTGATCAAGGATACAGTAGACACCTCCGCCTTCGACAGCACCATTTGTGGATATTGCACAGATTGAGGTCACCGTGAAGATCACGATCAGGTAAGCCATGCCGAACTGCGCAAGAGTCACTAGCAATCCCGCATTGCCTACTAGGTAACCTGAAACCAAATATATAACATTAAAATAGAATCCCTTATGCAAATGTTAAACTACTGCCCTTCATACAGACAATACTATTGTCGATTAGACACAGCAAACAATGATCTATTCTAGCACTCAGAGCTCATTACAACAAATTTATATTTGCTAGACACGGTGGCGCTAGTGTAGCTGTATTCGCATAGAAAACTGCCATTTTGACATTTAAAATGTACTGTTGAAAATTAATTCGTATTTTCGCCACCAGCACCAGTAAGTTTGTCGATAAAAGGCACATGTTCGTGTTTAGTTTATTATCTAAATAATGGATTTTGTGTAACTTAATACATAATCAGTTGTTTGGCAATAACGAGTGTATTATTATAAATTATGCGATTGACATCATTAGAACAAAGGCTAAGCTCCGTACCAAATATGTAAAAATTCTATCTTTAATATTCAAATCCATCCTCAGATAGGATATTGGAAAAGGCCGTAAGTCTTCTGCCTACTACCCCTTGCTTTCTGAAGGGCTTATCGATTTAAATCAACTGACCACGGCTGTGATAAGTTCAAAAAATTTTTTTTTTTTCCATAACCTAATTATTATCCCACTGCTGGGCAAAGGTCTCCCCTGCTTGGCTCCACACCTTTCGGTCTTGAGCCACTTGACGCCATTCGCTTAAAATAGTTCAAAATATAAGTAAAAAATTGCCACGTTATTGTTATAAGTTAAACTGCCTTCACTCACAACTTATTTATAATCCTTCTTATTTTTTTCTATTAAATTAATAGGATTCTGTTTTTACATTATGTTTTAAATGTCATCAAATTACTAATAACACGTACTAAATATTACTCGAGCAGTTGATAACTCAACCTTGTGGTCATTCCGTCATTAGTCATGAGATAAGATTTGTTTGCAAACAAAAACAATACACCAATTGTCAATTGTGACGTCACTTTGTTGATTAATTTGGTTGACATCTATAGTAGGTATTTGAATACGAAAATAGCTTAGCGTGGTCGTATAGTTCACGATTGGATTACTCACCCATTCGGATGAAGACGAGAGCGCTGAACATGGAGAGAACCACGGGACAGAAGACGCCGGCGAAGGTCCCCACCTTCTTGATGCCGGGCCGGTCCGAGCGGAACTCACCGAACTCCACATAACCTGCAAAATGCACAGAAATACCACATTTAATAATTAAGTCTACCCGAGAACATGACAAAAGCCTCGAAGCCTCGGTTCGGGAATAAATATCCAAATAAAACAGGATTAAAGTGGCGATAACCAAGTGGCTAGGCCGTTGGACTTGTGATCGTGAGGTTGCCGGTTCAAAACCAACCGATAGCACTACATACGAATACAAGCGTACCCATGCGTAATATAATCATTTAGATAAGAACGAGGTGTAACAAGAATACTTGTAACCTGCCGGTGTGACCCACATGATTAGTAAGCTTTATTAAAAAAAAACTTGGAACGACTCGAACACAGTCATTTGTTTGCAAACTAGGTAGAGTCTGTACTATAGCAACCAGGAAATTGATAAACATACGTATTCCAAAATCCATAAATATTATAGATAAATTACAACCAGACACGAAACAAAATATGATAATGCTCATCACACAAAGATATGTCCTGGAAGATAATCGGACCCACGACCCCCAGTTTGGCAGTCCGAGGCACTAACCACAAGACTAATAATTATAGGCCAATCAAATTAGCTAAGTAGGTCTACCCGTGACCATGACCCCTAAGAAAGAGCCGAAACGGAAACGATACAATAAACCGCGATAAAAACCGTAAAAATAGTTTTATTTTAACATAAGTTAAGATTGTATAAATTGATAAAGATTTTTCTTTATGTAACCAACCCA
The DNA here is from genome assembly GCA_950381575.1 of Plusia festucae. Lineage (NCBI taxonomy): Eukaryota > Metazoa > Arthropoda > Insecta > Lepidoptera > Noctuidae > Plusia > Plusia festucae. The sequence continues at coordinate 763,085 of OX494456.1, read as the reverse complement.
ATACCTACTTCAACATAGTCTCAATAACTTCAGGGACTGCTGATTTCATCAATTGTGTTAACACATGCGTAAACTTTGACATCAAAAGAGTAGATAAGATAAAAAATGTTGTTCGTTTAGAATCAAATGCACGCCATTATCACAGAGCTATTTGCGAAATACAGTAAGATTAATATTTACATTATACCTAGTATAAAATATACAAAATAAATAATCAAAACAAAATAAACGAGTCTTATAATTAAACGAAAATCGCTACGGGCTGTCTGAATGTTTAGATCTCTTAAACTAAGCAACAGATTTTAATGCAGTTTTAAGCAATAGGTAGAGTTATTCAAAATAAAGGTTTTTATGGATGCTGTAGCCCGCGACCCCGCCCACGTGGTTTTCGGTTATCGTGGCAAACGTTGCCTATGTGCTTTCTCAGGCTCTAGACTATCTCTGTGCCAGATTTCATTCAAATCGGTTTAGTAGTTTAGGCTTGATTTACTAAGAACCTATCTACCATGAAAGCAATAAATACTTTGACTTTGACATTTTTAATATTAGTAACGATAGTAAGGATTATTTATAGGCATTTATAACTGCGCTGCCCGTGCCAAGCCGGGGCATATCCGCTAGTATAGTATATAAATGATACCGGCTTGTCAGTCTCCCGAATACTGAAACGCTAATTAATTTTAAGATGTTCTTAAATGTATATCTGTCGCCACTTCACATCTTAAAGTGACAGATACAGCATGAGACTTAATGGCTGCTTCAAACTGATTGACGTTTCAGTTTTCGGCCGTATGACCCACTGCTAAGCAAGGGCTTCTCAAAGGCTGACCAGTATTTTTTGTCAGGTTGAAAACCTCAAGTCCTGACCTGACTAAGAAAGCTACAGAAACGAGTAATGTATAAAGATAAAGATAATTTTATTTGTAAAAACATGAGTATGCACACTTAAGTATACAAGGTAACAAAAGTTTAAATATAATGAGATCAGTCATGCTTTGCCTTACAGGCGTACAAATATTATATAAATGCTAAGCTGATAATCCTACTACCTTTTCCAAGAATTAAAAATCTATATAAGTAAACTAGCTGAGGAAAACGTTGTTCTGCCTTATTAAAAAAATCTGGAGAGGGCCACCCCTGTCACTTAGGGGTGTGAAAAATAGAGATGCCGATTCTCAGACCTACCCGATATGTAGCCGTTTCGGAGAAGTTTGGGAACAAATTTTGTGACACGAAGTTTTTGTATATTTTTTATGTGGATGACGATCGTCATGGATAATGTATGGTAATGTATAGTGAAAATAAAAATATTTTTATTAAAATAAAATAAATATTCTTATTACCTAATTAAAATATTCTTCATATAAATGTGTACCAGTAAATAATTTGTAAAAATACATATAAACTTATTTAATTTTTTATTTTATTCTTTAATAAAAATAATAATTTCATACCTTAATAAAAACTGCCTTAAAATCCACACCAAATATCACACTTATTTATTTTGTATTTTTTTTAAATACATTACAAGACCTCACCTTGTTCACATTTCTCGGTCATATCCAACGAGTTCACTCACTCACCTCTACAATATTACTGATTGCACCTACTGCACCTAGAGATCACAGTTACAACGATATTGACGCAATATTTATCGCCCTCGATGGTACAATGGACAGATGTCACGCCAATTTGAAGCGAAAACGCGCGGAACTACGCCAACGAAGCAATTATAATTATGAGTGCATAATGAGGCTATTTAGATTTAAGTCCTTGATAGTAACAATGGAATGTTGGCTACTTGTATTTGTTTTAAATGTCGATTTTCAAAACTTTAATCAAAATATACCGAATTCAAAAAAAACGAGTTACAAGCAATTCGATATTGTTAATTAGACAGAGAGAGATATCTAAAATGTGACGTCATATTACAAAAACTTTCATACTAATATGGGGGTGCCCCGTACAAATCGTCGTTTTGCGAAAAAGAGATAGAACATGCACCATCAACTAACTTTAAAAGCTTATAACTTTTTATTCGTGTATAAATTTTGAATGTTTTTTCGCAGTTTTGCTTATATTTACTACTAATATTAGTTTTTTTTAGACAAAAAGTCGTATCTCAATATATATGTTGCAGTCAAAACTCTTAACCAGTCAAAAGTACTATTGACTAGCAAAATCAGTCAAAAGTACTTTTGACCGTATGCTTTAGTCAATAATACTTTTGACTTAAATAACAGTTAAAAGTACTTTTGCCCAATGGAGCTGGTTAAAAGTACTTTTGACTAAGTGATTCCGTCACGAATTCCGTCGTAAATCGCTTGAAAGGTTTTCCAGCACGGGGCGGTCGCTGCCGCGACTCCGCTCGCTCCGCTCGCCGCCCTCGTGCACGTAAGGGTCACCATATTAACCTAACCCAAAGCTACCGGACTTTGGGCAAAAAGTTTTCAACACAAAGTCTCGGTTGAGTAATGCGGCGGCCAGCCCTATGGGCTTAGGCCGCCGTATTGATTGTTTGATTGTAATGCCAAATTTTTCGTAATATACGATTTCACATTTAATAAATATATTTTTTATTCACATCTAACGAGTTAATAGTACTTTTGACTGATGCTTTATTACAGTTAAAACTACTTTTGACGAAGAGCGACGGTCAAAAGTACTTTTAACCGCAAATTTGCAGTCAAAAGTATTAATAACCAATAATTTTTTGTCAAAAGTATTATTGACTAAAGCATACGGTCAAAAGTACTTTTGACTGATTTTGCTAGTCAATAGTACTTTTGACTGGTTAAGAGTTTTGACTGTAACATATATTTCGAAAGTAGTGAAGTACCAACCCAATTATAAAGGCACGAATCGAGGTTTCATTTGAAAATTCATCAAAGATCCAATACTTGTTTGAAAATCCACCTACCTACCTATAATGCCATTTTTTTTACCCTGTTTTCCCCATTTGTGAATTATTCATGCAACTCCTGAATACTGAAACGCAAATTAACTTTAACGACGTTATTAAATGTCTATCTGTCGCTACTTCACACCTTAAACTGACAGAGACAGCATGCGACTTAACGGCGGCTTCAAACTGATTGAGGTTTCAGTATTCGACTATTTAATAAATATTTAATAATACATATCTCAAAATTTGACCTACAAACAAGAGAATAAAAAGTTCACAGGATGTCCAAACGTAAATACTTAACACACATTATCAGCATCTGGAAAATTAAAGCTTCCTATTTTAATATTTCTTATTCCTATTAATGGAAGCTTCTGTAAATGAGACCACTAAATTTTAAACCTGTCTAATTGGAAAACTGGATAAATAAAAACCTCTTTAAATAATACAAAATCCTTGGTCCCTTGAGATCCCAATTAACCAGGTTTCACTGTATTAGCTACAAGATTTTTGAGATGCTTTTCGTCAGTAAATATTTTTTTAATAATGTAATACGATGTTTCGGTGGTATCATAAAATGGAACGAAAATAATTTATACTTACTTAAATTTGAAATCACAAGGGAAAGCCGAGGGGTTTCCCGAGCGAAGAAAATTATTATTCTACTACCAAATCATTCAATTTTGAACCATATGTACTTGACTTTAAGAGTTATTTTTTCAATGACGAGTTATAATCTGGTTGGAAGAGGTTACGGGCTGACTCACAATCGGCGGATATGCTAAAACTATACCTATGTATCATGTTATGATTAAACCATGGCTGCACGGAATTCCTGGTATATTATGGTTACGTTCGAAGACTAACATTACATAATTTTTACCTATTGATGTTTGATCGACAGTATAAAATAGATTAATGAACATATTATTAGGTCTTAATAAGTATTTTTAATAAAAATAATAATAATAACTCTTTATTGTACACCGAAACAAGTTTACATAAAAAACAAAATACATTAAAGGTACAATGGGCGGTCTTATCACTAATTGTGATCTCTTCCAGACAACCTATGCAGGGATTGGAGTAAGAACGTATAATAAAGCGGGTAGATATAGGTGTAACTGATATGTATAACGGAAACTTAAACTTTGAAAATAAAGAGCAAACTGAAGATAACTAGATAAATAAAATAAAAGAGACTTTATATACATACATTCTAACGTAAACCCTACTACATACACTTAATAATATTTATATTACAATTCATATATAAAATAATAAACATACATAAACGTATTGACATAATAATATTATATATATATATACTAGTGAGATATGTAGCAAAAACTCTACGGTCCCAGACTCTAATTCTGCCGATCTAGGAGCGACAGATATTAATGCTCTTTTTCTGAGTAGGCTAAGCTATCTTGGGGTCTCTTCATCTAGTTTTACTGGACTTTAGCAAAATATTGAATTTTAAATGGAGGGAGTGATTGCCTATCAGACCTGCACATCCCATTGGAGGACCAGACCCAGGGGGTCATGCCCTAACTCCAAACAAAACATGGTTCACCAAAACCTGACCAACAACCAAAGTTCTGAGTCACCGGGTCACCGGGTAATGTTAGTTTATATTATGTTTCAAGCCATTTAACATTTTTGTGTTTTTTTTTATATATAAAAGAAGAGATAATGCCTCTCTTAACCTTACACGTAACAGCACGAATGGTTGGACTTAGTGAATATGGTCCCTGGTTTTCAGAATGGTAATGACTTTTCAGCTATTAAAGACCAAAGTTTTGCCGCGCTCTCCGAGACACAAAGTTGGCATTGAATCTTACTAAAGTGGTGTTCAGATAGAAAATAAGTCAAAAATCAAAATCATTTATTCAAACTAAGCTATTAAGTAGCACTTATTGAACGTCAAACATTTCATATTGACAGCACCCTGTCCCCTAGACAAGGCACACCCCACAAGCGCCAACGCCGACAGAAATCGCCCCAATGACATTAAATGTATAGAAATGACATTCCCCTTCAATAAGTCACGCGACTTAACGAAGGAAACGCCACGCGATCCACTAGCCACCTCCATACATCCGAGCGACTCCATCAGCGACAACAGGAATCAGGAATGTACCGGGTCCAAAGGGGCTGATTCGCCCACCCTTCACCGCTTCCTAAGTGCTCTAGCCGGGGAGAAGAAACGGCGCAACAAACTCCCCAGCAGCAGTTTGTTTTAAAGTCAAATTTTAACAAAAGGTTGTTGTCAAGCCAAGGTCATTTAAACCGTAGCTGGTGTTACAATGTCTTGCACAACGTGACAAAAACTTTCTGCAGACTAAACAGGTCAAGGACAACCTTACATTAATTAAAGACAAAGTGGCCATAAAATTGGTGGCATAGGGCTTCTTATGGCCGCATACTGAAACGTCAATCAATTTAAAGCCGCCGTTTTAAGTTCTTGTGCTGTCTCTGTCACTTAAAGGTAAAGTAGCTCTTAAAAACTTCTTAAAGTTAATTAGCGTTTCAGTATTCGGAGGTTAATTTGCTTCTTTGATAAGAAACTAATTAACTTTGAAAGCAATGAGTTGTAAACAATAGCACAATAATTTAAGTGAATGTTATTAAACAGTCACAGTAGGTACAGTTTCAATTTAAGATGGCATTATAACAATCAACATAACTTCTTTAAATTAAGTCAAATTACATTTCCAACTATCTCCTTAACAAATTCGTCAAAATTGGTCGTTTGGTTTACTCGTAAAAGCGTAACAGAAAGACAGACAAAAATACAGATGGAGTAACTTAGCACTTGTAATATTGGAATAGGTTTTTTTATACTGTGATCAGGGTTAGAAACATTCGCATTAGATATTAAAAGTATTTAGGTTTAATAATTATCATTTATATTAAACTAGCTTCTGCCCGCGATTTCATCTGCGTGGACTTCAGAATTGGGTCTAAAGCTTCGCCCGTTAACAATTTTTAATCTTCCCTCGGGAACTATATGAAAGGTTGGTATAGAAAGTACATGTCCTTTTCCATATTTCAAAGCTGTCTGCCCGCGGCTTAGCTCATAAACAATTTTCAATTTTCCCTCAGGAAACCCTTAAAGAGATGGGATAAAAGGTAGCCTATGTTCTTTTTCATGTCAAAGGCTACATGCATGATAAATTCCATCCAAATCCGTTAAACCTTTTTTGCGTGATTGAGTAACAAACATCCACACTTTCACATTTATAATATTAGTAGGATTAATTTTACCTTCCCCAACAGGTCTGTTAATTGGCCCCCCTCTGCCTATCCTCATTCTCAATTTGTTCATGAGGCCAGCTTGTGATCTTGATAAGCTTGCTTGACTGTTCACGCTGGGTGACAGCGGGTCCAATGTTTCAGCCATTTTGGCCTCGTCACTGAAATGGAAAAAAAATATTTTAAATCCTGCTCAAAGTGTAAGTAATTTATAACCAAATACTAAATCGTCAATCAGTTTGAAGCCGCCGTTAAGTCTCATGCTGTCTGTCACTTTAAGGTGTGAGGTAGCAACAGAGACATTTAATAACATCTTATAGTTAATTTCTTCAGTATTCAGGGTTTAGAATATTAGAAAACTACGCTCTCTTTTTCTTTTGTGTCTTGTATTTCAATCTGAGATTACCTATCGATATTTGAGTAAGACTACATTCTTGTAAATATTATTACATACTTTTCCAAATACACTCAATTTCTTCAAACAAGTTAAATTTATTAATTATTTTAATCCATGTCAAAATTTACCTATGATTTTTTTTAACAACATACGTTTACAAGAAGTAGATGTATACATACAGTACAAATAAATAAATGATATTTTATTACTGTTAGAGCATGCAAAGAAACTTAGTACAATAGTTATAATTAGTTCCAATCACTTCGTCTCTTATTACTTATGAGAACTAATCAGTTACATATGGTATTGTTCTTTAATTATAAATAATATTATTCAGATGGTAATGAAATCTTGAATGTATAGGAAGTAAAAAATGAACAATGACGCCAGAAAACAATGTTTTATGTTTATTTATATACAATACAAAACCGGTACCCAGTGACTCTCAGAACATTAAAAAACCCAGGGTAGTCTAACTATAATTTGCATTATGCCATGTTAGGTCTGTTTCAACTTAGTGAATAAGGATGTTACTGCACCTACCATCACTACCATGCTAGTCTCTACACCAGCCTTGGTTTAACAGGTGGAGAATGCTTAGGGCATTGTACATTATTTACAAATTAGGTACAGATAAACTACCAAAATATTGAAAAATTTATGGAGACACAAGAAATTGTTGACAACAGAAAATACTTATACAGTTCAACTCACAGGGCACTACCAGTAATAATAATACCGGCCTATAAAAACACCACTGCTGGGCACAGGCCTCTTCCCATATAAAGAAGGAATGAGTATCAGTATCTTTATAGTCATTAGTTAATAGATACAGTGTTCAAAATTACACAATAACATTGATGGAAACAAAGTTACTTAACGCTAATTTAATGACATCTTCTAGAAAAAGGCACGAAAGATAGTAGGTATAGGATACACAAAAGTTGGAAAATATTTCCTGTTTTGTACATGCATTGGTACCTATCTGTTATCTACTTTAAACTTTTTTTTTTAACTTTTAATAACAATTAGTAATCATACAGATCATGTTTCAGAGAGATTTTATGTCTAGATATCTTGTTTGACCTAAATTATGTCTAGTGACATCATCAAGGTTGATTCTGTAAATAGTGATCCATTTTAGCCGATCCATTTGAGCAATTTTAAGAAAATTATACATAAGTATTAGATAATTAGCTTTTAATGCACACACCTACTGGCATACATTCAGCAGGTGTTCGACAGTTGTTGGCATAACGTATAAATACCCAACAATCGCTATTGTTTGTGTGAATCATAATAAAAACAAAAATACTAACCGTTTAAAAAGTCAAAGTAATGTATTTCTGCTAAAACTATGTGTATTATATATAATTGTTGCTTATAACATGATTACGTGACTGTTAATTTTGTTATTTAAACAAAGAAACGAAATACGGAAATATTTTCACCACACACATCCACAACACAACCGAACTGACGTAAACTGTGTCACTGTCAAAGTCAAATGAAGTATGTCAAATGTAGTAAGTTTTTTACGTTTTTGTTTGGTCATGGAAATTAGTTTGTTCAGGCTAAGAATAACAATGCATTAGGTCTGTAATTAGGTGAGCAATACATTAAATAGGCTTCATTATTTATATAATACCTATCCTTGGATATCGAGTTTTCTTCGTGCGCAACTTTTCCTTGAGGCGCTACTTACTGTTATTATTGCACTCACTAGTAGTCACTAGCTGGCGCCAATAGCGCATAAGGTTACTACTAAGTGATTGTATGGGCGGGAAAACAAAGTTTTTGAAATCAATTGTAAATATTATAATTATTAGCCCTGGCATGGTTATCACATAATAGGTTAGGAATATGTTTGTAAAAAGGTTACTTGTAACTCATCATAATACCTAACCATAATAATCAGAGCAATGGAAAATATTGAAAGTACCTCTAATAAATAATAAACTCGCGTATCTCACTAACAAACGATGGTATTTGATATTATTTCAGAACATATTAAACATGGGGGCCGGGGCCCTTATGCAATTCTAACTAAGCCGTCTCAAGTTAATGAAGGAATTTAACTAATAGCATCAGCAGCATTAGGAACCTGACTAATTTTTTTCTGAGGTTTACGCGACTGCTAGTCATTGAAATTAATAAACTATTTTTCAAACAGATTCTATTGCGGTTTCGTTTCAACGCAGTTTCGTTTCAACGCCTTCGAAGGTGTCCAGCTTATAGCAGTCTGCCCGTTATTATGACATTTACATTAAAATTTGGCTGATGCTAAGCTCCTTTTGAAACTTGCAGCTAAAGTTTACTATTTGGGCTCACTGCTATGGACTTATCGAAAAGGTGTACCGGATTATTATGCAGCGCTGGCGTAGCCTTGGCGCGCTACCAGCCCAACATTTTCGGACAAGACAGTAACACAGTATAAGAACCAGACTGATAGTAGGTACTATGTCCCGCTGAGTCCTCAAGCTTGCAGCCGATAGGTGTAATCCTGATGCGACGCCAGCGCTGCGTAATCCTGCGTTGGGCAGCTCAGCTCAGCTGTGGCGTCCGAGTACTTGTTGTTGGTGTTTTTTGTACTTGGCGTCCTCCTGCTTTCGTAAGCAGGTGCCTACTGCGCCTCCTGTCCTCTAGCGGTAAATTTATGACGATAGTAGTAGCCATTTAATACTGAATCATGTTTTGATATTGGTCCAGTAGCCTTTGGGTTTATTCATCGCAATCACAAAAATGCGAATCTTTGCTCCTTATAATATTCAAGTGTAAGTTTTAACAAGATTTATTGCTTTTTTGCTTATTTTGCCTATTGCTTACTTTTTAATTTATTGCACAAACCTGTATATCTTAAGATGACATAGTAGAACCGGTTGATTTTTGACGGTCTTAGGTAGGTAGGTATTGCAGTTGGCCCAATGCTTAATTACACACAGGTAGATTAACTTTTTGTTTTCATATGGAGAGGCACCTTAAGGCCCAGTTTTCTGATCCCGAGTTAACTCAACTAATGGTTAAATATTCTAAGTTATAGTTACAAACTTCAGTAGAACGCGTTTATTCATCATTTTTTATTCTAACAAATGGTTAAATAATTAACTCTACAACTAATTTGATCATTTGGTAGCCAAACAATTGAAGAAAAAACGCGTTTTGAAATCAATAGTTAGCATATTTAACCATTGGTTGAGTTAACTCGGGATCATTAAACTGGGCCTAAGAAGAAGACATTCGTTAACCAAGCGACATAGATCACCAAGCTAACCCGGTACACGGGTTCTATCCCCACTGCATGGAACAAGGATACCTATGTGTAATCCACAAATATGTGTAATCCACAAAATAATGCTTTTCCAAGCCTTGGTGTGTTCTCTATGCATGTGATTTGAATGAGTTATTGATTATACTTACGTATTTTTAGGTATACATATTATTATCATTTATCTAGTTATAAATTCATATTTCTAGTTTGTCTCAGTGTCACCCAGTCATAAGACATATGTAGTGGATAAAACATGGCGGGCGATAAATTAATTTTATTTATTGGTTGTTTATATTTTGTTAATTGTGAACTTGACCTTCCTGAGGGTAAGTTTATGTAGATTATTATGGTGTACTTAGTTTGCAGTGTCTATGATATTATTTTGTATCTTTGATCAACTTAGATATAGCAATTCTGATACAGTCTTAGGTACTATGGGATACTCAATAGCCAGCATTGGGTTGTGGAGGTCCGCTCGTCTGTAGTTCCATGTAACGACCTCCACTGACTGATTCCACTGACAGGTTTAGGCAGACTTGGTTTGTGGAGGCGGGTTACTTTGTAGCTCAGAATAATAACTAAAGCAATTTGCAGTGTCAAGATAATGTTTTTTTTTATTTACATATGCAGGTTAATATACTACATAGGTACCTTTGTAAATAATTTAGTATTCTTTATGGCAACTTTTAAAAAGGCGTTTTATAATCGTTTAAAAAATGTTATCCACACTTATATGTAAATTATATTAAATGGATTTAGCATAAAGTGTCAGTACTCAGACTCAATACTATTTTCGACTGATTCTCATATCCATTAATTTAATGTAAGTAGTATTAGGGCAGTTGAGGTAAAAGGGACTATGAGGGAAGAGAAACCGTAGTTACGCCAAGAAGAAGAAATTATGTTACTTTTGCCCCACATGACCCTATTAGTGTTTCAACACAACACAGGTATACAAAAACCGACCCCAAAATGTTTTAGAAAAAGTTTACGCAGATGTTATGTTTACTGGTAATGTCGTGGTCACTTGACATAACTATATTTTCAGGATCGCCTTGTAAAAATACTTACGGTAATCCAGACAGAGCCAATGGTACATGTGTTGGTATATACAAATGTCCTTCAGCTTCGTTGACCTATATATTTGTAAGTTTTTTTTATTACACTACTAGTTGCCCGGACAGACTTCGTTCTGTCAAAAGTAAATTAATTAAGGTAATTCCCGAGTTTAGGAACAGTTTTTTTTTTTACATATTTTTTATGTTTTTCACCTTTTAAACCTTCCCTGGACCTCCACGAACATTTCAAGATCAAAATCAGCTAAATCGGTTCAGCCGTTCTCGAGTTTTAGCGAGACTCACGAACAGCAATTGATTTTTATATATATAGATGTATACAACATGTAACAAAATCCCTGTCAGATCCAATAAAATCGTACTCGTGTCATGAACCGTCTCGCATAGGCGGCTCCTTTGACACAAAACTGTAGGTAGAAAGTACGTGAACTTTGAGGAGCGGTCAGTTGTTCAGCTGTTGCCTTGGATCAGTTTTTATTTGTATTTAATTATTTTGACTAGGGAGAAATTATAATCTCCAATCCATTTAATAGTTACGTATAAGTGTTCGCAGTACGATACCAAATAATACTCTCAGGGATCGGACAGGGTTTTTGTTACACGCTGTATAGAATATAGATTAATTATTTATAAAACCGAGTGTGAACACACGACTGGGGGGTTATTATCTAAGTCCAAACAAAACATAACGTGACACGACGCAGAATTTAGTTTAATAATCCCGTGTCGCCAAATCTTTTTTGTGTTCTGAGAGTCACCGGTACTGTTAATAAATACAAATACGTTTAAGTCCATTTAACAGATTTGTAATTAAAAATATAGAAAGTCTAAAGTGGCTCAAGACAGAAAGTTCTGGAGCCAAGCTGGGGAGACCTTTGCCCAGCAGTGGGACAATAATTAGGTTAAATAATAAAAAAGAAGTCTCTCTTCTCCCTTAATCCTTCACGTAAAACCGTTTTGATTTAGTGGATAAGGCCCCTGAACTGACTGACAAGCTTCATACATTTTGGCAATTCTCCTTTGTTACATTTCAGGGTAACGCAGGCTTCGATCTGTACAAAAATAAGATACCGCGTTTACCCAACATCTGTTCGTACAAGAATAACGAGCCTGTAGTCTGTTGTACAGACTGTAAAATTGATAAAGAGGAGTGAGTATGGTTTCCCGTAAATAATACTTACGTTTCGGCCTTGGTCCGCAGCTGAAAAAAGGACTCTTCTGTGTATTTCTAAACACGTAATACCCAGTACTTAGTTTAGGCCCTACCTAGGGTTCGAACCCGAGACTTCGTGTACGACAGTCACGCTAGCGACCACTAGACCAACGATTTAGCCAGAGTCTTCTTTTATGGGGAACCGAGATTGATTACCTCGCTCGCTTTCTTGCTACTTGGCGATATCAGATTCTACATACCTACATATATTGGAATCCAAAATTCGTCAGTTTCTTTGCACCGATTAGTCATCGGTGCATAAATTTGAAAAAGTCATTCCTACTAGCTTTTTTTCAAAACTGCAACTTGGTGTTGTGCCTGATGTGGTATGATTAGTACCTGTACATATTAGTGAACGGAAAAGTCAGTTAAATTCAAAAAGTAGTTCTCCTGTACATTAACTAATTTATTTATCTTTGTGTTTATATTTGCAGATTTCGTGATTTTGGTCTCGCGCCTTTAGGGGTTTTCGCCTTGAAAAATGCCACAGTTGCACAAGAAAGTAAGTAGAAAGGATTTCATTTGTTTGTTGCTTCGATTGCATTGATCCTTGATCTAGTGGTCACAATAACGACGGCCAAGCATAAGGTTGCGGGTTCTAATCGCGGATTACCGAGAAAGCATTTCAAGCTCTTGTTTTTTTTACGTCGAATTTTGACACTATGAGTCTTAAATGTGATACTGGACTATCAAGAAAAAATGTGGAGGGTGGATTGGCCGACCACAAAGTAGCTGAGAAAAGGTTCACCAGAGTAGAACATTATAATATTGTTTGTTTGCATTATCTACAATATTAACCACAAAGCATTCATTTTTGAAGAGCTAGAATTTTGATGCAAACCAACCTTCACCAACCAAATTTCACAAAACGTTTTTAATTTTTAGAGTGTTTCGAATACTTTGAGAAATTGCCATACCCTTGCCGCGGCCAAGGTCAAATACAAGTTAAAAAGAATTGGAATAAGAAGAAGAAATGTCATGAGTACCAAGTTGGTTTTGTCTTGGCTGTGGGAGGACGAGACGCACAGAGATGGGAATTCCCTCATGTGGTAAGTAGATACATATCATTTATATTAATAGAATTATTTAATGTGGCTGAACTAAAAATTAAAGATACCTTTTGCCTGAGTTTTTTTTTATCCAGCCTATGCTGTCCCACTTCTGGTCAAGCCCTTCCATTTAACCTTATCCCACGCCACCTCGAACCAGCCCTCACAGAATGCGTCTAGATCATCGCGCCACCTCTTCCTGGGCCGGCCTCGGCGGCGCCGTCCATCTGCTGGCTCCCATTGCGTAGATACCTTCGCAATTACTTTATGAATATTTTCCGCCTTAGTTCGCCAGATCACTATAAGATTCTTTCATAAAGCTGTGTGCTCATAGACATAAAAGCCTTAAGGAGGGCCGGTAATTTGACCCAACGAGCACTAAGGCTAAGTGATATGTCGTTTTAGAGGAATTTTTAATTTCTACAGTTTTTTCTACGGCGACAAGTATAAAAGCACAAAAAAATCTCCATATGGTTTTGCCGGCCCTCCTCCATGTCTGTGGTTCTGGTCCCGTTAAAACCATCGGTTACTCAGGGTGCTGTTCCTGTTGCAAACTACGGCGATTCCTGGCAAAATCCAATACATTTTTTTTTTGATAACCTAATTATTGTCCCACTGCTAGGCAAAGGTTTCTCCTGCTTGGCTCCAGACATATTATGTATTACAATATCTAAAATAACCTTTAAATAATTCAGCAATTCCTCGTATTAAAATAAAATTGCTATGAAATGAAACCACCACGATTCCATTGTTTCAATTGTTCAGCTCACGATTATGGACTCCTTTTGAGTCTAAAACTAGTCGGGCGATCCAAATGCGCGTGAGTAAACTATTGAATCTTTAATTAATTATAAATTCGTGTCACGGAAGTTATTATAAAAATTGTTAGGTTATCAAATATGCAAAATTCTCGGATAATTAACTAAAACCTTATTGACCAGGCATTAATCGGGTACGGTGATGACGTGGAGACGGCGGAATGGCTGTGTGGGGGTTCCGTGATCAGCGAGAGGTTCATACTCACAGCGGCGCACTGCACATCAACCAAGGCATTGTAAGATATTCAACACGCGGAACCTACCTATTCAGTCGGATATTTTTTATTCAGGGACATCACCTCTTTTATAGTTCCTCTGTGAATGTCATTCACAGAGGTACCTCTGTACTCTTCTTTTAATGTACTCTGTACTCTGCCCTCGTAAATGAAAACACAGTAACTTCAGTTACTGTGTTTATGCTTGTATTGATTATTGTAATAAGGAGACCCAGAGCTATCTGGGAAAATTTTCGGTTTGTCTGTATCTACCACCGTTAAGGAGATACGATAGATAAAAACACAGTATTTTGCTAAAAATCAAGACACTTTTAATAAAAAACACAGTGCGTTAGATTTTTTAGGTTTGAACACAGTAAATTACTATTTACTGTGTTGTAATTACGTGTTCGTGTATTTTTATAAATAGTTTTGCTTGGCTATAACACGGCTTTTTCAAATACTTTGGTCTAAAGTAAATTTCCGTAAAATTTATCAAATGTTTTACTTAGATTAATCACAGTATCTTAGTTACTGGGTTTAAGATGCCTGCAGTTTTAATATCTATTTCTAAAATATATAGCTTAATCACAGTAACTATTGATATACTGGGTTTTAAGCTAACCTTTTGCGATTGTTGAAGTTTTGTGCCAGTTGGAACTCACAATTTGTTAAAACATATGCAGTTACATGGCATGAGGCTGTATCCGTGCGAAGGAAAGAAGACATTAACAGCACTTTTTACTAGTTTCTTTAGCATAAAAGAGATGTTGAAACAAATAACGATTTGGACTGATAACTGCGCTTCACAAAATAAATAGATATTGGTCGCTGCTTAGCTTTTAGCATACATAATAATAGCAAAGATTTGGATTTGCCTAAGAATAATTAGGCCGTCGATTTACGTACCAATAACGATGATGGTTGTGACTCGGGCATAATGATTATTTTGATTTTTTTATTTCATTTGTTGCTTTGATATAAATGTAGAAGTTTCTTTTTTATATTGTTTTAAATATTTTTTAGTTTGTTATTAAGTAATTATAAAATAATTACTGAGAGGCAAATACTTAGAATTTTGATCTCACTATCTTGTCATCTTGTAGTTGTATCCCACATAGACAAATAAAATTAATGAAGACTTAAAATAGTTGGAAAATCCAAAAGTGCACGCCTCATAATCTCATTAATTACAATAAAATTGAGATTATTTAATAATTAAACTACATCGAATTATACCGTGAAAAGTAATAGGCTTCTATTCCTCAAAATATTGAAGCCTATAAAAAAAAACCAACTCGATAAGTGAAGTATTTCGCTCGTTATCGTGACCTCAAGATACGGGATCCGTACATACAGACAGACACACGGACGTCCAAGACAGAACTTTTTTAAACAATTTTTTAATTAGTTTAAATAATAAAAAGAGATTTAAAAATATCATGAGTGTTAAAAATAGTGTTTTTCTCAACATTTGTCTATTTATAAAGAATAAAAAAAGTGTCATTTTAAGTTGGAGAATCACTCGGTGTGCGTAAACTGACAGTAATACCCACCTCAACGCTTCGCTTACGAGACGTGCAAAAGAAGACTGATTAATAAGAAAGTGATCTCGAATTTAGCAATTAAAATTAATAATAAGAACGTGATTTTACTTTTAGTCGATTAAAAATACATAGATCTCAAAGTGATTTTATCGTTTCACTAGCTTTTGACCGTACTACCGGAATTAAAAGTAGGTACCCTATGTGTTTATCCAGGTAAAGAATGTCTTCTCACAGTGCTTATTGTAGGTAATATATCCGAGGTGCGGCGCGCGGATTGATATATGATTGCTGGAAGATAACAAATACTAAAATCTAACAATCGAAATACATAACGGCAAATTACCTACTTGAAAGCCAAATTTAAAGGCAACTGTAAAATGTTTTAAATCCTATAAAAAGGTTAAGTTACCTAAATCATTCAAATGACGTTTTTCCATACAAACTGTCTTTATTCTTATCTTTGGGGTTGAATTTCGAAAAATCCTTCCTTATCCCTTGTCTACATTATAAAGGAAACCACTGTGCAAAATTTTAGCTTTCGAGGTCCAAGGGGCCTGGGGCCTTGGGCTGGGCGTTGATGAGTCAGTCAGTCAGGACTTCTCTTTTTCTTTATATAGATTTCATACCTTTTGTGACAAAAACAGGGTAATTATTATTTTGAGGAAACATACACATATGAAAAAGGTTAGCATAGAACACAGTATATTAAGATACTTATTATACATTTTAGATTTTATAATCATAAATTAGTCTTAAATACAGCATCTTCACTTACTAGGTATTCAGCTAGGTAATCGAAGCCTACTGCTATTAGGTTTCAACCCAGTATGTGTACAGTTACTGTGTCGTATTATCACTAGAGTTCCTGTCTTTACATGGTTAATACACAGTAACGTGTAAAACTAACCTAGATCACAGTAACCATTCAGTTACTGGATTTTAGATTAAAAATCAATAAATAAATAAATTACGTTCCTGTTTTATAACACATTAACTGATTTTATTTAATAAAAACAAATAAAATATTAGTTTTTTATACATTGAATTAAAGCTTTGTTAATTTTACATAATATAAAAATATAATATTTAACCTAACTTAAATGTTTTGTTTATAACAAAACGATTTAACAATGAAACTTTAACCGCGTTTTTTACAAAATGGCATTTTCGGACTTACTGTGTTTTCATTTACGAGGGCAGTACTGTACTCTTCACATCATGTATGATATAAAAGATGTTGCCGATTATTAAAAATACATCTACACTCGAGAGCAATGAATCCGGGTCACTTAAAGAGTCCTAAAAATCTCGGAAACTAAAAATGCTAGGTTAATGCAATAAATTGTATTTAATAGACAATGTAATACTCCTTAAATGAAGGTATTAAAACTTCTTAGTTATTGTAAAGTTATATCATAAAAAAATCAAATTTGAAAAAGGGCCACTTTCGAAGATGGAACTACGAAATTACAGCATTTGGTTTTGCTTTTGTTTGTAATCTGTCATTTATGTGGGTACATAAACCATGTTGATAGTGCTCTATATTCATTATTCAAGCTGAAATTATGTCGCTTACGCCTGAAGAATGCACCAGAATACTTACAATGCTGGAAACCGGCCGGAGTCAGCGCGATACAGCCAGGACTGTCGGTGTGTCGCTGTCAACAGTACAAAGAGTTCTCCGACGTTACGAAGTAACTGGTTGTAACCTACGCAGACCAGGAACGGGCAGAACCAGGTGTACCACAGCACGAGAAGACCGATACTTGGTGAACACCATGCTTCGAAATCGCTTTCTCACAGGAACTGAACTCACAAATCAGTTTCGACTCCTCGGAGGAAGTAACCCAAGTGCATGGACAGTAAGACGTCGGCTTGCTGAATCTAACTTAAAACCCCTTAGACCTGCAAACGGCCCTAAACTGGAGCCTGGGCATCGTATTTCAAGACTAAGATATGCCCAGAGCCACGTAAATTGGAGTATTGAAGATTGGTCAAAAGTTATGTTCTCCGACGAATCAAAATTTATGCTCTACAAGCACGATGGAAGACACAGAGTGTATCGAAGACCAGGGGAAAGATTCAAGCAAGCATGCATCGAAGAAAAAGTAGCCTACGGTGGTGGGTCTGTACTTGTGTGGGCCGGAATTTCTTCTGAAAGTCGCACAGAGCTGGTGATCATAGAAAACGGCTCTTTAACTAGCGAAAGATATGTGGAAGAAATCCTCAATGATCACGTTGGTCCATTTATGGTCAATTTAGGTGAGGATGCTATATTTATGCATGACAATGCCCGACCTCATACAGGTAGGATTGTGAATGACTACCTTCAAGAGATGAACATTACTCGTATGGAGTGGCCAGCGCGCAGCCCGGATATCAACCCGATCGAGCATGCTTGGGACGAGCTAGGCAGATGCGTAAAACAACGAAATCCTCCCCCAATCACGCTTCGTGAGCTCAAAATTGCTCTCACAGAGGAATGGGAGAATATTCCTCAAAATCGTATAAGGAACTTGGTGTACAGCATGCCAAACCGCGTAAACGCAGTAATGGAAGCACGAGTAGGCAATACGAAGTATTAAAATTCAAGAAAATCGTAATAAAGTTCATAAATTTCATGTTTCCTATTTTTGTTTAAAGGAGAGATCAGCAGTTTTTTTCTTTATGTAATTTTGTGTTAATAAAATGTATGGTGACTCATATTTTTTTTACTTTCATTTAAGGAGTATTACATTGTCTATTAAATACAATTTATTGCATTAACCTATCATTTTTATTTTCCGAGATTTTTAACATTCTTTAAGTGACCCGGATTCATTGCTCTCGAGTGTACTTTCAAAGTTTCAACAGCATAGTTCTTATAGCTTTGGCAAATAGTGGCTATGACATACAGACGGACAGACTGACATGACGAATCCATAGGGTTCCGTTTTTTGCCATTTGGCTATACAACCCGAATAAGTCCTTTTGCATGCATTGCATAGGTATAAGTACACTTTCAGTAGCATCAACAGTGCAAGTTAAATGAAAGCTTGTCAAAATTCCCTTTTTTTTGTAGAGGCAACATATCTTATGCTGCACTTGGACTGCTAAAACGCAGTGATCCCAAAAAGTACTGGAAAACACATAAAATCCAGAGGATCATCATACATCCCGAATATAAAGCACCATCTAAGTATCACGACATCGCACTTTTGGAGACTGAAACAGAGTAAGCATATGAATCGTAAAATATTTAATGAATAGATAATACTACTTATGTCAGTTCCTACTATTTTTACGTTGTTGTAAAATCCCTGTATTACGTGGGATTACACTAATACACAGAACACCTAGACGCAGTACCGCATGCACAATGTTTATAATGAGGGTTACCACTAGGCAATAATCTACTTCCGGCTCTAGTCTGGCTGGCTTTTTTCCTGGTAGCTTGTCTCTCATTTTGTCTAGTGGTAGCCATGATTGGCGTGATGACCTGTTCTATGCTGCAATCTGTGCACCCTCCTACTTAATTAAGCTTTTGAGACTTTTATGTTGACAATATCTCTATCTGAAATTTTAACTAATTAGGCGCTGGCCTGGTTCAGCCTTCAATTCTTAAACACAATTAATTATATCCGTAGTACTATGTCAATCTAAGTTTGCGTTCAACAAGGTAGCATCTTGGCCCCGATTTTTTCAAATATCAGGATTTTTATATAAAAATAACTGTTTCAGAATAAATTTTGGCAGAGATTTATTACCTGCTTGCCTAGATTTGGGATACGAATTAAAACCTTTTGCTGAAGCGTCAGGATGGGGCCGCCTCGGTCATAGAAATGACCCGGCTGATAACTTGCAAGTAGTAAGTAATATTGGTAATAAATAAATAAATAACCGTGGACAACATCACATACATTGCTCCGAATCCAACGTAAGTAGCTAAAGTACTTGTGTTATGGAATCAGTGACAACGAAGGACCTTCTCCTGATGATAAAAAATAATTCGCGAAATTGGTTCTGCCTTTCACTGGTCATGCAGTTACCAAGGACAAAGACCAAGAAATAAGGATTCATTTTTTATTAAATTATATTTTAATTAAATTCTAAGATTGAACCTATCACATCAAGTCAGTCTATCATGGTCCACTGGGTATAGGCCTATCCCAAGTTGCGCCACAACACCCAGTTCTCCGCCTTCCGCATCCAGTCCGACCCAGCCTACTTTTTCAGGTCCATTGGTCCATCTCGCTGGGGGCGTCCTACACTACGTCTGCGAGGGCCGTGTGTTATGGTTTTTAGTCCTATTCACCACACTGGCCAAGCGGGTTAGTGACCTCAGTTTTGCATTAGTTCTTTAAGAGAACACTGCTACTCATTCTCCTTTTTCTATATCTCTTAGTCGCCGCGCCGTTAACGAAACCCACGGGTTTAGAGAGGTTTTTTATTCTAAGCCGCAACCCCAAGGCAAGTTAATTAAATAAATTTATGCATTCAATTATTTTTAGGTTCATCTAGACGAATATAACGCAACGGAATGTGCTGACATATACGGAATACACAGAAACCTGGATCGCGGTTACGACCATGAAAAGCAAATGTGCTACGGACGCCATGAAGTGATTGCTGATACGTGTGAAGTAAACTATTAAAATTAAATACAATCAAATGGATATAGAGCTAAAAAGATTCGTTCAAAACAACCCCACGCTGTTGGCATATGACGGGGGTATTACTACCCAATGAAATGAAAAATAATGTGATTGGCCTATTGGTCTAGCAGTTCTAGTGGAAACCCTGACGGCTGAACCGGAGGTCGTGGGCTCGATTCCCACCCAGGACAATTCTTTGTGTGATGAGCACGATTATTAAAATTTGTAAAATTTGTTCCGTAAGTCCGTAAGTCTTACGGCAATAAGTGGAACCATGATGTTGCTAATTTGTGGGGGAATTTCAAAATGTATGTATTTGATTACGGTTGAGAAACTAATTCTGAATTAAATATTGACAGGGTGACAGCGGTGGGCCCCTCCAAATAAATCATTTTAAATGTCAGTACGTCGTTGTCGGAGTGACGTCATACGGCAAGAACTGCGGAATCCTCGGCTCAGCCGGCATGTACACCAGGGTCTCATACTACGTGCCATGGATCGAGAGCGTCGTGTGGCCGGAAGAATACCAGGCTCGCAAGAAAAAAGAAAGCCAGTGGTTTGATAAATGGCTGAACTAAATAAATACAAAATAACCTTTGTTAACATAAGACCTCCATAAGATATCCTACGAACATTTGCTTATAGCTTGATGGATCTTAAGTCTAGACGGTTACTGCTTTAAGCGAAGCTTCTTTTTTATTTATATCGTAATTCGTACGATTATTTAGATATCTATATTTATACATCTTCTATACATATAATAAAATCGTAAACGAAGCGTGTCTGTACATTCAATTTTTTAGAATAAAATCTATGTATGTATACAAACGAGTTCTATTCATGGTACCCAAGTCAAAAATATAGTTGTTTAAGTTTTTGTCTGTTTGTTTGCTGTGTGTGTAAGTGTCTCCAATTCGTCCGATCCGTCCAATTTGATTTACAAGTTTATTACAGTCAAATTTGTTATGACAAATCTTATAAAGAAGCATCTGGTCAAAAAGAAGTCTTCTTGATTTTAGACTATTTAATGAAAATTTATTTAAAAGCGTACGGTAAGATGACCATTTGTCATAACATTTGTAGTTCAAGAACCAAAGGAAATTACGCTGTACTGAGTCAAGTTGAACTCTATATTTCTCATAAGTGGATTTCAGACTTGCGTAGCATGCTCAAGCTGTGATCTTATAAGAGACTTTATTATTTTGACTATTGCTTCAACACCATCGTCATCATCTACATCGTTTTTAAGCTTTCCATGGTTGAAATAATCTATGGTCTCCGGTAAAGTTCCATGTTTAGTCTACGATAGCGTAAAATATAAGACCGACATTGCCGGCCCCATAGCTATTCCACTGACTACATTAGTATTATAACTACCATCCAACAATACCAGCCAACTCAACTTGTTGCGGCGACAGAAATAAAGTCTAGCTTCAGCTGCGGTACCTCAAAGGCTAAGGTGTCAGACTTGCGATCATGTGGTGGCCGGTTCGAAACCCACCCATTCTATACGGACGTGAACCCGCTCGTAACATAAGCATATAGCTTAGGACGAGGGGTTTCTAACATACTATATTGTAGTCTGTGGTTTCTAAGAATACTAGTAATGCGAGACCAAGATTGTAAGTAACATAAAAAAAATACCCATCCAATCACTCTTTTTTTATCATTTAAACATCTAGTTCACATCTAAGATACTGGCAATATATCTGTAAGTAATGGTTGAAGGTCGGAAAACCAGTTACTATTGATCTTAAATTGATTTGTTCTAATCGCTTGTCTAAAACCAGTTTTGTCGGTGAATCTTGGAATTCAAATCCACGATGATATTTGCGCCACCCAACAATTTTGAAACCGACTTCAAAAAGGGTTGTTCTTGTGTATGGTGAGGTTGTTGTATAAGGTTTTTTATTTTCGATATTTTGTCCTCGATAATGTAACTCGGTGGTGGTCCGATAAAAAATATTTAAAATTAATTCAATGATTTGATTTTAATCAAAATAATTGGAAAATTTTACCAAATTTTATTTTCGTGTAATGGAAGTAGTTTTTTTTATTTTTTGAGTGTAATAAATAAGAAAAACATAACAAAGCTTTCGAAACTACTGTCTCAAGGAGTACTAACAAATAGAAAAGTCAACAGAACAACGTCAATTGACGGGCCTGTTGGTCTAGTGGTTCGTGACCCCGACTGCTAAGCCTGAGGTCGTGGGTTCGATTCCCACCCAGGACAAATCTTTGTGTGATGAGTACGATCATTTGTTGTTTCTGGGTGTAATTTATCTATAATATGTATGTATTTAGAATTATATAAGCATGTTCATCAGTTGTCTGGTAACCATAGTACAGGCTCTGCCTAGTTTGGGATCAGATGGCCGTGTGTGAGCTGTCCCAAGATATTTATATTTATTTATTTATCCTAAAATATGAAACGAGATTAGTAGAATTATATTTTTGCGTTGATTCTATATATAGTTGCAATCCTCATGACTCATACTAAGCTGTCTAGAGTTCCGTTGGCGCCTAAGTTAAACCACTTCCTGTCAATACCTGATTTGTCTAGTGGTACGGAGGTCGGAGCAGACATCTGAATGCTTATGTTACGAGTGGGTTATCGTTATTTAACATGAAGCGACTGCCTATCTGACCTCCATAATCCATTGCTGGTTAATACAGTATACCATAGTAAGACTGGTTGTCAGAATTGTCATGTATTAATGACTGTCGAAAATAACTTTATGACCAACGGCTTAGCGAGCTTCCCTGGGTCTCGGTATGTTTACAAATGGTCACCTATCCACGGACCGAACCCGGCGAGCATAGCTAACCATTATCATCCGTCAATCCGCAAAGCCTGTTTAGTGTTTGGAAAAAATTCTATGTAGATTTATTATTTTAATATTCTTGACTTTTCTGTTTCTTACAACTTTACATATCATTACATATAATTGTTATAATATGTTTCATATGATTTTGAAAAGCAATTTATTTTCATCACTTCAAGTACCTACTGAACCATAATTTTGGCTGTTTACGTCTATTTGAGTACCATTCTTGAGGTTTTACGGAACCTCTAAAGCGAAAAGGGCTTGCGCTTAAATGATTTTTGTCCTTGTTGTTATGACTTGTTAATAACAAGGAAAATAAACTTTAGTGACCGTTTCTGTTTCAACTAACAAACAGGTCTTAGTGTGAACATGGCGACAGAAAAGTTTAAACCATTGTTTTTAATTTTGTGTACAATCTGTTGTGTCGTAGGTGACCTCGGCCTGCCCGAGGGTAAGTGATTAGAATAATAACAAATATTAGGTATAAAAAACATTATGCTACATCACAATTCAGGGGTTTTCTTAACAAGGCCGCGCCTGAGTTCCACTCAAGCATTTCAAAGGCCTTTTTAAGGTAGAATAGAATAGATATTATTTATTTTCTCTCGTGTGCGATACAGTACAGAGTCACAATTTTGCATTTATAAAGAGACTAGTGTCTGCTATAGGTAAAACCTGCTGCAGATGCCTTATTCTTAATTGACGAAACTGTTTTGCATGATATCAATAAATATGCTTTAAAAAGGATTTCAGCAATTTGATGATGATGATGCAGAAATTTTACATTTATTGATGAATTGAGAAATATCAGAAAGTTAAGATTCAAATACATATTTAACATCGTGTATTCATTGCTATGATAAACAGACTCGATAATAATTGTTCGCTTAAACAAAACGTCTAATTTCAGGTGCTTCTTGCCTAACTCTAGGTTATAACGGGACATGTGTTGAGTTAGACAAATGTTTCTCCGCTCATAGAATTAATTTGTTTGTAAGTACCTAAGTACCTTAAATTATTTTTTACAAATAAGCCCATTTTAAAAGCTGACAAGGTTGCGTCATAACTTTTAGTGCCACTAAACTAGTCCTAAAGTGGATCAGATGAACCGCTTTCCGTTTAAAACATCAGCTATAACATAAAACAAAAATTTGTTTTAAATATAATAATAAAGTGTACCTACTGTGTTTCAGTAATTTAATCCAAGGCCCCATAATACTTCCTTGTGGCATCCCATAAGATCGATAGGCCTGTTGATCTGGTGGTTAGTGACCCTTACTGCTAAGCCGGAGGTCGTGGGTTCGAGATCCACCCAGGACAAATCTTTGTGTGATTAGCACGATCATTTGTTCTGTGTCTGGGTGTTATTTATCTATAATATGTATGTATTTATAAGTATGTTTATCAGTTGTCTGGTCACCATAGTACAGGCTTTGCCTAGTCTGGGATCAGATGGCCGTCTGTGAGCTGTCCCAAGGTATTATACATTTATATTATGTAGGGAGTTTCTTAATAACTGATTGTTATCTTCATTTCAGTTGACATCTGGTTTTAGAAAAAATGAATTTCCTGAGTTACCGGATATATGCTCTTACAAGAATAAAATACCAGTAGTCTGCTGCACAGATTGTAGAATTTACAAAGGAAACGAATCGTGAGTTAATTTGTTTTACTAGGCTTAAGTTGAAGGCTTACAAAACTGCAGCAATGGCAAAGTAGATATAAATAAGTTTAATGTATATGTGTATAATTGAAATTTCTGTTAAAAAACTATGTCTCAGCATTCAGCAGTTCAACTTAATCACAATAGTTTTGAAATGTATCTAATACCTAATATTGGATTTATGAATTAAGATTATTAGATTGCAATGAAAGTAGATATTTATATCCAATTTACTTAGGAATAGGGAAGCATAGGACCTAGCTATTTATAAAATACGAATTATGCTTTATTTTGAAATTAGTATGTCTAAAATTCAACAATTAAAAAACAGTTCACGAAACATAATCCCTTACTTCAGATTTCTTAGAAACTAAAAACTTGTCTTGCTCATGTACATGTATACCAAGTGTGTCAACCTTCTCTGGTTCAATACTAAGTGCCAAGTAGCAAGATTATTTGGCGTGAGCTCAGAATAATAAGGCGTGAGTAATAAAATCGTAGGATGAAAAAAATAGATTTCGAGGGACTGTCAAACCATATGTCTTTCTTCTTTACAAGAAAAAATATGTCAAAGAATAAGTAGATCTATACTTTTATTTCACTCTTATTTAAAAAAAAAATATTTTTATTTAAAAAGTATTATAATTATTTACGATGTCTACGGACTTAAGTAAATCACCTACTTAATTCTTTATGCCGTACGGTTTGACCGATAATAAAGGTTAAACTGCGCTCGCCGCGCATACCGAGACCCCTCCGTGATTGGGAAAGCACGTTAAGCCGTTGCTCCGACTGCCATACCCGATCTTTGACAACCAGTCTTACTGAGATACTGTACTAACTACCCAGTAAACTGGGTTGTGGAGGTGAGATAGACAGCCGCTCCATGTAAAATGTAGTATTCAGCTAAATCCGGTAAAACTGGAAGCCGACCCCAACTTAGCTTGGGAAAAGGCAGAAGAACCTACCTAATTCTCTTCCTCACTGGTTTTCTCAGAGACTCCGGAGTTGCATTATTGCCTTATGGAATCTACGCCTCTACAGATGGCACTGTCGCGTGGAAAAGTAAGTATTTTAAGAGAATGCTCGAACTTACAGTCTACATAGTTCGTGGCAATGATAATAATTGATAAAAAAACTAGTCTCTTTATTTTTATATTCCTACGTTTTTTCTTAGTGTGTGTTTGAGTAAGTATATTCTTTTCAGAATGTCTTGAGAATTTTCAGCGTCTACCTTACATTTGCCACGGGGTTGGAAATGCGGGAGTAAAAAGGACTTGGAACGAGGGGAAAAAATGCCACGATATAGGAATTTATGGATCTTTGGGTGTTGGCGGACGAGATGCTGAAAGGTGGGAATTTCCACACTCGGTACGTGAACCAACAGATTTTTCATAATAAAGATAGAAAAAGCTCCTTTGTAGTCATTTTCATCATTTTAGTCCTCAATTCAAGTAATAGATGCATGACTTGACCGACGACGATAGACTCTGATTATAAGTTCCAAAACAAAGATTAATTTATTTTCCAGGCTTTAATCGGGTACGGTGATGAAGTGGAGACAGCGCAATGGCTGTGTGGGGGTTCCGTGATCAGCGAGAGGTTTATACTCACTGCAGCACACTGCTCAGCTGCTGGAGCATTGTACGACAAAACGTTACACAACTAAATGCAACATATCATATTCCTTGTCAATACCGTGAAGAAGTCAGATGTTAATATATAACATTTTCAGGGGTGATATAAAATTTGCGGCACTTGGTCTCCTAAAACGCACCGACCCTAAGAAGTACTGGAAAATACATAACATTAAGAGAATCATCAATCATCCGGAGTATAAGCCACCTTCCAAGTATCATGACATAGCGCTTCTTGAGACTGAGACTGAGTAAGTTTTTTTATCATAAACTATCATCATATCGAATTATGATAATAATTATCCAGAGAAAAAAAAAACTTGAATTTTTGTCATCTTTCCCCGGTTCCCGATTTAGATAGGTGTAGTTTTTTTTTTTGAATGATTACTAGCAATGTGGGTCGCACATACTAGTAATCTCGTTAACCCCTCGTGCTAAGCTAAGATGCTTGTGTTACGAATGGGTTCACGTCGGTAGTATAATAGGTGGGATTCGAACCCGCAACCACATGATCGCAAGTCCGACGCCCTAGCTATTAGGCTACCAACCTTCAAGGTGAAGTTGAAAATTGACGGTAAATAAAAATATGTAACGTTTTATTTCAGGATAAATTTCGGCAGAGATCTGCTGCCTGCATGTCTGAACGTGGGAAACGAGAAAATTTACGGAGCTGAGGCTTCGGGATGGGGTCGGCTGGGACACAGACAGGCTTTAGCAGACACGCTGCAAGTAGTAAGTACATTGACCTGAACCAATTTGCGATGCTTAATAAACAGTAAATGTCGTTGATTTGACGCCTAGTTTCCAGTGGAAGAAAGTGGTGCCTTTTGCAACGAAACAAGTTTTCGGACAATAGCTACAGTTTGGAGTCCGGTTACTAACTTAAAAAAATCTGGATGCCCTCAACACGAGATGCATAAATCTCGTATTGAGGGTTCCAGACATGTGATGCATGCTATAAATAAACTATAAACAAACTTAGTTAGTAATCGCAAGACAAGTCAAGTTCCAGACCACTATGGACATTGAGAAAAATTGAGCTGCGGTATATTGTGAGAGCGGTATACTTACTTCATAGAAGTATTTAAAAAGACCAACCAATAATCGCATCGTGAAAATTGATGTCTACATTTTTATATTCATTACGTGTTCGAACGACTGACGAGATCTCGAAAATCGCTGTAAATTTTTAAATTATTTTTCAGGTTAATCTGCAATCTTTTAAGGATTCAGAGTGTGCAAAAATATACAAACCACACAGGCACTTGAAGGATGGCTATGACCACAAGACTCAGATGTGCTTCGGGCATCACAGTAGGGTTATAGACACATGCGAGGTAAATCTTAACTACTTACTTGTTAAACTGCTAGTTCAATTATAACATAACTAGCTTCTACCCGCGACTTCGTCTGCGTGGACTTCAGTATTGGGTCCAAAAAGTAATGAAAAATGGAATCCGTGTTATAGCTTGCGCTGTAATAGAGAAAAATACCAAATTTCAAAGCTGTCTGCCCACGGCTTAACTCGGAAACAATTTTCCCTCGGGAACTACTCAAGGAATCGGGATAAAAGGTAGCCTATGTTCTCTCCTATGTCAATGGCTACATGCATACCAAATTTCATCCAAATCCGTTCAGCCGTTTTTGCGTGATTGAGTAACAAACATCCAAACATCCACACTTTCGCATGTATAATATTCGTAGGACAATGACATTCATGAACACTTTTTAAAAGTCAAATATTCTAGATTTTTTAAGGCCAATTTTTTTCTAATTTGTGTTGTTTTGGTATTCCTCAGGGCGACAGCGGTGGGCCCCTGCAAACGGAACAGTTCAAATGTCTGTATACCATCGTTGGAGTGACGTCATACGGTAAGGACTGCGGAATCGTCGGCTCGGCCGGCATGTACACCAGAGTCTCGTACTACGTGCCCTGGATCGAGAGCATCGTGTGGCCCGATGAATATGAGGAACTTAAAAAAGTTGACAACGAATGGTTAGATAGATGGCTAACTAAAGAATAATATTAATAGTCTTCATTAATAAAGATTTACATTATTGAAGTCGGTATCGAATAAGTACCTTGTTTTTTTTGACACCAGATGCAAATAATTATGTGAATAGATTAAGAAAAAACATGAAACACGTAATGCGTGTCTATACAATTTTAGTTTCCCTCGGTTTCCCTGGGACCCCATCATCAGATCCTCACATGGTGACAATGGGACCGTTTCGGGAGTATACATTCCAAACAAAAATAAGTTTTGAAAAATAGGTTAACAATTGACGGATATATCGGTGGACATACATAAAAAAAGAGATACACAGTCGGACATTGAACCTCCTCCGTTTGGAAGTTGGTTAATAGCCTGATACTGGTAAAGCTTATGATAAAGCTTTAGTTAACATTAATGTTCAAATTCATGTCTTTAATTATGAAAATAAATTAGTTGAGAGATAAAGTATTAAAGGCTATGGAGTTCCTAGCTGGTTATTCACCATAGGAATGACTCTTGGGATGCACTCATGCATCTAGAGTCATTTAGTTTTGAAGTTAACGTTTCTAAAGCGCCTATTTTAATAGGAATAAAAAAAATCTTTTTCATTTTCGTTTAATTATTTTAATAGTCTTACATTATTCTTAAAAATAAAGACTTACTTATTCGAAATAATATCAGTATTTTTATAACTATTTTTATGATTAAAAAAATCAGATATTAATTTGTTAATCCCTACATCATAAGGCTCTTATTTTATCATTTTAACCTTTACTTCAACATCATCGTCACTATGTTTATTCTTTGACTTTCCGTTGTTGAAATAATACTCGATCTCTTGAAGAGTCCTATCTTTAGTTTCTGGGAGCATAAAGTATAAGGCCAAAAGAGCCACCCCCATAGCTGTTCCATAAACTGCAAAAGTTCCATAGACTTTAACGTTAAGAAGCAAATATGGAGTTATTTGGAGTGCTATCATAAGGACTAAAGACATCCAGATGCCGGCTATGGCAGACCCCACTCCTCGATGGGGTAATGGAAATATTTCTCCTAACAAAGCTAAAGGAATTGGCGTGCAACCTAAATTAGCAAGAATAAAGTAAACCACAAATATTACTATTGGTATCCATGTCTTGTCGTTAGGTATAATGCTTCTCGCAACTAAAAAGAGATAGGTACATGCAATCATTAGGACTACAACGGCGCTAAAACCAGTTGAGAAGAGCAAAGTTCTTCGCTTTAAGATTTTTACCAAAACCGACGAGAAAAGAGCACTACATGTGATTATCAAATCGATTCCTAAAGTGTAATAGAAAGACCGAGTTCTATCGCCAGTTATTTCACCTATGATCTGCAACGCATACGCGGGGAACACATGTCTGCCACTACTTTCCAGGAGAATAGTGCCAAAAAATATTATTATTAGAGGTTTCAAAAAATCTTTCTTCGTGAACTTTTTAAAGAAATCAATAGTTTTTTCCGAGATTGTTGACTTTTCAACTGGTATCGATAATCTTTCGATTTGAGCGTTTATCAGTTCATCCAGCTCTTTGCACGATGAGTCTGTTTTTCCTCGGAGCCAATAGAAGGAAGCCTTGCTTTTTTCAAACTCTCCTCTTGATGCTAGCCAGGCTGGACTCTCTGGCCATGTGTAGTTAACTAGAAGAGCAAAGATGCTAGGAACTAGACCAATAAGCGCCACAGTTCTCCAGTGAAAGAAGTGACCGGCAATATGGACAGACATACCACCGAAACACACTGATGCTGTTTTAAGGTTTAAAAACACGCCTCTGTACTTTGGATCGGAATATTCCCCTATGGCGATAGCGCCCAAGGAGACCGTTGCTCCAGCGGTGAACCCACCCAAAATCCTGCCTATCATCAGAGCGGGGATGCCAGTAGCCAGGTATATGCACAGCCAGCCGATGATCCCTGGGAGGATGACGATGCCGTGAGCTAACCGTCGTCCATAGCTGTCCATAAGGTATGATGATATTAAAAATCCCGGTATGCCGGAGAGGCCGCATGAGGATGCTGTAAAAACAAAAGCAGTACTCAGGACATAGAGTTTTGAAAGTGAGAAATTCATGACACATGACATATTACCATATTCGTCAATGATAAATTAAAGTGCTAAGTAATTACTCAAGTCTCATTAAAAGGAAAAAATGACAATTACTACAGTTTTAACATTTATAACGTATATCGCAGCGTTTTCAAACACTACACAGTATTTTTTTTTCTAATGTCTAGTTATCGAAGTTAAAAGACTTGTAATGAAAATTACCTAGCCAAGCAGCAGTGTGGAGGTCTACTTTGATGGTTGAATCCGGATGCTGCAGCCCTGGGAGCAGACTAGTGGTGTAACCCAACATCATGCCCTGCCCAATCATGTTGGCCAGCACCGCAGAAGCGGTCCATGCCTGTAAATAATAGAGGTGCGGACTAGGTATGAAAAAGATAAGTAAAGTAAAAAGTAAGTTAGATAATGAGAAGATATATGATAAGTATATTTTCTTTTATTTTAAATATAAAAATTTGACAAAGATTAGCCGTGGTAAAGATTCTATTGGGGCTTGTGACGTCATATATAATAATAATAATGCCGGCCTAAACTGTCCCACTGCTGGGCACAGGCCTCTTCCCATATAGAGAAGGAATGAATATTGATCACCACGCTTGCTCATTGCGGGTTGGCAATTTCAGATTCGAATTTAAGGAATCCAGGTTTGATGTCCAATGGTGTCTTAGAATAATTAAGAAAGTACATAATATTGACGGGCCTGTTGGTCTAGTGGTTAGTGACCCTGACTGCTAAGCCGGAGGTCGTGGGTTCGATTCCCACCCAGGACAAATCTTTGTGTGATGAGCACGATCATTTGTTCTGTGTCTGGGTGTTATTTATCTATAATATGTATGTATTTAGAAATATATAAGTATGTTTATCAGTTGTCTGGTTACCAACTTACGGGCTCTGCCTAGTTTGGGATCAGATGACCGTGTGTGAGATTGTCTCAAGATATTTATTTATATTTATTATTATTTATTTATTATTTAATATAACTTTGTAAAAGTCAAGTTTACAGTCAAAAAGCATCGTAAAAATTCAATATAAGTCGGTACCTACTTAAGATTATTTATTGGTTTTGACGGCAAAAACGCGGTCCTGAGCCTTATCTTCAAGGTTACTGGCACTTGGATGATAATCTGCATCACGCCTTCAGAAGTTTGACCCGAATTTGTCAAAATTTCTTTTTTCATATTGTGATCCATTTAGCAATATCCATGTATAGCAGGGTTTTCCTTGATATTTTTGGATGACACATTTTTATCTATTGTTATTTATTTATAACTAGCTTCGTCTGCGTGGACTTCAGAATTGGGTCTAAAGCTTCGCTCGTTGACAATTTTTAATCTTCCCACGGTCACTATTTGAGAGATCAAAATCAAAGTGTTTATTTCTAAACCTCAAGAAGGCGCTCAAGAAACGTTAAATACTAATCTAATGATTCTAGGTGCTCGGTATAGAAAGTGCATGTCCTTTTCCATAGCAAAGGTGACATGCATACCAAATTTCAAAGCTGTCTGCCCGCGACTTAGCTCGTAAACAATTTTCAATTTTCCCTCGGGAACTACTTAAGGAATCAGGATAAAAAGTAACCTGTTCTTTTCCATATCAAAGGCTAAATGCATGCCAAATTTCATCCAAATCCGTTCAGTCGTTTTTGCGTGATTGAGTAACAAACATCCAAACATCCACACTTTCACATTTATAATATTAGTAGGATAAATTGTAATTACATGTCTGTTTATTTCTTTCTCTTTGTCTTCTTTATTATTTAACTTATTTAACCCGGTGATGGCGTTGCTCTTGTCGAGTTCTGTGTTTCAACTCATTAGATTTTTTGTGGTTTTAAGCCCAGGTTTACGAGGAGTTAATTAAATCTTAATTACAGTTGAAATATTATTCATATTGTAATTTTTTTTTTGTATTTGGAAAAAAATAGGTTTATAACTTTAAATAATGCGATGCGGATGAATACTATGACGCCATTTTTTTAATTTTAATTAATAAATATTAGCTTTTTTTTTTTCGTTTGTATATACATACTTATATCATTTATTATTTTAGTTATGTTAAGATTGTATATATTTAAAGTTATTATTAATAAATAAACCAATTTTTTTCCAACTACAAAAAAAATCTTAATTACTCTATACACTATTAAATTAGTATACTATTAGTTCCAGAATTGGCCACTGGGCCCATACTTTTGTTGCACTTTATCTTGCGTAGCTCTGGTTTGTATAGATAACATAGATTCAGTAATTTAACGCGATAATGATAATCCCCACAAACAGGTTTGTTATCGTCTATAAACAATACCCGAAAAATCACATACCGATTTATCTGATAACCTACATAAGTCCGCATATATTTTTTGGACTTTAAATTACAGTAGCAGAGAACACGCCTGTTAAAACAATAACATTTGTAATTATAATATTACGAGAACAGTCTATGTACAGAACCCTCCGTGGGCGAGTTGGACTCGCACATTTTAGTTTTTTTTTCTTTTATGTGAATGCGACTTGTTCAACAGTCACTGTTTTTTTAGTATTTTTTTATTTATGAACGTATACAACGTAACTGTGTTGGAACAGTTACTGTTTGATAATATATATAAAAACTATTTAACCATAAAAAGTTTGTTTAAATAAACATGATAATTCTTTGTAGGTACTCGTAAAATTGAGGCAATGACTTCTTTTGAAAGGTTAATTAAAATTATGATATAATTAACTGTTTTAATCGTATGATTTTAACTTTTATTTATTGTTATTAGCTGTGAACCATTTAAATCTAAGTAAACAAAAACTTATGAAACAATTAATCACAACTCTACATAAAATAAATTTACAACTGTTTATCGTCACTAACCCTACACTTTGGTAAACTATTAGAGTACCTACCTATAGTGTAAGACTAAGGCTGCCTTCACACTAGCGTTTGTCCAGCGTAGGCGTTCGATGAACGTATGCGCTGCGCAGACGCTGCGACAACGCGGCGCGTGCGTCGCGTTGTTTGTCAGTTTTGTGATTCACTCCCTACCTAACACCCACGTTGTTTGGCGTCCGGGGATTCTTGAACTAAAATCTGTATTATGCCACGTTATGTTTTGTTTCGACTTAGACAGTAACCTCCCCCATTGCTATCCACAACCGCGCCTCCAACTGAATCGCAACCAAGATGTCATGCTACGAAAAGACAATTCAGTTCAGTTTAGGATCTTAATTGGATCGCATTATTATGAGAGCATAGTAGCAGCAGTGGTGCCTAAGACTAGCGTTCAACCAACCAAAAAAACAAAAATTATATCGATGTTTGTTTGTCTCACAAAAACTCTGAGTATGTCTGAACCGATTTAGTTTTCAATTTAAGAAATCCAAGAAAGGATTAAAAGGGGGGTGTTTTGCGAGGAAACGTTAAGACATACGCGGGTGGAGTCGCAGCAACAGCTAGTTTTGAATAAGCTAATATTTTTGTCTAATAAGTGTTGTACACGTTTTTAATTGATGTAAACACTAGACTTAAAACTTCCTAAATATAACTTGTTGTTTTCGTGTTTATGTTGCTGATGTGCCTTATAGATAAATAATTAATAAATTTTATACCTGTCTTAAGAAGGGAGACATAATCCGCGTCTGTCCTAGCACTGACAACAACTAATATCGGTTCCTTCGATTGATAAGAGATAGGTACAGTCAGTGTTGATGACGACAAATATTATAATATATTTATGAAAAATTTGTTTGTCGGTCTGTGTTCAAATTTATAAACTATAGTTAGCTGACCCATACATTACATTAACATTATATTGACATTAACGTACATTGTTTTGCCATATTCAGAAGAGGGCCAATCTTATTACTTAGGAGTTTAAAAATAGCCTACGACCTTTTCTCACACCTACTAAACAAAAAATGTATATATTAAGTTTAAATCGGTGAAGCCTATTCGGAGGAGTTCGGTAAATAACACAGGATATTTATATAAAGGATGAATAATTTTATGTCACCTGGAAGGAAAGGATAGACGCTTTTGAGATGTGGTGTTCGCGACGAATATGAAGGATTCTCTGGAAAGCGCACCCAACCAATGCAATTTATTAAAAAGTCCTTTGCATTGAGTGTCATCTGCTTCCAGCGCGTACTACAATACTTTGGAAATAAAGCATGCAGAAATAATCCTGACGACTTGGAGCGTCTCTTAGTTAGTGGCAAATTTGAAGGCTAAAGGACCAGGTGATACAGAAGATGGAAGTGCCAGTCAATGTCGCAATCCACGAAGATTACATACCAGGAGCCACATCCATCAATGAGGGAACGACTGAGGATCTAGGAAGGAAAGTACTCTAAATACTGGATATGGCAAATTATAATCAAGGGAAACTTTCCTTTATTATAAAAAAACTGCATGGGAACGGGTGAAACCGCGCGTCTAAACTAGTTTTAACGTATATTTTAATGATAAAGGTACAATCTTCGTTCAGGCTTACTGCTTAATCATTACCAATTCACTTTCCTCGACTTTATCAGGAGTTAAAGTATATATGCCGTGATTGAAAAAATTCTCGATTTCTTGTAATGTTTTATCTTTAGTCTCAGGCATAATAAAGTACAGAATTAGAAGCGAAGCTCCCATGATAATGCCATAAACAGCAAAGAATCCAGACACAGTAATGCTGACAATCAGGTGAGGGGTAGATTTCAATCCTATAATTAAACATATAGATATCCATACCCCCGTTATAGCCGAACCCACTCCTCTGTGAGCTAAGGGAAATACTTCTCCAGCCAACGCTAAAGGTATAGGAGCACAACCTAAGTTAGCGAAGATGAAGTAAACTACAAGCAAAGAAACCGATATTATTGGACGATTTGGTATAACTTCTTGGGCAGTCAAAAATAAATTCAAACAGACTAATATTAGAACGCCAAATGCTGAAAATCCAGTCGTAAAGAGTAACTTTCGCCTGTTAATCAATTTAACTAAAATTGATGCAAAAAGGGAGGCAGCTGTAATGATAAGATCTATTCCAAGGGTGTAGTAGAACGACTGCGTAGATTCTCCTGTTATTGCCGCCATGATCTGAGGAGCATACGCAGGGAACACATGCCTCCCACTCATTTCTAGTACGAGTGCCGCTAGTATCATTATATTGAGTGGTTTTAAAAAGTCCTTGTGAGTGAATTTTTGGAAAAAGATTCCCATTAAATACGATTTATTTTTTTCTTTATTTGTTGAGCGCATCCTGTCTTTTTGGGCTGCAATTGTTTCAGATATTTCTTTGTTAGAAGCTTCACTCTCTCCTCGCATCCAGAAGAAAGATTTCTTGCTTCTCTCGTACTGCTTCTTGGAGATCAGCCACGCAGGACTTTCAGGCCACGTGTAGATTATGGCAATGGCCAGCAACATAGGAGTCAGCCCAACTAAAGCGATTATTCTCCAATGCAGATAGTGACTTAAAATGTGAGTGAACATGGCTCCGAGGCATACCGCGGCATTCTTGAGGTATAGAAAAACTCCTCTGAACTGTGGGCACGTGTATTCTCCTATGACAACTGCACCTAAAGAAACAGTACCACTGCTGCTCAGTCCTCCTAGGAACCTGCCAATCATGAGAGTTTTAACGTCGTTCGCAAAGTATATGAGTAACCAGCCGACTATTCCCGGTATTATTATTATAGCGTGGGTTGGTTTTCTTCCAAATCGATCCATGAGGATTGAGGAGAGTAGGAAGCCAGGAATTCCAGCTACACCAACCATGGAGCCTGAAAATAAACAAAAGGAAAAAATAATATTACTTGATAAGACAATTGCTATTTCATGTTATAAACGCATATGTTATGGACACACACAATGTTATGGATACGACTTATCTGATTATAATTGTACCTAAATGTATTATTTATGCGGTTGAGATGGAAGATAAGATATTGTTTAATTCTGGGGTGATATTGAAGTAGGTCGTTACTGATAAAATTTCTGCTTGCAGGTTCTTTGTTATTAGGCTTTTTAGGGTCCCGTTTCCGAAGGGTGCCAAGTGCTAAATATTAAACCTCCGCTGCCGCTGCTATTATTCGCAAGCTACGGGCTCAGTAAGAAAACATTGAAGATTATTTTTTTTATACCCTTGGCTACTGTCCCGTGACAATGTGAGAATATTATCAAAGCTGTTTTAGTTCATGATGTTATTTTGTAGAAATATCGATAAGGGTAATCTCTTATTAACCGCCATTTTATCCCCTCAGCTAAGCAGTCGATGGGTCCTCTAGATCCCGGGTATGACGTGACATTGACTTTTATAGTGAGGCATCCTGTGGGCTCGATCCTCAAACGACTCCAATATAACAATTTAACATTAAATTATTTATTCAGAGCTTCTGGTTTGTTTAGTTACAGCAATTAAATATTGTATCTAATTATAGTCAGTGATGAATTAGATAAATAAATTAATGTATCAACAAGGGAATTATTATATTGTTTTACTATATTATCAGCTGTCTAGATCTCAATTCGTTCGTTCGTTGGTTCAATTATGTATTATGTTTTGAAACATTTTCAGATATATCTTTATTAAATACTAGCTGTTCCCCGCAACTCCGCCCGCGGTACCTAATTTTTAATAGAAATTATAGCCTATGTTCCTCAGGGTGAATGTAGCTTTCACCCTACCTAGAATGATGAAAGAATTATTGAAATCGGCTCAGTAGTTTTTGAGTTTATTCATTACAAACATACACAAAGACAAAAATACTAATATTTCCTCTTTATAATATTAGTGTAGAAATAATACATAATAACGGCCTATAAACGTCCCACTGCTGGGCACGGGCCTCTTTCTATATAGAGAAGACATGAGCATTGATCACCAGGGTTGCTCATGGTTTGGCGATTCGCCATTCCATTTTTATTTCGTTTTTTTTTATCTAGATTGTTTTATGATGTTTTCCTTCACCGTTTGTCACTGAATTCTTAGAATGATTTAGAAAATAACATAGTTCATTTTATTACCTAGCCACGATGCTGTGTTTAGATCAGCTTTGATGGGCGAGTCTGGGTGGTTGAGTCCTGGTAACAGACTTGACGTGTAACTGAGCACCATACCCTGTCCAAACATGTTGACTAGCACCGCTGATATGATCCATGTCTGGAATATAAATCACAGAATTACACCAGGGCTATCATTATAATTATCAAGTATCAACTCAACTCAGTTTATCGCTGGACTTAGGACTTTTTTTGACGCACAACACCCGTCCGTCCGTCTTCTGTATGCAGTCCGTTGTAACAACCTTTTCAAAGTCATCAGTCCATCGGGCTGGTGGTGTCCTACACAATGTTTCCGATACGTCTCACAGGTAAAATGGTATCTACTGATTCTACAAATTGCAACATCCAACAAACCAGTACCAATCGTAGATGATGTAGATTTTGGCAATTTTCATTTTTGTTTTAAAAATTTCCACTTGTCCTCATTTTGTGTTACAATAATCGGGAAAATTGGCTATTTTGGAAAAAAGGTAAATTGTTTTCAGTGTCAAAAAATATCGTGTTGAATCGGAAGCCACCATGGCTAGCAAAACCCTGTAGGCTATATATAATAAAACCAATAATTGCTTACCAAAAAACGCTGTGAGATGACTAGATCTATTGCAACTCAGTCTGTCACTGAAGTTAACCGATGTAAAATTAGTTTTTTTTACCGTGACTTTCATCCAATGAAAATTGCTAGGGTTGTCAACTAGGGATAGTCAATAACCCCTCTGGTGTCACAAACAGTTTTTGGTCAAACTTAAATCCAAAATGGCGTCAAACTGTCAGCATAATTGATAAATTTTTGCTGTCTTTTAATATGTATTTTTACTGACCTGTCGTAATAATGGTGACACCATTATTCTTCACTATAAGGAACGCCACATTCTATTGTAACAAGATTTATAAAACTTTGCATTTATATAAACTACAGTAACCGACGTCATCATTTGGGAACTGGTTTTGAAATAAATATGCTGTAGTAAATTATGAGAAGAGTAAATTAAAAAAATATCTTGCAAGATCTATTATCTTTTTTGCAACTTTATAGGGTTCTATACCTCGAAAGGAAAAATACGGAACAACAAAGGGACACTTTGGTGTCCGACCATCCGCCCTTCTTTCTGTCTGTCAAGACCATTCGTCTCGAGAACACGTGGAAGTTTCGAGATGAAAATAAAACCATATATTTAAATCTCTTGAAGCTGTGAATTTTTTTCTAAGTTAACGTTAAAAAAGATACACCGCAAAAGAACGCTTGTTTCAAAACTTATAGAAGAATCCAAAGTCATAGAGAACATTCGTTGACCAAGAACTTTGAAATAAGGCAATTAATATCGACAAATAGATATTTACTGAAAAAAGTCTGAAAGCTGTTGGTCATATTATAGTCTTTGTACGGAACCCTCAGTGAGCGAGTCCGACTCGCACTTGTCCAATTATTATTTTATGTGCAGAAGACATTTCTCAGAGAATTTGCAAAAACAAAAACGATAAAATCTTTCGATTTAAATCAAATTGAGGAAAGCATCACAAAAATAATTATATTTTCATTCAATTAACGGC
This sequence comes from Plusia festucae, assembly GCA_950381575.1. Classification (NCBI taxonomy): domain Eukaryota; kingdom Metazoa; phylum Arthropoda; class Insecta; order Lepidoptera; family Noctuidae; genus Plusia; species Plusia festucae. The sequence continues at coordinate 723,914 of OX494456.1, read as the reverse complement.
GGTAGCCTAATGGCCTGGGCGATCTGCCCCCCTAGCCAAGTTACATTTCTACAAGCGTTAACTATGATAGAAATCGCTTAACTGACATTAAATGTATGGAAATGACATTTGATTTCGATAAGTCACGTGACTCAGACTTGTTACTTCCATACATTTGAGCGATTCGATCAGCGTTTTCGCTTGTAGAAATGTAACTTGGCTAGGGGGGCTGGTTCTTACGAAGTAAAAAAAGTTGCGCGTATAATTAAGAAAACTTAACGACCATATTAACTTTTCTAATGTAAGTAAGCCTTATAAAATTTGACAAAACTATCAGTGGTTTGACGTGACAACATCTGTCTGGTCGGAAATTGAATTTACAGTAATAATTGTTTTTGTTTTGTACGTCAAGTAAGGTTATTTGAACAGAGGAAAAATTTACATTTACAGATTTAATGCTTTTGATTATTAAAAACTAGCTGTGTCTATCGATGTTACCCGCGGTTTATTAACAATAAAAGCAGCTCGAGTTACTCCTTATTACATCAGCTACCTGCCAGTGAATCCCGTCAGAAACGGTACAGCCATTTTAGAGATTAGCGGGAATAAATAGACTGAGAGACATAAATTGTAGAATAAATCTTATACCGTATATTCATAATATGCATATTATTATGCATGTAGCAAAAAGCGGTTAATTTAATATTACAAACAGACTCTCCAATTTTATTTATATGTATACATTATGTTTCTGTTTGAAATAGTTTAATAGAAATGTGCAATATTCGCGTAAACCTCAGAAATCGTCATGATGGACAGCACCTTGATTGTCCTCAACCCCCTTTGAAGCTAATCCTCAATTCCATACTAAAGCCTGACAAATTTCATGACCATCCCAAGGTAAACGGGTATCAAGGCTGTTGCTACGTAATTATTTTCTCCAAACATTCATTTAGAAGGGGCGGTAGCCTAATGGCTAGGGCGTCGGACTTGCGATCATGTGGTTACGGGTTCGAATCCCACCCATTACACTACCGACGTGAACCCACTCGTAACACAAGCATCTTAGCTTAGCACGAGGGGTTAACAAGATTACTAGTAATGCGCGAGCCCCTAAAAAAAAACAAAACAAAAACGCGTTCAAAGTCACAATGAATAATCTAGATAATATATTAGACTTAATGTTTGTATGTGTGAATGTTTAGAGAATGGCTGATCATTAATCTTCATGCCAAACATCAGCTGTATTTAAAATAATTAAACAATTACGTACCGAGTCCTTATTCAAGTCAAAGCGTTTAACGCGCTATAACGTGTAGGGTTAAGAGTGGGTGTATCTCTTTTGACTTACTATATTTTAAGTTCAAAAATCTGTTATGCCTAAAACGTTTATAACACTACCCGGTGACTCAGAATACAAAAAGATTTGGCGTCCCGGGATGTTTGAAATAAATTCTGTGTCGTGGCAAGTTATGTTTTGTTTCGACTTTGTGAATAACCCCTCTGAAGACATCATCAAAATTATTTTTTGATATATTTCTACGGAAGCTGTTAAAATTAGCAAACAATGTTTTAACACAAAAAATATTTTTTACTAGCTGTCCCCCGCGACAAATAGTCAAAAACGTAATTCTAACACAACCTGGTGACTCTCAGAACACAAAAAGATTTGGCGTCCCAGGATAGTTGAATCTTCGTTATGCCACGTTATGTTAATATGGACTTTGGCCCAATTTTTGTGATCCCGAGTTAACCCAACCAATGGTTAAATATGCTAACTATTCGCTTCAAAACGCGTTTTTTCATCAATTGTTAGGATTGTTAAATAATATTTGAATTTGAATATCAAATGATCAAATTAGTTGCAAAGTTAATTATTTAACCATTTGTTCGAATAAAAAAATATAAATAAACGCGTTCTCCAGAAGTTTGAAAACATTAGTTAGCATATTTAACCATTGGTTGAGATCTAAGGATAAAAAAACTGGGCCTAAGAGAATAACCCCCAGTCATGCGAAGGGCATGGAAGGGGAGGCGGGTAGCGGGACAGGGGTAGCCCGTTCAATACCAACGGCCTTATTACATATCTTGAAAAACAAAGCTACAGCAAAATTGGCAACAATTCAGTCAAATTGCTATTTATTATTAAATCTTGCGATTATAATCTCTCCAGACCGAATTTCGGCCTCGGCGGCCAATCTCAAGTGAGATCAGCCATGTACGCAGAAGATATTATAGTGCTCAAGTGTGTGCGCAAACACAGGTGCACTCTCTGTTCCTTCACTCTCAAAGTCCGATGGGACGGTTAACCGACACGACCGGAGAGGGATCAGGCGCAGGACCAACAGCTTTTACGTGCTTTCCGAGGTACGGGGGTGTAGAGACCGCCACACTTCCTGACTCCGACCGGTACTGAGAATTTCTAAACTCAGTGAATATTTTTCGCCCGACCCGGGAATCGAACCCGAGACCTCGTGCACGGCAGTCGCGCTTGCGACCACTAGACCAAAGAGGCAGACTTGTCGAAACTTGAACGAGGCAAAACTTGCGATAACGTAATACGAATTAGCAATTAGACGGCAATAATTGTAATAATTTTGCTGTCAATTGCTGCCGCTTTGCTTTTGCAAGATACGAAATAAGGTCGGCGTTCAATAGCTGGTTGGCTGGCTAGTCAGTTCGCGAAGCCTATACTGTAAGCAAGGCATTGCCTGTAACAGGCTTAATACATAACTAGACTAGATTATCAAATAAAGTATGTGAATCAATTATTCCATGTTGTTTTTCTGTATGTTTAATAAAGGTGTTGACAGAGTAAAAAAAAACGGAAAAAATATAATTACGTTAGTTATTAAATAGATTAATATTAAATACGTATTTTGTTTTTTTCTTTAAAAAACAATAATATAGCGACTTAAAGCGATTTAATTAAACTTCATGCATGTCGTCTTGTGTCGTCCCACGTTGGCAAATATTTTAGGAGAGGAACGTGAATTTTTCATTAAATTTTCTCTCATTTTTTTTTGTTACGAGACTAAACTTAGAAATTACTTGTCTAATATTTTTCCATAATTTAAAAACCGTGTTTTAGTAACATTATTTCGTTCAATTAAAATATTTTTTGTATGTACACTTTAAACAAATTGATAACACAAGTAATTTCAAGCAGTCGGGTAAAAAAACCTGACCTTAATCGCACAAAAATAAGAGGTACCTACTTAATTTCGTTTAGACAGTTTCGTGGCTAAGTGTAAGCCTCGGTTTGACTAATAATAGGGGTTAAGCTGCGGTCGCCGCGATTGGTCCGCGGATAGCTGTGACCTTTTGTGCTCCCGACTGTCATACAGTGATCCTTGACAGTCTTTATGTCATTACAATTCTGAGAACCAGCCTTACTGTGGGAGACTAGTGTTGCCCTGTAAAGACTGAAAGCCGACCCCAACATAGTTTGGGAGTCTAGGGACATGATATTCTTAGTAACATTTTCCATTATATAACTAATACATAACGAAACTACTGAATTTATTTAATATATACATATATACCCAGTCTGAGGTTACTATCTATTACAGAATTTTTACAATCCATCTACAATTACCGGAGTTATCCTGTCACAAACATAAAAAAAACATTCGAATTTTTCATGTCGGTAAAAATAACGATTTTTCTGCGTGTCTTTTTTTTGCCTAATTATTACATACCTAACTCATAGTTTATCGTTTGATATATCTTTACCAGAAAACCCAAAATATTACTAAAAAGTCATTATTAATTACATGGCTTGCGATTAGTATGAATGATAGTTGAAGGATGACATTACCGTAGACATTGAAATGTCATCTATAGTCATCCAACGTCACAACTGTTCAGAGATAGTGTGGAGATTAAATAAAGATATAATTATATGTTTTTATCATTCCACATATTAAAAATGCATTGTAACCTTATCGTGGGTATAAATTAAATACCCAATACTTATGACGAATAATAAATAATCATGTATTAAGTTATCATTTATCTACATATTAAACTAATGTTCTAAAGCTGATTGGTTTTTTAATTGTTTACACACATTATATCTCTGTAACTACCAGTCGATTGGAAAGATAGTTTGTGTATAGTATAATATCGGCCTAAACTAAAAATCCCATATGGAGAAGGAATGAGAATTGATCACCACGCTGGCTCACTATGAGTTGGCGATTTCAGATTATTATTTTTGGAATCCAGGTTTCCTTACGATGTTTTCCTTCACCGTTTGTCAATGGTGTCATAGAATAATTAAGAAAATCCATTAACTTTGGAAGAGTCACACCGGTTCGTGCCTGCGTTCGAACCTGCAACCATGTCCACGAATCCAGTCATTGAACCGCTAGGTCACCACGACATTATACATTTATTAATAAATTTATTTTCATAAATAACATTGAGTAAGTATAATCGTCGCGTTGCTTTCGTTTTAAACAAAGTTTTGAAGTAGATACCAATTACGGTTAGATCGTAGTATTTAACTGAACGTTGGGCTTAATGAGACATCTCTAATTGTTTAAACAGCTAACTCTTGGTTTGTAGCTGTTTCTGTAAATATAAACAAACGTGAAGCTGACTTCAAACCGTTTCAAAACAGTCAAATGGCATTTTGCCACCAACGATTCTATATATAACTCTCGTAAAATTACGCTCGTGAAGTACAGTCACTGCTCGGCTCCTTACCGTCAAAGTGTAATGTTTGACCCACCGAAATATTCTCTAAAAAACAAGCTACAAGACTATGTAAATTTTACGTAAATACGTGAAGTAGTTCTTGAGATATGTGCGTTTAAAGTTATGTAAATGTTAAAATTTTCAGTGTCTTATAAGGAAAAATCTCTGTCTATCGCTTGGTGGAAAATTTTAATACGGTAGTGATAATTTTGGCTCTAATTTAGTGAAGTGATGCTTAAATGGACATGTCGGAAGTTAATATTGCAAATACGAATCAACTTTGATAGAACGTGGTTAAATTTAAGTGAAGTTTTTGTTTATCTGTCGATTATGCTTGATGCAGCCTTTCGTAGTACGTAAACTTCTTTTTAAATATTATACCTACTATTTCATAAAAGATTATTTTAATGTATGCGACTTTGCTGTGTAAATTTCTCTCTCAGTTTTCTTTCACCAGTATTTATTAAAGGCAACGGGTCTGAACCGCGTACGTAATTATACCTTCTTTTCCCATTTTTACGTTTCGGCCATCTTGCGAAGGCTGTGGTCACGGGTAGACTGATAGACTAAAACATTTAAATACCAATTATTTTTTAGTTAAAACCATTCTTTTGTAACCGTGTCTTGAATATCTTAATTGAAATAAAACCAGAAAAAAAAAACAAGATACTAGTTGTACTGTTGTTTAGTGTACATATTACTATAAACACTAAAAAGTAAGTAAATTGTTAAAAAATAAATTATTATATCGATTTTTTTTTATCTAAAATTACTTAAGTATATCGCCTTACCTTTTAATATATTTAAGTGAAGAGAAAACAATGCTAATATATTATTTTGTGGCGCTTAGAATCGTCGCGTCTATTCATTGATTCGTGTTATCAATCCACGGCAATCAAAAAACCACGGCTCTTGTAATCCCACAGCTCATAGGACTCGCTTTTACGTGCTCTGATCCTGTGCCTCTTTCATCCAGGTCCGATCCTAAAGCTGTAATTTTTAAGAAAAAGGTTTTGCTTAAGAGAATTGTTTAATTAACTAACTTTGAGCTGAAATTTTGTGAACCGACTCTATACCAGTTGTTTTTAAAACCCAATTTGAATAGGTGTATATCTTATCAAATTTGGTTGAGAAAAACCAACTGGGTTTCCCTTTTCCCACGGAAACAGTTGAACTCCTGTTGGGCGTGTTCCCAAATGGACAGGGAGCAAACCAAAAGTTCCTCTTAGAGGTGATTTAAGCAGTCTGAGTTAACCGTCGAATAAAAATGGCGCCTGACAGTGTTTTTTTCAAATACGTCAAAAAATCAATATTTATTCGAAGGATAACCGCCGAATACTGAAACGCAAATTAACATTAAGATGTTCTTAAATGTCTGTCGCTACTTCACTCGTGACAATGACTGAAGCCTTATTGTGGAATAAAATTCTGTTAAAATCCACCTTAAAAGGGGCAGATACGTAGTACCTTTTTTTTTTGTTTTCGAGGGGAAACCTTCAAAAGGCGCCCGTCCTTATGGGGATTAAGGCTGAGCACTGTAGGATATTTACCTCACTAAAACCACCCCGTTGTTCACCATCAGCACATGTAGGAGGGTTCCGTTTCCTCTTAAAAGACCAAACCAGAAACCTTCCTGTGCAACGCCTGTTATGGCACATCCCTGGGAATACTGTAAAAGGATATACCCGGACCCTCACTAATTACGGTAGCATTGACAACTGCTACCGCCTTCTCCAAGGTTACTTAATAGGCGGCAGACTCCCCTTTCTGAGCGCCCGTAACGGGGCAGCCCGTAGCCAAGTGACATTTCTACAAGCGTGCGTTAACGATGATAGAAATAGCTTAAATGAAGTAAAATGTATGAAAGTGACATGTCTAAGTCACGTGACATATCGAAAACAAATGTCATTTCCATACATTTAATGTCATTTAAACGATTTCTATCATAGTTATCGCTTGTAGAAATGTCACTTGGCTAGGGGGGCAGATGTACTTAATAGGCATAAATAGCAAACATTTGAATAAATGTTCAACCAGTCTAAGTTCAAAACAAGCAAATGTTATGTGGTTAGCTAGTACATTAGCTACATGTATATTCAGTAAATCTAAAATTGGTCAAGGAATTCAGACGCAGTCGTTTATAAAACTATGCGCAATTGACGTTCTCGTGTACATTAGATCGTAGGTATTAGATTTCCTCGTGTCTAGTTCTTTTATAAAATGTACAAAGTCACAACAGTCGCTATTAATTATGATTTCTTAATTACTTTAATTGTAGCTTCATTAGGTTCAATTCTGTGTCTGGTTGTTTGATGATTGTGTATGAAATGTTGTAGAATGTGTATAACGCACATACATGTATTTATTTATAACTTGAGAGAAAAAATGACTCTAATATATTAAGGTCATATTTTTAATATTAACAGTTTTTTTTTTTAAATAAGTCTGAAATAAAACTACTTTTAAACGGATTCTATCGCGGTTTATTTTGATTTTAGTTCCCGACGATTTTTTGAACATTGTTATTTGTTGAAAGATTGTTACTACTATGCTACTCGTATATCCTAGTAAAATTATAATTTCTAAGGATATTTAGCAGTAATTTAAATAGTTACGATTAAAATCTAAAGACTTTAATAACAGCAGTTATTACAGGTATTAAGGTATAAAACGCAGATAAACGAAAACTTCGCCAAATATTAGCCTGCACATTTCACAGGCAAAACCACGTGTGTTTCATATCAAAAAAACTTAAGAATATAAAACAAGTGTTATCATAGGTATCATTGATAATGTTCACAAGTGGCAGGCACTGTAATGTTGACCTCCACACAGGACGTACGACTGTGAATTTTATGTGATTTGTTCTAAAATGGCGAAAAATAAAGAATGGATAACACCGTTCAAGAAACAGGTGAGTTTATATATATTTTTTTATTTATTTAGTAGTACTAGCTGTTACCCGCAGCTCCGGCCGCGGTCTAATTTTTTTAATATAATTGAGATGTAAGCTATCCTATCTTTTAAGTTGGATCAAAGTGCACACGGTGTGCAAATTTGATTAAAATCGGTTAATCGGTAGTTTCGGAGTTCATCCCAGACAAACATCGTGACACTGGAATTATATTATAATAGGTGTAATAGATATCGAACTTTATTATTAATCCTAAATTCTAAATGCGAAACTAATTCTGTTGCGCTTTCACGAGTAAACAGTTAAACCGAATTTGATGAAACTTGGTATAGTATAAGCTTGAATCTTAATAATGGTTACCTTTGGTCGCGATAGCCGACTACCATAAAAGCGGAGGCGACGGAAAAAATATAGTACCTAAGTGGCTTTTGACCAATAGGATAGTTAACTATCCCATTGATCAAATGTCGCTTTTCGTACAGAAAACTAACAAGCATTGATAAACACACTTGCTTGGTACGGTTTTGTTTACTGTATTCAAATTCCTTCTGTTTTCTTTGAACTTTAGAACTGTCAGGGCAATATAAAAATTAATAAGTACTTTTACTACCATGACTTTAAAAGTAAAAAATTAAATACTATAACCGTTGACCTTGAATCTACATAATTATGTCATAATACTATGAAGGGAACATTAACAAAAAACAACATTGAAAACCCAAATATATTTTTTTGTGTACTTATGGTATAATGAGCAGCTAAAGTTAGTGTACATCGTTCACCAAGAAACTATATTGACAAGGGTAACTCATGTCTTTCTCATACCGGACCAACATTAATGATCCTAGCGGACTCAAATCTCCCACGTATAATTATTTAAAGCTAAAACATCTTTTGTGAAAACTTCTTTATCGGCGCTGTGCACTTTTTGGGATAGGTAAAAAATGTTAAACTCGCGTCAAGACCTAGCGTCACCTGATCGATACTGATCGAAAATACCTAAGACGCGGTGCAGGTCGCTGGCGCGAGTGTGAGATGTCATCCGGTGTCAGCATAGAAAAAATATGTCAATGGTGTCAGTGTAACTTTTTGAAGAGAAAACTTTTATTTTTTATTTAGCGGCTTTGTGCAGTTTTTGGAAGGGTATAAAAGAGGCGCAGGGCGCTTGCGCGAGTGTGCGTGTGTGTTTGTAGTACAGCCTGCTACGCTAATGGCTCGACCGACTGTATACTTGTTAAATTCGTGTAGGTATATATAGTGTTTATAATAATATGGAAATTGAAAAAAGTGTATCCGCTAATGCTATTTTTATTAGCTAGTTTTCACTTCTGCCGGCACTCCCGGAGTGCAACCAGTTGTTTTTAATCTTACTAGGGATGTGAACCGCACATTAGGTACAAGTATTCTTGATAAGCCCTCGTAGTAAGCTAAATGCTTGTGTTTCGAGCGGGTTCACGTAGGTAGTGCAAGGGATCAACCCGCGACCACATGATGTGATTATCAACTGCATCTGAGGACAAAATATTGATTATGGGAATGTCTAGCTAGCCTGCTCTAGGTGGTACAAGGTTACGATTAATCCCAACACAAACATGGAATTATTTGTTGACCTTTCGATCAGTTGCAGAAAAAAAACACATGTATCTCAACATGAGTCACTACATACACAAATCGAGAAATCATTCAAGGTAGTCACTTTACATATTATTACGTATATCAGGAAGTCAATCAAACAAATTAGGCTTACAATACATTTAATGATTGTCTGAATGATAACAGTAGTTGATCACCGCGATACGCACAACACGGTTTTGTATTCTTCTATTTCTATCTGTGTCTGTCCAGGGTTGTGAACCGCCAGTTTTTGTCAAAGGACTTCAGCTCATCCCGCCATTTGCTTCTGGACCAGCCGCGATGTCTTCTGGCATTTTTTTAGATTTTAGCACTCATTAGGTTTATAGTTGAGACCATGCGGTCTACGTCCGTACCATTTCAGATAAGCAGCTTTTCTAGTGATGTCACTGATTTTGGTGGTTATTGAATATAATATTTCGTACCCGGTCTACAAGTATTATACTGAGAATTTTGCGTTCCATCGATCTGGATCTCTTTTACAAGGAACCTAGGTGAAAAGGTGAAATGTTTCCATACAGACACACTGTATAAATTAAAATTTACGATTTAAACAAAATATGTGTAATGTTATGGGTTCGGAGAGATTAAGTAAACTGTATATCCATTGGAATATGATTTATTTCTGCCTCCAAATATATAGAGTACATTCGTATTTCATTGTAATTTAATACAAGAATACGATGAGCACACATACATGCTCGATACGTAATTCTCTAATATCTTTCCATAATGTGTAGTTAAAGCTTTTCCTATCATTATAGGAACAATCATGGACCCTGTTGGGCACAACAATATAATTATAAGATAATACTTAGATACATACAGGATTAATTTAAAAGGAGTGCGTATATTCAATGAGGTAATCAGGTGCAGAAAACTGAACAACTATTACCACGAAACATAGGTTGAAATCTTAAAATTGAAAATCATCTTTTCATACAAACATAAGTCTGTAACCTGACACTTTGAAAAGTTCATTTTCCATTTTAAGATTTCGACCTATGTTCCTTGGGGAAAGCTGTTCAGTTTTATGCACCTGATTACCTCATTGAATACACGCACTCCTTTCAAATGAATCCTTTATAGGATTATTATTTATGCATTCTCACACAAACACTCTACATACACAGCCTTGTCTATCCATAGTCATGAAGAATTCGCCGTCGTTCGAGCTAGTCGATTTAGATAGAGTAGTTAATTTTAATACTCATAAATGTATGTGCATGTGAACTATAATATTTTTTTTATTTATGGTTTGAAAATTAAATTTACTTTTATTAAGCCAATTATCATTATAATAGTTTCTTTTACATAAACAGCTGTGCGTATAAAGTTACAACTACTATAAAAGAGGTTGCTTTCATTTTTCTCGTTAAAGATAAGATTATAAAAATCTTGATAAAATGCCTATCTCTGCTTATATTTGAGTATTTGAAGATTACAGTTATCTATTTATTTTCATTTCCATTGGTTAAATTTTTGGTAGTTAACTATCTGCCAATAAAAAAATATAAATATGAAGATCTCGTATGTTTTGATAATGTAGATAAAGTATCTACGGATCATGAATTAGTTCCATTTGCGTCAAATGGTAAAAAAATGTTATCAATCACATTGATTCAAAAGGTTATATTATTTTAGCGTGGTCGTCAAGAGGGTATTTGAGTATCGGAATATTGATTTAAGACAAAATATGTTTCTAAAAATAATCGTTTTATGCGAAACTGTGAATAAATATAAAAAATCAATATTATGTACAATTAAAAACTTATAAGCGTTTGAAGTTGACACCACATCTAAGACCCCATTGCCAAACGGTGAAGGAAAACATTGTTAGGAAACCTGGATTCTAAGAGTAAAATGTTGCTTGGTTTGGTTGGCGATTTCAGATTAATTCTGAAATCGCCAACTCGCGATTAAGCGTGGTGATCAATGCTCATCTATATGGGACGAGGCCTGTGCCCAGCAGTGGGACATTTATAGGCTGATTTAATTATTTTATAAACTATGGTGGTCACGGAAAGACCCAGACCCGTTACCTTTGATTCGCATGCTTTATTTTCACAGCAACATGTTTATTCATATTACAAAATAGCAGCATATTTATGTTGATACTCTATGTTGTTTATACACAGTAATTCACGCGAAACAATCATTAGTGTAACTATGCAATAATCTGTACAGTAAGCCGCACAATGTGAACATTTTGAAGCAAAAAATGTCTTTATTCCAATGAAGTAAAGTTGATTTCTAAACACATATATTCCAATATGCCTCTGAACTTAGTATGATAGAAAATATTACCTTTGGTTAGAACTATGCTTAATGATATTGATACATAGATGTGTTTATATTAAGACTCCTTCATCAATGCAAGCAAGTCATACTTGGTCAGGTCATAAGCAGATATTCTTGACATGTAACTATAACGATTCGTTACATAGTATGTGTTGTAGGGAATAATCAATACTGATCTTGCTTTTATTTAAGTCTTAGTTAAAATAAGTAAGTTTTTTTAGATAAAATTACTGTTTGTGTTACGAGTGGGTTCACGTCGGTAGAGCAATGAGTAGGATTCGAACCCGAAACCACATGATCGCAAGTCCGATGCCCTAGCCATTACAAATACAATTAGGTATACCTATTTCGTGTAGTTTGAGCTTAGACCATAACTTTGATGAAAATCGACTTTGTGGTTTAGCCGTGGACTGACTTTATTCTTTATTGTACAGTAGCGGTCATAAGGACTTATGGCCCCAGACTGTACATATGATAATATTTACAAAAATCAATGAATACAGATTTGATGTACAGAGGCGAGCTAAACTCATAATATTTGTATGGATAAATATTCGCGTATTACGCGGATATTACTCAACATCTCGGTATCTTTCAAGGATTATGCTAAACGTAAGTTTAAGATAGATAACAGTACTTGATATGTAACTATTATCTTCAGTATTGCCTGTGCAAGGCAAGTATCTGACATTACGCAGTTGTCAACGGGCACTTTTGGCTGAAAGCAAAAATATGGCTGATCATTTTTCTTAAATAAAAATGGAAATTGACATAGCGTGATAGGTATAAATCAAAATCATGGTTGCGGCTTAGAATAATTCGGAATATGGATAAAAACTAATATGTTTCCGAACCAATCCTACTTATAGGTACTTGAACTGATCCCAGTACACTATTCCGCACTGATCCCTACGTTAACACAATACATACACAAAACAAAACTATTGTATGCATAATTGTTAAAAAATACGTATTCTAGGTACCTACTAGTTAAAATAACGATAATTTGAACGATTATAATATTCTGTCCGGATTCATTTTGTTTTAAGGCATAATAATATATGTATTTTACAGGATCAGTTCGAATAGGGGACCTACTGGGATCCAAAATCAAAAACAAAATTAAAATGTTTTTATTTATATTAAACCTAAAATAGGCGCTTTAGAAACGTTGACTTTAAAACTAAATGACTCTATGTGGGATTCATTCGGAATAAACCGTTAAAAAATTCGACTACACGGATAGCCGAGTGGTACAAGTCACCACGCTAATAATTACCACTGTGCGCGAAGTCTCGATCCCCGCATGAGACAAGCATAATTATTGTGTGATCCACAAATGCTTGTTCCAAATCTGGGTGTTCTTTGTGCATGTGATTTGAATGTTTGTGAAACCCCTGTCGTTTTTATTAAAAAAATATATGTATGTAATGTGTGGCAATAATATTTTCGTTTGCTTCTTTAAAGATTGACAAGCATCTTGATGTAACTACCGCTTGACGTTGATGTGACGTGTATTATATTTAGAACAATTTTACGAGCTGCATATTCCACGTGAGTAATGTAGTCACCACGATTTGGGTGTCGCTGCCAAATATAATTAACACTATCTTAGAGTACCGTAACTAATGGTTCAAATTGTAAATCATGACACTTTACCGTATTTTAAACGACAATTAACTCCCAAACGAGAGTGTGGTGGTAGCCTAGCGGTTCAATGACTGGATTCAAATGCGCATGTTGGCAGGTTCAAACCCAGGCAAATACCAAAGTGTCTTTTTCAAAATTATATGGCATTCAAGATACTATTGATAAACAGTTATGAAAATCAACGTGAGGAAACCTGGATCCCAAAAGTTAGAATCTGAAATCGCCGACTCGCATTGAGTTCGAGAGTCGTTCCTTCTCTATATAGGAAGAGCACTGTGTCCAACAGTGGGACAATAGGTTCCAATAAAGCGTAACTAGTTACCTAGGGTAATGCAACTAGATTTTGTAATGTTTGAAGTTTATTACTATCCAAATTGGCATTCTAACTAAGTTATTAGGTTCTCGCGAATCTTTCCAAATTTTGTAAATTAAAATATCTTTTTTTTAAATATCGAAAGAGATTGGTTAAACTGTGGTTTAAGGCCTTGTCTATGATATAGTATCAATTAAATTGGAATCGTGACAATTATTTATGGCAAGAAGACTTAAGTGTTCGTCACGTACGGAATTCTAAGGAACTCAACGGGTCTAATATTAATGTAAGCTATAATTATAGAACTAGTACGATTCATTCATATTATCATGTGTTTAGAGTCACGCGCTCCGAGTCTAGAATTACGAGTAGGTATATGAGCACTGATTTCATTTATAGACCAAAATAACACTGACTGTGAAAATCTCCGAAATAATCATAAATAATACAAAGCTATTTATTATTTAGACGGCACTAAACTTTAGCACTTTGTTACAAACCTAGATCTGAGGAATCTCCACGTGAATATACACGAAATCGTAAAACTGCACTGATTGACGGAATAGTGTGGGGGTAACAGGGTACGCACTACTAGGGGGATATAGGTACAACTGTTCAGAACAAAGAATTTTGGGAACAGTGCACAGTGGGGTGTTTGATACTATAATCCTACTTAATATTATAAATGTAAAAGTGTGGATGTTTAGATATTTGGATGTTAGGGTGTTTGTTACTCAATCACGCAAAAACGGCTGGACGGATTTGGATGAAATTTGGCATGCCTGTAGCCTTTGACATGGAAAAGAATATAGGCTACCTTTTATCCCGATTCCTTGAGTAGTTCCCAAGGGAAAATTGAAAATTGTTTACGAGCTTTTTCTCTTTTTTATTACTTTCACATTTTTCATTTCTTTTTGGACTCAATTCGGAAGTCCACGCAGACAAAGTCGCGGGCAGAAGCTGGTAATAATATAATGTCTTGGGACAACTCACACACGGCCATCTGATCCCATTATGTAAAGATTATCTACACACGGATGTAAGATTACATTGTGTCAAAAGACATCATTCATTTAAAATTTCGCAAAAGTGTCAAAAATCATACTTCAATTGCATAAAAGTACCAAGTACGATAGACCGGACACCAAATACGGACAGAACACTAATACTTTAGGCGAGTTTCGAAACCTTTCCAGGTGTCATGGTTACCGCCAAACTGAGGTGGTATTTGTCTTGACATAAGCTGTTGCTTGTTCTGCTTCGTTCATAAAGTTTTATTACAATGTCTAACATTCGCGTAAACCTCAGAAAACATTCAGAAATTTCTTTTAAACTTTCTGAATAAAAGATTCAGAATACTACTAAAACAGATACATATCAAATCAACTGGAGATTGATGCATAATCAGATACGTATGATATCATAGCGTTTATTTATCAATGGACGGACGATAAGACACTCATCTACAACAAATTCTTATCATTGTGATGTAGACAGAATCCGATTAGAAAATATAAAAATCCATTTTGTTTCCGTGTTTTTCTTAAACTTGGGTTTTTAACCAACTTCAAAAGGATTCATTATTCGACGCCGATTTAATGACTACGGCAATTAAAAAAAAATTGATCGGTGACTTCAGATGAGGTCCCATAAAAGTTTCATCAAAAGCGATTTAGTAGTTATAGTTTTTGTTTACACTTATATGTAAATAAAATCCTCTTTAAATCTCTTATTGCACCGCTTTCATTAATTACAATAAAAAATCTATTTCACATGTTTCAAAAGTAAAACCAGGCAATTGTTTCTACGAGAACTTCCACATGCACGGGCTACTCATCGCTGACTTTGCCATATATTTGCCAAAAATATCTGAAAAGGATAATACTTAAGATGCTCTCGACCCACTTTAATAAAATCGAATGAGTAATTCATTACACATTTTAAGTCAAATGTGTAAAATACTGATATGGAAGATCACACCAGCCCCTACTCAATCTATGGTTGGCAGTAAGGGCCGAATATTCAAACGTCAATAAATAACCGTTAAATTTCGCTTTCTCTGTCACCTTAAGGTGTGAATTAACGACAAATACACATTCAAGGACGTCTTAAACTTAAGTTACGTTCAGGGGTTTCACTTAACTAATACATTTATTTGGTTATTTTCCAGTGTTTCGTGACGTTTGGCGTGTGCTTAAACATGGCAGCGCACGGCCTCGTCATGGGGTTCAATGCTATACTCCTGCCACAGCTTAGGCAGCCAGACTCCATCATACCCATAGATGACACCTCCGGCTCATGGATTGGTAAGCTACTGTTTAATAATGACAGCTCGAATCAACTGAAAAGTAATTTATTTAGCTCGAACGTCAAGATAAAAGACAGCGGCCATTTTGGCCCACACTTAACAAACATTAAGTGCTCTAGTTGTAAAGAAGGAATAGCGCAACAAACACTCAAATAGCACCCTGGCTTACATTTCACAAAATGATTAAGTTTACACAGAGACCGGGTCAAATTAATAATTATTTTCAATGGACCTCGATTGTAAAATCAAGATGTTGATGATGAAGACGTGATGAGAGTGTTTGTAAGATGATACTATCGTCATTTAACCAACCAATATAACGGGAAGAGTGAAGGAAGACATAGTCTTAATTGGAATATAATACAGAACTTAAATCACCAATCCGCAATGAGCAAGCGTGGTAATTAATGCTCATTCCTTCTCTACATATCCAGAAGCCTGTACCCAGCAGTGGGACCTTTATAGGCCGAATACCAAATAGTTCGCTATGGACATTTAATTGCTTTTCTGGACACTCTCCACAAATGCAATTCAATAATGGATTTATATTATATTTTATAATTTTTAATCCAAATTATATGTACACATACACATTGCATAGTTTTTTATTAGGTTTCATATTAATTATGATAACATGATGGAAGCGACTAAAATTGGCAATAAAGATAATTTAGCAAATATCAATCGACAAGTCGATGTATTGCGAGTTATCGATTGCATAATCGTCTTTCGACAGCATCTATTTATCCGATTGCAAGACATGTTAATATAAGCGTTTACTTTTTCGTTTGCAGCCTCCATCATTGGATTCGCTCTCGTCGTCGGCAACTTCATCGTGCCTCCTGTCATGGCTAACTACGGCAGGAGAACTGCCAACATCCTCAGCGTCTCGGTTCTCATCATCGGCTGGTTCTCCATCATCCTGGCAAAGAGTGTCACCGTCTTACTCATCGCGCGATTCCTTCAAGGCTTAGCTATGGGCATAAGTTCCTCTCTTGGACCTGTCCTAATAGGAGAATATACAAGCCCTCAAAACAGAGGAGTATTTTTAACAATGATATCCTTATGCATAGCAACAGGAGTACTTACTGTTCACACAATGGGATCCTTTCTACATTGGCAAACAACTGCCCTTGTGTGTAGTTGTATAGCTTTCTTCGATCTCCTAATCATTATTTATTCACCGGAGTCCCCTAGCTGGCTAGCAGATCAGGGCAGATACGAAGACTCTAAGCGAGTCTTCCGTTGGCTGAGAAATGAGAATGAAGAAGAAGAGTTACAGAAAATGATAGAAGCTAGCGCTATATTAAGAGAATCTAAAGAGGATGCTAATATATCTCAGTCTTTCGGTAAAAAAATAAAGAGCAAATTCGTTTACTTTAATGCTACTATAAGGAAAAAAGAGTTTTACAAACCAATTTTTATAATGATGCACATTTACACATTAGGTCAGTGGGGTGGTGCCAATATATTAGCTGCTTATACTACAGATGTTGTCCACAATATTATAGGCACTGAATTTAATACTGCTCTTTTGATCATAACTTTGGACAGTCAGAGGATTATTTCAAATGCTGTAGCAGTACTGTTTATGAAGAAAATTAATAGGAGAACAATGTTGTTTTCTACTATTAGTGTCAATATATTTGCTTTCTTGACTACGGCAGCTTACACTTACTTCAAGGCGCAGGGAAGGTTACCTCCTTTCCTTGATCATCCAGGGGTTGGAGTAGCGCTTATCCACCTCCACATGTTCACTATCGCTACTGGAGTGGTTCCGTTGCCCTTCATAATTGCTGGAGAAGTATTTCCTCTAGAATATAGGAGTTTAGCTGGTGGAATTAGTGTTCTATTCCTTTCATCCAATCTCTTTATTACTGTTAAAACTATGCCATTCTTTTTAAGGAACATAGGAATATATGGAGCATATTGTATTTATGCTTGTGTAGTAGGGTATTGTCTGATGATAGCTTACTTTTTCTTGCCAGAAACTAAAGATAGGACGCTTCAGGATATTGAGAATGAGTTTAGAGGCAGGCCATTGTCACCCGAAGAGGTGAAATCTACGCAGTCTTTGGCTTCTTGGAAACTTCACAATAAAGACAGAAGATGCAGTAGTCCAGTTGTTTGAGTTAAATTTTCCTTAAAGTCCCGATTAATAAATGCTTATTATGCTTGGTAGGCAGTTTATAATGAATATTCCAAGAATAGGAGTTGTTAAATGTGTGATATCGTTTCTAAGCCCATCAAAAGATGAATTTAGTGCCATCGGGTTATGATTACAAAAAATATCAAGAATGATAGTTATTTAAAGTATTTCATAATATAATGTGATAATTAATCTTCTTATTTTGAATATTGATACAAAGCCAAAATATATTTTATAATTAAAAACTATGGGACTCAACATTTCATGTACAATTACTCGTAGATATATTATGTAAATAGTGTTTGACAATAATAGTATTAATAATTAAGTAACTTATTTATAAACAACTTATTGATGTAAGTAAATTTAATTAATGACTTAATAAAATATTTAAAACGAATGTATGTTTTCTTTTGAAAATGTGATGACAGCACATTTTCTGATGGTATTATGACAGTATATTTGCAGGTTTACTTCAGGGCTGTATCTTAGGTCCAATAAGATTGTATTTATAAAATTCTTTAAGACATGTATGCATACTCATAAATCTTCTTGATATAGTAATAATTGAATTAAGTACTGTTTATTATTAGATATAGTTTTTATTTTCTGAATCGACTTGCACTCCTTATAACTAGTTAATTATTTATGTAGTATACTATACCTGTTAAATATTTAATAAAGAAATTACTTAGCTGCAAATTAAAAATGATAATGAATTTTTACAGTACGTAAATTCTAACTTTTTTGAAAATTGTTTGCTGCAAATTCAGTTAGCTGTTCTCATAAGTAGTGTGATCATTCTTTTTCTAGTTGTATTTCTAACGTCAATACAAGATACTCGAACTTAGCCAGTTAACCTTAAGTATTAATGAAGAAAAATAAGTTTAAGAGAAGATTAATGTCAATATGACTTTAATGTACACAATGCTGACGCTTTTAATAATCTTAAACTTAACGATATCTCAAGTATACTCGCAAGAAATAGAAAATAAAATTTTGTATTCTCTCCTGATGGTTTATCCGTGGACAGGAAATTACTCCCAATAGATGAATCAAACGAAAGATTAATACCATCATATCATCAATTTAAATATTATCTATGTTTTTGAATTTTCTTCCCAAAACCAAGATAATGACGAAGACAGCTTTTGTTTTAGTTTTATTTTTGTTAGCCATTTGAGATATTACAAAATAAAAATATTGTAATTTAAAATGTTCGCTGTATATAATAACCAATTAATAATATAACAAAATATTTGCGAGTTTAAGTTTGTGAGTGTGTATGTATGTTTGTTTAGTTTGTTACCTCTTCACGCTCAACGGCTGGACCAATTTTCAAAACCTTATTTTAGCGGGTAATTTTTTTTTTAATAAAATCGACGCTCGCACTAAGGAATTTAATCCTTTTGTCGCGGGGGTTTCACAAACATTCAAATCACATGCACAAAGAACACCCAAAATTGAAACAAGCATTTGTGGATCTCACAAATGTTTGTCCCATGCGGGGATCGAACCTGCAGCACGACGCACACAGTGGTAATTGGCGTAGTGACCTATACCACTCGGCTATCCGTGCAGTCAATTGACACCCTAGATTAACATTTTGCCTACTTGGCATTTTATTATTCCAGAAAATAAGTTATATGACTAACCGCAGGTAACGCCTCGGTATGCGGCTAGTAGATCATAAAGAAAGACATTTAAAACAACATTAATTGCTAGAACAAGTAAAAAGATATAAACTTTACACTAACCTTGTTCCTAATTAATGTAAAAACACATAAATACCCAGTGACGTAGATACCTTAAAACCAATACTTTGGTTAACTGTGCAATATATCATACAAGTTGCGTTAAAAGATAATACCCATTTTAAAGCAGTTGAGAAAGTAATTGAAGAAAGGAAAACATAAGTGGACGCAACAGTAAAAAATACCATAATAGATATAATTGCAAGTTGGACACTTCAAACGAAGCCTACAGAGTCAGATAATATGATGAATGTGATACATATAGCACTAATAGTTATGGTAGTAATGAATTTGTCGAAAGCCCAACAAGCTCCTCAAGAGATTGCTCAAGGGATGGTCGATAACCTCATAGTACAACCGGTGAAAAGAGGTACAACCACATTGAAAACAGCAAACGATTTATTTCAGGTATTTATGTAAACCGTGTTATTAAATGACTCGGGAAAAAATATTTTACTTGCAAGTAAAGTTAGGTTTTTTTTACCAGATTACGCTCAGTTTCAAATTAAAATTTACTTCCTAAAACTTGAAGGAGGGGTATGTCTAGGAAGGCTGTAGTGTATAGCAGTGAAATTTTAATGTTGATTGAAAACCTAGTCCTTTTCAAAATGTATTTAATTTTAGGTAATTTAGAATCCTCTCATGTAATTTGTAGTGAGGTATCCTATATCAGTGTATGAGCCCGATTCTCCGACGACATCTATAAATGGTAGCTGGAATAGATGCGGATGAATGAGAACCGGAGGTTGTGGCGCAACTTGGGAGAGTTCCATATCCGCGATAGGCTTAGTTAGTTTAGTTGAACGATTGAGCCGAGACAACTAATGAAATAAAGTCGGTCAAATGATGATTTCACGACGAAATTTCGAAACGTGTAAATGCCTAATTCATTTAAAAAATCTAAAAATTTTACATCGACTCCCCATTGATTTAGCTAACTTAGTGGCAAGCTCCCTTTTAATATTTTTTTTTTCAGAATACTTTTCGCTAAAAGTACCACCTAAACGACTCCCAATTGATAGGCCGTAGGCAAAAATAATACCCATGGATCGATCAGTAGAACCCTGCTGTCGAACCCCGGATCATAAACAGGGCTACGGGTAGTAGTTTGATTTTCCCCTGGTCCGATTGCGAGGACCGCAGGCTAAAAATAATGTCGATGATCGATCAGTAGAAAACTACGCGGTCGGACCATGAGCAAAAACGAAAATAAAAGACCTGCTCATGTATGGCTTATTCCTTTTTATTATGTTTCAGGCTTATCTACTTGTCGATTGTATTCTTCATCGGAACAGGAACGATCCATACCACGCTATGATTCGTCTACTTGGACTTTGTGATAGGAAAGGAATACTTAACAATCAATCGCCAATTAAAAATATACAAGAAACATTGACACGGAATTGATAGCGTTTGTTCCCCAAAGGAATATTTAATTATTGACATTGTGAAATTAAAGAATGAAAAGATTTTGTTGCTAGTATTCTTTTATGATCTGTCAGTATTATGTTTCGCAGTGGAAGTCTTGTGATTTGATGATGACGAGGAATATAAGATTATAATGCGGTGTATCCTCGTCCTAATGTTACATATTAAACAGATTATTTGCAGCGTAATTATAAATTAAACTACATAAAAGTAAACAGTGGTTATATGTATGCTTTCCCAAATGCAATACATAATTTAAATTCTTAAGCTTCGCCTAGATATAATTCTGGAAAATTCAGCCGAATGTTAGTAACAATAGCTAGGTAGAACAGCCGTTTGGAATTAATTATAAATAATAATTAAGTTGCGAAAATAAATAATTTCTGTTAGTTATTTTTTTTATTGAATACCAAAATCTTTGTATTTTTTAAAGAACAGTTTACTCACGCATAATAATTTCTCGGGGATGTCTGACTGGGTTCTGGGTCAATAGGACTTATGAGTTCAATCATGAGCTCTGACAAACCAGGATTTAGTCGGATGTTCATAAGCGGTTACAAAATTTATATTATCTGCCTAGCATCCGAAGCTATGTTGGGGTCGGCTTCCAATCTTACCGGATTTAGCTAAATACTGCCTATCTGACCTCTACAACCCATTTTACTGAGAACTGAGTATAAGCAAAATTGAAATGACTTAACAACTGTCAAAGATCACTGTATGACAGTGGGGACCAACGGATTATCGTGCTTTCCAAGGCACTGTGGGATCTCGGCATGTTTACAAATGGTTACCCATCCACGGACCAACCGCGGCGTGCGCGGCTTAACCTTTTTTGGGTCAAACCGTACGGCTAATACTGAGCCAAGAGCCCCTCCGATTTCCAAATAATTTCTGATAATCGAAAGAAAGTCATGGCAACAGTTAAACAGTGGCCTCGTTTGCCAAATACTTGTTTGTATGATGCTTGTGCAATCGCTAAAAATGCAGTAGGTACTTAATCGACTATTTAACCTGAAGTACCTATTACCAAAAGCAATTTACTTTTATAATCATATTAAAGAAACTGATAGCACAATTAAATAAAACGTCTTTTAACTGTTTGCTAAATAAAATTAAATTAAATACAAAATTTGCCAAAGGATTATTCTATAAAATTTTATTATTTTGTAACTTAATCAAAAAAAAAATTTCAATCATTTTTAAGTACCTGAACTTCCCTAGAGTCGCCGGTTTATTTAGATTAACTAAACGCATTCTCGATAAATGCATAACAGAAAATATCAAGTAACGGAAAAAATAATTAAAAAACTGAGCTTATGTTTGTACGTTAGGTATTTTCCTAGTTTTTGGGAAAAAGGAATCATCTTATCTAGAGAAGTACTGACCATTGTTCACTATGGTTTGTCACTCACTGGTTAGATCATTATCTCTCTGCTTAGGATAAATTCTGCAGTGATGTAATGAGGCTGTGTTCTCTCTCTGTGAAACTACCAGTAGTATAATATTTTTTTTTTATCACCCAGTTTTTGAAGAATTTTGGTTGGTCTAGTGGTTAGTGACCCTGACTGCTAAGCCGGAGGTCGTGGGTTCGATTCCCACCCAGGACAAATCTTTGTGTGACGAGCACGATCATTTGTTCTATGTCTAGGTGTTATTTATCTATAATATGTATGTATTTAGAAATATATAAGTATGTTTATCAGTTATCTGGTTGCCATAGTACAGGCTCTGCCTAGTTCGGGATCAGATGGCCGTGTGTGAGATTGTCCCAAGATATTATTATTATTTAGCTTAGTTTGGGTTAACAAGAATACAAGTAATGTGCCACCCACATTGCTAGTAAACTCTTATTTGAAAAAAAAAACTGCGCAATACAGAGAGAGATATAATTATAGTAATAGGATGTTCATTTATGTAATGCCGGCAAATAAATCACATTTGAGTGGTCATGAGGATCTTACATAAGAATTACTTGAAATCAATAAACAATAAGTTTATTTAAATAACAAACAATACACATTCCTACAACTTGATGCAAAGCGGATGTAATTAAAATAAAACCAAGATTATGTGAACAACTTATAAGAAGGTGTCAGGTATTTATCGAGCAGTGTGTAACTGTGAACGAGACAAGTACCTACTGCCTTACCAAAAACAAGTGAGTACTTTTTCATTGTTAAAAATTGCGGAAACACAATAAATGGGTTTGAGATAAATATTAGTCTGCGCATTCATTCTGGCTCAGGTAATTTGACAAGGCGCATCTTAATTAACACTGAATTAATATTGAACACTTTTTGGATTTAATTATATTGCTTACCTATTAGTTTGGAATCATTCTTTTCTATTGAAATTAAATATTAATATTTTCGATCCCCGCATGGGACAAGCATTTGTGTGATCCACAGATACTTGTTCCAAGTCTGGGTGTTCTTTGTGCATGTGATTTGAATGTTTGTGAAACCCATTCAAATCACATTTAAATTCCTTAGTGAGGGCGTCGTTTAAAAAAAAATATCATATGCATAAAACTGAACAACTTTTCCTAAGGAACATAGGTCGAAATCTTAATATTAAAAATCATTTTTTCATACAAATATAAGTCACGTGACCAGTTTGTATGAATATTTCATTTTTAATTTTAATATTTCGACCTATGTTCCTTGGGGAAAGCTGTTCAGTTTTATGCACTTGATTACCTCGTAGAATATACGCACTCCATTATAAATAATCCTGTATATCATTACTTTTGCATGTTATACATATTAAATTATTTTTTGAACTCGCTGGAGTCGTTATTTCCTTATACTGACTACCCGGAGAAGAAATGTCGAAACAATCCTAGCCTTTTTTAAATTCCAGACACCATTCCACCTAGGACAGATCTTTGTGTGATGAGCACAACTATTTGTTCTTTGTCTGGGTAAAGTATGTGTATCAGTGGTCAGGTTGCTATAGTACAGGCTCTGCCTAGTTTGGCATCAGATGGCCGTGTGTGAGTTGTCCTAAGATATTATATTACTCACACGAAATATCTTTAAAAAAAACTATACTACTTTACTCATTACTTAGTTGAAGAATCCTGGCTTTATTGGAGAGGTCCTGGAACTGAATCCTTTTCCTCGTAGACCTTAATTTTTATTCATTTTTACTTCTTACAGCTCTTGTAACAATGGAAATCATCAGTCGCAACATGTCGAGAGCAGTCTGCCTGCTGATGGTGGTGCTGTGCTGGTACAGCGCCACGGCCTTCAGGAACAGCAGCGGAATCGCCAGCTATTGGCCCAGGATCAACTACACCGGGAACTCCGACTGAAGTTACTTTTAAGATTTTGTTGAATAAAGGTTTTTGTTTAATTTGGTTTCTGATGCTGTATCCACAATTTACAACTGATTTATCTTAAAGATTTATAAAGCTCAATGGAAGTATGGAAGAAGAAAACATGCTGCGCCGACCCCAAATAAAATTGGGATAAGGGCAGGAGGATGATGATGATGATGATTTATAAAGCTCAATACTTTTTAAAACAACAATATGTACTTTGATTGCTAAACCACGCTAGATAATAAAATTCTTGCTTAAACAGGATAAAAGAATACAAATATAAAATAACACTTTTTATTTTTAGTTTCTATTGCTAACATTAACTAAAGACCTTATTTATTTAATACTACCATAGACTGTTAAAATCTTAAACCTAAAATGGTATAGGACTACTAGGTCTTCTAGCGGACATCTTTCTTTTATACGCAACAATAGGATCTGCCTGCAAAGACTGCCTCGCTTCAATCTCCTCTGGTGCCAATGGTCTACCTCTGAATTCATCCTCAATCTGCTGAAGTGTCCTATCTTTTGTCTCTGGTAAGAGCAACCAGATTACAACCATACAGTAAGTGATGATCCCTCCATAAACCATGTAGGTACCGTACATGCCCACACTTTCAACCAATCCAGTAAACGTTTTGAGAACGAGGAAAAACGTCGCGGAGAATGAAGCTAGACTGATGGTTCCACCAATACTTCGGTATTCGAGAGGAAATACTTCTCCTCCAATCACATTTGGTAACGGCAGCATGCCTGTAGCTACCGCGAAAAATTTCAGATTGATAAGTAACACTGGTATCCATAAGGCATCATATAGTAGAGTGCCTTGTTGTTTAAAATACACGTAAGCAGCTAAGGCAAACTGGATAAATATCGACAGGCCTCCAGTAGTAAACATCATAGTCCGCCTCTTAAACTTATTGACTGCAAATACAGCTAAAGCATTGGATATAAATCTTTGAGCTCCTAAAAATATCATCCAGAAATGAGCATTTACTTCTGGGCCCATTACCATCCCTATAATCAAAGTAGAATAAGCTGACATTGTAGTTCCACCTGCAAAGTTTACGAGGACATGGGCATGCATCATCAAGATTATAGGCTTGTAAAACTCTTTCTTTTGAATCGTGGACATGATACCTTGAAATTTATTAGACTTCCTTCCATAACTCTCTGAGATTCTTGCCTTTTCGAAGAGTATTCGACCTTGTATCATCTCCTCTAGCTCATCATCTTCGTCATCACCTCTGAGCCAGTGAAAAACTTTTCTACAATCCTCGTGCCTTCCTCTAGTAACCAGCCAACTTGGCGATTCAGGAGAGTATATTGTCATCACCAGGCTTGCAAATGGGAAGAACACGCAGACTAAAGCAGTCTGCTGCCAACTAAGGAATGAGCCTATAAGATGGACAAAGAAAATACCGAAGGATTGTGATAAGGAAACTGTGGTGAGAAAGGCTCCTCTATTCTTAGGACTGGCGTACTCTCCAATTAATACTGATCGTAATGGTGATAGCATTCCTATAGATAGACCTTGCAGTATCCTCCCAGCAAAGAGCACCTGCAAAGGGGGTAAAAATAAGGTATTTAAAAATTATGTCAGAAGTCTAGCAACTGGAAATCTCTGGTCTAGCCGCTGACGAACTGCAAATTGAACTAACAGCGAAAAGGTAGAAGTAGGTATTCTGGTAATAAAGTACCTACTTCAATAAAATTATTTACCTCGAAATTAGTAGCCATAGGAATGATGAACCAGCCTATTAAGTTAGGAACTGTGGCTGCGTAGTGTGCCATCTTTCTGCCATACCTCTCCATGATAGGCGGCGAGATGAAGCTGCCGATCAGCTGCGTGATGCCCAGGATTGATGCTGTAAAAGATCAATGAGTTCCACTTAATTTTATACCTACACATTGACGTAGCCAAAGACTAAAATAAATTAATAGAAATCGTGAAGAAAAAGTTATCATTTTAAGAGATCAAAATGAGGAGAATAAAATAGAGACCTACTTATCTAAGTTTTGATAAATATCTAATCAGTGCTCAGAGTTTTCACGTAGTCACTGAAGAGAAAATTACACAAACACGTAAAAAAAACAGTATTTATAACGTAAGTACTTAATGAAAGATGAACGTAACAAACCAATCCATGACGCAGAAACAGGATCTAGTTTGAACTGGGAGTCGACCAGGTGTAGCTGAGGCAGCAGGATGGCAGGGTAGCCGATGACGGAGCCATGGCCGATGATGTTGCTGCCCACGGACGCTGTCACAAAGCACTGAAAACATGCGAATAGGTATATTGAAAAGGAAGTACCCATTAATCTTCTATTAATGATTCATTAAGAGGTACTTTTTTGTCCATGGATTTTTTGTCAGATAAAGCGTTAGTACCTAGTGTTAATCTATCGTGGTATATTTGTTCAGTATAGTTTGACATTTCATCATGGTAACGAATACACCAAATCCGCCATCGGCCGATGTATGCTCGGGCGTCATCGGCCGACCACGGCCGATCAAATCAAACGTAAGTAAATGGAAGAGAGCGCATACACTGCACTACCGGCGTCGTCCGATGACGCCCGAAAACGGACGATAACTGACGAGTCCGAACGTGTTTGGATTTTTTGTCAGTTTTACTCTGAAGTTGCACAGTTCAGACTTCATAAGTTCCACCGACAACGGCCGTTATCGTCTGCAGTGTATTCAGTTGAACGTCCGAGTTACTCGTCCGAGTAGTTCTGTCCGGCATCGGCCGACAAAATCGGTTTTAGTGTATTCGTACCGTAAGACTTAGCCCGGCACAGTGTCTATTAATTGTTCAGCTGTATTACGAAAATCAGCTTTTCGTGCACTTAGAGCAACTTCATCATCAATCATATTTTCGTGGCACTGTGTTTGTAACTAAACTCCTCCAAAATGCCTGGGCCGATTTTAGTGAAATTTTTCGTTTATGTTCGGTAGACCTGAGAATAGGTTGTAAACAATTTTTTATACCCAAGTGATATATAAGTGTAACCGTCTCAATTTTTTTGTATGATACAAAACTACGTTTACCGGGTCAGATAGTACCTATTTATTAAAAACAACAAAATCGGGTTTGTTGCAACACTTAAACCGTAAGATTCATCTCCGTCCCGAAAAGCAGAATAAATATTACGAATAGCAAAACTATGGAAAATTGTCCAAAAATAAAATTATTGGAACGAGAATAACTTATGCGGGTGAAACCACGGGGCACAGGTAGTATATAAGAATTCCTACAGAGAGCATGCGTCTTCTCACATACTCGTAGGCACACAAGAAAGAATAGTTCTTAAAAGAAGTGTACTTAAGTAGATACAAGCAGTGTTTGTTCATTCATATTTTTTTAATTTCTTTTCATTCATTTACTTTTTTTTCGACCGTATTTTAACTTGGAACCTTGAATTCGATATGTTAATTGGTAAATTAATAAGTAGTAGTATAAATGGACACAATACGTAGTGCAAATAGTCGTGAACATGAACTTAATATTAAAAATTTAAGGTACTCACTTGTTTTAAAAAGGGTGAAATCCTGCTTTTCTTTGGTGAAGACATTACAATAATATTATCACATTTCAATTTATGTTAGCTCTCAATGTCACAACATATTTTGACGAATAAAGTTTTCATTTCTAAATTGTATTAAATAATGTCAATAAATTTAATAGCTGTAAAACTTTGTTAGTACCTAGATATCTTGTTATCTGTATTATATGGTTTATTATACGACAGAATATTTTAAAGGCATATCTTCACTGTTTTTATTATTTAATGTTTTCGAAATAACACATATTTTCTTTGATAACATTTCTTAACATACACAAATGCACGGAAGAACTTGTGAAACTAATAATTTATTATGAATTGTTATCTAAACCTAGGTACATAATAGTGTGGTAAAAGAGTTTTTTTCAACCTCTGAAAATTCCAGCTGAAAAAATAATTCTACTTACATTAAATCAAATGTTAGGTTCATGAAATAATTAATATTTTTTACTTCTGTGTATAAGTGTGTTCACGGATTATGTTTGTCTCGGGTGCGAATATACTTAATATTCTATAAATTATGTTATCAATTTTAGATAAGAACTATCTAATTTTTCCTATAAAAGGAATTACTATTTACTACTGTAAGAGAATAAGTAGTATCTGATACGCAAGTATAGGTTAACTTGATTTTCGGTCTAATATAATGTGAAGTAATGATTGTCTTTTAAAAAAAATTCTAAAAAATATCTTTTATTTTTTGAAAACTATTATCTTTTTAATGTATATTTACTGTAATTATTACAATGCTGTCTTCTGAAAGGCCCAGATATTTAAGGTTGTTGTTACCTTATAGGTACATGGAGCGACTGCCTATCTGACCTCCAAATTTTACAAGTACAGTTCTTAATAATACTAGTGGTCTTAAGACGTGGTCAAAATTCACGCATGACTTGCTTTAGTTATTTATATTCTGAGTGTATGAGAGCCGGGGCCAATGTCACAAACCAAAATTTAAAATATATTTTTATTTTTATTACTGTCTACTTACAGGATTAATTTAAAAGGAGTGCGGATATCAAACATAAGCCACGTGACCCGTCACTTTGTATGAAAAGTTCATTTTCCATTTTAAGATTTCGACCTATGTTCCCTGGGGAAAGTTGATTAGTTTATGCACCTGAATCGTTGAATATACGCACTCCTTTTAAATTATCCCTGTATATCACAGAATTTTCGTATTAATTATTTAACTTCACTTTCGCACACTACTTTGTATCACCTCTCACTCACAAACCTTACGTTTCTTATGTTATGCAACACAGTAAGTTGTATAGTAAGTAACTGGCAATATATTAACGTATTGGTTTAGTTACCAGCTGCAAACGTGACTAGTCAATCCAGTAAGTAAATAACTTTGACCCACGTTGTGACTAGTGTAGACAGAATTGTTAAAGTCACGATTATTTCTTCTTCAGAAGGTCTGCATTAATTTTGCGTATTTGAGGCCTTCTCGTCTTATTAGGAAATCTATGAGAAAATAAATGGAAATGTGTTTGCGCTCATGAACGTGAATGTAGATAAATTTTATTTACAGCTTGCATAGCCGAGTGGTACTCCATGTCAGCCGGTGTGCAACCTACTACAGGGACCTCCACATAAAACAGACGAAGCCGCTAACGACGTTCCAAGTTTAAGTTTTACTTGTAGCCCTCAACGCACAGAGATTTAATTTTAAGTCAAAAACAATTTGAGTAAGTTGTAAAACTGCAAGTTACTAAGTAGTTTTTCGAAAAAAATATTTTTTTTTATCAATTTTTGGCACAAGAAGTGAAACATCTCTTCTTCAAGAGGATGATCATAGCAAGGAACTATTTCAGAAATATATTACATACTTACATTTGAAGAAGCTGCCTACTTTATTTATCATAGCAATTTGTATGTACGTAAGTTATTGCTTGATGCAAAACTAACTGCGGCAAAAGCATTTAAAATGTGGCTTGCTAGCAATGTGGGTCGCACCTTACCTACTAGTATTATTGTTAACCCCTTGTACTAAGCTAAATGCTTGTGTTACGAGTGGGTTTAAGTCGGAAGTAAAATGGGCGGGATTCGAACCCCCCATGGCTACGGCGAAGTCCAACGCCGTAGCTATTATGCTGCCGCCGCTCAAATATTAGAATATGTACCCGAATAAAAATTAAAAATTAGGAATCTGACTGCTAAAAATGAACAACTTACTACCTATGCATACAAATTTTAATATACAAGTCAAACACATAACCGACCTTTTGGTCACCGCAAGGATGTATTATACTCTTGTTGTACTATATTTTTTTATCACCTTGTGTTACACCAGGCTTGGGTCAAAACTTAATACTACAAGCACAGAAATAATTATTTTTTTCCGTGACTACTAGTGACCATTCCATAATGATATATTACTGACTGACAATATTTTTGTGGATAAATGATACCTTTTCAACATTTTTGGCCCCGCCAACTATTTTTCTGTTTAGATATCAGTAGGTACATCAACTTTCAGTCCAATGTTAGGCAGCGTTTAAATCTCCGTGCCTTGGAAACTACGTAAATTTGCCGTTCTGAAGGAGTGAAACTGTGTTAGATAACTGCTAAAATAGAGTAGTAGTCGTCCTGCACACAGAAGCTATCGTGACCGAAATTCGGTCAGGATAACATTAGATAAAATATTTGGCCGAATTTAATTTCGCCTAACCTTTCAACTATTATCGTTTTTTTTTACTTCATAGATGTCACATCTGCTACTCAGTCACATAGGTAGTCAGTAATATCAGTGTCACTTGTCCTTGACACTTAATTAGAAGTTGATTAAGAATTAGTCCGCGTTCATGACACACTAACGTAAGGCACAGCAATTGCTTCTCACTCCACATTCTGGAGCACATATGGTCTATGAATTTAGGTTATTCAACTACAATATCTGGTATTGTAATAATAATTGCAGTCAGAGAAGTTTCTAGATTTTTAAGCTAAATGACACATGGAAATAGATTGCTTTCGTGTTTGCAATAAGGATTACTGATCATCCGTAAAAGCGATTATGTCTTCTTTTATGTCTGAGTGGCCTCTATAGATGGTTAATTTAAAAGGATTGCGTACATTAAACGAGGTAATCAGGTGCATGAAACTGAACCACTTTCCCAAAGGAACATAGGTCGAAATCTTAAATTGGAAAGTGAAATTTTTATATGAAGTGACAGGTGACGTGACTTATGTTTGTATGAAAAGATGATTTTCAATTTTAAGATTTCGACCTTTTTTCCTTGGGTAAAGTTGTGCTAATGTCAAGTGTTGACCTAAAACGTATTTACTACGTCCTGTTGACTAGCAGAACACAAAAAAAATTGGCGACCCAGGATTCTTGAACTAAATTCTGTGTCGTGCCGAGTTATGTTTTGTTTGGACTTAGAGAATAACACCCCAGGGTTTGGACTCATGCACCGTTATCATCCGGTTCGATTGATATTTGTAAAATATTTTTTTAACTTTAGTTTTTTTAATCGTATTGCGTCACGCGTTATCTGTAGCATAAAGTATTTTTTTTATATGACGTCAGTTGACAATTTCATCATCACTATTATTTGAACGTACGAGTGCGTAGGTTCACTAGACTAAGCAGTTTACATGCTGTTACGTGTAGGTTTAAGAGAGGCGAGAAATCTGTTAAATGGTCTAAAACGTACATACTAACACTGCTCGTTGACTCTCAGAACAAAAAAGATTTCGTTACGGGATTCTTGAACAAAATTCTGCGTCGTGCCGAGTTACGGTTTGTTTATCTTAAAGACTTAAAGAATGACCCCCTGCACCTGCAGCTGAATGAAACGAAGATTCAAACATGAATAAAAAATACTAGCAACAGGAAAGTCAAAATCAGCTGATTTTCGGGTCAATGATTGCGCGAGCGTAAAATTCGCGCGTGTTATTTACCTATTTATTAATACAATTTTTGTTACTATCATTGAATAGAAAAATTATATTTTCATCTGGGTCTTTTTTTTCTGTCCGGCCATCATAGTTATCAGGACTACCGTTTTCCTTAACCCTTTGTATATATTTAAAATCAGATATAATATCAACCATGTACCTAAATGTCTCATCCCAGGGCAAAGGCCTCATACACAGAATACTTAAATTGTAAAACATTATCAACAATTCCTCACTTTGTTGCTATCACGAAAATGACGCAATCAAATACAACTTGTCAATAGAATTGAAACAAATATAGTTCGCCTTGATAGTGCGCACGCGCCGCTACGTAATCGATCAATTATTATTGCGATGCGCGTTTGTTATACAAAATTGTTTGATACTGGAAATAATATCAATTTATTTTTTATTGTGGGGAAATATGCGTCAATCTTTTGTTTTTCTCTTTTAAGATATTTTGGCTGTGTGGGTTGTAATTACGTTGATGTTTTCCAGGGATTTATTAGTGGACTACGGAAGTTGGTCCAGGGCAGTCCTACCACTGAGAAGTGTATTTTTTTAGCGTTAATAATATGATCGAATCGCTTAAATGTTTACAACAAGGCTCGACGTAATTAAATGTCGTTTCGATATATTTGAGTGTTCTATGGAGTTTGGATATCTTAGCCAGTAATCTCTTTACCAATTAGTCCCGCCTTTCGAACTTCCTAGTTTAAATCTACAAGAATATTCCCTTGTCAGACTTCATCTTTCTGTAAGATTTGCTACCTTCTTTATTCTATACGGCGGCGCCTTGATCCAGCACCCCTAGCCAAGTGTCATATAGAATCTACAAATTCTCAAAGTAAATAGAAAATCTTCTTGAAGTGATTGATTTTTTTATGACTAAACTTAGACACTTTCATAAATTTGAGCGTATCTATTGTATAAACGTTAACAATTAAATACATTTTATTTGGGTAAGTGACTGAGCTGAGAGGCTCGTGGCTAAGTGTAATCTGTACGGTTTGATGAATAATGAAGATTAAGCCGCGCTCGTCGCGGTTGGTCCGTGGATGGTTAACCATTTGTAAACATATTGAGATTCCTCCGCGCCTCGGAAAGCACGTCAAGCCGTTGGTCATGTCACCTTGGACAGTCGTTAGGACGGTACAATTCTGAAAAGTCTTACTAAGGGACACTGTTTACCCAGCAGTGGGTTGTGGATGTCAGATTACGAAGCGGCGGTAGCCTTATGGCTAGGGCGTCGGTCGGTCAAATGGTTGCGGGTTTGAATCCCACCCATTAGGCTATCGACGTGAACCCACTCGTAGCACAAGCATCTTAGCTTAACACGAGGGGTTAACGAGATTACTAGTTATGCGACCCACATTGCTAGTAATCTTTTTAAAACAGGATACGGTATCCAGCTAAATTCCGTAAGACTGGTAGCCGACCTCAACATAGCTTGGGAAAAGGCAGGTGATAATGTGAGTGAGCTTCAATGACAACATAAGATTACTTCCATCTCTTTTTGTTTAAATCCAACAGTAAAATGGAGCGAAATAAGTATAAATTACCCACTGTTAGATATTTGTAGAATGTATTTCAACAACCTTTGCGACAGCATGCAGGTCTGATAACCTAAAACATATTAGTATGATGGTGTTAATTACTGGTTGATAACCCATTGTGACAGCAACTGATTGTTCTAGAAATCTAGATTCCAGTAGGTATATAAGAAAATTCTATAAGTTTTGAAATAAATTATCTTCTTCTTCTTCCTGCCCTTATCCCATTCATATGGGGTCGGCGCAATGCGTATTTTCCTTCCATTCCTCTCTATTACTCGTCATCGCGGCATCCACTCCATATATTGAAGTGAAAGAGTAAAGCTATCGTATTTTTTTTATATGTCTAACAGTTGATTTGAATGCTTCACCAGGCTTTTTGCCGGAACCTTAAAGACCTCCAGCCAGAGCACTTGGAAAAATTACGTTACCAACATTCACTAAGGGCATCCCTGCGGGCTTCGGACCTCGACTTAGAGCGTTGCTATCAATCTTAATGCTAGTTCGGCCGGATCGGGCCAGCTTGATCTTGGGATGTGGCGTTTCCTTACCTAAATTGATTTTTCTTGTATTTCTCATGACTAAAATCAAAATAAACCGCGTTAGAATCCGTTTAAAAGTAGTTTTATTTCAATGTCTAATATTCGCGTAAACCTCAGAAAACAATAGATTATTTTAGTTATCTGTCTAACATTATCCATAGTCAGTGAGTGTTTCTGAATCAGTCAGTGATTCTATTCTAATAAACAGTACACGATAAAATAGTAAATAAATACTCCAAAATATCACGATACGCTGCCTATTGTTTCGATCACGCGATGTGTTCATTATCAACTACATGACAGTTTTAGCGTAAGCACTAATACAGGATATTGTTCCACTCGCTTGTTATTATTCGAGTTTTCACTGGTTTTCGAAGACAAAACAGCTTTCGGTGCCGTGGTAGATGGAAACCCCCATGTGCTGTGTGAAAAGCTACCTTGTAATACTTTACAAGCTATTTACATGGGTTTTAAGGGTGGTAAAGAGTGGAAAATCTCTCTTAGTTTTACCAGCGCCCTATATGTAAAAATGTGATCCTGTGATGGCAAAAGCTAATACAAAGGTGACACACTTTGTACTAAATAAAGAATAAAAAAACCAGCCAAGTGCGAGTCAGACTCGCGCACCGAGGGTTCCGTACAAACCTGTAGGTATATAAGTAAAAGTTATGGTATTTTTATTGCTAAATGAAATGTAGTAAGTTTAAAATTATTAAAAATATTTTTATTATATGATATAACTAAAAATGTATACTTTTCGCAATTTTTCTGTATCTCTGCTATAAGACGTTGCTTCATACCAAATTTCAAGATTCTGAGTTCACGGGAAGTACCCTGTAGGTTTTGATTCCCTTGCGAGTGTCGAAAATTTGCGGCATAAACGGGAGTATCTTTTGATCGCGTTGACTTAGAAGTTTGATTTTTTCACAGCTCCAAGAGACCATAGACTTGAGTATTTGATATGAATTTCAGCTTGATACCTCCACGCGTTCCTGAGAAAAAAGGTCTTGACAGACAGACAGACAGACAGACGGACAACAAAGTGATCCTATAAGGGTTCCGTTTTTACCTTTTGAGGTACGGAACCCTAAAAAGAATAAAATGTATTGGTTATTTTCACATTATTTTAGGACTAAATTAACAGAGTATAACAAAGGTAATTATTAAAGTTTGCATGGTTCCCAAACTAAACCAAAACTTGTATCTTGGGGGCCAGAGTGTGGAACTGTGGAACTGTGTACATTTAATTATAATGCTTTGTTTGGTATTGTGAGAGGTAAACCAACTCAATTCAAAGCAACAGCACAATTGGGTAAAACTACAATTAGGTAAGAATATCACATACAATTTTCTTTTCCTTCTTTAAAATGCTTATATAATTAGGTAATAATAATAACAAGATATTTATGAGTAAAATTTCATTTAC
Source organism: Plusia festucae (assembly GCA_950381575.1). Classification (NCBI taxonomy): domain Eukaryota; kingdom Metazoa; phylum Arthropoda; class Insecta; order Lepidoptera; family Noctuidae; genus Plusia; species Plusia festucae. The sequence continues at coordinate 688,454 of OX494456.1, read as the reverse complement.
TCTTTTGACTCGAACGCGAATTCTTGGCATTCAAAAGCAAAATAATGATGAATTCGTGAGGGACCCCCTTGAACAAGGTCATACGTCACCAGACTTACTACGTAACGAAGCGACATTGAAATACAAACTGATATACGATCGATAAGATATGAATCAACAAGGCAAGTTTCCCAAGGTCTGGCTTACAGACGTATCTGTAAATACATAAATACCTTTGTTAATATCTTATCTTATGCAACAGTAGTCATGGATGGCCTTATAGAAGTCATTTATAACGCAAATAATTAATTACCTACGTTTCGGCGCCGTAGGTCATGACAGACAGGACGCACTGTTTGAAGACTTTCGTCTTCAGACTTTGCAGTATAGGCGACGGGAAGACTCGACGTACTTAGTTTACCAACCGCTGCCCAGCTCAAACGGATCCTCCGGTCGGTTTCTTTCTTGAAGTTGTGTCTAGCTCCTGCACAACTTCGAGAGCCACCCCTTCGACGAATATCGGTCTCGACACGATATGAATGTTAAACATGACCTTGGTCTTGTCTAAATTCATGCCAAGACCGATAGACACGTGGAGAATCTCCGCTTAGGCATTGTTTGAGATGAATTGTTTCAGAATTTATTTTAAGAGGTGATTCTAAACTAAAGTTGTACATACAAGACTTGCAAATCTTCGTCAATTGCTAAATTGGGCAACCGACGCATCAAAATTGTGAATTCATCAGGTCAGGGTAAATAAACAGTCGCAGCATCACCATGTGATGAAATATCTTCAATTTACGATTACATGACGAAATGCATCTCAAACTTGAGTAACGTATTTCTACATAATCAAAATAAAAAAAAACTAAAGTATTGGGGGTCAATAAATATAAGTCAAGTAGATTTCAATTTCTTAACCATGAGCTTATTGCATACGTTACGTACCTACTTTCAAAAGCTGGTTACTGTTTAAGAATCAAGGTTAAAAATCCTGATGAATGAACAGAAACATATTTGAGAAACAGAGTTTGTTGCGCCGTTTCTTCTCCCCGGCTAAAGCACTTAGGAAGCGGTGAAAGGTGGGCAAATCAGCCCCCTTGGACCGGGTACATTCCTGCAATCGTTGGCGCTTATGGGGTGTGCCTTGTCTAGGGGGGCAGGGTGCTGCAATATTAAATGTTTGACGTTCAAAAAGTGCTACATAGTAGCTTAGTTTGAATAAATGATTTTGATAGATTTTTTTATTTTAATAAACAAGTAGGTATGTTAGTAAATAATGGAATTAACAAAAGTTTTTTTATTTTTCATTCTTTAATGAATTTGTAGCCTTTGGTAATGTGTATGAAAAGTTTGTATGATTACCTATTCGAGAGATCTCACACATATTTTTCTTTGAATATCCGTGTTGACTTTAAATGCCTTCCATCTTCTTTTTAGCTTTAAAAGCGTAAATGACTCTAAAGCCCAAATTTAGGAAGTTATGATATTTGTAAAGTAAATTACATAATTGTGTATTATTTTCAGTATGTACGTAAGTAACATGTATTTGGCAACTGTGTTACACATGGTAGAAAATACGGTCATACAATAGCCGCTTCATCTACAACTCTTTCATCAACAAGTTGTTCAACCAGTCTATCAACTAGTCAACCTGATAATCTACACAAGTATAAAATTTACTAACATAATACACGCGCCATTCATTGTAAGAACAAACAAGATAATTACAATCAATCGGCTCAGCAATCTTTTATTGACAATTATAATGCTGTCATGGCTGTGCTCCGCGGTTTCACTTACGTTTCTTCCAATTCGAGTAATTTGATGGCAAATCCGAGGGGCAGTTTAATAGATTAGTTCGTTCAAACAAATATAAAATGTATGTTTTATAATATTAGATAGTACTAGTTGACCCGGTAAACGTTGTTTTGCCTTAAATAGTTTACGACCTATTCTCAGACCTACTGAATACGCGAAAAATTTATAACACTAATCAGCACACCGACGCCATGGCTGAGAAGCGTCGCAACGCCATGGCTAAGAAGCTTCTCGACGCCATGGCTCAGAAGCGTCTCGACGCCATGGCTTATAAGCGTCGCAACGCCATGGCTGAGATGCGTCGCAGCGCCATGGCTGAGAAGCGTCGCAACGCCATGGCTAAGAAGCGTCTCGACGCCATGGCTATGAAGCGTCTCGACGCCATGGATGAGAAGCGTCGCAACGCCATGGCTAAGATGCGTTGTAACGCCATGGCTGAGAAGCGTCGCAACGCCATGGCTAAGAAGCGTCTCGACGCCATGGCTAAGAAGCGTCTCGACGCCATGGCTAAGAAGCGTCTCGACGCCATGGCTTATAAGCGTCGCAACGCCATGGCTGAGATGCGTCGCAACGCCATGGCTAAGATGCGTTGTAACGCCATGGCTAAGAAGCGTCTCGACGCCATGGCTATGAAGCGTCTCGACGCCATGGCTATGAAGCGTCTCGACGCCATGGCTGAGAAGCGTCGCAACGCCATGGCTAAGATGCGTTGTAACGCCATGGCTGAGAAGCGTCGCAACGCCATGGCTAAAAAGCTTCTCGACGCCATGGCTAAGAAGCGTCTCGACGCCATGGCTAAGAAGGGTCTCGACGCCATGGCTTATAAGCGTCGCAACGCCATGGCTGAGATGCGTCGCAACGCCATGGCTAAGATGCGTTGTAACGCCATGGCGGAGAAGCGTCGCAACGCCATGGCTAAGAAGCGTCTCGACGCCATGGCTCAGAAGCGTCTCGACGCCATGGCTTATAAGCGTCGCAACGCCATGGCTGAGATGCGTCGCAGCGCCATGGCTGAGAAGCGTCGCAACGCCATGGCTAAGAAGCGTCTCGACGCCATGGCTATGAAGCGTCTCGACGCCATGGCTGAGAAGCGTCGCAACGCCATGGCTAAGATGCGTTGTAACGCCATGGCTGAGAAGCGTCGCAACGCCATGGCTAAGAAGCTTCTCGACGCCATGGCTAAGAAGCGTCTCGACGCCATGGCTAAGAAGCGTCTCGACGCCATGGCTTATAAGCGTCGCAACGCCATGGCTGAGATGCGTCGCAACGCCATGGCTAAGATGCGTTGTAACGCCATGGCTGAGAAGCGTCGCAACGCCATGGCTAAGAAGCGTCTCGACGCCATGGCTAAGAAGCGTCTCGACGCCATGGCTTATAAGCGTCGCAACGCCATGGCTGAGATGCGTCGCAACGCCATGGCTGAGAAGCGTCGCAACGCCATGGCTAAGAAGCGTCTCGACGCCATGGCTGAGAAGCGTCGCAACGCCATGGCTAGGATGCGTTGTAACGCCATGGCTGAGAAGCGTCGCAACGCCATGGCTAAGAAGCGTCTCGACGCCATGGCTAAGAAGCGTCTCGACGCCATGGCTTATTAAAGTTACATTATCTAGAAATATTTTAAGTTTTATAACGTTGTGTTCAAGTTTTATATAAATTTAAGTTACAAAATCTATAGTTTACTTAATTATAAGTTCATTTAATTATTATTGTTTAGAGACTCATTGACCCCACAGTCAAACCATTGCAACGGTTTTGTGAGGCTTAGCTTATAAGATACCTACCTTTGTGATATAAAGATTAATAAATAAAAATAAATAAACGCCAACGTTTATTGGCACCGCAACACAATGAAAGAGCGGCGTCAACGAGAATTGCATAGCCTAGGGGCGTGGCATGCTAAATCCGGACCTGCATATTAGCACTTAGTTTACCTCTACCTAAATACAGCCAGGTAAAATTCGACATAGCCTATCCAAGGTTAGCCAAAAGCTTAAAGAAATACATGTACCATAAATTATTTGCCAAGCATGGGTATCGAATCTATTACCTTATGCACGTTTGCTACAACGAGCTAGCGATTACCATAATATAGTTTTAATCACGTTAAACATCACGCTGTACGATGTAAGTACCAGTTGTGACGTCATGAAACATGTGACAAGTTGCATAAACTTATAAACATTCTCAGTGGTGATTTAATTGACTTAAAGATATTGGCATATAGTACCTATACACAGATACTAATAAAATTGATTTTATTATCTTCCAGTAATGATCCACTGATCAGGCAATGGCGATAAAAAACTGGAGAGAACTTTATAGCGATTACAAATAAAAAAATGAATCCAGATTTTCATAGGATATCTTCCTTTACCAATCAAAGTAATTTAAGTCGACGGTATCTTCGAATAAATAAGAAAGTATAGTTTAATCATTTCCATGATATACTTCTTATATACTTACTTCAATATAATACCCATCTTCTTCTGCCTAGCCTTTTCCCAAGCTATGTTGGAGTCGGCTTCCAGTCTTACCGAATTTAGCTGAATACTGTATTTTACATTGAGCGACTGCCTATCTGACCTTCACAACCCATTTTACTGGGTAATACAGTCAATAGATACCCATATTAAAATTTAAAGGCTATTTTAAACGGTAGGATTTTTCCCCTTATCAAAGCTATAAAAATTATCACAGCTGATGCGTTTTACAGTTTAGGGAGTGGAGGCTTTTAACGTCACAAGTTCACAACGTTAGCAAAAACTGTAGGACAGAGTGATGCGATTTTCAACACAAATGTACTGTATCAATTTTCAACACAATGTATATTGTTAAGAAATAAAATACTTATGACTTATGACGTCACGCGAATTTTCTATTCTCTGCGATTTCGTAATTATTAGTAACGGACTAAAGAAAACATCTGTGTTTAATATTCTTTTATTAGATATCTAAAACCCAGACTTAAAAAAAATTACCCCATTTATAAATAAATAATAATCTTCTTCTTCTTAGCATGTCGATCAATGGCAAAGTCAAACTTTTACGGACCAGTACTTCAGTACTCAATAAATAATATAATGAATAAAATAACTTACAGTGCATGTTTTATAATACATTTTTGTAAGTTTATATAAACTTAAACATAAGTTAGTAAAACAAACTTTTTTAAAAAACTCAACGACTTTCAACCCTACAAAAAAACTTTCTCCAAAATGTAACGAACATTTTTCTGAAAACCGCATCAAAATCGGTTCAGCGAAAAAAATAGAAATAAAATAAACTAAAAAATATAAAATAATAAACGAGAGATAAAAAAAATACATACAAACATACAGGTCGAACTTAGAACTTGCACATTTTTTTTTAGTCTGTTAACAATTCATAAGTACCTAATAGTACAATCACCTGATTCAGGTGATACCCCATTTATGACCTTAGAGCATGTAACAGTGACATCAAGGACCTTTCTCTGACTCACATACCTAGAACCTATTGTTCTGCCTACCCTCCTACACTAGATAAGTAATAATTAAGCTGTTTAACATACAATAGCACCGTCCTAATTCTTAATTAATTCAACCTCAATTTGGTAATCTCATCAATATTAGTCAAAAAGAAACACAATAATAATTATATTAACTGCACGGATAGCCGAGTGGTATAGGTCACTACGCTAATTACCACTGTGTGCGACGTGCTGCGGGCTCGAACCCCGTATGTGACAAGCATTATTTTGTGTGATCCACAGATACTTTTTCCAAGTCTGGGTGTTATTTGTGCATGTGATTTGAATGTTTGTGAAACCCCCCGCGACACAAGGAATAAATTCCTTAGTCCAGGCGTCGTTTAAAAAAAAAACTAATGTAGATGAAGTTAGCCGAATATTGGAGTGTTTACTTCGGTTAACTACGAGCCCTTTGACTCAGGCATTTACACTATCAGAGGTAGCCCGAAGCTAGCCGCAGGTTCACGAAGCGACCAAAACTGCCCCTCTACACTCTCTTCGATAAATTTCTTACCAAATATCTTATTATGAATTGACAAGTCATCGCGCATGCGTAGAATAAGGACTATCATTATTCTTAGAAATGAATGAAAAAATACACTTAACTTATGAGCGAAAGTATGATGTTGAGTCAAATGTAAACATGTAAGTATTTCGAGTCACTTCAAACGATATTTATTTGAGTAGTTACTTGTTGAACAGCTTCTACTAACAGCTGTCACAACTGTTTTCTTATCGGTACCGAGAACTGACCATGTTCGCGATTTCACTTCTAGGAATCAAAATGGGGGATAAATATTATTATGGACACTTTATATTATTATATTATTTAACTAACATAAGTCATAAACTTATCTGAGTAAAAAAAAATATTGATTCGAAATACCTTTGGGTTATTTTATTTTTAACTTTAGACAGTATCTCAATACTTTGTTAACCCTTGTTTATTTTGTCTTAAAGCTCGAAAATACGTGTTTCATTATTATTGAAAAAAACCTATGCCTATAAAGATAGTTTTAGAGATAGACACAAGTTAAAATTAATATTTTTTTCTCAAATTTGAAATTTCATACTTGACAGTGTTCACAAATGCACTTGAAATGTCAAAATAACGAAAATACGCCATTCTGTTTTATATTTATACTAGCTGACCCGGCGAACTTCGTACCGCTTAACAGTCAATGAATGTCGTGTTACCTTTTAGCTGAACTAATTTAGGCTTTGATGAACGTAATACAATGATACAAAATAAAAATACAGATACTTAGATATCAAAAAGTATTTTATTATGATAAATAATACATACAGAAAAAGAAGTAAAAACAAAATTAAGTTCTTCAAACACGTGTCAGCAAAAAATGACTGAATTGCTTAGAGAAATCATCAGCAGATATATCGTTCAACAATGCAACTCTCATATTTACTGAAAGTTGAAGTTTCTTCACATATCGCCACAGATTTGACTGTTGATCTGTACGATAAGCTCGACGATTTCTCGTTTCTAACCTAGCCGTTTCACGGGCTGCCTCTCTTTCCTCTTGTGTTTGAGAGGCACGAATTAAAGCCCTTCTTCGCTCCATACTAACGCGGCGCTCTTCTCGTGCAATGTCTCGTTCTTCATCAGATAATTGACTCGCGATGTTCCGTTGCCTAATTGCAGTACGGCTTCGCTGGGAAAGATTAGATCTTCTAGGACGTGGCATTGTTACTAATACTAATACTGAATATGTACTCGCACAAAACCACACAAAACAAACAAATATAACAGTAGCTGAACTTTCGTGACATAGACATTGATTGACAATAGTTTAGATCATAGACTTCTACTTTGGATACTGCCCTTTTTATTCAAATCTACTTAATACACCTTTCAACCTTTTTAATAAAAAAAATACAGACAAAAGTTTATTCACCCTTTTTAAATAATTACACAAAATACATTTCTGAACGCATGCATAAATGTCAATCACAGTATTTGATAGGATGACAGGAGGAATACAAATGTTTGACAGGTATGAAACTAAGGAACATAATTAAATGGAAAATGATTCATTTTCATAAATATTTATTCGTCAAGTTTTCATTGTTTTTAAAATGTATTCTGCTATTCAGGGCGGAGACAAATCCAACGAAACAAAAACCATGAAAATTGATCCAGCCGATCTCGAGTTATAAGTGTTGTAACAAACCCGTCTTTCTTTTATATATATAGATTTTGGTATACTCAGTGTCAGTCTGACAGTAAATAAAAATCTAACTAAAAAAAAAAAAGGTAAACATCAAAACAAATTAATAGGTTACATGTACCTACCGTACGCGAGTAGACAAGAGTAATCAATTCAATGTTAATTGATTCATAACTTCATTCCAGGAATTTTAGAACAAATAATTAAAATACATCAAGGAAAACAAATTACATAAAATTTATTCATGAAAAAGTAGGTACCTATAACGGGTTTAACTATAACTGGATTTAACTGTGTAAGCAAGTATAAATAAATACACTGTGCCGTCACTCACAATCACCATGATCAAAGGTTTTTTATGGTAAAGTTTGACATCATTAATGAGGCGTTTTATTAATTATTTTAAGTTTAATTATCTGCTTTTAATACATAAATAGTTTTATCTTATGTTAAAATATTACCTACTAGCAGTTCCCCGCGACTCCGCCCGCGGTACCTAATTTTTTTGTAAAAAATATACCCTTTGTTAATGAGGGTGAATGTAGCTTTCTAATGGTGAAATATTTTTTTAAATCGGCACAGTAGTTTTTGAGTATATTCATTACAAACAAACACACACGCAAAACTTCAAAAATACAATCCTTTCCTCTTTATAATATTAGTGTAGAATACAGATCCCAGCTGAATCGTAAATTGTAGCAAGAAAAAATAATGATGGTAGTGATCAATGCTCGTTCCTTCTCCATATGAGAACCGGCCTGTGCCCAGCAGTGGGACATTTCTAGGCCGTTATTATTATAAGAAAAGTTACAAAAAAAACCCTGTTTCATGTGTCAGACCTACTCGAATAAGTTTTTTTTTATTTTTTACGTTTTACTAGCAATGTAGGTGTACCATTTAGTAGCATTATTCAATTACTCAGTTAGTATTCTTTTAACCCCCCGTGCTGAACTAAATGCTTGTGTTACGAGTGGGTTCACGTCGGTTCGGTCCCACTCGGATTGGAACCGGCACATGATCGAAAAACCGATGCTCTAGCCACTAGGATACCGCTGCTTGAATTGATTGAATTGTTTCATTAGTATCAGGGCTTATTAAATTATGGCCCAATATCTCGACACAAAACATTTTTTTTAAAACCATACAAGTGCGTGTTGGTCTTCTCCACCGAAAACCATATTTTTTCTTGTTTTAATTGCAAATGTATAGTTTCATTCGTTTGCCTGTATAATGTAACTGAAAATCATCTTTTCTTACAAACATAAGTCACGTGACCTGTCACTTGTATGAAAAGTTCACTTTTTATTTTAAGATTTCGACCTATGTTCCTTGGGGAAAGTTGTACAGTTTTTTGCACCTGATTACCTCGTTGAATATAGGTACTCCATAAAAAATTATCCTGTATCAGGTCAGGTCAATGGGAAGTTACCTATTCATTTTGATTCCCTTAACAGAGTCTCCATATACTTTTTAGCGGTATGAACGGCTGTATCTTTTAGAAGTTCGTTTTTTTTCACAGCATCATGGGACTGTAGATTTAAACATATAGTTTTAATTTCAACTCAACACCTCCACGCATTCCCGAGATAAAAAATCTTGACAGACGTACAACAAAGTGATCCTAAGGGTTCCTTTTTTTCTTTTGAGTTACGGAACCCTAAAAAGAAATACTATATTTAGGCATACTTTCAAGATAAATATGTTTACGTAAGGTAAAAACAGACTATCATACCTTACTTTGTAAGTTATATCTACATTGCATGCTACTGCGCCTCAAGATAACAAACTCTTATGTATTGACTTCTTGTAACCGTTTCATAATATTGTTGAAATTTCCTTATTTTTTTATCTCTGCCCCACGCCGAGAACACTGGGTGTTATTGTTAAGTTTTATTTCGTCAGTTGTTTTGAGTAACGAAATGTATTTCAATACAATATTATCAAAAGATAAATCTTCAGGAATTATTTCAATATTGACGATTGTTTGTTACATTTTAATTAAGACTAGCTTTTGCTCGCTGCTTCATCTGCGTGAGCGTCGGATTTCACGGTAAAAAGCCTTATAGCCTATAGGCTTCCTCGGTAAATGGGGCTATCTATCAGTGATTTTTTTTTTGAGTCGGTCCTTGGCCGTCTTTCTGCAGGCAGATATTCGTTAACTTCAAAGGCCTTACCCTAAAGCTCTAAATGCCCATAAGTTTCTCATTTTACGATTCAGTTCTTTGAGATACTAATAACAGTCAATAAAAAAGCGGCGATAACCCAACGGCTAAAGCGTCGGACTTGCGAAGTGGTTGCGGTTTTGAAACCCACCCATTGCACTACCGATGAGGACCCACTCGAAACACAAGCATTTAACTTAGCACGAGGGGTTAACAAGAATACCTGTAATATGCAAACCACATGCTAGTAAGAATTTAATAGTAATACCGGCCTATAAATGTCCCACTGCTGGAAATACTTCTCATACATATAGAGAAGGAAGTAGGAACGACCATTGATCACCACGCTGACTCACTGTGGGATGACGATTTTAGATTAAAATTTTTGGAATCCATGTTTCCTCACGATATTTTCCTTCACCTTTGTTAGTCAATGGTGTTTTAGAATTTTTTTTTTGTTAGCCCGTGCTGTCCCACTTCTGGGAAAAGGCCTCCCCCATACTCTTCCATCATTCCCTGACGGAAGCGTGCTGTGGCCAATCGGCGAGGAAATTGTCCAGATCTTCTCGTCAACGCTTCCTTGGTCTGCGTCTAGGTCGTCTTCCATCCTCAGGGATCCATTGTGTGGTGATCTTCGTCCACTTAGAATAATTATGAGGAATAAAATAAAAAGGTTTGATATTTATCTCCTTACTGGCTTTCACAGTTTCATGGTGAGCCTTTAAAATGTAACGAGTATCCAAGGATTGGTGGCGCCCTTAGAAGAATTGTTATAACACCAGTAACCTAACCCCTATCTTCCCTCGAGTGTAACACCCACCTTGGACGACCACCCACACCGCTGAGAGAGCAAACCCTGTCCTACCGTTGTAGGACTGGTGGAGTAACGAGCTAGCCGAGCTGGACTGGTCCGAGTTGGAAGAATCCACCAACCCAGATAGTCCGCAACAGCAGAAGAAGAAAAGTAACTAATTGCTTACCAGCTGAACCATTACCACTCTGCTGAGCATCAGAACAACACCAAATGTAGCCTACCTGCATTGCAAATGTTATCGAAATCGGTCTCGCCGTTAGGGCGTGAAGACGTACCAAACATACACTCACAAACTTTCGCCTGAATAATGATAGTGTGATGTTCTCAGTTCTAAATTAAGTCAGAGACAGTCGGTCTACCTACTATTATATGAATAGGAACGATTTCAAGTACCTTTGTACCCGCATTGTACCGCGTGAACAAAGAGCGTGCCTGATCACTACGTGGAAAGGTCTTGGCCCTGCAGTGGGTCAGTGATAAACATCATTAGTACAGGCATGTGACCAATCACCTGATAGCAAATAACAACCTAACCTGTGAAATCTTTATGAACTTCAACTCTGGGGAAGACCGAGGTATAACTAGAATCATTTAGTTTTAAAGTTGACGTTTCTAAAGCGCCTATTTTAGGTTTTATTACATTACGGACGTGAACCCACTCGTAACACAAGCATCTTAGCTTAGTACGAGCGGTTAACGAGATTACGAGATTAGGTTCGTTAGTCTCGCTAAAACTCAAGAACGGCTGAACCTATTTAGCTGATTTTGATCTTGAAATGTTTGTGGAAGTCCAGGGAAGGTTTAAACGGTGTAAAACATAAATAATAAGTAAAAAAAACTGTTCCTGAACTCGGGAATTACCTTAATTAATTTACTATTGACAGAACGAAGTCTGTCCGGGCAGCTAGTTTTTAATAATAATAAAAAAAGGCCCCAGATCACCGACAGCGTCTGTCAACCGCAATATTTCTTTATTTTATTTGTATAAGGTAAGTCACCACGTACGTGCGACAGCGGACGCGGAACAGAATTTGAATGGGTTTCTCTTTGTTGAGACACAATGGAATAGCTACTAAGTATTTACTTTTTATAATAATTAAACCGGATGGTATCAAACGAAATAATGTAATAACAGTCTCGTGATGTCCGTTCCATATTTTTTAACCACAGAAAGGTACTTGGATATGCTTCCAAAGTTCAATCTTTTTTTTCCATTTATCTATGGAGTTTCTTGCAGTTTCTTTGGTCTCCATTGGAATGACAATTTGGAACTGCGCAACTAGAGTCATATAACGTTTTGAAAGAACCTGAAAGGGTCTACACTTTGTCGCGGGGGTTTCACAAACATTCAAATCACTCAAAGAACACCCAGATTTGGAACAAGCATTTGTGGATCACACAAATGCTTTTCCCATGCGGGGATCGAACCTAACCTAATTGGATATATCTACCATCGACTGCCAACCCAGGTTGGAAATTTTAAATGCGACCTTTCAAAATGGAGAATTATCGACCTTCTGGTACCAATTGCGAGTGTGGTGCTTCCAGTCAGAATTCTAGGCAATTCCCTGAGGAATTGCCCAAAGTGTCCAAACAGCTGCGCCTGCAACATTCTGGGCCAACGTATAATACATCTTTCTACCATCAACACGAAAAGAAGAAGAATGCCTAATTTTAAAATTCTTTCCGCTTTCCTTCACTGCGATAATCGATGCCCACGCGGTCAAAGCCGCATTAAAAGCATGTCAAAACACAGAAGTCAATATCCTTACTTTTACAATTGTTCCGAATTTTTATTGTCTCAATGTTTTGTTGGTATTATCTTAGTTCAGTCTTATAATGTATTTATCTGCGCACTATTTACATTCGTACAAAAACATAGTTATTTATCTCAAACACACAAACTTCCGTATTCTTTATAAAGATTGGAGGACAAAGTTACGTTAACGTTATAAAAACGTTAACTTTTAACTGTTTGATTAACCTGTTACTTTTACTAAAATAAACAACTATTCTTAACTTGTCAAACTTATACAGTTGGTTCATATAATAAATCATCTGTAAGTATAATTCGTTGAAAAGAAAGAGACATAAAAAAATCTTTTCTTTTTGTTTAATAGTTTTCGGTTTGACCGATAATAAAGGTTAAGATGAGTTCGCCGCGGTTAGTCCGTGGATGGGTGACCATTTGTAATCATACCGAGACCCATCCGTACCCTTGGAAAGCTCGTTAAGCCGTTGGTCCCGACTTACAATCAGGATACCGTATTACCCAGTAAAATGGGTTGTGGACGTCAGATAGGCAGTCGCTCCATGTAAAATACTCAGCTAAATCCGGTAAGACTGGAAGCCGACCCCAATATAGCATATTATGTCATTAAATGGGTGGGTAAAGCATTTTTTTTTATGAGGACATCTGTTAGCCCGACCGCAGACTGACTCCTTCACCGGAATTCTAGCCAAAGCTATAGAAAAACTAACTACGTTAGCAACGTTCACTAAGGGCTCCTCTTGTGGGGCTTGGCCTTGACTAACTTGACTTAGTACGTTGCTAAAAAACTTAATAAGGCCAACAGCAAGAGACGGTTGGATCAAATTTATTGGTATGACATTTCGTTTCGATAAGTCACGTGACTTTGACTTGTCAATTCGATCATCGTTGACGCTTGTAGAAATGTAACTTGGCTACGGAGGCTGTGGTTCCTTACCCCAGAACTTAGGTCAGATTTCAAGATGTACTGTTTATTACGGTACTGTTTATTCATGCCTATTTTGGTATTAGATAAGAAAACAATATGGTTATGGATGATAACGTTAAGTAAACAGTGTAGAGGCTTGACTACAATCATACGCTGTAACGATTTTATAAAACTAGCTGCGTCTCGTGGCGTTGCCCCTGATTTAACAGATAGGTTAAATAGGTAATATCAGGATAGAATGCCTATGTGGTAATTTTAGGTGACATCTGAGCTCCATACCAATTTTTATCATATACAGACTAGTTAAGCGTGAAAAGGTAAAAGCACACACACTCATAAACTTTCGCCTTTTTAATACTAGTGTGGTAATTAATACCGTCCTATCATTAAGTTAATGTTTTTAAATAAATTAATTAATGCCCCACTGCTGGGCACAGGTCTCTGCCCATAAAGAGAAGGAGTAGGTAAGCATTGATCACCACGCTTCCTCATTGCGAATTGGTAGATTTCAGATACCAATTTTTGGTTTTCTCATGTTTTCCTCCGCCTGTTGTTCACGGTCTCATATTACTTTGAAAAAGGCAAATTAGTAGTGGCGAATAATGGATTCGAAACTGCAATCATCTCCCCAAAAATCCGTTCATAGAACCGCTATGCCACTACAACACACGTCGCAATTCGTCGGTACAATTTAATTAATGAAAATAAATCCTACTAATATTATAAATGTGAAAGTGTGGATGTTTGGATGTTTCTTACTCAATGACGCAAAAACGGCTGACTAGATTTGGATGAAATTTGGCATGCATGTGGCCTTTGACATGGAAAAGAACATAGGCTACCTTTTATCCCGATTCCTTAAGTAGTTCCCGAGGGAAAATTGAATTTTTTTTACGAGCTAAGCCGTGGGCAGACAGCTTTGAAATTTGGTATTTTTCTCTATTATAGCGCAAGCTATAACACGGGTGAAAATTTTATTCAATTTTTCATTACTTTCACATTTTTCATTTATTTTTGGACCCAATTCTGAAGGCCACGTAGACGAAGTTGCGGGCAGAAGCTAGTAAAAAATATTTTAAGGGCATGGGACAAGGGTGGGATAAACTAAATATTAGTTTGAAATCAGGAGACCAGTATAGGTGCACACTGTTTGTGTAACTTTGATAACCCCAAACATAATGTAACTGTTGCGAATATTAAGATATGTGTGTGACGTCATTATCTCCATGTAACAAGCCAGAGCGGCGAACTCGGAAGATATTGATTGACGTCGCTGATAACGAAATCTGGAGGCGTGATATGGATAATATGCTCCTGTATTTTTTTTGCGTAGTGGCTAGCGCGTCGAAATTGTCATCATGAGGCTGCCGGTTCGAATCCCACCCATTGTACTACTAGCTTAGCACGAGGGGTTAACAAGAATACTAGTAATGTGCAACCTACATTCAAGACGTTGTTTATTAGGGAACCAAGGTACGTATCCGAATCTTCTCCATAAACTTTGTCAACTCCGAAACTTAAGTACTTACCCATATTTGTAATAAATAAAGAGGAAAGTCTATGATGATTCTGTTGAGCCCGAGTTGGCGCGTTGGCCTATGTTACTACGGAGGCCAACACGCCAACTCCCACTGCGCGACCAACTGCTTCGTTCCCTGCATGTGACAAATATTCTGCCACAAATCCATATTATTTGCAATAAATAAACACATTAGTCTATGATAATTATGTATGCATAGCCCGAGTGACGTGGCGTGTTGGCCTCCGTATTAACATAGGCCAACACGCCAACTCCCACTGCGCTACCAACTGTTTCGATTTCCACATGCTAAAAATATATATTTTTTAAAGATTACTAGCAACGTGGGTCGCTGATTACTAGTCATGTCGTTAACTCCTCGTGCTAAGCTAAGATGCTTGTGTTACAAGTGGGTTCACGTTGGTTGTGTAATGGCGGGATTCGAACCCGCAACCATAATAATATGTTCGCAAGTCCGACGCCCTAGCCATTGGGCTACCGCCACTTCAACTTGAAAGTTGGTAACATCTCCATAGCACATCGATATTCCGTGGTGTATTTAGGGAGTTGTTTTTTAGTAATCAAGGGAAATGTTCAATCTTACCCCCTGTCGTGCGTCGTAACGCATGACTTGTATTTACTTCTGATAACCTTCTGATACCTTATCTTGTCACTGTGAGGGTTTTGAGTTGACTCAAACTACTATCTAGAACTTTGCCGCTGTATTTTTAGAAGAAAATGATTATTTCGAACGCAATATTTGCGAAACTTAAGATATTATTGTGTGAAGTCGAATAAATATTTGCGTTGAAAAATCTTATTGTTTACATTATTATTTATGTAAAGATATTATGTCATGGTTTTACCCTGAAATGAAAAACAGAGGTAACAACCAAATATTTAAAGTATCTGTACATAATTAAAATTTAGACTAAAAGCTCTGGGATTGAAGATGTGTAAAAGAGGTGAGCTGATGGATTCTGTATAAAACACTTAAAGATGTACCTTCAAACATAAAGTTATTGAAAATCTTAACAAAACCAACTGTCCACCGCCAACTAAATTACGTTAGATTAGTATTGCTAATTTAAGTAATTAATTAGGTACATTAATCAAGCAATTACCTCTGTTTATGAAACACCAATGTTAATGGCTATCATATAAATAACAATATGATATATAGCTATGATGTCATCATTAATGTATTACTTACAATTACAATACTTATGTGATTATTTATCACATTTTCTATATAATTCATAAATTTAAATAAAAATAATGTTTAAGCAATTTCCGGAAAAGTATTTTATAATTTCACTGCATCATTCTATCTTGTGCTGAGAATCGCATTAAAAAGTGTTCACGTAGTTAAATTTTTGTATTAGTTCACTACTAAGATTTTCCGACACTCAACGACATCCCTCTAGTAAATTTTAGTTCATGCTTTGAGTAACGCCCTCTTATAGATTTATCATTTTGAAATCCAAAGTTATATTATAGTTCAACCTTCCGTCCGACTAGTTCCGACCTCGACCAGTCCATATACAAAAAGCATCGCATTGCGCAGTTAAAAATATTTATGCGTTCAAACAGTTGGAGCGAATCCGTTTTGTTCAAAAGATTGGATACATGAATTTCGTATAGTGTATCTGAAAAAACATAATATAACTATCGACCGAAACCAGATCATTCAGTTCCCAAATAAAACAAAAACAGCTATGTAGTTTGTTTATAAAGTACCTAAACAAAACTAAGTACATGGTATATTTGCAACATTAATCGTTCAGTAGGTTACATGATCTTTTTTTGTTTCTTATTTAGCGGGTTAGGAGACTCTTGCGACTGAATACCATATTATTATTACTATCTGGTAGACTGATAAGCCTTTTGTTACAGTACAATATCTTTGTGCTGTATCTACAATCTACATCGCAATCTTATGTTCTTTATCGCACGTTCAATATCTATTAAATGTTTCTACTATCTGTTATCAACACGTAGTCGTTAGTATATAAGATGCACCTTTGGATAATTATAACCAGACTATACTACATCTTTTGTCTCATTTATACCTAATCATATACTGCCAAGAAGTTTGGCAAATTGGTGACCCCGACGAACGAATACGCAGCAAGAAACATGGCACAATCACCGTGCAAGGCGAACATAAATCAGCAAGGAACACTTGAAGTAGCTGCTGGCACCTCGGTTTTATCCCGCATTCCGGAATTTTGGAAAGACCAACCAAGATTATGGTTCACGCAACTAGAAGCCATATTAGCACCACAGAAGCAAGGAGACGAATACAAATACTGTACAGTAATAGCAAAGTTATCCAAGGAAGAAATACTACAGGTTAGTGACCTAATCACTTCACCACCGACTACAGATAAATACAAAAACATCAAGGAACGTTTAATTGATTGTTACGAAGAAACAGAACAGCGACAGTTTCAAAAATTAATATCAGAGACAGAACTCGGTGATCAAAAACCTTCGCAGTTATTGCGTCAAATGCGAGTCCTCGGGAGAGGAAAAATCAGTGACGAAACAATTAAACTACTATGGTTCAGGCTTTTACCAACATCGGTTACTACGGTTCTAGCAGTTACGGAAGACATGGAAATTGACAAACTGAGCCAAATTGCAGACAAAATAATAATGAATTCAAAAGTAACCGAAATATCAGCTGTTAGCAACGACACTTCAAACGACAACAATACAGCATGCATTTTAACCCAGCTAGCAAAATTACAGATAGATATTGACGCAATTCAGCAAGGTCAATATGGTTATCGACCCAACACGCACAATCATTTCAAGAAACGTCAACAATTCCCGATTATGAGGCCGAGAACAAACTATAGAGGAGCAAATCGATTTTGTTACTACCACGAAAGATTCGGAAAATATGCAAG
Organism: Plusia festucae; assembly: GCA_950381575.1. Taxonomy (NCBI): domain Eukaryota; kingdom Metazoa; phylum Arthropoda; class Insecta; order Lepidoptera; family Noctuidae; genus Plusia; species Plusia festucae. Next base: position 670,848 of record OX494456.1, on the reverse strand, counting down.
GAACTGCATTAAACCATGCGGTTGGAAACCAATGACTTACGTACGGAACCAGGGAAACGAATAAGAGCACAGACAACGGCGAAACTCTGTGCAATCCACCCATCCAATCGCCTCACCATTACCGACCGAAAAAGTGGTATGAAGTTTTTGATTGACACGGGCGCAAATATCTCAGTCATTAGCAAGCAACAGAGATATTCAATTTTACAAAATGAACAATACACACTATACGCTGCAAATGGGACTAAAATTAGGACTTACGGCGAGAAGACGCTTACCTTGAATTTAGGACTACAACGATGTTATAAATGGAATTTTATAATCGCCGATGTTACACAACCAATAATTGGAGCAGATTTTCTAGAGCACTATAAACTATTAGTCGACATAGCAGGTCGCAAACTTATCGACAAAGTTACAGAGCTGACAACGCATGTAACTTCAGAAAAAGCGACACAACAAACAATTCGTACTATCGCAGTGGGAACGAATCCGCGTATTACGCAACTTTTAAACAAATACGAAGACATCACGAAAGAGTCCTCTCTACGCAATGCGCCCAAACATAAGATTGAACACCACATTATCACTACGGGACCACCCGTCGCAGCTCGGGCAAGACCATTACCTCCAGAAAAATACGACATAGCCAAAAAGGAATTTCAAAATATGATAGAACTCGGAATTTGCCGACCGTCAGATAGCCCATGGGCAAGCCCATTACATATGGTAAAAAAGAAAAATGGCGAATGGAGACCGTGCGGAGACTATCGAATGCTCAATAGCACGACAGTGCCGGACAAATACCCACTACCAAGATTAACTGACTTTACATACATATTAGAAAATAAGAAGATACTAAGCAAGATAGATATACGCAAAGCATACCACTGTATTCCTGTTAAAGATATAGAGAAAACAGCCATCATCACACCTTTCGGACTTTTTGAGTACTTAAGAATGCCTTTCGGATTACGCAATGCGGCACAAACATTTCAACGATTCATGGATTCCTTATTTAGAGATTTAAATTTCGTGTTTATATTTGTAGACGACTGTCTCATCGCATCGGACAACGAAAATTTGCCAAACTTCTTGGCAGTATATGATTAGGTATAAATGAGACAAAAGATGTAGTATAGTCTGGTTATAATTATCCAAAGGTGCATCTTATATACTAACGACTACGTGTTGATAACAGATAGTAGAAACATTTAATAGATATTGAACGTGCGATAAAGAACATAAGATTGCGATGTAGATTGTAGATACAGCACAAAGATATTGTACTGTAACAGTCATCCAGGACAATAAACAATAATCACAATCATCCAGGAAAAAGAACTACGAGAAAAATGATAACCCAAAGGTATTTATGGCCGTATATGAACAAAGATATCAATAATTGGTGTAGATCATGTATAGCCTGCCAAAAATCAAAAATACAACGACATACGATATCACCTCCTGGTACATTTATGACAGCGCAGCGTTTTGAACATTTACATATTGACATCGTCGGACCACTTCCGATTTCACAAGGGAAGAGATATTTAATCACAATCATAGATCGTTGTACGTCATGGCCCGAAATATTTCCGGTAGAGGATATAACTGCAGAAACAGTAGCCAAGACACTTTTCGAAGGATGGATTACTCGTTTTGGATGTCCATTGCGCATTACTACGGATCAAGGCCGACAGTTTGAATCAAGAATATTTGAGTCGCTCTCACAATTTTTGGGAATACATAAAATTAGGACAACACCTTATCATCCGCAATCCAATGGAATGATAGAGAGATTTCATAGAACTTTAAAGGTAGCGTTAATGACAAGAGAATCCAACGAAAATTGGTTAAAAGAAATCCCAACAGTTTTACTCGGGTTGCGGAGTAGCTTGCGAGAAGACACAGGTTATAGTTCAGCAGAGATGACATATGGAACGCCAATACGACTCCCTGGAGGATTTTTTGAGTCATCAGCAGCACAGTTATCAACGTACGAGGAATTTGTAAAACAAATTCAAAAGGACATCACACAAATGACATCAATTCCGAAAAGAAAAAACCATAACCAAGCTATATTTGTGCATCCCGAACTCAAAGAATGCTCACACGTATTTGTTCGGTGTGATAGAATGAAGAAAGTCCTGACACCGCCGTATGAAGGACCCTACCCAGTAATTAGTAAAACAGATAAAACATTTTGCATTAGAATTAGGGATAAAGAGACAGTGATATCAATTGATAGATTGAAACCAGCATTCATGATCAATGACGAATCAAACTACGTGCCAGATTCAAAGGATTGCGACAGACATTCACACACGTACACTACACGATCGGGACGTAAAGTAAAGCCAGTAGTACGTCTATAAAAAATCGCTGATAGAAGCAAGTTATTCGTATATATATTAACATGAATCTTAACATATACCATTAATTCACAACTACTCGTAACAACAAGACATCTAAAATAGGAAATCAAAGTTCTAAGGACCAGATAACATACAATACGGACAGTTGCCTCAATCAAAACGAAGCGGACAAACTCCGTAACCTGATCCAGGAGGACTTACTGTGGACAAAAAATGTTGCAATGGGACAGATTATTTTAACAATCGGTGCGATCCTAATTTACGGCATAATGAAAACACTGGACAGAAGAATGAAGAGTTTAACGGAAAAAAATAATAAACACTCGTGCAACAGCTAAGTCAAAATTACAGACGTCAGCAAATCACACCACAACAGGCGTCATCAAATTCCACCGCGTACAATAGCATTATTATTTATATACATCAGCAAATAACTAGTAAGGTCTAGATCAAATTTATATTGTAAACACTATTACCATAATATTTTATTTTTTTTTTCTTTTAAAGGGGGGTGTACTGTTACAGTACAATATCTTTGTGCTGTATCTACAATCTACATCGCAATCTTATGTTCTTTATCGCACGTTCAATATCTATTAAATGTTTCTACTATCTGTTATCAACACGTAGTCGTTAGTATATAAGATGCACCTTTGGATAATTATAACCAGACTATACTACATCTTTTGTCTCATTTATACCTAATCATATACTGCCAAGAAGTTTGGCAAACCTTTCTTCAATGGCTTGAACAAATGTCTCACTAGCGAATAGTTTAAAGCGGTTTGCAAGATGTCGCCAGCTCTAAGGTCCTGTTTTCGATCTCTGGAATCTCAATGTAGAAAACCACTTGTTTAAACTGTCTCGGGTCTAGGTGTTTGTGGTGCCTTCGTTGTCTCTAATTACATAACACAAGTGCTTTACTACTTTAGGTTCGGAGAAATGTATGTGATATTGTCCAAATAATAAAATAAATAAAAAAAAACAGTTTTTGCTTTCCGGAGGTCACGCAAACCGTACCTTCACAAAGAACTCTTATTACTAGTTCTTCCGTAACAGAAAGATCGAGAAAAGATATTTCTACAATTAATATGTTCCAGAACGTGTAATTACATAATATAGCATTGAATGACGGCTTTTAAAGCAAAGTCCGGTAAACATGAATGGGGCGGACTTTGGACTAGCAGTGACAAGAGGTATCAATAGTATTGTGCCGATGGTCGATAGATATCGATATAGCTACGTCACTGGTTCAAAGTCAGCTTGAAGGACTGAAAACAGAAGAAATACATAATTTAGCAGACTGGCAAAAATTGAAATTTTTAAAAAGGAAAAGAAACCCTGTAAATTACGATCTAATTAATAGAGTACGACAAAATAGTTATTTTTACAAATATGACAAGAAAATAGACCTTATTTTGGTCTACCTTAAAAAACCTTCCTAAGGTTTCCAACCCTCGCATGCTTGGCAATGTTCCCAAACACTTCAAAATACTTCCAAAATAATTAAACTCTCTAAAGGAGAATAAAATCGGCCTTCTGCTATTTTAACATCTAGACCTCTAAACCTGCATTGAAGACTTTTTTGTAACTAAATCAATCACGCAAAAACGGCTGAACGGATACGGATTTGGATGAAATTTAGCATGCATGTAGCCTTTGACATGGAAAAGAACATAAGCTACCTTTAATCTCGATTCCTTAAGTAGTCCCGAGGGAAAATTAAAAATTGTTGTTATTTATCTCTATTACAGTGCAAGCTATAAACACGGGTGAAAATCTTATCCCATTTTTCATTACTTTCACATTTTTATTTAATTTTAGGCCCAATTCTGAAGTCCACGCAGCCGAAGTCGCGGGCAAAAGCTAGTAAAAAGTAAACGAATAAAATAGATCAAACTTGTATTTGTACTCGTTAGAATAGAATAGATGTCTTTATTTGCAATGAATGTAGGTACAATAATAAGGTGTTACATTTAAATATGAGTCCTTGTACAATTCTGCCATAATTTAGCATGCAAATGTTAGTAAAATGTTTTAATTACATTGAAACAACAGAAAAAAAAGCCTTATTAAATTTAGAGTAACTTATCATCTAGGAAGTCTTGTATTGAATAATAACATTTATCTTGTAAAAGTGATATCAAGTGTTTTTTAAACTTAGTAAAGGGTAGGTCTTTTATCAGGTCAGGAATTTTATTAAAGATTTTAGGCGCCATGTACATTATATTCTTCTTCAACAAAGTATTATAAGTATTAATCCTCTTTTATTTAATTTATAAACACAATTAACTCTCCTCATTCTGTTATGTACAACATAATTAAATTCTAAAAGTTTCCAATCAATAACAATAAAAAAATTGCTGTTATAGCTTACTTAAAAATAGACTTATTAATAGGAATTGTACGCGGATCACGCAGTCCAGTGTGATGAAAAGGACAGATCAATTATTTTCAATACTGAAAAATTAACGTCAATTTGAATAGGATAATCTGAGTCGCAATTTAATGTAAGGGACATAGTAATTGCAACTAACTACTCAGGGAACACTATTGTATAAGACAATACTAATTTAAATTGTCCTATACAACATGTAACAAAACCCCTGTCAGATCCAATAAACGCTTATACGTGGTAGTTCATGAACCGTCTCGCATAGGCGGCTCCTTTGACACAAAACTGTACGTATTAAGTACGTGAACTTTGAGGAGCAGTCAGTTGTTCAGCTGTTGCCTTGGATCAGTTTTTATTTGTATTTAATTATTTTGACTGGGGAAATATTATAATCTCCAATCCATTTAATAGTTACGTATATGTGCTCGCAGTACGATACCGAATAATACTCTCAAGGATCGGACAGGGTTTTTGTTACACGCTGTATATATAGTTTCTAGAAAAAATATGGTCTAGGCCTGCCGAAAATATGTGATATATAAGTGTCATTTTTTTTTAGATACCGAGATTTTAAATATACCAATCGATAGAGCAAGAAATTCCGATTCCAACTATATAATAATTATATAACTCATTTTCGACAAAATTTCCCTTACGTTATTTCAATTTTCAGTACCTATCGATGTATTTAAAAAAAAAGCTAACTGCGAGATCTTTTACATTTTAAACAAACTCAATTCGCTTTTAAATTACACAATGAATTGCCTTGACTGGCCTGTTGGTCCAGTGGTTAAACTGCGAAGCTGGAGGTCGTGGGTTTGATTCCCATCCAGGCTAAATCATTGTAATGAGCGCGATCACTTGTTCTGTTTCTGGGTGTTATTTATCTATAATATGTATGTATTTATAATTATGTATGTTTATCAATGGTGATGCTTTGCCTGATTTCGAATCAGATGATTGAGAAGAGTTGTCCCAAGATATTATATTATTGCGTTTCTTTGATATCGATGCGAACGTTCCATCTCTAAGTGCGTACGCGCAGTTTTGATGTCCGCGACTTGCGTACACAACACCAGTCGAGTGCCGACGCGAATCAGATACGGTTGTGTCACAAATAATTACTACAGTTAATCGATCGTGTTTAATAAAGTGTTAATTATTGTACGCTCACAGTGCATTTTGTATACAGGTTGGTAATTAATTATTTTAGTATTAGATACTGTTGTTGTGTTGGTTTTTTGTGTCGTGATTTCTAGTGATTCTGTGAAATGTCTAGAAAATTATCCATCTGTCTAGATTAAGAACTGTATTTTAGACAATTAAATACTTAGATAATTTTTAAACAAATCCAATACAATTAAATATATATATATATATATATATATATATGTTTATTAGATTTTTTATATTGTGCGAACTTTGGTGAAAGTTAGTGATAGATATTAATTATTTTATAATTATTATACTTATTGACTTCATTTTCTTGCTTTATTATTTATTAACATCCTGAATAAAGAAAAATTATTCCCTCTTCTGAGTGTCGTAACTAGTACTAGAGAAAGAGCTCACTAGAACTTTAAATTTTCAAGAAATTAGGGTTACGAAAAATATTTACGTACATCTCATAGGGATAAGTAGTTATATAATTACATAATTCAACGAAAAAATTAAGTTGATTGTACCTCGAGTAAAAACATTATTAAATAATTTTATAATGACTTGATTTATTACCTTAATTCCCCAATTTCAGACTTAGCATCATATTTAATATAATCTTTTCAATTGAAGGTTGAATTAAGATTTATTTCGTGTAACACCGTCAGCACAACACATGAATGATTGACACGAGATCTTCGAGAACTCATTGCAGTTTCTGGAATCGAACTAGAGACTCGCGGAAACACGTTACCCGCAACATATTTATTATCGTAGACCGTTTTTGCAGTACAACTACCTATACACCCTAAATTTTATTTTTTATAATATATGCCTCCTGCCATGTAGAGAACCTTAATTTTTTCTTTCAGAATCATATACTTAATCGATTACAATAGATAACTAACTAGTACACTAGACTAGTTAACTAGCACATTCGACTTTTTTTATTATTTCAAAAAATTATGGGATTTACCTCCATGTTTTATGTGGGACAGCAAATCTCTAAAAGTACCTATAAAACGAATTTAAATACAAATCTAAGTGTATATGAAATTGTCTGCATCATGATTCATGGGGGGCGTTGTTAGATATGAATTTTGTATGCACAAACAATTAGAATCAAAAGATTTCTGAGATTCTTGAAATTCTTCGAACTGTTGCTGATTTAACCAACTACTAGCTTTTGCTCGCGACTTTGTCCGCGTGGAGTAGTATTTTCAATTTACCACCCTTTTCTCCCCTTTGGGGGGGAATTTCCAAAAATCCTCTCTTAGTGGTAGCCTACTCCTCCCAACAAACACACATGAAAAATTTCAGCTCTTTACGATCAGTAGTTTCGGCTGTGCGTTGTCTGTCAGTCAGTAACGGAAGAGTTTTATATATCCAACTATAACTAAGGATCTCAGTATTAAGAAAAACCTAGATAATTAACACAAAATTTCAAGATCCCTGAACCGAAATTAGTACCTAGCAATGTGATGTTAAAGATATATTTAAACAAACATATTTACATATTAATATATATTTAAAGAAACAAATCCAGATTAAGCCCATTATACAGGATTATTTTAAAAGAAATACGGATATCCTACGAGGTTATCAGGTGCATAAAACTAAACAACTTGTCCCAAGGAACATAGGTCGAAATCTTGAAATTAAAAATCAACTTTTTATACAAACATAAGTCACGTGGCCTGTCACTTTGTATGAAAATTTCATTTTTCATTTTAAGATTTCGTCCATTTTACTATACACCTGATTACCTCGTAGAATATACGCACTCCTTTTAAATTAATCCTGTATTTTGTAGTTCACATAAATGTTTGGTACCCATAGGTTCATCAGACAACTATAACTCCTCTAACCGTCCATTGAAATATTTATTTGATTTCCACTAGCTGTCTCTGCCACTTCCTTCGAATGTTTTAGTTTAAGGGCTTTCCATATTTTTCACGGAACCCTGATTCGTTTGCTGAAATATAAGTAGCGTATAATACACCCCAGCGATCTGTCAGTAATAGTCCCATTAAAATCGGACCGGTCGTTTCAGAGTTTAGCGTATAAACAAACTACAAAACACTTCCGCTTAATTATATTTGTATTATTAATAGATAAACAACATTTTTTTTCTACATGTTGTAGTGATAAGCTGAATGAAACCAGTTTGACGTAAGTTCAAAGCTCACTCGTTCTTATAGTCACGACAAGTTACTATAAATATTAATTGTTAGAAAGTTTGTTATTTAATAATTTCGTAATATCTTAGCGTAACAGATTTTTTTGATGAAAGTTGAGAGGAAGTGAGAATCAAAATGTAAAATAGATTCTCAAATTAAATATTTTATAGGCTTGTCCAAAAAATCCGGACATTTACATAATATCCGGATTTTTCGGACAAGCTCCAAATTTTTTTTTGTTATTAGCTAAATAAATACATCACATATCACTCACGCTAAAGGTATGGCATTGTATATACTATTAAAGTTCCAAGATTTTTATTTCCTTTTTATTTTCCTACCAAATATTTTGATTTGCAGATGGCGTTGTATTTTAAAAACATTACAAACGAAACAAAATATACCTCTCAATCTTTCGAAAAACAGTAATGTTCTCAGGCTCAAATTGGGGCGAAGTACCCATTAGTCGCATTTCTTATGAACCTCATCAATTTTCCTTATCCCAAAATATGTTTTAAAGAACAATTTTCAATTTGAAGCGGCGGTAGCCTAATGGCTAGGGCGTCGGACTTGCGATCATATGGTTGCGGGTCGAATCCCACCCATTACACTACCGACGTGAGGGTACTCGTAACACAAGCATTTCATTCGTAAAAACATCTGATTGATTTACTATGTATGCTAACTGCGTATATGTATTGTTACATAGTAATGTGTGATGTTTACGCATATATTTTGACCTAATTATGAATTAAAAGTGAGATAAGTTCGTCACAAGCCCCTACTGTGATCGTCATGTTTTATTGAGAGTTCTGTGAAATTGTGGGGCTTATTACATCATTCGTGATATGATATGAGTTCCCGGAGTGTAGAGGCGTGAAACTGTCTCACGTAAGGTCAAAGAACCCCTCAGGCTAATGAATCCTGCTAATTAACAATTGATACTTTTTAATTTAACCGTAATTTAAGATAGCCGAGTGGTATAGGTCAACACATTAATTACCGTTGGGGAGTTATTCTCAAGTCCGCAGTGGTAAGTGCGCAACGCAGATTATAGGTCAACTACCCCGCGTCGCCAAATCTTTTTTGTGTTTTGAGATTCGCCGTGTAATGTGCGTTTTTCCGTTTTAGACCATTTAACTAATTTTTTACTTAAAGTATAGTATGTCGAAAGATATTTAAACGCCTCTTAACCCTACACGTATCAGCACGTTGATTGCTTGAACTTAGTGAAAAAATCCCTGTGCGCGACGTGCTCCGGGTTCATTCCCCGCACGGACAAGCATTTTTTTGATGCACAAATGAACTTTCTGCTTGTTCCAAGTCTGGGTGTTCTTTGTGCTTGTGTTTTGAATATTTGTGAAGTCCACCGCAACACGCGAATGGAATTCCTTATGGGAGTCGATTATTTTAAAGAAACGAAATTGAATGGACCACTCTAAAAGTCAGAATTAAATACTACACATTAATTTAAGGAGTGCGTATATTCAATAAGGTGATAATAATCAGGTGCATAAAACTAAACAATTTTCCCAAGAAACAGGTCGAAATCTTAAAATGGAAAATAAATTTTCTGTAGGTACCTGGAAAATTGGAACACATGAGTTCAATAAAAAAGTTTAAAACACTGTTCATTTTTTCTTCTATAAATTTACACGGACGAAAATATCGATGCAAGCTAGTAATCATATATTATTAGAATGTTCCTTATTATTTGCATGATATAGTAGAAATTACTTCTACGAAATAACGTAAATTAAAGCAGGAAATATGTTTACAAGTGGATTATATACCGCGTCACGATACGTCATGCCTTTCGCTGCGGTGTTTTGCTAGCCAAATACTGTCACGCGAAGTGGGTAGCAACAAACCTATGACGAAACAGCGAGTATCGATTGCATACGATTGATCGCAATATGACCCTAGTGGCATAGTTGCCAAGTGACAACTTGGTAACAGGTTTAAGAAAGATATTTGAGCTATGTACCTACAGATTTTTAATGCAAGAAAGTGTTCGTGTGGGATTTTGTGTGGCACATAAACCTTATAATCAGTACGATTAGGGTACCTATAATGTATAATGAAACAGTCGTATCTTGGTGGTTTCATCTAAGACAGAGCTCGAAAACGGTAGGCCGAAAAGACGCTGACGTAATGACACTTATCGCCATTTTCCGGATAGTTTGCAAATGGAACAAGACAAAGAAGCCTGGAAAAACCACCCAGTTGTGGGATACCTAGCAGGTAACTTGAAAAAAATCATTCGCAAGATGGTTTGTAGGTAATAAGACCGTCCTTTAAACTACCGTTTTCAAATGTGTAATCAGCCATGCGGACAGCTCAAAATGCCTGTCGGACCTTCCAGGTCCGGTACTGAGAAGTCGCCATTTCAAAGGGTCTGACTAGCAGCAGCAGTAGCAGCGGCAGGGATTCAAGTGAAGTGTATTGGTGCATAACTAATTGTCCACGTTTTCTGACGGAAATGGGCAGATTAATATTGGAAAGCCCACGTACTACCACCACGGTTTAACGACGATCACAAAAGCAAACAAGTTTTCTACCAAACATTAAAAAAAAAACTGTTTAAAGTGGAGGAACATTATTATGAAATCCAGCAAAATATTTCTAAGACTGCTGTTGGTGATGAATATAGCCTATTTCCCTCATAAAGGTACGATAAGATAAGATCTTCTTATTCTATACCTTATAAAAAGACGCATATCTTATGGTTAAGAACTTGACAAGGTTAAAAGTTCCAAATCACCCTTAAAAGCTAAACATGTTCGAAAATCTTTACTCCCGGGCAATGCAGGAACGCTGAGAATCTATTTCTGTTTATTCTCACGCTAATACTAACTGGTGTTGAGATAATTTCATGTTATTTCTGTAAGACCTTGCCCTAGAACAAGGTCGGAAAACAACTGGAAGTGCGACTTCACGCTCTTGTCATCTATTTGGGGTCGACAGAGATACTAAATAACAACCATAATGAACAATATAGATGTATACTGAAATGGGCAGGAAGACTGGTTACGAAAAAGAAAAATCTCTTTAGTCCTTCAATAAGATAATAAAACACACGACGTACTTACTTATTGATTTTTCTTTCATCAAATCAATGAAAAAAATACAAAGTTAAAGCTCTTCATAGTCCAGGAGTGGGGTCTTTTGACGTCACGTAAAAGTAAAAATTTTATCTAGAAGTGACGTCACGCGACACTTACATTCACTATATTTTCACACACACACGGGTTCAATTACTTCCTGAAACTCAAATTGTTCCAGTCTACTTTTTTTTCTAGCCTACGCTGTCCCACTTCTGGGCAAAGGCCTCCACGAACCTTCAATTTAATCTTATCCCGCGCCACCTCGAACCAGCCCTCACAGTATGCGTCTAGATCATCGCGCCACCTCTTCCTGGGCCGGCCTCGGTGCCGCATTCCATCTGTCTCTCTACTATTTTTTCTTAATTTTTTAAGTAAGCACCTACCACTAACGTTAACTAATTGTCTTAAGAGAACTCGTAAAATGATTGTTGATCGTTCACCTTCTTTTGGGAGGAGGCTAATAGCCACCAGTGACCTACTTGAAAATAGTAAATTATGATAATTATACACTTAAAACATATTTAAAACGCACCTTACAACAAATAAATTCCTAGCTCGCATTAAAAAGCTAAACAATGGTTCAGTATTTGCCAAATTGGACTCGTTTGATACGGAAAGCGGATGTTGGCAGACGTTGAGATGAATCTGGCCAAACACTGGCGGGGTTTACACTATATTATTTATTGATCAAAACACAACAGTAACAGCTGTTAACTACTGTAAGTGGTTCACATTCCATGTATGTAAAAATTTTAGGTGTTTATTTACGTACCTATTGGAAGTACATACTTATCGAGTTTTTTTTATATTTTTTTTTTCTAAAAGAGAATTAATTTATTTAAATGAAACTGTATTTCTATGTTGATGTTTTCTTTTAATTTTGGAATGATGTAAAATTTGAATTGTAGAGAAATACACCTATTGAATGATAAATCATAACAGTGATTGTACATTTTAAAAACAATGAGAGAATACCTTTATTTGTTTATTTAGGTACGTATAAACTATGTTTTGATCAGAAAGTTATTTGATCATGTGAAGAACAGCTTGTTGTTGGTAATTACTAACTTTTAACTAACGCGTTACAGGGCTATAAAAAAAACTAACTCATGTAAGTTACATTACATTAGTAACTTCTCACTTAAAAGACAGGCAGGTTGCTACCCCACTGCTGGGCAAAGGCCTTGTCACAAATAAAGAATTAACTAATTCTAATAACTAAAAAAATAGATGACTATAATAATAATCTATCCGTTTTGAACCTGCAACCATGCAAGGACTGTCCTCCATTTTAGACCACCACGACGCACAGTGGGGGTTCAACAGCTGACTCATAACAAACTATTTATCTTAGTTTCGGCCTGGCAACACTCCAACAGATTAAGGCCACACGGATTTAATTCATTAGAGAAAGTATGTAATGATTGGGAAAATTCTTTAATGTGTCTGTGTGTAATGTTGTGTTATTTTTGTTCAAGCGATCAATCTTAAAAGTAAAATTTAAATTTCTATCGAATGTTAAACAATGTTTTAAATTTTATTTATTAAAAGAAAGGAATGCATCCCGTCTTTACAAAAAGTAGAGTTCAGATCTTAGTATTTTTTATTAATATTTTACTCGTTTTCATTAATCATTTAAAATTTTAAATTAAAATAATACAGCCTTTAGGCTACGTCCGCACAGACAGGCGGCTCGCTTAGCGCCTAGAGCCTAGCGAGTCACCTAGCGGGTAGCTTAGTAAAACGAACGTTTTAGAATGTTCGCGACCGGCCGCACTGCGCGCTTGGCGCCTAGCTAGTCGCTTAGCGTGTATCGAAGTAAACAAACGTGTTGGTTTTTTGTCCGTAGGCGCGAGGCATTTTAAAAGGAAAAAATGGATGAATTATTAATTGCATCAGTTTTTAAAAGAGAACCTCTGTGGAATCCGGCTAGTGAACTCCATAAAAATGCAGGTGTCTTAAAAAAACTATGGGAAGGGGTAGCAGTAAAAAAAAAAATATTTAATACCTACCTGAACAACATATTAACTGCTGAAATATTATTTTAGCATTCCTATTTATTATAATTCCAAATTCCAACTTTTATAATTATTAAGACTATTATGTGAAAATGACTGAATGATGATTTTTTATGATAATGAGTGATGTAATGAATTGTTGTTATTATTATTATTAGTTGTACGTATATGGAACCAGTTTTCTGAAATAAATAAATTATTATTTTGTTTCAGTCAAAACAGTAAAAGCAAGATGGAAAAATCTGAGAGCGTATTTTTTTAAAGAATGTGGAAAAATTGATAAGCCAAAGAGCGGAGACAGCGCTGATAAAATATGTAAAAGTACGTGGCAGTATTATGATCAATTATTATTTTTAAAGAGCAAGAAGAACCAGAGCGAGAGCCCCGCGAGAGATTCAAACTTAAGTACAGATAATGATGATAATTATTCAATTACAACCGATATAACATTAGAGGAGCTGCAGAATCCAGGTTCTGTGCAGACTAATTCTACTTCAGAAACAATTACAAGTGATACTCTAGGATCTCAAAGTTCTAGTCAAACATCACAAAGAAAGAAAATTCGTATGAACAGAACCGAAAACAATGATCAACTTTTAGAAATAGAAAAGAAGAAACTTGAGATTCTCGAGAGGGAAAGTATTAAAGAAAAAAGCGATGATTTACTGTTTTTTGAGAGTCTTTTGCCTTATTTGGAAAATATTCCACTAAGGCGTAAACTAAGGTTAAGATCGAAGATTCAAGAATTAATTTTGGTTGAAATTGAAGCTGTAGAAAATAATATTCAACAATCGGTACCAGTGATGAATATTCCGGTACCAAATATAAATACTCAACAATCAGTCTATGAATTGCACGTCCAGAATTCATCTGAACAAAATTTAATTCATAATTTACCCATGCAAATGGACAACGATTCGGCTTTGATTACTTACATAAACAATTACAAATAATCATTATGAAGAATTGTTTTATCCATAGATCTTAAATTACTGTTTTTTAAGGTTTTTTGAATAAAAATAATATGTATTTAGTGTTTCACTTACCTTAATGTAACGACTAGTCGTTCTTCGGCTGATATGCTTTTTCTAAAATGAGTATCCAAATGAGTTAATTTTCCTTTAACTTTACTGAGAAGTAGATCAAATGTTTCTCTTGTCATACGCAAATATTCGTAAAATTTGTCGTCAAAATTACGCAATTGTTTATACAGAACATTAAACTCCCCAAGACTTGACCGTGACTTATTTAAGTCATGAACCCAACATGATGGATAAGGCCGTGAAATGGTATATTTTAAATGTGAATTTTCTGTAAGTAGCAGTTTTAGAGCTATTTTTGAAAGTGACATCTCGTCAATGTGCCGACAAGTAAATGACCAAGGCACTTAGCGACCCACCTCGCAAACCACCTGCAGTGCGGCCACCATGTATCCTAGCAAGTAGCCAGAGCGCAAGCTACTAGGCTCTAGTCGCTAAGCAAGGCGCTTGTCTGTCCGGACGTAGCCTTAGAGTTTCTCGCCGATTCTTCTCCATAACTCATAAGAGTGACACTTTGGAACCGCGCACCTAGTAGTAATTTAGTTTTAAAGTTAACGTTTCTAAAGCGCCTAGTTTAGGTTTACTAGAAATATAAATATTTTGCTTTTGTTTTTTTTAATATGTATCGATCTTCTCTGAAATTAATGGAATATTTTAAATCACGGGATAACTTCAAGAGAAGAGAGGCGGTTCATTGAAAAGCTTAGGTGGGGACACAGCCCAGTTCCAGCACGCAGTTGCTTTGAGAACTTTACTGTAATATGAATAATTGTATATATATTTTACTCTTAAAACGAAGTCAATATCTGAAATACACTTCGCAAATGTTATGCGGTCAATGTTACACTTGGCCCTCCTCTGCCGTGCCCCCATCCTGTAATCACCATTAACTTAGCCTTTGCAAATGTTAGGTTAGTATCCAGTCTTAACATGCAATCATAATTACATTGCATTCTTACGAAATAGTGCCTTTCACCTACTAAAATATCGCAACTTGTTTGTAATAACGGTCTGCTTCTATAGAATTGTCTTTACGTTGGACATAGCAACTGTTTTATTTTACAGTAGGTAGGTACTTGCTACGTTACAAATTACGTGTCAACACAAGTAATTTGTGTTATATCTTAAGGTCGCTGACCGATCGTGTTTACTTGATTCAATGTATTTTATGTGACAGATTTGTTTAGTTTAAATAGTTGGGATTAGTGAGCTCTGTATTATTTAACTTGGCTAGGCGTTGACGCATAGTAAAAGTCGAAAAGATTTTTTTTTATTGAACCACTTAAGAAGACAATAAATTAATTTAACTAACAACACGAAACTACGCATTTTCGCGAACTTTAAAGGATTCCGAATAGCCAAAAAGTTGATATTTATATTTTCTAATATCACCCTTTAAATGTCCCACTGCTGAGCTCAGGGCTCTTCTTATTTATTTTTGGCATATTTGCAAAGTGAATACCCGAATAGAATACGCATAAAATTACGACGTTAAAGCAATGCATACATTTATTTAAATATAAGCTTCTGGACGCATCTGCGTGGACTTCAGAATTCGGTCCAAAAAGAAATGTAAAATCTGATAGTAATGAAAAATGGAATAAATTTTCACCCGTGTTATGGCTTGCGCTGTAATAAAGAAAAATACAAAGTCAAAGCTGTCTGCCCACGGCTTAGGTCGATACAAATTTTCAATTTTCCCTCGGGAGCTACTTAAGGAATCGGGATAAAAGGTTATGTTCTTTTCTATGTCAAGGGCATGCAAAATTACATGCATGCCAAATTTCATCCAAATCCGTTTTTTTGTGATTAAGTAACAAACATCCAAACATCTAAACATCCGAACAACCACACTTTCACATTTATAATATTAATAGGATTAGTAGGATTTACAAACCGCGCCACACGCTAAACAAAAGAAACAACTATTAACTTGTTAAAATAAACAAAAGAAACAACTATTAACTTGTTAAAATAAACAAAAGAAACAACTATTAACTTGTTAAAATCAACAAAATTGCGTGAAAATATTCGTCCCCATCGCTGTCGACCGGAAGTGTGCCTAAAAGGCTGGCTGACTTGCTACGTTGTATGACAATGCTTATTCTGTGTTCAAAGTAAAAACCAGCCCTTGGGTCACGTGAAGTGTCAACAAGGCGTTTGGCTAGATCTTTGAAAACCATATGGGCACTCGGGTCCCACGGTCCAAATGTTCATAGTTCATTATAATTACATCATTTTATATTGTATACAGTTTAGTCTATTTTTATTAGAAATATCTTTACATTTATTGTCTTTACCAGTGGTATTAGTTATTGGTATTAGAACGGAATAAATCGTCTTTACTTTAGTTTAAATTTTATGTACCTAGTCTTAATGTAAAAAATAATACTGCGGTCTTTCTTTCTTTAATATTCACTCTTACATACCTACAGTCGAAGTATAACTTACTAATCGAAAAATCTAGACCAAACATTCTAGAATTTCAACCTAGTCAGCACGTGATATCTACTACAAAGAGCAACTATTATTTGCTATAATTTATATCGAAATTAATTAAGTGATTGCGTAATGGTCAGGTTTAATTATGGATGACCCTTGATTATAAATAAACCGTTCCAGCCGAGGTTAAGAATGTGTAGTTCACTTTACTTTAAATTAATTATTTTTTATACGTCTGGGAGTGTGACATCAGGTAGGAATAAGTTATTTTGGTTTCATGGTGAGTTCATTTGATTGCCGTCATAACGAAAGTGACCTTTCCGACATTACCGAAGAGCTGTAGGTTCGAATCTGTAATAAAATTTCTCACTTTCGCAAGCAGCTCAAGTGGCTCCCAATCCGACTTCGCCGAAACACTCGCATTTTATGCCTCTTATATAATACTCTGCACAATCCTACTTTTCCTCCCTATCTACGTGAACGCTTTCATTACACTCGACCTTCCCATGTCCCCTGCAGATCCCACATCAAATCTCTTTTACATTTCCCTTCCCACTCAACCGACTTCTATTCCTTTTCGTTCACTGTTCACGCAGTAAGGCTCTGGAACTCGTTACCTCCCAACATTCGTGACTCTAATTCTCTACAACTTTTCAAGAAACGTATAAAAGAGCACTATCTCTCCCTATAATTGAGTTTATCTACTGTATACTTTTAAGTTATCTGTTATGTTAAGTATATCATTATATATATATGTATTGTATGTACCTTATTTTGTGTATATGTTATGTATATATATTTATAGTATTTCGTTTTTCTCTACGTAAGTTGCACACTGTTGACTGCCATTATTAACTACCTCTCCTCTTGCGGGACTGCTGGCAGAAATTTCTTTAGAAATAAGCAGGACCTTTGTACATTATTTTTCTATTGCATTGTTTCTATTCTTTTTTGTGTGTACATAAATTATTAAATAAATAAATAAATAAATAAAAAAGGTGTGTATTAGTAAGAATTGGAACTTTTTTATGACATCATCTTTCGATCAATTATATCATCTAGGTACTATTTACAAATTTACAGAAATTGGTTAAATAAAGCTAAATTAGATAAAGTTTAAGCAAAAAGCTTTTATAATGATAGACATGGATAAAAATAATTAATATGGCGCGTAACGGAAAAACGTGACTTAGAAATAAAGAGGGCGCGTAACAGAAAAAAGTTACAATTTCAATTTCTTCCAGTCGTCGATAAAGGTTTCACTTCAACAAATACAGACGTTTTCTACTAATTTTAAATCCAGCCTTATTTTGCTTTTTGTTAGCTATGCACTTAGTTTAGTCGGGGTCCAAACTCGCAACCCCGGCATGGTGTGCCCTTAGTGAACGTTTAATTGTTCTGGCAGGTCTATAGGTTTGACATAAAGTCCAGGTATGTAGTCAAGGAACAACTGAAGTAGACAACAATTATAAAAAAAAGTATTTTAAATTTGTTCTAAGTCCAGAATTTCCTTGTGTACACTACGGCCGATGGGTCTTGGCGAGTATAAATCGAGATGCAAGATAGTTTGTGTGAGATGCAAGTTCACATAATTAGTGAGTGAGAAAGAGCCAACAATATCTTGTATCGCTTTTTAGGCTCGCCAAGATAGAGCGACTGAAAAGTATACTATACGAATTCAATGTTTACTCAACAGTCAATGTTTATTGCGTTTCACAAAGTTATAGTTAAAGGTGGTACAATTAAGAAATATTTAGATCATTATGGATGCTGTCGGTCACAGCAATTTAGGAGAGAGTTTAAATTCGCTGACTAGCGACCCAATCTATGACCTCATTTGCAGCTACTGCATACAAAATACCTCTATTAACTAATCAATAATTCTTAAATATTGAAATTCTAATTTGGATTACGCAGTATGACGAGGCAACGTGAGCCGCGCCTCCTGGCAAATATCCCATAATAACCAGTTCGGTATGTCCACGTCACGGAACATTTTCACACAAACCATTACATTTTACGTCAAAATGCTGGCATTGTTTCACAGTTTCCATCTCATCAATGATGTTATTTTTATGCTGTCTTTAATCACTAGCTACCAACATTTGTAAATAGAGCTCGGGAGCTATTACATTTTGTTGAGCAAAAACATTATTATCACATTCCATTGTTATACTATCAAAGAATTTGAATATTGTTTTATTTAAGAAAACTCTAAAGAAACTTCTAGTATGATAAGTGCTGGTACGTTGTCAATGATTTTATAAATGATAAAAATATTTAGCAATAGGTATAAGTATCAAGCAATAGGTATATGTATTGAAATACAAACAAATCACGCTCGTACCTGATGGGAACTTAGTGTTTACCAAAATTAAAATTTCATAATTTATGCGCGAGCGCAGGAGCGATAACAAATATCGAACTCTCACTCACGTGATCTTTTAAAGATTGAAATAATCAAGTATTTAATAAAACATCCCATTTGAAATTACTATTGAGTTTGAGAATGAGGCCAATATGCTAATATCAACGATTTAACTTATGTAACTTGACAGTTCGTTGCTCCGGCGCAGGTTTGCTAGCTAATAAATAAATCATATGGTAAAGTACGCAAAACACCATTTTAAGGACTTAGGCCCAGTCACTACTTGAATTTAAATGTGTTCCCACGGTGGGCTATGGAATTTAGGTACGGTTACTATGGTAAGCAACCAATCTTGTAAATAAAAGCGCTGGCAATGTCATTTTGGAATTATTTTGTTAATGTAGGTGTGACTTGCATTATCTTTTCTTTTTTTTTCTTTTTTTTTAAATACGACGCCCGCACTAAGGAATTTAATCCTTGTGTCGCGGGGGTTTCACAAACATTCAAATCACATGCACAAAGAACACCCAGACTTGGAACAAGCATTTGTGGATCACACAAATACTTGTCCCATGCGGGGATCGAACCCGCAGCACGTCGCGCACAGTGGTAATTGGCGTGGTGACCTATACCACTCGGCTATCCGTGCAGTCAAATTATCGCGGTAGTATTGCGAAATGCGTTCCCGTCTGGCCCCGGGAATGGAGAAGCAGTCCGGTGGTTTTAGCCGGTAGGAGTCCGGCACGACCCTCCGTCTTCCCCAGGGCGGATTAACCCATCTGTGATTGGTTAAAACGTCGTTGGCAAAACGTCATAAACGTGTCGATCACGTAAGCGTACAACAAACTAGCTCTAAGCTTCTTGTTTACCCATTTACCTAAACAAAGTCAATACTATATGTCAAGTGTATTGTTTGAACATAAAACACCTACTCATTACGATTTAGAAGTAGTTATCATGTTATCTACAACAAACTGTATTAGATAAGGGGTCTTATTCACTAAGTACTGCAAGTGATTAATGTGCTGTTACGTGGAGGGTTAAGCGAGGCTATATCACCTTCCTCCCTGCTGGGGATCGCGGTGGTTTGCAACGCGTTCCCGCATGGTCCCCAGAAGAAGGGAAAGGAGAAGCACTCCGGTGGTTTTAGCCGGTAAGAGTCCGGCATACCCCTCCGCCTTCCCCAGGGCGGAGGAAGTCCATGAGGATTTCCCCGGGTAAAAAAAAAATAAAAAAGGCTATATCACCTTCGACTTACTATACTTTTAAGTAAAAAAACTGTTAAATGGCGTAAATAAGCCCCCAGACAAAGTGGGTTATTTTGAGAGATTCTTTTTTATCCTTGATTTGTACGGACGTGGATACACAATAGATTTCTAGCATTTGAAACTATGACAGACTAATTTTTTCCTTGCAATAATCACGCCTTCGACTCATACCCATACTTATAATAATACCGGCCTATAAACGTCCCACTGCTGGACACAGGCCTCTTCCCCTATAGAGAAGGGCTGATCATTGATCACCACGCTTGCTCATTACAGGTTGGCGATTTCAGATTCCAATATTTTGGAATCCAGGTTTCCTCACGATGTTTTCCTTCACCGTTTGTCAATGATGTCTTAGAATGATTAAGAAAGTACATATAACTTTGAAAAAGTCACATTGGTACCTACTTGCCTGGGTTCGAACCTGCAACCATGTGCATGCGAATCTGGTCATTGAACCGCTAGGCCGCCACGACATTTTCTTGTACTTACTTTGATACTTATAATATCTTGGGTCAACTCCCACACGGCCAACTGATCCCAAAAATAGGCAGAGCCTGTATTATAACAACAACTGATAATAATACTTACATGTACACGTACTTAGATAGATTACAACCAGTCACAGTGAAAGATTTGTTCCGAGTGGAAATCGAAACCAGGACCTCCGACTGGCAGGACTTCCGAGCAGTCAGAACCCCTAACCACTAGACCGACAGGCTAGTCGAATCAATCTATCCGCCGCAACTTAGCACATTCAAGTCATAAGATTTAACGACGGTTTAAAACTGAATTACGTTTGAGAATTTGGCACTTGAACCATGTGATTTCAATCTGATCTTAAGATTGGATTTTCCTCAACTTATTCCTTCTGAGGGTTTTCTGTTCTTGGTTCTGGTAACCCCATCTCCTAGACGTAAGAACAGATTAAATTTCATATCAGTCACATGACCTCTGCTTGCTGACCCCAAGCTTTATCAGAGTTCCGCTAATTGGTACGGCATCAGGCGACCGAATGACAATGTTTAGATGTAGGTAATTAGAATGTTTTGTTTTTTATGTCATCATCAAACTGATGACTTGAATTTGTACACAGACACACCCACATTTAGAAATATTTGTCCCTTTTCATTCTTGGTTTATAACGCAATAGTTTAAATAATGGCAGTCTTCATCTTTGGGTGCCTCTTCGCTACCGGAGCTCGGCTGTCAACTTCACAACCTTGTCTCGGTCCTGTGACACACGGAAAAATTCAAAATGGCATTATTCAGGAATAAACCAATAATATTAATTTAAGTATTAAAATGCCCATCATTTTCAATCATCAGGTCATATCTTTACTTAGTACAAACAAAGTGGAACCGCTAATTACAGTCTAGATCTTTTGAATTGGAAGCAAATGGAAGCGGCTGTAGCCTAATAGTTAGGGCATCGGACTTGCGATCATGTGGTGAATTTGAATTTGATTCAAGAAGCTTTTGTGTATTTATTACGCTGCTACACGTGCGAAGCCAGTTTGTTTTATATTACATGTCGATTATAACTCAATAATAACGTGTTACTATTGATAATATACTTGTACTATAAACTTGTTTACTGAATTAGCATTTAACCCTTTATTGCACAAGACATGCTATCCATTGTTCTCAGGTAGTACACTGCACGGTTAAACAATTAAATGACACATAGTTGATAATCTGAAAAGTTTCCGATGGTTTTTCCACGTTAGGCATTCTTAGGTGTTAGAATGGAAAAAACACAAAAATAAAAAATATTTTCAATATTATGTAACACATCACGTAATGAGAAGATTACAAATATAAATGTTTATCTTCAAACGATAAGAATAACAAATAAATGTTTTGCAAATATTTTGTCTATAGAAGAAGCCAAGTGCAATTCTGAATCTTAGATACGAAGACACTTCAATGAATGTATGTCTGTACTAGATAATGAATAGGTACGCACTTATAACAATACTTTCAAACACTGAAGCCAGAACACAATGAGTCAAGCCACATCCAATATATAAAATTCTCGTGTCGCGATTTTTGTTACCAAACTCCTCCGAAACGGCTGGACGATGCATGAAATTTTGTTTTCATATCGCGTAGGGCTGAGAATCGGTCAAAATCTATTCTTCATACCCCTAAATGATAAGGGTGGCCCTCTCCAGATTCTTAAAATATGGCAGAACAACGTTTGTCGAGGCAGCTAGTAATAGTTTATTATTAATGTCAATCTTTCTTTAATTACAGAACAAGATATGGCTAAGAGTGAAAGTGGAAAAGAAGATCAAGCAAGAACATTCGAAAACAACAACGCTATTTCTGATGAACAAAATTTAATAACTGACTCTCGTAACTACATTACACAAGACAAGAATAAAAATGAAAAAACAAACGAGAATCTAAATGAAAATAATCCACAACAATTTGATAAGCAAGACAATAATGT
This sequence comes from Plusia festucae, assembly GCA_950381575.1. Taxonomy (NCBI): domain Eukaryota; kingdom Metazoa; phylum Arthropoda; class Insecta; order Lepidoptera; family Noctuidae; genus Plusia; species Plusia festucae. The sequence goes on along the minus strand of OX494456.1, from coordinate 648,036 downwards.
TGAAAAAAAATCTGACGGAGCAGTCAAAACAGATGACGATGATGATGCCCCGACTATAGTAATGAGTGAAGAGACGAGGAAACTAGAAAACCTCAAAAATGCAAGCACGAAAAGTTTCGGTGATTACAAAATCGTTGAAGATAGGAAAGATGACAAGGGTTCATCTCGAAGAATGTCGCATTACCTACAGAATATTCAGATGACGAATTCCTCTTTAGGATTGACTTTGAATGGAGATAAAAAAGATACAAGTTTACTTACGGATACTAAAACTGTCGCTCGTTTTTCACCATTATGGAAACAGGTAAAACATAATTCTGTTTAAATCAATCTATATTAATATTAAGAAATTCTAAAATACAGAAATTGTTAGGAGAGCTTTAGAAAGCTATAATAAAATTATTAATATATTTTTCAATAAATGCAACAGTTGAGAAAATTTATTTGCAATACTATCAGGCCACGGACCAATCTCTACGACTTTCATTTCTGCAATTCTTTCTACCTCTCTGAAATGTAACAGGGAAGTCGGTCATGGTTCTCATTTTAAGAAACAAGCACCTATGACACAGATTCAAAGTCCAAATAACTAACCGGTTTGAACTTTGCATGTATCTGCTTTTCTCAATAAGACGCGAAGGTCACTTGGATAGCCTTTCTTTGCAAAATATTGGTACATATGTAGCAGTTAGGCACCTGTAATATAACGTACTGTTATTTTTAAATAATAAAGATGATATACTTTGCATGGTATATTTTATTCAAAGACATGGTAAGTACTCTACTACATTACAATGTCTTTGATTTTATTAGGATCACAGATAATATCAACTTTGATCTTGTGATACGATTATGCGTATCTATATATAATTTATATCCAAATTATTACTTTTTCCTTTTACATCTTGGAATGTATAATTATATTAATTATAAAATTTAATTTCGTAAACATGTAATGGGATTGTGCACTTAATCAGTGTTTGAGGTTTCTCATTCAGCGTCATGTTTTTTTTTTTTTCTTAACTACCGGCAACAGTTTCGTCATGCTCCCTTAGTCGTCACTGCCTGTGGTGGCGTCTTGGGTCGGGTCACCTCCTTCCCTCAAATATGGCGAGGGAGGTGATGGCTGACCCTTGCGTCATACTCGTGAACGGGTGCTGCTTGCGGTGACTGGTCGTTCTGTTGACCTTGGTTTCTGTAGTTTACTTTACCTAAATTTTTTATTTCAGAGAGATACTTCTGAACCTCAAGCAGTTGATTACTTGGCATGTTCCCTAAATTATTTATATTTTTTATATTGTAAAGACAGCGTGCTGCTGGGGAGTTTGTTGCGCCGTTTCTTCTCCCCGGCTAGAGCACTTAGGAAGCGGTGGGGTGGGCGAATCAGGGTGCTGTCTGTGTTGATGACATTCAAAAAGTGCTACATGGTAGCCTAATTTGAATAAATGATTTTAAAAAAAATACAGTCCTTTAAAGCAGTTTACATACATTAAATTTATACACAGAAATTGAAGAGCCTAATTATTTATTAAGTACTCGATAACATTATTGTGAAAATGAATTTTCTCACAAAAATGCGTGCAAAAGTACAATTCAAGTTTTAGAAAACTGATTCTACGGAATCTACAAACTTGTTCAATGGAAAGAGTTCAACAACCATTTGAATTATTTATGGTTGAACTAGATGAACAATGACACAATATTAATGTCATCGGATTACCATCTCTGTGTCATCGTATTATTGTTCCCTTCTTTGGTTACCTTTGCAATTTGTAATCATCTAAATTATCAGAATCATCTGCTTTTGGACCTAATTCAAATTTATCATGCCTCTCAATCTTGTCATATCGCCGAAACCGTCAGAAAATAGCAAAAGCAGGTGTGATGTTGCTAACAGTGTATACAGTTGTTCAATACCAGATAACATGAAATCTTAAAAGGAGATGTTTATTACAGACGTTGGCGTGTGCAGGTCCGATCCTATTGACCTTCGTGACAGGTCTTACATCTGGATACTCTGCGATCTTGCTGCCTCAATTGAAGAGAGACAATGGACCAATCCCTTCAGATGAAGATACCGCGTCCTGGATAGGTTGGTATATTTATTTCCGTCCAACCCGTAAATGGTAGAGAATAGGACAACTTTGTTTTAGTTTTTATTTAGTTGTCATCATTTCTAATTAAATATTTGCAAAGTTTTATTGTTATATTATTATAATGAGTTTGAACTCTACATATTTAGTACCTACATAATTTTTGATTTATCATATCTACTGCGACACATAATTATATTAAGTCATGCGTTATTTTATCATATTTGTCCTACTTAAACTGTCTTATTAATTAAATAGAACAATGAACCACTGCAGTATTGTTAACACACTATAATAAAATTGTGATCTGTGATTTGTTAGCATGTTATCAATATTTATGGCGTCAATTTATGTTAAAATATTCTACTACTACGTTTTCGTTATCTATTACAAATTTAACATCTGTTTATCGTTTTACAGCGTCTATGGCAGCTCTGCCGATGGCGCCCGGTTGCCTCGTCTCCGGCTGGATGATGGAGAAGTTTGGGCGCCGCACATCGCTGTACATCACCTGCATCCCATTACTCATCGGCTGGATCCTCATCGCCTCCTGCAACAACCTCGGCCTCATGCTCATCGGCCGCTTCTTTACCGGGCTCTGCGCTGGGCTCTTCGGACCCTTAATTCCCGTCTACATCGGAGAAACTACAGAACCGAAATATAGAGGCTTCTTTCTCGCAGCAGTATCATTAGCCATAGCTATAGGAATCCTAGCTGCACATGTGATAGGCACGTTCTTGAGTTGGCAATACACTGCAATTATTTGCTGTGTTTTCCCTGTAATAGCAGTTGCTTTACTCACTTGTATCCCAGAAAGCCCTACATGGCTGATCTCGCAAGGAAGAATAGATGATGGAGTGAAAGCTTTCTATTGGTTGAGAGGTTATGGTGAGGAAGCGAAAATGGAATTGAAAGCGATTATTGACAGTAAAAAAGCAATAGACAACGCGCCTAGTATGACTCATAAGGAGAAACTGATGAGCCTGAAGAGCCCTGCACTCATTAAACCTTTAGCGATAATGATTATGTTCTTCATCACATGCCAATTTTCTGGTGTGAACGCAGTTGCATTCTACTCTATTGAAATCGTTGAGAAAGCCGTTGGGAAAGGTATCGACCATTACCTTGCCATGCTCATTATTGATTCATTAAGAGTCGTGATGTCCGCTGTCGCGTGTGTTATATGCAAGCAATATGGCAGACGACCTTTATGCTTTATCAGCGGTATTTGGACCTCAGTGTCCATGATCGGGCTATCAATGTTCCTTTATTGGAAGCCCGAAAATATGTCATGGTTGCCATTAGTATGTCTCATGTTCTACATATGTGCTATATCTATAGGACTGGTTCCTTTACCATGGATTATGTGTGGAGAAGTGTTTCCTACAAGAGTGAGAGGTTTAGGGTCTGGCATCAGTTCAGCCACCACGTTTGTTGCATTCTTCATTGTAGTCAAAACCGCTCCGGGAATGATGAGTAACTTTGGTGAAGTTATCACTTTCCTGGCCTATGGCGTGATTGCTTTTATTGGTACAGTTATCATGTACTTCATACTGCCTGAAACTAAAGGAAAGAGTTTACAAGAGATAGAAGATAGATTCAGATTTGGAAAAAGACCAGCCGGACCAAAAGTATAATAGTAAAGTATTCAAATTTGATTGTGCTGATTATTTAAAAGACGGACCGAGAGACCTAGAATGAATGAGAATGTACAAATGTAATGTGTTTTTCGCTAAAAGCGATATAATAAAAAGCTGTGATATTTAGGTAGTCATTTAATTAAGTTGGAGTTTGTCTCCAAACCTTCGTGCCTGTGAAGAACTGTTGAGGGTTAAAATTTATCTCGGTATTTAAAAAACAATAGTGATTTATAAGAATTGTTATTCCAATTTATACTATATTTACACACTAACTTATAATAAATAAATATGTAATGATGTATTTTTGAACATTTTTGTAACATTCCATGATGAACACGAAATGTTAAGTATAGAAAACTGTTGTATTTATGCAATTATTGTGTGCTTTTCAGTTTAGGTATACATCTCTTTTTAAAATGTCAGAGTTATCTTGCACAGTAAGTAACGAGTGTATTTAATCAAATTACCTAGTTACATTAATGGGTAAACGCCAAAGAATTTGGATTATATCAAATAAACATCTTTTAATGTAGAAATAACATTTATTATTACAAATTGGTAACAAAACTGAGATTATAACAGTGTCTATGCATGGCACATTATTTAGTTAAGTTAAATATAATAATTATTAAATGCATTTCGGTACTCATTCTGTCATACAACTTATTAAGTACTTGGAATCAAATAAACTTTTTATATAATTTCTTGTATGTACATTATTAGTTATTAATACAATCATACTAAATGAAATTTTATTGTTTGTTATTATTTTCGTTTCGTTTTCCGTATCCAAAGCGTTCTTCCATTATTTCCTGTCATTGATGATACCTAACATATTGTGAATACAAGTGTGATTGATCTACGAGATTTATTTGTCCCATATGCGAAGTCTGGCAACAGCGCAATCGTATCTTGCAGTGATTCGTAAAGAATCATCCAATGACAGGTGAGAATTTCGTGGTTTACTTGGATCTTGGCTTGACCAGTCGGGAGGCTGGTGGGGCGAACTTGGTGAACCCTTGCTGGTCGAACACTGGCAGAAGGTCACGTACCCTTGCCGAGACGGTCCCTCCTGTGACCCTGGGGACAATCAAACTTTAACACTCTGTTAAAAATGTGCTTGTGCTCAGAAAAATAGTGATAGACAGTGCTTAGATGTAGAGTAATTTATCAGTCTCTATTGGATATTATTTATTTAAACGTTAATTATTTCATATTAAACATCCCAAATTATTTTTTAATTTTGTGTCAGCTACAATCTAAAAAATTACTACATTTTACGAATCCGTACAGACAAGTTCGCAAAAGTAGTCTTATGTCAGTATTCAGGGTAATACTCAGTAGTGATCTTGTCAGCAGTAAGTCTGACTTCCGCAATTAGTAGTTAAGTCCAATCAAAGTGCGGTTCACTTTTATCACAAAGGTTCTACAAGGAATCGAATCTAGATCCTCTATAAGTAACTCGTATGATTCAGCAAGTACCTGCTGGGCTTGCATAGCTTCGCGGCCTGCGCGGGCGTCGCGAGTTCAGTAGGAAAGAACGTGGCCCCATAGAAGTCGAGCCCGTTCTGAAGGAGGATGTTGGCTTCCTCGATGCTGGCGAGGGTCACACGGATGACGCTGGTGGCTTCCTTCGGGATCATGCTGCTGACCAGCTCGCCATCGATAGTGGTAAGAGCACGGGAAGATGTCTTCTCTAGGGGTTTTGGAGTGGAAGTTCCTGAAATGAAATAGATACGAGATTTTAATGAAAACTGGTCCATAAGAATGTTCCGAGGTTTTCGTTTTTGGATATTATTATTATGACATATTTATGATCAACTGTGTCTGGAAAATGAAGTTGAATGATTAAAAAGAGTTCATGCAAACTAGTCACGTGTGTGTTAAGCTATATATCAACATGTAAATCTAGAACTAGGTACATTAGATGAACAAAAGGTAAAAACTATTAAAAATACTTCTTACATTAAAAATTATGGAGACACTCTAAAACATGCCAGAAAATACGATAGCAATACTTATTTACTCGTACATTTACAAAAATACTGTCAGGCGTTCATTAATATCAACTTTTAGAATAAACAAGACAAGATAGCTAAACTACAATTGATACAAAATTTCGTGAAACATATTAACTAACATTTAAGATACTAACAGGTGCCACGTTATGATATCATGATTGTGGGCCCCTGTCGGGGTTCTTCAGATAGTTTTTTTGAGAAACACCAGATAGTACATGAGGCCAACACAATCTTAAATATTAGTTACATAATAATTGAAAAGAAACGTCTACAAGCATAGATAATGTATATTGTTAAGCAAAAGAAGAAAAGGTGCGATACTGGTACCTATAGAGTACCAACCAGTGTTTCCGTCCTTGGGGGAGCCGGTGAAGTGCAGCCTCACGACTTCCACCACGGAGGTGAACTTGTAGAGGGCATGGCGTACGTCCTCCTCAGGGACCTCATCGGGAATGTCGTACACGTAGATCGTGAACGTCTTCTGAGGTCTGCATGGAATCGCGATCTAGTAGACCATGAACAAATTTAAGTGGAAAAGTTTAATGATAAAAATTTGATATGCTAAATGTTAAGCCATCTATTAGGAATGTAGACTAAAAATAGTTTTATAGGAAAAGACTGAAAACAAAATTGTTTAGATGATGAACAGATACTCTGAGAAAGACTTATTTTTGAGAACCAATTAAATATTAGTTTCTGATAAAGCGAAGGGCGAAGAGGAAAAATATAATAGTTATCTCAGTATTAATTAATGAAAAATACAGTTAAAGGAAACAGGCGATGTAGAATCACAAAGCGAAATTATAGAAGAAAGCATTTTAGAAATATTCAACCAATTACCTTCCTATAGAACCTGGATCCGGTAACTTTATGGAAACCTTTCTTGAACACCATCTGGTAGTCATCGACGCTGGAGAATTTAAAGAGGATGCCTGTGGCGGTCTTCGTGAGGGAGAAGCAGCCTTTGAACTCCATCTTCTCGCAGATGGCCGAGGCTTTCTCCATGCTGAGGCCGTGGGAGGGAGTGAGGAGGAAAGCGCCCTTGGTCAGGAAGTGTTCTGAGTCCGAAATGTCGGACTCACTCTCTCCGCCCTTCATCAGAGTATGGATCTGTTCCTTCCACATGTAAGAGTCTGACATCTGGCAAGGATTTAACTGTTTTACTATTTTGGAAACATAAACAAACAATCTTCTCCTAATTGAATATAAATATAATACTAATTGATTGATTGTGAACTCTCCTGATTTATTGTATTACAAAAAAAACATAGAATTATTGACTTCTTCAGGGCACTGCACAGGGTCCTTTACTCAATTCACCTATAACTAACCTCATGTAAAGCATTGGTGTTATTTGAGACATATTGCCATAAACAATAGCATAAACTGCATGTTACCCTAACAAGATAATGATTAGTGTCCGTTTATCAATTCCAAACCATTCGCCTAATCGATTTATGAATGATCGAGAAAAATACTAATAAGAATACAATAGATCCCATGAATAGTGTTGCGACAGTAATGATCTATAATTGCGATCTGGATCACCGAGCATAGGGTGCGCGTGCGCAAGAAATGTTCCAACCTTAATTGTAGTATTGTTCTTTAATTTCCGGCTGTCAAAAGCTTCAGGACGATTTATTGTTATGAATTAGAATTAGTCTTAAAAAGGACTAGATTATGATCATAGTTAATTATTTAGAGAACCCATATCGAAAGTACATTTAAATAAAGCGGTGTTAGCCTAATGGCTAGAGCGTCGGACTTAAGATCATGTGGTGGCCGGTTCAAATCCTACCCATTGGACTATCGACGTCAACCCATTCGTAACACAAGCATTTCAGCTTAGCACAAGAGGTAAACAAGATTAGCACAAGAGGTAAACAAGAATTTGTTAACCTCTTGTGCTAAGCTAAAATGCTGCTGTTAAAACTAGTAATGTGCAATCCACATATATCTAGTAAGATAAAAATATTTGATATAGGTATAATATTTGATACATAATTATTGTACACGGTTAGTACCTACTTCTTGAGCGAGGGAAGTTATCAATTAAAAACATTTTAACTACTTTATTATAATCATTAAAACTGGAATATAAACCTAAAATGGCATCATTACCACCATATAGATCGCAGTACACCGCGTAGGCGCCAACCTAATTACAAGAGACGGTACCACAAAACAGGCATTGTATAATTACATCGTTTGGAAGTGGGCGGGATTGATGAAAACGGACAAAATTGCCATCAATTGCCATATGTTGCCCACGGATCTATAAAACCAAATATGGTATAAATTGGTTAATTCTCATAGTGTGACTCTACCAGTATTTATTGAACCAATTGTAAGACAATTTTAGAGGAAATTTATTGGATGGCACAACGAAATGAGACCTCTGGTACCTCCTATTGATTAGTTCCAATTAAAAAGATGTCGAGTTAATTTTTAAATTGACCTTCGGGCAATGGGTTAAGAATAAAGTTAAGGTAATATTTTTATAGCTCTGGTAACTAATTTTATCCATAAAAGGAGTTATATTGAGATCTGACTCCATTATACTGAGTTGGTTGAAAATTTAGGCACGTAATGAATATTGGTCCAAAATTAAGTAACAAATAGATAAAGTTGATGAGTCACAAATGTAATCGCAATCGTTAATTTAACTATACAACAGTTAAAAGTGGTACTTAGTTTTATTAAGATGAAGACTCAAATCAAGCAATGATAAAAATTAAACATTACGTAACAATTGTACAAAAACTTTTAAAAGTTGGCAGTAATAATCAATTTACATAAAAAATATTATTAGAAAGCAATTTCTATTTTAATCACTATAAAGAAATCAATGAAGATAATGATTAAATATTTGATCTTAACGAGTACTCAATATAGTTAAGACAAAATATTGCAACACATGCTGTTGATAATAGAAATATATAAGTACAATAATATACCTCAAAATCTAAATATAAAGAGGAAAACGATGTACTGCCTATAGAAAAGTAGCAATTAATAAAACTTTGGAAACACTGCAAAACTTCCCGATACGGGAATACTTAGGAAGTTAATTGTTTTTCATGGCGATAGAGTTTCTTGCTGGTTCTTCTCCATAGGAATTTTATTTTGGAAAAGCGCAACTTGAATCCATAAGTTTTACTTGAAATAAAATTTTGAAAATTCAAAAAATCAAAAATTCAAAATCATTTATTCAAATTAGGCTACCATGTAGCACTTTTTGAATGTCATCAACACAGACAGCACCCTGATCCGCCCACCCCACCGCTTCCTAAGTGCTCTAGCCGGGGGGAAGAAACGGCGCAACAAACTCCCCAGCAAAATGATTTTCCATAATCGAATGATAAATAGATAAATTAGATATTTTAGTTTACTTCGTTTCAGTTTGAGACTAAAAAATAAGTCAATCGATTTCTATTTATACGTATAACACAAAAATTTTAAAAGCATTAAAAAACACTGAAAAGGATTTACCTTGACAGAAAACCATCAGAATTTACCAAAATAAATAATTATCCTTCAAATTTAACTCCCAATCTTAAAATTAACCCTAAATCTCAACAAAATTTTGTTTTAACCCTCACTAACCTGTCTTCCTTTATCGTTCTTCTTCTTGGTTCCAGTGGGGGTCTGGGTCTTCTCTTCCTCCTGTCTGACTGTGTTCTCAGTGTCTGAAGCGCCTTCCGCTAAGGACATATTGTGTCTGACGAAGACGCTCGTCTGCCGCCAGTTTTCGTTGGAGAATGATCGCTATTGAAGCGTGGAGGACCACTCCTAGGTGGATCAAGTTTGGGAAGCTATGGAGTCGTGTTGTGATGGTATTTTTTTGTTTTAAGTGGAAGGGCATTGTTTTACCGACGTAAAAAAGAGGATGTTTTCAAATGGACTGTACATATAATAAAATAATGATTTCTATTATTTTGCAGCCTTATCCCACAATTCGAAGTAAAAAAAAATGAATATAGACTAACTTATTATGATTTTATTTAGGTATCTTAAATAATGTCGTAGTGGCCTAGCGGTTCAATGTCCAGATTTGCATGCACATGCTGGCAATTTGATACCAAGGCAAGAACCAAATGTAACAAACGGTGAAAGTAAACACCGTGAGCCAACCTGGATTCTAAAAAAATTTAATCTGTAATCGCTTACCCGCAATGAGCAAGCGTGGTGATCAGTGCACATTCCTTCTCTATATGGGAAGAGACCTGTGCCCAGTAGTGAGACGTTTATAGGCCGGTATCATTACATAAGTATATTAAACTATTATCTTAAATACAAACATAATATTTCACCCACTCAAAAAATCTAAAGTAACAACAACGACTCCATAGCTTCGTTTTAATTTTTATTACAGGAACTACTGTTTGTATCCGATGTATCGAAGTCGCTGTGTCGTAACTGTGATAGCTTTGCTATAAAGGTGATTCTACATAAGACGTGATGCTTATATATTATAAACTTCAGACTAGGTATGTAAATTGTAGTGTAGGACGCAGGCAGTTCTATAGGAACTCATGAAAGTTATTTAGGTAAAGTCTTGCAGTGGTTGTGAGGTGGTTAAGGCAATTATTGTGAGCTTCAGGTATTCATTTGTTAAAAAAACAACCAGTGAAATTTTAATGCACGTTATGCCAATAAGAATTATTAAAGAAATCAGAGATTGCATACGATAAAAATACATAGGCGTTGCCCAGGAGGGTTCGGGTTTGGTCTTTTAAGAGGTAACAGATCCCTCCTACAGGTGCTGATGGTGACCAACGGAGTGGTTTTAGTGAGGCAAAAATCCCACACTCCTCGGCCTTTATCATTTATATAATACCGGGCGCCTTTTGAAGGGTTCCCCCACAAACAAAAAAGAAAAAGGAAGGTATATTTAATAAATGTGTTTCAATATTTATTTATCTATTACAGTTATTATATTATAGATAGAGCCATTAGTTATTTCATTATTGTTCAACTAATTTTTGTCATCTAAATATAAATTTACACAATAATAAAAAAAACTGAGTGATTTTTTTGGTATATCTAGAAAGTTTGGACTGCACGGATAGCCGAGTGATTTCGGTGCGTTGTTGGTTTTTACAAAAAAAAAAGTATCCTCGAATAAAATAAACTTCAATTAAAAAGCAAGATAAATCAAAAATGTTAAGAGACACAGGCCTACGTTATACGTATATTAATACCTTTAACCCATTAATAACAACAATAATGTTGTTTTTTATTACAACAAAAGAAAAATGGTTAACATTACGTGTATATTATAGGTGTGTAGGTACAAACATTTTCCACTCATTATAGCGGTTAGTTCCAAATTGAGCAATAACAATTGAATTCCACCTATGGCTATCTATACATCTATTATCTATCTATACATATAATAAAATCGTGAAATACCAGGGCTTCAGTTTGTTTGTCTGTGCTTTTGTGCGCGGTAATCTCAGAAACGAAATTAACCATTCGAATGCGCTTTTCACTGACATGATGTGGCCAGCTTCATGTTTCATTAAAAACGGTTAACAAAAAAAGTTACGGTCATTGGAATAATACGGGCTTTGCGTCACTTCGTTCGTGTGAAAATTTAATTTTGCTATTCCCGGAACTCCACGAAAACGGAGTCGCTGGCACAGCTAGTAATATTATAAAGAGGAAAGATTTGATTATTTGTTGCAAGAAATTCTCAAGAAAGTTTCTGGACACAGGCCTCTTCCCTTATAGAGAAGGAATGAGCATTGAGCACCACGCTTGCTCACTGAGGGTTAGCGACTTCAATTTTTCGAATCCAGGTTTCCTCACCATTTTTCCTTCAATGTTTGTCAATGATGTCTTAGAATGATTAATAAAGTACTTATAACTTTGAAAAAGTCACATTGGGACTTACCTGGGTTCGAATTTGCAACCATGTGCGTGGGAATCCGTTCATTGAACCGCAAGGCCACCACGACAAGGAAGTATTTAAAATACTAATCCTACTATCCTACTTATCCTACTTATATATTATAAATGTGAAAGTGTGGATGTTTGGATGTTTAGATGTTTGGATGTTTGTTGCTCAATCACGCAAAAACGGCTGAACGGATTTGGATGAAATTTGGCATGCATGTATCCTTTGACATGGAAAGGAACATAGGCTATCTTTTAGCCCGATCCCTTAAGTAGTTCCCGAGGGAAAATTGAAAATTGTTTACGAGCGAAGCTGTGGGCAGACAGCTTAGAAATTTGTTTTTTTTCTCTATTACAGCGCAAGCTATACACGGGTGAAAATTTTATTCCATTTTTCATTACTTTCATATTTTTTATTGCCTTTTGGACCCAATTTTGAAGTCCACGCAGACGAAGTCGCGGGCAAAAGCTAGTAAGTAATAAAAAGTAGTCTGTGTAAGCAGGTGTACATAATTGGTCAATAACTTAAGTTAGAATACATTTAATGTTGTTAAGAGTATGTTCCATTGCATTAACAATTGTTGTAATTATTATAAGTATCAAAAGTACAATAACTACCATTACGATTGTTATCTACTAATTGGTTACATAAATCGTTATTAATGCCACGTTATAATGCTACCACAACATAAATCCTAGCTCTCTTTACTAACCTAGATAAATTATAATAATATTATGAATGGAGGCGATTCCAGTGTAGAAGGATTCTGTGAATTCAGTTTTTATTGACGCTAATTAGGCCAAAAACTATAATATCGATAAGTGAGTTTTTTTTTCTCTTTCAAAAAAACTCCTGCACAAAGGAAATTAAACCATGTGTTGTGGGTAGTACTACACATTTTCAAATTACACGCACAAGGAGCACCCTGACTTGGTTTGTGTGTGGATTTGTGTGATCTACTTGTGTTTGCCCATTTGTGGAAGGTGTTTCGTTTTTGTTGGCAGCCCGTGGGGTTGACTTTTGATATGATAACTCTATTAATTCTCTTATAGTATGATGCCATTAAGTAGTGTGGAATCTGGTCGGACCAACTTGTTGGGCTCTGTTTGCCATCAACATTACCAGTAATGCTGAGTTGTTCAAGATTGTTGCCTTTATTCCTAGTTGTGACCGAAAAACTAGGTGTACTAAATTTAGTAGTCATGCGAATTCCATTAACAAATTGATTGAGGGACATTTCTTTTTAAACAGCTCATGTGTAGGGTCTATGAACGACGTACACTGACGTGGTTTGATGAAAAGCCCATAGGACATCAATAATGTTCGCGGATGACATAAGATTTTTTTGTTTTCTGCCCATCCCGGTAGTTGTAGGATATTTAGATTGATGCATTGTAGTTACGATGTTAATGAACCTTGCGAAATTGTTCCGTGAAGTTTTGGCTAAATGGCACAAAAATGATAGCGGATAAATATAATATGTACATGGTACTGTACTTACAGTAGGTAAATTTCTTTTATAATTTATCTTTCCTCGTTCTTATTTTTCTTATATAGGTATGTTGCGTTTAAGGGAATAAATTTAAAAAAAATAACATTTTGAATTATTTAACAACCTGTGATAAGATTAAAATGTAACCTAACATTATCTACTATTACACAATATTATACAGAATGATGTATATAAACCGCGAAAATCTTAAAACATATTCAGGATTTTTTTTTATGGAGTGCGTATATTCAACGAGGTAATCAGGTGCATAAAACTGAACAACTTTTCCCAAGAAACATAGGTCGGACAACAAAGTTGTCTTATAAGGGTTCCGTGTTTTCCTTTTGTGGTACGGAACTCTAAAAATATGACATACCATAGATCATAAGACTAAGGAAGCAGATCTGAGGTGTATGAGGGTATAATAAATACTGGATTCAAATCCAATAACATCAGTTACGATCTAGAATTTCATAGCAAGTTAGCAACCAGTACTACTTTGTAGAAATATTTTCATCTTTATTTCAATAATTAGCTTCTGCCCGCGACCTCGTCTGCGTGGACTTCAGAATTAGATCCAAAAAGAAATGAAAAGTGTAAAATTAATAAAAAATTAATAAAATTTTCACCCGTGTTAACGCTTGCGCTATATTAAAGAAAAATACCAAATTTCAAAGCTGTCTGCCCTTGGCTTAGCTCGACAACAATTTTCAATTTTCCCTCGGGAACTACCTACTTAAGAAATCGTGTTAAAAGATAGCCTATGTTCTTTTCCATGTCAAAGGCTACATGCATGCCAAATTTCATCAAAATCCTTTCAGCCGTTTTTGCGTGATTGAGTAAAAAACATCCAAACATCCACACTTTCACATTTATAATATTAGTAGGAATCATTTTTCAAAATATTGTTATCTACCTTTTTTAACCTTAAGTTACGTGTAAGCTGTACTGTTTGACCGATAAGCGATAGTAAAATAAGCCAATTTATGTGCAACTTTGTAAGTGATAACATCACTATACAAAATAATTCTGATTCTTAATTGTTTTGTTGTGTGGTGGCCTATACTAGCGATTCAATGAATTAAATTGTAATTCAATTGGACGAGCCTGTTGGTCTATTACCATATACCCACCTCAACGCTTCGCTTATGAGGCGTGCAAAACTCAATACTTTATTGCACTTCATTAGTTATAAAACGGTTATAAATTATTTCGAAGTAGGTAAACATTTCACACGGTTCACTTCATTTGTAAGCCGGCTTATCAGGTTAGGAATCTAAATAACAATAAGTACCTGATAAGGAATTAAAAATAACTTATTACATCATATTCGAAACTTATCAAACAATGCCACCTTAACGACATACCTACCTATTTACGGTATTTTTTTACGAAAGCGATCCTTTTGGAGTTTTGTCATTGAACTTATCTTTAGAATCGTACCTATAGGTAAATATAATTGTTTCACAGATTTATTGAGTGATACGTACAATTAAACAGTATCGTAATGACGTCCGTAAACAATTGGAGATTTCAAATATATACGAAACTTTTGTATATTTTTAAATAAGTATAATGTTGTTCAATTTATATATCATGAATGAAAGCATCAAGTGCCGTCCTCAAATAATTATAATGGGACATAGAACTTTACTGCCTAGAAAAAGAGTACGCGCACGAATAGTGAAGCCGTTCAAACTGTGTCATATCAACACAGTTGGTACATCCGAACCTACTGTCTACTCGTTAAGGTCAAGCGCAAGTTGTCAATGATTGACACAATGCAATAAATATATAGTCGACGACGAAAGTAGATACATATCTGTAAAGCGACGATGCATACATAACTATTTTTGGCTTCACTATTAGCTACGCGCTTGTATGAAGATTATCTATCTATGAGGAGGAAGAATAAGAAGCATTTAATTGGTTATTGGATAATTTAAAAATAAGTAGCTACTTCATTATATAATAATTTTCTATCCTTATTGATTTTTCACATTTTGTGTAGCTGTTGGTTTTCCTTATTATAAATAAATAAATAAATATCTTGAGACAACACACACATGGCCGTCTGATCTCAAACTAGGCAGAGCCTGTACTATGGTTACGCGACAACTGATAAACATACTTATATATTTATAAATACATATTATAGATAAATTACACCCAGACACAGAACAAATATCGTGCTTATCACACAAAGATTTGTCCTGGGTGGGAATTGAACCCACGACCTCGCGCGTAGCAGTCAGGGTCACTAATCACTAGACCAACAGGCCCGTCAAACTTTACATTGTATGTAGTTAGAAAGAAATTTGTTGGAGCTAAGAGTTTTGAGTTGGTAGGTATGTCATCATCACATGCCTAGCCTTTTTTCCAAGCTATATTGGGGTCCGCTTCCAGTCTTACCAGATTCTGCTAAATTCCATATTTTACATGAAGCGACTGCCTGTCTAACCTCCACAAATCCGTGTTACCCAGAAAATTGGTATGGGATACTTCCCATAGTAAGAGTTGTTGACATCAAGTTTGAGCAAATGTTTTGAGCAAATATGTAATCCATACACCGTCTTATTATCATGATGCGTTCCCGACTGGTCCAAGTCCCTCCCTAGTGCCCGGAAAAGTAATAAAATACATTTTCCTGTATTAACTTTAAAACTATCGCGATGATATTGAAACGTCAAGCCTTAAAAGGTAAATGCATGAGCTCGCGTTAATTCCCGTGACATAATTTTACATTTTCCTGTCTCCAGAGGTTTCAGTCAGGCAAACAAAAAAAAAGATAAAATCAGTTAGTGTTTATTTACCTTAGGTAAATAAACACTTACTGAAAAGATATAAACGCACATACCGAAATTCGGGGTGTATTGCAACTTATGAGGTGTTTAACAACATTTTTATAAAATAATTTAATGAAAAATTGGCGATATCCGCTTATAATTTAAAAAAAAAACTGTAGGTTTAATATTGACGTTCCTGCTTTTATTATACTAGCGTTTAGGAATGTCGCCAATTTATCGTCAAATGAATTCCAAAACATGTTGTTATTCACCTCATAAGTTGCAATACACCCCGAATTACCGGTACCTAATTTGTAATTTCCTGTAATGTAATATCGAATTTAATTAATAAACGCAATAGTACCTATACATAACAAAACAAACGGCATTTTTTGTCTATGCACAAAACCTTCGTCCAGCTAATCAAGTTTTATGTAGGTATATAATTAGAATCCGTAGGTACTGTATATTTATTGTCTTATCTGTGATAGAAATCGAACCCATAGCCCCAGGGTACGCAACTACACGCCGCAATACAAGACAAGTGAGAAGTACTTGTAATTGTCTTTCATTAAAACAATAGACTGGTACTGTTATGGGCAAAAGTGCGTAGCGATAAATAAAATAAATCGAATAAAATTGCCTAAAGTATGGTGTTACAGGTATTTGGGTCTCTGAAATAGCAGTAACATTTATTTAGTATAGCATTTTGTAATAGGACAGTTTCTTAATGCATGATTGAAAGTTATTAAATCCACTTGTCATCATCCCTGCTCTTTCAAAGAATAATATACCTAATATATTTTCTCCCTTTAATTACCAAATTTCCAGCAAACTTTATTGATCTTTTTTGAAAAAATATTGTTAAAAATGTGATATCACACACTATGGGAAGCCGGCACTAATAAGACACTAAGCCGGCAAAATAACCAAAATTCCAATCTAGTATAGTATTACCGTGGTAAAACTTGGCAATTATCCTATTTAAGTATTTTACACATAAATACCTACGTATTATTATGAAATTGAAGAAAAAAATATTTGATGAATTTATAACGTTACTGTGTGCGACTGTACCAACAATTCGTATACCCTTGACCGTAAAGAAGCAAGATTGTTAATACTGACACTCAATACAAGACAATATCATTACAAAACTGTTATAGTGTAGGTATGTCCGCTTGTACCAAACTAATATTAAAGCCTGGGTTCGAACTTGCAACTCTATGGACGCGGATTCGGTCAATGAACAGGTCGGCCACCTTGACATTATGCTGAACAGTACCTACTGGAATATTAACGAGTCTTTATTCATGTAAAAAACGCATTTTATATGTCCATGTTTCCTTATACCCATCTTTAGTAAGCTGGTTGATGTTATTCTCATTATTTCCGGCCAAGCAGATCAGGCGT
Source organism: Plusia festucae (assembly GCA_950381575.1). Taxonomy (NCBI): domain Eukaryota; kingdom Metazoa; phylum Arthropoda; class Insecta; order Lepidoptera; family Noctuidae; genus Plusia; species Plusia festucae. Next base: position 630,689 of record OX494456.1, on the reverse strand, counting down.
AGCGGTGTTTTAAATATCTTGACTCACAAGTATTATAATAACTTGTAATATCCTAGTTTGGATTTGTCCCCAAAGGACTAACGGTAACTTGAATATCTAATAATAAGTTTGTCTGTTTGTCATTGTATTTAAATTAAGTGAACATTAAGTCGATTTCTTGGAAACTTTAATCTGACTTTCTATATTATTTATTTATAATTAGCTTGAGAATATAACTTTGATAAGGATCAGCAGTTCACTCAAACAATAGCAAATATAAATGTAATAGTACTAATATAATACATTCGAAGAACTCCGCTTTATAAAATATATTTGTTTTGCTGAACGCGCTTATCTCAGGGACTACTGGTACGATTTGCAAAAGTATTTCACTGTTAGGTAGCCCATATAATGAAGAAGGCTATAGGCTATAATTTGCCTCGATAACCGACGCCAACGCAGGCGGAGTTGCTAGCTAAAGCTAGTAAGAAATAAAATCTATAAGCTGATGATAAAAGATTAGGTCAGTACAATTTAGGTACACACATTATACTTTGCTATTCTCTTGTAAAAATGTATAATTACCAAACGGATAAAAAAAAATAGAAATTTCACTTGTCAACAACAAAAAAGAAAGTAAAACAAAAATATTTTTAAAGAAATCGAACATATCTAGTTGTACTTACATATATTATGTAAATTTTAATGTACTTACGAACTCAGCAGGGTGGATAACCCAATAATGAAGCATTACGACACGATGCTCGATCATCACCAATAACTACATAATTAAAATGTCTGTAGTTGCTTTTTTTTTTTATTAACTTGTCAAATGTCGTCATCATTAAGTAAAGTTTACTCTATCTGTTTTTAAGAACATGAAAATTGTTTTCAGAATCAGATTTGTTGCACTTTCATCATACTTTTTTGTAGTTGCCTTCTGACAGCATTCATTGAGACATTCGGTAAAAAACGGTAAATAATAATATAAATAATCTATATTAATAATAATCTATATATATATAATTTGAATTTGAAGCGGCGGTAGCCTAATGGCTAGAGCGTCGGACATGCGATCATAATTATGGTCGCGGGTTCGAATCCCACCCATTACACTACCGACGTGAACCCACTCGTAACACAAGCATCTTAGCTTAGCACGAGGGGTTAACGAAATTACTAGTAATATGCGACCCACATTGCTTGAAATTTTTCAAAAAAAAAAAACAAAAAAAATATACATTACTAACCCCGAATACTGAAACATTGATTAACTTTAAGATGTTCTTAAATGTCTATTTGTCGCTACTTCACACATTAAAGTAACAGAGACAGCATGAGACTTAACGGCGGCATCAAACTGAGTGATGTTTCAGTATTCAACCATATGTGTGTATAAATCTATTCTCTACGTAATAACAAAACTCGGACATTCACAGAATACAAAATCACATGCAATATCTGCATATTGCGCTTCTCGTATATTTAACACAAGCAAATCCGGGGTCAAAACATATATTATCCATCTAACTATGTAACCAAGTTGTATTTACGAAACCGGTCGAATTAATATTCGGACTGCGCCTTACTGGGTTGTACAATCTAAAATGGTCCGTGTTACAATCACTTAGAGTTTATAATTCAGTGGGGATGGTAGGTTAAGGTTAACAAGCATTGGTTTTTATTTAGAAGACAAGTGCTCAGTAGTGAGGTGTCTGCCGAATGAGATGTAGACCTGCGATAAAATAAAAATAATTAATATTACGCGTGATCGTTTTGTGATATTTTTTATCTGTGATTAAATGTCTAAATTAAGGATTTCGCCTTTTTTAAAACAGGTATGTTAATTAAACTTATATTTGTAAAACAATTTGCCTATGACTGTAAATTAAATCCTGTCGCAGCTCTGCTGGCAGGGATTTGAGAAATAAGAATTATATCTGTACCTACTTAAATGTATGTTTGATATTATTTATTCGTATTTAATTTTTACTTAATTTTTTTTATTTTTTATTTTACTAGCAATATAGGTCGCACATTACTAGTATTCTTGTTAACCTCTCGTCTTTTCACGTCACTAGTGCAATGCGTGGGATTTGAACCCATTCACATGATCGCAAGTCCGTTGCCCTAGCCATAACTCATAAGGCTACTGCCGCTCAGCTATTTAGACTAAATAAATAAATAAAAACTATATTAATTAGTATTGTATTTGATAGAACTTATCCATTTGTTTATATATTTGTGATATTTGGTCCTTTGTTCAAGATGAAATGATACACAAGTTTGAAACATAAACTAAATATAAAAAAAAAACTTTCAAAGAAAGTCATATTGATTAGATAGTTAGTTGCTTACTTAATTAATTATTCCTTATAAAGAATGTCAATAATGTTGTTTCAAACTAAACCAGAACTGGGTCCGTGGCAACTTGCAATCTCTATTATAAAAGCCCACGTCACTCACTGACTCACTGACTCACTGACTCACTGATTCTGGAACGCTCGCACACTATGATAATTTTTAAAGAAAGAACACATAACAAAGAGTTTATCATAAAAAAGTTTCAAAAACAATATTTTCGCGAAACGTCAATGACTGAAGAAAAGTATTAAGTTTTGTTATGATTCAATCAATGTATAATACTTTACGCGCGAGCGAAGCCGCGGGCAACAGCTAGTAAACTATAATTATCTATACCTAACTGTTGTATACAAATTATTGAACTGTGTTTTACATTATAAATACACCGTGATTTTTCTCTTAGTACTTTTTATTACATAGCGAATGTGATCATTATGATCATAAGTACCTTATATTTATACCAATCTTAAACTCGTAGGTCAATTATCTAACCACATAATAACTGCTAGTAACCTTAAATGTAGGTACCATAATACTGAAATTTTAAATTACTATAATTTATTTTTTTCATTATATTTTGATGGCATATAATTATCGTATAAATCCGTTAGATTGTTCAACTATATAGTGAGAACAAAAAAAATATAATAAATATAAAAAATATAACAAATAAATTTATCTTTATCTTTATCTCTTTATCTTAGGTAATAAAAAAAAAGTATAAAAGAATTTACCAAAAAACTTGAAGTAAAAAGTTGTTTTTTTATGTTCTAAGTATGCTCAGTGGTAAACTATAATCTGTGCTATGATATAAAAATTGATTATTTCGTTGTTAAACATATTCTTACACTAAAAAAGTCATTATCGATTAAAAAAATATCGTTACTTCAGTTTATTTTCGTATAAGTAGCACGACGAAGGGTCTTGACTCCTGAGACTGCTTCCAAATAAACCAGTAATATTAATTACACTATAAAACAAAAACCACCGACAATTTTTTAAGTATAGAAATAAGCTGAAGGTTTTCAAGCGGCCAAATAACTAAGAAATCTAAGAAACATCCTGACCACGTCAGCCTTCAAACAAAGAAACTCATCAAAAGTGGTACATTCGTTAAGTAGGTACAAGGCCACAGAGAGACAGATTCATAAACTATAGGGTTCTTCGGGGTATAAGAAAAAATAGACTGCAAGGATTAATAAAAAAAACAAGAGTGAAAACTGTCTTAAATTTACACGAAGGTTTTTCGCAAATTCAACCTTATTCACTTAGCTTACAATTACTTTTACAAAGCAATTGAAAACAAAAAAATTGAGAATGGAATTTTTTGAAATGGCAATGGCATTAATTGCATTTCTAACTTCATTCCGTGGACATTTTGATAGTAGATTTGAGAAACAACTGTGCAAGTTAGGTTTTTTTTCTAAAACAACAATTGTAGATAATATCATTTCTTTACGACAGTTATCTGACTCAGGCCTGCATTTGCAAACTGCACGCAAGCCTTGGCTACTATCTTCTTTCTATCTGATAAGACCGTTTATCGGTCATTCTTATGAGCAGTTTTAAAAAATTCCGACAATCTCTTGTCACTTGTGTTGTAAATATAATGGTAGTATCCGGAAAAAAACAGAATCTATTGGTTCGACCATCTACAGAAATATACATAGATCCGTAGACCCTGACTACGAAACCAGACGTCGTTGGTTTGATTCCCACCGCGAACTAATTTTTGTGTGATGAGCATGATCATTTTGTTCTGTGTATGGGTGTCATATATCTATATTATTTATGTATTAAAAAATATATAAGTGATACCTGACGACCTCCGTGGTCGAGTGGCATATACATGTGGTCCCGGGTTAGATCCCCGGACGGGTCAATGTAGAAAAAGAGAACACTTTTCTACATTGTCTCGGGTCTGGGTGTTTGTGGTACCTTTGTTGTCTCTGATTCCATAACCAACCAAGTGCTTTAGCTACTTACTTCGGATTCACATTTCCCATTTATTATTTTATTTGTGTTTATCGTCTGGTTGCCATAGTACAGGCTCTGCCAAGTTTGGGATCAGATGGCCGTGTGTGAGGTGGCCCGAAATATTATTATTATAATAACGGCTCAAGTCCACGCTTTCAGTCAGATAGTATCCAGTTAAAAAAAAAGGACCTTTTTTTCGTTTTTTTTTTTATGACTAACATATTGTATAGAGTTAGTTATCATGTACCATTGATTGATTAATATGTTACCCGCTATCCTTTTATCACCAGGTTGTTGTAATAAATCAATATAACAAAAGATTCTGACTTTATCTATACTGGTTCATAGGTATGTAAAACACTTGCAACTGCGCAGGAGTAGATAACAAACATAATAAGCAACAACATTTGTTTTCATAATAAAAAAAAAAAAATTCAGTCTTACTATAAATACTTCTGAGGTTGCAGGTATTTTACAAATATTAATCCTGTATATCGTTACATGTGCTATCCACAAATATAATAGGTAGGTACCTACATGATATTACTATAGGTCTGGGTGGTTTCAATACTATAAAAGTTTAAATGACACAGGTATTTACACTGAGGTTGAAGTAAATTGTTACAAGTTTTTTTTAACAGAACTGCTTTATTCTAATTTTTTTTTTACTATTACGATCCAACTCTACGATTTTAGCCAGACATTAAACAAGCTAAAGATTAGAGGATCCTTAATTAATTTCCTTCCCTTAAGGAATTCGATTTAATGTGTAGTATTAGATAATTAAAATCTATTTGTATTTGATTCATATGTTACCCGCTATAATATACCTTTGTCAAAAGGTTGTTGTACGTCATGTAACAAAGTGGTCTGCCTATATCAATATAAAGAGCTTTTGCCTTTCAAATAGACCGATGCATAATATATTATGTGTTAATTATAGATAAAACGATATTATTATCAAATTTAAAAGTTCCAGGTAAGGGTTACCTTAGTAATTTTGATTACCTGAGTGTCGAAATATACGGTTTTTTTTTTGCGGTATAAACGGTAAAGTTTGATTTTTCATAACATCTCGACTATATATATATAAATGGTCTTGACAGGCAGACGGACGAAAAACAAAGTGATCCTATATGGATTCCATTATTTTCTTTTGAGGTACGGAACCTTACAAAGGTATATAACACAAAATCTGTCGGAATATACCAGTGTCGGAAAAGGAAAAGGCTGGCTTCATCATTAATTAATTCTACAACTTTTACCAGTTCTTCTTTCCTTTTCTACTAAGTTATAGGTAAAGCATGAAAGACGGAAGTCTGATCATAATATCTTTAAAATTCTAGTTCTCACGTCAGTTAATTAATAAAATGTACAATTTATTTGCTACTTCCTTGAGAGTTAGCCAATTGATTAGGTGAAGTCATGTGTAATGAGATTAATGTTGCTTAGAAATGTTGCTTAATATCAACCTTTTAAAATTATCTCTTTCTGTCAACTCTTGTACTTAAAAAGTCCGCAAACAAAAGACTATATTATATAATAAGATTATGTAATGTATCTCATGAAAGGTATAATATAAGTGAATCTGTTATTAGGAAATATTTTAGTTGCTGTTGATAGCATTTGTTGTTATTTAATTTCATTTTTTTTTTTTGTGGAATTACGACTTTTGTCTGTTTATGTTTATGATGCCACTATGTGGGGCCTGGTGACCTGTAATACAGGTTTTTTTTTAAATCCTACTTCAAGCACCAGCTATCAAAATTTAAAAAACATTGTGAGAGAAATAAATAAACTTTATATTATTATTTATTATACGGTCGTCAAAACCGTAGCGATAGTCCTTGTATTGGAGGCAATGTAGTTAAAACTATAGCAGTTTCTAAATTACATATTACACACATTAAAATCGACGGGCCTGGTGGTCTAGTGGTTAGTGACCCTGACTGCTAAGCCGGAGGTCGTGGGTTCGATTCCCACCCAGGACAAATCTTTGTGTGATGAGCACGATCATTTGTTCTATGTCTGGGTGTTATTTATCCATAATATGTATGTATTTAGAAATATATAAGTATGTTTATCAGTTGACTGGTTGCCATAGTACAGGGTCTGCCTCGTTTGGAATCAGACGGCCGTGTGTGGGTTATCCCAAGGTATTAATAAAAAAAAAAGTCTCAAGTAGGTTCATCGAAATATTTCATTACCTACTTGTAATATAAGTAACCATAATTAAAACTAAGGTGTCCCTAAGATGGTTAGTAGCAATACAACAGATCCTTTTAATCGCACATTGTTTGCGTGTGAATTATTCAAACAGCGTAATATATTCTACCATTCAAGAGCTGTAACAATTAATTACGAAAACAACCCTTACTGGTAAGAACATTACGGCTGTTTCGTCGTTCAAGTGATAACAATCATGTTTTGTTGACTGTACTAATATTTGCATTGAGTTTGGTAACTTGCCTTGGTAGAAGGAAGAGGGGATGACATTGAGTTAATAAGTTTAGCATATGCATGTGATTTTAAGATCAAGGTCGTATGTGTGGCATTGTAAGAAAGAAAAACATTTTGATTTTGAGTGGTCATGTGACTTTTTTTTGTGTGAATTTAATTCTTGTATCGCGGGGAGTTTCACAAATATTCAAATCACTTGAACAAAGGACACCCAGACTTGGAACAGGCATTTGTCGATCGCACCAATGCTTGTACCATGCGGGAATCAAACCCGCTGCTCGTCGTGCACAGTGTTTATAGCGTAGTGAGATATACCACTCGGCTAACATGATTAATTAAAAAGAGAGAGAGATGGATGATGTGAAAGATGATAATAATATGATGAAAGAAAGGAGTGAATGCCGCGATGACAAGTAATAGAGTTGAATGGAAGGAAAATACGCATTGCGCAGATCCCAAATGAATGGGATAAGGGCAGAAAGAAGAAGAAGAATATGATTAAATACATTCTTAACTTTATAGACCAAAGCATACGGTTTAATGTACAACGTTTTGGTAATTTATTAAACGAAATTAAATAAAAAGAATCTATTACATAAAAAGGTGCATACATCTGTTTGATATTACAGTCTCGGATCTTTATTACATTAAAATATATAGTTTATATATTTTAATGTAATAAAGATGTATACGCCTATAAACGTCCCACAGCTAGGCACAGGCCTCTTTCCATATAGAGAAGGAATGAGCATTGAACACCACGCTTGCTCATTACGGTTTGGCGATTTTAGATTCCAATGTTTTGATATCCAGATATCTTCATTTGAAAAAGTCACATTGGTCCTACCTACCAAACCGCTAGTCCACCACGAAATTCTTTTTTGCATTTTGGATTTCAAAATATAATGTTCTTCTTTTAACTTATGGGTGGTACACTACTGTGCGACTACATTTAATACTATAATGTTATCGAACTGTAAATAATCTTTTTTATTGTTTCTGTCAGTTACAAAAGGGAATGTTGACACTAGGCTACATTTGCGACCAGTCTGGAAAAAATCTCAATCGTCTTAGACCCCTACGTCTAAGACGAGTCAATAATCCGCGATGATATGGTCTATCTAATCCATCCAATCGAAGACCAGTAGCTTGTCCCATGTTGGTGGAGAATATGGATGCACCTGATTCAACAATAGCTGCTTTACCGAAATTTTTACTCCTGGTGACCTCTTTGGCATGTCAAAAATAATCAAAATATAGATTTTGATTGTGACCGCAACGAAATATTTGCGATAAAAAATAAATTAAATAAATAGTTTCAAATAAAACTAATTACAGCCGAAAAAACACATAAAGATCTTTGGAGTATATTAAAACTTTATTTTTATGAAACAAGTTTTTCAAAAATTTGGAAGGTATTTTTGAATTCGCAATATATTTTTCTAAATTGAGAATGTGAACAAGCCTGAGTGTTACAAGTTCGATGTACTTAACAATTGCTTTTTAAGTTTTTTAAAATGCAAAAAAAAATTGTTCTTTAAAAAAATTCAAAATCATTTATTCAAATTAGGCTACCATGTAGCACTTTTTGAATGTCATCAACACAGACAGCACCCTGATTCGCCCACCCCATCTCTTCCTAAGTGCTCTGGCCGGGGAGAAGAAACGGCAAGGACGAGACCAGGGTGTTTATAGTCGGTGCAAGTCCGTATCTATCCCCTCAGCGAGGGTTGAAGAAGTTGAAGTTTCACCCCGACACTAGCGGCGCACTGACGAGATAATATCTCTCATTTAATTCCGTGCAAAATGAAATGACCATGAAACTAAAATACGAGAATGCACTGTACAGTCGCGGGGAGTTATTCAATTTTGTATTATTATGTTCCAGTGCTTCGTGACTGTAGCGGTATGCAGCACCACCATCGGACACGGCTCCGTGGTGGGCTTTCCCGCTATTCTGCTGCCGCAGCTGAAGAGCCCTGACTCCCACATCATACTCACCGAAGAGGAGGGGTCATGGATTGGTATGTACCACCTTTTTATTTTTTTAGAAATATTCTTAATAGCTTTATGTCTTCGGGCCCTTAAAATTATTATGGTTAATGAGTCTTGGGTGAGAACAAGTACTCATGTTCGAGTGCGAGTTCAGAAATACTATTAATACATTATTTATATTAGTTTTTTTATACATCTCACACACGGCCATCTTATCCCAAACTAGGCAGAGCCTGTACTATAGCAACCAGACAACTGATAAACATACTTATATATATTTCTAAATACATACATATTACCTATAGATAAATAACACCCAGACACAGAACAAATTATCGAGCTCATCACACAAACATTTGTCCTGGGAATCGAACCCACGACCTCCGGCTTAGCAGTCAGGGTCACTAACCACTAGACCAACACGCCAGTCAATTGATTATTTATCCATGTAGTTATATGCTTATTTCAAAACCTGGTGGGGCTCGTGGCAAAGTGTACGCCATACGGCCGCGGTTGGTCCGTGGATCTGTGACCATTTGTAAACATGCCGAGGAGGAACGTTATACCGTTGGTCCCGACTGTCATACAGTCATCTTTAACAGTCGTTAAGTCATTACAATTCTGAGAACCAGTCTTACTATGGAATACTGTATTGCCCAGCAATGGGTTGTGGAGGTCAGATAGGTAGTGACTCTATGGAAAATTCGGTGTTCAGCTAAATACGGTGAGACTGAAAGACCACCCCAACATAGCTTGGGAAAAGTCTAGACATATGATAAACAATTATAACGTGCTATGTATTATTTATCAAAGCCTTAAAAGACTACACTAGAGTTTGTTTTTCACAGACACTAAATTGACAAGAGCAAATTTCAAAACTGACATAAACGCTATTAATGCTATCGCCAACATAGCGGTCGCGTCTTTCACTCGCTAATCCGGTCTCTGATATTTATAATATACCGAATAAACGTCATCGAATTCTAAAAACTTTTTTTTATTTCAAAATTACTTTGAGTTACAAGCGTTCCAATATTGCTAATTAGAGAGAGAGAGGAATATCAAAATGTGACGTCAAATTTTAATTGTCTATACTTACTTACCTGCGGCTGCCCCGTACAAGTCTTTTTTTTTCGAAAAAGAGGTTAAACATGCATCATCAACTGACTTTAGCTTGAGTATAACTTAGTGATTCGTGCATAAATCTTTTTTTTTTTTCGCATTTTTACTTAAGTTTACGTCCTTTTTTCAGAAAAAGATGTCATAAATTAAAATTTTCATAATAGTCTTAATTAATTATATGTATTTCTTAATCCGTAATTCTCAGTAAAATATATTTAAAATTCGGAGCTGTAACAAAGTGGCATTATTTATCAACATTTAGACGTGATTAATGCCTTGCATTAGCTGTTAGTTCCCACTAAATAATGTGTTGCATATCTCTGCTATCTTAATAAACACTGTCTATAACCAGTCTGAGAGTCTAAATCTCTGGCTATTGTATTTACTAAGAGACTTATATTTAAAATACATGGAAATGGCCTTCATACGTAATTGAAACGTATACATTTTGAATAATTTAGTCCAATTGTGTTGATTATGGCCCCATCACGGTATCGAGGATTTTGCCTCTTCCAAAGTTGTAAAAGCAATTGTGTTTATTAAATAGCATTTTCTGATTTGTACCATACCTTGCAGCTTTGAAAATTTACAATTGTTTTACTCCATTTTCAAAAATCTATAAAATATTAAACTCTTTCTCAGAACTTTCGGAAAGAAACTCAGTTGAAACTGCCAAACGTCGAATTTCAGTGTCTTTTAATAACTTCGGAACATGAATTAACTACATAGATATAAGGTAGAAAAACTCTTGTAAACTTAAACAGCAAAAAAGTATTGGTTCCGGTGTTGAAATATTTACATTCTTAAGTTTGTACCTAAATGAATAAATGAAATAAATAAATAATTAATACATTACAGGAGTCTTACTACCGATATATGTTACCGGCCAAACCCGATTTCAGGACAAACTAGTTTTGCCTAGGCTAAACTAGTTCTTCCTATACGCGATAGGATTAACTAGTATAGCCTAGTCCAAACTAATTTGTCCTAAGCCCGATAGGATAAACCAGTTTAGCCTAGGCTAAACTAGTTGAACCTGATATAAATACGCACACTCTAGGAGAAACTAGTACGGCCATATTTAACACACATAAAGTCGTGAATCGCTTGAAAGGTTTTCCAGCACGGGGCGGTCGCTGCCGCGACTCCGCTCGCTCCGCTCGCCGCCCTCGTGCACGTAAGGGTCACCATATTAACCTAACCTAAACCTACCGGACGTTGGGCAAAAAGTTTTCAACACAAAGTCGTGGGCGTATTTATATTAGGATCAACTAGTTTGGCCTAGCTAGGTGAAACTGGTTTATCCTATCGGGCTTAGGACAAATTAGTTTGGACTAGGCTATACTAGTTAATCCTATCGCGTATAGGAAGAACTAGTTTAGCCTAGGCAAAACTAGTTTGTCCTGAAATCGGGTTTGGCCGGTAACATATATATGGATATATCACCTCGTCTTGGGCAAAGATTACTCATGTGTGGGCTTAATTCTTCAACGAAACATTTATTAACTCCTTAGACAACCGGTAATTTCTTCGAAAAGTGTTGTTATCCATGTGAGCTACACCGACTCGTCCTTAGAAAATGTCTAAGATCTCGATGCTAGGCGAACCATTCGTTGCAAAAAAGATTTAGTATAACTTGGGGCCTAGACAATGTAACAATCGCTTATAGAAAACGCTGATGGAAAACTTAAAATGTATGGGAATGACGTAAACCATGGGAAGGTCACGAGGCTTAACTTAAACAATTCGATAATTGGTAGAGCTTGTAATGAGCACTTTCGATCGTAAGGGCTTTCTTGGTATCGGGGATTTTGACAGCTGGGTTTTGACAAGAGATTTCTCAACTCGATGGACGGCTTTAGATTGTAACAAAAATAGCCTTATCTCGATCGTAGCGGATTTTCTCGATCGAGCTTAATTCCAAGTCATACCACAACAGGATCTGGCGCTAGTGTCGGGTTTTAGAGTACCAACTCGAACTTAATTCGATTGAGGCCAGGGGTACGGCCCCTGGTTCTCAAGAGACCGCCATCTTATCTTACTATATTTTAATTTCGGAAGTTTGGGAAGATAAATGTTAGTTAGTTTGTCACGGCAACAGGTTTTTCGGGTTTGGGTAAACTGGCCGGAGCCGCCGGAGGTCATTGGTTCGATTCCTATCTAGGGCAAATCTCTATTCATCATCTCTTCTGTGTTTCTCTAACCATGTTCTGTGTCTAATTTATCTATTTATATTTAATAAAAATATGTGTAACAGGTATCTGGATCAGATGGCAGTGTGTGAATTCTCCCAAGATGTTATTAATGATTATTATGCTTTACAAATATTTCAGAAAAGCTTACTTGCAATAACTTTTTTACATTTCAGCTTCAGTGACAGCAATCACCCTGTTGCTGGGCAGTTTCCTGGCGCCGCCCATCATGGGCAAGCTTGGGCGGAGGGTGGCGCACTTTGTGGTCATAGCAAACATACTGGTCGGGTGGACAGTCATACTGCTGGCCAAGAGTCTCGAAGTAAGCACGTAAATTACTTTGACCTTGTTATGTTTGTAAAGTGTTTTCGATTCATTTTTTTGGTCGTTATTAACAATGTTCCTATCACACATTGCCGTTTGTGTATTATCACTTTAAGCATTTTTTTTTTTTCTGAAAATCGTAAAGCACAAAACATTGCCTACTCTTTATGCTTAGAGACGTGTTTGACATGACCGTTAGAATAATTTCATAAATTGACTCTCAGGCACCCCTAAAATAATAACTTGATTAATAAACTTCTCAAATGTTTTTATTTCCAGGCCATAATTGTAGGAAGAATTATCCACGGTATGTCGTTCGGCCTGATGCTGCCGCTGCGCTCTGTCCTGCTTGGAGAGTACACGAGCCCAAAGAATAGAGGAGCCTTCCTCACGACGGTGTCCGTGGCACAGGCCTTCGGGATCCTGCTGGTGCACCTCATAGGCTCTCTCGTCTCCTGGCAAAAAACCATATTCATTGTCCTCGCCTTCCCCCTAGCCAGTTTAATTATGACCATCTTCACTCCAGAAACTCCTAGCTGGCTGGCCGATAAAGGCAGATACGATGAATGTCGAAAAGTCTTCCGATGGCTCCGAGGTGATGATGAAGAACAGGAGTTAGAAGAAATGATAAGAGCCAGGTGTGAGAGCAAGAGAGCAACGATATCGAACTTTAAGGACCTGATGGTTTTACTCAAAAAGAAAGAGTTCTATAAGCCTATAGTTATAATGGTGCATTGTTATCTGATGGGCGAATTCTCGGGAGGGGCTCTGTTGTCGTGTTACTCTACCACGGTGATTACTCTTCTGGCTGGACCAGACGTGGACGCACACTTTTGGATGATAGCTTTAGATGTGCAAAGGAATATTTCTAACATCACAGCCGTGTACGTAGTCAAAAAGGTCAAGAGAAGAACACTGTTCATGGCTATCGGCAGTCTCTGCATCCTCAGCAGCATAGCCATTGCGTGCTACGTCTACGCGAAAGTGCTTGGAGTGTTAACCTACACAGCAATATGGCTGCCAATTTTACTCATCAATGTACAATTCTTCACTGTAGCAATGGGAATGATTTCTCTTCCATACGTGATAGCTGGAGAAATCTTCCCATTGGAGTACAGAAGTGTTGGTAGTAGCATAAGTATCATTTCTATTGCGTCTGGATATTTCCTTGTCACTAAAACTTTCCCCACTTTAGTGACCCACATAGGCTTGCATGGATCCTATGCAGTTTATGCTGGAATGATGACGTATAACCTCATTGTGGTCTGGTCTCTGTTACCGGAGACCAAGGGTAAGACTCTTCAGCAGATTGAAGAGCACTTTAGAGGGAAGCCATCGGTACCTGAAGATAATGAAGTTAGACAAAACTTGAAGGATAAAACGGATATTGAAAAGCCAAGAGATGAAAGTTGATAAAAATTAAATTGAAAACAAGAAGATAATGACGCCTGGCAGGCTCTGCTTTTTCGAATTACAGACCGGACAACCACAGACGTAGTTTTTCACGTTACGTTGGACGCTGATTATAATGGTCTCCGATTCTACTTAACTAAAATAAGCTTGAGTTAACGATGTTTAATTATGGAAATTATCTTAAGATCTATTTATTTAATGGAATACATTAGAATAGTAATTTATATTAATAAGTCTTCAGCCAGAAGTAAAAACAACTCACTCAGCAGTCTCTATCTCAAGGCCGAGAATCGAATAGGCTATAAGGATTAGATGATAAGGCAAGGAGAGCTAAATAGAGAGTATCTTGAGCATTTCTTTTTATTTATGTGATATTTTTGTAAAATAATTTAAATATTATGATATTAATTTAGGATTTATATTATAAATTGTAATCAAAAACATTAAAGGAAAATGAAATAAAATCAAAGTTTTTTTAATCTATCTACTATATGGAAAGTAAGTGAGTGAATAATAATATCTTGGTACAGCTCACACACGGTCATCTGATCCCAAACTAGGCAGAGCCTGTACTATGGCAACCAGACAACTGATAAACACACTTTTATATTTCTAAATACATACATATTATAAAAAAATAACACCCAGACACAGAACCAAATATCGTACTCGTCACACGAAGATTTGTCCTGGGAATGAGACCGAAGATTTTTATACATCTCATTTTATACGGGAATGGGTCGTATTTACTGAAACTGTGGAAACAACGTTTCTTTACTAAATAAAGTGATTATTAAATGCATTAAAAATGGTTGTATAAATCTATTATTATCTAATATTGCTACGGGAGGTAAAGTGAACAGGGAACCTTTACTTTTTGTTACGAATATCATCTTGCTAGCTCTTTAAAAATTGGACCACTTTCTTCAAAGAAATTGATGGTGAGCTCAACACATATAATGCATTCGAAACACTTACACTTACTAAACTTAACTTAAGCCTGGAACAGGAACTATATAGAAAGCTTTAACTAAATTAGAGTGTAAAGTATGTTTTAGCAGCAATAGAATAGAATAGAATAGAAATTTATTTTCTCTTGTTCACGATACAATACAGAGTCACAATTTTGCATTTATAAAGAGACTGGTTTCTGCTATAGGTAAAACCTGTGCTGCAGATCACCAGGCTTGCCCTCCGTCAGAGACTTCACAAATATGACACTAACCGTATAAATCAATAATTATCATTACTTACATGTTGAGTAACTTAAAAACTAAAACATTAATACATTAAATATGCTTGCCTGGACATGAATTAAGTTGAAATATATTGTTTCCATCAGTTAGATAAAAAATTAAAACTAAACTAAACTAAAAACTTTTAGGATACTTAAATAAAACTAAATATAAAAAAGAATCCTTATAACTTATAAAATTGACTACAAAATAAAGGCTAACAAGCATCAAAGAATCTTTCCTCTTTATAATATGTAGATAAAAAAAACTGTTTTTTATAGTTATGTGACCCTAACTAAGTATATTTAGTAAGAGTTATGCGACCATAACCATATTTTTACTCTTTTAAATCGTAAATTAAAGGTTAGTGTCAAAATCATACAATTTCATGTTTAAAGATAAGGGATATAACTTCTAAGAAGCTCATAAATTGTGTGAGTTTGGACATTCGTTCCGTGTTATTTAAACTACGCATTGTATTATTTTACGACCATATTTTACGAGCATGGGACAACTCGTTTTGTTAAGGATTTCTCCATCCCTCCCTTGTAACAAATAGTATAAAACCTGATCCATAGTTACACCAAAATCATTCCTAGTTCCGTCGTCTAAAGAGTTGTTATACTTTTGTATTTTGAAATAAAGTTTTAAATAAATAATTAATTAATATTGCTCATCGTAATTATTCTCGACAATCGTACACCATCACTCTTGGCGATCGGTCATCTATACCGCAGCCGTAGAAACTTAACTGGGGCAGTCGCTATGATAAGTTGTGAAGATTCGCTGGTTCTGATGACAAAGCACCAACTGCAACGAAAATCATCCGATCGAGAGCAACGGGTCACTGAAGACGGGAGGCCGAAGACATCTTCAAGTCTATCTCCAGTCGTGGTTCTTCACTTCACATCGATTAGGAGGTAACGTAACTTGAAGACAATAGACGACTAGAAATTGGTAGGAGTATAATATCTCTTCCCTTAAAAAATCAATTAATGGTTGGACACGAACACCCAGAAAAACAGAGTGACCAACATAAAATATTTTATAGTTATAACAGAAATAGTTTTGAATCTAATAACAAAATTAGAAGGACTTTTAAATTACTATAACTTTTTGCTTATATGTGTGAAGAACACCATTGAAAAACATCGTAATAAGTGAATTGTAATTTCTGTATTATATTGTAAATTGACGGCAAAGGAATATAATAAATTAAATTGTGCGCGTACGTAAAGGAATTATAAGGGATCAAAATAAAAGAAATAATAAAAATAGTTACTATTTAGGTTGGTAGCATAACAGAAGTTACCCTATAGGGTATCAATTAATTATTATTGTCAAGTTGGTGGTAGACTATAATACCACTTGTATAAAATATAATTTAAACTTGTATATATCAAAGAAAAAAAGGTTAAACAATAAAGTAGTACTACAAGGCCAAGACAGCCTAAGAAAAATACGAATATGTCGCTTAATAATGTTCAAATAACGACTATGGATACAATAAAGTTAATTCCAGACTATGATGGTAACACTAGACAAACTAACTTGTTTTTAAGGAAATGCGATTTATTCATGAAAATGCACATGGGAACAAGAGCAGTGTAATTTAGAAATGATAACAAGTCGCATAAACGGCGAGGCATGTAATTTAAATAGTGAACGAGAAGATATAGACTCATACGAAGAGTTCCGACAACTCATTCGTGACTACTTCAGTGATAAGCAATCAGAGCAGGGTAAAATTGACAATGCTACAATAGGCCCAAACGAAACTAATGAGGAATTTTGTCATCGTTTACAATCACTTCGTAGTCCTTTATTCAGTAAAATATTCAATGAAGCAAAGGGAAGGGATTCGGGCAAGTAAAATGATAATCTTTAACCAAATGGCTCTCATCGTTTTCATGAGTCATTTAAGTGAGGATGTGACTAGGGTAATAAGAATGAAGGAACCAGAAACCCTAGAGGTAGCAATAAAATTCTGGACGAAATAACTTCCATTCCCTATTCAAATTTCAACGTCAGATACGGACTAATCGTGCTCAAAAGAAACCTCGCGTAAGCTATTGGTTTATGACTACCTATACTTTGTTGAGAAAGTACCGCTTCCAATGCGGTTTCTGAAACATCTGTTGTTAATAGAAATGGTTTGTCTAAATTTGGAAATTGTATATCTCTGTATTCCATGCGAAGTGCATAAATTTTATGATTTTAATTTAATATTAACTTAGAACGGTGACGTTGTGAAAATAATTATTAAGATATTTAATAATAATTTAATGTTACTAGATTATAAGTGAAAATTGTTTTAAGAAAAAATATTGTAACTGTAAAGTCAAAGTCAAAGTATTTATTGCTTTCATGGTACATAGGTTCTTTTAAAAAAATAATATTATAGGTAATTATAATATGTTATGTTAAAGTCATTTTGATCAAATAAATATTAAGTATATAAATATAATAATGTATGATTGGTTGAATGAATGAAAAATATTGTAAAATAGATTTAAGAACTAACATGATTATAAAACATAATTGTAAAATTATAATAAGTAAGTACGAAATCGGGAATAAACTTTATAAACATTTCTTGCAGTAGTTTTAATCTAAGGAGGGAAGAGGTATGTGATCCTAACTATATTTAAAAAGAGTTAAGTGACCATACCCATATGTTTTCTCTTTTAAATCGTAAATGAGGATTTTAATAGCAAAACAAATTATTTAACATTACAAAACAACGATAGAATAGAGGAAATAGAAAGTATTAATAATAAATATATACACACCTTTAACTTAACTATAATTAAAATAAAACTATACTAAACCAAAACCTTATAATATAAATTAAACTATACTAAACTACCTATAATAAATAAAGCTAAATAAAAAATAGAAAACTTATTAACAAGCATCAAAAAAATAAATTAATAAATCGTAAATTAAATGTTAATGGAAAAATAATACAATATGATGTTTAAAGATAAGGGATAGCTTCCAAAAGCTTATACATTATAATAAAACCGGCCTATAAATGTCCCACTGCTGGGCACAGGCCTCTTCTCATATAGAGAAGGAATAAGGATTGATCACCACGCTTGCTCATTGCGAGTCGGCGATTTCTGATTCTTATTATTGGAATTCAGGTTTTCTCACGATGTTTTCCTTCACCGTTTGTCAATGATGACTTAGAATAATTAAGAAAACACATAATATAACCTGCAGGCTGCAACCATGTATATACGAATCCGGCCATTGATCCGCTAGGCTACCACGACATCATTTCGGCTACGGTATCGATAATCTATAGCGTAGCCGTAGAAACTTAACTAGCTTTATAAACTTTACCAGTCTCAAAATCATTCAGATGTAATAAAAATAACAAAAATCAAACCTCTGTTTTTGCATGCATTTGCTTGCTTTTGCACGAATACCTCAAGATTCGGATATTTGTGCGAATTTAAATGAGCAGTTTATACGAAATTGATCTAGATATTGTTCTGGCACGCTGCAGCGGCGTGGGGCAGCGTCACTCTTGATAGCTCTCTCAACCTTATCAATAAGATAAACAACAATACGTGTTACCTAGTTCCCCGCAATTGTAAAAGATATCGCACGATGCTCTAGATTAGGCGGAGTGGACAACGATGGAATTGTAGATTACGAAAAATGGTATGGTGACAGAATGTAACAAATTTTACTGTAGACGCTTAACTGGTCCGCGTATACAAGAAAGTAATTCGATGTTCTGTGGTAGATTAATATCATTCTGAATATTTTTGACGATTAACCTATGAAATATGTGTCAAAATACTGTTTTTTGAACAGAGTATTATAGCCCATACAGACTCTAATTTTGGCAAATTGCATGCACAAATCTTACCCATCTGACGCATATTAATATCGCGGCTCAGTACTGGACAAAGGGCTCTCCAAACTTCCGCCACAGCACCCAGTCGGACCGAGATACCTTTTACGGGTCATCGGTCCATCTGGCTGGGGGCCTACCTACTCTCTTTGCCGATTCGCGTTCTCCACTCAAGGACTAATCTGCTCCAACGGCCATGACTCCTTCGATAGACATGACTAGCCCACTGTCATTTCAGCTTACTCTGCGATCTATGCCTACTTAGATAAGGATAATTAAATCAAAGTACTAAATAATTGGTTTTTCACCCAATGATTAGATAGAAGGCGTATTTGTGTTGATAATTAACGACTTAGCGTATTTCGTTAACCGGTAATTAGCAATGTGGGTATTATCGTATCTGCTCATCTGCCATTACTAGGTACTTAAGGCTTAAGATTAGTTGTACTTACATCATAACTTTGCAATAGAGATGCGGACTAGGTATGAAAAGATAAAATATAATATTAGTCCGCTATTAGTTTAAAAATATGTTTGTATGTAGGTATTGTTTTTTCGAAATAATATAATCTCGAAGAAATCAAAGATAGGGCTCGATAAAGTTCATGAGTCTGGCGGCTTATGACGTCCGAAGTGGCAAAAATAATAGACACAAGTGATGCGGCGGGCCCCTACTCCTTAAGTTAAATCTAAGTAGATATTTGTAATGTCTAAAAAGCAAAATATCGATGCTTGTGCCTTCTAATTATGGAAAGAGGCATGTGCCCAAAGCAGTGGGACAATTTATAGGCCGGTATTTATTACAGTAGAATTAAAAACCTTCAGTTTTTAAAATAAGAAATCGGTTGCAATTCTTTACCTGCTGTTTCTTTAAACATAGCTAAACAGATATCGCCTATAGGCAGGTTCGTCATGAGTGCCTAATACGAATTTAATATTAGAACTGTCCAAAGATAAAGTGTGTATCTTGATTTTTTGTTTCCTTCGCGTAGCCAGGTGAGTTAATTATCAGATCCACAATCCACTCCCAAAATCAGTACCTAAGTATCAACCTTTATCTGCGCACCAATCACGAAAATCACTTGTTTGTACCTAATCATCTAATTCCCCCCATCTATCAATTGAACAAATTGTATCTTGGTTGATATGTAAACTACATAAATATGAAATTAGTACCTGTATTTATTATACGAGAGTATTTCGTTCGGTGCACATCTGCCCTTAGATATAAGAATTTCCATAATCCTTTGAGTGCAGTTAAAATGATAAGCAATGGACATTATTTATTATTTTATTGTTATAAATATGTGGCAGATAATCGCTCGGAAAAAGGATTGTGATATTACTAGAATTTAAACAATAATATGGAGTTGTTTTGATATTTTTGACTTGTGATAATATTTTAAAGTGATATTAGAATAGTCTATTTAAATGTATTAGTTTTAAATTAAGAAGAAAGATGACATCGAGGAGCAGAATTTCTCCGTTTTTTAAACAAGTAATATTACCTATACATTCTAATCTAATGACTAATTTCTCACTTAACAACAATTAAATTAAAATCTCTTTTTACCTTGAAGTACCTGTATATCTACTTACTACCCGGTAATAATGTTAAACTCGTTGGTTTTACATGTCGATCTTATTTAGACGACCTAACAAAGCTCTAATTAACATTACTTAGAAGTAACAAAATTAACATCTTCTGGGAAGCAACGTGAATACTCCATTGAAATACCTACTATATATATTTTAATGTGTATTGTGTTGCTAGGGTGTACAATCAATTATAATTAGATTAATTGGAACTATAAAAGTGCTCACAACTGTTAGACCTCTACGATTTTCTAATTGGGTCATTGTCTCCCAGTGCTTCGTGACGGCAGCAGTGGGGAGTAACATCATCGGTCACGGCTGCGCCATCGGCTACCCCGCCATCCTGCTGCCGCAGCTGCTTGCACCCAACTCAGAGATACCCTTGTCCAGTACTGCAGCGTCATGGCTAAGTTAGTAAACGTAGTACCTATTCAGCATATGGTATTTCTTAATAAAACTTGACGAAGACTTATTAAACTCAAAACCACGAACCACATGAAAAGATACTACTGATCGTTGGTAATCAGTTCTAACATAAAAAAATTCTAACTTAAAAAAAAATTACTTAGGTAGATTTTAAGTTTGTTTAGTTAACACTGACAAAAAAATAAAATTATGTTTTGATTGATCAGTTTATGAAACTTCATGTGTTTGCTTTCATTCCTTTTGAAATTTCTGAAATGCCACTTAACTACTATACTTTCGTGCACAGCATCAGTATTAGGAGTGACGCAGCTGATAGGCAGCTTCATCACGCCAAGCATCATGGACCGGTTCGGCAGGAGAGTGGCCCACCTGGCCGTCACTATGCCCGTGCTCATCGGATGGTTCATAACGATGATGGCTACGAGTTATGAGGTATTCATAACATTTCAGTGAACCAGTAATCCTAAAAAGTTTATTTATTAAACATTGTCTTTTTTCTAGCCATTATTGGTTGGAAGAATACTTCAAGGTCTCTCCATCGGCATGCTCTCACCACTACGCTCAGTCCTCATCGGGGAGTACGCAAGTCCCAAGAACAGAGGAGCATTCCTCACAACCGTCTCCCTGACGCAAGCCTTCGGTATTCTCTTCGTCCACGTAATAGGGTCACTCTACAGCTGGCAGCAGACTGCCCTGGTCTGCGTGTTTTTCTCATTCTTCAGCTTAGTCATGACCATCTACTGCCCCGAGTCCCCAAGCTGGCTCGTCTCTAAAGGAAAATACGAAGAGTGCCGAGAAGTCTTCCGATGGCTCAGAGGAGATGACGAAGAAGATGAACTAGAGGAAATGATACATGCTAGAGTTGTCTTCGAAAAAGCACGCGTGACGCAAAAAACTGGAAGGAAACCAAATCACTTTAAATCTGTTATAACAACGATAAAGAAGAAAGAGTTCCACAAACCTATTATATTAATGATGCACGCTTTCGTCATGGTGCAGTTTGCAGGAGGCACTACCATGGCGGCCTACTCAACTACTATTATTACTTTGATTATGGGCCCGAACGTAAACCCGCACTTCTGGATGATATTCCTGGACACTCAAAGGTTTATCTCGAACACTATTGCAGTTTTCGTGATCAACAAAGTTAAGAGACGGACCATGATGTTCCTGACGGGTGGACTGTGCGTTTTAACTCAGCTAGCCATAGCCGCTTACACTTATCTCAAGAAGGAAGGCTTGCTGACTTACGATGCGGTGTGGATACCGGCTCTACTCATCAATGTGCAGTTCTTCACGGTCGCCACCGGCATGCTGCCTCTGCCAAACGTGCTGAGTGGAGAAGTATTCCCTCTAGAATACAGAAGCTTAGGAGGAAGCATCAGCTTGGCTACGATGTCGGCTTCCTTCTTCGTAGTTCTTAAAACTTTCTTAGGATTAGTTGAGAGTGTGGGTATCTACGGAACTTACACGATATACGCAGGTCTTCTTACTTATTGTTTGCTGGTGATCTCAATTTTACTGCCGGAGACTAAGGGGAAGACCTTGCAACAGATTGAGGATGAGTTCCGAGGGAGGCCGCTGGCGCCGAGAGAGATCGAAGAGAAAATGGTGTTCCAATCCTGTCCAGTGCTCACTTATAAGAGGAATATGTCTTCTCGAAGACTTAGCACACCGCTGTTACATTAGTTATAAGCTCAAACTATTTTTGCAGGTTGAGTAGGTATTACTTAAATGGATATTATTCGAATAAGTTGTATATAATGTGATAGTTTTAAGAACAATGCGTTGTGTAAATCCTGTTTCGTTTTGAATGATATTATATCATGATTGCCAATTACCTATTAATTGTTTGATTAAAATTTTTAATCGGGATAATTACCTACTCTTGCTGATTAGTTTCTGTTTCAATATAGAAAAAACAGTTGATCAATAATTTTAACTACAATTAATTATGAGTATTTATTTGATTTTACAGAATAGATTGGGACGATTATTCGTATCTTGAATTTGTTAGGTCATCAAACAAAAGACACCTGGTCTAAAATTATTTGATTCAACTTTATAATTTAGGTATAGGTATACCTACTTAAGGTTTAAAAAAGTAACAAAATAGGGAGGTAAACTTTCTCAACTAACATGATTGTGTAACATATTGAGTGGAAAAACAACAGCAAAACATGCGAGGGCGAATAGTTATCTTTAAGCAGCACTTACAATGAGCTTGAACTTGTCAAGTGATATTCAGCAAGGAGATACAACAGGTACTTGATATAGAAAACACTTCAGCAACTTTTGTGTTTAGGTACCTACTAAGAACAGCTGAAAATTAACACGTTATTTTTTATAGAACTTGGTTGATAGTTTATTGAATATTCCGGAGAGTACTTATGTTATCTGGTATGCGCAGGAATCTATAACCAAGGTACAGATGGGAGCGGGGTGTTCTTAGTCGGTGAAAGTCACACATATCCCAACGTCTTCCCCCCGGCGCAGGTTGAAAGCAATTGGTTTCACGCCGACAAAAAAAAGTCAAACCTGGAGCTGTTCAGAAAATTCTGCCTTCCTTTCTTTTCTGGGTCAAGAGAATAGATTTTTTTTTTCATTTTTATCTGTTTGATACACTACTACACGTATCTCTATGACGCATTACAACTTGATTGCTATCAAACAACAGAAACAATCTGCAATCTACAATTGCCACATATCGCACTCGAGTTAAGTTTAATCAGTTGCTTTGCGTGCGAATGACAAGGATATTCTAATCTATACAAAACGCTTAATCGTCGATGATTTACTGACATTTACGAAGATAATACGTAGTCGGTACAGGTTTGAGGTGTTTCCTGAGTTTGAGTTACACGCATCACACTCGTGAAACTGCTAAGCGTGTCAAGACGTAAATCTTCATGTTGTTTTTTCCGTAAGATAACAAAAATTATATTAGATGCGTTTGTGACGTCACAAGTGGCGCAAAAGTAGGCGTGGTGAGTAAAGCGTGTCGCAAGTGTCTAGTAATAATATTTTTTACTAGCTTTTGCTTGCGGCTCCGCCCGCATGGGCGTCGGTTATCGTGACAAATTATAGCCAATAGCCTTCTTCAATAAGTGGCCTATCTAACAGTGAAAGAACTTTTCAAATCGCACCAGTAGTTCCTGAGATTAGCGCGTTCAAACAAACAAACTCTTCAGCTTTATAATATTAGTACCTATTAGCTTTATAATATAGATTATCTAAAAGCCAGACAGAAAAATAAACAAGTATGCTTTAGAGTCTAAAATAGTAGTCACACTCGTATTTATTTTGGAAAAGCAATAAATAGTATAAACCGTAAGTATTTTCCCGATCCCGAACAAAAAACAGTGACTGTTTTTAGTTTTTTCTTAATTTCTTTTCATTCTTTCGTTTCGTTTGCGAACTTTTCGCCAGCTTACTACCGAAGTCAAGCGCGCGTAAGAAATTTTACTTCAAAAATAGTCCATAATTATGTAAAATGTAACAAAACCCGTGTCCGATCCAATGGCGTATTCGTGGTACAGTTCATGAACCGTCTCGCATAGGCAGCTTCTTTGACACAAAACTGTAGGTAGCTTTGAGGAGCGATCAGTGTTGCTGTTGGCTTGGATTAGTTTTTATTTATTTTCATTTAATTATTTTAATCTCCAATTCATTTAATGGCTACGTACATGTGTTCGCAGTTCGATACCGAATAATACTATCAGGGATCGGACAAGGTTTTTGTTACACGCTTTATATCCCTATTGAGGTAAGCGACGAAGTAGCACTTCTTGTACGCCACTAAAGAAGGTGGTAGGAAGTTAAAAGTAGCACATTAGGATGCCTTTTTTTTAGCTTACCTATACACACAAAGGAAGCATTGTCGTGGTGGCCTAGCGGTTCAATGACCGGATTCGCCTGCACATGGTTGCATACATTTGAGAACAAATAGGTAAGTTATGACTTGTAAATTTCATGGCTGATATTATGTTGTGTGATGGAATAGGATTTTAATAAAAACACTAAATAATTTTTCAAATAATTTTCTATATTTATTTGGTACACAATATGTCAATCCGTCCAACGATACGCGGTGACTTTTTCATTCATTTACATTTAAACATTTAAATTTTACACTAAAATACTATCGGTATAGTACACAGTCTCCGGTATGGTTGAACAAACGTGGTACTTACGAACTAAATATATCTGTACAATTATGTTGTGTGCGCAGGCTACGAAGGCTCGCTCATAATTACAAACTATCGTTAAATAAATACGATTTTACTAACTTATAACTTCAGTCCCTGTCGGGCGTCAATAAAAATTCACAATTAACCATGATATAAATTAATTACCTAAAAAAAAACTGTTAGTAATGCCATTCAAAAAACCCTAATAACTTACTACTTAAATGATTAATCTGTGTGCACATTTCATGTTACATTTTCATTTGATCTACAATCATTATGTGGTCGCCTTCGTCGCATGCGCACGCGCAGGTCGGCGTACATAAATACATTATATTAACATAACATCAGATCGGACGCGGTCGCGGCTGAGCAGAGATCAACACAATGCGGTCAACTTTATTTAACAGCCATTTATATGATGGCATTCGTTTGACTATGTTAGTCTTATGTTAAACAGAATTTAATCAGAAGTTAAGAGAAAATTTCACAAATTTTGATGTTAATGTGGTTATAACACCGAACGTTAAGGCACTACATTTACAATGCGCATTATCATGCATCGGTGTGCGTATCCCTTTTTCTAAAAAATGCCTTGAAGATCTGTTACGATTTATTTTGATATATTTTCGCAAAAAATATACATTTATTTTAATTAGCTCATATAAAATTTATTTAAGAATATAGAAGAAAAATGCATTTCAAAATCAGTAAAAACTAAAAATTTTTGGTGAAGAGTAAGCCTCTTGATTAAAAAAGTACTTTTTTTTCTAATATTATGTAAAAAGCTATTGAAAAAATTATGTGTGCACATAGTCAAACCAATACCACCGCAACAACTAAAACTAGCAACAAACCAAACGTTCAAATAAATGGTTGACACTTAGTGCTAAATGGCTGGCGGCAAAACCGTCTCGTAATAAAAACACAATCTTTACTAATAAGTAATAGAGTTCACATTGGCTTACATAATTTGTCATACTGCTGCATACAATAGCGGCAACACATTGTACAACTCTGCGTTCAATTATCTCTCATGAAATAATATCATTATCCTCATACAAAACTTTTCTTAATAAAATAATTACATGGGAAGACTTAAAAACATCCTAGTCAAAAATTATAATTAAAATAATCGAATAAAAATGTCGAAATACATTTTATATTACATATTATATAATTATGCACTAACAGCGTAAAACGACGCAACGGATAAAAAAATCAACTAATTTTTTGACTAAACAAGTAATAATAATAATGTATCTTAAAAACGAATTTTAATATAAATTAAGTTGCAAACATCTGCATTGCAGAGTCGTACTCGTGTTAAAACACTAAGCATAAAAGAATGTGTTTGTGGAATAATGCGGGGTATCTGTAACATTATACCTTACCAGACCATACTATTGTTTTTAAACATGGCCGCCGTTTAGGAGATTCTAAATATAATGTGTATTGCCGACTAGAGGACCTGAAACAAGTCCTTATTCATGAGCATTGAATTTTATTTTTATCTTCGCAAAATAACTTAAAAAAAGCCAGAATTGGAATTCTGGAATATTTCAAATTTGTATTTTATATTTAGTTCCATAATTGTGTACTCTCCGTCAATTAAAATATTAAGTCATTAAATATCTATTTGTAATATAATGAGTGAATTCTAAATTTATTAACTTGTTTTTTGTTATCGTATCATGGAATCTAGCTATTCTACTCATTCAAGGGATATGTCAGACAGAATAGGATTCCATTTTGTTTTAAATGACAGAAGAAATATTAGTATTGGATAGTACAGAAAAAGAATATCTGGTAAGGTATTAGCTTTATTCAAATGTCTTATTAAAACTATTATATAAACATTGATTCACAAAAGAAAGGCCTGTGCATAAATACTCAATACATATTTGAACAGATACTAATTCAGTCAAAATTACTTAAAATACCACAAAATTTCCAAAGACATTATTTAATATCTGTAAAAATATGTTTTTAAGGTCGACTCACACCGCGCAGCGTTCGGTGCGGCACGAGTGCGTGCGCGCTGGCAGATGTGAGCGGACCTTAATATCTCCTTACAAATGGTTAGGCGACGTCGTCGCAAGCTCTTACGAACATTATACTAACAAGTACTGGCGTCAGCGCCACAATATACATACATCGAGCTACATTTAAACATTATTTACAATATGATAAACGCTTTCGACCAATAGAATGAAATACACGTACGTTTCTAATTGGTCGCCGCACTGAAGTTTACGTGAACGTATAAGTTAGAAGTCTCACACCGTCCTAACAACAGTAACAACATAAACGTTTGCCGACTACCCTGGAGTGTGGTGTGTGCCTCTCACGCCTGAACAGACGGAGCATTAGAGCAACTTCTATGGAATAGAGGTTATTTACGTTTATAGTATAAAGAGTTCAACATTGAAACAATTACAACAAGTCCAAATTTTATGTAAAGTGATTTAGAAAAGTGATCGCAACAATTCAGCTCAGTATTAGTTGGTTTGTCTCATAGTTTGCAGCAAACGGTTTAGACTAAATTATTAATTTAATAGAAAATTTAGACATTATCGGCACTGACGGCGAATTTCCTAAAGTTCTAGATGTTAAATTGTTCGTGAGTCAGCCACAGTGCCTGGTGCACACACACAAACCCACATCTCACACACATACTTACACTATCAGTTTCTTGCAAAAATTTCCGTTACATTAAAAACTTCTTAATTTTTTCTCTAATGTTTTTAAAAAATATTTACAAAAATTTCTCATCGGACCAAGAACTTGTCATAGAGCATTCTTGCTTAATTAAAATGAATGTGACCAAAATCGAAGTAGATTTAACATATCCTTTCGCCCGTTTCCTAGTGCTAAGCAGGGATTTACTAATTTTCAACTCTATAATCATGTCAATAAAGTATAAAACTAGTAAATAGAAGGTCTTAATTTTTGGTCACATTCAAAATTATTATTATCTGGACTGGAAAATGCTTTACATAAATCCTCAACAATTATATTTACAATTCATTTAGTATAAAAGCTTATATAACTACAAATGATAAACAAAACTACAGTGTACATAAATTATTGATATTTAAAATAAATATAAGACCAGTGCGAGTGTTAGTTTGGCACTAAATTACCGACAGAGATGAAGTGTTAAATACATACAGGGTGTTACGCAAATCCGTGATCATAAATTGAATACTGTTTCTGCCCATTGAACCATTTTAATGTCTTCCATAGGAATGACATTTTGGAACCGCACAACTAGTCGATTACGTTTCAAAAGTGCCTGAAAAGGCCTACTTGAAATAAAAATAAATTTGATAGTAAATACCAAAACAATTGATTGTCATATTAAGTAAACAGTCAATAAAAATTTGCACGGTTAGCTCAGTTTTTCTTTGGGTATAAACTATTATTTCCTAGTAGAAAGTTGTCCATTGCTGCTGAAGTAGTATCACAAACATGACCACGTATTTTCATAACACCCTGTATAAGCGATAAGATTTTATACCCAATGAACCGTTAAGGACTAGACAAACTTACACGCAAGTCTCACTAATACATTATAAACCTTTATCCTATCGTCGACATAAGTCGGTGTCAAGTCCTAGAAGCCGTACCCAGTCCTTTACAAGTATCGATTACTTTCCAGTCCTGTCGCCTAAGTCACATGTATTAAAATTAATTATAATAATATCCCACTTGTTTCGCGCTCAGAAGATGCCAACCTTGTGTACAGAGAGACGTGTATATTTTGCTAGTTAATATATTAACAACATTGGTTCAACATCGATTGGTTATGAGGTAAGAATATTGGCTGTAGAGGGGTCTTACTGCAGAGAATGCGCGATCTCACAATTCCGGCCTAGACAGAGATATATCCCCACGTCGTGCTCAAGGGATGCCTCACTGATATAAGTAACTTCTCTTCTATCATTATATCTTTTCACCCGCGAATAATAAACGGTAACTATTGTATGTGCTATCAGTGTTTTAGGTTTATTATTACTTTGGTAGCATGTTAATTCAAGTGAACATTTTGGTTGCTTGTGTTCGTTTTCGGCTTAGGGCGTTATTCACGCACTTTATTTAAAATGTCTTCCAGATGTTTAACTTTTAATGTGGTAAAATTTTTATCTACTGATTAATGCAGAAGAGGAACCACTTATTAACATGCATAGTAAACCACACAAATTACGTCATAGCCACAGAATTTCCGCTAAATATCTTAGTGACAACCTCAGTATACCTTGACCCCTACAGCATATTCTTACCATATAACAATAAGTTCTGCATAATCACTACTAACATCGAGATCTACTAAACACGTATTAAGACAACTAACTCAACACATACATGTTGAAAACATTGATTCGAGGCTGTATTGCAGTTTTAAAACTAATATAGTTCAAGTGATACTCGTAGTAAGGTGTATTTACTTTGCATTGGATCTCATTTACACTTGGGAATTTAGTAAAGCCTGACAAATTTGTTGGTGACGCTCTCATGGTTCGCGGGGATGGCGGGGGAGGTTACTTCCCAGCTGTTCCCCTCTCACGCGCACGTGTTATCATCTCCGTCGCTACGTCCCCCTGTCGCCTGCACACCATGGGAGATCCACGTACGAATTTGCGAGTTATAATTAAGTAAGTAGTACAAAGCTGTGTCGCTAGTAGCAGCCAAACCACTCTCAACCGACGTTAAGTAGCTAATGCACTGTTTCGAGTTGTTGGAGTCTAGAGACCAAAACAGGCAGGTCATTCAATTCCAATTCCTCTGAATTAAACTATCACAGGAAAATCGAGTATTTGACAGCTATACCATAGTACAATGGCTTTAAAACATCGTAATACAGCCTCTATTATTGAATAAAACACCATAACAGTGATTGACTTCAATTTGTAACTACATTTCATAAAATCCATTGATAATTATAATTTAATTAAACTACTACATTTCGAATGCTTTGCTTTGTGCAAATTCATTGTAATCGTCGTAAAATCAACTCTTTAGCTCTCATATTAAGCATCAAAATCCTTTACTTATAGAAATACTGACGTCATTTGATCTTTACTTTATTAAGGATTTTAAGTTTTTTTAGGGTATTAATATAAGAAAAGGAGTTAAAGATTTGCTTTTGTGTGTAATAAAATTTTCTAATCCTTTTATTTTTGGCTTTAATAGTCTCTCTTACTTTTTTGAGTGACGATCGAGCGATAGTTTATTTTTTTATTAGTAGTATAATGGTAACTGGCTTAATTTTGTCTTCATAAAATTCTTGTTTGTTATGGTATAACTCACAAGCATTCGAATAAATAACTGGTTTGCGATTATTCTATAGACTGGTACACTGAATTTTTAGTGTTCACTTTAATTTGGACTTTATTTATGGGTGTTTTATGGTGATATTCGCTCGATAGTCGCTAGTGTTTAATCCATTAGTTTACTATTTCCAGAAACATTTCTGAAGTGAACGTTATTTATTCGTGATTCGTAACTGAACTTCATTTTTTTTCTCTGTAATTTCTTTCAGCTCGTTTCTGATTTGAGTATTTCAACTTGATAACATATAGCGTAGGTCAACGTGTGACATTGCTCGACCTATAACGTGGCCCAAGTACTGTTTGAGATGTCATCAAGTTGAAGCTCTCAATTCAGAAACAGACCTTAATATGTTAACACAATATAAAGTTAAAAACTGTATTTTAACTGAAATACAAAGTGGTATTATTCACTCAAAATATAATTGCCGTGATGGCAGCATAAATAAATTTCGAAGCCATCACTAAGCTTTCGTAGTCCGGTCACACTTGTAGCAAGGTACAAGGCTAGGTTATAAACGGGGTAACAGTAATATTCACTCAAAATTTAACTGCCACTGATTTAGCTTTATTTAAGAGGCCATCACTGTTCACTCGGCTGTATTCCAGTCTCGAAAACTATAAAGTCCGGTAACACTTGTGTTAGATTCCAAGGCTGTAGATGCGTGTGGGGTCTAGTTGTGGTCCAGTTGGGGGTCCAGTGGGGTCTAGTCCCGTGCCCGCTGCGCGCAGGTGCCGCAGACGTAGTCGTCGTCTTCCCTTAGAGCTCCGCGTGAGAGTCCTACGCAGTGCATGTGGAACCATTGGTCGCAGCCTCCGTCGCATTGCACCCAGTCCAGTTTTCCTGTTGGAATACATTTTGTTATTTTTTTGTATCTTGCGCGTGCTGTTTGAAAAGCATGGGATAGATTTGAGTGATGAGAAAATATTTATTCTAAATAATTAAGTACATATTTAGATCATTTTTATACATTCTCGCGTTGTCTCTATGACACTAATGAAGAATGTATCAACAGATGAGATTTATAGAATGTTTCAAGTTAACTTTTATTTAAGATGCGGGACTCGCGTTCATACTTTGAATATTTTCAATTCTGTGACAAGGTCTATCTGAGTAAAAGAAAGTGTTGAAAAAATTGAAAAAGTTTACTAATTTCGATCCTACTTTCCAATAACTACGTAGAATTCGTCGTCCAGCCCAAAAATACCTATCCACTATATAACATTCAGCTATTAGGGGATGGGACCAGATTTATATACGTTTTTTTATTTTGTATTAACTTAAATCTATTATAATAGGCACTTCAAATGCAACAGATACATAACTTAATTTTTACTTAGTGTAAAACAAAGTCCGTCCAGTTGTCTGTGCGCGTTGATCTTTTAGACTATGCATCAGATTTTAATGCAATTTTCAGCAATAGATACGAGTGAATTGAGCATTGAGTATTGCTGCAAGAGGAAAGTTTACACGGTCGAAGCCGGGGCGGGTCCGCTAGTGATTACTAAAAAAGCTATGATACTTTGGGCTTGATTTGACCAAAGTCAGATAACTTTTGTTCGTGATATAAAAATGGCGTTAAAATACACACATCAAAAGTGTCTAGGGATCAAGCATTTTTATGCGGATTTCTTGAGATTGAGATGTGGCTTTGTAATAAATTTATGATTTTATAAATTTATATGGATCCTTTTTGGTGCATTTCATAATTCGAATCAGGAACTGTGAATCAAATTCGAGTAAAAGATGAAAATCAGCTGTCAATATTTTCCCTATAAAAACATACAACGCATTGAAGACATTATTAGTGCTACTGTTTCCCTACTACTGATTAAAACCAACGTTATTATGGAGCGGCGACGTCATTTAAGCAGGGAAGAAATGCTCAGAGCCGTGGGAATGATAGAAGCTGGTTCCCGGCAACGTACTGTGGCTTTAGCTCTGAATACAAGTCAGAGTGTTATCAGTCGACTTTGGACACGTTACCGAAGCACTGGTACCGTGGCTGAGCGCCATGGAGGACGGTATCGCTGCACCACACGGAGACAAGACCGATACATTCAAATCTTAACTCGAAGAGCTCCAACAATAACCGCCATGATGTTAGCCGTGAGGCTTCATCACTCTTCAGGGAACTTAATTAGCGACCAAACAGTCAGAAACCGCTTGCATGAAGTGAACCTTCATTCCCGAAGACCGCTACGGGTATCACCTATAGCAATGCACAATCGTAGGATTCGATATCAATGGGCTCTTGAACACAGAAATTGGGCAGAAGAACAATGGCGTTTCGTGTGCTTTTCTGATGAGTCTCGTTTTGGTATGAGACCGGATACAAGACGTATACGACACTGGAGAACCCCTGGACGCCAACAGCGATTAAAATCCTGCCAGGAAGTCCATCCTTATAGTGGTGGAACCATCATGGTATGGGCGGGTATTTGGATCGGCGGAAGAACTGAGTTGATTTGGATCAGAAGCAACCTCAACGCTCAAATTTATGCTGAGACGATTGTATCAGACGTCATCGTTCCTCTACAAGTGCAAATCGGTCCCTTATTTCAGTTAATGCATGATAATGCACGACCGCACACCGCAAGAGTTGTAAGACAGACTCTCGCCGCAGCTAACATCAATGTCCTGCCCTGGCCTGCTCAGTCGCCAGACTTGAACCCGATTGAGCATGCATGGGATATGCTACAGAGAAGAGCTCTGCCGAATATGGAGGGTATCCAGTCGCAAGAAGACCTTTTTTTGTTGTTGCAACGAACATGGGCGGCCATTCCACAGCGTGATTTGGATGAACTCATTTTGAGTATGCCAAACCGATGTTCTTGTGTTGTTAGTGTTCGCGGTAGAAACACGGATTATTAATTGTTTAAGTTACCCAATAAAATTTTAAAGAAAACTGTTATTTCAGTCTTTTTTTCGAACTTTTGTGTTAGTGGTTCAAATGTCAAAAATCCCTTTATTAGGAAAATGGCAAATTTCTTTATTAATGCAAAGGTGACTTGGTTTATCGTTACTGTGACAAACGAAAACACTTTATTCGATGAATCCTTAAAGAAAATTTTAATTAATATCAATCAGGAGAAAAGTTATTGCAAAAATATATGTTGATCCCTAGACACTTTTGATGTGTGTAGATTTTGTTTTCAAATATGAAAAGTAAATGCTTGCCGTGGATGTCGTAAGAGGCGACTAAGGGTTATAGAAACAAGGAGAATGGGCAGCAGCGTTTTCCTGGAGATCTGAAAGTAGACTGCGGTCACCAACGCGCTTGCCCAGCGTGGTGCCAAGGGCGAAAACCTTAATGATGGCGTACCACAACAGACAGCCTCCAAATGGAGGACCGGGGGCTGTGGCGCAACATGCGAGAGGCCTACGTCCAGCAGTGGACCGCAATAGGCTGAGTTGATGAATATAGTGATCCTGGTACCTGTGGGTCGCAGACAGTCGTGTGCGGCACAGTCCTCGTCGTCTTCCGCTGACGACGCCGACGACGAGCTGCTGGCCGCCGCGCCGCCCGCTGACGCTGCAGCTGCTGTGCCGGCTGCCGCGCCCCGCTGACCTGCTGGACATGTCGGGATATCGTTACATTACATTATCTAATAATAACCTTAAAAGTAACAATACGAAGAAAATGTCTCAAAGTAGGGAAGTTACCTAAGTAAGGGTAAAAATTTAAGGTAAAAACGAAAAATAAATAACTAAATAGATTTTTATAGGAATATCAGGTAACAACACATTCTTTATTTGGAATTGTCCCTAAATTATCCTATACTTTCATTGGTTTTTATGTAAGTACATATTGTTTACCAAAGAGACAGCATGCTGCTGGGGAGTTTGTTGCGCTGTTTCTTCCCCATAGGGTGGGTGAATGGAAGTGCTATCTATTAAGTAATTGATCTTTTAAACGTGCTACTTAGTAGCCTAATTCAAATAAATGATATTGCAATAACTACTTTTAAACGGATTCATATAAGTTTCGACACCTCTGCAGGTGTCATGGTCACGGGCAGACTGAACTGACTCAAATCAATGCGTTTTGATTGGATTGCTTTAAGAATAACTCACCCATCCTGGCCTGCCGGGGATGCTTGCCGCGCGTGTTGGCGGCGAGCCCGCGCTTGCGGCGCTCCTGCCGCGCCATGTAGTGCTTCCGCATCATCAGGCCCGAGCCCGACGACATGCCCTGCACAACACACCATTATACATTATACAACTGCCATACTAACATGACTCTATGATCTATTTAGAAGCATAGAGCGGCGGTAGTTTATTGACTACCACCCCTCTAAATTCTTGATACGCTTAAAAGAATAATTTTAAGTCATTTCGTCTCTTTTGAATGTTACAAAATTTGAGGTACGATTTGTTTCGAAGTGTATGGAAGAATATGGTTAATTTTTGTCGTTATAAACAATATTTATGCTGAAGGAATCGTGGGCAATTACATGTACTTGATATTAATAAATAAAGTTTTATTTTAGTTTCAGAGGTATGTATAAAAATTACCTGTTTCCTATTTAGATAATTTGTTGTGGTCGCTGACCCTCGTTTTAACGTTGGTTTCGCGGCTGGTGTACCTGTAATCAAAATAAATTGTAAATTGGATTGATCTTGATATGGTTGTTGTTGTAGAGTTAAAAGCGGAATAGTTTTTGGTATAATAACGGCCTATAAAATGTTCCACTGTTGGGCACAGGCCTTTTTTTATATAGAGAAGGACCGAGCATTGATGAGTGATGAGATTTTTTAATTTGATGTCTGGCTTGTTGGTCTAGCGGTTAGTGGACTTGTCTGCTAAACCGAAGGTTGGGACTTTGGATTTCCATTCAGGATAAGTTGTTGTGGGATGCGCATTATAATTTCTTATGTGCCTGGGTGTTATTACTGTGTTATGTAGAATTACTCTGGACAGTAATAAATTTGGATGTCGGTTTGGTTGTTACGACATCACATCAAAAGATGGTGCCTTGTATTGACGTACGACGACTGGTGACGACTGGCGTATACTGACGCGTGTCGGTGCCGTGGTGGTGGCGGGTGCGCGTGCGCTTGAGCTGGTGGTGCGGGCGCGGCGTGGGTACTATCACTACATGTGGAGGTGTATACTGACGCGTGTCGGTGCCGTGGTGGTGGCGGGTGCGCGTGCGCTTGAGCTGGTGGTGCGGGCGCGGCGTGGGTACTATCACTACATGTGGAGGTGTATACTGACGCGTGTCGGTGCCGTGGTGGTGGCGGGTGCGCGTGCGCTTGAGCTGGTGGTGCGGGCGCGGCGTGGGTACTATCACTACATGTGGAGGTGTATACTGACGCGTGTCGGTGCCGTGGTGGTGGCGGGTGCGCGTGCGCTTGAGCTGGTGGTGCGGGCGCGGCGTGGGTACTATCACTACATGTGGAGGTGTATACTGACGCGTGTCGGTGCCGTGGTGGTGGCGGGTGCGCGTGCGCTTGAGCTGGTGGTGCGGGCGCGGCGTGGGTACTATCACTACATGTGGAGGTGTATACTGACGCGTGTCGGTGCCGTGGTGGTGGCGGGTGCGCGTGCGCTTGAGCTGGTGGTGCGGGCGCGGCGTGGGTACTATCACTACATGTGGAGGTGTATACTGACGCGTGTCGGTGCCGTGGTGGTGGCGGGTGCGCGTGCGCTTGAGCTGGTGGTGCGGGCGCGGCGTGGGTACTATCACTACATGTGGAGGTGTATACTGACGCGTGTCGGTGCCGTGGTGGTGGCGGGTGCGCGTGCGCTTGAGCTGGTGGTGCGGGCGCGGCGTGGGTACTATCACTACATGTGGAGGTGTATACTGACGCGTGTCGGTGCCGTGGTGGTGGCGGGTGCGCGTGCGCTTGAGCTGGTGGTGCGGGCGCGGCGTGGGTACTATCACTACATGTGGAGGTGTATACTGACGCGTGTCGGTGCCGTGGTGGTGGCGGGTGCGCGTGCGCTTGAGCTGGTGGTGCGGGCGCGGCGTGGGTACTATCACTACATGTGGAGGTGTATACTGACGCGTGTCGGTGCCGTGGTGGTGGCGGGTGCGCGTGCGCTTGAGCTGGTGGTGCGGGCGCGGCGTGGGTACTATCACTACATGTGGAGGTGTATACTGACGCGTGTCGGTGCCGTGGTGGTGGCGGGTGCGCGTGCGCTTGAGCTGGTGGTGCGGGCGCGGCGTGGGTACTATCACTACATGTGGAGGTGTATACTGACGCGTGTCGGTGCCGTGGTGGTGGCGGGTGCGCGTGCGCTTGAGCTGGTGGTGCGGGCGCGGCGTGGGTACTATCACTACATGTGGAGGTGTATACTGACGCGTGTCGGTGCCGTGGTGGTGGCGGGTGCGCGTGCGCTTGAGCTGGTGGTGCGGGCGCGGCGTGGGTACTATCACTACATGTGGAGGTGTATACTGACGCGTGTCGGTGCCGTGGTGGTGGCGGGTGCGCGTGCGCTTGAGCTGGTGGTGCGGGCGCGGCGTGGGTACTATCACTACATGTGGAGGTGTATACTGACGCGTGTCGGTGCCGTGGTGGTGGCGGGTGCGCGTGCGCTTGAGCTGGTGGTGCGGGCGCGGCGTGGGTACTATCACTACATGTGGAGGTGTATACTGACGCGTGTCGGTGCCGTGGTGGTGGCGGGTGCGCGTGCGCTTGAGCTGGTGGTGCGGGCGCGGCGTGGGTACTATCACTACATGTGGAGGTGTATACTGACGCGTGTCGGTGCCGTGGTGGTGGCGGGTGCGCGTGCGCTTGAGCTGGTGGTGCGGGCGCGGCGTGGGTACTATCACTACATGTGGAGGTGTATACTGACGCGTGTCGGTGCCGTGGTGGTGGCGGGTGCGCGTGCGCTTGAGCTGGTGGTGCGGGCGCGGCGTGGGTACTATCACTACATGTGGAGGTGTATACTGACGCGTGTCGGTGCCGTGGTGGTGGCGGGTGCGCGTGCGCTTGAGCTGGTGGTGCGGGCGCGGCGTGGGTACTATCACTACATGTGGAGGTGTATACTGACGCGTGTCGGTGCCGTGGTGGTGGCGGGTGCGCGTGCGCTTGAGCTGGTGGTGCGGGCGCGGGGCGCGGGAGCGTCGCTTGCGGCGGCCGGCGTCGTGCCTGGCAGCCCGCCGGCCCTCCGCGCCGCGACACGCCACCACCGCGCTCCACACCTGCAGCTGCTCCTCCAGCCGCACCTGAGGAACATACGAGTTTATTACTTGTCGTGGCACATCCACACATGTACGCACAACATTTCAGTAGCGGCAGTTGGTTTACGACTGCTGTACGGAGAGATATTGTAGTAAATGGTCGAAAAGTCTTCGCATGAATACTTAGCACTTATAAAAAAATGACAGAATTTAGTTGGAATGATAGTACAGTACTTTCATTAATAGAAAAGTATCAAGAAAACGAACTACTACAACACTACTGCCAAGGTTAGCCTCTTCAGATCGCCAGAGGAAAGACTGTCTGAAAACCGGGGGCACAGCAGCTGTCTAAACGCCGGCGGCAGCCATGTTTACAAAACCCTATCGAAGGATCACTCTCAGGAGTGATAGGTTCAGACCTATTGTCATTCTGCCGTACTGGCTATTTCAAAGTTTTTGTTTTTTTTTTTTTTTGGGAATTCTAATTTCAAATTATTATTATTTCTAAAATATGGAATCCTTATTTGGCAATTAGTCAATTGTTTAGGTTATCTTTTTTCGTCATCAGTTTTAGTTTTTCGTAATCATGGATACGTAAAAAAACGAGTGATTCGATTTATTTGAGAACCGTCGTAGCGGCAAAGCGGCAGAAGTGGCACGCAACATCAACGACGTATACGGAACTAACACTACTAACAAAGAAATGAACCCCGTGGTCGACCGAAAACTTTAGCCGACAATGGCCCCGATTCTGTTAAACATAATTTTAGTCCATCGGTATCTTTTACACTTGTAAATATTTAGAAAAGGACAGACGAAAATTAGAACTGTCAAATTTAGTTCTGACTAAAATTCTCATACAAATTTGCCGACAAGTAAGACAAATAAAACGTGTGCTCTAAAAACACTGATGTTCAGTGCGAAAACAAGTTCGACATTTCTGAGTTACTTATCTGTTGCTTTCCTATTCTCTCGCTTTATGTTAGTAAAAGACAGCGATGGTTTGCGTACAGACGAATCAGCACCAATGAAGGATTAAAGGCGATTGGAGAAGCTGATAATTCTCAATCTACGGCTAAATATTAGCAACAGCTTTTGATATTAGCATCAAAACAATATTAGTCTATTTGATTTGAATTGGCAAGGTAAAAAAGCTTCACAAATGAGTGCCCCACAAAACAAAGGGAAGCAAGATTCGAGTCGAGTCTTGCACTGCTCAACAACTTGCGACGAAAAATGGATTCTGTTCGACAATCACAAGCGCTCAAGAAGTTGGTTAGATCCTGGTTAAGAACCTTAACAATGCTTCAAATGAAAACTGACTGAAAAAATGATGTTCACTGTTTGGTGGTCTAGTGCCGGTGTCATTCATCACAGCTTTCTTACCAAACGGGATGAGCATTACTGCAGATGTGTACTGTGAAGAACTGAACACAATGATAGAGAAGCTCGCACATCTACAACCAGCATTGGTCAATCGTTCGGCTCCGCTGCTCCTGCACGACAACGTGACCTCATACTGCACAGCATGCGGACTCACAGTTACAAGAGCTGGGGTGGGATTGGAAGTTCTCACTCATTTACCATACTCACCAGACCTTGCTCCTACAGACTTTCACTTATTCCAGAATTTGGAGAACTTCTTGATGGGGAAAAAATTCAATCCCTTCGAGCCAGACTTTAAGCGACAGTAGCGACCCTAGCGGATTTTCGACACGCGATGATGAATTACTTGCAATGGGGGCTCATTGCAAGTAATTCATAGACAGTAGTCGCGCTAACCATCGATTTGAATGAACATAATAATAACATGGGTTAACCATCTCTAATATGAAAGGTTACTTTTAAAACTGCTTTTAGCGTTTTAAATAATTACATAATAGTCCTAACCTCTAATAAATCTCCTTCTAGCATGAGGTCCTCTAACTTCTGCAGCAGGCCAGGCGCGACTCGCGTGCTGGGTGAACGTGGGGTAGCACTGTATGCATGCTCCACGCTCGCTGATGATCTGCTCAACAACAATAATTAATGTAGGTAAATACGGTACCATGTTCTTAATATAATATTGGCCCCGATTCTATTTGACACGCACAAAATTTATTTTAGTCCATAGGCATCTTTTTCATTTGTACATAATTACAGGAGAGACGGAGAAAAACGAGCTGTCAAATTTAGTTTAGAGTAAAATTTTCATACAAAGCTGACAAATAAACTTGTATCCTAAAACACAGTGATGTTCAAGGCGAAAACTAGTATGACGTGATAACTCTTTCCGTCCTTTTTATCATGCTGTATGTTTATAAAATATAGCAATGGTTTATATAATAGGATTGCAGGTAATCAATCCCGTTTCTGTTGGTAAATTAATAAGTGAAAATAAATAATCTTACCTTGGATTTGATAAATGTGAATCGTGTGCTCTTCCTGTAGCCTTTTTAAGTTCGGCATTTAGTTTGTCTGCTTTTTCTCTATTTGCCTGTAACAAGATATAGATATTATATTTGGAACAGGTTTGCACACTTGGAATAATGCGATATTATTAAATTTGACTAGTACACAATTAAATTTGTATATTTGTTTGTACTGGTGTTTGTGTGAGGTAAGTATGTGTATTAATACTGGCATTGTGAGTCGTACATTTCTAGTATTTTTTAACCCCTAGTGCTAAGCGAAATGGTTGTGTTATATATGGATTCTCGTTGGCAGTGTAATGGGTGAGTTTCGAACCGGCAACCATGTGATCGCAAGTCCGAAGCCCTAGACATTAGTCTACCGCAGTTTTTTAATTGGTTTGCGTGTATCAACAACACCGCTGTCGTATTCACAAGTGTGTGTGTGTGTAGTGTGTGTGTAGCGTATGTGTAGCGTGTGTGTAGGTGAGTAACGTAGTACCTCTGCCCGTGCGTGTGTAGCGTGTGTGTAGTGTGAGTGTAGCGTATGTGAAGCGTGTGTGTGGGTGTGTAGCGTGGTACCTCTGTTCGTGCGTGTGTATCGTGTGTGTAGTGTGTGTGTAGCATATGTGTAGCGTGTGTGTAGGTGTGTAACGTGGTACCTCTTTTCGTGCGTTTGTAGCGTGTGTGTAGTGTGTGTGTAGCGTGTGTGTAGCATGTGTGTAGCATGTGTGTAGCATGTGTGTAGCGTGTGTGTAGCGTGTGTGTAGCGTGTGTGTAGCGTGTGTGTAGCGTGTGTGTAACGTGTGTGTAACGTGTGTGTAACGTGTGTGTAACGTGTGTGAAGCGTGTGTGAAGCGTGTGTGAAGCGTGTGTGAAGCGTGTGCGTAGCGTGTGTGTTGCGTGTGTGTAGCGTGTGTGTAGCGTGTGTGTAGCGTGTGTGTAGCGTGTGTGTAGCGTGTGTGT
Source organism: Plusia festucae (assembly GCA_950381575.1). Taxonomy (NCBI): domain Eukaryota; kingdom Metazoa; phylum Arthropoda; class Insecta; order Lepidoptera; family Noctuidae; genus Plusia; species Plusia festucae. Next base: position 589,725 of record OX494456.1, on the reverse strand, counting down.
AGCGTGTGTGTAGCGTGTGTGTAGCGTGTGTGTAGCGTGTGTGTAGCGTGTGGTAGGTGTGTAGCGTGTGGTAGGTGTGTAGCGTGTGTGCAGGCGCGTAGCGTACCTGCACGTGGTCGTGCTCGTGCAGCGGCAGCGCGGCGAGCGCGGGGCTGGCCAGCAGCGCGCGCGCGGCGTCCTGCCAGGCCATGGCGCGCTCCGTCACGCACTGCAGCGCCTCGCCCTCCGCCAGCCGCACCGGCAGCTTCTGCAGCCACACCTGTGGGACACGAGCAACATATTAACACCTGATGCTACACAACAGAGGGATGAACTATGACGTGATAGGACAATGATAGGGAGCTGAAATAAATAACAAGCCTGTAACTTAGTGTTCGACCGAATGTTCGGATTCGGTTTCGTTTTCGGTTGTTTCGGCATAAACACAAGTTTCGGTTTAGTTTCGTTTTAGGCGGCAAACCTGCCGAAACTACGACCGAAACCGAATGTGCATTCGGGAATTTTCGTGCTGTGATCGGTTATATTCGGCGCGTTGAATGAATGAATCCCATCCGAGCCAATGTCGTGATTCGCTTGTGTTTGCAGTATTCGTTTTGTTTTGTTGTGGTGGCGACTCGCCACTGGCGAGTTTTCGAGTGATTTATTTTGAATTTGGTAAGTTTTATATCATTTTATGTCGTTATAACATAAGAGTGGGTAGTAAACATCAAAAAAATATGATTATGTTAGTGACTATAGTGCATTTTATGGTGATAATATTATGGATTCAGAGTTACAAAGTTCATTTGAGTATTTATTACCAAGGTATCCAAATGGCAAGTACAAGAGATACCTACTAACTTACCTACTACCAATTTTGTTTTGTAAAATTATTTTCACGCATGTCGAACACTGCTTATCTATGTGATTAAAAGAGAAAGCAATAGGCTGTCTGATTATAATAACGTTTTCTTTATTTTTCCCTCAAAATATGATCCTTATAACGAAGTTTCGGTTTCTGTTTCGGCCGAAACTGAGACCTTTGCCGAAATTCGTTTTCGGTTTCGGTTTCGGTCGTAAAACTAGTTTTGGTCGGACACTACTATGCTGGAAGCACAATACTACAAGGGGAGAATAAAAAAAATACCATTCCTGTTAGTTGTCTCCTAGTTAGCACTGTAAGTCAGTTATCATCATCGAACCATGCGAAGCTATAAGCGAAACCTAAAATTCCTATAAATAAAACATAGTTTTCATTTCATCTATGTTTACGAATGTAATACCGTACCCTTTAGTTAATAGAAATATGATATCTGCCTTATCTGTGTGGGCCTGTAATGGTTTTGAACCTGCAGCTTTGTGCACAATGGCCCGTTCATTGAAACGCTAAACTGTGTAGGCCATAGCAGCCTGTGCATCGTGATAAAAAGTCATTATAAGACCAAAAGAACATTACTTTTTGACGAAACAGTAAATTGAACTCACAAGTAACGCCAGGATGCGGTCTAGTCGCGGCCTCTTGGTCCGCATGCAGTCGGGGCAAAGGAACTTGGGCTCGGGCGTGGGGAAGGGCATCTCTACCCTCTCCGGAGACTCTTCACGCTCTTCTTTAGAGGCTGCTATGCAGGTTGCTGTGGGATGATGAGCTAGTTAGTTTAAATTCGTCAAAGTTACTTAAAAAATAACTTACTTAGGTCGTTTTCAATCAAAGTGCGCTTGAGACATACTGAAAACTTCTTTAAATTTTATGCACTTTGACACAGAGGCTTACAAATACCTGTTTTCGATTTGTTATTTATTTTGCGCTTACAGACGGAACATGTTTAGGGATAAACACACTTGCAGCTGTAAAATTTTTTTTTCATCCACATTTGTTTCTGCTATGTATAGTGTTACATATTATTATGTTTCAACAAATAATTATCTTAACTCATCTTTACATAAAAAAGTTTTCTAGTTTAAAACAATGTAATATAATTTAATAACGTACCATGGAACCAGTCTTTGCAGAGCTCGCACTGCGTCATCACGCCGTATTGTCGTTTCTGACACACGCAGAACGTCACGCCCGCTGATACTGGCGCGCGCACTTCTTTTCGCATATTTCTAGCCCTGTCACAAAAAAACAAGCGTTACTAAATTATAGAAACATTTTGTTAAGAAATATGGTGTTTTAATAAGTCTTTAAATTGAAAATTAACTTTTCATACAAACATAAGTCACGTGACCTGTCACTTTGTATGAAAATTTAATTTTCCATTTCAACATTTCGACCTATGTTCTTTGGTAAAAAGAAGATAATAGATAAGTTTTTGATTTTTGGTAACGATTTTCGAAATGTTGCCGAATCGATAGGTACTTTTTCTTTTTTAAATTCCGTAAGTATTATGGACTAATTATAATTAACTAGCTGTTGCTCGCGGCTCCGCTCGCGTGGGCATCGGTTACCGCTGCAAATTATAGCTTATAAGCCTTCCTCAATAAGTGGGCTTTGTATGTTTGGTTGTTCAAACAAACAACCAAACATACACTCTTCAGCTTTATAATATTAGTATAGATATAGTCCTAATTTAATAATGTAGTGTGTGGTGTACCTGAGTTCCTTGATGGCGTGCAGCTCCTGCAGCTCGGCGTGCTTGAAGGCGGCCACGATGTCGGTGGGCGTGGAGTCCTCGCTGAAGTGCTGCAGGAAGCCCGCATCGCCCCCCCCGCGCGCGCGCCGCCGCCCCCCCGCCGCCCCCCCCGCTGCCGGGCCCGCCTCCACACGCGGCGACAGCGCCTCCAGCAGGGAACACGACCAGCTCTGTGCGAAAAAACCCGCACTGTTACTATACAGCACTTTTTTAATCATTAACATTCATTCAATAGCTGACCAACAGATGGTGTCCTGCCTTAACGCTATTGGTGTTAATCAAACTATTCAAATTCAAAACTTCTTTATCATACAAAGAAGTACTTTTCAAATGTCAAAATATATAGACCAAAACCCTAGTCCGTTCACTGTTTCTAAGTGCTCTAGCTGTGTATAAGAAATGGCGAAGACAAATATCAAACAAAACAAAACGACGAGTCACCACCAGCAGCACCCACCAACGAGTATGGTGCAATCACATCCCTCGTCATACTTAACAAACCGCTATACGATTTCATTACAAAATGCAATAAGGTCGTTAAGTTTTCTGCTATTTTCTAAAGCTCGCCACAACTTTTTTATTTTTTATTATTAATCTTCTCCTGACTAATGCAAACGCTACAAAAAACAAACTATATTGGTTCACTCATTACTTCTGATAAAGTGACCAAGGAAAATAGGGATCCATTCAGGATCAAGGGCTAAGGCCACGAACACAGTATGTGTGGCTGAGTACTGGCCTGGCGGCTCACCTTCTTGAGGAACATGTCAGCCGCCCCCCGCTGCCAGTCGCGCGCGGAGGCGAGCGCGCGCGCCAGCTGGTCCTTCTCGAACAGCGCCAGCGGGATGCCGGCGCCGCGCCGCACCACCGCCTCCACCACGTGCATGTACGGGTACAGCTCCTTCGACTGCATCTCCTCCACCTGCACCCAACATACCGCTAAGTCTACACTCACTCACTGTAACCTTTACGTCTTACGTGTGTCGGAAGACCCAAAAATGTTAATTAATATATTGTAACACTTGGTCATTCCTTCACAGCATTCTGCGCGTTCCATTTAATATCCTGGCAAATTCAGTCGTGACAATCCCAAGGTCCATGCGGGTGGCGGGGGACGTTATTACCCATACCGATGCCTAAATGAATCGAATGACACTTCCCATCCCGCTCACACTTATTACCACCCCCGCTGTCTTGCGTCTCCCGTCGCCCGCAGGCCGTGGGAAAGTCACATACGGATTTGTCTATCATTGAGAAAAAAAAAAAAAACTCGACAAGGAGCGACGACAGCGTTGCGCGACTCAAGAGTATTACATTACATACGTTTTGAGCCGGACATAGAGCCATTTTACAGTATATGATGCACTTATAGGTCTCAAAACGTCATCCCATACGTATCAAATATTTACAAGTAAAAACGCAACATTTCAAAACTGTGTGACAAGAAGTCACTAAGTTCCATATCTGTAATTTCGCCTCGTCGATCGATAAACATTATCCACCAAAATCTAACTTGGAGTAAAAATCATTGTTATCAATCCAGTTACTGATTATGAACAAACTATTTTAAGTAATAAAGTGAAATAAGGTTGTATATGTAAAATATCTTACCTTATTGAGCCAGTCCCTCGCATGCGACACAGCGGTCTGTAGCGCATGGTATGACGGTAGTGCCGCCTCTATTTCCTCACCGTCAGCGAGCAACGAGTCCAGTTCTGATATCGTTATGTACTGGGGTTCGAGTTCCGTTTGTGAACTCTTTGATGTATCCTGGAGGATGGCGCGAGCGCGACTCTCCCATTCTTCCACGTGAGCTGTAAATTTCATTTTAAGTTAATTGAGATGCAGACTATTTTGTTGCTTATGCTCTACAGATGGTTTCATAAAAAATATTGGAAGCGTATATTTTTTTTGTCTCGTTGTATAATAAATTACGAAATGTCGCGTGACGTCACGGATAGGTTCAAATTTTACTTAGACGTGATGTCATGCTTCCGCCAATAACCATTTACATCGGTCAAACCGGTCGGCTTTCATTTAGCCACGAAACCCTTCTCGTGATACCCCGCGAACCCAGGCATCAAATATTCTAGTGTAGGAGTGGTATTTATTGTTATTGAGCGTACCTTTGAGCTTGTAGAGCAGCGCCCGCTCGGCCTCGACCTTGTAGTGCGGCAGCACGGTGTCGGCGTGTCGCAGCAGGCGCTCGATGACGTCGGGCGTGAGCGTGGAGTAGTCCTCGCGGTAGCCGCGCACCTCCTCCAGGAACTTCACCTGCTGCAGGCGCGCCTGCAGGGGGGGCAGCTGCGGCAGCACTATGCACAGCCGGGAGCCCAGTTCCGCGGTCTGGGAAGAATAGTTGGGTTAAGGTTTTGGTATACAATACTTCGACTGGATAGTCGAGCACTGTGCGCGATGTACTGCGGGTTCGATCTCCGCGTGGGATAACTTTGGTGTGATCTATGTATTAAAAATGTTTGAAAAGTCTCCCACAACACAAGATTTAAATGCATTAGTTTGGGAATGGTTTTAAACAAAAGAAATAATTAAATGCCATAAAAATATGTAGTTTTAGTAGGTATTAGGTAATTCAATTTGCTTACTCTGAAGCGTACATTTGTAAACTGGCAAAACCGCTACACTTATAACAAGTGCGTTTAAAAATGAAGAATACAAGTATGAAAAATTACTGAATTATATGTTGAAACATAAAATATCAAGTCCACATGAAGTAAACTAAAAAATATCTTAACTATATCATTTACAAGTAACTGTTCTGCACAAATGCATTATAAATCAATAAGATTAACTTTTTTAATACTTGATAACTATTGGAACTGTAGTGTATGTCGCGCCTCCCATATATATATTGTAAGGTGTCCCTTATACTGGGCTCATTATACGATCATAGTTGCAAGTATAAACATCTTTTATTACACACCACCAAGCCCATCATTGCATGGCGACCCTACCAGTACTGCCTTCCGGCAGTACTGAGCTTGTGGTTTATATTACTCATTGTTTTTTAAATCGTTATAATTATCATATGTTTGATATTTTTCATTCATCGTGGAATTGCGTAATCAAAGTAGATATTTGAAATTACATTTTGGTCGTCGTTTTGCGATTTGCTGGAGCAATGTCATAAAGTGATTTTGGATCTGAAGTAAGACTGTTTTGCGAGGAGGATGCAGCCGGGAGCCATAGGCCTTGGCCTGTGGAAGCTTTATAAGCCTTTTAGCGAGTTTACTGCACAAGGATGCAGTCTTCAAGTGATTCTGTCTGTTTAGACAAGATGTGAAAACTTTGAGGTGACAAATTGTGTTTTTCTTTTTAACTTTATAATGCCGCGGACATTTTTGTATTTAGTTATAATTTACATTTAATTTTTTTTATTCATTGTTAATTTTAGAAATTTTAAATAATGTTTAATAAGATTTAAGTTAAACTTTACTAAAATATGCCTGTTGACACTAACTTTTATATCAAGGTTTAATTTTGCAGTTTTAAAATAAAATTACTTTTATCCGTTTAATAAGTACCTAACATTAATATAATTATGTTACTATATTATAAAGTTACCCTACTTTGAAAGGCCAACATATTTGGATATATATATATTATTATTACAATACTGTTAAAAAAAAACATATATTATTAACATTTCTATCCTTTGTTGTAACTTAGTAAAATTAAACTCGTCGCATTATATAAAGACGCATTCCAAAGCTATTGCGCACAAGGTGTATAATGTGCAAGCGCGATATACGATACAATAGCAACACTATACGTTGCGCGCGGCTTTGCTCTTTTATTTGGTAAAGTAAAGAACAACTTAATTACGATTATTTTAAAATAAGGATTTGTTGTACTAGAAATTTTGTTCTAATATAGAAAATGCTAATTTTGTTTTTAAAACGTATAGGTAGATATAAAACAGCAAAGACATTTAATTATTCAATTGAAATTTAGATAATCTAAATAAGTTTTCACTGTATTTTACGGTGCATTAGCTACGTATCGTTATACTATACTTCGTATTCTAGAGGTTTGTTAATCATGCATTATATGACACTTCGTTTTTAAACTTGACACTTGTGACGAAATAGTTGGAATGTATTCGTCAAAAAGTTGTACCACCTGCAAATAACTGCCACAGTAATCACTAATTATGTGAACATTGGAACATAAAATATAAATATTTGAAGGTTGTAAGATTTCGGACGTGTTTTTTTATGAACAATATTTAATGGGTAGTAATAAAAGCTCCGACAAAAAAATAAGAATTCTTACTGCCTAAAATACTTACTTTCCGACTACTTTCATCCGAATGAAAATGACGAAACGACCGAATCAGATACTAAAATCTTCGAAAAATAAACATAACTGTTTATTGCTATAATACTTTTCTACCAGCTTAAATTACGTTCTACTGAAAATTATGTTTTGGCATTTTTATCTTTACTTGCCGACTATTAAATCATAAATTACCTTTCACATTTCATAGACTTGGTGCTAATTTAACTACAACGTTATAATGAAAATACTATTCAGAGTGGTTATACAGAAACTAATAAAAAATATAAAAATGTACTTGTAATAATACCTTTTTATGGTATAAATCCAAATAGTTGAAGTAAACATGAATGATTGTAAACCTATCTGTAATGGAAAAGTAAAAACATAGCGAGTCGCTTCTGGCACTCGCCGGCCGCTGCCGCGGCACGCTCGCTTCGCTCGCTCGGCTCGTGCGGGGGGGTCGCAGTTCTAACCTAACCTAACCTACTGAGTCGAATTTGACACTTAAACCTATCTGCAATGGGCAAGTAGGACAATAATATATCGACCCGAAAACCCCTGTGGGTATACCAAATTTCATAAAAATCGTTTCAACCGTTTCCGAGATTCCAATTATAAAAAAATCTACTTACAAGAGTAGTTTAGTAATAATTCAAGAAATTGAGAGCATGGAAATCGATCGAATCGATCGCGCGGGCCGAACAGTTTAGGTATTTTCATAAATACTGAGAGGTAAAAAATATATTTTATAACCAACAATAGAAATTAAAATAGTTCATGCAAGTCGTAAAAATGTGAATATTTTGACTAAAGCTCTGTTGTCGGTAACTTAGTAATTTTGTCGGAGGTTCAGTATTTTATTCAGAAGTTTAGTTTTGTAGTTCGAAGTTCAATTTTATTTTAGGAGATATGTAATTTTAACGTGCTCTTATTTGTTTGTTAAATATAATTTTTCTTTTCGGTATGTTTTGGGTTTTTTTGTCGGTAATTCATTATAACGCTAGTTAATTAGAATAATAGTCGGCCACAGATCGCTGGAGATTAATTTTTTTTTTCGGAACCATTATTATTTCCCATATTTAATTCGGATATACCTGTAAAACATTGATGTACCTATATTACAACTTATTATGTGTGACGTTATTGGAGTGATTTTGAAAAAGAAATATGGAAAGATAATATGGTATTCAAAATCTTTTTGACATTTTTTACTGTAATTAAGTAGTTACCACTGTAAGAAGACTGGATTATTGAGAGATTTATGTTACGTATATAGATAGTAAGGTATTGGAATGAGTATTTTAGTATATCAGATTACGATTGTTTAAAGACATGTGAGAAGTAGAGGGGAATAGTTTGGTAGATATGTATACGACAGCTATTTGGTCTGATCACCCAAAAGCGAATTTGGTTTCATATGTGCTGAAATATTCATTTTGCAAGTAGCCTAAAAGTTATGTTACGGAATGAGATAGCTATTAGTGAGAAATTATAATGTAGATACACAAGAATAAAGATGATGAGTAAAAGGGTGCCGTTCCTTCAGTTTGATCATGGTGTAAACGAGCTTTCTCAGTGAAAATGTTGGAGGCTTAAATAGCCTTAAATTGTGGCCCTTATGAATATGAAATATAATGATAAATGTCGACTTGAAAATTAAATGTATTATGATTATAGTCCGGCCGGACCGAATGTAATGAAAATGATAAAATAATGTGTATCTACGTATTTGAAAATGAATGGAGTATTGATGAATGAATAATTATGTTGAAATTTTATTAAAGATTTGTAGGAGAGGAATAAAATGTTATTTTAATCACTAAGGTGGTTCATGAAATTCTAGAAAAGGTTTTCTAAACAATGCTTATAATGATATATTGTCCGTTATGTTAAATATTATTAGATAATATAAATATGTCCTTTTTGTGAATTATGCAGTTACTTTTCTTATGTCAATTTATTCTTTTATTTCAAATATATTTTTGTTGTCAACAGCGCATAATATTATTAAGCTTTTAGATTTTACATTTTATTTTAGTTGGTAAATTTAGTTTTTTTTTATATTTGCTTATTGAAATGTATAATGTACCTAATAATAGTTATCATTTTAATAATTGACTAAGTTTTTTGTGTCGTAAACAGTTTTGGTAATTGGCTTTTCATTTTATGTAATTAATTAAAAAGTACTAGTGTTTTATTATTATACTGTTATATCGTTTTACTTTAATGTTTGTGTTTCCAAATAACTGTCTCTTCTAGAAATTATGATTTACTTAGAGATAAAAAAAAAACTATGCAATTTTTTTATATTATAAGGGGAGGTGTAGTGTATGTCGCGCCTCCCATATATATATTGTAAGGTGTCCCTTATACTGGGCTCATTATACGATCATAGTTGCAAGTATAAACATCTTTTATTACACACCACCAAGCCCATCATTGCATCAATGAAAATATACATTTCAAGTTATACCATATTCATAAGTAAAAAGAAAGTAATCGCACCTCTTCCAGATCCCTGACATAAGCAGCATCTGTCTTCTCCAGATCATTATTGAGCAGGTCCGTCGCGCGGCTCTCGAACTCCGACGTTTGTCGTAACACTTCTTTTACTGCTGAGCCTGAGGTACAACAAAACGGAAATTAAGCAACATAGTCTGAGGAAGTCATATATATATGTACATTACATTTATGTATGTGTGTATTATTTAATATATTAAGACTGTTACGGGTGCATGGTGTTATGGTTGTTCATTAATGGCTGATTCCAGTCCAGAATGAAGATATTATGACCATTAAGGTTATCGCCTAACTATATTATCTCGTACAGGCTATATTCAGACAAGAAGTTGGTGACAAGTAAGTGTGCCAACTCTTATTGGGAACTGTTAAATGCTAGCTAGGTGGACTTGTCCAAAGTTGTGGGGATCTGGTTCTAAGCAAACTGGCATGATGTGGCCCACTGGTAAATTATACAAGGACAGACAACAAGCTTTACTTAGGATCATGCGGCCGCGCGCGACTCCCCACCGGGTAGTGTTGGAAGACTTGATAAAATTATCAGGAAACCGCTGGTTTCCGGCTTCGCAATACCTCGATCCTTGACGACCTAATCAAGAAACCTATGTCCAGCAGTGAGCGTCCATCAGCTGTAACTTACCTTCAGGCAGCACGCAAGCCAGGCCGTCAATCTCAGCCGCGAACAGCGTCAGCTCGTGTATAGTGAGCCTGTACTTGGGGTCGTGATGTCGCGTGCGCGTGCGCATCTTGTTAAGGTCCAGCTGTTGGATGACGGACGCGCACTTTTCAGCGTCCTCTATGGCTGTTTCTAGGGCTCGGACGAGCTCCGTTTTGTGCATCTGTTTCAAATAAGAAAAATTTTGTTTATTTGGAATACTTACGAAAAATGACCGTGACTTAAGGAAGTTTAACAAAAATTTTTTTAGTTTATTTAATATAATCATTCATGCATAAAATACGACATAAGACGAGTGTACAAAGACGTTCATGTGATAAAATTTGTCCCACTCTGAACCTAATGGTAACCATTACTATTACTACTTAATAGATTAGTTGTATGAGGAGTTGTTACCTTTCGAATGCGAATCTGATTCAAATGTGAACCAGTCGGTGAGGAAAGGTGGCAAAGTTATCGTAATCCTTATAATGACAATGTTTATCAACAACGCTTTCCGAGGGTTACGCGAATGATAGACATTGGAATAAAACTACTTTTAAATTAGCTCCCACTCAGGACACAGTGAGCTCTTATTGTAAAAATATGAAGGCTTGACAGGAGCAGCAACTTCTGTCAAGACGAATACTGTCTCTTTACAGACCATGACACCTACAAAGGCGTTGAAACGGGAACTAAAATCAAAGTAAACCGCGATAGAATCCGTTTAAAAAGTAGTTTTATTTCATTGTTTACCAATTTTCCCCATGAAGCTCAATTGTTTTTTGGCTGTTGTATAAGTCGCACGCACCTTAAGATCATGTGCCCTCTTCAGATGTGCCCTAAGACCGTCCAGATCACAAGTCTTGGGCGTGTCCGGGTCGAGCGCGTTCTGTACAGCTTCTGCCCATTCCCGGAACTGTTCCGATTTCTTCTTTAACTTCTCAAGCATGGCTGGTAACTCGTCTAGCGTATATCGATATCTGTGGAAGGAATTAGTTTTAAGCTCAGAAATTAAAAACCAACAGGTCGTATCATTATTCAAGCTGGAGTAAGATGTTGATAGATTTTAAATATGTTTGTGGACCTCCGTGGTCGAGTGGCGGTACACACCGGTTTTCAAGGTATCGTCAGTTCTAGGTCCCGGGTTCGATCCCTGGACGGGTCAATGTAGAAACACTTTTCTACATTGCCTCGGGTCTGGGTGTTTGTGGTACCTTCGTTGTCTCTGGATTCCATAACACGCGTGCTTTAGCTACTTACTTTGGGTTCGGAGCAATGTATGTGATGTTGTCCACATTTATTTATTACTAGCTGTTGCTCGCGACTTCGTCCGCGTGTACCCCCGTTTATTAAATTACTACCCTTTTCTCCCCTTTGGGGGGGAATTTCCAAAAATCCTCTCTTAGTGGTAGCCTACTCCTCCCAACAAACACACATGCCAAATTTCAGCTCTTTACGATCAGTAGTTTCGGCTGTGCGTTGTCTGTCAGTCAGTAACGGAAGAGTTTTATATATATAGATTGTTTATTATAATGAGTCCTACCTGAGTCGATGTGTGTGCGGCGGGCAGGCGCACAGCTGCGTGTAGTGTCGCAGACACGCGACGTGCGGCGTGCAGGCGCACGTCACGCACGACAGGAAGCACGTCGTCTTGCACAGCTGGCACTGGCGCTCGTCGTCCGGCAGCAGCTCGAACGCTTCACGCTCCGCCTCCGTTACACCCTGAGGAGATGAAAAGAAGTTACTACTCAATTACTTACAAATAAGCTTGGTTCACAGAAAAGAAGATACCACCCGGAAATAAATGAGAAGGACACAAGCACTCAATTCTGAAACTTATAGGAGCGTAAGTACAAAAAATTGTGATATTTCAAAAACAATTTAAATTCTATTTGTTTGTTTTATATTTTATGAGAAAAAAGGACAATTTTTTTTTTTAAATATGATTTTCTTTATTGATGGCATTTCTGAATATCCTTGAAGCGGACTTCTTTTACGCCACCTGCTTATAACACAAATTATATCCAATCTGTATATTCTAGACCCATTATTAGAGAAGTAGGAACACTCACCCAGTCCAGTAGGCCTTTCCTGAGCTTCCTCTCGTCGTGCAACATCGTCCTCATGTCTCTATACGCCGCTAGAGCGACCGTCAGACTCAGAGAGTCAGCCTCCAGAGCCATCTTGCAGACCAGCTCGTCATGGGAGAACACGCAGTTGCGACGCAGTGTGGAGTAGTGAGCGATGCATTCCCGCCCCATTTTTAACTGGAAGGGAAAATGTTGTTTATTGTTTGTTGCCTACAGTAAAATTCTACCAAGGCGTCGCGAGAGTGTCAACTTAAATTGATTAACTTGACGAGCTAACGAACTGTGGCCAAGACACGAGACGTGTCGCAACACATGTAAATGAGCTTTGAAATAAAAATTGCAAAACACAAGTAGCCGGTATTATAATCAAAACGTATTCAGCTAAATCCGGTAAGACTGGAAGCCAACCCCAACATAGATTGAGATAAAGCTAGGCAGATAATGAAGTATCATTAAAATAACTTACCCAATCAGCGGGCGTGAAATTGACCGCCTCAGCGAAGTTATATCCTTGGTTGAAGCCCGCGTGGTACGCGCGCGGGAATGTGATCACGAACTCGCCGGCGTGCTGGTCCATTCTGGAAGAAGACATTACGTAAATAAATATAGCTAGGTATGCACACAGTAATTCTACGTTGTCATGAGTTTAAAGTTACTAAGTTTAAAAACATTAATAACAACTCATTAACAAAGACATTCAAAGTATACAGTCAAGAATAACTCTATTTTCACACTGTCCACCGCTTTTCATTTGTAAGCAGGGATTATACCACTCAAAAATTTATCAAAATTTTGTATTTTCAACCAGACAAAAACCACTAAGAAAAATTAGCTGAGAGAATAAAATACCTCAAGAATTCTTACCTATACACAGGAACTCCAGCCTTCATCAACACGTTAGGGTTCATGATGGTGACCAGCTGATGCAGCAGGTCTGGTTGCAACTGGAACAGCTCCGGCGCTTCTGCCTTCATGGCTGCCTCGAACTGCTCCGCTTTGGAGCTGGGTACACCGTACCTATGATGAGGATCACGAACGATTAGGAGTTTTGTCCATGAATGCAAGATTGATTTATCTTAGAGAACACTTTTTGTGACTCCAAGCTTGCAGACTCACCATAAACTATTTTTTTTTTTAAACTCCTATACTTGGAACATACATTTGAGGATTTATATTTATTTACAGCACACCTCGCAAAATTGTTAATTGATGGGGATGAGAGATCTCGGCGAAGGGTAGAAAATTTTAATTGAGCATAAAAAATTGCTTATTTATTTGTAGCTTATAAAAATACTCACCAAGTCTTAGGCTCTCCCCAATGCAGATAATTAATAGAATAACTCCAGTGATCCTCATTATGCCAGCAGAAGGTCGCGAAGCACATGCCCACATACAGCCAGGGGATCTTCATGCCAGATATATCCGCATTAATATGTCCTAGGACGGAACCTTCTAGGACTGGCAGGTTGTTTAAGTTCCAGCTGGAGTCGGCGTACTGCTGTTCACCAGGATACAGGTGCGCGTGAGTCTTGGTTGGGAAGCCAGAACCGTGGTCCATTGAGTGAAGATCGGCTCCATATTCGACTGTGACGTCCTCGTCGATTGAGGAGACTACCCGCCAGAATTCTTTTTCTACTGTCGATGTTGGCACCATCTGGTTAATTTTTTGTTTTATTATATACATAGTTCACTTTATTTGTAGTAAAGAATATTATGAGTAAATTTAGTATGAGTAAGTAGCTTTAGAAGTAATAAATATTGTGATGCTGTTAAACTATTTCAACGCAATCAAGGCGAAATTTTCATCTTATTAAAGATAAATAAGTAACAGCTACAGAAAATATCTTAAAACAGCAAACAGAGAGAGCTTTCATCTTTGCTAAAGTTGTGACGTGACGTTTAAAGCCCCCACACCTGTACTTTGAAACGCTTTATCTTTGTAAATTTGTTGATACCAACCAATTTAAATAAAATCGAAAAGTCCATACAACAAAAGGCTGCATAAAAATCGAACCCTACAAATAAATCATATAAGCTCTCCGCCAATCCACCACCAAGTCCACAGCTAACAGCCGGACTTATCGTAGTACCTAAGTTCATAAAACTCACGTGTACAGGCATATTGAAGTAGTCGGACTTGAACTGGTCCGCCATCTCGCCGAACTGCTGCAACGTGTACTCTCTTGTCGCCTGCTCGAAGCCGAACGCCTCTGTCGGTTTAGAAACCTATGGACAAATGTGAAATGATAATTTTCGATTTTGATAAAAGTCCCCTGAATACTCAAACGCAAATTACTTTAACCGCCGTGTACGGAGCAAACTAGATAGTTATACAGGGCTTACTAACGAAGCTATTGGTGTGCGTAAAATCAACGAGTTATTTCATTTATATATTAGTGTTTTCTATAATTATCTGTTGTCCACGCACACTCACAACTTTTTATCACTACAAAGTTGTAGGGAATATGTTTTAGACATGCATAATTATTTAGTTTACTGATGTGTACCATCACAAGAAGGGGCTCGTGGCTAAGTGTAAGCCGTACGGTTTGACCGATAATAAAGGTTAAGCCGCGCTCGCCGCGGTTGGTCCGTGGATGGGTGACCATTTGTAAACATATCGAGACCCCTCCGTGCCTCGGAAAGCACGTTAAGCCGTTGGTCCCGACTGTCATACAGTGATCTTTGATAGTCGTTAAGTCATTACAATTCTGACAACCAGTCTTACTTTGGAATACTGTATTACCTAGCAATAGGTTGTGGAGGTCAGGTAGGCAGTCGCTCCATGTAAAATACGGTATTCAGCTAAATCCGGTAAGACTGGAAGCCGACCCCAACATAGCTTGAGAAAAGGCTAGGCAGAAGGCAGAAGAAGATGTGTACCATCACAAGTAGTTAAATACTATAGTATATAGGGAGTGCCACGAACGAATTTGCCAAGATGAAAACTTAAAAAAGCGACCAGTCGCGCATTATGGTTAACCGCTATTGCGTAAGACTGCTTGAACATAATTTAATGTTTATTTGTCGCTACTTAAGACCTCAAAGTGATGGCAGCATGAAACTTAACGGCTACTTAAAGTTGATTTGCGTTTGAGTATTCGGCAATAGTAAGAAGTTAAGTAAGGAATTGTGATAAGTTTACTATGTCACACGGAATTGTTATGATAACTAAAATCTTGAGTTATTAAAGGTTTATTTACATGGGTTTCTTTCTTTGTATGAGAACGACTCTGCAGTAGGACAGGTACAGGCGGGTGTTATTACAATGCTAGGATTAGCCTTAAAGCTTTTCTAAAATTAATTCAACATAGCGTATATATGTGTTTATTAGTTTGATTGTTGTTTATGAGTTAGTATTTAATAGTAATGTGAATTATGGATGCTATGCTTTTTATTTACGTGCAATATCAGTCTGTACTTATAATGTTATGCTGCAAATTAATTGTATAGGATAAGCTCAATATCATTTGAAATACATTAGATTTTTTTTTTATAAAATATAAATTTAATCAATACTTAAAAATTTTATATTTATTTGTAACAAGGTTGTAAGTGTGTGATAAGATTATGGGTTAAGTATAGGTTTATAGCAAACATGCACTAACTATAAAATTTATTCGCATGTTAACTCTATTTTTTATATATTCTAGATAACAAACACTCAAATAATTCTAGCGCAAAGTTGGAGCGCATCAAAATGCTTTGATGCGCTTCAACTTTTAGTATAGCCAATTAACCCACAAGTCCACAACAACAAATTCTCATATATTCCTTCTGCGATAAAAAATAAGCTGTTTTTTTTTATTCAGTAGGGCGCTTTCACATTCCTTTGATTATGAAGAATTTGACGCTTCCACTCTGCGTTAGTAAAAATTGCCCCTTACAACACGAGTAAAATTTTATTCAACTGACATAAAAATAGTAACTCACAAAAATACTTTTTAATAAAAAGAGCTTTTTTATGAATCCATTTCTAATTCCAGCTGTGCATTTCCGCGATGCATTTCAAGTATGAAAGATCACATAAGCCCCAAACAGCAAATTAAGTTTAGGTACTTATTTTTCACTAAAAAATAATGCTTTGAGTTACTACCGTTAACGCTGAGTCTAGAGACAACGAAAATTCAGTTAAAAATCATAAGCCCTTCGGATTCGCCCGTGCCAGTGCGACCTTCCTGACCAGACAATGCCGCACTTGTCAGAGTGCCTAAGTGTTCGGACACCTGCACTTTAGAGTATTTATACCTCGCCAATAACGCCTCAATTAATCAAGCCAATTACTTAGCGCCTAAATTATAAAAAATATCTACTCGAAAAGAAGAAATTGTTTAGCCAAATAACAGCCGGTTAGAACTGGAATGTCTCAAACTCTGATCAACCAATGGGTGCTTGTTCAGGTCGCATAAGGTCTATCTGTCAGTTTCGACCAATTGCAAGCCAGTAGCTTGTCTCTCATTGGTGGAGAACGACAAATAAACCTCATCCGACACTAGCGACACTAGCGGATTCATTTTATTAAAATACACAGAAAAATACACATATAATATAAATAAATCTAACATCAACTATCTACACCAAATATGTACAAGATATCCACACAAACATACAAACAGTACTAATAAAAGCTGCGTACCTCTTCAGCCAAACACACAGGGCACCGCCAGTCGCCCTTGGGCACGTCGGCCAGCGGGGGGAGCAGGCAGAAGGTATGGTAAGAGTCGTCGCAGCCGTCGCAGAGCAACATCTGCTCCTCAACGTCACCGCGCCCGCAAACGTGGCACATGTACTTCGCTAACTGCAGCAAAATATTCCAGTCAGAACTTCTCAAGTCGAACTCTTTCATACTTTGGAATTTGGATGGTTTTTTTTTACGGTCTAACGCAGTTGTCTTGGGTATGTACTGTAATTGTGTGGTCAAATTTGTGCTTATAGGTTGAATGTACACCGACTATATTAGTTTTATAAGTACTAGTCGTTTTTGTTCAGATTTCATATTAAGTTATATTATTTAATTATGTTCCTTTATGATCTTTTTGCTTATCTGATATTTGATAGCTAATTGTAGTTGACTGCACCTGTTGTTTTCTTTGATTTAAGAAATTTTATTGTTTTCTGAGGTTTGCGCGAATATTAGACATTGATTTATATGTGCATGTTTATATAATTGTTTAATTCCTTGAATATTTGTGATCTCTAAAAGTAGCTGGCTTAAGTTTCTGTGTGATTTTTAATTAGTGTATTAAGGGTCCATGAAATTGATATTTATTGAGTCCTTAACACATTAATCACTTTATTTTAACAATGTAATTTTGTAGAGCCCACATAGTTGCGAAACTTTTAGTATTGTATTACGCGACAACAGGCGAAAAAATTGTTGGCGAATTGTAAGTAAGAAAATTCCGAAAACTTTTTTATGAGTTACGTAGCACGTTTTGTTTTTTTCTGGTTGTTGTAGGTCACGTTCCTCAATATTTTCCTGTTTCGAAACTTTTTTTAAGTAATGAGGCAAGGATTGCATTTCTACGACCTCCGTTTTGTAGGAACTTTGTTATTTATAGAACGCGGTTAAATATTTTTTATGTTTAAGGTAAAATGAAAGAGGTTTATAATATTTTCACTACAAACGAAATACGTCATCAAACTAAAACTTTTATTATTATTATTTTTCTTAACATATGTAATTATCTGTATTGTTATAAAATCTGAACGCGGGAAACTCGAAAACGCGTCAACGTGTTTTAAACTGTTTTTTAACTCATAGTCAAGGTCATAAGTGTGATCCAAGAGAAAGGTTTTTGCGTGTAAAGAAAAATATCTTTATCTTCTACTATCTATGGTGAACTCTTTTTCTTCTTGCTGTGCCGGGTCATCGATGTTCACTTCTACTGGACAACTCTTACCGTGGATGAAGGAAAAAGCAACTACGGGAAGTAAGGAAAATAGGTGGCTTCTTGAACTGCAATACATCTGCTTAATACAACATTCATAGAAAGTAAACACTTAATAATTTGTGATTACATACATCTATGCGTTATGCGTAAATACGCTTAATAGGATTGAGTCCTCCATGCTGTTAAATATCTGATCTTCTTTCTTGTTTTTGCACTGTACTAGTACTCCTGTTAACCCCTCCAGCTATCGTAGCTTATGTTACGAGAGGTTTCACGTCAGTAGTGCAATGGGTGGGTTCTGAACCTGACACCACATGATCCACATGATGCAATCCGACGACCTAGCCATTTGGCTACCGCCGCTTCAAATGATTAGATGATTTTTTTCATATCTATAAAACAGCACAATTCGCCGTGCATGCTCACATCAATCAGCAGTGATTTTCATCGTGTATACCACTATATAAATAACATCAAAACTGTGTAGACATAAAAACATCTAGAACATTCTAATTAAACATTTTCTTAGAAACAGGTGTAGTGATAGGACCACAACTGATCACTGCTAAAGAATTTGTAAAAAAAAAAACTAAGCAGTATTAAAAATTAAAACAATACAATTTACTAAAGTACCGTCAACGTAAAAAATCCCTGTATATTGTTTGGAAGAGCAAAACTTTTAAATACAAACTAAAACTTGTTTTGTTTGTTTTAAATAGTAGTAACTAGTAACACGATAGTTAATGACGATGCTTGAATTTCTCCTTAATTTGCTGACCATACCCAATGTTTAATGAATGTATTACTATGACTTAGGACTATATCAGTGTTGTCAGTAGTGGGTGCTATGAAGTATGACTATGTATGTGACATCGATGGTAAATATGGTATCTACTGGTAAAACGAGATTACTTTGGCCATGGGGTACACGTAACTTTGTTCCAAACTGGGAAAATATTTAAACTTTCCATCCGGTATCAACCATAATACTTTACATGTTAATAACATACCTTGAACATGTTAAAGACTGAATTGAGATATAAAATCTTAAAATTGTGACAAGATGGGACAAATAAGCTTTTTCTCGGTTTGGGAGACCGACCCAGTTCTTTTGGTCTGAGTTACCACCCAGGGCCAATTTACGCTAGTTTTACGGTATTGTTGTTGGTGCTTACTGGGTCGTCAGGATGTAAGGCGTGGCTGGTGGGTGGTGCTGGAGTGACCGACACCGTCATGTTGGACATGCGGTGTTCACGAAGCCGCGTGGAGCGAGTCACCCGGGACCGAGCGCCACAGCTCGCTGCTGCTGACATCCATTTGTTCTCTCGAGGACCTGAGAATGATTGGTGTAAATCTGAGTATTTTTTGATGTTAATTTGTTATTTACATTGCCCTTTTTTGCGTTGAAATTAGGAAGCGTGGATACTCGCCATTTTGGAAACCGATTTTAATAATATCCTTAATAAGTAGGGGTTTATCCCAAATCAATTTTGAATGAAATTTGATATAAATCAATACAATCCAATTTGAATTTGATCAGGGCTAACAATTCATCTAATTTACTTTTTTGGCACCATATCCCACACTTCAACAAATTAAATCAAAACTGATAAACCTAAAATAATTTTGGAAACAAAATATCAATAAACCAATAATGATACACTACATTCAGAGTTTTCTTCGTCTTCGCTAAACTTACTCCGCCTGGTTTCCGGGCTCTCCTCCTTGATGGGCGTCTTCATGGCTTCGTCCTGGAGTTGCTGAGGACTCTTGTCAGCCGGAACGGTCTCGGATGCGGCCGGAGCGTCCGGGTCCGGCTTGAACCGCCGGGCCGGCGGCGGCGTGGCTGCCGCCGTGCATTTGCTGGTTGATCTGCTTCTAGTACCGCTGGCTTTCTCGGGCGTTATTTCGCCTTTTACGTCAATTTTCTGAGAAGAAAAGTTTAGTTTCGAATAAAAAAAGTATTTGAATTAAAGTTGAAATATATATTTAGTTATTTGACTTCAAAAATTTCTCAATTCAACTATTTTCTTGTATGTTTGTTAAGAGATAGATATCCGGCAATTGTGTATTCGATTTCAGGACTCCAACAATATAAAAACTTAATTGCATATTACTTTCCTGATTAATTTAAGTCAGTAACTTTAACAACACTTATGTGTACTATGTGCGCCGGTTTGCCAGATGTTTTTGGATAAAGTTTAAGTAGCCTACGTGTTAATGCAGAGTGTCAGCTACCACCAAACTAAATTTCATCAAAATTGCAATTTGAGCGTGAAGAGGTAACAAAATATATAAAAAACCTTTCCCTGAATAATCAACAGAAACAGAAAAGTAGTTTTAAAACCGTTTTCATGAGTGCATCTTATGAACGCTATCTCTCTCTCGTCTATAGTTAATTTTAAAGAAATGAAAACGAAAAAAAAAAGTTGTGTGGATGAATTATTCTATGGAACTCAGTTTACTCAGTATTTTAATGTAACTGGTAAAAAATCCATTTGTTAAAACTTAAAACTATATCCGTTCAAGGAAGTTTTGTTGTTTATTATAAATCTGATATCGATGTGCTGCAGGTTCGATCTCAGCATGAGACAAGTATAAGTGTGATCCAGAAATGACTGTTTTAGTACCGTACATGATAACCTGTAAATTCCCAGTTCGCAAGAAGGTTCAAGCCTCAAGGAATGAGTCATCCAGTATGTTACTTTCCATGTAGAATAATAATGCGACATCTTTGCTCGTAAGATAATTTGAATATACATATTTTGGGTCGCCTGAAGTAACCTGTCGAATCGACTTTATGTTATTCCGTGCTCATATATTGTCATATTAGATATTCGGTTTTCATTTCATAAACAAGGTTACATTAGATTTGAATAATTGTATGCCATAAATAGGATTTAATACGTCATGCTGTGTCAGAGTATCCGTATGCTTTATCCCGCTTACGTAGATTACTTATTTCGAAAATGGTTTACTAAATCAACAATTTCTTAAGACGGACACCTTTTATCATATAGCTGTAAAAATTTTCAAAATCTCTGATCCTTACACGTGAACCTTTATATCTTATCAAAAGTTTATAAAAGTTGGTACGAAAATTCTAATGTAATGAACGAAGATCAATATTATATTGTCGCGGTTTATTTCGGCGGAAGTTTCGACGCCTTTGCAGGTGTAATGGTTACGGGTAGACTCCTGCAAAGGCATCGAAACGTCAAGAACTAAAATCTAAATAAACCGCGATAGAGTCAGTTTAAGAGTAGTTTTATTTCAATGAGACAGTAGCGTAAACCTCAGAAAACAATTTGTCTAGCCGTTACTGATCTGACTAAATAGTATTGATCTTAACGGAATACAAATTACTTCTTCACGTTGCAACTATTAATTCAAGATAGAAAATAAATTGTATAGTATTTCCCATCTTTCTAACGACGCAAAGTGGGTTCATTAAGATTAATAAGTAGAGTAATAAGCTGCATCGCCCGCCCACAGGCGCCCACTCTCGCGACCCGATCAATACAGCTCTCGGAACTGACTAAAATAGAACTCCTGATTCAAAGCCTTCAAACTTCACTATTACTGGGCGCCCCACTTTACTGTGGCTTCTTTCAAAGGAATATCGGCTTTTGAATATACGAGAAATAACTACCTGCTTGACGGAATAATTATCGGTTCATATACATGAATAATTAATCTGACAAGACCATGAACAATGATTTTGAATTTAATGTACATTTTCCTGTAAACACTGTCGGTAACCACATGAAGGTTCTACGTTCAGTCGATATATTGAGTAGGGTAGAGTTCACCTGTAGTACAGTCACGAGCATAAATATGTATACACGTAGCGAAATAGTAAAACTAATTAGCGAGAAGTTTTTATTGTAACTCAAAAATGTATACTAGATTTGAGAACTGTTATAATGATTAAATGTTGTTAAATGATTAAAAGTTGAATTGATGGTGAGTTCCTGTTAAATTATCATTTTACCATTTCGCTATTTGTATACATATTTATGCTCGTGACTGTACTCAGGATTTACTTCAAGATGTAAATGTTAAAGTTCATATTGATTTGTAAAAAAAATTTTTTTATTCTTATTTATTTAGGGGAATTGTAAAAATTTACTTAGATGAGACTTTTGACCTGCCGGGCTAGCTTGCGCGCCACGATCAAATCGTCCTGGTATTTTATCGAGTCGTACACGTCAAAATATCGTTTTATCTTCGGACCTAAGATGGATACGTCACTCGTCGTTAGAACCAGCCATTGCCATAGGCAGCCATGTTAGAAACGGAGACAAAACGTAAGAACGAAGATATTTTGACGAGTAGATTCGATAAAATGTCAAGAATATTTTTACCATGGCGTGTATGCTAGCCCTGCTGGTAATTCGTTTACTTCCATGGTCAGCACACTTCCAAGATGGCTGGGGAAGTAACTACCCAATGACAGTGTAGGAATGTGTACCCGATCGCTCGTTTTACCAACCCCGCTACCTTTTTTTTATGCGGCTATTCTGGGACTGAGCAGCCCCAGTATCACAGCGACCGTCATCGATCTATTGTGATCGCCGCTATTTTCCTTACAGTTCGCCTCCGAGTCCTGCATCCACTAGGTATTGCAGTAGCTTTTAGGGGCGATATGTTTTACATCCTGTGGGCCCAGGATGTGTTTGCCCAGGTGTAAGCTACGCTTGAGCATCAAAGGTTCGCTGTCCGTGAGAAAATGCTACCTTACATCTACCGTTTCCCGCAGACCACGCTATAAGTTGTTACCAATTACCGTAGAAGTGTATAACAAGTATGCTTTTGTCACATCGAAGTTTTATAAAAATCCTAAATAAACAAATATACTTACAGTTTCCTTATTATCAACAGCGCCATTATTTTTGAATATGTCGTATCTGTAGAGAATCTTTTCGTAGTGATTCTTGAGTATGGAGCCGATCCCCTTGCCTTGAGGGAAACCCATCCGCCGCGCCACCTTCGACCATTTGCGCTCGGCTGAACATACTTCGAAGCCGCCTGTTCAAATAATAATATAATCAAGGTTAGTACTGTAACCTCCAATGTTCAAACTAGGCTAATATCTAGATGCAGGAAAGAGAGCTCGAAATAAATATTTTGTATTCAATCTTTCAGCAAATGATTATGTACTTTTTATATAAACTAAAACGTTTTGATGCCACAGTTATATCTGCGCTTGTTGTGCAGTCAACCTTATTATGAACTTGCTGATTCACACTGCTGCATAAAAAATGTTAAACTGAAAAGATAAGTAGGTATTTGAAAGAAAAACGAACGATATTACTTGTATTATATTTTGGTATCTATCACACTAGTTCTGTCACTTCTAGCATCAAGTGAGGATCCAAGAAAAATCCCTTGTTTCTAAATTTGAAAATCAATTTTTCATACAAACATAAGTCACGTGACCAGTTTTGTATGAATATTTCATTTTCAATTTTAAGATTTCGACCTATGTTCCTTGGGGAAAGTTGTTAGTTTTAGGCACTGATTATTATGCACTCCATAAAAAATAATCCTGTAATAAATATCTGTTATACACATACCTGCTTCTTTAACAATCTTGTGCAGTGCATAAAGATCAAGTGGTTTCCTTTCCACTGTGGGTATCTTTAGCACTGAGCCCTGTAATTCCCAGAATTTTATGATCTGGTCCAGGAAGTTGAGTTTTACTCGCGTTATCGCCTGTGACAAAAACAAAAACACATTACACAGAGCACTTAACGTGAGAGTACAAAAATACTTAACGTGTTCCATATCAGTGTGAGGTATATTAACTAACTAGCGTTTCCTCTAGGCTTCGCCCGCGTGGATGGGCGGGGCGTCGATTATCGCAGCAAATTATAGCCTTCCTCAATAAGGGCTATCTACGAGTGAAATAATTTTTCAAATCGGACCAGTAGTTTCTGAGATTAGTATTCAAACAAACTCTTCAGCTTATAAAAAAGTATAGACAAAAGACTGAGGCCCAGTTTTATTATCCTGAGCTTCTCCGATACTAACAATAATATTCGGCACAATTCACACACAGCCATCTAATCCCAAACTAGGCAGAATAATAATGATCCGTGAGTGAAGCCGTTACTATCTCATATTACATGGTCAGGTTAAAGATCAGTATAATTCAATGTTAGAATTTCCTCACTGGACTTACGAAGCAGGAATACGCATAGCTGGATCGGAATCTAGTGTGCCCGGGAACGGAGAGGTTCAAAATCGTAGAAAGTACATTCCTTTCAAGAGAAAGACGGAATTAATTTCAGGTTGACCAGGACAACGCTGAGCTAATGCATCAAGCAGGTCATTAAACGACATTCTAAAATAAACAAATCGCGGTTCTAAATAGAGAAGTAACTATAAATGTTCCAAATATAAGTGGCGTACATTTAGTTAGCCGTGTGGTCCCGTGCTAAATATAGATTGGAAATGATTTTGTTGCATGAGGAATATGGTCAGGTGTGTGAAGTAGTCACATTCATTCTTCAGGAAATGGATCGGCTACATTACAATGTAAGTTTTAAGACCTGTTTATATACCGGCCATCTTCCTCTGCGGCCTCTTCTCGTACATAGAACGATTATTCAAGTTTCGTTTTCAGGTCTTTCGGCTTCCGATGAATCCTTGTATAAATTATTTACCCCCACCAAATTTTGACTACGGATATTCAGGACATGATTATTGCCTTTGTGAAACATTTCCGATTGAATTGTTGTTAATAACAATATTTTACTTGGTCCCCAAATAACCAATGAACAGCATTCCCGATCAAGCTACTCGATCATTCCGGACCAAATTCCCAACTAACAAGTTGTGGTTAAATCTGTATTTTCCCGGATCGATGGCCATCAGACATCTATCAACCCAATTACTGGGATATTGACCAAAAGGGTGTTCGTTTCCCGATTCAAGGGTTGTATACTATCACAGGTATACAACATGTAACAAAACCCCTGTCAGATCCAATAAAGGCGTATTCGTGGTACAGTTCATGAACCGTCTCGCATAGGCGGCTTCTTTGACACAAAGCTTTAGGTAGTAAGTACGTGAACTTTGAGGAGCGGTCAGTGTTGCTGTTTCCTTGGATTTTTATTTAATTATTTTAACTGTGGAAAAATAATAATCTCCAATCCATTTAATGGCTATGTATTATATGTGTTCGCAGTACGATACCGAATAATAGTGTTAGGGATCGGACAGGGGTTTTGTTACATATTGTATAAGCAATAAATGCTTGGGTTCTTGACACCAGTAAAACCATATAACACTGTATTCGATTGCCGAGATTGTCTTACAAAAGTTATAACAACTGGGTTCAATAAAAGCTTAGCCAAGGATGTACCATTTAACGGAAACTCTGAGTGACCCCGATGACATCAACGTGATCATTATTAAACTCCAACTTTCTACCACAAAAGAGTCCAAAAAGAAAAACCTCAAAGTAAACTGCACTTGAGTCTGAAATCTTGTTATGAAAGGAAATAGTGTGTTTCGTATTAAGCACGTTAATTATAATATATCTTATACAATGCAATGAGAAATTTAGTACCGTATTCAGACGTGCTACTGGTCCGCTATATGGAATCTCGGTGCATTAGGATATGAGTCTACGAGTCCTTGCAATGAAGCGAGACAATGAGATCCTAAGATTGGATCATAAAATATAATGAAGCAATAATAAAAGTATTATTAAATAGGTCTAGCAATAGTAACTATGGCTAGTTTGTGACAGCTGATGTTAATTGGGGCAGGTGCTATAATTATTGACAAATATAAAGCAGCAACTTCATTATTTTCTTAAAATATTGTGACATCTGCTGTCAACATATGGCTAAGACATACAATTAGTAAGTTATATACCAATAGGACAAACAGCGGATGATTGACAGGGGCAATAAACATTGCAAAGACTGCGTTACAAGCCAGGAATTAGACTCTGAAGAGCATAAGGCGGGAATTGGACATTTTAAAGAGGTTTCTACAATAGAATGAGAAAGAAGTAGCTAGGTACAATTAAACGAATGTCACTATTTCATTCTTTAATTCAGACTATGTTTTTGGCTATGATATTGCTCACAGTTTAACAGGAAAATATTGTGATTTTGAGTGCTTATCAATTTTAAGAACTGTAAAATAATATCATGTTTCGGACATTAACTGCGTCCGTTGCCATTATTTAAACACAAAAGATATGAATGAAAATTGTTATTCATACTAAATAATTCTGCAGTCACCACAATAAAGTTTGTTTGAAAGCGACTGACAGATAACTTTGTTAACCACATTTCTACTAACTTGTGGAAGTCTGTCAAAACAATATTAATCAAAATTTATTATGAAATACTAGTGCGCGGGATTTTTTCCGATTGCATGTATACAAATTACTAGCGGTAGTCCGCGACTTCGTCCGCGTGGGTGTCGGTTATCGCAGGCAAAAATTGTCTAGGTCCTTTCTTAGGCTCTAGACTATATCTCTGTACAAAATTTTATTCAAATCGGTTCAACAGTTGATTGTGTAAGACAGGTTTACTTTCGCATTTATAATATTAGTTATGATTTAAATTTACGAAGGTTCAATTAATTTTAATAATGTTTGTTTTTAAGTAAAAGGTTGGGTATAACCAGATAAATAGGTGGCAGGAGTACCATTTAAACAAAAGCATAGACAATAACATGGAACTGTTATAATAATAATCTCCCCGACCGAATTTCGGCCTCGGCGGCCAATCTCTAGTAAGATCAGCCATGTACGCAGGAGATATTATAGTGCACAAGTGTGTGCGCAAACACAGGTGCACTCTCTGTTCCTTCACTCTCATAGTCCGATGGGATGGTTGACCGACACGACCGGAGAGGGGTCAGGCGCAGGACCAACGGCTTTACGTGCTTTCCGAGGCACGGGGGTGTAAACACCGCCACACTTCCTGACTCCGAGCGGTACTGAGAATTTCTAAACTCAGTAAATATTTTTTGCTCGACCCGGGAATCGAACCCGAGACCTCGTTCACGGCAGTCGCGCTTGCGACCACTAGACCAACGAGGCAGTCACTGTTAATTAGGTCGGTAAAGCTTCATCATCACGACTCTTGAATATAATTCGAATTCATTTAGTCCCTTTGATAGGCTTTTCAACGAACCAATGCAATTTATAATAACCTTTACAAGTTATAAAACGTCATCATAAACTAAATTTACTAGCTACCCAAGGGTATATACAAGTTTATCTATTTTATTAAATTATAAACGGCGACATTTCCACCGTTATTCATAAGTACCTTTGTAGCTAATGTAGGTTTACTATAAAAAACGTGTTTTTTTTTAAACTTAGATGCTTTTGAGTGAATACTCTATACACTGTATAATAGATCAAATATCTACAGATCTAAAATGAATCTAATTTTTATCTACTCTACTCTCTGTTCCCACAGGTGCCTGCGCGAACTGTCGACCGCCGTCGCGCGTCACGTGCGCCTCCCGCCTGGGGGGTAATTCTCAAAGCCCAAACAAAACATACCGTGGCATAATAAATTGTAGTTCAAAAATCCCGCGTCGCAAAATCTTTTTTGTTCTGAGTCAGCGGGTAGTGATAGTATATATATGTTACATTTTAGGCCATTTCACTGTTTTTTTACTTAAAAGTTTAGTAAGTTAAAAGAGATAAAGCCTCTCTTAACCTTACACGTAACAGTACGTCAACTGCTTTTACTTTTATTATGGTAGGTAGTGACTTTTTAAAGTCTGTGTGCGCGCGGCTTTAAGTTCTACCAGTCAAACGAATAATATAAACAAACAAACAAAGAAACGGATATGGGCACGGCTTTAGGAAAATCTGTAAGACCAGTATTTCTTTGTTTTTTACACTGCAAGTCTTGAAGAAATAATATTATAAAGCTCAAGAGTTTGTTTGTTTGTTTGAACGCGCTAATTTCAGGAACAACTGGTCCGATTTGAAAAATTCTTTCACTGTAAGATAGGCCACTTATTGGGATAAGCTATAGGCTATCATTTGGCGGGATAGCCATGGCCCACGCGGGCGGAGCCGCGAGCAAAAGCTAGTAGAATATAAAAGAGATAACACTTACCTCTAACTCATTGAGCCTCTGTATTCTAGGTGTGAACCTTAATCGGTCAACATCTACAGCGAACGGTGGTTGCCAGTGCTAGAAATAAACAAACCATATTAGCACATTACAACTATTCATTTCTACATTTCAAATATCAATAAAAATGTTTCATTCTTTTTATTTTACGCGAAATGTTCGTTGCTTCCTTTTTACCCCCTTTTTTTATTAGGTCTACCGCAATAAACATGAAAACTTTTTCATTAGAAATAAATAAAGTTTTTGAACCACAATATGTTTGGCCACACATTTAGCATAGTTGTCAGTATTTGTTTAGAACTGCAAAAGAGATAAAGACTATTTAGCAAATTTGTTTACATAATAATCTAGTACAAAAAACGTGTCACAGTTAAGTCAGAATGATTCATTTCATTTATTTTCATGTGGTTAACAACAATCATTTTGATCAGTACCCATGAGTGGTAATACATGACACTGGAAGTAAACAAGACACTGGCAAAAAATGCTGATACTCTCAACTGATTGCCATAATAAAAAAAAATCTATTAAGAAAGAAAGAAAGAAAGAAAGAACATTTAATTTGGACACAGCACAGAGACACAATTACAATAATTAAACATCAAAAACACAAAAACAAACATACCTAACTAAATTATAAAAACAAGATTAAGATATAAATTACCAAATCTTGATACTTTTGAACTGTCAAAACTTTCAATAGAACTCAATACAAACTAAAAGTTACCCAACAGTTATGTTTTGTGTTTATTAACCTGGAATAGCTAACCTAATTTTGATTTGTGATGTTTCATTGGTGTACAATGGACCACAAAGCAGTAAACTTTGATATTGATATAGCCTTTATTTCAAGGCGGTTTGGTCCTAATTCTTAATTCATTGTTACCATGCATTCTGTTTACAGTACTTCTAGCAACCTTTATTTACAAGTTAGGTGGTGAACCAAATTACCAATGTTATCCACATTTTTTTATTAAATAGCTTTCTAGAGATGTGTGTGTTCTTGTTAATTTCTCGTCCCAAGCTGTTACGAGTAGATTCACGTTGGTAGAGCAATGGGTTGATGTCGAACCGGCCACCACATGATCGCAAATCCCAAACCGTAACTATTAGGCGACCGCCGCTTAAACATTACCCTAAGATTGACTAGTATTGAATGCCTTCACGCAAAAACTTTTGAAGAATATCTAGATAGGTACATACTTAATATTTTAATTTTTACCTTCCAATGTGGTAACTTTGATGATATCTGATCAAGGTTATCTCTTAATACTTAAATGGAGATAATTTAAATTAGCGTAGAATTATAAAAAAAATACACAACAATAATACAAAGTAAACAATAGTAAAAGAAATAATGTAAACAATTTGTTTATGTAGCCTTATCTTATTTTTTAACAATACTTCAAAGACAGTTTGATATCTTCTGTACAAAGCTTTCCCAGATGAAAACACTAAATGAATAATTTAACTCATAAACAAGCAGGTAAAACCGTAAAAATAAAAAACAGGAACTTGTCTTTTGTGGGTTTATGTTATTATAGGCGACATGGTTCATCTTATGAAATACATCACCCATGAAGTCTACACATTAACCCATGTTAGATTTTTTACACTACAATCTACAACATTATATTGTAATCCCTATTTTCGAAAGGCTGGTACTTTGGCGGCACTAATATGTGGTCAATTCAACTGATTTTGACTGTGATTGGCTGACCAAAGAGCAACAACCAATCAGATTGCTTAACATGACTGTGATAATACACGACGGTGAAGATTTAAATTTTTGTGTTGTACAGCCTTTCAAATATATTAGAGGTAAATGTACGTCAGACCAATAGGTCTGAGGTATCTACTAGGATAGAGGGATCAATGTGTACATACTTGGCTAAGTTTATTATAAGAATGTGTTTATTAGAATGTAAAGTTACAATAATTTGTTATCAGTTCAAAACAACAACTTTTCAAGCTCTCAACATATAAAAAGATTGTGTCGTAATACAGTCTTTCTACAAGTCTAGTGTGAAAATGTAATAGTTAGAAAGCATGATTGTAACGGTAAATGTGCTTAAATGATTATTTTACCGTTCTCTTTTATTAGTCCATATTGTCATACCAAGTTAATGAACATTGAATAACAATGTGGTTTATATTCTTTGTCTTTTAATAAGGTATTTGAACTGCAGTGGACAGTTACATTGGTATTTTTATTTTATCGTAATACGATATTTGTATAGGAGACAATCTGATGTTCTTTTACACTATATAATATACAGAGAAACTATGCTTATTTGAAAAGAGGTAATAGACAAGATATCAATGTCTTTATCTCACTCATTGGTTTTGAGTATAAATATCTCGCTCAAACTATCTTGTAGCTGTTTTCAGGCACAAGATCCTCAATGTATAATTTAAATGAGCTTAATTATGATTGTTTGTTGTATATTTATATATACTATATATATATATACTATACTGACTTAAGTTGGTAAACATAGCATAAAGACAATAAATATTTATATTGTAGTGTCATAGGTGCATGAAGTAGGTAACACACATTTAAGGAAATTTTTATGCTTGATAAAGACTTAACTTCATCAACATTAGTTCTGCAAGTGTGCAGTAGAAACAATATATTACAGCTGATTGAGATATGTGACACTTAAGTGACCGATACATGACAACACTAGATAAGTATAGTTTTAAAAACAAAGCACAAAATGTTTGTGTTGGAAGTTATTATGGTTAGAGCTGCAACAAGTTCACAGTAACAATGCTATATTGAGAATATACAAGAGTAACAATGAGTATGTACCACACTATGTCCAATTTATGTGAAGCTACCTGAAATTAGAGGTGCTGTTAACTTAAATGTGTTCCTAGAAGTATATGATCCTCTACACAGTTACCACACATGAGTGGTAGGGTGATAATTACTACACATTGACAGAATCTTTATTTCCAAATTACATTTTACTATATAAACTAGGCCTTTGCTCTGCAGTGAGACAGTTCAGGCTCAAAATAAAATAAATAAATATTAAATAAACTAGCTCCACTAACAAGTGGTGCTAGTTAATATAGTATATTGTAAAATGTATCTTATGTCTTATATTAAAAGAACACTTTTTATATAAGATATAAACTACACTCTAGGACACTTAACAATTTTTTTTTCACTCATAAGATGATAATGACAAAAACCAGTTTTGGATTTACATTACAAGTGTGACATGATGCAAAAACAAAACATGAGTCGACATTATCGACTTACAACATAACAGTGGCAATTATTATTATTGAATAATCTATCTATTGATCTTGTGGCTTTGTATATTATATGCATTGGCTATATATATTATGATGAACTGCACCTTGATAGATTTTTTGATATATTAATATAGCCTTTATTATTTGAAATAATGGTCATGTCAACTTACAATTTTAATTACATTTTATAATCTAGACATAAAGTGTAACAACTTACATAGTGTGTGATATAACTAATAATCAAAAGGAAATATTCAAATTATACTGTAATACTAGCTGGGCCCCATGATTTCAACCTCATTCTTCCCGTTCCCTTAATAATAATAATGTCATCAACTTTTGACGGTGAAATGGATTTGTTTGTCATTTTATTACATAATTTTTTGCTTGTAACTCTAAATATTCGGCTAGAAAAATAGCCAAGTTACTTCTTGTATTGCCAGCAACTTGATAAGAATCTTATTAGAATCAATCATGCTGATTTGAAGATTAACCAGAACTGTTAATGTTATAGTGGAACATAACCATTGTTATCACTTGTTTGGTTTGTCTATGCACAACTGACGTTGGTTCCTTCACTACATTCCGTTATTAACTTTTATCTGCAATAGCCGCATATAACTTTCAAGTATTATTTGTCATTATTGAAGTACATGTTGCTATTTCATTTACCACACCACGAAACTTTCCTTCAAGAACAAACAGATAAACAGTTTTTTTATAGATTGAAAACACTATTATTTTGACACTAAAAATAGTCACTTGAATTTTATTTATTTGTATTGGTAAACAAAAAAAAAAGTGATGTTTTTCTTTTTATTCGGACACTTGGAATTGTTAACACATTCAGCGTAACTGTTTTATTTATTTACATAAGTTAGGGCAATGTACTTTCAAGCCATTTTAGTTGTAAGATCATAAGACATTTATGAATATAGGGTATCATGTTTTCTCAAAATACTATTGATAAATTCTTATCATTAGAATATTCAGTATTTAATACACGACTACAAGTATTTATTACAGACAGCTTACAATATTACAACACGGTACTACATATTACAGCTTACAATTGCAATTACCTTTTTTAAAAAGTATTGATATTTAACAGAAATATTGTTTTACTACATTAGATCCTACTACTGAGCAACACATGGGAGAAGGAATGGCTGAAAATCAGCGCTGTGACGGGTCGTGCCCGACCCAGTACAGCATTAGCTGAGCCATCTCCTTTTGCTACTGAATTACGCATTTTTTTGTAAGACTGCTGTTATTGTTTACCGTTTTTTTCCATAGCAATAAATGCCTTTTTATTTTTATTTTTTTATTTTACACATTTTTAACTATTGATCATGAAACATTGAGATTTGTGGATTACCTGACATTATTAAAATAAACATAATTTTTTTGACAATACTTTATATAGAAGTCTACTGCGGTTAGCATCAGAGTAAGCTTTATCTGCATCACTGGACTCTGTCAATATTTTATTGTCTACATTAAGATCTTCTTCATTTGTTAAACAGTAACTGTATATTATAGTATATTTATTTTAAAAAAAACAAGCTTTTGTTCAGTCATAAAAATTATAATTATTTCACCTTACTGTCACAGTAGGTTAAACCATAACCTATATAAATTCCCTATTATGAAGTAAGGGAAATGCAATGTGGATCCATCCAACCATGATCAATTGATTTGACTAAAGATGTGATTGAGAGAAAACACTAGCCCACGGTTTGTTGGCTGATCCTTGCATAAACCATGGGCTAGTATTGTCTCTAGCAAGGTACTGAAGGTTCAAGGAGTAATTTAAGCTAATTTTCTAGCTGATAATTTCGGGGCAAAAACAAAACATATTACTTACATTTCCATTATAATATATATTACAAATCCATGTCAAAATCAAAGTTTTGATGACAGGATAAATGCATTTGATACCACAGGGCTCAGTTAGTCATTCCTTAAGACTAATACTTTTATGACACACTATGTAATTTGTGTAAAACTTTATGTCTAGACTATAAATTGGAGTCTTCTCTAAAGAAATAAGTTCAGTGAGTATGAAAGGCACACAACTTAAAGCGATTCAAACTTAATGGCCGCTGTGTAGTGAGTTGTACACTGTGCAGTGGCTCACCATACACACCAACTCCATGAATTTGTCACTGTGCAGTGATTTGCCTTATGTACACAGCTGCCATTAAGTTGGAATCCCACCACAGTTTTTTTAAAGAAAGTTTATAACTAATAACACTTTTAGATCTCTAGATCTGTAGTACATGGTTAGAATACATAACAAAGTCTCAGTTTACGCATTTTATAATTCTCAGGCAGTTTAAAATGTTTAGATATAACATCGATACATAAGAGAGCTTTGTGTGTATTTAATTTTATAATTAAAAGTAAGATTTTATGCAAAAAATTAGAGACTTATGGTTGGTATGTGTAAAGCTGGCTTTAGCATGGCATTTTTTGAAGATTCTCTTAGGACTTAGATGATAATTTTACAGTAACTATAGAAACTAAGTTTGTTAGACCTTTAATTTTCTACTAGTAAATTGTATAATGAGATAATCTCGATTATAAAAATGTCAATATATTAATAATTAATGGTGCACAAGGGATCTCAGAAAAGATAGAAACAGAAATGGCTTTGTCCTAAGGTAATAAAATTACACACCTACACTAAGGAGTCTTTCATTGACTAATCCTACTGTTATATTTCACAGTTAGCCTAAAAAGTGTGACAGTTACAAAGATATATATTACATTACAGTTGTTGGTTAAAAAATACTACTTATTTTAATAAGAGATCCTTGTCACCACAAAATATATTTAATAGAATTGAGTTATAGATTGTATCGGATTTGTGAAAGGGACTTCTTAGGACGAAACAGAAGGTTATTAACCATATGCCTTATAATGAACCAGATGCAATATTCTCTTGATCATGGATATTTATCTGGATACATGAAAGTGTTACATGTAACATTATCTACTTGTGTACAAAATATTAAAGATAAATTGCATATCAATTATATATTAAGTAATATTATATCACCACTACAGATACTAGTGTAGTAATCACTTGTCTAGAAGGACCATTCTTATTCAGAACTCTTTTTGAGAACACTAAGTACTTAATATCTCTTAATTTAATTATTAAAATATGGATTACTTGCAGTGATTTTGTGTATTATATTTTTAGAGCACCCTGAGGTAGTCATTTTACATTTTAAATGCCCAAGTGGATGACAATATTATGCAACATTAGAGCATTTGAAGTTTCACAAATGAAATATATGCCATAGTTATCTGCAAATCATCTACAAATGAGACAATGATTTTCTTATAGTCATTTTTGTGACTCCATTGTAACAAAGCAAATTCATTTGAATGTGCATTCAAATTGTAGAAGCAAATATGCAGAAAGTAGGTCTTACATACTCATAATTTAGTTGGTTATCTATAGCAATTGCATATTAACTCTATTTAATGTCTTTGCAGCCATTTAAAACACAAATATCACTTTAACATGAGATTCTTTAAAAATTTAGTGTACAATTGTAAACCTCAGTGGACAGTACAGTTAGTGACGACTAAAAAACTCGCAATAGTTTTTTTTTATCTTAACTATCGTAGGCAGGAGGGCATGACACAAAATGGCAACCAGCCTCCACAATACAATATGCAACTGCATTTATGGCCAAATAAACATTATATTATACCCCAACTTATGTTCAGACGACAATTTGACACGTATAACACTGGATTAGAAGGTAAAACTTAAATTTAGATAACGGGGTGTATAATAAGTCGAGGTAATATGGTTGCATCACACGTAATTCGCGAGCAGTTTTATGGTTAGAAAACTACTCAATATTCGTGTTTAATCGATAGAAATCAACTTCGAGAGCCCTATTTAGTGACACACTAACTGGCGAAACAAAGAAATTCACTTACCGCTGGAGGTTTTATCTTGCAAATGCCCGATTTCTCAGCGATTGGTCTTATTTTACTGATGTACGCTAGGGGGTCCAGGAATTCTTCTGGCGTTGGTTCGAACACAGGGGCCTCCGGAGGAGGTGTGAATGAGAAATTATCCGGTTTCATAGGGGACGCCGAGTCCCCCATGCTAACTTCGACGTTACCTTCGTCACATTTTCCCATTTTCGAGAAACACTATGCAGTTCACACAAATTGCAACTATAAATAATACTTTAACATCATCTATTGTTAAGGAATGAATAAAGCACGACCACAAAGAAAAAGAAGCATTAGAATTAGTCCTTCCATAAGGAATCACAACGAGATATTAAATGAAATTATCACCAACAAATAACAGAGTTCACTTGCACGTCCGCCATGCGAAATTGAACTTTCGAAACTACGATGTTGCCATATGAAAAATAAAACTATGAAATCATTGCGCACTCAATAGGTACGTTTTTCTTTGCAGGTGCATTTACGAAGTACTAAACATTACATCTAAAATTATACTCTTGACACCATGCTAAAAATTTTCGTTATTTTTATTACAAAGTTATTATTTTTATTTCAGAATCCTTCGTGTCTGTCTTTTTCAACAATTAATTATGTGGTATATGTTAAATTTTACTTATCAGATATAGAGAGGTGTACCTTAATTATTGTTAACAGGTATTCTATTAGAAAAAATAACTGTCCCATTTTAATACCAAACTCAAGCTTTTTTAATATAATTTTCTTCCACTTCCTAAGGCAAAATGAGCTCTGTGCACTCAGTTCATAGCTCTTTTCGGCAAGAAGCAAAATAAAGAAACTTATGTAGTTAATTGAAATTGTTTGTGCAGATAAATTGCTAATTGCTTTGATTGTACAATTTGTACCTGTTGCATTTGGTGTCATTGATATGGAAAATTGGGCGTAATTGTTTTTAACATATTATTATGCTGAAATTTTGTCTTTTACTTTAATTCAGTGTCTATCTTCTTCCTGTTTTAAAATATAATCTTACAGTAATTGTTTATTTACTTGGTTGTACCAGCTGGTAACCGCGAAAAATCGATTAGGAAAAAGTTTTATTTGTGAACAATTAGTCGATTGAAATTTTAAAGATAATAATTTTATGCTAATATAGCATAAAATTATTATCTTTAAAATTTCTGTCTATCTGGTACGATAAAAAGTTTTTTGACCAATTATTGACGTATTTCTGTCACTCTCATCATTGGGCACAATGTTGCCAAAGTAAATAAAAAATAACTACAATCAATAAAATTATAGAACGCGAAAAAGTTAGAAAATATACAATAAAAGAAAAAAGAAGATTTTTACTGACTGATTTGCGGATTGTATTTAAAAATACGTATTTTAGATTAATTTACTAAATAATGTTACCAAAATAAACTCCCACGTGGTCGGTGTTGCTAGTTATTTCATAAGAGGCTTTGTGAACGCGCAGGCTCGAGTGCAATCGATGAACACATCCGTCATACGCCGCCATTTGCGAAAGGCCGATCGCTGCTGAGCAGCGCGAGTGTCATCGGTTTGATTATGTCGAGTGTATAAATTGTTATTTTCGATAAAACTGTGAACTAAGTGCGAGAATATTATCAGTTAAAATGATTGTGAGGTTTCTGACCCTTTTGTGCGTCGGAGTTTTGGCGACTTCGGTGTACAGCGCCGAAGGAAACAACGACAATGAAGGTACGTAATTTTTACGTGTGCATTATTTATTTTGTTATCATTTAGCCAATTTTGCCGGTGCGCCTAATGGGATAATTTGGGGCGAATTTATTTTCGTTGTTGAACTGAGTCACTTTCCATTCAGAAATAACTTAAGTAACGGTGTGTTCTAAATACGACGTCGAAGTTATGTTCTTTCTTTTTGTCGTGTTATGAATTTATTTTAAAATGGGATATGGCTTATAATACCGTGTGAAGCGTCAGTGAGATTGGTCAGGAGGGAATCGACGGTGTGGTTGGAGTGTCGAGTGGGTGTTAGATAGTAGGACCGGCTTGACGACTTCTTGCCATGCACAATGCATACACACACAAACAGGCTGGGCGCGCGGCGGCTCTCGTGCCGTGGGCGTGCGGTCGCCTCGTTTTTGCAGTTGATTCATTCACTGTATTAATGTTACTCACTGTTTTTTTATCGAGAAGCTACATACAGCATCTATTACTGGCTCCTGGGCTCTCGTATGAAGTCACTGTGATGTAATTAATTTAGTCATTTTCTGTAAGAGCTCTCAAAGGTCTAAAGATAACAAAAAAACATATACCTATAAAAAAATACATAACAATATATGTTTGAGATTCAAGTAGCTAGTTAAAAGTTGTTGCTGTAATATTAAATGCTTTAATAACCCATGATGTATGTTACTATTAAAATCTCATGCCTGTAATTTACTTTACAAGTTCAGACACTGTTTCCTTACATATCCTACAGTTTGAAAACTGAACTACTTATTAAATAGCTTGATGGTGCAACACATGATTGTAGAATTTTGTTAATTAAGGTACAGGCTGCTATCAGATCTTGACCAAAGTCAAGTTATTAATTATCAGCCCTCATCATCTCATAGCTGGGCATATGCCTCTATCTTTAGGTTCCTTTCTCTCCGTTCCTAGTCTAGAATATTTTTTTTTGGGAAATTCTTGTTAGATAAATCTCTTTTCTTAAATGTTGCATCATACTAAAAATGGTATTTTAAAGACCCTCTGAAGTTATAGGAAGGAATGTTTCTAAAAAGCTTTGTAAGGTGTAACAAATGAATCATGAATGGAAAATGCAAGTCCATATTTACACAACCAATTAACAGGGCATGCATAACTAGCTTTTAATAAGAATACACTTCCTTTTGTTGTCACAAAAGTTACAAAAGTTTTATTGATGTATGCTTTTATGTATTAAGCTTTTGTTACAGTTGTGTTTTGAAATAAATGAAGTGAAGAATATTTTGATAAGAACACCTTGCCCTGTAACAAAGGTAAAGAAATATGTCTACCAACAAAGAAACTTGTGGGCATTCATCATGGAAAATATATGAAGAAGACAAAACAAATCTGTTTATCTCATATTGGTACTTATTGTTAAAATGTAGGTAGTAAAATTCTGTTTTTGTCTTCCAAGTACAGTTCTGCTTACCAATTTTGGTGGCAGCAACCCTAGTTGCTTCCTCCTCTCTATTTTGACCTTCAAGTACACATTTTTCAATAGTATGATGTCTAGCTATGGCAATAAAATGACCTTAAGGTTAGAAGGCCTATAACTTTCAGTTCAAGGCTCATATGGTAGAATTAAAGTAGTTACCATGGTAACTATGTACAAAACATGTAATTGTTGGTCAAATAATAACACACTGTATTTAAAGCAAACATCAAGGCTCTTTTGGATACACTAATAAAGCTTGTAGTAAAGAAATTAAATTGTAGATATTAATATTACTTTATTTACTAGCTGTAGCACGCCCGCGTGCCGTCGCTTATCGCGGCATTAGTAGCCTATGTCCTTTCCCAGATTCTAGACTCAGATCTCTGTACCAAATTTCAATTAAGTCGGTCCAGTAGTTTAGGCGTGATTGCGTAACACATAGACAGACAGAGTTACTTACGAATTTTAATATTAGTAAGAAAGTAAGGATTTAGCAATTAGGAAAAGCAATAGCTATACTAAATATGAAAAAATAAGAATAGAAAACATATAGCCAAAATGCGAGAGGAAAACCATGTTTGTTACACTTTCACGGCTAAACTGCTGAAGCGATTTCTATAAAACTTGGTGTGTATAAGCTTCGATCCCAAGAACGAAAATTTTTTTGTAGCGATATCCAACACATACGCAGGCGGGGTCGCTCGTTAAAGCTAGTATCTTTACTTGTAATCAAGTAATCGTAATAGAAGATAATACCTATATCATAGTTACATTACTAGGTAGGAATAGTAGTTACTATCTACCTATTTCGCTATTCAGAAGTATTTTATTGAACAAAACATTTTATAAACCATTTTTGAATACCAACCAGCTTCAAAATCTCTACAGATTTTAACTTACGTTAAAGCCATAATACAATATCAGAGGTTGGTTATAATTCAGAATCAATGCTTGTACCTGATTAGACTTGTAAATGGCGTTATGATATCATTGGGCTCGACGCTGAGCATCGGTATCACTATACTATGTTATACTTGTATTATACAACCTCTACTGTATACCTACTACTCTATAGTAAATGATAAAACACGTCTATAACAAAACAGTGGGTGTTTTATGCAATTTGCACTACGAAAGACGCTTATAATCGTCAACTTGAAAGATTTGATGCCAAAACAAGTAGGCTACTTTTTGTACGTACACCAAAAGTGAAGTGAATCGGTGGTAGCCTAATGGCTAGGGCGTCGGACTTTCGATCATGTGGTTGCGGGTTCGAATCTAACCCATTACACTACCGACCAGAACCCACTCGTAACACAAGCGTCTTTGCTTAGCACGAGGGGTTCACGAGATTACTAGTAATGTGCGACAATGCTAGTATCTTAAAAAAAAACACTGCAGCTGCAGTACTAATAGTATTATTGTTAGTATAGTCACAGATTAATAAATAGTTACTTCGTTAGTATAGTAATAAGTAATAGTACTATGTAGTAGTATTATATAAGACTACTAGCTGTTTCCCACTGCTCCGCCAGCGGTCTCAATTTTTTTTTATATTTGTGATGTAAGCTATCCTATCTTTCAAGTTGGATCAAAAAGCACACGGTGTGCAAATTTGATTAAATTCGGTTCAGTAGTTTCGGAGTTAATCCCGGACAAACATCGTGACACTGGAATTATATATAATAGATTATAGAAAGAAAGAAAGAAAAAACATTTATTTACGTCAAAAATGCGACGCGTTCACATAAAAAAAAAAAACATATTTTAAATGAATTAGCAGGACGCGTCACATAGTATGAGCAAAACGGTCGTCGCTCAGCATATGCCAAGGTTCCTGCTAGAAACAGGGCCTTAGCGCTGATTTTCAGCGACGACCGGCGTTGACGAGTTGGCGCCGGTATGAAAAACCAGTTAAAAAAAAAATAATAATAACAAAAGTAGAACAAAGAGAGAAAAATAAAAAAATAGTTATCTGTGCAGACTCTCGCTTTCTGTCAGCTTCCGAATTATAATTGACACTGACACAGTGACACTTGACAGCTATCACTCAAACTAGCCACGTGGCACGGTACCATGAGGCATGTACAACGTGGCAAAAAAAAATTTACAAAGATTATGTTTATTATATGCAATAATAATTATAATTCAGTGTTTTATCGTTATAAAAAAAAAAAAAAAAAAAAATCGCGAGGCGAGGTGAGAAATTATGTGAGGATTCTGCAGAGCTGGGTGAAATATACATGACAGGCACGAGGAACCTTTTCATGGGCTCGCGCTCATCAATGTTCACTCCACACAAGCTACAGCTAAATATATATATTTATAGTTATATTACAAATTATATTATATCCCTATCAAACACAAAGCCTACAAAACAATTAAACATTAAAAGATGTGTTTAGAGGTAAGTATTATATAAAATAAAGATGATTTAAAACTACATACTATGCATAAATCAAGTTATACATCTAATTAAATCAAGTTTTACAGATAATGATTACTAAAAAAAAAAAAAACT
Organism: Plusia festucae; assembly: GCA_950381575.1. Lineage (NCBI taxonomy): Eukaryota > Metazoa > Arthropoda > Insecta > Lepidoptera > Noctuidae > Plusia > Plusia festucae. The sequence goes on along the minus strand of OX494456.1, from coordinate 548,587 downwards.
GTCTTAATTGCGGATGACGGAGGAGAGTACCCTTAAGAAGCCATTCCACGGAATAGAATATAGTGACGCAAACAAAGTCTCAAAACAGCCCCCACACCGGAACATCTAAGACCAAAGCTGGCGTGCCATGACCCTTTAGGTATGTAGTGACTTAAAATAGTAAAGTGTAGAGTATAAATACATAAACTAAGTATAGAGGATAAATACTGGTACATAGTGGAGGAGTTTTATTATATATATATATATTATAATTAAGTATTTATTTATATAGTTAATTGTATGTGTAGTAAGTATTTTTTTAAATTTTTAATGAATGTTGCTTCTGAATTTTTAATGAATAACTTATACCTACTACTACATAGTACTATTAGACTATATAAGTAAAAACATCGTTAAACGTGTGTTAAAGTGTAAAATAAAGTCATTCAGAAAAGCCAAGGGAAACTGACTTGTTCTTAGGTTCTTGTTGAAAATATAGTAGTAAGTAAGCTACGTCACACTATAATAATAATAATCTCCAGACCGAATATCGGCCTCGGCGGCCAATCTCAAGTGAGATTAGCCATGTAAGCAGGAATTATAGTGCACAAGTGTGTGCGCAAACACAGGTGCACTCTCTGTTCCTTCACTCTCATAGTCCGATGGGACGGTTGACCGACACGACCGGAGAGGGATCAGGCGCAGGACCGTGCTTTCCGAGGCACGGGGGTGTAAACACCGCCACACTTCAGGAAGGGTTTTCTCAATGTTAATTCTCAGTAAATATTTTTGCCCGACCCAGGCATTGAACCCGAGACCTCGTGCACGGCAGTCTCGCTTGCGACCGCTAGACCAGAATGGAAGTCTTGAAATAAGTATCTATTCGTTGTACGCTATCCCTATCGAACCAGTTACCTTAGCGAATAAGGCGCTGACAAGGCCTACAGACTACGGTACAATAACCCTGAGAACCCTTAATTATGTGACGTCATCACGTAAGCTTTGTTCTAACACCCTTATTACGTACTCCTAATCCGTATACAATACCAGAAGCTACCATAATTGTTACAGCAAACAAACAATGAAATGAACGTCTGACCTTTTACGATAGCTATTCTTAACTGAACCAACATTGACAACCAACGTTGTTTGAGATAAATGAATTTGAACCGAGCTCGTATGAAATACGATAAACCAACAACTTGGGATTCTATAGCTAATGTGAAAAGGTCAGGCGCTAGAAACTTTGAACGCCATTTCTGTTTGTATTCGTACCTTTAGAGAGAGTTGTATGAACTTATGTACCATACGGTTAAGAAATGGGCAAAGGCGACCTACGTGACTACTGACCGCGTGTTGTCTTGGAAAAATAATTTAATATTTTAAATTAACGGATTAAAGAAATCCAATAAGATTTACACGGATTTTTTACTTCCATTACTTGGCAATATTGCATGTTAATCAAACTACGTTTATCATCAAGTATAGCTTTTGCTCGCGGCTACTCCCGCGTAGTCGTCGGTTATCGCGAGAAATTATACTATAGCCTTCCTCAATATGTGGGCTACCTAACAGTGAAAGGTTTTTTCAAATCGGTCCAGTAGTTCCTGATATTAGCGCGTTCAAACAATAAAACTCTTGAGCTTTACAATATTAGAGATTATAGAGAGAAATAAAGGTCAAATTAATGTCTATATAACATGATTCTCAATTAAATTGTCCCGTACATTATCCTTCGTTTAAACTCAGAGACCTTAACTATACCGTATAAGACAACGACAACAGGAAACTCAAAACCTGCCTAAGACAAGTATTCCAATTAACATGTTTATTTTAATACAAAGAACTACGGCTCATTCATCAACTCAATATTCCAACCGCAGATAATTAAATCATATTCAGAAGCTATTGTCCCATAATTTAGGCAACATTCAGATTCTAGACTTCCTTCGTAGTTTAATAGGTGGTCGCGAAATACAAATGGCTAACATTAAACCTGAATTAATTTATAATTTGCATAATTTTAAATGTCTACACGTGTTGGTTATGAGGTGACTAATGCGTATATTTGACAATGACCCCTAGCTTATATACAGAACTAGCTTCTGCCCGCGACTTCGTACGCGGATCCTGTTGCTTATGCCAGCGACAACAGGGTCGTCAAAATAAAAGATCTGAAACGTCTGATGTCAAATTCTAAGAGCCCGGGGGTGGGAAAACAACATGATGCGCGAGACAATTTGGGACCCTCCAGATGTTTCATTTTTGTAAGATAGCAGGAAATGCCCATCAGAACTTTTCCTCACGATCAGCGGTCAGTCGCGCATTATATTCTGCACTGGTTTCTAGAGACGTGGATGTAGATGCGTAAATACGATGAGAATGCAGGCGTGCTTCGCGATCCGAAGCTGACGCTCTTCGGTAGATTCTTGGGATCTTATGATCCTCAATCTTTTAGCTCCTTTGGAACATTGGGAAAGATTTGACCTCTTTCATCATGGTTATAGTTTTATTGTGAAGATACCTGATCAATTAAAATCTAAGTGACTGCAAAGTAAATTAAACGCTCAAATAACATAAGCCCGAAAGCATATATATTCGATAAAAATAAATTTGGAGTTTTGGCCAGATCCGGGCTCTTGGAGTTCGACAACAGGTGTTCCAGATCTTCAATTTTTATATGTCAACAGAGAGTGCTCATCAGGCTGAACAACTCTTGCTAAGACGCCATTCCTATATGTGTAATACTGTAGCTGGGCTCTTGGAGTTCCACATCAGGTATTCCAGATCTTCAAATTTATTCTCTCAGCAGAAAATGCTCATCACGTGGAACAATTTTTGTTATGGTACCATTTTTGTATCTCTTATAGTTTAGCTGGTCTGTTGCGGTTCTGCATGAGGTGTTCAAATTTCCAAAATAAATTATAGCCTATATGTTACCCAGACTTAATACCTATACAACAAAAAAAAATCATTCAAATCTGTCCAGTAGTTCCGAAGATTAGCGTGTACAAACAAACAGACAAACAAAAATACAGACAAACAGACAGATTTTTTTTTTGGATTCGTGCTCTATAATTACTGTTTGTAAACCCCTCTCAATTTTTTTTATATTTTCAATGTATAGACACAGTTTTTTTTAACTGTTTTATTGTATAGATTAATTGATGCCAAAAAGTACACAGTGCTATTTTTTCGAATTTTAGCCCATTCGATTCCCGGTCCGCAAAGCGTATTTTTAAACATCTATTTAATGCAGCTTTATTTCTTTTCAAAAATAAATTGAGTTTAATTTACTATGTATTTAGAGTACTTTCTCTCTTTCTTTCTGGTGGCAATAAAAATCCATCCTGTTTATCATAATTATAACCTACGACCGACTCTCAGACTTACCAAATAGACAAACAAAAAAAAACATAAAAGTCTGCGAGCCTGATATTTAAAAAAGAAAACAGTTTTAATATCATTGCAAGGAGTTATGACAACCTTGTTTATTTAATTGATAACCTCTATGGAGGAGGATCTGGAGGATAGTAAATCGTACTAAAAATAACGAAATTTGGTCGTCATGGCAACTACCTACTTACCAATTTTACCGAGGTTACCAAGGTTACCGCATTGTTTATTCGTTTTTAATGTCAATAATCGCGATATTTTCCTTTCCTGCTTTTCTCTTTTAATTTATTGAATTTACTGAATTTTCTTTACTATAAACCTCACGGAGCCCGAGACCTTTCGAACGAATGCAAAACCGTGGAAATCGGTTCGTGCGTTCTTAAGTTATAGCGTCAGGAAGGAAAACCCGACTTATTTTTATATAGTAGATAAAGATATCGACAGATCTTGAAAGATAAAACATTATAATCAGATTGAAAAAAAAAATACAAGATCTACTTATCTTGGAACTTCGGATGACTTCAGACGACGCCATACCCGTTTTTTATCGATAAATAATGCCATAGCCATAAATCAAATGATAGAAAGTCTACAAAATAATTTATACTATTAATAAAATGTTTTCAAAGCAAAAGACAAAGCTATCATTAAATGAAAACGTTATTGATTCGATTGAGGTAATTAGATTTGACTACGAATCGGCGGGAGAAAGGGATTGAGCGGTCGATTTAAATCGGATAAAGAAGCCGTGGTGGTGATTAGAACTTAACTGACTGATGTACAGCTATCCTAATCCTTATTTAATCAACTTCGTCCGTGAATCTAAAATGTACTAATACTTCTGGAAACCGTTTGAAAGGGGACAGGAAAATATCACGTTGATCTGGTATCTTATGTTCAAATGATTTTTATTGTATCATTTAATTAGCTGTGCTCCGCGGTTTCACCCGTGAAGTGGTCTCCGTTCCCGTAAACTTTTTTAGAATAATAATGATAGTAGCCTAAGTTAAGTACTCTTTTTTAGATCAGTTATTTTCCCGTCATAATCGATCCAGCCGTTTCAGAGATTAGAACAAGACGTACAAAAATAAAAAATATGATATTTCAGTATATTTCGTTAAACTTGTTTCGGTGTACAATAAAGAGTTATTATTATTATTATTATTATAAATATATGTACTTTGTATTCATCCATGTGCATTCAGTTAATTTAATATTACAGACAGACACTACAATTTTATTAATATTTAATAATGTAGGTACTTATAGATATTACGAAGTGAACATTTCTTTTAAAAACTTTGATTAAGAACATGTCAAATAAAGTACGTGGTCTGTTTATTCCTCTATTATATTTTTTTATAATATAAATCTTTCAGCTTATAACTGTCTTATATCTGTTTCACGGTGTCGTGGCGTCTTCGACACGGTTCCTCGATTGTAGACAAAGTACCGAAAGATAAGAGTTTATGACAGAAAGATTGTATCGTTTGAAACGAACTCTGCGAGATAAAAATCTTAAATGAATGGTTTTCAAGTCAATTTGCTGGAATAAAAATGTTTTGTAACTGAATTAAAGATATAAAGACTTCTAACAACCGAAACAGACGTAAAACGTAAAGCCACCAATATTCCGTACAACATGATTTCCAAAGAACTAAAGTTATTAATAAAATTACGTCACGGGAATTAACGCGAAGTCATGCATTTACCTTGGTCGCCGTGGTGCCGTGGTCGCAAGCAGACATCAGGCACAGACACACACAGACAGGCTATAGAGTCTGCTTGCGACCACGACCAGTGTAACCCGGCCGAAACGTCAAGCCTTAAAAGGTAAATGCATGAGTTCGCGTTAATTCCCGTGACGTAATTTTATTAAAATCATGCAACGCGATAGTTTTAAAGTTAATAGAACTAAAGTTACATTCTACAATGCCTTTACAACTAATATCTAATCAACATAGAACAGAAACAAAGCCAAAGTTCAACTTACTGACCATACATCATATTATAGGAAGACTATTTAACATTCACGTTACATAACATGGCGGAACAATGGTGCAGATGATACATACATACGTATCAGGTTCCTACGCCGTCGCTGACTCCATTGTTGGTTCTATAAACTTAGTACGTTGAATTAAGTCGGACTTGGGACGGCTACTGGTGTTCAATTTATTCTAATTGCTACAACGATTTCACTAAGCAAAAGGCTTAGATTTTAGCTCAGATTATGTGCTGAATTGTCTTTAGTTTCGGTCTAAATTTTAAACGGATTTTAAATGTTCAAACACGATTGTAATCCTATCTTTGTTTGGTTATTGAATACCACTCTATCAACTAATAGTATTTAAGTTTTAGCATAAGTTGTAATACTTACTTGTCTGATTGATTATAACAAAATGAAAAAAATAAATTTTTGTCCGGTAACAAAAGTCTAGAAATAATATCATCAATTTCTTCGTAAGTTTCAAGGAGAAATAGAGACAAAGAATTGGATGTTGTTAGTAATATAATAATACCTTATTATATTATACTATATATTATATTATATACCTTGTCTTATTCATTCCTTCTATAGAAATACCTCTGTTAATTCCTAGTATTTCTTTTTAAACTAGGCCGTAATATCGATCTGCGTTATACATTAATGTATTAATCAGATACAGGTTAGTAGGACAGACATCATCCTTGATTATAGAATTAATTTGTTTCAAAATGCCGGCTTGGTGTATAGACACACTTGGATCTGTAAAGATCTTAAACCAACTCCACATCTCCAAATTGTTTCATTCAAATAAAGGTGTATTTAGAATGGGATTTGCAGTCTCAAGATTATACTAAACGCTTTGATAATATATTAGAAGACGCCTTACGCCATGGGAATCGGTACGATAAAACTGTAATTTACATAACACGATCACATGAACTAGGGTATTTTACAGTAGGCGGCGGATTGATAAGTAAATCCGTTTTAGAAATATCAGATAACGGAGAAAATATATTCAGAAATCTAGTGGATACACGAAGGACAAGCCTCCGGCTAACGTATTCATTTTTATTTATTTGTAAGGTAGGTAACTCTTCGCGATAAGTGATATGATGTTGTGTAATAATGCAGTATCGGATTCAAATCGACTACTCATCTATAAACTACGCAGTGAATATGAAATCAGCAATATCTGATGTTTGTAATACAAGAGTGATTGGACATATTCAAGCGTCAAATAGATCAGGCTATAGATTGCTTCCGAGCGTTGGATTTCAATGTATTTTTCTAACAGATAACTGAGATTTTATCATCAATCTGACTGATACGATACCATCCATTCATGGAACCCTATATAGTAGCATGTTGTGACAAATCGAAATGGATTTGCGTTGCATACAAAAGCGTTCTATCCTCCTGTAGTATTGAAAACGGAACAAAACCGTGTATTTTGATTTTCGCACATGCGGTTGTGTGCAGCATTAACATGTTTTTTTGGAATCATAGTGCATGCGTTTTTGCTTTGATATTTGGCACAGTGAAATGTTGGTTGAATTGGACAGAATCCATAAAGAGACTTATCGTTGCGTTATAAATTCTGCTATTTCATCGTATGTATTGTTTAGAGTTTTTGTGAACCACTAGGTTTAACGATACTTATTTTAGTGCTGAATAAATAAGCAGCATTCTTAAGCAGAAAAGTTAAAATTTTGAGAAGAACAAATCCAAGAGAACTAATACTAAATATTTATTATCTTAACACCGTTATCCTCATTTTATTTCGTACGTCCTATTCAATAAAATCGGTATATCGTACGTTGGTACCAGAGTAAAAGTTTGACGATCCCTCTTGTCAATCTGCAAACCAATTTGCGATCGATCAGTTCGCTTCAATGTATCTACGAGGTCGTTTTATCTAAAAGCTATAGCTGTTGCCGTAACACGAGCGATCTTTTAGCACCTTTGCCTGCCCCAGATTTTACGTCCTGTATATCAGACAAGCAGGTGCCGTATTTTTTTTTATCGTCCCACATCTGCTCGTATTGAATTACATTACCCTGGTACTCTGCGTGTTGTTTTTTTCGTATAACGAGAGGGCAGGTGGTCGCAGAAATACGAAATCGGTGTGGGTGTATGGGTCCGCTTTCATTTAAATACTTTCCGTTCCATTAAGATATCATCCGATATAAATGAGTCTGTGTTCGGAATAAACTTGACGACTTTTGATTTATGAGCACGAAGAAGTTGGTCATAATTATTTTGATTAGAAGAAACGGCGTGTTTTATCTTTTCAAATATTATTGTAAAATGTAAGCCCGGTTAACATTTAACTAAATTATGATAATTATTCTAGTTGTACCTACAGGTAAATAATAAAGAGAAACTAAACAACATTCAGCCCATTTTCTGTGTGAAAACAACGGGTTCCAAGTTAATGTTATCGCTACTTTAAGTAGGACAAACCTTTCATTATGGCTATCAGGGTTGGTAATTACCATCCAAGACTTACCTTTAGAAAATAACTCGTAAATTGGAGTCACTGGAAACTGTTGGGATACTTGTTTAGCTAATAAACAGATACGATTTCCATGCCGGGCTTTATGGCTTCGTAAAGCTATAAACATTATTAATTTTATGGTTATCAAACGACAAATTAATTGAAGGACTTGTTTATTTATGATGATGTGTACGGTGTCAAGGTTAGAGATTTACTGTATTTAAACATAAAAATCTTACGACCTATTAAGGAAATTCTAAAAAGTTTTTATTTAAATGTTAAGTTTTTAAAATCTAATGTCTCTAGGTGCGAAGATTAATTTGAAATTTAAACGTGAACGGTATATAATTAGGAACAACATGTATTGTCAACAACACCTCTTGTATATATTCTATCTATTGGTCTAGCCTTAAGAAAGCAAACATTAATGATAAAACTCAGGGTCAGCATTATTGTTAACTCAGTTGCTGTTAAATTCGTTTGAAATTCAACCGTATAACTGATCGGAACAGCAGTTTCAGTGCAATTATAATATTTCACAAAGTTTGCGAGGCCCGTATACGAACACAACAGTGCTCAAAGCAAACCGGAGTAGGGATGTTATGGATATATAATTTCGGATCCGGATATGGATATGGATATTGGTAAAAAATAATATCGGTTTCGGTTACGGTTATGGATATTAAATTATTTCGGATTATCCGATAGTTTCGGTTACGGATATATTTTTTTAAGGAATTGTAAAATGAAATACAAATTAGGGATATAATTTCGGATCCGGATATGGATATGGATATTGGTAAAAAATAATATCGGTTTCGGTTACGGTTATGGATATTAAATTATTTCGGATATCCGATAGTTTCGGTTACGGATATGGATATCCATAACAACACTGAACCGGAGCATTTGAAGCAGTCGAGCACTTCTGTCGTAATTGTCAAAGGTAGGTATTAAAAGGAATGGGTTGGGTAGTATGGATCTAGTCGTTGTTCTGTTTGGTAAAGAAAACTCAAAAAGCGAGAGAACCTGGGGATTTGCTATTTTATCATTTTGTGTAGCACATATATCGGAAACTTTATTAATACCGTATCAATATCTAGCGTCTGACACAAACATTTCTAATAAAACCACGAAGTAGTTAGGAAGATGAAAAAAATATTCTTTTCATCGACTTTTATTACAGCCAGAAAATCAACCGAACCGTTTGAATATCAGAAAATATTCACCTTTCTTGAAATTGGGAAAAAATATCTAATGGAAAACTCGTAATTGACTGCAGGAGCCGTAATTACACCGGGCTCTAAAAGATTTGACTTGCCACAATCTTAAAGATAGGCTATTGATTAATCAGGAGATTAATGAAGCGTCGGTCGCGTCGTGTCCTACTTGCGACCGATTTTATCGACGATTTAGCTCTATTGTCCAATCGACCACTATTAACAGCAAGAATTATTGAGGGAAAAACGGAACTGTTACGCTCTTAGGTACAATTCTGTTGATTTTAAGTAAACAAAGTCAAGGAGTGCCTTCCGATAGCCGTCCTATAAATAACGATGGAAGGAATGGGGTAAGCTTTCCGCCTGAGTTTTTAGACGAGACATTGCAACTGATAGGAAGTTTTGTTCTGATGCCAAGATTCAACGATTAGATCTGTTAAGTAGACACAAATGCTTCTGCACTGTTTACATTTAAACTTGCGTTGATTCGTATCTTCAAACTTGGTACTGCACCTTTATTTATTCTATTAAATTTGACTTCCACTTGGATTGTTAAAGAACTTTGTTTTCTAGTTAGAAACCGATGTTTCCTAATATGAAGTTACTAGTGGGTGGCCAATAACGATCACGCCCTCGCGTTTAAATTCACCATTTTATGGACTTTCTCTAATTTTGGAAGAAAACGCGTCGGTGGTTGGAAAACACGTAGATTACATAAAAAACAAAGCTAATAAAATCAACTGGTTAATCTCTAAAGATATGCATAAATTATATCTAACTCGTTTCGGTTATAAATTAAACTAACTTAAAAAGTAACGTACGGTTGTTCATTCATTCATTCAATGTGTTTCATTTCTTACATGAATCGTATGATTTTCACTAAAAGCTTTCGTTCAAAGCAAGCAGTCAATAGTAGCACATTTTTCTCAATCTGTTCATGCCAACCATTTGTCTTCAATAGAATCCAATGTAATTTCCTGATGAATGCGAAACGAAAACCACTTGGATATATAATCGTAGTCTATGTTATAAATCTTGTCACATGAAACAGTTCGGTTTCCGGGTACATATGGGCTCCAGTTACATATTTGGTGATAAATTCACCCTCTTCTAAAGTGCACGACAGTGAGACCCATGGAAATGGCTGACAAAATCGTATAAAAAATAATAAAGAGGAAACGTACACGAGACAAAATAAGAAAACAAACAAATCGTGCAAAGGGATCGGTTGTGCGCAACTTTTTCATTTGGCAACTTTGATTGCCTCCGTCCGCTGGCAGATTGGCGTTGCCGTGGAATTTAAATGATTCCGTCGCCTGCATCGCTATTTGTTTAGGTTGCCTTAAAAATGCATTATCCTCGTTGGCGGCGTAATTAAGTTTCTGCTTAATCCGCTGTTGTTTTAGGCCTTAAAAGTTACAATTGCGGGTGTTGTCAAATTTTAGCTGGGAAAGGTGTTATTATTGGACGAAGCTTGTTTCTGGCTTGTTCTACTGGCAGCACTTTTGTGTGCAATTTGCTGTATTAAAATGCTTGCCAAGTTTTACACCAACTAAGCAAAGTTAACTTACTACATAAGGTCTATTCGAAGTAATTGGAGTCCAACAATATTAAATGGTAATAAGCCTTTATTTTCCGTTTGAGTTCGACGTAAAATGCCTTTTAGTTCTTCTGTTTAGAACTAATAACGATTCTGTGACTTCCGACGACGTCTTTTTTCGCTCTTTGACTAAAAGGCACAATTCGTAAAAGTTTCCTAAGAGTCGCCTTTGAATCTAAATTCTTTTTGTTGGTCTGCGCCTGACTTTGAACGCTATAACCCTTGTCCTATGGCTTAGATTCACATAACTAACGCTTGTGCGTCAAACGAGACCTAGAATTAACGAGTCTCCAAACCTGTTATTTTTTATTTGACTTAGTTATTTTTCTCACCGTCTTTTGTGTTAAGGAGTTTTTTTAGAGGCTGCATCTCATTTGTATTTACGTTTGTAGATAATATTTTTTTATTAATAGATCGTTTTATGCCGTATTTGGTTGTAACAAGTCAAACGAACTCTACTTTTACGTGTTGATTCTACGGTGAGTAAACAGTGAAGCATTGATCAAACAAATGCTTGGTTGAATAGCTGCGAGTTGTATAGTTTGAAGAATGAGCACTTGGGAACGGTTGCGGGTCACTCGATTCTCGTTATAAAAGTACCGTGAATTTTGATAGCAGTAACGAGCGCTTTTGCATGTATAATGGCTGGAGATTGTAAAGGAAAAATATTATTCAGGATATTATGCATATTCATGTGAATTTCGCGTTGTTACAAAATGAATAATATATTCAGGATTTAAGTGTATTCGAATATACGTGTTAATGAATTAATCAATTCGTTAAAACGTGACGTGCGTCTCATTAATGTCCTTTTCTTTGGCACTTTTATTATTGAATACGTGTATGGTTTTGATTGGTTACATAATTAAATCAACAATATGTGACACTCACAGATGTAGACCAAAATGTACCGTTGCCCACCCACAGTTTCAAATCATCGTCAAATTATAGTAATAATGATGTTTCAATTCCAATTTTAGATTTTTAGTGTTCTTCCAATTATTTGTAAACAGGTTTAACGAGTACAGTCATGGCTGTTACGTATAATAACACGGCGTATCCAAACATTCATGTAAAGGAACCTTATACTTCCCATTGTCCAATGTTTACTTTAATTATCAGTCGAAAGAATGTGGCTCCGAATACCACAGAGTTCACTATCCCAGTGTTTGTATCGTAGATAGTCTAATATTGCTACAATACGAGGTGTTTCGTGTTCACTGAATAAATTCCTGCGTGATCACGATTGGAATTAAGGTTCCGTGCCGAAATGCTGGTCACTGCTTGGTTTTGTGTGTTTTGTAAACGGAATTAAGGGCTTGTGTGCGTTCTGGCATGTGGGAGCCAAGAATGGACGTAAATACCTTTCTGTGTTGGTTCTTGAGTTTTGTGTATTTAGTTTATACATTGTTAAGAATCAAATCATGTAGTCATGCACGATGAGTTTTCCTAGTAGTTTCTTAATGTCCTGGAGTTTATCTATTAGTTGATACCGTAATAAATAACATTTATGATCAAAGAGGTAGTTTCGTAGGTCTAAATTAATCCTTATTAGTACTTCAAGCAGATTCATTAAGAGACGCGCAGCGACATTATTTTGAATTCGTAATTGACGAAGACCTCACCTTTTAGTTGTCTTCAAGTTTCCACGATATAATTACGTATTCAGACTCTGTTCAGCTTTAAACTGTTCCCGACAAGACGCTTCGATGTATTTCATTAGTTTAATTGGAGCTTTTTAATAGCTTTAGTAAACAAGCGCTAGACTTAAAACACTTTTAGACTTTGAGACGTGGGCGATGTTTATCCTTGCCACAGTAATCGTATTTGGCTTTTAAAGCTTAAGAATATTACTTTTCTAGTAAAGATGAATTGTGATTTACCTTTTTATAGGTTTTGGTTTTTATGGTTACACGTTAAAAGATTTATGTGTGACGTCGATGCTGCTGTTGATGATTTATTGCTGTGTTTTGTATAAACTAATAAACGACAAAACATACTTGTTTTAAATCCTTTATTTATCACGACCTCAAATCAGTAGTTTTTTCAAAATTCCTTGAAATATTTTTAATTTCATTCTTTATCTTACAGTTATTTCAAAAATTGGAAAAGTATCCTGATCCCCACAAAGAATAGAAAGTGTACGTTGAAGAGTTCAGACAAGCAATTCTTAATAGAAGCCTTGTATTGAAGCCGTGATCCATTTATCATTTATAAATAAAATACATCATCTACACCCAGTTTGCTGACTACCATTCTACCGTGGAATTATAGGAACATTAATCAAAAATGAAAAGGACCTAATTTTTCCTTCGCACCCAGAATAAAAAAAGACAAATACATAATTCCTTTTTTAATGGTTGGAGAACTTTTAATTTTGCATGTAAAAAGCGTCGTAGTAAATTCTAACTTATAATTATTAATCTTTGTAATTTGCAGGTTCTCATTGTTTAGCTAATGCTTTGTGCTTAAACTCGTTTTTACAAAAGTTATACGGTTTTACAAACAGTCAGAAGTTTTCATTCTGAATTAATTCTAATACAGATAATATAATATTTCGGGACACCTCAAACAAGGTCATCTGATCCCAAACTAGGCAGAGCCTGTGAGTGACCAGACAACTAATAAACAGACTTATATGTCTCTAAATACAAAAATAATATAGATTAATTACACCCAGAGACAGAACTCATGATTGTGCTCATCACTCAATGATTTTTCCTGGGTGGGAATCGAACCCACGATCACCGGCCTAACAGTCAGGTTCACTAACATCTAGGTCAGTCAAAAAGTAATAAAAAAGATGACTTGCCAACCTACCATTACGAGCACCTTAATGAATATTCTTCAGGCAATTCACGAGTGGCCTGACAATTTACCAAAAAATATAATTTGACCGTGACTTTGATATTTTTCGACAGAATCCAATCGAAGTTGGAATAAATTTGACGCCGGTTAGCGTGTAGATCACCCAATTTATGCCCAAACAGGTCATTAGGAACAGTCGCCAACATCAATGGAGTTTCAAAACGATTTTACCTTTGATCTGGGCCTTTATAAATTCAACTTAATAAGCTGTTCAGGTATAGGACGTATAATTTATTACGAGATGAGTGCAAATGTAAAAAATTGCCGAATTGTGGGCGGACTGTATAATCAGTTCTCTGACCCGGCCATGGCGTGAAATATGTTAATTTTATCCTTCTGCGTGGAAATAAATAAGTCCTTGTTTAGGTTTCTCAGTTCAATATTAATGATAAAATTTGGATTTGTGCGCCAATTTGTAGATTTTGTGCACTTTCATTTTTTTTTCTATAAACCTTTTCAAAGACCCTCAAGATTACTAACAACAATAATTAGCTCTAAAAGTTAAAATTTCTCGACAGAAAAATAAAATCGGGCGAGTTTTAGTTCAAAGCCGTGCTCCCTTTGAGACCGTTGAAATAGAATTACATGGTTATTTTCAATTCAACCAAGTTAGAATGAATGAACGAGTAAACGAACGAATCAAATCATATTATATAGAAATTTGCTCTCCATTTCGTTCCCTTTGAATCGGTCCTGGATGCTTTCTTGGTCAGTTATACAATAACTAATTGCAACATTTCCATCGTCGAAGGTAATGACGTCGCTTGCTAGTGACAGCCAGAAAAAAATATTATTCCCTATATTTCAAGTCTCAGAAGTCACAAAGACTGAAAGTTCGACTGAAGTCTAAAAGTATAAACCTTCAAATTTCATCAAAATCTAAGGGTTTATATATTTATTCAAATGATTGAGCACTTAAATTTCGTCCTACAGCGAGAATTCCAAATATCCAATGGAATATGCAAAGCAGAATTACCTCGACAAAACGACGCTTGAAGTACCTCTTATCTTAAGCCAGGCTATAAATGCAATGTCGCCATACAATCCATCACTGCACGGCTTACGTTATGCGAGCAATAAAGCCGAGACAACAGTCAGATGGTACGACGGAGTTAGACTAAGCAAATATTACTGCATAATCTGTTTTAGATAACCTAAGTAAGTCAGCAACTAGTGGTTCGGTCTGGTCCGGAGTACTTGCGGTCAGGCCTCGGCTTGCGACACTCTTAACCAACAGGTTGTAATGCACCTAGGCCGAGTATTAAATATGAATTACTATCTGAGCGTGTGGTTAAGTTGCTAACTATATTATTGATGTTGTGGTTTCCTTTCAAAGTGGCGAAAATTATAGAAATGTTGATTGAGAACTTTGGAAAACTAATATTTCTTGTTGTGAAGCTATTTTAACATCTAAATCTGTTTACGCTTATATCAGCACAAAAACTTATGTCTACATATTCTCTATGCTCCCGCCGACAAAGTTTTGAACGAAATGCATGTTCAACAAGCGAAAAGTCGATCTCATCAGTGCCAAAGAAAATATTCATAACGAGTCCAATTCATAACGGTTGTGAAGATTCTCGCTCGGCACTTTAATACACTTGACTTTCGTTATAACCTTATTCGATGTGACAACTCCAAACGATGGATTTTATCGAAAACTTGATAGACGTTGATTGGGATCGAGTGCTCGTTCAGGGTTCAGAAACTCTGAGAACGTTACAATTATGATATCAAAGTGATTTGGAGCATTTGTTACGGTAGTATACACAGCTACTTGATTAATTTTCTAACAGAGGTTTCCTTTCATTGATGTGTAAACGAGCACGAAATTTCCGGATGAAGGTCGAATACATTAGGTAAAAATGGGTTTTTGTAGTAATTAAATATTTTTCTGGTACAAGACCTTGCCCAGACTGCCAAACGTCGCGTAACATCCACAGAATCGTCCCTCGGGATCACAAGTGACTTATTTAAAGAAAGTGAGATCGGTATCTTGTTTCACTTGAGGCTCTATTTGATATGCTTTTTATCCAACATTCCACAGGGAATGACTAAACATATTGAATAGACATCGTTACTTTACTTAAAAAATATAATTTTGTTCTATGAACATTTAATTGAGCAGGTGAAAAGACTACCATCTCTTTTAACTTTTCAATTAATTCGAACACATTAAATATTAATACCTATATCTTGTGTTGCTGAGTCCGACAAAAAATAATCAATATCATGACTCCCTTAATACCAAGAAAAAAAAAAAACAGCTGCGCAAACTTAATTAAGTAGACAGAATCGCTTTAGATATTCAGATCATATTATCCAAAGTATACAAACTTGATGGCGATCGTTATCTTGTTATAAGAAAATTCTAGTTATGTAGTAATAATCGACCTTTTTTTATTAAAGGGTTCAAGCGGTAAAACTGGGTGTGACGCCATCATTTTAATATCTAATACCTTTGCTAACCATTCGCCGTGTCGACACAATCTATGTAAACCTAGATGATATGCTTTTATTTAGGTCCACTAATGTTCAATTTTATACTTAAATACAATATTTCTTTTCATTCGAATAAGCTATAAAAATACGCAACCCCAATTCTTTTGGTCATAAAACCGCGCCTGTTCATATTCATATATTTTTTTAATATTTGATCAAGGAAGCAGTATGCCGATGAGGTCGGCGACAAAATGGCCGCCGAGTTCCAAATAAATCACTTCTTTCCCGCTTATTTTCATGTCACGTTTTAGGACAATCTTATTTCCCGATCTATTTTAGTTTTTCGTTTAGGGCTTTTGATGACAAAATCAGAGGCTTTTACCAGGTAATTATCTAAATTACGATTTTTTGAAAAAAAAAGGACGTTTATTTATGGAAGAAAATAAAGAACCTTGATCGATGTATAAAAACTCGGGAATATCCTGATTAAAGGAATTTGAGAACGATAAAGAAACCAATTAAGGTTTCTTAATTAATATCATCTCGTTTTTGTTAGTTCAGATCGTTCAGATCTTAATGTATTTTTTTGCACTAGCTAGCTAGAATCGACTGCTTCAAGATTGATGTTGAAGCTACAAGAAAAAGTTCAATTCATTCTATTCTTATAGTGAGTCGAATTTTGTGTGTAGGTACTGGGGTCCAAGTGCGTATAAAAAACGCGACTACAGGAAAATAACGCGAAAAGTTACGATTATTTCCGAAAATCCGTGAACGGAATTTAAAAAATTGCACACGTGAAAGCAATTTCCATAAAGTCGCATCTGGATACGTGTATCGTACAGAAATAAGGAAGAGAAAACATCATCCAGGGATCCCGTACTTATAAATAGCTTTAACATGGTGGAGCTAATATTAGCTACGAGTTTTGTATCATGAATATTTATGTAATAAAAAATAAACAACTGTCTGTAATGTTATTATACGTGTTGGTGAGTTATGACGAGGTAGAGAGGTAATTTCACGCTCATCTGCCGATGAAAGGGAAATTATTTGGATTAGTCACTCCGGTTTTAAATTAGATGCTGTTATCGATTTAATGGATGCGATGATTGAAGCCTTTAAAAGCATGTAAATATAACACCGTATTAAAAAAGGTTAAAAAGGTCGTGGTTGTCGATTTTATTACCTATGTTGTATCATTTAAAATACATTGTTAGATTCCTTATTTATAGGTACACTTCCCCCAAAATCTTGAGAAGTCGTTTAAAAATAATGCTTTAAGATGCTCTTAAATGTCTATCAGTCGATACTTTTCACAGACAAACTTGACGGCGCTGATTTCTCACAGTGACAGACAAACTTGACGGCGTCTTCAAACTGATTGACGTTTCAGTATTCGGCCATTAATGTTTTTTTTTTGTACTATTTGAGCTGATTTCTCTAATTGTAACAATTGAATAAAATAAAATAAATTAACTTCTATGGAAGGTACTGAAGTTCATTGTGTCTAAAGTAATAAGTTCAAGTAGGTTCCTACTTACCCAGCGACTACAAAAACGAGATACTTTGAATTGTCAGACTTATTATAAATTATAGGTACTTACGTAAATTATGGAATGATCATAAGATTGCTAGATATCTCAGATTTATGCGGTATGCACTCATACATATTAACGCTATGTTTCGCAGATACGGGTAACGGAATTTCATTAGCGCTTGTTTGTCTAATATTAACATTTATTACTGGATTGCCTCAGGGGTTAATGGTACTTGGCGACTGTATTCTCTCATCGGTGCGAAGTGTCTGTGATGAGATATAATCAAGTGTTGAATTATTAACATTATGAACGTACCCACAGTAAACGTCGATGTCTATGAATCTATGGGTGTTGATTACAATGACTTGTGATTTTATGCTGACGTTTGAAGACAGCTAAAACATATACCTACTGGTTTAAAATAGTCTTCATTATTCAAGTAAGCATATAATACACTAGCTTTTCCTCGCGGCGCTTCGCGGCCCGCCTGGGCGTCGATTATTGTGGCAAATTATAGCATATAGCCTTCCTCAATACGTTGGCTATCTAACAGTGAAATATTTTTTCAAATCAAACTAGTAGTGCCTGAGATCGTTCAACCAATAAACAAACTAATCAGCTTTATAATATTAGTATAGATCATATTGAGATAAAAAAAAATCAAGAAATAATAAATTATATTAAGTTAATTTACTTTTATCTAGTTCTTTTCTTCAGTCTAGTATATATCTATGAGACTGTGTCAATAAAGAGCTTCCGCAATAAAGTTCTAGTTATTTACTCAACGGTGAATATGTATTATGAGCGGGCGTTATGGCACCGCGATTTTATTGGCTCCCGTTTTATATCTCGCACGTTATTAACTGCCTTTTTTATGTGAGTTGTAGAGATCTTGATAAAGCTACCATATACATACTTCTTTTTATATTGTAGTTAAGCTTTTGATTGAACATATCCTGGAACTTCCGGGAGAATAGATATCATAATCCTTACCTACATCCTTACTACATACTATAATTATATTATTTAATATACCTAATGTATGTTTGTGTGCTACGCAATCACATTTAAACTACTGAACCGATTTAAATGAAATATTAGATTAACTAAATCAACAATTCAATAATAATGAACGGAGTTTGCATCAGAACTGTGGCGTCGAAGATTCAAAAGTATGTGATTGTAAATTATACCGAACATTTAGATACTGCTAGTACAGATGCCATTAATTATTCTTGATCAGTCTTGTTGACTGTAAGTACTTTGTCCTACCAACGAGATATATTATCATCTCCCTTTAACAAATCCTTTCTTAGTTTTATTTTTATTACAACTTCGCAATAACTAACAACAAAGGTCTATGTGGCTTGTTTAAGTACTAGGTAAAGGTCTTTTTGACTAACAGACCCTAAAAAGCGGCCCTTGAGACCTCAAATAAACCTCGTTTCTAATTTCGAAACGTCCGACAATTTTAGCTAGTGCTTACCTAGGTAGATAATAAAACTGTCTAGGTCAGGCCTCTGCATTATTAATTTATTGTTAGAGTACGTAATGTTTATGGCTATACCTACATGTACTTTGTAGATAACTTTATGTTGAGTCAAATTCTAAATACCCCTTGTAGTAGTATACTCCGCAAAAAGAACACGCCACTCTTTTGAAAATTCAATACTTACCATAATAAATGTAACATTTTGTTGTCTTCTGAAATATTGCAAGGTTTCCAATTTTCTAAGAAACCTTTGAATATAATTTCGTTTATCACGTCTTAATTGTTATAATTTCCCATGGGAGTCAATTTCCTCTTAATAAAAGCCTGGATCGTGATTCCATAGGAGAATATTTTTAGCTGCCGAATATTTTCATGACAAGGAAATCTTATAGCGTTCTAGAATGTTCATTAGGAGAACACAATTTTAATTCGTGTAATATAGGTCCCATTATTAAATTCTAGACATCAAATAAATACCAATTCTTTCTAAAACAAAGAAGGAAGACAAAAACGGTCAACAATAGGTACATGGTAGATAAAGGTCTCGAAAACACGCACCAACACTTGAGATGAGAGGCTCTCAACGTAAGGGTCACATAAAAGAAGGACCAGATACTTTCATTATCTGCGCCGGCCAATAGGCTGTTGTATACCTACAGGTAGGTAAAATATCACACTGATTTATGCTTATATAGGTTTAACTATGATCATTTCAGCTCTTTTGTGTTTTAAAACTTAAAAGTATTAATTTGAAGATTCGAGAAGAGGACCATTTAGACCCAGGCTCTATCACTAAGCAAATTCTATCAGTCCGATCTCAACGAACATTTTAATATGAGATAATCTCTTAATATTAAAATGCCAGGTAAAACGGCTATGTTACTACAGAAAATTCACAAAATTCGCAAGTGGCGAAGCATCTGCGTCTAACGCCCGGACGGTCTTAATTTTCGGGAGAAAATTGTTAAGGCAATTCCTACCCGTGAAGCGCTGATAACGAAATTGAGTTTCGAGTTTTTACAGGTGTTAGGAAGTAAAATGGGTTTTGTTTGGACGAAGGAATTGTTAATACGGCATGGTTTGGAACTAAGGGCTTTTGGGTTGCCGTGACAGCGACAAAGGGTCTGGTGACAAATGGTCCCTAGAGGCAATATAGAGTTTTTTATTGTAACTTAATTATTTCTGAATAAAGTAGACCAATATATAAATTAAAAACTTATACATTTCAGCTGGAAAATTTGCGATTTAATTTTGAATGCTCCAAGGTTGTCCAGAACATTGTATAACCTGATAGTGTGCCAAATAAGTATATATATGTGACCATCAAAAAAGCTCCTTTGTCATACACAAGTCTTATAGTACAAAAGCCATATAAAATTAACTATTCCATAAGTTTGTTCACGCACCCTGCTTGTTTATTTTATGTTCAGTATTCACAGGCTCGTGAATAAATAGTAGGCAAGTAAATGTTTCCCGAATAAAAAACACTTCACATCTAACTGGGGTCGTACAGGTGCCGTTTATTCAGTTAGCCAGTTTTATCCCTCGTAAGTTTGTTACAAGACTTTTCTTTATCGAGTTAGCTGTTTATAAGGAACGTTCTAGTCATTTCGCTTTTGAGATTCAATTAAAATTATTTATCTTGCTTTCTTTAATAATTTGATCAAGTTGTTTTGTTAGAAGTATTGATTGAACCAGAAGAAATATTTTAATTCAGCTTATTTTCAACTTAAGATTTATTCATTATCCTACGAGCAATAACTGCTTTTTGAGAATATTGTTAACTTAGGTAAGTACCTATACTTGCCGGCAAGTAACTTGGCAACGTTTGGGAGTAGCGAGAGAGTGTTTACATATTCTATGTGCAACAAAAGGACAGTTTTATTGCTCGCCTTTATTCAAACTAAGTAATAGCTATTGCCATAATTCTTTTTAAACACTTATGTTAAGAAGAACGTTAAAATATGAGAAGAATCGTGACGCCTCTTGCCTAGTTTCTTGTCGGCAAGTATTGGTATGTTGAGTTTAACGATATTCTACAGATCGACTGTAAGCTAAAACTAAATTATTCAAAGCGCCCCATACACGCATGATACCCAACTCAGCGGTGTAAACAACACCCATCAGTTACAGCATTTCCTGCGTCAGTATCCCCTCGGCGGCAACAAAGGTAAAAAACGATGCAGACTTTGCAAAAGGTCACTAAATTTTCCACGAAACTAATTTGATTCAAGCAAAGTGTCAAAAACATGGCGCCAACGGACCTTTGTTTTGTAGGAAATTATTTATAATATTAATGTTTGCGAGCTTTCAAAACGAATGGGATTTGTGAAATATTTTTGTAATTCTCCGGAAAACCCTCATATTTGGTGCAACTTTAGGTCAATACCAATAAAAACGCTCTCAATTATTAGATGGCGAATTGGATACCCTTTATACAACGTGTTTCAGTAAAGTAATACTTTCAATATTATAAAGTAAATGTATGATACATAACTATGGCACAGGTATGGTGCATGGGTTTTAAAGCTTACAGTGAAAACTTCGCGATGATGACCCTAGAAATCACATTTGACACTAGAAAATTCAGAATGAGGCGCTAGTTCATCGCAACGTGAGTAGGTACCGACTAACTAGCGTAGGTTTAGGGTTGATAGTATTATTTCACCTTTATGATACACTGTAAAACTTCTATATAGCCTCTAAAATACCGAATAGAAATAGCTCACCAGGTTCTGCCCCAACAATGTCTAGACTCAAAGTAGAGTATAGTTTAATAACATTAATCGTTTAAACATGTTCTTGAATATAGGATCAAATACCGCAGGTCCATTCCGGTCGGAAATCGCTCCGGCATTCGGAATATTTCTCTATTTATCTCGAGGTAATAACATACTCGGGTCTTGTGTGTTTTACAGATTTCCTGTTGCGATAAGACTGTACAGATTTATTTTGATACTGGCTCGCTGGTACGAAATAAGTATAAAACATATAGAATTGTATTATTTTAGGCATTTATCAAGTATATTAACGTTTAGGTACCAAGACATGGCATATGATTTTATATGTTTGTAACAATAACAATAAGACTGGTTTAATTCATTTTCTTGTATAGTACACTAGCTTTTGCTCGCGGCTCCGCCCGCGTGGGCGTCGGTTATCGTGACAAATAAGCCTATAGCCTTCCTCAATAAGTGGCCTATCTAACAGTGAAAGAATTTTTTCAATTCGGACCAGTAGTTCCTGAGATTAGCGCGTTCAAACAAACAAACAAACTCTTCAGTTTATTAAATAATATATAATTATAGTACATACAAGAAAACGATGTAAACCAGTCTTACATGTTTCTTTTAAAGTATAAGTAAATCAATTTCTGTTTGTATTTATTCTACAATACTAAACACACTAACGTGTGTATTTGTTCTCAAAACGTGCACTGTTTTAACATCTGTGACCTCCGACATAAAGTCTGCTGGCTTTGTCCAAATGTTTAACTTAAGTCTAGTCGCTAACCTGTTGTTTTAATAAAAATGTAACGTGATATCGAGTCCTATTTAGCCGATTTATGATAGAATGAAATCTCAAGTTATCTCATTTATTGTGTTTGCAAAAGTTTTTAATAAATGTTAAATATAAGTTTTTAGTCATAAATACGCTTCTGATCTTCCCATTATAGTCAGAAAAAATAGACATTGCTGTTCAAAATGTGTCTCTATTTATGATATTTAAATAAGGCACCAAACAGAAATTAACACTTTAAATGTCTTAACATATTTATGTCGGTCTCAATCAATTTTAATCACATTGCAATTCCATGCACAAAAATACCGCCAAAACAATAATTTATCATCCTTACCACAGACTACAAATATTACGGTAACAGTAATCCATCGTCTGACATCTCTCTATATGTCAGACGTCAAACCTGTATTGTTGTGTGATTAGTTTTGACAGGAACACGATCAGTCTGCAGCAACAATGAGTTAGGATTGGAACTCCTATTGTTAAAGCTTCAGACATGGAATCACAACTATGGCTTTCCTTAGCAACGGTATATTGATCAGGTTGGTATGCAGAGGGTATCATTCGACGCAGCCATTTAAGTGTATCGGGTATTAACTTAGTCAATGCAGAAATAACGACATGAATGTTTTTAATTGGTTAAAATTGTAGGGTTCAGGTATCGTCCTCGGTATTCTGTTGTCTCTAGCCCTAGAGAAAATATGTACACTAGAAAGATTTTATGATTTCTCTTGAGTTGTGATTGAAAAGAAATCAAGCTTACTCGATTTATTTATTAAATAACAGAAGATCTCTTGTTACATTGTGGGAAATAGTTGCATGTAGAATTATATAAATGCCCATTTAGTCTTTACGCACACCGAGAGGGTCAAGTGGCTAAGTGTAAACTTTACGGTTCGACCGATATAATACGTTCCGCGCTCGCCGCGGTTGGTCTGTGGATGGGTGACCACTTGTAAAACCAACCAAGACTCCTCCATCCCTCGGAAAGCACGCGTGTGTTACCCAGTAAAATGTATTGTGGGGAATCAGATACGCAAAAGGCTCCATCTAAAATACAGTATTCAGCTGAAACCGGTAAGGCTGGAAGCCGACCTCAACATAACTCGGGAAGAGGCTAGGCAGAAGACAGATGATAATGTAGGCAGTCATTAGGAACATCGTGTAGACTGTACCTTTTATACCAAGGTTCCTGCTATAAGTATTAAAAAAAAACTTAAAATCCAGTTTTAAATACGAATACCTGCATAAAAACTATGATCTCTCATTATCCAGGATGATAACGGTAACCTAACGGCCCGTTCACGACCTTGCCGCTGTGAGCGGCAGCTAAGCGCGGGGCGGCGAGCGGTAAGATCAAAAGTATGAAAATGTTTGAAGCACGCCACGAGACGCCGCTCATAGCGAAAACGCGCGCGGTTTTATCCGAGCGAATCGCTACGGCGGCGCGCGGTGCGGTGAGCGGCAGGAACAAAAGTACAAGCGAATGAGTGCGACGCCACGAAACAGAGCGGCGTGGACAGCGGTGTAGAAGTGGACGTACTCAGTGGCGTAATTAAAAACAAAAAAATAGTCAATTTTGTGGCGGTTATGGATACCGAGGCATTTATTACAGACATTTTTAATCGACTGCCTATATTGATGTCAAAACATCCCCAACAAAAATATAAAAATATCTTATAAGAAGGTTGTGGGAATAAATTAAACAATGTTTTAATTTTTATATCTCTCATATTAATTATTATATCTCTATTTAATGTTTATATCTCTCATATTAAGAATGTCTTGTTTTAAAAATGTACTGCTTTCTAAACATAGAAGGGATAATTTTGATAACGCCATGATTTTGAGCACGATTTGACTCCCTAAATACGTCCACGGCGGCCGCTACAACCTGTATAATCTATGGCTACCGCTAGCGCTACTGAGGTACGTGGCGTGCATTTCGCACCGCTCACCGACGCCGCATCGCCCGCCGCGCCGCGCGCCGCTTAGACCGAAGTCGTGAACGGGCCGTAAGAGCTTCTATTGCTAGATAGGTTTGTCCGAGTATTTTATTTAGACCAGTTAGACACCTATAATTATCTCGTTCTTTAATTATCTGTCTCATAACTCGAGGCTGAGTCAAGGTTCAATGCTAATACTTTTCGGTCTAGCGCGTTCAGTGTTAAAGTTCGTTGACTTGTTAAATCGATACGACATGCTGTTTTATCTAGATTTTTTTAGTTAATAGAGTTGCTCGTCGACTGTTATGGCTTTGTTCCGACTATTATGGCAGATCTCTTCTGGTAACTTTTTTAGTTTGGCGTATTTTTTATTTCGTTCTGAGACTTAGCAATTGTATAGAACGAAGAATCGTCATAATCGGAAAGTGGAAACATATCTTGTGGTGGGTTGATAAACGAATAGAAACAGTTATCACTTTATATAAAGGTACATTATGATA
This sequence comes from Plusia festucae, assembly GCA_950381575.1. NCBI lineage: Eukaryota > Metazoa > Arthropoda > Insecta > Lepidoptera > Noctuidae > Plusia > Plusia festucae. The sequence goes on along the minus strand of OX494456.1, from coordinate 523,597 downwards.
AAACCTATTAACATGAAGTATGACATGCTTAAATCAGAATCAAATCGCTATAAGAGTGCCTATAAAATACATGCAATAAGGAAATCGTCGACGAGCAGATAAACTGATATAGGAAGTAGGTACATTCATATCGTTGTCTGCAAGTTTCTTGTCAACCATAGATAGCATTTCTGTGAGCTGTTAAAACGTCAATAACACTGTATCCTCTCCCGTAATCTACGCTTAAATAACTCTTAAAATGATGGTAATCGTTGTATGTTTTTCTAAATAATAAAAACTTTTTATAACGAAAATGTCATTCCCCCGTTTATTTCATGAGAAGCGTGTCCTTCAAAACACCTTGATGAAGAAACAAGGCTTGGTTAAGAAATCCCCATGAAACAATGAGATCAAGGAAAACAAAGTTATAAGAAGGAAGGAAAACAATGCGACAAGTATTTTCGAAACAAATTGAAAACATCACACAATTTGTTGATTACCAAAACAGTAATTTGAGTATTTCTCCATTATTCAAACAACATTGAACATTCAACGAGATGATACGACACAGAAAAACATGCAATACATATTTAATTAATATTACTGGGCTACGCAGTACGCCATGACATTTTTGTTAACAGTGTTACTACAGAGAAAAATAACAATGGCCGCGCTGTCGGAATTATTAATATGGAGTTGTCATTTTCCTGTCGTATTTACTGGTAAAAGTCAGATCTCTCATTGCTTTTTTCTGTAAATTGTTTTTTTTATACTTCGCTTTTATCTGGACATATCAAAAATAATTCATTCAGTTATATCTGATGATGACACATATTTTACTCTGAAAAATAAAGGCCTACGCAGACCGGGACGGAATGGCAAGGGATTTTAATTTTTACTAATGGACATTCAACCGTACTGTTACAGAAATACGACATAAATTGCTATGCTTTAAAATGATGCCGTGGCATTGAAAGGGATTTAATCGAAAAGACACGCCACAGGCTCCCGTGGCGGGATGCCGCGGCATACTGCGGTAGGCAACGGCATGACACGGACTCCGGCGCTCGTCACAGGCTCCCGTGGCGGGATGCCGCGGCATACTGCGGTAGGCAACGGCATGACACGGACTCCAGCGCTCGTAGTAATATACTGCGGGGTGCGGCGGTGGGGGTAGAGAAGCGGGGAATGCACACCATTGACCATCCATTTGCGCCCGCGTCTTTGACGACTGTGTACCTACGTGTTTTTTTCGGAGACCAGTTTTTTACGTTTTTTATTCCAACATGGAGGAAAAATTAATAACATTAGTTCAAGCCTATGATTATTTATATAATATGTCATCAAAACATTATATGAACACTCAAATGAAGAACAATGCGTGGAGAATAATTGGGACAGAAATGAATAAAACAGGTAAATATTTTTGCAATATAATTATATTTTAATACTTCACACGGTATTAATGTCTATTTACAATATCGTTTTGCCATGGAATCGAGCCCTCATCAGAGTTAAAGTAATCTTTAAACATCTCCCGTACTGTCGTACCATCTAATGCATTGTTCATATTATTATCGTTTTCTAAATTAATGCTTACACTTGCTATACTTTGACTTTCTGTGCTTGTACCACCTATGATGAAATTGTGTAAGCAAGTACATGCTAAAATGATATTATCAATATATTTTGGTTGAACCTGAATTCCTTTTTGACATAATTCGAAACGTTCTTGAAGTATACCAAATGCATTTTCGACGATACGCCTGGCTCTACTCAAACGATAATTGTATATTTTCATTGCTTCATCTGTCAATCGGTCGCTACTAAATGGTCTCATAATGTTTGTGGTTAACGGAAAAGCCTCGTCTGCTATAAAAACATAGGGCAACTCAAGATCTGTCCTCGGTAAACGTTTTTTTGGGGGAATATCGAGGGCATTAGAAGTCAATTTTTTTCCAAATATTGAGTTTTGCATTATACCTCCATCACTATTTCGTCCATATGATCCTACATCTGCAATCACAAATTTATAATTTGCATCCACAACCGCTAGTAGCACGATACTAAAAAACTTTTTATAGTTCATGTAGAGACTTCCACTATTGCGAGGTGCCCTTATCCTAAAATGTTTACCATCTATTGCACCGATGCAGTTCGGGAAATTCCATTTTTCATCAAATTCCATCGCGATTCGCGTCCATTTTTCCCTTGTTGGTTTTGGCATAACACTAGGCCTTAGGACATTCCAAATGACTTGGCAAGTTTCATGTACTATAGAGCGCACTGTACTAAACCCCATACGATAGCTGTAACCTAGAGACTTGAAGCTACTTCCCGTGATCAAAAATCTGAAAGATAATATAAAGAGGGGTAAGTGAGGCAGAGTGAAAGACAGGGTACAGTTAAACAAAGTCAATTAAATAATACGATATATTTATTTATATATAATTATGAATTCCTCACGATATTTTCCTTCACCGTAAAGCCAGTGGTAATTTTTACTTAGAAAAAAAATTAGCTCAATATAATCCCATAAACATAGCTGGTGCTAACCTAGTCACCTAGTCACTATCTAAGGCCTTTTCCCATTACCTACTTATTCTGATTCTATACCATTTTACCTGCTTATGTTTTGTTTTAGGTGAAGAATGTCAGAAAATATGGAGTAATATACGTAATAATTTTAGGAAAGCTCTGAATAACAGAAAAACAAAGAGTGGTGACCCGTACACAAAGCGACGCCCTATAAAGTTTGAAAAAGAGCTGGAGTTTTTGAAAAAATTCATTCAGCACAGAAAACAAACCTCGAATTTGGACTCCTCTTCAGAGGATACGCAGACTTCTTTTGCAGAATCCGCTGTCGTTGATAGCGATGAACGTTCAGTTTCGCGAATGACCAATGATTCACACCATTCCTCAATAATACCAGAACCTACAACAACTGCTGAAATACTAAATAAATATATTGAATCGAAAAAGGAGGTGGACGCCATTGATTCGTTCTTTCAAACAATGGCTGCCACAGTAAAAAAGCTACCAAAAAGAGAGCAGGTCCGAATAAAGAGACAAATATTTAATATGGTAACTGACGCCGAATTAAACTACATAGAGGGAACTCCAGCTCCAACATCTGAAGATGTCTCTACCAATTTGCAACATCAACGACCATGCCGTACCGCTTTTACTTCAAGATCTGGCTGTGGAACCGCGGCAGGCTTGGGCTATGAAGCTGTATCAGGATCTGGCTATGAAACCACCTCAAGATCTGGCTATGAAACCACCTCAAGATCTGGCTATGAAGCAGCTTCGGGGTCTGACTTTGGAACCGCCTCAGGCTCCGGTTATGAAGCAGCTTCGGGGTCTGGCTTTGGAACTGCCTCAGGCTCTGGTTATGAAGCAGCTTCGGGGTCTGGCTTTGGAACCGCCTCAGGTTCTGGCTATGAACCTGCTTCACGGTCTGGTTATGAAACCGCCTCGGGCCCTGGCTATGAAGCTGCTTCAGGGTCTGGCTACAAAACTGCAGTTTCTGAATACGAAACTAATCTAAACTAGTAGGTACTCTAAATTAAGTAAAAAGAAATAAAGATCCAGGAATTATCAGTGAGAAGATTTATCAGTGCAAAAACATAAAAATCGTTATTATGTGTCTACAATTCATGATTGTATTTGGCAAAAAAAATTGTTTTTTTAATTAAATAAAAGAAGAAAATATTAAACTTATACAATCATTTAACTGCCCACCTCAAACACAAGGATAATCTTTGATCGGCTTCAATGGGGTTGCGAAAATTGGTCCTCTGTTTTTCGATATATGGTCGACATATATTCAACAGTGCTTGAAATTTCTCATAATCCATTCTATGATAGTCATAAAATTTTTGCACGTCGTATTTTAAGTCATTAAATAAATTATTGAATTCACCCTTTGATTCCCTTTCTTTCCATAAATTATCAACCCAAAATCTTCTTCTATTCCTATTATTAGCCTGTGCACTTTCTTCTTCATCTGCAATAATCGATATCAACACTAAATCCCAATCTACCATTGTAAAACTGAGGCACACCAACACTCAATCAAACGCAACTGAAGACTGCAGGCAGCAGGAGTCGCTGAGGCGTGCTTTGTCATGCCGCGGCACCCCGGGGCATGCCGTGGCAAAGTGCTGGAATGCCGCGGCACGCCGTGGCATGCCGTGGTAAAATGCTGGTATGCCGCGGTATCTAAGCAGCCGGTGTGCGCTGACTCACGGCAAAATCCCTTGCCATGACGTCCCGGTCTGCGTAGGCCCTAATTGACTAATGATTTCGTCACATTTTAAAATGTCTTTCATTAAAAACTTGGTATTTGATGACAAGTATTGTTTTGAGTGCCTATAGTTAGAGGTTTAATATCAATCAATCATGTTGATTTATCATGCAAATGCGTGAGCCATTAATGATTCCACCAAACAAGGAACAATGTAAAGGCCAAGTTAACTAAATGGCTACTTATTCAATCCTCGTAAACCGACATTAATTAATTAAAGCTGTATATCCAAAAACTAATTAGGTAACATTCATTCAATTATCTATGGGAAACACGTGTACATGAGATGATTTAATACACACCCACAAATAAAACCCCAAAAATTTTACAACTGTCCGCGTAAATCATTGTGTTGGCTAATAACCGCCACTGCGAATGTTGCTTGTTTTATTTAAATAAAAATTTTATTTGTATCCAACCCGTTGGACTGGAAGTAGAAACAGCAATTTTGGCGATTTTACTAAACAAGCATTTTTCGTCAGTCTTAATAAAAATGGAATCATATTAAATAAGCCTAACTATGTAACTTTCACAAACGTACCTACTAAATTTTAAACTATCGCGTTCTATGATTTTAATAAAATTACGTCACGGGAATAACGCGAACTCAGGCATTTACCTTTTTAGGGCCACAAGTTTCGGGTTTACCGAAACCCGAGCGGGTTAAACTGGCCGAAACGTCAAGCCTTAGAAGGTAAATGCATGAGTTCGCGTTAATTCCCGTGATGTAATTTTATTTAAGGTCTGTTCATCTATACTTGTCACAAATAGTAAACAAACCGACGTCAATTACAAATCACGATTTTTCTCAAAAATCACACAATGTATGTTACCACAATTAGTTTACAATTCTGAATAGATCACACAAAGTTTCCCATCACTAATTTTATTGACATTTCTTACATACGCCATATTTGTTTACATGTTTGGACAAGTATAGATGAACAGATTATAAACAACCATATTATAATCTAAAAACTTAGCGACTTGTGATCATATTTATTCCGCTTTCAAAGGGTTTCGAGTTGCAGTTGAAATAGTGTTACCAGTTTATTAATAACACGTGCCTCTAAAAAGTTAACACGAGCTTTATGAAACTAGATTAGCAGATTAGCGTGGCAACATTGCAACATCCAATATTACAAGCATATTAACGTGAAAAGCAACTCATTAGCGAACTGCATTTTCCGTCAGTTTGCATTTATCGTTTTGGCTGGAATGATTTCACGGAAATAATGGATTGTTATTTTATGATCTCATAGTATTTAATGTATTATCACATAAATATGTATGTATTTAAAATAAAATAACATTAGTACCCATTGAAATAACAATTTTCTTGACATAAAAGAGGAGTTCACAATACCGTGAAAGCTTTTTATTTCAACGTTGGCAATAGCAACGTATTTTAATGTCAGGTGACATTGTATTTGGGATCGACTCTTCTTTTCAACTCGATGGTAGAAAGATGTATTAAAATACGTTGGCTCGGTACGTTGCGATAACAAGAGATGGATCAGGTACCAATTTTATTTGATTGATTATGATAAATCACCAACTTATTAATTTATACAGGATTAATTTAAAAGGAGTGTGTATATTCAATGAGGTAATCAGGTGCTTAAAACTGAACAACTTTCCCGCAGGAACATACAAAGTGACATTTCATACAATCCTGTATGTTCAGAAGTATATGGCAATAATTTTAGAGGGTAGATAATTAATTGATGGATATACTGACGACTTAAAAAGGTAACTGGGTCGGACTAAAAGCGGAAGGCCAGTTTTAATGGCGTATCCGGGTAGAACCCATGTCCAGCAGTGGCCTTAAACTGGGTTAGTTGAAGAATCCAAAAAGCACAGCTTTTTCAATAATCATAGCTCCTACCGTAAAATAGGATTACTGTCTAAATAATCATTGCATTATCAACAGTAACTAACACACAATTAAAAATTTGGTTTTTCAACGTTTTGTAATAATGATTGTATGAATGTGACAGGTTACCGACCTACCACTAATTAGATCATAGGTGTACATAATTGTTATACATAATTACCGTTATCTCTTATCTTGTACCAACATGCAATTATGTTATATAATAATGAGTATATTATGAGAGATATGAGGCGGTCTTTATGTCCTCAATCTCTTTGGGTTTTCCTGGTATAGGCCATATACAGAAAGAAAGCTGGACTGGAAGCCTGCGTCGATCCAACAGCAGAAGCGGAAGCGTCGCTTGTCCAGACAAACCCACCAAATTGAGAAGTCGTAAAATCACTGCTTACGTAGTACACGCGCCGGCCGGTTCAAATAGGCGCTGTTAGATTGGCGCAAGCTGCCCGCTTCCTTTCTGTGTACGGCCTTGGGTTATTTTCAGTCACCTATTTATTGACCTCAAACACTCTTTTATTTAATACTTGATAGCTATTATTATTATTTTGTTAAATGACATTAGTATGAAAATGACATTTCGATAAGAAACGTGACTAAGACTTATCACTTTCATACATTTGAGCGATTCGTTCGATCAGCGACAACGATTGTCTAAGGGGGCGGTGTACCTGAGCTACCGAGATTGTTTATTCAGATCGATGTGTGTGCTAAATGCGCAAATGTTTCTTTTGGACCACGAAAAATGTGACAACTTTACTTCACGGAACAGGATCAAATAAAAATATGAAGTATCTAACTTTAAAGTCTTCAATTTCCATGAGTAAAATATTTAAAGTTCTAATATAAATATTATCTCGAGTATTCACATTGACTATTAAGAGGCGACTATAAAAATGTAAGAATAATTGATTGCTAGGAAACTTGCCACTTGGTTAAAAACCGGTAAATTGGTTTGCTGAAGAACTTTATACATGAAACTATGAAATAACTGCTTTGTTTGTGCCAGACAAATGAAAATGAGTAGCGCTAGTTTATTTCTTATAAGTGAGGATAGAGTACAAATTATACTTACGTCTCCACATATAAATAAAGTCGGATACGGAATGCGACGCATACATTACAATACTTGGGTACCTACAGAACATCTAGGGCTGGCAAATGTTGAAGGAATATGTTTTAACAATGTCATGAATGTACAAAGCTCTCAAATAACAGAATTTTGATAGCGTGTTAGTTTTTTTGTCATGCTATCCAATGTTTTCGTAACATTGCCTCACTGCAGTTTTATAGTATCTACCTGATCTTTGTTATTTTAACAAGAACTTATTGTTATTGGTTTTATAAACATGAATCTAATTTATTTTTCGATGCTTAGTAAAAAAAAATGTATTTCAATCAATATTCATGTTTCTAAGTTTGAGACGTGGTTGCCTTGTTGATCGAACCTTAAAAAGGTACCTGCATACCTGCTCGTAAGATGTCAAGTAAACGAGTTACGATGTTATAATCTTAGTTTTTAATCCGGCCAACCCTAGGCTCGAATGACATTCCTTTGGTATCAGATGTCGTGATAGCCTAGTTTGTCGCGCCCCACTTTACGCACCTCGGTGTATATATCTTCATACTTGTACCTAGGTTAGCCTAGGTATGCACTCTACAATCTAGATGCTTGCTTCTTACCTGCAGGGTTTAGAAAAGGTCGGTTACTCACTACCTGGAATTGCCACGCAACAAGAAACGTAAAATGTTCGTGTGAATATCACAGTTAAGTTCAGAGGTGTAAGGTTTTTAATCGTGTACCTACATGTCTGTGGAACCATTTTAGTGCTTCCACTGCTGGCAATAATAATATGCTCTTTTCCAACTCGGATTTAACAATAAAGATAAATATATTTTTTTGCATTCCTACTTCTAATCTTCTCTAGGTCAAGACTTGTTGACTCATACACTAATTGTATCAGTGGCGAGTCACTCCTCGCCTGAAAAATGACCTGAAAATTAGATTAAAAAGAAAGCATGCCTACTTGTAAATGATTTACAAATTGATTTTTATAAAAAAAAAATAAAGAAATGTTTGTGATATGATATACATATAAGCTAACATTAGAAATATTTAACCTAATTAAGTATGAAGCTACAAAAAGCAACAAGACTAAAAAAAGTACACTGTAACATGCGGTGACAGCACCTTGCTTAAGGCAATGTAATCGGTACAGTCAGCAATATACATGCCCGTTTAGCAAAATTGAATAGTTACCTACTATTTTCTGTTTAATAGACACGATATGATATTAAACATAATACCGGCATATAAATGCCTCTTCCCAAATAGAGAAGCAATGAGCATTGATCACCACGCTTGCTCATTGCGGGTTGGCGATTTCAGATTCCTAATTTTGGAATCCAGGTTGCCTTACAAACTTACAATGTTATCCTCCATCGTTTGACAATGGTGTCTTAGAATAATTAAGAAAGTACATACAGTGAAACCTGGTTAAGTGAGACATCAAGGGACCTGCAATGTCGTTTCACTTATAGAGGTATTCCACTTACCCAGTGTCTCAGATATACAGGTATAAATAAATATCTGTCTCATTTACAGAGGGTTACGTACTTGGAATTACGTGTGGAATTTGTGGGTAGAATAAGAATGAGTAAACAAACAATGTTATCTCAGTTACAGAGGTCTATGCATATAAAATTTACTCGCTGTCTCAGTTATAGAGGTAACTATGATGATAAATCGAAAGAACAAATCCCAGATATAGAGGCTTACCTCGTCCCACTAACAGAGGTAATTCAGTGCCAAAGTGTTGGGACCTCAGCATGAGTTCCAGTTATGGAGGTTTCTCACTTAACCAAGTTTTACTGTATAACTTTGAAAAATTCACATTGGTACTTGCCCGGGTTCGTACCTGCAAGCATGTGCCATACGAATCTGGTCATTGAACCTAGACCACCACGACATTTTGTAGACACAACATCAACACAAGTTCTCTAGGGAATAACATAATTACGTAAAGCTTATTTTGTACTTATTTTGCTTACTACACCAGTAGGTACGCAGCAGTTACGTAACCCGTTCTCCCCGGTAACCAGTTATTCTGAATCATAAGCTACTTTTCTTTCAATTCGTATATTTAACGTGATTTGAGTTCAACTTCCTGACAACATAATCGCCGGTAAAAGGAAAATGCTACCATTTTTCTGGAAAACGAATGCGCATGCGTATTATTAGTAGTGCTTTTGTAGGTTTAATATTTTACAGATAATATTATGGGTAACTATCTGACCTGGCAAACGTTTTTCTGCCATATTAAAAAAATCTGGAGAGGGTCATCCCTAACACTTAGGGGTATGAAAAATAGATGTTGTCCGATTCTCAGACCTTTTAGCACTGAGATTAATTTAAATTGAAGAAATAAATATAATTTATCGTAGTACAATTTATTATTATATTCGATTGCCATCTTGCGAGTTGCGACCCTATTGCGGAACTGTGGATGGAACACACCCCTATCATGTAGGGGTGTGAAAAATAGGTTTTGTTCGATTCGCAAACCTAACAGATTTGGACACAAAATATCAGAAACATCGGTCGAGCCATTCTACAAACGCCGTGATACGAGAATTATATTTATTAGATTAGAATAATTTCAAGCCCTAGCTATTATTTTATGTTTAGCATGATTTTCATAAAGGTGGTCTCTAAAACAATCTATCTTGTATCTTTGAACATGTTTTAAGTGGAGTGAATAGGTAATCCTGTTTGAGTGATGATACAGTTTTGTTAAACCCACGCTAAGCTCGTTTTAAGTAGTTAAGTACACATTAATCAAATTATTTTAATGTAATATTGTAATTATTTCTAGCTTTCGTCGAGTCGAGTGTCGTACACACTGGTTTTTAAGGTGTCGCCAGCTCTGAGAGGTCCCAGGTTTGATCCCCGGACGGGTCAATGTAGAAAAAACACTTTTCTATAACACTTTAGCTTCTTACCTCGGATTCGGAGCAATGTATCAAATGTATGTGATGTTGTCCACATTTATTAAAAGAAAAAAAAAACTAACTTTTTTATTGTAAATATTTATAACTAGCGGACCCGCCCGGCTTCGCACGGATACACAATAATATGAATATTTTTTTCAATTACGTTACCTAATAATTTGTCTACAAAAACCTTTTGAGATTCAATGTTATCCCTTTAAGAAACCTTAGAAAGTGTGACTTCTAAACTTCTGAATATTCAACATCAGTCTTAGCTGAAGCTAAATGTTCCAGCATTTACATTAATAAGCATAAACCTGAGCATAAAGCGATTTCGGTGACATGCATATGATGCATGCATATATTATATTATGAATTAACTGAACGCAATTTTGAACGTATTCACTGCCTATTTAGTACAGAAATTAGTATTTGTAATAGCTGTATGTCCTAGTTAGTGATTTCATGTGCAAATGTAGATAAAATGACGTGTAAATACATATAAACTCCGCCATTTTATTCCAATGTGCTGCACCGAGCGGTTTACCAGATAGTAGCTTACGTCGAGGATATCACTGCCAAATTTTATAAAATTGGTCCAACCGTTTTAGCGTGAAGTGCGAACTAACATACACTCATAAAGTTTTGTCTTTATAATATTACTAGCCTTTGCTCGCGGCTCCGCCCACGTGGGCTTCGTTTATCGCGACAAAAAGTACCCTAAAGCCTTCCTCATTAAATGGGCTTTCTAACACTGAAGAATGTTTCAAGTCGGCCCAGTAGTTCTTGAGATTAGCGCGTACTAAGCAAACTCTTCAGCTTTATAATATTAGATTAGTATTTATTATTTGATTTTGCATAATATACCATGTAGCATGCATTGACGTAGGAATACTAAATAAGGCTTACGGGCGATGTTGTTAGATTTATTAAAACAATTTACTTAATAACTAAAACTGAAAAAAAAATAAAAAAAGTATTGATACTTATGTATATTGTCATGACAGAATTCTTTGTTTGTAAAAAATAAAATACCAACTGAAACAAATGTGCTAATTATTATTTAATTTTTGTTACAGGTAAAACGCACCACAATAAATCAGACAGGACTACAACTTAGGTTTGAAAAACCTTAACATTTAGAGTAAAATGGTGAAATATTATCATAATGACGGCAGCATATACAATTCAAATACCTACTCTACATAATCTGGACAGGGGCTCCTTACTGCTTGTCTCGTCTACTTGGTAAACGATGTCCGTGTTCCTTATCTTGAAGGATTTAAAATGGTTGAAAAACATGAGCAAAAATTATTCTTCTGGATGATACAGTTCACGTGTTAGTGTCTGTTATAACTTATTTTATCAGTGCTTAAAGCGATGAGTGAGTATTGAAGTAATATAGATACCTATTGCCTAAAAATATGTCAATCAAATCAGCCATCGCGGTCCACTGCTGGACATAGACCATTCTCAAAAAGGTGTTTGCCCTAGTCACCACGTTGTGCAAGCGGGAAGGTGACCGTAGTTTACATTAGTTCTTTAAGAGAATGCTGCCGCCTATTCCTTGTGTCTATTCCTTTAGTTGCCTCTTACGACACCCACTGTTAGAGAGGGGGCTACTTTTTTATTCTATGCCGAAACCCCACTCCGGCTCGGCTTTAAAAATATGAGAATTCGATTAATTTACCTGTAATTAAAAGTTATGATCAAATAACCAAATATTTACTGACTAGATCAGTTTTAATTAATTTAAATTGAAAAGCTTTCCAATACTACAGTTTCGAAAACTTTGATCTACAAGATTAATACAACATGATATCAAATGTTGTGAACTCAGTATTATCAAATAACAACATAAATGCTTCATAAATAACTAAACAACTGAAGCAATGTCGTTACATACAAAACTGACAGAACGGCGACGGGCAAAAGACGGCCAATTCAAACAATCATCCACTCAGTTGATCACGAAAATTGTTTTGAGGCAACACTGAGCCGCGAGTGTTGCCATAAAATACTACAATTTATAAACGTCTATTTGTTTCAAAAGGGTATTTTTTATTTAGGTTTATAAGAAAGGTTAGCATGACACCGTTTTTTATGGCGATATTCTTTAAACTGGATACATTATACAGGGTTACAGGTAGACCAGGTTTTCTTCTTCCAGACTTTTCTTGTAATATGCTTTAAAGAAAAAAAAATGTTAACGAAAACTTGTTTAATTTTTTAACTTTCAATCGTCGACTACCACCCAGTTGGTTCAGTTACTTGCTTTTTTGTGTTGAGGGTAATATACATACTAATCTTATCTACTACACAAATAGCAAAAACATTATCAATTAGAGGGACAATCCGAAAAAAGGACAATTATACAAAAAAAAACTTCATTATATGTAAAAAAAATATCAAAACCAATATCTCTTCATGGTTTAAGTTTGGGATGGGATGTTTCATAGTCAAATCAGCTAGGAATTATGAAAACTAAAACTTCTAGGTCCACTTAACCTGGACTTAACTGTGCTAGAATTTGTTTTTATGGTATGTGGTAGTTTGTTTGATCATAAGTCAACGTAAAGAAGATCACATTAATGTTTGATAATATCTCCAATCTAACTGATGATTACCACGGTGACATAAATACCAAGATTAGATTTTTGTTTGTTTTGCAAATCAAATTTATCTAAGTGTATTAAAAAGGTAAAGATACTTAGCAATATTTCATCATTGTTATTTGTCAAGAGGCGACAGGCGGTATAAAACATTACCGGGTAAACTTTGGAATTGTAAACTTTTGTCTATTGTCACATTCTGTTCGCAGCTAATTTTCACAATCACAATACCGGCAAGCGTGGTCCTCTTTTCTTTTAAAAAAGCATTGTTAAACAAAATTGTTTGTTAAGTTCAAAGTTAGAAGATAAAAATTCCTTTGAAAAGTTTCAGCATTAATAAACATTGTGGAATTTTCCCGAACAGTCTGGGAACAATGATAATTAGGAGCAGAAAGACATCTAGATACCTATCGTGGATGAAAATATTCTACGCTTTAGCAAAATTAGTCGTTTTCTTAATTACATTGACTTTAAGAATTGCAAACTTTCGAGACAAAAATATTAGGATAGCAAATCTGTCAGGTTGAATAATAATTTGTGGGGAAACTTTGAATGCTCGACTTTAATACGTTAAGCTTCCTAAGTAAATACAGATGGTGGAATCTTGGGAAGCCTAAGCAAAGTGAAGACGAGGTCACTGTTAGTGGTTGAAAAAAGCGTATATTTTAGTGTCAAGTCTTTTTCACCTCCGCCCAGTTTTATATTTAGAGAAGGTACTGAAGCTCTAAACTTGTACAGTCTGGGCTCTTTTTGTAGATGTCTGCATTTGGACTTGAAGTCTCCAAGTTACATTTTTCAACGATTTTCTTTTAGAATGACGATCACGTAATCTAACCTAATACATACAGTGTGTCCGGTCATGGACTAGCGATATTTTAAATACTTGTAAAACAACTACACTCGGCGTCACAAAAATCGCACCTCTTTAAGAATTCCCTTCAAAGTCATTTTAACCCTATTAATCAATGGTAGACATATGACTATAAGGTATCTTTGGAAAGGCAATTTATTTAAATTTCAGAATAAATCAGTGGATTTGGTTTTTTGTTTACCAGGAAATAAAAAAAAGCAAGCTAATGCAAATGATTAAAAAGATAAATTTTATTTTATCAGCAAAAATTACAACAAAGTCCTTAAAAACAACTTAAAACCTAGTGTTACCCCCCCTAGCCCTGATGACTGCTTCCATGCGTTCTCTCATGGACCTAATTAATGTGACAACAGTCTCTTGAGGAGTGTTGTCCCATTCTGCAACGACGGCATCTTTGAGGTCTTGGAGAGTGGTAGGGGCAGGATCACGTGCCCGTACTCGCCGTTTCAGTTCATCCCAAAGGTGCTCAATAGGGTTCAGGTCTGGACTTCGCGCCGGCCAGCGCATAACAGGGATTCCAACTTCTTGCAGGTAGTCTCTTACAATTAAAGCGGTGTGACAGTGGGCGTTATCGTGCATTGCATGCACCCACTGCCAAAAAAACCCGCATAAGGGACAACCTGCTCCTCTAAGATCTCTGTTATGTACCGAGCAGCAGTCAGCGACCCTTGCCTGCGAGCACTTCCAGTCCGAGAAACACACACAAGGTTCGTTTTACCGTCGATTGATATGCCGCCCCAGAACATGCACGAGCCACCCCCTATTCCACTGTCTCTTGAATACAGGCTTGTGCGAATCGTTCCCCTTGCCTCCTATACACTCTTCGACGCCTGTCGTTGCAGAAAAGACACACCCACGTCTCATCCGAGAAGAGCACAGCCCTCCATTGGTCTATTGTCCAATCCACATGGTCACGGGCAAATTACAACCGGTCTCTCCTATGCTGTGCAGTCAATTTTGGCCCTGTAGCAGCCCTATGAGCTGCAATTTTCTTCTCCCGCATTCTTCTTCTAATCGTGGAGACGCTTACAGAAGTTCTGCGAGCTGATCGCAGTTGTTGGTGCAGCTCAACAGCATTGGAGAACCGATTACGTAAAGACGTCGAAACAATGAAGCCATCGTCTCTTTCGGATGTGCACCGTTGTCTTCCAGATCCACGTCTTCGGATATAGCCACCAGTCTCTTGGAAGCGTTGGAACACTCGTCGAACGGCAAAACGACTCAAGTTCAGTTGCCGAGCAACATCACACTGCCGCATCCCTGATTGCAGTAGTGCAATGACTTGAGCGGCTTCATCTGCAGTGGTATCCATCTTCTGGGGTGTTTTTCTTGCTGTAGCTGTTCACGTGTGTTCACTTCAAAGGTTGAATAGCGAATGACCCATCTTTAACCCGTTTTATACCCTTGTAGGGAGGTGCAATTAGTGGCCGTTGCAATGCGTATTTTGACAACATTTTTTTTAACGTTACGTGCTAATGAGATCTGTTGTGTTTAAGAATTCTAACTGTTGTTAATTTAAAGGTCGTGAAACATCCTTTCAATTGATACCAATATTAATTGGGTTTAATATATTCGTTACTGGCGGGACATATTTTAAACTTATTTTCGAAGAGGTGCGATTTTTGTGACGCCGAGTGTATATTAATGCACAAATACAATATATTGTTGGGTCCAATTCACTTCCTCGCTATGTGGCAGCCATTTTGCTTTTTTGTAGAAATTATTGCTACGCATGTGCAAAAAAAATCATATCTCTCAAAGTTTTGGTCCCATTGAGAATGAAATAGACTTATTTTGAGGGCAACAATACTGTCTTTCGTCTACATTATAAAATAATGTGTTTTCAATCTCCCAACTTTTGAAAAACGTAAGAAAAAGAAAAAAGTTTTTAAAAAAATGAGCCAACTCTACAAATTATTGTAAATTACTGCAAAAACCTCCCCCATGACCCTAGTATTTTTATTACTAGATCGAAAGATTATGAACTAAGCTATAATACAACTTAAAATTTACAACTTTATGTCTACTACTTTAGGAGTTATTGTTATTTGAACACAGCGTATGCGCAAGAACAAAAGGCTTATGTTTAGTGACACCTGGCATTAATTGCATTCCATTCGAGAGTAGTACAGAAATTATGTTTGCTTCTAGTGTGAGTAAGCGATATGGAACATACTGGTCCTTTACCTTGAAAAAAATTACACCTTTTAGGGATAATTAATTAATTACTTAAGTTAGTTGTCCCTCGCCCTGCGTTGTGATCGCTACTTTCTCTTACCATCCGTGCGCTTACCGTTCGTGCTTATTACGACCTGTATTAGTTTTCATCAGTAAGAGTGTGATACACATATGGAGAATTGCCAGTATTCAGCGAAGCATATTGCTGACATACACTTCGTGTATGGCTTTTGCAATGGAAGTGCAAATCTGGCTGTACAAAAATATCGACGAAGATACCCTAACAGGCCTACACTGAGTCGCTAAACTTTTATCGACGTGCACTCAAGATTAGCGGAAAGGGGTATTCAAGGGGCTGTTAATGAACGCGCTCGTTTAGTATCGCCCGAAGATGAAGAAGAAGTGCTTAGGCTCATAACAAATGATCCTAGATTAAGAGTTAGACAGATTGCAGTGCAACTACAACTGTCTAGGTGGCATGTTTGGAGAATTATGAAAAGAGATTAAGGAGCTTCCCCTATCGTACCGTCGACGTATGTGGTTCCAGCTTGACGGTGTCCCTGTGCACTTTTCTCGAGCAGTAAAAGTGTATTTAAATACCAACCATTCGCCGTGGATCAGTCGTGGTGGTGACGTAGCGTGGCCACTTCGCTCACCGGATTTGACACCCTTAGATTATTTTTTTGGGGTCATATGAAGCAAAGGGTGTACGCTACTGTTCCAAACACCAGGGAAGAACTCGTCGCCAAAATCATGACTGTCGCCGAAGAAATAAAATCGGATTTAGACATGATTAGGCGCTCATCAACCCAGGTAGCACAGAGAGCTTTAGCTTGCCTGCAAGCTAGTGGTGGTCACTTTGAGCAATTGTTTTAGATATTTTAATTGTGTATCAATATTGCAAAACCATTTAATAAAATCTAATATCAATTTAAAGTGTTTTAGTTCATTGTCTGTTTAGGGTTCCAACAAAGGCCTTTTCTGCTTGTGCATACGCTGTGTTCAAATAACAATAACTCCTAAAGTAATAGACATAAAGTTGTAAATTTTATGTTGTATTATAGCTTAGTTCATAATCTTTCGATCTAGTAATAAAAATATTAGGGTCATGGGGGAGGTTTTTGCAGTAATTTACAATAATTTGTAGAGTTGCCTCATTTTTTTAAAAACTATTTTCTTTTTCTTACGTTTTTCAAAAGTTGGGAGATTGAAAACACATTGTTTTATAATGTAGACGGAAAACAGTATTGTTGCCCTCAAAATAAGTCTATTTTATTCTCAATGGGACCAAAACTTTGAGAGATATGATTTTTTTTGCACATGCGTAGCAATAATTTCTACAAAAAAGCAAAATGGCTGCCACATAGCGAGGAAGTGAATTGGACCCAACAATATAGTGTATTTGTGCATTAATATAGTTGTTTTACAAGTATTTAAAATATCGCTAGTCCATGACCGGACACACTGTATATAAAATTCTCGTTTCGCGATGTTTGTTCCCAAACTCCTCCGAAACGGGTGGACCGGTTTGTATGAAAATTTGTGTGCATATCGCATAGGTCTGAGAATCGGCAAACATCTAGTTTTCATACATCTAACTGATAGGGGTTGCCCTCTCCACATTTTTTTTAATATGGCAGAACAACGTTTGCCGGGTCAGCTAGTATTTTAATATATTTTATGTATTAGCAAAAGTTTATTTTCCCAATTAGTACCTAGAACTTTTAGGTGCTTATCTCGTTTACTCACAAACACTGATCAGGTTTTAATTAAATTTTATTTAGAACGAACCCTGGATTAGGACATCAGCTTCATTCTATCCCGGGAAATTAAAAGTTTCGCACGGCGGTGGAAAATATTTAATTAATAAGTTGTGGATTTTTAATAGCGATCACGTTACATACATACGGTACCTAAGTTTTCTTGGTTCTGTGGAGGTAAAAATAGGCATTTTCTCCCACAATTCCCTATACTCAAGCAATATATTATGTATTTCTTTAAGTTTGCTCCTTCTTCCAAAAGGTATAGATTCGGCATTGTAAGTTGTCTACTATTTGTAACTAATGACAACCTCCGTGGTCGAGTGGCGTACACACCGGTTTTCAAGGTGTCGCTAGCTCTATGGTCCCGGGTTCAACCCCGGACGGGTCAATGTAGGAAAAAACACTTTTCTATGTTGTCTCGCGTCTGGGTGTTTCTGGTGCCTTCGTTGTCTCTGATTCCATAACACAAGTGCTTTAGCTACTTACATTGGATTCGGAGCCATGTATGTGGTGTTGTCACATTTATTTATTTATTTGTAATCATGCTATTGAAGACGTTTAGTTGTACAAGATTTGAAATTGAATAAAGAGACCGAACATTTTCATGTATATCAGGTTAAAACCATACCTTATTGACGACAGTCTTCAATGAATACGCGTGCCCATGCATTATTTATCAGTTATATTACGCAGTAAAATTGTGAAACGCATCTCACTTAGTGCAATGTCTCTGTGACTAGCACATAATTAAGTGCTAGGCTTCCTTTAAAACTAATGGTTTTCTACATGTTTGTTTCGCTTTTACTTTAATATTCATCAAATAATAAATACCTATAGAATATTCGTGTTTTAGGGGGAAAAATGCTCTCGCCCAAGTGTCCAAGGAGTAAACTAAATCTTAATTGCCGATTATTTTAAGTTATAAAAATGAAATTAGTAAAATAATATTAGTTCCAGTTTTAACCATCGGGGCTAATAAGTTTGTTATACTATAAAACATTTTTCCAGACTGTAAAATGCATAAATTTAACACAAAGATTCAAAGATTTATTTGCTTAAAATATGGGATACACTATACAGAGGATGTTACATGTTAATATAAAGTTCAGCATATTTTATCATTGTTAAATGACATGCAAATATTTACTTACATCAAAATTCAAATTACATTACATAGTTTTAATTAAAATTTTTGGAAACACAGCTTTGTTTGGAAAAATTTTGTACAAAAAACTACCAGAAAATACAAGAAAAAGACACAACAGAGGTAGGTTGATAGATTCATGTATAACATACCAAAAATTATGTTATTTTAGGTAAATATTTGTAATTAGTGCTCTATGTGCTAACATTAAACTAGATATACTTACAATCGGACGATCGCGGGGTGATCACAGTGCACGTAAAAATTTCTCCACTTTATTCACTGCCGAATAAGTTACAAATTAATTCTAACAGTACTTGCCAGTTCCTTATTACACCCTCCCTTTGTGTAATTGAAGTCTGCAGCCAAATACTTTCTCGTTACCCCCAGCCAAGCCATCAACGAAGACGAATCTCATATGGTGATTTGGGAATTAATAGTCTCAGAGACAGTTTTAATCTCAGCGAAAGAATTTACCTTACTCATAGAAATACCGAGAAATTCCGTAATTTACGTGTCTAGTAAAAGATGGCAGTATTTAGATTCATTTATAAAGTCCCGCCAAAAACTCAGTGATGGATAACATAAAAAAAACTAGCTGACCAGGCCAACGTTGTTCTGCCATATTAAAAAAAAATGGAGAAGGCCACTTCTATCACTTAGGGAAAATGTGAAAAATAGATGTGTCAACCGATTCTCAGACATCGCTCTAGCCGTTTCGGAGAAGTTTGGGCACAAACACCACGACACGAGAATTTTAAATATTAGTTAATGAAAGTAATAAAACGAATGGCTTAATAAGGAGAACTCGAGTATAAAAAAGCAACGTTGTCACTTTCAATTTAAATTTTAGCCAGAATTTTACTTCTGTTTTAATCATAGAGAAGTGGAAGGAGGTTTAAGTAAGTAATTATTTTACAAATTTCGAGCGTGTCTTAACTTCTTAAAGGTAATTGTTATAAAGTTGCTCTTTTAAAATTGGCTTTTATCTTTTGAAAAACATTAGAAATGTGAAACATGCAGAGGGGTTCTTGCTAAGTGTAAGCCGTACGGTTTGACCGATAATACAGGTTGAGTCGCGCTCGCCGCGGTTGGTCCGTGGATGGGTGACCATTTGTAAACTTATCGATACGCTTCCGTGCCTCGGAAAGCACGTTAAGCCTTTTGTCCCGACTCACCCGACTGTCATACAGTGATCGTTGATAGTCGTTAAGTCATTACAATTCTGACAACCCGTCTTACTATGGAATACTGTATTACCTAGCAATAAAAATGACGGGCCTGTTGGTCTAGTGGTTAGTGACCCTGACTGCTAAGCCGGAGGTTGTGGGTTCGATTCCCACTCAGGACAAATGTTTGTGTGATGAGCACGATCATTTGTTCTGTGTCTGGGTGTAATTTATCTATAATATGTATGTATTTAGAAATATATAAGTATGTTTATCAGTTGTCTGGTCACCATAGTACAGGCTCTGCCTAGTTTGGGATTAGATGGCCGTGTGTGAGATTGTCCCAAGATATTATATTATTATAATAGGTTGTGGAGGTCAGATAGGCAATCGATATAGGTATGTAAAATACGGTATTCTGGTATGGTTCCGGTAAGACTGGAAGCCGACCCCAACATAGCTTGGGAAAAGGCTAGACAGAGGCAAGAAATATGAAACATACTCTCGAGTGGTATAGGTCACCACGCTAATTACCACTGTGCGCGACGTGCTGCTTGTTCGTTATGACACAAGCATTTGTGTGATCCACAAATACTTGTTTTAAGTCTGGGTGTTCTTTGTGCATGTGATTTGAATGTTTGTGAAACCCCCGCGACACAAGGATTTAATTGCATAGTGCGGGCGTCGTTAAAAAAAAAAACTACAAAAATACACAATCTTAATAAACTAACAACAACGCACGTTACAACTCGTTATAAATTAACTTCAACCGCACAATTTGTTGACAACCATTCTAACCTAAAAACTCCCCTCTTGATTAGTTTACTGCTATGGGCTCCCCATGGCATGTTACTACACTGACACTAAACAGTGTCACTAGTGACAGATGGCTCGCAGGTGCCACTTCCGGAAGGTGTTGGCACTTTGCCACAAGCCGCTAGGGAATCAGCAGACTGGGTCTTGTCGGTTATTAGGTTATAGAGATAAAAATGTTGTAAAGATTTCTGTATTGTGAAATTTTTGTCAAGATCTGTCGTAAAATTTTCATATAAATTTTATCAAATAAACTGCTAATATATTTTCTTTGAAGTATGTATATGATATTTAGAAGAAGATATGATATTTATTTCAGATAAATTAGTGTTCTTAAAGAAACTTAGCTAAACTAAATAATATCTAAAAAACACTTAAGTATGGCTCATTTTTCCATCGCCTGATTAATTTTATTCGGATAAAATTGACGTTTGATAGTATTAATATGAAACAACAGATGAAATTTCAATAGTATTCCTTGAATAATGATAAGAGATGTTTTGAAAAATCAGCCCCTAGTCTTGGCTACATAAGCTTATATCTCTCATAAAGTCACTCAATATTTAACAACAACTACAGAGACTTCGGCAATTATCTAATTTTAAACCCCCAAAACATAACATAGAAATCCAATCAGCCAACCGCTAGCCCACAACAAGTTACACACCATAAGTTATAATTAAGCCGGGATCATAGCTAAACCTCTTCAGCCACAATTACCGGTAAAGCCGCTCTTATGCGGAATATAAAGCATTATCCCTTGAGTACGGGATCAACACATCAATAGCGCTATGAGGTATTACATCGGTACATTGAGGATAGAGAAAATATTTTCGTTGAGATAAGTTATATTTTGAATATCATTGTTACTGGTAAAAAAAAAATAGTAAAAGTGAGAGGCTCGTTACTTAGTGGAAGCCGTACGTGGTTTGACTAATAATAAAATTAATAATAAGTCGCGCTCGCCGCGGTTAGTCCGTGGATGGGTGAACATTTGTAAACATACCCGAGACCCCTCTGTGCCTCGGCAAGCACGTTGAGCCGTTTGTCCCGACTGTCATACAGAGATGTTTGACAGTTGGTCATGACAATTCTGCTGACAACCAGTTGGAATACTGTATTACCCAGCAACGGGTTGTGGAGATCAGATAGGCAGTCGCTACTTGTAAAATATGGTATTCAGCTAAATCCGGTAAGACTAGCAGCCGACCCCAACATAGCTTGGAAAAAAGCTCTGCAGATTATTATCATTTTTACTGGTTAAAAAATAAATGAGGAATATATGGGTTCATATTCAATCTATGATTTATATGGATTCGGTGTAAGCGACGTAGGATATACACAATATACTGGACAACACACGAATTGTAAATTGTCCATTTATTTTCCTATATTTGTTTTTATGTACCTAGCCTATTTATCGACCCACTACTGGGCAAAGGTCTCTCTCGTTTGACTAGATTTGTCGGCCTTTCTTATCTATTATGCCGTTTTTTATGCACCTAAGTTACCCATGTCAATCCTTCCTTAAAGTCCAACATTCAACATTAAAGTTTGTGTCATTACAAAGAAGATTCAAGTAAGATTTCTATTTATATTGTTATTCTCCATTACAAAAGGACCATAAATTTCCTCAGAGAACATTAAGGTTCCAAAATGTCGTTCCTTTCGCTTAAATTTAATACGTTTACGTGAAGAGTTTACGGCGCCCTATTATCAATGTTCAAAATACAATTTCGCACGAACATCTTATTTGATTACACATAATTACTTGTTGAATGAAAAATATATTGTCTTCAGTCAACCGTGTGTCGTAACGAGTTATTAAAAGATTATGTAAAGGGTAGTATCGAAAACACCTATAATATATATAAGGGGTTTTAAATTTAAGGTCACTTTATCATTGTAAGGTTATCGCCTGTAGTTAACCGATTAAAATAAATCTCATATAGTCTAAAGGCTTAGTGAGTTTATGTATGAGTAATGAGCAAATTCGTGGAAATGATAATAATTTTATAATGAAATTTCAGTCTTTATAATACCATCACTGTTTCCGGTCATCTCATATTACGAAAAATTTAATCCATAACGAAAAGGTTGCTTAAATAATAAATAGTTATTAAGTTTCCACTAATTAAAAACATGGTCCGTGTAGCGATTCCCGATAAATGCCGGCCATTTATATTTAACGGTCCTTGGTCGGACGTAATTGACAATCAATCTGTATTGCAGCGGACCTCAGGGACAGAGGACCAGGGGGAAGGACCACGTGCCGTAATTGGAGCACTAATAGTGATTAATTCGTTAAATATTGGATCTTGTTCCGTGGTAGCTAAACTAACGTTAGTTCAACTATATACCTCTCTACACGAAATAATTAAAATAGCGTCACATGTTATTGATGAAAAATATTACATATTTGATGTAATTTCAAAGTTAATGTCGAATACAGTGAAATTGTTCAATTTGAATAACTTATACGTCTATATTAACTTAGATCTCTATGAGCTTGAGTGCTAGACATTTTTCGCTTTACAGAAAGAAAAAATATCTCAAATCGTAACTGTGATTTAACTCTCAGATTTTATGCTAAACTTCCAAGAACTTTGTAGCATTCCTTTTATTAAGTTAAACGCGAATTCATTTCAATAATACATATGAAAGGAAATTATTTTCATTGACTAAGGAAAAATTGCGATTAAATATCTCGAGATGAGAGTGGAATCCAATTGGAAAGAGTACGCTTTTCTTATTTAACGAAAACTCATAAGATTTATATAAATTATCGTAGATAATAAATAAGCTAAATGTTATTTCGTATTCGTATTATGGGTTTTATTTCGTAATATTGGTCAGGATTTTGACATCCTGTTATATATTTTATAGTTATTTCGTACTACATAATAAATCTTAATTTTCATGCCCACTTTAGATTTTAATGTCTTGTTTAAAGTTATAGTTCAACCTTTCAATTAATAAAATTTCATCGGATTTGACTAAGTATGCCATTATCACCTTTTATTACCAGTTTCAAGGCAAGTTTAGTGATAAACTTAGAAGTCATAAAACTAACGCCTATCTAAGTTTCTTTTTGATTTCATAACTTTGAATCTCCATACTTGTTTAAGTTTTGAACATGTCTATTAAAAGGAAACAAACTGCGGACGTCAGCAACTACATATTACACAATATAACAATATAACATACATACGTAAATCAGGTAGATCTAGTCTAGAATGCCCAGCACGTAGGATGACTAAGACAGGATATATCGCACGGCGATGTTCGCGCATGCTAATTTAGTTTCGACTAAGTGCTAGCGCAATGTACAAAGGTCCTAAGATGATGCCTTGAGGGACTCAATGCGCAATACGGGGTCGTGTAAATGCAAATTAAAAAAAAACAATGATTTTATAAGAAATTGTATAGGTATAAAGTAATTTTTTCATTCTTAAATACTTCTCTCTGGTTAAGTTGTTGATATAGTCAGTAGATCTTCGTTTTGATTTGTGCTCAGATTAACATACATCCTAAAATGCGAGAACTTGTACTAATTATTTTAAGTCCTTACTTTATGTATTTGGTAAATTATGTTAATGATAACGTTAAGCTATAATTTTATTCTACATTAAATCAGATTTGGTCAGCCTACCTTAGGTACTCAAAGGTATTCAAGCAAACAAGTTATTGGACCCAAATGAGATTCAGAAATACCAAATATTGTTATGTTCTTGTGTAACCTTATTATCGTCGTCACAACAACTGTTATTACGTCTTCAAAAGCTGGAATTACTTTTGTTTGTGAATTGTTTTTGACAATGGCAATCACATTTTATTATTTTCTTAAAACATTGTACTAGAGTCACCTTATTTGGAACTAACAAGTAAACTTGTCTGATTGTTATTTGAAAAGAAAGACTTCGAATACATACAATGAATGCCTAAATGAGATTTAAATTAAATCTTAATGAGAGAGAGAGAAATTCTTTTTTTTAATATAATGCTTACTAGCTATGTAAGTCGCACATTGCTCAGCAAAATCTTGTCTTATGAGTGGGTCCACGTCGTTGGTGCAATGGATAGGATTTGAATCCGCATCCACATGATCGCAAGTTCGACGCTCTGGCCAAGTTACAGCCGC
Organism: Plusia festucae; assembly: GCA_950381575.1. NCBI lineage: Eukaryota > Metazoa > Arthropoda > Insecta > Lepidoptera > Noctuidae > Plusia > Plusia festucae. The sequence goes on along the minus strand of OX494456.1, from coordinate 498,737 downwards.
TTAAATTATTTAGCTTAGTTTAACTTAAAATTATGGTTACTTATGACTTTTCAAATGTATAGGTACTTAAAGTAATTTGACGTCGATATAATCTGAGGATCCAAATAAATAAACCTTGTTTTAAAGTTGATTAAAGTACGAGACTTAACTCGACGTAGCAATGGAACCTGAAAACTTTACGCTCCACCGTAACGGTCGACATTTCCAATTCAGTGAGCCGTCAGGTCCTCGAAATATGATCAACTTAAGGTCGGTAATTTAATTTCTAAAATATGCGCCACCGATTAACATGGCAACAACCTAATTAAGAATTAATAACGCTGACATAACCGAATTAATTTAAATAAATACATTAAAAGCACAGGTGTTTTTGCAGGTGACCACAAATATATGCGTCTCTTTATAAAACTCTGATTTCATATGTAAACTTTTAAATAATACGTGCATTCTGTTTCTAGATTGGCATTCGTTCAAAGGTTCGAACTTGCTCTAACCGCTGCAAACCGGATTGAACCAGTTCCAACAGGAAAATACCCCTTTTTTTTAAGATGGATTAATTACGAATTCCGCTTTTAATGAAAACGCGGATTGAAAGGCTTCCTGAGGTTTTTTAATTTGCTTTTTTCGTTCATACATTGAACCTTTTGTTCTTGTGCCTTTGAATAGAGTTCCAGCCCTCGGTGACATTGACGTAATTTCGCACATTCTTTTGCGCTCGAAACAATTTTGCGAAATTTGTTGAGAGTACAATTAATATGTGTCGTTGGAGACATCCGAGAACAGAATTGTGTTTCGTATCTTCAAAAAAGAACGAGCATAAAATATATAAAGCTGACTTTGTTTAGTACGCGCGTGAGAAATTATACTTTAAAGTAATGCGCGCGCATCTTAAAATTTCACTTTCATCATTTTTTCATAACGAGCCTAAAGAAGTATAACTTCAAAAACATAAAAATCTAAAGAAAACAGTTTTTATATCATTGCATGGAGTTATCACAACCTCTATTGAAGAGTATAGTAAATCTTACTTCAAATAACAAAATTTGGTCGTCATGCCAATAAACAAAGGTGTGAACTTTTGTGTTACAGGACGCGTGGTGTATCAAAATCTCGCTCTCATCATTTTTTCATAACGCGCCTAAAGAACTTCAACAATAGTTTTCTGTCAAAAATCGCTTGAATCCACTTGAAACAGTTAGTTTCTATTACATTTATTGGCAAGTTCAGGTAAATATTTTCTCGCTAACATTTCGTATTACCGAAATTGAAGCAAGCGTGGGCATTAAATCACGAAAGTTATGCATATTCATGGTTTTCTCCGGCCGATGGCTTATTCAGGCGAGAGCCGTTTCGAACCGGAATTTTCTGGATTACTACCGCTTACGGGCGGATATAGACGTTTTCTTTGTCGATAGTTACCGATAGAGTAGTTCCGTAGTCCAGTTTTATAAGCCCTTATTAATTTGATGACCTTATATGGATGGTAAGATTACCCGTAAGTGGGCCGAGACTACTTATATTATCTTCAAGAGTAAATCACTTGAGTTTCGAATGCGTCACAGCTAGTACAAAATATATTGTAGAAATGAGGTTTACTGTAGAAATTAGGTTGAAACCTCATTGCAGCGCAGTGATTTCCTTTTGTACGTTTGCTATGAACTCCTGATAATGCCAATGCAGATTTTTCGATAACTTTTAAAGTTATTTAAATATTTGAAATAATATAGGGAAAGTCGGATTTACTTGGGTTTGATTTAAGTCTATAAAACGGGTATGTATTTCTGTTTTATATAGTTTTGCACAAACTGGCTATGCATGAGGTGGTCTTGCCTTGCATTCATAAGCATGAAACCGAGGCCGTATAAAAGCCTTTTTTCTTGAAGGCACCTATTGATTTAGACCTTCTAAATGTCAACAAGGATTAGGTTTGGCTATTGTTTGTACCGTTAACAAACTACATGAGAGCTTACGAATATAATAAATAAAATCGTTTTGAAATATAAATCCAACATGGCGATTTGAAGCGCTCTGATATTGGTACAAAGCCGGCTCGAACCGGCTGGCTGCTAAATGTGAGAGGCCTCTTATACTGCAATAACGATAGGAATGTCTAGGGCTGCCACCTGGTATTTGTGAAACTGGGACGAGCAATTCGAAAAAGTTCGCTTTCAAGTTCAGACTGTTTATGGAATTTCTTAGATTATAAGAAATTTTATAAAAGGCTTGCTTTTTTGAAGAAATGAATAAAAAGTATGCTTTGAATTTTTGTTATTACGATACCGTTAAGTGTTTTTGTCTTGACGTGTACTTCAAAGCCTGTTGCGCCAACGAAGACTTGACCTGTAATGTACTGTCAATGTTCGTAGTGAGATGAATTCCTGTCATTGGAAATCGCATCTGGCAGCCCTATCCTAGTGCATCCAGCCATACCCGGGTTATAACCCGTACAGCGCTTAAAATGTCATATTATACAGCGTTCGCATATTTCTAATATTGCATGTTTGAATGGAACTTTAAATGAGAACGAAGATGAGAATTGCTATGGATGTAGTGTAATGGTGTTTTGAAAAATGACCAAGGAGTTTTTATTGGTCGGTTTTATTGATATCATATACTGAATTACTACTGGAGAAAGATACTATCAATGTTATGTTGGATAATAACAAAATATATGTCAAAATGTAATGGTATCCCATACTTAGTTTTTATAGTCTTAAACCTTAGAGTTTTAATCTCAACATACCTTTTTAGAGAAATTAAACACTTAGTTGATAGTATGCTTACCTACAACGGAAGCAGAAATCACTGCGTTGCCGTGCTTTGGATGACAGATCTCGGCGATAAGCGAATGTGAGGACGACTTTGTGTTTCGCTTTCATGGATTTTCTGGACGTAAAGAATGTCACAGTTTGTGTTACGGCACAAATCAAACTTGTCCTTCGTGCCCTAACACCTGCACGCCGATTTAATGAAGGATACTGATAATGCAGTTCTCGTAGCAAAATTCTGGGCTGACACGAGAAAAAGAAGAGAAATTAAAATCGCTATTGAAATTATATTTCTTTAGTTGAGACTATTAGGCACTACTAGCACAGCCCTAATAATAAACTAGCGATGCATTTATATTAATGTTATTCCCCGATCAACGTGAATGTATCTAATTTCCGACGTGGCTATAATATAACGATGACGAAATAATAACATCAGCATATTATTGATACCACTTGAGACGGCCATATTTTCTGACGCTAATAAAATTCGTTATATAAGTACAATCCAATCTGCTTTCAGTAAAATCTTTTACGTGGTCCTAATATCGAATTTATGAGCAGTATCCAACCTGGATATTAGTACTTGCATAGCTTACCCATTTCAGACGGCCGCTAACATCACCCAACATCATATCGTGGAACAAATATTTGAGCAAAATTGCAAACTTACCTTAGTTATATTTTTCATATAAAGTTCAAGTAGTTTAAGGCTTTTGAAGCTTAAAGTGCGAGAAATAATGGACAGGTTGCGGTTCATTGCGGCTGATAATCAATCGCAAATGATGCTATGTCCGATCGGCCCAGCAATGTACCGAAACTAGCACGAAATCTCACATCGTTCAAATCAAGCCCTAGTCTTCGGAGTAGTCAGTCGGGGCTCGTCACATTGATATGAAAATCTATACCTATAAACGATTTACTCTACCTAGCATCTATTCAGGTTTAGCTTCTAAATAATTTTATATATTTTCGCAGAGAAAGTTTGGATAGCTAGTTCTTTTAAATTATTTTAATGTCTAACTTTAAGATGTTATCGCGTGGCGTCGCTAGCTGGAAAAGTTTGGTCTTCCTGAGACTTTATCTTTAATCCAGAAAACATTCTGTCTTTCTCAGCTTTTCATCTCGAGTATTTTAGATAGCTTTGCTGGTTTCTCAGCTGTGTCACTGGCTGAATGTTGATCTGTTGTGAGGGTTTGTGTGATGTTGTCTAGTAGACTGTTGTGAGTATAAATGTCACTACAAGTTAACACGTTCCAGCAAAGTATTAAGGTACATCTGAGTTCTTTGAACTTATGGTAAGGTAGGTATTGAGAATGGGGTGCAATATAAATAAGTAGGCAACTCACGTTCTACAGGATATATTGTCCACAAGTCCTTACACAGTAAATAAGGTTCAGAAGGCACAATAAGGAAGTGTTTACAAGCACAAGCACAGAATCATCGACTATCAAGATGAGAACAACTAGTAAGGAAGTATGTATGTTAGTGTTCAGTGATTGTGTTTGTTTATGTAAATTAGTTTTAAGTTCAAGATATAGATAAATATAAATATCAATAAATGAAATAAATACTAAAGTAGCCTACAAAAGTTATCTAGTTTGCTATACCCCAGCAACTTCTTAAACGATTACAATTCTGGGATTTTATATGCTTTAGTAACCACGTAAGAAAATAATCTAAATACTTTATCTCCGATGTCGGACATAATATTGGCAACAAATCCGGTTCTCCGCCTGAATACCGCTGACCTATGGCCTTACATATTTCATATGTGGACCAGATTAATGTCCCGACCGAAATTTTATTGGTTTCGACCCTCCGAGGCTTCAAGAACAAAGGCTCTAGAAACCTATTGTAGAATATTCTAGAATATAGTTTCTCTGTGAATAGAAAAAGGTAAATATAAACTTGGAAGGTGAGCTATTGTCTGCGGGTGTTAAACTAAAGTATTACTATTCAGATCGCTACTCTGTAAGTCTGCGGATAAAATACATTGTAGTTAATATAACATTTTCTCAGCTCATGAAAACAAGAAAAAACTTAAATCCCTCAAAAATTACGTTCGTCCTTCGCTTGAATCTTTGTAATGTACAAGTCAATTTATAGTGCCAGCAGTTTATAAAATAATGAATTCAGGAACTATGTTCAAGAGTAGGTTTTAAAATGCTTAAAAGTGTTTCGTGCTATCATTTTTAACCTACTTTAGTGAAGACTCGTCGGTAAAGCTTTTAGTTAGGTGTGCCCTGGTCACACACATGTGCTTTTAAAATTATGCTGTAAATAAAAATATATAAAAAAGTTTTAGCCTAGCCTGTAATTTTTGGACTTCATTACCCAGTTGAAAGGCGAATGTATGTACAAAATATATTCAATTTAATTTCGTTTTCGTCGTGAGTGTGTTTGTTTGTTTCATCTTCATTCTTGAATGGGTTTTGTATGGATTTAGCTGAGGGTTTATAACCCGAACAAATTAAGTTTTCTGATAAAGCGTGGGTAGCACCGTAGGGTGCAGTTAGTATTGCATATTAGCATCTGAAAAGTCTGAAAGTTCTTAACGTTTACTTTAATCAGTATGGACTATGGATACGTCCTCAATATTTAAAGATACAACCTTTATAATATACTAGCGAACTCGGCTTGGTTTCACGTGGGTAGTACAGTAATAAATGCCTTCTAGTTATACATAAAAACTTTCCTCTCGAATCACTTGTATAAGTTGCTGAAAAAAACATTGAAATCTGTTGCGTAGTTTAAAAACTCTAAGCGTACAAACAGCATTAGCGACGTGTTATACTATGTAAAGATGATAAGCAATGTACCCAGCTGTCGTGTTGTGTAATGTTCAGATATTTGGCAGCGATCTGATGCTCCAGCTTTAGTGTCAACACCTGCGTGCTGCTGGCACAGGAAGCCATGTCGCTGGAATGAGGGACTTTGTAAAGAGTACTTAAGGCAGTTAGTACCTACTTATAATAGATGCTGGAGGATTGAAGTTGACATTTCGTTAGATGCTAATTGGTTTTTAAACTTTATGGAAAGAGCCATAGAGTACATTATACCTACTTGGAAAGAGCTTTGACATGACTTGGTCTGCGCTCTTTGAATAAATTACATATTACTAGCATCAATTAATAATGTGATCAAAGATTCCATTGCTAAGAATGACATTTTCATTATAACATCTGAATATAATTTATAACCATAAATATTGACCCATTATTCACATATCCAGAGAAGTATTGATACAGAACCGAACCCACACAGAGTGATCTAACAATAATACCGGCCTATAAATGTCCCATTGCTGGGCACAGGCCTTTTCCCATATAGGGAAGGAACGAGCATTTACCACCACGCTGGCTCACTGCAGGTTGGCAATTTCTGACTTCAATTTGTGTGATGTCACCGTTTGTCAATGGTCTTAGATAGAATAATTAAGAAAGTATTATAATATAGAAGTACATATTACTTGAAAGGTCACATTGGTACGTGCCTGGATTCGAACCAGCAACCATGTGCATATGATTCCGGTCATCGAACCGCTAGTCCACCATGACATAATAATATACTCGATCTATGTCTGATATAAATGTATAATATTTTTTTTCCGTTTTGTTTGTCTTTTTAGTTTATCCCTCTGTACAAACAACGTTAAGTTACAAAACTTCGGGAACTAAATCCCGACAGCCAATTTAGGTGTCCAATAAAATCCTATGCCGTGCGAAAGCTTAAAATGAAAATACTTATTGGCATTGGATGGCGATAATATCCTATCGACGCAATAGCCCGGACATAACGCGGAGTGAGCGACTCGACTAATCGCATTATCGATATTGAGTTTTACGGGTACATCACTAACGTTCAAGGGTGCAATTCTGTGTTCAAATTAGATTCTGTTCCAAATTTGAAAAGAAAAACTCCGTTTTTAACAGTCGTACTCGAGAGGCTTTTCTTTGAAAATCGAATGATACGAAGAAAAATCTAACTTCCGAACGGTTGCACGGAACACAATGAGAAATCTGAGTTGTAGCTTAATTAATAGAACTGGAACATTTTATTCCCGGTAATTTGATAAACTACCTAGTAAAATAGAAAAGTACCTTTACCTAGAAAAAGTATAAATATAAACTGATTGAAATTCCTGTTTATTTTGTTCAAATTTCCTATATAACTATTTTATCATCTTATGAAATGTGCTAATAATAAAAAAAGACATAGTATTTTTTTTTTATCAAAAAAGAAAAATAATGGTAAACAATAATGGCCATATAAATCAATAAATCCCAAAATATATTGGCAACCCATTTCTTTTAACGGCTTCCGCGGCTAAAAAGATTGCCAGGTGTAAAAAAGCTACCGAATAAGTCTTCGAGGTTTTTAAAATGGGCTGGAGGGCCGTAGATATTGCCAATTGCCAGCGATACATTACCAGGGTGTGACTTAAGTGCCTTTTTTTCGATCTACAAAGCCTCTGAAACCCATAATGAGTTGGATTTGTTTTAAATAAGTATTTGTTTCCTGTCTAATTTTGAGCAAATTTTTATGCTGATGTGTTAAATCTAACAAGAGTTTGTGGTAAGGACTACATACACTTTTGCATTTGTTGTTCATCTTTTTGATATGATTAAGCAATATCTGATTACTGCTGATACAGGAAGGGGTTGTATACAAAGTTTTCATAAATTTTGCTATTCAAGATGCGAGGAAACTTTTGTGCTGAGCCACGTTATTAATTCGTTCTGTGGTTAATTGGCTCGCTTTATAAGCTCTCCGGTTTATGTCCTAATTTGGAGAAAGATGAAACTAGCATCAAGTTGAAATGGTCATCCATCAACGACGTCCAGTGCTGTGAATGATGCCTGACGTTCCAGGACATCAATCATGGTCCTTGGTTGGTCGAAACTGAAGTTAGCTTTCAATTATCTAGTCTAGAGAACCAATTAAAGACTGAAGAATTGGTTAAAATTAGTACTCTTATAAAATGGAACGCTTGAAGGATAACTGATAATTGAAATAATAGATTAGAACGGGAAAGTTATATTTTAATTAAAAAGACACGAAATGATGGTCCCTATCTCGAAGAACATAGTGATAACGAGAGGTATAATATGTTACACTGTCCAGGCATTTACTACCAAAATGTAGATTTGTAAAAATTTGCTGACTTAAAATTCCGTTGATTGAAAATCACAAGCTATGATTTTAAGTATTACGCCAGTGAACGAAAACTGATATCGAATAAAAAATTCTTGTTACACTGTTAGGGACGATTCTCTCGAGTTTTCTAAGAAGGATATCTAGAAAAACATTATCTTCTTTTATCTTCGAGATGTACTTTAAATCATTAGTGTTTGTAATAAGTAGTGGATTCCTTTTAATTTCCCCGGGGCACCGTACTGTACTGATTTAGATTATTTTTAAACAAATAATACGGGAACATTGTCCTTTCCGGGATGGGATGACATTTTGCGGAATGTTGCTTCTTTTACGCTGAGAACGTTCTGGAATTTCGTTTTAATAAACCCTTGGTTATAGGAGCTACAGTTTAGTGGTCGTGTTATTTTATGTTGTAGTAACTACTTAAGTTAGCTGAAGACCCATTTTTATTATTGTGACGTCTATTTTTGTGTCCTCAATGTGTTGTAATTTTTTTCAATATATTTTATCAGTTTGATCTGAGCTTGATCTAATCACATCGTTCTAAAAATATTAAAGCAATAGAAGTTTATAATCAATACCAGTTCAATCGATTTGGATTTACCAGAGATTGGACCAGTTAAGGTTCGAAACCTGTAACATTCAGAAACTCTAAAACTTAATACGAAAAAGCAATCGTCATTATACTAATCAACCAGTATAAATCCTTTGAGATTAAGAAAAACAAATTCTAAAGTATAAAAGTAAGTAGTACTTTTCGAGAGTATCTTATTACGAAATACAGGCATTTATAAACCCATTACCAGGTATACGAAATTATAAATAGATTAGCCGTATGTACAGGCTTCAAAAGGACTAAATATCTTAAGATGAAACCTTAATACCTAGAAATGTTATTACGTCTACCCAAACCTGTGCTCTTCTGATCGTTCTTTGTTCTATAATATATAAAGTGAGAACCACCAAACAAAATAAATTTTCAGAATTGCCGACTCCTAATTCAGGAAACAAATAGATTATCCCATTGGTACTTACATCAGCATAGTAAATGAGCTTCCTCGGACTTGGAATCGATTTCAACCAAATTGCTGAACGGAATATTGGGTGCAAATAACTTGCAACTAGTCTTCAGTGCAGAGTTCATAGCAGTTAGTTTAATTAGAATTCTGCCACTTATAATTACAATTTACATAGTTTCCAGAATACACAGATTGGATTTTGTGAATTCGGCAACATGGTTTTCGGGTGGGAATTAGGCAAATGCATTGCGAATGCATTAGTGCTACTAGTAGTTGCTAAATCGTTTAAGAGTGATGGTGGCGGGATTCTATAAATTATTCCAACATGTATCACCCCATACTTCCCGCTTTATTTGCAGCGTGGTACTATATTGCTTCTTTTTCGTCCATTTCATGAAGATTATCAAAACATCGTGCTGTGTCTTCTTCGGTCTTCTTTGTATGTTCTCCGTCCTAGGTTTTATTCGTAAAATCATATGGATATGAAAGCTCTTAACAATGAATCAAAGCAATATTTTGTTCAACATTTTTATCATTTACTCTGATTACATCGAGCTCAGTGACTTGTTTCTATACAATAAAACGTACAATTTGACATGTTACAAAATCATATAGACTTATCTTAAGTAAATACTCATAATAGTCGCTAATGCATCATCTAACCTTGACGCCTCTCGCTAAAAACATTAATGTCGTGTTTGCCGTGATGTCATGGTTACGCAACCGTCCTGTACTTGGCTATGGGAGTGTTCCTGCTACTGGTAGGACTTTGATTAAATTTATTTTAAATTAGCGTCTTCACGAGTATATACATGTGCTGAAAGAAGTAAGTTAACTTATACAACACGTGTGTGACCACACGTGTTGTATAAGTTAACTTACTTCGCGAATTTTAATGCGTGATTTTAAAGCGGCGGTATATTAATGGTTAGGGCGTCGGACTTGCGATGTGGTTGCAGATTCGGATCATCGGCATCCATTACACTACCCACTCGTAACACAAGCATTTAGCTTAGCGCGACGGGTTAACAACAATACAAGTAAATTGAGACGCACAGCTTTAAAAAAAAATGGCATGACGACAATCTCATTTATATATCAACAATATAGTCGCCATTTTTTTATTGATTATCCTGCGCTTCGATTTCTTGACATGGATACGAGTCACGTCAGTCTCAATCAGACAACCGACATCTGATTCGATAAAATTCTTAAGTCTAAATAAATTTATATTAAGTTATTCCTTACTAAGATAACGTATTCTCAATAGAAAGCTGGTCTACACCAAGGTGCATGTTATTTATTTTATGAAACATCCTCCAGTCAGCTTCGTAACAAGCGACAGACAATGGGCATCTATTGAGGGGCGACTGGCGCGGCGGTACTAGGTCGAGTGCCTAGTTTCTAGCTCTCGGCAACCCATATTCGGTACTAGACACTGTTTTATTTCGATATATCTACATAGCTTATGTTGTTTAGGTGTCTATCTATACCTGGTTGCTTACTAACAATTTTTTGTATTAATGTTTATTTTGTATTAATTTTTGTATGGTTGTTGTGTTTGAGTCAAAGGTACTTGAAATAAAAGTTTTTATTATTATACGAATAATTTTGTTGTAGGTAGCGGTTAAACTAATAATGTTTCCATCTTTTAATTCAGGTTTTAGCATTTTTACATGATTATTACGATATTCATTGCTTCCGTGTCCTTTTATTAGTGCTGTGTTTAAATAAAACACATTCTTGAAGTGAGATTCGACATTTATGACGAAATGCTTCTGAAAGCACAGTCGACATTATCTTTGTAATCAAACGCCTTTATCCCCAAAGAGATAACAGGTGCCATACCATGAGCTTATTAAGCAAGGTTGTTGCCGCTGTGGAAGCGAGACGCTGCTACGTGCATTGTATAGCGCTGTCTCGCTTCCACAGCGGCAACAACCTTGCTTAATAAGCTCATGGTATAGGCCCGGACCTGAGTTATAACGTGCAAAAAATATAATAAATGGAAGAGTATGACTTACATCAGACTGCCAACCCTTTGGGAACAGGCGAGCAGATTCAAACAAAGCAATACAGTTATAGCTCAACCGAGCTTGTAATTGTTAATCATGCACCCTAAATGACTTCCTGGCGTAATTAGTGGCATTCTCTGGCCTGCCACTTGGGGCGCAGTGAATGTGTAATATCGTTCGTGGAAGCGACACGCGTTCGCCCATTGTCTGGGTGGTGACTGGTGCCGCTTTGTTCACGGAGTAATCATGTCCTAATCGTTTGATATTAAACTGAACTATAGTGACTTCTATGTTTAATTGAAATACCTGGAACTTGAGTCTGAAGAGTTCGTCCAGTTTATTATATCATTCTATACTTTCATTCACAGATACTTGGCACTTAAATTTATATTTAGTTTTTGTTATACATTCTATTCAACTGAGTAAGCATTTTATGTGCAACTATTAGTACAATGCAATAACTAGTAATGAAAAGTAAATATGAATTTGTTCCCTAGATAAGATTCCAATGAATTCTAATGTTGTATTAATGATGCAAAACATGACAATGACAGTGAACCATTCTACAATTTTCAACGATGTCAAGAAACGTGATCAACCTTTGTTATTACATAGGTAGCCTGACCATAATAAAGTAATAAACATTTGCACAAACATTCGACACTCACAAGTGACACGACATTCGCAACATTCAACATTCTGCGAAGACGCATTTCGCGTACAAACTTTCGTAAACCGTGTATGTCTGTATGATAGTACTGATAGTACTGATAGTACCATGAGTACGAATGTTGGCATAAGCTGAAACACAAAAGAGAATGACGACCTCCGTGGTCGAGTGGCGTATACACCGAATTTCAAGGTATCGCCAGCTCTTAGGTCCCGGGTTCGATCCCCGGACGGGTCAATGTAGAATAACACTTTTTTACATTGTCTCGGGTCTGAGTGTTTATGGCACGTTCGTTGTTTGTGGTTCCATAACACAAGTGCTTTAGCTCCTCACTTTAGATTCGGAGCAATATATGTGATGTTGTCCACATTTATTTATTTATTTTAATTATTTATAAGAGTGGCCGGAGTAAAAAATACTTGTGTTACATATTGTTATATCATACGGTTACTCATCGTGTATTTATACTGTATCACCTTGAACGTTGTGAACCAGTGACCGCCTTCACTGATGTCATATTTATAACATTTGGGTCGAACGTAAATATTGCTCTAAGATCGTTAATGCTGGGAACATTTAATACCATCTGATATTACGATGTTAAACTGTTTTCAACGTAACTGTTTCATGGGAATGCATTAAATTTGATAGTTATTTGTAGGAATGTTAATTAAAAATTGCAGTAGGTACAATAGATATTTTGATTTTGTCCATATTGACGTATTTATTGTTCTGGTCAGGAAAAAGCTGCGCCGAAAATTAGAGAATTTAAGAAAACTTATCGGCCTTATTAACTTTTATAATTTATCTCCTTATTGTGTTTGACATAACTGTCAGTTATTTGACAGGACGTCTTTCGGTCAGCTAGTTGATTACATAAAAAGTACACAAAAGACTCATGTATGCGGAATTCGAATCCCTGTTATTTCGAAGCTGCTTCATCTCTATTATAAAAGCCCACGTCACTCACTGACTCACTGACTCACTGATTCTGGAACGCTCGCACACTATGATAATTTTTAAAGAAAGAACACATAACAAAGAGTTTATCATAAAAAAGTTTCAAAAACAATATTTTCGCGAAACGTCAATGACTGAAGAAAAGTATTAAGTTTTGTTATGATTCAATCAATGTTTCCGGCAAGACGTTTCTATAATACTTTACGCGCGAGCGAAGCCGCGGGCAACAGCTAGTTGTTAATAGCAGCCTCCCTTTGCAGGGCAGAGGTGTTACACATTGTATCTCCTTAAATATTTTGTCTTACATTCTCCTTTCCATAAAACAAAAACAATCAGATCATACGCAAGCAGGTATTTTAATAATCACGCCTTTTTTGACATATAACCACTTGTCGACTTGACTTGCGTTTCCATTTATCCTAATAGCCCGTTTTTACTATGACCCGTCGTTTCCAACGTTTTTTTACTAAAAAAGTCAAGAGAATTGAATAATCGTGGGGTGAGAGAGGGTGCCCTGCCCTTGAGTATCTAATAAATCAGGTATTCAAAGGCTTTCCTAAGGGTAGTAATCTTAATTTATTACGTTTTTTGTACTTAATATTTTGAACAGTTTAAAAGTTAAATGCTGACTACGAGCTTTTAAAATAAAAAGGAAGTCTTAATAAGATTTTTTTTATTATACATAATACCATCATAGTATGTTTGAGTAGGAGCGATGGTGAGATCTGTTTATGTAACTATGGAGTTTCTTGACGGTTCTTCTCCATAAGAATGATATTTTAGAACCGAGCAACTAGATTCATTTTACGTTTTAAAAGTGCCTGGAAAGGTCTTAAAAATATTTTGCAACGACGCCCTGTCTATCACTGGACTATTCATGACATTAAAACCCTATAATACAGCCCCTACCTGCTCTAGTATTAGCTTTGAATCCTAGTATTTGCTCGCTTAAAATAAGGTCTTCCGAATTAAAGTCTATACCGAGTTTTAAATAATATCTACAATTCTCAAATCATGTCTTTTTTGTTCATAACAAACTTGAAGTAAATATTTCCTATCTTAAAGAGCGTGGGGAATAATTAATTTATTAAACTTGTTATAATAATTTATTGGACTAAGTCTGGACACCTGGGATCGGCCATCAGCGTGATTAATGCTTAGATTTACAGTTTTACTTATTTTATAATTAATTTTATTTTGTCGTGCTAGCGATGTTGTGGGAATTGAAGGGATCACTGTGGAGATTTAAGAGATTAATGGGACTGTTTTATTCCTCTTCTGTACAAAACACAAAACAGTAAAAAATATTTGCTCTTATATACAGATATTACATTATCTAGCTGCGGACCGCGGTGATACCTGCCGCTTACCAGATAACATTTTCGGGACAACAAGTAGCCTATATATGTTAATCTAGAGTTTCAGGTACCTCCATACCAAATTTTATCAAAATTGATTAAGCCGTTTGAGCGAGAAGAGGTATAATATAACAAACCTACTCACAGATACACAAACTTTCCCCTTTATAATATTAGTGTGATGTACAAACATCTAGACTGCCGGCCGGTTCCTGATTGGTTGGCCTAAAAACTAACAACCAGTCACAGCTTGGCATGAGGTTTTACAAGGTGATTAAAAATGAGTGTCGCACATTACTTGTATTCTCGTTAACCCCTCGTACTTAGCTAAATGCCTGTATTACGAGTGGGTGCAAGTTGTTAGTACAATGGGTGAGATTCGAACCGGCAACCACATTATCGCAAGTCCGACGTCCTAGCTTATAGGCTATAGCCGCTCAATTGGCAACTTTCTTAGAACTTTACCTCCAAGAGTTACATAAATAAAGTCCCACATCAAAGTGGTGTTGTCATAGCTTGAATAAAGCCGCATTGCTGTCGTCTGTCCGTTTCTAGAATTGTATGACGTCAGCGACTCAATAAGACGGACGGTGCCGCAGTCTGAGCTTACTTTGATACTAGGAAAAAACTCCGCTGTGTCATGGGCGCCTGGTACTCCTGACGTACGACGTTGACGATATAAGATCGTACTATTTCTACATGTCGAGAAGTAGAAGAAATAGGAGGATAGTGAATTGTTTATTTTAAACAGAATTTCTCAAAAGTATAAGTTTGCTGTCAAAACATGGTGGAGAATTCATTTACAGAGATTAATATGTAGTTGTATAGTACCCGGCACGTAACTAGACAAGAGTCGTTACGAGTTCATCTCATATTATAACGTTCTAATGTATGTAAATGTTTTAAAATTTTTTTTAAATATTACTAGCAGTGATACAGTCGAGCAATAAAACTGCTTTTGTTGCACATAGAATATAAAAATACGCTCTCACTACTCCAAAACATTGCCAAGTTACTTGCGTGAAGTAGATTAAGACTTAAGATCTTTACCTATATTTGCTGCCATTACCTTGTGTCGCGGAGTTAATTGAAAGAGAAGAGAAAACTGAAGAATTTAAGAGAACTATATATGTCATTTTTTAAATGTCACATTCTCATTGGGAAAATAAGTATCAACAGGCCTTAGTTTTGTTCCAAATCAGAATTAAGTCCAAACCCAACATCGCCATTACATTAGCTCTGAAACGCCCGTTGCTATGCTTAGTAATTTTGTTTCTGAAAAGATGACCTGACGAAATATGTGTGCAATGCATCTCTACCTACTTATTAACAACTAGCTGTTGCCCGCGGCTTCGCTCGCGCGTAAAGTAAAGAGTAAGTAGTATTAAAGGTAGATATATTCTGGGATTTTCAAAGTAAGGAGAATGTATAAAATTTTTCATCTAATATTATGGCGTTAAAATAATAATAAAAGTAAAGTAAGTAGCAAAAGCATTTGTGTTATGAAATCGGAGAAAAAAAAAGGTACCATAAACACCCAGACTCAAGACAATGTATAAAAGTGATTTTCTACATGGACCCGTCCGGGGATCGAACCTGGAACCTTAGAGCTGGCGACACCTTAAAAACCGGAGTTAACGCCACTCGACCACGGGAGTCGTCATTATAGATATGTCTTAGATGGTCATTAACTTATCTATTTATCTTTTCATCTGTCTATCTTTGAGAATACTGAACTTCACATACCAACTATTTCAGCCCTTATTTCACCCCCTTAGGGGGTAGATTTCTAAAATCTCGGAAATACATCTTATTTATTTCTAACTAATAACCCTTGTATGAAATTGAATGTGTCTATCTTTGAAAACGACACAATTCATATGCCTACAAACTTCCAACCCCTTTTTCACCCTCTTAGGGGGATGATTTTTAAAATCGCTGAAATACATCTTTATTTATTTCTATTCAGAAACCCGTATACGATATTTCATGTGTCTATCATTGAAAATACCGAACTTCCCATACAAACTTTCAACCCCTATTTCACCCCCTTAGGGGATAGATTTCCAAAAGAAAAGAGCCTATAGCCTTCCTCAATAAGTGGAGTATCTAACAGAGAAAGAATTTTTCAAATCGGACCCGTACTTCCTGAGTTTAGCGTGTTCAAACAAACAAACTCTTCAGCTTTATATATATATAATATAATATAATAATATATATAAAGTATAGATAAATAATTATAGTATCTTAGCCGTGTCACAGATTAATAAATAGTTACTTGGCCGTGTGCAGCGCCCCTTATTGAACTCCACTGCAGGTGACGTAACCTACGACAAACTTATTATTTGCGGTTGGTACAGTATTCGGGTCTAGGGATCGAACCGCAAAATTAAATTTGTTTTTTTTTGTATATACTTTTCCGGGATAAAAACTACCCAGTGTGGTGCCCAGGATATTAAAGAACAATTATACCAAGTTTCATCGAAACCGAACCGGTAGTTTTTGCGTGATGCCTGAACAAACAGACAGACAGACAGACAGACAGACAAAAATTTTTTTAATCACATTTTTGGGTTCGGTGTCGGTCTAGTAACACACCCCGCCATTAATTTTTTTGATATTTTCAATGTACAGAATTTTCACTTCTACAGATTTATTATAAGTATAGATACGAGAATACTAAACACCTTTACGTAACACGGTATTCGTAATGAACATTTAACTGCATGGAATACGCACATACATGCATGCATGCATATGCATGTATGCCTTACAAAGGATACTGCGACAAGCGCACGTGCAAAACGTGGGTACGTTCTGATGGGCTACGTGCTGTATACCTAAGAACAGAGCATATTCTTTATGTATCTAATATCTGATCTACAGATAATAGATTAACTTGAGCCATAGATAGTCAAGTTAAGTAATAACAACCCGGGTACTCAAACGCTTATTTACTTTAACGTTCTTAAATCTGTCATTAGAAGCGGCGGTAGCCTAATGGCTGGGGCGTCAAACTTGGGATCACGTGGTTGCGGGTTCGAAACTCCAGCATTGCACAACCGACGTGAATCCACTCGTAACAAGCATATTTAGCTTAGTACGAAGGGTTAACAATAATACTAGTAATGTGCTCCTCATATTGTTAGTATTCTTTAAAAAACTATTTATATGTATATTCAAATGTCTCTCTGTCGCTACTTCACACTTTAAACTGATAGAGACAGAATGAAACTTAAGGCTTCAAACTGATTGACGTTTCAGTATTCGGTCAACAGTAACTCATTTTTCTTTAGGTTAGAACACTGTTGCTTATTATTAGTGAGAGCGACAGACTAGAAAATGACTACAAACTTAGTTCTGTTTGTTCCCAACTTTATTTACCGACAAATCAACCTTAAAATAAAGAACGGTGATGATAAACACCGTGGACTTATTTTAAACTAGAATTTTTTTATGACAGCTCACATGACCATCTAATTCCAAACTAGGCAGGGCCTGTACTATGGTAACCAGACACCGAGAAACA
Source organism: Plusia festucae (assembly GCA_950381575.1). Classification (NCBI taxonomy): domain Eukaryota; kingdom Metazoa; phylum Arthropoda; class Insecta; order Lepidoptera; family Noctuidae; genus Plusia; species Plusia festucae. The sequence goes on along the minus strand of OX494456.1, from coordinate 481,258 downwards.
TACTTATCTCATATATTCGTAGATATATTATAGGTAGATAAATAACACCCAGGCACAGAATAAATGATCGTGCTCATCACAAAGAGATTTGGCCTGGGTGGCAATCGAACTCACGACCTCTGGCTTAGCAGTCAAGGTCACTAACCACTAGACCAACATGCCAGTCAATACAAGAATACTAAACACCTTAGAATGTACCCACTGATCAATTAATTTGTGCTTTCATTGCTCATTTGTTTATAATCTATTGTCTATTTTTATTTGTGTGTCAATGTTAATAGAATCGTGACTTATGAAGCTTTTAACTTCTAAATTAAATATAAACTAGCTGTTGCCAGGGTTTCACTTGCATAAGTAGGTCCAGTTCATGATATCCATGTGATCTATCACAGTTTTACTGTCTGTCTTTTAATCACTCACATCATAATATGATTAAAAAAATCGAAGCTATGCATACGTACATATCGGCGATTCATTTTGATTTATATTATATAGGTTTTAATAAAACGTCCAAAAGTTTCATATCCCAACTTTAGAACTAAACTCGTTAAAAAAACAAAACAACAAAACTACAGCCATAAGGCATACAAGTGGCGTCAAAAAAAAAGAATTGACCCCAAAAAAGCCGGTCGACAATGGGTCGTTTTCCAATACCAAATGTGATTCAGTGTGGTCGCTACCGAGCCTTATATGGCGAGGGTGACATCATATTGTGACGAAACTGTATGCAGGGATCATTGTTTCAAAATCTTTCTTTTTTATTGTAGTAGTGTTGGTTTGAATATTTTGATTAACAAGTCAGCCTATTCGAAACTACTTTATCTCACGCTTTCTGTTTCCGTAAAATAACGATTTTCTTGCTAAACTTAAATGTTTTTGGCTAGAAAATATACAACCTTAGTTACTATAGTCGGCTATGTATTAGTAAAATCGTAGCAAAATCTATCCAGCCGTTACTAAGCTTACCTTGGACAGACAAGAAAAAACATGTTTCATCGTCATCTCAACTGAAAGTATGAAGATTTAATTCATAAATAATACACTGTTTTTAAGTGCTAGCTGAACTTTGAAGGGTTTGGCTTAGGTACAGACTACCATTGGCTTGTTAAACCTACTGAAAGGATTTTACGTATTGCCAAAAATTATAAATCTAAAAGAAACGGATATAAAGTTATTGCGAAAACCAGGAACAAATAAATGTGGGCACAGCTATATTTACGGATTACGGGTAGTTAATTAAAATAATTCATCTATTTTAGTATAAACTTTAATTAACTAAATTTGCAATTATATTAGCCACCATTAAATTAACTAAATTCATGTACATATTAAAACTGGTTTTCCACTCCTCTAATTATGTAATATTTCATTAATTGTCATTTAATTATCATTACTATAAAATTGATTATATTGTACATTTTAATGTGATGTAATTAACATTTTATTGACTTTTAATTACGTCTATAATTATGACGTCATTCAAAATATTTTAAGTGCAATTTACTTATAATTTCACTTTTTTGTTTCAGGTAATAAAAAAATCGTGTTCACATCTAACGGCAAGTGAATGTATCAAATTCGCAATATCTAGCATCTACATACAAGAATTAATATCATAATCCAAAATAACTTTGACGTCATCACATAGATTTTGATGTTCTCAAGTCAGAAGTTCGGTGAAAATAAAAACAATTAACAATACGGGTATCATCTATTTATTAAAATAATTTACTGATGTTTCAATATACTTCTTCAAGACCAATCTCGCAATAAATTAGCCCATGTAACCCATACCGCCCTGAGCCCAATTATTTCCGTATCCCTGGCCACCGGCTCCGTAGCTGCCGAAGCCGTTCTGGTTGTGACCCTGGCTTCCGATTTGAGTGGCGCCACCGATGTCGTGCCCGGAAGACGAGTGGTGGTGGGTTTGCTAGAACATCATCATGGATAAGTATATCACGAGGTACATCAACCGTGCGACATAACATTTTCTAAAACCATTATCAAGTAACTGTATTTTGAAAAGTACAATTGTGAAGAATTCTATTTCTTTTTCATTTAGAAAGTATATCAAGTGAGTATACTTACTTGGTCGAAGTCATTTTCTTGATGTGCGATGCTGTGGCCGGAATTGAGGGCGCCGCTACCGTAGCCGCTGTTGCCAAAGCCGTTGCTTGCACCGGAGTAGCCTCCCTGGCCATAGCTATTGCCACTGCCGAAGTTGCTGCCGCCGCCGAGACCTCCGAGGCCGCCGAGACCGCCATAACCGCCCAGACCAACACCGCCCAGTCCGCCACCGCCCAGTCCGCCAGCCAGGCCATTCAGGCCACCTAACCCGCCGCCCATGACTCCGCCCATACCGATACCACCGTCAATTCCGGCACCTACAAAAAAAACACAATTTAAGCTTTGATATAATACAAAAAAAATAGTATGTGTGAAATTATCAGTCTGGAAAGAACTCGTTTAAGCATTGAAATGAGCCTGTCGGTTGCCCCAAATTATTTTTAACTAACGAATATAACTCAGAAAACCTAATATTACAAGATGCCATGTTACACTTGTTACTTTACTCTTAATTTCTCATCTTGTTTTGTAACAAGTACTAAAATCTATCTTTTAGTTCTCACTCACAAAAGTTAAAGTTTTCTAGAAATAATGTATTAAAATATATTACCTCCAATCGGTAAATAAGGTTTGGCCTGCACAGCAGCCACCACGGCGAGGACGACAATAGCCTGGAGAAATAAAAAACGATAAAAATTGCACACAAGCTGGATTAAAATGATTCAAAGAAACATTTTGGAAAGAACTCAATTGGAATTCTATAGTCAAGTATTTTCGCTCTTAAGAAGATATAATGGAAAATATTAATAGTTGGTAGATCATGTGAAGATTTTTATGTGATTTTATATGGATATCTATGATCTTCCTTTACTATTGATCAATCTATATAAGAGTGATTAATTTTATTATATCCAACTACAAGATGTAATTTTAGAGATATATTCAATGTAAACTCACCAGGAACTTCATTGTCACTTGTGTCACAACTGTTCAGAAGATATGAATAGAATGTTGATAGATACAATATGACTATCTTATATACCAGTCAAATATCGATTAATAGCTAACGATTTCTTAATGAGGCTTGTTGGAGACCACAAATGTGATGTGTGTAAGTTTAGGGAATTCTGTTACGTTGTAATAGTTGTTCTTAGTAAAACCCTAATTGATTCGGTTTCCCAAATTATGCATTTTTTGGAAATTCCTCGTCACTTGCCCTGGTTTTGCGTAATCGGCTAATAAGTGCAGTGTTGTGTTCATGTGTTTGTTGCGTTTGGTGCATTCAGTTTGTGCTTCACTTTATTAGCGATATCATGAACTTGATGTTCGATTGCATTTATTTGTTATTGATGTGTAAATTAAATTTAAATTCAACGAATGTATCCGATATATTTGAATTCTCATCTTTCATTTCTGGGAAGTCATGGATTTCTTCATCTCGCTTTGTACTCGTTTAGCTATGGAGCGTGTAATCAAACTGTTTATTCAATTAAACGCGTACAGCCGGTGTGACCTCGTGTATGTTTATATTACACCGTTCTATCTCACGAACGCCAACTACTGGGAACAATTAAGGGCTTGTGGCGTTAGTCATCAACAGATACAGAAGTTTAGTTAGTTGGAATGTGTTGTTTAGTGTTATGGCTTGAATTATTTTTATATTGGTTATTCTGTAATTTCTATAGGCCAATTCTGGAATAATTTAAGGCACTTCAAATTCCCTAGTAAACGCCCTTATAAAAATACGTAAAACTTAAATCTTAGTCGTAAGAGCGTTATAGGTAGAATATAGGATAACAGTCTAGTCCATTTCAAGGTGATCCAAATACATGTTTCATATAGAAAGAACTATGGCTTTAAATCTCTCTCTATCTAGGCTTTAAATGAGAGACTTAGCAAAAGTGTTAACAAATAGTTACTTACCCAGTTAATGAAACATCAAACAATCAATATCTGTTTTAATCCAGCTATTGATTCGTCACAAGTTGAAGTTTATAGTTATACCTTGTTGTTTAACTGTTTTTTTTTAATAATTACTCCACCAAGACCGTTGACACGTCTATGTAAATATCTTTTAGTTGGAATTCGATCACATATGGTTCGTCTAAAAATCCCTCACTAACATAAACGTAATTGAAATTAGACTCTTCTGGGAGGGCATACGGTTGATTTGTAGTTGTTTCGTGTTAAGTAATCCTCAAAAACCTATAGTGGACTCTATTATTGATCGATAAGGTTTGGTATTAGTTGCACTAACTAGCTCATGTAGTTTCCTTATGAATAATTTGCTGTCTTGCACTTACAAATATTTACTTACTCAATATTTGGTGTTAAATTAATAGGGCATTAGTTTGCTTTTAATTTATTCGCTAAATATAATTACGAGACTGTCTTGCTTGGTAAGAAAACTAGAATTCTAATAGTAAATGCAGACGTAACGAAAATTGTAGTAATAGGGTATAGGTAAGGTATTTTACTAAAACTATATTAAATTTCTGGGTTTTGGGAACTGTTTGGCAGGTATTTTGTCAAAAAACTAAGCCTTTTAAAGTTCAGGTGGAGATCAGTGTAACGTCACAGTGTTAGCAAAAATTGTAGAACAGTTACGTAAATTTTCCAATCACTGTATTTTCGTATTTTTTGTTTTAAAGAAAACTATAATATTATAATGTCTTTAATATTTTTTCAGTATGTAAATACCGCACATTAGAAATACTTAAATGGTAAAATACCGTATAGGTTTTGATTTCATGAGTCATGTTCATTTCATAATTAGTGTTCAACTAGGAATGGAGCCATGCTTATGCAGGCTACGTGTCTATGATATCTCAAATTTCGGTTTATTTGAATCACTTTTTTGTTTAACTATCGACGAGCTCAATCCTCGTACAGCCAAATATTTATGTGATCATCAGATATTTGTTCCGGTTTCAACATTTGTGTAATTTGAAGGTTATGTTTGTAAAATACACTCATGAAAAGAGATATTGAAGATATAATAAGGCTAGCTTTCCAAACAGATATAGTTATAATTTGTAAATAAACTCTATGAAATTCTCGTGTCGCGATCTTTGTTCCCAAACTCCTCCGAAACGGCTGGACCGATTTGTATGAAATTTCGTGTGCATATCGGGTAGGCCTGAGAATCGGCCAACATCTATTTTTTACCCCTAAGGCCCAGTTTTTTTTCCCGAGTTAACCAATAGTTAAATATGCTGACTAATGGTTTCAAAATTCGGTAGTACATCTATATTCACCAATTTATATACTAAAAATGGTTAAATAATTAACTTTCCAACTTATTTGATCTTTTGATCGACAAACAAAACGCGCTTTACCGAAATTTGAAACCGTTAGTTAGCATCTTTAACCGTCGGTTGAGATAACTCGGGATCGAAGAACTGGGCCTAAGTGATGGGGTTGGTGCTCTCCAGATTTTCAATACGGCGGAACAACGTTTGCCGGGTCAGCTAGTAATTTAATCAGAATCACAATTTTATTTCCTCTAAATGTAGGTTTATATATATTCTTATAACATATTTATAAGACACGGCATTACAACAGTAGAGTACAAATTAACGGCTTATTATAAAGAAATCTTCTGGAGACAAGCGTAACGATAAATGGAAAACAGTAAAAATCTTACTTTAACTTTTTGTAATTAACTACATAATTATAAGTACTAGAATACTCTCGCATTAGCTATATTGTGACATAATTTAAATTAATCAAGTATACAGAAATATTACATCTAAATTAATAATTTCGTTCAGGGGTACGGTAGACTCGATCGAAACCTTATATGAATAACAAAGTATAAAAAAATATTGATTTCGAGTCGACAACATATATCCGCAAAATTCGGATTATGGAGAATTTCGTTAAATTCTAATGGCACTGACAAACAAAAAAACCGCAGTCGCCATCTTGGGTAATTAATAAGGCCGCGTTCCGTAACAGATAATTCTGCTTCGAAGTGATTCAAGGAGTTTATTATCATACAACCTCCTTGAAGTGATTACAGTGCTGACAGGGCGTATGACAGTTGCATGATAGTTGGGACCAGAATCGTTTCGGAACGCGTTTGAAATAATAGTTCAAGAATATTTATTTCGCTTTTTTCTGTCTATTTTCCGTTGCATACTAGCTCTTATATACGCCTCGCCAATCAACACGTCGCGTGCGTCGCGCCAAAGAAGTATCCATCACAAAGAACTGCGACTCATTTGACTGTGTAAAACGAAACGTCTTGCCGGAAACATTTAGTGAATCTTATCAAAAGTTATAACTTTTCTTCAGTTGTTGTCGTTTCACGAAAATATTTATATTATTTGTATGCAAAAAAATAAAAATTATTTGTGTGAAAACTATTGCAGTTTTTATTTACTAATTTATTAAACACAATGAACGAAGCTATACGAATCTATGGCTTGCTTACCTTTAATATTCCTTGAGAACCGATGACAACAGAAATATTTACCTACATTGTGTATCATGAGTCACATTTCAACCGAGCGGAGCCGGGTTTTCATCTGGTATTACATATATTTTTGTGTTTAAAGTTAATTTTACTTAAAAAGCGCGTGAGACATGAACGATGAACTGAAAGATTACTAACTGAACCGATCAATTGAGATTTTATTTTCGGATCTAAAAATATTTTCGGTTATAATATTAGACTAAGTTACCTCTTAGGTAGAAATATAACAAAATCGTTTTCTATTGTATTTTTGACAAAATGTTGTTTTGCGTAGGTTTCATCCCTACACATAAATAAAGTTATTGTCGGCTTCGCATACTCGATTAAATACAAAAATATATATCTTATAACACAATTGTCAGCGCTTAATAATGGAAGCAGCCGGTACACAATAAAACACGAAAATAACTTCACGAAGCATTTGAAACAGACAAATTCCAGTTGAAGTATTTTTTTAGATAGAAACGAGAATAATAAAAATTAAAGGTAAGGGTACAAGAAGAACAAATCCAGTCTGGTCGTAGTTTGTAGTGCGGGCGTATTACACGTTGTGTTGACAGTGTGGTGCCACTGTGTAAGATAGGGCAGAAGGACAAGTTGATTTTATTCTTAAATACTTTGTAGCGACGCGCGACTTTACTTGATATGGATGACAAGTGAGATATTTGCTCTATATTGGGATGTTACGACTGAAATAATAAAAATAAAGTACTTAGGGCGGATTCGACCAAACATAGATTTACTCGCGCGTAACTATACCAGGGGTAATTTAATTCCACGATTTTATACTCGAGTAACTGAAAGTCATTTTTCGACGCAATCTGAAGTATAACTATACTTGGAATAACTAAACGCGAATAGCAGAATGAATGATTGAATGCCAGTTTATGCTGAAATCGCATTGTATAGGATTTCCGTGCTATGAGAGGTCAGCTTATACTGGAAATATATAGCTTTATGTGTAGCCGTGTGTACCTTCTTAGTTAATAATTTTGTACAATAATTAAAGTTCGTAGGTACGTAAATATTCTTACCGGTCGGAGATATATTCCAAGTTATGTTCGATTTTCGTTAACAAACACAAAGTTGCCTCTTTGCTGGTTGCGAAGTCCTTATCATCATAAAGGTTAAATAAATCAGTCCTTTCCTTTAACCATCTTGGACGTCGAAGCGAAACTTCATCCTCACTATCACTATCCTCAATCAAATTTCTTAAGCGCTGCATTATTATCAGGGTTCACAATAATTCGTATCGAAGTAACGACCAACAAACAAACAACCTATCAATGAATGACAGCTTCTGCTGACGTTTGACATAACCTAAAATTAGCATACAATCATATGGCGAGCGGACGCCATTAAAATATTCTGGGATAGCTCTGTTATTCCACGCATGGAGGTGGGTATAAGAATTACTCCCGAATAAGCGCGTTATTCTTGGAATAGTAGATGGTAAAATGCAAAATGGGTTTACTCTCGGTTATCTAGCGATTTATTCTAAGGATAAAATTTATTCTTGTTTGGTCGAATCCGCCCTTAATACGACTTTTATTTTCAGTTCACTGTACCTTTTTGTATAGTACTGACGAAAATCTGGTATTTATTTTCAATTATTTAAAACGTTCTGTTTTTCAGGCACAATTCATTTGATTTAATACTCGCCGCTTAGCCTACGGTCTTTTTTTATTCTTTTTTAGTAAGAAAAGATATATATCATTCAGAGATAATGCAGCATACTAATGGCGAAAGAATATTTGAAATCCGTCCAGTAGTTTTTGAGCTGATATGATTTTTCATCGTCAGATAACTTTTATTCGACGAATAAAATTTACGTTTGAATGTTTTTGTATGAAATAACCGTCAAAATTTCAAAATTATGCCTCGAATAAAGTTATCTTGATGGAAAAATCAGCCCTAAGTGTACCTTCTTTTATGTCTGTATAGCGGACTCGACCGTGTTCAGTAAGTACACTACGACAAACTTAATTACAGCCTTCACGGCATCTTGCACCGTTGGTGCTAGTACTAAAGTACTAGGACACTAGGAGTACCAGGATACTAGCTGCTCTGTTTACTGTCTCATATAAGAGTCCTTTTACCTGCCGTGGTTAGTTACTTGACGCTGACTTTAGCTTTGCTTTGTGCATTTCCTTGTGAATATTTCCGCAAAATAAACATTTTATCATGCAGTTGAGTTTCTTTAGTTTATCCAAGACTAGCGCTTACTCGCGTGTCTGCAAAAGCAGTATGTAATGATATGATTTGGCTGAAAAGATTTTATTAATTACTAGCTTTTCCCCGCGACTCCGCCCTTAGTACCTAATTTTTTTTATAAAAAAATAAGCCTAGTTACTCGTGAATGTAGCTTTCTAATGGTGAAAGTGTTTTTCTAAGAACAATGGCCTATTTAGAAGTATGCCCTACAAAATTAAACTTACCATCAATTTACCCTAAACGTACACACTTAGTTGACATTTAAATAATAAACACATCGCCGTATCAGTCCCAAACTTTGATACAAAATCGATACACAAATATTTTGTTCTCCACGAACCAAATCAAACTGTAGTAGCTTTAGGGTTGAATATCGAGGAGCAAAAACTTGTAGTCGGATCTATAAGGTTTAATATCGCAGCGAAAAATTAACTGCTTATTAAGTATCAATAGGGTTGAAAGTCGCTGAGCAAATAAGTACTATTGTAGTATCGATAAGGTTGGTACTCGCTATGGAAAAAGAGAGCTTGTGTAGTAGGAATACGACTGAAATTTGCGGCGTTGTGCTCGCTTCGTCTCTGGTAGCCCGGGCGACCCCCCAACCTACGTCCCTGCGCCTCTCCCGTCCCTACCCCTCGCCCGCTCGTATCGGCTGCAGCGGCCGCCGTCCGTCAGTCCCATACCTGATGAGATGCCGAGTAGCCGGCATCACATCTGGTATGGATAGTAAGAACTTGACAATAATGAAAGTGCAGTGGAGAATTTTATTTATTGTAATTTATTTTAATTTATTATTTATAGATTGAAACTGTAATAGAAATAAGGGATTGTACTGAATAAAAAAATATAGAATTAAAAAAAACGCAATTAAGAATGATTTTTATTTTGTGCGTGTTTGTCTTTATGCGCCGCTGTTTGTGTATATTCTTTTCACAGCTTTCCTGGAGGATGAAATTTGATGGGGATTTCTTCTTCTAAGTATATATTTTTGATATTATCCTGGGGATGTAGTGAGTTTGGCGATCACATTTTGGCATTGTTAAAGCCAAGTAAAAATGTATAGTAATAATATTTTTTTTGGGATGGGTATTTGCTTTGACAAATCCATATTTCATAATAACCAATCAGGATAAAGATATTTGCTAGTGGTTACGATTTAGTGTTTGAATGCGAGAAAGTTGGAGTTAGGTTAATTATTTTTTGTTAGTTATTTCCCATAATTTTTTTTGGGAAATATTAGTAGAAATGTAATAAAAAATAGTAAAGAGTTAGGCTATTTAATATTATGTCGAGAACGGGACGAGTCATTGAGTCAGGATGAGTTTGGTGATTATTTCTGGAATGTTGTAAAGTATATCTGTTTTTTTTCAGGATCTTCGAATGTAAATGTTTATTATTTTACTTTTCATTTACAATGTAAGGATGTGATTTCCTTTTATATATTTTAATTGTGAGTAATGGTCAGATTTTGATATTAATATTGGAATTGAAATGGTGTGAATGATAACTTTGAATGAACAATGTACGTACGTTATTAGCGATGCCTTTTCTGATATTAACATACAGTTAAAATTCTGATATTAATTTGGGTACTAAGTACTTAAAAGTAAGAGGATAATATGTGTGGTGATTATTGTAAAAAAACAAATTATTGAATTGTATGTAGTTTTAATTTTAATTATAGTGTATTTAAATATTTATTAGTGCTGTGATTACAAAATGATATGGGTTATTAGAAAGGTTTATTTCTTATCTTACTAATATTATAAATGTGAAAGTGTGAATGTTTGGATGTTTGTTACTCAATCACGCAAAAACGGCTGAACAGATTTGGATGAAATTTGGCATGCATGTAGCCTTTGACTTGGACAAAGAACATAGGCTACCTTTTATCCCGATTCTTTAAGTAGTTCCCGAGGGAAAATTTAAAACTGTTTACGAGGTAATCCGCGGGCTTTTAACAGTTTTCAAATTTGGTATGCATGTTACCTATGCTATGGTGTCCCATAGCTAAAGTACATGTCCTGTTGGACATGTACTGACATGTACTTTCTATACCGATCTCTCAAATAGTTGCCTTAGGAAGATGAAAAATTGTTAACAAGCGAAGCTTTAGACCCAATTCTGAAGTCCACGTTGACGAAGTCGCGGGTAGAACCCAGTACTATAATAAAATAGTAAATTACAATTTTATTTGCCGGCTATCAAAATGTATCAAGCAACAAATACTTGAGAGAATATTTTCAAAATAATCTGAGTATAGGCTATTTTTAAACAGTTTTACATCTAGGTGATAAATATAAATATTCGCTGTGATCAGTCGTTATTGATATTATTATACCTGTTATATTCTATTTATCTGTTATATTCCTTGGACAGAAATAATAAATGACGGTGGCGGTGCGACGCCTCCCAGCTATGGCGTCGCGATGCCTCAGTTATGGCGTCGCGACGCCACTCAGCTAGTGCACGCCGCACAACGTTGACGTTGCTTTTTCTTTTTTTCTTTTTTTTTTAAAAAACGACGCCCGCACTAAGGAAGTTATTCCTTGTGTCGCGGGGGTTTCACAAACATTCAAATCACATGCACAAAGAACACCCAGACTTGGAACAAGCATTTGTGGATCACACAAATACTTGTCCCATGCGGGGATCGAACCCGCAGCACGTCGCGCACAGTGGTAATTGGTGTGGTGACCTATACCACTCGGCCATCCGTGCAGTCATGCTACGCCTCCCAGGTTTGCGTCGCGATGCCTCAGCTATGGCGTCGCGACGCGTCTCAGCTATATCGTTGCGACGCTTCTCTAATTTGGAATCACGCGCCTCCTTGCTTTGGCGTCGCGACGCTTAATAGCTAAGGCGTCGCGATGCCTCTCAAGTATAAGGTCGCGACGCCTCTCAAGTATAAAGTCGTGACGCTGCTCAATTACAGCGTAGCGACACATCTCAGGTATGGCGTCGTGTCGCCTCTCATTTTTGGCGTTGCAACGTCGCTTTAATAGGGCGTCACGACACCTCTCAACCATGGCGTCGCGACGCCGCACAACAATGTTGGCGTTGCTACGCTTCCCAGCTGTGGCGTCGCTATGCCTCTGCTATGGCGTCGCGACGCCGTTCTGCTAAACGTTGAGTCGCCACTTAATTATAGCGCCGCGACACATATCACCTATGGCTTCGAGACGCGTCACAGCCATAGCGCTGCGATGCTTTTCTAATTTGGCGTCGCGACGCCTCCCTGCTTTGGCGTAGCGACGCTTTTAAGCTAAGGCACCGCGAAGCCTTTCAAGTATAGCGTCGCGACGCCTCTCAAGTATAACGACGTGACTCCGCTCAATTACAGCGTCGCGACACATCCCAGCTATGGCGTCGCGACGCCTCTCAGTTATGGCGTAGCGACGCCTCTTAGCTATGGCGTAGCAACGTCGCTCTAATATGGCATCACGACGCCTCTCAGATATGGAGTCGCGACGTCGCTCTCCTGCCAACTGTATCCAGGCCTCTAAACATATGGAGAAGGAACGAGCGTTGATCACCATGCATGCTCATTGCGGGCTGGCTCTTTCAGATTAAGATTTTTGGAAACCAAGTTACTCACGATGTTTTCCTTCATTGTTCGTCAATGATGTCTTAGAATAATTAAGAAAATACGCAATACATAACTTTGAAAAAGTCACATTAATACTGTCCCGAGTTTGAACCCGCAACCCTTTACATACAAATTAGGTCATTGAACCGCTAGGGCTCCACGACATTTCACTTTCAGTTATTGACGTCAATAAATAACGGGAACAACGTCGCGGGTACAGCTAGTTCATTCATAAGTGAATGAATGCAAGAAGGGAAATGAGTCTGGTGACATTTTTGTACGTGTAACGGGATTTAGCGAGTTCGGTGATTATGTTTTAGGCTTGGTGATTTGTGCATAGCGAAAATCATATCAATTGTGATCTTTTAAAACTAGTGAGTTCGGTGATAAATTTAAAGGCTTTCATTGAATTGCATAGTTTTGAAAATTAAGACTTAGAATGACAGTAAAAGAGGTGTAAAATGTTGAATCAATTCATCAATTTTATTAATCGATGTTATAACTTACTTCCTTCCCTATATGGGAAGAGGCCTGTGCCCAGTAGTGGGACATTTATAGGCCGGTATTATTATTATTTATAACTTACTGCTGTCGTCAGTCCATACAATCCTTACTAATATTATAAATGCAAGAGTTACTCTGTCTGTCTGCTTGTTACGCAATCACGCCTAAAAGAGACTGAACTGATATTCTAGAGCCTAAGAAAAGAAAGAGGCTTCTTTTTGCTGCGATAAACGATACCCACGCGAACGGAGTCACGGTCTACAGCTAGCTATTATATAAAATAGCAACAATTACCAAACATGTATTTTGGTGAGCTCATACTAAATCGTTATGGCATAAACTAATAATTCAACATTAAACAAAATACTAGCTACCGTACATTTAATTGATCCAGTAAATAATATTATTTTGACTAAACAAAGACTAATAAACTATTCGATAACAGATCACATAGAAACAATATTGATACAATTTGATGTTAATCGTACTGTATTTACTCGTCCGTGTAATAAATACTGTCTGTATTAAAATAATGTTTAAAATTTCTGAAACAAAAAACGGGTATTGTATTTACAGGCTGATTCAGGCAGCTATTTTCGTAAAATGATAGCGCGTTGGAAAAATTTCAGCATTTTAAATTTTTTTTAACATCATATAATTTCCAGTAGTTTTATTTTATATTAAAATGCCATTACAGTTTGGTATTGTTGGAATTTTGACTCTGGCTACGCCTTTATTCGTTAAAACTCCAATGAATATTTCTAATTCTTCAGACTCTTCAATGATATTCTTCCTTTTAACAGAAATCCAATTTATATAACTAATTACTTTCTGTTTAATTCAATCAATCAATCGATCAACTCAGCCTATCGCGGTCAACTGCTAGATATAGGCCTCTCCCAAGTTGCGCCACTACACCCGGTCCTCCGCCTTCCTTATCCAGTCCTAACCAGCTACCTTTTTCAGGTAATCGGTCTATCTGGCTAGGGACTACACTACGATTGCCGATTCGCGATCTCTAATCAAGGACTCGTCTGCTCCAACAGCCACCAGTCCTTCGACAGACATGACCAGCCCATTGCCACTTCAGCTTACTAACTCTGCGAGCTATGTCGGCCACTCCGATCGACACACTCGACTTCTTTGTCAATAATCAATTTATATCAAGCACGACTAACAACCAAAAAATTTTTTCTTGATATCTGGTAAAGCATTTAGGTAGGTACTCTTTGTAGTCAAAACTACTTATTAGCTTGATTTGGAGTTCTGCCAATGAATGGAATCCACCTGATATTCCAAGCAACTCAATTACAATTTAGATTTGGACTTTCGTGGAAAACTATCATGCTTTCGGGACACCCATTTGTCATCGATATTTCGTGAAAGTATATTAGTGATGGAATTTAAAATGTCTTATAAACATGTAAATCTGTTTTTAGGAATATAAAGTTATTTTCATTTACGTTTCTCTTATTACGAATTTCCTATCCATAGTCTTTCCTACTAGAAAAAAGTATTTGCAATAAAATGTGCATATGCTAAAATTATATGTTCGTAGGGTAAATCATCTGTGGATTAGTTATAAATATTGGCTGGTTATCAATCGTCGACGTTGCAAACATCACCGCGTTTTTCAGTCTCATGTATTCATAAGTATCGTTGTTAACGAACCTTTTAATTGGGACCTTCGCTCGTAATCCCGAGTTGTGCATGTTTTTGCGTTTTATTTAACACGGTTTATGGTTTGTATGAAGCTCCTGCTTCACGTGTGTCCAGGTATATCGGTGTATTAACATGCAGACATTGTGTTTTTATGGTGTCTGTGTCATGTAGGGCAACAGGTATATGCGAGGTTTTTTTAAAGGCTGTGAAATGATTATGGGGATTATGGGTAAGAGGTAAGCTTTTGCCGTGGTATGGACATGTTATGAGAAGAGAGGAAAGTCACATAACTAAACAAGTTATGAGTATGACTAAGGATGACAAGCAGAGGGAGACCGTAAAAGAGATGGATGGATTGTGTGAAAGATGATATGAAAAGAAAGGAGTCAATGTTGTGATGACGAGTAAAAGTTATAAGTGGAGGAAACTAAGGGCAGAAAGAAGAATAAGATGGAGAAAAAATGTAAGCACATTTTGATATCTAGCAAGTAGTTCCCAAACGCCGGAGTCGAGCAGAGAATGAACGGGACCAGGGTGTTTTTGGTCGGTGAAAGTTCGACTTGCCTTGCCCTAGGTGTGGGTTTGATAGTCAGCTGCAGCACCAGCTTTTCACACCGAAAAAAAAAGGCGTCCCCAAACGTGAGCCACGCTCAAAAAATATTCCTTGTGAATCTAAAAGGACTTTCCTCCGCTCCAAGTGAAGGCTGTTATTATCATTATTACATGTTCGTGTTAACGTAGGTTCTGCGTATCTGAAATTACTTAATTGTTTTGAAGTCTCTGAAGACGAATTAGAATTGTATTAATTAGTTAATCACAAATTGACTTGAGAACATTTAACACAATGGTAGCGTTTCCAAAGTTAACACTTAATTCAATGGAAACTTTGCTAACAACATTATTGTTTTAGGCGCTTGAGACTTATTTATTATTTACGTTCCAAACTATGTTCGTGGTGGTCGTCTGAAGGTACGCAGTTCTACAAATTTACAATAAACAAATTATATAGCGATACTTTTAGTTTTGAAAGAAAAAGCTATTATATTCGCGTCACATGTGACACATAAAAATAAAAAAGATTAAAATATCAAGTGCTTCTAAAAATTATGAAGAAAATATGCGTCACATCTGTGTGAAACGGTCATCGCTCAGCATATGTTGTGATTCGGGACCCCAGCGCTGGGTTTCAGCGATGGCCGACGTGATGTCTTAGACCGGTGTGGCTGTATCGTTAAACAGGCTTAATATAAAAGGAGTGCGTATATTCAACAAGGTAATGAGGTGCATAAAACTTGTTATTTTTAGTCTCAAAAAACACGGACTAGGCCTCTTCCTACTCACGGAAAAGTTCACTTCCTATTTAGTAAAAAGTCAGAAAAATTGTGTTTAGTTTTCAGTTGTCAGCGTTATCGAAAAATCGTCGTTTGTTTCAGCTTAGTCGTGAAGTTTAACAATTAATGAGTTTCTAAACTAAAAGATAATGCTCGTTAATGACTGAAATGGTGGCTAATGAGCCGCATTGTTAACTTGTTCCCAGTTTCGTGGTTACTATGGTATATTACGTTAACTATTGACTGGAATTCAATTAAGCTTGGAATCTGTTTATGTTTTTAGACAGAAAGGGTTAAGGCACTTGACTATGAGTTCTATACATCAACTAGAGTTTCGATCTCTGCGCTAATCGTGTTTTTTTTGGTTAACAATGCTGTCTAACGGTTGGGCAAATGCTGATGCCTTGTGCCTTAAACATCTATTCTCTATTCTATCTCAGTGTGAGTCAGCACAACCCCTTTTTTTCCGGGGTGAAAAGCTTATGCTTTCAACCCACGCCTAGGGCACGACGTGGGGATATGTCAGACTTTCACCGACCAAAAACACCCTGGTCCCGTCTCTGCCTTGGCCGGAATCGAGGGATCACTCGCGCATTCTCTGCTCGATTCCAGCTGGCCCCAGTCCTGGCAGACTCTTTCTAGGTGTGGGTGTAAAAGGCCCGCACCTCACTCCTTCTGAGAACAGACGCATGGGACGACACATCCGTCTCCTAGTCGTAATTATAAGTAAGGATTATACTGACTACCAAATGTTATGAAACTTTCAACAATTAACAATTTAAACATCATAAGAGACAGCACATTTATGTCTATTTGGTAATTTTGGTTTGTGAGTGATTTGTAGATCATATCTTTATACTTACATTTTTATTAGAACACAAATGTGTATCATATACCAATATAAACAAAGTTGTGTTTGATTTGATATAATACCTGATGTTGTTACCTTTCAAGTCAAAGTTAGTGTGAGCATGTCAGGGTCGTCTGCTAAGCGCCGCGTCCATTACGTGATATCGATCGGAGCCATTGTTTTGATAAGGGCGGGGTGCCAGTTTGGGCGGACAGCGATTAGGAGATTCGACATTCATTCAGCATTTATTGTGACATTTCTGTAGATAAATTTAAACAATTATTTTTCTTAATTAGTAAAATAATTTATTGGACATAAAAGGGATGTTTTTTATTAAGTTACTAGTAGAGTTAGTATTATTGTGTCTTATGAAATACTAGGTGGCCCATAGGTTCGTAACTTTTACACAAGTAGTTACTAGGTTCTCAACTTGACATGAGCTATTGTAACTATTTCAGAATAATTTTATAACATTAAAACCGTTATGTTATTCATTGTTTTTCATTACAATACAAAAAAGTGATACTACGTCCCAAGAACTGAAGCTGATTTAAGTTTTTTTGATAATATTGCGATAAAAGCGAAATAATAATTCGCTGAAGTAATTCTGCCGCGATATTAAATATGTTGAAAAAATGCAGAAGCTAGTGAACAGTGTTTTAAAAAATTAATATAATATTGCAAATTTAGATGACACTAGGGGTAAACAGTTTAGTTTCAAAGCACTTAAATCTATACAGTAGACATAATTTACGTGTAGGTACATATATATTTTGTCTACTGTATTGATCATTGAGTCATTTAATGAGATGTAATCTATATTATGATAAATCTGTAGATGTAATATAATAAATCAAATATGTTTTTTTATTATACATATTACGAATTTTTTACTCTAACTAATAAATATTAACGCTTGCAGTGTGAGACCCCACATCTCAAAGCCACTGCGCTATCATTATCGAATTTCATTTTCCATTGTGAAGCTCTGAAATTCATCTTTAATTTATTAAGATGGGCTTTAAGCCTGAAACCTGTTATATAGCTTGAAATATATTAAGCTTGAGTGCTTATTACTAAAGTTGACGTGCCTTTTCATTCTTTATTGATAATAAATAAAATAAAATTTTATCTCTGTTTATTTCATGACTTGATTTGATTAAAAAGTGGAGTTGATTTTATGAAATAATTTAGAGTATGTGTATATACTCAATAATATTTCTTTCTTATTTATAACGTTTTTTAAATATTTGGTTGATTAGTCCTCAGCGTTCTCCGAACACATGAATAAATAGCAATTATGTCATTAATAGTAAATAACTTATTTCTAGGTATTTAATTAAGCAGTCAGTACATTTCCAACATTTATGTCGTCATTAACTTAAGTCTGTTATAAGATTGCTTTGTTTTTTTTGCGGAATTTTAGAAACTTATTCGAGACAGTAGGTCATTTGGTTACTGAATCCCTTTTGAGGTAGCACTCCTCTTATAACAAATCGAATTCTAATTTCATTTCTGACTGTCTATCAATGGTTTCAATAAAGAATAAAAATTTTACGGTGTATTCTAAAAATATAACCTTCATTTTATACTAAATTGAATCTGTAAAATCTATTTTCAAATTGTTGAAAGTCTATTTCGAACGTAACGTTGAGCGCCTGTCAAAAATATCATAGCAAGTTGTAACAGAACATCGAACACAGCGAGTAACCGCAGGCGTTTAGTCGCCAACAATTCAACTGTTAGGCGCAGATAACTGCGGTACTGGTTTTAATTAAACGTATTTCCTTGTTGGTTTAGGATTCAAAATGGATATTAGAATATATGAGACTGCACGGATTTTGCGCTAGCAAATGTTTTTATTAAAGGCTTATTCCGTACTACCACTTAAAATTTGATAAGCTTTATTTAATGTCTAGTTCTCACATTACCTCTACTAACAATCTTAACCAATTTCTTTGACAACTTGCAAAGATATAGTGAAAACACAATGAATATACCTACCCACATCAGTAGTAGGTATAAATACACTTTGAACGTGTATTGAATACTGACGTAAATGTTCCGTATATACCAATGTACTAATTTATAGACATGAAAGATTTGTATTATTGTATGTTTGTAACAAATTAATTAATAAAGTACATGACCGATTTCAAAAATTCTTTCACCATTAGAATGCTACATTATCGCTGAGTAACATAAGCTACTTATATTTTATTATATAAAATAATTAACTGCTAGTTAGATACCATAATCGCCGAATACTGAAACATCAATCAGTTTGAGGTTGTTTAAGGTGTGAAATAGCGACAGATAGATTGTTAAGAACATCTTAAAGTTAATTAGTTTTTTTAAATATAACGAAGTAGGTATGCCAGTAATATCAAATTCCTAATTAGTAGACTCAGATGTACGTTCTTTGTGCATTAAACGATGTAAGAATTTTGCATACTTACATAATCATATTAATATGCAGACATTTAACAGTGAAAAATATCTTCGTAAGAATTCAGCTTTGCTTATTAGCATATCATTTCGTATGCTGGAAAAATAGTACAAATACTAGAATTTTCGTGGCAAATCTACATAAATTTATATAGTAGCTGAAGTCCGTTGCCCCGTGAGTGAAAGTACGGTTAAGTACAAATAAAATGGCTCCTTGTCACACGCGAAAGTTTGTGACGTGAAAACATGGTGTAAATAAACCCTGTACGATTTATGTAAATAAAATATTGAGTGCTGTAAATATTGTAAGTAATATTTGTAGTAATAAACCTTTAAGCTATTTCTGTTGAAAGTGGTCATGTATAAAATTTATCTGTGCAACAACCATCGACACAGTTTAGCTGAGAATTATTATCGATGTATGACACAAAGGTTTTTAAAAATATTATTAAATAATAATAAGTAGTATTGAAGCGCGCGCGGCGATAGCCCATGGCTAGGGCATCGTAATAATAAGCTTAGTACGAGGAGTTAACAAGAAAAATAATAATAATGGCAAAATAAATAAAAATATAAAACACCACACTTGCCAAAGATGATTTTAATAATTCATGTGTAATTAAGCAGGTACGGTAGATAACTTCACTAATAACCTGGAATCTTATCAACATTTTATTCCACTTCGAAGTACATTACTTCCATATCAAATAAGTTATGTTCGTCTATAAACCTTCCACCATTACTGCCTCACTCACTGGCCACTCTACTAACAAATGGGCTGCAGTATGTTAGGCCGCCGAATGTTCGCAGATTCCGGACAGACCTCGAATGTGGGTAAACCATCCACGAACACTCTGTCAATACGTTATCTGGTAGAATGGAGTGGGTTCGTAATGGTAAATAATGGAACTAAGTTACCAACAGTTTCTATCATAAATATGTAGTAATACTTTTGGTAATATAATAATTATAGGTTATTAGTTGTTGCCTGTCATCACAGCAAAAAGGAGATATATTGAAGCGGCAGTAGCCTAATGGCTAGGGCGTCGGTCTTGCGATCACGTGGTTGCGGGTTCGAATTCCATCCATTACCTACACTACCGACGTGAACCCACTCGTAACACAAGCATCTTAGCTTAGCACGAGGGGTTAAAATATTATTAGTAATGTGCGACCCACGTTGCCAGTAATCTTTTTAATAAGAACAAAAGATGTTCTTGGGATCCAAAATAATTACTATATACTAACACTACCCGGTGACTCTCAGCAAAATCTGCGTCAAGTTAGGTTTTGTTGACGCTGAATTCAATTCTAAATATAGAACATGGAAATATAGCTTTCAAGATCATTTATTATTATAGTCCCCACCACAGCGTGGGGATATGTCGGACTTGCACCGACTAAAAACACCCCGGTCCCGTCCTTGCCTTTGCTGGGGCCGCGGGATCACTTACGCAACTCCAGCAGGCTTCGATCTCTACTGGACCCCTTCCAGAGGGGTGGGTGTATAGTACCCACCCTTTACTCCGTACGAGAATAGGCGTGTGGGACCTCGCGCCTGCATCCTCCGTGGTATTATTGTACCTGCTGATTTATTTGATTATGTGAGGTTAGAAAGTCATAGATCAGTCAGAGTTTTCTTTTTCAATTTTAGCATTAATTTATCCGTACTTTGTTATTTAAATATCATTTAATCTCTACGCTTAGCACGTTAATCTTTGTCCAAACCACAGAAATATACTTTCTTTTATCTATGGTCCAAGCCTATATTAAAACCGTTCTCACAAAAGTAATAATAAAACATCGCAGACCAATTTCCCGAAAGGCCTTTGTCAAACATTAATTAAAGCCAGGTTAATATAAATAATCCGTACAATTAATATTACATGCGGGGTCCGTATATATCAATATTTGAGCGTTTCAATGCGGGGCACGGAGGCTCGGATCCGAGGTCAGATACAGGTACCTATAATACAAACCAATATAGGTTATAATATACAAGTTATTTTGTTATTTCGGACGTTCGGACTTCTAAGCCGGAAGTCGTGGGCTCGACTCCCACCCAGGACAAATCTTTGTGTGATGTGCACGATCATTTGTTCTGTGTCTGGGTGTTATTTATCTATATTATGTATTTATGAATATATAATAATGTTTATTAGTTGTCTGGTCACCATAGTACAGGCTCTATCTATCTATTTTAGATTCATTTCATGAACGATTTTATTTGTTAAAAAAATGCTTACATTTTTTATTTTATTTTCAGGTAAATATCACGTTAAACTAAAGCAGCGTTCGCGTATACGACTCTTGTAAGTAATTTGAAAATGTACAAATTTAATGGAAAATTAAGGAAATATAAGTGAGATCTAACTGCCATACTTATAGTTCATATCCCGTGTTCTTGTCTAAGACCCAACTTATTGCTTATGATTTCTGTTATTTCAGCAGATTTTTTAAAAATAATAATTTGATTATTACATATAATTTTAAAAATAAAGTCTTTATTGAATAGAGAATTAATCAATTATACGAATTTGATAGTAGCGTGATGATTCATGTGTTACATTCACCTATAATAACGCATTACTTTTTTAAAATTAGTCGGTTGAAAACAACATACAGCCTATAGAATATCGTTTGTGATTGTAGCGACAGGTAACATGTAAACCTTGGAATAAGGCTCAACGTAGAAGTAATCCAAAGTTGCTATAAAGCTTGTTACACCCATATAAAAGCACTCACAAATACCTCCTTATTCGTAATACAATAATATCATTGTCGCTTATTTCGGGATCTGTCACAAAAACAACAGAACGTCAACGTCAACCCTACGACTGCCGCGGTAATACGGTAACGCGAAACAATAATATTTCACGTCGTCCCGTCGACGTGACGTGACGTTGTACAAACATCGTAATGCTGCGTATACACTACGACACTATCCAAACTTAATATTATAAGTAAAACAACCTGACTGTCCGTCTGATACGCCTTCATGACTACATCAATCCAAACAATGGGGTCAAATTGTATACCAAAAAAAGACTATTAAGGTTCTTCTTGACCGCAATAATGACATCCATATTACATGACACGACATAATAAATTCAGTTCACCGAGTGCCCAAGTTAGGACATTTAATGCGAAACTTAGACACTCAAAGAAGAAAGTGTCGACGACACTTTGTGAAAAATAAACTTGTCCCAAATTAGTGTCGCTGTGTATACCAACGTATCTTAACGATCACGTCGCGTGCTATATAAACGTTAACAGCACGTGGACACGCGTGGGAAGTTTGTTTTTATGGTATTTTCAGTACATTGTACTACGACCTACTAACTCATTTTGTAATATATAGTTTTAAGGATTGGGTCGTAGGTGTATATTGTAATAGGTTGTTTGTACGTAATTTTTGTAACTTATATTAGGGTTAGATTTGTGCCGGATATTAGGTTTAAGCATGTAATGTATATTTTGCGTGCGTAGGAAATTGTTTTTTTTATGAATAATGCACTTTTCAGAAATGTGTATTCCGACAATACGTTGAAATATGAATGACGCATTTTGCATAGATATTTTACTAAAATCCTAATTCAAAATTGAGTGACCTTTTCATTTCAAATTCAATTCTAATTCTTAGTTCTAGACCAAAAAAAACACGTTAAATTCATAAGTATCGCGTTTTAACAGATAAGTGGATAGTAAATATATTCATAGCAATGGCAGAAGTGGCGTCGCAACCCTCGCGAGATGGAAGGGATCGCCATTATTAACGGCTCCCAAAAATACCCGAATTGACCTGCCCGGGGGTTTATTATGACATTTTTGTTACCCGTGTGAGGAACGGACAGAATTTTTGTTGAAAAAATGGTTATTTAGGGTGGATCCTGTTTACATTTATGCCAATCCTGAGTTTATGGTTGTTTAATCTAAAGATTTATCTCGCCATTTCCGACTACTGAGTAGGTATTTGCAGAATACTGGCGCTGAAATTCCTAATAGATAGGATGTTAATCGGTTATCAAATAAAAAAACAACTTGACTTTGGTTTGACAGATGATTGACAGATTGTTGTGCAGGCTTTGCAAGCGTGACGTAAATGTTCCAAATCAGACAATAGTGAAGATGATCAAGTAAAGTCAAACCCTCTGCGTCACTCGAACAAGGCTCACTTCCAAGAACCTTTTAAACTGAGCCCTCAAACTCGACAAGATGCCGAAGGGCTGGGGTTGCCAGTTCCTCATCTTTTTTTCCAATTTCAACAACTTCCAAAGTTTCCCATCCTCCAAGGGCGTGAAACTTCGAAGATTTTAAAGTTTCCCAGTCGTGAGACTATTCGAGTGATCCTGTTGTTGCTTTAATACTTTGATAATAAATATGGCTTCTTATTAATTAAATTTGTTAATATTTCTCTTGTTTATTAAATACGCTAAGTTTGTTCCTTATATTTTTGTATAGAATCCTTTGATAAAAGTTTCGTAAAGTCAAGAGTTAAGTGCTTTATTGAGTATCGTTAGAAGTACACAAGAAGCTAAGTAATACATGGAAGTTGTATCAACGGTCGCTCTATAAATACATTCAATTTATTTACTCGATAGTGAATAAAATGAAGCTGTATTTCTCAGTTGAATTGTGACATTAAAACAGTCAATTTAACTTCGTTTCCTTGCTATTTAACTTTATGATATCGATACGAAGTCAGTTCTATAAATTACTTTTTATCAAATTGCTTTTTATTTGTAAGTTTTTCCTTATTGATGTCGATTCCTTGTTAAGATGTTAAAGCATACTTAGGTTATGTGGGCTAGAATAGCAACGACCTTTGTGACTTTGTATTTGTCTGCCTTTGTAAAAATAGCTGTGATATTGTGCATTTCTGTAGACCCACCCGCACAATGCAAGCGTTGTCATAAAGGAATAATAAGAAGCGAAAGCTGTCTGCCAACAAAAGGAACCGTAATAATGTTCGTGACGGTATCTTTTGC
Organism: Plusia festucae; assembly: GCA_950381575.1. NCBI lineage: Eukaryota > Metazoa > Arthropoda > Insecta > Lepidoptera > Noctuidae > Plusia > Plusia festucae. The sequence continues at coordinate 457,125 of OX494456.1, read as the reverse complement.
CTCGCCCGCGCTGACTTATAAAAACATGTGGGAGCATCGTGCTCAGATGACGTCACCCACTCAGCTAGTGTTGATAAAATTGGACGCTTGACTCGACTCGTCGCTCAGTACATTGGTATCACTGTTCGCTTCGAATGGCCGCGGCTGTGAGTTCGATCCTCACGCTAAGCATGACGCATAGATAGTCGACTATTTGATAGTCAACTCATCTGCAACTGCATGCAAGATCCACTCGGGAAGCGAATTTGCTCAACCGACACCTTCGAAGGTTGGGTTTGTGTACACTTCCTACATTTTGAAAAAAAAAAGAAAAAAATTAGTCATGGATTGCCGTTTCGAAAGTTATTAATTTATTTTTATTTTATTAAACGGTATTTCCTGCTCCAAAATTTAAAAAAGACAAGTAGCCATAATCAATAAATACGAATTGCAATATAGTTACGTAAATTCATGTCAAAAGCACCTTTTACCGAATAACTAAACTCCAACTGTAATCTACAATATGCCGCGCGAACAACATACATTGTATAGTACCTACATGGATTATTTATGGAAAAGCTACTGCAAATTTGTTTTAAGTTATAACCTTATTCAAATACACATTGTAACACCGTACGGCATTCAAGGGTTAAAGTGTAAAATTTGTAACACCGCGAAGATTTTATTAGAATGTCAACTTTTTTGTTAAGAATTTTGTTTTGTAAAAGGCTGTGTAATGCGGAGGCCGTTCAGTATAAAGAGGAAGGTAGAGGTAGAAATAAATAATTACTTGACTATACTCCAATAAATAACAAAATATTGCTTATTTGGTTATTTTTTTAAGTCTTGAAATAAAACTACATTTAAACGGATTCTATCGCGGTTTATTTTGATTTTAGTTCCCGACGTTTCGACGACTTTACAGGTGTCATGGTCACGGGCCGACTGCTTTCAGTTTTTTTTAAGTCTTACAATGTAAAATGCTTACCCAATTCTTTACGAAAAATTAAGTCGAAAGCTAGGATTAGGAGATCAGAAATCAGAATTCATTTGACATTGATATGTTACTCGTTTATCAGTCATTAGCTCCGTTCCTTTGTAAATGACACAAAACATTTCAATTTAGTTTACATCGCTTACATAATAGACTGAAATACCTAGAATTGTCATATTAGTAAGTAATTGTCGTTTCTGTTCGCAAGAACAGACGACGTCTGACAAAGGCAGTTACTCACGTAAATTAATTATTCTTTGATCATTATTTTATTTTCTACTTTTAATTAATTACTAGCAATTTGTTTCTTCAACAGTAATTCTCAAAATACTGAGACATCGTCAAAAAATTTACTTCGTCTTGATTCAACCGAGTGGCCACACTCACTTAATAAGAGTTTTCACTTTAATTGTAAGATTCTCAAAGTTTAATTAGTTTCGAATTACTTTAGAACCATTGATACTTATTCTAAGTGTTTTATGACTCAAATTATGATTGGAATCTATTTTTCGTAAGTTTAATGCTTACTAGCGATGTGGGTCGCACATTATTAGTAGTATTACTAAATGCTTGTGTAGTGGGTTTACGTCGATAGTGTAATGCATGGGGTTCGAACCCGTAACCACTTGATTGCAAGTCCGACACCCTAATTAGTAGACTGCCGCCGCTTGAAAGATTGTGGGAAGATTGATATTAATAACAAATTCGAGGTTTTAAATTTATTTATTTAATTCTGTAATAAATAGAGAAGGGGCTGGCACCTGCGATGGGATACCTGTTGTTATTACTCAGGTGCAACGTTATTCTGTAATTTTATTTTTTATACGGGGCGGTTTGGTGGATATGTAAATGATTACTGATGAAGTACTAAGTAATTTATTTTGTTTTATTTATTTTTTGAAGCGGCGGTAGCCTAACGGCTAGGGCGTCAACTTGCGATCATGTGGTTGCGAGTTCGAATCCCACCCATTACACTACCGACGTGAAGCCACTCGTAACACAAGCATCTTAGCTTAGCACGAGGGGTTAACGAGATTACTAGTAATGTGCGACCCACATTGCTTATAAAAAAAAAAATTCACGCGCCTCACTTTATGATTGAGTACAAATATTGATAAGCAAGGAGCTTACTTATGCTACTTACCCCCGGATACTGAAACGCAAATTAACTTTTACACGTTTTTCAATGTCTATCTGTCACTACTTTACATGTTAAAGTGACAGAGACAGCATGATGATATTCACTGATCGTTTCAGTATCCGGCCATATATCGGCTCTCCGATTGGCCGGATTCAAGCTCAAAAAAATCAGAGAGCCAAATGTAATAAACGTGTCTATTGCGCAAGCGTAACACAAACTAGCATACGAGACTCGGAATATGGAAATATATTTCTCTATACAACCGTTTATATCAAATCCATTAATTAATCAAACAATAATTCCAAACCGATACTCAGAGCGACTGCAAAGCTTCTCTTCAGCCAATCTCCAGCATATAACAAGATATTCAACGTATTCCAGCCGTAGCCTGAATTATTAATGCATTGTAAAACAGTACCGGTGTCGCGCGTCAGACTGTCACAATTGGATACAACGGGTTCTGACGTCACACGGATTAATTGCCATCTATTATTCAATTGGCTAAATAAATAAATAGAGTTAAGTGAGATACCTTGCGGTGCAGAGAGTTATGTGAGTGTAAATGCGTGTTACCGTTGCCCAGTAATTAGGAGATATTGGGTCACTTTTGTAGTGAAAAGTCATGTTGATGAATGTTGACTGGCCTGTTGGTCTAGTGGTTAGTGACCCTGACTGCTAAGCCGGAGGTCGTGGGTTCGATCCCCACCCAGGACAAATCTTTGTGTGATGAGCACGATCATTTGTTCTGTGTATGGGTGTAATTTATCTATAATATGTATGTATTTAGAAATGTTTAGCAGTTGTCTGGTTGCCATAGTACAGGCTCTGCCTAGTTTGGGATCAGATGGCCATGTGTCCCAAGATATTATAATTATTATATATTATATTATATAGTTTCATGTGGAAATCTCTTTTTCTAAGACGTTCTGGATTGCGAGTGTGTTTTGTTAATTTGATTGCACCTTTCACATTAAAGAAGAAAAAGGAAGGTTATGGTAAACAAGCTGTAGCCCGCGACTCTGCCCGCGTGGGTGTCGGTTATCGTGCCAAAATAGTCTAGAAAGAGCAAGAAAGAAAAAAAAACCAAAGATTTGGCTAAAGGCAAACCTAATGGCTAGGGCGTCGGACTTGCGATTATGTGGTTGCGGGTTCTAATCCCACCCATTACACTACCGACGTGAACCCACTCGTAAGACAAGCATCTTAGCTTAGCACGAGGGGTTAACTAGATTACTAGCAATGTGCGACACACATTGCTAAGTAATCTTCGTTAAAAAAAAAATTGCACATTCGTGTCTATGTTCTTCCTCAAGATCTAGATCATGCTCCATAAGCAGGAAAAACACACTGCCCACTTAACGGTACAAAAATGAAACCCGAATAATTCACAAAAAGACCGGTCGGGTCCCGCTAGTATTGAATTACGAAACAAGTGCTCGCATTTCCTCGTGAACGATGGAACGAATTATAAAATGAGACATCTGTCAGTCCAAACTGTATTAGTTTTTATGAGGCACTCAATTTTTTCGGAAGAGTGAAAGAATTGTGTTCTCCGCCGGAGGGCTTGCCCTTAAATATGGCCGCTATTTTATTTAAATAACCTTTATATTTGACCACGTTTCTTTGTTTGAAAATTCAATTGTTTTGTGTTATATTCTATATTGTTATTCGCGGAATACGGAATTTTTACGTTTTTTTTGCAATTTGGAGTAAAATTTTTGCAAAATTAAAATGATTGCTTAGTAATCTTTCGATTACTTTTATAAACCGATCCTTTGTTACACTGTCAGCATTAGTTATATAATCAAACACAATTATCTCCATCAACACTGCTACAATTATGCAGATAACTTGTAACAAGTAATTGTACGTAATTATGCTCGGAAAACAATGTTTCAACTAAATTATGTAACATCGAGCTAATAACAATGCCGAAAAAATTACAAGTTCGCTTTGACTAGGGAAGCCACCAAACTAAACTATCAACATAAACACACTTAAGGCTCTAGGCAGACGACTGCAGTATAACTGCAAACCAACCATGCAGTCCAATTGCAGTCGGTGTGCAGTTCCAAAGACTGCACGCTGACTGCAGGCTAAGGCTCAACCCACCCGTACCACAATCACACCACATCGCAGCGTCAAAATGTAGTCAAATAGTGTCAACTGCAAAATGTGGTACGTGTGAATAGTCCTATTCATTTTCAATACAAAATATACGCCCGACCACGTGGTGTGGTTGTGGCCCTAACTACAATCACGCTTCACAGTTAGGTTGCAATATTATTGCAGTCGAAATAACTGCATTCAAACTGCCGGAGTGCAGTTGAAAGGCAGTCCGTCTGTCTAGACCAAGAGCCTTAGGGTGTACACAAACTACCAGACTTTTGCAACCCCTTAATTCTGAAGGCACAGATAAACAACCCAGTAATCTAGATACTAAGAGTATACATACATTAGCTACGTGTATGAACACGAGTGCTAAATAAACTAGACTTACCAGGGTCTGATATGCCGGCGGTTTCATTAGCTAAGTGTGAGTAGGTGAGACCGCGGACCGCATTCGACGGTAATATCAAGCTTTTTTTGTTTGCTTGCTATGTTGGCTCGGGTTTTTGATGTTGACGTATTGCCATGTGGAATTTAATGTATAAAAAGGTGTTATCTTATTTTTATTTAACCTTTTAGGTGTTCCACTGCTGGGCAAATGTCATTAAACGGTTTGTGGGGCATTGTTTTTAAAATGATTTTTATTGTAAAATACTTAATTAGTAAAAGAACATTTGTTATTTACGTATCAATTTTTCCGTAAATAGTCTTTGCCTGAATGCAGTCAAACCTCTTAGCCAATAGTGCTGCACATTAGCAAGCTAATCTAGTTAGCTGGAGCTTATTGGGCACGCCGCAATTTGTGGTTCAGTCCTGCAGCACATCTGAATTAGACGCCCGAACGACTAATATGCTTAAAGACGTGGTTATTATCGTTTAGGGATCTATTGTAAGAGCATAGGTCTTTAGGATACTGGAAGAGGAAGCCTGATAGACGAAAACTGTTCTACCTATACAACCTAGCGGCGGTAGCTTGATCGCAAGGGCATCTGACTTGGAATCATGTGGTTTCCGGTTCGAATCCTCCTCATTGCATTACCGACGGGGCCCACTCGAAAATTACGTACTAGGGGTTAAAAAGAATACTAGATAGTAATGTACGATCCACATTGACGGTAACTAGGTAGAAAAAAACAACTATATTTTATTATGCACAAAACCGCAAGATGTCAAATAATTTCATGAAAAGAAAGTCTAAACTTAATTACAAGACTGCCATGAAAACATTTTAGAAAAAATGCCGTTTAGGGACTTCTTCAGAATAGCTGTTTACCCGAAACGCCGCTCGTCGCTAAAATCCGTTCCGTGTCCTTTGTCCTTTTCCTATAGAGCAACAATAGCACCTTCTGGTAAACTTCGAATAAGAAACACTCGAATTCAAAATTACAGACCAAAGTAAAATTTAATTGAAAATATTCACGTTTTCTATACGTTGTATACCTTTCTCGGTCATTTTATTTGGATGTCCTGAACGAGTTTTCCCGCCTTCATACATTTTAGATTTTTCTTACAATATTACATTGTATAACTATAAACGATTCTCACAACATTAATTAATGATAGTTCTACACAATGTTTTGTCACAACGTTTTGTCGCAGAAATGTACCGTTTATTTCAGTTACGTTGTAATTAATGTAAGTCGTCGCCATCTTGAAATATTGCCGCCAAATAACGTCAGCGACCCCATACCTTGTGTTCACAATACTGTTTCTTTAGGAGCTTAGAGCTGATAGAAAATGAATAGCGAATTTTAAATCATAGTTAGTGCGTATTATATCTTTGGGTAAACCGAATATTTTGTAATTTTCCAATGATTATACTATTTAATTTTCCTGTTGTTATAAAAATGCGGCGATACTAAATACTTTGTTTTTGTTTACAGGTAAATATTTACTACAAGTTCCCAATGATTACGAGAGAGATAAATATTAGTAAGTAATACGCACAAGTAGACACGATCAATCATTTATCTAAAGAAGACAAAGAAAACTTTGCAGGCAACAAATGGAAACAAAATGATTGTTTATATGGTGCAAATACTAATATTATCAACACATAATCCCCAACTTTTTCCATCGTCATTCGATTATTAAGTGATCCCGCTCAATCCCAATACCAATATACCAATTTCCAATACATTGACTATACACGACACCATAATAGGCCGCATATCTATTGCGGGCCCGCCGTACCAATTCGGCGGAACGGCCGAACTTACAGAGCAAGCTATACAAACCGACATGAAGTGCCGTGACCCGATGTCAATAATACGGTAGACGACGCAATGCCTTTCGCAGTTTGTTTTAAGGGTTCTTCCTCACTGGGACACCATATTGACGTCGCCATCAAGAGAACTCGAGGTCTGGTCATTCTTGACAAACAAAGGAAATATACCTACTGTTACTGACTTCAGTCAATTAGCCAATGGTTATTCTATTTGTCGACTTTTAGTACCCGGAAGTAGCTCTAGGCTCTTAAGTAAGGCTAGGTTTTCCCATCTCAGTGAGACGCGACCCTAAGTGACGTCACAGGGCCATCGCCGGCTGATTCCGATCGTTTTGTCACAACTTTCTCTTTATGACGGAATTCGAGATCCCCTCCAAATAAGTATTGTTTGGCTTTCTGCTATATTTTTATCGGTAGTGTAGGTTTTATGTTGTAGCATATTGTGATGACTTTGGAAGATATTTACTTTATATGGCTCCGTCAGTATGGATTGAATGGAATCTATGAGGATATTGTAGAAAAAAGTAAAAAAAAACCCTATTTTTTATAAGCTTTTATCTGGCATTTATTGTGACTGTAAATTTAGAATACTTGTAAAATAAATGCTTCAAGTAAAATACTGCTTCATTTGGTTTCCTCATAGGAATAGCTAAATAATTATGACTAATTACGAATTCCAGTCGCGTATATCATTAACAATAACTGCCCATCTAATTATACGCCGGCCGTCGCGGCCATCTTGCACGCTAATATACCTCACATTTTGTCGTTGTTTTCGCCATATTTAAATCACCTGGCCCTAACGGCCCCAGTGCAAGGCCCTTCGTAATACTTCCCATTTAATAAAGGCCCAAACTTCATAAAATCAGTAAATTGTTCACGTTTACTGTTTGATGGCAGGATCGTACCAAGGCTTCAAATAATTATGCTCTTGGTATGTAAATTTTCATCTCGTGGAAGCTAGTAACGTAAGTTTTGCAGACGATTTATAAGGACTGAGTCCTCAGTAAAATGGGATCGCGCTCCTTGTTATATTCATTAAGTTGACTTAACGTTGCAGAGATATGAGACCTTAAGGATTTAGTATCGTTAGTTCTATTGCGAATGCCAAAGGTTAATATCACTAAAAGTATATTACGTTCAGCTAAACTGCAAAGTGAATTCTATTACGAAATATTTGCTATTTAATTTCTAAATCTGATGGATTTTCTCGGTACACGTTACCAGTCCATTAACCCAATACGATTCTCACAATTTTATTCGAGGTCGTTTCAATAATTTAGTGGCTGTATTGTAGTAGGCTGGTTGTGTGTACAGTAACCACCCTGTGTGGCCGCGCCGAAGACACTCACCTAAAAATTCAGCCAATGACGTACGTGCGTGTGCGTGCGTGCATCGATCTACACTACTCGGATTCATATCGCTGAGTAATAATTTTGTTAACGCCGCCGGCTTTGGTTTCGAGCGGTTAGGATTTATGTGTTGATAGGCTGTTTTAACCATTGATCTTGATTTGTGTGTGTTATCAAACTCCAAATGTTCATAAAACATCGCTCGAATATACGTTAGGTGTTAGCCACATGTGCTCGTGATTTATTATTGATGGCAAAAAAGGGTTTGCAGAGGGTAGCGTATGACTGATATAATTTCTTTGCTTGGGAAGTAAGCCATCAAATGATACGGTTTTACTTCAGTCGTTTTAGTTGATTCAAATCTAACGACAGGCAATTTTGAATATAATAGTACAAACCTAACTCTTTCAAACCTGATTTTTAAAGCAAATAAGAGCTAAAACTACAGTGGAAACAATGTTACCTTCATATTTTTTAAACGGATAAAATATATATATACTTTAAAATTCTAAATAATAGAGTATTAAAGTCGTATTTACTGAAGTCTCATGTTCGTTTGATGTTGACTGTACTAAACAAACAGGTTTGCAGCGTCGGCGAGCGCAGTGAAAATAAATCCGCCCAAGGAGCTATCGGTGATGTTTGCACAGAGTTTCAAATACCCTCCTTTTGCAAGTATCGGGCAGGTAGGGGTCCTACCGGGATAGGGGGAGATCAATATTGAAGATGCTTGTCCAGTACTTCTTTCGAATATTTGTTTATACGGAAAGAGGGTATTTATTGACATGTTTTATTATAGCGTGTAATTGATATCCAATTAGACAGAAAAAAGGATGTCTCTAATTGGATGTTGAGGTTCATTGTTTGTTGAAATGGATCCTATAAAAACATGTACAGTAAGTATCTACTGATTAGCCGGAAAATTAAAAAAGCCTTAGTATAGTTTTTTTTTTTTTTTTTTTTTTTTTTTTTTTTTTTTTAAAAAGCGCCCGTTTTAGTTAGATATACTATACTATTAGTCACTCTTATCTACCATCAGATTTGTGATGTCTCCGTGTTCTATACACGGTTGGTTCAATAAAACTCCGTAAAGTATGTCTTAGTATGTCTGCGACACGCCCGTTCACCTCGACGTCTGTCAGTGTAATGCGGGTGGGTTGCAGGCACTTATTTATTATTACTCATTACGTCACATCCTATTACTCAGTATGTCACATCTCTCCCTTTCAACAATTTGAAACTAATCACATTGAACCAACAGTTTTGCATAAACAGACTTAATCAATAATAACAGTCCATACTACATAATTTCATTTTGACCTAATTCTTAAGTAAACAATTTAATCAAATTGCCATACGAAGTTATGTTATACTCTAATGATTCTAGGTGCTCGGTTCCAAAGTGTCCTTCCCATGGAGAAGAACCGGCAAGAAACTCCATAGGTTACTCTTTTTTTTAAAAATTATATTGTTACAATATTAGACACTGATATGCGTCAAAATTCTTTCGTCATTGTCCTCTCCTTTTCATTTTTTTTTCATTCTGGATTCTCGTTTATCCTTCTATTCTCTTGAGATGAATTATGTTTCTCCTAATTGCTTGGCCCGTTTCATAATTTTTCGCTTTAAATATCACCTCCCTTAGCGCTTGACCGTGTGTAGTACCTTTTCTTTCGATGTTTTATCCTTGTCATGTACTTCTAAGTCGATCCGCTTGTTTTCAACATCTATGACGGAAGGAATTTTGTCTCTGAAATGCTGGAATACCTAGCCTAGAAAATATTTCTTTTAACATATTAATGGTTTCATTGGATGTTATCGATTTCATGACCTTAAATTTCTTTATAACAGCTATAATAATCAATTACTATTAATAAGTTATGACCACTTGGTAGTGGGCCCAAGAAATCCATAGCTATGTCAGTCCAAGGCTGCATAGGTAATTCGCGCCTCTTCATTGGGACAGGAGCACTTGGTCCTGAAAAGCTAGAAAGACATGTGTACTAAATACTTGTAAAATATTATAATTTATCATTTAAGTATTCCTTTATAGAATAACTAGCTGACCCAGCAAACGTTGTACTGCTATATTAAAAAATCTGCAGAGGGCCAAATTAATTAAATACTCATTTTCCAGTGGAACAAATTGTGAATCTAAACCATCCTCGAATCCCCTTGAACTCACACAAAAATTTCATCAAAATCGGTCCAGCCGTCTAGGAGGGGTTCAGTGACATACACACGCACACAAGAAATTTATATATATAAAGATATAACTTTTCTAATAAAAGATTGTAGTTTGTTTTTAGAAGGTGCAGTTCAACTATTGTTTTAATATTATTTGGTAACTTGTTATAGACTCTACTAGCCATAACCAGAATACTTTGGTTCATAAATGTAGTTTTATTTATTGGTATTGTTAGTGTAGTGGGATTCCGTTTGCTTGGTCCTCGCTTCTCAAATAGAGTAGGATTTGTGACTATAAATATTGTCAGTTCATGAATATACAATGAAGGCAAAGTCATAATTTTTTAAATTTTTGAATTATGTTCTGCAGGAATCCGTTACTTTTAAGTTACAAATTGCTCTAATACATAGTTTTTGACATTTCGTGTGCCGATGAAAGCACTTGTTTACTTAACTCCGTAGGAATTATTATTTTGTTTCCACGTAGTAATATGTCGGCGTGCATGCAAAGTTCGTGTTCGAAAAGCTTATAGTTATTGACTTTGTAGTCCCATTTGCTTTCAATAAAAGCTATTTTCCTAATTGAATTTCGTTGTTATTTCGAGATTTTCCTGTGATCTCTGCCCTGGGAACTGCCATTGGTCTTGCAAAAATTTTTTGTTTAGAAATAGCCGGGACAGAGAGTCAGCTATATTTTCCGGGGCAGTACACCACCTTGCAATTATACGACGGTAACCGCAATACCCATCGTTCAATTCGTGCATCGTGTAAATATTACCTCGAGAGGTTTATGATCCGTGATCAGCTCGAATTCCTTCAATCATATAAATACAATTTAAAATGTTTGACTGCCCAAACCAAAACCAGCGCTTCCTTTTCAGCCTGGCAATACCGTTTTTCATCATTAGTCAAACTTTTGTGACCGAAAGCCATGATTCGAGGTATGTGTTCCTTGTGCATCAAACTCGGCTACAGAAGCCTGATTATCTGCTTAAAACAAACATTAGCCTAATTTATTATTGTAATTATGTACTAAGTTTTCTGTAATAAAGATATTATTATTACATTATTATTATTAACTGAATGGGGACTGCTCCTGAACCTACAGGACTAGCATCTGCCATTACTTGTGTCCTATCGTGTGGATCATAACCTAAAGTGCGAAGGGCTGTTAAACTTTGTTTTAAGCTTGCAAAAGCAGCAGACTGTTTATCTTTCCAATATTTGGCAATGTCGGCGTTTTTGGAAAGTTTATGCCTTAAGACTTCCCGTATTGGATCAGTCATGGTGGCTAAACCTGGAATCCATTTTCAATATATTTGACAAGTCCTAAGAAGCTTTGGCCTTCATCGAATGATTTGGGTTCTCGAAATGATTCTATTGTTTTGACATATTTATCAAGGGGCTTTATACTCATGGCCCAGAAAGTCTATTTTTGTCGCGTGGAAAACACACTTTTATCGTTGAGAAGCACATCTTTCTGTTTTAACTTATAACACATGTTTTAATCTAATGTTATGTTTATTTACGTTACTGCCAAAACCACGACATCGTCAATGAAATTAACGACACCTTCACGAGGCAGAAGCATCCTTTCCATGATTTTTTGAAAATGTTCGGGCGCGAACGATATCTCAAACATCCGATGTTTATATGGAAACAGACCTTTACTGGTTATGATGTTGTTACGTCCCGACAATCTTCTCTTATCTCGACTTGATAAAATGCATCTTTAATGTCCAGTTTAGAGAAAATACTAAACTTCCTGAACTTAGGGAGAAGTTGAGTCATTGTAGGCAAAGGATGGTTCTCTCTCATGATTGCTTTGTTTGCACATCTCATATCGACACATAGTCTTAGAGTACCATCACTCTTCCGGATGGGTACCATCGGCGAAACCCAAGATGGAGCTTGATTTACCGCTTCAATGATATCCCTTTCACCCATTCGTCAAGTTTGTCATTAATTTTATTTTCAAGCGGGAATTAGTACTCGCGTTGACAAATGGGGATAACACATGGATCGATGGCTAACACATGAATAATACTCAACTAAACTTTTAAGCCATTGAGACTGGTAGCTGTGTCTTTGCCTCGCAGATTACGGGAACAGTTTTTTATAGCATAAAATTTGGCAGTTTTAGTTTCGGGCCCAACAGCTATTGAGGCTTCGAATGAGCCTAAGACATTTAGGGGGTCTCTTTGACCATACGTCATAAATACCTGGTCAGACCTGTTTGCTGATTAGACACAATAACAGCGTTCGATTATAAATATGCCCTGGTTGTATTATTATATTATTTTCTCCCAGAGTCAATGGGCGTATTCACGTTAACACCACCTAGGTACTTGGCAAACTATTTCAGCAGTATCGTCTATGCGAAATATATAGTTCACATTATTGAGGGGTGATTTGATTTTGATTGAGGTTGTTCATTTGGTTTTATTTATTTCTTTGCCGTCGTTTTTTGTTTGTCCCAACCAGCGGGCGCTTTACGCTTGTGGTCGGGATTGTTCAACAGTGTTTTTCCATTTATACCCACTTTTCCCCTAGTGGGGCAAATTGTGTCATCACAGTTGTGATTTCACTTCCACATCCTAGTACACCGTTATTATTTGGGGTAACAACTTGAGTTCGGGTTTTGTATGATATTGTTCCAATCCTGTTCACCTGTACAGTTTTTTTTTTTTTTTTTTTCTTTTAATTGCCTATCAACAGTTTCAATTGAATTTGCATCTATAATAACTTTTCCTATTGTGACGGAATCTCCTAATTGTAGCTTTCCTTCCTAAGATCCGACGAAGTACATTTTCCGGCTATTTGGTCTATGAGATCATTGTCTTTGTTATCAAAATTACATTTGGAACATTGATTACCTACGTAATCTAATTAAGATTTGTCTGGTTCTTGTTTCATAAGCCGGAATATGTGCCGTTCATAACCGAAACTTTGTTTAGGAGAAAGTAACCATCTAATATATATACTTTTTTTTTTTTTTTTTTTTTTGCGGCTTCGAAAACGTCTGGAGTGGCTCCCTCTTCAACGAGGGCACCAGGAAGGTTATAGTAAATATCTTGCAATCCTAGGCCTCCCGTATGTAAAAGCGTTGCTCGTTTTATTAGAGGTTGGTCTACCTAATAGCTAGAAGATAAATTTCTAAAGCACGTTTCCATCTTTGCCTTCGAAAGCCTAAAGAATTTGGATCACCGTCGCAGTCTAGAGATTCTATGGTTGGTAACTGATTCACTTGGGACAATAGAAGTAAGTATAGAAAATTCTCTTAAAATAGTACGTCTTTTATATATTTTATTATTACTATATATTTTTTTCCTATGTTTTAATCATATTGAATTGCATATACTGATACCTGTAACTTGGTATAATTATGTAACTTGATGGGTTTTCACCCATTGGAATTGACGGTGTACTTCGGCCGGTATCTTTCCCATTTGGCTATTACAATGAGCAGAATTGGAACTTAAATCATATTGAATTGCATATACTGGTACCTGTAACTTGGTATAATTATGTAACTTGATGGGTTTTCACCCATTGGAATTGACGGTGTACTTCGGCCGGTATCTTTCCGATTTGGCTATTACAATGAGCAGAATTGGAACTTTAATCATATTGAATTGCATATACTGGTACATGTAACTTGGTATATGTAACTTGATGGGTTTTCACCCATTGGAATTGACGGTGTACTTCGTGCCGGTATCTTTCCGACTTGGCTAATACTTACAGGCACTATTATTTCGCTAATGTTGTTAAGTCGGTAGGCAGCTTATTTTACAACGAGACAAAAGCATCAGATCGCCTCAGTTGATAAAACGCATCAAACCCGTATATAAATATGTAAATAGCACTGAATAGTCCGTAAATCACTATTTACCGTTGTATCCTTTACGTACTACGAAAATAACATTCTAAAATAAGACAATAACTTGTCCATACTACTTAGTAAGTAGGTATATTTATAAACTGTAGGTAGATATAAACAATACGCGCACCGACTACACAACAATAGATTTACGTTATTGGTAAGTATTATTAGCTGGCACTTATGACTACCCTGACCGAAGTTATCAATTATCAATAAGTGAATTGTATTCAGACTCCAAATGGCCGCATTACCAACAATTTATCTGTATACTTAAACATAAATATCTACAGACATCATTTGTTCATTTTTGTTGTCATTCTTTCCTTATGTTAATGATAAAATCGGTCACTTGTAATCGTATTATTTATTTATTTTTTCTTTTTGACTCACGGTTTTTTATCCTCGTCGCCAATGTGATGTCTCCGTGTTCTATACACGGTTGGTTCAATAAAACTCCGTAAAGTATGTCTTAGTATGTCTGCGACACGCCCGTTCACCTCGACGTCTGTCAGTGTAATGCGGGTGGGTTGCAGGCACTTATTTATTATTACTCATTACGTCACATCCTATTACTCAGTATGTCACAAGATTTAATGAAAACACTAGTTGTACCCATTATAAAGAATAAGACGGGTGATATCACAGACGTGAATAATTATAGGCCTATATCGCTCGCTACTGTGATTGCCAAAGTATTTGACGGTTTGCTGGATAGCATATTGGATAAATTTGTAAATCTACATGACGCTCAGTTCGGGTTCAGGCCAGGACTTTCTACTGAAAGCGCAATATTAAGCCTAAAGCAAACCGTTAGATATTATACGGATAGACACACACCAGTTTACGCGTGCTTCCTTGACCTCTCCAGGGCTTTTGACCTTGTGTCATATGAAATTTTGTGGAAAAAGCTCAGGGAGGCATGCGTACCTGCTGAAATAATTCGTGTGTTTCAGTATTGGTACTCCAACCAGGTGAATAACGTGAGATGGCAAAACACGCTTTCTGATACATACAGACTGAAATGTGGAGTGAGGCAGGGGGGACTTACCTCACCGAAGCTTTTCAATCTGTACATAAATGAGCTGATAGCTGGGCTCAGCAGCAAGCGTATCGGATGTTGGATTGATGACACTTGTGTCAATAACCTTAGCTACGCAGATGATATGGTGCTGCTGGGCCCAACTGCCAGTGCAATACGGGAACTTTTAGACTGCTGTACCAAATACGCCGCAAGCCACGGACTGCTGTACAACTGTAAAAAGAGTGTGTGCATGATCTTTAAGGCCGTCGGCAAACAATTATCTCTTGAGCCAGTCATTACACTCAATGGACAGGTAATGCAAAGAGTAACACAATTTAAATATTTAGGGCACTGTGTAACGGACGACCTTAGGGATCATGCAGATATTGAGCGGGAACGCAGAGCTCTAGCTGTGAGAGCTAATATGTTGGCCCGCAGATTTGCTCGTTGTAGTAGGGATGTAAAACTAACTTTGTTTAAAGCGTATTGCCAAACCTTCTACACGAGTAGTCTGTGGGTCAGTTATACGCGTGGAGTAATGGATAAGCTGCGAATTCAGTACAATAACAGCTTCAGAATGCTCTTGGGCTTGCCGCGTTTCTGTAGTGCCTCGGCCATGTTCGCACAGGCTCACACCCATGACTTTTACGCCATGGTGAGACTAAAAACAGCCTCACTTTTGCATAGGGCGCGGTCTAGCTCAAATGGCATTCTGAAGATGCTAACAAATAAACTTGACTCACCTATACTACAACATTTTATGCGAATACTGGTGAGGCAAGAATAATGTTTGTTCCTATTTTTCTATTTCAATGTGCGTTTTACTAACATAGTTTTATAAGTGTTCTGTAATTAACCATGGATCTCTGTTGTCTGATAAATAAATGAATTATTATTATTATTATTATACTATTCCCTCCATGTATTGTGCTGAGATTTCCACTAGTGAAGGTTATAAAGCCTAAAATATGGTCTCAAATTACGCTTTTCACAAAATACGCTCCATATTCTATTTGGCAATGATGAATGAAAATCCAACTAAAACTACCCACATTTATCGAAATTCAGCTGCAGCACCTAATTGTTAGTGACCATTTGTTATCCTATCATTAATTATTGAACTGGGAACTAACGTAATTAGGAGGAGCACTGGTAGCTAGCTAATATCCCCTGGCGTTTCCCATTATCGAAGGGAGGGGGAGGTGATGAGGGTCATTAGGTCCGGACCACGTGCGAATACCGACATTGTAATATTTACCGATGACTATGAGGATTTTCATGACCGCATTGGTTTGGTTCTGGGAAGTTTGGAAAAAGGATTTTACGGGAAAAGTAATTGTTCGGCTGATGTGGTTTTTGCAAGTTGTGTTAGATGATGGTTTCGACTTGCACGGTTAGAAACGAGTTCAAGATATACAAAGGAAAATCATAACTTCTCTGAATGTGGATCTTATAATGCTTGACTTTGAATTGATTGTAAAGTTCCTAAGTTTAATTACACTGAACTTATCGATATTCCGAGTGGCTCTCGAAGGTGGAAACAAACTGGATGAATTGACGTGGATGATGCTTGGCTAAGTAATTGTAGTGCTGCGGATGATAGAATAGTTCTAAACTTAGTTGCAGTGGATCTCTTATAAGTGACTCCTTAGAGGCTTAGAATATTAAGAAAAATACCTAAGTTTACAGAATCTAATAGCCTGACACCTTAAACTTTATGAATTTGAAGAAAAAAAAATCTGAAATCAGATGTGAAAGACACTTTTTTTTTTTTATTATTTAATGATTCCTATTATTTTGTAGTAGGTACAATGTTGGAATTAAAGTGGCCATTGCTTAAAAATACAATATTGTAACACCAATTAAGTAATCATTAAGATGATTTTCATTACGGCATTACTTTAATTTTTTTTTAATAAAATTTAAAATATAATTTTACTAAATTAAAAATGCCCTTTATCACGGCTCATAATGAAGACTCGTTTCTAATTAAGTAACCTTTCGTGCTCAAATGATATCATGTTGAATGAAATCAACTGTACCACTCTATGTCAATGGACCATTAATTCAGTTCAAATGTGTTTATATTATTATTATGTCCCGACGGTATGAGCAAAGGTGTGGACATTCCACCCCTTATTTACCCATTTCAAGTCCCATATACTTGAGGAATCCCCATTGGCATTTATCGGACATTTCCATTAAGTCGCTGGCATTTTAAAAGATTTTCGGTTCGATAGCAGATCCTACACATCAATAATAAGAATTTCGAAACAAGGGGATCTCAAAAGGGGTAAAACTATAAATCATATAATTATAACGTTTTTGGTCAAACCTTGGAATCTTAATTGGTACAGTGAATATAAGTTCAACATACTGTTTAATCGTAATCACTTTATGAATGGCTACAACATACAATAACATCAAAAACTCATTTATATCGGAGAGCGATCCAATCAGACATACTGTGCAGCAGGACACAATGCGACCCTTTCATTCCGAAGCCATTGTGGCGGAAACAAAGCCATTGATCGCCAAGACTTCATATGATGAAGTCTACTATCATTTATCGGAGAAATCACATGAGGTTATTTGTTTGAAAACTTATTTTACTTCTTTCCCGGAAGTGTAGGGGAGGTTTTTGTCAGTCAGTTGTTGGTAATATAGCCTAAGAGCACCTGCACCTTTGATTTTGATGTTCTTTGTTCATTTTGGACCATCTTCTGTAATTGTATTCGACGGGCCTGTTGGTCTAGTGGTTAGATACCCTGACTGCTAGGCTGGAGGTCGTGGGTTCATTTTCCAACCAGGACAAATCTGAGTGTGCTGAGCATGATCATTTGTTCTGTGTCTGGGTATAACTTATCTGTTTTTAAACATATTTAAGTATTTTTATGAGCTTTCTGGTCACCATAGTACAGGATCTGTCAATTTTGGGTTCAGATGGCCGTGTGTGAGGTGTCCAAATAACAAAAAAAAATCCCGAAGTTAATAACTCTTCGCATACAGTAGCATTTGATCTTTAACCACCTTGCCTATTCACTACCTACGTAGATCTGATTTTAGTTTGTTGACACCAAGTTTTTAAGTTAAATATTCACTGTTTGTCTAAGGTAACTTTAAAAATATCACGATTTTGGAGTAACTTAACTGAAGATGGTAAACAGATCTCCAAGGCAGATATTCTGAAAAGAAAGCCAATGGAAATGCAAATTACCGTTCGCTTCCATAACACGAGCTGCTACTCGAGTTTTCTTATCAGGAAAATTCAATCACACTTCTCCCTCCCTCGAAGACCTTGTGCTATCGATATTCCGTGGAATTTAGCTGGTAACGAAGTAGAGGGGAGCTCTAATATTGTTTTGTCATCGGCATCGATAATATTAGAGATACCACTCGTTATTCCGCGTCGCCAAGCGGCAGTAATATACCAACCGAGCATTTTGTTTCAAACTTTAGACTGAATAAATAATGTTGGTGAATTTTGTACAACTTTGTTACAACATGACGTTTTAATTTTGTTGGCCTCGCCTCCACTATAGTAGTTTCTGTTTCAAGATTATACGTTTTAATTTATTTTACTGCGTGACGGTTTTAATGGATTTTATTACTAACTTCTGCTCGCAACTTGTAAATAAAACATGCTCCAAGTCCTTGGTAAGGATTTAAGTTTTTTGTCCTATAACTCATGTTAAATAATTGTTAACAGTCGCCTTAGACTTCAGCGGTATTATTATAATGTATTTTTGTTCAAAATAATATCAGGCAGCTCCCATCCAGTCAGTACAATAGCTCTCCAATCAATATCATAAAGACCGATCTCCGAAGGTTTTGTACCAAAATAAAGGTTTTCCTTTTCTGAATGATTGTCATTGATACCTTAATGAAAAGGATCGAAGTGTTCGCATCAGCGGTGACCGACTCATTATATTACCATTTGGGTCAAAGGGGAATATGATTACATTTTCATTTGTGAACGTGTCACGTGCCCCCGAGCCTCCGGCACCGGTATCGGTTGCGGCGAATCCGTTTTCCGCAAACACGTTTGGTCTAATTAGATGATTATACTAATTAGGAACGGTTTACTGTTTGCAATATTGTGATACATACAACGTGGTTGGTTTTGATTGTAGTCAGATTTGTAAAAAGATAAGCTGACATGTTTTGTTTGATAATTTATCAGTATTTCAGAAAGGGCGCAGTCTATGGCGACATTTTAACACGTAACATCACATCACCTTTCTAAGTCATAGGCACGTATAAGTGCCAGTCAAATCACTCTCAACATTTTCGATCACATAACGATTGAATTAGGTTCCTTGGTACACGCCATCGTAAGTGCTTTAAAACAAAGAACTTTTTACGTGAATATAGATGAGTTTTCCCAAAGGTGGTGCGTTAGTGGGGGTAGAGGGGGAAGAGTCGGAAAGTATTTGAAGCTAAAAGTAAAGTACACAAAATTTTATATTAAAAAGTTGATTTATGTCGGATATTACAAGAGCGTTGTCACGTATTATACGTACTATGTGTGAACATACATGCAACTTTAGTAACCAACAAGGATAGCAGGAGAGGTTTGCTTTACACGTAGATAAATCTTTAAATATGAAATGGTTTATAGTGGCTATACCAAAATATATTACAAGTACAAAATATATATGACACATAAAAGTAATATGGTAATGTGTTGTTCTGTATTCTATGAAGATATCATTATTTCAATTGCCTAAATTCGTTATTTTTTAAAGACCCAAGTGTTAAAATGTGGCCCATATATTTTAACAACGAATATTTAATCAACTCGTATACATACATATTCTAATAATTACGTATTCAAATATACTGTATCAGGTAAGGCAGGGAGCTCATTGAAGCGTCGCATCTTGTTTCAAACCTAATTGGTTTTGCCAATTATCTGTGAACAAGAGACGGCGCATTATTCAATAACGCCATCTCGACGCTGAAAGCTAATTGGCGCGCGTTTGATACATTTCCCGCGCCTTGTTGCGTCTTGCCGCGTCTTGTCGCATCTTAGATATGTTCTAACCCTAATTGCGGAATTACAGGCATGTGTTCTGCATGTCTAGGGTTGAGACAGGCAGACAAATTAATTTCTAGTGTGGAGGATGTAACTCACTGAGTTATTTTATGTTATTAACTTTACTGTTGAACCACGTAACTTGGAATTTTAATGTCGCTGTATTTTGCTTTGCAAATGTAGCATTTGTTTGTCACGTTCGCAATGCCTGGCTTTAATACTTTTGCAAAGAACAGTTGAATTCCTTCGGGAAAACGATGGCTGAGCTCGTAAAAAAATGGGAGTATAACTTACTCATATCTAACCTACATTATGATCGTAAGGGCGGTATTCCCTAAAGTGGGATAGGCAAATTGTTGCAAATACGCAATACTGTAGGTTGATTTAAATCCAAACATAACCACTAACTTATAGAGCTTTAAAATTCATATGGTAGCATGTAATAAGGTCTTATCTTTTTAAACTTTATTTTCCTAACTGGAAATCATACCAACGCTCCCAGGCCTCAGCCAGGATCACGTTACCAATCATACAAAGTTACACACCGGAGCCAACATAATAAAAATCCCGATAAAAGGCAAACATGAACTAGGGATGATCCGATCATAAATAATTTGCGGCGGATACCCGGTCTAATTGCCGTATCCGTATCCGCAATGTTATCCGCGATTGATTTGTTGTCCGGCCATGTCTGGCCGCGTCCGCCCGCATCCGGCACCGTCCGGGATTTCATATCAAATGTCCGATGCTATAAATAATTTTGGCGCGACCGCCATTTCTGACTGGTATTATGGTACGTTTTTGAAATAAAAAATGTCGGTGGCGGTGAACGGCCGACTGGTATTTTAATAAAAGGACAGCGGTAATAGCGTGTAATGACCATATGGATCAAATATTACAGTTTTCTTCAAAAAATCGGGCCGAACGTTACCTCGCTTAAGGGCGGAATGGCGATCAAACTTTGGTCGTAATAAATGGTTGCTAGTAAAATGACAAGTTAGAGAGAAGAGTTTGTGGTAAGTATGTTTAATGCAGAACGTTAAATATTTTACGCTAGTCCTGTCTTCTTGTGTCCACTAAGCATACAAAATATTATATAAGCGGTTTTATTTATGCAGGCTTTATAGAATACTTTAATTATATATCAATATATATAAGAGTAGTTTCTACTAGTAAGCTGCACGAATGACGTCGTCCTGCGACCTCAGCCTCGGGGGTAATGTATTCAGCCGCATTCTGCATCAACGCCAATTCGAGGCCTTCGACTAACGCCGAATATATTTTAACTTGTTTATATGTAAATATTCGCCGATTATTATGATATTTTCTTATACGTTGACAATATTTTTGTTTCTTTATTTTGCTTAATTTTCTGAATAAAATGCGTAGGTCATTATTACTGTTATGTAAATATAATTCTTTACACAAAAGTTCTTTTTCGTAAAAGCTTCAAAATGTTCGTAACTCTTTGCTTATCATTAAGAAAATTGCTTGTTCCAAAAACAAAGGTCGAATATTCGGCCTCAGGGCTCCGGTTATATCATTATATCCGTAGGCCGAATTTTCGCGTTTACCGTCATCCCTATTCAGCATAATTTGTCCTTATTTATTAATACGCATCTATATAGAAGTACGTTTGTAGTCGTTTGCTACCTTCAAGGTTGCTGGAGATGGGGCTCGGCAGACAGTCAGGTCGTAAATCAACGAAGTTCATTTATCAAAAGCTAGTCGCGAGCCTTATTGTTTGTAGCGAGACATTTATTATTCGGTTTAAGGCAGTTGTCAACAGTCTGCTAGTGTTGTAGTCTATTGTTTTAGACATAGCTTTAAACATATAATTGAAATAGCTGTTCTTCGCGACTCCGCCGGCGGTACCAAATTTTTTGTAAAAAAATATAGCCTATGTTACTTGGAGTGAATGTAGCTTTCTAATGGTGAAAGAATTTTTGAAATCGACACAGTATATTTTGGGTTTATTGTTCATTACAAACATAATTATACACAAAAATAAAAATCTTTCCTCTTTATAATATTAAGTGTAGATGAAGTAAAATGATTGAACAAAGTATGTTAACGATAGTTTTCCGGAAAACACTACAGATTTCTATTTGCCTACTAGCCCATCAGATTTATATCATAGATCTAATACTTAAGGACTGATCCTCTTGGTCGGTTATGGTCATGTTAAGAACCTAATTTGTCTGGCTTTCATGCAATACGAAGCTTTTGAGTATAAGCCTTTAAGTTAATAACTCGTGTTGAAGCTGGCATTTAAATGAGAATGAAAATAATATGGATAGACAGCATTACTATTTATTTTATAATAATTATGGAAGCTTGGTGCTTTATGTAATTACTAGCTTTTTCTCGCGGCTCCGCCCGCGTGGGCGTCGATTATCGCGGCAAGCCTATGGCCTTTCTTCATAAGTGGGCTATTTAACAGTGAAAGAATTTCAAATGAACAAACTTTTCAGCTTTATAATATAAGAATAGATAGCTGGCAATTGAGGCACTTAATAATAAATATATCCTAATAATTGTGGACAACATCACATACATTGCTCCGAATCCAATGTAAGTAGCTAAAGCACTTTTACCCCAAACACCCAGACCCGAGAAAAAGTGGACCCGTCTGGGAAACGAACCCGGGACCTCAGAGCAAGCAACACCTTGAAAACCGGTGTGTACGCCACTCCACCACGGAGGTCCTCATTATTATACTCCTAATTTTACCTAAATATCACGTATATCACGACTGTTACAAATAATTGTGATCAGGAAACTCACTAGTTTCGTCGCGAAGTTCCGCACTCTAGGTCCATTTGACTTAGCCATTTGATAAATGCTGATTTTCCACAGTTAATACTAAGATCTTTAACCAAAATGAACTAAAACTTCATAGACGAGCAATAAATTTCTCAGAACGCAGTCACTTCCCTTCCAACTTAAATTGCAATCCCATTCCGCCGGTGGCTACACCAAGTGCATTCTTCTATGAAATCGAAATTATTACAGATTTATGTGCAACCGAGATTTCTTTGTACAGCTGAATACTTCTTACAACGGAAGAACGTATCTTGTATTTAAAAGTTAAAATACGCTTTTCTTTTTTTCTATTAAAAAAACAATGAAGTTACTAACGGCCGGTTTATGAATTGAGAATTCCGACAACCACGTGGTCCAAGTACCTACTTGGACCACGTGGTTGGTCGAGCAATAAATACTGGTTGTTATTTTGGTGGATTGGCAATGATTGGTTGATTCGTGATTAGAGAAAGATGTTCTAAAGTTCAGAAACCGGGTGTACCTATGTCTCAAGCGACTTCAATTTGAAGCTACTGAAAATCATTTTGCAAATGTATTTGCTTAAGAACCTGAGATAAACAACGCGTAGAACCTAGAACAAAACATCTCAACGAAAACCATTCGCGAAGTAAGATAAATCATTAGAAGTAAAACTAAGATCTTAATTCTAAAATGTTACAGTTTCAATTACTAAACGTTACGCGTGTAAAGTTTGTAGGAGTTGCACGCCGCGAACCAATTAGAGAGAAAGGAATTAATTTGGTGACGAAACGTGACGGAGCGACGCGACGCCACCGACCGAACAGAGAGGGGTAGAAGCGACAAACGAAATTTGAATGTGGAAATTGGAAGAAAACGAAGCGTATTGAAAATAGCTTTGTAATGGTCCGACATTCACTTCCTTCTTTCCCTTGTAAAGACAAGAAAAGACAATTTAAAAGATCAAAAACAAACTTTGGAATTGATGTCAATTATTTATTTTTGCCTTTGTGTGACATAGGGGGAACTAATGGTACCCTGGCTCGCGGTTGATTGCAATGCGTTCACGTCTAGTTGATACATTGTCCTCATATTGCTAGATGACACAGCATTGCCGTAGTTTAATTCACAAATATGGTATTTGACAAAAATTATTTGAAGGGAAACGACGTGTAGAAAAGCTACGAAAGTCATGGCCCAGAAATATCCGAGAGTGGACTGGAATCGCCAGTGCAGGAGAGCTCTTTCGTTTGGCGCAAAACCGTGAGGAGTACGAAAAGTTAACGGCAAACCTCTGGTCACGGAGGGGCACTTGAAGAAGACAAGAATACGTAGAAGAAAGACGAGATCCTCCATGGTTTCTGCTAGTACCTTTTGTGGTAAGACTTTTAACTAGAGAGACGAAGTCAAGAATTAAAATTAAAAATACTTTTCGTGTATTACAAGGCCCATATATCTCATGAAACAAAAGACAGAAGCAAACGTGACTTTAGAATCAGTTTCCATAGCTCGTTACAAGTTGAGGAGGCATCATTTGAATGTGGAGGCGCGGGCCCTAACGAATTTGTATGACACTTGGAAGGCAGTTACAGTCACGAATGCCACTGTGATTTGAAGGACAGAAGAGCCACTCAGTTTAATAGCAATAACCTTGACATTGGGTGTACTGACGAAATTACTTTGGTAACTCATTTAGAGATGGTAGATTTCAGTGGAGAGTAAAATGAGACAGAAAGGACTGGTTAGTTTTAAAAAATATGCTATAAAAGATACGAAGAAATAAATAAATGAAGTGACTGATATTATGTTGTTATGTAATGGGTCTAAGACCAATATGTTCAAAATAATATCCGTCTGAAGTAGCGAAAAAAAAAACGGCTTTAAAAAAATATCTTCATTCAAATGCTCAATTGTTAAATTTCAACAACCAAAATGTTAACTCCAAATGAGTTTTCTGTATGTTGTACCTAACAAATGGTGTGAGAAAAAGCGTGGGGACATCGTACGTGACTGATGTATGCGGGGCGATATTACAGGCTTATGTGATGTGTACCTACGACGCTCCAGGAGATGTGCCATGCCGCCTGATTGGGGTGATTTTTGAGGCTTATTCTTTTAAGAAACGGGTCAGGGGTTATTTTATTTCGTCTTAAGCTCTTTTCTGATAAGGTTAAAAATTTAATACGTTTCTTTATTTCAATGAGAACTTAAAGCTTCAATGAATTTTCCACATAATTTACACTAAGATAAGGTAAATTCATATTACAGAACAGTAACAAAGCATCGAAGCGTCAATTTAAACGCTAATTTAGTAAATTGACCCTTAACTCAACAACGTAATAATTTTATATAAATTACTACAGAGTAAAAAAAAATATTTCAAAATTATACCTTTATATCAGAGGATAATATGAGCATTATATTGTTAAGTTAAGGTTAAATTTGCTATAGCATTTATATTGACGCGTTTCGACACTGTTGAAGTATGAATCGAACCTAACTAAAAGTTTTGGGGTATTGTATTAATGGATTTACTTCGGGAACAAATGATTATTATTATTATTATGGCATGAAATTTTTCATTATTTATAGTAAAACGTTTTTAGTATTGTGAACGAACGCATGGACGGGCGCCAATCGGGCGTGAACTGCAGATATTTGTCCCGTGTGCAGTGTACAGGGTGATATATATTGAATGTCAGCACACCAAGCGAATACGTTAGTGTAGGGGCAATATAAAAAGAAAATAACTATTTATAGCCTTTGTGTTTCTTCATGTGAACTAGCCTTACTTAAAATGTGTAGCTTGATAGTCTTTAGAGGGAGGTTGGTTAATTTTGGCAGTAAATTTAATTAGTCCAGTTTTCAGATGGAACTAGGTGACGTTACTATAGCTTGCGGTAAACTCACAAGTGGTGGTTAGGTGAACAGATTATTACGGTAAATACGAGTTGTACTCTACTACTCATAACTAGGGGGACTTTGTTTATGACATCGACACGTTAACCGCTTCTGACTCTCTAATTTCTGATTGGTTAAGAAATAGGAACGGCCCAATCAGAGTGCCGAACGTCATTACCGTGAAACAAAGTCAAAGTTAGTCTTACACCCGTATTCAAGAACGATACTATGAGGTCTCACAGTGCAGACCAACGCATAGGGCCGCTAGATTTCATTCATAAACAATACTTGAGTGATGTGCAACACTATGCGTTCACTTAGAAGGACCCTTACCTAAAGTAGCTAGAGAGGTATTTTAACCAACGCATAGTGCGACAACTCAACGCAAATAACAAACTGGCACCGGGTACAGGTTGTTTGTAGTGAATTGTGATGCATTGATTTGATTGCGATGGATTACAGCAGTGAAGATGATTTTGATAATTATATCTTTGAGAGAATAAACAAAAAGGATCAGCAAAAGAAAAGTGATAAATGAATTTCAAAATCTTTTCGACTATTACAGTGCTGATGAATTTAAAAGACGCTACAGATTTTCAAAAGATATCGTTTTATATATACTTCTGCCTCTAATAAATGCAGATCATTCAAAAGTTACCAGTAGAAGCCTTCCAGTGCCTCCTATTTACCAGTTACTAGTGTTAGTAGTTGATTTCGTACACAATATAAGCAAGCAACTAATATCCATAATGGAAAGGCGAAGACATAAAACGTTTACCTATAAAAAATTGTGTTAAATAGAGCACTGAGCAGTCTGTGTTGAGAATTCAAATAATTATATTATATAAAAAATATCTTGGTTGACATTTATTTGTCAGTCAGTCGACTCGAGTGAAGTCGCATCACAACATTAACCAATCACGACGCGGGATTCAATGCTATGCGTCCGCATAGCAAAGAGTTCATCAAGTATTTTTTAAGAAACAAATGGCCTGCCATTACGAACGCAGTGAGAAATCCCTTACTTATCATAGTGTTGCTGCCATACTTATGTAAGTATTGTTCTTGAATACGGGCCTTAGTCTTCTCTAAAAACCACAGTTAGAAATATATCCGTATTTTTATATTCAGGTTTTTTCTGCCTCGAATGTGTCATCGTAACTTTCTTCCGCAGTTGTTTTAAATTAGGGATGTTTGAGTCCCGGGACGGATGGGTATGTGTCCTTATTTCCGTCTTGACTTATTACTGAGAGTTTTATATATTGTGTGTGACACACACGTGATTTTTTTAAGGGTAGAGATAGTGTTGTAAATTCTTCTTTCGCAAAGTCATTTATTATCCTTTTTTGTATAAAACTATTTAGTGACGCAGACACTTTAAATATCTAGCAGTCAAGCAAACGCGGTACAGATAAAACAAATGTTAACGAATAAATGTAGGTATAGTGCCACAAAATCTTAGTTTTATAGCTAAAATATAAGAGTTTAGATTTATTTAACGTCTTGTACACTTGGGCGGGGGCGGTTTTTTACCCGAAAAAACATGTAAATTCTATTAAGTTGAAATAATAAATTCAACATCAGGCGACGCCGTCACCGGGTTTAATAGGTTTGTGACAGTAGATATAAGTACATTTAGCACATTTGCTATGCATACAGTTACTTTTTATATATGTTATTAATATAGATAGATTTTAAATCAAGTGTAACTGCTGTGTGAGTACCTTATTCTGAAAGTCCATCGACCGAAATGTATAAAGTTAGATTTGCAGCTGTTATGTAGTAACCTGAGACAGTTACGGGCCTAATATGACTTATGATCCGAAGCGAAGGCCCTCGTAAAAGTTTTACGAGTTTCGCCGAAAGCTCTGGATAGATTTACTAACATCATTGTAAAAACGGGATTACAACCCTTACGTAAAATCTACTCATGCAAAAATAACTCGTACGTAGATTTATCGATAAATCTTTATTAACATGACATTCCCATCTCTAGATATTAATAAATTATGAATAAATAAATCCCGAGTTGAATATGCACTAAGTTATTCAGTGAATCCCGCGGTATTATTTAAAAACGGAATTCAGGTCGTCGTTGGATATTACATTTTATTAATTTTGTGCGCGGCAAAAATGTACGAATTTGATGCGCGTCGATGAAGCGCAGGCACTCATTTAGCTTCCAGGGATGCCACTATTTAACTTTGAAAAAATGGGGGAATGTGTTTGTGTGCAGTAAATGGCGCCTGAGGGCTGAAAATAAGTTTTACTAAACAAGAATAAACGTCGAGGTAATGGTGACTCCTGCCGCCGTAAACTCGCATTATCTTTCACATGTTCTTAAATTTCTATTTATCGCTGTCACAGAAATGGTATGAGACTTCAGTGGCTTAAAATTTATGTGAGTTTGTGTTCGGCCATTATTATTTTAATCTTTAAAGCATAGTCCTACTAATATTATAAATGTGAAAGTGTGGAGTTTTGTTACTCAATCACGCAAAAACGGCTGAACAGATTTGGATGAAATTTTGCATGCATGTAGCCTTTAACATGGAAAAGAACATAGGCTACCTTTTATCCCGATTCCTTAAGTAGTTCCCGAGGGAAAATTGAAAATTGACAGACAGCTTTGTAATTTGGTATTTTTCTCTATTACAGCGCAATATATAACACGGGTGACAATTTTATTCATTACTTTCACAGTTTTCATTTCTTTTTGGACCCAATTCTGAAGTCCACGCAGATGAAGTCGCGGAAAGCCAGTTGTTTATATTTTTATCATCGCTACAAGTTTAAGTGTGTAAGACCCTAACTAGTGGTGTACCAATGCGCCGGGAATCCGCTGCAGATAATTTGGTGCCATCATAATCATCCCCAACATATGGGGCGGGCTGGTCGGGGATTTGGTTAATTGCCTCGTCTCGTTAATATTATAAATCTAGCCGAGTTAGTGGTGGGATAGGATAAATTCTCGTGAACAGATTAGAACCGACTTAGTAATGCTTTTATTTAGGATTTTATATTGTTGTATACAAAGCCCTGATTATTCAAATGTTCTTGACGGTTTAAGAAAATGCGGTAAACCTTCTTAAAATCAGAAAACATTCAGCGCCGCTGTCTAAGACAATACAAACTAAACAAGCGAGCTTCGCATTTTCCGGAAATCTAACATCGCAGCACCCAACGACTGAGGCTCAAACCCTTCTTGTTAACAGGCCAATCCTTTACTTAAATAAAGAGCGGAACGACCGTGGTGCGGGTTTGAGTCCCGCTCGATTACCATATAAATTGTGTGCACAGTCCGCCGGCATTTTTCTACGAAAGTGACCTTATTTGGGTGTAAATAATGGTCCTATATTTCAGAGGCAACAATGCTGAAAATTCAGTGAAAAATGCATATAGAGGAGCAAGGACTTAATAAAATTGGGACGAGGGTAGTCCGGAATTGTCCGACGTCATTAACAATAATATGGTTACATCAGATTGAGATGGGCTCTATTTATATGGAGACAAGTTCTATAAAAACAGAAGGTAAATGTTTCAGGGTGAATATAAGCTTTATATTTTATGTTCACATTTGGAGAAATGAGGATGTTTAATTACGACTGTGCGCTATTAAAACAAGAAAATACAGCGCAATTACTTCAAACAATAAAGTTCCCGAATGTCTACTCGGGAACACAGGTGCATACACATCAGAATCCAATGATTTTATTTTTAAGCAAAGAAAATATTAAATTTATTCTGTAGATACATCCACTGACATGATTGGCAGTGAAGGGGAAAGATTCGACTTTGAATACCATAAAACTTGTATTGGTTACAGCAAAGTCGACGTGAGACGAGAACGATGTCGATGTGAAAAGTTTGTGAGTGTCACGCCGCGCGCCGGTGTCAGATGACAAGTCTGAATTAATCCTTCTTCTTTTGATTGAACATGATATGACTTGATGACAGCTTTCTGAGAGTTTCTTGTTTTAACTGAGTACCGAATTCGTATACACATGGTTGCAGGTTCGAACCAAGCCAATGTGGGTATTTCAAAGTTTTATGAACTTTCTTGATTATTTAAAGACACCATTGCCGAACGGTAAAGGAAAACTTCGTGAGGTAACCTGGATTCCTTAAATTGGAATCTGAATTCGCGAACCCGCAACGAGCAAGCTAGTGTTAATTGAAAGCGTAGTGTTAATTGTATAAATTCTACAATAGTCCATTCCATAAATAAAAATGTTTTTGGATTATATTGATATTATTGTCGATTGGTTTTAGGAATGGTGTTGTTTCCTCGCGTAGTTTCTTTGTCCACGACTATAACCACAACTAAGTATCGAATATCAAATTGTTTAGGTTGAAAACTGTATAAGTTATGCCGACGCACGACCTAACTTGAGTTTCTCTTGCTAATAGTTGCGGACTAGTTAAACAAAACTTCAACGACGCCATCTATCGGCGACCAGAGATATCACTCCGCAAAGAAAACAGTTCGGTTTGTGCGGTTAAAACTTACTGGTCGGTTACTGAGTTGAGTTATTAATTAAGTTTTAGTTAAATGGCTGGTAAATTCGTAATGTCAGTTTACGTATTCTTATTTAGTGATATTTGTATGAAAAAGTTAGTTTGAATAAATTCGTGTGTGTGTGTGTGTAATTCGTGTTTCCATAATGTTTGGAACAAACAATTGCATTAGATTCTTTGTTGTATGAATATATAATATGAAATTGAGGAAGAGCTTCATTAAACTAAACAAAAATATTTGGATTTTGTACTTTCTTTTATTCTTCAATTGAATTGTTTTTAACCGTTATTTAACTTATTTACCAAACTGATTAAAAAAAGAAAGTTCTTTATTTATTTCATAAGGTACAATATATTAACGACATCACACAGTAGTTACTTTGTTTATTGCGGGACCTATGTAGACTAGATTATCATATAAATAGGTAACAGTAATCAAGTTATAATCCTACCATAAAACGTAAAACACTACAAAATAATTACATGAAATCACCTTTTTATTACATCAAGCACTGCACAACGCTTATACCGTTAAGACTTTAAGCGCGACATAATGAAGCATGATGTAAATATAATACGGTTTGTTACACGTTAGCGATAAAGCGCTTTAAAGCGAAGATCCAAGCTGTGTCAGTGATAGGATCGTTTGAACTTAATGGTATCTCTTGATTGTTTCTCCTTCAAATGAAGGTTTTTACTGTAATGCCTCCTATATGCGACAGATGGAGGCAGTAGCGATAGTCGGGATGCGGGTAGTCGGGGAATTGAAACGGATTTAGTTGCGGACCACTAGCTTTATGTGTCAGTCTTGTGGACAATTCTATCCCGTATAATTCTGCTTTCCGTATCCAGTTTTGAATGTTTTCTTTTTCTTACATTGAAATTGACTTCTTCTGAAAGGACTGGCCTATCCTAGCACAAAACAGAAGTACCTGGAAGAGGGAGTGTTAAGCCTCAGCCGTGCAGTTGGACAAGACTGGCTTTGAGATTAGATTCGATTTATAGCAATCATTTTGTCATCCAACTTATGAAATTCTTTTTCCTTTAGCCTAATACTAGCCGTGGCCCGCGGTGTTACCCGCAGTTATCAGATAACTTATTTAATCCGAGATAAAAATATAGATAGCCTATATTTTAATTCAGAGCTACCTCCATACCAAAATTTATCAAAATTGGTCCAGCCATTTATGCGTGAAGAGGTAACCAACACACACACAAGCAAAAACTTTCGTATTTATGATATTTGTATGACATTATATTTTTAAGGTATTTATTTATCTTGTCTTATGAAAAACAAGACATTTCGTCTGGACTACACCGCTTTTGAGCTATTTTATAATATACAGCCTCAACTCATTCAGAGTTTAGTGTCAATTTTCTGCTCTCGTGCTTGTGTTTCTAGACCCCTGCTTCATGGCCGGCTGTTTATTTAAGTGTTTCGCTGACACTTTCTGACGCCTGAAGGTTACGAAAACAGTTTAAAGCTCATATCCTCAGTCATTTACTCTTTTATGTGTCGTCAAACTTTTAACTAGCTATAAAACCTTTTTATAAAGTTAATCCTTTTGAAATGACGCCGTTCGTGTATTAAGCTGTTTTGTGAACTGTAAATACCGGCCTATAAGTTTCCCTTTGCTAGGCAAAAGCTGTCTTCTGATATAGACAGAAAAATTGAACGAGCGTTGATAAGTGATCACTAAGCTTGCTCATTGCGAGATATCGATTTCAGCCCCCTTAGACAAGGTACCTACATTTCTACAATCGCTTAAATGTATGAAAGTGACAAGTCTAAGTCACGTGACTTATCGAAGAGAAATGTCATTTCCATACATTGAATGTCATTTAAGCGATTTATATTATCGTCAACGCTTGTAGAAGTGTACGTTGTCTAAGGATGCAAATCCAATGTTTCGGAACTCAGGATTCTTCACAATAAAGCATTGTGAAGAATCCGTGACCGATTCAGATACAATTAAGAAAGTAAATATAACTTAAAGTTAGATGTATATACTTGTCAAATTGCAAGTGACGTGCCAAAAACTATACAGTAATATTAAAAATTCGAATGTCATTTTCTACGTGAAATATGTTTTTAAATATTTTATGAGCATGGGCTATTATTTTAGATAAAATGTTAGGTTCTATTTTTCCGCATATATCTACTGTTATTTGTTTGACTGCACCAAACAGGTTGTAGAAAAGTAAAGCGATTCGTCATTGTTATCTCGGCGTGAAGACTGAAGTTGCGAGTTTGTTCTTTGTGTCAAATAAAAGAGATTATATCGCACTGATGCAGTATTGTCACTGCTTGCAAGATTCATTCGCTCGAGACTTGACATTAGGAACAATCTTATCGGTATTACTGTCTATGGATGCAGACACATACATAGATAGGGTTTAAAGTCCCCTCGGCATAGACAATGATGTTGGCATCTTCAGAATTAATTTAACGTTACTATCTTATTTCATCTGACGACCTGGTGGTCGAGTGGTGTACACACCGGTTTTCAAGGTGTCGATAGCTCTGAGGTCGCGGTTTCGATCCCCAGAATGGTCAATGTAGTAAAAACACTTTCCTACATTGTCTCGGGTCTGGGTGTTTGTGGTACCTTCGTTGTCTCTGATTTCATAACACAAGTGCTATAGCTACTTACTTTGGATTCGGAGCAATGTATGTGATGTTGTCCACATTTATTTTCATCTGATTCTCTTTCTTTTACTACCCTATGCTCTTCGACTTCTGGGTAAAGGCCTCCCCCAAGTCTTTTCATTTAACCAACAGTGCTACCTGACCCAGTGTGCGCCTAAATCATCGCTCCACCTTTTTATGGGCCGGCCTCAATGCCTGATGCTTACCTTTGAAAAATATGAGGAAGGCGAGAAATACTCTCCTGAGTCCTAATGTTTTTTTATGATCTCATTTGGACTGGACTTCCATTTTTTTTTCGATAAATTGATTTGTGTGACAAATATCATACTGCATACTGATATAACAAATATTTAATATATGCCGAGCAAAACTTAATACATTGTCTTTTATCATTTTAATTTAAGTGATATTTTTGTGTTCTTACTTGTAAGTATTTATTCATTACCCCTTGAATATAAAATAACATGTAATCTATTTTGTTACAGGTAAACATCACAGAAAACTTCTGAGAAGAACCACATTAAGGTGAAATGGACAGAGTAAATCTAATAACAGTTGACCTGTCCTACCGGAAGTAGTTTAGCGAAGCCTCGTCATCAGTTTACATCCGGTCATCCATAGGAAATTGATGTGTAGTTTTATCATGCCCTTAGTTATTCTAATAGAAGTTTAAGTTGAATTTATCTCTTTACTTCAAAAATCTTTGTATTCTTATTGATTATAGGCTTAAATAAAATAATCTGATGGACATCTAAAAGTCTATTTGAAATATCAATTGCATTCAATTTTCTGTCGAATAATGAAATGAACTTACGGGAATCAACATTCATTTTGTTCCAAGCCTTATTAGGCTTGACGTTTCGGCCGAGTTACAATGGCAGTCATCGCAAGCAGACTCTGCTTCATTCCTGTGATATTATTTTATTATAACTTTACAACGAGATAGTTTAAAAGTTAAAATATGAAAAATCTCTAAACACCACAAAAAGAAGTGGCTTTCTTTTATTGTGAAATTTAAAATGACGTTAAAAACACAGGTGTTTCATCTTCGTGTAGCATGAGTATTCGAGTACCTACATAAGTACTAAGTATTCGTAGAGTCTGCACGATTGCTAAACGTACACACATCAGAAACACATTTAGTCAGATGTCGACTGCGAAATTGAACTGGCCATGTTACATTTAATATTTAGCAGAACTTTTTTAGAAATTGCTAGATATTCATAACAGCCGACCCCACATACGAATAAAGTGGGGAAAAAGGCAAGGCTGTGAAGTACCTCATCATATATTTTTAAAGTCGCACGTGCACGTTAGCAATGGCAAAATATTGCTTAAAATGTTTGAATCAGGTATAAGATTTAAGTTAACATAATGTGGAAACTTATTTCATTTTTATCTTAATTGAAATCAGGATCCATGATTAAATAGTGGGATAATACGTTTCTTAAGTGTATGCAAACATTGTGGCTAAAGTTTAGGCTTTGCGTTTTGTACCTTGAATTATCAGGATAAACCCAATTAAGTATAAGCACCCCTTATAAATGACTTATTTAGGAAAAAATATCCCCTAACCGGCAGATTTACTAGCAAACAAACAAGCGCTATGAAATTCGATAAACTAAATACCGTAAAACGAGGAGCGATCATCCCAATAAGCACAAGTGTCAAAGATCTAGGTATAAATATCGATTCTACATTAAGCTGGCAAGTGCAGGTTGCTAGCGTTAGCCAAAAAGTTACTGGGATTCTGCGGTCTCTGTATCGTCTCAAACACTTTCTTCCATCCAGCACGAAAGCAATGCTAGTGAAATCTTTAATTTTTCTAAAATCTTTAAACTATGGTGATGTGTGCTACTATGACCTGAATGCAGATCTTCTCATCAATATTATAATATTTATATGTGTATGGAATGTATATATTATTTGAATATTTATTATATATTTATAAATATATTTGAGTTATTTAGTTATATAAAATTCGATTAATTTTCGAAATCAATTTCAGTGCATCTACCACACCTTTCTGCATCACCCTAAGGTCGACTGGCAGAGAATGCCTTCTGGCATTAAGTCCACCTATGTACACTGTGCATAAAGTATTAAATAAATAAATAAATAAAACAACTTTCTCATTTAGTGATATAGTCTAATTCAATGAATGACTTGTTGGCGCCCAACGTGGGGCCTCTTCCTAGTCACTGTTATGGCTTCTAAATCGTAATAACTGTGATTGTTATCCAAATACTGAGTTGTATATTACTTACTGAGATTTTTTTGTGTAATTAGCTTTAATTTAATTTATGTTCCTTAAAGAAATGGCATTAAGTTGATTATCAAAACGTACTTATCTTGTTGTGAATATATAAGATCAATTTCAAGATGATTTTTTTCATATTTGGAAATAAAATCTGTCTGACGCAATTTTTAATTCACGAATAAATAATATCTGACGGTCAAACTAGGCCTTAAAAGTATAGTATATCTTAAGATTATACTATTTTAATTTTACATGCTGCTGTATTTTCCACACTCTCAATTTGCAATATCCGCACGTTAGCAAACATTTCTCAGAATACAAACAATTTCATTTAAAAACTTCGCTGAAATGCAAATTTAACTGTTTATTTTACGTGATACAACAACTGGAAAAAAAATTAAACTTCTCCCATTTATGGTAAGTAATACAGAGAAACTCCACTCTGGCATAATGAGCACATTCTTGCCTCCATTTTAATTCCAGCTTATTATCACAATGGATATTATATAATTATTAAGTTTAGTAATGTCGTTGTTTACACGCGCCGTTGAAAGCTGCTGAAAAGTTGTCTCGGCTCCCTGAACATCTAATGAGCTGTGTAAAGCGAAACGCGTCAATATGAATAAATATTTCGTACGCAAATATTTGCGGGTAGTTGTAAAATGTTCGGTTGGTTGATTACTGGATTTTACTGGTTTTGCATCTAAAATGCCAGATTGTGTTGTAAACTTTTGACTGCAACTTGACTATTTAGACACCTTGTAGTTTTAAAGAATCTTGAATAAAATACTGGCTCTTTTGTTATGACTTTATGTAAGGTAACCTATGCTGGGTTAGGTCTAGCGACATAAAATATGGGTATGAGTTTATTATAGTTAAGATATTATAATACACCACCATACATTAGAAACACTTATTTGTAAGTGACGTCACACTATAGGTACTATATAATCTAGGTAAATATCTTATGCGAAAACAATTTCAAAGCGCAAATAAATCGTATTCAATTAATGACATGGAGACAAGTTGTACCAAATTCTGCCGTCCCTATTTTCCATAATACCGTATTCACTTGCACAGCGTCCATCGACGGCTCAGTACTGAGCGCATTGTGCTTAATGAGCTAATTACGAAGCGACGCGGTGATGGATCGCTGTCTCGCGGGACTGCGCTGATGAGTTTTTGCTAGATCCCAGCTTTAGATTGGACTATTCAACGTAGAGTAATATACTGATGTTTTGGACTTATTTTTATGGATTTTTCAAAGAAATTGCTAATTTTGTGCAGATTATAAATGATCAGATAATCCAGTCAAGAATACCGTGACGTTGAGAAAAAATACGACAGTAACACATTGTCCAAGTTGTCTCAAATAATTATAACTTTTGGGGGAGCAATGAAGTATTGAGAGTTGAATCTGCAAAGATCAGGTTTTTGATAATAAAGGCAGGTAATTGGTGCAAAGGTAACACATTTGTAAGACTGGAACTTTTGAAGCGGCGCTAGGTAGAATTGTCTGTAAGAATCCCTACCTATTGCACTACCTACGTTAACCCACTCGTTACACAAGCATTTAGCTTAGGCCGAGAGGTTAACTTTAGATCTCACTAGCCTAAAAGTAGTGTGCCAAGTTACAGTTTTATGATAACTATTTTTGATTTAGGTGTGAACGAAACTAGTGTCATTAGCCGTTAAGTGGTAACCAGAGGTGCATCAGCTTAAGATATTAACATAATCACTTGGCAGATTACGGTAATGTTCATATAATGACGGTCCTCCCAGCGCTTGAGGGCATTTTCTTTCAATTTTATAACTCGTTTGATCAGTTACGGACGTTGTTTTTGCTTTTTGTACTACTCATATGCTTTTTATTATTATAAAAAAAACGAATACCCTAGACCCCACTCATACTTAATTATTTTAAAAAATTATTTCTGTTGTGTCGAGGTCAAAAATAACATCTTCAGTTAAAATACAGAACCTAAAACAGTTAATGAGTTTCAAGTGTCAGCTCACAAACTGTTCTACAATCTGTGTTTGATATTGATTTGTCAGTTTTTTGTTTACACTATTAGGGCGTTCACGCACTTCTACGATTCCGTTCCGTATTCGGTTCGTGTTCGGTTCTGTCAGGTTTGGCGGCCCTATTAAGTATAAGGACGTTTGCTCGCTCATACGTATTGGTTTCGTATTCGATCCGGTAATTCTCTTATCATCTCGATTTTTGACAAAACACTACACTAACTAAACTGCGCCGTACCGTGTAATAAGTGGGAGAACGCGAGGACGACATTTTCCCCTCCCTGTTTTTCACCTATCAAAAGCGAATTAAATACGGAACGGAATTGTATAAGTGTGCGGACGCCAACAGTTGATTCCTGTGCCGATCAGGTTATTAGTGTCCTCGCGTCTTCTGTTCCCATAAGAATGTTAGTGCCCTCATTTTGTCTTGCATCTGTAAACTGTAACAGAATCGAACGACATAGAGTCAAATCGAGTTAGTAAAAAAAAAACCAAAATCGAACATTAAACGCTTAAAAGAACATACTCCTCGTTAGGCCTCCGATAGCCGACTGACAAATACCCCCCACTCCTGTCTCCAGCGTGAGTGATGACGCAGTTCGGACAAACAGCCCGACGGAGACAGATGGGTGGCCGACACTTAATATTTGCGGCCATTAGCCTCCATGTACGGCAAGATTGGATTGCGATGGAGTTTGTTTGTCTGTGTGTTTAGGCACTTTGTATGTTATTGCTGATATAAGGGGGTTGTTTTCTTCAAGCAATATTGTTTTACAACTTGTCTTGTTTGTGCTAGTGTATTTATCGATCTTGCGTGTAGTTTTTTTTTTGAGTATTTTATTCAAACTCTTTGGCCGCGTTTTCAGCTTACTGGTACCACAAGTCTTTTAAAATATTTACCCGACGGCAAAAAAATTCAGCCTTCCAAAATAAAATTAACATTTAAACAGCATTTTCGTTATTAGTGTACTTTTTCGCAAGAAGAATACTCTTAGAATTTAAGCGTCGTATCAAATAGTTGCGGTCGTTCCGCCGGAAGTGCTGGCGGCCATGACGGTTCGCCATTAGCGGCGGATGACGCGCGCCAGCCGACTTCCGCCCGGAGAGAATACCTACACCACTAACGGGTATTTTCTTAAAAAATGTTATTTGATATAGTTGCGGGACTTTTTCGCAATGAATGAAGATGTTATTAAATTGTGACATGAAAATATTTTGACGAGAAAAATGTTTTAGCTCTAGGAATAAGAAGCCATTTTTATGTAGCAAGTGATTAAAGGTATTTAATCATTTTGCAAAAACTAGAGTATCCACTCTTAATTAAATATAAAATTCTTAAACCAATTTGCAGGTAGGTACCAAAAAAATATAGTGATTTATATTTTAAATTATTTTAAGAATAGTTTTCTACAAAAATACAGAAACGTGCGAGTAATACCTTGGGATCCATTATACAGTCCAAACAATTTTATAAAGTAGGTTAAGCGCGGAATCAATAAGTATTTATTTATTTAACAACCCGATACTATGTTGTCTAAACACACAGCTGCCTACTTTTCTTCACACAAATTATTATTTATTTATCATAAGGAAAACCAACAGCTACCTATGTATAATGTGAAAAAACAATAAGAATAGAAAACATAAAGCCAACTACAGGTTTTCACGGATAGCTACAGAAAAGCATGACCACATACAATTGAATAAACTACTGTTAAATATTTCATGCTTTTTCGTTCTTTTTTCTATCCTGTGATAGCAATCGCAATCGGTCGGTTGAAGACTGATTTTCTGCCATTTTTTGACAACATTCTTTCACAATAAAATAAATATCCATGAAACTTCCTAGTTCTTCATATTTTGTTTCTTGTTACGTTCTAAGGTATATTTCAAATTCAACAAGTTAATATCTTCTAACTAATATATAAAATTCTCGTGTTGCTTGTTCCTAAACTCCTCCGAAACGGCTGGACCGATTCGTTTGAATTTTTTTGTGCATATCTGGTAGATCTGAGAATCGGCCAACATCTATTTTTCGTACCCTTAAGTGATAGGGATAAGTGATCCAGATTTTTCTAATATGGCAGACTAGGTCAGCTAGTTTCTTATAACCTTCAAGAAGGCGCTCAAGATCGTTATACAAAATCTACACGGTTCCAAAGTGTCCTTCCCATGGAGAAGAACCGTCATAAAAATCCATAAATTCTTAACATTTCGAGTTATATTAAGATTTAAAATTAATCCTAAACAGGCATATTAAATAAACATGTTTCTCATAAAGTGATATTAAAAATCCTGTTTAAAGAGTTTAATAAAAACGCACTTTAGAGTTTCCCTCGCCGGGGAAATCTCGCGTTACCTTTACGACGTAGACTCAAGTAATAGCCTTGTAAAACATCAGCTGCCGGACTCATTACCAACGACTTTTTAAATATTTGTGGTTCATTTTATATTCTGAGTTTTATTAAAGAGGTTTATGACGGATTTATAGCGAGTCTGTGCTGCTCGTAATACCAATTGGGTTCATAGTTGTCAAATGTGGTGTTGTACTGAAGTAATTGGCATTGGCCATCCAGAAATAAATTTTGAACGACAATGGAAGAAAATTATTTTCAATATAGTACCGGCCTATAAGCTTCCCACTACTGGGCACAGGCTCCAAGTCATATAGAGAAGGAATGAGCATTGATCACCACGCTTGCATATGGCGGGTTGGCGATGTCAGATTCCAATTTCTTGGAATTTAGGTTTCCTCACAATGTTTTCCTTCACCGTCTGTCAATAATAAATAAATAAATGTGTGCATGCGAATCCGGTCATTGAACCGCTAGGCCACCACAAAATTTAAATATAAATAAATATCACAAATTAAACAAAGTTGTTTTGTACCTAACTGGCAACTCTACATCAAGTTAGTTAAAAGTACATACTTCTTTGAAATGTTTCCTAACTCTTATTTTCAACTGGAATCAGTAATTCTTGTTGCGATCACACGTCGCGTGTTCCCAGCGGATCAGCATTAGTATGCCGCCGCCATGCGAGAGGATCACTAGCTTAACTTATATAGGTCCTATAAATAAATAAGCTATTTTACTGCGCCGTAAAAAGGTATATAACGCTCCAGTTAAATATTTATGTTAGTTCAGAAGGAGGCTGAAACTACTACCTAAGTTGGAAGTTTAGATTTTTACTTATACAATCTTGAATTTTCCAGAAAGTTCTGGTCGTAAATCTGATGATCTTGTAGATGTGAGAATTTTTACTAAAGAAAATTGCATTTCACAATTTAAATGGTTACCAGTATGAAAAATGACGAAAATAATACAATTAATATT
Source organism: Plusia festucae (assembly GCA_950381575.1). Lineage (NCBI taxonomy): Eukaryota > Metazoa > Arthropoda > Insecta > Lepidoptera > Noctuidae > Plusia > Plusia festucae. The sequence goes on along the minus strand of OX494456.1, from coordinate 416,721 downwards.
ATAAATGCAAAAGTAGTCTGTCTTTGTGTTACGCAATCACACCTTAACTACTGAACCGAGTTAAATGAAATTTTGTACTGAGATAGTCTAGAGCCTGAGAAAGGATATACGCTACTTTTTGCCGCGATAACCGACACCCACGCGGGCGGATTCGCGGGCTACAGATAGTAATTCATCAATTCAAGAACATCCATGTCGTCGTTTCTAAAAAAGGCTACCAATTTTTCAAAGCATAACATTAAATTATCTGTGTCTGACACTTATCATTGTAAATATCAGTGTAATTTATTCTTCAATCCACTTCAAAGAAAAACAGAACATTTGAAAGTGTTTCAGTGTAAATTTCATGTGCTTCCAAATCCCAGGCGGCTAGATAATGGAACCAGCTCAATATCTACGTATGACAAGTGTCACTATAATGTGACACTGTATATGTTTGTGTCAGTTGCTGTGTCACTGAATGTCGCTACACTCGGAGTGATGTGTCGCGACACAGTCTTGTGCACGTGTTTGTGTGACATTTCTGATATGAATAACGGCACACTGCCGTTTTCGGTTCCAAAAATTAACATCAGTTTTGGAGTTCCTAGGATATCTTTATTGCCTTTCTTCGCATGTTTTCTGATCATATTCGTAACTCTGAGAAAATAGTTTCCGTTTTTCTATACTTTATTATTATCTTAATATATATAAATCTCGTGTCACAATGTTTGTCCTCAAAGGACTCCTAAACCACTTAACCGATTATAATAAAATTCGCACACCATGTGCAGTTCGATCCAACTTGAGAGATAGGATAGTTTAAATCTCAAATAACAATAAAAAAATTGAGACCGCGGGCGGAGCTGCGGGAAACAGCTAGTTATTTTATATGTTATAAAGAGGTAAGATTTGATTGTTTGTTTGCATTAAATAGGCTCTGAAACTACTGAACCGATTTGAAAAATTCTTTCACTTTTGGGAAGCTACACTATCCCAGCGTGACATAAGCTATATTTTTTTTTTGTTAGCCCGTGCTGTCCCGCTGCTGGGCAAAGGCCTCCCCCATACTCTTCCATCCTTCCCTGTCGGAGAGCTATATTATATTATCAAAAAAAAAATGAAGAACGCGGGCGGAGTTGTGGAAAATAGCTAGTATTATATAAACCTACGGAAAGCTTATTGGTAAATAAACTATGTTTCTATACTGTCTTCATTTGATCGTATGGCTCTACCGTCCGGTCATTCATTCAGATATTGCTTACTAGCATTTTTTATGTTGGTAACCAATTCTTTTAGTACTGCCTATTTGTGGCTTCGGTATACTTTTTACGATATTTGAGTGCTTTAGGCCAGGATGCGAACCTAGTTTTATGATCATAAACTAATAGAGTTTGGGAAACCTAGACATGAGTAAGTACTTTCATCTTTCCTCTCGATACAATATTTCTATAGGAAAATTTTTCAATTTTCCCTTCAACACGCACAATATACATTGATTTTATAAATAACAATAAATCATCACACAGTACAATACAGTTCTAAATGATAATGAAAGTAGTCGAATGATTCTCGGTCCAATGGTCTGACAGGAACACAGGGGCGGTTGACGAGCGACAGTGAACGCACTTTCCGAGTCATTGGCCATCGATGCTCACAGAATATTGGGCAAACTAATATATCCAGAATTTAAGACTATTTTGTATATTCATTTGAAAGCTGCTTATTTAAAATGGGACTGGGCTGGACATATCTCCCGCATGGCCAAATGAGCAATGGGCGCGAAGAGCTGAGGGCCCGCGGCAGACCACGAAAGAGATGGCGGGATGAACTGGATGCCTTCCGGGGGAATTGGCAAGAAGAGGCGAGGGACCGGGATCGCTGGAAGATAAGGGAGGAGAAGGGAGGCTTTTGCCCAGCAGTGGGATAGTACAAGCTAGATATAATTTGAAAGATCAATGAAACCTTCAGTTACTGGTCCATAAAGTGATTTCTTCTACAAAGCTTAAATAATCCTATGTCGTAAAGACTACTGAAGACGTTGTTCGTAATAACATACATTATATGTCATACAGCAATAAAAAAAATCACTTCCACAAAAATTACCGCCTGGAATTTAGTAAAGCATGATAAAACCGTTTATTTCTCTTTCGCCCTTTGTCTATTATGAATTTTCCGTGCACGAAAGGGTCCATAATGATCTCATAATTTTAAGCCTACCACCTAAGAAAAAAATTGTAGAATATAAATTGCAAATAAACATTGAATTGGAATATTTCAAAAGATCAACACTGCGCCATTTTCTTAATCAGAACTAAAAGGTCACAAAAACTGGAACGAAACTTGACAAATCCCTGAACATCAGTCCTTCAACAAACGATCACTATTAAGGTCATGTAAGTGTCCACTCCGGGCCTACACAAGGCTGTGACAAAATCGATGCGGCTTAGCCTTGCTCCCCTGCGGCCGCCGTGAATCAGGAGTAACGACGTGTCGGCTGTTAGCGCCCGTACCTAATGGATGTCGATGCATTATGGAACATGTCCGATCAGAAATCATAGTTATGGCGGAGTTGGAGGTCTTACGAAAATGTTTTGGTAGACTTTTCATTCGCGACTATTTTACTCCAAATAGTATTTTCTTTTGTTTTAATAAATTTATGATTCAGTCGTTTCATAACAAAACTGACCAAATATAGGCAAGGCTAAGAGAGTTTCTAAACTTGGTTCTAACAGTGGTCCAGCAGTGGGACATGTGTGTTACTCCTTATTTTTAGAGGTAGCTTTATCCAGCTTGTGCTTTAAACGTTTTTACCTACTTGACAGTAAAAAAATTATCTACTTTCCTCAATTGAGGAAGAATGTATGCTAGTCCGTATTTTCAACAATCCTTTTTAGGTTTGCTTCACGTTGTTAACTTTGTACTACTGTATGTATGATTGACATACATTCTGAAAGACGAAAACAAAAGGGTCTTCAACGTCAGCACCTCACCAAACCCGAGGATTCGCTAAGCTGACTGTCAGACTTACCCGCGACTGACGAGTTTTAGTCTACATTCAGACATAAAATATATTGACATTGATTGATTTGATCGTCAATCTTTCATGAGGTTGGAGCAAAGTATAAATATTTAGATCTTAGCTTACAATAAACGATTACCTTATTGTTAGTAAGGAATTGTCGTCTTTAGTTTGGTGTATTGGATATTCTTAGTCTGATTGACTTATTAGTCCTTGGTCACTTCTTTCTCAATTTTTGTAAGTACTTAGTGAGTTTTAAAAAATCTTTCTGTTTAATCTGAAAAGCCAATTTGGCGTGACAAAAGATTTTTATTCTTGTTTAGTTAATTCTGTACATAATCCTTTGCCGATTCAGGTTTCCCTTATGCATACTTAGTTATAAGAGGTAATACGTATTACGAGGAACGAGTATAAGTCACGAATCAAAGTGAAGAGACTCCGAAATGTGACCTGTATACTGCTTAGGTACTACCTGATCCATGGTATGTAATAGCGCGATGGTGTTTTAATCAATCTACGGACACAATGGTAAGGCATACACGTGGGCTTATCCAAGGACAGATCAGAGCTTAGGCCGGCTCACGACGGATCGCCAGGGGCCATATCAAATATTCCGTTTGTCAATTCGCCAAAACTTAGATACACAAGAGGAGTCTGTTTTTATATCTTAATAATAAATCACATTTGTTTGTAAGCTTTATTTAGAATAACGTAATAATGTTGAAACAATACACGGGTTTATTAAATACGATCTGTTTGTGTAGGACGATAAGAATGCTTAGAGCTATTTTAAGGGTACAATTTAAGATCCAAATTTGAAAACTAATATGTAAGATAAATTAGACGAGATTGTAGGAGTCAATTAGAATATTTTATAAATTTGTATTTCCAAAATTACAATGTAATAGCAGGAAATTGTTAATTTAACATGGAAATATGAGCGGGAGTGTACGTAAATCACCGAACCTAACTAATTCAGCCGGCACTGCATTTAAAATCAAAATTTAATAACGATAAGTTGTTTATTCCGGCTGAAGTTGGTTATTTATCGCGCGGAAGCGGCTCGGGGCGGACGCGTCGGTCGTATCGGCTGCGTCGTGTGCTGCGCTGATAAGCCGCCGGATAAATTCAGGATTATATGGGGAGGAGAAATCTCTGATTTATTTATATAGCCACTGGTTTAAGGCCTAGGCTTTGTTTCCTTTAGAGCTTCAACATTGAACAGATAGAGCTATTTATTATACGATGCACACTTCCATTGCCACACATATGGAACGAGTTAAAATGTCCGTTAGGTTTTGGAATTGTTATAATAATATTGTAGTACGTAATGATAATTCATGTTTACATGAATGATTTAAAAATCCTGTAGTAAAAGGATGGATTTTGTCAAACTTTCATTCCCCTCAAAAAGCATAAACCTGCTTCGGCTAAATATTGAATTGTTGTAGTAGTAGTAGTATTTAGGTAATGTTTTAAAAATAATTTATTTGAATAGATAGTATATTCTCATTAAAACGGACATCGTTTAGATATAGACGTTCAAGTATTTCATCCTTTGTCCGTCGCTTGCTTTGTTGGCAAAAAGAAATTTTTAAAACTTCAGAAATAGTTCTTTGTTTCAGTCTTTGTTACAAGGTAAAGTAGAAGGTGTTGAGACTCAAAGCTACTATTTTTATAACACAAGACATATATTTTATTCCGTCAAAAGGGTCGAGGGTCTCTAAATTGAAAGACCTCACAAATCCTTTAATTTCAATACGGCCGATACAGCCTCAAGGCGCTTTTACGACGATTGGAGGAAACGTCGGCCTGTACAGGCTTTTAACCCAAAGTAAGAACTTGTACCGGTTTCAGGGTTGCTACTATTTAAGAAAAGTTCCTATGAACGAGCAAAATGAAGAGAAACATTTATCTGTTGGGATCGGAAAAAAATTGATAAGACAACACGAAGAGATATAGTAATTAATTTTTGCTTTTAGCGCCGTAGGTTATACCTGGAATAAAAATGATATAAAAACTAAAAAAATACGGATCTCAAAATACTAGTAAATACGAATACAAAATATTTTTGCTATTCGCACCCGTTTTGCATGCCTGATTCTTTTTGTAAACTATTTAAAATTAATTTGACAAATGCAAAAGCTTACAACCCTACAGTTTCATTTGTCCAGATTTCAGATAAAAATAAAGAAAAATAAATTGTTCATTGTACGCGTTTTACGAACGAAACTTAATGCTCTCACAAAGAATACTATGGATTGACACGCTTTGTTTCTCGTTCTTTATTTTGTTTGAGGAAACAGGTTGACCGTCATCCATATTATTATATTTGACATCGCATTCACTTAGACCCACGTTGGGCGCCATTATTTTTTATTTGAATTTGTAACAGGAGACTAACATAACCGTAGACAATTTAATTATAACATCACTTTCAATAAATAGGTATAATTTTACTTTAAAATAGATACGCAACTGTATTGTAACGTAACTTATTTTAAAAATCCTAACTATTGAACTTATACGGTGATCATATCGATAGCGTCATATATCATTTTATTTTATGTTTCCTAAGCAGTTACGCAACAAAGTACAACTTTATGTATTTTGCTAACCAATAATGTATAAAGGAATTGATGTATCCTCAGAGAGCAAGTGATCTCTAAAGCTGCTCTGTGATATTCGTGATAAAGGCCCGTTCGTGAAGGAAAACGGGTACAGCTTCCAATACAGGCTAACGAATTGACCTGTCAATCAAAAAGGTTCCGAGAAAATATCTGAAAGTAAGGTAAATCAAGGTTTCTGTATCCAAATAATTCCACAAAATTGGATCCTGTTCATATTGTGTACCACAAAGACAAATTGGTGGGTTTAATATAACGGTGAACTGGCAGATATAAATTGTGTCCTCTTTTATTATATAAATCATTGTCCTATACAAATATTCTATTGCAATATATATATGCTGTTCTTGAGGTATACAAGGTATTTGTATGAGTGCTATTATACGGCGACTTGCACGCGCATTAGGTTCCATTCCCAAATCAGACAATGCTATTTCGTTATCTATTGATACTTCTTACAACAGAAAACAACTTACTGATAAATAATACCTACTTAATCATATTTAAATGGCCTGTTCGTATTAAATAATATCCGGCTGGTTTAGTATTACACCTCGGCCAAATTCCGTGTATTCGGAAATCGGTTTTACGACGAAATCGCGTCCGAGCATAAATTATTTCACTTACCGTCGGCCCACTGTCATCCCACATTATCCCAGAGAATGCCTCACAAAAACACGGCCCTCATAAATAAATTAACCTCTTGCTTTATGAATGGAAACTGTCTCTCAAATACCGGAACGCGTCAGCAATTTAAATCCTACCCACAAAAACTGTAAGCCGTCCAGGCTCCGTACGTCAGGGAAACAGTGAACGAGGTAGCTGTGAGCCGTCCACTCAACCTCGCCGGATTATCCGTGTAAGCGACCGGATTATGGCTGACAGTCACGCCCGAAGACGGATCCTCAAACTCTTATCTCGCTATTTCAATTAATACAGCTTTCAATCCGCGGCTGGTCTGAAGTGCAACGGGATCCCGGCTTAAACCCTCTTCCCGGAGAACTTGAAACTTGTCCAAACATGTGTGAAGTTTACCAAGATGTAGGTATTTGGAATTCTTCGTGTATTTTGATTGAGGAAAGTAATTAAAACCGGGCTGTGTGCAGATATCCTCAAGTTTGATTTACTACTTGAAGTTGCTCCTGCGTGTATGTTGAGATATGAATTTTGTCTTTAATTACTTCTGCTGCGGTTACGTAATGGGAAAGCTTGTAACTTGTTAGGATGTAAAATGTTCACAAACTATGGTATTTATTGCTACTCCTCTCAACTTTCACAAAGTTAGTTTTTTACGTCAGTAGTTCCGCAATATTATATCCTGTACTTTTATTCTTTATAAGAAAAGTGATCAAGACTTCTCAGATTGTCTTATTAGGAACATCTTTTTTACTTTATTCAATCTAATCCCACGTTGGGCGCCAAATCATAATGGGTTAATTTTTACTTATGACACCAGAATGTTGTTGTACACCTTATATTTATCTTGGCCTATATTTACGAGCGCATACACCTGTAAATTTTTATAGCAGCTATAATTCTAATTAGAATGGGGTATATTGTTGAGAAGGTACAACGTTACCTCAAGCTTAATAACTTCGTTAAATGGTGTGCTTTCATGGTTTTAGTATGTTTGCCCCACGCTACGGTGGTCCGTTCCAGATAATTCGAAAAGATGTTGAAACTGTCAGACGCTTGACTAAGAAAATGGAACTCTATGTCAAACCTCCTAAAATATATTTAAAAATGCGAACGAGTGATATTTCGACTGGTATTTCTTATACTGTGGAAAATATGATTTTCGTTCGGATTTTAGCTTACATTTACTTGTGTTATAAAATTTTATTTTCGAGAATTCAATTTTCAATTGGATCGCGAGTACGTAGAACTCGCATTATCTCCAATTTTTTATAATTTTATTTGTAAAGAAAGTTTTGTTTGTTTGTTAAGAAATTATTCTTGGAATACACAAACAATGCCGAAATATAATTACGTATGATCCGATACCTATAATTTGAAATGAATTTATTTTTCATTTAAGCATTGTATTTTTACTTATCAATTTATCATTATATTTACAACTTAAACAGTTGATATTAAATTCACTGTTGATTTAATTTTTTAAATAAATAATGAAAAAGAATATTTTAAGAATTTAAAGTTTTTGAACTTTACCTTCGGATTGCCGACCATCTTTCCCACTCGTCACTTGTCGTATCGGTTGTTTGGCCGCCATGTTTGTTTTTGATGGCCTGCTGCGGCCACTTTGTGTTGCCACTGCTTGTTTGATAAGCTTTGATCACATCCTAATACTGTTTCATCTGTCACTTGCAAAGGTTTCCGGGTATCATTGATATAATTTTTATAATACAGTATTTTTTTATTGCTTACCGTCTATGCTGTGGTATACGATAATGAATTTTGTACATAGTGGATAAGGTACATTTTGCCAATTTATAAAAGCCAATGTGGCCTATCGCTAGGGTCTCTAGTCTCGCATCAGAATGTAGATTTCCACCAATTACAAGCCAGTAACTTGTCGTTCATTGGTGGAGAATGGCAGATACACTTGATCTACACTAGCGACCCTAGTGAATTTTTTACTAGAGGTACTCATTCTTGGCTTTTAATAGTCAGCCATTATTGTATCTCAACTTTTAAATTAAATATAATACTTGATAAGGGATAGAGACTCCGATGACGAGTGGAGTCCACACAGGTTTCAAGGTGTCACCAGTTCTAAGGTCCCGGGTTTGACCACGGACGGGTCAGGGTAGTTTTCTAAATTTTTTTGTTCCGGTTTTTGCTACCTTCCTTGTCTTAGATTCCATAACACAAATGCTTTAGCTACTTACTTTGGATTTGGAGCAATGTATGTGATGTTGTCCACATTACTTAAAGAAAGAAAAAGAAATCAGGAAAAAAAAACTAATTTGATTCTTTATATGTTTATATTTATTTGTCTTTGCCACGACTATGACAACAATATAAATATCAGCCTACGCGTCTATGTATAGGCGAGTGATAAACGTTCATCTCATTCTTTTTGTTCGACCTAAATCAGCGAAAGATTGTTATTTTTATCTTTTCCGTTATGTGTAGAGTAAAATATTGTTGCTCCTACTGCTTAGCTGGCAACGTCGTAAATGTCAGGGGAATGGCATCCGTGATTACAAAGACAGCTTAACGACCAGCTATTTGTATGGAAGCATTTATCGCGATTCTCAAACAAGGCGAGGTTGGTTTGTTGTATAGTTTCAGCCTGAACTGTTCAATGGCGCTAGAAACTGTTCGGTATTGTTCAAAGTTTAAGTCGACTTTGGAAATTATATGTTAGAAGTGAAGGCGTAGTAACTAACCTATGTAGAGAACCGCTGCTATTATGTGAATCGTCGTAGAATTTAGACTGTGCAAATAATATTCGCCATGATTTAAGTCTCGGAGAATCAGAGTAAAATGTTGAGTCTTTGTGGTGAGACCAAATAAATTAATTTAGAAAAGCCAGTCAAGGCCGAAAAAGCGACAGCTAGTTTTCTAAAACACAAAAGTTTTTAAAAACCATGCTACAGTCCAGTTTTTTTAATAACTTGATATGCAAACATATCCTATTGCGCAAGCTCCCATGGAAGGCAAAGTAAAACTGCTTCAGATTCATCTAGAGTGCATGTAAAAACTGTAACTTTAGTAAAGTCTCGTAGGTGCACTCGGTTCAAGTTAACCGTTAGTTTGCGGGCGCGGTCTCATCGATCCAGCCTCGTTATTACGAGTTACAGTCACGCTGCACGCTGTGCTAACTTCGACGCAGGTTATGTGGCTCTTTGAGGTTAAGCGTTGATGCTGTTGACTTTGTTACCTGTGGATACCTAACAGCTCAAAATGTAGTCCACGGGGTGAAAAGATACCACCATATTAATTAGGATCACCAAAACAGAGGTATAGGAGATTGGGAATATTATAAAGTTTCATTGTTTTTTATTATGTAAGCTTTAACCGAATAATAAAAACTAAACGAACATGAAACTTTACCATAAACTCAATAAACGTCATGTTTATCATACAAATTTCCTCTTAAAGTTACACAGATAATGATAAAAGTAGGTATGTATGTATATTTATATCTAATGGTCAATAATGGGAAACAAACTTTCCTATTTGCGTATTCTGAATGTTTAAGTAATTCTATTATCAAATTGTCGAATAACTTCAACGCCCACTCGGAAATAACAAGATCGAAACGGAATTCGCCACCCTTCAGACAGGTATAACTGAAAATATATTCAATATTAATCGTCCCATCCCCTCGCCATCCCTATTTAATACCCGCCAATAAAATACCAATTTAGCAAACTTCAAAGAGTGTTCACAAAGACTGTGCATCCGTATTGTCGAAGTTTACCGAAGTTGACCGAAGTTTGGCGAAGTTGTGATGTCAACAGTGCGCCTGCCGCGGCCGGCCACGGACCCAATTACCTGGCCAGCTATACAAACAAAGGGTCCTAGTGACCCGCGACAAATTATTATCCCTCACCATGTTGAACAAGTTTCACCCTAATTGACTTGGGTAAACCTTCTAAAACACAGTCAGTTAATAATATTAAGTAATGATAAGTTTTGATTGGAGTTTATTGAATACAAGGTAATGCTAACTTAGCTATTGTGGGGAACTTCAGAATATCCTTGATTGTGGCTTATTTGCTTAAAAGTTTCCTGGTGTATAAGTCACCGGAAGACAACAAGATTCGCACGTTTATAAATTTCCTAGGAAATATATAAAATAACGGATATTAATGCGTAAGGTTCTTAACGGTTTGACCAATCACAGAAGAGCTTTTAATGTTATACTTAAAAAACGGCCAATTAAACACTGCTCTCTGATTGGTCGATGTTGACAGTGGCAACGCTTGTGTCCATATATTGTTATTGCTTACTTATAGTTTAACGCGTGAGTTCGGTAAGTTTATCAATTAGTAAAAATCTGGGCTTAAAATAATACCTACATATTATTTTTAATTATTTATACACATTATCGCATGTGTTAGCGAATATTTGTAATTAAATACAAATTGTAGAAGGAAAAACTTAAACCTCAGGCAGGACTCGAACCTGCGACCACTGGCTTGACGCGCCAGTCGCTTTACCAACTAAGCTACCGAGGTCACTGCCTGGAAGTTTAAATTTCTCCTTCTACTTATAACGTCTTTATAGGGCGACGTATGCGCCCTATAAAGATTATATTTAATTTATATTTAATTACAAATATTCGCTAACACATGCGATAATGTGTATAAATAATTAAAAATAATAAGTATTGGGCCAGCGCCATCTCTCGGACTTCTAATTAACACATTGTTAATCAGAGTCAGTGAGGCCAACCGTAAGGTAGGTTCACTAGATGTCGCATACGTCGCCCTATAAAGACGTTATAAGTAGAAGGAGAAATTTAAACTTCCAGGCAGTGACCTCGGTAGCTTAGTTGGTAAAGCGACTGGCGCGTCAAGCCAGTGGTCGCAGGTTCGAGTCCTGCCTGAGGTTTAAGTTTTTCCTTCTACAATTTGTATTTAATTACAAATATTCGCTAACACATGCGATAATGTGTATAAATAATTAAAAATAATAAGTATTGGGCCAGCGCCATCTCTCGGACTTCTAATTAACACATTGTTAATCAGAGTCAGTGAGGCCAACCGTAAGGTAGGTTCACTAGATGTCGCATACGTCGCCCTATAAAGACGTTATAAGTAGAAGGAGAAATTTAAACTTCCAGGCAGTGACCTCGGTAGCTTAGTTGGTAAAGCGACTGGCGCGTCAAGCCAGTGGTCGCAGGTTCGAGTCCTGCCTGAGGTTTAAGTTTTTCCTTCTACAATTTGTATTTAATTACATAATACCTACAATTTATCTCTCGCTTAGAATCCTAGGAAAGTTTATAAATTTGCGGTTGTTGTTATTTTCCAGTGAAATATACAACTAATCATGGTAAGATTGTGCTCGCGTGTTCTATTAATTAGGGTTAATTAAATCCTGCGAGTAGGTCTTGTTTTGTTAAAGTCAAGGCGTAATTTCAAAGGTGGTTGACATCTATCCTCATACTACCATTATAAGGTAAACGGCCCAGTAACCGTTAAGTTTTGAACTTCACTGACTTTGCAGGTATGCTATGCTAAAACTATAAGACTTGCAAAAAAACTAATTACATGACTAGATAGATAATTTAAACTAGTTTTATTGTAATATTATTTTTTATTATTATTTTAAATTTTCTTTAACAATTATGGAAAAATATAAAATAAAGGGCTAATTGTACCAGTACCCGGTAGATTTGTACTAGTAAACGTTAAATTGTCCCAGAATCCGGTAATTTTCAATTCGAATTTGAACTCTATTGGTTTACGTTAAGGTTCACAGAAAAACTATTTTTGCGTTTCTGTGTAACATAAATATAAAGAAGAGCTTATCCAAAGAAAATACATTCTATCTAGTAATAAAATAAATTCAAATGTATATATACAAATTATAGGTAATAGTTAACATCAGGAATTTGTATAAACTTAAGTTTTTAAATCAGATATTGATGCAGTATCATAATCATATCATAATTATTAATTAAACTTAGCTTACAAACTATTTGAAGAATATTTTGGTTTCACGTTTAGATGTAACCTTTAATATCTGGTCACAAAAATGTCATTAACCTACAACAAATCAGAAAGAAAACGCTAAAATCTGCAAAAAAAAACCTATGAAATACTTAAAGCACAACAAATATATTGATTTCAGTTTAAACAAAACCGTCGGAGGCGCCAATTCACCTGCTGCGTTAGCCGTTACCAAGACGGTCACACTCTTTTTCCCCGCTGGGAATAACTTTGAAAACTTTTTTTGCGCCTCGTTTTGCCAGAACTCTGTTATCAGACGGTGACAAAAAGAAAGCGCTTTCATTGCAATTAACAATCTTACGTGAATCTCGAGTTGCTTCTTCGAGATGCGTCTTTATAAAATCTTCTTTAAACCATGGTCTTATATCGCTATCTTTGACTAAAGCACGGGTTTGCGTAAAATTTTGGGCCACTCGCTGGCATACTTCAGGGTGTCGCTTTATAAAAGCTTCAAACCAGTGATGACCTGGTCTGCCATTTCGAAATGTTTTATCTCGCTTCATCTTTTTCACCAATAAACTCACGCTATCCAATAACTGCGCCTTATTTAGGGGCAACCCACTACTTTTTTTTTTTTTTTTTGCGGGTGAAAAGCTTATGACTTCCCCACGCCGAGGGCACGGCATGGGGATATGTCGGACTTTAACCGACTAAAAACACCCCGGACCCATCATTGCCTTAGTCAGAGCCGCGGGATCACTTGCGTATTCCCAACGCAGCTCTGGCAAGCCTTGGTCCTTGAAGGACTCCTTCCAGAGGGATGGATGTAAAATGTCCACCCCTCACTACATCCGAGGGCGAACGGGTAGGACTTCCCGTTCGTCTCCTCCGTGGCCTGTCAGCTGATCGGATGACGAGTTGCCCTCCTCGTCACCCTCAGGCCCGACCTCAAGGTGGTCTGAGGTCGTACAACCCACTACTTGCCATAAAAATAATCCACCTGCTTAAATTTTCTAGTTCTTCTTTCAGCAAAACTGTACTTGGTCCTTTGGAGTATTCGACAGAATAGCGGCCGGGTAATTTGTCATCCAACGTCGACCGTGGGATACCAAACTGCTTGGTAGCATCTGAAATTTAGGCTCCTTTTTGACCACCTCTTGCCTATCGGTCATGGCTATCAGAAAAAAAACACTGTTCTTGTAAATTTCGGAATTCATCTCAATAGACACTTTATAAATATATACTTTAAAAATATTTTAACGACCGTACATTAAAACATGGTAGTAATTCAATGACTTAAAAATAAACTGAAACCTAAAGGTAATACAAATTATGATAAAAAAATGTAGCGTATGGTATGGATTTCTTTATCCCAGGGTAGTATAATTAAAAATCTTCAGGCCTCAATTGTCGTAAACACGATAAATTACTAACTCAAGAGCTTACATGATAGGAAAACGGACAGGCCAGCTTTATAAAAAGAACAAGCTCATTTTGTAGAAATAGTTGAGGATCCACAGATCGAGTCATGTAAATTTTCCGGTCTGAAGTTTGCTTCAAATTACTGCTTGGTTATCAATATCCATACTAAAACATCAGAGCGCCACATGATGCGCATTGAAAAAGTTGCTTTTAGAACTACAGTAGGTACAGCAGTAAGCCGAAATGTGCAAAAATTGGGAAATACATAAAAAAACGAGTGAGACATCTGACATCTTCACCTCGCTTTGACTTCGGTTTCGACTTCACCTCTAGGCATATTTGTCCAAATCCAATTCAATTTGACCAATCACCCACCACTCACCAATCAATCAATCACTCCCAGAAGCGATAGTAAAGATGTTACACATTATAAACTAAAGAGGCAATCGAATCCATGGGATTACAACACAAACAAGCGACATAGAAACTACAATCTGTTGATTCGAAGGAAAAGAGAACTTAACACAAGGCAATAAGGACGATGTCGGGTAAAATGCAACTGTAAATCACAAGTCCTAACATCCGGCAATGAATTCTACAGTTTTAAAGGAAAATGAGACCTATTTCAAGGCAATAAGTACATAATAACGAGTTTCGGTACAACGGCTCATCGTGTACCAATATCCGGTAAAAAACATACAATTTTAACGGGTACTAGGACAAGTAGGGGTTTGTTTGTACCAATAGATGTGAACGGCAAAAATATTTATTTCTCAATTAGATTCACCTCAATTTATAGGTTAAATCGCATCGTAATATATTCAAATATTTTAGAAAATTAACACTTTTACCTTAACGTTATCGGTCGCAGTATGGCTAGCTCATCAATGCGACGTGGTGGTTTCGTAGTTCACTGACAGAACTTTGAACTTACATAATATTTTCACAAAGCCAACTTTTGTCATCGCATAGTTTTAACGCGGTTAAACTTTTTGGACAGTTTTGTTATTACAATTGTACATAATATTACCGGGAAGGTATTCCCATTCGCAATCTTTACTTTATTATTGGTAGAAAAATACAATAATAAAAAAACTGACTTGTTAACGGGTACTAGTACACTAACGGGAATAGGTACTTTTACCTTACATATGGACTTTTTTATTCCGTATGTCGTTCTAAGCAGCTTTATGACTTACTGCAATTTCATTAGTATAAATGTTGTTAATGTTTTCATGAATATAATAGAACATTTTAAAAAACCTTTTATCGTTATTTAATTTACCCTTATGCTAGTTTAAAAAGCTTTATACTAATATATTTAAAACCAAATCATAAACGCTTGATGTACATTTGTTTATTCAGCCATGTTTTTTCTTCTCAAGTAACAGTGACGACTTAACTTCAGAGAATGCGTAATTATATAAAGTGGAGTTCGAAATATTATCTGCTCAACTATTTAATATAAATAGCAGCAACATAGTAACACGTTAATATTAATACTTTCTCAGAAATATTTGAGAGGGTGTAGAACTTTATTTGAAATTCTAAGTGAAATATTAGATTATTTTGTGTATCTTATTACTTAAATGACCTTTCTGATCGCAATTTTTTTTTTTTGTAAAAACTAAACTTATGCAGGCTTGTGACACACATGTAGATAATTAAGTATTCAGATAATTATTTTAGTCCCGCAGCAGTATAACCTACATAGGAGCTATATTTTTGACTATAGTTAGCACACATTGCGAACGCCAAGCGATAGCAAAATTATAGGATAAAATTATGGCGAAATATTCCAATTATTGCTGTCAAATATTTTGTTTTCATGATGTTAATATAATTTTAATAATTTAAGTTAACCCTGTCAGGCTGTCAGCCTAGCAGCGGTATTATCTAATTTGCGAAAAACCGCTTGGCTTTATTTTATGTCTATAATACCGCTGCTTTGTTCTAAAACCATAACTTTACATTCAAATAGAAACGACTACTTACAAGACGCAACTGTTACATTTTCCAGTACCGAATCCACAAAAAAAAAACGAGTGTACTTTAAACCACACGATTGGAATTAGATTTCTTCAGCGCATAGGCAGTTCTTTTACGGGGAGAAAAGCTCGTGACTTCGACACACGCTGAGGTCACGGCGTGGAGATATGACCTTAACCGACTCAAAACACCCCGGTTCCGACCTTGCCTTGGCCAGAGCCGAGAGATCACTAGTATATTTCCTGCACAATTCTGGCAGGCTGACACATAGGCAGTGCGTCTTAGATATAAGAAACTGGCTATGTGGAAAAAGAGAGAAAAAAACTGTGCTCGCACCTCTCTCTCTTGCCCGTACAGTAATACCTATACGAAACGTAAATCTCTCTTTTCATCTTCACTTATAATTATCTCCCTCTCAACTCCCGTTCACCTCTCCCGATTACACTTTTCGTAACGCTCTCGTCACGAATTTACTAGCTTGCTCCCCAAGTCAAGCAGGCACAAAGAAGTATTACTTAAAAAAAATCAAAAATGCAATTGTCGAAACTTTTTGCAAGCCAGCAACCACTTCCTATTTCGTTTTGGGATGAAGAAACAAACTCCCCAATTTCCATCGTACAAGATGTGACAATTGTTTGAGATGTTACTGTACGCATCGGGTACCGTAATGCCTCGTGTAACGCTCACTTCAAAGGTGTTTAGGGCGTGATTGCCACTCGGGCCCGTGGCAATAAACCCGGTGTTTGATGTCAACCTATGCGGCTTTATTGCCCTGCGATTATTAAATATTGAGCTTGGTAAACGTAATATCGTCTCAAATGTTTAATAATATTAAACATTCATATTATGAACTTGAAATTTCCATGTGGTGTACCATTATGCTGGTTTGTCGAGATGGGGTAGACAGACCTGAGTATGTTACATTTTCTTGTATTTACAGGTTGGATATTACCATTGCGATTTTTAATTTAGTTTAACTCACCTAAAAGAATTAACAGGTCTGTTTGATATATTATAAGATGTGAGAAAGAACGAACTGATTGCTGAGATGAAGAGTACCTAGTAAGATTATGAATGGAGGAAAGGTACACATTGCGCTGCCTCCAAATATTTATATTGGGAACAGGGTAGGTTAGAGTAGGAAGAAGAGGTCGATGTAAAATTGATCTCTAATTAATTAAATGTCAAAAAAACTTTGCGCACTTTAATATAAAGGGATATCTACACTAATATTATAAAGAGGACAGCTTTGTATTTTTGTGTGTGTGTGGTATGTTTGTAATGAATAAACTCGAAAACTAATGTGCCGATTTAGGACAATCTTTCACCATTAGAAAGCTACGTTCACCCTGAGTAACATAGGCTATATTTTTTTTAGTTTTATTATAGTTCGTGTTTAACTATAATAATTATTAAACATTGTACTAGTGTATTGAATGCAATCGTGTTATATTTCTCATAAAATGTATTGACTTTAATACTAACCCAATATTTTACCTTGTTTCAGGTACTATCAAGATTCCTGTCTCCAGTAACTCGAACAATACATTTAATACATCTCGGAGTAAGAGCGCATGATGGTCCCCGCGGACCTCCAGACCATTTCACTTTCGCGCCGTAACAGGAGGAATAAAATGGCGTATTTATCTCATCCCCTCTCACGTAATCTCGATAGTAAATGTTTACTGTATCACTTTTATAGTATTCATATTATGTCCTTTTCACTCTATCCGTATATAAGAAGATAATATACTTTACCTAAGTATACATTTTGTATGTATTGGTAAATAATTAATTTTCTTATTGGATCCAGGTGAAGCCGATTCGTATTCTATAGAAATATAGAAATCGGATAATTGGGAAGGTATTGGTCCAATGGGAGTTAAACATGGTCGTTGTGAATGTTTTTGTATATTTGGCTAGATTGATATTGGTCGATATGGGCAAAATAAATGGATTGGTTTTGGATATGTCCAAATAATTCCTTCTAAAGAAAGCAATGGAAAGTGACGTGAGCTTGGAAACAGTTGGAAATAAAAAAGGACGGGAGTACATCCACTAGAAAAGTCCCTAGAGCCCACTAAACCTTGTACAGTAATGAAAACAAGTGGCCGAGCCCAGATATAGGTTGACCATAAGATGTATGTAACTTAGTAAAGTAGATACTTTAATATAAAATAGTGAAAAAAGGTGTTATGAAAAAACTATCGAGAACTTTTGTGAAACACTGCAAGCATAAGGTGCTAAAATACGGAATCCATCAAAGTTATGACAACCATCAAACATGTTACAACCTACCTAAGTTTTGCTCCTAAAAAGCGTCCTGAACATAACCATTAAGGCTAGACACAGGACTTACTAGAACATGTCCATCACACGTAGACATTAGCCACAAGTAATTTGAACAAGTTCCGACACGCTCCAGCCCGCACAAAGTTGCCAATTTAGCCAGACTAGTATTTTGGACAACTGTACGTAATTACGGACCGAAATGGGACGGTTTTGGCAGTTTTTACCTTGGGTAACACTCATTTTAGCTGTGTTAAGACTGATGGGATTTTTAATTAGGTTAGCCAGATAGTTCGCCTGTTGCCAGTTAGTTACAATGGGGATAGCCAACTATTTATTAATAATATCAGCTAACACAGTAAAAGGAAACGGAAATTATTTTTCCTACTCCTCCCTTTAACTATATCTGATTAATTTCGTTGCGGTTCCAAAATAGTCAATCGCCTCCCTGAGACATACTGAGATAAAGTAGAAATTAAAAATACCAATTATTTATTTTCTCTTGTGCATACAGTAAAGAGTCAATTTTGCATTTATATAGAGACTGGTGTCTGCTATAGGTAAAACCTGTGCTGCAGATCACCAGGCTTAACTGCTTCATTGTTCGCTGGTGTTCCTTGGTTATCATTGTAGATCCAGTCTTACAGGAGTAGCGGTAGCGTAATAGCTAGGACGTCGGACTTCAGATCATGTGGTTGCCGGTTTGAATCTCATTGTACGTCGGTACGTGAACCCACTCATAACACACGCATTTAGCTCAGTGCGAGTGGTTAACATGAATACTAGCGATGTGCGTTTCTTATTGTTAGTAAGCTTTTTTAATAAATAAAATAATAGAAAACGTGGTCATTTAGCAACTTGGTGTATTTGTGAATACTAAGGGTTATTAATTAATAAAACTCAGTAGTAGTATTCTGATCTGAGCTGGTTATATTTTTTTTACGATTTGTGGACACTATTAAACCCGTGTAACAAACGATTGCGCCATCTTATTCGACGCCACCGCCATCTATTGAGCTTTGACTTAAACTTTTCGATTTGTTCATTAAATAATAATCATTTAAAATTCGATACTGAACAGTCATACCACAACCCACTTTTTCGTTCCTCCTATATGAATAGCGGAGTCTACAATAGGCGGGAAGCCCGACATTATTATTAAAGCACGGCTCCCGTAGAGCAAATTTTTGAAAAGCAATCCAATGCATACAACTTCAGACGACAACAAAGTGGAAGCGTCTACAACTTTAATAGAATAAAGTCGGACAAGTGCAGGAAACTTAGCTAGCATAAAAATCATACTCATCTGCATACCTTTTTCCCAAGCTATGTTGGGGTGGGCTTCCAGTCTTACCGGGTTTAGCTGAATACGTATTTTACATGGAGCGACTGGCTGACTATCTGACCTCCATAACACATTTTACCGTACGGTTACGGTAAAACAGTATCCCATATTAAGGCTGTTTATTTTTTTAAGATTACTTGCAATGTGGGTCGCACATTACTAGTAATCTCGTTAACCCCTCGTGCTAAGCTAAGTTGCTTGTGTTACGAGTGGGTTCACATCGGTAGTGTAATTGGTGGAATTCGAACCTGCAACCACATGATCGCAGGTCCTTCGCCCTAGCCATTAGGCTACCGCCGCTTAAAATTGACAGAAATGTAATCACTTGACAATTGCCAATGATCGAAGCAAGAAGTCGGGACCAACAGCTTAATGTGCTTTCTTGGTATATTTACACACAACGACAAAAAACAACATTTCGTAATTTTAATTTTATGTTTGTAAATCATAATTTTAGGTAATTAACTAATACAGTTTTAACTTGTAGCTTCCAAAATATCGCGTGACCTAGCTCCGTTGTTCTGAAGACAAGAACTACCGCAGTGTCGACGCTGGTTAGCGCTCACACCGACGCGATGTGTTGTGGTATTACCTCACACATACTAACTTTTTTAATGTGGTGTTGTGTAGGTTCTGAGGTGAAGAACAACTAATGACATTTAATACAATATATTATTTGGAGCTACTGCCTATTAGACCTCCAAAATCCATTGGTCTGATGATGATAGTAAGACTGGTTGTGAATTGTAGACTTAACGACTGTCAAAGATCACTGTATAACAGTCGGTACCAACGGCGTAACGTGCTCTCCGAGGAATGGAGGGTTTTCGGTGTGTTAACAAATGGTCACCCATCCACGGATCAACCGAGGCGAGCGCGGCTTAACCTTTATTCGGACATCGTACTGCTTATACTAAGCCACGAGACCTTTAAAAAAATACTAGAAGCGACCCTAAATAATTGCTTATTACTTAAACAGGTTTACCAGATTTTGATGTAACACAAAATCCCTAAATTCCTTAAATCTTTACTGTAATTAACTTTATTATAATTACCTAAACGTTATGTACGCCCATGACAACACACCTAAACCGCTGAGTCGTTAGAAATTATGACGTCATACAACTAGTTGGAGTTGCGTTTGTGACGTCACTTAGTACCTCATTATTATCAGTGCCGGCTCTCCGAGTATTAATTATATGAAGTTCAACCAGGTACTGTGTAATATAATAGCAATCGACGACACTGTCATTATAACTAGGTAAGTTTAGTACTTTGTATGGAAAATGCTGTTAGTGAAGCTTATTGAGGGTAGATCGTAAAATAAATGTATGGGTAATATTAAAATTTATGTTCGAGAAATTATCAAAATCATAATATGTTAAAACGTTAAATTACTCTAGTTGTGCTGTTCCAAAATGTCATTCCTATGGAGTAGAACCGGTGCGAAACTCCATGAATTATAATTTTCAATTTGTATTAAATTCAATTATTTTGAATTTAGTCTTCTATCTAAAAGTTCTTTGAAAGCAGCTCATTTAATTAAGTACACCTGAAAATATATGTGGTTTTATTTTGAAATCATAATATAAAGTATCATCACAGATTAATTCGGAAGTCACATGTCTTGTTACTTTTTCCATGTACCCTACAAAAAAAACTGTTACCACGTGACACTTGTATGTTCCAAATTGAAGCTGCTTCAGTGTCAATGCCATGCCTTAGTATTCCACGCGAGGCTTTCATAAAAATTGTTATGAATAAGAGTTTTATTTCAAAGAAAATATAAGAAGGGTTGCGTAGGGTTTTCTTTTGCCGCAATCTGAAGGCTGTTGGGAGGCTGAGTAATGCTTGATGACGTGTCCTACTTAGTGCTCTCGCTAAGGAAACATGTAAAGTGGGGAATGGGTTCAGTGTTATTTAAAATCATGTTGACACGTTGTATGTCTTTCTAAAAATTATTTGAAATATAATGTAAAAATGTAAATTGAATTCATAAAGTTTCAAATAGTTTTTGCAACATAACTTTATACAAAAACTCTTTTACGTTTTAACCTTTTCTCTAAGTTCCATTAACAATTTAAACTTCAATTCAACAGAAAATCGAATATATTCCAGACTAATTTGAATTTAGAGTTGCTCGTTAGTTGTTACTTGTATCAAAGCTTGCGAAACTCCGCAATATTGGCGCCCACCGTGGGACTGATTAAAACCCGAGCAATTGACGTAATTGTGTATTTTGGGTTGAGAAACTTCAATCAACCATTACAAGTCAAAGTGGCGGAGTCAACCGCGCGTGCTATTAAAATACATCGAGTAAAATGAAAATGGTGACACCGGCTATAATGGCGACCTAATGGCACATGTAATAGTGTTGTAAATAATTCCTGATGTGGGCCCCTTAGCGCAACTCGAGGAGAAAATATTTACACCGATTTTATACGCCCGTGCTCCGCACTGGGAATTTTAATCCGGGGAAGCCGAGATAATTGTTTTAATCATCTTGTAGAGTGCAAAAGCCGGGCGGATGCGGGAGCGAAAATGTTCGCTATATGAGGCAGGCTTAACAATATCTTATAATTACGTTTAATGCAATGTGTTGAAGGCTGTTCGGCCCGTACAGTTTATAAATTAGTTCAAGTAAGTCGGAGTAACGTCTGCAACAGACAGTTAATAAATAAATCCGTGACTGAACACGGGATTGCTCTTATCGCCGCTATCCCAAATTTTAGCCAATCGTAGAATCTCCGATCTACCCTCACTTAATGCACTCCCACACGGCAGGCCGCAACCCTAAACTTGGCGGCGTGATTCACGAAATTAACTCGTGACGTCATCAAGGAAGTTGCCATGGCAACCAACTTGGAGGTTATCCCTGGAGGTGGGTAGAGTTGTATTTACAGTCGATAACAGTTATACTACGAGTTTTGATCAGACATCAAAGTACAGACGGTCTTTTTTACATGTAATATTATTGTTTTGCTCTTGAAATAAGCTCACATTGAAAATACACTTATATATTTTACGCGCTTGACTATGACACAATCAATACCTACTATAATGAACTAAAATGTATACATTTAGATGCACTTCAGAAGTACATAATTTCTGTGTCATTTTCTCCAAACTCGTCATAAAATTAATAATGTTATCATTAGTTTAAGAACAATGTCATTTTCATTTAATTTTCTACAATAATGACATAACATGACAGTAATCTCAAATGTTATGCTAATTTGAACTATACTAGCAAAAAAATAAGCATGAAATTCGCGAATCTCTTAACACGAGTCTCTGTAGTTTCGTCTACACTAATGGTGTTGCCTTTTGCCTCTCGTTAGTTCTCTTTATTGCTCCAATTACGTTATTCTGAAATTCGTCGCGCTTTTTCTACATACTCGACAACGGGAAAATCGACATCACTAGAATTAATTGACAGCTATATGACTGATAAGTCACGTTTAGGCTTCAATTTATGATAGTTTTAAGAATTGTGATTTCCAACTTTATCAAAATATATGACACAAGTATGACTGAAGATTTGGACGCTAATTCGGTTCCTCGTGTTTTGTAGCTTATTAAGTCTTCATCTTAATTAATAACTTAATGATTTTGGCATTTGAGACCTAACCTCATATCCTGAAATTTCAGTTCTTATACCTAGGAGATTGACCACTTGAAGGTATGGACGGCGAACCAGCCAGCTGAAATTACATAATGTTATCATGAATGTTGCGTAGACATTAATAAGTAGTCCTCATGTTTACGGTGGTACCACTTGTGGCCTTCAGGTGTCTAAAATATGGTACTATTTTAGACACCTTTAGGGTACAAGACACACTAGCAGATCAAAGCAGCCACAACATCAATAAGATCGTGCTCAGACTACAAACAACGTCTGACGTCTGCTTAAATAGAACGTCTACCCTCTTTCTTTGAAATAAATCGTTTTAACGCACATCTGCGGGTAGGTCTACAATAAATATGTTGGAAGCGTCCCTTTGAGGCCACTGTACCTCGCCGCCGAACCCTGGACGTAGCTACCTTTGTTCCAAACGATACAAATTCAAATATTTGACAATAAGCTGTTGCCTTTACTCTTCAGGGATATACTTTAATTGTGAGCCCAGTATTGGGTTTACGTTGTACACATTTAATATTTGTGTAGGTAGACAGATATTTGTTTTGTCTGAATATTGGATATACGATACCATTGTACAATCTCGTCTTATAATAATCTCCAGATTTGTAAAATTGTTTTTTAATAATCGAACAAGAGATACTTCTCGTACGATTGATTTAAGAGTAGATTTCCTTTAAACGAAGTTCAATAACACTTATTTCTGAGAATTGTATTGCAAATGTATTCTCGCCTTTTTGTTTAGCTTCGTCATCATTATTTTCAAATGTGCCAAAATCAAACATCAAAATCTCTATACATCGCAACTTTGCAACGTCGCTCAGAAGATACATTTTACTGCTTTTCCCGAAACAAACCTTCACATCCGTTACAGAAACAGATAATTTCACGGAGTGTTTTATTTACTCTAAGTGTGAGCTGTAAAATTCAGGATAGTGTGAAGCGCCTTATTTATTTTATGGCTGCAGTACTGCACGTTTTATGTACTGTTGGAAACAGTACAATGTATTTAAACTTGATTCGTTAGATAACAGTGGAGTTTATTGAACACGCAACGTAAATGTTACAGGAAATGAAAATTGTGTTGGTATTTCGGACTCCTTTGGGATTTTTTGTTTCTAGCAGGGTTTTTGGACAAAAGCAATTTAGAAAATAAGAGACGTATTTTTTTGTGGTGGTAGTGCCACGCCGTGGGTTGTAGCCGTAAGCATACCGGTGGAAGTAGGTACCAAACTCTCACTTAAAACTTGCTTGTAGTAGCATCAATGTCGCTGTATTTTGTTCCAGTTTCGAAAAGGTTGGGATCTTAAGCATTACGAATACCATTGCTGTTAGAGTTGGTCATGTTTTATAGGCAATACTATATCCTCCTCTTATAGACATCAGCTGAACCGGTGGCCCTAAAAAAGATTTTTCGCTTCGATTAAATGGTTCAGTTTTTTGTTGCTCGTTACGTTTAATTAGCGCGTGTAACGTAACGTTTCAGCGAACAGGCCGCAACGCGTGTTAATGTATGTAGAGACAACAACATTTCATGCAGGAGGCAGTGGATGTCCATAAAACGTAGCACCTCAACTTTTAAATTTGCTGCATCGATGCTGTTCGCTGGTGTCTGTCTATCTATTAACTTTATCTTACATCGAAAATAATTTGGGTGTTGATGCTAAAAATATTGATATCCCATAAAGAAAAGAAAGCGTCCTTGAATGGAATGTTCGTTACAGCAGTGTATACAATTAAAAGCCACAGTAATCTCCAAGCCAAACAGATAACATTCATTTTAATATCGTTTACAGCAGCATACATCAAATTATACTAACTTGGTTAAGGAACATGCAAACAAGTTTTGAAAAATAAAGTCTTGCAAGCGATGTGTCAAGCGCAGTGGCTGCCAAGTTTGTAACTAGCAGGAACTTGCCTCTCGGCCAAGTTGTACTGCAGCAGCGTCATAACTTCATGACTCCATGGCCAAGTTGGGCTAACTTGGAATTTGTTGCCAGTTAGCTAGATTTTGGTAGAAATGTGTTGTGCTTCCCGTATTAAAATGTATTCGCTTTGGGACTCGAAAGAAGTGTTCGCAAATACATAATAACAACTTCCATTTCATTTCTGTTCATATATTTTATACCTTATCAAGTATAAGTACCTTACATATATGTTAAAATACTTTTTCCTGACTTAATAATTGACGAACGTTCCAGGGAATCGATTCTCTCAAGCGATAAGTACCCTGCCAAAACGTGTAAACAAGCCATTATTGTAAATACAAAAACAAATGTACTAAAATACAAAATCTTACCCACTTATCGAATTAATGGAGCTATAATATTTTGTGGTATATAACAGTAACTTGTGTATTCCCTCACGTGTCGTCGGTCTCACAAAAATGGATCGCTTGTAGGTCTCTGATGAGTCGTACCTATATTTATTATAATCCTTATTAAACTATGGACGCAAGTGTAATAACTTCACCCATGTAGCCACGTGGGGATAACATCCAAGTACATTTGCTCTATGTTATTAGTGGGAAATCCTTAATGTAGACAACGTTTAAAGGAGTAGGTAGGGATGTACATAAAGCGTTAGACTTAGTTTTTCTATGTCACTGTCTCATTGATTTCCATGGATAAACTAATAAACCTTTTTTTTTATTAAGCTGGGAAAAAATGCATAACGCATACCCCCTCATGGGGGAATGGGGGAGGGGGTTATGTGGGACTACCCGGGCTGACCTGGTATACCCGGTATACCCACTAAAATAACTCACCGGCATTCCCGCATCGTCTGACTGGAAGGGGACTGAGTTAACCTGTATACCGTCAGTATTAGGTATATGCTTTTCGTTTGTTACGTGACGAATCAATTCAAATATTTATTATTAGGTGTTTTTAGGATAACTCTGACGGCTTGATTTTGTGCTTGTAGATAATGTTGCACTGCCGTTTTAGTTTTGAGAAATATTAGGCTAGACCTCTCTTCGACTTTTCCTCATACCGATCTGTTTCCATTTGTTTGCCCCCGCAATGTGTATTTTCTTATATTTCTATTTCCCAGAACTTGTCATAATACAATTCCAATTTCTTTCTGATATAAATCATATTCTTTGTCTGACTTTCTTTCCTAAAAATATTTTTTCCTAGTACTACACAGGTACTCTATAACTTTATTATTAATTCAAGCGTAACATACGGTGTGTTTAGTACACCCGAAGCCAAAACTCAAATCTCAAATCGATCGACTAGCAACACCCGCCCGGTTAAGCATGTGCATATACAATGTAATTGAAACATGAACATGAAACTAGTTTCATAATCGAGAGTACAATCGATTTCCATGTTTCATGTTATGTTATCGATTCTACTTGCTCGAAATATCAGAAGGAAGTTTACATTTAACAGTATTATATTTCAATTACCATGATAAGTCAAATAAGTAAAATTATTACCAAAAAAAAACTCGCTTATTTCTGTCTTAACACCTAATAAAGTTTTTATTTTAAACGTGCTATCTTCAATTAACTTAGCTACATGATTTCGTCATAAAATACTTGGCAAAACCAACTTTGTGTCCTCTTCTAAAGTAGTTGATAATTCTTCTATCAAAAATCCAATAACACTGTCAATTTCGAAAACGACAAATTGGAATAATAAATAGATACATCTCTAAAATAATACTTAAAATATTATAAAATTTTCACTTTTTATTAAGTTTGTAAAAACATGTTATTATATTATTTTTTATTGATGTTGCAATTAATGCGTTTAGCAAAATTCTATGAAATTGTATAGCTGATACAGACAGACAGATAATCATAGCGTGACGTAGTAAACATTACCGGAATTGATCTCGACGTTGTTACAGAGTCGGATCACTGCCGCGTACAGGTAATACATTAGTGATATCCCTCTATTTTAACTATCCCTATCTCTACGTGAGTTTCACTAGATAGATATGGATGACAATAGTAAAGTTGTAGAACAGAAGGCCCACTGGAAACGATAGACGAAAAATTTGGGAAGTCACCAAAATTATAATAAATTTACATCACGCAGATTGATGGTAACTTTATTTTGGTCATGCAATGCTGTAGTTTAAAAGTTTATATACATTTAAAGGCCAACGTGTAAAATGTTATAAGAGAAACAGCAACCGATTTGTGTACCTATTGCTGGGCATTCCCTATTGAAAACTTATTAAGGTATCACAAATTTTACTTCTTCGAAAATATCTCACACAATGCTATTAAACAGTACGTTGTCCTGATGAATTCATTCCACTATTCTTTCAATGAGTTCACTCATCTCTCAATATAATTACTATGTGGGTTTACTGCTCTCCTATGTTATGTGTACGTATCCATTACACTAAATATTTTTGATATTAGTGTTTATCTGAATACTGTCATGTCGCTCGCTCGTACAACTGCACTGTAATAGCTACGCTGCACAAAATGTGAGGTTTAATGTAGTGGTGATTCTAAATGGTTATGTGGCGATACCATCCGTGTAATGTACTGGAAGGTTAGAGACAAGAGGGTGTATAAAACAATATACTTGGTTGCTTTGGTTTTAAGTAAAGAAATTTTTTATTCTATGCAAGAATTAGCAGAGATTTAGATGAAAGTATAGGAGCCCACTGCCTAGCAGCTTTTAAGTTAGAAAATATTAAATTTTACCTATGTTTTATATTTTCATGTGGCACTCTATAGTTTATAGTACTGTAACAGTAATCATTGTTTATATTTATACACCTGAAACTAAACAAAAGTAGTTTAAAAAAAATTACAAAAAATTGAAAAATTTCGTCAACAGACTCTTCCACATCGCTGTCGACTGGAAGTGATGGACTTGGTACGTATCATTTGTACTATAATGTTTTGTACATCAAGTTATTTAATAGTTATTACCATAGTAAATCATTATTTCTTGTAGAATTCCGTTGAATACTAATTATTTTTATATTAGTATACACTCAATATCCAACTTGGTTTCATTGTTGCACTAAAAACACGCTCTGTTTAACTTTTGATTAGAATTGCGCAAACATATTTAACCAACTGCCCTAAACATTTCCCGAGGAAGGTACCTACGGACCACAGAAACGCTATAATTTTCCTTGCAACGACCATCACTGCAACTTAGACTTCTGCTTACTACCAAGATTGAATTAGTCGTGCAGTAGCGCTGTTCAGGCACAGGTAGCCAATTAAACACTAATTTGTCCAACGCTCTGTTAGTTAGAACACAGTCTAACATTGCGTACCATTGTTTCAAACTTGTATGGAAGTTTTAAGTAATAGAAGGTATTACTAACGTTTTCCTTTCAAACTGTTTACAAAATTACATCCAATTTAATCTCTGTTGTTAGGTAATTGATCAAGGCAAATGCGATTTATATTTTCAGATGCTGTATTTTTGAGACAAAACACTGTATAGGTACTTTTAGTTATTATATCTTACTCGATTTACTAGATATCTGAATACCACAACGAGTTATGTAAACCTTCCCAAACCGTTTGGTATATTTGATCAAAATCTAGCACTTGGGCAACCCTACACCTCAGGCTGTACACTGGCGGCGCACATAACTGTAGCACCCTCGATATTGGCCAACTTCGAGTACCGGAGATCAGACGTGCAGACAAGCGTTTATCAAAAGCAATAGGTTTGCAGTGTAAACATCCACGTGCTCAGATACCCGATATCTTTAATGTTTGATCACCAACGTGCTCGCTTGAGGGCGTGTCCGTGCTCTGTGTTTACCTACCTAGAATAGATAGGTACATACAAACACGAGAACGAGAGGAGGCTATATCTTGTCTCCTCGTTGTGCTTTTAATTTTATATATTAGGTGGTTGTAAAGAATGTTAAGTTGATGTGCTCGTATTAATTAGTGTCGCACACAAAGTGAGTATGAAATGAATCTTATAGCACAAAAAAGGAAAAAAAGAACACTTTGTTATGAACAAAATGTCTAAGTTAGTCTCACAATATCTAACACTCCTTTTAAATAAATTACACGTGCTTCTTGTAACTTTAAGCCTTTTCCCAAAAACAATTTCTGAGAATTTAATTACAATTCTAAGTAATAAACATTAATTTATGTTTTGATATCAAACAATGTATCTTCAAATTAAATCAAACGACGCAATTTGAAATAGACGTTAGCGTTTTCTTCAGCGATCGTTAACAGTAAACATTGTTTTCATTTATTATAAATGTTTGGCTTTTCACAGTGTCTTAGTATTTGTGTCCGCCAGTGTACTGGCTAGGGTTGCCTCCGATTAATCTTTAAAGGTTATATTTAAGTTCAAATACTGGCGTTGTTTATGTTCCGGTTTGCGGACCATTACTGTGGAAATAGGAAGCGTAGAAGAGATAATTTATTGTTAAAATTCAATGAATTTGTTCTCGTTGCTACGCCACAAGAAACAACACTTAGAGGAAAAGGAGTACAAATAAGGCCCAGTTTTTTGATCCCGAGTTATCTCAACCAATGGTTAAATATGCTAACTAATGGTTTCAAACTGGTAGAACGCGATTATTCGTCCATTTTTACTTTAACACATGGTTAATTAATTAACTCTCCAACTTATTTGACCATTTGATACACTAACAATTGAAGAAAACACGCGTTATAAACCATTAGTTAGCAGATTTAACCATTGGTTGAGTTAACTCGGGATCAAAAAATTGGACCTAAGCGGACTACTGTGGGTGTTAAATAATTATTTAAACATTTAAGAACTAAGTTTCTAAAACTTTGATATCACCTAGTAAAAGCCTCCATGTTCCTGTCTGTCTTCGTCAAAATTAGCTTTATTTAAGTTTGTTTTATTTGCAAACAGTTCAAAGTATATTATTAAACGCTTTGTTGATGAATGAGGATTTAATAATATAGATAATATTCAGGATTTGAACTGAATTAGGTATTTATGTTTGAACGAGATGCAGATCCCTAGGTATTACACATCTGGTGGGTGGTATAGAAATAGCGATATATTTTTGTAGAGGGTTTAGGTTTAAAGAAATTTATTTCTCATAAGAACATACAAGGTTCACTTTAATAAGATACGATAAGAGAAAAGTATTAAAAATTTACTTAATATATTTTTTGTCGCTGAGGCGCACTTGCTATAACAAAGACAAAGTTGTACATGTACTCGTACATTGTCTTTACAAATTCTCTCAGTTTATTTTTTAATTTATTATTTAGTGTCACATTCTTTCACTTCCTTAAGTAAGCCGTTGTTCATTTGTTTATAGGTTGATATTAAAAGTTTTTTTAAGCGTTCTTGTTTAAATATTATTAGGAATATTAGGCGTACTGTGTGTTTTTAACCTTCTTCAATACTCAGCTGCAATATCCTTAATTATTGACAACGAATCCAGCTATCGTAACATGACTATATCGTATATCGTAACTTATGGAGAGTGACGAATCTACCTAACTAGGTACAAAATAACTACAACACCGATCATAGTTAACGTAGTAACTAGTTGGGTGGTTTAGCAACTAGGTTAAACCTGAGTTAGATAACAGTTTAACTCTTTAGAGTAAGTTGATAAGGCAGTACAACTGTAGCCACAACTGTAACAATGGTGGGCTGAGATTAGTAATAAATACCGGCCTATAAATGCCGCTGTTCCTTGTCATATAGAGCAGGAACGAGCATTGATCACCACGCTTGCTCATTGCGGGTTGATGATTGCAGATTTTTTTTAATCCAGGTATTTTATGTTTTTTTCCTTCACTGATTGCCAAAATTATATTCTTCGTAATTTTAGTATTTGGTAAATAAACAGGCAAATATTTCATTGTGTACTTGACAAGTTATGAAATACATATCTGTCTGTAGGTATGTTTAACGCAAACTGAAAACTGAAAATGATTTTTATTGTAACGTTGGCAGCCTGCTGTGAAAATAATTATGTTTTTTACTAACTTGAAATTGTGAAGATTGTTACTATTTTTTTAACTCAAATACACAATACGTTGTAAAACTCTATAAATTAATTGTTTTCGGTAATAATTTAGGTGTTTTTGTTTAATTAGGTAAGGTCAACAGGTTACTAAGTCAGGTCAATTGGTTTTTTATTATGACCTTTTTATATTACGTAAACAATTAATTCGATTTTCTTTTCTTCTACGTCGCCTACCACACTACCCAAGCAAAACAGAGTTGTTTTGTTCGTTTTCAGTGAAAATCTACCTTGGCTATCTGTAAACCTACTTCGTAAAAAACACTCCGTTTCAATAATACGAAATTAACGCTTTCCTCGAACAGTGAACCTCTGCTCCTTCCTTTAGGGAATACAGGTGTGATGGTATATACAAATTCAAATTGAACACGTACCTGTTTGCCCTGATTTTTTTCGAAGAAATTACATTACTTTGGACAAGGAAAATCACTCGTTTGCCCCTTAAGTACATATACAACAATTTCCCCGAGACGCATTAAGACGCCTGAAAATTTGAGCAAAGTTGAAAGTATGAAATATTACTGAGTTTCGTGGAATGTCTGACACCTCGCTGTAGGCGTTACGTGGGTAAGCAGAGCTGCATCCATTTGTGAAATTACTTCGAGGATATAGAGCTGCGACACAACACACATTTTGGACATTAAGTATTTCTTTTTCTTTTAAGAACTCTTTTTCCTGTTCTTCTTTATAGAAATGACACTTTGGAACTCCGCACCTAGAATCATTCAGTTTTAAAGTAAACATTTCTGTAGCTTATTTTATAGGTTTAATATTAGAAATAATATATTATAAATGAGTATATTAGAGGAAGCTTGAAAGTAGCGCCCTTGAATAAAAAGGTGAGAGGTAAGCGTTTGTCGTAGTATGGACATGTTATGACGAGGGATGATAGTCACATAACTAAACAAGTTATAAGTATGACTGTGGATGGGTATATAAGCAGAGGGAGACCGAAAAAGAGATGCATGGATTGTGTGAAAGATGATATGAGAAAGAAAGGAGTGGATGCCGCGATGACGAGTAATAGAGAGGAATGGAAGGAAAATGCGCATTGCGCCGACCCCATACGAATGGAATAAGGGCAGGAAGAAGACTAAAAATAAAATATTTTTGATTTTGACATAAATTAATTTAACGGTTTGATTTAATAATAATCATCAATGTGTCGTAATATAATTATGTAGGTATACACTCTCAGACATTTGTGTCAGTGTCTGTTGTATAGTGTCGTGAAGTAGGTATTCACATAAGTCTGTGTTCAGACAACACTAGAAAGGCTAATATTTGTCAATAGGAATGTGTTAGTGGGTCCATTTGTATGGTTTGTGGTGATCGTTTGGTCGGCGTCCAAGTCATAACCGATTAGATAATGTGTTTACATCGTTATTCCCATGCCTGAGTTACGATGTTTATGGTTGTTTGTGTATATGGTTACTAGCGCATTTTGGACATGTCAGTGTATTCGTGGGAAAAAGTGTCAATTGAGTTTAAATGAGAATTGAAAATAGTAGGCCAACGCCAAATATGAACGCTATCTATTTGTGTTTAACACGTGACCTTTACAAGAGTAAAAGAGTTTTGGTGTCACTTTATGAAGAAACCAATTCCTATGTCTTCCTTTTGGCTCCATCACCAGCTAGCAACTACCTTACCATGTATCTTAACCAAACTGCAAAATCAAGATTTTGTCTCAATCAATAAAATTGTCGAGAAGAGAAATAGTTAATCAAAAACTAAGAAAAGATTTAAAACCAATTAATAAGCTTATTTCAAGATACGCCGTATACGTTCCGATAAGTTACTGCTAATACCTACTCTCTGCCAGTACTCTCCTCCAGCACTGGTCACGTGTGAACCATCTTCTCAAGCGGGTCACGTCGCGCGCGTTATCCCGCGGCATTATCGCGACGATAAAATCACACTGTCCGTCTGTGAGACACCTATATATGTTATACTATAGTATAGTATATGTCTTGTGGGACCTTTTTACACGGTAAAGACGTGACGGGTTTAAGGTAAACGGGACTGACGGTTAGGGGATAGTGTAGTGTGCTTGGATATGTTGGGCAAAGCTGGTTTAAGATGTGTATTTTTTTGCGACGAATTTGAATAATTTGTTTGTTCTGTGGTACACAGACTTATGTGTTAATATAGTTAGACACTTATTTCCAAAAAAAACTTCAAAATAGGGACTGACATCCATGCAAATTTTCGACAGACACAATATCTTACTCAACAAACAATAAACTACTCACAGAGCAACTTATAACGTAACAATAGCACAAAGAAATCTTAAACTAAAAAGCTCAATTATTTACACAATCCAAATAGAACTTAAAAAGTTACGGCATAAAGTTGAAAATTCTTTGTTCGTCTGTGGGAGATCTCAAGGTATGCTATTTCGGATGCTGTGTGAGCTAGCTTCTTAAAAATTCAAGGCAAAGAGCTGCAGGTGAAGTGAATTGGTTCTTAGTAGCTTGTCTGTCTTTATTCTTGTTGCAGTTGGATGCTGTGTTCTCTGACCTCGCCATTTTATCTTAGAAAATAAATCGTGCATAATAAATCGTGCAACTATTCCTTAATCCTAATCCTTTTTAAAATAAATATATTCTATTCTATTATATCCTTAACCCTTTAAAATAAATTACCCTTACCTTTAAAAAAACCCCTTTAAAATAAATTGTCATTATTAAAAGAAGGAATCAACTTAGCTGGTTCTATATCTTGTGTAGCGGCTTGTAAACTGTTGTAGATTTCAGCAAAAAAAAACCTTAGAGAGACGATTGTTATCTCTGTAGATCTTGCAACTAGTCTGAAATCTCAAAATTAACATTAAGAACGTTATTCCTACATATAACTAACATATTATTTATCAATGACAATATAACATATTCCAACGCGTTTGGATTGTAATGTAATCAAATGTGTTGATCGCATTGTTAGTAAGTCCTCTCTCCAGTCGCACTGATATCAGGCATCTGGTATATTGTTGCCGTGACAAGTACTACTGTTAATGGAAATCAACCTGCTTCTCAATTGTATTCGCATAACTCTGATCTTATCACACATTCTCGTGATTGGTACAGCGAGGAGCCTTTGTTGCGGCTCACAACTCAAGTGGTCCTTATCCTTGGTCCTTGTGACACTTTCAAGATGGGGTATTTATAGCTGGGAAACACGGTATAACGTCTCAACTTAAGGTCTTTTTGGGACGTGATAATTTTGGAAATTACTGAATTTTTTCATATTTTTTTTCATGAAGCTTACTAGCTATTTGGGTTGGATATTACTAGTATTCTCGTTAACTAGTATTCTTATTGCTTTTTTACATTTCTTATAGCTGTTAGTTTTTCTTATTATAAATAAATAAAGTTCATAAACCCTCGCGCTGAGCTAAATGCTTGTGTTACGTCGGTAGTGCAATAGATGGGATTCTAACCAGCAGCCACTTAGTCGCCAGTTTGATGCACTAGCCATTAATCTACAGCCGCTTAAAGATAATATGAGAAAGGTGTATAGGTGGGAAAACGGCAAGGAAATTATGATTATGCAGTATTTTAACTTTTTTCCAAAGTTCAAAATATACACTTTTAATTGAAAGAAAGCATCTTCAAACAACTTCAGTACTTATCAGTATTAATAAGTGAAAGATACGCTCGAGATCCTCTCTAAGGCGAAGCCCTCAGCCCTCTCTCAGTTTAACTTCAAAGTGACTCAAAACACTTCAATTCCCAATGACAGTGCTATAACATAGTAATTCAGCCAAAACCGGCGTATCTTCCTCATGGAACCTTCACAGGACCTCTTGTCTTTGTCACACGGGTAAAATATCAAGGTGATAGAAAGAGACGGTTAGTGGCAGATCACTTGTTCGTGATGAGTAGAATCAATACTACATGGCGTGGAGCGAAGAACACGCTTCCATGAATAATGTATGTCGCGGCCATTACCGTTATAGTGTAGAAGTTGTCGGATTTTGATTTAAACTGTGCCACAGTTGGGACTTTACCTCAGTTTTTGCTTCTGTAAACGGTTTTATGCAAATCGACGGTTGACTTTTGTAGAAAGCTGTTCGGAGTGTTTTGAGATTTATCGCTTTGTGCTTTTTCACGTCTGCAGTGTTTTCAGGTGTAGGTTGTGATTTTAGACGAAACAGACGAAATTCTTGTCCAATACTCCTCAAATTCAATTTCAAACAATCAAAATTCATATGCTCATAGCGAGGCCATTTTTAATTCGACAATAGATAGATAGAAGAGAAAACAAAAATAACTGAATGAAGGAAATAAACAATTCCGTTATCCCTAAAAAAGTGTACAATAATATTATAAACCTACAATGTATTGTATTATAAACCTATATTTAACAATTTTTTATCTAAAAATGGAATATAAATTATATTTCTCCCTGACCTTTCATCTTAATCTTCCCCGAAATATAACAAACTTCAACAGAGCTTATCTTCCAAAACGAAACAATTTAAAACAAAG
Source organism: Plusia festucae (assembly GCA_950381575.1). NCBI lineage: Eukaryota > Metazoa > Arthropoda > Insecta > Lepidoptera > Noctuidae > Plusia > Plusia festucae. The sequence continues at coordinate 381,345 of OX494456.1, read as the reverse complement.
GTCGTCAAACAAAATTCATCAATTACACCAGCAGGGATCATAGTTAATAATCCCTTGGATCCCATAGCTCAGAACTTTGGGAGCGTCTTAACAACTAAGTGAAACTGATGATCTAAGTCGAGACACCATTAAACACGCATAACTTTATGCCGGTCACTCACATTCGCACGAATACACGATACCACAACTGAAACTTGAGCAACCCTGTTCTTTTTAAAACTACTTTCTCATTATGGAATTTAATTCCTGTCACAAACATTCAAATCATAGAACACTCAGACAGGCATTTATTAAATAAATCACATTTAATGAAATTACTTGCCGGTCCCATACCACGGTCGTTAAGGAAATATATTTTGGAACGGCACTTACGTTTTGAAAGTAGGTTCACTTGATTTTGTTATGTATCACAAGTTTTTTTTCATGCGGATATCCTATGGTGAGCCTGATCCATATAGAATGAATGATTAGTCTGAAACGCTCAAAAAATCTATAAAAAATGGGGTCAATGCATTTAATTTAGTCGGAATATTTCTTAAGGCTAATAAACTCTTAGTTTAATACAACATACATTGTAACTGTACTGTATCAAACATTGTATGGCAGTATTATATCTGGATCAAGATTGTAAATTTTTACAGCTGCACGTAAAAAGAGCCTTATCAATACGCAAACTCGCAAACCGACGAAACCGCTGAAAGTACCCATACAAGCACCATACTACCCACTTTTCAGCCTTTTAAATAATTTACCGTCGATTTTATAGTCCTTTGCGGCGGTATCTGCATTTATGACCAATTCTCGTAGGATTTAGCCGGTCCTTCGAGAGTTTGGTCCTTTCGGCAGAAGTCTAGGCTTTACAAGGTTGTTATTCAAATTCAGGCACCGTAATTGTCACATTATGCACGCTTCCTGACTGACACGTGGTGCTAAGATTAATGGTCCTCGGTTCCGATCGGAGGGTAGGCTAAAAAGGGTTTTTTTATGCTCCCTTCACGTGAATGAGTAATTGAAATAAATGATCGGCTTATTCGTGTGTTAGGATGTTTTGGGAAGTCGACGTTTGTAATAAATGGTTCATGAGATGTGGATTTATATTCAATAACATTTTTGTGTATTTACTTTGAGCGTGTGTTAGTATTTTTTGCGCGTCATACAACTTTGATTTGGCTTTTTATGTTTAAGAATCTTATCATTAGACTTTATTGGCTCAACTCTGCGCCAACAATACTAATACAAAACAATACTCATTCCTATTGTTATCTAACTTACTTAAATCCATGCAACAAACCAATTTATATCAATTATTGGCGCCCAACGTGGGGCAAACAAAGACCTTAAAAACTAAAACACCGCCTACATCCCTGAATCTTTATATTTATCTTTTTTAAAAAACGACGCCCGCACTAAGGAATTTAATCCTTGTGTCGCGGGGGTTTCACAAACATTCAAATCACATGCACAAAGAACACCCAGACTTGGAACAAGTATCTGTGAATCACACAAATGCCTGTCCCATGCGGGGATCGAACCCGCAGCACGTCGCGCACAGTGGTAATTAGCGTAGTGACCTATACTACTCGGCCATCCGTGCAGTCATGAATGTATGTCAACACTTAGTAAGTAATATTTACCGTATCCATTAGACATTAAACCTACTATTACCAAACCTAAGAGCAATTGTGAGTAGTATTTAAGTATGAAATAGGTGATCGTTAAGAGTATCGCTTATTGTTATTGCGATTATTTTTCTTACTGTTGTCGTAAATGTTAATGTTTGGTTCTTGTTCGAATGTCGACCGGAAATAATATTTATTTTACTACGTCCTGAAATCAAAAGAGCTGGCATTTATTATTGACGACAAAGCACTTGAGAGGACTCTGAATTTGGTGCTTAAATCTGCACCATTATTTGCGATGGAAAAGGTCTCTCAATCGAACTAATTATGATTACCATCTACAGTTATTTACGACAGCAAATTTAAAATTTTGTCTAACCAACATTATTACACAAATTAGGGCCACTGAATAACAATTTGTGATAATACTAATAGTTTTGCAATTATACCGACAATTACAATAGAGCAAATTAGGTCAAAACATTAAAACCACAATATATCGTTTCCCTCTCCAAGTTTAATTGACTTTTTAGCTCCGACAAAGTTTCACCAAAATGAACACGCAAGCGAAATATTACCCAAAACAAAATGCTTACAATGATTTACACCCGCAAAGATAAAACTTAATACTTAACTTGCTCGTAATAATTCATGTATCGGGCACACGTAAGGCCGCGTTCACACGGCGCCGGCGACCGCAGCGACACCGTCCCGAATACTAAATAAGGCCCGCGTTGACGGACTACGTTCAAAGGGAAAATAAAATAATTTTAACCCTTTTTTGCGAGCAGAATTACCTCTGGTTCTCGCAATGACCTCTTTTTAATTAATGTTGTAGAAAATTTTGAGCATTTTTGTGTTAAAGCACGTCATTTACATTCTAAGTACACAACGCCGATTTCGAGTGAAACGGCGTTCTAAATACGAATGCTTTAATAAAAACCGTTATTTTTGAAAGTTTCCCAGTGTTTTGCAATTTTATGAGAAATACTCGCATTTTAAACAGTAATTTTCTGCTAATCTAGGTTTTAAGGAAAAATCTAGAACGCGAAAATTTGTATCTTGTTGCGCAGTACGTTAAGGGTAATGGGTTGCTATGGAGAGTATTTATGGGTTGCGGCAAACGCTCCGCGTTGTACAACACTGCAGGCATTCTTAGCACCTCCAACACGAGTTATTAAAGCTTTTCAAAGTTACTGGCTCCATTCGAGAACAGAAGAAAAAAAAATTGTTAATGTGGTTGGAGAACATGCGTACGCTTTTCACGAAAATAGATTTTAGAGTCTCCATCATCAAGAGTCCGATAATGGACCTTTTTTAGGACCTTAGCGTCAAGGATAAATTTATAGATTAGGAATGGAGAATGAATGAAATAAATAACCCATTTTTCGGTTTTTTCAAACTGCTTGGGCAGTGTGGTGATTAGGCCAACATACAAATTTCACAAAATTTTAAACGTAGACGAAAACTGCAATAAAAAACGCGAAGAATATCATGTTATCCCTACATTGTACAACACTTTATCAAAGTCTTATGAGATCGTAATAACTCTAACCCTCAGTCAACATGGCCGTCCACCACAACAGAGGATTACAGCCACTAATTAATTGGATAAGCTCTTCTAAGTGCCACACTTGTTCCTACAACATTCAGGCTACGGACACAATAATCCCCAGTATTACAGAACGGTCTTTTTGACATAATTCGCGGCCGGCTTCAGATGATAATCCGATATTAATATTCGGATGTACAATAATTTCTTTGGCTCTTACAAGATCCTCGTTAAAGCTAATTAATTAATTCAAATACACTAATAAGGTATACCTTCGAGCCCGTGTTTTTGAATAAAAAGAAAAGCTTTTTGAACTTTGAGGTTGAGGTCAGCTACGTGTTTGGCACGAGTTAGAATAATTTGGAATTCTGACAATGTCTTTCTCGCCGAACATTTAGGTATTTTGCTGACGTAAACAGATCTGTTGCCAGGGGACAATTTGACGGGATGTACGTTTAACGCAACTTGTTTGCAACATTGCTGAACAACTGTCGGACCACACACTGCCATAAATATCGGGCACTTTGTGTCGCTGTCGAGTGTCGCTACATCGTACAACTCCACTTTCATCTCCGGTTATCCAAACAGAAATATTTGAAATTTTAAAAATACCTCAAAAGAAATCTCTCGCTCCGAGTTTTGGCCCCACATTTTTGCTTACCGACGCATATTTGCACAGAAACCTGAATGTGAGTCACATCTCTGTAAAACAAACACTTGCTGCCGTCTCAACCCTTCGAGTCGTAAAACGGGAAAAATTTCCATTATTCAAACGTAACACAGGAATAACAGGAAAAGTAGAGACATTCGCGTTTGATGCCGGCTTACGCGACCAGCTTGGCACAAATTGCGTGCCGCAGACGAATCTAACGCGCTCTTAACGAGAGATGGAGGCTCCGGGTAGAGCGGCACCCGGCACGACTGTAAACAATCCCAGCCGATCCCGGGATTAAACGCAGGCAGAGTCCCGCTCGTAACGGCTGCGTCAGGCGCACCGCCCGGCCCCGGGTCAGCGGTTTACGAGTGTATTTTATATGTGTACGACTACGCATTCGAACGAATGGTTTACGCGACTATCTGTCGCTGGGAGTTGTGTCGCGAATGTCATAAGATATTGAAAGGTTCTCAAATGAAACTTGGTCCGTTCCTTTGGTTTATTTGAATCAACTTGCGATGGAGTGTATAAATACTTACATTACCTCCGGTTAAAACAGAATCCTTTGAGAATACACCCCTACGAAACATCAACGCGCCCAAGCCGCTAAGTCAATTTGATTACCACAATCAAATCCGCAAGTGAATGGGATGTGAAGAAAAAGCGCACTATTTACAGATTTTAGTTTTTATCAAAACGACGCAATAATTTCTACGGACCATGGAAACATTCATACCCAATCGTATGCAAAGGGATTCTTAAGCATTCATGATGCTGATTCCATGGATTTAAATTACCCCACACCCTTATCCAAAGTAGGCATTACACAAGATTGTCCCAAAAATGAGTATTCAGTGTCCTCAGAATGGGCTCTTACAGTGCATCGGATTGTAAGGCGGAGGCTATTTCATTAAAATCTGCGGATAGCCCTCTCAGCCGGAGAGGCTAATAGCCTCTGTAACGGTTATAGCCTGTTCCGGAGCCTTCCAAACCCAAGTACTCGGAGAAAATTATTAAATTTTATTACAGAATATTTAATGACCGTCTCCCCTTGTTGTAATGGAATGAGATTTTCATTAAGTTTTACATGTCATGGCTTAGATTAAAACGTGTAAAGAGAAGCTGACAAAGAACTGTTCAACACAGTGCTTCTGATTAAAGTGGCATTGATAGCAATGCCTAGGATACAGTAAAGAAAACACCATTTTATTTTTTCCCGCAAACCGGTCTAAAATTTTATAAAGGCTGATGAAAGTAGATGAAGTAGCAAGTAAAGTGGTGATGACTGATGACGTCTTCTGATATAATAAAAGTTCTTTTTTTGCTTTCTAGATATCCCATACTTGGAGCTGGCGGAGCCGGAGGAGGGCTACCACGGTTTGATCAAGGAGAATGAGACGCTGGTGGAAGTGACGCCGGCCATCCGCGCGCGCGGCCCTCTCTGCTCCTTCCTCATCCTCAACAACAAACACCATGGAGAGGCGCCCTTTGAGGTCAGTACCCAACACCAGAATATTTCTGCGCTTAGAAACTTGGAGTTTAGGTTTTCTGTGCGAAGATTAAGATCGCATGCTCTTTTCGAAATAGAATAATTAAGGAAATAGTTAGGCCTTTAAGGTTAGTGAGTTCAGTGTGAGTTTAACTTGTTTTGTTTTACAATTAAGCAGACACAAGGTTGAAGTACTACCTAAAGTAGGACCGGTTCGCTAGACAAACATAAAGCCGACAATTTAGTTAACTAGACGCAGGACTTACTACATCTTTATAGTTTCAGTCTAAATGAAGAAGACCCCTATAAAATCACAATATCTAGACTAATATATTAACTCATAGGAGCCCGGATAATAAACGGATGAAGGAAAGGCGCCGCAGACTGCGACCTCGGCCCGCCATTAACCTCGCAGTTCCAACACAAACTCATTAACGCATCCCATTGATGGACGACCCCGAACTATGCGACGACTGCCGACCCGGACCGACGCTAAATCAACAGAAACATTGCGCGCCACGCTCGTAAACAAGACCCATTTGCATCCCGCCCGCGCAGCAATGTAACTCACACAACGCGATATAAACTCCGGCAGTAGTAATAAACGCTGTTCACTATACTATGTTAGGTATGGCCTTTATTGTCCTTTAGTACAGTCGGCCGCGATAACTAGAAATGGAAAAAGTTGGGATTGCCTGCGATAAAATGCAGCTTCGTGCAGGTACAGTTGCGAACGAATTTATCCAACTGTTGTTAAATGCTTTTATAAGCGGTTATCTTGTATAGGAGAAATGCGTGCAAACTGTGACCCGTACTGCAACCGAATACAAAATCAACAGGTTTTAAAATAAAACCTTCACCGACTATACTTTCGTTGTTATGAACACTGATGTATAAAACACAACAATTTTTAACAGAAGGATTTGCGGAAATGTTATTTGCGATATTTCTGAGACCTATGTATAAATTTTCATGTAGCTTGTTAACTACAAGACAGAGGTGCAAAAGGCTTGAAAAAAGAGTTAGGTTGATATTAAAGAAAAGTCTCTTTTTCAAGTCGTTTAGAATCTGAACGAAAGCTTTGATGCAAATATAAGTATTTTTCTTACGCTCTCAAACGCTTTTTGTTTGATCAGAATGAAATAGTAAACAGGGTTTAGATTTGAGATTGGTGGATGTCCCCACATACAACATCAGGAAACTTTGCCTCCTGGGTAGGTGGTGGTGGGAAAAGTTTCGAGAGCCAATAACTACCTTAGTTCGTCTGTTTCCTGGCTGCGACATTTCCAACGATTGTTACGGCTTTTGTTTGTAAATGCATAGAACTTTGGAAGTTGTACTGTAGGTACTGTTGCTATATTTGATTTTGAAAAAGATTGATCAAAAAAGTGATTAAAACAGAAATGTTTGCATCAAACAAAAACAAGAATCATTTATATGCTACAAGCAACTAAATAAAAGGCTCAGCATATAATTTTAATGAATCTTGTGTACAAAAGAGCGTAATATTAATTCCAGTATTAAACATGTCTGTAACATATTTCAAGGCTGACTTTCAAAGTGAGCTAGGTCACGTGATTTAGAACTAACTGTCAAGCTAGACAGAGTAACTAGCGTCTGGACAATGGACTGCCGTGTTCCTGACAGCTGATCGATGAGACAAAACCTCAGGCACATCTGTCTACCCTCTATTGGATTAAACAATATGGATCCCTTAAAATTTGACGGCACGTACCAAGTAGTATGGACATGGACACGCTAACTGCCACTTTACGTCGGAATAATCATTTATGTGACCCGCTAGTGACTCACTGACGAAAATAGGATTATTGTTAGTAAGTTCTAGTAAATGGTGGACCAACTAATAGTCTTGAACCAACTTAGTCTCTGCAAATCCATTCTCAGAAAAAATAATTCAATAATCGATGTATTTAATGTCATGTGCTCTATGGACATTCCATCAGTAGTACGTATGTACTTAGAGTACATCATTAATAAAATTTGATATGATTAATTAAATATTCTAATAAAGCGCTTTATTTTTTTAGGTTAAACCTACTTAGGCTTAAAATTCATACAAAATTATATACAGCGTTAATATAATGGGTAAACATAGGTTCTTGTATAACATGTAACATGTAGGTTTGGTGAGGTACCGTGTGACAGGTAATCGATGCTCACCGGCCACAACTCAACCACAGAGTGACAAATACACAGAAGGAAAGAATGTGATATGTACAGGACGTTCTATTTACTGAATACCGAATAGATCTCGTAGAAAGATATAAAGCATTGCGTAAAACCATTGAAGCTAGTTCTGCAACCCCTTGCCCTGCTATCCTGGGTTGAAGGTAGGGCCGGAACAAACGCACTATAAGTAGCGGAAGAAACCAATATCCCAGAACACTCTACAAGTTCACCATATTACTTTCCAGTCCTATTCTCAAACAAATACCTATCGGCTATTTTACGTACTCTAAACTATAAGTGGTCAACAAATATTTATTTAATAGGAATCTCGGTCCCTCTAAACATTTGTATATAGACCCAACACTCAACCAATTGGATTGTTTCTACTACACAAACAATACGAACAATATGGTAGGAACTTTCCATGAGGAGTATCAGCTACCAATGTGTCCATTACATACAATTGCAAAATAATATATAGAAAATATAGGTATTGGTTTTTGTAACATATTCTTCGTTAGATAAATAGACCGATGACCTATTAATATAACTGTACGATGGGAATTGTAGGAAGGGAAACACTGAAGGAAATAAGAATTAATTTGTAAGGCAGTGTGCTTATGATAAATATATTGGAAAACTGGTACAGTACATACATGAATTATATAGTAAGACCACACCAATAGGAAAAAAAAAAGATATATTGTTATCTTTGTCTAGTATTACCCACACACTATCATCTTCTTGTAGTTATACTGTATGACGGGGAAATGTTTGCGTTGACATCACGCACACATGTATGCGCAGTAGCATGCAGGCGAATATGATCGTTGATGTGCTACTGGACTTATGGCCCCAGACTGTACATAAAGATGACCAATAGGTTAAGAAATCATGACTTTTACCTTTAACTAGGTGATACATATCTGTATCAAATAACCTGTGGAACCAAAAGAACTTAGATCGTTACCCGTTACGTTAAATTATTTCATCCACCAAAAACACAAACAGTACCTAGGTATATTCATTCACTAAAAACTTAATTTCCGTTTCAAAATACAAACAAGTATTTATTAAACCGTAAAAATCTTCCAAAATGTAACCCTTCCACAAAGCCGTTATAAACCCACAAACAAAACGAAATTTATGGCTCACATTAATCATTTAACCATAGAAATATCCTTTGCGGGGCTCGTAACGTTGCCATGGTTACATAACAATGGCATTGTCCATTACTGACCGGAACCATTTTCATTACACCGCTACAAATATTTTATAGGATCCAACGGACAAAATGTAAGAAAACTTCTTACATTTGTCCGTTCAACTGAGCTTGACATGCTTCGGATTGGACAGGCCGGACGGTGGAGGGGAGGGGAAGGGGTAGGAAGAGGAGGTGGATTAGAATAACGATAGTCGACTTGTTATTGTATTATTATTAGGTTTGGTTCTCGGTCTGTTGAACATGGGAAATTGTGAATAACTAAAAATATGGAGGGTTTTTCTGGCAGTTTGCTTTCAATGTTTAATATTATTTCTATTTTACTGGACTGTTATAGTACGTATTTACTACTACAGTACACGTATTTATAGGTTAGATTTATTCTTTAAGAAAAATGTCACAACAACATGTGAAAATAATTGCCTCTTAGAACTATGATTCCTTCTGAAGCTGAAAAAGACGGAGATAGACAAACATATTAAGTACTATCTTTCTTTTGGTAATCACTAGCTTTATTGATTTTAAAATGTGATTTCGATTATTATTTTTTTCTTGTATTCCGGTGTATTCTGAAGAATATTATTAAGTGCATTGTGGTTGTTACAGATTATGGTGATAGATGAGAATGAAGCTCGTCTGCGCGTGCGCTACCCGCTCAACTGCGAGAAGCGACGCAACTACAAGTTTGACATCGCGGCGGTCGGCTGTGACGGCTCTTACTCCAACACGTAAGTATATAGTTGAAATGAGAGTTCATTGAAGTTTCTTATTGATAGAAATCTATATAAACAGATTTATTTAATTTATAGAGATAGATTCTTCCTGGTTTTTTTTTCTTCGGTACCGACTTCAAGTCTTCCGGATTTTAGTTCCTGGATTTCGATGGATGACCCTTTTGAGTGTTTCCAAAAGTATCGAAAGCCAAAACTGGAGAAGATTAAGTGTACTTAGAATATTATTAAGTCTTGCTTGTCCAAACATTTAAGTAGAGTTTCTATCTTTTATCCGTTTCCTTTTTCGCAGTGTGCCTGTCCACATAACGGTGACGGACGTGAACGAGTTTGCGCCCGTCTTCAGCCAGTCTGCGTACGTGCGCTCCGTGGACGAGGGCCGCGTGTATGGCGAGATTGTGCGCGTTGAGGCCACCGACAAGGACTGCACGCCGCGGTATGGAGACGTCTGCAAGTACGAGATCCTCACAGACAGGAGCCAGCCCTTCACTATCGATAATGAAGGTGAGGATGAATTTATTGGAAGCGTTTACAGATAAATCTGAAACTCTGAATGTGTTTCAGGAACATCTAATAGATTTAAAAATGGGATTTTTTAACTTAATTGGTTCAGTTTATAAAATAGATTGCACGTAATATTTTTTTATGTTACGTTCGTCGCCTCCTAATTTTCAATGTGTCCAATTAGGAATGATGACTTTTGACTATGATGACTTTGAGAAACAAGATTACTTTCGTATACTCGATACAAACGAAATGTGCCATCTGCTACATTATGAAAATGTTCACACAACATTTTCTTATAACGTGATATGTGTTCCCAGGAGTTATCCGCAACACGGAGCCACTGGACTACGAGAAGTCGCACAACCACATCCTGTCGGTGGTGGCGTACGATTGCGGCATGAAGCAGTCCGCGCCAGTCATGGTCACCATCAAGGTCAACAAGCCCTGCAAGGCTGGATGGAAAGGTACGTGGTATTAGTAAGATGCCAGGGTTGAGAGAAAAAGAAAACTGCTGAGATTGTTGAAACAACATTTTTTTTATATTGTCGGTACGTGTTGAGTAGATAAAACATAATACATATGTAATGATTGCTAGTATATGAACGACTAGCTGTTCCCCGCGACGCGCCCGCGGTACCTAATTGTTTTAGTAAAAAATATAGCCTTTGTTACTCAGGTGAATGAAGGTTTTTAATGGTGAAAGAATTTTTGAAATCAGCACAGTCGTTTTTGAGTTTATTCATTACAAACATACACACAAAAATACAAATCTTTCCTCTTTACAATATTAGCAATATTAGTGTAGATGACACTACTACTATTCATATATTAAGAAACTTAATACACAAGTTCTTAATATGGTGAAAATTTTTCTTTCGAACATCACTGCTATAAAACCATATAATTATGTTATTACTGAACACTGGATTCCGTAATAATGTATTAAAAAATTAAGACGTTTTAAATTATTAGAAATAAATTGCACAAATGGACAAGAATGGTGCCTAACTAAAATCTTTTCAGAAGGAATGTAATAAAAACATAATTTCATTTAAATACGGGTTATGTTAAATACACCCCTGCTGTGCCCTCCCTTGACCACTCCATTAAGTGTGGGATAGGCGTAGTGGCACTATAATGGATGGAGCCGACTTACCGGGATTATGATAATGAACTATAATTGCACCCGAGACAAATAGCCCCCGTATTAATTAATTACCGAGTCTTAGCTGTCCGCAATTATGTGAGGACGATGATCAATCTTTGTTTATTGCGGTGTAGAGTGTGTGGTTTGAATTGAGATGTATTGGATTTAAATGTTGAGTCGCTAAGTTTCTATTCTCATGCAAAAATTTACTGGAGATTAGATAAAAGGTTATCTGTTTTATATTCCCATTTCTCTAAAAGCGTGGTAGTTCAGTGTTTGATTTGCCCGCCTGTGTTTTGTCGGACTCGTTATGAATCATTTCCTATTTATAATCCCAGGAGTTGCTGAACGCGTGGACTACGCGCCTGGCACGGGTCCCCTAGCATTGTTCCCGGCGGCGCGGCTGGAGACATGTTCCTCGGACGAGCGGTGCCCCGGCGTGACACGCATCCAGGCCGCCGTCACGCTGCAGGCCTCGCGTGCCGGCAGCGGCTGCGACAGGGACACCTACTCGCTGCACTCGCAGAGGACTATTTGTGGTGAGTACCTGGTGTAAACTTTTAGATATCTTTTAGATATGATAGATGACAAGGATTAGGTGGACTGGTGTCGAAATTTATTCATATACCCGCGACATATGGCGAATGCTGCAGATTTTCATACAAACTTATTCACATCACAATGTCACATAGTACATTACTTATTATTTATTTTCTGGTAATTTCAGGATTGGAGCCGAAAACGATCGACCTTCTTCCGAGCCCGGGAGTTGGCAACGAATGGGCAAAGTCGCTGAAACCAGACTCAGGTATGTTCTTATTTTTTTACGTATTGTGATTTTTTTCTCAGAATTTGTTACCTGTAGTTAACCCAACTGCGGTTATCCGGAAATTCATATTTTACGCCTGAGCAGAGAATGTCAGCTAAAGCATTTTCAATAGGATACCAAAAAAGTCAATCTTACGAATAGCGTATATAGTTTCACCTACGTATCCTATATCTGTATCTGTGGCACAGGTCGTGACGGCGAGCAGATGTTCGAGTTTGACGGCGAGACGACAGCGGCCGTGGTGCCGGAGTCGGTACTGCCGCACGCGCTGCTGAGCACCTTCAGCATCTCCACCTGGATGCGACACGCACCGCCGCCCGATGGCGACAAGCACCGCAAGGAACATATCCTGTGTCTTGCTGATGATCATAGTGAGTTCAATGGCCTTGATGATCATGATGAGAAGAATTCCGATATACCTACCCACCGAGACAAATATATATAGATAAATATGTCTACCATAAATATGAGTTAGAATTTAATTTAAAAAAATAACTGTAAAAATGTAGCTAGTCTTTTTGAGTTGATCATTTTCTCGATCATTTTGTAAAAGTGAACAAAAAATCTTTATTCAAATGACCATAAATGACGCTCAACCCAACCATATTATGGAAATCATAGCAACGTTCCTTAGGAATGGCAAAAAAGCCAAAAATTATGCATATCTTCACACAAAATTTTACGGCATAGACAATACAGCAACATTTTCCAAAATGAAAACTCCGCTTACTAAATCCTAGCATATTCAATCGCACGGACAAACTGCTATGTGCCTTTTTGTGGGACTATGTTTAGTTCTCAAGATATTATTGTACAGGTTCTAATAAGAATAATAAATAGCCAGAAAACTATATTTATTCAAATTTCAAAGTTACTTAAAATTACGATAATCTTATAATGGCCAAACAGAAAACACCATAAATACCTGCGTATATCAAAATGATCTCAACATGTTGTCCTTTGTCTTGTAGAGATGAACCGCCACCACTACGCACTGTTTGTACGCAACTGCCGGCTGATCCTGCTGCTGCGCCGCGACTTCGGCGAGGGTGACCTGAACATCTTCCGCCCCGCAGAGTGGAGGTGGAAGCTGCCTGAAGTATGAACCTACTTTATAATCTACTGCATCGCTGTACTATATTGAGTGTGTAATACTTACCCCATCCCGTGTTTTTACCGTCATAGACTTAAGGTTTATAATTATAGAAGCTTTCGTGCTAAACCAGGTTACGTTACCTGTACTATCTGTGAGCCAGATTTCATCCAAAACCGTTCAGGAATTTTTCATCCATCACAAACTTGAATGTTCATAATATTGTTACTCTTATCATTAAATACGGTTTTTATTCAAGTTCCTTTATAATCTGCTGGAAGCACAGCTCGGTCGTAAGGAACAAGTCTCATTGTAGATATGTCACGTTCTAGGTGTGCGACAACGAATGGCATCACTACGCGGTCAATGTTCGCTTCCCTAACGTCGAGCTGTTCGTGGACGGCGAGCCCTACCGCAGTGCCGACGGCAAGGGACCAGAGGTTATCGACGACTGGCCGCTACATCCCGCGCATGGTGTTAATACCACACTCGTTATCGGCGCTTGCTGGCAAGGTGGCTGTCGTTTTTTTAATCTAATTTACTTTTGAGCATTTACATATCTGATTATTTAATATGTATGTTTTATGAAATAGATTTGCAAAGTTAAGTGTGATTGGTCCAAAGAATCACCCCTGAGGTACTCCTTAAACTAATTGATTGTTTGGAAGACTAATTTTGCTTTACTTTTTACTTTAATATCCATTATTTTAATTAACATTTTCATTTTTTAGATTTAACATCAATTTAATTTTGTTTAATGCCAAGTGCTGTTTACTCAAAATATGATTGAGTTTTGTTTTACAAGATGAAGTCAATCAAACGCTAGTGAAAGACCAAAAACAATCAAACAATGATGTGATTGTATTGTACGTGCACAGGGACGGAGAGCGACATGAAGCACCACCTGCACGGCGTGCTGGCGGGGCTGGGCGTGTCCCGCGGCAGCGTGCAGCCGGCGCGCGCGCTGGCGTGCCTGGCGCACTGCCGCGAGGGACTCAGCCTCGCGCCCGACCTGTGTGAGTACCCGACACGATGACCCACTGCTGGACGATTTTTTTTTTTTAAATCTAGGTTTGGATGTATTTTTAACGAGGTTTACTTCCATCAATTATTAGTTGTGACTTAAAATAATTTAGAATATATTTGGAAACATCAAATTGGTAGCCTAGTAGCCTGGGTTCGACCGTGCAACCTTGTGTTCGTAAATTTGGTCGGCAAACCGCTAAGTCACCTTGAGACCTGAGTCTGGAATATAAGGAAAGAGCAAGATTTTTTATATGATTCGGCATTGGTGTTATGTGTCCTGGCTGAATTTGTGTTGTTGGCGCAGACCTGAAGTCGGTGTCGGTGGAGGGCGACGGCGTGGCGGACGTGGAGACGCTGCTGCGGCGCGTGGCGTACGGCGACGCGCGCGCCTTCCCCACGCCCGGCCGCCGCAACGTGCACGTCGCCACCACCATCACGTGAGCTGCCGCTACATACTCACTGATTGATATATATTATGTTCAACATCCCATCATTTATGAAAATATTAAATTTTGATGAACTTACAAGCATATTTCAAATGTTAATTTGAAAATATTGATAGTAAACTGAGATCATGTTAAATACAATATCGACCCTCCGCCTGTTATCATCTTCTAGGCTTAAAAAACTCAAAACATAATACTAAGGTATAAAATTTAATGACAGCATTGAATAACGCTGTTCTATTATTTTACACAAAAATAGAGTGTGCATATACTCGTCTGCGAATAAACTTGATGGAATTAAGATGAGCACTCTTTGAAGCTTGCTTCCCCACCAGGTGCGACAACGGGCGCATCATCAAGGCGAGGCCAGCCGAGTCGTACATCATGGTGCTGGCGCCGCAGACGCCGTCGATCCTGCTGAACGGCAGCGAGGACCTCGCGCGGGACTACGCGCACTTCCGCGCCGGCCTCACCGTGTTCCCCGACCTGGCCGTCAGGGTGCTCGCTGGAGGCAATGGACATCCGCTCGCAGGTATGGAAACATTATTTTACAAATAATTTTATAGAATTTGAAATATTTTTAATTCAAATTTGATTCGGTCCTTTTCAGAAACTTAAATTAATTAGAAGCAATAAATTACGCTGAAAGTGGGACTCTTTGCGTTGCCGTGGAACAATTTTAGCTCAAAAGAGTCCATTATATATTCACAGAGTCATTATTTCATAGCAGTTTGGCGTTCGTAATTTCATGTGTTACTAATGTCGCAATAATAGGCCATTTAAATTTTCCCATCACAAATGTACGAATCTTGATAAAGTCCGTCTTTTCTCAGAAGAAAGCCAGAAGCTGGACTCGTGCGTGGTTTCTGTCTACCCGGCACTAAACCCGGACCACGAAGCTCTGGCCTTGCGCGACGCTGCTGACCTGCCGCTGCGCTACGACATCCGCGCCGCCGTCACCAGGGACGGGGTCATACTTACCGGAGCCGATACTGTGCATAATTATCAGAAGGTATTCAAAATTAATACTACACACACCTTATTTACTGGCTAAGAATCTTGATGTTATCACTCTACGCTGATGAAAGCTGAGGGCCAGATATGCCCAAAGTAAATTTTATAGAAAAGAAATAGAAAAGCATACTGAGAAAGATCTTTGAGTAACAATCTTAAATATCTATTTATTATGATAATTTTCTTGATCATAATCTTGTGAATAATGAATTATTGCAATAGTTATCTATGAATCTAATTGCTGTCAATATAATTAGCCTGCCTTTCTGACAGTTTTTCACCTCAAATGTCTCAACAGTTTTACACTATTTTTATATAAAGTCTCTTTGTATAAAACTCTTTGTCGGCGTCTTCGCCATTAGTTCCATTTAATTATTGTTTTTGAGCAATTTAATGTTATTTACCCAGGTCCTCCGCGAGATCGAGTACAGCAACAAGAAGCCGGCGTACTACTTGAACCGCGTGTTCAAGCTGACCTGCTCCGAGCTCAACGGACGGTTCACCAGCAACGAATACGTGCAGACCGTATGTATTCTTAAAAAATAGTTAATACTACTTATAAATAAAGTTTAAAATTAAAATTAAAATTAAATATCGTTTATTTCAGGCAATTATTAAACCCATAGGTACAATGACACAATAATAATAACAATAAACTTAAAAACTAGTAAAAATATAAAATATTTAAATCTAAAATATATATTTAAAAGTCTTTTGTCTCTCTTTTAAGATGAACAACATGTAATACTGCGGTCACAATTCTGTTATGACTTAGAGCTACTCTTGTGTAGAAAGACACCCTGAGCTTCTTTAATAGTGCGGAAAAACCGGCAACTCTGCTCTCGGCGAACATGTCAGTCGCACTACACCGCCAGGGCAAGTTCATCATGACCCTAAATGCACTATTATATTGTACACGAAGAGTGTTATAAGCACTCCTCGTGTACCGGTACCAGAGTTGGCTGGTGTACAACGACTGACAGTATGCCTTGAACAACGTCACCTTGACTTGCTTCGAGCAGTGGTGGAAACGTCTAGCTAACATGTTACTTCTGCACGCTATGCTGCGTCTCTGTCGTTCCATATCCTCATCATCCGTTAAGTTTTCTGTTACAATATGCCCTAGATATTTAAACTTTTTAACAATTTTTAATGTGGTTCCATACAGATCTATAGGTAGTATTATATCAGGGCCTTTTTTATATTTAAAAATCATAATTTCGGTCTTATTTACATTATATGTCAGGTGGTGTTGAGTTGCATACTTCTCACATATATTTATTAACTTTCTGAGGCCGTTAACCGACGGACTAAGCAGCACCATGTCGTCCGCATAGCTAAGATTATTAATACGTACACCGCCGACTTGACATCCGACTCTGGTGCTGCTCAGTTCCTCGATCAACTCGTTTACATACAGGTTGAACAAAACTGGCGACGTCAAACCACCTTGTCTCACTCCACTTGATAGCCTATAAGTCTCCGACAAAGCATTATTCCATTTAACCTGATTAACTTGATTGGCATACCAGTATTCTAAAATGTTTACGATTTTCGGTGGTACTTTGGTTTTTCTTAATTTATCCCATAGTATATTATAATTTATTGTATCAAATGCGCGGCTAAGGTCTAAAAAGCATGAGTAAACTGTTGTATTTCTATTTAAATACTCATAAACTGTATTTTTCAAGGCAAAAATAGCTAGGTCGGTGGACGATCCTTGTTTGAAACCAAATTGAGCGTTATCTAACGGAATATTCTTCTCATTCATATGTTTCATAATTATAGTTTCAAACACTTTAGAAAATATAGTGGCTAGTGAGATAGGTCGGTAATTTGACAAACTGGATACGTCACCGGTTCTGTTCTTTACAATAGGAACAATGATAGTTCTCATAAACTCTGCAGGTAAATAACTATGATCGATACATGAATTGAATAACAAAGCAAGCCTATCAAAAAGTAAAACAGGTGCAAATAAAAGGTGCTCGACACTGAGCCCATCGTGTCCCGGAGACTTACCACGCTTCATGCGCGTGACACAGCGATACACGTCCTCCGCGGTGACGTGCAGCGCTGCGGCGTCACATTCGTCGCGCTCGCGCGACGGCGCTTTCGGTTTCTCCAGACCACAATGGGCCCCAGTACTCGCCTGTACACTCTGACTGTTGGTACTGTTAAAGACAGATTGAGACTGTGGTGTAGGATTAAATTTGTTAACGAACAGGTTAGCTATACTAGATGGGTTTTGGTTGCCATCAATATACAAAGGCCTGTTTGACTTATAATTTAATTTGTTGGTTTCTTTCCAGAAATTTCCGAAATCTTTATTATACCTATATTATGTAGCTACTATATCCATTTTTATTTTTGTTTCGTTCAACTGACACCACCTAATTTTATTTTTAAAAACCTTCTTGCTATGTATCATATCATCGTATAATTTACCCTGCGTTGGGCGTCCATAAAAAATCCACAATTTGTAGTACTGCCTAGCTATAGTATGATAATCTCTTACATGATGGTTCCAACCAATAACTGGTTTTTTGTTAGTATATTTTTTACCCTGATATGAGTGTTTTGCAGCTTTGGTTATACTATTAACAATCTGTTTATAATATGTATCAATTAAACTGTGATGGTGACTATCTTTGCAAGAAGGTACTTTACAGGTAATAGCGGGCCACTGATATGAATCTAAATACTTATGACATAAGTTTGCATAATTACATTTTTGTTCCGTGTTCCTATCACCCCATATCACTCTATTAACTACATGACTATGTGACTCATCCACCTTTGGTATTAACGTATCAATATTACATTTAATGATTATAGGGAAATGGTCTGAATAATACACATCGTTTGAAATAGAAATATTGTCAATAATATTTAAACCAGCCTCAGTAACAATACAGTGATCCAACCAGCTCGTGGTTCCGTGTGCATCACTTAGATATGTAAATGAGTTCGAAGATGAGCCAAGCAAGGCAAGATCAGCACAGACCCAGTTCTGGTCGTAACAGAAATCTAACATCTTACCTCCGAATAAGCTACTTGAACGCGAGACATCCGCATTAAAATCACCAAGCACTAACACTGTTTCTATATCATTCGTTTCAATAACCGCACTAATGACACCCAAACATTCCGTAAACAGAGGTAGATTATCCGCGTCCTCCGTAGGCATGTATACAGACATTACTATGAAGCTCCGACCGTCTGACAGCTGAATACACACAGCCGCTACGCGCGTCGATCCGGTGTCGATTGGTCTTACATTGGGAAATACAGACTTATTCCATAATATTGCTACTCCCCCGTAAGGTCTTCCTTTTAGTACACCTGTCGTCGTGTCTACTGCTGAAACTCCTTGACTGGAAAAATCTGGATGAATTTTGTCCAGATAACCCAGGTCATCTGGCAGTAGCCAATGCTCCTGGAGTGCAACAACATCATGTTCCTCACATAGGTCGGTAATATGATTAATGCAACGTTTTACAGATCTACAGTTGAAAGAGACTATGCTAGTTCTCATTATTAATCGGTTTTTGGATTGTTGTCGTCCTTATTTAGTTTGCGTTTAAATCTTATGTTATGTTTGTATTAATGAATAGCAAGGAACTTTTTATTGTGTTATTGATTTGAATGAGGCTTTTGACTAAGTCTTCAGTCAGATTTTGTTGACAATAACATTTTTCGTCTTTCGTTTTATTTCTAAGTATATTGCGTGATGACTCATTATACAAAAATAGAAGTTTATCAGTTATTACAAACATTTACAATGTATGAAAGTTGTCCACGTTCTTGATTGTTGAAGGAATGCCTCAGGGTTCCACTATAGGTCCGATGATGTTTGCTTAAACTGAAGACCTTACTAAATTAATGTTAAGATTATAAACTATCGTAGATAATGATGATTTAGGTTATTATATGTTTATATTTGTCCACTAGCTAACAGTGGTCCACCCACATATGTCGGGCGCGAGCGAGGCGGGACTATCGCGCGAGCTGCACCCCAGTGGCATGGCTGACAAGATGGACGCCATCGCCAGGGATAAACAGGTTCGTTGTTATAGTGATAGTGATGAAGATTAATTATTACTAGTGGTCGCCCAATGGTCGAAATTCGACCTTACAATATAAATTTAAATTGTGAGTGACTTAATATACATTATTAAAATATAATATTCAAACATTATTAAGGTTATACTGTCGAAAACTAAACTACTATAACCACACATTTGACCAAGACTATTATTTGCCAATTTATTTTTTGAACAAATTATATGAAATTAAAAGGAAGTAAAATAAAGAATATCTATTTAAAAAATGTTTATTAAAAGAAAACATGCTATAAGAGGAAAATACTATCCATTTAGAGCATATTTTATCGCATATTGCAAACTTCTCTGCAAACAATGTTTTTTGTAAAACCTCTTTTATCGTTTGCTAAATGTCCTTGGCCGTTATATTCGGATATATAAAAACTTAAACCACTTATTTATGTCAATGTCAGTAAGCAGTCAATGAAAAACAAAACAAACATGTGTGTGTGAAATGCATGGTAGTGTGGGTAATGTTTTATTTATTGATTTAATGTACTTTATAAGCATTATTATTGAAAAATATTAGCGTTCTCCACTTCTCCTACACATAAACTATAAGTGTGCCAAATTTTATGCTCCTGCGTCCGCGCAATTTTCGTAAAAAGGGGTCCAAAGTTTTGGCATCACGTATTAATATATAGATTTTCGAGAAGGTAAAAATATATTTTATTTACCCGAACGAAAAGAGACTCTTTAAATGTGTTGGTCGAATACTTCTCTATGGTTTAATATTTCCGTAACTTTATAGTTGGTGTAATAGGATAAAATTTTCTTGGCATAATCATTTTATGTTTTTTTTAATCTTTAATTGTGTGTGCCAATGTGTGTGAAAATAAATAATATTTGATTTTGAATTTCTATAAATATTCTTGTATGTACGGGCCAAAAGGCAGCGCTAAATCTATAATTTGTGTTTTAGTCTGAGCACGGTCACCACCACGGCGAGGGCCACTCGCTGGTGCCGCGCGTGTACGCTGCGCACGCGCAGCGCGACGCGCACTCCGCCGACATGCCGGCGCCCAGGCTCATCGACCTGCACGCCGAGTCGCCTGCCAGTCAGTCCACATCTCATTATTTTTGGAAAACAAAACATTAAAAGAAAACATTTTATTATAACTACAATATTTTAAATAGTCTATTTTGCATTCATTCGTTCTACATTAATTTATCACTGATTTATTTTTTCATGCTTTATGATTACATCATAATCTGTTCATTCGTTCGTACGTCATTCACCATTTGTTTAACATTGATACATTCATCGTTCATAAATTCTCATATTTTTATTTCATTCGCTCATCATTCAGATCATAAGTATTAATCTATATTAATAATTTCGTTCAGGGCTACGGTAGACTCGATCGAAACCTTATATGAATAACAAAACATAAAAAAATATTGATTTCGAGTCGACAACATATATCCGCAAAATTCGGATTATGGAGAATTTCGTTAAATTCTAATGGCAATGACAAACAAAAAAACCGCAGTCGCCATCTTGGGTAGTGATTACAGTGCTGACAAGGCGTATGACAGTTGCATGATAGTTGGTGTTAAATGAAAGAGGTATGAGTTTCGTATGAAAACCTCCTTTACTGCTAAGTTAATTTGTTCTCTAATTTTAAAATTGAATTGTTTTTCTTTCAATGATGTAAGAAAACATTTGCCCTGATGAAAATATATTTACTTATTATTGGTACAAGATGGTGTTATTTCACATAAAAAGCTAGGCTTCACGATTACTTAACAGTTGGGTCCAGAATCGTTTCGGGACGCGTTGGAAATAATAGTTCAAGAATATTTATTTCGCTTTTTTCACGTTCCGTTGCATACTAGCTCTTATATACGCCTCGCCAATCAACACGTCGCGTGCGTCGCGCCAAAGAAGCATCCATCACAAAGAACTGTGGCTCATTTGACTGTGTAAAACGAAACGTCTTGCCGGAAACATTGAGTGAATCTTAACAAAACTTAAAACTTTTCTTCAGTCGTTGTCGTTTCGCGAAAATATTAATATTATTTATGTGTAAAAAATAAAAATTATGTGTGTGAAAACTATTGCAGTTTTTATTTACTATATTTATTAAACACAATGTACGAAGCTATACGAATCTATGGCTTGCTTACATTTAATATTCCTTGAAAACCGATGACTACAGAAATATTTACCTACATTGTGTATCATGAGTCACATTTCAACCGAGCGGAGCCGGGTTTTCATCTAGTTTATAATATTCACATTCACCATTTCGCTGTGTCAGACCACGTGGCGCTGCTGATCGGCGTGGTGCTGCTGGGCATGGTGGTGCTGGGCGTGGGCGCGGGCGTGGCGCGTGCGCGTGCGCGGCGTGCGGCGCGCGTGCCGGCGCTGCACGCGCTCACGGCGCTGCACGCGCTGCGCGTGCAGCGACACGACGCGGAGATGGCCTGGGACGACTCCGCGCTCACCATCACCGTCAACCCCATGGAGGAGGTAAGGATACAACTGCTACTTTTTTGACACTTACATTTTTGTTTCTTTCCCTCTCTTTACTGTGGTTTAATAAACGTTCTCCTTTCTTTCAAATGATATGAAATTACAAATAGTCAAGATCTCAGAATTATTCTTAATATGTTTTTAAAGGGACGAATTTAATAAAATCTTGTACCTCTATGTGATTATCAAACTGGACAGACCAATATTCAAACTTTCGTGTCAGAAAAAATATATATTTTTTTTCAAAATTGTTTTAACATGTACCTCATTGATGTCATACACACATACATTACTCTTTCTTTTTTACCACTGATCTGTTCCATTGAAAGAAGTTCCATTCTAGGGCTTTTGTATATTTTTTTGATAGATAGGTATATTATTTTAATATGAAACTGGATCCTACTTAACGCTATCGTTGTATGGTATATATAGCAAGCGGCGCCATCATGCGGCACGCACGCGGGCGCGGACAGCTCGGACGGCGAGTCCTGCTCCGACTCCGACTCCGACCAACACGACTCCTCCGACGACGACGACGAAGGTGAGCAGAACACTACACTAATTATATGTTACTAATGATCTTTATTAAAACAACGCAAAGTTGAAAATGATCTATGAGTGTATGATTACGATACGATCTTTTTTCTACTATTTTATCTTGAATCAAATTTGTTTTGTTTAGTATTTTTTCCCACTTCAGTTCAACAACCTCGGAATAGATGTTCTTTCACTCGGTACAGTCAATTTCTATGTATTTATTTAATTTATTACTTTAAAATTGTGTTATCAAAGATTTTACGATACCGGATATACCCGAATATAAAGAATTCCAGATATAATTTTCAACATCGTGCCTAAATTAATGACCCACTAAAATACTGATATGATTATTTCCAGTGATGCCAGGCAAGGAGCACAAGTACAGGAACATCAGCCAGCTGGAGTGGGACAACAGCACGATGTAATGCGCGCGCGCAGGCCCCGCCCCGTCCCCACAGCCCCGCCCTCGGAGGCCCCGCCCACTCTGCGATACTGCGATACACGTCACATTCTAGCCCCTTCCAGCACGGATGATGATGTACAAGACTGTCTTTAAAACACGCTAAATAGGATCTAATATACTTGAACCATTATAACTGAAGATAAGATTAATGTATGTACTGGTAAAGCGTGTTTAAGGAGTTTTGTACTACCTTCTTTGTGTGACTGCGTCTTTTAGGTACTTAATTTTATTCGATTTCCATTGCGTTTTTCATACGTCATGTACTTTATGACGCCGTGAAATCAACGCAATCGATCTCGAAGTCTATCCTACTTGTTAGTGCATTGTCTTCTTTCAAATTAGAGTAGATGAGAATTAATGGGGTATTTATTGTAAAAACAATAAGTAATGAAGAGCGGGGCGACAGATACGATCAAACGTTAGATCAAATATTGAACCTTAGATAATATTGATGTTAATCATAATGAACGAACACTATTCGCTTGAAAACACAAATTAACTACACCTAACTCTTTTCTACTTATGATTTTTTATCTTAAGATTAAAGTTTATGGTCTAAATTACAACGGCAGCTTCTAATATCAATTTAATTCTCATCTACGAATACGGAACACGTGTATCGTAATATCGCAAAACGAAACAAAGCGAGACAATTCAGTACATTTCGGTAACGGAATTGATTTTATAATCGGCGTCAGTCGGTAATTACCTATGTAGTGTAAATGAAGCTTTCGGCACAAACTCACGCGTGGCACAAGACTTGGTGTGCTGTGTCGCGGTCAGCGAGTGCGGACCGCCGCCCTGGGGATAACTCACTCACGGATTTGACATATGTCAAACGAACGCCGCCATATTGGATTTAGACTGTTTTGACAGCAAAATTATATGAGATTATATTAGAAGATTATGAAAATTTTATAGAATGTCGTAACTAGTGAGGTTATTCACAAGGCGTGCAGTTACTTGCGCACGTTAACCCCGACATAAGTATACATTTTATTTGTAGTTTATTCTAAGGTCTTTAAAAAAATGATCATATCAAATTTATACGTAAAACGAAATATTATTTTACTCCTCGCTTGCTTTCGTAGAAGGAAATACGTCGTTGTTCTAAAATATAGAGCTCTTAACACTTTTTCTATTCATTTCTACACTTAAGACAAATGAAAAAAAAAATGTATGTATTAAATCGTAGTCGTTGTAATTTCGTATGGAATCGGTCATAAGAGATAATTAGTATGTAAGCGATCAGATACTATGATTGTATATTATTGGATACATAAGAGATGTACGCTTCACTGGTTCTACGCCTTTCATTTACAATATCGGGGACCACTCCAGCTTGGTGGCCATTTTATTTTGTTTGACGTTTCGTCCATATTGTTTTTACGTCAGCGCCATGTTGGATCCCCGCCATTCCCCGCATTTAATTAGTACAACAGTAAAAGACGCATTTATTTACGGTACAAAACGCTTCGTGATTCCCCAATGTGTGTAGTTATTTAAAAATTTGTCTCTCGACAAAAAATGTCCAACACTTTACCCTTTACGAGCTTCTCGACAAAATCGGCTTAAATGTATATTAGGCACAGAGTTATTTGAAAAGTAAACATAGATGTACGATATTATACACATTATACAGATGGTATTGGTTTAGGATCAGCTACTATATAATGAACTATATTAATTATATATATATTTTGAATGCGTTAAGGGATTTTTACTAACAATTAGGTACTAAGTGGCTATGTGTTAGTGGTGACGCGACCCTCTGGGAAATGGCAAACGAAGACGCGTCGTCGTATAGGCGTAAGGTAGGTAGGTTTCTGTTCTGTCCACTGTCCTGTGTCCCCTGTCCCTAAGTCTGGACGTTGCATATCAAGGACCGTTTGCCATATTAGCATAAGTCTGTAAGGACTCAAGTGTTCGATCGTTAAGCAATGCTGTGGACATAATCATTGGTGTATCTTCTAGGTGACGTCACGTGTTGTGTTCTCACTGCTAGACTGTTTCACTACCGTTGTGTTTGCGTTAAGTTTTGGTTGGTGGCGCCCTCTGTCGCAGTCTAATGACGTTTTAAATTGATGACGGAATGATTTTAAATATATGACGATGGATTATATTAGATGAGTGTAGGTTGCTACAGAGGTGACGTCACCGCCTGACACCGAGCAACGTGTCCGTTCACTTGTTGACGTTTCTAAATTATTTCGTTGTAGTGAACAATGTTAGTGCCATTTAATGTTTGTATTGATTTGTTTCGTGGCGGATGTTGCTCGGTGTTACAGTTATTGTTTGTTCAAGTCCACCCGACAACCGTCCAGTGACCATTTCCCCGGTTTTCATACTTTCTAAGATCTGAAATGTTTTTTTAAACTTTCCACGCTCAAAGTCCCGCACAAAGCAGGTTCGCTATAACCAGATATCTTAAAGTATTACGTGAGGTAGCTACTTATTCTTTTTTATTACTATTTTATTGTAATACGTTTCTTTTTATTTTCTTTCCTTTTGTATTATCTCGGTATTATTACTGTATAATTAGGGAACTTCTTTGATGTATGAATTATTATATTTTAGCTAAAAATAAAGTTGGTTTAAAATATTTGGTGTTTTATTTGTAACATAATTTGTCCTTTATCCACAACATTACCTACTATTTTTGATGCGAAAAGGTTTTAACCTTCACAAATTGAATGCACATGGAAATAATGGAATAAAAAGATTATTTTTGCAAGTACATTGAATAATAACAATTAAGACACAATATAAACTAATATAGTTAAAGCAAAAAATAGTCCAAACTCTAATGTACTCTAGATAAGGCTAAGATGGCCATGTATATAAAATATAGTCCACAATCAACCCTTCCTTATTACACAAGTAGGTATACACACATTATTTACATAGTTCCTTGACCTTACGATACGGACTTAAATAATTATTTAGCTGGGACGAAGGCAACAAACTCATGCCATTGAATTATGCAGTTTTTTTTAATCGACGCCCGCATTAAGGAATTTAATCCTTGTATCGCGGGGGTTTCACAAACATTCAAATCACAAGCACAAAGAACACCCAGACTCGGAACAAGCATTTGTGGATCACACAAATGCTTGTCTCATGCGGGGATCGAACCCGCAGCACGTCGCGCACAGGGGTCATTAGCGTGGTGACCTATACCACTCTGCTATCCGTGCAGTCAATTGGATAAGTCGTCCCAATAAGATAGCACTACAGGGCTCAGAACGGCGGAATTAAAATGTCCCACTGCAGGCCTCTTCCCACATAGAGAAGGATAGAAAACATAAAACTTAATTATCTAAGGCTTCCGCACTAATAAAGATGTTATAGTTAAATATTATACTTAAATAATAATGCTACTATTTCTATGCCTCACTCAGTGGTTTTACAAACTTATACCCATTCCTGTAATATATGGGTCATTGCAATAACGATTTTTCTGAAGTTTTCATATAGCGACATCTAGTACCTATCTGGACTAGTTACAATAGCCTACGTCCGTGTAAGTTTAAAACAAATGCAGAGGGCAGCACTGGATCAACACTGCCGCCATCTGTTCAACAATGCGCTCCTCAGTGCCTGAAGATAGCCGAGCTATGTTTTCGTGGACCGTGGGCAAAGTTAGCAAGAATATTTCTAATTGAAATTTGCCCCAAAATCTTTGAATTATAACTTTAAAGCTTGACTCACACCAGAATGGCAGCTGCAGGCAGTGATTCTTCTTTAACATAGAATAAATACCAGTATCGCTTGAAAATTTGAAAAGGGAAGGGAAAAAATCGCTTTATTTCAAAGCGAATTTAGTACCTAGATAAAGTTTCATATTGAAAGTGCTTGCCGCGCCGCTGTCGCTCTGGTGTGAGTCGGCCCATTTATGAATAAAATAACATTAGTAAAAACACAGTTCAAGTTCAGTTTCAAAAAAGAATCATCGAGATATTGAAGGCAGGAAATGCAAAAAGGAAAAAGTCAAAGGTAGCCAATAGAATTTATATTCGTTGGTCATAAAGATATATAGGGTAGGTATATAGATACCTATCACAATTCATTGAAACAAAAAAGAAAAATCTTACATTCAGCACATTATTATCTAGTTAAATAGGTAGGTACCTAATTCTTTGCTAAGCCATCAAGGAAAATGTCTTTATTTTTATTATTTATTTATTAATATAAATTACCTATTTTCATTGTTTACTCATGTATTTACTTACCTACATTTTAAAACACTCTACATTCAAGAAGATTGAAGTAAAATCACATTACAAATTGCATGATTTCTCACTGGTTTCTCAAAATACAATATTGTTGTCTCTACATCGTTCACTACTCTGTACAGCGATGCGCAAACCTTATAAAACGTTCGCCAAACACACTGCATAATACACGATACGAGACCCGCCTAATGAGTGGGAGCGAGATAAACTTATACCGATACACTTATCCTGAAAGGGAAGGACGATGAAATGTAGTAAATGCGCAACGGATGAGCGAGAGAGCGTTATATGGGGCGCGGCGTGCCGAGAGGGAGGCGCGAGACGTGTCGCAGTTGGTCGCAGCTCGTGAATTATTGAAGCGGGCGACCGCCCTTTGGGCAGCGAGTGGCGCGGCGCGGGCGCGGGGGCGCGGGCTGGGGGCGCGGGGGCGCGGGCCGGGCGTGTTTGCCGCGGCCACTTGCCGCGCGCCTTTCCGACGTCACACCAATTTTAAATTTCCAACCGCCATCTTTGGCCAGTTTTTTGGTTTTCGTTCAGTGCAATGACCGGTGATCGGCTGCTCACTTAGTGATGGACTGTCAGTTTTCAGTTGTTTAGTATTTGTTCAGTTGCTGCTGGAATGGATAGCGCCGGCTGCTGAACTTTGGAGTGCGAGATATCATTTGCAGGTTTGTGCCATCCTCATTCGTAACAAAATTTTAATTTTCGGTTTAATATAGGTAGATATTATTTATTGAACTGTAGGAAATAAAATATAAAAGCCAATTTTACAAAGTGTATCCTTGGGTTTTTCAAACATTGAATCTAAATTAAGGACTTAAAACTTTCGCCGTAGTCTCGCGTGACCTTACCGTTAAGACCGCGATTATTTTTTGAACGGATTGCAAGATGATTAAGAACAAATTATGGTGTAAGTATCTAGAACAACTGAAATACAACATTTTGTGAATCTTATTCCTCATAATTTTTCATCAAAAGTCAGTGTAGGTATGTTTCGTAGATAACAATTGAAGTTTACCCAGGTGCTTTCAGTAAAAACAATGACTACATAAAGCCTTATTACCTGCAACCTACACGTTTATGAAACATTCGTTACATAATAATTGTATTAGGTGCCTACATACCTCCCTACGTAGGTCCAATCCAAAGGATATCTACTGAAAATAATTAGTGAGACCTACTGAAAAGAAAACTGCAGAACGGAAATTTAAAGACTTTTTTTTTTATTTTTTTATTTTTTTTTAATTTTAGCCTAGCGAATGTACCGAAGATTATCAAAAATAAAAAAAAACGCTAGTGTTACAGCCTGCTATCATAAGTAAGGGACACATTCTGCAAATTAATGTGAGGTAGGTACCTATGCTTGATTTTCTGATAAGGTGTAGTTGCGTAGCCAAGGACCAAAAGGACCTATAATTTAGACGATTTTTAAGAATGCCTCAGAAGACAGAAGTCGGGCGGTAAGCCTATCTTTGTAGGCAGATCAGCTCTACATTATTTGACTATCCCTGATCTCATATACCTAATACGTTTGAAAACGAGCGCGTGTACGCCAGTCAAGATTGTTTTTAGTAGGCCCCGTAGTACCTATGATTCGAATCTTCATTATTATCATAATTCTAGCACAGATCTCTCACTGTTGATTTTAATAATTTTATTTTTACCTGTTAGTTCTGTCTATCGTTTTCATTCGCATCTAAGTGCTTTTGCAGTTAACTGCACTAAGTACCTATGTAAATTTTGAAGCAGCGTTAGCTTAATGAATAGGGCATAAGACTTGTGATCAAGTAATCGACCGACCGACGTAAACCTACTCGTAACGCAATCAATAAAATAACGTTTCATCTACGGTCCGTCGTACCTCACGTCTATAAAATGATATTTTAAATGTTTCATGAACCCTCTTACCTACCTACATATTAAATAGATAAAAACAAAAATATTCAAGACCGTGTGAACGCATCAATCAAGACCAAACGGCATCACCGGAGGCGTCAAACCGTGAATATAATATATTTTACTCCCGCTTCACCCCTACTGCGTAAGTGCACCCCTACAAACCACCCCCATCACTAAACATACCCGTTGGTCTGTGAGGTATAATCTAATAACTGCCCTCCTCACCTGTGTCAGGTGCATTGGGGGCGACAAATTAACTATTGTCGCGTATTAGCTGTGAACTCATCTGCAGACGATCTTCACGCCCCCATGAAAGGTTAATAAAGATTGTGTTTAGCAATTAGAGTATGAGACTATTGTAATGTGTCCTGTGATACGTGTCGGTGTAGATTCTATAACTTGAATGAATGAATGAGTGAATCGATCAAGAATATTAAGTTTCTTTATTGATGAATTGGTATTTTGGTCATTAAGAACCATAACAATAACTTTTAAAATATTTAGAAGAAAAGTTTTTTCAATGTTTGGTCTGAATACAAATAAATATACTTTTATGGCACATATACATACTACCATATAGCGGGGCTATTCAGAAACCACGGGGTTAAGAGGATATCAGTCCATTTCCCATAAAGGCAATTTTTGTTCTTAAATTAAAGAAATATATGTTCTTAATTTCAGGTTACAATTAATATTACTTACTGTAATAAAACGTTGTTTTGAACATTTAAACAAAAGCTGATTACCAATGTTTGTCTCAAATACCTTTGCGGTTTCCAAATAACAAAATTTTACCGGTAGTCTTAAATGAACTGCAGAGTTTAACTTAGGACTAATCATTGAGACCTTTATTGTCGGTCAAATGCACGGCTCACACTTAGCCACGACCACTGAGTTTACATTACCAATTACCATAAATAAAATCTAACGATTTCATGATTGAGATGAGTTAGGTGCTACCTATTGGCTTAAATCTACGTGTCGGTACATGTAGCAAGGCAATTCTAATGTATCATGCATGCTATGTAGGTATATTAAAAAACTCATATAAATATCACTTGTTTGCTTGATTAGTTTTGGTGTTTGAATTAAATATTGACAGTATAAAATAGATACAGCACAGAGCATTCGTCTCAAAGGACCAAAAACCGAGACGAAGCGAAAATCTAATGCAAATACAAATAAATTTCAACATCAGCTATTGTCCTGCGTCCACATAGTTTCGGCTCCAATATTTGCCGGTTGTAATTGGTGCGGGACCGGGTTCGACTCCCGGGAGCGACACAATAGGGTGTCGACATCACGCCCTCAGCAACATGTCATTACCGTTGTTAATTGAAATGTGGCTTCTTGTTGGTTGATACTAAATTAGAGAGTCTTTAAATATAAAACTATTTCAATAAACAATTTTAAAACCTGAACTAAATAATATAATTAATTAATTAGGTATAGGCCTTATGTTTCAGGCTAGGTCCTTGGGACGAGCGTTCAATAACGTCTCAAATAGAATTCCCACTTCATTAGATTATTTTTAACCAAAGGTACAAACTACACTGGACACAAGGACGTCACAGGTAGATGTTACCTACGACCCAGTCTTACCGGATTTAGCTGAATACCGTATTTTACATGGAGCGACTGCCTATCTGACCTCCACAACCCATTGCTAGGTAATACAGCATTATTTAGACTTCTGTCAAAGATCACTGTAGGTATGTGACAGTCGGGACCAACGGCTTAACGTGCTTTCCGAGGCATGGAAAGGCGAATATACTACTTACTGTAATTCTATCTCTACGGTTACAGTCAAACAGTCTTTGATTATACATCGGTGACAGATTTTAAACTAGCATATTTGTTCTCAAATTCTACTTTATTGGTCAGAGAATAAAGTTGTTTTTAAAAAGCAACAAATAAATTATCATTACGATCAATATTTTTTTACACCGATTATTCTCGTCCAGTAACAAATAAAGCACGCATTACACTGGTTGCGCCCGCGCACAACACAGTTACAGTCGCACAATGCGCGGGAGTCGGCCGCAGTTAACCATTGACGCTAAACGTTTGGTAATCCTGGGTTAATCCGGGGATTTGTGTGTTATGTAGTTCCGACGGAAGTTTAACGTATTGTGATAACTTGTTTGTTGGTGTCGCTTTGAATTAATTTGATCCATAATGACCGGCTTTGCTAGGCAAAAGAAGAACGTTCTACGTATACTTACTCTACATATTTTCGAATGATTTGTCCATTTCTATCATTATTATTTGGTTTTATATTCTGTCTGTGTCCTTTGTTTCATTTCTGTGTAAAACACACAATTCGATAACACTCCTTTGAATAAGATAGATTTCTTACATTCATCTGAGGCCTGATTTTTCAATCGCCAAATAAATATTATTCGAGGAATAATATAAATACGATTGTCAGATTTCGTCAGAAATAACAGTCAAAATTACAAATTTTTTCTCGTTCAAAGTTATCTGACGATGGAGGAATTAGCTCATAATGTACCTGGACTCTCAGACACCATAATACGGTTACCTACCGAATCTATCATCATCTAGCAGCCGATGTAACAGTCGAATAACCTAAGTCTAATCACCTAAGTATTTATTTCACAGTAGAGTTGCTAATATTTCTAACATTTGTAGGCGGCACTGACAATAGCTTACCATACAGTAAAGTGTTACATCAGTAAACATCTCATAATGTCTGGTAAGCCTCACTAATCTGTTTGTGCTACTTCCGACGGAAGTGAGCCTTTGTGGCGAGCGTTTGACACCACCGCTCAGCGTAATACTGGGAAGTGAGAACTTTGTACCTATACACGTTACATGTTCGTCCTATTAAAGAGATAAATATCTATGGGGTAGGAATAGATGACAGGTTACATACACAATTTAATTCTCCTGCTCAGATTTATTAATAAAAAGCTTAAGGTAGGATACCTACGTTTCGTTAAGCTAGGTTAAGGAATTAAAGATGTAAATGCTTTCATATTGAAGCAAAAGTCTTGCTCGATTGCATCTCTTTTCTTGGCGCTATTATCTAAGTCTAAACAAAAAAACGTGGCATAACGCAGATTAAAGTTCAAGAAAAGTTCGCCAAATCTTTTATGTGTTCTAAAAGTCAACGGGTAGTGTTAATATAGGTTTTATGTGTTTAACAAATTTTTTACTTAAAAGTGATATAGCAACTCGAAAGAGATAAATCCTCCATTTACCGTACAACTACCAGCACGCTATCCGCTTGGACTTAGTGAATGAGTGAAAGGCCCCTTATTGCTATTCTTGTATAAATTGTTGATAATCCTGATTAGGACCTATTTGATATCGCATTGGTTTTTTTGTCGGAGACATGGTTTGGCTTGATTTTCCAGGGCTGTTTCGGTACTAAGCCTCTTGATTGGGCTATTGTGCGTGATCCACTTCTCTTCCTTACTCCTGCCATCCGAGCTCGTCCCGGAAGGCTAGTAACCTTTTCGGGTTGCTGCAGGCCTCCCGCAACGACGCTGGTGATTGGAGGATTTATGCCCGTTGTACGGCCACGTACCTGCATTCTACTAGCACATGCTGTTTCCTTTTCCTCCATGCATCCTCTGTATAGAGGGCTATCTGTGAAACCTACTTTAAATAGATGTTTGTTAAGGGGACAATGTCGGATTATAGTTCCCAAGACTTTCCAATGTCGGAGACATAAACGAATGACTTCAACCGAAGCCGTGGGATGTGTCGGACTTCAACCGACTAAAAATATACCAATTCGGTGGGATCGTTCTCATATGATCTTCGTTGCTCCGCCAGGTCCGCCTTGTTGTACCTAGATCCGGTTCCCGATGTTGAAGTTTGTCTCAAGTCTCATCTTATTGTCACCTGTACTCATTAAGACCCATAGAATAATAACTAAAGTAATTATTATTCTATGTTAAGACCTAGACGAGGCTATGATAGAGCTGTACAGCTTGCTCAATACTGGTCGGATAGTATTTGAATCGAGTCCATCGATACGAAACGAAGAAGACTCAAATTAAGAAATCGGATATTCTTTAAATGAAATATAAAAAATCTATTTATTAGTTAAATAAAATGACAACAAGAAGGCGTAGATAATAATAATAAATTTATTTATTTGCTTAAACATAGGTAACATTAATGGTGTTAAAATATAATAACAATAGTATCACTATGTTTCACCTTAATTGGTATACAAATGTTATCTTATGTACTAATACAATTTAAAGCATCTTATAATATAATTAATATATTAACAATCATAATTATTAAATGCAAAGTAGAATTGTGGCTCATTTACCTACATCAAGAATCAATTTAAAGTATCATTTAAAAATTCACTTATAGAATAATAAGCCTTTTTTAACAATAAATCTAAGAGCATTTTTTTAAACAATGCTAAGTTATTTGTACATCTTATAGTTCTAGGAAGTTTATTAAAAATTTTCGGCGCCATACCTAGAAAACTTTTAGAGTATAATGCAGTTTTATGAGGTTTGAGGAAAATTGTATTGGGATGGCGCTTTGAACGAAGTGTTTCAAACAGATGGAAATTTTTATTGACAAACGTTGCTATTTCAAAAATATATAAACATGGTAATGTTAATATTTTCAATTTAATGAAGAAAGGCTGGCAGCTGTCCGTCACCTTTATTTGGCACACAGCTCGTAGGCATTTCTTCTGGGTTTTAAATAATAGCTCCCTATCAGTGCAGTTTCCCCAGAAAATTACGCCATAACGGAGTGTGGAGGTCACGTAAGCATGATACGCTGTTAGAACTGCTTTCTGAGAAGCAATCTTACTTAAATTGTGTAGTGCAAACTAGAGGCGGTACACATTAAATAGCAAACAGTTTAACATGGTATTATGTCTACAAACATCGGTAATCCATTCTAATCCCCGCCTTTGTGATCCGGGGACAGTTCCGACGGAAGTGATGTCACACTACAGATGATAATCGATCTAAACAAATAATATCACTGACATTTTTCATAATCATTTAAGTAATTGATTTTACGTAACGATTTGCATGCCAAGCACTTTATTTACACGATTTACTTTGGTAAGAGTTTCGAGTATTTTTCTACATTGTACCTAAGTAGGTACTATACATATGTAACAGTTAAATATCGCAGAAAGCCTGATAAAATGCTGACTCTCACTTTCACAGCTTCTTTATAATAAGAAAAGACCGTTGCTCTAAATTAAAACAGAAACATAATAGTTGGGGGAAAAAGTTTATTCGCATTTTATATGAAAACTCAAGAAGTTTTTTTTAAAGTTAATTTACATTTAATTATAATATATATTTACCATTTTGCTCGACTTTTTGCCATCTTGTGGGTAGTGACATGATCCCATTGTTGTAGAAATTCTGGGACTTCTGATCAAAAAACCGTGACAAGTAGTTTTGGCAGTCCTCTCTTGATGTTAACCTGACACTGCCTAAAGAATTCTAAAGAGATCGAAATAGGTGGAAATCTGAAGGTGCAAGGTCAGGACTATATGACGGATGCATTAACACCTCCCAGCCAAACTCTCTTAATTTTTGCTGAGTGGCCAAAGATCTGTGTGGTCTAGCGTTATCGTAATGAAAGACCACACCCTTTCTATTGGTCAAATTCCGGCCGCGTATATAGCCTAACAGCCTAAATAAATTACGTATGTATGCCTACGAAATCTAGAAAAGTTTTTTTATTGTAGGTATGCAAAAAGACGCGTTTTTGAAATTATAATTATTTAATTTGAAGAGTAGGTGCATCGTGCAGTTCATCAAAATAAAATTATTCAGAACGTCATACACTGACAAGAAATAGAGCTATATAAAAAAAAAATTTTCATCCTCCTACGCTTTACAATTCTAATAAAACTTGACAGGCTTCATCTTTATCATAAATCCGTGACAAAGCTCCTTCAATGGATATAAACGCAATGTTAACCCTCCGCTACTTCACGTCGGGTCGATTGTACCGCGGCGCGTCACGGAGTCACGTGATCATTGGAGTGTTAACAGCCGTAATCGGTGATGACATTATTATAATTTGCAAATATTTATAACTATTTGAAAAAACGTTGAGAAATTGAAGATGTCGTTTTTGTGCTACCTACTTACTTGCTATTTTATAAACCGTGAAGATTTTAATTTAATATGTGACATTATTTTTAATATGTGTTTGTATTTATGTAACATTATTTTAATAAAGATACTGATTTTTTTTATAAACATATTAATAAATCGCCTCAAATAAAATATCATAGCGTAAAATTACAATTCCCTCTAAACTAGTTTTTTTTCCTAATATACCTACTTACCTACTTAGATAAATAATAGGTAACAATTACTAAAGTAAATAATATTCGAACTACAAATATATCAAAGTATTAACTACAAATATAACAAGGGCAGAAATACAAGTTATCGGACGTAATAAACACATTCCCATCAAATCCACCATTTAGCCAAACCATAAACCATAACGAAAACACTTTATTAACAAGAAAATAAGCAATTTCCGTACAATCATAGCATTTCAATTATGAACCGCATCACGCCATACAATCATAGTAAACACCCCCAAAAACTGGCGTCAACAGACCACGATTATGAGAACCACAACACACCCCTAAGCCTGCACAAATTGTTCGACAACAACAAATCACGAGAGCTCAATCTAAACTGGTTAATTCTAATGACCTCAGTCGAATTGAAAGCGAGACAGACATATTGCTTGTCGTTCGCCAGAAAGAGACAGCAATACCGATTAGAGGCTTACCGGATTAGAGGTGACGGATGTCGGGAACAGTGATCGTTTGATTCGGGTTCGATTCTCGCCGCAATGGGACTGTAATGAGTTGTTTATTTGACAGATGTCAGCGCAAGTGACGTCGAGAGGCGCTGCTAGTTGATTTAGTGACGTCACAGAATGGTAATTTGATTGCCGAGCTGTTGAATTATGTGGATCTAAATAAATTCAAGGAAAACACTTAACGTCATATGTTGTTATTTTAGTAGTTACCTAGTTAAGAATGAAAGCATTTAACGACAATAATTACGAAACAAAAAAAACATGAAATAAAACTGCTTTTACAGATTAGTTAAGTGCCTAGAAAAAATCTGTGAAAATACAATATTTGTATTATCTACGGGCGATGACCATCTACACACTACAACGTGCTGTGACCGACGTTAGGTAGTTGATACCTCAACAGAAAAAAACGGAACCCTTATAGGATCACTTTGTTGTCCATCCGTCCGTCTGTCAAGACGGGCAGAGTCAGGAACGCGTGGAGGTATCAAGCTGAAACTTATATCAAATACTCAGGTCTACTGTTCCTTGGAGCTGTGAAAAAATAAAACCTCTAAGCCAATGCAAGCAATATATACAGCCGTTTATGCCGCAAATTTTCGTCACTCGCAAGGGAATCAAAACCACAGGGTACTTCCTGTGAACTTAGAATCTTGAAATTTGGTACTAAGCAACGTGTTGTAGCACAGATAAAGGGAAACAAGCTTAAGCTGTAAATTTTTAAATACATCATTACAATAAAAATATTTTTCATAATTTTAAACTTAGGTTTGTACTGAACTCTCGGTGCGCGAGTCCGACTTGCACTTGGCCGATTTTTTATCCAATGAACATCGCTTGGGTTGTCAACGTGAGCTAGCCAATAAATAAGCCTCCTTATTACTTCATTCTATCAATTACTTAGTCAAAGAGCTACTTAGAAAACCGATACATCATCTAAAAATCAACGACACAAGACAATTTGAACCTTTTCCCTTGAAATTTAGAACACATACTCCTTCGCTTTTGTTGTTAAGAGTCTGTGCCTTATCACGTTATTATCTAAAGAGCGGCTGTATCTGATTCGATGTGATCTTGACAAACAATAAGTCATCTCTAAGTAGGTAATTATGATATTGACTGATTAGGGATCGGTGATAATGGGGTGAATGGTGATTAGATGAGTAGATGGATGTTGGATGAGATGCTGATAGCTTTGACTTTCGAGATGAGGGGTGATTAGGATTGATGGTAGATGTAGTGTGGAGGCGGAAGTGATATTCGTATTAGAAAGTTGGTTGTTAGGGATGTGAGCACGTATTTTTAAGATCAATCCATTGAGATTCTTATCACAAACACAAACGTGAAATTTCCACAAAACGAATGCATTTATGATTTACTTATTATGTTAGTAGTACCTCAAAGATTCATATTTTTTATTATATTTTGTATACAAAAGACAAAAGAAATGTTTTTAAAGAAGACTTGAATTACAAAGAAATTCAATAAAATTATTTTAAATAATCTAAATAAAAAAAAAGGTTTCGAGGTTGCACGGAATAGGGATGTATGGAGGGACTTGGGGGAGGCCTTTGCCCAGCAGTGGGACAGTATAGGCTAGGAAAAAAAAAAAAATCTAAATAAACCAAATACAATGACAAAAATGAAACAAAATTTCAATGAGCAACAGCTGTATCAAATTGCATAAACAGGACTAGATTTAATAAATTGAATATTCACAAACAAATAAAATAAAAGAATAAGCAAAACAAAAGTCTAGTCACATACCCACAAGCGGCAACTAAACCTACGATACATGCTGCTTATAAGCGAAAGCTTTAATAAAAAAAATCACTTCCCAACAACCCCAACGTCAAACAATAACATTAAATTCATTTGAGTATAACAATAAACAAAATAATAAACAAAGCCCTCTCCGGCCGAGAGGTTCCGACGCACTTCTTGAGAACAATCACACTGTTGACAAAACAAACGCACTTACTCTCTTATTACTCATATTTGCCGTTATTTTTTACCCTAACAACTTGAGGGTTAATAATAATACCAGTCTGTAGCTGTGTGATTGCTTCAAAAATCGTATTTTAAATATACGGAGAAGAATATGAGCGATGATACGTTTTTTAACCGACTTCGGTAAAGGAAGTGGTATTATGTTTTTACAGATTTTTCTGTCATCATTAATATTGATAACAGAAAATTTTATGTAATGTATAGATCGCCTTTGAGCTTCAATAGACGTTAATGTCAATTATAACCTAGACTAGCTTTTATAGCGTTTATTTTAGTTTAGTACGTTGGTTTTTAGGATTCCGTGCCTGAAATGGTAAAAATGGAACCCCATATAGGATAACTTTGTTGCCTATCTGATCGTCCACCCGTCTGTTTGTCAAGACCCTTTAAAATATCTCGGGAACGCGCGGAGGTATCCAGTTGAAATTTAAACCATTATTTAAAGTCTGCAGTCACTCAAACGTCAGGTTATCATAACAAAAGATACAGCAGTTTCTACCTAATGAATGCAGGTTCGAACCCAGGCAAATACCAATGTGACTTTGTCAAAGTTATATGTACTTTCTTAATAATTCTGAGACATCATTGACAAATGGTGAAGGAAAACATCGTGAGGAAACCTGGATTCCAAAATGTTGAAATCTGAAATCGGCAACCCACAATGAGCAAGCGTGGTGATCAATGCTCGTTCCTTCTCTATATGGTAAAATGCCTGTGTCAAGCAGTGGGAGGTTTATAGGCCGGTATTATAAACTACAAATACAGGAAAAACTCTGAAAACCATATCTTTGTAATGACACTGAAAAAAAAATTGTCTTTGTACAGAGTCCGCAGTGTGCGAATCCAACTCGAACTTGTCCGGTTTTTATTCAGTAAGTAGTATGTTTCTAATTGTCCAGAAGTTAGTTCTGTTACACTTGCAGTTTTTGTCACACAGTGGAGCTAAAAATTCACATTCACATCTATACCTGTACCATGAAATCTGAAATCAGATCTGTTACCGTTTTAAGAAGTTGAGAACAGCCGCTTTGCGTAGGTAATAATGCGGCGTCCTTGCTTGAACTGAATTACTGGTTCCATAGGC
Organism: Plusia festucae; assembly: GCA_950381575.1. Classification (NCBI taxonomy): domain Eukaryota; kingdom Metazoa; phylum Arthropoda; class Insecta; order Lepidoptera; family Noctuidae; genus Plusia; species Plusia festucae. Next base: position 342,187 of record OX494456.1, on the reverse strand, counting down.
ATTAAGTTACTTAGTACGTACTGCTTAAAGAATTTATGGTACAGCTGTTCGATCAAATGCTGTGACTTTTTGAGAAATCTGTCTATTTCGGCTTATTCGTCGCCGTTACCTCCATTCTCCATGCACTGAGTGGATCGTCTTATTTATTGTAACCAAGATTCTGTGAATGTTACAATTAATACATACTTAATTGAATTATTTGTTTATCTGCCTGTGTTGTACCTCGGTTAAGAAAAGTCTCTGAAACATTTTATAATAGAACATATTTTTTTACAAAATGCTCAAAATAGTGGCGATTTTTTTTTATTGTAAACATATATTGCTATGAAAGAGACAGCGTGCTGCTGTGCACTTAGGAAGCGGTGAGGTGTGGGCGAATCTAGGTGCTGTCTGTATATAATTGAGACTTGAAAAGATTTACGTTGTAGCCTAATTCAAACAAATAAATTTTGATTTGATTTGATTCTAATTAAAGCGCTTCTTTATAATTTCTTCAAACATATCGAAAGCGTTAATACAAAACTGTCCTCCAAATGTTTTTTTATAAATCTCAAATCATTAATCAATCCAAAAACTAATAGGTTTTATTCACTTCGCGTGACCCAAGGGCTGGCTTTTACCTTGGTCAAAGAATAAGCATTGCCATACAACGTGGCAATGCAGCCAGCCTAGTGGGCACACTCCCGGTCGACAGCGATGCGGATGAATACTTTGACGCCAAATCTAATAGGTAGCATTAAAACTATTGGCATCGTCTCAACCCGCCCATCTCGGTCGAACAATTAATTCTTTAACCCACGCTTGCCGGCGGGGGTGCTTCTGTCCCGCGAGTGCTGTCAATTACTCCGGGGTATTCGCGACCACACGAGCATATTCGCCGGGTTACGTGACTATTGTGCCGCTAATTGCCTATGCAACCCTCCCGATACGATCCTACACTTTGTTTTAGGGTACAAGCGACCCTTGTTCTTTGTTTGTTTAGCATTTAAATCGGTATAGTTTTTTCTTGATTTGGTTTGCAGGAAATAATATGAATTAATTATGATGAGGCCGTAATGTTTTTTAGCGAACTCCTCCGAAGCGGCTTCTCCGATTTTTATGAAGTTTTTTGTTTGCGGTTGGTAGGTCTTAAATTAGATCGTTGGCTATTATTTAACGGCAAAATCATATATGTCGAGTCAACTAGTTATTCGTTAATATTCTTAATTATGTTAACTTGTTCCCTATTTTATTTAATTATAATTATTACCTATTCGTATTGTACATCTAAACATACCATTCAACTGGTAATCATTTTAAATCGTTTCCCGCAATTACCAAAATACGAGTATGTGTGTATGCCGTTATTTTTTACGGGCAATCATAATACTAACGACACATAAATAAACCTGCCATAAAGACTCCATTACACGTCAAAATTAAAATTACAATTCTTTACGAAATTTCTCTTCAAAGGCCTAACCTTTCCAATTCCATGATTCAAAAGCTCTCATAGAAATGTCTTTCGATTCGACGGCGACGCGACGGTATGAATGTTTGCGGCGATTCCCACAAAGCGTGAGGTTTATGAATAAGGGCGGCGTCAGAGGCACGACGCGACGCCCCGACGCTTTCCAATTTACTTAAAACAAGCACAATAGTCGATCGAGCTTTGTGGACGCGGGCGACGCGCGCGACGCAACCGATGCGGGCGGCACGACACACCCACCGCCTGAATGCGACAATTAGAGATTGCGATTTGTCGTATCGACAGTTGGGATGTTTTGTGTTTTATGATTATTGTTTTAATGGAACCCCGAATACCGCAGTACCACACTCAAATCGCGTATACGATGTCGTTTTGTATTTGATTTCTTAGGTCTAGATATCTAATTTATTAAGATTCATAATATTTGAAAATCAATTACTGGGTTTTTAGTGCTGGAGTCGACATTTCCTAAATTAGTAGAAATCCTCAGGTTCACATGAATAACACCATTGTTTCTGTTGTTACAGATATACAACGCAACATAAGGTTTCAAGATGCAGCCGTTCCAGTCGACGGCGCGACCGGAGGGGCCCCGGGAGTCTTCCCCGGAGCGCGCCAAGTCCCCAGACACGCCTACAGCTCCAGTCCTCAACTTCTCCATCGCGAGACTGATGGAGCCAGACAGGAAGAAGTCCGTCTCACCTGAACCACCTCCACCACCTGGGTTTCTATCTTACGGAGCTCAATTGCTTGATTCTGCGTTCAAACAATACATACCAGCAGCCAGACGACAGCTCGTCTCACATTACCCTCTCCTCTACTACGGGCCTGACCTCGTGTCCCTCACGTATGCTCACCAGTTGCAACTCCCCAGACCGCCACCTCCGACCTCCCCTGTCCAGCGTCCACCGAGCCCTCGCCCTCCGCCTGCTGACCACGCAGTATCTTCGACTACAGGCCCTACTCCATCCCCAGCAAAAAATAAGAGCTTTGCGTGTGGGGATTGCGGAAAAGTGTTCAATGCTCATTATAATCTGACGAGACATATGCCCGTCCACACAGGAGCTCGGCCATTTGTGTGCAAGATATGTGGGAAAGGTTTCCGTCAAGCGTCAACGTTATGCCGACATAAAATTATCCACACATCAGAGAAGCCTCATAAATGCCTCACCTGCGGTAAGGCCTTCAACCGATCCTCCACTTTGAACACACACGCGAGGATCCACGCCGGGTACAAGCCCTTCGTGTGCGAGTTCTGTGGCAAAGGGTTCCATCAGAAGGGCAACTACAAGAACCACAGGCTGACGCACAGTGGGGAGAAGGCCTACAAGTGCAACATCTGCAACAAAGCCTTCCACCAGATTTACAACCTGACGTTCCACATGCACACGCATAACGAACGGAAACCTTTCACCTGTAGTATTTGTGCTAAAGGTTTCTGCAGGAACTTTGACCTCAAGAAGCATACGAGGAAGCTACACCTCGGAGCTGGCAGCTCCAACAATGGAGACTCCTCTCTGGACACACAGGACGAGTCGACACAAGAAGCGACCACGAGTCCCTCTGAAGAGGCCAGTAGAGTAGCTTTCAGGCCTTTCTTGAGCTCCTCGTACCCTCGCATCCTAGACCCCGCGCGGATGACGGCACCCAACACTTTCTTCTCCAAGCTGTTGTGACCCGGGGCTGGCTACTTTAACACCTACGGAGACAACAAGGAGTGAATTGATCAAGGATTTGATGAATATTTAACTAAAATTATGTAAATATGGGTCACCTGATGATAGTAGAGTTAGTTGTCAAGATGTATAGATGTTAGTTATTGTAAGTAATAAGTTAAGCCGTCCTTTGAGTTACGTACAGGCGTTTGTAGATGAGTTAAAACTTTACGATTATATCATGTTCATTATGTGAAAACCAATCACCTAACAACCAGCACGCCGCTAAGAAAGCTAAACTTTCATATTGAGCGTGTAAATTTTAAACCATAATAGTTTGCAGTTACTTAAAAAAAAACATTAAGCTGTATTTTATAAGTAGGTAGGTCATGCTTTTATCAAATATTTAATTTAATAAAACTTATAAATATTAAAATTAGACAAAATGGAGCATACAAATTATATGGATACTTAAAAATCCGCTAATGATTGTAAAAAGTTATAAAATAAGTATAATTTGTAAATAATGTAGACTTCAAATTTGTAAAACAAGTAGATAAATAATAAATAAAAATGTAGGTAATCATAAAAAATCGTGGAATTATACATTTTCATTGATTAATAAGATGATAATAATAACTTGATTGATTATAATTGAATCAGATGCTTTGTAAAAATATTTGCAAACGGTAAACAATTAGGACACAACGAGTTATTATTGAAATATTTATGTGTACATCTATTATTAAATAGTAAATATCTATGTAACGGTGTTATAACGAAAATAACTTGAGTGCTTATTAGATATAGAATGTAAATAATAGAACTGTGTTAGATAATAAATTATAAAAGATTACAAAATGCAATATTGAGTGTAATTAATAAATATATGCGCTGTGAAATTTATTTAGTGGTTTTAATTATTAAGTGTTGTTCTACAATAATATCTAATCGAAATAGCTTATAGGACTATAAATTATAAATGTGAAACCAAGTAGGTAATATTAACGCATGCAGAATATTATACACTACAATCCTAGTTGACTGCGATACTCTACATCAAACAGTTGTCAACTGTAATTAGCTGGGACCCTTGCGATGAAGTTATTAATTTTGTAGTAACAACATTAACCGAATGTGTCTGTCCTTTTTTCTCACTATATATAAAGTCTAGACATACGAAATGTCCAGGCACCAACGATTTCCTTGTAAGGTTCTTAAAGCTTTTAATCCTTCAACATAATTTATAAATGATTTGCCCAATGTTGGCAAATACTTATCTTCGATATTCGATTTATTTGTTTCTTAGAAATATTACTAAAAATATTACATTTCAAGAACGTTAAATTTTAAAAATGTCAGTATAAATACTTGGTCCTTAGGGATTAAACTAGTTAGGATAGGTACTAACTAGTGATCACATAAGTTATTGATGGTGAAATTATGAAGTCAGTAAGATCTATTATATATTATAGCCCCATACCGATGTTTTAGCAAACAATTCAAATCTTAAATTAGAAAATTTAGATCCCACGCCGGCATCATGATTTGCGGCAGCTGCTGTGCAGTAAGCTGAGAGTACTAACAATGGAGTTCAATTATAATCGCAAGTGAACACTGGAGGCGAGGCGGGTCAGCGGCTCGCGCGCCGCACTAAATTATAACCTTGAACTTTGTGCTGTGGTGCTCAAACTTTATGTTATGGCACTCTGAAAATATTCGGGGGTTGATTTATTTGAAATAAAATAATGATCGTCGCTTTGATTATTGCTTCAACCAACGAGGAACAAGAAAGTTTTTTATTAAAAAATAACTTTTTCCATAAGTTTCCCTTAGCTATATCATTACTTCCCAGAAATCGATCCAAGCATTATTAAATCCTATCCAATAGTATAATTATATGGTGTGATATTTTTTCAAAATCGTTCGATGTGTTCGGTTACTGACTAGGATTAAAGATTTAAAAAAAAAACAGTGATTAAATTTTTGTTTTCATCAAAATCCTCTGAGACTCCTTTGAGAATTTTTCGATATTCCTTATAGTTTCGTATTAGGCCCTGAAGGCCCACTTGAAAAATTCACCCTGTATAATAGCGATAGTTGTAAACTAGGATAGTTGACAAGAATATAGATACTCGGTTGAAAATTTACAGAAAATTTACAAAGAAAATGGAAGATACCTACTGAGTTATTTAAACCTATCTTTATCTGAATTTCATATTGATGTGTGTTTTTAAACATCAAAGCGGCGGTAGCCTAGTGGCTAACGCGTCGATCTTGGAATCATGTTGTTGCGGGTTCGAATCCCACCTATTACACTACCGACGTAAACCCACTCGTAACACAAGAATATATTAAGCTTAGCACGAGGGGTTAACAAGAATACAAGTAATGTGCGACCCACATTACTAGAAAGCTTTAAAAACTTACTTTTATAATACAACATCCTTCACAGCTGACAATCTCTGAAGTTTGAGAACCACAGTACAACGGTAATCAGTGCAAAGTCAACGTAATTTGAGTAACTCGAGCCTTTTACAAATCGTAATCGTGAGTTATTTAGTACAAAATAATAGTTGAAATAATATCGCGCTGCGCTTTTGTGCGCCTGCGCATTGTCTGCGGCCGGAAGTGACGGGTGCGCGTGCGCAACGGCCGCGACCCGCCATATTGTTTCTGCTACACCGGTACAGCTCGAATAACTTTAATTAATAAAATCGGTTGATGAAATGAATCGCGAGAAACTATTGTCGTGTAGTTCATTGTTTTAAGTGCTTGTGGGATTTTATATTACTTAGTTTGCAATCATAAACATAAATTAACTTTAATTTCAATTCAGGTTTACGGTTTGGTTACGAAGATTTAAATTAAAGAGTTTCTGTAACGCATTATCTACTTTTTCTACGTAGTATAATGTGTATTGGGGACGGTTTTTAGTCCCGCCAGATCAGGATTAAAAATTTTAGGAGTCATAAATACGTAGCAAATATTATCAGTAGTGACCTAATCTTTTTATCCCTTTGTAAGCTGTTACAAAAAGACAAAAATATCTAGTTATACAGGATTATTTTTTATGGAGTGCGTATATTCAACGAGGTACTTAATTAGGTGCATAAAATTTTACAAATTTTTCCAAGGAACATAGGTCGAAATCTTAAAATTGAAAATCTATTTTTCATACAAACATAAGTCACGTAACCTGTCACTTTGTATGACATGAATACTTCATTTTAAATTTTTAGATTTCGACCTATGTTCCTTGGAAAAATTTGTAAAATTTTATGCACCTAATTACCTCGTTGAATATATGCACTCCATAAAAATTTATCCTGTATAATAAAGGTTAAAAAAAAACATAACGGTTTTGTGATAATTGTAGAGTAAGTAGTTAGTACCTATTTTTTCTTATCCATTTGTGTGGTCACCCTTCCACGCACTAAGCCTTACATTTACGCTCTTTTTTGTATGTAGAGCAGTTTTATAGCCGCATCTTTGAGAATCTACAATTTCACGATTACAATTTCGCAATTTATTTACCAAAACAACCTGACTGCAAGCCAAGACGGTACTTTTCCACCTAAAACCAATTCGTCTACATTCCCCAATCGCAGTGATAATGGCGATGCCGACGACAGCTACTTACCCTGGGCCTCGACGGAGTGACAGGGCAAGTGACAGCCGCCTTGTTAACGGAGCGTCGCGCGGCAGGGAACCAGGGCGGAGGGCTGCAGGAACATGCGCCGAAGGACCAGATAGAAAAACAAATGAAAAGCATTGATTTGAACTCAAATAGGCTTGCTGTATTAAAACTGCGTTAGTAACATAGGATGGGAAAAAGCTGAATCGTGATAGTAATGCGGGCGTAAAGACATAGTTTGGTAACCGACAAAAGGGAATGGAGTAGCACTCATGAATGCGGTCATAGCCAGCACGCCCCTCTTCCTCCCCCAGGGCGGAGGTAGTATATAAGGCTTGACCGAGTCAAAAAAAATTTACAGTCTGAGCAGTAGGTACTATTATTGCAGGAAAATGTGGACAGCAGTGATCAAACGTGAAATTAAATTATGAAGAGAAGTACTTAGTACAAAATAAATTAAGAAATAACAATTTTAAAAATTTCGGTTCCTTCTAAGGAACGACTTTGTCTAATAGGTCACTAATGTATATGATAATTGTACCTGCCTTAAAGACTACGTTATGCTATTTGGTAATTTACTTTAACGCATTAGATAATAAAATTCCAAAAATTCAATGCGTATACGAATTACATATTCAAATTGCCACTTCTTTACCCGTATGATGTTGTTTTTTCTTTTGTTTATTCATTTGTAATTAAAAGAAACAATAATTCTTAATGTTTGCGGTGTTAGATCAGCGTTATACGGCTACGAACTAAAGGTCAATTTCGTAGCCAATCGTAGCGTTGTCTATGTTCTGGATCGCTTTAAAAGATCACAGTCGGCAGTCCACAGAGCATACTATTATTCATAATTACTTTTGATACTAAATATCATCCAACTAGTCTTCCTACTTCCGCCTAGCCTTTTTCCAAGTTATGTTGGGGTCGGCTTCCAGTCTTACCGGATTTAGCTGAATACCGTATTTTACATGGAGCGACATTCCAAATTACAAGTTAGCCGCAATCTATTCTAGAAATACTCAGAAACGTGGTGGTTCATGTATATTAATTAAGAAGGATTATGAATACAAAGAACTCACAAATATTTTAAAATACTCTATTCCAGGTGTTATTGAATCTTGTGCAATTGAACTAATTAGTCATAAATTAATAATTGTGTGTATTTATAGGCCACCTAATATGTCTAACATTAATATTTTTTTTGATAATCTTGAATCCATCCTTAAGACACTATGTAATAACCTAAATAAAAAAGTTATTATTTGTGGGGATTTTAACATAGACATATTAAAACGCAACAAGTTTACTTTGGACTTCGAATACTTACTTCTTAATTTTAATTTAAAATTACAAATAAATAAACCTACTAGATTAAGCAGCAACACATGTCTAGATAATTTTGCACACAATATACAAAGAAGTAGTTACGATGTCATCGATTTTGCTTTATCTGATCACACAGCACAAATAATAAAAATTATAGTAAACAAAGTATGTAAAATTAATTATTGGCGTACAATGAAACGCAATTTATCATTGGAATATTTAGAAATGTTTAAAACTCACCTGCAAAAATTATCATTCTCACAAGTGTTTGAATCAGAAAATCCTAACGAGGCCTATGACAATTTTATTGATATTTTCAAGTTACTATATAGTTTATGTTTTCCTTACAAACGTATCATAATAAAACCTTTAAAAAAATTAAAATGGATATCTCGGGGAATTAAGAAATGTAGCAAACAACAAAGAAATCTACTATGGAAGTATAGAATGTCAAAAACACAAGAAAATAAAAAAACTTTCAAGACTTACTCAGCTAGGCTTAAAAAGATTATTAAACTCACTCAGAGAGTCCAAAATAATTTCATGATAAATAAAGCACAAAATAAATCAAAAATCTCCTGGCAAATAATTAATAATAGACAAGTTATTAAAGAACCCATCTGGCAAATTAAAAATGGTAACGCTTTAGTTAAAGAACCTACTGAGATTGCAGAGGCCTTTAACAATTTTTATATTGATCAATTTAAGGAAATTAGTTTTAATAATTTAGATCCTATAAAAGCTATCTCATATAATGATAATTCTTTATTCATGTTACCAGTAGTTCCTCAAGATGTACTTAGAGTTATAAAATCATTAAAAAACAAAAAAAGTGTGGGTCATGATGGCATATCAACAATCGTAGTAAAATTTGTCGGTAATATAATAGCCCTACCGCTAAGTCATATCATTAATCTAAGTATCAGCTTGGGTACATTTCCTACAAGTCTAAAAAAAGTTATCATCAAACCCTTACATAAAAAAGATAACAAAGAAGATATTTCTAACTATAGACCAATAGCACTGATCTCTGTATTCTCAAAAATTTTTGAAAAGCTGATATATGAATCAATTTATTCATTTCTAGATAAGCATAATATACTCTGTGAGGAACAAAAAGGATTTAGGAAAAATAAAAATATCAACATGGCAATTTATGACTTACTAGACACTGTTTTAAGAAATGTTGATAATAAAACACCTGTTTGTGCAATATTTAGTGATATGTCAAAAGCTTTCGACCACGTTAGGCATGATATCCTATTAAAAAAGTTATATGCTTATGGCATCAGAGGCAACATACTAAACTTAATAAAATCGTATTTAATTGGTAGAAAACAATACACTGAGATAACAAGAATAAATTTACGTACAAAATTTGAAGTTAAATACACCTCTAAAGAACGGGATATAATGTACGGTGTGCCACAGGGCAGTGTTCTTGGACCATTGCTCTTTCTCTTGTATATAAATGATCTACCGATACAAACAAAACAGCAAATGATCCTCTTTGCTGATGATAGCACTGCCATAGTTAAATGTGTTAAGACAGAACAATACGAGGCAGACATAAACAATACATTAAAACATATAATTAATTGGCTTAAAAGTAACAACCTAATAATTAACCTTCAAAAAACAAACTATATGCAATTTTACCAACGTACTCTTCCAATACAGCTTAGCATAAATTATTCAGGACAAGCTATCGATACTACAACAGTGACAAAGTTTTTAGGTATATTAATAGATAACAAACTAACCTGGCAACCTCAAGCAGAAAAAATATGTAAAACACTAAGTAAATGTTCCTATATTCTATACAATTTATCAAAGAAAGTCAATACACCCACAGTTTTGACAGCATACCATGGTTTAGTTTCCTCCGTTCTCAGATTTGGGGTGATTTTCTGGGGTAATTGCAGTGAAAGGGAAAGGATATTCAAAGCCCAAAAGAATTGTATCAGATCTATGTTTAATCTTAAAAGTACAGAAAGCTGTGAGCCTATGTTTAAAGCACACAAAATATTAACTTTACCGTCCTTATATATATTTGAAATGGCTATGTTTGTAAAATGTAATCACAAATTATTTCCCACAGTGTCAAATATATCTTCCCGTTCAGATGTTTTAAGATCTCAGTATAAGGATCTCATTAGCATAAGTAGATATAGGACTGCATTGTTAAAGAAAAATGTTTTGGGTATGGCACCCATCATATACAACAAGATTCCACAACAAATTAGAGAAGAAACATTATTTATATTTAAAAAGAAACTAACTTTGTTGTTATTAGATGGTTGCTACTACTCAATTAAAGAGTTTTTAGACGATAGAAGATTTTAAGTTCATTGTTTTTTTAGTGCCTTTTATGTAACTTTTTATTTAAGAATTTTTGCATGCCTTACAGGCAAAATGTACTGGGTCTTCACATGTTCACCTTGTCATCATATATTGTACCTACATTTTAAGCAAATAAATATTTCTGATTCTGATTCTGATTCTGACTGCCTATCTGACCTCCACAACCTATTGATAGGTAATACAGTATTCCATAGTAAGACTGGTTGTCAGATTTGTAATGACTTAACGACTATCAAAGATTGTATGACACTCGGGACCAACGGCTTAACGTGCTTTCCGAGGCACGGAGGGGTCTTGGTACGTTTACAAATGGATCCATCCATCCACGGACTAACCGCGGCGATCGCGGCTTAACCTTTATTATCGGTCAAACCGTACGGCTAAATCATCCAACTAGTGTTAGGACGAAAAAATCATGAGCTATTCAGTAGATTCATAACAGTTGAATTCCTCTCACAAGGTTACCTAATACAAACATATTTAGGTGTATGTCGGCAATTGTATGGAGTGACCCTTCTACACTTTTTTTTTGCTTGTTACATAACATGGGTGGCGGCGGCGGCGTGACATTCAGCCAATTTCAAGTGCGATGGTGATTGCGTTGCTGTACTCTACTTACCAGTCATATCAGTTCAAAGCAAGACTACATCAAAACCAGTAAAACGTATCGTTGTCTAAGAAAAAGGCTTTTCAGCACATTGTCAATAGTTATATATGTACGTGCGTACATAATTACTTATTAGCAACATGACCTAGGCTAGCTTCAGCAGCCAACAGGACGAATTGTTGAACGTGCTCTCCGAGGCACGAAAGGGTCTGGGTAAGTTTCCAAACGGTCAATGAGCGGACATTATTGGTCAAAGCGTACACCTTACACTTACCCACAAGCCCCTAAACTACTTACAGTAATATTCTTCAATCATTATTATCATAGGCGCTTCATGTTGTTCTCCGCATCGCTGCCACTGCGGTGAAGTAGTCAACAGCCTCGGACACCAATAGGTACGTTGAAAAAAAACATTCTTCAATCTATTTTTATAACGAAAAGAAAACAAAATTTCAATTTTGGTAATCTATAACCCTACAAAAATCTGAATGATACAAACATAATTAAAATATTAAACATGAACCTAACCCCATGTCTGCCGGCGGTACCTAACCCTTGCGATTACAAATATCCGACGATTGTCAAAACAATACATCAGCAATCAAGTAGTGAGCCTGATGCGGTGCGACGGCGAGGCGAGCGTGAGTTGCGAGGCTCGGGGGTTAGGGCTCATGGCTCGCGGCTCGGGGGTTTTTATTCGGAGCATATTGCGCGAGTTTTTTGTTTCCCCTCGTGAGAGACCGACAATAAAAACGAATCTGCGAACTCTTGAGGCGGCCGCGGGCGAGACATAGAGCAAGATGCAGGCGGAACAGTGAGAGCGATTTTCATAAATTTTTAATTGTCGTTAGCTTACTTTTTTAGGTTGATTGAATTTTAAATACATACGTAATGTATAATTTCATGGTAGAATAAATTGGATTTTTTTTACCTCGTTTCAATTGCGAAATTCAAATTGACTCCTTTATAGGACTAGCAATAAACTTTCCACAAAGCAACTTATAAGTAGAAAATTCTTGGTAAATAAACAGGCAATGTAAAAAGCCTTTTTGAACTATAACGTTTCTATTTATAACAAATGGATCAGACACGGCTTTGCACGTGTAGGTATTATACATATAAAAATTTCCCCTTGAATCACTCTATCGATTCCCAAAAACCGCATCAAAATCCTTTATGTAGTTTTAATTTTATTTTATTTATTTAAAACTTCATGTACAAAATGGTACACAAGGTGGACTTATTGCCACTAGGCATTTTCCGCCAGTCAACCTTTGGGTAAAAATGAAAATTTACATTGAAGGGTGTACAAAAGACTAAAAGGAAACGAACAGAAAAAAAAGTAACTGACTAGTTTATATTATACAAATAAAATAATATATATATTTGACATATACATATAAATACTAGATACATGAATATATAAATATATATATATACATACCAATAGACTAATTAAAAATCATAAGGGATAAAATATACAAACTACAACTCATGCTTATTCAGCAACTTCAGATAGTGAGCTTTTACCTGTCTTTTAAAAGAGAATTTGCTTTGAGCTTTCTTTATCTTAAGGGGGAGGGCGTTCCAGAGTTTACTAGAAGAGACAGCAAAAGAGTTAGACATAAAACCAGTACGGTGAGAAGGAATAAGTAGGATAGAATTTAGAGAAGAACGAAGATTAAGATTGTGGGAGCTACCCAAAATCTGAAAACTTGATTTTAAATATTCGGGAGCTTGTGGATCGTTTAAAATAGAGAAAAGTTGACAGAGGGATCTGAGGGATCTTCTCTGTCGAATGGGGAGCCAATTAAGTTTATTCCGGTAAAGAGAGATATGATCGTACCTACGGAGTCCAAAAATAAAACGTATACAATTATTGAGAAGGCGATCCAATTTATTGAGAAATTCTTGTGAAATATCCGAGTAACAAACATCAGCATAATCAATTACGGGAAGCACCAGGGACTGGACCAGTAGAGTTTTAGTGCTACAAGGGAGAAAATTTTTAAACCGATAGAGGGATCGAAGTATGAACGTGACGCTTTGGCTAATTTGACTTACTTGCTTACTCCAGCTTAAGTGTCCATCTATGTACAAGCCAAATCCTTAACATGTGGAGAGAAAGGTATAACAAGATTGTTGTAAAGGATAGGGGTAATGTTTGTAATATTTAGTCTTTTGAGGTAATAAAAATTAATATATAAGCATACCTACATAGGTATAGACAGCGGAAAGCGACTTTATCTGTATCTTTAGTGATTTTTAGTCTAAATTAAACTAATAAATACTCTTAATCGATTAAGCGGCGGTAGCCTAATGGCTAGGGCGTCGGGCTTGCGATCATGTGGTTGCGAGTTCGAATCCCACCCATTACACTACCGACTTGAACCCACTCGTAACACAAGCATCTTAGCTTAGCACGAGGGGTTAACGAGATTACTAGTAATGTGCGACCCACATTGCTAGTAAACTTTAAAAAAAAAAAAACAAAAAAAAAATTGCGCCAAAAAGACATGTAAAGACATTTTTGCTTGTACAATGAGTGTCGAGTCTCCTCTCTACTCTATGGCCGCTATTATGACGTTTCCGAGCACTTGTGTTATATGATTTGTTCAGTGGAGCTGGAGTGTACTAACTGCGCTCAGTGGAGGACGGCGGCTCATTAACTAATGTTTATTAACTGTTCATACTCCCGGTCACTCCGGTAACCGGGGCAGAGGGCCAGACTTGTTATTAGTTGTAATGTTTATGAGAAGTGATGGAGAGGGTTTATCGTCGAGTATACCATGTACGAAGTCTCTCATTTAGATATATTATTTTCAAGCTACATTTATTCATATCTATTAATTTTAACCTATCAGAGCTTTTTTTTTTCAGGTGAGGGGTTAACGATAATGCTATTTAAGCTTCAATTAACACATTTCTTTATCGGGAAGTTTAACGGAATTCTTTTATTATTATATTCTAATTTTTTTTTACTATCATGACACTAGTAAGAAACTGAGCTATTGCAAAAGAGTTTAATAATTTAAATTGAGTGAGTAATTTACATAGCTTTACACTAATAGAACATCTGCTTCAATAATTTTAATTGCAGAATAACATGCGAATAGTGCAAACTCAACGCCAATCATTCAATTTCGTTTATTGAATGTACTGTAGCTACAAAGTAAAAATAAGTGACGGTACGATCATGGTTACTGGTTGGTATCCCACCCAACCCACATTACGCTAACGTCGTGAACCAAATTCAAATTTTAAATCATTTATTCAAATTAGGCTACGATGTAGCACTTTTTGAAGGTCAACAACATTGACAGCACCCTGACTCGCCCACCCTCAACCCACTCAACACAAAGTGTCAAAAAATATTAAAAAAAACAAACATCCCTCTCGACTATTTAGGCTATTTATTCCAATAAACACGAAGACAAGAACAATCCATCCTCCCACACATGTATGATCCTATTAGCGTCTCCATCTGTTCACGGCACAGCTCCTAATAGGCTTACACGACCTCTTGGTACGACCTATTGTGAGGCCGCCGAACACGCCGCCTCTGTTTGAGGATTAATACTATTGTAGCACACGGTTTTACTCGGAAAACGCGGATTTTGTACAATTTCGATGGGATTAGTGGACGTATTCTGTTATATTAGCAGATTTATTTTCTATTGAAAATTTTCGTAGTTTATATCTGATGTTCGGAAGCATTGAGTTACGTAGTGATAGAGGTGTGCATCTTTTTTAAAAAAAAGATACTACCATGAACAAACCTTACATCGGTATCGAAGTACATAGGTAGGTATCTAAGAAGGTTGTGAGTCGTTAATTTTCGCTTTATTAGGAACTAGCTATTGCTCGCGGCTCCCCCGTGTGAGTGTCAGTTATCGCGACATTTTAGCCTATAGCCTTCCTCAATAAGTGAGCTATGTAACTGTGAAAGATTTTTCCAAAACCGACCCGTATTTCCTGAGATTAGCGCGTCCAACCAAACGAACTCTTCAGCTTTTTCATATAAGTATAGATGTGTGTGACAACAGTCTATTAGGTGTGGAAGGTAATTGAACCTAGGTAATTCGTTTTAACAACTTTTCGTAGACAGTATTTATATACATTTTTTACCATGATTATCTGAATGGAGAACCTTATCGCTCGTAATTAAAAACTTATCCTAAAAATAGTGCTACTGGAGATAAGAATATAAGGTAATTTGTGTGACAAGAACTCAAGCTTACTTATAGTAGGAACATCTACACTCGCGAGCAAAAGTATGGAATCACTTACTTGAAATTTGCGTCGCGCAATCTGAGTACTAAATTATTCTGCTAATATTAATAAAAATGGTACCATTTTAAAGTTTATACTGTCACCTTTAAATTGATACCAAATTCATTAAAATCACACCAGTATTTAAGGAGCTATCCTGGATTATGTCAAGAAGTAAGGAAAAAGATATGTTTGATAGGTCACAACTTGCGCCCTATTGACCCCCTATAAAAGCACGTGTTATCGGATTTTCTTTATCAGTCTGCTTTCAAACGTTGACCGGTACACATCTCCGCTAATTTTGACCCTTGAATTTGGACGACAATGGATACTACACCTACAGAAGCCGCCCAAATCGTCGCCCTATTGCGAGAAGGGCTCAGCCAGAGGGCTGTCGCACGACAGCTCCACATAAGCCAGTCCTGTGTCTCAAAAGTTTATAAACGCTTTCGGGAGACTGGTGGCTTTATCTCGAGACCAAGATCTGGACGGCGCCGGTGCACATCGGAGAGGGATGATCGTTTTATCGTGTCAACCTCTCTTCGAAATCGACATTTGACTGGTGTCGACGTCCAACAGGAGCTCCGAAATGTTCGTGGAGTAGCTGCCAGCGAGTGGACAGTTCGTCGAAGACTTAAGCAAGCTGATTTAACTCCAAAAAGGCCAGCCACAGGCCCGAAACTGACGGCAAGCCACCGACAAGCACGTCTTCAATTTGCTCGCTCTCATCTTGATTGGGAGGTTGAGCAATGGAAGCGTGTCCTGTTCTCCGACGAGAGCAGAATGTGTTTGCATGGCAGCGACCGAAGAGGTCGGGTCTACAGGCGGCCTGGGGAACGATATGCACAGTGTTGTTTTGCTGAGACAGTGGCGTATGGCGGTGGTTCTTGTATGATGTGGGCCGGCATTTCCTTCGACGGTAAAACGGAGCTGGTTTTCGTGCCTGGCGGGGGAAGAGGAGGCGGTCTAACTTCAGACCGCTACATTACCGATATTCTGCAGGACCATGTCCTTTCTTACGCGGGATATATCGGTGATGACTTCCTCCTTATGCACGATAACGCTCGTTGTCACACTGCCCGTGCCACAACTGAATACCTCGAAGAAGTCGGTATCGCCACAATGGACTGGCCAGCGCTCAGCCCGGACTTAAATCCCATTGAGCACATGTGGGATGAATTGAAGAGGAGGGTCCGATCAAGAAATCCTGCTCCTTCAAGTGTAGATGAGCTGAAATCGGCTTTGATAGAGGAGTGGGAAGGTATCCCGCAAGAATCAATTCGGAAGCTGATTCGATCAATGAAGAACCGTCTTCGAGCAGTTATAAGGGCGAGGGGAGGGAACACAAAATATTGAAAATTAATTTTAAAGCCAATTAAAGTTTTTGTTACACAATTTTTGTTGTTTTCTTCATTCATTATTTTTTCATTATCCTTAGGTTTTCCTTAACTCCTTCACTTAATCCAGGATAGCTCCTTAAATACTGGTGTGATTTTAATGAATTTGGTATCAATTTAAAGGTAACAGTTTAATCTTTAAAATGGTACCATTTTTATTAATATTAGCAGAATAATTTAGTACTCAGATTGCGCGAAGCAAATTTCAAGTAAGTGATTCCATACTTTTGCTCGCGAGTGTAGAACAGATAGAATATATAATAAAATTTAGACCTTGCAGACGATACCTTCAGAATATAATCTCAACAGGACCATCTCTAGCCATGTGTATGTGTTCACACGACGCCGACGTCACCGCAACGGTGCCGCCCAACAAAACAACTCATTTCTGATCTCAGTCGCTATGGAAACGGTAAAGCTTTATTCAATTCCTATTTTGGGGAAATATCTGTTCTCTCTATTGGAAATATTTTAGAGAAATGTGAAACGATCCGTGGAAGACTGGATTTGTTCAATATTTGTACTAAATAAGAATTAGGAAATTTATAACAGGTAGATGGAGATTACAGTGAATGAAAGCATATTTTAAGCAAAAACTAAGAATAAGAGTAAATTTATTGCTTTCAATCTTGGGACATCACACACGGCCATCTGATCCCAAACTAGGCAGTACTATGGCGACCAGACAACTGATAAATATACTTATATATTTTTAAAAACATACATATTATAGATAAATAACACCCAGACACAGAATAAATGATCGTACTCATCACACAAAGATTTGTTTTGGGTGGGAATCGAACCCACAACCTCCGGCTTAGCAGTCAGGGTCACTAACCAGTAGACCAATAGGCCAGCAAAATCAATTTCAATGTTTATATGACGTTAAAATATAATTCATAGGTAATTCCTAGACATTCTAATTTTTTAAGCTCACGCTGGTATCTTGGGGATCTAAAAACTATTGTATCTATTCTCAGTTAATAGATTAATAAAGATTGTATAAAAGAATTAGGGTGGAATTCCGGTTGGTTAGCAAACATATTCGCCCACACAATCTATTTAATTTCACCATACACATATACCAATAATGTCACGAATTGCAAAAAATAATATCTTAGGTAAGTGAGGACCGAAAAACTCTTTTCAAATCAAAAACCGTTTATAAAAACGTCAAATAAATCTATTACGGCACACTTCAATACCCTCGAGCATTCATTGCACAAATTATTTATTAAATTTCGCACAATATTGCGGGGCACAATTAGGACCAAAAAAAAAGGACCAGAATCACGGAAGCGTCTATCCTCCCTCTACAGACGGAACTTTAATTCCGGATTAGTGGAGATTAAGATCCGTTGTGGTCAAGTAGTGGATGTCGTGTGGTTGTGTATTGTGGTCCTAATACCGGACAATGTTTGTGGGTGTCGGTACATATCACACCAGTGAATGACAGAGGCGTTCGTAGGGTTAAGATGTTTTTTGATGTTAAGGCGAAGTGTAATTTAAATTTAAGAAACTTTAATTAAATAATGTGTCTATTAATTTTAGAATTAAATATTTATATATTTTCTACAAATATTTTCTTATTTACCAAAATTGTATAGGTAGTTACCAAATACCTAATTGTTTAACGTGAATAATTAAAACTGACTCTTTAGGTACCTATTTTATTCGTAAGCTCCCTATACACGTACCGTGAGACTCTACATTAATTTTAGGCGCAAAATATCATAACGACTTTCTCTTCCATTATAGTTTTAGCTAGTTTTACTAAAAGTTTCTTAGATCCTTCCCCTTAAAAGCATTTAACACCAAACCGCCGCAATAGTCGCGGTGGACCGGAACACCGCATTGTACAACGGGCAGCACAATGCGCTCAACACGTCTCTGCGCTACAATACTTCCACGTAGGAAGTATCAAGGGACTGATAAACAGATGCTTTGTTACAAACTGCAGTGTGCAAGGAGGACAGGTTTCGTCGAGCGGATCGTAATTTAGAGTTTCAAAGAGATTAGTGTGAAAAACGCTCGAAGATTTGGTATATGTGAATAATCTAACATTTTTAAAAGATGAACTGTAGTGATTAGGGATTTAAGTGTAAGATAAAGATTATTAATTTTTAACAAGCTTTAGTAATAGCAGTTTTTTTTATGACAAAGTTTCAAAATCAAAATTTATTATTTCAAGTTGGCGTTTTCAGGTAGGTAGGTACCTACTTTCGAAACGGAAATTTACTCTAGTGGCGCGTTTCCAAAATATCATTCCTATGGAGAAGAACCGGCAAAAATTATTTTAATGGAAGTGAATTTTTCCCGTTTTTACTTAATTATACCTATTGTATTTAATTAAATCAAATCTTCCACAATCCGGTTAATACAGTGTTGTTATGAATGTTTAAAGTAGAGTTAAGGTTTACTGGAACTCTCTCTATTAATAAAACTGCACACTATGCATAATTAAAGCTATTACTGGTTGATACACAAATGCGATTACAAAATAAATTACGACTTTAATATGAGCCGAATGGAACCAAAATTATATTACGTAAGTACCAAGATACAGTCGCGTCGCTCGAAAGATAAGCCATAAGACTCATCGAAAGTATTTAAGAGAGACTTAAACATACATTGTGAATGTTTGTTTATAATATGTAACATTACACAAACAAACAAGCGATCACAGAAGTCATAAATATGTGTAAACATTTGCGTTAGGGTCGGCGCGCACTGCCGGCGGGCCGCATATGTCGGCGCACACTTAACGTGTTTCATCTCAATATTTTGTAGCCGTATTGGGTAGACCGTGGAGGGTTGGTATAATAGTAACAGAACAATAAAACGATTAACAAATTCATGTATCAAGATGGGGTTCCAGATAATATTAAGAAATATTTTTTTCAGTTGTTTAAAGCATACGTTTACTTTGTGTAGCGTAGCGGCATCGCCATGTCATCGTTGACAGTAAATATATTCGAAATAACACTAAAAAAATTTTTTTTTTTTTTTAATCATGACTCCTATACTTTATTTATAATAACACATACCTAATACTAATTATAATAAAAATAAAACTATACTAAACTAAAACCTTATAGGTAATACTAATTGATCTATTAGATACTAAACTATAATAAATAAAGCTAAATAAAAAAAACTAATATTTTAAATATAGCTTTGAATTTTTTATTAAAATTTGGTATTACCGAAACGGAAACGACACGAAAACCAAATTTTTCGACTCAATTATTGGACACCAAAAATGTTAACTAAACTGTTTTAAAATAGCGATGTATCATAACATTTAACGAGTGATAAGATATAATCCCTCGATAGGCGCTCACAGATTTGTTGTGATTTTTAATTACCAATATTTTATTGATAAGAAGAATTGGGCTTATTTTTTCTTATTTAGCAAACAATTTGTAAATCGACTCTGCCAGATTAACTCTTCCCTTTCGATAACACACTACATAAAACCTACCTACAAACTTTGACATAAAAAGAAAACTGTTATAAAACACCTCTTTAGAATTCTTGTTTTTTAAAAATGTGTATAAACCTGCCCACTCTTTCAAACATCATGTTTATAAACGGAAACACTATGTTAATGTGAGCTCTCGCTAGGTGCTCTCGGTACCTAATTACTATAATTTTATGCACTATCCCTCAGATCCGCGACACTATCATAAGTTGATAGTGTCGCGGATGTGAGGGATAGTGCATTTTGTATTTTCAAACATTAACAGAGTTGCAATAAAACTATATTTTAAACGGATTCTATCGCAGTTTATTTTGATTCTATTTCCCGACGTTGCAATGTTTTAAATTCTGTGTGTTCCTATTTGTTAATTTTGGTACGAAGTATAGCATACATTACGCATGTGTATTGAATGGCAAATTGCATCATAAACTTCCACACTGTATATATTTCCTCCTTCGATCTATATTAAAAATACATATAACGTAAATAAATAGAGTTAAAAGTAAAAAACACCTAATTCATTAAGTACCTGTTTCGTATCACCAGCACGTGCCCATATCGTAGAACCTCGTTATGATATACCTATCTAAATGATAATATTTCTCACGTATTTACGAAGGTCGAAAGTAATTAGCGAGCGGCTCCGAGCCAATCACTCGGAAAATTGATTGTCTGGTTGTAACTGGGGAAGTCATTCGAGACCCGTTTATAACATAAGTGTGGGAGCCAATCATTTGTAAAATAATAACTTTGACTACTATGTTCTAGTGGATAATGATTACCGGAAAAGAAGTAGGGAAACGTTATCCGTTTTAGGACGAATAAGATTTTATGTAGAGGTATTGTTGCAGCCTACAAAAAATTCTAAAGCTTTAAAAATACTATTTTGCTAGCGTTTACCTCTGAATCGAGTTATTGTCTCACAATTATATAGGTATACAGCGTCTAACAAAAACCCTGTCCGATCCCTAACTTATTCGGTATCGTACTGTGAAAACATTATACGTAGCCATTAAATGGAGTGGAGATTATTATTTTTCCCCAGTGAAAATAATTAATTGTATTAATATTACTAGTATTGTATAAATGTAAATACTAGATTGGAAATAAATTATTAACCGAGGTCTTTGAGGTATATAGCTCACTTACCAACTTTATTTTATTAATAGATCAATTTGGCCCCAAACTTGTTAACGCTATTAGAATTCATCTACGCTGTATTATCTAAGCGGCTGTAGCCTAGTGGCTATTAGGACATCGGACTTGCGATCAAGAGGGGTTAACAAGAATAAGTACTAGTAATGTGCGACCCACATTGCTCGTAAACTTAAAAAAGAAGAGAATAAGTATTTACCTTTATTAAATCAATTAAATTTCAGGATAAAGGTTTATACATAACATAAAAAAAAAACGTTTTCATTTCGAATCCTTTGTGTTACGCACCGTTTAACAATTGTTACTTATAATCTATCTCAACATAACCAACTTAAACAGGATATTGCAATCTGTGTAAGTGCACCTCGGAGTGTGTGAGGAGGCACACTTGTTATCAATTGAATTTGATGCCGCCGCCGCCGCCGCCGCGCCGCCCGCATACGTACAGTACACAATACATACTAGTACTCGTAGCTGCTAACAGCTGAGGTTACACAGTGCGAGCTGGCATGCGAGCTGACCGAGTCAGTTACTGAGGTGCAGCTACTCGCACCGTGTGACCGCATCAGTACGAGTATTGTCATGTGCGAGTGGGACAGTTGCTCGCGTCCGAGTTACTTCAACATTTTTTGTTTTAACTCGCCTACTCGCCTTCCCCCACCGCGCCTCGCACGCCGCTCGGTCGTCAACTCGCACGATTTTGCGAAATGACAGTAGCTCGTACGCTCGGGTCCACCCCAGGTGCAGTGTTTCTTGTTTCGGCGTCAAATATATATTTATGTATATAGCTATTTATTCATATATTTATATAGTATAGCTCTTTCAATTCTAAGTATTTCAATACAAAGTATTTTCGAAACCGCTCTATTGTGGTATGTACTGTGATTAAACGTGTATTTTAAGACAACATTGCACGAGACATGATACAGACGAAGTATGCGAGTACACTGATGCAGTAGCTGTCTTCTGCGACGCCAGCAATTTGCATAGTGTGACCGAGCGAGGCGAGTCGAGCTACTGTCATCAGCTCCTCGCACTGTGTAACCTATCCATTAGGCATAGTGATCACTGGTACATAAACGTGAAAAAATATCTAGTAGGTTGGTAATTAGTAATAAAACTTTTATGACGCCGTTTCTGCTCGGCGTCGCGACGCGATAACTAAAAGGCGTCACGACGCCCCAACTGATAGGCGTCACGAATCCAGCGTCGCAACTCCATAGCTACCCAGCTTTGCGATGCCATAGACACTTAGCGTCGCGACGCCATGGCAAACCGGCTTCTCGATGCCATAGCAACCCATCGTCGCGACGCCATAGACACCCAGCGTCGCGACGGGCATGGAATCCCGGCGTCGCGACGCCATAGCTACACGGCGTTGCGATGCCTTAAACACCACTGACGCTGACGGGCTTGGCGACGCCGTTACTACTCAGCGTCGCGACGCCATAACTGATAGGCGTCACGACGCCATAATGTCGCCGGCAAGCTAATGCGTCGCAACCCCGAGTTGCTATAGCGTGGCGTCTCCGGCTAGCCATGGCGTCGCGACCCTAGGGTGTCAATGGCATCGCGACGCTGGGTGTCTATGGCGTCGCGACGCCATTGCAAATCGACGTCGTGACGCCATGGAAACCCAGCGTCGCGACACCATGGACACCCAATGGTCGCGACGCCATGGCAAACCGGCGTCTCGACGCCATAGCTAAATGGCGTCTTAACGCCATAGCATCAAGGCGTCGCGACGCCGTGCTAAATCGGCTTCTCGACGCCATAGCAACTCATCGTCGCGACCCCAGGGACACTGAGCGTCGCGACGCCATTTCAAACCGACGTTGTGACGTTATAGCAACCCAACGTCGCGATACAATTGACACCCTAGCGTCGCGACGCTATGGCATCCCGGCATCGCGACGCCATAGCTTCCCGGCGTTGCGATGCCATAAAAACCACTGACGCTGACGGGCTTTGCGACGCCGTTACTGCTCGGCTTCGCGACGCCATGACTAATAGGCGTCACGACGCCATAATGCTGCTGGCAAGCTAATGCGTCGCAACGCCGTGTTGCTATAACGTGGCGTCGCCGGCATGCCATGGAGACGCGCCCCTAGGATGTCAATGGCATCGCGACACTGGGTGTCT
Source organism: Plusia festucae (assembly GCA_950381575.1). Classification (NCBI taxonomy): domain Eukaryota; kingdom Metazoa; phylum Arthropoda; class Insecta; order Lepidoptera; family Noctuidae; genus Plusia; species Plusia festucae. The sequence goes on along the minus strand of OX494456.1, from coordinate 318,674 downwards.
ATGGCGTCGCAACGCCATTGCAAATCGACGCCGTGACGCCCTTGCCACCCAGCGTTACGATACCATTGACACCCTAGCGTCGCGACGCCATGACAAACAGGCTTCTCGGTGCCATAGCAACTCATCGTCGCGACGCCATAACTGATAGGCGTCACGACGCCATAATGCCGCCGGCAAGCTAATGCGTCGCAACCCCGAGTTGCTATAGCGTGGCGTCTCCGGCTAGCCATGGCGTCGCGACCCTAGGGTGTCAATGGCATCGCGACGCTGGGTGTCTATGGCGTCGCGACGCCATTGCAAATCGACGTCGTGACGCCATGGAAACCCAGCGTCGCGACGCCATAATAGCATCAAGGCGTCGCGACGCCGTGCAAAATCGGCTTCTCGACGCCATAGCAACTCACTGGCATGCCATGGAGGAGCGCCCCTAGGATGTCAATGGCATCGCGACACTGGGTGTCTATGGCGTCGCAACGCCATTGCAAATCGACGCCGTGACGCCATTGCCACCCAGCGTTGCGATACCATTGACACCCTAGCGTCGCGACGCCATGACAAACAGGCTTCTCGGTGCCATAGCAACTCATCGTCGCGACGCCATAACTGATAGGCGTCACGACGCCATAATGCCGCCGGCAAGCTAATGCGTCGCAACCCCGAGTTGCTATAACGTGGCGTCGCCGGCATGCCATGGAGACGCGCCCCTAGGATGTCAATGGCATCGCGACACTGGGTGTCTATGGCGTCGCAACGCCATTGCAAATCGACGCCGTGACGCCATTGCCACCCAGCGTTGCGATACCATTGACACCCTAGCGTCGCGACGCCATGACAAACAGGCTTCTCGATGCCATAGCAACTCATCGTCGCGACGCCATAGACACCCAGCGTCGGTCGCGACGCCATTGCAAACCGACGGTGTGACGCCATACCAACCCAGCGTCGTGATACCATTGACACCCTAATGGCAACCCGGCGTCGCGACGCCATAGCTACCCAGCGTTGCGATGCCATAGACACCACTGACGCTGATGGGTTTGGCGAAGCCGTTACTACTTGGCGTCGCGACGCTATAACTGATAGGCGACACGACGCCATAATGTCGCCGGCAAGCCAATGCGTCGCAACGCCGATTTGCTATAGCGTGGCGTCGCCAGCTAGCCATGGCATCGCGACGCCATTGCAAACTGACGTTGTGACGCCATAGCAACCCAACGCCGCGATACAATTGACGCCTTAGCGTCGCGACGCCATAACTACACGGCGTTGCGATGCCATAGACACCACTGACGCTGACGGGCTTGGCGACTCCGTTACTGATCGGCTTCGCGACGCCATTACTGTTAGGCGTCACGACGCCATAATGCCACTGGCAAGCTAATGCGTCGCAACGCCGAGTTGCTATAGCGTGGCGTCGCTGCTAGCCATGGCGTCGAGACCCTAGGGTGTCATCGCGACGCTGGGTGTATTTGGCGTCGCGACGCCATAGCTAATCGGCGTCGAAAGGTTATAGCATCCGGGCATCGCGACGCCGTGGTAAATCGGCTTCTCGATGCCATAGCCACATATCGTCGTGACGCCATAGACACCGAGCGTCGTGACGCCATTGCAAACCGACGTCGAGATACCGTTGACACCCTAGCGTCGCGACGCCATGGCAGCCCGGCGTCGCGACGCCATGTCTACCGGCGTTGCGATGCCATTGCAAACCGACGTCGAGATACCATTGACACCCTAGTGTCGCGACGCCATGGCAACCAGGCGTCACGACGTCATAATGTCGCCGTGTAGTCATGGCGTCGCCACGCTAGGGTGTCAGTTGTATCGCGACGTTGGGTTGCTATGGCGTACAACGTCGGTTAGTAATGGCGTCGCGACGCTCGGTGTCTATGGGGTCGCGACGATGAGTTGCTCGCAACACCATAGCATCTGGGCGTCGCGACGCCGTGGAACATCGGCTTCTCGATGCCATAGCAACTCATCGTCGCGACGCCATAGAACCGAGCGTAGCGACGCCATGGCAACCCGGCTGATAGGCGTTACGACGCCGGATAGCTATGGCGTCGCAACCTGGCGTCGCGATGCCGCAGACACCCGGCGTCGCAACGCCAAAGAATCCCGGGGCTGCGACGTCGTATACATATAACCGACGTTGCCACGCTATAGCAATTCAGCGTCGCGACGCTTTAGCAAAACGGCTTCGCGACGCCATAGATAGCCAGCGTCGCGGCGGCATAGCTAGCCGTTGTCGCGACGCCATAATATATCCAGCGTCGCGACGCCTAGGTACGAGCAATAGTAGCTGAACTTATGTGTAGAATATTATCTAAGAAGCATGGATATAACAAAATTAGGACTAGAGTATTAAAAATTCCTGGGTAGATTTATTTGAGTAAGAATACTTACAAAAGCAATATCAATCAGACTAGCCTTGGTCCCACACAATGTTACGTATAACTAAATCAATTGGTTTGTTCAACGAGTTCTCGTTTATATAAGTGTTGTAAGTGCTGAGGGTCATTGGTTGATTGATTTGGACTACAGTCACATCACTTCAAACTTCCCTCTTCATGTAATGAAACTGGGAGAGTTAAATTATCCAAAAAAGATTATTTAGCTTTGAAATTTAGCCAAACGATATTTTATGCTACAACGCTACGTTATGCTACGCAATGCTACGCAGGTCTACGGCGAAATATGGAGTTATCAAAGCTCAGAAATGTTTGTGGTTGCTTGGTAATTATTGTTGACAGAATCTTCTCATTTAAACTAACTACATTAGTAAATAGTTACCTGAACTATGTATTTTATTTTATTTGTAATACACTCATAACTTGAAAACATACTAATATTTTATACCAAATTATTAGCTGACACAGCAACGTTGTTCTGCCATATAAAAAAAAATCTGCGAGGGCCACACTTTATTAACAATAGATGTTGTCCGATTCTCAGATTCTCGCACTGAAAAATTATTATCAATTCACTATGAGAATAAAATGAGTGTTGCACTGAAAAATTAAAATGATATGATGACGCTTTTATCAGTCACTACTACGATCGAGAACAAATAAAACGAAAAAAAAAATGCGCAAAAACTAGAGAGTCAGAGAAAGCAGGCCGGCTTCTATCTCATCCGTGCTCCGTGGTGTTTGCTGGTTAAAAGGTGACAACGGTAGACAACTGGCGGGTATTACTTATGGATTGGTAGTTGAAAAGTTATCGAACGGCGAGGGTTGAAGATTAATTTAAATTGAAGAAATAAATATATTTTATCGTAGTACCATTATTATATTCAATTGCCATCTTGCGTGCCTATGGAGGATCTGTGGATAGAATTGAATAAAATAAAATCGCAATTAAAAAACAGGAGTTGATTGTAGAAGAGTCAAAAGAAGTTGCATGAATTTTTAATTCTAAATCATAACAACATAAAAATAAAACAATAAAAAAAACAATATTTAGTGGTGGGTACACCCCCATCCCCCATTAGGGGAGTGAAAAATAGATGTGGTCCGTAAAAATTTCACAACAATAGATCAAGCCATTTCGGAGGAGATTTTTTTTTATTATTTTGACGATAACAGGAATAAATGTACCGATGTACGTAAAGAGTTTCATACCTACGTAGGTAGCAATAACCCATTCAAGTTTTATATATTAATGTAAAACGCTGTTTAAAAATAAAAGGAAGGAAAATATTACACTTGATTTAAAAAAAATATGTCAGTTTCCATTAATTTCAAAAACTATCTTAATAATAAATCAATTGACTACCGTCGCTAACTCGCTGCCCAAACATAAACAAAATAGTTAATAAAGATAACATCGAGCTACCAATAGCCGCTTCCGGGGCGGGCCCGGCACGTGTCCGGCACGATTCCGGCACGCGTCCGGCGCGGCTGCGACACGTATTAACTAATTACGAGCTGATATTGCTCGGAACCGATTTAATTCGGCCGTTAAGTACCGGATGAGAGGTAATGTGTTATGATCGAATTCTTGTTGTTTCGTGTGTTTATGATTGATCGAGGGGTGAGTATAGCAGGTTCTATCAGATAGACTTGTAATCGTAAAGTTTGAATAAATAAATACAACTCACGGAAAAACACCCTAAAAGGAAAATCGATTACTCCGAGTAATGTAGCCATTAAGCGATGTGCAAGTGTTTCGAATTTTATATTCTTTAGGTAGATATAGTTATGTTTTTAAAGAAATTATCGATATACCTAGAAATAAAAGTGTGGAGTGTTTGAAGGTATGTTTTGATTTTTAAGAAATGTTTTTGTAAGCTTCTGTATTGAATTTGACATGCTGAAATTCGGAGAGTAATATAACTAAATTAGTTCAGCTATTTAGGTAACTCGATACAACTTGGGACCTATGCAAGTAGGTACTACTATTACTTACTGATGTAGGTTAAATCGTAGCATCAATACCGAATCTTTAAAAATAATTATTTTAAAATAAATAACTTTTCTATAACGTAGCTATCCAGCCGTCCGTGAGGGTCCCGGCAGCGCCCCCGGGCCCTGGGCAACACCGTGGTTGTCAATATTTGCACACATTAATCGGTTTGGGAATTCGGGACTCGAACCCCGGTCTGAAGTCTCTGGAGGATGAAAATGGGTATGGATGCAGACGATGCAGTGAATGTTACGAATGCGAGAAGTGGCCTAGTGGTTTAATGACGTGCCTTGGAATTCAGGTTACCTATGCGAGAATTCCAAGAAGCTGCGAAACACTCTAGCCACTCTAGTGATGAAAAGATAGCGATGAAGTAGATAGTTAGTAGAAGTTACCATTGACTGGTCTGTCGGTTAGTGAAGTGTAGGTCGTGGGTTCCATTCCAGGACAAATGTTTGTGTGATGAGCTCGATCGTCTGTTCTGTGTCTGGGTGTTATTTGTCTATAATAATATGTATTTACAAATATATAAATATATAAGTTGTCTGGTTACCATAGAACAAGCTCTGCCTAGTTTTGGATCAGATGACCTTGTGTGAAAGGTCCCAAGATATTATTATTATATTACCATCAGGATTTTATTAGTTGATAGCGACTGGTGTAACCAGTAATCTCGTCCCGCAACTCTCAACCCTCCAACCAACACCAAAAAATTCATCGTCATCTTTGTCAATGACGGGAAACGTGCCCAAAAGGCTGGCAGCATTGCTACGTTGAATAGCAATGCCAGTTCGCTGTGCCAAAAATATGCCAGCCCTTTGGTCATGGGTAGCGTCAACCAAACGTTTTGCGAGTTCCTTACAAAGAACCTAAACATTAATATGTTCAATCAATTTCTTATCACGCTAGTCTATCTATTGTGTAGTTTCCACGGCATAGAAAATAGAGGTAGTTTTCATCAAGTTTCGTATTTCCCGAGAAATTCGATATTAAGCGCTATTTCCTTGAATACAGAAAACTTACGTAAGTAATTATGGCCTCAATACAAGTGTGTACATTACTGAAAGCTCAATGTATGTTATATGCTTAGCTATGTATATAATATAGTGGCTACATAAAGAGCAAACTTATTGCAAAATCGATGTGTACGAAGTCTACGAAGGCTTTAGCGCGACGCGAAAGGGCGGTCGCGACTAAATTATTCACTAACCAAGCAACACTGAGCACCTATACCCCTCTCACTTACACCCTCCACTGTTACATAAAGCTGTCTTACTTGCTTTTTGTATAGTAGGTATTGCGCTTTCGGCCGCCACATACAGTTATCTCTCTTACTCTAAGGGGTAGTGCATATGTGTGTCTCGTTCGCTCTCATTAGGTTAGTCTCGCGGATGTGTTTGCTCGACGCTTGCCAGTCGGATTTGTATGTTGCTGTGTAGAGCAGGCGATGGGAACAGAGATAGCACAAAGTGGTTTGTCTTCTACGTTAGAACATTTCATCAATGAAAATGAGGACAGTAATTGACCAGCTGGAACATTATTTCATAAGTGGATACAGGTACCTTCGTCTACTTAGGTACCTACTATCGATTATAACATAATAGCGACCTTACTATGGTGGACCGTTGGAACATAATACATTAAAATGGAAGGCTATCCTGAAGTGTGAAGATAAAAAATACCTTTCTTGAATCTTCTTCACAAGGATCTTTTAACCTTTTTCTTCCTTTAACCTTTATTTTGATCTAGGTAGATATAAAAACTTAACTTATATTTCCAAGTAAACGAGAAACTTCATTCTCGGTACCGAAGTATTTAGGATTATTTTTTATGGAGTGCGTATATTCTACGAGATAATCAGGTGCATAAAACTGAACAACTTTTCTCAAGGTAATAGGTTCCTTGCGGCAAGTGATTCAGTTTTATGCACCTGATTACCTCGTAGAATATACGCTTTCCTTTTAAATTAATCCTGTATAATATTCTTTATCAAGAAGTACGCACTTTTCCAAATCAGTTATTCATTAATGTCTAAGTATATGAGAATCATAAATATTATGTACAGAAAGAGATCAATAAAACAATCCGGTTTATTTGTAACCATTATTTTCATAAACATCAATCAAAGTAATTACGCAAATATGTTCACCCCAGCTCTGCAAGGGGCGCCAGCTACCCTGACATACCTAGACCTGGCCACTTGTCTATCCGACGTATACAAAGCAAGTGCCCGGTAACGAGGGCTATCGTGCCTGCTCCCCCAGTACACGCTGCTTGAACATATGAATAAACAGCGTTTTGAACGCAAAGTGGACTTGTGCACAATTGTTTTTATTAATTGCACCGAATCAAAGGAAAGCCAAGATGATCGTGAACACTTTGAAGAATAACCGTGATTGAGGAGTTTCGTAAGTAAGTAATTGGATCTAGAAATAAGATCATAATATATGGTGTTCGAATTTCATAGCTTCTTTTTCTCTATACTTTTTCAGTCTGATAGCAGCTTTCGTTGTTTCGCTTATGGCCGTTTTTTTATCTTTCGCCGTTTTATTGATTCTGGCATACCTACAGTATCTTATTGAAATTGACTTTTTTTAAGTGGTCTACCGCACTTATGCTGAGCGCAGGCTTTAACTGCTCCACAGGACCTTAAATTGGCGGGTCCATTTCATAAATAAACTTTGAGATTTTAATGCAGTTTGTGGTTTAAATAAAAGCAGAGGCCACTCAATCAATACCCACTTTTTTCTAATTCGGACAACATCACATACATCACTCCGAATCAAAAGTAAGTACCTACCTAGCTAAAGCACTTGCGTTATGGAATCAGAGATAATGAAGGTACCACAAACAGCCAGACCCGAGACAATGTAGAAAAGTGTTTCTTTTTACATTGACTCGTCTGGGGGACACTTTGAAAACCGTGTAGATACGCCACTCGACCACGGATGACGCCTATGTGTTCAAAATAACGATAGAATTAACATGTTGGGCTGCCCTGTTTTTGAAATGCCTCCGGTAAGCATGAGAAGGCCAGGGTAGGCTTCCATGCCATCGAACACAAAGCCGCGACGTTATTAAGCAAAGACAAAGATAGAATTAACAGTATCCTACAGGTTAAAGCCGAATAACGGACTTAATATCCTGAAATAATTTATTCGAGCTCAAATTTTGTAACAATATTGTAATAAGTAATCAAGGATAGGTATGACCTGAAATAAATATTTCATGGTGAATATAAAAAGATTTTCTGTGACAATTTATGTCTTACCAATAAAGACATCGCTGGTGTTGTCCCCAGCGACATCTTCAAAAAAGATTTTGGGTTCAGTTAAAAACTATTTCAGTCGCCAAAACATTTTCAAACTAAAGATCTGATCGATAGTCACAATATCTATGAGGACGCTCTTGGCGGTCCTTTGAGCTAGCATCCACGCATCACATCGATTTTCAGACTACATAGGTAGACCTACAGGTACGGCACACAGCATGTATTTACACGGCAAATACATGGGATCAGTGTCGCGCGGAGACGAGAGCACTTAGCTCAAACGCTGCTCCCGTATTTCAAACGACAGGCCAATTTACCTACTAGATTCAGAGTTATTTTTTGGTGTATTTTATTGACTAGCGGATAGTTTGTATCAGTCTCGAGTGGTCTAACTGAGCTGCCCAAATATTTTAAAGCTTTTTGTATCAAAAGTATCTACATAAAAAAAATTTTGGGCGGTGCTTTTTCCCTTTTGACATTTTTTTTAAATATGTTATGCGATGGAAAATCACTTATTTATAAAACCGACCTATACATTTCCCCATCACTCATCTACAGCGGTAAATTGAAATTTTGTATTCTCGTTCTTCTAGTTTGCAGTTCTTATTAACACCAATAAATTAGATCCTACGAGTATAGTTATCTCCATATATTCTAAATAAACGGATTAAAATAACTACCAGCTTGTAGGAAGAAGCTTGTAGCTACCAGATTGTAGGAAGTATCTAGTATAAGTACGAACCTGATTAAGCACCATTATATCAGTTGCAATAACAGAAAGACTACACCATCCCCTCCCCTTATTGTAGACAGACAACACAAATTATGTGGAGAGTTCTCCAACCAAACCGTGTTTATACTAAGTCTCGTTTATTATAATCAGGAGAGTGTCGTCGGCGCAGGTCCTGTCCCTACCTCCCCTCTCGTTAGCATGTCAAAGCCTCAGCGCGTCGCTCGCGGAACTTTGTGATTTACGTTATTTTAATGTCCTGATGCATTATTTATGTGTTCTTGTGTCGCGGACTCACTGTACACCGAATAATTACATACTTACAGACGCCTACAGGTGAATTTTGATGCGTTCCTACTTTTCTGCTCACACACGCCGTATTGTTGACCTGATTGTTGTGTAGTGTGTATCGCGTATTGAACATATAGGTAGAGAGGTATTAGAGTTAGATCGCTGTTCTTACCCATGTGATGAGAATTTGCATGATAATCATAGATACCTATAACAAGATACAGTTAGAAACAAAAGTTAATGAACAAAGTTTTACAAAACGTGTAAAACACAATTTAATCCTTAAATTGGGGAGACACGCTGTGATATCCTTTTTAGTCAAGAGAGAGAAAATTTATTGCAATTAGGTGTTTTGTTAATCTGATTGTGTTCAAGTTGCTGACTGTAGGTACCTACATCACTAAGTAGGTTGTTGAAGGTCCAGTTGTCATATACGCTGCAGCACAGTTCTCTACTTTTAAACTATCGCGTTGTATGATTGTTATTACGAACGGGAATTAACGCGAACATTCATTTACCTTAAAAGTCTTGACGTTTCGACAGATTTTTCAAAATACTTACATAGCATACCTACAATATATTACATGCATTTTCATTAAGTAGGTAGGTACTTATACCTACTTGTGATTCCTACTTAATTGTTTTTCTGCATTTACCAAGTGTACCTACTTAATTAATCAAGCCTGAAGTCTAAGGTCTTCTTCACCTCCCAGCCGTCATCCTCCAGTCGTCTCCACAACATCAAACCGACTCTTAAGATAGGTGAGTAATTAACAAAAACCCGGATCGCTGTCACAAAGGCGCGGTCCCCAAAGCAAAAGGGTGACAACGTTTGACGGCAGTCCTTTCAATTTGCGCGCCACACTCGTCGCGGCAATAAAATAAAAATAATGGCTTCCTGTCCACAGAGGAGGATTCAATTAAGTAAATCCTTTAATAAGCAAATAAGCAGAAGTCGATGAGGGAGATCAAAGCCCTCTTGATAGCACTCCCGCCGACCCTCGCGACGTCGCGCCGTGTTACTAGCTTACATCAGATGGAGCGCTGTTACGCTGTAGGCTGGAGATAGGTAGACTGTACACATCATATGGGTACCTACTGACGTTAAAAATGCGGTCGTACCTACGCTTCTCACGACCCAGTGTATTCAGTTATTTACCTTCTCGTTAAAAACAAACCAACATTACGTAGAATTCCGTGTCTTAGAAGGCGTCCAAGTTTTCAGATACCTATTGTGTGATCAGGAAACGAAAAAGTATTTAATTAAAAATAATGTTTAATAACTATAACCCGACTACGTAAAAAAGGGCTCTTAATGTTTCTTGCCCTACGCGACGACCTGTTACCGCTAATTAGTAGGTACTTAATAATGATGAAACCAGAAAATAATTTAAATAGAAATGCACCTAGTTCAAAAATAAAGCCATGATAGTCAAGATACAGCCGTGGTCGCACCCACTGTACCTAAGTAGGTATACTTAGGTACTAGCGCCTACATAATCATAGGTGTAGGTATGTATAGTTACCTACATATATAGCAAACCATCGTTTTTGCAGTGATGATTATTATAACAAATTAAATTGATTATTCTTTCGTATTATTTTTTTCATTTTTAACCACAGCGACAAGCGGCAATGAATAGATAGGGCACCTAGTTTGTACTAGTCGTGTTACAGCGTCACGTCGGAGGGCAGGGTATCTTTGTCTTGCTGACAGACTCCCCTCTCTCTCATCCCCGCGTCAAATAATTGAGATCTGATCGCGCTTTCAAAGCGATATGTGGACAGATTAGCTATGAATACTATCAATGTGGGTAGGTATACTAGGTATGTATTTGATGTATGCAATGAGATGAGCATTGGTGTAGCTTTGTTATTAGTGTAGACTGAGAATATCTTGTGGATGTGAACCTCTTTAGTAAATTGAAGGGACTGGCGGTAGCTGCAGACTACTTATTGTGGGTCGTGGTATTTCACTCTTTACACATGGGAATATCTCGGAAGTTACCTAGATACGTACCTAATTATTTCTAGTACGTTTGTTTTCTGGGTTGGATATCTACACCCAATTTTTAGATTGTTCAAGTATTAGTTAGCAACTACACCAGTCAATAATCAGCTGCTGCAGATAGGTCTCGCCCAAGTAGGCTTCAACATCTTATTTTTATCCTGTGGTATACCTAACTACTGAGTTTTGGTGATTCCTCGTTTTAAAAAAATACCTAGAAGCATAATCGTGTCGACGTTATATGGAAATAATCAGCATCTGCCTAGCCTTGTCCCAAGCTATAATGAGGTCGTCTTCAAGTCTGCCCAACTTTAGTCTACGTAAATAAATAAATAAAAAAGCTGGTACCTAGTCAAACCACATAACGGGTAGTCTCTCAATCTATAACTTGTAGATTATAACTGTAGAGCTTTCGGTAAGGGTAAAGCCCAGTTAATCTCTTCATTGGCTGCAAAATCGACGCTAACGCCCTCTCTCGAAGTAAATTTAAAGTAACAGGCTAAACAGTACTACATTGCTCTGAACTGACAGTTTGTTCTTTAAGCCGATAGATGGCATTTTCTTTTTCTTTATAAAGTAAAAGTCTACTGTGCCACATGACACGCATTTCTACAATGGTAAAGTGTAATAATCTGCTTTTAACTCCTTTCAAATAATTTATTGGGTGGCATTAATTAGGTTACTAGGAGAGGAACAAAAAACAAATGTAAATAATCAGCAATTTGTAAACCAGAAAAAGCTCTTAAGGTCCAAAATAAAAAACATCAATTTTTGTAATTTCTTTATTTTTTCACCATTTATCGTAAAACTTTCCTACGGCACACCGCGCGTCGCAGTCGCGCACCAATATTCCGCCTTGTGTATGTCGAGCGATACTGAGCGCTCACGAGGCGCTCCGAGCCCGGCCGAGCCGAGCCGAGCACAGCCGAGTGTGACCGAAGCCGGTCGGGCCGAGCCGGAGCGCCGCGCGCGCGCCTTACATGCCATCACGTCACGACGGCTGGCTCGCGCAACACGTCCACACTGTATCAGTGACGGTGCGAAGATGCCGCACATCTTATTATTAACGCATGAACGAGTTGCGCTTACAAGAACTAAGACATGGACAGTTTGACAAATTAATTTTGATAAAAAATATAACAATTTCACTTGCACTTATACAAAATAAATAGGCGATTAATTTCAGTTGTAAAATAGAAATAATGATATCCATCGTAAGTACACACAAGCACCATCTAGTTGCAGTTTAACTGCCAACCTCACGCATTCGATCATCAACTCTCCGCGCCGCAACACACGGGCGAACATTGCTTGGCAAATTGTTGAGAGCTTCGTTTGGCGGTTGCAGCGCGGAGTTCCAATCTCTTCCCCAGAAAATATATAATATACATATAAAAATTAATGTTACAGACACTGCTATTATCCATCGAATTTTGAATTAATTTCTAAGACATGCCGCAAACGGCGGCGTGTCGCGCCAGTCCACTGACATACAAAACATTACAAGCAAATTTATCTTAAAATTCGATCGGGAGATCTGTCAATGTTCCAAACATCATCGTTACACAATCTTGTGTCAAACAATAGAAAAATAACAAGTATATAAAATACTAGTACAATAATAAACCTATAGGAAGTTATACATCACACTATACAATCTTTGGATACAAAATCTCACGGGCGCGCTCGCTGCGGGTGGCGGGGGCGCGGGGGCGCGGGGCGCCGGGGCGCGGGGCACGCAGCGGGCGCGCCGGCGGCCGGCGCGGACTAGTGCGGCTGGGCGCCGGCCGCCACACACAAGACCAGTCTCAATACTAGCGAGCCGTGTCATACACGAATTGAGAAATTTTGACAAAAACACATTCAAAAAAAATTTATCCTCATCACATGAGCCATGTCAGTCCCACAGTTCCTCGCTTTACGATATCGACGTTACCAACTAATCCTTTGCATATTGGGTGTTCAATTTCATTGTAAGTCGAGTATCCACTTTACAAGTGGGATGTTAGTTTGTTTACAAAGTAAATACAAACATGCAAATTATGTTAACATTGACCGTCGCGGTCGCGTCACTCCAATCCATCTGTCGATATCCCCACTCCTCCTAGTCACATTCCCTCTCCATACACAACACCCAATATGCCGTCACCATTAAACCTAACAACCACATTTATATTGCAATCTATTTTTTTTACATCTTAGCTTCATTCACGAACGTAGTCCGCGCTTAATTACGTGTGAGCGCGGGTGCGCGTGCGCACCGCACACAGCCGCGCCCGCGCCCACACTCGTGCAAACCTATCTAGACAACGCCCTGTCGCTCGGTACACTACAGAACACAGTTTGTATCCATCGTCCTCACCCTAAGGAAAACATTTAGACGGCGGCCGATGATGTCCCCACACACACAGGTGCCTAAGTGTGTCAAACCAAAGCCAAGTTAGTAAAGATACAACATTCTTTTAAAATTCGAGATGCATAGATAAATATTTAACGGTTTAAACTAAATTTCACATAGAAGCGATCAGCGCCATCTGTGACCATCGTGAGTGTGTGAACAACACCCGACCACCAAATGTATCGATACTATACATAAAATATTTATAGGACACAATATTTCGAAATTGTTATTTTTTTTAAGTCTACAAATCATTTACCATTATTAATATAAACTACAATCGATTGGCAGTATCAATTTTTTCACCTCGACCTTTACTCTCATGATATCTTAGTTCGTGACGTGTCGCCTCACTCCAGGCCTCACTCCGTGCGACACTCTAGCACTAGCAAGAGGGCGCCACACTGTCGTGCGACGAACTCAAATGAAAACGTCCCCGACGTTCCTATACAATGACGTGAACCGAAGCCTCGTGGACGTATCTCGGGCTCCCTACCAACTCCGTCGCTCGCATGTGATCCCTACAACCGTTTACCCTAGCGGGCGCCGAGGTTCCCGCACCTCGCCTGCTCGGTGGTGGCCCGCACTCTAGCGTCGCAAATCATTTGCTCTGACGCGCTGACGATCAGCCCTAAATAATAACACATACGTAACAGAATCCACGTTATGGAGTTGCAAACCTATCCTGTTTAGTTACTGCTCATCGAAAACCGCCGAGTACTTGTCTTGTTTTGTATCCGACCGCTATTTTCATACTATTACATTTTTTATATTTTCTTTATTTCAATCTCAGGTACTGTGGTATTGCTTACATGTAATTATAAAATGATTTTTCACAAGTTTATATTTTGTACATTGGCGGTTAATTGGTTTGTAGAGCCTGGCCAGAAAAATAAAGGCTACGCTACGAACTACATCAACAACCGAGGGACGTTTATGTTTCTGGCGAGGGCTCGCATCTCATGCGATGCTGCTGCAGTGTATACGGGAACAGTAAAACAATGAATGGTGTCACAGTGTAGCTGTCGCAGTAAAACAATACAGTGAGACGCGGTGCGGCGCGGACTGCGACGGCCGCACGCGACGTCAAACCTAACGTACAGATAAATTATCTTTTAGCAAAACATCAATTAATATCAGAAATATAATTAAAAACTAACGTACTATTATAACTCTGATTTTTTTTTAGTTTTTATGTTTAGCAGTTGATTCGTTCCGTAACTATAGTGACCTATTTAACACTTAGAAGCGGAGGGCGGCGCGGGCTGGCGGGCATCGGACGTGACGTCACGCGGCCCGCCGGCGGTCGCAGTATGAATATTATAATAATTGACTATCACCATCAGGCATCGAACTGCACACAACTGTCAACACTAACCACACAGCGCTGCTCGCGAGGCATACGTTCGCTCTCGCGCCGCCGGGAAATAACGCCGTGCGGGACCTCGCAGCATTCCGCACACATCCGGAGACCAGGTGCTCTTCCTGACTCAAGTGACTCTGGTCGTGTTAAACAACCATAATTCATTCATTATCCATCCATCCAAAACCACTTGATCAGTTAGTTAACCTGACTGCCATCAGTTAAGAATGTAACGAAGCTTCGCACAAACAAAGGACAGGAGAAAGCTACCAGTGCTTAGGACAAGGGTGAACAAGAGTGGAGCAGTGGATCAGCGCAGCAGTGGGCGGCGGGCGCGGCGAACGTACGCTCGGAGCCGAGGACTAACCTAAGGAGAGCGGGCGGGGGGCGGGCGCGGCGGTGCGGGCGCCGGCACACGTATAAAGTACGATAAACTTCTCATTATATATACCATTAATTTATTAATATTTTATTGACAGAGCGCCAGGTCGGCCTTACGACCGGGCAAATATAACCTCTTTATTTCAAGTCTAAATATAAACTCTGTAGATCTTAAACGTCTATGGAACTAAACTTACATTTTGTACCATAAAATTGTTAAGTTAAATGGCGCGCGAGTGCGGCGGGCATCCGTCTCGCTCGCACGCGGCGCATGTTGCCGTCTCGCTCGCACCGCCCGGACTATCCTAGCTTACGTTAGCGACGCCCGCGACCGCCTCCGCTACTTATAATATTTCTATATTTTATTCGTATAGAGAAATGATTTTTTTTATATAGGTATTTTATTCTTTTTTTTTTCTATATGTAACACTTTATCGGACGTCACCAACTTATGTCACTCTATTTAGATAATGGTCTCCGGAGGAAAATGTACTGTAAATTAACCTACGTAGTCGCGCTGGCCGGACGAAGGTCCATAAGGATCCCCGGGCCGGACCGAGCCGGACCAGGACGGACCACGCCGGACCGGACCGAGCCGCCCGGCCGGCCGGGAACTAACACTAACCGCGTACTTGCTGCTCTAGGACTTGGCAAGTTCACAACTAAAGACGATTTAATTAGTTAAGTGAAGTAACTACGCTGACTCGAGTACATAGTTACGTATAGAGAACCATGCAGTGATGGCGGACCATAGCGTGCGCATCGGCGCCAAGCTGTCTGGTACTTGCTACATCAACTATGATCGCGGTTACAACATAACTCCAACCTTACATAATACAGAATGAAAATATACAATTCTTTAAGAGTACATCGCACCGCCCACGACGGCCGACCGACACCGGTAGCTGCTCTAGCAGTTAATATACTTTATAATCTACTTAACACAAACGTTATACTTATATTCGTTTCACACGAGAACAAGGTCAACAAAAACAAAGTTAACATGTGGCGGTCAACAAGAGTCAAGTGTGAGTGGTGCAGCAGTGGCGGGCGGTGCGACCGACAGCACGCGCGCGTGCGGCGTGACGTCACGCCCGCACGAGACACGTTATATTATGTTACACCACGCCCAGTATCAACCACTGAACGGTATCCAAAAACAATACATTATTCACACAGTTCAAAACAACTTCATATTAAAAAATATTACACGCAAAACGACATCAGGCCATAGATACACAACGGACAGTTTATTGCATAGTTCACATTAGGAGATACATTAAAACGCCAGCATACGATTGTTACTCATTTAAATCCATAATTAATTAACAACACAAGAAATCCAGTATTTGATACTGAATACGTACAATAGTATGTATATATAAAGCTACAGCGAATATTGCGACCGCGTTGCGATACGCCTAAAAGCTACCAATAAAGGGTGAAACTTCTGGTGATGTAGTCATCATAAAAAATGATATAATAATGAAAAACAAAAAAAAAATGCATAAATACATTAGTAAAGTAAGTGAAGGCACCGCCGACGCCCGGTGTAGTGCTCACACACACACTCACACGCACACACACACACGCGCGCCGCGCACGCACACGCCGAACAAGTACACAACACACACGCACTGAACAACGTACACGATAAGTCCCCGGACAAAATATCCAGCTCGACTTGCCCACGGCGACCAATAGGGACACATGATTTTTTTTTTTGTATACAAAATATAACCTTAAATCTTAATAGAAAATGATGTCAGATGTCAACGGGAACAATTGACGTAATTTTATGTCAGACCAATCAACACCATTTTGAAAATTCATAATTACGCGAATTTTATGAGACTGATTTTTTCAAAGTGTGTTATTGTAATAATAAATTAGAACTAAAATAGAGTACTTAATTTTTTTTAAAACCAAATCAGAGATCTGTACATATTCCCTATGATCGAGCGTAATCATTTTTGTCCGTCGAACAAATCGTCCATCGTCTGCTGAGCGCCTTACTGTGGATTGTGCATCTATTACTACGCAGTCAAGCGCCATAAGTTCACTAGCACCTCAACTTATAAATTCGACGTCTCAATACTTGTCCCGGGCATCTACTAATATCAATTTCGCCTAGTTAACCTGCCATGTTCAACTATAATTAATTGAGTTGAAATACTCAAAACCGCGCAGAGCTTACGACTACCAATAAACAAATTGTGGTGCTATTACACTTCTGACGCTTGATTGTACATTGACAAGTGTACTCAGTATTATCAGACTAAAAGAGACCATATTATGTAGGTATTAGAACCATAATAATTCCAGTGTTAGAGAGAGTAAGAGCTATACAGACATAGTTTTATCTCTTCATCACAACGGAACTATGAAGATTCTACCACTTACAGGATACGGCTACCATCGGTCTATGAACACGCCGTGTACACTTGCAATCGTAGACAAAACGAGCCAAACAACTTGACTACTAATCTGTGGCTGAACAGAAATCATTTTCCAGACTTCTTGGTGGGGTGAAAGGGAGGTAGGGATTTTGATCACGCGATTGGCCAATAAAATATTGATAGGATGTTTTAAATTTTCCCCCGATTGCACAGCGTAGTAGTGAAGTAGTTAGCCCGCGCTGGCCGGCGTGAGCTGGCGCGCGACGCCGCCAGGTGCTTACACAACCAACTTAACCTACCGCGGCCGCGGACACGCAGCACCCGGCACCAGGCCGGATACACGATGCGGCTCGACAAGCCGATATACAAACAATTTCATTGTCATACAATCATTTCATTTTCTAAATAAATTCATAAAATTCAATTTTGAAAAATTTGAGTCTTTTTCGGCTCGCTTCCACTTGCTGATATGCTAAATAACGGCTAGTGCATTAAATCAATGATCTCGCCAATGTAATTAAAACTCTGGGATAGGAACTCATAAGCTCACTGGCATCAGAGAACACTGACCTACATAGCTATCGAGGTGTTACAACACGTGTACACCAGGACGTCTGACTTCGCTGAAGAGCGATAGAAATCGTGACAGATTGATCTGTCACAAATAAAATCAATATCTACACAAGTGGGGGCCGTCTAGTATAATACTCACAAACGAGTAATTTTGACACAATATTTTTGACTCGATGCCAATTTCATAAAATTTAATTGGAGCGGGTCGTGAGACATGTAAACCTACCAAATAACGAGGACTTGACCGCGGCCGCGTCCGTCCCATAGCATTAACATTTTAAATCCGTCGGATTGTACGCCTACGAATATCACAGCAGTGCGTCATACATCTAATGATTCGAACACGACAGCCCTGTAAACACCCGGTGGCCAGCTCGCTCGGGCCGCACACACCCGTGCCTGTCGCCTCTCAGTGTAAACAGACAAAAAAACTCTATCATTAAATAATCCATATTAAAAAAAAACACATACACCTACAAACTAGATAAGTGGGCAATAAAAACGTTATCTTCGAATTTTGACCATGTTGCTACACGAGGGAGCCGGGATCCGCTCCTAGTTGAACTGTACACCGGACATAATGCCGGGTATCGCATCTAACTCCTGGCCAAGTAATATCATATAACTTAACAAAATAATATGACTTATATCCTGGAATTACAAGTCCATCGCGTTACAGTGAATCAACATCCTCTCCTTCATATTCTCATAACATGTGCCGAAAACTATTTACACAAATCAGAAAAACCGACAAAATTATAGTGATAATTTAAAAATAAAGCTCAAAGCCTAAAGTTAGTTAATTTTCAGAAAAATAAAATTAATCGCGCCCTCCGGGAGCGGCGCGGCACAAGTAATAATTTAGTTTAAAAGGCCACGAACATGTGTAGTATGGCTATGGCCGACGCTGACAGTCCTCAACGCGTATCTATCACAATAATAATCATCAACAAGAAATAAAATTGTCAAAGTGCAAACATCATTAGTACCATGTGGGAGCCGCGGGGCTCGCGGGAATGTCCGGGTAGACCGTCGTAGCGCCAAATATATAACATACTACATAATAATCATATAAAATACTATATACACATAATAATAAAGCATCAGTTTTCGTGGGAGGTCCCGGGCGGGCGGCGGGCGGGGCCGGAGCCGGCGGGACCGGGCCGGCGGGGACCAGGCCGGCGGGGACCGGGCCGGCGGGGACCGGGCCGGCGCGCTCAGGGCCGGGCGCGGCCACGCTCGCATCAAATCCGGCTCGCCGCGCTGCCCGAGAATGTGTCCTGCAACACGCCAAGCGTTACTGTCGCCACACCAGACCACTCGGGTGAAGCTGTGTTAGTCTCAGGGATAGGAGGCGCAGCATGTTAATGGACACAGAATACATTACAAATGAAGTGTTAATGCTACAAATGAACTTGAAATGCCGTACCAAAATGTTATGAAGCCAACACTAGACAGATTTTTGTTGTTTACACTGGCAGTTTTGAAAATCTCTTATGGTTAATTTTTGAAATATAAGCTGAGCGTGAAAATTCTATATCTAGTACTTAGAAGCGTAAGTTTAGTTCTGACACCAGCTCAAGTGAAACAATGAGAGCTATTAAGAGTTAAAAAGCCGCTAGGGTCGCTAAAGTCGCATAAGATGCATCTGTCAATTTCGACCAATCATAGGCCAGTAGCTTGTCACTCATTCGTCGAGAATGACAGCCAGCCCGTATGCGACACTGGCGCCCCTAGCGGATGTTGCCCGGTGTGAGCGTGTACGTACTATGTTGGGCGCCAGCAGCGCCGCGCCCGCGCCCGCCGCGCCCGCTGCGCCCGCGCCCTGCGGACACACTCACAGCTGCACCACACGCACCCTCACTATACTCGCTTCTAATCACTTTGCTGTATAGTGGCTAAGTGCGGCTCATTCTAGGGGATCATTTCTCAGACTTCTTAATAATCTCTAACTTTCTTGCTCTTTTTAAGAAATAACATTTTTTTATGTAATTTAGCTTGGTTTGAGGTGTTCCAGTATGGCAATAACGTAATACTCTTCTCATACTGAGAAGAAACTAATGAACAATTGTTTTCTGTGTATCAAAATTAACAAAAATTTATCACAATTGGACTGTACGAAATATTAAAATCGCTATTCAACCATATGTGAGTGCACGAGTTCATTACACAAGAAAGAAAAATGGCTCGAAATCATTATCCGAGAGTACTTAGTACGAGTTTATTTTAAGTTATCGATATCGATGGGTTTATGATATTAAGCGCTCCTATTGGCTCAAAGTTCTAAACCAATCCCAGAGCCAAACAAACTCGAACTAAGTTCTCTGTTCAATGGTCGTGTCAGTGTGTTGTGAGTGTTGTGTAGTGAGAGTTACCTGGTGGGAGTCGGAGGGCTGGTGCGCGCGACACATCTTGTCGCAGTAGTCGGCGAGGATGTCGCGGAACCGCGTCCAGCACTTCTCCGGCACCGTGATCGCCGTGCGGAAGTTACTTTTCACCTGGAAATGTATAACAAACTTGAATTTATTCCTGCACTTCTCCTGCCATGCCTTTTCGCAAGCTTTGTTGGGTCAGCTACCAGTCTCATCGGATCCAGCAGAATATCATATTTTACATACACAGTATACCATGGTAAGACTGGTTGTCACAATTTGAATGGCTAATGGCCGAATACTGAAACGTTA
This sequence comes from Plusia festucae, assembly GCA_950381575.1. Classification (NCBI taxonomy): domain Eukaryota; kingdom Metazoa; phylum Arthropoda; class Insecta; order Lepidoptera; family Noctuidae; genus Plusia; species Plusia festucae. The sequence goes on along the minus strand of OX494456.1, from coordinate 298,169 downwards.
ATCAGGTTGAGGCCACCGTCAAGTCTCATGCTGTCTTTGTCACTCAAAGTGAAAAGTAGCGACGGACAAACATTTAAGAACGTGTTTAAGTTAATAAGCGTTTCAGTATTCGGGGTTTAACGACTGTCAAAGATCAACTTATGACAGTTGGGACTATCGGCTCAAGTTGCATACCAAGGCCCGGCGGGGACTTGGTATGTTTACGAATGGATCAAACCGTATGTCTTTACACTTGCCACGATCCCCTGCTTACCACACATAAAGCCCAATTGTTTTAGTACCTAATTATTAAACAGTTCGTAGTGTAACTTAATGAATACCGAAATGAATAATGAAAGGTATTGACTTGCTCACCTCCTTGCCTAGCGCCATCTACAAGAGAAACGTTTTTAGTTAAGTAATTATCCTGGGAGATGGCGCTTTGACTGCATGCTTTCCAAATTCTTAGCTTATTACACCAAGTGTTCCGTCAGTACCTCGGAAAACTTGGTCTAGTAAGCTGCAAACTTTATTTCTTCTTTAATTTGATAGAGTGTAATGATTTTTTTTTTATTAGAACACAGAATAAACATTTTTTAAATTTTATAAGTATACTAAAACAATTGGACGATGTATATTGACGAGCTGTGTGTCTGTAGACTGTGTCGAGCTAAGGATAGTCGGAACTGTAATTTTTCTTAAAAGCTCTGTCTATGGCTCGTGATAAAAGATGTTTATTATTCGATATCTCTGAATGCCTGTTAAAGTATATAGCCTCGGGCATTGTTAGATGGTTGTTACGAAAAATAATAACAATCTGAAAAGGAGATTTAATCAGTGCGCCAAGAAACGATCTCTTTTAATGAGAAGTTTCATGGCATTTATGTCCAAGTTGATATTTTTACTAATTATTGACTAATTTGAGTATACCCGTGACCACGGCCTTTGCAAGTTGACCGAAACGTCGGGAAAAATAGGTATTCGTTCCTTTTATTACGTACGCGGTTAAGACCTTTAATTGTATGATGTATACAAACCGCGAAAATCTAAAAACTTAAAGGGAACATCTTCGTAATCGTTTATTATGACGCCATGATACAAGTGCAATTATATAAATTGCATTTTAAATGTACAAATGTTTATTTCTGTTGTTAGAATTGCAAGAAACACTAAGTTTATTATTTAATTATTAGTTCTGTTTAAAATAAAGTTTGGATGTAATATATCATTACACATAATCAAAGACGCTTATCAGATCCCAGCCAGTAACATGTACTCCATGCACATGTGAGCTTACATATATATACAGTTTTCCATCTAAAATGCGGTAACACAGAAGCTATGGCGGGGGTACACTCAGCCTGACGGTGTCAGCACAGATCTGCGCATGCTAGGTGTAGGACTAGTGTTGTGACGTACCTCACTGACTTTCATGTAGATGCCGCGGTTGTTCTGCCCGATGTCAAAGTAAAAGTTCTTGTTGTCGACGCGCAAGTGCCGCCCCTCTGGTAGCTCGCCTTTGAACCTGCAAGAGAGGAACCTTGGGGTCACTCAGCAGCTCTCCACACAACACACATACACCGACAACAGCCAGGTCATGCACACTAGTGAGGAACTATAATCGCGACATCCACACTCCGTCACTAGTCAGTACTTCAAGCTTCAAGGACAAGACTTTCAAACAACTGATACGTTGACACAACGACATATAATTGCGGCATCATTTCCCAAAAACTGAAAATCATACCATTCCGGTTCATACCAAAAGTCGGGATTAACCAGCACGTCCCTAACGGCGGCAGAGGCAAGAATCAGAAAGAAAAGGCCGCGTTAGCAACACGCTCATGTTATGTACAGGTTTAGGGAGGGGACTCCTAAAATAAATAGTCATTGTTTAGTTTGATAACAGCCGGCGTCGCTCTGGACGCCGGAAGCGGAAGCCGGAACGAGGTAATCGGATTTTCAGCCAGGAAATTCATATCCAATTTAAATGCTGTTTTTTGTTAAGAAACTATTTAGGTAATAGTTATAAGAAGGAAGTGTATTACGTTAGATCTAATCACTTTTTATTTCATGCACATTTACGGTTTTACCGTTCTAATAAATTACATTAGTAGTCCGCTCGTCGCAGTTCACAGACACCTCGCAAACATCAGTTCGCATTAAATAAATAATGATAAAAATCAATATAGCGGCGTGTGGCTCCATAATGATTGGTATAATCTGTAGCTGGCGATAATGCAGTGAAAGTGGGTCGCCTTGCTTTACGCAATATTAATCAAAATGTTGATGCGATAAGACCTGTTCGCGAACGATCCTCCAACCGAGCCATTTTTATAGTTTATTGAACTACTTATTAGATGTTCACGACCAGTCCAAACCTTGGTGAACGATGATTAAGTAAAAGGCTTATTTTATTCCCGCCCTTAACTTTAAATTCAGTTTTTATTTCATTTTTAAACATATAAAAATGAGATTATCTGAAAATTTTACTCTATATACTAAAAACTTTGTACTACTTTTTATAATTGCGCGGACGGAGAAGTATTAAATTTTGCACACTTATTCTTTTTATAGAGGAGTGCAGTATGATAACATTTTTTTTTAATTATTAGTTGAACCTGAAATTTTAACGAATTATGGTAGATTTTCGACCACTATTGGATTTTAGTTATTTTAATAACGCCATGTCAGCACCGCATAAATATTCTGGAATCTATAGCATCCAAACTTTGCATATTAACATATAATATACTTTATTCTTTTTATTTAAGCCTTATTACATACTACATTGCTTACAAACCAATCTATGCAGTACGTGTGCGTCAATATCGATCTAACAATATTTTTAGCCCGAACAAAGAAAGGCTTCATATTATGGGTCGTATAAATACTTAATAAGTGCATCCGTTTAGCGTCGGCCGGTGTTACAGTATCGAGCGAGTAATAACCCCCGCATCGCTCGATACTTACATTTGTTCGTTTCTCAGGGACTAATTGAATTATGCAGGACTGTTTCACCACTGGTATACTGCATACTGCCAGTGCAAACTACAGTAAAAATTGTTTCTAATATCATGAGTTACACATTTATTCATTCTGTTTTCACTGTATTTTTTTAAAGTAATTGCTTGGTCGAACATTATTATATTACTAGCTAACCTGTCAAATGTTATACCATATTAAAAAAATCTGGAGAGAATCTATCCTTATCACTTAAGAGGTGTGAAAAATAGATGTTGGCCGATGCTCAGAACCTACCCGATAGAAATAAAATTTCGTACAAAATAGTTTAGCAGGTTTCGGAGGAGTTTGGTAAAAAAATTGGGACACGAGAATTTTATATGTTAGATTAAAAGGAAACTATTGATTCTTTATCAAGAAAAGACCCTGTATTTATTTTCTCAATATAATACAAACAATCCTCCGAGCTTTAAAAGCGGCCCGGAGTTCGTTTCGACATTTCGTTTCAGGGTAGCGAGTTAGGAATTGTCGACTCCAGCGAACTCAAAAGTGACGAGTAAAAGTGGTTGTATAAATGAGCCTTTAGAATTTGAATTCATGTCAAACACTATATTGTCATACCGGCATTAAAGTGTCCCAATGCTGGACATAGGCCCCTTCTTATGTAGAGAAGGAACGAAGCATTGATCACCACGCTGACTCGCTGCGAATCGGCGATTCCAGATTATAACTTTTGAAATCCAGGTTTCCTCACGATGCTTTCCTTCGCCGATGGTCAATGATGTCTTAGAATAATTAAGAAAGTAAAATTAACTTTGTTATTTGCCTGTAGTCGGTTTGAATCGCAACCTTGTGCACGAAAATACGTTAATTGAACCGCTGAGCCACCGCATTTCAATAATTGTCATTAGATTACATTAATCAATACATTTTGCGACGCTCTTTTTATAATACTAGTGGTCGCCCAATGGTCGAAATTCGACCTTATAATATAAATTTAAATTGTGAGTGACTTAATATACATTATTAAAATATAATATTCAAACATTATTAAGGTTCTACTGTCGAAAACTAAACTACTATAACCACACATTTGACCAAGACTGTTATTTGCCAATTTATTTTTTGAACAAATTATATGAAATTAAAAGGAAGTAAAATAAAGAATATCTATTTAAAAAATGTTTATTAAAAGAAAACATGCTATAAGAGGAAAATACATATAAAAAATACATATCCATTTAGAGCATATTTTATCGCATATTGCAAACTTCTCTGCAAACAATGTTTTTTGTAAAACCTCTTTTATCGTTTGCTAAATGTCCTTGGCCGTTATATTCGGATATATAAAAACTTAAACCACTTATTTATGTCAATGTCAGTAAGCAGTCAATGAAAAACAAAACAAACATGTGTGTGTGAAATGCATGGTAGTGTGGGTAATGTTTTATTTATTGATTTAATGTACTTTATAAGCATTATTATTGAAAAATATTAGCGTTCTCCACTTCTCCTACACATAAACTATAAGTGTGCCAAATTTTATGCTCCTGCGTCCGCGCAATTTTCGTAAAAAGGGGTCCAAAGTTTTGGCATCACGTATTAATATATAGATTACAATTTACAACGTTTTCCGTGAACTCCGTCATTTGTATTTCGATTTGTGTTGTTCCTTCTTCCGGTGGTAGTGACGCGACGTGACGTAGCCATCGATACGATTTTCCGTTAACAACGTAAAGCAAAAATTAAATTTCAGCAACGATAACGTTTTTAGAAATGTATTGTCATTTTCATTTCATTTCACTATTTTAAATTAACTTTTAACGTCTTTTCTATGAATTTTGATTCTAGAAATTCTTAAATACCAAGTCGACTCGCGCTCAAACTTATGTTTGTACGGAACCCTCGCCGTACAAACATAAGTTTAAATGATTAAAAAGATTTCTATTACAATTAAATAATTCCAATTTTAGCATTTTTCCATTATATGTGCTATATCACGTTGCTTTGTACCAATTTCAAGATTCTAAGTTCATGGGAAGTACCCTGTAGTTTTTGATTCCCTTGAAAATGAATAGCAGCATAAACGGCTGTATCTATTGGTTGCGTTGGCTTACAAGTTTAATTTTTTCACAGCTCCAAAGGACAGTAGACCTGAGTATTTGATATAAATTTCAGCTTGATACCTCATCGCATTCCTGAGAAAAGGGGTCTTGACAGACGGACGGACGAAAAGACGGACAACAAAGTGATCCTAAACGAGTTCCGTTTTTTTTCTTTTGAGGTACGGAACCGTACAAAACTATTTATTATTATTATTATTATATGCTCAAAGAAAAAAGTCTTTCGATAAGTGTGCGTGCGTACGTACCCTCCGTCGTCGGTGCCGAAGTCGTCGAGCAGGTCGGTGAGCGCGTCGCGGAACTCGATCATGCCCTGCGCCGGCAGCGCCACCTGGCTGCGCGGGCCGCCGCGCGTGATGGTCTGCGACACGCGCAGGAAGCGGCCGCGGGAGTTCTCCTTCAGGTCCAGGTAGTAGCGCCGGTTGTCCTGCACCAATCGCCAATTATATGAGTCACGCAAATGTCAGCAGAAAGTACTGTAGTATAGTGAAAGTTTATGAATGTGTGTATGTCTGTAATACTCACGCTCAAACGGCTGATCCAATTTTTATGAACTTAGGTACGGAGGTAGCTGATTCTCTGGACCCTAACTCATAGGCTAGAAAATTTTATTTGTATTAAGTTATCGGCGAGTCGCAGCTGGTCTTAAATGCATTTTTTATAACTTAGGCTAAAAGTTGGATTACAATTTCAGCTAAAAGCTAATGCTTTGCAAACCATAGCGCTCAAACATTTGTATTTACATATCTTCGCCATATTTAGACTATGAGTATTATTGCAGACATTTTTAACTTTTTTCGTGGCTGATAGTATACCCAACACGTTTGATAAGTGCCCCAGCTCAGCAAGACCTTCAGTCACGCCAGTTCCGCGGGTACCCTGTCCGATCACAATCAGGTGGACGTCATGCGAACTCTATCGTATCGGGCTCTTTCAACACGTTAGCGAGCGACACAGCTCATGCGATGCGATGCAAGTTTTGTTTCAAAGAAACCGGCCAAGGAAATTGCCTTTGGTGGTTTTATTGGAAATTCGCCTTTTTGTTACGAGTCTGAATTTTCTCTAAAACTTTCTCTCCTATAGGTCATTTGTAGTTTTTATCTGTTTTGTTCTTCTTAAGTGGCAGTTGGAGGTTTTTACAAACAGATCTACAAATAATTCTTAAATAATGGGAAGGCAAGGATTAGAGAGTTCTTTGTATAAGAAGAGAATAGTTATAGGCTAGTCAAAACCAATTGAATGTGACAGACGGACGGACATATACACGAGAGATTAATAAGGGTTTCATTTTTACCTCCATCCAAATAAAACGGATATTTAAGCTAGATAGCCTATAAAGGGGTGTCCCTCTTTATTTCATAGGTCTTACTAGTGTCTTGGCCACAGCGTGGATATGCAACATTATACATGAGCGCACCCAGGCATAAAGCAGTCCACTTTATCATGTTACCTCACGACCTAGCTGTTATAAATAGACCTGCTTTATAATGACAGGGAAACGGAGCGACCTAAATATATGGACACCTGCTCAACTTAACACGCACCGCTACGGCTGAACAAAAAAATGCTTATAAAATAACATTATTTAAAACTAATTTTTCATTTGACACAAAAAGTTAATTTGTGAATTGACTATGTATGTTTTAAATGAATTAATGGAGTCAATTTAGGTACCCTGGCGGGCCTCGAAGAGAGAATGCCGTATTTTGAGGAACAATTTTCTATGCATACAATTTAGTGTGTTTGGAATTATATAGAAGTTGTATGTATCCTAAGTGGTGTGCGCGTGTGGCCCTGGACTCTTTATGGCAAGTGAATAATGACCCCGTTGGCAGCGGCCAAGCATCTCCAATATTGTCCACACTAAACATCGTTTTTACTGCTTACTGATATTTCATCCAAATCTGCGAGTGGTGAGAAATTTGATAACTTTCCTTTATTATTTTTCCAAATAAAGGCTAAATATATTCCTATAAAAACAGAGGAACCCAATCCCTCTTTGTGTAGGTATATTTTGTAGAGTCGCGTCGAAGCTATTATAATTTGAACACTTGACCTCATTTACATCCCATTTACATATAAATATTTTTATTGTAATCTTTTTCTGTGTACACGTAATTTCTCCACTCCCTAAAACGTTAAAAAATCCCCTTACTGATAAAAAAACCCACGGTGTTATTTTCGTAAAATAAATAAAATCATCATCACCTTCAGTCCTGAGTCCACTGAGAATTATAAGCTTCCCTTTTTATACCCAGTCTTCATCCATATTTCCATCTGTTTTAAGTTATGAGCCAGCAGTCATCCTAGATCGCCCTGGATGTTATAAACTGAAGATAAGATACTAGTATAAATTAAAGTGTTTGTTCTTACCTTGAGCATCATTTCTGACTTGAGTTTGCCGTCGTCGGGCACGTTGTCGGGGTTGGGCGGGCCCAGCGACGAGTAGAAGTCGCTGAAGCTGGATAGGTGGTCGCGGAACTCCGCCGCCGTCGACATCGCCAGGAAGATCTGACTGCGCCGCCCGTCCGCGCCGATCTGTCCACCGAACACCACATCAACATCAGATGAACATCCTAGCACACCATATAATGGAAGGCTTTAACAATTTAAATCATATGAACAGTAAGACTTAAACTTTTGTGGGTCACACAATTCTATGTCTCATGAGGGGATCGAACCCTAAGCACATAGGCTATACGGTAAAACAAATCTGCTCTATTATTAGGCCACCTAATAACTTTAAGATATCAAGTCATGAGGTAAAAGACACTTAGAATGCAGCTCTAGAAATTGCCACCAATACAGCTGCCAAATGATTGTAACCAATAATATAATACGGTCCATCAAATAAGTATTATTGGAGAAGAGATTTTATTAACAGCTCAGAAGAAAAATAAAAAAAAAACAAAGATAATAAAATAAATATATTAAAAGTAAAATGGTTGACTAGTAAAGAATACCTCAGTCCATTTTACTATGATACAAGTTTTAAGTTGAAGATTTTTGTAATTTACGTATATGCACACCGCTGGGTCAATGTCTACCCAGGCTTAACTTTCGTACTTCCTTCGAGTACAAAGTTTCAATAAAAAAGTTAGTAAAGGTCAACAAAGTTATACAAAGACCCGTACGTAAAAAGTTTAAAGTGAGTTATTACTTTTAAAATATATAACAAGAAACTATTATGAAAGTGGTAAACCGTTAAGTGAAACTTGAAATGGAACTTGGTTTCCTCGATAAAGTATGCCTTTGGCCGGCAGAACTACAATATAATCATTATATGGCATACATTGTGATTGTTATAATATTCTTGGTACAAGGTCTTTGTATTAATGGCTTCTATATGAATTAGAAACTCTAAAAGTGTCATCAAAATGATATACAAAAGCATATTATAACATCACGGTTTGCGTCAATTCACAAACGCTAGTCGTTTGCTGCACATTTGTATAGCGTGGAACAAGTCAGGTTGCGGTGAGCGGGACGGAGCTAGCGGCCCGGACTCGAATCAATATTAAATAAAACGCTCGCATTCGCTTCTTGCGTTGAAGGACGAACTGCATACAAGTGAATAACTCGCACCTAGCTTCACGTGAATACCAATACGACGTTATTGGGCCTCCGAGGTGGGCCCAGCGCCAGCTCGCACGTGTATCGTAATATGCGAGAATGTGGAGACACAAAAGGAAAATGTTTTACAGCCCTCGGCGGTCTGTTGTTTCTATCTGGTCCTTTATTATTACATGTTGTTTTATTTCTATCTACATTCTCTGTGTACTTATATTTACAAGCTATACCTATACCTTATAGTAGGTGTACAAGTACATAGCTTGTGTTCCAAGTATTTCAGCGGTATATGATAAATACGATTTCAGACAAAGAGCTTGTCGCCGGGGAGACGATTCATCTCCCAATGGGAGCGAGTTAAGGCGTGGCTCACAGACTGCACCGAAGCCTTGTACTCAAAGTTGAATACGACAATATTGGCTCTCGAACATTCAGAGCACACCAAAGAAATAACATTCTACCTTTGACTTGTCCGTAATTTGTAGCAACATTTTTAGACGCATTGTGTACCGTGCCTCGTTTGCCGCGCAAAACGCACGTTATTGCCTCTTGACAACTACACTCTGCGCGAGCGTGGTAATTCAATTTCCCGCATATGTAACACTGAAATTTAAGTCTAGAGACTGGCTGAGAGCTTCTCGTGTCGACCTTAAGCATTTTATTGGGAATGAACTATATTATAAAGTACTAAACATCACTTAATTTATTTTTCATTTAAAATCACGCAGTATTCTTTATTTTTCATGCAACTGTTTAGAGAAAGTTATTTATTTTGGTCATTTTTAAACAGCTTTTATAAAATTGTTCACAGAACGCGTTCGAGCATACAGGGGCTAACACCGACCCGCGGCCGGATGCGGCCCGCCACACTTTTAGATCCGGCTAACGGAACATTTTAAAGTCGAAAAAGCACAGAAATTTGCAAAAAAATTGTCGATCATATGGAAGTTTATGGAAAATACTATTTGACTTTCAAAAATAAGCCAAGGTAGGGACAACTTTGAATCAATACCGTTTTGCAAGTTCAGCGTTGCGGCTTGAAAATTTACGGTCATAGCAGACTTCTGACACCAAAAAGATTCGAATTTGAAATGTATCGCATTTTTTTAAATGAATTGTGTGACTATTTCGATACTTTAATAACATTTATTCATAATCCACGTAAACATCGACCGGTTGCCACTTCAGTTCATAATTTTCATCCTTTTTGTACGAAAAGTAATTCTTGGAGGAATACATAATAGACCATCTTTCAGTGAACGTGTCAGCCAAATGCCGTTTACTGTCACTAGGTGTGAGTAATCACTTTATCAGCTCATCAGCGTTATCATCAGCTGTGTAGTGCTATCTATTATGTAAACCACGACAGTAAACATAGGCCACGCTTACATAACTCTTATGTAATAATAAGTAAACAAAGCCGAATATAAGTTTTGTTCTGTTTCTGAAACATGTCTAAACTTTTGAAGACCGAGATGTGTAAACTGCAGCGAGAGTTCTTGAACATTTTGCAGAAATCAGTTACATCACGCCTCTAAATAATAAGGATACCTAGCTGCTTCCGATAGTCGATGATACATTTGGTGAAAATCAGGTGGAAAATAGTGCAACGCACACGTCCTACAAAAAGTCGGCTAGAAATTGTATCAGACTCCAATCGGGAAGATTATCGGTCCAGCAAAAATGCTGATTTGGGCTGATTCTCATTTATCTTAATGCATTATTTTATTTAGCTACAACGTACAGCCACCAGAAAATACTCAATACAAATAGGTACTATTCGTATATGTGTCAGCCGGTTTCTGAATTGAGAATTTCCAATGGAGAACGTCCCAAAACTTTGATCAACTAATCAAAATTAAAATATTTTTATTTCGAGTAGACCCTTTCAGGTACTTTCAAAACGTCAAATGACTCTAGTTGCGCCGTTCAAAAATTTCATTCCTAAGGAGAAGAACCGGCACGGAACTCCAACCTCCGTGATCGTGTGTCGCCAGATCTGCGGACCGATCCCGGACGTGTCAATGTGGAAAAACTGTTTTCTACTTCGTCTCGGGTCTGGGTGTTTGTGGTACCTTCGTTGTGTGTATCTTAAAACAAGTGCTTTAGCTATTTACTTTGAATTTGGAGGAATGTATGTGACGTTATCCATATTTATTTAAAAAAAAACTCCATCGGTGATATTGCTCGACCAATCACGTGGCTTAAGTATAGTTGAGAAATTGACAATTCAGAACCGGCTGTATATCTGCTATGCTTTATACAACAATTTACAAAACATTATTCATATTGCTCCTCAAGTAAGGATATTTAGGAATGGCATTTCTGCGTTATTTTCCTGTCACCTGCTCCAATATAAGCATACCTGTAGCAAATAACGTGGGTGGCGAAGGTCAGAGGCGACTTTCCTAACTTTTTACATCATCCAGTTTATATTTAAACCGAATCCATAATATGCCGTAATAAGCAGCCTTTATAATTCTCACGAGACTTAACGGTTTAAGCAATATTTTATCGAAGTTTATAAAATATAGATTTTTAGAAAATTAATAGTGATATTACGGATCTATTATTTAAGCGCGTTCTCCGCTGCAGTCACATTCGTAACCTGAAAACTGAATATAATCTGAAAAATTATTTGATTTCAATCTTGCAAGTTCTAGATTACTTTTAAAATCGAAATATCGTCTTTGTTTGGAATCAAACTTATGTTCTATGATATGATTTTATCTCATGTAATAAGTCATTGAGTTTTGAAAACCCCAGCTCATACAAATATTTGTATGGCTAACTAGTAATTCGAGTATGCATGTGAAATTAATTCTGAAAATCCTTGAGTTGAGCATTGTTCGTGCATAAAATTCAAAAACAATTAGGGATCTGCTAAACTTATACATTTTGTCTACATAATAAAGTAATAACATCACTACAGTATTTGCGAAAATATATTCCAAATTGTTGTTGATACGTGTTACCTCTTCTAAATGCTATGTGCCGATTAAGATGGCTCTTTTTTTCGACAGTCCTATTTTATTGTTTGACATTGTGACATACATTTGAAACGCTTACCTCTGCAATTGTGGTCCTCCTGGTATAAACGTGCAAAATCTAGCAATACGCTAAACACAGTTCTACATCATTCCACACTACATTTCTTCTTCCTGATTACTTACACTTTCATTTCTGATGAAATTTGCGTGTCTCGTATTTCAGGTAAAGGTCTAATATTCAATCTACAGATACAACTTCACTATTCTCCATGCATCAAGTGAATGAAGAAGTAACGTACACTCACCTCGGCCACTTTGATAAACCGTCCGCGCCGGTTCTGCTTCACGTCCAGATAGAACCGCTTCGACTGGATCTGCAGCATTTTCGTCGCCAACTCCTGCTCCTGTGGCTGCTGACCTGAACACACCAATTACACCAGAATCATTAATCGCAGAACGTTCCTGAATATGTCAGACAAATGTCTAACCACAAGAAACACTTGAGCCGGTCAAGGTTTAAAGATGTAAATTACACCTACACCTGTCACTACCTTAGGTTTCGGTTTAACTTTACACACGTAAAAATTGGGTCAACGTGCTAACACTCTTGTATCCACTAGGGGACTAATAGCAACGTATGAAGGTGGGCCTTAGGACGTCAGCCCCGGCGACATCCCACATCTGCCCTTGTCAAAGATCACAGGTCGTGACGTGCCCGCTATGTACAGTGACGTCATGTAACGTCAGAGCTTTTGCCTGTTAGCAAGAACACGGGTTTAATAAATGACAATTTTAAAGATAACTAGGACGCGCTATTTGCTCTTTGTTACATGACAGAAATTGCCGCGTGAAACTACAACACCGGATCTTACGATAGTCGCATCTATTGATTTTATGTTCCTTTCATAAGCTTAATGTGCAAAGCTTTCTCTCTGAGTATAAATTACATTCTGTTTACATTCAGTAACAGCGAGAGAAAGATAAAAAAAAACTTAGGCAAACTATTAAAACGGAGATTTAAGCAGTCCATCTTCGACATGATTTTATGGCAGCTACTGAAAATACTTTCTTATCAAACGCTTACTAAGTTTGACATAACGCATCGCCCATAATCATAGAATGTGAAACTGGCCGTCTGTCAGTTAAAAACATAATATATGCGCGCACGTAAAAACGTATCGCAGGCGACGTAACCGCAAACAGTGCTTAACGTAACAAAGTGTTAGAAATCGGCGCGATCGTGTATCGATTGTAATGCACGCAACGGCACGGACCACTGCACCTCGTTTCGACAACGCCCCTCATTTCGGCTGAGCTAATCACCCAAGCGCCGCATTTGTCTCCCTAGACAGATGTAGGATGCCTGAAGGGCGTGTCTTGAAATTTTCAATGACCTCCGCTGCAATTTCACTCGCTCGTTAACTATTAAGATATTATATTTTAATTGCTTTGTTCAATATTATCAGTAATTAGTATTTTGTTAATTATATTGGCTCCTAATCTTCATATTCAATTATGTATGATTTAATGTCTGTCTGAAGGTTCCGATCGATGTTGTATGTAAAGCGACGCAGTGCTAAAGCAGCGCAGTATAAAACTCCGTAGTTCAGAAGCATTATTAAGTCTTTGTCTACATGGAACCAAATTCCCGTTGCAATATATTCCACAACATTCAGAGAGCTTCAACATGTACTTTGAACAGATTATCTGAATATTATTTTTCATTTTATAACGTGCTGCAGCCGAAAAATAAATTGAGAACCTTGCATTAATTGGAAATTTATTATTTTATTGGAATATTCAATGAAAAAGAAAACTGTTATTGATTCCGTGAAATATACATTTCAGCTTGATTCCAAGCAATATTTCAATTCAGAATCTATGATTGTATTTATTAAACGTAGGTATTTCTCATAAAGCAGTTGGAAAAATCTACAACATGACTATAAATAGAAACACTTACAATTATCGCTTGTATTTCTACATGATGTAGGTACTAATGGCAACTGAAAAATATGCATTGTGACTATTTGGAGTGGTTAAGGAACACGATTGAGCTTGATTGTTCCTGAAATAATTTTCATCATTGCCAATGGGTTACTACCCAAAGGGAAATTGATGTCAAATACATTAGATAGAGGTGCTACGAACAGATGTTCCGAAGTACCTACCCATAATAATTGGAGATTAATCAACATCGTGAATAATGAACGTCCGCAGGCGAGAGGCCCTTCACAGCGGCAGCCTTTCTAAAAACTCCGTTCGGTTGCATAGTAACAAGGTTTTTTGGATGGAATTATGGAGGATTAATGGGTTCACAAATACATTTTTCAGGACAGACGGACTGGGCACCTCGGGAGGGACAACGTTATATAAAGGAGCGCCAGTTTACTCAGTTTATATCGCACAAATATATATGTACAAACAATTGATCAACGAATAAGTTAAAAATGCGAAGATCAAGCAACTAAATTTTTGTCATAGCTCACAATTTTGTTCATAAACGTAATACGGAGAGCGAGTTATAAATAGAAACAGATATTTTTTCTAGGGGGAAACAATAACTTCTAATAATCAAAAGAAGTAGCCATCTGTTCACGTGGCGTCCATCAGAGATATTCAGATGAATTGTGTTTCTTCGAAATATATTTAGTTCTTTCTTTCGTATCTAATTTGATAAAAATATCATTAGGCTATTTCCCGCGGAAACGTCCCTTTTCCTCACGGTTGACTTGTTGTCACTGCTGCCCCCTCCCTCCGTCTCTCGTACCTTCCTCCCCTCGCCGTCTACATTGCTCCCACATAAAGATACTCTATAATTCGCACCAGGGTTAAGTCTAACGTAATTTTTTAACTCTCTTTGATGTCTCGGGAGTTCAAGCCTTTATTTTTTTATACAAACTATTGATACCTAAGTAATAAAAGTATATAATATAATAGTACTATTAAATACTGTTACTCACCGGAGTCAAAATTATTTCCGCCAGCGTCCATACTTTGCCCATGATATTCTGTAACACGTTGACAAATGATCACATATTAATAAACACATCAAATTCCCTGACGATGATCAACATCAAAACATCTAATGGGGACGTCATGCAAGCATTACAGATAGGTACAACATAAGGCGACACACGCCGACGCAGCAGCTGACCTTACCAATATTCGCGTCAATTAAGGTGCACTTCAATTTCAGTGCTCATTTGTGATGTGAACGCTACTGTCGCAAGGAGTTCACGCATTCGCAGTGTCAACGTCAACGAACATAGCGTACAATCGAGGCACGCGACAGCTCAGCCAAAACGAGGCAATATCAGAGATTTAACCGTCTGCGCCTGTTGGTAAGGTTAGACGCAGGCTCTGCGCGCTAGCCCATCTGATTGGTCGCTTTGCTTCCCATGGCCGCTTTGCCGTTTTGACGTAATAAAATTGCCAAATGTACGTCACCTTGGCCGACGCCTCCATGACCTCCCATGATGACCATCGTTCCATTACAATCAGGTAACATAAATTAAACACAGATTATATTTTCAACGACTTTATTTAATAATTTTACAATAAATTGTTAAATATTTTACTTATTTATTGTATGTTGTTTAGTTAGTGTAATTTTAAATGATATGAGATGAGATGATGATATATGTAGGTTAAAATAACGTATGACAAACTATTGGGTGCAAACAATATACAAATTAGTGCTTTTGTTACCGAGTTAAGAAAACACAGGTTGCGAAACCCCAGAGTAAATAAAGATGTGATGACAAATGTCATCGTCATAAGTCTCCAATTAGTTCTTGACGGTGCCGACAGAATCATATCGAAAATGCATCATGCTTTTTACCCGAGCACTGAGTCCTCTAGACATGTAAATGTCACACACCAATGGAGTTTAGTTGTAGACAGTCGTATGTGACCTCAAAGGGCTAATAAATAAAATAATTTTAGAAACCCTAATAGATCTAAGCAGGAGCAACTACCCACACATCTCTATTTCTATAATAAATCCGTTGCTGAGAATAGATATTCGCAGAAACTTTATTGTGTTGAGTTACTTAGAGCTAACAGCATGAATGACCTCAGCGAGAACAGACGACCTTGTAAGTAATAGAAAGATGTCGGACTTGAATAAAAGCTCTGATTGTGAAGACCGTCTATGGGGAGACTAATGTGTACCGTAGTGGAAGTTTACCGGATATTATGTTGATAAATAAGTATTAAAAGATTTATAAAAGTTTCATTTTAAATCTACACGTCGCAACTTGAAATCTCTGCACTGCTGTACTCGCCTTTTTACAGCTATCCAGAGAGGTGTATATTGTATTCTATGTGTGAAGAGAAAAAGATTTATTTCTCAACAAATTACTTAAATTATAACTTCTTGTTAATTTGTTGAACAATATTTGAGTTTTCACTTTAAGTTTTGGTTAAAACTATCGGTTTTTAATTTAATGACCTCCTGACCCAATTTCAGTCACAGTAGCCATGCAGATAGTGTAGTACATAACTTTTGTGTGCGTCACACAGATGTATATTCCCTTGCTCACAGAATTCGAAAGAAAGGCCATCTGACATAGGATTCGAGTAAAGACCAGCGTAATACCAATAACTTCTTAACATCAAGTAACTCATAAGAAGAAGCCAATAAATAATAATCAGACCTGATAAATAACCAAAGGTGGCTTGGTCAGCGACAGTTAACACTAGCCATTAAACCAGAGTTGCAGCATCTTCTGTTCCTTGGCAGCGTTTCTATTAAGAACCTTTTACTTCAAAACTGTATGTAAAATAGAGACAGATGTAACAGCTTATGGTTATTTGGTCATAAGCTGAAAAACCACCGTCGTATTTGATCATTAACTCCTTCGACATGATATAACATTTTACAATAAAACGTCTAAAATGTCTAATTTTCGCGTAAACCTCAGTAAAACAATACTAACCCTACAGTTTAGGCTATTACCAATTTTGGTTTGTTAGCAAGGAGTCGCAACCCTACTAGTTCCCCGACCTCTCCCGATATTCAGGAGAGGTCGGGAAACTAGGACGAGGCATGTTCGCCTAATAAATTCGTGAGGCAATTACCGCTGTTGCAGTTGCCCCGAAGTAACACGCAACGCATTCTGCATTTAATTACGAACTGCGCTCCATTAGCTGATTTAATAATTGCAGGTGTTATCCGTATCATCCTTTGGAGCGCTTCTGCAACTTTGAATAGCAATGTGAGCCCTGATGTGTGAACGACCCACCTACTTACCAGACTATAATGTGAGTCGAGTTGAACACAATACGATGTGCGCACTCTTTTGGGCAATAAACGCGTGACAGTTAAGCATCTGTCAGGTAGGCGTCTGTTCGCATTGATTCATTTATCACGAGACTAAATGACAGGAAATTTAAGAAAACGGAATTCTGAACAGCACGCAAGATTCAGAGAATGATGAATTGGTTATTGTCCCGCAGAGCAGTTACAGCGAGAGTTCGCATTAACATATTTGTGACCGCAATGGCAAGAATACCTACAGCCAAATGAAACAAGAAAGAAGAGCTTAACAAGTTAATAATAAACAAATAGAAATTGTGACTAGTATTATTGTTAACCTCTGGTGCTAAACTAAAATGCTTGTGTTGCGAGTGGATTCACACCCGTAGTGCAAAGGTTGGGTTTCGAACCCACAATCAAGTTGATGCCTTAGCCATTAGCCTACCGCCGCTTAAAAACGTTATATTATAATTGAAATCGTTTCAAAAAGGCGATTCCCGGTCTCGATGAGTTTCTAATAAAAATGCTTAGTAAGAGGATATTGATTGATCCTAGAGCGTAGTCCTGCTACGGGACATTAACAAAGAGTCTTTATAAACAGACAAAAGCGTTCCCATTAATTTTCTAATAGATGTCATCTTTTAACGATTGGCTGCTCGGAAGTTGGATCAGGGTAGATGTTCACGTTATAACATTTTAAACAGTAGCAACTTATTAACTTGGAACTAAACTGAATTTGCGATCCTATTATCCCGACTTGATATTCGAATTCAAATAAAGTTGAGGTTGTTCTACGAGTATGTGTATTCACTTAGGTAGATAGTGTCACATAATGTATTACAAATTATACAACGTAGGCCTCAATCAGGCATACTATGTTTTAATATAATTCGCCCGAGGCAAGTATGCAAATCTGTTCGCAACATTAATTTCTTAATACATGCATCGCTAAGTAATCCATATAAGCTATAAATATAGCCGCTTAAACGCCATGAAATTCTAAAGCTACATGAGAGTATTATATTTATTTCGCTTATTTCTGAAATTTATTGTTCCCTTGTCCTATCATTATATCCACGTCACAAAGTGTCCATCATGACGGCTGACGTAAAGAAGTATTTCTCTCACTTAAAGATTGACAAATGATCACCCGGACATCTGCAGAACGTCCGGGAAGCGACCTAGACCAGACCGGACTTGCCTTGCTTATATCTCTGAGTAACGGAAAAATGTCGTTATTTTATTGGCAGTAACTGTATTTTTTATTTAGGAAAATACATTGAAGATAAGCAAGTGGCTAAGTATATACATTATCAAATATAAAACGGTATTCAATACAGATAGTTGAATAGCTACATAGGTGAGCCTACACAGACTCACTCGTGGCTTTTCACACAGAATTGATCGGGAAAGAACAGGAATCTTTCACGAGAGCTACTTTAAATTCTATGTTAGCTATCGTCGCCATTGTGTGCGTGTAGAAAGTCAAGGAACTGTATAGTATGTCTGTGGTATCGGCCAGTCACAGCCGAGTGGTCAGAGGTCGGCGGCTAGTGTTACATATACCGACACCGGTGCGACACCGTCGGCCAGGCCACGCTCGACCGGCAAGTGCTAAATGTGCACTGATTAGCAACTGACGCGCTTCACACGTGCGAAATGCACAACTAATGCCACAGTATTATCGAACGACATGGTTGAAGACATTGATGAGTAGACTTAGTACAAACTACATAACAATGTTATGGAGTCTTTGTGGGTGATAATGTTTGAGGATGATAAAGAAACACAAAACAAAAATCTGCCTCATGTGTTTACAGAAAACATCATACTGATAATCGTGTTGGAAAACTGTTTTCTGTATATTAGAGTCATAAAATTACATTTATTAAAGCCAAAGTTTTAGAATATAAAGTAAGTAGTAGACAGGATCATACTTAATAGAGAAGAGATGTTTTTATATGATCCAATAAAGTATTTCACGCCCCCGTAAGCATGAGATGAACGTTTCCCTCGCATTCAAAAACTATCAACAAGAAAATATAATTCAATGACAATTTAAGCTCCATAAGTCTCCTCTACAAACATCGGCTATTAAAGGAGTGACCAAACATTGGTGACAAGGGTCATCCCGTCGTCTTCTCATCAGAGAAAATAAAACTAAATCAGCTTATCATTCCAAGTGCGTGTAGTCACGGACATACGTTTCAAGAGAACGTAAAAATCTCATATAAAATCCATTCAGTTAATTCTTTACAGTATGCCAAAATATCGCGTGCTGACGAGCTGACAACAGCGTAACGACCATCCTCTGATACTTACAGTGGATTAAACCGTTTACAACCTCTCCGCCAGCCTTATGACAAAACTTTGGATGTTATAACCGTGTAAGTATCATCATGGTATCGTATTCATCAACAGTAATGGCAGTCTCGTCGTTCCGACGACATACTAATGGTGATGTACGCAGCCTTAGGTTCTGACTGCGGCACCAGTGCAGATCAGGCACAAGAACATAGTTGATAAGAACACCACTCTCAAGAACGAACTGATAAGAACACCACTCTCTCAAGATCTTATGCTGCTGAGAATCTTTTTACTATGAATATTGAGTGACTATTGTAATATAGACTATTCTCAAAGTACCCATGCACATTTAACATCTATAATCTACTGTCACTCAATCTAAGATTAATGTATCTTTAATCCTGGCTCATTGTATCCGATCAAGTTCAATCCCGTTCCTCTCGTAACAATATTAAGAGAAAAAACTTAGATTCCGTGATAATTAGCAAACTAAATCCTCTTCGGTCACCATGAGGAAGTGATTTTATCTTTTCATACTCGTCCTAAATTCTAGCGTGATATGAAGCTAAACTTATATATATTAAAAGATTCGAGAAACTAAAATCTAGGCCATCGTCATAAAACTGAGAGTGACCCAGCGCGATAGCGCTAATGCTAACATAGTTTTTTTATCTTTTAAATCTTATCCTTTGTTGCTAATATATGATTCGCATAAATATGGCGGCGTCTCGTTCAGGTGCCGCATATTAATAACCAGCACACATGTGCTCCGCGCCATGTTCACACCATTCACTCCCAGTATCATTTCTTATTAAATTTTTTGCCAATGTTCTTTACGCATGACCTCAATAATAGCACCGAATTGTACAGCTACGTTATACGTCGCCACCGAACAACCGCGCGCAAACTACGTAAAACTATTAAATCATCAGACGAATCATTGTTAGCTCGTAAAATCACAAATAAAAAGATACCACCATTTTCAAATTCGGTTAAACAATTCGAGCGGCACCGCGGGGCCCGATCTAGGGTGACTATCGCAAGCTAAGCTCGACCAATAGGGTACAAGAGTGTGTGCCAAGAGACACTTAGAGTCGTTATGTAAGTAGTTCAAGGCGGGTCATTGGCAGCAGACGATATTGTTGCAGACATAAGCCAGACGGACAAAAAAGTGAAACCTGTGTTTTTTATAAAAAAAATAGTGATCCGCAACGCGGTTGTCTGTTGGTAATGAATGAAGAAACGACAGTCATGTTAGAAACCATAACTATAAAATGTTAAGTTGAAATTCATATAATTATTGTACGGTAATTTACTTAATTAATTAATTTTGCGATTGTTTCACAACTTTTATTATTTTGCAAACGAATTGCAACACATCGATAGATTTGTAGATTAGGAAAAAATTGCGTACGAATGAGACAAAGATCTCACTTGTTTAAATGATCAAGTTGATTGAGAGGTGGCTGACGTAACCACCGCTGCCGGGAATTTTGCGAAAAAGCAGCGAGACCTGAATGTTCTTCTTGTGTTAACGCGATTGATACATTAAAATACCTGACGTAGAGTATAGACATTAATAGGACAGTTAGTTATTTCGCAGCATCATAGCTTCAGCTACATAGAAATAAATTGTAAAACGATGAAGTCATGAACAATAATTCTAAATTCAAAGCGACAAACTTCGTCATCTACTCGGACAGTCAGTTATTACATAAAAATGAGCATGGCCTAATAGATTTCACCTCAGTGACGAGGCTTGCCGGTCAAACCCGCGGCTGAATTGAATTTACCTAACCCTTTCAAGTCGCTCATCGAACTCCGTCGTCGGGCATTGCGTCTTTCAGTACGACTTCATGGGTCCAACGCTTGTATTTTAATAAAACTATGGGGAGGCTTAAAGCGACCGGCCAGTTGTACCGCGACAAAGTATAGTTGCGCAGCTGTCTGAATACAAAAAAGAATTTCCAAATCACTGTGGAATTTCTTTTTTGCTACGCTTTGTTTAGAAGGTTTTATTTAAAAAACTAAAATACGCAATTGAGAAATTATTTCAATGATTAGATAAACGTATTAGATTTTTTTATCCCCATCCAATAAGAATTAAGGAACAATTCTCGTGGAAAACAAAACAAACAATGTACACGTACAGGGATAATTGTAAGGCCAGTGGATGGCATATAAATAAGGTGTAGCTTAGAGTGTAAAGCAAAACTCCTTTAACTTGGCGTGGTAACAAGAATATGCTTTGAATATATTGATTTAGGGCCATTCCATTAATTGATTAATTGCTAAAGGAAGTAGGCACGCCGAATATATATTTGTTAAGTTAATATATTCAGAGACTTTTTATGTATTTACACAATCAGTATTTACACAAACACGTATTCATTAAACCTTAGTTGAAATTAAGGTACTCCCACCATTCTTATTGAAGTATTATGGTAGACTAATAGGATAGCTAACACATGGAATATTGTTACTGATGAGTCAGCAAATAAGCATATCTATAGATTATCGGAAATGGACATGGTGGTGATGGTAAACACATCTCAGAATAGGATTACAGCAAGAGGCACCATAAATACAGGCATTAACATATTACGGGTAACACCATCTTATAATGAGAACTATGAGATGTTGCGCCAGAGTTGAAACAAAGCCTTAAATAATCCAAGCCTTGTTAACACATACCTTTATATCAGAAAGTTGGAGAATGTAATCTACTCGTAATAAAGTATACTCCAATGTATAGTATTATTGGATTCCTCACATCAATCAGTCAGTCCAGCCTGTTAATCTTTGCATGTCAAAAGAAAATTGAAAGCATGCCAATTGCCAATGTAAACTTGAAAGTCAATTTAAATGGCTCTTCAACATGCCCTATTTTTACAGTATATGTTTGCGTCTCTTTGCTTATACAACATCAGAGATCTTAAGCTACCGTTCCAGCCATAAAGTCGCTTATATCAAACAGTATTTTTAACTGGCAATCCTATAAAATCCAAGGTGTGAATAACCTCAACATCTCATGCAACACATAAATGTTTGTGTTATACCTAATGTTTAGTACATAACAGATTTCAATATTGCTGAAATGTGCTGAAGGTTGCATTAAGTTTATTCATGCAGTAACACACTGCATGAACTCACTCATGTATGAATCCGTTAAGTTTCCTTTGCATGCAGGCCGTTGCTGACTGATTTTCACTGTAAATTAAAAATGCTACAAGCAATTATTATAATGCAATAACAGACAAAAAATCAGTTTGTACATTGATATTGTACTCGCAATAATGTAAGGATGTGCAATAAGGCTGTTCACACCGTGACATATCCCAAGCTGGTTGTCTAGCGGGGATACAATAACAAACAGTTGCTAGATTAGTCCAATATTTATGTCACTTATCTTATCAAAATCTTACATGTACAACTACCTGTCAATCTTGTAATTTTGTTATACAAATACATCTCTGAATGGTGGTGAGAGACTGTATTTAATTTTTCATTGATTTATTGTTCTTTTACTTTGTTACCATACTCAGGTAACAAATTTGAACTAATAATTTTAATTGTGTTTCTAGACAAGCAATAACACAGTAGGTATAGAAGCAATCTTAGTTAGTAAGGAAGAACAATAAACCGAATATGAACAAAGGACTTGGAATATGTCTAGATCTCAATATAAAGTGAATGGTTCAGTAGCTCTTTACAAACCTTTAATAGCATGCATTTCAGTGCTTATGACAGCAATGAAATAAAGGGTCAATGGGTTTATTCACTGTATGATGATGACTTATTCCTGGTAATGATGATAATCCATGGATGATGATGAATGAAACTGCATCAGCAACTTACACTTACATTAAGACTTGATACTTCACTGCAACATGTCACTTCATTTCACCATCCCAGGAGTTCTTCCTGATACTTGAATGATATCTTCAACATTACAAGCACAAACTGAACACTAATCTTGATACAAATCACTCATGTCTTTGTTCACAATCTCTTCTTAAGCAGATGTTGTACCAAACCCTTTGTTCTTGTAATGGATGTTAGCAGCCAGGTCACAGGACACAGCTCACTTTCACTATTGCACAACAGCACCTAGGTGTCTCAGCACTAGTCAACACGGCGCAAACGGCGCCCACAAGAACAAAGAACTTCAACCATAAGAGGCTACTGCCGCATCTACAAATGACGACTTATCACAACGATTCTAACAGGATTAGCGAGGTCAGTGGGTAAGTGTGGAGACACTAGAGGCAGGCGAGGCGCGGCCACTGACCTGCCATGGTGTCGCGGCGCTCAGCTGACGACGGGCGTGAAGCACAAAGCGCGGGGCGACGCGGAGCGACGCGGTGCGGCGAGGCTACGTGCGGCGAGCAGACAGCAGCCCGCCTCCGCCGAGTCCAGAGCGTCTCGGCCGCCTCGGCCGCCGACACCGGCCCGCCCGATGACGAGAGGTCGCAGACAAAAAAATCGATAGGTCGTCAACCTCCGCCGGCTGTCGGCCGGAGCCGGTCCCGGGCGGGCCGTCGCGCCGCCTCCCGCTTGCCTAGGGACCGTCCCGCGCGAGGATCCCTCAGAGGCTTCAGCGTCCGAGATATAACAGACCCGAATTCGCCATTTTGAAACGGGAACAATGAGATATTTACTTTTAAACGTTAGGACGGTCGGGGACGTCGTCAGTGACGGTTAACGGACGCGGCGCGAAATGGGGGATATCCCAGACTTTACACCGCTGTAAATAAATACGTACTCTGACTAGAAATCCCTTCGTCACCGCTGCCAATATCCGACATCGCAATCCACACCGAAATCTACAGGCGATCCACCGATCTTTTCGGAGACTCTCGGACAGCTAACCTTGTCTATGGCTTCGAAGCCATCAAAATGAAGTTCTTTATAATGTCCCAATACGGTACGCTAACAGCTGTCAAAATACCAAAATACTTAGATTACGATTTACATCGATTTCAGTAAATCTAAAATCACAACTACAAATAAGATCCTAAGAAAATACAGATGTTTTTATTGGATCAATTTATATGAAATAGTTTGGACTTCATGTGTGCAATTTTATCATGACCTTATAAACAGCCCTTTTCGATTCTTTGACGCTCCCTCTATTTAGTCTATGATTCTGACATTCTTTGTCAGCTGCGATAGTAATGTCAACGAGATGTCAACACACAATAAACTATCAATTTTTATACAGATTTATGAAAATACTGACTTATTTTGTACGAACACACTCATCTTAGTATCTTACCTCAAAATAATAAATGTAATAGCAAACAATACTTATAGTATTCTGGAACATTTTATGGCAATATTTCTTATTGTTCAATTTCTTTATCAATCCGACTATAATTATATCGAGAGTATCAGTTGTAAAATCTAAGTTTTAGTAAAAACAAAAAATAAGTACTTTTAAATCCTCTCCTTTAGGTTACTTATTTTATTTCTGTGATTAAATGTAACCCTATTCTAATGTTATGGTATAGATTTACAATATGCTCGAAACTAGCGTGCTTGTTGGCATGCTGGATACCCGATATATGCACCCTTTTCATTGATAATGCAACCATAAAATGCATGTCATTTTCTAGCAACGGCAACGTTTGTATACTCCACACGTACAGCTTATAACTAACACTTGCTCATTAGAAGCATGCTTCGTGCTATTTTCGAGTATGTGTGTCTGTACCTACAATAAACCAGAGCTACAAGATACAAGCTACGCTTAGTTTGTGGACTTTGTGGCTCAAAGGAAATATTGTGTAGCTACTAGTGTATTTTGAATAAATTTTATACTTACAAACATTCATTACTAAATTCACTTATATTTTTTTAATTCCTACTTACATTTTTCTTGCCAATATGCCCAATCTTCTTTAAAAAAAAAATGCGAATTCACATTCCTGCTGTGCTGAGAGGTAGGTAATTACTAATTCCAGTAATTCCCGCCTTAAAATTAAAATTGTATCTTACAATCTTTACATAAAACTTTAGTTTTATATATTTACTACTAAAAATTAATAGCCTAGCTATTCTGTAAGCCATAAAAATCGGTAGTATCAAGAAAAAGTGTGATCAATAGGTAACTTTTGAAATTAATTACTTAACATCCATCACAGCACAAGACCCGTAAAGGTTTATGAAATTTGGAGCAGTCTAAATTATTATGGAGTTGAAATTCAAGAGCGGGTTGATTGCGTTCTTCATTATCCAATAAAAGGTATGTTCATATGTTGGATTTGAATAACTAACTTCCAAGCCCTAAAGTGTTCGTATGTAAGTTCACATCGTGTATTTTTCCATATTTTTTTTATGAAATTTGCGTTTAAGTATGCTTAATATCATGGACTGTTTCCAGTGAACCAAACAGGGTCTTTTTTTTATTTGTCTTTTTTTCAAGTTACTTTTTTTCATCGTTAAATTCAAGAAGTAGAGTTCTTGAATGAGACTAGGCTTATCCGCTCGTAAAATAACACGTAATCTCCATTGCCTGATTGTCAAAGTTCTAATCATTACTTCGATCAATGTTACTAATTCTAATTTTTACTCTCAACCACGATATCTAAAGGACCCGGTAGAGATCGATTGAACTGCTATCACTCTGTATGCGTAAGTTGCTCCAACCATGATAACTCATAGTCCGCCACCGATGTGTCAAGATTATTTTATGTCACGGCTACTGAATCTTCTTCTTCTGCCTCGCCTTTTCCCAAGCTATGTTGGGGTCGGCTTCCAGTCTTACCGGATTTAGCTGAATACCGTATTTTACATCGAGCGACTGCCTATCTGACCTCCACAACCTATTGCTAGGTAATACAGTATTCCATAGTAAGACTGGTTGTCAGAATTGTAATGACTTAACGACTATCAAAGATCACTGTATGACAGTCGGGAGCAACGGCTTAACGTGCTTTCCGAGGCACGGAGGGGTCTCGATATGTTTACAAATGGTCACCCATCCACGGACCAACCGCGGCGAGCGCGGCTTAACCTTTACTATCGGTCAAACCGTACGGCTTACACTTAGCCACGAGCCCCTCCCTCACGGCTACTGAATCATGTCACATCAATAACATTTCTGTATCTTAGTCCAGTATCCCTGCTTTTCTGGTGTTGTCCACAAGGGATATGTAGTAGGTACCTTAGACTGTAGCTGGGTGTAGTTTATAACTCTCCATTTACATTCTACGCAACCTATCGATCTGGCAGACTTTTGAGTCCTATCCTGTAGGTAGGACCTAGCTGTCGGCTGCTGTTTTGTTTTATAAGAATAAGAATGTTTTATTTGCGTGAAACACGGTTTGGTACATAGGTGTTACATTGATAATGTTCTGCATGTCTCGCCGTAGCATCAGCACATATAGCACAAACTAATAAAATTATAATAGCAGCTTTACTGCAGTAGGCACAGCGCTATTGTGAGCTAGACTGAAAGGTGATAAATTGAAATCCACAGAACAAGAACGTGGCGCTCGAGTTGACTGTAACAGTATTCAATGAACCTCGACCACGTGATATTTTTTTATTGGTACCTACTAAACGTATTTTCAAATATTTTGTCTAAAAAAAATCTTTTCCCTGATGTTATTCAAATTTTGACATATTTTTTTGTTTTTATATAATTTTATCTATTTATGTCGTGACGTTCAAAACTATTATTAGGTATAATCTTATAGTTAAATTCTTAAGGCGGAACTGATGTTTTATTTAAAAATATTTTACTTTAGTTTTCCACTGCTAACCCGACACCGGATTCCTGTCTTCATTCTGTATTCTAATTTTTTTTATAATTTGTGGATTTCGACTTCGCTCTTGTCAGTTTGAATAAGGTTTAGAATACCTTGTATGCAATTCAATTACGCACGCAGTATGGGGGAAAAAAGGGTAGCCCCTGAAAAATAAAACATACAATTGAAGTTCCGGGAAACAGCTTGTTAGCTATATTTGTTATTGATGATCACCTCGATGATGACAATTCATGTACCACAGCGCGGCAAGCGGCGCCTTTTGGCACTCTTGTGTAAAGACCAAAAGACGTGTGATTCATTTAATATTCATGAACTGCTGTTCCATCAGGCTCAACTACTTAATACTTACTTCAACGATATCATTCTATTGATATTTCCACTTCACCTACGGGATAACTATTTAAACACCGAGGGTCGCGATCCTCTAGATAAGGGTTAATCTTTTTCTTGACTTTTTTGCATCACCTGTTCCTGTCTTTGGCATCGTGAAGCGAACATGAAGCTTGGAGTTAATCGTAGAGCGGATTTGGTCCGTTCACCCTCGACTTGAATTTGAACCAATAAGGAATAGGAAACAATAAAACAACACTATAATATTACAAATGACTATAATTTTTGTCACAATTTTTCCATACAATGTTAATAATAACTTTTTACCTTAAATCTATTTATAATACATTACTTATTTATTATTAATGTTGTATTTAATATTTAAAATTCTTCCTGTTTAATTTCTAATTACATTCCACGGAATCAGTTTCAGATGAGAGACATTAATAATTTATTCCAACCAAAGTTCCGAAGGACCGTACAAAGTGAAACGAAATTTTGATAAAACGACCTCGAATAGTTTATTATGATACACTATGATGTAATTCGATTAGATCTTATTATACTAAAAATATTTCTTGCTTAGTCACTACGAGAAGTAGTTTTATCGTTAAAAACTGTACAAACATATCAACTTTAGTGTTACCGCTAGCGTATATTATAAACGGACACACGAACCAATCACGATCTGATGTGAACATGCGACATCGCTCAACAGTCACGATACTGTGTAAACATTAGTTCATTAATACAATACAGGTTAAGGTAAATTGTACTTCATAATGCGAAACGTGGGGGCGCGGCGCTGCGCCGGCGCACTAAATAATTGACGAAACGAATTGCAACTAAACGTAGTTGACACCACGCGACAATGATAATAATAATATTTTATATGATTGTAGCGTGGTGGACACCCGGCACCTCCAGCGCGTCTGTCCGGAGCTTGTATCGGAACACGTCGCCGCGCCGCGACCCCACGGCTATCATAAACAAGCACCGTAATCAAATGCGAGTTGTTTGAGTAATGCAGGCTTGTGGAAATAACCCTTGGCTGTCTTCGCACTGGGATTACGAGACCACTATGATATGCGATAAAATTTACTTCTATGTACTTATAACTTTCAACGGTTTAGTTAAATGGAGCCATCGGGCAGCCAAGGTTTCAAATAACTATATTTCAACGATGAATAACAAGCAAGTATAATATAATAATTAATAAAATTGAGCTAGGAAAACTCTCCGCCTTCTGGTTGGTAGTCGATCCCCTGCACCAGAAACCTGTCGCGTCACCGCTAGGGGACCCGTTAAGTACATCATTTGTAAATAAGACTCTCGCTCTCGGCGTATGTAATACTCACACGCGCCTCAGGCTCCTACATTTAGATTTGATTATGATAAATATAACGCCATCAGCATGCAACTGTATAGATAAAACAACTTTATAAAATTCAAAGGATTAATGATACAGGGGATGTCCTCACCAATAATAAATGCTATCGTGTGTACGAGACTACTAAAGTGACGTGACAAAGTAAACATGTTAGAGAGGCGAAGTACAAAGACAAGAGCAATGAGGGCGACTTACGCGCCCTGATATTATTGCTTTCATTGAGACTACATAGTTAAGGTATTGCTTTGTTACTCCTGCGTTTACGTATGTTTTGGCACGACAATACTGTACGAAGCGACGAACAACACGGATGAGGGTTACGTCAGCGGCAGACGGAGTGTGGCCGATAAGCGATTCTAATTCACAACCAAGCGGCGCCGGGGCGCGTTATCATACAACTCTAACGGGCCGAGCACACGACGTCTGCGGACCACTCGCACGGCTCAAGCCAATCGTTAATTTATATTTTATCAAGTTATAATGAGCCAAGTTACTTGTGTTCATAAAGGTTTTATCAACTTGTAAAAATTAGGAACAACAAAAACCTTCGATAAAAGAAAAATAAGGTTGTATTTAAAAGGTAGTTTTTTCATGCGGGCGTTAGGAGCTCCATGATCAATTTTATCGAGGTGGTACGCAGACGTCGGCTGCGGACGGCCTTCTAGATATCGACAGCAGTGCGAGCTCGTGAGTCGTGCAACTATAGCGGGCGGCACTCACGTCGATCAAGTGCTCGTGGTGTGATGACACTATAATATAATGAGCGAACACAAACGACTGTTTATATGATTGTATATATAACAATTGTACTAAGTTTTAATATTATAGATAAATTTAAAAATTTTATAATATTGCCTCGAGTTAGAATGAATTTTACAAAAATATACATATTGTACAAATAGTTGAGCGACTCAATGCATACACTGGTCAACCCTAACGCGGCCGCAGGGCCCGGAGCCGGCGCTCGCCGGGGCCGGCGCCGCGCGGCCTGTGTGTACAACACTAACACTAACTCGTTGATAGAGACTTACATTAAGCTACAGTTTAGTCCAGCACGACCGACCTCCCCGCTCGCCTCTATGTCTATCGTACAAATCTTATCTTTATGCACCTGATAGGAAAGTCGAAAGTCACTCGTGTCAGCCGTACGGTCGAGTGCAAGCGGCCCTTTCTATGATCCACGACGTAACTACATTTTAGTAATAAAAATATAATAATAACAATAGAGATAAAATTACGAGACAGAACACTAATCTCCCGACATTGCACTCCGTTGTAGGAAGGAATATTGGCCGATAAGTCTTATTCGAGAGAGATGAGAAAACTTAGAAATACAAGGTAGTCACAGCAGGCGGAGGACAACCGAAGACACTTGTCCACTCAGAAATTTTAGGTAACGCCATCGTAACCATACTGCATGTAGTGATAGTCGATTATCTCCCGTCTACCTTGAAATAAAATTCAAAATCGGTGCGTGCGCGATGCGGGGCGCGACTAGTCGCATGTCGCCGCGCCGCGCCCGCACCGGACTACAGTGGCAGCGTGTGTAGGCCTTATTTTCGTTCGGTGTGGTCACACCATGATAATCAATCCCCTACTAGAACCATCCGATAACTAATGAGATTAGATGAAGTAGAAGCGGGACGAAGACGATTTATAGAAACATATTAAGTACTAGAATATATCGCTTCATCAGATCACAGCTCTCAACATTACGGTAGTCAAGGAACACGCACACAGCTCGCGGCGCGGGCGGCCAGCTGCGCGCGAGAGTTGACCGTCGTGGCCACACCGCCCTTATCACATAACCACGTTCCGATCAATAAGTAATCGTGAAAGTAATGCTAAGACAATATAAGTTATCTGCACATTATCATCAGGAAAACTATCACACATTTGCGAACAAAAACCGTTCTGAATACAACGTAGACACATAATACACGACCTCGTTAATGTACAAAATAAAAGCAAAAATATAGAAATAGTATTATTGTAATATTTACTTTAAATAAAAAATATAATATCAAAAAAGCGTAATAAAGCACTCATTATGTACAAAGGCGTAGTTATTGTGAACCGCAGCGCCGCGGCGCGCGGGACGCTCGCCAAACAAAACGTCAGTAACACTAAACAAATGGCGCCAGGCAAGCACGCATCGATAAAAAGTAATAATAAATATAAAATAATAATATATCTTAAGCAATCTTAAATACCCTGTTGATTTCATTTTTTTTAAATTATCATGTTTCCCTTTTTGAAATACGAAATAAAAAAGACGCATTGCATTAGTGCTGCGGCACGTATTCGTACGATAAACCTAATCCTAAGCCAGACCAGAACATTGTTGGAGATCATCTAGAATTATGACGTCATCACTCCCATGCGTAATAAAATGTATAGTATAAAACGTAGGTTAGTGTGGAGTGTGTGTGAGCCCGACCGGCGAGCACGAGCCACGAGCCTACCTCCGGTGACTACACCCCGACCAATTAACTATCATATAAATTCTTCCGAGTAAACCTATCATTAACGTATATGTCTTTATTACGTATGTTATTTCGTTTTTAGCTTATATTTAAGACTTTTAAATCATTTTGTGCAAAGAAAAGACTTTATTAATTTAAGTATTTTTGTACAAGATTGTTTTCCTCCCGATGCGGCCGAAACCCGGCGCTGCAAGACCCGAGACCGAGACCTCATACACCATCACATGTTAAATAAAACTTCAACAACATACTAAAGACTTACAAACATACGACACCGCTGCGAATTCATATAAGAACCGTGCTCGCGTTACTGTAAACAAGGAAACAATTGAACCCATCAGCACCCTATGTAAACATTATGCATCGCGTTAACGTTAAACTAAACCTAGAGAGGGTATAACCAGTCATACGGTACAACAAGATGGCGGCGACGAGCTGGCGCGGTCTGCCGGCCCGCGTGCTACTGTACAACACATGTATACTGCATGCGAACACGACTAACTTAGCTGGTAACAACGGCAGGCCCCATATACACATAAACAGAACGTCGGGCAGACAAACCGACGGATCATGCTCGCTCTCGCCGTGGAGCCTTACAATAAAATGGCGCGTGTATAATAAAATATAGGTTACAATATTATGTAAAATTATGCTATTCACTAGCGATCCGAAACTAACGTAACTGCTCGGTAACGTTTAGTCAAATGCACGGTGTTGATGGCATGCCGAGGGCCGCGGCTCCGCGTACCGCACCGTACCGTACCGCACGTCCGGCTGTACAATACCGAACCGTACCGCGCCGTACCGTACCGTATCGCGGCGCGACGCGGGCGGCGTTTGTGCACTGGTTAAGGTCAACGACCGCTTACAATAAATGGCCGCCTCCTGCGACTGTAAAAATATATTTATCAAATGCTAAACTTGAGTTATAAATAGCGTCACAGTTCAAATGACGTAAGTTAACTAAAATCTAAATAAAAAGTATACATTATATATCTCATAGGCCGTTCTTGTGACTTAGATAAAATATTTTTATTCGAGTAATTTGTGTGGGAGCGGGGTTAAGGCGAGCGGTACAACTTTTAACAATTTGACTAGCCGACACGAATTAGTAAGTGACTAGAACGCGAAACACATCATTGGCAAGACTTCGTATGCGAGCGCCGCGGGCATCGCCGGCGTCGCGACCTCAAATTCCGAACACAAGTTACTTTTCAGTATGGCAATTAAAATGGCCATATATTATTTATTGTTAGACATCACTGAAGATCACAGACATTCCGAATAAATTAAGTACGATTCGTCGCTTGTCGCGCTCCCCGCTCCCACACAAACCTCCAACGTTACGTAGAGTAATGATCACGACACTAACGGAACAGTACGTAACACCGCGACAACACTGTGATGTAACTAGCGATCGGTTAAATTAACATATGTGATGGACCGAAACAAAAAATAATACATACAATATTTACAAATAAATCCTACAAATTAAGCTCCTCAGTTTGAAAAAGATTAAATTACATCACTAACGATTGCTTTACAAAAAATCTGTCGACTAATTCGAGCCATCGCGTCGATACTTCAGTCCAATTTCGCTACTTACTCTAGGAAAGTATATCGCCCTCGCGACACCGACACTCATCCCGCGCACTGTCGCCGACCGCTTACAAAATTAAAAATACGTGACCTACCTCGCTCGGCCGCGCCCGCCAGTCCGGTCCGGTCCGCGCCGGGCCGGTCCGGTCCGGAGCGAGCCGGGCCGGGCCGGGGGCGGGGCGGCGGGCCTAACAGAAGCCGCCGAAGCCCACGGAGGGCACGGACGGCACGGCGGGCACGGCCGGCACGCCGCCCGAGTGCTCGCCGTTCTTGTGCAGCTCCAGCAGCGGCGGCGCCGACAGGTAGTGCGCCTGCAACGTGCGACACCACACTTGTATTACATGCTAACCTCAACTATCGAGTTATATGTTGTGCGGTATACATTAATGTTTTTCCTGAATCAATCATCTGGATTTCATCTTGCCTAGGGATGACGGAAGAGCATACTGACCAGACCCAACCGGTGCGTCTTCTTTTTCTACACCTGGGACCAGCCGGAATGGACCTAGAATGGAGCCCTGTAGGATACACATTATGAAGACTACTCGAATGTTAGTATTATTATTTGGCCATTACTTTATGCACCTTTTAAATAACCTATTATCCATGGACACATACATAAGTCCAGGTTTTTTAAGTGTTTTATATATGCATAGTTTTGGACGCATATTTCGTGATTAAAGTAATGAAACGTGGAAATGAAAATGAGCGTATTATGATAGTGTTTAGGAGTGGCGGGAGGGGTAGTGTACCTGCTGGTGGTGCGCGGGCGGCGGGCCGGCGTAGCCGTTGTAGTAGGGCGTGTTGTAGGGCGCGTAGCCCGCCGGCACGCCCGCCGGGTAGCCGTACTGCCACTCCGACAGGTAGCCCGGCGTGGGCCGCATCACCGCCGTGCCCCAGCCGCCGCCGTAGCCCACGAACGGCGCACCATATCTGACGCCACAAAAATACTTGCTGGACATTAAAGTCTCACAAAATTTTGTTTTCCTCATAGGGTCAGGTTAAGTTTATAAAAACTCTTTCAATGTACACTTGGTTCCGTGGCGGTACGCACCCGTTGTTGCCGTAGGCGGCGCCGCCGTAGGCGCCGTAGGGCGGGTAGAGCGCGGGCGCGTAGTCGGGCAGCGCGGCCACGGCGGCGGGCGCCTGCTCCGGCGGGGCCGGCCCGCCCGCGCCCGGGCCCTCGGCGATGGACGGGATCTGGTCCACCAGCGACTCCAGCCCCGACAGCGACTTGGACGCCACGTCCTGCGCCTTGGGCTTGGCCGCGCCCGCGTACTCGCCGGGGGAGCCTGCGCACATCACTATTTGTTTTTATGTATTTAAATATTAATGCCAATCAACATTACTTCGTTCACTCAACCATGCTGGTGATTTAGTCGATAAAGCTTGAAGAAGCAGTTTCACAGTAATCCAGAATTATAGCCTTTTTGGCATAAAATGTTGTATTTTTATGCGTTGTATTTTTTAGATCAATAACGTTTTTATTTTCTACTACTGTTTTTGAATATTTATATGATCAGTGAAATGGTGAACAGGTTTGAGGCACTCGGAGGAGTAGCAGGTGTTACCGGGCTGGTGGTGGTGCGGCGTGTGCGGCGCGTGCTCGGCGTGCGGCGTGTGCGGCGTGTCGGGCGCGCGGAAGGCGGGGAAGGCCTCGCCCGCGCCCGCCGGCGGCGTCGACCTGCTGCCCACACACGTAATAACTAAGTATACGGTACTGAAAATTCTACATTCAACCAACACGCTACAATCATGGCAGCACAATTACATAAACAGACGCGTTCTATAGAACACACCTGTCATAATATCTGGATAGAGCATCTCCCTACAATCGCATCAATAGAATCAAGCCAACCATTTGAAATGTCTGTGAGCGGCCAGTATTTTACACATGTTTTGCAAACAGTGAATCTTTTTCTCTGTGTACGTAAAAATGTTTCACTGATTTTATGGAAGATTGGGTATTAGCAATTACTCGTACTTATAAACTTTTATTACTTATAAACTCGTACTTTTATTGAATGGAACAGTGAGTGTTTAAAGATTTTGGTTATTTTAAATATCAAGATAGCAGACAAATCAATATTAAAAAAAAATATATGATTACCAGTTTCAAGGTTTACAAGGACGAGGATCACGAAAATCCCTCCCATTTTCAAATAAAAGATGTCGGTCATTATTTTTTTTATAAAACAATATGGGTGCCAATTTATCGATTTCTTGAGGTGCTGATTACGAAAATGTCATCCATTTTTAAATCCAAGATGGCCGAAAAATCTTTTAATATTGATATAATATGGGTAACCATTTCAGAATTTATGGTAAATAGTATAGTTTATCTGTCATACCATAATTTTTTATTCTTTGCGCATAATAATATGATGCTCCATCTAGACATAAATAATTTAAGATAACTCACCTATTGAAATTGCTAGGATACATGGACGATGGGTGCTGATGCATCTGGTCTAATCTAGGACTGTCTCCGACACCAGAACCTAAAAAGGTAACGTATAGCATAAAACTAACTCTCATATGGCTGAATACTGAAACGTCAATTGTTATGAAACCGCCGTTATTCTCATCTTGTCTCTGTCACTATAAGGTGTAAAGTAGAGGTATTTACGAAAAAGTTAAAGTTAATTAGCGTTTCAGTATTCGGGGAATAGTCGTATGTGATTTTGTTTAGTAAGTGTATCGTGTCGTGTATCGCGTGTCGCGTCACCTGGGTCCTGGCGGTAGTAGTGGTCGGGCTTGTCGCGCGCGGGGCTGTGCGAGTGCTGCAGGTGCGCGTACTGCAGGCGCTCGGCGTCGTACAGCGCGGCGCCGAAGGAGCTGGCGGCGGCGGCCGGCGACATGTCGCTGGCGGCCGTCTGCGACACAACACGCGCGTTACTGGCGGCCGCCGCGCCCTCACCCGCGGCGGCGGCGGCGCGCACCTTGGTGTAGTCGGACAGCGAGGAGTTGCTGTTGGAGCCGGCGTGCATGTCCGTGCTGCCCATGGGCGAGTCGCGCTCCGGCTCCTCGCGCGGCGGCTCGAAGTCCAGCGCCGCCATGCCCGGCGACACGGGCGCCGGCGACGAGATGGCCGCGCCGATCTCGTGCGACAGCTCGCCGCCGTAGCCGCTGCCGCTGCCGCTCGTGCCGCTGCCCGCCTGCGCGAAGTGGTGCGAGTCCGTGTACGTGGGCGTGCGCGCCGGCGCGGGCGACGAGTGCTGGCTGTACGGCGTGTGCGCCGGCGACGGCGTGTAGCTGTGCAGCGCGCCCGCCGGCGACGCCGCCGGGCCCGCCACCGGCGCCGGCGAGCGCGAGTACGGCCGCGCCTGCGACTGCACCAACAATCATATTATTACTCAGTTATTTCATCAGTTAATGGGTGTGGCTGTTATCTAGATAGCAATACAATAGGTACTGACCTGCGGTGCGGGCGAATGTGAGTAGGGATGCGGATGGTGTGGATGTGGAGACTGCGAAAACCGCGCCTGCGGGGCCGGACTCTGCTGAGGGGTCACACACAGATTACTCAGCAATGTATATACGAAGAAACACGCAATCAAAGAAAATAAACACTGACCAAAAAATTAAGACTCTGAGGCCTGTCTCAATTGCAATTTAATTGCTCGGTGGTTTAATATTTCAGGTGTTTGACAGTAATTTATCGTTTTACTGATATATTCAGTCGTAAAAGTAAGATAAGATTCACTTTTTTAATCGAGTTGTAACTTAGTTAAAGAAATGAGTAAGCATAAATATATGATAGTGGCAAGTGGGAATGGTGGTGGCGGGTACCTGCGCCTGCTGGTGCGGGTAGGGCGCGGGGCTGTGCGCGTACAGCGGGCTGCGGCCGCTGAAGGGCGCGCGCGCGGCGGGCGAGCCGTAGCCCGCGCCCCCGCCCGCGCCCCCCGCCCGCGGCGGCGACGGCGCGGAGAACGCCGCCGGGCTCGACGGGAACTGGTGCAGAAGCGTTTGCTCCTTACAGTGCGATAAAACAACCGATATAGCTTACACGACATCTATACGCGCATACACAATTCAATAATGAAGAATTCGTTTTTTTTTATTTCTCAAATTGAAAGACAAATTTAAAATTACTTATTTCGTTAATAAAGTGGATCAAAACGAACCTATTGGTCTTTGATTGTAGGATGATATTGGGTTTCAAACTTTATGTGAGAGGGATATAATTATGTGCAGAATTCATGTAATTATTTTAACTAGAGGCCCGAAAGCGACCATAATTATTTTCAATCTCAAGTTCAAAAAGGGTGGAAGTTGTAGGTCCCCGTATGTCACGGTACCTGCGGCTGCGGCGTGGGCGCCAGGCGCGCGGGGCTGGGCGAGTAGCCCTGGCTGCGTGGCGAGGCGTACACGGCGCGCGGCGAGCCCGCGAACCCGCCCGGCGACGCGTAGCCGCGCGCCAGCCCCAGCGACCCGCCCACGTCCAGCGGCGACTCCATGCCTGCCACACCACGGTAAACAAAAACCAAATCTTTTGATTTATTCTAAAATTTAAATATATTGCCTTTCCGACGTTAAGGTATCAATTACCTATACCTTATCATCATATTTCTACCATTGGTTAATAGGGTTAAAATGACTTTGAAGGGAATTCTTAAAGAGGTGCGTATTTTGGACGCCGAGTGTAGTTAATTAACCATTATTGCGTTAAGAACACTTGAGTTTTATAGCGGCCGAAAGTTTCTGCCATCTTTTGGTCGAAACCGAAACTAAAGCCAAAAATAGATTTCATGGCCAAAATCAAAATCTTTCGATCGGTCATTAGGAAAAAGTAATATCCTATAAGTACCGGAGTTGGGCGGCTGTTGCTGGAAGTAGTTGCCAGCATCGTTGGTGAGCTGCTGGTGCTGCTGGTGCGGGTACAGCAGGCCGGGCGACGGCAGCTGCGGCGGGAAGTCGGCCACGGAGGGCAGGTAGCCCTGCTCGTGCGGCAGGTGCCCGCCGTGCGCGTGCAGCGGCTGCAGCCCCGCCAGCCCCGCGCTCTGCTGCACCAGCGCGCTCGTCTGCTGCACACCCAACGTAAGGTCACCACACAACTCAATATTTGAAGAATGAGTTAACTAAAGATTGCGAAGGGAAAACTTATTTCTTCGCGACTTTTAATTTAATTACATTATTTCTATATAGAACGAATGAGTATAGGCTCTTCTGCGAACGATGTGTGCCCCGCACGTTCTTATGCTATATATCCCATTTAGGTAAGAGCGTTAGTGTACCTGCTGCTGCTGCTGCTGGTGCTGCTGGTGCTGCAGCAGGAACTGCTGGTCCTCGGGGCGCACCTTCTTGGGCCGGCCGCGCTTCTTCTTGGGCGGCAGGTCCTGGTCGAGCGCGGGCGGCGGGCGCGGCTGGCGCGGCGCGCGCGGCTGCGGCGGCGCCACCTCTCCGTTCTCCAGCTTCACCTTCTTCGGTCGGCCGCGTTTCTTCTTCAGCGGCACCTCGGTGCCGTCCTCCAGGATGATGGTGTCGCCCGGCTCCGGTTCCATCGTCAGTCTGCAACGTGCCTCGCTCACTGCGTCTGCCTTCGCTCGCGGTGTCTCGGGTCGAAGGAGTCGCTTACTGTCCCTACTCTCGAACCCCCACCCCTTACTTTCGACGATGAGCTACTGCTCGCTCTAGTTAGCAACCCTGCGGCCCTGACATGACGGACAATTGTGTTTGTGCCGCCAACATATCGGAACGAATAGAACTCGAACCCTCGACCCGTATTCAAATGTGATGGTCATTAAAATATATTTGTCACCAAACTTAATCCCAAAAATTAGAGTATATAATTCGTTGAGAGTTGGACTAAACTGACATACATATCGAGGAAGTTTTTATATCCTATCAGTCAAGTCAACCTGCAAGAAACTCCTTATGTTTCGAAACCAGATCACTTTGGCCAGTAGGAAAGAATAAAATAAATTCATAAAATTTCACTATATACACAAGTATAGATAATGCATGCTGTTGTTCTCAACTTTGTAATGGTACAAGTGGCAACGATTCGCGGGGCTCTCTGAAGCATTTAACATGGAAACTAGCAAGTCATGCATATCCAGACGTGCTCGTAAGTTTCGTTGTTATAAACGTCGGTTCACTCGGCATGTTTTCGACCACGCCCCGATTCAAATTGCGGGAATCGAAGTGACTGCTTTGAAATAAAGGCGCAGCCAATGTCAGTATAAACAGTGAGACTGTATACACTAGGGCTTTGTTACAATGTGTGTCACATTTAATTCAACCCTCAGACGTTTGCAAATTGATATCAATGTAAAAAATAAAATTGCACTTTGAGTACTAGGAATAAGTATATTTTTTGTGCAACGAAACAAAATAATTGATAAATTGGAATGGGCACTGACATAATTTTTTAACAGTCTTAACACTACCTATTACGTACTCTAGTTGTCGCCATTTTGGTTTCAAGTTTTTTGATGTCAAATAATTTTAAGATATTTGAACTGTTTTTTTTTTATGAATGGGCAAATATTTGGACTTAATATGTTTACAGGCAGCGAGTTATATTACCTGCTGGCATGGCTGAAACAATCGAAGAATTTGAAATAAATGGGCTACATTCAATTAATACAAAAACTATAAATCTTGAACAAATGGGAAGTGCCCAACATGATGTTAAGGGACGGAAACCAAACGATGTCTTAACAAATCAATAATAATTTAATAATGGAACATTTCTACTATATTTTCTTCTACTGATCTAATATATAATTGTATGTTTCTGCTAGTTTATAATCTGATTTCCTTACAAAATTAGTTAAGGCAAAGCTACATAACTTGGTACTTAAAATTATAAATGTGTAAATAATTGTTTTGTTATGGCATAACTTTATTGTTATATTGTTAAGATTGAATAAATTAAAGTTTTAGTTTTAGAATTAGTTTCGATCTAGTTTGGTGACAAATCTTTACTATACAATAAAAGGAAAGATAATAATAAGTGTGTGATGTTAGCACAAAGGAAAGTCGAGCACCGGCTTCGAGTACCAGGAGCACAGATCACGTAAGATGTGTCTATCACTTGCACAATCGCGTTACATTCTAAAACTTCTCAGTTACTGTAAAGTGGTACTTATGTGACCACTCGCCTATTGGTCGGGTATTGAACCATACCATACCAACACACAGACATAAATAAGTTTGTGTAGCTGTAACGAAATCATAAGTAACCAAACTGAAACACATATAAATAACTTAACTGTATCACCACCACTGACTGAAGAGACAAATTAATGTGACTCCCAAGCAATAGGCAGTAGGCTTTCCTTACTAAACTTGTACTAATTCATATAATACATGTATAAAGTACAGGATACATTATAAACAAAGTGCTACAATAGTTAGATTTATTAGCAATCAAGTATAAAACATTTAATGACAAATGACAATAAAATATAGTCAAAAAAGCCTCGGCGGCTATACTATGTCTGAAATGCATCATATCTGGTACCTGAACCTTGTCCTAATCGTACCATCAATAAGGGTAGGTGAAATACTGTACACTATTTTCGAAGTGAAGATTTTAAAGCTGCAACATTTAAATAAATGTTTTGTTTCCCACGGGTGGTTATCGGAAATAACCGATGAGGTTTAAACCTAACTTCCTCTTCACAGGTTGTATTATGCAGTTCCACCATTTAGCTTTACAAGGCACGAAGTGATTGCGTTATGTTTATATGGTATGGTCAGAACTGGATTTTTATTTGAAGAGGTCTACTGCTGTTAGCCTGAGCGGTGGCTTTTCAGCTTCACCGGACTTTTAAGGTCACGACTGTAGTCTTTCATTGTAGGTTCACAGCCGTTCGTGTAGCGTCAGTGTGACGTAGTTCAGTAGAGTAAGTACCTGCGTATCTCCATCTCCTCCTGCGGGCGGCGGCTGGTGTTGTCGGGGAACACGAGCTCGGCCTCGTCCACGTGCGCGACCAGCCCGTTGAGGAAGTCGCGGAACTTCTTCAGCGCCGCGTAGAACGGCACCTTGTCCGCCGCGCGAGGCAGCTGCGCGCAGCGAGCCGACGACGACGGCATCACCCACATGTACTGCGGCACACGCACAACACACTCATCAGTTTGTGGGTATATGTTTTCTACCTCTTCACGCTCAAATAGCTGGATAACATTTTATTAAAATTGGTATGGAGATAGCTGACACCCTCAATTGACACAATCCAGTGCATTGACAAATCCAATCCATGACAGATGCCATATCCCGAAGAATTAAGTTCTGAATCTGATAAAGCACGGGTAATATTGCGAGGCGCAGCCTAATAAAAACCTTTATAAGGTTAGTAACTTTGGTAATATGTCTATGTACATTTTACTTATTCACAATGTTTTGCATATAATGAGATACAGAAGGAAGATAATATGGACGCCGGTGATACAAGAAAAGCGTTAATTGATAAAACCGACGCGACTCACAGTGTTAGTCCCCGCTATAGTGTCAGGTTGCTTTCCGAAGCAGAAGTCCTTCTTCCCGGAGAAGACCTCGTAGATGAGCTTCCCGTTGAAGACGGCGACCTTGGGGCGGAAGGTCTGCAGCTTCTCCAGCAGGATGGCGGAGCCCTCCTTGATCTCGCGCCGCGTGAGGTCGGCCGAGCCCTTCGTGGGCCGCGCCACCATGTTCGTGAACCCGATGCCGAAGTTCAGCAGCTGCCGACACACCACACACACGTTAGCACTGAGTACCACAGACGGACCGTAAGCACACTGTTAATGTTTCTGGGAGTCATAAAATTAAGGAAAAGAGTGACTTAAATTTCCTACTTTATTTTATTTATAAAACACTATGTAGGATATATTTACAAAGAGACGTACTCTTTGTAAATATATCCTGTCGCCTGCTGGCAGAACTTTCATAAGAAACAAGCAGTATAACTATACCTTTTTACTCTGTATAAGTTTGTCTGATGTGTACATTAATAATTGATAAATAGATGTATATAATAATTATATTATATTACAATTATTCCGTTAAAATGAGTCTGTGGGAATCCTAAGTAAAGAAAGGTGAAAGAACAGACAGTCGCAGCGGGACAGAAATGGCTGAAAATAATAAATAATCCTCAAATAAATTTAAATAATATTTAAATCGAAAAATAAATGTCTCGCGATAGACATCCTTCATTAACTATAGGAAC
Organism: Plusia festucae; assembly: GCA_950381575.1. Lineage (NCBI taxonomy): Eukaryota > Metazoa > Arthropoda > Insecta > Lepidoptera > Noctuidae > Plusia > Plusia festucae. The sequence continues at coordinate 256,235 of OX494456.1, read as the reverse complement.
AATGTTTTCAGCTCCATTTATGTACGGACAACGTATTAGGCGGTCTTTTCATATGAGTGAAGAGTATATTAATAACAGTCGAGGAAAAAGGTCCTTATATACTGTACAGTCACCGCCAGCCGCGTGCGGTTTCAGCTATATTCGTCGACTACGATAACGTTGTTACTCAACTTACTACTCTTTCCCGCCTCACTGTTCATTTGATATAATATACACAGGCGGTAGGAGAAGAGGTTTTATACAAATAATTGTATTATTATTAATTTTATGCGGTATGACGAAATTAAAAATGTCTTTAGCCTCACTTTGCTGACATATAATTGTTTTATATGAACAAATATTTCAGTTTCAAACAAGACAAGGAACATACGCACACACGTATATTCTTGTTACCAACTGACAGTATAATACCGACCTATTAATGTCCCATTGCTAAGCATATGCCTCCTCTCTTAAGGAGAAAGAACGAGCACTGATCACAACGCTTACTCATGGCGGGTGGGCGATTTCAGATTTACAGTACGGTTTCCTTAAAATGTTTTCCTTCGCCGATTTGTCATTGATGTCCAAGAATAATAAATCAAGTACATAACTTTAAAAGTCTTGCAAACCTTATGTCCACAAATCAGTTCATTGAACTGCTAAGCCCACGTCACTTATAGTATGTTAGTATGATAATATATTATAATAACTTAAATGATTATTTCTATACCTTGTAGTCCTCGTCAGCGCTCATCTGTTCCCGGGTGAGGCCGGACAGGTACAAACACTTCCAAAAGTGGTTGCCGGGGCCCGCGTAGTGGTGCCCCTTGTACGCTGCGAACAGGCCCGGGTTTATGCCGATCTAAAACAACACATAACACATTTTGTTAATAACTTGCGACGTAGGAGAATAATAGTAAGTGCTATGGAGAGACATACACACCATTCATTCACAAATACAATTGGTATATCAATGGATTGTCTTTTATGATAAAAGCATTCGTTTGACAAATCATTATTACACAAATAAATTGATTATCACCGGATTGATACATAACAGAAAAGAAAAAAGCATTTATACGAGTCCCATGTGAAAAAATTATAATAAAATATGTAACATTGATCCTTATAACATCTCCATAGCATCTTATTCTTAATCCTCGAAACTTTCAAAATCCATCAGTCTCAGTCAATAACTTGCTTTATAGAAGCGGATATAAAACGTATAATAAAAAACATGCACATTAATTCCACATTTAATTTTACGTGTATCATTTAAATAATGCGCCGGTGCTAAGCAATTACGATTTAATTTGTTAATTAGTGGAATATATTTTATGAAAGTAGTAATATCTATGTCAGATCGTCAACTAGACTGGCTGGGGTACACAGTGGCCGGATTTATCGCAACAATGTGTGCGAAACGTACCTATCTGAAGGATGCAACGTGGAGCCTAACTTGTTACACCATTTATTTTACATCACTCAACGTATGGACCCAACAGAAATAATGCTACACGGCTGTTTTATAATACCTAACTATAAACCATTTCTTTAATAAAATAATACCAGACTTAAAATCGCTTTGCTTCAATGGAATTAAGCAGAATATATAAATTATTTGTATTTATAAAGGAATACTAATTGTATAATAAAGCGAAATGTCCACGAATTGATAATAAAAACATAAATATTAAAAGGTAATTAATCCATTAATTAATAATTGTGCGCGTTATAAGAGTGATTTCTGTGTAACAGGTTAGCGCACGCAAGCGGCGTGGTACAAACCGGTCGGTGTAAATTATACAGTATTGTGACCCCTCACACCCGAGCTTATGCTAATGTGCGCCGGTGGCCCAAACGCTGACGCATCCGGTCGCGAACCGAGCGGGACACAGATCACACCCATTCTAACTACGAGATGTTATCTCGCGCCGAGAAATCATGTGATTTTACATTTTAACGAACTACAGAAACATTCTAATATAGTTATAGTTTGCTACCAAACTCCTCCGAAACGGCTGGACCGATTTGTATGAAATTTCATGTGCATATCGGGTAATTCTGAGATTCGGAGATCTATTTTATTAGTAGGGGTGGCCCTCTTCAGATTTTTTAATATGGCAGAACTAGGTTTGCCGGTCAGCTAGTTTATTTATAGAATTATCTACAACATAATGCAGCCGAGCAACACTCAAATACATTTTACATGAGACATTTGTCATGTAAATAATTAACTCCTCACATGCAGATAGGTAAAAATGTTGTAAGAAGAGTCCTCGAGTAACTGAGCATAGCGAATGTCGAATATAATGCGGAATAATTTTTGCTCGTTATGTAACGCGGCGTCCATCAGTTGCAAGGCATACAGTTTGGTCACACTGCTGTACCACTACGGTATTATTAGGTTGAAGCATTAAGCAATATAAGAACCTACTTTTTAATTGACTACTTCGTAGATATTCACGTTAACTTTGCTTTGAACCATCACAGTGGTATACAAAGAAATCTAATTGATATTATAGTTTGTATATCAAGCAGTGCAGCATATTTTAAACATAGTATATAAGATTCCATTTTTAAATAGAGAACTCTATGAAGTTTCATTCCGGTTCTTCTCAATAGGAATCATTTGGGAATCGCGCAACTACACTCGCGAGCAAAAGTATGGAATCACTTACTTGAAATTTGCTTCGCGCAATCTGAGTACTAAATTATTCTGCTAATATTAATAAAAATGGTACCATTTTAAAGATTAAACTGTTACCTTTAAATTGATACCAAATTCATTAAAATCACACCAGTATTTAAGGAGCTATCCTGGATTAAGTGAAGGAGTTAAGGAAAACCTAAGGATAATGAAAAAATAATGAATGAAGAAAACAACAAAAATTGTGTAACAAAAACTTTAATTGGCTTTAAAATTAATTTTCAATATTTTGTGTTCCCTCCCCTCGCCCTTATAACTGCTCGAAGACGGTTCTTCATTGATCGAATCAGCTTCCGAATTGATTCTTGCGGGATACCTTCCCACTCCTCTATCAAAGCCGATTTCAGCTCATCTACACTTGAAGGAGCAGGATTTCTTGATCGGACCCTCCTCTTCAATTCATCCCACATGTGCTCAATGGGATTTAAGTCCGGGCTGAGCGCTGGCCAGTCCATTGTGGCGATACCGACTTCTTCGAGGTATTCAGTTGTGGCACGGGCAGTGTGACAACGAGCGTTATCGTGCATAAGGAGGAAGTCATCACCGATATATCCCGCGTAAGAAAGGACATGGTCCTGCAGAATATCGGTAATGTAGCGGTCTGAAGTTAGACCGCCTCCTCTTCCCCCGCCAGGCACGAAAACCAGCTCCGTTTTACCGTCGAAGGAAATGCCGGCCCACATCATACAAGAACCACCGCCATACGCCACTGTCTCAGCAAAACAACACTGTGCATATCGTTCCCCAGGCCGCCTGTAGACCCGACCTCTTCGGTCGCTGCCATGCAAACACATTCTGCTCTCGTCGGAGAACAGGACACGCTTCCATTGCTCAACCTCCCAATCAAGATGAGAGCGAGCAAATTGAAGACGTGCTTGTCGGTGGCTTGCCGTCAGTTTCGGGCCTGTGGCTGGCCTTTTTGGAGTTAAATCAGCTTGCTTAAGTCTTCGACGAACTGTCCACTCGCTGGCAGCTACTCCACGAACATTTCGGAGCTCCTGTTGGACGTCGACACCAGTCAAATGTCGATTTCGAAGAGAGGTTGACACGATAAAACGATCATCCCTCTCCGATGTGCACCGGCGCCGTCCAGATCTTGGTCTCGAGATAAAGCCACCAGTCTCCCGAAAGCGTTTATAAACTTTTGAGACACAGGACTGGCTTATGTGGAGCTGTCGTGCGACAGCCCTCTGGCTGAGCCCTTCTCGCAATAGGGCGACGATTTGGGCGGCTTCTGTAGGTGTAGTATCCATTGTCGTCCAAATTCAAGGGTCAAAATTAGCGGAGATGTGTACCGGTCAACGTTTGAAAGCAGACTGATAAAGAAAATCCGATAACACGTGCTTTTATAGGGGGTCAATAGGGCGCAAGTTGTGACCTATCAAACATATCTTTTTCCTTACTTCTTGACATAATCCAGGATAGCTCCTTAAATACTGGTGTGATTTTAATGAATTTGGTATCAATTTAAAGGTGACAGTATAAACTTTAAAATGGTACCATTTTTATTAATATTAGCAGAATAATTTAGTACTCAGATTGCGCGACGCAAATTTCAAGTAAGTGATTCCATACTTTTGCTCGCGAGTGTAGTTACTCAATGTTCTGAAAGTATCTGCAAAGGTCTTTTTGAAATAACAATATTATGATTTTGAGTAAAAAAAAGCATATTTCTTTTGCGTGAAAAGAGGTTTTGGCCTAGGACTGACATAATTATTTTGTGATGATTAAAAAGCTAGTGTACGAATATTATTTATTGATACTACATTTCTGTCTTTGCAAGTACATTTCGACCAGTACTAAGTGTGAAACGACCGGTTTATGTTAGGTCCGCAGATACATCTAACTACTTCTACGTCTACTAGTGGTTGTAGTGAGGTGAAACGGCGATCATACTCACAATGATGATGTCGAGGTTCTCGGCGAGGTGGTCGGGCAGCGTGCGGCGCGACACCTCCTCCTCGCTCATGCCGTTGAAGCGGTCGTGCTTCTTGCGCTCCTTGACGGGCCGCGGCACGCCCTCCAGGCCCGGCTCCGTCTTGATCTCCATGCTGGGCCAAACATAACTGGTCAACATACATACAAACATTATTACAACAATCACACTATACTGCCCACTGGCCTACCGGAACCCTGTTTATTCCTCTCAACTTATAAATAATTCTGTGCCTAACAGGGTCTATAATTGCTACTTTATTTCTAAACGTACCTCATTACTATATGCAGGTACTACATGATGAATCGCAATATAGTGTTGAATATATAACTGGGCTTCCAAACTATAGAATGATGATATTAGGAAAAGTGAACCATTAGGTTTAATTTAATTCAACTTTTACAATAACAACTCCTTTTGAGGAAACTGGTATTTCTGACACGTTAGGGTTTTGTATTATTCCTACTATCTAGGCGTTATGTGGGTTAATATCGTATAAGTCGGTGTTATTGAGCCGGTAAAGAAACTATTGCAAAACATTTTTATTTTTCAATACATTGCAACATTCGTCTATCATAACATGTTTAGATAAAGTTAGGGAAAAAGCTCTTGATGTAAAAGCAGTTGTAATGAAGAGAGGTTTGAATAGAAAGTAGTATTTTTCAGTGTTCACTATAGTAAGCCGGCAAGCGTGTGGCACTAGGCACTAGCAACACGGCGGTAATGTGTCCGCGAGAGACGCCGGTTTTTATGTTGACGACAGCCCGCAGTGCCTGCCAAGTGTGTGCCGTGACGTATTGTTTGCTTCCAACATGGCCAAATTATAGATATCTTGTTGTTTGCAGAAGTTTGTTTTTCTAGCCAAGGATTTCGAATGATGACTCAAAGAACAATAGCTGTTTATCATGTCAATGGTATCAAGTGTTTGTGAATTCAAGATTCTTCCAAATATATTTTCAATGGACACGAACTGGGCCAAAAGGTTAAACAGCTAGATCTTACGATATCACAGTTACTTATAACTGGACGACAATTTTGAAATTATACAACAAAATGATTATGATAGGCTGGTAAAGGAAATGAAATCTAGCTTACTGATGACATATTTAGTAATACTAAATACACCTTATATTAATAGATAAGTAAGCGGATTTTAAGATTAGGTACGGCGCAACTTTCCTGGCTAGTTTTCTGTGGAGAAATCATTACAACACTAGATGCACTGAGACGCTATATGACATCGATTCGTAGCTTAAGAGCTTATTGTATTTGTAGTGCATCCAGTGTTAAGACAGACCTCACAATATTATTATGTGAAGGCTTCTTATAATTGGCACACACTGCCAGATACGTCTTAAAATCATTATTATAGTTTAATTTCACATTATTTAAACTTTTTCCCAGTCTGCATTGTACATGAACCTTGGCTAAGTGTTTTAAATTGCAATTGTTTTATAAAATGTTGAATTTATTTATATTTCGCAGAGAATCGTTACAGATTGTGATTTATGTTAGTAAATCACGTCCGGTACTAATCAATGGCAAACGGATTTAGATAACATTTGTTACGGATGCGGAACTTATCCCGAATTAGCGAGAGTACGGTACAATTGTATTATTATATGAATTTAAAGCAATGTGTATGGTTTGAGGGAGTCAATTTTCAAGTTCGGTTTCAAGTTTTGAGTCAGTTCAATAGGGCAACCCTTCGTCATGAGTAGTTGACATGAGAGAATTAACTCATACCAATACATATAAAGGAGTACAGATTTCAATTATACAGATAATTTTAGGAACAAGTAAGAAAGACAATGATAGTGTTATCTGTACCAATAGGTAATAAAAAACCGGACAGGTGCGAGTCGAACTTGCCCACCGAGGGTTCCATAATACCGGCCTGGCTCACTGCGGGTTGGCGATTTTTGGAATCCAGGTTTCCTCACGATGTTTTCCTTCGCCGTTTGTCAATGGTGTCTTAGAATAATAAAGAAAGTACATATAACTTTGAAAAACTCACATTGGTGCCTGGGTTCGAACCTGCCACCATGTGCATACGAATCCGGTCATTGAACCGCTAGGCCACCACGATATATTTTATATATAACACGAGGGTTCCATACTAAGACTATTTTTTTTATTATTTAATTATGAATGAATCTTTAGACTTTTTCCTGTACTCATTGTAGTATTATCTTCTTATGATATTACTTGCTTTCATAGTCCTCGGAAAGTGCCCTATAAATTTTGATTCCCCTGAGAATGTCGAAATATATTTCTGTTCCGGTGTATGTTGTTTTAAACTTAGAAGTTAAATCTGTTTTACAGTTTCAAGGGTTGTAGAATTAGATATCTCCACGCGTTTCCGAGATAAACGGTATTGACAGATATACGGACGGACGGACGGACGGACAGATGGACAGCAAAGTGACCTTATAAGGATACCGTTTTTCTTTTTGAGGTACAGATAAAAAGTAAGATCAGCAATCCGTCCCGGGTTTCCCAGTGTATACATTATAACTAGGCCCATTGACAGACAGGTCAGTTGACAAAAGAGTGGGGCATAGTAGCCCGCGGCCAGACGCCATTGTTCCGATAACAAAGTGCACATAAAAACCGTGCAACACATTTGCATTTTGTCATCGTGAAAGTATTGTCACAGCCGCGAACCGGCCGGCGCCCGACATGTTTTTCTTTCGTTTTTCTATTGCATTTTACTTTCTAAGAAGCCTCTTGTTGCAGCGGCTCGGAGCACTGGGCTAAGTTTAGAATATTCGCTAAACATAATGCGCCTGACCCAGTAATCGTTTCTACGCTGCCATATGTTATTTGGTCGGTTTGTCCAATGTTACTAAAGTATATAATTATTAAAGTGTGGTTCATATTGCGGTGTAAGGGTTGTAACGTAGCTTTGAGTAGCAACGTGAGGGCTTGGCGTGTTCTGTCGGAGGCGGGCGCGGCGCGGCGTGCCGGCGAAAGCGGCAGACGAGCTCGGCGGCGGCGGAGCGTGCTCAATCGGTTTCCTCGCGCCACCCTAAACTGATCCAAGACGTTAGAAAGTCAATATCTTCAGCTTTCCGTTTCAACGATTCCACCTTGATCTGATTATTTCGCTCAGATTTTTGGCTAGCGATAGTGCGGCTTCGGTTCCGGTACCGAAATACCCCCGCGACGTAAACACATCGGTGTTTCTGCGCAGGCGCGGCACAATCGGCGCACGCGCACGCAACAACACAACATCAAACGTTAATTAGTGAGTTTTGTTGACGTCGCTATCAATCCGAACCACTCGCATATGAAGCCTGACATGAAGATTACACCAACATGAGCGCTCGGGACGCGTGCGCACGAACACTCTCCTCATTTACATTGCTATTCACGATCAAACTTTTTTAATTTTGTTTGTGTTGAGTTATTTGCGAGCCTAATGCATGGAGCTGTAAAGGAGGTTACATTGCCATGCTTCTAATGCGATGGCTAATAATACAAAAGCAGCACGAACATCGTTTTTTCTTCTATTCGTGTAAACACGTGATGTTGGTAGCGGGGCATGGTGTGCAGCAGTCGGCTAGCAGTATAGCGTGGTGTGCGGGGTTCAGGCGTGGGTTCCGCGGCGGGAAGTGGGTCGCGGCGCACGGAACGCTAATTCGGGCGCGGGGTCAGCGCCCGCCGCACGCACTAATTGTGTCACCATGCTGCAGCGCCGCCACCGCGACACCCTCCGACCGCCGAGCGCCGGCCCTTTATATCCCATTATCGCAGCTACTCAATTACTACTAATTACCATTGATAAGCTTCGCTTATTTCAGGTGCAAGAATCGAATATCGCTAACGTTCATTGAATTGCTCGTGATTCGAAATAGATTCAACCTAATGCAAGGTTATATTATGAGGATAAACAACCGACAGTCTTATCTCGTAAATAATAACGACAGAATGATGTTAATTGCTTAGGATTTTATAATGCTGAGAGGTATTTTTAATCATGTTTTAATTTGATAGCACGATAATGATCATGTTTGTGGATGTGTGTTGTGTGTCGTGTTGGTACTGACCCGTTCTCGTCCTTGATCTTTTTCTTGCGGCCGCGCTTCTTGGGCTGGTTGAGCATCATCTGCTGCGGGTGCATGAGGTGCGCGTGGTGGTCGTGGTGCTGCAGGTGCGGCGGCACGGCGTGGTGCTGCGGCTGCGCCAGCATGGCACACATGGCCTCCTCCTCCACGAAGGAGTAGGGGTCGTCGCACTCGCGCTTGATGCCGTTGTACATGTCCTCGTCTCGTTTGCCGACGGGCGCGTACTGGTGGTGCTGGCTCATGTCGTACGGCATCTCGGGCTCGCGCTTGAAGGCGTACGGGTCGCCGCCGTACTTGGGGAACGGGAAGTGCTGGTACTGCGGCTCGGGCTGCGGGGGCGGCGGCGCGGGCGGCTCAAAGTGCCGGTAGGGCTCCGGCTCGGGTTCGTAGTGCCGCATGAGGGGCTCGTAGGGCGGGTCGGGCGGCGGCGAGGGCTCGGCGGGCGGCGCGGGCGAGCCCTCCGCGCTCGAGGGCTTGCGGCGCGCCGCCTCGCCGCTGTTGCTTGTCTCGTACCCGTCGTCTTGGTTCTCCGTCGGCTTCGGCTTCTCTTCGCCCTCCTCCCTGGAAGCACATGTAATACAAACGACGTCAGTACAACAGACAACTCCACTAATTATTACAACACTTTCCTCAACACAGGAAACTTGCAAAGAGAAAGAGACAATCGTCTAAATACGCAATCAATGGATGTTGTTTAATGTCGCATGTATAGCGCTCACGTCGTCCTACACAAGGAACGGAAGGCATAGGAGCGAACGCACAAATGAAAGCGAAACGGAAAGCTCGCTGGGCTCTGTCAATATGTGTCTTCATATTGTATGGTTTGGTTTATATTTTTATACAGAAACTATCACGGTTCATTCATGGAAGTTTTGGAAAGTGAATTCTAAAAATACTAGAAGCTATCAAGGTATACATTTTTGTTGGTTTTTGGTTTATACATTTTATTTTCTCGATGGAACATCACGATCAACGTGTACAACAGTCAAGGTTGATGATGTTCATTAATAACAGAGCTGTCACAGTCACTAGGTGGCGCTAACAGCACGCCTAGAGCTGTGCGTTTGTGTATATGTACGTACAGTGTACACTACATCGCAAGTCGCAACCAATGATTCCAACACAATGACGTCAATGACGATCTAGAATAGGTAAAATAAAAGTACAGCGGAATGAAATAGCATTGTATAGAGGTAAAATAGTCTGGGCGTTATCTAGCGGCCGTGTGTACCCAGTGAGCGAACAGTTTCCTGAGAGCTGACTGTAATGGGCAGAGCCGCGAGCCGCGACGCATCGTTACTCAAATTTAATGCAGCGTGCCGCCGTTACGAAAACGTCTTAAACCTGCAGATAATATGCTCTTACAAAATACACACATTATTTCTTCCTTAATTGCCACAATGAGCTGTGAATAAAATTATGTATTTTTTTGTGTCGTGTTTATTATTCGCTGTAGTGTCACGTGAACGTTCGACCCGAGTGACGCAGCGGCTGCCTCACTGTACAGCCACAGTCTACAGATACCAGTTATCGTCTTGTATGTCAGACTAACATTTCGCACGCACAAGTAATCATAGCATAAGAAATCTTCCGATACTAATCGCACGCGTACCGGACAGGTGAAAGCCTTTGTTCTGATTTTTAATAAAACTAAATAATACTGATATGGCGAGCGTTTGTGTAATGTCATGGATTTTGGGCAAGCGACTGTCCAACACTTTGAAAAGCGAGTGTGAGAGACTTTGAAAATTATGAATTTTTAACATTTTATTTCTCGTAGCAGCCAATACCTTTGAAGGTAACAGGGACAAGACAGTGTGCTAAGTAAATGAGTTCAAATAAAACAGTAGTTTTATAGCAGGGGCTGGGGCTGGGGTTGATTAGTGGCGGGCGGCGATAGATCATCGCTCTTGCTGACAAATGTACCGTCTGCGGAGGCCCAGTAGCCGCCAGTATCGTGTGCCGGCTTAACGTCCCCAGTCACGCACATTCCTCACATCACTCTCACGCAAATTCCTGTGAGGTACCGATACACATATTATGGACAATAGTGAGATTATTCAAGCATCGAATTGTACCAAAAACTTATGGGAGAATTTCATCCTAATATTATAAATGCGTAACTCCGTGTCTGTTTGTTACGAATTCACGGTTCAACTACAAAACTGATTATGATGGAATTTGATATGGGGTTCGCTAAAAGTCCTAAAAACGACATTGCTAGTTTGTGCAGAGATAATCGACATCCACGAGGGTGAAGCCGTGACCGAAAGTAAGTATGCAAGAGCTGGGCGATTGCGAAGACCGTATACCTGGTATACCGCTCGAAAGAATTCTCAAAAACACAAGGAATTAGCTGATCACCATTTTTCAATTATGGGTTGACGAAATCATAATTTATTTCAGATTTCCTTTACCCATAGAAAAAGATGTTCTAGAATTAGTGAAATAATTTTAGGGTGGAATTGCACTTTCATCGTATACCTTAAAACATTGGACACGTGCAGCTGCGGAGACAATGGTTCATGATTTAACAGGTTATCGCCATTTAAAATGATAAAATAAATAAAAAAAAATACATTCGAAAACACAAAAGTGAATGTTAAGTAAGGAGCGCAGGCAAGTCGACCTTACCGGGTGATATATTAGCAATTGATTCAGATCGGGAGGTGTACGAGTGCACAGTGATTGACCGCGCAGCGACTCCGCGGTGACACGCCGTTGTAAAGTTGACCGTCCGCCGACACGATACGTTACAAATTCCGAATGTAATATTTAGAACAGCTGATCATATGAGTATAAGCACTCGCATCGGACATTATGGCACATGTAATAAACATAAACGGCGCGCTGAATGAGCTCCATTCATAAAAGTGTTCACTTGAATTATTACCGACCACCACTTTACTTACTATTATTGGACTCGATGTAGTAAACACAACGCACTACACAGTAGCCGTATTAGTATGCCGTTACGTAACTATTTATGAACTATCAAGTTAAATTATTTGTTTATTTAAATGTTCAGATGTTAATGCTAATTCATTCGATAATAATATTATTAAAACAATAATGATGAGGAGCGATCCGTCGCCGTGGGAACATGCGGCGTGCCGTGTGTGTGTGTGTGTGTGTCTGTGTGGCGTGTGGCGTGTGCGGCGTGGGGTGGGACCTGACTACGTAGCCGCAGGTGGGGTGCGCTCACACTGTGCTTATACATTTACAATCGCAATCCGAATACTTTGAATGCCTTAGCACGGTTTTAGTGAATGTATCATAGGGTTATTATACGTAATATATGTATGTCTATGCACGAAGCTTCGACCTCGCAGTCGACGACTCGGTTGACGAAACGGTTCAGCGCTTGCCGTATAGCGCGCAGGGTCGCGGGTCGATTCCGGCCGAGTCGAGTATTGTATGGCTCACTTCTCTGACACGAAGCTCATTGTTAGTGGCTGCGACTGTCTGTAACTCGCCCACAATAGAGGTCTCCGGGCAAAGGACATCTTTCTTTTAACAACTCGCCTAACGATCGCCGAACCAGAATGAGAGAAGGGCGAAAGTTCACGCGCCCTGTGGGCTGTGCGTCATTTAGACAAGAGTGAGTGCTCTCATAGTTTATTTAGTTGAAACGTAATAAATACTTCAATAAGTACATAGAGAAATGTTACAACGTATTATCTAAACCTTGTTGTAATACAATGTTAACACGTCATGTTTAGCAGTTCGAGCGGTATATTTTCTAGTTCGTAGGATATTCTCTACGTCTATGATCGATAGATGTACACGTGCCCTTACTTTATAGGGGGCACATCAATAACATGTGAGTAGGTAAATGGTGTCGTTTCTTAAAGCATTTAGTATTACGAAGCTTAAGTAGGCTCTATAATACGCTCAAGGTCGTTCGCGAGCACTTCTTATCTATTTCACGTTATTTCGTATTCTTGTTTTTTGGGTTCAGTATTCTTATCATTTCTCCAGTCCAAAAATAACCGATGATAGAATGCGAACTTGGTTTCTAGGTATTTCGCTAAGTTACGATGACGGTCTATTGTGAAACTGTCTCGGCAGCGCGGTATGCTGCGTGTCGTCCCCGGGCCGCTGCAGCACGCAGCAGCGCGGAGACCAGTACAACGACCCAGTTCTGCGGCAGATAACACGCGCCGCAGATATTGACTCGATGATTAAACTACAGGCACCAGCCGCTCCCGCCCGCGCCGCGCTCGCCGCGCCTTCTGATAACTCGCCAAGGCGGAGTGTACTCTGTCCTACAACATTACTTATAAACGCCTCAGTGTGTGCCGCGTACCTACCTACTTACTCACTATATTATATACGTATGTATATACTACAGTCTACAGCTATATATCCCAACTAGTCGTCGACGCCTGACGAACGAGCGTATCTCGGCGCTCGTTGCTAGCAGACCAAGTCTGAATGGTTTTTTGTGTAACGCAAGCTCATAACCACGTCTAGCTGACCCACATTTCTAAACTCATATTGACCCGCTTAGAAAACTTAGTTTTTGTCTAGAATCGACGTACAATTAAATTGTAACGCAATATTCGGTACGTGGAGTGCACACGTCACCGCGGGGAGGACACTTCCTCCTACAGATACAAGAGTAGGTAATGTGGACGCTCTATTGTTATATCTACTTTAGCGAACTAACATTTTATACAGAATTCTGCGGTTAGCACTTCGGAAAGCTAGAGCTTGTGATTCGTTGAGTTGAAGTTAAACTCACGTTAAGTCCCAGTACCGTTAACGTCTTCACTTGCGTCAAAATTTATATGCATGCACAAGTGCAAAAGTATGTGACTGCGCCGTGGGGACAGAAATCTACCTACGGCCGACGCAAAAAACGTGGTGTGCGTTACTACTGCAAACATGAAGTGTAAATAAGTACTATTTGGAAACGAGCATTTGTCGAGCTGTAGGTGTATAGTGCGGACAGATGCGCTGATGTTATAGAGTGGCGTGGCGTGTCGGTCGATGCTATGATAAAGGTTCTGTCCTACAAGCTGACGGGGAGAGCCGGCGCTCGGGAGGTGACCGGCCGCCCGTAAAAACGAACCCGACCGCTAGCAGCACGCCAACCAACACTCCACACGTATGTACCTATGTACACGTGTACGTATAGCGAGCTTTAGTGGGAGCGAGCTCCTACTACGTAGGTATACGACTGTTTCAGGACTCCATTTGTTTCACCGCCTCAAGTCTCAGCTGCTCACGGGGAAACGGTCCCACGACCTCACCAGTCTTTACTTAAATGAATTGAAAATCTTCAAAATGCGGTTAGGTGAGCAACATGGTACATAAGTAGGTATAGATAGGTAGTGAACGCTCGGGCACCTATCTCTGAATAGTTAATTAGGCAAGTATTCGAAGGCGCGACACAGCGTATTTCGTAAATGAGTTTTTGCTCGCAGTTGTTATGTAATTTCGTTTGGGGCCAGTGAGCCGGCGGCTGGCCGGCAGCGGCGGGTGGTGGTCACCGCGGCCAGACGAGCGATGTGTCTTGCTCGCCGGCGACCCGCAGCCGGCCCGGATCGATGCCGCTCGAGCTGCCGGTACCCACACTTATTAAGTACTCACTACTCGGTACCTCTAGTCGCCACCTTGCTGCTGAATATTGTATGCGTTAAACGATGTTCTGTGGTCCGATTCACGTGGTAATTATTTTGACGGCGTGTAGCCGACCACCATACGTGTACCACTTGTATTGTAAGACATATGTGTAGCTATCCGTCATGTGCGCACTTTTGGAACTCATTCACATAGTAGGTAGGTACCTCGCTACCTACGAGCTTTATGGTGATCAATACCCATTGTTCAATGAGTCATACCTCAAAGTTACAAACTCATCGAAACTGGCTACTTTTAAATTTTAATGTGTGTCGCTGGAAGACGAGCAGTCAATATCTGGTAATAGGTAACAGTTTTGTAATCCATCATCGCGAAAGACCCAAAGAGCTATGCGAAGCTGATCGTCTACCATCACCATTGGGAGAGACATAGAAAGAAGACCAAACAATAAACCAGCAAATATTTGAGTACTGTAACATTATTACAACTCTACTACGCTAAAAATCTATAAGATTGACTAGCAAAACAGAAATTACTTTCATTGATGTGTATTTCATGGTAATTAGCGCCTTTAAAATTGGTGAGACCTCTAAAGAATGAAATCGGTCTCATGCATTATAATTGCGTGTCGATAGGTGCTAAGTATATGACAGGCATCCCCGAAGGTTTTCTGGTATAATTACCATTCAGGTTAAACTATAAACATTAAAAATCATTCTAATTCCTAACTACATACAAAATTTACATGTTTGCATAAATAGTTATATTCACGTCAGGAATTCAGTACAAAAACAATATGGCCAAGTAAGCGTTGAAACAAATAAGTATTGTTCCGTACACATGATATTTTGTATCAGTGTTCTTTCCTAGGAAGCGTTGTGAGGAGTTAACTGCACATAACACTATCATGTATTGTACAACATCTTACTTCGTTGTAAATCGACGGGGTAGTTACTCACTAAACCGCAAAACATGGATTCCAGGATTACTATATACTTTGTAAATATACGCTGATATTTACAAGGTATATAGTTGCATATTTATGCTAGGCCAGATAATGCTGGACACTTATTATAAAACAATCTTTACTGCTACATGGACATGGTGTCAAACTGATATTTGTTTTCTACTTCATATTCAGTTCATCGTGTATGTCAGTCATGATGAGTGTCTGTACACTTGTACACTGTCCTAATACACTCTTTTAGATAATGTTAAAAAATTACAAACATTCTCAACAGTTTTGCTGCCATTAAGTATATCCTTAACTTACGTCTACAAGTCTGAGTTCTAAACCTGAAAAAAACGCATTTGATTGACGATCTAACATCAGAAAAAGCATTACTGTTAAGATTTTTTCTTATATGAGCGGAACGCAAAAAAATCAGAAGTAAAGTAATTAGGTATTCTGTAAGTCCACATATTTGGTAGAGTTACGGCGCAGCACTCAAAGGATGTCGCTTGCAAAATTCTTAACATTTATTAACAATACTATGCCGAAACAGTTAACAAAAACTTTACGCTTTCAACTTCAAATAGCGAATATAATTGAAAAAAACTTGGCGAACACTTTTTCATGTTTCGCTGTAAACCTGTTGATATAATAACTTGAATGCTATCATGAAACTTTGGCCCGACGAGGTAACAATGACCTGTGGAAGCCAGTGAGAAGAGCTTCACAATATAAACTTATATAAAGGACCTATTTGTTGCTTTCAATTTAACTTATTTTTCTCTACCATTCAAATTTTAAATAATGAACTTTGAATAATGGACCAACAACCCCTAACAACCCACTCGTTTTGCCTGGTTCTTTTCCATGATAAATCAAGATTTTATGAGGCTGTAGCCTAATGGATAGGGCTTCGGACTTGCGATCATATGGTTGGGGGTTCGAATCCCACCCATTACAATACCGACGTGAACCCACTCGTGCTGCTAGCTTAACACTAGGGGTTAACGAGATTACTAGTAATGTGCGACCAACATTGCTAGAAAACTTAAAAAAAATATATGGTGATCGTTCTCCACCTAGAACTCTATGAGCAGGCTGTGTTATTTAACAAGCACTTAACTTTGAGCAATTGGCTATATTCTGTACCTGTATCTGGGGATCATGATCATGAATAGGGGATACATTTTGCGGAAAGTATCGAACTCGTGTAAAAGGTGGCCAGAATTTTATCATTTTCATGCACAATTTAAAATTTACACGGCATAGGCTATGTGCCAGCTGCGTCAAAGACATTTACTTTCTGTACTACATAAGAAAAACGATTGACATGATCGGTTTCGGTTGTTAAGAGGGCTATTTGCGAGGCGTGGAGGCAGGCAAGGCAAATAGGCAGATGGCCAGGGTCAGAGCTTAAAAAACGGGTTTTGAGCTCATTAGCAACCGCAAGCACTTGTACGTAAGTATCTAGATAGTGTACAGTTAAGTATATCTGGAGCCCCAGTAACGAGTCGTCAACTTTGAACATATGAGTGGGTGTGCTTGTGTGTGTACCTGCGAGATCTCCGCGCGGACGAATAAATTTGCGTGGCTGTACGGTTTCCGTTCGCAACGGAAAAAGCTTTTATAACTATGTTGATCAACGTGTGTTCGGATGTGTGTCACAATCGTACTTGATAGAGTAATGTCAAGTGTCAAGGCAGGGCTGGCGGCGGAGCTCGCAAGACATAACGTTGTTCTATGTGTTTCCTTATTGCCTCAAATCGCGCATTTTATCTACAATCCTCTCACATAAGAGCAAGTTTCATGAAAGACGTAATGCGGTCCATTCTTGCACTTTAATTTTCACTGAAAACACTGAAAATCTGTATCTGTACCTATATATAAAACAAAGTCGGGTTTGTTACAACACTTATAACTCGAGAACGGGTGGACCGATTTTAATGATCTTTGATTTATTGGATTCGTCTTTATCCCGAATAGCAGAATAAGCATTAATAACTATGGAAAATTTACTGTATAATTCACGGGAACGAGGATACCTTACGTGGGTGAAACCGCGGGGCACAGCTAGTTATATATAAAACAAAGTCGGGTTTGTTACAACACTTATAACTCGAGAACGGGTGAACCGATTTTCATGATTCTTGATTTGTTGGATTCGTCTCTGTCCCGAATAGCAGAATAAACATTAATAACCATGGAAAATTTACTGTAGAATTCACGGGAACGGGGTAAACTTACGTGGGTGAAACCGCGGGGCACAGCTAGTTTTATATAATTTTGGATAATATTTTATTGTTATATCAGTTCTCTTTTTAGTTGGAATTGAAGCTAGTTTATTTAAATGTTTTTTTTTATAAATGCCATTGGTGCTAGAACTGTAAATACTTCAACACTTTTTATTCTAGATCTCGTTGAAATATCAATTATGAGATCACAGGACGACAATCATGGTACCTCCATACACTGAGCTCACTCTCTCACGTGTGCTCAAAGGTAATCAATATATCATTTGAGTAAACACGTAGTATCATTATAATTGGTTACAAATAGGAACGAGGCCACAGGTTTTCTGACAAGAATACTTGTTTGTGTTCATCCATCGTCACTGCATATCTTTGTGACTGGTAACAAAACTTATAAAAAATTCAATTGACTACGATATAACGACACAAAAAAACAGAAATCGCATATTCACACTTTGAGGTGTTTCTTCGTTATTTGTCCTTTAGCTATTTACAAATTCCTCTAACTTCCCCGATTGTTAAATCTCAATGTCGTGTGTCGATGTCGCAGAGTAATTGTTCGCATAGCAACCCTACCCACAGGTCAGAGGCCAATGTCTAACGAATACATCGAGCCGCCGCCGCCGAGCTGTCGAGCCGGCGCGGCAAGAACTCTCTTGCTATGGAGTTGTGCGTTTTTATTGTACCGTAACGCGTCCACGTGTAAAATATTTGGCAATTGCGATTTCAAGACAGAATACTGAGAACGAGTGGCAAGTTGGAATAGCAAGGCGAATGGGATTCGACTAGCAGCGACCTGCACACCTGCGTATGAACTGGACAAACTGTAGCATGCTGCTTTCGGCGGGAGACAATGCTCCTTATTAAACGAAATAACTTTAGAAAGCAGTAAGCATATTGGAATAAAAATGATAAAAAAGACACCTCTACGGCAGCGCTAGCGGGGTTCAGACTATAACAGCAAAAGGGCGGTTTTGTTGACAAATTAATTGATCATCGTTTGGCAGCGACTCGGCACGACCGCTGCCGAGGACACCGGCTCTATCTATAGCTCGGCACATTCATACTTTGAGGTCTGTAGAAACACGTCAAGTTGCTTATGGGCTAATCATAGCGCCAAGTGGTATCAACACGAGATTTTTTTTACACAGATTAGTCACGTAACTTGTTCGCTACGTCACGAATTACTGAATTTAACGCAACAGACCATAAAATAATATTAACGGGCTTGTAATTCGTTCCTGCACTTGAGCTAGTGTCCGTGTGTAGGTATACTGGAGAATGTACTATTTATTTTATTATATTTTTGAAAAAATTAAGAAGTAACAGATAAAATTTATAAATCATACAAATGAAAGACAACGGGTCTGAATCGCATAAGTAATAAACGGTATAAAAATGAATAATGAATTGTATGATGTATACAAAACGCGAAAAAAAAAATAGTTACACTTCTCACGTTTGGAACTGATGATGCAATAATCAATAATGGTCATCAATGAAATAATCGCCTTGTGGGGTATAATCATTTATAATGCAGTGAAATAAGGTATCCCAGTAACAAGTATTTTAGTACTAAATACGGGAAGGCTTGGGCGAGACGCTAGGATGGCCTAGGATGCAGGTGCAATGTAAAGTCGTAACTTTTTCCCGATAAAAAGCTGATAGCATGAGAGGCATGATGGGCTACACGCCTGACGTTAATTAGTGCTAAACCAAAGCTGGCTCCGCCTATAATTAGTGTTGTAATGTAATACAAGTGCGGGGCTTGTGTTTGCCTGCAGCGCCGTCGCACCAGGCTCGCATGCTCCGCTCCCGTCACGATGTCGTCATGCGAACAGCTCCGCACGGCGCCGCCGTTTACAAACATCAGCGATTTACTAATAACTGCTCGTCTGCGAGAACTACGGATGAGCTAGATAGACATTCGAAAACGTTTATACGTTGAACCTGCCTACGTCACAATTTCAAAGAAATTCAACATTTCAGAGAAACAGACAGCATTATTTCTCCCGCGATGTCTTCAAACATTCTCTATAAACTTTTTTTTATTCTTATCAAGGGATGTTATGAGGTTAATGATCAATTGCTCTTGACACTTCAGAAATTACTCAGACGTCATGAAATAAGTAGAATATTGTCGATTACACAAATAATTTTTGTGTAACGTACGCCTTCGGACTAACTGTGGTGTAAGGGCCAGACAGATTAAATAGTGGCATGCTTCTAGCTAGTTGCCGACACATTTTAGGTAACTAAAGCGAGCATGCGGCGTTACATTATGGTTAGTGTGAGCTCGCCTTAAGGGCTCGCCCGCAGCACGCAGGTGCAGTCAATGTGCACTACGTACAGTACACGTCGATATAGTATAGTGAGCGTGCTATAAACAAAGACTTTTTATTGTTATTTGCAACATGAGAGCGTGTATTAGACGCTACGTTCACAGTAACCAGGTAAACTGCTGACTACAACCTTGCAATATGAGAGACTGCTCAGTGTAGTGTGTGAATAGCTGACCACACTGTGTGCGGCATTGACTCATTCCTCAATACACCTGCACGTTGCAGGCCTCAGCCGTAGCAATATACTAGACAAGACGTTAGTATAGCAGGCAGGGTTTAGTACATTATGATTGGATACTGAGACTGCAGTACAAATCGCTAGTTCATATAGAGACTGACTTAGAACATCGAAGCGTGCATTAATGACGTAGGTACTAAGGAGATTTATCCCAGGAATATATAGTTTGAGAAGACAATGGCCTCTACGTATCGGTAGGTAAGTGATATAGATGTCACCCTGAAACCGGTGCCGGTGCGGTTGCGAGCGTGTGCACTGCACTGTGATACGGCTCCAGCCGGCCAAGTCATCCGATTTGATTGCTTGGAGACTTTGCTCGATGCCGACGCCATGACACTCGCAGCACATCTATACTACGCTATATATCGCCTGCGCTCGTACACGTTTGAGCTTATTTCGCAGAATTCGCCATGGTATCGTAAATTGAATAGGTTTTAAGGAAATCTTTTTTATCACACTTAGGCAAGGATACTATTAGCTGGTAAAGGCAAAGTTATGACACTTTAGAAATAGACAGTTCAAATAACATTTTAAGTATAATTATAGTTTAATACAATATCTGATACATTTTGCGGCGTTAAACGAAAATAAAGCTTATTAATGAGCCTTGACCGATAATTAAGCCAAATATGTCGGTCAAGGCAGACAGATTTAGTATTTTTGTTAAATGCCCACCAATAGATAAGCTCGCCAGTACAAACGTACAACTGTAAACATGTCCAGCACAAATGTCCAAACATCAGTTTTTACATGTTTCAATTGTTTTTCTCTCGTTATCTGATAAGGAGAACCGCGCGGCTTATCTGAGGATTTCCTCTAGTGCGCCTGCACGCTTGTAAATCATGGACTGGCAACAGTCTTCTATAGTGTTATCAACGTCATATTATAATGATCTTGAAAATAATTAAATATAATGACTATATTCTGTTTGCTGAGAGTTTTTGTTGATTATCTTAATTTCCTAGAGGACATCAACTAAGTGCCTAATCGTGCTAGTTTGGGATTTAACATTAACATTCATATTTCAGAAGTATAATTTAAAGATTTTTGAAAATCACAGAGCAGAAATTTTATTATGCTTAGAACTTGAAAATAATATGCAGACAAAAAAAAGGAATTCAAAAATCATTTATGCAAATTAGGCTACTATGTAGCACTTTTTGAAGGTCATCAACACGACATGACAGCACTTTGATTCGCCCACCATACTTTTATCTATTTTATTTATGAATATATTTCTGTTAATATGACTATTCCAATAAAGAAACAGCATGTTCTTGCTAGCAATCTTTGAGTATGACATACATGTAAACCAGGTATTATTGACAAAATTCTAATAACTTAAATCTACCAAAGTGTAACTTAACTTAATAGGTACTACTCATGTGTCATAATATTATCTTTATACCATTAACATGAAAAGAGGAACAAGAATTGTAAATGAGTTAATTAATTATTCCCATGATAAAAAGGAGGTTCGTTTAAACCAATAATATGCCATAGTAAAACATAAAACTGCATGTCTAGGTTGTTGATTGTTCACCACCTGTGCCCTACCAGAAAACATTGTCTTGAAAAAAAAAAAACAAAAATATGTAATTTGATGTCATAGATATAGGCAAGTGTTCACTTATAGAAAAGCTCAAGATAATGTTGTAATTCCTTCACTACTGTACCCTGAAATACACGTGTAACATAAACTTCTTGAATATTTATTCACATTTTTGTTCCCACATTGTCATCATACTTGGACAATGTGCTACTAAAGAAATAACGACGAATAATGAATACATAATCATTTAAATTAAATCTTATTTGAATTATAAAGTCAGTCAGAATTGTAAGTTAAAGCAACAAATTAATCAGAAAAGAGTAATCTCCACTTACTAAATCTGCTAAGTTACTAAACTAAATAAGTAAAGACTTTCATAATTTGTTGCTTATTAAAAGTTAAGTAAGTAAACTTGATGGTATGCAACTGAGAACAAAATGATATAATTATTTATTAAATTAAAAAATAAAATCTATTAAATTAATGTTTAAAATACAGAATACAAGTACCTATCAATTATTGTAGTTAATTATTTAAATGCTAGTGAGAGCTTAGTTCCTGGCAGTAGGACATGTAGGAAAATAATTATTATATTGTTTATGAGGTTGAATTATCAACGGCTGGTGGGACATAATGTCCTCCTCACACTCACTGCACTAGCTGTGAGCTGTATGTGTGCCAGAGATATACACATACAACTGTGTAGTATTACTGATGCACACTATTAGCAACAGAACTAGACCAATTATATTTAATACCATATAGTAAATTTACAAATTTCTGGATTTTGTCCACTTTTACTAATACTCATTCCACAAAAAATTTAAAACAACAGCATACAAAGCTATTTTACAAACATATATTATTATCCTTTATTTCTCTGTTCTATTGAAATCTGACCAAGAAACAAGGGATCACACTTTTCACCAGTGTGTGAACTAATAGCATATTATATGACATGAAGTAAATCATCTGTAAACAAAATGAAATGTGTATTAAAATGTTAAGTAAACAACAGATAAGCCATTGTGTAATGTATAGTAAGCAAACTGCTACAACTGAGAGTAGTGTACATATTGGGCTGGGTGTAAACAAATATTGTGTTAACTGCTAGTTCTAACTCACCCAGCAGCCCGCCTGCCTGACTCACTGGTGTGGGCATGCAAGTGACACAGACAAACTCACAGCATTGCCTGATCATAAATTAACATGTACTGTCCCAGTGTTAGTGAACCTCCTCCACCCTGCTTCTATACTAAGACCACAGTTGACCACACATGCTATCATCTCTAACTTACACTTGATAAACAGATTTACACTGTCATTGCAATCATATTCTGACAAATGTAATGTTGCAATTAACTATTCATTTGTTTAATGACAATTACAAAATCTACTCAATTATCAATCAATGATATTAAATTACCTTTATTGCATAATTGAATTAATTCATCATAATTGTAAATCAAATGTTTCCAATACATACAAATGTTAGCAAATGATGACTTACGTGGAAATCAATTGTTTATAAATATAATCACTGCACATTTCTATGTTTTCAGACACTTCAATTTAAAATATTGCCAAAATTGCCATCTTATGATTGAATATTTAGAGAACTATGTTAGGAACAAGAACAAAATTATCAACACATCCAAATATGCCACAGGATCAATAAAGTTTGAAACAAATTTAAATGATATAAAACTAGCCTGAGTGAGGGAACTATCCAGTTTAACACCATTCAACAAAGAATGCAGAGATAAAACAACTTAGTGTGCAATCATGAGCATGATGTAACTCACTCACTTGAAAACCTGTAGTCCTTCTAGTTTTATCTCTCCTACCAGTTTGTTAATAGTTTGCTAAGCAGGTAAATGACCTGAGTGTAGGTAGGTATGGGACACAATGCCAACTGTGTGCAAGCCACGAGTAGAGCACATCACCTGAGCATGAGGCCGTCCGCTGTTCACATGGACTGTTGGGTCGCTGGGCCACGTCTGCTTCACGCTCACTGTCACAATCACATCTAACACTAATTGAAACTGTTTAATGAGCAATTAACTCGAAATTGCAGTATTTAATAACTGAGACAACGTCATATACACAGAGATCATGCTAGCGGCACACTCTCACTGTCCTAGTCCCCAGTGACACTGTTGCACACACACACTGCACTGCTGGAGGACCAGTAGCGCCACGGGGCTACGCTGCGCCGCTGCGGCGTGCGCCTGCCTCTCCTGAGCCACTAATGGCACCAATCACTACCTAACCTCAAAATGCACACTAAAATTAACAATTGACAATCACTCAGATGTTAGCAAAGACAACATATACACACATGACATCACCCCCTTCGCGAAGTCGCACGAAATTTCACAAAGAACGCGAACGCTGGCCGTGCGAGGCTAGCAGTATGGATTTGTGGGCAAAATGCTTTGTTTGAGTAGGTAGGTACGTACTCGCAGCCTTCACTGCGTATAGCTATAGGTAGGTAGGCGCGTATGTTAGGTATGTGTAGTGTGTAGTGCACGGGTTATATGCACCTAGCCATAATTCACTCGGGCGTTTGGTGAGCGCCACGGTCGGCCCGCGCGGCCGAGGCCGAGCGCCTCTCGCGCCGCCCTTTGTCTCGGGGGCGGCGCGACAGGTTTCGTGCGCTCCGCAAAAACAGTAAACACGATTCTGATTTACGATCCCGGCTGTCCGAGTCATTCATACGGGTGGCACCGGGGCTGTGCGGGCGGAGGCGGTCACGCTCGGCCGCCGCGCTCGCTGCTCGATCGCTATCAGCGCTGGCCGCGGTCCGCGGTGTCCTCGCCTCGGCTCGCGCGAGCACTAGCGCGAGCGGACGATGCGACCGTTTCGAAATGGCGCAACGCGGAGGCCGTGACGCCGCGACCGCACGAGCGAGAGAATGTCCGCTCGGCGTGAGCGAGAAACGAGCGCGGACGGGCCGTTTCGCAACCTCGGATGGGCTCGCGGGGACCGAAATAATCCACGACGTAAGAACGCGGGCGGAACGACCACGGCACGCTGCAGGCGGTAGGTGCGGGCAATCAAGATGCGATACTCACGGCCTGGCCACTCGCAGCGGGTCAGCAGCGCCGGCGTCCATGGCGCGCCCAGGCCCTGGCCGCGGCCGGGCTCCGGGCCGTCGGCCGAGCGACGCAACACTCTCTCCAATCTCACTCAAAACGCGACGACAAACACCGTCGCATCATCTCGACGACACAGCACATCGACCACAGCACTTCTGTACACGTATAAACACTCCGCGAACGGTGTTTTGTTACATCGGTTGACTTTTCTTTGAAAAATCAATATACATTTTCCCAGAGTTTAGAGATACGGACGAGTCGATGTCCAGCGCAGGTTAGGTGCGTGAAGTTTGCAAGCTTTTTTAGCGCACCGGTGTTACCAGCATTTTTTTGCCCATTTTTTGTTTGGGTGTTGTGATTTTTTTGTGTGATTTGTGGCGCACTTCAGGCTAGTCGCGCAGCGTTGGGTCTCTCATAATGCTCGCGTGTCGCGCACAGTGGCGCCATTATTTGAAATTGTTAGCTAGTAGGGTTTGGTTTTGGGTTTAAAATATACTACAAACAAGTCACAAGCCATAAAAATTTATTAAAATTAGAAACATCTGCTACTTAAATGGCAGTAAAAACAATTGAATCTGAGATTAAATGTTACTATTAACAGTAATTCTACTTAAGTATAACCAATCTAAATATAAATAAAAACAAAAATAATTACAAGAATATAACAAATAAGTTTAACGTTAGGATAAATAATAGTCTTCGATAAAGCATTCATAAAGATGTTGACGTTGCTTTGTAGAAACAGCGTTTCGGAATTAAGTTGGAGGAGTTGAATCTCACTTTAAGCAAAAAAAGTGAAGAGATCACACCTCCACTTGATCCTTCACGCGTCGTTGCTTCATGGGTGTTTTGTGTTTGACAGAAGACAGGAGCTGGTGGTGGAATCAACGAACGACGAAGCGGCTCCACGCGTGAGCTGGAAAGATAGATCTGGCAGCACATGGCTCAAACTGTCAAGATCCCCTGTCCAACTCAGACGTGAAGCCTACATTGCGGCAGAGGCAATCTTCAATCTCGAACACGAACTCTGAAAGCGAAATGAAATATTTATACGACGATAATGCATGGTGCGTATTTGTTCAGTGTGACTATCACAGCGCGCGCGCTTGATACGGAGCCGAGCGACTCGCTATCACTGTTCGAAAAGGTGCGGCTTGTTTTCTCTTAACATTTATTAGAACTACGCTTTTCCCTGTCACGTCAGCGACCCTGCAAAGTTCTGTAGCGAATGTAACAAATAAATAATTAAAATATAATTTGTACGTTCTCCGAGCGACAAATCACACGGAGTAAGACGACACATGTGCCATTGGACCACCATATGTTATTACGTAATAATAGTCGTTTTGTATAAACGGTGACACTAATTCTCTGCGAAACAGTCAGTACAAAGGCCGGTCGTGGCATGGGCATAGCGATAAACGAGCAAAGAAATTTTGGATATTTTGCCAGATTTTATGCTCGTTGCCACGTCGGCAAATCTACTTGAGGCCTGGTAAGGGGTTGACTACTAAAGTATGCTTTAAAGTATCACCAAAATCCAAAAAAATTAACGACACCTTCAACCATTAACTGCCACCGTCGTCCCAGGTTCCAGGCGGTGCTCCCAGGCATGTAGCGACGTAGTGAGGACCTCCAGCACTAGTTAAACACGAGCAGCTTGACTTCACAGTCAATCGTAATCACAGCTCACAGTCCGATAGAGACCCGATCGATCGATGGGCTCATATTTATACTTTCGTCGATATCTTTAGATATGATATCGGTGTACTGACACGAGGCACAAACGTCCACCATGATTGTGATAAGATTCGACGGAACGAGGAATCGATTGGCCCCCGTCAGCGGTATCAGGCGCGCAAACACTCCACTCAGCCAATCGGCAAGGTATCGGTGATAACGCGGTGACGGTGTGCAGCGGCGGCGGCGGCGGCGCCCTCGCAGCGCCGGGCGACCGGGCGACCGGGGCCTGCGCCTCCGGCCCGCTATCTGCTGACGACGACAACATCACACAGACTACATGTCTTGTTTACAGTCGAGATACACCTTTATTACATTATAATTATCTAGCTGCCGACAGATAATTTCATTATTTTCTCATAGCTTTGAGAGAGAGCCGCAAACTGTCAGCCCAAGAGATTAGAAATCACAACGTTTTTATATCTAATGATTCATATCGATAACAGTTGTTGCGGGTGTCGTGTAATACATTCTCATGAAAAAAAATTTTTTTCGACTTCATTTGCAACCTTCTCTTAAATTTATATGTCTTCTGATATTTGAGTAACATGATTCATATGAGTACCAGCATAAAACGCGAGCAGTACAACGTGGCTGATAGGTACAGACCCAGTTAACTAGGATATATGATAGGTACGTGGAAGAATTTCGACATTTTAGATAACGTGGCAGAGGCGCGTATCAAACGGTGTCATTTGATAAGACACAAGGTGTGTGCTTTCTGGAGCATATCATACACCTGTATGAGTACATACACATATCACACAAATACAAAACATGGGTAAATAAGCGTGGGCTTTAAATCCTTATTTGCCTGTCCTGCCAGTACTGCCAGTCAAGGTCTTGAGAGAAAAATTGACACTAGTTCCGAGTTATCTGATAAAAGACAACAAGCCAGATTATGTTGTGAAATATCCTGAAACTCCAAGCTTGAAACACGAGTTGTACAACAAATAGGTAAAGTCTCCTAATAACAACCACTATAAAATTATAATAATAAAAATCGTCTTACTTGGTTTTGTAGGTAATTATGAAGTGACTGTCTTCAGTATTAGCTATAACGTTAAATGAGATCTAAACATTAGTGTAAAGAGTTGTTTTCGAAAGATTAGCAGTGTGATATCTACTGTTTTATGATTAAGATTGGAAGATTGGATACGATTGCTACTCGTCCTTGACGACAAGAAAATAACACATTTAGATTTAGATCCACGCCTAGATATGATTATTTATTTGTCTTACTGTTAGTTACGCCATTGCACCTTCTCAAAATATAAAGACACTAAAGTCAAAGACCATTTATTTGTCTACAACACTCATTCATTACAATACTATTTTAAATGTTAGCTTTTCCGATCCGATTGCAATTGTGCTATAGATACGCAAACTTAAATCTATCTGAGATGAGGATTACGTATCCACATGAAACTTATTTATTTCTAATTTTGTCCATGTAGATCTATGTTCCAAGTATAAAAACAAATTCTAGTAGGTTGCAGCATACAAAAACGGAGGCAGCGCACACAAATAAGGATACTTATTGGCCTACAGCATAGTCTCAGGTTCCAAATGTAAGGCTTTTTTACAAACACGTCCTACTTTTTTTTTTCAAGTGTGCAAAAGCTAACTAAGAAAAGAAGTCACTTACCCACAAGTAAATTTCATCAACCAGCGGCGGCCATTGGAGGGACACGAACTGCTAACCGAGTAGGTACTTATACAGGTATTTATTTAAGAAGATAAAAAAGAATACATAGTTGTATCATTTATTTTAAGCTACAACTGTTATCGCATCCTAGTATTTTAGATATGAATTAAGAATTAACATAATTATCCAATAAAAAAAACCTTTGACAAATCTAATGTCAACGACTATAAAATATTCTTAAAAAAAGTAATGATGAAACCGAAGCAAAGAGGTTTATCAATGTACGATAAGAGTCCGTATTTGTGCGAAGTTTGACGCTCTCACCACTATTCCAGGTGCCATACCATGAGCTTATTAAGCAAGGTTGTTGCCGCTGTGGAAGCGAGACAGCGCTATACAATGCACGTAGCAGCGTCTCGCTTCCACAGCGGCAACAACCTTGCTTAATAAGCTCATGGTATGGGCATAGAATATATTATTATGGAGTCCTATTTACAGCATGTGTTCGTGGAAATTATTATTGAAGTCCAAATTCTTGAGTGTCACTTTTCAGCGTAAACTGATAAGGAGCAAACATCGACGGTTGATAAAGATTTGTTAACAGGTCCCGGATCTAACTAAACTAAAGCGTTGTAAACATAATGCAACTGATATTTTGTAGTCACTCGATCAGTGTTTTGGTCCTCGTTTTAATTTGAGTTATTTAATTGTTTATTTGTCGTGGTGGCCTAGCGGTTCAATGACCAAATTCGTATGGCACATGGTAGCAGTTTCGAACTCAGGCACCAATGTGACTTTTTCAAAGTTATATGTACTTTCTGAAGTATTCTAAGACTCCATTGACAAACGGTGAAGGAAAACATCGTGAGGAAACCTAGATTTCAATTATTGAATCTGAAATTGGTGATTTAGATTCAATAATTGAAACCCGCAATGAGCAAGCGTGGTGATCATTCCTTCTCTATATGGGAAGAGACAGTCATGTGCGCAGCAGTGGGACATAAATAGGCCGGTATTATTATTTAATTGTTTAAGTTTAGTGTAAATACAACCATACAGCTTGGTATTGATATTGAACGCTTTTGATGTCCTAATTACTGCAGCTATCCATCTTCGCAACAAATGGAATTCAATCGAAATCTTGCTAAAACCTTCCTTAAAATAGACATAGTACAAGACCGTGGTTAGTATTATTAATAAAACAAGAGCAAATAAAGATGTCAGTCATATTTGTGAATTAGGCATACTCATATCTTTACCGTGATTTGTGAATCAATAGTTAGTTATAATAGAATAATAATATTGAAGGATATTTATGTTCGTCTCGATTTGCAGATGATGAGGAGGTTCTCAATTTGACTGTTTTTTATGTAAACTTTGTTAGATAATACGAATTTCTATACAGCTCGATTTTATTATTACAATACATCTGCACTTGTCTTTAAAAAAAATGCTTGATTAGCTACGCTAAAGGGGCTGTTAAATGTTCTCACTCAACAAGTTTTCAAGGACATAAAACATGTGATATGTCAATTCAGGTTTGTTGACAGCCGGTGCTCAGCCCAGACCGTTGTAAAGGGAGCGCGCGAAAACGCCAACGTACAACCATTCATCATAAAACATAAACAAAACAAAGTATGTTACGAGGTAAAATCAATCGATGCACTGTCCGAGTGCACAGTCGATGAATCAAAACTGCAACAAAATAAGAAACAAAATCGCGGCAGTATGAATATCGCGGGCGGGTTGGGCGGCTTGGGCGGCAGCCGGCGGGTAGACCGGCCTGAGTGAAAGCCGCGGACGGCGCGCGAGGGGGTGGGTCGGGCCCGCCGCCGCCGCGGCCGTGAACTGGAACTTCGGAAACTTCTGTCGTATTGTGTTTACATTGAACTTTGTTATGTGGGTTAAAGTTAAGCCAGAGTTCACAACGTGTGTGCCGCCCGCTTCACTCGATTGCAAAGTTCACTCTCAAGTTTGTCGTATCGATTTCCATCTCGTGTTTACCAAATGTTTCAAGGTTGCAGACATTTTCGGATATTATACTATGATGTGTGGGACACACATTTATACGTTTGGATATCGGTGGACATCAGTTTGTTCGGCACCAAACTGGTGCACACGTTACACGCGGCAGTAAACTGTTAAGCACAAGAAGGTATTTATTATGTTATTTAGCACTTACAAATGTAAAGTTGAAGAATGAAGCAAACTTAGGATATTGATTAGGTGGACTTTAAAAAGACTGCGACCCTAGAGTTCGTCGACATTAATTCTTCTAGCTATGCCTCGATGAAATGTCGCACTCTAGGATCACACTGTGGTTAGTCAGTTAGGAATTTGAAAAATCCTGAGAGGTTAAAAAAGCGGCGTGTGATAACCTGATTGCACGAAAGATCTGATGTTATTAATGTATAATTTGACATTAAAAATTTTAATAATAACACTTGGTTTTAAGTCTCTTTTAACGTTTCAATCTGCAAAACAGTTTGTTTCGAGTAGGCTTTTAATGCCGAAAGTCTTTTTATTATTAATCTAGATCTAAGAATGCATTTAGGAAAATAGATTGGACTTTGTAAAATTTTAAACAATGTGGAGAACGCTGGTGGTAAGTGATGCGGTGAAGGCGCGCTTCGGGCGCATAAGACCTCACATCCTCTGTGACGTCACTGAATACCTCCGACCTCTCTCCGTCGTACACATATTTCCATACAATAATATATTTACAAATATTTCCATATGCTTGGCATAAATTATGGAGATTTCTTTTTGTGTTCGTTCTTTTTCGTCGTGATAAAGATTTTATGACAATTAGCCAAAATATCTGGGTACTAAGATAGTTGGACAAATTATGCTCTAAGCTTATGTTAGGAACAAAGGTTAGGAAATGCCATCTGATGGTATGTGACTTCATACCATCGCAGTGCGGTTACTTGCGGAGACATACTCCGCAAGTAACCGCACTGTGAAGGTTGTAACATAAATGAAGGGTAACATGATTCATGGTCTTGTCATCCTGCCAATTGGCGCTACTTAGGTATAATAAAGAAAAAAAAAAGTTCGTTTTTGTGGTAAGAACTTTGACGACTTATGTGAGTATTTAAATGGCGCTATCGTAAATGCAGTTTATGAGATAGGAGAACTCTATGTATCTCAATATAATATTTACCTACTGTATAGATAGTTACTCACGTGTCTTTCTCAAGAGTCAAGACCTATAAATCTATATCAGTAAAAATCAATTTCAAGATTAGGTCAACATTAGACCATCAGTACTAGACTAGCTCATGTATAGATTGAGGCTCCTCGGGCAGTAATTCAAATTTACTAGAATTATATTCCTTTTGCTCAAAATTAAACTATATTCTCTTCACCACCCGCAGTTTAGTCGGTCTATTACTGTGTATCTTCCATATCCACAAAACATTAATTCCGATTATTTTAATTTAAAATCAAAATAAAACTTAGAGTTTTTCCTACAAGTGTGACTACTGATGTAGGTAAAGTAAATTTGTGTATGGACAAATGCAGAACATAGATTAGGAACCTGCTGCCTAAGACAAAACCACGACACCGAGTTAGTTATAAAAATATAAATCTTTTTAGTTTTTTTAGGTTGATGATGATAATACATCAAGAAAATCATCACTCATCGATATTTACTGCAACGATGTTAAATCTGTAGAAATATTTGAGATGATGATTAATTATAATTAATCATAACGGAAAATTATGACAGTCCTAGAGTCGATAAAACAAAAACCACGTACAGTGAGTTTTGGAAAAGTTTCGTTCAACTTAATTGTTTTCTGAGGTTTATGCGAATATTAGAGATTAAATAAAACTACTTTAAACGGATGATATCGCGGTTTGTTAAAGGCTCCAGTCACTACATTCGATTTGATAAACCACAGATCCTCGCCAAAGAATCCAAATTCCTAACTAGGATGTTTCGCGACGCTATTGAGATTAAAAAACATCCTAATTTCAATAGAGAAGATGGCTGGCTGGATATCACTTACTTGGATCCAATCATGCACAAAATCAAATCCAAACCCAAGAGCAGCGCTGCAAGACTTCAAGACATAGTGAGTTCATATTGCGTAGATCGGAACAAAAACGATTAAAATAAAATTACAAAAATATGAAGGTAGAACGAGCAACATGGTATTCGTCTTGACAAGATGTCAAGACGAACACCATCTCAGTCTGCCCGTGACCATGACACCTGCAAAGGTGTTGAAACGTCGGGAACTAAAATCAAAATACACCGTGATAGAATCCGTTTAAAGTAGTTTTATTTCAGTGTGAAAAATAAAGTGGATAATAATAGGTATTAAGAATGCATTATAAGAATGATATAAAATATTTATCAGTCATTCCAACATTTTCCTGAGTTTCCACAAAAAGATTAAGCCATATTTTACAAACCAATTCATATTGCGAATAAAGTTAGTATGACAAGTACGTATTAGTTGTGTGTGGGTAAGCGCAGGTACCGAACGTCGTACGTCGGTCCCGGCCGATATCACAGATAGCGGCCACACCTGCACCTAGTTCCTTATCACCTCCCTACGCAGGTCCCTGATAAACTTTCTCTAAATTAGTTTTTCGGCCAGGTTGACCGTAATATAAATACACAACACAAACGTTATTTGTTACAAATACTAAATTTTTTACAATAGTAAGTATGTAGCATATCTTATCACAATATTAAATAGATAGGACTAATCTTTGCCTAAATATGATTAGGAAGGTACTCTGTCCACGTACACCCTTACTCATTTGATTGGTATTAAAGTTATTAGGCTGACCTCGAAAATGATTACTCATTGTACCTACGACTCTGTACCCAATCGAAATTCATCGCAGATCAAAAAGACATTAAAATAAACATTTTAAGTAGAGCTCAACTGGGTTTCTGAGCCCTCTCCTCGAACTTTAGTTCTGTAGATCAGCTTGGAAGTCATGCCATAAGAGTGGTGGCTATAACAGACAGAAATCCACTGCTCAGGACTGAATGCATACACACAACATAGTGGTCAGGCAGGTGCTGCTCATCGGTACCTAGAACTCTGCGTTCAATAATATTAAAATATTGTTATCTGAATTGTATGCTGTATCAATGCCAAGAATAGACGAGCACTTAGTGCTACGTTATTACGTGTAGAGCATTGTGCTGCGGGCTGTCAAGGTCCTCTCACCGTCAGCGACCCAGCGCATACTTGACTGTAAATAGCTACAATACATAAGTAGGTATTTGTCACCGTTTTCCCATTAGGTATCTACTTACCTGTGATTTTGTTTGTTAAAGGTTGTTTGATTTCAAGTTTTGTCAACATGAATTACGGGTAGCTTGGTATTGCCGCGGTTACAAATGTTGCAGTGCACCCTAAGTTGGGCGCTTCAAATATTGTGTTTCTGGATCTGTGATGAGGCGCCCGTTTTACGTAATGGCAAATGGTACCTAATTACAGGGGGGTTAAGTCATAACATGGCATACCTAACGCAGATTATAGTTCAAGATTCTCGGTCGCCAAATCTTTTTTGTATTCTGAGTCTCCGGGCATTGTTTGTTTCGTTTTAGGCTATTCAACCGATTTTTTACCTTAAAGTATAGTAACTAAGTCGAAAGAGATAGCGCCTCTCTTAACCCTACACGTAACAGCACGTTAACCGCTTGGACTTAGTGAATAAGGCTCCTGGCTAGTTAATTTAAGTAGCAACCTCCTTACATATAACTCGGTAAGTAATGGTACAAGGATCTGGATGTAGGATTAGTAGTTTGTAACTCAATCACGCAAAAATGGCTGATGGGGATTTGGATGAAATTTGGCATGCATGTAGCCTTTGACATGGAAAAGAACATAGGCTACCTTTTATCCCGATTCCTTAAATAGTTCCCGAGGGAAAATTGAAAATTGTTTACGAGCTAAGCCGTGGGCAGACTGATCAGTTACGATGATGAGATGCATATTATAGTTAGGGATTTATACCGACATCAATGTTTTTGTTTTTATCGTAGCACCAAATAATGGTAATACTAATGTATGTGGTAGGAAATTGCATTACTACATTGTAGATTTTTATCCATTATTAGCTCTTCAAAATGTCGTCTGCATGGCTGATTAGGAACAGACAGATGATATAGCATTATTGTCCAGTCTACGTGACCGATGCACTCCTAGTCGACAGTTATCCTCTGAGCCTCTCATATCTTAAATATACGATATCTTATTACTATTAACCTTGATATCACCTTATTTGTTATTGTGCATTAAAACAATACTCTGCAACAGGGAAACAATATGCTTAACCTACAATTTGTGCAATTATTTGATGGTTTTCGAACAAGAAACGGTTGCAGATTATCTACTTCATTGAGGTGACCAAATAGTATTTTGGAATATTGTCTCTTGCCTAGTTGTCTTAGGGGCGACGGTTCTGGTGCGTTAGTAAATATCATTAAGTTATAAATAAATATAGTTCTTATGATTCCATTAACATAAATTACTATATCGAATCTTAAATATCCTCGTATTTTCATTGGCTGCTGTTCTGTGTTCAGGCACCAGGTCGTTCAGCAGGTAGCTATCCTGCTGAGGTTGCGTCTAGTAATACCTAGAAATGTATTAAGTGGTTATCAAGTGAACATATAAACGTATGCAGCGTCACTTCAGCTATAATTGTACCTCGGCTTTATCTCGTTTTTTACACTTTATTTGCTGAAGGCGCACGATAAAGATAAAGATAAGTGGCAGTCAACGCTTTTATCGCGAGCTATCGCGCGAATACTACTCGCTTCAGGAAGTTATGCCGGCTGACTCTAATGTCATTACATTAAATATTATTATATTACAGTTATGTAAGAACAATATACTTTAGTACCTGCCTAATTAGAGGTGTTTTTCATTTTATTGTAATGATGACCTACAAATTGCGATCACGAGATGCAAGGCTTCAAAGATAATTATTTAGTCGAAGTCAAGTCAGAAACTTGTAGCAAACATGATCATTGATCACGTGTCTGAACTATAGGTATGAGTCATTTTCTATTCTCGGTGTTTCGACTGGTTTTACCTACGAATCTCCATAAGTTCCTGAAAAATACCCATGATTATTAGAACAGCGTGCGCTGTTTCTTTTGCAAATCCTGTTGTTCTAATAGATATTATAGATACAAAGGTAATTGAAAGTGAGTCTGATAAAATACAGAAAAAAATAAATTAGGTACCAAAATTGGAGTCATGTGTTGTAGAATATATAAAAAAAACATGATTTATCCTCCTTATTACAAAGTTTGTACTATTTTGACTTAAATCGGTACTTACTCCTAAATACTTTATAACAATGTCAGAAATAACTTCAAATATAAAGTTTAACAGCACATCATGAAACTCCTCAATGTTGTGAATATTAGCAATTTAACTGAAGTAAGTTAACTTTACAAACATTGTGTTCATTAATCAAAAGTTTGGCGCAGCGCCTCACATCCTCCAACTCCGCCTCCGCCCACCCCTGCTCTTCTACAAACATAAATATACAACATATATTTTCTGTTTTAGGTCTTTCAAAATGCCTCTATTTTCACTGGCAACCCAAGAATGGAAAAGGTCAATATTTGACAAATGGCTGAGCTATCTGGCTATCTGTCACTTTCCTGCGGAATAAACATCACTGAGGGATCGTTTATTTACTTTTTAAAATATAATGGATGAAATTTGTCGATTATGTTGTTCTACAAAGTTTGTAAATAATAGTATATTTGACGAGGAAAATGCGCTATATCTTAAAATGTCGCTATATTTACCGATAAAGGTAATGTTCGTTGATGTGTATTTGCAATATCATGTGAAATTTTAACCTCTGTGATTTATAACGATTTTGGTGTTGAATGCTAGGTATTCAAGAATGACCAGCTCCCGCAGAAGGTCTGCGACAAGTGCAGCTGCAAAGTAAATGACTTTTATCAGTTTTGTAACGAAACTATCGAAGTTCAAAACAGGTGAGTGTTGTGTTCAAATAAGTACTGAGCTAGTAGAACCGGTGTAGTTATCTTAATTTATTTTATTATTTTGGAAGTAGTTTAAGAGAAAGCTATTGCTACATTTACAAAAAAACGATAAATGCAGGGTATACTCTTGATTAGTTAAAACAAGTTTATTACTTCTAGAACAGTAGGTAAATTGTTGAAGTTTTTTGACTAAACAAACAATAAATAAATATATGCTTCACAATTTTTTAATAACATGGTAATAAGAGATGTCCCATATAATTTCAGATTGCGAACTGTTCTACTGTCTTCTGGGAACTACACAGATGAGTCTGTGGACCTCACCCGTGTCAAACAGTGTGATTCTCCTCCTCCCAACAAGACTCCGCTCTGTGAGAGGAGCACACAGACAGACATCCCCAATGGAGCCTGTGATAGTAATGTTACAATACAAATCAAAGAGGAACCAAATGTTCCCTTGGAACCCGTCAAGAAAGAGGAAGAAAATCATTACAGTATAGAAACAGATCAGTTTGATGACCGCTCCTCAGACAGTGAAGAAATATCATTGATTAATTTAAAAAAGAAAAAGATTAAAAAAGCCGAGATAAATGGAGAAGTGCCAGAGAAGAGAGGGCGGAAGAAGAAAGCTAACTTGAAAGATTGGGAAGTTTTGATGAAATCACTGCCCAATGCTACCCTTAGTTTGGTGAGTAAGCAGCAGGTGTCGGACACACTCGATACTATCAAGGAGGAGTTGGACGAGCCGTCCAATCTACTGCAGGAGATGGACTCCTTTCACTGTTGTATCTGTTTTATTCAATGCTTCAGACGGAGTGATATGTTGGAGCACTACAGGTACCTATTGTCTATCTATACAACATTCTTGTTCTTCACAAGAGGTCATCTGCTTTAAGAAACTTATTTTAAACAGTTTTATTTAATTTTTGTAGAGTATTTTTTTGTATATCCAATAATATATAGTTGTTCTGCTTTTGCTATATAATCAATATTTTCCCATGAATATTTACAACAAACTATAATCAAGTCAATATACGATACTGTTGTGTAATAATTAGTGACCGACCGAAACATGTTATTTTGCCGAAACCGAAACCGAAACCGAAGGTTCGGTTTCATTGTAGTTTCGGCCGAAACCGAAACCGAAACCGAACCTTTTATATAAAAAATGGTGTGTGTACTTATGTACACGCGTTAGAAGTTATACTTGTTTGGCGTAAGAAAAAAAAAAGCAAAACTGATTGAAAATTTTAAAAACAATCAAAGAGGTTTTATTACAGTAAAAATATAGCTTTACCGTGAAAATTTAAAAATTATCACATCGATTTAATTCAATATTATTTTAAGATTTTTAAAAATAATTTAATTTTGGAGTTGTAAAGTACCAATTGTTTACAATTGATAATTATAAAATATTTTATTTATTGACTTAAAATAAATCTTCTTCTATATTAATAATTTCGTTCAGGGGTACGGTAGACTCGATCGAAACCTTATATGAATAACAAAACATAAAAAAATATTGATTTCGAGTCGACAACATATATCCGCAAAATTCGTATTATGGAGAATTTCGTTAAATTCTAATGGCACTGACAAACAAAAAAACCGCAGTCGCCATCTTGGGTAATTAATAAGGCCGCGTTCCGTGACAGATAATTCTGCTCAAAATGATTCAAGGAGTTTATTATCATACAACCTCCTTGAAGTGATTACAGTGCTGACAAGGCGTATGACAGTTGCATGATAGTTGGGACCAAAATAGTTTCGGAACGCGTTTGAAATAATAGTTCAAGAATAATTATTTCATTTTTTTCACGTTCCGTTGCATACTAGCTGTTATAATTATACGCCTCGCCAATCAACACGTCGCGTGCGTCGCGCCAAAGACGTTTCGTTTGACTGTGTAAAACGAAACGTCTTGCCGGAAACATTGAGTGAATCTTAACAAAACTGAAAACTTTTCTTCAGTCGTTGTCGTTTCGCGAAAATATTAATATTATTTGTGCGTAAAAAAAATATATATATTTGTGTGAAAACTATTGCAGTTTTTATTTACTATATTTATTAAACACAATGAACGAAGCTATACGAATCTATGGCTTGCTTACCTTTAATATTCCTTGAGAACCGATGACTACAGAAATATTTACCTACATTGTGTATCATGAGTCACATTACAACCGAGCGGAGCCGGGTTTTCATCTAGTAATTCTTATAAAGTAGTTCATTATTTATTATTTAACTTAGTGACAATTTTTTTTTTATTAATATTGTTTCGACAATAATATGATGAAGTTAGCCACAGAACAGAATTTTTAATTCTGTTCTGTGGCTAACTTCATCATGTCGCTTTTTTGGGACATCGTGCGCGCGCAGCTCACAAATTTCACTCTCATCCAACCAAACGCGCCAAAAGAAGTATAACTTCAAAAAGTCCTTAAAAAGTCGAAAAAATGTTAGTAAGACCGTTTTTTTTTCTAAAATTAATATCTCGCCAACCTATAATTACAGGTTTCCACTTTCAAAGATTTATCACAATGAAATTTCAGCACAGTTACAGAGGTTCTGTTTGAAAATTTAACTACCCTATAAAGTGAAAAAAATACATTATTTGTAACACAAAGTTAGCGATTTTTTAATGGTGGTATAAAATA
The DNA here is from genome assembly GCA_950381575.1 of Plusia festucae. NCBI lineage: Eukaryota > Metazoa > Arthropoda > Insecta > Lepidoptera > Noctuidae > Plusia > Plusia festucae. The sequence continues at coordinate 217,458 of OX494456.1, read as the reverse complement.
GAACAAATTTTATTATTAAAATATGATGCTCATATATTATGTTTATTTATTTTCAGTTAATTACATTTTGACTGCACGGATAGCCGAGTGGTAAAGGTCACCACGCTAATTACCACTGTGCGCGACGTGCTGCGGGTTCGATTCCCGCATGGGACAAGCATTTGTGTGATCCACAGATACTTGTTCCAAGTCTGGGTGTTCTTTGTGCACGTGATTTGAATGTTTGTGAATCCCCCGCGACACAAGGATTAAATTCCTTAGTGCGGGCGTAGTTTTTATTTAAAAAAAATATATATATAGGTACCTACTCACAAAATATATCACAGTCAGTTAGCCTCGAATGGCTAATTCAAATATAATTAGATAATCAAAATAATCGAATTGTTAATCATAACCAAATCGTTAGCCGAGCGCGACCCGAAGGGACGATGTTGTAAGTTTCGGCGCGGCCGAAAGGTTCGGCCGTTTTTGGCCGAAACCGAAACTCGGGCCGAAACTTGATTTTTTGGCCGAAACTGGCCGAAACCGAAACCGAAACCGAAATTTCGGTCGGACACTAGTAATAATGCAGGTTTTATGCAATTAAAGTTATTAATAACAATATTTTCTTTTGTACTTTGTATGATAGGAGCTTATTTAAGTAACTGCCATACTCAGAGATGTTACTGGCTACTTAAGGAATATGATTAATTATCTATATTAATAATTTCGTTCAGGGCTACGGTAGACTCGATCGAAACCTTATATGAATAACAAAACATAAAAAAATATTGATTTCGAGTCGACAACATATATCCGCAAAATTCGGATTATGGAGAATTTCGTTAAATTCTAATGGCACTGACAAACAAAAAAACCGCAGTCGCCATCTTGGGTAATTAATAAGGCCGCGTTCCGTAACAGATAATTCTGCTTCGAAGTGATTCAAGGAGTTTATTATCATACAACCTCCTTGAAGTGATTACAGTGCTGACAGGGCGTATGACAGTTGCATGATAGTTGGGACCAGAATCGTTTCGGAACGCGATATTTATTTCGCTTTTTTCACGTTCCGTTGCATAATATACGCCTCGCCAATTAACACATCGCGTACGTCGCGCCAAAGAAGTAGCCATCACAAAGAACTGTGACTCATTTGACTGTGTAAAACGAAACGTTTATATTAATAACGCAAAATGTACTTATAAAATATATGTGTAGTCTGTAAGGTATATATCTATGGGCCTAAGTAGCCTGAAAATGCCGGCAACATTGAGTTAATCATAACAAAACTTAATACTTTTCTTCAGTCGTTGATGTTTCGCGAAAATATTGTTTTTGAAACTTTTTTTATGATAAACTCCTTTTTTATGATAAACTCTTTGTTATGTGTTCTTTCTTTAAACCTGAGATTGGCCAATTGAACCGATATTATAGAACCGATGACTACAGAATATTTACCTACATTGTGTATCATGACTTCATGAGTCACATTTAAACCGAGCGGAGCCGGGTTTTCATCTAGTCTATATTAATAATTTCGTTCAGGGCTACGGTAGACTCGATCGAAACCTTATATGAATAACAAAACATAAAAAAATATTGATTTCGAGTCGACAACATATATCCGCAAAATTCGGATTATGGAGAATTTCGTTAAATTCTAATGGCACTGACAAACAAAAAAACCGCAGTCGCCATCTTGGGTAATTAATAAGGCCGCGTTCCGTAACAGATAATTCTGCTTCGAAGTGATTCAAGGAGTTTATTATCATACAACCTCCTTGAAGTGATTACAGTGCTGACAGGGCGTATGACAGTTGCATGATAGTTGGGACCAGAATCGTTTCGGAACGCGATATTTATTTCGCTTTTTTCACGTTCCGTTGCATCATATACGCCTCGCCAATTAACACATCGCGTACGTCGCGCCAAAGAAGTAGCCATCACAAAGAACTGTGACTCATTTGACTGTGTAAAACGAAACGTTTATATTAATAACACAAAATGTACTTATAAAATATATGTGTAGTCTGTAAGGTATATATATATCTATGGGCCTAAGTAGCCTGAAAATGCCGGCAACATTGAGTTAATCATAACAAAACTTAATACTTTTCTTCAGTCGTTGACGTTTCGCGAAAATATTGTTTTTGAAACTTTTTTTATGATAAACTCCTTTTTTATGATAAACTCTTTGTTATGTGTTCTTTCTTTAAACCTGAGATTGGCCAATTGCGATAACAACCATAGAAAAAAGAATACTAACCATAACAAAAATCAATGCTGTCAGTCAGCGGTAATTTTATTTCTTTACATATTATTATTATAGAAACGTCTTGCCGGAAACATTGATTGAATCATAACAAAACTTAATACTTTTCTTCAGTCATTGACGTTTCGCGAAAATATTGTTTTTGAAACTTTTTTATGATAAACTCTTTGTTATGTGTTCTTTCTTTAAACCTGAGATTGGCCAATTGAACCGATATTATAGAACCGATGACTACAGAATATTTACCTACATTGTGTATCATGAGTCACATTTAAACCGAGCGGAGCCGGGTTTTCATCTAGTTATTGATTAAAGTGAGCAATCTTTTATATGTAAGAAGAAGTCAAGTCTCATGTGAGTTGACTTACTTAAAATTGTGACCATAAACATGATGGAGTATGGCATGCAGGTAGTGTACAGTGGTTGTGTAGTGGTGTAAGTGTAGTACTGCGTGTGCCGCAGACAGCACGCGTGTGAGGCGCCGGGCGAGGCTCCGGCCGCGCCGCCGCCGCCGGCTGCAGACCCGCTGCGCTGCTCGCGATGCCAGAAGGTACCACACTATATACACTATCAACTTACTAAAACAATTTACTAGACCATAAGTGCGATGTAATGTGATTAAGTTTATATCTGTTTGTTTGTTCATGGTTAAACTTACTACCATGTGGTCGCGGGTTCGAATCCCATTGCACTACCGACATGAACCCACTCGTAACACAAGCATTTAGCTTAGTACAATGACTTAACAAAAATACTAGTGATGTGTGCCTCACATTGCTAGTACACTTTAAAAAAAGAAGCTGCTGAGTCGCCTTAGATGAAACTTGGTATGTTTTAATTTTGAACCCTAAGAAAGACAAAACTTTTAGGCTAACTTTTCTTGCTATAACTGTCATACACGACGTTAGATTCTCAACTTAATCAAATATAGTGTCTTATGGTGTCAAAAGTAAATTACCAATAAATCTAGTAATTTTGTTTCTGGGCAACATTTGATTTAAATCCGTCAATGTCCTTTGAATCTGTAATTGAACCCAAGTATTCACTTTTGCTTCTTCTCTATGGGAAGGAAACCTGATGGAATTTCGTCATAGATAGAATTATTATGAAGTATAGAATGTAAGAAATGGTTACACTAAAGTATCATGAGGTGTTGTGTCGCGGCAGGTGGTGTCGCGCGCGGAGTGGGCGGCGCACTGGGCGCGGCACGTGGCGCGCGACCGGCGCCCCTACCGCTGCGCGCTCTGCGAGAAGGCCTTCCGCGACCCGCGCCAGATACTCAAGCACGGTAACCCTACCAAGCTCCCAGACCCTCACCTCCTGGCCACACCGTCAACGTCAGTCGTACTGCATTTAATGCCAGTCGTCTAGTTTTAAAAGCATCTAGTTTTGAAGATATCTTCAAATAACGGCACTGCTTAGTGCTGATGTCGGGGTGTTAGCATTGATGTGTGGCCCAATATACAGTCTGTCAGTATATAACCTGTAGATCGCTAATGAGCAGTAGACAAGATAATGAAAATTAAACTAATTAAGTGTTTTTTCGTCATTTCGCGTTCTTGTTAACTAATTTCCCGAAACGAGTTTAACATTCGACAAAATAAATGTCAAACTCTATATGCGTCACGCACTGTAGGTCACATTAGCGGATTTAATGGCAGAAGACATTCCCTGACAATCGACCGAAGATCTAAATATAAAATGTTTCGTCTACAATTTCTATGTTCTAACATAGAAATGATAAGTCATGCATCGTGTATGTCGACGCCTTGTCTAATAATCTATTTTAAGGTATGATTCATTTATAAATATGTGTGTTGCGGTTGTGTGTGCAGCGGCGTCGCACAACATCGGCGAGGGCGCGGCGGCCGAGCCCGCGAACAAACGTTTCGTGTGCGACCTCTGTCCCGAGGGCTTCGTGTACATGCGGTGAGTGATACTTATACACTCATCACACCTTCCTCTCTCTTTTCATCATCATCGACCGTGTGGCTTATCTTAAAAGGCGGTAAAATCCAGTAGCACGCGACGGGCAGCAGCGTCTGCGTGCGAAACTAAATAAAAGTGATCTGCCTGCCAAGTGTGGCGAGAATGGGCAAACCCCCTTTAATGAGAGCTAGAGATAAAACCAGGCCCCAGTATTGTCCACCAATAGAAAACCATTTTTTTCATGTGGATACAGATTACGCGTGCTTGATTCTAAATCATAAAACAGATTCACCCACACACACTTATTGTGTTGTTTTTTGTGCCCTCCTGATATAATCCCTTCACCTTTCACTTCCACTCCACCTATCCTTGTGTCCAACACTCTTTTTTCGGTACAAAATATTTGTATGAATGTTGGACCAGAAATATTTTAGTCAGCCGCTTAAATGGACAATTACCAGAACCGCGCCGTTTCTACTACTACTTGCTTTTTATTGGACCATGGCAGGCTTTGACTGCTTCACTGGACTTTTTGGCAAAACTATAAAGGCCTCCAGCTAGAGCAGTAGAAACACTAAGTACGTTAGCAACGCTGACTAGCGTCGTGCGGGTGAGCTCATAGCGCGGTCCGCAGCTACCTGCTGGCGCACCGCACGCGCGCGCACCCGGAGGCGGCGGCGCGCGCGCTGGCGCTGCGCTGCGGGCAGTGCTCGCGCCACTTCGCGCACATCAACTCGCTGCGCCGCCACCTGCGCTCGCACTCCGGCGAGCGCAACTTCCTCTGCAACGTCTGCGGCAAGGCGCTCTCCTCGCGCGAGCACCTCAAGTTCCACATCCGCATCCACACCGGCTACAAGCCCAACGTCTGCAAGTACGTACTTACACGACACAAATGGAAATCCTACTTAAAAGTGACCGAGACCATCAAAGAAACTGTCAGCAACAAAATTTTATATACAGAACAGTTTTTCAAAACAGAGAAAGATCAATTGAATGTCCACAAATTGATGTTGTAACTATAAAACAATGTAGTCTTATTACGAAGGGTTAACGCCTGATTTCCTTTTTATTTCTCCTATATTATTTTTCAATTTTAGAAATTTATTGCGCTTAAGATTTTTGTGTAAATCAACATTTCATTGCTGACTGTACCTTCCATCTTTTAAAGACATAGATACATATTATCTTTATTAAAAAAAACGCGCACATGTTGCAGGACATGCGGGAAGGGCTTCGTGAAGAAGTGCAATCTAACGTTGCACGAGCGCGTGCACTCTGGTGAGAAACCGCATGTATGCTCGCACTGCGGGAAGGCCTTCAGCCAGCGCTCCACGCTCGTCATTCACGAACGGTATGTCATACACCCACAGCACAATATACACAGATCAATTGTAAATGTATTGGTTCTAAATATTAAGTTTTTGATAGTTCTTCTAGTTTTTGTAGAAAACTTGTTTTTCTTAACACTTTTAGGCATCGATTTATTAATTGAGTAACTGTTAGGCAACCTTCTTCTCATATATAACTCGGTTTAACTTATCATAATCCCAGTGTCAAATATTACCAGTCTCGTATCGGAAGATAACTAATGTAATTCAGCTGGTCACAGCCACGTCTACTTATTTGAATTCTCGTATGCTTTCGACAATGTTAATCATGATAAAGATATTCAAATTCCATTGAATTGTTATTTATTGTTTATACAAGTTGTATCTTACTTTAGGCATGTCAGTAATATCAACTATGCATATAAAAAAGACAATATCTATAAATTGTTAATGTTTAAAAGAGAAGACTAGCGGTTTTCCCCAAGGAACGATTTTTGGGCCTTTCCTATACTTACTATAATTTTTCGTTGTTAAATTTTTTGACGTTGCTCAAGCTACCGGATTAGTGAAAGATCAGAGTACGTCAAGGTATTTTAACCTTAAAGTGTATTTACATTGAGGAAAGTGTTTATTAAGAAGTGGCATTTAAGAAGAGTAGGAGATTAAAACAACCATAGTAGTGATTATTTATATTGCTTGGAATGAAATTTTTACTTCAATAGATCTGTATCACATGATAAAGTCCCCGATACACTTCTTGCTCTTTATTTATTTAATACGCTATCAATATTTTTGACAGTTGAGTTAAGATTCTCTTCTTTGAAATTGTGATATTTACCTATATACCATCCTGCTGGTCGTGTTTGTGCGTTTGTCTTTATATCGCGTGGGTTGCGTTGTGCAGGTACCACAGCGGAGCGCGGCCGTACACGTGCGGGCTGTGCGGGCGCGGCTTCGTGGCCAAGGGCCTGCTGTCCATGCACCTCAAGACCACCTGCATCTAGCGCCCGCCACTCCTGCTGCATATGGCGCCATACATATAGGTACGGGATCTCAAACGGCTGTTGTACTGTCACGGCCATAAATAAATACATACTGGCGAATTGTGAAACAAATTTAGAGAGATTTATTGGTTGAAACTTGAAAAAATACATAGTTTCATGGTTTGAGAACTGTTTTGGATAATTCGTGTATCGTTTTAACAATCTAATTTAACAATTACAATTAACTTAATTATTTAAATATTGTAATATACAGTCAGTGCACTTTGTGTGACCGCGACATTCGGTTTGCATTCATTGCAACATTGTAACATTTCGTTTAACATAGGTTACTAACATTTTAACATTTAAGAATTAATTGTGGAACAGAACAAAAAACTTTATTTTTGTGTAAAAACATTATATTATTTAATAAAATACCACAGTTCCTGCACTACACCGTACAGTACTTGACTTAATTTGCTACAAGCAGGTTCCACACAAAATTACCTATTGTTCTTTGTCTTTTTTCTAGTTTCAAATCTAGCCTTATCCAGCTACATTCTACGGGCCTGTTGGTCTAGCGGTTAGTGACCCTGACTGCTAAGCCGGAGGTCGTGGGTTCGATACAGGACAAATCTTTGTGTGATGAGCACGATCATTTGTTCTGTGTCTGGGTGTAATTTATCTATAATATGTATGTATTTAGAAATATATAAGTATGTTTATCAGTTGTCTGGTTGCCATAGTACAGGCTCTGCCTAGTTTGGGATCAGATGGCCGTGTGTGAGATTTTCCTAAGATATTATTATTACATACCTATATAAATCTATTATTACCTACTAGCAAAGCATCGTTTACATAACCCTACTTTTGATTTCAGGTGTGGTCACATCGCGAGCGGCGCGCGCAGACTGATACGTACGTTAAGTAGCTCACATACATGCGGGCCTAAGTTATATTATATTAGTAGTAAATACAATATGTACTTACGTGTATATGGTCTCATCCATGTGATATGTATACTGCAGTCCTTTCATACGTACCTACAGGAACAGTCAAGTGCCATAAGTGCAATAGGACCTTTTATGTAGGAAATATTAAATTAGCTGTCTAAATGCTTTTCCCGGGCTTATACTAAAATCAATTTCTTCTTGTAATCCTGTCAAGCTGGTCCTGTCAATGTCCGCGCAGAGCATTTCGACTGCCATTTAATAAAATCATGTGCTACTGCACTTATGTCGCTTGACTGGATATACACTTGCGCGATAGCCCCGGAAAAACTCCCCTACATACATTTCGCAGGCATAGTATTTTAGTTGTCGAAACATTATGATTTTTGACTGATGTCGATTCTGTCGTACAAATATATTTAGCTCCAACTTTGTTTTAATATGGAAGAGTCGTTATCGCGTATGAATTCGCCGCTAGAGGCGCTAGTGTCCCATGTCGCTGTTTGTTTGTGGGCTACGCGGGTTTATTTCTAGTTAGAAAAATGTTGCGAATATTTTGCAATACCTGAGATTATTTCCCCCATTGTGATGCCTTTCTATTGCATTTGTGTTGTCACGTCATATCTTAATTATTTTTGAATCATAGACAATACTACAATTTGTCTACCGTGGACTCTGCGGTACTTATTGCTGCGATATTTATCTAACGGTAGACAATGTACTATTGCTGATTAGATAAATATACAAATACATGGGCTGATCACATTTAATTTGCTGATGGATGCGCTAGGGCCCAGTGAGTACTGCTAGTTTAAATTGTTATCATTCACAATTACAAATGTATGTAAATAATATAGTCACTTAAGTAGTAGTTAGTTAATTGATGGCCAGTATTTAAGTATGTGAATGTAAGTTATGTTGAGTGAAAGTAAGCTCTCAGTTTGATGTTACCCTTTGAGAATTATCATCATATTCCTGTCTTTATCCTAATTTCATTTGGAGTCAGTGCAGCATATTTTCTTCATCCATACATCTCTGTCTGACGTCATCTCACTAGTATATTTGTCCCTTAAATTGTATCCCTTAAATAAAACAACAGTTGCTATACAGACTGCTACAGAAATAGAATAGATGTCGTTATTTGCATTGAATGCTGGGACAATAAAAGGTGTTATATTTAATGAAGAAATATACATTTACGTTACTGCTGGAGTCTATAGAATTGAACAACTTGATCTCCGGATGATAATATGTATCGTGAGGTCAATATATTTTTATTTCGAGTAGACCTCTTCAGGTACTTTCAAAACGTATCTACTCTAGTTGCACCGTTCTAAGAAAACATTCCTATGATATATAATGCGATGCGGCGGTAACCTAGGTGCCAGTTCGAATGCTACCCATTGCTTCCGACGTGAATCCACTCGTAACATAAGCATTAAGCTTAGCACGAGGGGTTAACAAGAATTATAGTAATATGCGTAGCTAGCTTGCCAGCCAGCGTGTCGTAGCTAGCTTTTTATTTTTTAAATAGTCTCGTGAACAGTTGAACAGTAATATGTTGTAGAAACAATTTATCAGCATTAGGTCAGTCTCCACACCCTTAAGTACTAACCTATTAATCTTCTCCCTCCCCTTTACCTAATAGGGGTGAGTTAGACAAATAGTAAAAATGTATGTATAAATAAATTACGTCACGGGAATTAAAGCGAACTCATGCATTTACCTTAGAGAGACTCATGAGTCTACTTGCGACCACGGCCAGTGTAACCCGCCCGGAAAGTCAAGCCTTAAAAGGTAAATGCATGAGATCGCGTTAATTTCCGTGACGTAATTTATTTATAATCATGCAACGCGATAGTTAAAAACTTAGTAAAAATCTATTTAGTCCGTTCGTGATAATAAAACAAATAGATAATTTTTTTCAAAACGATATTATTTGAAATAGATAGGGGACAAGTTCAGAAGAGAGAGCTTGTGACGTCATAAGTAAGCGTAAATAGTAGCCACACGTAACGTGGCGAGCCCCCACTCCTTGATAATCTCGAGAATCACTCGAAGAATCGCGCGAGACCGCCCGGCTTGGAGAAAACTTGTTGGGGCCCTCTGCACCAGCGGGGTGCCTTAGGACCACAACAACATGTATTTAAGTAGATATTCGTTATTTCGGAAAAGCAAAACATATACGTGTCTTATATTTTTCGATTATCTAAAACCCGGATATTGAAAAAAAATTGTTCCTATGCATGTTATAGTTATGTGGGGTCGGTGCAATGTGCTTTTCTTTCATAAATTCATCTCTGCTACTCGACTCAGTCAACCTTTCTTTCTCATAATATCATCTTTAACACAACCCATCCATCTCTTTTGCAGTCTTCCTCTGCTTGTATATCCATCAACGAATCGTGCCAAGTGCGGGCGTCGTTTTATAAAATAAAAAAAAAAAAAAAAGCGAATCACCTATTAACTAGCATAACATCCTAGTTCTCGGCTGCAGTAAGTGTCTGCCAGTATCGTATCATAAAATGTGTTATCGTAATGTCTGCCACTTTCTGGATGTTTTCCAAATATTCTTGTTTGTTGCCTTATCTGAGTTACAACAGACTGTTAAACAATACTGGATGAAACTGGATTTATTTAATATGCCTATCTTGTTGTGTTCAAAGTTATCATATAAGGCAATAAGAGAAGACGGAAAGTCAAGAGTCAAATAAAAAAAAAAAATGTCCCAATAGTGGCTCAAATTAAAAAGACAAATCAAAATTATTGTTTGAGTTTTACGACTTTAGTAGAGGTCGATTCAAACTTAATGGCGGCTGTGGACATGAGGTGAGTCGCTGCGCAGTAACGAATTCATGCACCCGCAGGGCTGCGGGGCGAGGTACTGCGCACTGTGTAACTAACTTCACAGATGCCATTAAGTTAGAACCGACCTATACAGTAAATAATATCAGTCGTAGGTAGAGTTTTTCTCTTGTTTCAAAACACTAATATTAATTTATTTGTAAAAAAAGACGACTTATAATGCAAGTAATGTGAAGTAAGGCCATCGAGTCGAGATAAAAAATGTAAACCCCTAACCTCTACCGAGTTACAATACGACAGCGAGTTCTGTCCTTGTCACTCGCATGAAATAAACACATCAGTCGTTTCATCACCATCGACAGATGACAGTCGTTGTAAAGAAAAGAGGTAGCTGTCAACATTTGGTTCGTCATTTTTCTATTACTTATAATACCAAAATTTATTTGGATTCTTTCGATTTTATTTCCATATAATGACGAAATAGAATAGGTTTTTTTGAAATATGACTTATAATATAAATGTTATAAGCCCCTGAAAGTTTGTTTATCAATCGTCTCCTTGGCCTCACGTTACTTAGGTTAAGTAAAAATATTCCTGCCAACGCCACCTACAACATCAAACTGAATAATAAAAATCAAACAACAGATAAGTTTCAAAAACAATTTTGATTATTAATATAACTTGATAAGTAATCAAAGGTCGAGTTCAATTTGTTTTTAAAGTTAAATTGATATTTTTAAGAGAGAAATTATGAGAGCACAACAACACAGAATTATGTATTATGTTCGTACGTAGCTATGTTCTTTGAGGCCAAAAATCTTATCCTTTAGTTGTAAGACAGCGCACAAAATGTTAATTAAATATTTTATAAGTGTAATAAAATATGTCAATGTACCTAATGTGATGTACAGCACGTACATACAAGGGTCATAAGTGCAGTAAAACCTCAAATTGGTTGTAGGCAATCGCATTTCCTTTTTTGAGAATAATTTATGTTATGTAGGTTTTGAACGCAAACAATTACAGATTACCATTATAACAGGGTTACTAGGAGAAATGGATTTTAGTAGATGCACGTGACAACCATTGACACGGCGAATTCTAAAGGCGAGGTGCTACGCCACTTATGACCCTTGACTGTACCTAATAACATACAGTAATAACAAGCGGAAATCATAATAATTATAATTACTTACTGACTTAAGGTCCTTTTTATTTATGTAAGTTTTATAGAAGAGGGATAGAGCTATACAGATAGATAGCTCCGTCCCTTTCTCACAATTGATGGCTAACACTTAAATGATGCGGTCGCAGAACTAAATTAGTTAGTTAAACTAATAAGTATTGGTAGCGCAATTGTAAATAGCTTATAATTGTGGTCCAGAGCCGCCATGCTGGCTGTATATAAAGGCTGTATGTTAGCACACCGCAGCCTGACGTGACTGCTGTGTAATATGACGTAAATAATATTGTAACTGAAGTAACAAGTAATTAAGATTGTTTAAGTTAGAGTAAGTTGATGCAATCTAGTATTGTGTGCAAGTGCCTCACGTTGTGATAATATGTGTATAGTGTGGGAGTCGCGCGGGTGCAGCACAGTGCCGGGAACTTCTGCTTATCGATTCGATGATACTCTGACTCGATATCATACAACTATTTGACTGGCCTGTTGGTCTAGTGGTCAGTGACCTTGAGTGCTAGGCCGGAGGTCGAGGGTTCGATTCCTACTAGGACAAATCTTTGTGTGATCAGCACGATCATTTGTTCTGTAGTCTGGGTGTTATTTATCTATAATATGTATGTATTTAGAAATATATAAGTATTATTATCAGTGGTCTGGTTGCCATAGTGCAGGCTCTGCCTAGTTTGGGATCAGATGGGCGTGTGTGAGCTGTACCAAGATATTATTATTGTTAGGTTAGGATGATCGAATTAGAAACTTCTGAAAAAAGCTCCCAGTAAGACTAGTCAGAAGGTGAACGCAATATCTTCAACTTGTAGCTTATTTTATGGATGTCCAGATTAACTTTCTATTCAGTAATGAGCAAACAAAAATACGTTTATGACAAATTAGTATTTTTAACAAAAAAATTTCAGCGTTATGTCAAACAACTTACTGTCAAGTCAAACTCGTTTTTGTTACATTAGAAAAGTAATATGGTTGTAAGTTTTCTTTAATTATTTAATGGTACTCCCAAATTATATATTTTTTTCTTTCCTAACCTTACTAAAAATTATAATAAACGAGGAAAAAAAGAAGTAGCGAAACTGGTCCGGCCGTTCACGCCGTTCTTTTTTAAGCATTAAATTAGTGTTTTTCTTCAGTTCCTTAAGCCGGTACCCGCGCGATGTCCTTGTATAGTTAGTGTTAACTTAATTAGCCCTAAGCCACGTACCTATGTACACTCGTCCATAGGATAACATTGTCCATACGCTCAGCCAGTGAATAACGAGAACACATTTATTTTTGTAATAATTTCTCCTAAACTTTTAAATCTTTCTTGATTGTTTGATAATAAGTGGTTCTAAGATTGGGGGGGGGGGTATAATGAAAAGGGGGGATGATTGTACGTCAGTAAGTTAAGAGCACAATGGAAACTTGTAACACTTGTTATCTATACCTAATTACGTTCATCAATAAATTAAATTGAATGGAAATGTGTTGTTTGATTTAACTATCTCTCCGATCTAGGAAGACAATACTGCAATAAATTAAGATGCTGGTGTCACGTTGTCACCCCGCGCATGCGTAGAGCTGCCGGCGGTAAACTGTACGACACAATATATTGATGTTTGATAACGATTATGATAAGAAATATGATTTTCAATAAAATTGTAAATAAATAAATGTGGACTACATCACCTACAATCCTCAGAAACCAAATTGAGCTAAAGCTCTTGCGTAACAGAATCAGAGACAACGCAGGTGCAATATACACTCAGACCCGGGACAATTAATCGTGATTTTTATACGTTGACCGGTCGGGGGTTTGAACCCGGGACCTCAGAGCTGGCGACACCTTGAAAACGGGTGTGTACGTCACTCGGAAACATGACATACTTGATGTGAACACCATACTACCACAAACTAATCTGGCCCGGTGGACAAATCTGGAACTAAACTATTTTCCATAGCTTAAATAATAAAAAATCGCCGGAAATTATGTAAGAAACACATTTTGAAAAATCTCACGTGAGATTGGGGGATGGGGTAGGGGGTTGAATAAAATCTCACGACATCTCACGAGGGGTCCCCCCCTGGTGAGATGTCGTGAGGGGCAGAAAATAAAAAAAAACACCTCACGTAATTTATGAACGCCCCTTATTAACTACCCAAGATTGCGACTGCGGTTTGTTTGTCAGTGCCATTAGAATTTAACGAAATTCTCCATAATCTGAATTATCTTTTGTTATTCATATAAGGTTTCGATCGAGTCTACCGTACCCCTTGACGAAATTATTAATACTTATAAATAGATTTACTCCCCGTACACTTGGGCGAGGGCATTATTTCTACCCTAAAACCACGAAAATTCTATTCTATGAAACTAAATTCAACAACAGCGTCACCGTCACGGGGTCAAGTTTGTGGTACCTACTATATGTACTTGAATGTAAATAAAATAAAAATAGATCTATCTGAAACTCGTTAAACATATAGCATGCCCAGATAACCTTATGGAGGTCCTATTCATTATTATTTTAGCCGGTTGTAGGTACTTTGTTACAAGCAAGTTTAAAATGCGGTAGGTTATTACCGTATTTATATTATTTGTGGAAATTTTTATGTCTGTTTGTTCTTTTCCCTGCTTGTCTGTCAGTTACACTTTCGCGGCTAAACTGCTGAATCGATTTTGTTGAAACTTGGTATAAGGTAAGCCTAGATCCCAAAAAAAGACTTACTACTTTAATTTTTATATAATTATTATATACGACACCGACACAGGCGAAGCTCGGGCAAGTACTAGTACTTATATTATATTTTGTAGGTACAATAAATTAATCTTGTTAACAATGTCTACTGGTATTGGTAGTAATCAGTGGATTATATCTGGCTCACACACGATAGCTGGCTGATAGGCCACATACCGCGGGACTCAGGCGATCAAGCTGCCGATAGATAAATAATAGGCTAAATCCTAGCTCAAGTTGAGACATAATTAGATATTAGTGACATAACACCTTAAAATAATGTAATTACAATTATGTATCTTGATTGTAATAGAATTTTCTTTTGGTCTTGGTTTAGTCCAGTAAATACTGCGACAATATCTTTTTGTTTAAAAAGCGACTCCCGCACTAGTGAATTTAATCACTGTATTGCGGGGGTTTCAATGTACATACACAAAGGACTAATGTTTGTCCCATGCGGCAATCGAACCCACAGCACGTCGTGGACAGTGGCATTTGGCGTGGTGACTTATATACCATTCAGCTATTCAGTTGAACATAATTACATTTAGACTACTCTATTATGTATGCTGCGGTCTCCTGTAAGTGTAGTAGTACACCTACGTGATACTTTTGTCGTTAATAATCTCTTGTACTTTTTTTACATTCTAATATTGGAGATACAAAATAATTAAATAACATACATACAACACTCGGTAATCGAACATTGCGTTCTTCAAAATGGGAGAACGATATTTATTCGTTTTAACCGACTGTGGAGAAATCCAAAAGGAGGGTTACGTGTTTGGCCTATATTGTATTTGGTATTTAGGTTCGTTCCTATATTGTCTGCTCGTGAAGTGCTAGTAACCAGTTTTGATATATGGTCCGGTCTATTATAACCGGTCTTGGTCGTGATCGAGTACTTACTTATACTCGGTTATATAATTAACAAAATATAAGATATTTTGAGCTATTATGTATGAGATCAATATTAAACACGCACTGTACGGATAGCCGAGTGGTATAGATCACCACGCTAACTACCACTGTGCGCAACGTGCTGCGGGTTCGCTCCCCGCATGGGACAAGCATTTGTGTGATCCACCAATGTTTGTTTCAAGTCTAGGTGTTGCTTGTGCATGTGAATTTAATGAAAAAAAAAAACCCCCGCGACACAATTATTAAGTTCCTTAGGGCGTGCGTCGTTTTTAAAAAAAATATAAAAATATGATTGTCCTTTCATTTTTTTGTTTCATTGAGTGGTGGAAAACTGTTCATGTAGCTTTGACATATTTTAATTTTTATGAATGCTTCTTCACAGTAGCACGGAGACAGCTCGTACCCTTTGGAACTTTATGAAGCCTGATATCTACTCGTAATACTATCGTTATACCGATATCTACTATAAACAAGTCTGGAAAGATGCAATAAGTATGTTTACGGAGCAAGCGATGCGCGTGTAGCGACGTGTGAACTGCGAACGCAAGGAGTCGCGACCCGCGACCGCCGCTGTTGAGCCATTACACTTGATTACTGATGCTAATTAAGTCAGATAAGGTTACAGATATAATATACAGCATTAGGTAGATACTTATGTGGGTGGCTCTTGGTTGAACTACAACTCTCATTTTCTACAACTCTCACGGCGAATGTTGGACAAAAGTTACTATTATTTATAACACTGTTAGAAAGGTATTTTCAAGGAAAATTATGAGGAATAAATAGTTTTTGCACATGGATATTTCCAGCTATACCTACTAATAAATAAAAGGTAGAGCCGTTTTCAAACATTTTAAAAGCAATTTCCCGAAGTTTTTCTAATTCTATAGATAGGTATCCTTAGATCCTTATTAATAGGATATACCTTTTTTGTTTTTAACACGCTTTTATTAGGTCGTCCTGTATGTATGTAACTATGTAGTCAAATCTAAGAAAACTAGTTTAACCATCTTCTAAAGATCGTAGCGTTATGAAAATTGGCAGTTGTATGTGGTTTTGATGACAATACAATAATATGGTACTGTCGAGCTGATCTGATGATGGAGCCGGAAGATATGAACTGGAACTTCATGAAGGATGATCGTATTATAGCCGTGTTTGGACTTGTTAGAAAGGTCTTGTAATGAACGTTGACCATGATTAGGTTTCAAGGTCTGATGATGAAGCCGGAAGATAGGCACTAGCATTCCATGATGAAATATCGTATCATAGCAGTGTTTTGACTTGTTAGAAAGGTCTTGTAATGAACTTTGACCACAATTAGGTAAAGCGTGTTTTTAGTGTTTTTTAAACTATTAAATTTTTTTTTTTTATAAATGTGGACAACATCGCATACATTGCTCCGAATCCAAAGCAAAGTGTTACGGAATCAGAGACAACGAAGGTACCACAAACACCCAGACCCGAGACAATGTAGAAAAGTGTTTTTCAGCATTGACCCGTCCGGGTATCGAACTCAGGACCTCAGAACTGGCGTAACTTGTTGAAACAAATTACCGGCTAAGGCAAAGGTACTTTACGAGACAAATAATTATCATAGTCTGTCTCGTAAAGTACCTTTGCCTAAGCCGGTAATTTGTGTGTTAACAAGTTACTACCTACCTACCTGCCTGTACTTGTATGACAGCTTGCTCTACCACTCTACTTTCCAAAAGCTCTCTTTTCCTTCAACTTTTCCAAACCTCGTTTTCACCTTGAATCAATTGAACGTAATGTCGACAAAACATTTTGTTGTTTGTTTGTATTATTCATCAATGACATTTGTCCAAAAAACTTATCGCAATTTTTTAATAATTACGAGAAGCTCTGCTGCGGTCGGTGAGGTTGTGGCGGCGCCTGAAGCACCCGGCCGCGGTGCGGAGTCTTCGGCGCTCGTGCTGTGTGGACCAGCTGCGGGGCTCTCGTATTTGGACGAGTGCTACCACCAGCCTGGCTCGCTTGTATCGCGGCGGCTCGCTACCCGGCAGTGTGCGAGCGCGCGTGGTCCGTAGAACACGTCTCTCGCCTATTCCTTCGCTGCACGCACCGCGATTCTCGTATTCTTTTTACAATAATATCAATCGACCTTGGCGCTATTTCGACACCGGAGTTCGCACGTCCAGCCCGGAGCCATGTGAGTATCTGTTATAAAGCGGCATCACAATGTGAATACCGATAAAAATATATTTTAAGATTAATCCAACTATATCAATTTAACAAATAAAATTTAGCTGGAGATGAAGAAGAGCGCTAAAAGTATCCGTACTCGGACTTAAAAAATATATCAATCTGCAGACCTGTCCAGTGTCAACTACTAGAATACGTAAACCAATGGAAACTGATACAACTGAATTGTTACAACAATATTTACGGAAGAGACGACGAGCGCGCTGAACATCGGCGGTGTTTATGAACATGACCCGGCCGCGAATGTAAATTTACATTATGGATGGGACATACAATAACAACTAAAAAACACAGTAATAAATAAAATAGATCGCATGTAAATTCGCTGATCTATTATAATTGTGTTTTGTCAAACTATTTAATTGCATAACTAATGCGTATCAAGCCGGCACGATTAGCATTTTATCAATATTCAACAAATCGTGAAATCAGTGGTGGACATACCTACTACCTTGTTAGCAACCGCGCTTTTCTAATTCTATTAGTCAAAGTACTTAATGTTTATTAGATACTAATCAAGAGCTAACAAATGAAAAAAGAAAATGGTTGTCTCTCTACGATCGACGAATAAACGACGTATCTGTAGAGTGTGTTTTATGTAGTTCTATAGGTAACATATCTATAGACGGATGACGGACGTCCCAATCAGTGGCAAACGTGTCCGCGAGGCGACCCGCGCCGACCTCCGCGGAGAAAGAAACTCGTCAACATGATACCCTTATCTCCCGCATTACGCTGAAGTTTACTGAAAACAACACACAAACACAGACATACCTACACTAATTACTGATGCACTGCTCCACGTGATTGCTGGCTCTCTCATAGTCCGCGCCGCTCATTTCATTGACGGCGTTAATTGTTATGTATGTGTGTCCTTTAATCTTAATCAATCGGTATTTCGAGCGATATCAGTCGCTAATTGATAGTAAATATCTAAATACGACATGATTGTGTATTGGCGTCACCGCGCGGCGCGGGCGCGGCGAAGGCGTGTTTACCCAAATCATTGAAAGAGCTCTTCAACTGAGATGCTAATGGGTTCCATCTCCCGCGCTCGAGATCAAAACTATCTGCTGTTTTAGGCACTGGCTTGGTCAGAATCTTTTCTTGAGAAATTTATTTTATCTTTTCTTATTTTTGTAATGTTGCTTGGTTATAACCCGACCGGCAGAATATGCATTATGAAAAGTTACAATTGATATTTAAAGAAGATTTGTCTGAAATGGGCTTCGGTAGCCTTTTGTCCGATAAAGTTGAAGATGTTTTGCGTACCGTACAATGGGGATGTGTGATTGTGTAACGGCCTATAAATAAGTGTCGGGAGATGGTCTGGTCCTGCAGCTTGAATAGGATCGGTTCGGGCACGTCCTGCACTAAATATTCATTGAGGAGACGGCGCGGCGTCACGCGGCCGTCGGCGGCGGCAGCGCCACGTGCAGGGATGTGCGACAATAGCTAATGACCTGTACATCCGAATGGGAAGCAGGCAGTTTTTGAGCCATCCACCAAGTAGCTTGCAAAGACAAGTGCCATGTTAATGAGAATTATAGAGCTCTATGTACGATACTTCCTCACGTTTTCATTATGTCGTGAACAGTAGCAACCCCTAAAGAACTTTGACCTCGTTATCATTAATATCGTTGATTAGGATCGGTCCTAATTGCCGGAGAACAATTGCTAATGATCAGCGCCACGTGCAATAATAGACTGGTCTGGATGCTGCTTCCCAAGTTTATATTCTTATTTCACTTTTTGTACTATTGTGTCCTCATTAATGAAATATAATTTAACTAAAAGATTTTCTCTGCTTCCTTTCGAGAGGGTTCCCAAATTCTATAAAGTTTTTTAACTATTTTTGGTTAATCAAAACTTTGATGAAGATATTGCGTACCCAGCGATGTTAGCACATCACATCCATCACACCGCACTATTATCGCCTGGCGGAACTAATCACACAACATTATGACGTTCATGGTGTTGTTGTGTTTTAGTTTGATCTGACGACTCTATCTTTACAAATAGGTAAATAATAGATAGATGTACATGATATTATGCGGTAGTTGCGTGTTGAAAACGGTAAACAGTTGCATAATTTACCTAATTATCAATTGGGTCCATTGAAAAAAGAAAATGGGTGCAGTGTAAAATATATAATCTATCAGATGTCGTTAGCAGCTGGTTTCTCTTATGACTGTTATTGATATTCCTTTTATTTATCCTTTAAATTATTTATGTTAATATATGCTTAGAAATAGTTTTTGTTTAATCTTGGACTATCTCTTTTTTAAGTTTCTGCAACCTTGTTTTTTAAGGGTCATCATATCAGATGATCAGAGAATTACTCTCATTTCTACCGTGTTCATATGTTGTACGTCACTGTGAAGGCGTGTCTCATCGCCTGTTGCGCTTCATCCATCCCGCCGGCTCCGATCAACTAAGTAATTGAAACATAATATCTACACTTGTGGCGTGCCGTGAATTATTCATTACTCACCTGTAAGATGGCGGAGCTCGCTCGTCATTTGTCAATAAGCAATAAGCTTACTTTTTTCAGACATGGTGTTTAGATAAAAACACTAGGTATACTCCACCCTTTTTTCTTAATTTGGTTTTACATCATAACACATAAACAGCGCTTTCCTATTACGCATTCTTCTACACTTTATTCAGCAGTGGGTGCACCATAGTCACCTGTCATGGTGTATGCTATCTCGGCGTGTTCATATTCTTGTGCATTATTCATTCGACACCATCTCAGCTCATTAGGTTGACAGTAGGTGCAAGGCCGCTTAGGTGTCCAAGTTCATTAACTAGAGGTGCGCGTGCGCAGAGTGCGTCACCACGTCGTGTTTACCATATTGTAGTGTTTCTTGAAATATATGTAACATAACTATGCAGAAGGTTTATTTCCTTGGACCCTCCAAAACTAATTGGATTTAATTTTAACTCATTAATACTCTTTTTCTGCGTTTAGAGTATTTTTTTATTTAAACAGCGCAAATGTGCGTTTGACCATACAAAGCAAATCGTAGTAATTGTGACCGATCTCAGATAAATTATTCACACATACCTGGCAGTAATCGTTCTGTTGTATAGAATCACAATTACTTTGCGTTAGTACCTACCTATAGTTATCTTAACTTGCACGGTAACTATAGTGTACCTTCTGTTGCACCTGTGTGGCACGAACGACACAATCACCGTCCACGTTGGTCCAGTCCATCACATTATCATTCACTACGTCGCGTCCCCCCCCCCCGGCTGCCCGCCTGCATGTGTCGGTGAGCTCCCTGACTCCCTGCCTAGTATCGATACTATCCGGGCTCTCCGACTACACTGGTCAGTCCGCGATTGTTCGCAGATCTCCCCGACGTCGCAAATTAGCCATTTAAGCCAATAAATCAGTATGGCGCGGCTGGTACTGTCTCGGACTCATAATATAAATTGTGTCGAGGGCTCCCGACTCACAAAATGCTTTCGTACATAAACAATAGTATACATACGTATAATTCTGCTTTACATGACATAAGTTCTCGAATAATCATCTACTAAGTATTTGTTTAAGTGAGTTTCAAGTCAATCTCGCTGCCCTGTTCCCGCGGGGCGCCGCAAGTCGGGCCTCCGGCGTGCGTCGTCATTACAATGATAAATTATTTTGACAGCGCATTATCGAGTGTTTATTCATTTTTATCAGCAATACATACATAATGTTATGCAAGTAACTTGTGCATTGAGTGATGCGAGGTAAAGGGAGGCAGGTCAGCCTGCTTTGTAGTTACAGATAGCAGGGAAGGCTCTTGATATGCCGTTAACATTATTTAACTATGCAATATAGATCTGTGAGAGACGTGTTCACAGATTTCAACGCTGTCTTACGAGTTAAATATTTTAACTAAAACTTAAGAGAAGATCCGATTAATCAGCACTTTATGTCAAATGACGTAGTTTTATAGTCGAAGTTCATCTGAGGAGTGATTACCTGACTGGCCAGCAGCTACTGATTGGAGCAGCCAATTACCGGCGATCACCTCACCACACGCTCGAGGAAAATCTATTGTAAAACTTGTAGAGTAACGAGCGTGGGGTGACGATGACAGGCAGGTTCTCAATTAATCCTAGATTGACGATATTGTACTGCGACGTTATCTAGTTGAGCTTTATTAATTTGACGAATCATTATGTGGTCTTTTATCTGTAACACAGAATGTCCAACGTAATATTTCGCCGGTTTTACAGGTTGCCGGTTCGAATCCCATCCATTGCACAACCGACGTGAACCCACTCGTAACACAAGCATTTTAGCTTAGTACGAGGGGCCAACAAGAATACTAGTAATGTGTGGCCCACATTGCTAGGAAGCTTTAAAATCGATTTGATCTTTAGGTGGTTACCACAGAGCCTCTAAAATTGATAATAATTCCCAAGCGGTCGCGGATCACTCTCTCAGCATGTGATTCTATATTGGAAGCAATTGTCCCCGAGTGCCTCTGCAGCACATTCATTGAATATTTCGGTCAGATGCCTTGTATAGCTTCCTATTGTAGCAGACGAGTCTCTATCAACTCGTGATCATTCTTATCTATAGGCTATTGTAGGTTTAGCCAAACCACTTCTAGTGGTTCCCAGGATTATATAAGAAGCTGTCCCGGCAAACGTTGTTCTGCAATATTAAAAAATCTGAAGAGGGCCACCCCTATCACTTAGGGGCGTGAAAAATAGATGTTGGTCGATTCTCAGACCTACCCGATATGCACACAAAATTTTATACAAATCGGACCAGCCGTTTTGGAGAATTTTATATATTAGATATCATTATGTAAGTCTTCATAATATACTATGTCTGTATACCGAACCTAACAACCACGCAACTGCATACTATCTCTACCACCTGACCACCTGTGCCTGTCGTACTGTTTGCTTGTATGTAAAATAAATAACTAAACGTAGTTTTGGGATGAGTTGCCCTTGGTATTAATCTAAATACAAACGTTTTCTTATACGTGATTACAGTAATTTCAGTAGAGGAGGTGAAGCCACACAATGTTAATATAATGAAACCACTCATTTTGGAGACGCGACAATTTATCTGGAATTCACAACAATCTGTCTAGACCTTGATCATTATTTGGGTGAATAATGTAGATTCAACGATAGCGTGCTTCTGGGGAGACTTTTTTGCGCCGTTTTGCCCACAGCTAGAGCACTTAGGAAGTGGTGAAGGGTGGGCGAATCAGGGTGCTGTCTGTGTCAACGATGACATTCATAAAGTTCGATATAGTAGCCTAATTTGAAAAAAATAATTTTTTATTTTGAATTTGATTTATTTTCCTTGACATCCAGTGGCTCCTCTCGACTCTCGTGGTCTGTCGCTCAAATGATGTTGTGTATAACGATGATTGTCAGCGAACGACAACACATGGACAGTCACTATACTCCGTCAGATCTCCATAGCGTCGGCATCCAGTGACGCGCAACATATTACCACCTGCCTGCTGTTACGAGTGTTATGGTGCGCCGGCGCATGTAAACACCGCGAAAGTAATGACATGCCTCAGCGGACACAGTCTCACACATGATTCCCCACGCGTAACTGTGAATGAAACCAAATGTATGAGTGACGTGTTAGAAATTACTACATGTTCGCTTTTTAGTACACACATCCATTGTAATGCAGCATAATGGCTGGTTTCATAGAGTTTTTATGTACCTATCTGAGATAGGTTTATTAAAAAATAACCATTTGAAATGTGCGATTTTGTTAGTCAAAGGAATACTTATCATAGAGTTCTTATACTTAATAAGTGCTTT
Organism: Plusia festucae; assembly: GCA_950381575.1. Taxonomy (NCBI): domain Eukaryota; kingdom Metazoa; phylum Arthropoda; class Insecta; order Lepidoptera; family Noctuidae; genus Plusia; species Plusia festucae. Next base: position 194,342 of record OX494456.1, on the reverse strand, counting down.
GGGTATGTGTATATATCTTGTACATGGTGTTGTGTGCACGCGCAGCTCGCGGAAGCCATTAAACACTGTGACAGTTGAATCGTCGCGATCTTATCTCGTGAGATCTTCCATTAAAGTATAATTATGTCATTTACAATAAGTACCAGGTCTAGGCGCTCGTACGGTCTACGTTGACAGTCTCCTTGGGACCGTTTAGGTAATTAATAATAATTGGCAGTGTTCTGCGGGAGTCTGGAAATAATCAATAAATACTGATAAGACTCGCTCGTAAAGTAATTATTGTAAATTGAACACAAACTGCATGAGTTTACATAATATAATCAGGCAATATTTTCTTTATCAATATAACGTGAGGCCGCGGAACTTTTGTATCTTAACAATTTGTGATCCTCGATGTATACCTATCGTGTATATAAGCTATTTATGTAATGTATATAATAACAGTTATTATGTATGTTGTTATAAAGCCATAAACTACGGAGATGTGGTCGCAGGGTTTTTGTTGATGCTGATCACAACAACATCAACCAATCAGTGTTGTAGCTGCCACTAGCGGCCACTTCACTACTGTGTTATAGCGTTGTACATTATGTTTTTATTTAACTCAAACTGAACCATGTTTGTGTTATAAGTTGTTACGTAACTCGTGTAGAACTCTGTCATACGGTTTGTATGATATTTATATTTGTTCGAACTTTATATTTTAATATATATTTTCAAGCTTAACCATATACATACATACTTAAAACCAAACTATAATTAAACAAAAAATTAAAACTATCAACAAATAACTCATCCACAAGAGCGTGTTTCGTGACTGCGAGACTCTCCATCAGAGTACAGTTAGAGCCTCGGAACACTATCATATACTTGTAGTTTTTATTTAATATAAACAACCTGTCTCTTGTGAAGCCCTGATCACGTGTAGGTAATTGTCTCACTTATTATCTGAGTGTGTTACTCTGTTGCTGAAACACAAGAGTTGTAGAAAATAATAAGAATTATGAGGAAAAGTGTTCGTAAACTGTACATTATTGCTGTAATATTTACATTATCGTCACTGTTATCTACAGGACGGCAGCCGTCTTGCTTCCAACTATATAACTCGAGGTAGAAGTCTCCTCGGTAACTCACGTCAGCTGACACGCAGCATACCTTCATAGGTTTACAAACATATACCTATATACCTATCTAGGCATTTATCTGTCCATGTTCATTACCAGATTCCCGAAGTTTCGTTATCAGACTTGCGATAATGAAATAGTTCATTCCACCTACAACACGCGCTATCTTCTAAATACAAAATAAACTGATTTGATAACGGATCTTTGCTATTAGGTTTTAATAATTAAGTAAAACAAAGTTATTTCGCAAATTATAAGAAGATGATATCTAAAGCGATCTGGTCCAAGGACAATGTCGCGGCTATCAGGGCAGCGATAACCTGCGCCCGCGCACTCCCGCACATCATTTAAACTCACATGTTACGCAACGTCACCGCGCTCCGAGCGTTACTTGACTCGAACTAATTAGTGTTCCATCGCATTGAGTTAAAGATCAAATAGATCGGCCCTTTGCCCGTGACGTCACAGATAAACACTGTTGTTAATATTTATCTCCATTGTTATTCATGAATGGAACAATATTTGACAACGGTGAACGTAACAGTTTTATCTGCTGCCCGGCGCCATTGCTATTGCAGGCAATAACAATGCTCATTAATAAAAGGGCTAAACGAAGAAGTATCGGTCAAGCTGTCGGGTAACATTTTAACATGATTCATTTTACTAACTACGTAAATCAGAAACTACATAATTGTAAATATTATGTAGATAGCTAAACATATAACTTTTCTACTAACATTTCATTTATTTACTCACTGTAGGGAGTTCAGTTATTCACTTATTTATGTAACAGTACATTATTTATTTATAAATAAACTTTTGAAAAAAAATTAAACCGACTTCAAAAACCAAAACAAAACCTAAAAGGCACAAAATAGTGTAAAATAAACTTAGAACTATCTAAAATATTAATACAAAACTAGAAGTGATCTATTTGAAGGTGGTGCCAAACTATATATACTCGTATTTGTACTAGTATTTGTAGGTATTTATTTTTTGTTGGTACCTATATTGTTGTTTGGCACTGACTTCAAACAGATCACTTCTAGTTTTGTATTAATATTTTAGATAGTTCTAAGTTTATTTTACACTATTTTGTGCCTTTTAGGTTTTGTTTTGGTTTTTGAAGTCGGTTTAATTTTTTTTCAAAAGTTTATTTATTTTTTCATTTTTTGTGTTTATAATTATTATTTATTATAATAATACAATATTTATTATAATAATACAATACAGCTCACCTTAGAAACGTTAAAAAATGTAAATGAGGGTCAATACATATTTATTATATAAAAAAAAACAACCCTTAACTCCTAAAACTCAAGGTTTCTTCCATCATCAGCTCAGTATATACCAAAAGCCTTGAGGTGATGACTATTGGACGTAAATACCTAAATAGGCTCAGTAAAATAATGAAACACGTTCGACATTTCTTTAAAATTTAATTTAAGTTTCCTTCGATTTAACTGGGATACCATCATCAGATCCTGACTTGGTGACAATGGGACCACCTCGGGAGAATACTCTTTCGAATACAAAAAGAATTATAAAAATCGGTTCACAATTGACGGAGTAATCGGTGAACATACATAAAAAAAAAAAATAGTGACACGCCGAACATATAACCTCCTCCTTTTCGAAGTCGGTTAAAAATGATAACTAACTTGCTTTGCTCGTAGCTCCACCTGCGTGGGCTTAGGTTACTGCGGCAAATTAGAGCCTATAGCTTTCCTTAATAAGTAAACTATATAACAGTGAATTAATTTTTCAAATCGGCCCGGTAGTTCTTGAGATTAGCGCGTTCAAACAAACAAACTCTCCAGCTTTATAATATAAGTAGATAAAGCAGAACCTTGCCGGTCGACACTAAATCACTCTGATGGAGTGTTCCTATTAGACGCCGAGTGCACAGTACCTATACAAAGTGTGTCAAAATAACAAGATGAAAACAGAATGAGCACACAAAACTATTAACTTCTAATTGAAACGAATACGAAGAGATCAACATTAATGATTAACTTCAACATGATATTTTGAATGACAACACCTTGTAGCAGTTAGCAACCTCATAGTCACATTATTTGATCTTACTGTCATTCAGACACTCGGAGATCTCTCCCTACATTGCGTTATTAAACAGAAGGAGCAATGTCTACTTTCGGTGTTTACGGCAAGCGTAATAATTACATCATACGAGTAGCGCGCGTGTTTAATGTTGGCCACTCCTCTTCATCAAACATTTGCAGATAAGTTTGCATCCACCGAAATAGTTATATGTCAATTCTTATATTATACTAGCTTTTGCCCGCGACTTCGTCTGCGTGGACTTCAGAATTGGGTCGAAAAAGAAATGAAAAATGGAACAACTTTTTCATCCGTGTAGCTTGCGCTGTAACAGAGAAAAATACCAAATAGTAGGGGAGCCCAAGAGGGGATTTCGGGATTTACTAAAGCGCGGCAGATTAATATACAGGGCGATACCTTGTATCCGCTTAAGTACCTCCACCAAATATGAGCCCCATATATAAGGCCGCCCGTGAAGGATAAAGGATCAGATTAGTAAAAAAAAATTGATCATTAGAAATTGTCGAGCGCGTCAGATTAAGGTAGGGTGAGTTAATAACATGATAAAAAGTGTATATTCCACTAATCTGACAATTTGAGAGTGACGTAAAGAAAGGGGAGGGCAGCAAAGTTGTAAAAAAAAAACGTCATCTCGACATTCTCGAGCGTAGCCAAATTTTTTTTTATTTTGAAGAATATAATTTAAGGATAACGAAAAATATATAATCTGACGATTTCCGCAAGCCGAAATAATAAAAAATCGTCGATAAAGTTTAATGCGTGCAGCTGGGTGATGCCTATATTTCCCTCCGCGTTTCTGCTCCTCTCTCACTTTTTCTCTATCTATTACTCTCTCACTCCGTCCCGACTCTGGATTTTATTGCCACGACGCCATTACAGATCACACACATAAAAAAATTTTTTTTTTTGGGCATTTTATTTTTAATTATTTTCTTATAAATACAAGTATTCTACTTAAAAAAACATACACTTAATTATTTGCATGCTATTTCTTGAGCTTTTCAATTAATTAGTTCAATAATTTAAAAAATAGTCAATTAAAAATTTATTTTTGTCAGATTAGGCGAATCCCTTTAGATAATCGTCAGATTATGAAACAGCACGTCTAGAACATAAAGATGAACCATATATATCTTAATCTGACGCGCTTGAGTATTTCAAAATGGCGAATTTTTTTTGCACATTAAAATAATGGCCGCGAGTTTGCGTCAGATCAAAATCGTCAGATTATTGAATGAGAGCTTTTTTTTTGGTGCAGTTAACACCCCCTTAGAAAACCTGACGCGCTCGATTATTATTTTTTTTTTTTCATTTTTGACCCTTACGTACAACCACCCGCATCATGCAAATGATCAGATTAACATACGTACATTATTAAAAATATGTAGGACATTGATGCTATCAATATCTGACGCGCTCGAGTATGTCCATGCAACAGTTTTTTTTTACATATTTAAAAATCTATAGCCGCTTCCCCCACCGATGAAAAGGTATTATTATATAACATTTTTTTCTTCTTATCATCTAAGCTTAGCAACCTAATAAGTCTCTATGACGCTCGAGTAAATCCCCATTTAGCATCGTGGCCTCCCCTACTAAAAATTTCAAAGCTGTCTGCCCACGGCTTAGCTCGGAAACAATTTTCAATTTTCCCTCGGGAGCTACTTAAGGAATCGGGATAAAAGGTAGCCTATGTTCTCTTCCATGTTAAAAGCTACATGCATGACGAATTTTATCTAAATCCTTTCTGCCGTTTTTCGAACAAACATCCAAACATCTAAACATCCAAACATCCACACTTTCACATTTATAATATTAGTAGAATTACTTTACTGGAGTCCGGAGATGTTGCGTTTACCACGGGATGTTACAGTGTGGGTGTGATTCTGATCTGAGTGTGCGTGCAGGCGCTAATGAGGACGAGTTAAAAATATGTTTATTATGTTTTTGAGTCTCAGATATGTTCAGTCTCCGGCTGGCCAAGGTCGATTGTTTCGATAACTACAGCGAGCATGGTGTTATCAATACTGTATTCCGTAAATAGATGTAGGATAATTTCGTAGGCGGTACCTAGCGCCACCGCCGCTTATTTGATCGGTTGGCACCTGTAGAGATTCGATACCAGTGGCGTTCAGTTGTCACAATGATGACACATTTTATACGCAAATAGTTCACTTTATTATGCGGACTTACACTATCTGTCCGATTTAGATAATTTTAATAACGCGTTGCATCTACGTGCGCTCGCGCATCTAGTCGGTTTATTGTGTTTGATGTCAACTCTGTAATCTTTACCGCTACCTACTTTCAATTATTTTAATTAATCCATAAGATTTAATAAAAAAAACAATTTTCAAAATATTGGCATTCGATGTTGGCAGTTGATTTGTTAAGAGGTTGGAGTGTATGTCCAATGTTGGCGGTGTGTTGGCGGTGTGTCGGGGGCGGTGGGCGCGCCGCCGCGTCACCTGGGCCGGTCTCCTCACTATAAATACACACATGCTTAGTGTGGACGATGCTTTTAAAGTTTATGTTGATCCAGCGCGCGGCGCCGCAGAGGTTAATAGCCTGCGAGCCGAGCTCACGTGCCGATACCACCAGATACCGCGACTGGCAAACTGGTATAGGGCGACGACAAACGTGATCAGCAATACAGCTGCATGACATAGGTACATATTATAAGGCTCTCTGAGCGTAATATTATTACGTGCCCCTATAAACATAATTATAAAAATATGCAAGTTACCAATAAAAACTTTTCATTGCTCTGAGCGTATACCTCAATAGCATAATAAAGCAAAATGAAACCAAAGAATACAGTTATAGTCACAACATATACTTTTTCCAGAGCTTTAGTGCAATGAAACTGCAAGGTTATCTTCCATCAAGTTTCTCTCTCTCTGCTTGCATATATTACCACGTTGGGCGCCACTAATTACTTTACCCTAAATAAGGAAAAAATATCTGTAATACACAAATTTTAAAGAATCGTAGGTACTTTTGGTTATCTTGTTATCGCAATTTGTTTCTGCAAGTGGAATATTTGGCGAGCGGCCCCGCGGGTCAGCCGAGTCTTGAATTATTGTTTGTGTCAGAAAAGCCGCGACCTTCTTTATCCAACTGATAATAAACACATCAAATATTGTTTATATTATCATTTAATAAAAGTATCAGTGTGTACTGTTGCTTGGCGCCTCCTGTACTTGGAACTGGGAACTACAAGAGAGGTGATAGACGACGAATAAGGTGTAATAATAATAACGACATACTTATTTAATAAGAATAGCATAAGTTTTATATTCGTATAAGTCGATTCTGAAACCATTGTTTCAATATGTTTTTTGAACGAATAACTTTACACTCGTTTAGATTAAATAATATAATATGGTATACTGTTGTCCGCAGAGTCCCTCAGGAACAGAGTCCCGAGTCCCGCGATGTCGGCCGCGGTGCAGAGCTCGCGCGTGGTGGTGAACGGGCGCATGAACGGGCACCATCCCGCGCCCGATGCCGTGGCTTGGGAGGACCAGTTCCTGCCCACACCGCTGCGGCTCGATGACAAGATACGAGCACAGAAGGTAACGCACATTGATTATTATTTTACTCTATCTATCTCACTTGTTGCTTTTCACTCATCGGCACAGTCACCTCCACCATCCAGCACCATAGCAAAGATACAATGGCCACAGACAAAACTTAAATAGTTTGTAACTCGGGCCAGAAATGTTCGTACCAATTTTGATCATCTTATACGACCAGAGTTGTAATAATACAGACATTAAAAAGCTGCCGCTTCATCGTCAGATCTGTTCTAATTCATAGATAATATTGCAATGTCAGACAAAATCCGGATCGGGTGGACCTAAATACAATTCCCATATGCATCAATAATGATGGACGCTGACAACTTGTGGAACAAGGTGGTGACCTTAAGCGGTATTTTTTATACTATTTATATAGTATAATATACAGTGTACTATATATAGTATTTTATATTGATGAGTAGTAAATACAGTAGCATTAGCCTTCTTAAAGGCAAGATGGTCATTATAAGTTAACAACTTGTAGGTTTTTGTACGAACATTAATCCTAATAAACGTTAATACCTGCTTATTTTGGATAAGATTCCACAAGTTACTTTTCTCGTTGGGCACGTTATTAGAGAGGTTCACAAACTGTGTCAGCTGTCACAACATCGATGAAGGAAGTCGATAAATATCTGACTAACTAAGGTTATTCGTCCGTCGCATAAAACTACCAAACTATATTTGTCCATCTCACAGCGCGTGGTCGTCGGCTGCTCAATTGACTGCCAATTGCTCCATCACTTCAAACAGTTCACTCACTTAGGTTTCTCTCGAGTTCCCCCCTCCCCTACTGCTGCAGACGGCACACAAACAGCTATATTATATTGGGGCTATGTAGGTATCTAAAGGCTGGTGTATTTTGGTACTTTATTGAATATCATTTATGGATGATTGAACGAGTGGCGCGGCGCGGGTTAACCGACCTCTGTGCTGCTCTGCAATACTTGAAGAGTTCGAGTTCACGATGGATGGTTTTTCGATAAATATTTCTCTCTTTTTCTCTAGAGCTTGAGCTTGTACCACTTTTTTACTTCTCTCATTTTTATTGAATAGTTTATATAATAGATTCAAAGACATCAAGTATCAAGTTAGTTGGTGAATCAACAATGGACATAAGTGACTAAACTCTTCTGATCGTAGTGGAGTCAGTTCAAACATTATAAAGGTTTGTAAATAACTAGAAACCATCATAATCGTGTGAACTTTTATCAATATTGGTCGTGATTGTTGTTTGACACTGTTTGCTACTGCGTAATGTTTTATTTGGGAGTGGTTCGGACCGGACCGGCTCGGGACCGGTCCGGGGCCCGCTATCGCTCACCCCGCTGGGTTCAAAGATTACGAGGACTTTACATTTTTAATGACATAACTATGATTTGACGTAAATAACAAGATTATTGCGCATCGTATTCGTGATAGTGGGATGTAAGATAGTTCAACCATTACAAACGTGAGGCGTTTGAATGTGTTTGGAGCTCGGTGACCGATGCTCGGCGCATTCATGATTGATGCTAAAATTGGTCAATTTAAAATGTAAATTGTGTATAGACCCACATTTATGAAAAAGGTTCCATACTGGAATCAACTAATGTTATTTATTTGATTTTAAAAATATATCTATCAATTATAGGGGTCGCATACCACTAGTATTCTCGTTACCCCTCGTGATAAGCTAAATGCTGTGTTACGAATGGTTCGCGTCTGTAGTACAGCGGCAACCACATGATTGCAAGTCCAACGCCCTAGCCAATTAGCCATCAGGCTGCCGACGCTGAGAAATTTACCTGTTATGTAGACTATTCAAGTATTCTCGTATGGTATGCATTCCTATACTCTTGGTGATTTTAAATATGCGATGTATGTCTAGACAAATAACTTCCAAAGGTCACGGCCGACACAGAGTAGTGTGCACACAGAGAGTGACTCTGCCTGGCTACTCTGTACACCATCATATTTGTACATATAATTATAGTATACTTACAGAAACTGTGACGTCATCAGCGATCGTATCTCGTGAATTTACAATCAAGCCACACATGCGCACGCGCAGACTTGCGCCACAATTAAATCAATCAGAGACAATTGTTCCGCCGCATCTTCTCCCAGCAAACGCATGCCATACAGTTTGCTCCTGTTGTATTGCTCATGTTTATGTTTGCTAGCTTCCATGTTTACTTACGCCAATGTTTTATGTCAGCAATAAAGTTTATTATCACATAAGTAAAATATTTATGTTTAACACTCTGCAATCATAGAGAATAAATAATATTAGATAGTTAGAGATAGCGGTATCTGGTGGCGATATGGAAAGCCTTGTCAACCTGCAGTTTACGGCGCCATATAACAATATAAGTGGCACCTACCACCTGCGGTCACACTGCTCCGCGGGGGCCGGTGACTGTCGCACTGATACAAGGCTCGGACACTCTTCACGCCATACAGTACTCTGAGGAGCTTACTGCTGTCACTAAGGTTCACTAGCTGTCTCTCACGGACCCAAAAGAATGCAAACTCTCCATCACCCCTAGCCAAGTGACATTTCTACAAGCGATAACGATGATAGAAATCGCTTAAATGACAATAAATGTATGGAAATGACATTTGCTTTCGATAAGTCACGTGACTTAGACTTGTCACTTTCATACATTTAATGTCATTTAAGCGATTTCTATCATCGTTATCGCTTGTAGAAATGTCACTTGGCTAGGGGCTGAACTGTTTCATGCGTAGAGCTGGCAGCTGTACTGTGACTTATAGCTGCCCATCAGCAAGCAGTTCGTGAAAGGCGCGTAAACTAGATAAAGAAAAAATTACTTGTCTTTGATGGGCTATATACAAATACGTATATAGATTTTGACTTTTCCCTTTCAACATTTATTATTATGTATATCTATATAATAATATCTTGGGAATAAATAACACACGGCCATCTGATTCCAAACTAGACGGAGCCTGTTATATGAAATAGATAAATAACACCTATCACAGAACAAATTATCGTGCTCATCACACAAAGATGGGATCAAACACGACCTCCGGTTTAGCAGTCAGGGTCACTAACCACTAGACTTGACTAGACCTACAGGCCAGACAAGATACTAACTTACAAGTTTAAAATATTTGTATTTACATTAAAATATTATTACATTTATAAGAAGAGTGTATATAAAAGTGTTTCTCCTGACTATGAATATTTTACACGCCGTGTAAGTTAGCCGTAGTACCACACACCACACGGTCACATAATCAAGGTGTTTTGATCAAAACTAGCGGATTTAGTTATCAGTGCGTTGTAAAACGATTTCTGCGACGTTCGCGTATCAGATTACACTGTCAACTACCGCTGCTAATTACACACACATACTTAGGCTGGAGATAGAAGTAAAGTACGAGGAGCAAACTGAGCATGTGTGCAGTTCCGAAGAAAAACTATTCTTATCAACTTTGATGTTCTATTCTCATTGGATCAGGCGATGTTTTCCGTTAGTTATATTGTACAAGCAAGCTTTCCAACTTAAGCACACGAACCCGGCGACGATAGAGTACAGACGGTACAGTGGCACACAGAGCCGCGCAGAGCTTGTGTAAGTGATCCCGCGGCTTCAGCAAAGTCTTAGTCTTTAGTCTTAGTCTTGATATTAGAATCGTTTCCGATTATTATTATTATTATTCTTTAGTTTATTTTCTACGATTATCATAAGATTTGTAACACACTCATGATCGACATGGAATCGTCCGATTGGTGAGAAACGTCTTTTGTTCCGTACTACTGTTGGTAGTTGGTATTTTCTTAGTTTTGTTACATTAGTAGCATCACTAGCAATTGATCATAGCGCGTGGTTGCTGTCATTTTGCTCTCGCGAATGCCGCAATGTGACACTCTATGATGGAGAGCCTCCACCCCCTCCGGTGCCCTCCCCCTCAGGCGTGTGAGGGAAGTTCCGCTCGGTCGAAGCTCCATCTATATCACCTGACTCGTCGGCTGATCAAGATTAATGATCTCTTATTTCTAATTGATATTTCATTCGCACGTGTTTTAAGTTTCTCGAACAAGTTTTACTACGTATATCTACTCGTAGACTCTAGATGACAAACTGATGTAAGAATAGTATGGTTGATGGACACATCATCGTGTAGATTATTAACTAGCGGACCCGTCTCGGCTGCACACAGGCAGGGCGTAGGTAGTAACTATTAAGTAATCTGTGACACGGGTAGCACAGTAATAAATGCTTAAATAATATAAATATAAAGAATATATAATCTGCTATCTATAGAATCATAAACTGTGCACAATGGTCGTTAGCAAAGTTGTTGTGCATACGCCTACGAAGTTTTCTGAGTCGGTACGACCAATTTTTGACAGATGGCGCCACTGTTATTAAAATTATGATGACTGATCAAAGCAAATAACGTCGCGGGTACAGCTAACTATACCTACAAATCTTCTCAATACTCAAGTTTTTATTGCATTCCATATTACATAGATGGAGTAACAAGTTGAAAGTTCGTTATGGACCCTGAATCTGTGTTCTTCTTGTTTGTGAATCATTCTATCTATTGTTGAAAATTGCTTCATAATCCGTTACGTAGTTTTAAAGTTCTGCTCGGAGCGGGAGCGACCTAGTTTTATATTAAGTAAGTAGATGTTAAGATAAATAAGTAATCACTCACACAGACGTCAAATCAAATCAAATATATTTATTTGTGAACACAGGTATACAGAAAGGTCTTAAAAATATGTATGTAAGACATTTAGTCCCCTGCTGGGTAAACCTCTTTGTAATGCAACGCGTAACGGCGCCACTCTGTCTGCCTTCCCTTTCTCTCACTAAGATCAACTTAGATTAATTTAAGTTATCACTTCTGCCGAGCGTCCCGAGACGCACACGTTTTTTTTGTATTAAGTATTTACTCTTTTTTATAAGTTTGATGTTTAGTAACAGAATAGTGATTGAACTTCTGGTCGTGCTTATTGCAGGTGGAGGCTCGCCTGAAGGCGCTGGTGCTGTGCGGCGGCGTGCTGCGGCGCGTGGGCGAAGTGTTCGAGGAGGAGATCGAGCGCGGCCTGCGCGAGCAGCCCTCAAGCCTGCAGATGGAGAACACCTACGTGCCTGAGCTGCCCGACGGCACTGGTCAGTCACCACATCCACCATCAAAATCCCTCCCGCCCCCCTCGCAAAGGGCTAGGCGGTACTAGACTGCCCCAACAGCGGTGTTCATGAGTCTACTTTATCGTTTGGTAGCACTTTTAGTAATTTCCACGCTATGGAGCCATATCAGCCAATAAACCGTACCACTAACACCGATAGATGTGTCAAATATTTTCATGCAAAGAAAATCTATAAGTACAAAATTTAAAAACTGTATGACAAAATGTCGTAAAGTCAGCTTATTTCTATGTTTACAGAGGAGGGTGTGTTCCTGGCGCTGGACCTGGGCGGCACGAACTTCCGCGTGCTGCTGCTGGAGCTACGCGCCGGCCAGCTGGTCCGCCAGCATGTCCAGCAGTACCACATCAGGTCCGCTGACACTCTATAATAATATACCGTTTTAACTGCCTGGTCTGACTACCTGGCTCAAAAATCATTCTCTTTAGCTTATCTTCTTAATTTTCATCATAAGAAACATTTGGTAGCATTCAATATTAAAAAAAAAAAAAAAAAAAATCTATGTTTCAATTATTATGTCACTTTGATGACCCACGATGTTAAGCAAATAAATGGATTTGATATCTTGTATGAGTATTATGGTGTTCTAAAAGTATAAGTGTATCAAATTACAGCAACGCGTTGAGACTGGGCACCGGCGAAGAACTGTTTAACTTCCTGGCGGACTGCGTGCAGGACTTCGTACACCAGCTCGACATGGACGACCAGGAGTTCTCCCTCGGTAGGCACCACTATAATAAAAATTGAACGTGTTTGTACCTTTATAACATTTATTTATTTCGTATTGTGTCATTCCAGGGTTCACTTTCTCGTTCCCCATGAAACAGCACTCGATCTCGTCGGGCGAGCTGATCACGTGGACCAAGAGCTTCAAGTGCTCGGGGCTGGAGGGCGTGGACGTGGCGGCGCTGCTGGAGCGCTGCCTGCGTGCACGCAACCTGGACATCACCGTGCGCGTGCTGCTCAACGACACCACTGGCACTCTCGTCGCCGGCGCACACATCGATTCTAACGTGGGGGTACGTAGACAAACACATATACATTGAAGCCTGCTATAGAGTTTTTTTTATTTTGTTCAATAATTTAGTAAATATTAAAACAAGTGCTTGCATTGTCAAAATGTTCGATGAGAGAACGTGAAGTAACTAATAGCAAAGATGAACGAAAGTTTGTGTCAACCGCCAGATCGGCGTGATCCTGGGCACGGGTTCTAATGGCTGCTACATGGAGCGTGCGTCGCGCGTGCAGCACTGGGAGGCCGCACACGAGCGCGTGCAGGACGTGTGCGTGGACGTGGAGTGGGGTGCCTTCGGCGACAACGGCTGCCTCGACTTCTTCCGCACCGAGTTCGATAAAGAGGTCGACGCTAAATCCCTGCTCGCCACCTCCTTCACGTTAGTACTTTTCTTGCCCACGTAATGCACTACTACCATTATGGCTCTAAAAAGAACGTTGCCTCTCATAGTTACACAGGTTGCTGACGTAGATACTTCATTTGTATTATACCTTTATAGAACGTTCTGTAAAGTACACTATTTACATACCTATTCTTCGGGTATCGCCGAAGTCGGAATGTAGGTAATATTAAAATACTAGAAGTAAAAATAGTAAAAAGTCCTTTGGCTCCATTTTGTGTACAACTTTGTGATATACAGTGAAACCTGGTTAAGTGAGACATCAAGGGACCTGCAATGTCGTTTCACTTATAGAGGTATTCCACTTACCCAGTGTCTCAGATATACAGGTATAAATAAATATCTGTCTCATTTACAGAGGGTTACGTACTTGGAATTACGTGTGGAATTTGTGGGTAGAATAAGAATGAGTAAACAAACAATGTTATCTCAGTTACAGAGGTTTATGCATATAAAATTTACTCGCTGTCTCAGTTATAGAGGTAACTATGATGATAAATCGAAAGAACAAATCCCAGATATAGAGGCTTACCTCGTCCCACTAACAGAGGTAATTCAGTGCCAAAGTGTTGGGACCTCAGCATGAGTTCCAGTTATGGAGGTTTCTCACTTATCCAGGTCCCACTTAACCAAGTTTCACTGTAGTACTTAAGGGTTGATTGACTAGCAGGTTTGAGAAGCATATCGGTGGCAAGTACCTGGGCTCGCTGCTGGGCGTGGTGCTGGCGGCGCTGGCGCGCGACCAGCTGTTCCCCGCTGCGCCCGCGCATGACCAGCTGCACACCGCGCATCTCAGCCTCTTCGAAGAGTTAGTACTTTTGATATTTATTTAGTCTGTGTTTGTTTGTCAAACATCTCCTTGTTTAAATTATGAAGATTCTGATATTTTTTTTGTCCATAAAATCATGTTAAAATTCGGATTGTATACCTTCTATTTATATGTATATGTATACATAAAAGGAAAAAAGTCCTTCGCCGCGCCTGCCTGCCTTTTTGACAAACAGATAGGTTTTGGTTTATGGTTTTTACCATAGCACCCGTGGAAAGCCGGAGCGAGTCCACTAGTGAATTTTAAATTTAAGCTAGTTACCTACACCTTTTTTTATCAGGGCGAAATACACACCTAGCCATCAACCCTAATATAACTCGCGTATGATGTTTCAGGGAGAACTGTGCGGGCGAGGTGTCGCAGACGCTGCGCGTGCTGCGCGAGGTGTGTCCGGGCGCGCGCATGTCGCCGCAGGACGCGCTGGTCGCGCAGCACGTCGCGCATCTCATCTCCAACCGCGCCGCGCAACTCGTGTCTGTCTGTGAGTGCCACTATTACTTTGACGGGCCTGTTGGTCTAGTGGTTAGTGACCCTGACTGCTAAGCCGGAGGTCGTGGGTTCGATTCCCACCCAGGACAAATTTTTGTGTGATGAGCACGATCATTTGTTCTGTGTCTGGGTGTTATTTATCTATAATACGTATGTATTTAGAAATATATAAGTATGTTTATCAGTTGTCTGGTTACCATAGTACAGGCTCTGCCTAGTTTGGGATCAGATGACCGTGTGTGAGATTGTCCCAAGATATTTATTTATTTGGTTCACCAACCATTGTATATACTTGGATTGGCATGACTTACAAGTAGTTAAAAAAATAGTGTAACAATTATTGTAAGTGAACTCCACATGTATTAAACTTAAAATCTAATAGGTACTAAATTAAGATTTTAATTGAGGAACTTAATATAATATTTATTTAAATACTGTTTGAGAGTGGACTACACAAAATTAACTAACTTGAAGAAAGTATATTTATTTTACTTAGTGTGTTATGTGTATGTTGCAGACCCATTTTATCACTGCGTCCGTTTATTTCGTAACATAATGTAGCTCTTGAGGACTTGCTACCATTACCTACTGTTTTTCGTAAATCACTTGTGTTGATTGGAGTGTTGTGTTGCAGGCATAGCGACGTTGTTGCGGCGCATGCAGCGGCCGTACGTGGCGGTGGCGGTGGACGGCTCCGTGTACAAGCACCACCCGCGCATCGCCGGCCTCATGGACAAGTACATCGCGCTGCTGGCGCCCGACCGCCCGGTCAGTACCACACTGCCTCCGCCTTGTAATACACAAGTCTGCTCTAGTGTAGCATACACCAATATTTTGTATTTTTTTTTCTTTTAATTTAATAGAGGACTTCATCCACAATTAGAAGCGGCGGTAGCCTAATGGCTAGGGCGTCGGACTTGCGATCATGTGGTTGCGAGTTCGAATCCCACCCATTACACTACCGACGTGAACCCACTCGTAACACAAGCATCTTAGCTTAGCACGAGGGGTTAACGAGATTACTAGTAATGTGCGATCCACATTGCTAGTAACCGTTAAAAAAAAAAAAATGGCATGCCAGCCTTAATTTAAAAAAAAATACGTGTTGATTGACACTGATCGTTGGGCAAGTTAGTTTATGGTTTCACTAGCTTTTGTTCGAAGTTCCGACCTATAACCTTTCAATAGCTTTCCTCAAAAAATGGACCATCCAACACTGAAGGATTTATTCAGATCCAGATTTCAGAGAACCAAACAAGCGAACTCTTCAGTTTTATAATATTAGTTTAAAACATTCAAATAAGCTTATGAATAATAACATACATATTAAATTGTAATTTGATTTAATCGCAACAACCATGCTTCTCAATCAAAATTCTCAATTCATATTTTTTTTTTCCATTAGTATTCTATCCGTTTCACAATTTAGGTTTTACTTAACATTTAAAAGCCAAATTTTCTAGATGAGAGACCAGAGTGTAGTCTATGTATCTACAGATCTATGTGGTATTGAAGTATATGTATATTTTAGTTTGAATTAAGATGTTTTATGTTGCGCGTGCAGTTCTCGCTGCTGGGCGCGGAGGACGGCAGCGGCAAGGGCTCGGCGCTGACGGCGGCCATCGCGGCGCGCCTGGCCGCGCGCGACGCGTAGCCTCAGCCGGCTCGGCGGCGCCGCCCGCTGGCTGCAGCTGCACCTCACGCTACGGCCGCACTGGCCGCTATTCACGACGTCGAAGGCCCGACCTTTCCCTGAATCCCGTCTACCACATTCCTCGCATAAGACGTCAAGCCCTATGATATTGTTATTCGTTATGTGATGTCACGCTCATTTAGATATTAGTAATGTGTGTGAACGTCGTGTGAGACACGAAGCGAGCTCAGTTGTGATAGTTGTCCCTTAGCGCTGTCTGCAGTTCCTACAGCTGATGTTGATGTGCTCATATACAAAGAGAACATTAGCAGACTGACGGACGCTGTGTGTGTGTGTGTGCGTGTCGCTCGCTGGTCGAGCTCGTTGTGTAGTTCAGCGTTTGTTTTCCAAACGTTTCCTAGTTCAGTAACAAGTAGCGTCGCGGACGTGTCTAGTGTACATACAGGTACGTTAGTGTAATGACTGACTTATATCATCTCGGTATCATGCGAGTGTCGTAGGAACCACTGCTGCGGCGAGCGGTGTTTATACATCACAAACTTGCCAGTTAAGTTAATACTGTAGTTTCTATGGGTGTATATTTTTGTAACTATAATCTACTAGCGATCTGTAATTTTAGTAAATTAAATTGTAAGTTATACTATATACCCGTGCCCTGAATGTTTTTTATACTAGTAGGGTGAGCAGAGACGTGCCGGCCTGGCTCGCGCCGGCCGGACGTATCGTGCCATACTCACTCGACCACACAGAATGCAATAAACACAATCTTAAGGTACCTACATAAAATAGATGACTGTAGTACTATTTATATGGACATATGTATTTTTATAATAATCATAAACATTACCTCATCTGTTAGCTGGCAGGGTAACGTCGGTCATGTGACTGTCAACATGCGTGTGCATGTGGCTTCCCGACATATCATAGACAATGCATCAGGTAATGTATTGTCACCATGTTTAAAAAAATAGACTAATATTTAGATGTTTTAGCAATGTTCTACTCTAATTATAATTTAGTTTTAATCTAGAATGATAGATACGTTATGTTATTGTTTGTAGATTTTTATCAATAATATAAATAAAACTGTTTTTTTCTAACATTTGTTTTATTCCGGTTCCTTATTTAGTTTCCTCAGATCAAAAAATTCTGAGTAACGTCGTGTAACAATGCTTAGTGACAAGAGGCCGCATATATTAGAAAAATCTATGGAAAATAAAATACATTACTTTTTGATAAGTCACAATGACATGGCCTACACTGGTCTTCTTCATGTGCCATTCCAATTGATGAAGATTGACTACCAGCTACCGGAACCTGACACTATCTACACTTGTCACTTCCATAGATTTCGGATCAGCGTTAACAATCACAAAAAACTTCTTGTCTAGGGGGCTGATCAGGGTTGGTCTACCCACCCTGGTTAGATCATGATAATAAAACTTTATAATAACAAAATTAAATAATATAATTAAAATTAGTCATAAGTATAATAAATTGATTTAGTAAATAATAATAATAATTGGTATCTTATAACAAAACATTCACTCTCGTCTGATCGGCCGCACACCATCCTTGCTGTAGTCTCGTAGTGTGTGTTTGTGTCAGCAGTACGTGCCATCGTCGTCGCTGTCGTCGTGTGCGTGCATGTGTGTGAGTGTGTGCGTGCCGATCACGATACTTCGACTTTCTCGCGCGCCTTGCGCAGGATGCTCTGCAGCTCCGAGGCTGAAGTAGTCTTGTACTGAAATATTATTTTTCTCATGTTAGGTACTATATTGTATTGCTGTATAACTAAAGAGTACAAAATAGTGCTGGGTACGGTGTAAGATGACCTATAATAGCAACGTATCAACGAAACCATAATGCTGCTCATCTAGTGGAAGGAAATAATTCCTTAAGTGGTAAGACCTCAAATTGATTGATGCCGTCAACTGGTGCGCGATGTACACTCACTCACCCCGGAGACGTTCCGCTGCACGAGGATCTGGCTGTAGAGGCGGCGGCCCTCGTCCGCGCCCAGCGCCTGCTCCAGCTGCGAGCGCGTGAGGTTGAACAGCTGGTGGCCCGGCATGCGCAGCGCGCGCCGCGAGCTCGCGCTGAAGCCCTTCGCCTCCAGCCACGCCGCTATCTCGTCCGGGTTCGACTTCTGCAACCGACGCCACGCTCACTACATGGTACCCACCTCTTCAACTTTATGATGATACGGGACGAATCAACCAAAACTGCTCGAATACGAAGGTAAATAAAGGGTGTAAAGCATGCAAAAAATAGTTAGGTATTCTATTTTAATATAAAACAACAGGATGGCATGGTCTTTGAGCGACAAAAGTAACAAATAAAATGTAGAAAATATATTTCAACTATACCTCCGGTATATTTATTTGACGATCCTCCGCCTATTGACAGTCAGTAGGTGGAGGATCGTCAAATCAATTGATCAAGCTGAAGGAAATAAATATCTCGGCTAATATACCCTAATAATGTAAATAAGGTATTTTATCAAATGCACTGACTAATACAGTTGTAAATCATCTAGGAATTCCAATTTAATGGGCATTGTAGAAGGCGTACCTGGTCTATGAAGATATCGGGCGTCTTCTTGATGTCGAGCTTGTTCCTGCGCTGCTGTATCGCCGGCAACACCATCTTCAGCTCCTCATGCAGCGATCCGCTCGTGCTCGCCATCGACTTTGTCGCTGTTAAATAAAACATTACGTACCAACTAAGTATAAATTTAAATTTTTCCGTTATAACATTTGAATCGAATTGACGGAGGCGTTTGATTATATCAAGTGAAAATAAAATAGTTTGTACTAAATTTGCAGCTGACCAATTTAAATAATAAAACAATTTGTTATGATTAATGTTGTAAATAAATGCGGTGTACCTCAAGGTCTTATATAGGGGCCAGCAATGTTCATGCGTCACATAAACATTGCCACGAGCTTTGTAAAATGTACTCTGTGCTTTTTGTATACTCACACTTCATGGTGTCGGTGCGCGGAGGCGGAGGCGTGGGGGGCTCAGGCGGTGGCGGTGGTGGAGGGGGAGGAGGTGGCACTGCAGCTCGCTCTGAAACATTACGAACATTTCTGTCTTCAATCAAAGCCACTTTGATGAACTACAAACAATTTGCAATAACAATGCATTAAATCTGAACGATTATGATAAGAATTGGACTACAGATAAAGAAATTGACTCGCAAAATTGAATTGTTGCAACATAAAAAAAACAGTTTGATTTAATAAACTAATTAAGGGTTACAACAACACATTAATAATTGTTATCGAAATTTAAACACATAAGATTAGCACACTTACCGTTACACAAGCTGACAAGCACACACTAGTACACAGCACAACATGGATGCAAGCGAAGCGACACACACACGCCACACACGTAACGTATCGATCGCATAGATAGCGCCGGCGGCTGATCGCAGCTCACTTTAATGATTCTGATTATATTGATAAAATAGTTTACTATTTAGGGGAGGGGAGAGGGCGAGGTGACTAACAGACCAACACCGAGTTTGATAAAAATGAATTTAATAATAAAGTAGGTACAAGTACGGAGCATTACGTAGACGACGGCCTGGTCCCCCTGCGCACGCGCAGCTCGCGGGCTTGTGCGCAGGGCGTCCACTCCGTTCACAATATATTAATAGTATGAAAATATACCCATATAATTTGTTTCATTTACATCATATCTAAGTTTAGATATATTATTATATTTGAATATTTATGTATTTGTGATTACTCACACTCTAATAATTTATAAGCTATACATATCAGGGGTCCTAGCGGCGCGGGACGCGCTCCGCTCGTTACAAGTGAGGGCGCCACCGGTGTAAGTATACACGTATACATTTACAAAGGTAATAATTTAAATCAGACTTGTATGACAGCGCGTCGGCCGACAGTCACAACACAACCCGCGTCCCCGGGCCGGAGCGGAGCCGGCGCCGGTCAGCCGGAGCGCCGGCCCGGGGCGCACAGACACGGTGAAGCGGTGCACACACACACGCGCGGCGGGCGCGGGCGCTAGAAGTAGCGGAACTCGCCCTTCTTGCCGAGGCGCTCGCGGCGCACCCAGTCGGCCGCGCCCGCGCCCCCCGCGCCCCCCGCCGCGCCCCTACCCGCCGCACCCGTCGGGCTGCTGCCGCCCGAGCCGCGCCCTCCTGCGCCGCCCGCGCCTTCCTGCGATTGTGAGAAACAATACGTTAGTGCTACAGCAGCTGCAATTCGTATTAGGTATATAAGTGGAGTCAGTAGCGGGTTTTTACCTGGTAGTGCGTGTATATGGGGTTGGGGTAGAGGTGCGGCGAGGCGGGCGGCGACAGCGCCGGCGCCACGATGGTGTGCGGCACGTGCGCCGTCACGCCGCGCCGGTTGCGCGCCTTCCACCACTTGCGCGAGTCGTCCAGCACCTGCAAAGCGTCACGTTACTGTCCGCCTGGCCGGGCCGAGCCGTGGCCTGGACGAGCCGCGCACTCACCTCGAGGTACTCGCCGCGCACCACGGTGAGCTCCTTGTCGTTGTTGGCGGTGCGCGGGTAGGTGACGCGCACCACGCGGCCGCCGCGCGCCATCACGCCGCGCGCCCACGCCTCGCCCAGGTCATCTGTGTAGCACGCGACACGTTAGCTGCCGGCAACCGGTAGGTGTGCATGTGTTGTGTGTGTCACATACGTACCGTCGTCGCGGTCGGCGCGGTACGCCTGCTCGCGGTCCGGCGAGGACGCTGCCGAGCCCGAGTCTTCGCGCCCCATCGCGCGCATATTCCTGCTGCTAACATAACGATTCCAATTAATTACAGGCTTAGGTATCTTTTGTTTGGACTAATATGTTTTTTTATCACTTATATTTGGGGTTGGTGTGAGATTAAAATAAACTAGGATTTAAAGGAGATAACTGTTTTTCTGTACTACAAAAGGGATTATTAAAACTAATGAGATTATAATGAGTCGCGCACAGTATGGTGAAAAATTGCGTAGGTACTAAATTAATTTAATAATGTATAACGATCGAGCTATACTTTGCGATGACGCAAGTATGCTGACTCGATTATATCTATTGTACGATGCTTGACCTGTACAACACAAGTTCAGCTAGTAGTAATACAAAAACAATTAATTATTTATTTAATTCTCGTTCCGGTGTTCAATGTAATTGGTGATCCCATAATAATACAACACAATAAGCACAATTAATTGACATAAGATGATGGTGAACAATTAGCACACAAGAAGCCAGGACTACTGTAAATACTTTCTGTCACAATAATAAAATTTTTATGTTTATTTGGAGGGAAAGAAATACGGTGCAGTAATCTGTTACCTGGGGTAGGGAGCGTACTGTTCGGCGTAGAGGTCTGGCTCGTCGCGCTCGTAGCGTTCGTAGCCGGCGGGCTCGGGCACGGGCTCGGGCCGCGCCGCCGTGCTACGCCGCGGGGACCTGCCGCGCGGGGACGCTACCTCGCTACACGCACACAACCAACATAAATAGCGGACACGTAGCACTCTTGCCGCGCGTAGCACTCGTACACTTACTTAAACTTGCTACTTCACGAACTTGGGAACAAAAAAGCCGGATCGACTTGCAGAAAGTGCTCACCACAAAACGTAAACGGACTTACACAAGTGCAACAGAGACAGTGAAAATGAGTAACTATGAGAACTACACACATTGTTACATACTACAAACGTGAGTACATTATAGAAGGAGCAGTCTATCAGGCACATATAATGTGAATATAACAGGCTCGGGGCCGGAGGTACCTGCGCAGCGGCTGGTCGTCCACCTGATAGTCCGGGCTCCAGCCGTCCATGAACACTGGCTGGTACGGCGGGATGGCTGTCTTCCACTGCTCCCTGGACACAAACACACCATAATTGCTAAACAGCCTGGCAGTCAACACTTACACCTGTAGCTGACCCTACACCCATTTGTATATCACGGGTAATTTGAATATTGATAAGTGTTATCTGGTGTCCGCGCGATGCTTCCTCAGATTGTGACAGAACTTCACGCGACGCCATAATGAGTGGATTATCTAGCTAATAACAACCGACGCTGCGGATTATAGCGAGGTGTTCGTGGAAACTGATACAGAGTGATATAATGATAAACATGTAACATATCGGTTTATAACTACGAATCTTGGAATAAGTTCCGGATCTTGTGTTTTATTGGTACTCAGAAGCACTCACTCCCGATTTAGGGGTAGGAGTGAGTGAGCAAGCAGCAGGTAATGTGTGTGTGTTGCACGTACCGGGGCACGAGCCAGGCGTCGCCGAGCGAGTGCCACAGCTCGGTCTCCTTGCTGGTGACGCAGTTGGCGAGCAGGTTGAGCGCGTCGCGCGTGAGCAGCGGCTGCACGACGCGCGCGGGCAGGCGACCGTCCGCCGCGTCCTGCGCCGCGTCCACGATCAGCGCCAGCGGCGTGAATAGGAAGTGCACCAGCTCGGGCGCGTTGGGGTCGTGGATGTGCGCGCGCAGCCGCGCCAGCAGGTTGAACGACAGTTTGAACTTCTGTAACACGTCCACAAAGTCTCGCTCGGGCGGCGGGCGCGTGCGCAGCGCCAGCATGCCCTCGCCGGCGTTGCCGCCGCCCCCGCGCCGCCCGCCGCGCGAGCGCCGCCGCCGCTCCAGCTCGCGCTGCGCCGCCGCCGCGTGCTGCAGCCGCGCGATGAACTTCTCGATGTCGTCGAAGCAGCGGTTGAGGATGGCGATGTCCTGCTCGTACAGCCGCTCCGAGCCGGTGGAGGACGCGTCGTCCCGCTCGCCGCCGGAGCCCCCGCGCTCACCCCTCTCGCCGCGGTCCACTCGCTCGGTCCGCTCGATGCGACCTAGTTGCGCCGACATTTGCTGCGAAAATAATACACAACGTGTTTGTTTACATGTAAAGCATAGTCGGCCACGAGTCCTGGAGATATCTCCGTGCGCGGGTACTCACGAGGAGCACAGCCTCCCATTGCTGGCGCGTGTACGTGTGGTAGAGGCGCGACATGCCGCTGCCGCCGTCCGCCGCCGACTGAGCGGCCGCGGCGCGCGCTTATCGCACTGATAACACCCGCGTCACCACCACCCACCACTCAACAACAACTACCGGAGCCGTCCACCAAGGTCCGTCTCTTACTAACTCTATCCCCGCAGAGAACCCTCTTTCAAAACTTTACTGTTCATAACACCAACCAGCATTGCAAATAAATCCTAGCTGTGGATCAGGTTTTACTCTCAAACTAGACTCCAGATGAAAGTAAACTATGACCGATGGATTTATTCAATAAACAGAGAAACGATATCTGTGCCAGACAATTACACAAATAATGTTAATTATGGCTAAATATAAAATGATCAGCATCGAGCCTCATAAACAATATTTATAAAAGTGGAATGTATTAATCTGACAAGGGCAGATTAGATTATCTAAATATACCTGTAGGTACTCGTATGTATGATTCAGGCGCGTATCTATAGTATCGCTTGTTTTAGGAACGTATCTCATATGGTTTATAATATTTCATAAATTCATAGCGCAGTGTTCGGTTGACTTGTACCTAATATTTGTTTACACACAGAACATGCCTCATGGCGTTAGTCATCACAGTTGGTTTACAAGCGTGTACTGTGGCTTGGAAAGAAGAATGAGGTAGGCAGAAACCATGATATTTTACTAGCATCAGCATTCATTGCAGCTAGTAGAAGTCAATATAATTATGCATTCCTCGTGGTCACAGTCACATGCGCTGTGGTGACCTCTTTGCGATTGTAAACATTTTTTTTTAAATCTTGTGTTTTAAGGGCTTTTATTCTAGAAACATGCCAGCCCCGTTGAGTTAAACATATATATTCCGTACTTCTGGTAATTAGGTTTATGAAATTGCTTTACCCGAGATTAAGAGGGCAAAAGCTCAGGTGATTCTACAAGATATGTAGTATATACCGCCGCTGTGTCTGTCGGTATAACATTGGCGTCGCTATCAGCGATCCTGTTGTCTCCACCGATACTACCTCAAACAAGAACTGGTGCTTCATAACTGGACATCACAGGACTGTGATAAATTATAAACATGCTATAGTCGATAAGCCAATCGCCTTGAGATTTTGACTTCATGTAGATGACGGGCCTGTTGGTCTAGTGGTTAGTGACCCTGACTGCTAAGCCGGCGGTCGTGGGTTCAATTCCCACCCAGGACAAATCTTTGTGTGATGAACACGATCATTTGTTCTGTGTCTGGGTGTTATTTACCTATTGTTGTTTATCAGTTGTCTGGTTGCCATAGTACAGGCTCTGCCTAGTTTGGGATCAGATGACCGTGTGTGAGCTGTCCCAAGAAATTTATTTATTTATGAGGGTATGGGTGTCGTCGTTTCAACGTCATTTTGTTGTGCCGCGGGTTCGATTACCGCATGGATCAAAACCATTCGCGTGTTCCACACATATATTTACCAAGTCTCGGTGTCCCTTGAGTGTATGATTAGAATGTTTTTCATTTTCCACAGTACGAATGGCTTTAGTACTCAATATTATAGTACATTGTACTGCCACTCATGTTTAAAAGAACGTCCAACACAAATAATATTAGTTTAGTAGTAATATAGAAATTTTGAACTATGATCAAGCACCAGTCAGTCAGCCCGTGACCATGACACCTGCAAAGGCGTAATTCCCCATTTTGATAGGTTGTGTGTACAGCGGACTACTGGGGTTCGCAGCCTAGCTGCAATGTTTTCCAGATACCCCAGAAAATTGCTTCTGGGTAGAAAATTAAGAGGTTGTAGAAAGTCACGTGGTAGCGGGTAGGCTGTAGTTCTTGACCGTTCGTGTTGTCTACGGCAATATAGTTAGTTGTTTTGTACTTTTTTTTTTAAAGGTTTCTAGCAATGCGGGTCACACGTTTCTAGTATTCTTGTTGACCCTTCGTGGCAAGCTAAATGCTTGTGTTACGAGTGGGTTAACGTCGGTAGTGCAATGGGTGAGATTCAAACCCGCGACCTAATATATATATTTTTTTAATAAAGATTACTAGCAATGTGGGTCGCACATTAAATTACTAGTAAACTCGTTAACACATGTTCGCAAGTCCGATTCCCCATCCATTAGGCTGAATCGCATTTGTGATCGAGATATAATATCCAGTGTTATTACCCTGGGATGACGTCAGATATCGTCGCCATCGAGTCTCGTTGCACGATTGCTATCAATTGCTAAATTATTTTACAGCTAATTTATATTATTATCTTTATATAAAATTAAGTGCACTTTCCTTTGTTCTACAATGCGGTGAAGAATGTCATTATCGTACGTCATCCGTAATTATACCGTAATCACATTACTGAGAACCTAAATTATTGTAATGATTTGATTTTTGGTTATTGATTTATTTAAAGCGTGACTCATACAATGACACGGCAGCTTCTCAAATCTACGATTATGTTAAAATTCAAAGTAACGGGTCTCTATTTGATTAGTGCTATCAGCCAAAATAGTTTTTACCCTTTAAAATTTGATTTGATTTTGATTTGATTTGATTGAAATATGTTTTACGAAAGTAAATTTAATATCAAAATTATTATATATGTACATTTGATGATGGGCCTGCAGGCTTACTACCGAAACTGATTAAAGCTGATTTTTGGACGTGGTAGGACATTTTTGTACCGGGAAGGTTTTTTTTTTCTTTTCTAATAAAAACGACGCCCGCACTAAGGAATTTAATCCTTGTGTCGCGGGGGTTTCACAAACATTCAAATCACATGCACAAAGAACACCCAGACTTGGAACAAGCATTTGTGGATCACACAAATGCTTGTCCCATGCGGGGATCGAACCCACAGCACGTCGCGCACAGTGGTAATTAGCGTGGTGACCTGTACCACTCGGCTATCCGTGCAGTCTATATATTTTTGGTCCTATGATAACCATGGGCGCAAGATTTGTGGAGAACTAGTAACACAGGTGAGCGTCATGGTAATACAAATGTCCTATTTAATAATAGGTCTAGCGGCCACACACAGATGATTAATATTTTATTACCCACGACGAAACGGTTTTGTGCAATTCCTTGTTGTCATTTTACTCCAAACTACTACTCCGATTTTGATGCAGTTTTCAGTTTTAGGGTTTGATCGGTGCATGTTCTTAGATAGATGTTTATCCTTTTTCAATTACTATTTAGCCGTCATAAATGAATACTAACGCAAATGTTCAACATTGAAATAAAATTTATTTTACAAATATATTTAAGATCATAGTTTACAATGTTTAGAAACGCAGTCATATTTTTATTTTGCCCCTCATATATGAACACAGTCAACTGCGATCATTCAAATTCAGAAAAAAAATTTTTTTTCAATTTGTTTTTATCTTCTACGCAGTTGGGGTCTATTTTTTTTCAATAATATTTTGTTTTATATATTTGTATCTTTCCGTAAAAAACAATTTCTCACGAGTTATGAGCAAAAACCAAGTTCAGCAACAAGGCCTTTTGAATAACCTCAGGGGCCCGGCGTCGCCTGAAAAATAACCCAAGATACGCCAATGCTCGTGTGTGGATAATGATTTGATTTTAATGATATTTTTGACTTCACAGTTAAGTGACCCTTCGGTTTCACCTCATCTCATCTCACCCCATCGAACCCACGACCTCCTGATTAGTAGTCAGGGTCAGGGTCTAGAATATTACACAATACTTTCTGGAACTACTACTATTTCAAACATACTAGCTACTTCAGAGATAAAACAAATTTTCATGCGTCAGTAACAATAAAATTTTCCCTTAAATTGCGAAGAGCAGTAATAATGAAAAACAGTTCAAAATAACCGAGCAACCCCAGCTCAATGAGACTGCTCATTTACTTAAATGTTCAAAAGATCTTTCTGAACCTTCAAGTAAGAGACACAAGTAAAAGCTGGCATTTCATGTTGTAATGTCTATATCAGTAGACATTGTGTTGATCACTTATCAGAAGTAGGTAGGCAACGTGTAAGAGCAAAGTGTTCAATTTACTTAGGGGGCTTTCATAAATTACGTGAGGTGTTTTTTTAAATTTTCTGTCCCTCCCTCCACCCCTGGTGAGATGTCGTGAGATTTTATTCAACCCCCTCCCCCATCCCCCAATCTCACGTGAGATTTTTCAAAATGTGGGTTTCTTACGTAAACGCGTTGGATTCTTATTGCAACAAAAAAAAATTGCATCGTGCTTTTATTAACGACTAGTAAAAATTTAACTTAAGCATGTACAATCTGGATTAAATGGACCAAAACAGTATATTGTTTTTATTTCTATAAAAAAAATATTGCGTGATATTTGCCGAGACCCCCCCTCTCTCCAACCTATTTAATGAACGCCCCCTTACGTATTTCGATTTTTTATTTCTGCAGGACTATCATGCACGCTCGATAACATTTTGTGGCATTTTATCGGATCTACTCGTTAAAATATCTTCGCTCTAACGTTTTGACTTCGGTTCTAACATGCCTGCCTTTGGCCATGGCTGGTACTAACATCGTACGACGATTGCGCTCGACGCACGAAGACAAAACGATGTTTTGACGTGTAGTACTCGATACTACGCTATAATTTTATCATGATGCGCAATCAAACTTACTGTAATCTAAATGGTAACTAATACCATAAATTGACGAATGAAGATATAGCATTAACCCTTCGCGATACGGCTGTTTTTTTTTTGTTTCCTAGTCGCAACATCAATGGACTTTAAATTATGTTGTAGGTGTTTTATTTATCTAAGTAAACTAAGTTTACTTAAATGTTAGTTAAATGGTACTTAAGTGTTAGTTACCTGTCTGCGAGGTCGCTCGGCGTCGCTCTCCCGCTCCCGCTCCCGCTCGCGCTCAATGATGAAGTCCGCGCGACCATCGCCTGCGCCCGCGCCGCTCACCCCCCTGCACACACAAAAACACGTTTCACTATCACGATACACCAATATCAACACAATACACAACCCTAACTGCGTCCTCATGGTACACGTGGTCAAAGATCGTTTGGGTTGTTGGTTTTAGGGTTCCGTAGCTACATAGCAAAAAACGGAACCCTTATAGATTCGTCACGTCTGACTATAAGATCTATACTGTTGAAACTAGGTAAGTAGATGTAATATGTAAACCGCATTAAGATTTTCACACAAAAATAGAAAAAATAACAATAAATTTTTGGGGCTTCCCATACTTAGAACTGAAACTCATGTTTTTTTTTTTTTCATGAATTTATCGTATACGTATCTATAGATAGGTCTTTAAAAATGATATTGAGATTTCTAATTTTTTTTTTCTAAACTGAATAGTTTGCGCGCGAGACACTTCCAAAGTGGTATAATGTATATCATAGCTCACTGTAATCCTCCAAAAGCATGTGAAAGCCTCGCTGTCAGGCACACAACCACTTATCACACATCCGATTGTTATTGTGACCAATATGTGACGAGGGTTGTTACTCATGCCATAAGCATAGCTTCAATTTTCCTTTAGCGCGACCGATAATGTGTAACATGACCATTTTAGTTAAACCACAACCAGGTGCACTAGAGGACGCAGCCAGAGTCGAGCGGTGACCACTGGCCGCACCAGGAGTACGCGGACACGGGCAGCGCGATCTTGTGCTTGATGTAGATCATCCGAGCGACTGGCGCGCGCAGCCACCGCGGGCTGATAACACGCGCTCGTCGAGATACGCGAGCAGATAACGCTGGCTCAGCCGCAGCTCGTCAACCACCACTCGACAGTGACGAGCCAAGGCCAGCTCCCGGACTTGTCAGTCATGACACTCATATCATATAATGATAGTAAGTAATGTAATTTGGTAAATGTCCTCACTCCTTCATAATTTTGACGTTCCTAATCTCATAATCATCTCTAAACTCGGAATCTTCATTATGATTTCGAAAAATAATCATTCTTCTATGACTGGCCTGTTGGTCTAGTGGTTAGTGATCCTGACTGCTAAGCCGGAGGTCGTGGGTTCGATTCCCACCCAGGACAAATCTTTGTGTGTTGAACACGATCATTTGTTCTGTGTCGGTGTTATTTATCTAAAATATAATTATATGTATTTAGAAACATATAAGTATGCTTATCAGTTATCTGGTTACCATAGTACAGGCTCTGCCTAGTTTTAAATCAGATGGCCGTGTGTGGGTTGTCCCAAGATATTATTATTCCACATTTCTCTTCCATAGTAGTTACTTTATGTTGCAGTACAAGCAATAGACAAACATGTCCGACTCACTTGAGCGCATTGAGTTCCTCTACCAGTGCTTGCGCGCTCACGTCGTGGCACTGGAAGATGTGCAGCTCACGGCGAGGCGGGGCTCCCCCACCCCCCGCGCTCCCGCCACCCGGCGCGCCCCCCTCCCCCGCCGCGCCCACCACGAACGCCAGCACGTTGTTGTACAGCTCGGCCGGCTCCGGCGATGTGAACGCCGTCGGCGAGTGCACCCACGACGCCGGGAACCGCTCCATTATTGACTGCAACATCAATATACTTATTAATAAAATTTTAAGCGGCAGTAACCCATTGGTTAAGGGCGTCGGACTTGCGATCATGTGTTTGCCGTTTCGAAACCCACTTATTGCACTGACAATGTGAACTCGTAACACAAGCATTTGTTTACGCTCGAGAGGTACGAGTAGAGAAATACTAGTAATGTTCGACCCACATTGCTAGCAAGTTTAAAAAATACAATGTTATTGAAAGCAAGCAAATAACTATCACCGCCCGAAGAAAGTTATGTTTTTGTTTCATAGTCTTATGTTTTCGTTGTAAACGAAAAACCAAAAGCCTGTATACCTATCCGTGTTTATCCGTTGGTATACAACGTGCCACGAATATTCAGACGACAATCTGTTACACTAGAGTACATAATCAGTAGATACGCCACTCACCCCTGTCTCATAGTCCATGACCAGCACCCACTGGCCCTCCAGGCATAGTTGCATCTTTTGGCTCCATATTCCTGCAAGTAATAAAAAAATAATCAACACGTGAAGTGTTTTCATACTGTGTGGTATAGTTCGGTCTGTGACGTGAGTGACAAAGTTTGAAAAAGTTATGAATCATAGAAACTTTGAAAGTTTACCTTCTCCGTTCTCCGAAAAGGCTAAAATATTGTATAAGTTACCTAGTATTGGTTTGTGTGGTGGGTAGAGTTATTGTTTAGTTTTATATGGAACGGTATTGTCGCTCAGTGACAAAGTTTTAACGTTTAACGTTAAAAATATTAAGGTTTTAAATTTAAACCTTTATAATGCGTTAACTGAAAAGCGTTTTGTGATGACTTACATGAACAAGCAAGGGTAGGAAAGGGCAGAAAGAATGCTTCACAGCGGCAGGTGTGATGATGCTTACCATTAGTCTTCTCGAGCTGCAGCAGGCGGCGCATGCCGTCCGCCGGGTACACGATGCCGGTCTCGCGCGTCACCGTGAACGTGGCGAGGTGCTCCAGCACGTAGGTGCTGCGCTCCCCCGCGCCCCCCTCGCCGCCGCCGCCCCCCCGCAGCCCCGCCAACTCCTCGAACTCATCCAGAGCGCGCTGGGCCTCGCCCCGCGAGCGCGCCGTGCCCCCCCCAGCACCGCCGCCGCCCCCGCGCGACCCCATCCCGTCGCCGCCGCTAGCAGGCGCTGTGACTGGGCATCACACCCGGCACCGCAGCCGCTCACGTCGATACCGTGGACAGAGATATGCTGCACTCTGCGACACACACTGGTCGGCCTGGAAACTAAAACATAATTTAATTAGTGTTGCCACTAAACCGCCGCAAATATGATTAAGTAGTGAAACCGCGTCAAGGTTTAAGATCCTGAAAATGCTTTACTTATTTAATTTTGTTTATTCGTTCGGTTGATTCAGCTGTGGTATGATTGGCGAATATATGAATCAAAATATTTTTATTTCAAGTAGGTAGGCACTTTCGAAACGTACACTGATGCTAGTTGCGCTTATTGCGTTATTATGATGATTGCAAAATGTTAAGATAGGTACCTACTTTTAAGACGGGGCTTTTGGATAAGTGTAAGCCGTACCGTAAAACAACATGAAAATCGGTGCTGTAGTTATTGAGTTTATCACGAACAGACAGACGCCGCGCAGGACTTTGTTTTATTATATGTATTGATGTAACTATGATATGCATCAGCACAGTATACAAGCCAATAGCACAAGGTCGTCCGTCAGTTATATCTGCTAGGAGACGATCAGCGTAGGAAGAGAACAATCTTTGTTGTAATTAGAAAACAATTGCAGAGTAGGCCGTGGTAGGTGTGGGCGACACGAAAGGGGGACGGCGTTCAGTGCCAATTGAGCAAATACTCATTCTGTACAGGTAGGTACTTTGAATGACTCAGTTTTATGTTAGGTTTATACCGCTTATTGGGAGCCCCAAGGATTAGGCATGCTTTTTATGAAAAAATAAGAGGAGACGAGATGAGTTAAAAAAGAGTTGAGAAAATTCTAAAGAAAAATGTGGTGAGATTATGTGGACATTACGAAGTCTAATTATTGGTCGTTAAAAACACAACAACTCACGTCTCTTCCCCTCTCTGCTTTTGTGGATACAGGGGCCTTACAGGATGCGGTCGCGGTATGTGGGGTGTTATTGTCAGGACACGCACGTTTTTCGCCTTCACTTCGAGGGGGGGTCTCTTCGGTGAGAGCGGCTCGCACGCGCCGCGCATCGCAAGCAGGGGAGGTACTATGGGTCCAGACGTCGTCGCGTCAGCCGGTACACTATCACCTAACCTTCGCTAACTACTTGTACACACTATGCGAGACCGAATCGAGGAACGGTGCGTTACTACTGCATGTACATCCGCATTCCTTTGAACGTCAGTCATAACAACGACGGTGAAACATTTTCTCAATAAGATTCATCACGAGTTCAGAGAGAGAACACCAGCTGTCTCGTGTGTGTGTTCGAGTTACTGTGTGTTCAACGACAGTGGTGTGTGTGGATCACGTTACTGACGTCACTGTCACGTGTCGACATCGTGCAAAGCCGAGTTAACACCTCTTACAACAACGAACATAAGTAGGTATATATATCGTAATGCTAAGTCTATGTGATCGGTCCATCAGTTACACATATTAATCTAGTTACAACTTCATCAATATCAAATAATGCGATAATTTTCAGCGACTAACGATTATTGGGGCCATTGTTAATCACCACTGTGCTAGTATACCTGCAAGTTTACGTATTTGTGTGAGTGACACACACACGCGCGCGTCTTTATCGTAATCGTCGGAGCTATGCGGACAATGGCGACCGATATCGTAGATAAGTCGCTGGAATGCGCGACACACACACAAAATAACTGCACGTTCATTCTTCTTAATATAATTTGAATGAAACTATGAGGTTACATTAAATTATCATTAAAATTAAACCATTTAAATAACTTAAATAAAAAAACAAATTGTAAAAAAAAAACTTAAGTTAGTGTATTTCCCACAACGCTAGTCCGTAGGTACACTTTATCATGTTGATAAAGAAAGTAACGTCGATTATATTTTATGTACCATATCAAATGAGCTACAGTAAGTAGTTACTAGGCTATACATACAAACACATTATCACAACATGAGTTCAAAATATTGCATTATAAAATAGCCGGGAACAAAGCGAGCGCGTTGATGTCTTTAATAGGGCGCGGAGGGGGCGGGACGGGAGGCAACGGGACTCTTGAGTGATGCCGCGGTATGTGTGTGTATGTCGGCAAAATCGAGGCTGCGTTTTACTAGTTCAGACCCTAGGGAAAAATTGAATGAGATTATTGTAGTGTCCTTAGACCTGGAGAAAAATTGTAGGTTGTCTGTATTGGTCTTTACTATGTACGGATTGTCGTGGTGGCCTATCGGTTCAATGAACGGGTTATCGTGCATAAGGTTGCAGGTTCGAACCCAAGGCAAGTGCCAACGTGACTTTTCAAAGTTATATGTTTTACTTAATTATTCTAAGACACCATTGACTAACGGTAAAGGAAAACATCGTGAAACACGTTTGGAAACTGAAATCACGAACCCGCAGTGAACCAGCGAGGTGATCAATGATCGTTCCATCGTGGCCTGTGCCCAGCAGTGGGACATTTGTAGGCCAGTATTATAATTATTATGTACGGAGCCAAGTGTTAATACATGAATCAATTAAACTTATTTACTTTCTATGTTAAGATGACGATGTGTACAGATCGAGCGTTAGCTGCAGCGAATTGAGATTTCACGGCGACGAAACTGTAAATAAAAGTAAGTTTCTTACACACGTACACGTTCACGTAATTCACTAACGTTAACGACGTGAAACTTACATCATTACGGCGCGCGCCGAAGATAGTACGGACTGCATACTACAGTTGCAACTGCTTATTATATCTTTGATGTTCAATTTAGCTGAAGTTCCCTAGTGATGTCTGTCGATGTACAGAATGATATGATAAGCGGCAGTAGCCTAATGGCTAGGGCGACGGAATTGCGATATGTGGTTGCCGGTTCGAATCCCACCCATTGCACTACCGACATGAACCAAGTAACACGAGCGTTAAGCTTAGTACGAGGGGTTAACAAGAATAATAGTAATGCGGCTCACGTTTTTTTTACCTTTTTGACTACTCGTGACTGCAAATTTCCGCGTGTCGCACACCGAGAAATGCGCGTCTGTAAATAAACCCCTCTGTGTGTAACATGTGGGCGTGTCGCAGGTGCTGCTGCAGGACTCGCAGTGATGCCGGCATCACGCCGAGTGAGAGTATCTCCTCTCGATTTGATACCGCGGTACTCAGACACATCTGCTTACCCACATTTTTATTTTTATTTTCTTGTCTGTGTCCGTAATATTATATAAATAATAGCGTGAGCTGATTGTATGTTGTTATTTAAAAAGAATTTAAAATGATTTAAAAACCCCAAACAAAACGTGCAAAATACGTTATTAGAAAACATATTACACGTTTGTCCCGGTGTAGTTCACGTACGTACCGTCGACACTGTGTACCATTTGCATTATGTAATGAGAAGGATTTGCACTCATGGATGTAGCTTAGGAATCACGTCTCTAGACATTGGACACTTTCAAATATATCATGGAAAATTCCCATTGACGAATAGTTAATTAAACCTTCGTTATGATGACGTAGTGTTGTGTACTACCTGCCAGCCGGGACCTCACATTACCTTGTTTGAGTGGTTTGTCGTTTACTTCGCGAGGCAGCTGTAAGGTTCTACGTGTCCACGTTGAGTATAAATTCGTGTAGTAAGACGCAGTGACTCATATTATGACTATAGTTGATAAAAACATGTAAACAAAGTAATTTAAGAAGTTTATTATTGACAATCTTTATTTCGTGGTAATCAAACAAGCGAGAATTATGAATTAAAATTTGTTCCATGAAAAAAAGTTTTAAGAATTCATGTTAAGATGACATTAGTTAGCTTTCTTTATTTTTGTGCATCTGTGATGTCCAGTCTCGCGTGATGTCTTGCTCTCCCGGCCACGGCTCGAGGCTTGTGCTGGTGTTCCCCGGGCAGGGCCTGCTGGTGACACGTGCGACAACTTGCGCGCTCACATACCACGCTCACATACCTCCCCCCCCCCCGTGCCCCGCCCCGCACTCCGCACGCCGCGGTCTTCGCATACCTTAAGCTTTACGCAATCGTATTTTGTGTTCGTAATCAAATATCCAATTTGCCGCGCGATTATGTATGACGGGTTATTAATAAATTGTAGTATGACTAGTGTCGGCACTCCACCCCGCCCTCCTACTAGATGAATGAATAACGAAGATGTTAATTGGGGATACGACATCCAATCATAAAAAAAGTATGAAAACAGCCAAATGTCTAAGAATGGAAAAACAACAAACGTTGAGCTACTTTTAAGTTGAGAATGGAGTAATAGTACCTACAAGTGTTGCGGTATTTTATGTAGGCGCAGACGCAGGTGCCGATCACCGTATTATAGCGAGCAATATCTGGTGACGTCACAGAGCGGCCGCACCGCTCGATGGAATGTCGCCTAATCACTCATTACATTACACTCGCTACACTCGCTCTGCGGGGTTATTTAACCGCTGAGCAACATTCACAAATCTCACACACACACACACAAATAGGGAAGTAACATGGTAAAGCGTGGAGACTGTGGTCGGAGGCTGCCGCCGTCCGGCGTCCGCGGTGCAAGTACTGTGGGCAAGCACCATCATTATTCTGCGCGTGAGACGTGACAACACCGGCACAAGTCTGTTGAGCTGTGCGCTATCTACATTTTATAGCTACATTCGCTTACGACCAATGTCCTAAAAAAAGAAATTGGTGTCGAGTAGTACAGCAGAGAGTAGTAGTAGAGACCAAACATTGGGAACAGGGCAGAGAAAAATGGTCTAATAAGGCTCTGTTTTCATTGGATATGTAGAAGAAAACCTATAAGATAAGCATATGTAGCGATTTAGATACGTTAGTATCCTAATTGATTGAGTTGGAAAGTATCCCTCACATAAACAAGAGTTGACATTATACAAGAATGTGGTGGCGGCCCCGCGCGGACCGGGCGCGACCTTGGCGCATGCGCAGCCGCCTTCAATGGCCGCGCGTTGTACTACAGGCGCGGCACGTGACCCCGCCACCCTCCTGCAGCTGACCAACGAACACCATGTTATGTCAACTGACCCTCTGTATTTTCCGGTTACAGTTTCCCCATATCGTCCATCTGACTTTTTACATTTGTTCAAGAAGCTAGCTGATCCGCCCGGCTATAGCTCAGTAATGAATGCCTATAATAATATTACATACAATACTCCGTTCGAATAGTTTTTTCAATCATATAAAATCGTTTTAAAATCCGTTGCGTAGTTTTAAAGATTAAGGGGACGTAAATATACAAGTATTTTACCTGAAGATGCCGTGTATTAGAACTCATTTACTGGGATACGGTATCCTGTCGTAATGTTGGTTGAGATAATTACGATGACGATGAAGACTATCAACATACATAACGCGAATAACTAGCATCGCGAGGCATCGCAGGAACTGAGTATACAAGTGTTTTATAGTTCAAATTAATTGGTTCCCAACGAGTGTTGCTTTAACTGAGCATATTCCAATTCCTTCCCATATCCAAATATAATTATATTTTTTTGTGTTTTCGGGTTTCTATACTTATTTCCCCTTTTTAGCTCGAGTTGTTGTTAAGTATGGCTGCTCTGGAAGTTACAACCGTTTATTAATGTTCTGTCTCAGTCAACTACGAGGTTCCTCCAATGTTCTGTGACATCTAACACCACCACTATAGTTTTGTGGGAATATAAGAACTTGCTTAGCGTTGATGAGCCTGACATATTATACTCAAGGTATCCAATATTTCTGTAGAACCTGAATTTAAATAAAAGACCTTAAGGTGAGTCGGTGTTCTTTTGAATGTTTCTATGTTTCGAGCGATATTGTGTAGCAGGTCATGAACACATTTGTCGCTTACTTAATTAGATATGCTGTGATGTCGAGACTCGCAATGAATTAAAAGTGAAAGTAAATATTTGGGCAGGTTCGGCGGCCCCACAGCGCGCACTGCACACGCGCCGCTAGTCGCCAGCGCTGTCGGCTTCACCCATACGTTACGAACATTATCATAATGTATTCAAAACTGTTCCGCGCGATAAAGGAAGCAATAAAAGTAAGTGATAGGAGATTGAGTGTGTGTGGTACATACGCACAGGTACTTGATACAATATGGTCTTAAAGGATACTAAACACACGAACTGGCTTCATGAGAACTATAAAAGTAAGAAGAGATAACAGTTGAGTGACCCGCACACAGATACATTCAGTTTATCGCATAGTTTGTTGATGTCGCCGCGAGGAGCATGCTTCCAGCGATGTGAAATGGAATTTGTTGAATTATCAATGCGAAGTTCAAAGGGAAATTTTTGTGATATATGCAAGCATCGCATGAATACCGCAAATTAATCACTCCGGCAGCAGATCTCCGAGTTGCACGTACTCAATACAGTTGAGTTGGAGTTCGCTATCAGCGGGATCCGGAGGCGGCTGTTTTTGTCTAACAATTACACGCGCATTTAGTGATAACTTATCGGCGACCAGATTGATATTTATGTCTCGCAATTGTGATGCGCGAATTAAGCTCCGCAGTTTTTGTACAAGCCCCGAAATAAACTAAATAGTAATCATTAATTTCGCCGAGTTAGAAGCTGCAGGCTGAACCAATTTACTTATTGGCTCCCATCCACTTGGAATAAAAACTACTCTCACGCAACATCTGGTGACACGTGTGTAATGTGTCTAATTCCTAATTATTATGGACCATTGTGGAGGTAGATGATCAAGGGATAAATTGTTTTGTAATATTTTGCATGGTAGGATGGGAACGTAAAAATCCGAGTATGCTCTTCTTTAATTTAAACTTATTAAAGAATAGGTTGTTGCCCCCTTTAGTTTGCCATCTACGGCTCATGCTTCATAATGTTCAGAATCCGGATAGGTACGATGTCATGGAATCATCGTTCCCATAGTGATTGCTCCCCGGCCAGCCCGCGCTGTGTTAATGTTTGTTGACTCGGAGTCGAGCTGCTGCATCGCTTTATCATTGACAATGTATTATTCACAATTCCATTGATATGACGATGACGGCTGTTCGGTCAATGAGTAATGTGACTGTGTACACAACACGCACAGGAACTCCTTACAGGCAAGTAACAGTCGGCGGTTGTACGGCGGGCCGGGCTGGCACGTCCCGGCGGCTTCCGGCGCGGTCCGGCGCCGGTGGCCGCGGAGCAACGACCCGCAGCCGGCAGATGCTCCCGCACCGCCATCTGTCGGACACGCTCGCCACCACAGACGGCCGCACAACAACCGTTCACACTGTTTTCCTTGTGATACTTTCTTCTTGTTGCTTTGTTGTGTCGAGTCCTACTAACACATCACAGTGTGCACTATTGTACACTGAACATACAAATAACTACCTATGTCATGTCTACTTTGTAATACGTGTGAAGAATACTTAATATATTCCTACAGCCTATTCCTACGTCGATTCGTATGTTACGCTTGAGATCATAGCGGAGCACTGACTTGACACTATGGTGGGTTTTCTGGCATGCAGTAGTACCAGGTGTACCAGTGGCGAAACTTGACACACACACATCAGCGTTTCTGCGGGAAAGCGGCTCGGCCTCGATCCCGAGCGGCGCGGGCGCCGACGTGACGTGTCGGCGGGGAGCGCCGCGCGCGCCTTACCCGGGACCACTTGTCCCCGGTAAGGACCGCAGCTCTCTACTCACCGTGGTATTCAGCTCTCGGGAACAGAACCAGCTTGACAACGTGCGCCCATGTGTATCACTCGCGACGATGCTTCGCGCCCCAGCGGCGTTTCGGTGTGTACTGCAGGCCTAAGCGGTGCGAGCGCCCCCCGACCCCGCCGCCGACCGCGAGCCCCACTCCGCGCCGTCACACCTGAGGCGAGGCTTCGCAGGTGCGCGGGGCGGGGGCGCGGGGCCGGGCGCGGGCGCGGGCGCCGGCCTCGCCAGTCTCCTGGTGTGCGCGACGCGGACTGCGCGTCTCTCGACTAGTGAATCATGTCCGCGAACGGGTCGGCGGCCACGGAGCCGCGGCTCTGCCACGTGCGGAAGACGCCCGACTTCGACGGGTACGGGTTCAACCTGCACGCCGAGAAGGGCAAGCCTGGCCAGTACATCGGTAAGGTGGACGACGGCTCGCCGGCGGAGCGCGCGGGCTTGAAGCGCGGCGACCGCATCCTGGAGGTGAACGGGCACAGCATCGCAGGCGAGAGCCACAAGCAGGTGGTGGCGCGTATCAAGGAGCGCGGCGAGGACGCCGAGCTGCTGGTGGTGGCGCCGGCGCCAGGCGAGCCCGTGCCCGAGCTGGACGCGCCCGTCGACGCGCGCGACTCGCCGCCGCCGGAGCCGCCGCGGCTCAACCTGCAGATGACTGCGGCCGAGATGCGCGCGCACCTCGCTGCCAAGAAGAAGATTGACCCCAAGAAAGTGCCCATGGACCTCAAGTCCAAGTTTGACATCGTCAAGAAACTGTGATGAGCGTGTTGTGAGCGACCGGTGTTGTGGTGCGGTTCGCGAGTGCGTGCAGGCGCGGCTGCCGCTCGGCCGCGCGCCGTTGCCAGCTCGCGCGCCTGAACATGAATTGGAACAATGACATCGGCGGCGGCGCGAGCGCAGGTTGTCGCGCACCGGCCACCACCCCCGCGTTGTACAATTATTGTAAATTTTGTTTTACCACGTAAATTATATACTTAATGTAATTTATAGCGTTCTATAGAAATTGCCATTGAATTGAATAAAGTGTTGTTGTACATATATATTTACCTAGCCTAGGTACCTAGCCGCTATACATACGTTTTATAGTACATAGGAATGAAACATTGTGTGTAATTTATTTTACGTATTGAAATATTTTGATTTTTAATAATTGATTATCTAAATGTGTAGCTAGAGTTACTTACGTACTCGAGTGTGATTATTGTTTGATTCTATTATCAATAAACGTATTGAAAACTATCGATATCTGTCATGAAGTCCCCGCGCGCCGCGCTCTGCGCTCGCCACCAGCTGAGCACCGCACGGTGACGTCACTAGCACCAACCTCTGTTCCAACATCACACTGATCAAGTTCATACTTCTAATACCTACCTGTTTACTTTGAGACATTCCGATACTCAAAACTCTTATTTCCAATAAATGTTAATACAATTCGATGAAAATGCAAGTTTATATGAAGTATAATAATTATGTGGTCACAATCATTAGTGCTGCAATGTATTAGTAATGGATAATTACTAATTACCACATTTAGCAAATTATGTTATATTTCTTTTGTAATAGGTTATTAAACATTTTGTTTTTATGACTGGTTCTAAGGATATGGAAATATATAAGACACGTTTGTTATCTATCGCCTCGTAACCAGATAATTACAAACATATCGGTAATGACAAATTCGCGTGACGTCACTGTATCCTAAAATTTTTGCAAACGTGACGTTACGAGCCCCCCTCCTGATCTTTAAAACGCTTCATCTTTGTCAATTTTTATTGTTTTTATAAACGAAAAATACGTATAAAATATTTTTTATGATCTAACTGATATAGTATACTAATTGTTTTTTTTAATAAATCTACTATTCTTGTTAACCTTTCGTGCTTGTGTTACGAGTGGGGTTCACGTCGGTAGTGCGATGGGTGGGATTCTAACCGGCAACCACATGATCGACAGTTCGAAGTCTTAGCCATTGGGCTACCGCCGCTTCTATTTACAGTTTTCATACCCAGTATAGGGCACTATTAATCATTAGATATGCGCCGAGGTATCGAACTCGAAACCGTCGTATAACCGACGGACATCGTATTGCACACGCAAAATGTATACAGAGTAATAACATATACGATATACTACCTCCTACATTTTACTTACATTGTCCAACACGCGCAAGGGGTTATTCTCCCCTAAGTCCAAACAAAACAAAACTCGGCTCGATGCAGAATTTAGTTCAAAAGTCCTGGTTGCCGAATCTTTTTTTTGTTCTGACGTTAGTGTTAGTATATACAGTTTAGACCATTTAACAGTCGAAAGACATAACTCCTCTCTTAACTCGACACGTTACAGCACGTTA
Source organism: Plusia festucae (assembly GCA_950381575.1). Classification (NCBI taxonomy): domain Eukaryota; kingdom Metazoa; phylum Arthropoda; class Insecta; order Lepidoptera; family Noctuidae; genus Plusia; species Plusia festucae. The sequence goes on along the minus strand of OX494456.1, from coordinate 153,323 downwards.
ACTGCTTTGACTTAGAAAATAAGACCCCATAATATGTTGCGTTGTTATGTCTGTAATTATCATACAAGTTATCTGAAGTGGGTGCCCATAGAGAAACAATCAAATTACTCAGTAATCCTCAACTCGATACTCGAACAAAGTACAGTAATTGAAATGAAATCATTCTGTAAATTTATTCATCTAACCATTTTAACAGCTAACGTATACTGTACATAAGGAAAATAACAAACAAAATATATGTGTATACAATACCTAGAACTAAGTAGATATAGCAATAACAGCTGCTAATAATAATATATTTAGAGGTAACGTTACATTGTTCCTGTATCACTTAGTCATGAGAACATCACAAACCTCCGCATTGTTCGAGGTGAGCCTTGATGCCACCGCGGCACCAGCGACTACCGCATTCACCTTGAGACTCATACTCAGCCTGACAAATATTCACTACAACTTTTGAACGAAGTTTACATTCTTCGACAAATAAAAGAGCCGGTGCGAGTAAATGATATATTTCCGTAAATTCATATAAAATTAATGTGTGAAAAATGAATCTTAAAAAAACAATTGATTTGACATCATACATTTTACATCAAGAGCAAACCTCCATCTTGATCCAAAAAGTATTTATGTGTAATATCATTGAACAACTTTAATCTTTTCTAACTTGAACAGTTTGCAAAAATGCCTAAAGATCTCGATCGTTATGTTATTATCTATATTATTTCTAAATATATGAGATCAGACCTGAAAGTCGTCACAGAAATGCGCTATTGGTGTGTTAAATTAGTTATTTAGTTTAGAATAACCTCTGCATCAAACACGAGCAGTGTGAAGTTTGACGTCAGGAATCAGAGCATTGGAACGGTGTGAGTGTCACTAAGTGCACAATATCACAGGTCAGCAATAGTGAGCACGTACAAACTCTGCACTCAGTGATATTTAGAGACCCTATGGACAATATAGAGCATGAAAAATATCACAGTGCACAAAGTGCTGCGGGTTCGATTCCCGCATGGAACATGCATGTCTGCGATCATCAAATGCTTTTTCCATGTCAGGATATTTTTTGTTTTAGTGAAGCCAAATTCAAGTATTATTTATTATCACACATTTAATTAACAAAAGTAAAAAAAACAGTACATAATATCAACATTGAAAATAGTGGCAGCGCGAAAACGAGGCGCCCACTCAGCATTTGAAGGTTTGTAAATCCCGCAACACAAGAATTAAATTCCTCAATGCTTAAGTTGTTTTTTGCTGTACCGCACGGAAACATGGCCCGCTCAGGAAGCCTTCTAGGATACGCGATCATTAGAAATTATGTTTAGGATATCCCGACGACGTCGACGGTAGAAATCCGAACGTCCGCGGTCGAAGGTGACTGAGCCGGTAGCTACAACACGCAAGTGACTCGATCATATGCAACATACCTGTACAGTGAGCAGGACTTAGCTCTCCACTGACACACGCTTCATCGACTGCGTGTACACTGTACAAATTAACTTCGTCCGTGGATGGGTGACCATTTGTAAACATATCGAGACCCCTCCGTACCTCGGAAAGCACATTAAGCAGTTGTCCCGTCTGTCATACAGTTATCTTTGAGAGTCGTTAAGTCATTACAATTCCAACAACCAGTCTTACTATGGGATACTGTAAATGATGAGCAAGTACATACAATTTACTGCAGCGTTCGGTTATACCATTTTTAAGCGCACTCGTCGCATGAATACCGATAAGTAAGTCAGCGTATACATATTATTATAAGTAAGTCAGTCATAGCGTTAGAACACCTTGAGAACATGGGTACCAGGCGCAGTCTCCCGCGCAGAGGCGAGGTTGGAGGGGGAGGAGGAGGGGGAGATGACTTACACTCATCACCTGCGTCTGACTCATGATGACGTCACTACAGCCTCCTGATCCGTGTGAGTGTTGCTAATTAACTGCGTGGTATTGATCGCGTATGAAGTAGTGATAGATCTAACTGATCTCTGCATAGCTAGCAAAAGTTTTTGAACGCATTTTGCACAAACATATCTACAGGCAAGTAGAAGTTAGTTTGTGTAATGAACAGCACGGTTTTCGGAGTAAAAGATCAGTAGACACGAACCTTTTGACTCTTGTAGATTACATTTCTACCAGTCTTGACAGGGGATGCCAAGTTGACGTGTTGTATTTTGATTACAGGAAGGCATTTGACCGAGTCAATAATGACATCTTACTTGCAAAGCTAAATAGTATTGGTTTCGCCCCAAAACTTCTAAAATTAATTGCCGACTACCTGCGTGACCGCCAACAATTCGTTCGCCTAGGAATATATGAATCCAGTGCTTACCATACTCGTTCTGGCGTGAGTCAAGGCTCCGTGCTCGGTCCATTGCTTTTCTTGATCATGATTAATGACATACCTTCAATTCTAAAACATTCTAAATGTCTTTTGTACGCAGATGACTTAAAAATATTCTGTGAAATAAGATCAGAAGCTGATGCCCTTGCGCTACAACAGGATATTGATGCGCTGAATGAGTGGAGTACGACGAACAAAATGGAATTTAACATAAGCAAATGTAGAGTGGTAACTTTTGGTCGAATGAGACGGCCAATCTATTTTAATTATCAGCTTGGTGACACTGTCATCGAAAGGAGTGTCAACATGAAGGACTTGGGCGTCTTGTTTGACCAAAAGCTCACCTTCCATGACCACATTACAACGGTGGCAAAGGAATCTTTTCGCAGACTCGGTTTCGTTCTCCGTAATTCTCGTGATTTCCACAATCACCATGTAATCAAATTATTATACAATACTCTGGTCCGTAGCAAACTGGAGTCAAGCGCCACGGTTTGGAATCCGCACGAAGTCACATACGTCCTGTTATTAGAGAAGGTGCAAAAAGCTTTCTTACGAAACCTTTACAAGCGCGTCTACGGTGTCTATCCATTTTTATACCCTACATTGTTTTTATTGGGCTGTCTAGGATATAATTCTCTCCAAGTACGTCGTGTTATGCAGCAAATATTAATCTTTATGAAAATCATTCACAACCAAATAAACGCACCGGATTTACACAATGCACTGCTTCAAATCTTCACCCCCGATAATTACCTTAGAAATCGAAAACACCAACTGTTTGCGGTACCTAGCTGCAGGACTGTAAGTAGAGCTAATTCGCCGGTTCCACGCATTTTGAAATTTTCAAACCGTTTCTTGGATTCAAAACCAGAGTGTGACGTGTTTGCGAGGGAATCGAGTGCTAGACGATTGTTTATGTTGGAATGTTTGAAGTTTTGTGAGATGAATAATGGATGAAATAATTAATTAGACTCCTGTGTCTTTTTTATAAATTCTTGTTTGGATAGTAAGTTTTAAAATGTAACTTTTTAAGCAAAAGTGTAAGTGGCTACTATGAGCCGTTCTTTCTGTGAAATAAATAAATAAATAAAATAAATAAATAGCGCGCTAAGTGCAGCGGGATGTCTGAAGCAATTAGTTAGTGTAAGCTCTACAACAAAACATTGAAACATTCGGCACGCTTAATGCTGTTCAATAACTTATCTTTTAACAATTATGCTAACATGACAATAAGCGCGTGTAGAGAGGCGCCATCACGAGCATCGACACTGTTTAGTCATCCTGCAGTGATCTCAGCACACCTCGCTCGTGCCGTGCGCTCTGCTGGCCGCTAGCACTGTGCCATTTTTATTTTTACCCACGGCCATCTGATCCTAAACTAGGCAGAGCCTGTACTATGGTAACCAGACAACTGATAAACATACTTATATATTTCTAAATACACACAGAACAAATGATCGGTCTCATCACACAAAGATTTTTCAAAAGGGTGGCAATCGAACCGCCAAAATCGACTGCTTAACCGAAGGTTGTGCTTCGGTTTAGCAGTCAGGGTCACTAAACACTAGCCCAACAGGCCAGTCAAACACACACATGCTGAGGAACTAGACAACCAAACAATAGCAGGTCACATAGTAAGGTCAGCCTACTGTTAGCGGCGCCTGTTTCAGGACACTACCTGTTTCGACGTGTGAACGCCGAAGCAGGTAGTGTGTCCTGAAACAGGCTTCGGCCCCATCTTGTTCGCGCAGCTCAAGCGAGAATAAATATCGTCTGGTCATCGGAATGACACCTACATTATGTGCTGAAAAAAAATCGGCCTCTACATTTTTTCATCACAAGAGTTTTTTAAGTTACACAATTAGGAGTTGATTAAAGATACATGGGCTCACATCTGAGAGTGAATGCGAGTCTCTTGCGTCAACATGAGTTGTGCCCGGCACCGCCGGCGCCCGCTCCAGCGCATTACGCATGCTGGTGAGGACTCGACACGGTTTATGTTCGCTTTCAGATTGTTTTCTCTAACATTGTTTTCAAGTCATGACGATATGGACTTTACAAACATTAAGTTACAAGTTTTTGTAAACTGGCGTATTTTGACAAATCAGATGTGGCGAGTTCAGTCGTAACAAGCTGGCTACATGCTGTTGCTGTCACAGTGACCAGTTTAACCAGGAATCATACAAAATAATAGAAAGAGTTTTGTAGAAGCAGTACTAGCTTCGTATCGTAGATTCACTACGATACCTTGATTAGAATTGTCTCATGACGTCACGATGTCGTACGTTTAGTGATAGACCGTAACGTAATTAGTCTCTATTCCTTACTTATCTATATTTTCTTAGTTTTTGCCTATTTTTAAAAAGCAAAAAAATGTGAGTCCGATATATTTTATTATTAACATTATGACAAAATAGATTTGTCTTTTCCACACCTAGTCAACAGACTCATCGTAGTTTTGATTTCATTCATCAAACATAGGTCATGACATCACGGTTCAATTCAAATACCTCATCAGGAAATCCTTAGTGAACATCATGTGTTTAGAATAAAGCCTTTAATGACATTCATTTCAGATAAATGTTTGATTCATCAACAACCTGGCGAGCTAATTACCTAAGCGATTACGTTGAGCAGTATCGTCGCGTCGGGCGTCCTCGCGCGGAGCGAGGGCCACTCGCCGCTCGCCGGATAACATCGCCATTCATGTTTTTGTCCAATAGCCACTATTATGTACCGCCGCTGTGCATGACTGCATCACTGCCTGTTTCCCACCATTAAATAACTGTTTAGCTCAGCAGGCAGCTTTAAATATTGTTTTATATTGAATATATTTATCATAGCAAATTATTGTAAATTATTTATTACATTACACACTACATTGAATACACTTTAATTAAAAATAAATAAAAGAAAATCTTAAATAAAACGGCCTCGGGTCAAGATAACCTTTCCATAATTTCCGACGACAGTCAACAAGCCCTCAGCAAAGTTACATTCAAGTAGGTAAGTCGATCTCTAGCTCTGGCGACTGAGCCGGAGGTCTGCCTGGTGACGAGGTGCGACACACCGCGCACCGGCCGCGGTAGCTGAGCTTAACCTTTGCCACTCATGCATAAGCAATATTAATAAAAGGTATAGTTTATTTACAGAATTATAAAAATCAATAACAAAATTTAAACGGTTGCACCTGTATTAATGAGAATATCATTCTATCACAGATGCTAGCGTATTACGTGAGAAATAAAAAAAAAATAACAAAATTAACTAAACAAATTAAACCAAGTCTATTTCAATTCATAGAAAAATACTTGTAATACAATAAACTAAACTAAATAAGCTACAGCTTTGTAATGTAACAATGTAAAGTATGATGAGTGTGTACGTAAAAGTATGTGCATAAAAGTGTGTGCATAAGAGTGTGTGTATAAGAGTGTATGTGTAAGAGTGTGTGTTTAAGAGTATGTGTGTAAGAGTGTGTGTGTATAAGAGTGTGTGTAAGAGTGTGAGTATAAGAGTGTGTGTCTAAATAAAAACAGCCAGCCATGGACATAAATGAACACCACGTGACTATAGAACAGCGGGTGCAAGTCAAAGTCAAAGATTTATTTTTTACAATTACATTATTACTTATATTTAAATTGGAAAAAATATTTAATATTATAGAAGGGATTCTCAATTAACCACCTACTTAATAATGAATATGTACCTCGCTAACCCCTACGCAATCGGCGTTATCAATACAATAGTATCTTATCAGCAGCAACACCAATTACACAACGAGCTTGAAACCTTCGCAAAAGGATTTAAAATGCCACGGTTATTAGCGCTGCGTGGACAATGGACATCCTTCAATCAAAGCGAGACAAGTGCAAATGGAAAAACAACTTGTGTTAAGTTGTGTTTATGCACTTATATTTCAGCCTATTACAAAATGCCAAGCTTTTTTACAATGTCTATAATGTTTGATCTGAGGTGGCCTGTCCTGTGTGGTCATATAATGCGTTCTCATTTGTAAGAGAGAGAGTGTGAGGTTAAGCGGTAGCCAGGTACGTCACATGTGCGTACCACAAACCTATCTGACATGGAGACGGCGCGGCGGCGCCGTTGTTGAATTTAATTTAGCAACTCAATAGATTTTTTGTAGATTTTAGGGTGAAAATAATTCCCTCAATTAAGTGCCGGTTGTGTTGAGTGATTGTCGTTGTGTGTCATGTGCCGGTTGTGTTGAGTGATGTTGTTGTGTGTCATGTGCCGGTTGTGTGTCATGTGCCGGTTGTGTTGAGTGATGTTGTTGTGTGTCATGTGCCAGTTGTGTGTCATGTGCCGGTTGTGTTGACTGATGTTGTTGTGTGTCATGTGCCGGTTATGTTGACTGATGTTGTTGTGTGTCATGTGCCGGTTATGTTGACTGATGTTGTTGTGTGTCATGTGCCGGTTATGTTGACTGATGTTGTTGTGTGTCATGTGCCGGTTATGTTGACTGATGTTGTTGTGTGTCATGTGCCGGTTGTGTTGACTGATGTTGTTGTGTGTCATGTGCCGGTTATGTTGACTGATGTTGTTGTGTGTCATGTGCCGGTTATGTTGACTGATGTTGTTGTGTGTCATGTGCCGGTTATGTTGACTGATGTTGTTGTGTGTCATGTGCCGGTTATGTTGATTGATAGTCGTTGTGTGTCATGTGCTTGGTTGGTTGAGTGATTGTTGTTGTGTGTCATGTGCCGGGTGTGTTGAGTGATAGTCGTTGTGGTGTCATCTGCCGGTTATGTTGATTGATAGTCTTTGTGTGTCATGTGCCGGGTGTGTCAAGAGTTACATACATGTCGACTTGTCGAGTGTTTCATATTCATGGTCTGTGTTGAGGATTTTAGCTTGTCACTCGTGTCACTTAAACAGGATTAATTGAAAAGGAGTACGTATATTCAAGAGGTAATCTGGTGCATAAAACTGAACATTTTTTTCCCAAGAAACATAAGTCGAAATCTTAAAATTTAAAATCATGTTTTTATACAAACATAAGTCACGCGACCTGTCACTTTGTATGAAAAGTTCTCATCTATTTTAAGACTGTGTTCCTTGGGGAAGGTTGTTCAGTTTTATGCACCTGATTACCTCGTTGAATATACGCAATCCTTTTAAGTTAATCCTGTATTTGTCGAGTTTATATCATGCATTTAACATACGTGGTATCTGGCCCCGATTCGTTAAACACTATTTCCTTGTACATAATTAGAAAGGACGAAAAAATTCTCTAACTTTATATTAGTAAAAGACAGCAATGGTTTAAATTTGGTTAAGTTTGCGTAAAAAGGCATCAGCGCCTAACTTAACCAACGATACGTAACGTAACACTAAGTAACGCTAAGTTGTGGTTGGTTTAGTTTTGGATTAAAAAAGACCCTTTATTCATGAGCTCAACAAGCGTCGGCACATGGATACGACACAGTTGCACACTGACGGCCTGATACCGAAACGTCAATCAGTTTGAAGCCATCGTTATTTTGTATACTGTCTCTGTCACTTTAACGTGTAAAGTGGCGACAGATGGATTATACAGTATGTATAGAACGTGTTAAAGTTAATTAGCATTTCAGTATTCGGGACTGAGTTATAAAAGTCCGTGTATTAACTCTTTTTGTCACATACCTACTATTGGTGTCGTGTGTTTTTGTGTCGTGTGTTTTTGTGTCGTGTGTGTCATGTGTGTCATGTGTGTCATGTGTGTCATGTGTGTCATGTGTGTTGAGTGTGTGTGTGTGTGTGTCATGCTAGTCATGTAACTGGTCTCCGTTGAGTAATTGTCACGGCATGCGGCAGTTACGTTTTATAGGTACTATCCATGTTAAGTATCAATTAACAAACATTTTTTTTTGTAATAAATCTACTTTTTAAATGGATCCAATTGCGGTTTATTCTGCCCGTAAGCATGATAGGTAAAATAAAAACAAAATGCGGTAGAATCCGTTTAGTAAGTAGTTTTTCAATGTCTAACAGAAAACATTAAATTTAAATAAAAGTATTTAAGTAGTAAGTTTCATGTGATGCGTGCGACACTGTAAGAGGTTGTGTCCTTTTCCAATTTAGTCTATTTTAAAGAATGATAGTTTATTTACCCCAATCTGAACTGATCTCTGTAATTGTACTTACCAAATTCCAAAAAAAAAACCGATTAAATAATGTTGATTAAAATATGATTAGCTCGCGCTTGTGAAGATGTATGTAACTTTAACAAAGTAATGAACATCGCTTACCTACTGTACCCATCACCACTTTGACCCACCATGCAACTCCAGCGCCCCTCCCCCCGCACGACCTCAAACACTTCTAGTTAGTGGATACTCCGTACACGGAAATCAAAATGTATTTAATAAATAAATTCCTAAAATAGGTCCACATTATGGCAGCAAAGAGGATCGATACCAATATACCTATCTGCTAATCAACAAACATACCTACGTAGTGCCTGCCTAAGCAGATAAGTATGAGGATTATAATTAAAGAACAAATCAATAATTTAAAGCAAACTACTGACCGAAGGTCAGATAGTTACATAAGTAAGGAAATAATTCTAGAACAATACTTTCAAATGGTTTTTAAGTGTGTCTTCTAGAGTCAAGTCGTATAGTAGATAATATTATTTGTTATAGAATTGTTGTTGACGTGAGCAATGAGCATAAGTGAGTCAGATATTACCGCAGTTGTTACCGACGACGGCGCGCGGCCACGTCAGCGCTCTTATCACCACTATCTCATAGACTCACACCGGAGCGTCACCCCGCGCTCCCGCGCCCCCGTACCCCCGCGCCACCGCGCCCCCGCGCCGCGCCGCTCTGTTGTGGTGACAGTTACATTGTTGGACTTTCATTACACTACCTGAGATCATGTCACGCCCGTGAACCCGAAAACAGTTCCACTGAACTACAGTTTCTGTTAAATATTCTATGATAAATTAAGTTTAGCTTACTCACCCCCTATATAAACGCTATAACTAACTAACTACATATTACACAATGTGTAGAATGTTTTCGTAGCCTGGATATGTCTGCAACTCTGCTTCTAGATTTTACCAATGAACGAATTAATAATAATGTGAGATAGTTCTGCATATTTCCAGAATTGTGTATTTATTATGTCTGGTTGTGATATCGCCTTTTAAAGGAACATCTTGTATGTAAGTATACTAGCTTAACGTTGCGAGGGATAATTTAGTGATTCCAACTAGCGGCGTGAGCTCATCCGCATGTGTGCACAGTATCTACCATAGATTAAATTGTATTTGTGTGGTATCTACCGACCGCACGTAGTACGGTGCGCGGTGTAGGTACCCACGAGACCGGTTTCTACAGCGCCGAAGAACTTCCACTATGGTCACATGATCTTGTAGTTGTAACTTGTAAGCTGAATAAACGTTTTTCTTCTAGTATTTATGAAACTCTGCGTTACGTCTTTATTCCAACAAAGCTAATGTCAACAGCGATTGACTTGACTTCAGTTATCAAAGGTCAAAGAGTATGTAACAAACAGCAGCACTCTGATTCATCCACTCTTCACCGCTTTCTAAGTTCTATGTCCTTAGAGACGATACGGCGCAACAACTGACTGTTCGGATAGCCGTGAGGTCTAGAGGTCCCCACGCCAATACCACTGTGTGCGACGTACTGTGCGATCCCCGCACGAGACAAGCATCAGTATGATCCACAACTCCTTATTCCAAGTCTGAGTGTCCTTTGTGCATGTGATCTTATTATATAGCGCGCCAAAAAAACGGGTATATTTCTAAACACACTTTAAGTATCATTGAAATATTACTTACTACCTTTAAACGGATTCTATCGTGGTTTATTTTGATTTTAATTCCCGTGACCGTGACATTTTGACACTGCTTCGAAACGTCGGGAACTAAAATCAAAATAAACCGCGATAGATTTCAATGTCAAAGATTCACGTAAACCTTAGCAAACAGAACTTTAAGTAGATAATTATTAATGTATTGTTTCAGTCAGTAGTTCTTTGCACGTTACATTCTAGAGTCTGTCTCAAATGACAAAAAGGGTCTTTTATTTTGTGACAATCAAATCTAATGACCTGCTAGTTCCTGTTCCGTTCTCAATCATTTTGAAAACCTTTGGTTATATCCAAAATATGTTATAGTAAGCTACAACGAGAGAACACTAATATGTTCTAATACCACTCCTGCAGTCTCAGAGCATTGACAACCCTACAGTCAAAACCTATGAAACACAACGGGTTCCGTACCATTATCTATAAAAGCAAAATGTATAACTTAGTGCTCTGTGAACCTTTCGAACGTTATCAATATCGAGCAAAAACAGGCAAAATAGAAAGAAAGAAAAATATTTATTTGGCGCAAAAGGGTAACAATCCAAAACTTAATCTACTTAAAATTAAACTATCTATGCTAAAATAAAATAACCCTAAGTTATGGCTATGTACCCTGCGGCTGCACCAAAAAGGCCTCAGTTCAGCATTAAATAAATTACTTTTGTTGGATATAAGTTGTTGATATAGCGGCAACAGAAATACATCTGTGAAAATGTTCACTATCTAACTATCACGGTTCATGAGAGACAGCCTGCTGACAGACGGACGGACGGACAGCTGAGTCTTAATAACAAGTCCCGGTCCCGTTTAACCCTTTGGGTACGGAACCCTAAAAATTTGAATGCCATCGATACCTTTACTTCATGACGCAGTTTCATTTTGACTCATTATTTTACCTGTTTATTATAATTATCTGTGCATGAAATCATTCACTATCATTGTCTGTATTTTAGAGAATTCAGTATCAGTCTGTATCAACGTGGTATCAAAATGTATATTATTGTTTTTGTTTACACATGCGTGGCAACAGAGACTCTTGTAGAGTACAAAGTTTTTATAGTTTTATAGCTAAAGGAGACGTTACATTTTTGTGTGGGGTTTTAGAGAGAATTTATGAAAATCTTGAAAATCTGTGACAACACAAACATCAATAGATACACAAATTAAAAAAAAAACTATCCACAATAATCTATAGTACCTATATATAAAAATGAATCCCTATTTGCCGGTCATTAACAGTTATTATCAGGAGAAGGTTCTTAAGGAGGAAAAAATTAAAAAAGCTTCGATAAAAAATTACAGATTAAGGAAAACTTAATGACTTTTTTTACTTTGTAACCTTTTAAGGCGTTTGACATGACAACGTCAGCCAGGTCAACTATTAGTTTTTAAAAGTTTTTTTTTTTATTTTAAAAACAAAGGTTGTAAGAACGCAACAACAAACAAAAATATTAAAACTCTTGTTTTCTACATGACATCGACTTCACAGATGAGATTTTATGTTATTTTTGTGTAGGTATATTTATTTGGTAGGTCCAAGAATAGGTCGTCGGCTATTTTTATATACTAGTGGTCGCCCAATGGTCGAAATTCGACCTTATAATATAAATTTAAATTGTGAGTGACTTAATATACATTATTAAAATATAATATTCAAACATTATTAAGGTTCTACTGTCGAAAACTAAACTACTATAACCACACATTTGACCAAGACTGTTATTTGCCAATTTATTTTTTGAACAAATTATATGAAATTAAAAGGAAGTAAAATAAAGAATATCTATTTAAAAAATGTTTATTAAAAGAAAACATGCTATAAGAGGAAAATACATATAAAAAATACATATCCATTTAGAGCATATTTTATCGCATATTGCAAACTTCTCTGCAAACAATGTTTTTTGTAAAACCTCTTTTATCGTTTGCTAAATGTCCTTGGCCGTTATATTCGGATATATAAAAACTTAAACCACTTATTTATGTCAATGTCAGTAAGCAGTCAATGAAAAACAAAACAAACATGTGTGTGTGAAATGCATTGTAGTGTGGGTAATGTTTTATTTATTGATTTAATGTACTTTAAAAGCATTATTATTGAAAAATATTAGCGTTCTCCACTTCTCCTACACATAAACTATAAGTGTGCCAAATTTTATGCTCCTGCGTCCTCGCAATTTTCGTAAAAAGGGGTCCAAAGTTTTGGCATCACGTATTAATATATAGACAATCCTGTTTAATAAGGCTGGCCCTCACCAATTTTTTTTAATATGGTAGGTATAACAGCGTTTGACCGGCCAGCAAGTTATTAATAAAATTATCTTTGAGAAGTCATTTTTGCAAAAAAAGTGAAAATCACAATTGCAGGTTCGAACCAAATACAGGCAAGTACAAATTTAATGAGACTTTTCCAAAGTTATACTATGTTCTTTCTTAATTATTCTAAGTCATCATTGACAATCGGTAAAGGAAAACATCGTGACGAAAACTGGATTCCAAAGAGTGCGATCTGCAATCGCTAACCCGCAGTGAGCCAGCGTGGTGATAGTACGACTACTCTAAACCTCAGTGAAATGTTTTAAAAAAAATACGCGTTGATGTCATCTATTCTGTAATCATTTTGTTTTCAATCATCAAGTCCCGTACCCAAAGGAAGCCAGCGATACACTATTGCTAAATACATTAATTTAATAATATATTATATAGGTGTGTCCTGCATTTACCTACAGCACGTGCGAAGCCGGGACGGGCTGCTAGTTACGAATACAAATCAATTATCATTAAGTAAATCAGGCAATTATTTAAATTATGTAACACTAATAAAAAAAATAAAAGAAGATCAAATATAGCTTTCATTACCGAGGAGTTGCGGCTTAGAATAAAAGCTTAACCATGGGCTTAGCCTCTCGAACTATGGGTGTCGTAGAAGGTGACTAAGGGAGTTAGATACAAGGAGAATGGGCAGCAGCGTTCTCCTAAAGAACGAATTTCATCCAAAACTAAGGTCAGTGACCCGTTTGCCCAGCCCGTCCGCCCAGCTTGGTGATTAGGACAATAGAAGACCCAGGTTATCTATACATATAATAAAACAGTAAAAAAACTGTGTCTGTACATTGAATATATTAAAAAAAAAAAAAATTGAGGTGGGTTTACAAACAGTTATAGAGTACGAATCCAAAAAAAAAATTCTGTCTGTTTGTCTGTTTGTCTGTTTGTCTGTATGTCTGTTTGTCTGTTTGTCTGTTTGTCTGTTTGTTTGTACACGCTAATCTTCGGAACTACTGGACGGATTTGAATGATTTTTTTTTTGTTGTATAGGTATTAAGTCTGGGCAACATATAGGCTATAATTTATCTTGGAAATTTGAACACCTGATGCAGAACCGCAACAGACCAGCTAAACTATAAGAGATACAAAAATGGTACCATAGCAAAAATTGTTCGACGTGATGAGCATTTTCTGCTGAGAGAATAAATTTGAAGATCTGGAACACCTGATGTGGAACTCCAAGAGCCCGGGTACACCATAACACATATAGGAATGACGTCTCAGCAGAGTTGTTCAGCCTGATGAGCACTCTCTGTTGACGTACAAAAATTGAAGATCTGGAACACCTGTTGTGGAACTCCAAGAGCCCGGCTACACCATAACACATATAGGAATGACGTCTCAGCAGAGTTGTTCAGCCTGATGAGCACTCTCTGTTGACGTATAAAAATTGAAGATCTGGAATACCTATTGTGGAACTCCAAGAGCCCGGCTACACCATAACACATATAGGAATGACATCTCAGCAGAGTTGTTCAGCCTGATGAGCACTCTCTGTTGACGTATAAAAATTGAAGATCTGGAACACCTGTTGTGGAACTCCAAGAGCCCGGCTACACCATAACACATACAGTGTGTAACAAAAACCCTGTCCGATCCCTGAGAGTATTATTCGTTATCGTACTGCGAACACATATACGTAGCCATTAAATGGATTGGAGATTATTATTTTTCCCCAGTGAAAATAATTAAATAAAAATAAAAACTGATCCAAGGCAACAGCAACACTGACCGCTCCTCAAAGTTCACGTACCTACTACCTACAGTTTTAGGTCAAAGAAGCCGCCTGTGCGAGACGGTGCATGAACTTGCTTTGTCGCATGCCGCCAAACAAACTTACCTATAACGAAATAAACCTAGCCTACGTTATACCTTTACCTACGCGTACGGGTGGCGTACGGCGTAGGTATCAGCTGATATTGGTTTGTGTATATTAGGCGTAGTGATCCGGATTTTATAATTAATAATAATAATAATAATAATAATAAATCTTTATTTCATAAAGCCAAAATACAATTGGTCCATCTCAATCAAAGCTTATAGACTATATTTATGAGTTATTACAATTTGAGACAGAGTGAACGTCTGTGTCTGTGCTAGTATAAACTGTGTTACAGACACAGGCGCCTTCCTCTTACAACTAATTCATTTTAATTTTTAGCCAATTGTAGAAGCACAAAACTGACTTTTTCAGGTAGATACATAATATCACTTATTCAAAATATTCAAGGAACGGGTGTTAGTGGTAAGGGTGCAGTATGTGTGTGTGTGTGTGTGTGTATGTGTATGTGTGTGTGTGTGTGTGTTTCGGGTAATATGTCTCAGTAAAAATCTAAATAATACTAAAAGAGCTATTTAAATCTGCTTTTTGTTGTTCTAGTAGGATTTTCTTGCAAAGAGTTGTTCAGTCTCATCGTACGTTAACTTTTGAAGAAAACTGCTAACTACAGTTTTACATTTGAATTTTGGTAAAGAATAAACGTTGCAGGTTATGTTAATAGCGTTATAAAGGTGGCTGCTAAGACAAGGGTAGCTTCGTCTCGCCAGAGCAGTTTTGGTGGAGACAGGTGGGCATATGGGATCTTTACGTCGTTTATTTTGTTCCAGTAACCTTGGGTCATAGGTCAATGATGAGTGCACGCGTAAAGTGATGTTTAGTGCGCAGAGCTGTCGGACAGTGAGTACAGATATGTCTTTATAAAGCTGGGTAGTCGGGTAACGGTAAGGTTTGTGAAGCATGACTTTCAAGACTGCTCTTTGTGCCCTCTCAAGACGAAGTAAATGCGTTTTATGTGTACCTCCCCAGACAGATATGCAATAGGTAATAAGTGACTGAGCAAGAGCAAGATATATAGTTTTTAATAATCGGTCAGCAACTACTCTTCTTAGTTTTTTCATAGGAAACATTAGCTTGCGAACACGCGTAACTGTTACGTTGATATGCTTTTGCCAACTCAGTGTGTTATCAATGTGCACGCCCAGGTATTTAACACATGAGCTTCTATTTATAGAAGGGCAGTTGCAAGGGGTCAGTGTAGGGTAACAACTGTGGGCTTTAACGTCTGGCATACTCGGCTGTGTAGCAGTGTTTGCTGAGAACGGGACATAGTGCGTTTTAGACACATTTAACGTTAGCAAATTCAATGAAAGCCAATCCATGACTATGCCAAGAGCGTTTTCAGCTGCGTGGTGAGCAGATTCCCATGTTTCTTCACTTATGATAAGCGCTGTGTCATCTGCGTATACGAGTATCTTGCAGTGTGGGATTGATAGCTGACACAATCTGTTTACAAATAGAAGAAAAAGGGTGGGCCCTAGCACGCTGCCTTGTGGTACACCGAAAGTTAGATTCACATCGTCGCTGATGTAGTTGTCTACCTTAACTCGTTGTTTACGGTTTGTTAGATAGTCACGGAAGAGGTTTAGAGTAATATCTCTTATTCCTAAGCTTTCCAAGCCACGCAGAAGAATGGGAGTAGAGACCGTGTCGAAAGCTTTGGCTAAGTCAAGAAAAATACCTATAGTTTTAGTCCTAGAGTCCAGATTCTTAGCAATTTGGCTTGTAAGTTCAAGGACAGCATCCTCGGTTGATATGCCTCTTCTAAAACCGTATTGGTTTGGCGCAATTATGTTGTTGAACTCAAGATAGCTAAGCAATCTTTTGTTCAGTATCTTCTCCATTATTTTGGACAGTGTGGTAAGTACAGATATAGGCCTATAGTTCTCGACACGGTCACCATCCCCACCCTTAAATACTGGTGTTACTAAAGCCTTCTTAAAAGTGTCGGGGAAAATTCCTTTCGATATACACAAATTACATATATGCGTTATTGCTGGAACAAGAACATGTCTGGCAGACTTGATAACAGACGCTGGTATTCCATCGTGCCCTACTGCACAATTATGTTTTATTTCTAGAATTATAGTTTCTATTTCTGAGAAATTAGTTTCAAGTAGTACGAATGAGTTTCCTTGAGGATTTACCAAACTGTCAAATTTAAAATTTGGGCGCGCTTTACGCTGTTTCTGCGCAACCTTTCTAGCAAGATCCACTCCAACGTTTGCGAAATACTGATTTATAGCATTGACAGAGGACTTTGGGTCACTGCACATATTAAGAAGTTCTCCTGACTTACTTATGGGTGAAGTGTTTTTGTAGCTAATAGTTTTTATGATGTCCCAGGTTGCTTTGGGGTTACCACTGGCCTTTAGGAGCTCTTTTTGGTCATAATTGCATTTAATAGTCTTCATCAAATTGTTACAGTAATTACGGTATCTAGAGTATATAAGTTTAGCAGTAAGGTCTTTAGGATTTTGCATTGCTTTTTTATGGAGCTGATCGCGATTTCGCACGCACCTCAGAAGGCCAGTGGTCATCCATGGTTTAACAGTTTGCTTCTTATTTGGGACTTTTTTTAGAGTACTATGTTGGTTTATTGCGTCAGATATAATAGAGATAAATTGTTCCGCACTTTGATTGGGATTTTTGCTAGTTAAAACGCTTGTGAAATCGGAGTTTTCTAAGCAACCAATAATTCCTGGGAGGTTTAAATGCCGTATCATACTTTTAGGCTTTGAAACATTAAGAGGAGTTCGTTCAGTACAAAACAGGATAGGTGCATGATCAGTAAAATATGAGTCTAGAACTAAAGTTGTGGAGGGCCTATCTGTTTTTAAAAAGACATGATCCAAGCAATTTTCAATACGAGTGGGGAATATGTGGGCTGGTAGTAGCCCGTGAAAAGCCATCGTATTTAAATATTCTTCTGAGTTTGGGTCATTATTGTCAGGTCTTATATTTATGTTTAGATCTCCAATCACTGCTACAGTTGTTATTGAGGCTAGGGATTCTAAAACATTGTTCAAGGAGTTGAGGAAATTTTCTATATTTCTGACTGAAGGTGAACGGTATATTGCAACAACAGCTGTGTCTAGACCTATCCTCAAGATAAGACAGTTAGCGTCCTGGAAAACCGGTTCAGATAACTTGAACGTCACCTCAGAACTCAGATAAACTACCACCCCATCATTTTGGTTGGTAAATGAAGATCTAACTGAGTTATAGCCAGGTAATACTGGAATGTCTGTCACCTTACTTAACCAGCACTCAGAGAGGATAACTATATCACACATAACATTCATGGAGTGTATTAGGACATTGAGACCATCAAAGTTGCGATTTATGCTACGTATGTTAACATGCAGTATATTCAAAGTCGATTTGTTAGAATTTATGTGCTTCAGACATTGTTCTGGCAAACTCACATACGACCGTGATATATTAAATGATTCTACAGAATCAATAAATTTATTTACGTTATCCTTATCGAATTTATAATTATAAAAGTTAGTGACCAGTTTATATATGACTTGCTGAGTATTATTTGTGTAATTCGTGTAGTTTTCGTGAAGAAATTGTACTTTAGTGTGCTTAAACTATTTATAATAAGGAGTTTGAAATGATGTTTGATCTGTATGACTTGAGTGTATAAGTGTATTGTTGCGTACTGGACAATTATAAAATGTGCTTCATACAAGTACATTAAGTTACAGCTAATAGCAAGGTGAAATATATCATAACACTGTGAAATACTGATACAGACAATTTTTGCAAGAACAGATTTCGAATATACATACCTATTGATTATTGAATATAGGATACCTATACTTTTAAGATACACCGTACCAAAAACTAGCGAAAAATCAAGACTAAATACATTTACTGTAGTACTAAACTTAAAATAAAAATAAAATAATATAATGAGTAAATTGTGTGTTACATTAAGATAGTTCGTATATGACAGTCATTTGTTAGCTAGGAGTTTTAGACTCATTGCGGATTCAATTCGAATTTGAGGCTCACCTTCGGCTTTCCGGAGGAATATGGACCCACGTGAAGTCCAGCAGTAAGTGTAACCATTCTCCTTTGCAAACTGTCGAGCTACGTAGAATAGTTTCTGCGCGTTAGGTGTTAGGACTTCTGATATGAAAACAGGTTTGACAGTTCCAGGTATATTGAGGTGCCCAGTATTTAATTTTTCTTCATTCGGCTTCTTCTTGTTATAATTTTTGACCGCCTGCAAAATGTTTTCCTTTTTTATAACACTGTTCAGCTCAACCACGATGGGTTTACTACCTTCTTTGTGGGTTTGAATTCTGTATATGTCTTTGATGTCACAGTCTTGGATATCAACCTCAACAGCTTTTGACAACGTTTTCACTATCAAACTAGCGTCTCCCTTTGACTCGTACTTCCTGTCATCTGGCAAGCAGATGGGTACATTTCGTATCTCTAAGCTAGCCGACCTACTTTTACGCTCAAGAGCTTCAATCTTTTCCTCCAGTTTCTGAATTGTCTTCTTATCTTCTGCTCTATCTTCTTGAAGGTTTTGAAATGTTTTCAGAATTAAGTCATATTTGTCCGACATAAATTGCAAGCTTGCTGAGCTCTTCATTTTTCTGCTTGAGGTCAAGAAAACTTTGGTCTACCTTAGATGATAAGGACGAGATTAGTCCTTTGAGATCCTTGATGTCATCATCGCCATGTTTACGTTTGTATCTAACACTGACATTTCTGCTACCACTTCTCTCAGACGCAGTATCTGATTCACATAACTCAGGCGCACATACCTCAGAGATGGTAACGCCCAGCCCCGGGGCGGGCGCGGGGTTGGGTGAGGTAGGCGGGGGGGAGCGTTGAAGAGGCATGTTCGATATATCACTCAGTGTCGAAGTACCAGGCGTCCAAGCTTAGGAGGAGGTTTAACAGGCGCGAGGTGCGTAGAGGTCACTATACTGGTCGTCGATTGAGGATTTAGTATATTTTTCCTATCCGCCAGCCTAACTTGACCCCTCTTTATAATAGAACACTCACTTTACTCCGCTACACCACCGCTTTATGCGCGCCTAGTATTTAGTGAGTTTAAAAGCCATTTAATTTATGCCAAAAATTAATAATATTTAAATAATATTCAAAACACTGTGTACGGGAATCACGTGCGTTCGCTTTCGCGGTCCAAGGGGAAGGGAGAATTGACTCTCTTTATAAAGAAACAAATAATTGAATTAATTGTAGCCCTGAAAAGGGCTTTTTTATAAAAGCGATTTGCTTTTGGCAATTTACCTACCAACTGACTGCAGATATCATTATTCATCAAAACATTCACTTATTGTTGCTGCACATTTCGGCGATCGTGTTCCACATGTCCACCACAACACTGATGCACAATCGTCACCTTTTTACTAAATTTGCACCGTGTACTTTTAACAGCGCACTTGTGTCCGATTTAAGACTTCGATTTCCGAATCACACACCTTTTTTTTTAATACGACACTTGTTCCTCGATTTCCTCGTTGTCTTCTTCTCTCGTGTTCTTCCAGCATTCATGGCATGACTCGTACCCAAGAACACTGCATGTGGTGAACGCGCGGTTATACAGGCGTTGAAAGGCTCACTCCGACGGAACTGTCACATCTGGCGCACCTCATAATTTCTTATTATGATCTTATATCACAATATTCATGATTGGAATACGATATTGTTTGCGAAACAATAGCGGCACGCGTTACGTACGTCCGATCGAAAGCTATCTCCACGAAAGACTAATTATAGTCGGTAGGTAACCTGGCGGCGGCGGGCCGGCGCGGCGGCGGTATCATCAAAGAGTCGGCGGCTAGTTGAAAGAGTGCCTACAACTCGGCGGTGCCTTTTGTCGGCTTTTGTAATAAAAATAAATAAAAATAAAACGCATTTTGCCATTGGGTGGAGTGTTGTCAGCTTACGAAAATTTCCCATATTCAGTGTTAAATCTCGCAATGATTATAAAAATAAAAAAACAATAACTTTTGGATTTAACGAGTTACAATTTTATAACATTTTTTTTTTATACGTATGTTGTACCACGGATACGCCTTTATTGGATCGGACAGGGTTTTTGTTACATACTGTATAGGAATGACGTCTTAGCAAGAGTTGTTCAGCCTGATGAGCACTCTCTGTTGACGTATGAAAATTGAAGATCTGGAACACCTGTTGTGGAACTCCAAGAGCCCGGCTACATCATAACACATATAGAAATGACGTCTCAGCAGAGTTGTTCAGCCTGATGAGCTCTCTCTGTTGACGTATAAAAACTGAAGATCTGGAACACCTGTTGTGGAACTTCAAGAGCCCGGCTACACCATAACACATATAGAAATGACGTCTCAGCAGAGTTGTTCAGCCTGATGAGCACTCTCTGTTGACGTATAAAAATTGAACACCTGTTGTCGAACTCCAAGAGCCCGGCTACACCATAACACATATAGGAATGACGTCTTAGCAAAAGTGGTTCGGTCTGATGGGCATTTCCTGTTGACTTATAAAAATAGAAGATTTGAAACATCTGACTTGGAAATCAAAGCTATCACTAATTTCACTGTATAATTATAAAATAACATAACCTTTCGGACTGATTTTGGATGACGATGGTATATCATTTATAATTCGACTCTACTGGCCAAAACTCCCAATTTTTTTTTTATCGAATATATAAGTTGTATGCCTTTGGGCTTATGTTATTTGAGCGTTTAATTTACTTTGCAGTCACTTAGATTTTAATTGATCAGGTATCTTCACAATAAAACTATAACCATGATGAAAGAGGTCAAATCTTTCCCAATGTTCCAAAGGAGCTAAATAGGCTAAATAATAAAAAGGATTGAGGATCATAAGATCCCAAGAATCTACCGAAGAGCGTCAAGAGAGACTTGATGCTGTTCGAGAAGATCAGGCTGCAACTCGCTCCGTGGAAACCTCTTCGGATCGCGAAGCACGCCTGCATTCTCATCGTATTTACGTATCTACATCCAGGTCTCTAGAGACCAGTGAAGAATATGATGCGCGACTGACCGCTGATCGTGAGCAAAAGTTCTGATGAGCATTTCCTACTATCTTACAAAAATGAAAGATCTGGAGGTTCTCGAATCGTCTCGCGCATCACGTTGTTTTCCCGTCCCCGGGTTCTGAGAATTTGACATCAGACGTTTCAGATCTTTTATTTTGACGACCCTGTTGTCGCTGACATAAGCAACAGGATCCGCGTACGAAGTTGCGGGCAGAAGCTAGTAATAAATAAATGTGGACAACATCACAAACATTGCTCCGAATCCAAAGTAAGTAGCTAACGCACTTGTGATATAGAATCAGAGACAACGAAGATACCACAAACACCCAGACCCGAGACAATATCGATAAGTGATATTTTATATTGAACCGTCCGGGGATCGAACCCGGGACCTCAGAGCTGGCGACACCTTGAAAATCGGTGTGTACGCCACTCGACCACGGAGGTCGTTCCCGGTAGTCCCACTGAGGAAGTTGGAGGACCGTGAGCTGTGGCGCAGCTTGGGACAGGCATGTGCAGCAGGAACAGGTCCAGGGGCGACGGACTCGGGGAAGTCCTCGTCCCCATTGATTGGACCCGAGGTGGCGGCGCGCGCGGGTGTCGGCGCGCGCCCCCGATGCGATGCACGGGGTAGTCGAACGCCTCACTACCCCGTGCACGAGACGAGGCCCGGACAGACCGGGCCAACACTAGTGTGGGGCTGCGGACGAATTCGGATTCCCGCGGCCCCCCGCGCACGTGCTTGGAGGAGACACCGGGGGGTTTTAGCCGGTAAGAGTCCGACACGCCCCTCCGCCTCTCCCCAGGCGGAGGAAGTACATGAGGATTTCCCCCCGTAAAAAAAAATTAATAAAAAGGCATGTGCAGCAGAGGACCGCGATAGGCTGTGTGGATTGATAGCTCTCAATATTCCGTTATGAGATTCATGAACTAGGCTCTCTCTCTATAGTAGGCCCTCGCTTTACGCATTACTGCAAAAAAGTCATCCAATTTGTTCTCCACAAACATACCGGGCGCACTACACCGCCACGGTAAGCCAAGTATGCAAAAGCCACGTATCGAAGTATGAAATACCTACTCCCGCTTGTTTTTATTATTAGTATTTGAATTGAGACCATGCTTATTCGCGTAATTTTCACAAATATTTACCAATTGCTGTAGCGCCTTGACAGTGGGGCTGAGCAACACCATATTCTCGGCAAAGCTAAGATTATTAATTATAGCGACATTGTCGATGGAGCATCCAACACCGGCGTCACTCAGCTCCTCTAACAAGCCGAGTGAGCCAAGTGACTCATTACAATGCAGTCTACACTAATATTATATAGAGGAAAGATTTGTATATGTATGTTTGTATTGAAGGAACTCAAAAACTACTGTGCCGATTTCATGAATTATTTTACTATTAGAAAGCTACATTATAACTCTGAGTAACATAGGCTATGTTTTTTACAAAAAAAATTGGTACCGCGGGTGGAGTGCGGGGAACAGCTAGTATAATATATTATGAGTATTCGTCACATAACTTACTATATTTACAGAGTTCCGTTTCGTTTCTATTACTAAGGGATACATTACGGACGGGACATATTGATTATATTAATTTTACGTTTCGTATATTCGTATAATAATAAGATTGAAATTGCACTCAACTACTAGCGGAAATTAAAGTAAGATAAGATAATTTATTTCGCAAATATGGGTACAGTACAGTGATGTAAAATATAATAACATAAGTTCAGCCACATTTTACCATTAGGCATGCGAAAGGTACAAGACCAGCAAAAACAGAATAATTAGTTTTCCTATAATAAAAGTAAACCATATATTTACATTAAACTAAATGAAAATTTCGAGACCGTCCATTAATCATAATAAAAAATAGAACTGCAGTAAAAGATTAATTTTAATTAAAAAAAAAAATTGCCGAGGAAATAAAATTTATGCATATTCTCAAATTCGGGTGATAACAGTGAAGTTTCAAATAAATCATTTTCGTTTTTTTTTTTATTGGTGATTAAAATTATTCGAAATTAAAATCAAAATATTTTTATTTCAAGTAGGCCTTTCGAAACATAAAATGACGCTAGTTGCGCGGTTCCAAAGTGTCATTCCTATGGAGAAGAACCGGAAAAAAACTCCATAGGTTACTCTTTTAAAAATGGTAATTGATATACAGAGCTTCAATTCATTTAAAAATATGTGACAACAACGTAAATAGCAAAAGTTTTGATGAAAAAGATAAAATTGAAAATTTTACCATTAATTTTACAAGGATTTACCTTGTTGACACATTTACAAGGGTTCTGGTGCAAAAGCATCACGAATAATTATAAAAAGAAAAAAAAAAGGTAAAACATTCATACAATAAAAGTCCTAGTCGACCCTAACAGGAATGTCAAGGCATGTCAAAAGCCTTCTAAAAATAGAGGCTATGGGGAATCTAATTGCCGTAAACAAGGTTAAAAAAAAGTATGCTGAACCGCCTAAAATCCTAAATAATCGCTTTATAAAAACCTTATAATACGCTTTATTTATTAACATTGATTTCACGCACTTTTTAAACTTTTTGTTGCATTAATTTGTAATGTCTTCCGGTAATTTATTATAAAAACGAATATAATTCCCTAGGAGAGAAAGTTTGTTTTAGTGAGTCTAAACCGTGGGACTACTAGTTTATTTTTATTTCTTGTGTTTATATTATGGTAATCACTATAAATACTAAAACTAGGTAGATTTTAACGTAGGTACATTATATTTTCCAAAATGTAAAGAGACGGCAACGTTAGAACATTTATTTCTTTAAATTTATCCCTTAGAGACTCACGAGGGCCCGTGCAGTAGATTGCACGAATCGATCATTTTTGCAAAATAAATATTGAATCTACATCAGTCTATTATTACGAATAGTATTTTAATAATTAGTAGGTTTTATAGCCATAAATATGGATAGGACTTCGTCCGAACAAGCCGCTCAAATTGTCTCATTGGTGCGGAAGGCTTGGATCAACGAAAGATTGGAAGAACTAACGTTTAAACTATCACTTTGCATGATTAAAATAAAATTAGGCAATGCAAACTCATGCATATACTTTTTAAGACTTGACGTTTCGGTCGGGTTTCACTGGCAGTGGTCGCAAACAGACATTTGAGCAGCATTTGTGCAGACAGATTGTTACGAATTTTAATTTAAACTAGTATACGTTTTCTAGAGTTTACCGCAGGTTCAAAGAGACAGGTTCTTGCAAAAGGAGACCTGGTACCGGCAGAAATCAATCAACCACCCGACAGTCTGACTGCACATTGACTGCACGGATGGTCGAGTGGTATAGGTCACCACGCTAATTACCACTGTGCGCGACGTGCTGCGGGTTCGATCCCCGTATGGGACAAGCATTTGTGTGATCCACAGATACTTGTTCCAAGTCTGGGTGTTCTTTGTGCATGTGATTTGAATGTTTGTGAAACCCCCGCGACACAAGGAATAAATTCCTTAGTGCGGACGTCGTTTTTATAAAAAGAGCTGAATGAAGTGCGTGGAGTAAACGTGAGTGAACGAACAATAAGATGAAGGCACAAGGAAGCGGCTATCACCCCTTTTAGACCAGCTAATGGTCCAAGCTATCTGCAGCTCACAGACAAGCTCGTTTAAGATTTGCCCATGAACGTTTTAATTGCACTGAAGAGCAATGGGCCTCTGTATTGTTCACCAATGAGTGTAGGACATATTTAAATGGGGCAGACGGTCGCTGAAGAGTCTATCCTCGACGTGGGGAAGATATAATCAAAGTTTCATTAAGGAGCGTGTTCCTTTTGGAGGCGGTTCGTGTATGATGTGGGGCATGTGTATGTCGATGATCGATGATGATGGCGAACAGAACTTGTGTTTATCGACATAGTTCGTCAAAATTATAGAAGAGGAGGTTTGGCACAACGCCATATAAAAGAGGTTTTAGAATCTCACTTGCTACCTTACATGGCATTAATATGCGGAAATTTTACACTAATGCAAGATAACGGCCGACCCCACGCCGCGCGCCGCTGCACAAGTTCCACAATTCGAAAAGGTTGGAATACGTAGGTACCATGAATTGGCCAGCATGCAGCCCGGATCTTAATCACATTGGACATGTTAGGGACGGTTTCAAAATGCTGTGAATTTCTAAACTCAGTATTTAAATATTTTTCGCCCGACCCAGGAATCGAACCCGAGACCTCGTTCTCGGCAGTCGCGCTTGCGACTGCTAGACCAACGAGGCAGTCAAAATGCTTTATATGCGAGATACAGCATTTTGAAACTTTGTGCCCACAACAGTGATAGCACTAAGAAAGAATAGCGATTTCACAAGAATGTAACAATAATCCGCAAGACAGTTCTAACGGTCCTATACAAACATACACTTAAGGATATACTACGCTCAAGAAGAAGTCAAAACTACACAAATAACAAATAAGTTTGAATACTTGGTTAAAATGTTTTGTTCAAAAGCGTCTCGAATATTGTAATCAAACGATTTAAATTAAGTTGTAATTAATTTCTGAAATATTGCGTGTCCGACATACTTACTCACCTATCTAAGTCCGCGACATATTTACTACTAGCGGGTTCGCATGTTAATTATACTTATTATAAACGTACCTCTTGAATATGTAACAAAAAACCGCATCAAAATCCTTTGCGTTGTTTTTAAGATCTAAGTTCTGTTGATCTAAGATCTTTGTTTTGTTTTATGTAGTGAAGGTAATGCGTCTTCATCTCGTACAGTCGGCACACATCAAAGAAAATACTTTGACATTCAAAGCTCGTTTGTACATATTAATACATAAGGGCGACTTTTAGAAAATTTTGTATCGATTGGCGTGCGACTTGCTGTTTATTCGGAAGCTGCGGCTCCAGAGGTGTCATATGACCGAGACAATGGCTCCTGCCGGCGGCGTGCGTCACGCGAGTTCCTAGTTACCGCCGAGCGAGCGTCGGTCGCGCGCCGCGCATGCGCATTGTAGCTACGCCCGCACCGCGACATGGCCGCTAAACTCGTTGTACTTGTGTTCGTGCTGAGCGCGCTCGCGCCGCCCGCCCGGGTCAGTACTACCACTCTATACTCAACAATTACCCTGGTATACGTTTAACTTAGTATTAGTGTACATGTGTGGCGTTGTCGCTCTTAAAAGCATTTACCGTCTTTTATGCGGTTTTTTTTTGTTTGGAAGATGATGTGGGCGTGTGAATTTATTAAGATTTATATTAAATGCTCTTTTCTAAAAACATAAAAAAAATATATCGCTTACTGGCTTGTTCCGAACACATTCGAGGGATTCGTTAGAAATATGAATGAAAAATTATACCTACCTATTTTGTTCCGAACGTGAACCACGTAGGTAGACCCGATCCCAGTCAGATTCCTAACGAATCCCTGCTGAGAAAAGGTACCTAAATGAAAACAAAACTTAAAAGGACGGAATATACAATCATTCAATTTATCTTAACTTTAATTTATTGGTACGTTCCTATTTTTTTACGTTTCATTTTCCTTTATCGTTTCTCAGCAGGGATTTTTCGGAACAGCTTAACATTGAAATGATTAATTTATTTACACGAAAAGTTAAAAGAATAAAATAAAATTATTATGTATTGAAAAAAACAAAAAAACCGACTGCGTAAAAAATGCTAGTTAAAAGTAAATATAAACCTTGAGAAATAATGATTAATTTAAAATCGCATTTTATTATTTTAAGCATCACTAGGTAAGGCCCAGTTTTTTGATCACGAGTTAAGTCAACCAATGTTTTGAATGTTTTGCCCCCTTGATTAATTATACACTTTACAGAACTTACATTACAAAATAAATAATTATTATACTATACACACCTAATACTAAACGCGTTTTTTCATCTATTGTTTGGCTATGAAATGATCAAATTAGTTGTAGAGTGAATTATATAACCATTTGTTAGAATAAAATTTGATGAATAGACGTTCTACCGAAATTTGAAATCATTAGTTAGAATATTTAACCATTGGTTGAGTTAACTAACGATGAAAAAAAACTGGGCCTAAGAAAGTATTTTTTGGCAATTCCACCGCTGTTGCAGTGAAAAGCGGGAACGTGAACGGTTGTATGGAAGTCCGTCATTTTTTAAGTTAGCAGCATGATATTTTGTATACGGGTTTCTGGTTAGATATGATTAGAAATAGGGAGGTATGCGAAGTTCGTCATTTTCAAAAAACACGCGGGAAATTTTATATTAAAGTCAGTTGGGGCAAGAGAAACATACTTAATTGTAGAAATGTTAAACTTTTTGTATTTGACAACACGTGGACATTGGCAAAAAAAAAATAGACTAATAAAAACAGTGATTGATGACAGAGAACGAATAGTAACAAGAAAGGGTGCTGTGATAAGTGTAGACTAAGCACCCGTGCAAGCAAATACGTGTTCATTAAAATCAAATCAAAATATTTTTTTTTTTATTACGCGTAGACCTTTTCAGGTACTTTTAAAACATAAAATGACGCTAGTTGCGCGGTTCCAAGATGTCGTTCCTATGGAGAAGAACCGTCAAGAAACTCCATAGGTTACTCTTTTAAAAATGGTTTTATATATGCAATGATTGTAAAATAATATTGAGTAAATAAATGCAGGGTCTTTTCTGGACTGGCCTTTTTAAGAAAGAACCAAATGGACCTGAGCAAACCTTTTTTTTTTGTCGCTGGGAAAATATCATTACGCATTCGGTATACCCACTAAAACAACCCAGCGGCATTCCCGCATCGTCTGAGTGGAGGGGGACTGGGAAACCGGCGCAGCCTTTACATCCAGTCCACCTCCGACGAACGTCCGCCTTCACGGCGGGCCCTTCACGCCGTCCCCGTAGGGGGAGGGCTGGGAATACCCGGCGAGGGTTGTGTAGAGTGCAATGCGGGCGAGGGCGCCCCCGCGTCTGTCGCCCGCCTGTCACCACCTCTTGACCTCTCCTTCGTCTTCGGAGCGGCGCAGCGAGAAGGTCGTCCTCCCGCACGCACTCAGCCACCTCCTTTCGCAAAATGACGTTCTCGCAAAAGGAGGCGACCGCTGCCCAGGCTTCAAAGATTGCGTAGTGCAAAGAAGGAAGTGTAACACCTGGATTTGAACTTGCAGCAAGAACATCCATTTCTAATTGTACAACCACCGAGCTGTTTTCATGATTTAGGGCACACAATATGCTGGCTCGCAGGTTTTACAGATGTAGCCAAACAGTCAAAATGTATCTTTTTAAAACTTACTGTCTTTTGACAGTAC
This sequence comes from Plusia festucae, assembly GCA_950381575.1. NCBI lineage: Eukaryota > Metazoa > Arthropoda > Insecta > Lepidoptera > Noctuidae > Plusia > Plusia festucae. Next base: position 124,632 of record OX494456.1, on the reverse strand, counting down.
ACAGGAAATCTGTGGACCACTTTTACGCAGAAGGCGGTTAGAATAGAATAGAATAGAATAGATGTCTTTATTTGCAATGAATCAAAATCAAAATCAAAAATCAAAATCAAAATAATTTATTTGTATTAAACATGAGTGTTTCAGATGTTATAAAATATGGTTCCTAGTTCTACATGTTATACCTTATTAGGTGTACAAATTTTTATGAGTAAGGCTGAGGCCAAACGAGCGTAATTTTATGAGTCGTGAGTCGCAGAATTTCGGTCGCAGAAAATCTGCTACATTCGGTTTCATACAAAAGTCCTATTTGATTCACACGGCAACGCAAAATGAGTTGTGAATTCTGGAAGGCAAAATTTCTACAACCGAAATTCTGCGACTCACAACTCAAAAAATTACGCTCGTTTGGCCTCAGCCTAATCTCCATTATAATTAAATCATACAAAAAAAAACATTACAAACTAAATAAAGTGGGTAGGTAAATCAAAACATGAATTTGTTAAACTAAATAAAAAATAAATAATACATATGTCTAAAATTCTAAAAAGAGTCATTAAAAAATTCTTTAATACTGTAATAACATTTGGTGTTTAATAGAAGCTTTAATTCTTTCTTAAACATCTCCGTATTTAAAGTTTTCATTTCTCTAGGTAATTTATTGTAGACAGTTGGGCCCATGCAAAAAATACTCTTTCTCATATGTTCTGTTTTAGCCACGTGCAGCCTTAACTTACTATCATCGCGGCGATTTCGGGTTACAGTATCAGACATTCGTGGGAATAAATGAGGATTAGTTTTTACAAATACTGCCAGCTCTAATATATATAATGACGGAAGTGTTAGGATTCTATGTTGCAAGAAATATGGTTTACAGCTGTCAGTTATGAATAATCTGAACATGGACCTTATACACCTTTTCTGTGCTTTAAAGGCTTTATCAAAGTCGGGAGAGTTAGCCCAGAATATGATGCCGTATCTTAATACCGATGCCACCATACTGTGGTAGGCTAAAATGAGAGATGCAGTATTAAGAACAGGAGCAAGCTTAAAAAGTGCAAATGCGGAACTACTTATTCTTTTAGTTAAAACTTCAATGTGAGGTTTCCAATTAAGTTTTTGATCGATTGTTATTCCTAGAAATTTTGCTGTTGCAGTTTCAGTTATTAATTGGTTATTATGTAAAAGATTGATTTTAAGAGGATTATTAGTTCTTTGAGAAAAGTGAATAATGTTAGTCTTATTTAAATTTATTTTAAGGTTATTGTTATCGAGCCATTGTATTATTGAGTCAAGGGAATTATTTATGTCCTCTTCATAAATTGCTTTGTCTTTACATGCTATTGATATTGTGCTGTCATCGGCAAATAGTGACATTGGGTGCCTTGTCGCTTTTGGCAAATCATTGATATAAATAATAAATAGTAATGGCCCTAGGACACTACCCTGTGGTACTCCAAAACTCTGTATACGCTCAGAAGATTTAAAATGCTCTTCTCTTTTTGTTTTAATATTTATTTTACTAATTACTGTTACTTGTTTACGGTTACTTAAATATGATTTTAAAAGATCTAACACATTACCCCGAATCCCGTAGTGTTCAAGCTTATCTATTAAAATATTGTGGTCTACGTAATCAAATGCTTGAGTTAAGTCACAGAAAATTGCACATGTTGGATTAGTTTTGTCTACGTTTGGCATTATACTGTTTAAGAAATCATGAAAAGCTAAATTAATGCTCATCTTTTGCCTAAACCCCTTTTGTTCTAAACAAAGTAGATTATTTTTTTCAAAGAAATGGTTTATTTCCCTGTATGTGTATTTTTCGAATATCTTTGAAAAAATCGGTATTAATGCTATTGGCCTATAAATATCCATAAGTTCTCGATTCTCTTTTTTAAACAAAGGTTTGATCAAAGCAATTTTTAAGGCTTCTGGAAAGGTACCTGCGCTAATACATAAATTCAGAATATGACTTAAATGGCCGCAAATTTGTGTATTTACATATTTAATAATTTTTGTGCTAATCTCATCATATCCAACGCTTTTACTATTTTTGAGATCTTTTATTATTTTGTGAATATCATAGGGTATACTAGGGTTCATAAATAATGAGACATTAGTTTTATGTATTAAAGACGAAGCTTTTGTGCTGCTTTTACTCGACGGAACTATTTTGTCTACAAAATAATTATTAAATGCATTAGCTATTTGTATGGGCTTAGTCACATAGTCATCTTGTAATTTAATTTTGAATGTAGGTACAATAATAAGGTGTTTGACATTTAAATATGAGTCCTTGTACAATACTGCCATAATTTAGCATGCAAATGTTAGTAAAATGTTTTAATTACATTGAAACAACAGAAAAAAAAGCCTTATTAAATTTAGAGTAACTTATCATCTAGGAAGTCTTGTATTAAATAATAACATTTATCTTGTAAAAGTGATATCAAGTGTTTTTTAAACTTAATTAATTTTATTAATGTTAATGCTTTGCGCGTGTAGTACAACAACGGGTTCAGGTTGCTTTTGGGTCTGCCCCGCTATTGCAATGCCTCTAGCATGTCCGCATGGAGTGAGAAGCAGTCCGCACCTGATCACCGCAACCTGAACGTTATTGCGTTTAGTCACGGCTCTCCGATCCTAAGTCGTTTAAGGCCGGGTTGAAACGCGGTGGCCGTTGCAATGATGAGCTTAGGTGTTATCAATGAAAGATGTTTATGCGTTTAATAATGAACGTATATTGAGCCCAGTATAAGGGACACCTTACAATATATATATGGGAGGCGCGTCATACACTACACCGTGTTTTGCATGTACTAGAACCCATTTTATAGAGCCATATCGAACTCTAAAAATCTGAAAACAAAAATATGTTAAAGATACATTCTTTCCTGAGGGCTTTCATTGGATGGAAACACGAGTAGAAAAAAAAAATCTTGATAAAAAAATCCGAAAGTAAAGTCGACTCGAAAACTAGTTCCCATTTTATACGTAGTACGTAATTTATTTTAGGAGGGTTCCCACTGAATGATTTTTTCTAAACGTCCGTAAAAATAATTATCGAGCATTTTATTTGATTTTCTATGAATTTTCGATAAACGATCCTTTTGTGACAGTTGTCGAGCTAAGACCTATGTCCGCAAAACGCATTGGCTTGCGTTGGCTTGGAAGATTCATTTTTGCACAGCTGCAGGGGATAGTGTATAATACTTATTAGAAAGAAAAAAAACGGAAATACTGTTTACTAAATGGACTAATGGACAGTATTTCCGTTTTTTTCTTTTGGGGTACGGAACCCTAAAATACTTTTTTAGACGGAGCATCTTGATAAACCGTTCGTTTTATTTTATACAAAAACTCGTGCGTTTTACATTACAATAACGCACAGGTACGTAATGAGATACAATACGATATTGAAATTGGTGAAATAAGAGACAGCAAATTTGTTAAACATATGGTACTTGTTGCAGGCAACGGTGCCCGGCACGTTCTTCTGGAAGCCGCGCGTCGGCCTGGAGCTGGCCGCGCCCACCCGTGAGTGACCTTGCTTAATTACGCTTACGCTAAAACCTCAAACTTTTGACATTTATGAAATAGGAAATGTAGTTATAGCAGACTTACTAGGATAAAGTACGCACCTACCCCAAAACTACCACACAAATTAACAAAAACGGGGGCGTTACCATATACGCTAGACCTGACTGGAACGTTAAACGTAAAACAAGGTTGGATACATAAGCGGGTAAAAAGGATATCCATATACTCCATACAGCCTCAAATATAAATATAATTATCTTCTCGCTATAGTATTATACAAAGACAAAAATGACTGCATGGATAGCCGAGTGGTATAGGTCACCACGCTGATTACCACTGTGCGCGACGTGCTGCGGGTTCGATCCCCGCATGGGACTAGCATTTGTGTAATCCACAAATCCTTGTTCCAAGTCTGGGTGTTCTTTGTGCATGTGATTTGAATGTCTGTGAAACCCTCGCGAAGGATTAAATTCCTTAGTGCGGGCGTCGTCTAAATAAAGAAAAAAAAAAGCGACAATCGTCGTAATATTTGTGAACCCACGAACAGTATGAAAAATAAACCCTACATTTCTGTAGGCCTTCTTACAACACTTGACTTGACTTTGACAACATATGACCACGAAACGTTAACCCGGCGTTAAGAGCACCTCCTAAGTCCTTAACCTCAGTGACCCTGTACGATAGGGTTGAGTGCACGCGTGAAAGTAATAGCCACTCATTTTGAACGTTGAACTGATATAAATATTAATGATGTCAATAATAACGAAACAGTAAATTACGTTTGTCTAATGGCGTCGCATGCTTTGTTACCTGCTATAGTACTCCAATTAGATCTGACACTTACATAGACCTTATTTTCATTAAAACGAACTCAAAACCTAGGTAGGTCTAGTTTGCAATCGGTGAGATTGCAAACTAGACATAACATACCTAGGCTTAGAGTTTTTAATTTTCAGTATTTCATTACTGATCACGTCTTAGCACTTTGCTGCTTTCCTTGCAAACCACACCAAATTAACAAAAGCCAATCGTTGGAAAATGAGAACTGATTGGGACGCAGTCTCCGCTGAACTAAGTGAAACAAATTGGGATTCAGTAACTTACTGAACTGACTCTTTATGCGTCAATACCTCATTATTTCACTTAAATAAATAAAAAAAATTGGGAGTTTTGGCCAGTAGAGTCGAATTATAAATGATATATCATCGTCATCAAAAATCAGTCCTAAAGGTTATGTTATTTTATAATTATACAGTGAAATTAGTGATAGCTTTGATTTCCAAGTCAGATGTTTCAAATCTTCGATTTTTATAAGTCAACAGGGAATGCCCATCAGACAGAACAACTTTAGCTAAGACGTCATTCCTATATATGTTATGGTGTAGCCGGGCTCGACAACAGGTGTTCCAGATCTTCGATTTTTATACGTCAACAGAGAGTGCTCATCAGGCTGAACAACTCCTGCTGAGACGTCATTCCTATATGTGTTATGGTGTAGCCGGGCTCTTGGAGTTCCACAACAGGTGTTCCAGATCTTCAATTTTTATACGTCAACAGAGAGTGCTCATCAGGCTGAACAACTCTTGCTAAGACGCCATTCCCATATGTGTTATACTGTAGCTGGGCTCTTGGAGTTCCACATCAGGTGTTCCAGATCTTCAAATTTATTCTCTCAGCAGAAAATGCTCATCACGTGAAACAATTTTTGCTATGGTACCATTTTTGTATCTCTTATAGTTTAGCTGGTCTGTTGCGGTTCTGCATCAGGTGTTCAAATTTTCAAGATAAATTATAGCCTATATGTTGCCTAGACTTAATACCTATACAACAAAAAAATAATCATTCAAATCCGACCAGTAGTTCTGAAGATTAGCGTGTACAAATAAACAGACAAACAGACAAACAAACAGACAAACAGACATACAGACAGAATTTTTTTTTTGGATTCGTGCTCTATTACTATTTGTAAACCCCTCAAGTATTATTTTTTTAATATATTCAATGTACCGACAGAAGACAAAAGCGTCAGTCTCTGGCAATAGTCATAACCAAATCTCTTTGTTGACAGACTCATCAAACACCTTGAATTTAGTTAATAAAATTAATAATAAGCAGATTTTAAACATTTTACATCAGAATATTCAGGGTTTGATGGGTAAAGAATTGGAGTTGGAGTTGTTCGTGAACTGTAATAACATTAATATTTTGTGTAGGTGTTACTGAACATTGGCTAAGGGACCCCCAGTTCATGCTTAGCTTTAACAACCATCAGGTAGGTAGCTCGTTCAGCAGAATAAATCTGATACGTGGAGGCTCATTAATTATTGTAAGCATTATATTAATAATATTATTATTAAATTCAAAGAACTTAAAGACATTGTGAGCTTGTCTGTTGAGCGAGTAGCTGAGATAGCATGTATTGAGCATGTGCTTTATATGATACTTTTGAAAAAATAATGGAAGAGGTATTATTTAAAATCTCTAAAAAAACAAAAACAGTTGCTGTCTGTGGGGACTTTAACATTAACTTATTGAAAAAATGAACGGTTGTAAATAGATTTATAATTTTATTTAAGTCTTATAATTTATACAATACATTCCTTGAGCCAACTAGAGTAACTGCCACCAGTGCTACTTGTATAGATAATATTTTTACAAATATTAAGCCGAACACCTATTCCATTGTTAATGTAATAGACTCAGATCACTGTGGTCAGTTGGTCTCGTTGCCTGTAAAAACTGTTAAAGCTCATAGGAAAACTATTAGTTTTGTTCCTGTAACCAAACTGCGGTTATAACTTTTTAAAAATAATTTACTTGAAAAATGATCCGGTTAGCCTTATCACAGTAACCCAGACCAAGCTTATTCTCTATTATTTAACTTGAATAAGGTTTTGGTATTTTACAATATATTAACCTATTCACCTCAACCGAAACATGCCATGCCAATGCGTGCCTTCATTTCTGGGTACCCTCAATATAAATAATACTGTACTGGTCCACGATTTTCAATATATGTTTCTTATTAAATAGATAACAGACAAATTAAAAAGAAACCAAATTTCAAGCAGATATGTCTATGGGCTACCTATGTCACACAGGCCACTTGCAGTTGTATTGTTTACTTACATAATATCATTATTACATAATTATATTGTTTACATAACATACAATAAATACCTGGATGACCGACCTTTTCAGAAAAAACGTCATTTTCTGAAAATGAATCCTAGCTAGAAAGATTTAACGCCCCCAAATACGATTTTCATTAAATTTAATATGCAGGGAGCTGCATACTAAATTTCACGAAAATTGTATGAGCCGTTTCGGAGATTCAGATTATGACTGTATACTATACATATATACATTTTGCAACAATTGCTCGTTGAAACTCTGATGAAGTCCGAAACGTTCGTTTCCAACCCAGACTCTGTAGACCGAGCTTTATGACCCGGCGCGGGCGAGTCTTGCTGGAAAAACCATTCTTGGTTATTAAACATGGCGTTGTTAAGGAGCTGCACTACCTTCTCTAGAATGGTATCTTGATACACTTGTGCCGATGCTATGATACCTTTTTCACAAAAGTATGACTCAGTCACTCCTTCATAGCTAATACCCCACCAAACCATCACTGAAGTCGGATAATGCCCACGTTGCACTCTGTCGACTAATAGGAAATACGCATATTTGCCTAAATACGGTCATTTTGTTTGTTATAATGTTGCTCAATTGTAAAAATTATCTCATCCGTAATCAAAATTGTTCCTGCCCTTGCGTACCGCTTCAGTACTTGTTTAGATTATACCACCCTATTCTTTTTTCAGTTAAGAAATGACCAGTACGTCTTTTATGGGCTGCAAGTCCTAAGTCATCTTTTAAAATACGCGACATGGTTCTAGGTGCTATCTTCATCTTCCGAAATAATATCTTTTGCTTTCCGACAGGATTTCTTCGAATTCTTTCCCTTACTGCTTTGACCACCTTTTTCGAACGAATACTACTTGGACGGCCTGATCTTTTTCTGTCACAAGCAGAGGAGGTCTCGTTGTACCTATTAATAGGCCAGAACACAAACATTTAACTAATACCAAGAGTAAGGAGAGTTTTGAAAATTGCATTTGGCTCCATACCTACTTCGTGTAATGCAATCACAGCGATTCGGTTCTCTTTATCACCCTTCTCCATTTTAATATCGCAAAATATTGTACAGTGTATTGGAGCCAAAATAAGAAAACACAATGAACAATCTAAGGTAAATGCAGCTATTAACGACCCATCGAAAATCCGCAGCTATTACCGATCCATTCCATTAATTTGTAATTTTTACGCTACTGGAACGATTCATGCTGAAGACACTTGACGAAACACGCATGTTTGTTCTTTGAGCACCGCAAAAACTAACGTTTGTGTGTGTGGCATCCCGGAAAAGACACAAAGTTCGTTAGTTTCCGTGAAGACAGCGAGCTCGCCGGCCGTGTAGTACAAGTCCTTGTTCCTAATAGGTAAGCACATCAAATTTTTGCTTAAGACTTTGTTCATCGATTTACGAAACCTGTACTGGTTGTGTATTATTAAATGTGTTCATTTGAGTGTGAATTCTTTATTTCGTATAGTATTTCATAAAGTTTAAGTAATTTAATAGGATAAAACTTGAAATTTAAATAGAGCGGTAATAGCTTCAATGATTTTAATAGTGGCAGTTATTGCCGATCCATGGGTCGGTAATTACCCTGCACATTATATTTAGTTTAAATGCTTTCCCGTCGATATGCGATGACAAAGAAAAAATATGAATATGACATTATAATCTCAAATAATCAGCCATTGTTACACACTATTAGCGACCTATACTATTTTGTCTAGTTTACTTGTTTTATCATTTTGTGTTTACCACGATTTGTAAAATTATTCATTAATTGTTATTTTAAAGAAACATTATTAAAATACCTTTCTTTGTATAACAATGTGTGCATTCATTAATACTATTTGCTTAATCAATTGTTTAAAATCCCTGTTATAATTAGAAAGATCAAATCAATACATATTATCTAGTTTTTGTGAGTCGGTGAAACGATTTTATATTTGTATATACATCGCTTATTACCGATCCATGTGAGTCGGTGATAGCAAGTATGGGAGCCTATCACCGATTCTATACAAATCATTATTCATAATGTTAAATTACACTGATTAACTGGTTACAGAAAATATTAGCTTATAAACTAATAACAAAAATAATTATGAATATAGATATGGCAAACGAAATACATAAAATAACTTTTTGCAGAAACATGGATGTCCGCTAGGGCCGATGCCTGCTAGGTTCGCGGGTTATTCAAAAAAGTTACTGTGGACCTGGCAACAGGTATCTGAAGGAACATGTGTAGGTATTAGTCAGAAAAAGTCTTACACTATAACTTCAAATAACTTCTTCCGCTCAGAGTAGAAGAAGTTATTTCACGATGTTCAAGACAAAAAAAATAGGTGGCTAAGTGGCTTTTCCTCTGCAGCACTATACATAGCACTATACATACTCGCCGTGGGGTTACGGCTTAGAATAACAACCCCCCCCTCTCTACCCGTGGGTGTCGTAGGAGGCGACTAAGGGATATAAAACAAGGAGAATGGGCAGCAGCGTTCTCCTAAATAACCAAAGTTAACTGCGGTCACCAACCCGCTTGCCCAGCGTGGTGACTAGGGCAACAAACACCCCATGATTGTGCGCCATAACACACGGCCCCCAGTTCCCGGTAGTCCCACTATTTCTGGCCACGGTAGTGGTTGCGGTCACGGTGAAACGGGGGGTGCTAAGAATCTCCGGGTTACGGCAGGCTACCAAAACCGACGACTTTATCTGGCAACGTATAATGGACGAACGATGAGGCTGGACCATCACCTTGCCGAACTAGAAGTGGAGCTAAGTAACATTAACTGGCATATACTGGGGTTATCTGAAGTCCGTAGAAAGGGGGAGGACACTATAACCCTGGAGTCAGGCAACTTGCTCTACTTCCGCGAAGGTGATCAACTCTCTCAAGGAGGTGTTGGTTTTCTGGTCAATAAGTCCCTCGCTAGCAGCGTTGTGGAAATCGGTAGTGTGTCGACAAGGGTAGCGTACCTAGTACTAAAGCTAAAAGAGAGGTATAAGCTGAAAGTAGTACAGGTATATGCGCCGACCTCGACGCACTCAGATGAAATAGGCGAAGCCATGTACGAAGACATCGCTCAGGCTGTCAATGGTACGGCTAAGGCTCATTACAACGTTGTTATGGGGGACTTCAATGCCAAAGTGGGAGTACAAAAACACGGCGAATTAAAAGTCGGACCTTATAGTTTGGGGCAGAGAAATCACAGGGGCCAAATGCTGGTCAATTTCCTAGAATCTCAGGGGCTCATCTTAATGAACTCATTCTTTAAGAAGAAGCTCCAGAGGAGATGGACCTGGCGGAGCCCCGATAATGTGTCTAGGAACGAGATTGACTTTATCATGTCGGATAAGCGGCATATATTCAGAGATGTCTCCGTGATCAACAGGTTTAATACCGGAAGTGACCACCGACTTGTCCGAGGCACTCTAAATATCAATGTGAAAGTTGAAAGATCGCGCTTGATAAGGTCAACTCTTAGGCCTACACTGCCCCAAATCATATCAGGTTCTGAAAAGTTCCAACTGGAACTTCAAAATCGATTCGACTCGTTGGAAACCACGGAAGACATTGACCAGAAGACCAATACTTTGGTCAAAACGTTGCAGGAACTGTCTCGTAAGCACTTTCCGCTGCAGCGCAGAAGTAGAGTATCCAAGCTTTCGACTGAGACTCTCGACCTTATGAGAAAGAGACGGGAGATGCCATCCGATCAGGTGTCTTCATCAGAAAGAAGGTCCTTAAACCTTAAACTCAGGAAGCTGATGCGACGCGACCTCCGACGCTCCAATACCCGCGCTATCGAAGCTGCGATTGAGCAAAACAGGGGGCCAAAAGTCTTCGCTCAGCAGTTAGGGAGGACCCATCTGATGAAACTTAAAACCACGGATGGCAGGGTCGTCACCTCTAAGAGCGAGATGCTCGATGAAGTCGAAAGCTTCTATAGGAACCTATACTCAGCGCAAACAGTGGGACCAGCAGCTTCCAGCAACGATGACCAAAGAGCCTGACTCACGCGCCATTACACCGAGGATCTCCCGGACGTTGACCAGGGTGAGATTAGGGTGACTCTCGAGCAACTTAAAAACAACAAAGCTCCGGGTGATGACGGAATTACGACAGAACTTTTAAAAGCAGGTGGTACTCCAGTTCTAAAGGAGCTCGAGGGCCTTTTTAATTCCGTCATCCGCCAAGGCACTACACCGGAGGCGGGGAGTGGGAGTGCGGTGGTTTTGTTTTTCAAAAAGGGTGATAAAAGCCTCTTGAAGAATTACAGACCCATCTCACTCCTGAGCCATGTTTACAAGTTGTTTTCGAGGGTTGTCACGAATCGTCTCGCCAGAAGATTCGACGAGTTCCAGCCACCGGAACAAGCCGGGTTTCGAAAAGGCTACAGTACCGTAGACCACATACATACTGTACGGCAGATTGTGCAGAAGACCGAAGAGTACAATCAGCCGCTGTGTATGGCGTTTGTGGACTACGAGAAAGCCTTCGACTCCATCGAAACTTGGGCGGTTCTGGATGCTCTTTAGCGATGTCAAATCGACGAACGTTACGTTGAGATGTTGAGATGCTTGTATAACGCCGCTTCAATGACTGTCCAGATCGACGACCACAAGACTAATCCGATTCCATTGCGCAGAGGAGTAAGACAGGGGGATGTGATATCCACGAAACTGTTTACCAACGCATTGGAGGACGTCTTCAAGACACTGGACTGGACTGGACAGGGCATTAATATAAACGGCGAGTACATCTCTCATCTACGCTTTGCCGATGACATCGTTGTGTTGGCAGAGTCGCTGGAACATTTGGGCGAGATGATGTTTAGCCTCAACGTAGCTTCTCGACGTGTCGGTCTTGGCATGAATTTAGACAAGACCAAGGTCATGTTTAACCTTCATATCGTGCCGAGACCGATATTCGTTGAAGGGGTGGCTCTCGAAGTTGTGCAGGAGTATGTCTACCTAGGACAAACCATCCAGTTTGGTAGACACAACTTCGAGAAAGAAACCGACCGGAGGATCCGTTTGGGCTGGGCAGCGTTTGGTAAACTTCGTCGAGTCTTCTCGTCGCCTATACCGCAAAGTTTGAAGACAAAAGTCTTCAACCAGTGCGTCCTGCCTGTCATGACTTACGGCGCCGAAACGTGGACACTGACAATAGGGCTAGTCCACAAACTCAAAGTCGCTCAGCGAGCTATGGAGCGAGCTATGCTCGGAGTATCTTTGAAGGATAAAATCAGGAATGAGATTATCCGGAGAAGAACCGGAGTTACCGACATAGCTTGCAGAGTCAGTAAGCTGAAGTGGCAGTGGGCTGGTCATGTCTGTCGAAGGACTGATGGCCGTTGGAGCAGACGAGTCCTTGAGTGGAGACCGCGAACCGGCAAACGTAGCGTAGGACGCCCCCAAACCAGATGGACCGATGACCTGAAAAAGGTGGCTGGGTCGAACTGGATGCGGAAGGCGGAGGACCAGGTGTTTTGGCGCAACTTGGGAGAGGCCTATGTCCAGCAGTGGACCGCGATAGGCTGAGTTGAAGACTATACATAGGAAAAGCCACTTAGCCACCCAATTTTCTGTATGAAATAGGTAAGAACTTGAATCTATCCTACATTTCTTAATCCATGCTAATATCCTTAACGAAATCACATAATATTAATCAAAATATTAATCTTCTAGTTTTGTTACACTCGGTAATAGCTTCAGCAAAATCGTTAATAGCTACATAGCTGCTCCTATGGGTCGGTAATACCAGAATCTACTTGTCCACTTAATATTTTTTAAATTTATAAGAAAATCTTCTAATTTTGGGTTTATAAGGTAATCATTATAAACTAGATAAGTAAGAGTTTCATATAAAAACCAAACACTGCATGTGAAAGCAATCAAAACTCTTAATAATTATCATCGATTACAAAACTACCTTAACAGGGTCGGTAATAGCTGCGTTTACTACTTAATCTATATGAAATAGGGGTTTAAAGTTTGTATGGGAAGTTCGGTATTTTCAATGATAGACACGTGAAAATTCGTATACGGGTTTCTGGATAGAATTAAATAAAGACGTATTCAATTTCATACAAGGGTTATAAGTTAGAACTAAATATCATGTATTTCCGTGATTTTAGTTCTGTGATTCTAAGGGGGTGAAATAGGGACTGAAATAGTTGGTATGCGAAGTTCGGTATTCTCAAAGATAGACAGATGAAATGATAAGTATATAAGATAATGACCATCTAAGACATATCTATAATGACGACCCCCGTGGTCGAGTGGCGTTCACTCCGGTTTTTAAGGTGTCGCCAGCTCTAAGGTCCCAGGTTCGATCCCCGGACGGGTCCATGTAGAAAATCAAATTTCTACTTTGTCTTGAGTCTGGGTGTTTATGGTACCTTCGTTGTCTCCGATTCCACAACACAAATGCTTTTGCTACTTACTTTACTTTAATTATTATTTTAACGCCATAATATTTTATGAAAATTTTTATTCATAGGTACTCCTTACTTTGAAAATCACAGAATACATTCATGTACCTTTAATACTACCTACTCTTTATTTTAAGGGCAAGCGTAGCCGCGGGCAACAGCTAGTCTGAATATAAAAATTCAAATGTAATATTTTGTTTATTTTTAATTGTAACAGTATTTATTGCCAGACAAAGTAATTATTATTTATTTATTTATTATATATTATTATATTTAATTATTATATAATTTATTATAAATGAGATATACAATATTTATTTAAAACATTCTCCCACAAAACCGGTTTAGCGGTTTGACTGTGGGTGTTGCACCGTATTGTTGTACAAAATTTGTAGGTAGGTAACAACAACTTTATTATTTATTCTATGTAAGTACTTTATACAAGTACTTACATATTACTTTATTCCTCGCCAACGTGTCAGGAAAAGTAATTTTTCAGGTTATCTTTAAATTGATTACTGAAAACACGGATAAAACGACATTTTCTGAAAATGAATCATAGATCGATCGATTTAACGCCCCCAAAACCCCTTTAATTGTTAGAGCCATTTCCGACATTCAGATTATATATATAATTATATATATACAAGAATTTCTCGTTCAAAAATATTTAATAATATATACCAGAATTGCTCGTTTAAAGAAATAAAATTAAATTTAAAGAAATACGTTATGAGATTAGATAAGATTATTAAAACATGATTTTGAGTTTATATAAAAAGGCTTTTTCATATAAAATTATATATTAAAACCCATGAAGATTAACTTAAAATACTTTCTATAAATTTATCCGATCCCCGATTGCAGATTTTCCTCGCACGGTGAGAAAGCCGACGTGGCAAAACATCAACTCGGGCTTGGTGGTTGTAATCGACGGCTACCAGGCGGGAATGACAATGGCGGCGCTGGCCGTGATACTGGACGTGTCCCCCCAACCCTTCGCGCACCTCAGCCCCAGCTCCGCCTACTACTACACAAACATGTATCGCTGGATGTTACGCTACCTCAGCCTGTGAGTACCTCTCTGTCCCCCACACTCACACACGCACTCACTCGAGAGCTAACCCGAGCGACGCTTGCAGCCTCCCGGACTGGCTGAGCGGCAAGGCTGGCAGCTACGCGGAGACGCACAAGGTGTATCGCAGACGGTTCTTCTATATGGACAAGTTCGTTCCGAATTGGCTGCGAAAGATCTTGTTCTTCGTGAAGCCAGAAGAGTGGGCGAAGGAGGACGGCGAGTGGCGGAGATGGTCTAGGTACGTCGAGCCAGCGTTCGGCAAATATTACAGATACCCCTCGAAGGTGTTCAACAACTGGAACTCCATGCGACAGAAAGCGACCGTCGAGAACCTGGACATCACAAAGGCGTCTCTTTAAGGCGAGCCACGAGCGCCTTCTCGCCTCAAGCTTTTTGTCAAATACCAGTAGATCAAATTTACTCATAATTTTCAGAAGTAATATATTTTTCCACGTGACATGTCATCATAATATATTTTTATAATTGTTTAACATTGTTTAATGTAATAAACGGTTTATTAAGGCTTTTATACCGTATATCATTTGTATCTAGGTATATGTTGTAGTCAATCCTCAGGTCTGACTTTAGTCTTAGTCAAAGCTCAAGTAAATATGAAGTATTTTAAACTTTCACTAAAGAATTTTCTCTTAAGCGGCGGTAGCCTAATGGCTAGGGCGTCGGACTTGCGATCATGTGGTTGCGAGTTCGAATCCCACCCATTACACTACCGACGTGAACCCACTCGTAACACAAGCATCTTAGCTTAGCACGAGGGGTTAACGAGATTACTAGTAATGTGCGACCCACATTGCTAGTAATCTTTTTAAGAAAAAAAAAAAATAATTGCAATACTGAAGTGAACCCTAATTGAATTAATAGTCGAGAATCCAAATGATCAATCTCTCTATTTTGTAAAACGTACAAAACCCTTATAAAAATGTATCCCTATTCACCACGTTTGTTGGTGACGTCCCCTCCGCACGGACCATGGGAGGGACACGGACCAATGATTCAGGGCAGATCGGTTCTATTTTACATTTATGTGTAAGTAAACAATTATTGTTCATTGTAAAGGTAAAACCCCTGTGGTGAGTTTATCTACTAAGAAAATCAGCTTAATGACGTAAAGAAATAAAAGTAATGTGGGTCTTATTAACCCCTCGTGGTAAGCTTTTATTAACATAATGCTTGTGTTACGAGAGGGTTCAAATCAAATCAAATATCTTTATTTGCCAGAAAATGTGGTACAATAGATGGAATAGTAGTAACACTAATCATACATTTTGCAAAATTTAATTTGCATGCAAATTTTATAACTAAGGGTGAACTTAGTTGACAAATTAATTTAAACAATTTTTTAATAAAAAATCTATCAAAACTAATGAGGGCAATATTCAATAATAAAGAAAAAGATAATATTAAATCTATCACTTTTACAAAATCTAACATAAACAATCCTTATTTGTTTCACTAGAATAACAAAATATAGCATAATAATTAAAGTTAAATTACATTACAGTAAAAAAAAAACAAACGTAGGTATTTGCATAAATTACATTACAAAAAAAATGTTTTGTTAGAAGGTAAACAATTCTGTGTAAATAAGATATTATATTAAGATATACCTACCTACCTACAAAACATTCCTAAAATGATAGGATTGGGTCGAGTAGGTACTTTTTTAGAAATTCGTTAATGGAGTAAAAACTCTTTCGCACTAACCATTTACGTAAATAATAACAAAATTTAGAAAAAGGTAGATCTGTAATGTTGGTCGGTAAGGAGTTATCTAACGTGTCTAAGTGGTGCCATGACATGTATTTAAAACAGCTATGTCTATACATTTCTAGTCTAGGCACCGGTAATTTTAAACAAGCATGTGTAATTTTACGTTTATTAATATTAGCTTTAATTTAAAAAAGTTGGATATGGCGTTTTACAAATTTGGCTATTTCATAAATGTATATGCAAGGAACTATGAGAAGGTTATGGGTTTTAAATATACTTAGGTCTACAAGATTCATACCATTTTACATTGAATAACGTGCGGATACATTTTTTCTGGGCTATAAATATGCGCATAATTTCTGAAGAGTATCCCCAAATTATTATGCCATACCTACCTGATTAAGAATAAAATATATGCATGGTATACAACTATCGAAGCATGCCTAGACGTCGTTTCTTTAACTTTCTTTATAGGAAATACAAACTTATTTATTTGTTAGCAAACTTTGTCTACGTGTGATTTCCAGTTCATATATTCGTCGATTAGAATACCCAAAAAAGGAGTACTATAATTTGTTCTACTTTTTGGTTGTTTCATTTTGGTTTTTGGGGTTCTGAAATGAATGATTTTAGTTTTTCCTATATATTAATTTTTAATGAGTTCAAATCTAGCCATCTAATTATTTCTTTTAAAGTTTTGTTTATCTTTTTCATAAGTTTTTTCATTTTTGCATTTTATTATAATAGATGTATCATCTGCAAATAGGACACATACATTCATGTTGAGATATTGCTTTTGGGAGGTCATTAATATAAATGAGGAATAATAGAAGTCCTAATACACACATCAAAAGTGTCTAGGGATCAACATATATTTTTATTTATAATAACTTTTCTCCTGATTGATATTAATTAAAATTTTCTTTAAGGATTCATCGAATAAAGTGTTTTCGTTTGTCACAGTAACGATAAACCAAGTCACCTTTGCATTAATAAAGAAATTTGCCATTTTCCTAATAAAGGGATTTTTGACATTTGAACCACTAACACAAAAGTTCGAAAAAAAGACTGAAATAACAGTTTTCTTTAAAATTTTATTGGGTAACTTAAATAATTAATAATCCGTGTTTCTACCGCGAACACTAACAACACAAGAACATCGGTTTGGCATACTCAAAATGAGTTCATCCAAATCACGCTGTGGAATGGCCGCCCATGTTCGTTGCAACAACAAAAAAAGGTCTTCTTGCGACTGGATACCCTCCATATTCGGCAGAGCTCTTCCCTGTAGCATATCCCATGCATGCTCAATCGGGTTCAAGTCTGGCGACTGAGCAGGCCAGGGCAGGACATTGATGTTAGCTGCGGCGAGAGTCTGTCTTACAACTCTTGCGGTGTGCGGTCGTGCATTATCATGCATTAACTGAAATAAGGGACCGATTTGCACTTGTAGAGGAACGATGACGTCTGATACAATCGTCTCAGCATAAATTTGAGCGTTGAGGTTGCTTCTGATCCAAATCAACTCAGTTCTTCCGCCGATCCAAATACCCGCCCATACCATGATGGTTCCACCACTATAAGGATGGACTTCCTGGCAGGATTTTAATCGCTGTTGGCGTCCAGGGGTTCTCCAGTGTCGTATACGTCTTGTATCCGGTCTCATACCAAAACGAGACTCATCAGAAAAGCACACGAAACGCCATTGTTCTTCTGCCCAATTTCTGTGTTCAAGAGCCCATTGATATCGAATCCTACGATTGTGCATTGCTATAGGTGGTACCCGTAGCGGTCTTCGGGAATGAAGGTTCACTTCATGCAAGCGGTTTCTGACTGTTTGGTCGCTAATTAAGTTCCCTGAAGAGTGATGAAGCCTCACGGCTAACATCATGGCGGTTATTGTTGGAGCTCTTCGAGTTAAGATTTGAATGTATCGGTCTTGTCTCCGTGTGGTGCAGCGATACCGTCCTCCATGGCGCTCAGCCACGGTACCAGTGCTTCGGTAACGTGTCCAAAGTCGACTGATAACACTCTGACTTGTATTCAGAGCTAAAGCCACAGTACGTTGCCGGGAACCAGCTTCTATCATTCCCACGGCTCTGAGCATTTCTTCCCTGCTTAAATGACGTCGCCGCTTCATAATAACGTTGGTTTTAATCAGTAGTAGGGAAACAGTAGCACTAATAATGTCTTCAATGCGTTGTATGTTTTTATAGGGAAAATATTGACAGCTGATTTTCATCTTTTACTCGAATTTGATTCACAGTTCCTGATTCGAATTATGAAATGCACCAAAAAGGATCCATATAAATTTATAAAATCATAAATTTATTACAAAGCCACATCTCAATCTCAAGAAATCCGCATAAAAATGCTTGATCCCTAGACACTTTTGATGTGTGTATATGCTATTTGCTGATGACATTGTTTTTGTTGGCGAGGATCCAGGGCAGGTCCAGAGCAGACTGGTTGTGTGGCAGCAGAAGCTGGAGGGTGTTGGCTTGAAAATTAGCAAAACCAAAACGGAGCACATGTTCTGTGATTTCGGCGGTCCCTCAACTTTTGCTCCAATTTCCATTGATGGAGAACCACTGCCAGTTTGCTCTGATTTTCGCTATCTCGGTTCCGTCATTCAAAATGATGGGGAGATTGACCGAGATATTAAGCACAGAATCCGCTCAGGTTGGCTTAAATGGCGACAGATGACTGGGATGATATGTGATTCTAAGATGCCCTTAAATATATAAAATATATAAATCGGCTATAAGACCTGTATTGATGTATGGTTCAGAATGATGGGCAGTGAAAGGGACTGATGAAAGACGATTGCATGCAGCGGAAATGAGAATGCTTCGATGGATGACTGGAGTGACGAGATTAGATAGGATAAGGAATGAGTATATTAGAGGAAGCTTGAAAGTAGCGCCTGTGAATAAAAAGGTGAGAGGTAAGCGTTTGTCGTGGCATGGACATGTTATGAGGAGGGATGAAAGTCATATCTAAAAAATTCATGTCTAAAAAAATTATAAGTATGACTGGATGGATAAGTAGAGAGAGACCGAAAAAAAGATGGATGGATTGTGTGAAAGATGATATGAGAAAGAAAGGAGTGGATGCCGCGATGACGAGTAATAGAGAGGAATGGAAGGAAAATACGCATTGCGCCGACCCCACATAAATGGGATAAGGGCAGGAAGAAGAAGAAGAATAGAAGTCCTAATATACTACCCTGGGGAACCCCAAAATTATTAAATCTAGGTTTTGAGTCGTGGTTTTCGAGATCATTAGACATTTGATTTAGTTTTGTAATTCGAGTAATTTGCTTTCTTTTAAATTAATAGGGCTCGAACCAATTAAGAGCTACACCTCGTATGCCACATTTTTCTAATTTGACTGCCAAAATGGAGTGGTCTACAAGAAGAAAGCTCGAAAGCTTTGCTTAAATCTAAAAATGTGGTGGGAATTTTATAGTTTATGTTGTTCATAACAGATCGAACTAAGTTAAATGTGGCTAATTGCGTTGATTTTCCTTGTCTAAACCCAAATTGTTCACTGGTTAAAACTTTGTACTTGTCAAGAAAATTTATAATACGTTTTTACATAACTTTTTCTAATATTTTAGACATAATAGGTATTAACGCTATGGGACGGTAATTGTTCTTGTCCGTCTTTGAACCTTATAACCGTAGGGGTTTAATTATTGATAGCTTGAGCTTATCAGGAAAATTACCTTGTTGACATATTAATAATGTGGGATAGTGGTTGTGCTATATATGGTGCAATATTTTTAATTAGATTTGTGCTAATGTTATCATAACCCGTAGATTTTGTATTTTTTAGAGTATTTATTGTGTTAAGTACGTCTGTCATATTAGTAGGTTCTAGGAATATGCTGTGGTCATTATTATATGTCAAAGGTTTATGGCTAAACTGTTGTGTGGTGTTTGTTTGAGTTTGAACTACATCAATAAAGAAATTGTTAAAAATGTTTGCTATAGTTGTACCGCATGTAGCTAGAGTGTGTTTATCTATAATTTTATCTATGTATTCTTTTTGAACATCGTTACCCATGTTTCATCTTACGATTTGCCATGTTGCTTTACATTTATTACTATAATTTGTTATGTGTTTTCATGGTTCACATCGTACGTCGTGGAACAATGGGTTGGATAAGGGATTTGAACCCGCAACCACATGATCGCAAGTCCGATGCCCTAGCCATTAGGCTACCGCCGCTTCCGTTATCTATAATACAACATTATGTGTCTTCAAAAACACACAGGTAAGCGTATTTTTCTTGTTAAATGGAACCTACAGTTAAGGACGACGCGGAGAACGCCGGTCGAAACGATGTTGCCCCGGATGGGGAACGAGATTCGACTTCGAGTTCTAGGGTTTCGGAATCGGAAAGTAGTTCCTCTTCTTCCTCGGAGGTCGAGGAGGGATTTGCTTCACCCCTACCAAATAAACGTCCAAGAAGGGTTTCTAAGTCCGAGTATAGACAAGTTTCGACTCGTTCGGACCCACGTGTTGATACTTTAATGACTCAAAGGTCGTATATTTCTAATTATCTTGCACATTTGCCTGCATACTTGAATATAAATGCGAATACACAAAATAACGAAGTTAGACCTAGTACTAGTTTCCAAACTGAACAATTTCTTGTTATACCAAACAGGGTAGATCAACAATCATTAGCGTTAGCGCTCGGCACTTTAGGTACTAGTTTCGATGAGAAGAAGATTATTCCAGCAAGTAACGTGGAGCGCCTTGCGGAGTTAAATAAATTGCAGCAGTTTGATTCTCCTGCTTGGAAAGCCATTCGATACAAAAAGTCTCTCCAGGAGAGTTTGTCCTCCCCTGGTTTTACTGGCCTTAAAGTTAACGACGAGTTGTGCTACTTTAACAAAAAGAAGGATTACTTAGCTTCAACAGAACAATTGTTAGCAGGCCTGTCAAACAAAGTTTTAGAGCAAAGACATTTATTGAGAACAGGCTTACAGTCTTTACTTGACTGGGCTACAACAAACCCAAAAGACCTAGACCCAAGTTCATTGTTTGATAAGATTTCTTAAACCTTTGGGCCGGGATCCCTTAGTCATAAGAATTCAGAATCTACTATGCAGATTATATGTGGGAAACGCTCAGAATGCATAGAGACTAGGCGTGATCGAATTTTAAAAGAAATTAGGAACCAGAATCTCAGGTCTACATTGCAAAATGTTCCACCAACTTCAGAGCATTTATTCAGTCGTGACTCTTTACAGCCCATAATACAATCTCTTGGGGGTTCCCAGGTTTGGCTAAATACTCCATCTTATTTAAAAGAAAAGAAAACAGCTGATGACACTGAGCCCCTGGATCGTTTCGATAATGCCAATAATAATAATTTTTCTAATAGAGAGCATTCCTATAAAGGTAGAGCCAAGAGGCAGGATAAAGGTGTTAGACAAGTACCAAAAGGTGATCAGCCCTTTCGTAACAAGGCCTCCTATAAAAGACGTCCCAAGTCAAATGGCAATAAACAAGCATGAAGGTCAGAGGCACTTCAGGGGGGGTGCCTAGGACAGTCCACAGACATGTGGATTCAAATGGGAGCCAATCAATTTATTATAAAAACGATAGCATATTACCGTCTACCTTTCAGAAAAAGACCTCCCTTAAAGTTCCCATCTCAACAGTTGTTAAAGGCAATAGCAACCCCTGTTACTCCAGATATGTCACAGATGGTTATAGAGCTGAAGAGAAAAGGAATCCTAGAGAGATCATCAGCTCTAGGCCCAGGTTT
Source organism: Plusia festucae (assembly GCA_950381575.1). Classification (NCBI taxonomy): domain Eukaryota; kingdom Metazoa; phylum Arthropoda; class Insecta; order Lepidoptera; family Noctuidae; genus Plusia; species Plusia festucae. The sequence goes on along the minus strand of OX494456.1, from coordinate 102,919 downwards.
CTTTTCCAAGATGTTTTTGGTAAGGAAATCGGATGGAGGACTCCGCCCAATTTTCGATTTAAGAGCCCTAAATTCTTTCATTGCGACAAAACATTTCTATTTAATATCCCAGGTAGATGTAATAAGCTTTCCCCAGAAGGAAGACTGGATGGTGAAAATAGATATACACCAAGCATACTTCCACTTATGCATGGCAGAGCCGCACAGACGTTTCTTGCGTGTAGTTTACAATGGAGAGATACTACAGCTGACAGCTCTTGCATTTGGCCTATCTTCAGCGCCCCGTTCATTTGCAGCAGCCTCGAATTGGGTTGCGGAAACTCTTCGAAAGAGAGGAATTCGCTTGATGGTATATTTGGACGATTACCTTCTTGCGTGCCAGGACAGGTCCAAGTGAATTGCGCAGGTTTCGGAAACACTCGCAACCTTGGAGGCTCTAGGTTGGCACATAAACTATCAAAAGTCCGTCACAGTACCAACACACAAGCTAGAGTACTTGGGTCTAGTGTGGGACACACAGAATCTGACGATAGCCTTGCCAACCCAAAAAGTCCTAAGAATAAAGCGGTCCATTTCCAAGATTTTATACAACAACCGGTGCTCACTGAGGGAGATTCAGAGTCTATTAGGCACACTAAACTTTGCCAACCATGCCATACCCCAAGGTCGTTTACATTGTCGCAGAGGTCAACTTTTTCAGAAGAAGTTCACTTACCGCAGCCAAAAGAGAGTACTGTGCCCCAGTGTGCGACAGGACCTAGAGTGGTGGTTGGATGCGGTGGAAAGCAGTCCAACTCCACTAGTAAAAAGAAAAGTTACTCACTTTCCGACAACAGACGCAGCGGATGCGGGCTGGGGAGCTCATCTAAACAACCAGTATCTGTCGGGAAGATGGAGCTCAAATCAAAGAGGCTGGCACTCAAACGTAAAGGAGATGTACGCAGTATTTGCGGTAGTCAGGTCCCAGGGTGTTCTTTTAAGAAACGCCCACATGTTAGTCCAATCGGACAACAGGACTCTGGTAGCCTATATACGGAATCAAGGCGGAACCCGGTCATTGAATCTCCTGGGTCTAACAACCAAGCTGTTAGAGATGACAAGTTCTCTGAACATAGTAATGACAGCCTTCTACCGGCCAGGGTCTGAACAGCATCGCGCATCGCCTGTCAAGGGGACGACAGGTGCCAGAGTGGCATCTGTTACCACCTGCCACAAGGGCGATATTCAGAGAGTGGGGCACCCCAGATGTAGACCTATTCGCATCCAAAAGAACCGCCGTTGTGCAACCGTACGTCACGCTCGACTCAGAAGATGGTTATGCACTCTATTGCGACGCTTTCAGTCGCAGATGGGAGTTCCGAACCGCTTGGGTATTTCCACCCCCGAGCATAATTCCAAGAGTGCTAGCACACCTCAATCAAGCAACAGGGACATACCTACTGGTAACGCCGCAGTGGACTCAGTGCTTCTGGTATGCAGATCTTCAGGCGAGAGCCCTAACCAGTCCCTTAGCAATAGAGAACCTGCAGAAGGTTCTCATCGATCAGACAACAGGAATGTGCCCACAGATAGAGAACTTAACTTTACAAGTCTGGAAAGTTGGGGGTGGGCCAATCAAGTGAGAGGATGGAGCCAGGACGAACAGCGATTACTATCTAAAAGCTGGCGTCCTTCCACACTACAGACATACACTGCACCACTAAGAAGATGGTTGTCTTGGTGTCAGAGCAATAAAATTAATAGTACAAAACCTGAGGGTCAGAATGTTGCTAGGTTTTTAGCAGATCTTCATTTAAAACACAAACTTGCATATAACACAATTTTGCTACATAAATCTGCTATTTCTACCTACTGTGCAGCAGGAGTAGATAATTTGTCAAAAGCCTTTTTTGTTCAGCAAGTGTTAAAAGCAATTTCTTATTCTACACCATAAATTGTAAAACTACCTATATGGGATGTTAAGATTGTATTTAACTGGCTTAGATCGTCATCAGGCTCTGATTCGCTATTTAACCTAAGTAGGCGAACAGCTCTAATATTATTGCTAGCTTCAGGCCGAAGACTACACGACCTCACCCTTCTTGAACTCTCTCCAGATGGATTCACAGAGTCAGAGAGCACCATAACATTGTGGCCAAAGTTCGGCTCTAAGACAGATTCAGGAAAATATAGAAAATCTGGCTGGTTATTAACGAGGCATGAGGACCACCACATCTGCCCGGTGTTTCATATTAAAGAATTAAGAAGGGTGTCAGAAGCCAGACGCAGAACAGTACCAGGATGTACAGCCTTGTTTATAACAGTAACAGGACAAATTAAAGCTGCATCCAGAACAGTCATAGGTGGTTGGTTACGTTCAATCTTTAAACAAGTGAATATAGATGCTCCCCCTGGAAGCATCAGGTCCGCAGTAGCCTCTAAAGGTTGGATAGACAATAGACCAATTGAAGAAATTTTAGAGAGGGGCAATTGGAAGTCTGTGAAAACCTTCTCAAAGTTTTACTGTAAAGAAATATCTAGAGGTAACAAGGAGGGTGCGGATGCTACTACTGATTCATTATTATATGATAATTTTAAAGTTTATTAGTGTTTATTTTGAATTGTTGATTATTTGCCATAAGAAGATAAAGTCTGAATTTGATCTCAGTTTTATGTTTAAATTAGGAAGAAGTTATTGTTATTTTTATTTTTATTACATTAGAAGGAAGATAATAAGCTTATTATTTTTGATTATATATTTTTTACATTATCTCTTATTTGAATTACACAAGTTACTTGTAAAGCAATTATTTTATTATTATTTTCAGTTCCTTTTGTCATAATAATACCGTTAGTGATTTTCTTTCACATAGCGTTTTGTGTCCACTTTCGCTATTCACCAGCAGATATCAAACAGGTCTTCACCTCAATGCTGTGTGTTTTTGAAGACACATAATATGATTGTTTTGCATTAAAACAAAACAGGTATTATGTGTTGGAGAAAACACACAGCATTGAACCAAGGGTCTTGCTGATAATGAAGACGCTATGAGGCTTGACAGCCGAAAGCGCGCCAAAGGAAACAAGCGCGCCCTCTGGTAACGAGTAAGTGAACAACATAAAGGTATGTTTGACAGATATTTCCGGTATTCTGACTAAATCGCAAAGCTGCTTCTTCACCTCAATGCTGTGTGTTTTCTCCAACACATACCTAATACCTGTTTTGTTTTAATGCAAAACAGTCATATTTATTAGATGTGGAACCTAGAGTTTAGAACTTTAGACAGAAAGACTGTGTGACACATAGGTATGTATAAATTCTTTAATTAAATAATATAAGATAAGATAAAACTTTATTTGTGAAAACAGGTTACGAAACCTAGCCCGGTTTCGTTCGTTCGTTTAAACATGCTCTGACTAATGGCGTACAAAATCCAAACACCAGTGTCTATGAAACACTTGAAACTAGTAAAAATTATTATGTAACACAAAATAATTTAACAAAACATCTAATAGAGCAAGATTCCAGGGCCGCCAGCGTCTGGGAGTATTGACAGCTTATTTTTAACTAGGTATATATTCTAAAAAATATGTGAAAATCAGTGATGAGAATTTACGTTATGTATAATTATTATATACCATGGCTAAACTATACGGAGTACGTGCGCCAGAAGTTAAAGTAGGTACTTGTTGAGGGTGCAGGAGCTGGAATCGCGCCGAAACGTCAACTTCAAGGCGTTTGTGGCGCGAGTACCGAACTGCTTCCTGCATCTCATCTTGTGTGAAGACTTCTAGCCACAAGGTGTGGTGTTCCGTCGCTTCCGCGGACAAATACCGCCTGAACGCGCTAATACGTAGTGCAAGGAAGTTTAACCACAGATTACTAAATAGTTACTGTTTAACTAACATAGTTTTCAGTCAGTTATAACACTATTAATAGAAATGCGGCTAAGGACGTACTGACGTACTATTTTTACGAAATCTTACCTTTTGTTAGTCTTTAATTATGTAATTTTTTTCACAAAATCTAGATAGCCTGGCGAAAAAACCTTTTCAAAAACTTTCAAAAGTATGGACATCAACGTAACAGGTCTGTGATTGTCCAATAAAGTTTTGTCTCCTTTTTTTAAGAGCGGTTTTACCATAAGGATAATTTCAATGGCTATTAATTCCATAGCCATTGAAATTATCTCTATGGTAATCCTGGAAATACACCCTCTTCAAGTGTCAAATGTGGTGTCAAATTAATTATATATGTAGGTAAGTGGTAATACTATCATGTCAATACTCTTTTGCAATATTATATCCGTACTTAAACCACCATAACCAACTGCTTTCGAATTCATGTGTTTTTACTATTTTTAATTTAAATTAAACAACATGTAACAAAACCCCTGTCAGATCCAATAAAGGCGTATTCGTGGTAGTTCATGAACCGTCTCACATAGGCGGCTGCTTTGACACCAAACTGTAGGTAGTAAGTATATTGTGACCTTTGAGGCTTTGAGGAGCGGTCAGTTGTTCAGCTGTTGCCTTGGATCAGTTTTTATTTGTATATAAATATTTTGACTGGGGAAAAATTTTATTCTCCAATCCATTAAATGGCTACGTATATGTGTTCGCAGTACGATACCTAATAATACTCTCAGGGATCGGATAGGGTTTTTGTTACACGCTGTATATTTAAGGTGGATTTAAAAATATACTATTCTGTCGAGATTCAATAAATGGATGGATAGATAGTATAGATTTAAATGTCCTTGATTTATTGATTTTTAGTAATGTCAATAAAAAATATGGGTTTAAATATATCAGATTTGATCAGGATTAGTCACCATATTGTTATGGATATTAATTTTATTTATATCTTTGTTTACATTTTGCATGTTTGTTGTTTAATTAAAATCCTCGTTGCTCAGATTAAACCACGTTGCCGTTTAGGCGCGATTGGTCCAATTCGCGATTGGTCCAATGTTCAAAAAAAGGTCCAATTCGCAGTTGGTCCAATTCGCGGTTGGTCCATTTCGCGATTGGTCCAATTCGCAGTTGGCCCAATTCGCGATTGGTCCAATTCGCAATTGGTCCAATTCGCGATTGGTCCAATTCGCAATTGGTCCAATTCGCGGTTGGTCCAAAATGGCAATGTCCAATGTTCCCGAAATTATACAATATATGTATATACTAGCTTTTACCCACGGCTCCGCCCGTATGACAGATATACAGACAGGAGACAGACAAAGACAGAGAGACAGACACACACGAGACACAGACAAAACAGACAGACAGACACACAGGCAGATAGACAGAGTTTATTATAATTATCGTGTATCGATACGTTTTTTAACATTCTATCAATAATTAATCTATGCTAATATAATAAAGCTGAATCGATTATTTGTATTAGTACAAAATACCAATATGATAAAAATGTATAAAAATAATCTATTTTAATGTAAATCTAATTTCTAATATTTCATTAATACATGATTACTGCATTATCGGTTGCAAAAACAAAACTCACAGGAATATCGCCGGAATTGAGGGTAGGTAGTAAAATAATTGGTGTCGTGTGAGTCGTGTCACAACAAATTTGTCATATTGTATTATGTGGTTTTGAGATTAGTCGTTGCATTTGAGCTCTGTACTTGAATAATTTATAATTCTGTTTAAAATGGATAGTTCTTTCTCCCTTATTGAGATAAGCAAGAGAAAAACCATCTTTTTATCATATATATTTGATGAAAGATCTGATAAAATAATATTCACGAAGGTACGATTATAGTACTTTTTTGTTTCATTTTGTTGATTTGTTACAAATGTACAAAACTACTAATTGGTAGGAGCTTGAAACACAAGATATGACTTAAAATATGATTATGGATAAATATAGTACAATATTTGTACATAAAAATTACATTTTGTTTAATTTTGGAAATACCTTTATATTGGACCAATCGCGAATTGGATCAACCGGGAATTGGACCAATCGCGAATTGGACTAATCGCGAACTGGACTAATCGCGAATTGGACCAACTGCGAATTGGACCAATCGCGAATATGGTGGATTGGTCCAATCGCGAATTGGACCAATTGCGCCTAAACGCACGTTGCTTGTTAATAGAGTACATTACAATGTCTTTGCGTTGCTTTACATTTATTATATAAATCTTTATTATATCTTATCTGTTAGCTGCATGTTTATTTTATCTGTGCACGAAATCATTCATTCACTATCGTAGATAGAGAATGAACTAGTTCATCTATCTACGTTCACTATCATTTTTTGTGTCAAATTCTAACCAAAATTAATGTCATTACTCATTGTCAATATTGTTTTGACTTTGGTATAAATGTTTAATTTAATTGTTTATTCTCCTTAGTAGTTTGTGATTGTTTACTAAATGCGTGGAGACCAGTAGAGACTGAGACGCTTTTAAAATAGATTTAAAGATTAGAAATAATGAATGATTGTAAAATTATAAAGCTTTGCAAGAAGCTGGGTTGTTGCGATGCATGCTGTCTTCGCTGTGTTGGATTGAAGAGTCCAGTAGCTTACGAAAATGCAAAACATTACGTTCTAAACGTAAGACATATTATTATGTTTTGTGTAAAGGTTTAAACACGAGTGGTTATTAGTCTATTTATTATCATTAGTATTCTGTAAGCAGTAATTAGTATTTTCGGCATAATATACTATTTTTGTAGAAATATACACCCATAACCTCTAAATACTAAATTCTAACAACTAACCACGAGGAATAAATAAATATGAGTGTTTTGGTCAACATGACGATTTCTTTTATAATTATCTTGGGTATCCTTTTGTATTGAATTAAACAGGTATAATAATATTTTTTTTCCATTAACACAGTACATACAAGATAAAACGGTGCCTGTTAACAAAGATGTTGAGAGCAAAGAGCATAATAATGATTTATTAAAGAATGAGGCAACAGACAGTCCGGGCGATACAAATGCGCTGAGGTCAGATGAGCCCCCCCCAAAGAGGCTGAGGACGGACAACATATGTGTGAGCTGCCTTGGAGTGCTGCAAGAGGAAAACTGGGCACAATGTTACTCCATGGTCAAAGAAGTGCTGGCTAGGAAAAGGTTAGATAATTATGTGTTTTGCAAACAGGTTTTATTTACTGACTTCTAAATCTGAGGTTCTGGGTTTTAATTCCCACCCCGGACAAATTCTTGTGTGATGAGCACATCATTTGTTCTGTGTAATTTATCTGTGCATGTATTATTTTAGAAATATATAAGTATGTTTATCCATTGTGGTTAATACAGTACAGGCTCTGCCTAGTTTGGAATCAGATGGCCCTGTGTGAGTTGTCAGAAAGATATTAATATTGTATAATTATGTGTGTATTACACTGAATTCACTTATATTTCCTAAGTAGTACCAGTCAATTGTCAGTTTCAGCTATGTTGGGGTTGGTTTACAGTTTTACTATATTGTGTTTTAATGTAGCCACTGTCCATCTGACCTCCAGATGACACTGGGTAACACAGGATCCCATAGTATGAAAGGTTGTCACAAGTTTAACCACTAGCTATAACTGTCACAGATCAACTTGTGGAAGTCACCAAGGGGGCTTGGTATGTTTATAAATGGTCACCAATGGCTTAATTTAATAACAAAATTATGTTTGTTTGTCTAACCAAAGGCTTACACTTACCACAAACTCCTGCAAATGAATTTCCTGACTACCTTAATTAATTAAAATATTGATTTACTATACTAGCAGTTAGAACAATATACATATGAATATTTAAGGCGGTATACGCTATCATTTCTTTATTTCAGTTTGTACTACTTTATTCACACACTGAATCTAAACCTGCCATAGCAAACTTGCAAACTAACTTTCCTTAGGCAAAACTTTTTGGTAGGTAGTGAGAAATTACAACATTCATAACTTATTTTTTACTATTCATTGCTATAAGTCATTAATATATTTTGTGCTTTAAATTGGTTGGAACTTCCCTCAAAATCAAGGGTTTCCCTCGATTTCCCTAGAATCCTATCATCAGATTCTGGAAAATTGTGACAATCGAATCACTTCAGGAGTATATAAGCTTTAAAAAGAAAAACGATTTTTGAAAATTGGTCTACAATTGACCGAGATATGGGTGGAAATACATAAAAAACCTCCTCCTCCTTGGAAGTCGGTCAAAAAGTAAGGTATACTATCAAAGATTATAGAAAATTACTTAAAATAATCAATTTCGACCTCAAATAATAATAAAACTACAGTGTTTCAATGATCAATTTTAATCTAAGTTAATTCTCTAGTTCATCACCTTTCTAACGGTACTAAATTTATGTTTAAAAAGTTGCTACATAGCTGCGCCGCAACGAAACTGAAGAAACAAAATGGAGTAACAGTGTGTTCATACTGCTGCAGGCACACACATTGAGCTGATGGAAGGTAACACTCCTTAATGGTCAAAATTCAAAAGCGAATTACATCGTGCATCATAATGAATTTTAAATTCATAAAACTTAAGTTTTATGAAGTAGTTCAACTTACTACGATTATTTGAAGTCAAAATTGAAAACGAATTCACGAAAATTCACGAGTAACATAGGCTATATTTTAGTGATTAAGATATTTGGGTTTTTCGGACACGAAGGTGTAAAAAATCAACCAGAAAAGTTACTTATTTTGCGTACGCTGCCTAAACTATAAAAGATAGAACCATAAAATGTTCTAATTAATTGTAGATCTTATAAATATCTACAAAAAAGTCCGCGACACACTATACCTATCTATGTCGAGTGAGGCACAACAACCATTTTTTTATTTAAAAATCTTGTTTTTTTTTTTGGACTACATTTAAACGCGTTTATTTTACTCATGCTATTAATCCTTATCAAAATAAATTATTTCAACACTTAAGTACCGTTTATGTAGATAATATTTGGTCTTTGAATGATTACAATAGGAAGTTTGGTTTTGAAGTTATGGCGAAATTAAAATATTACGATTTCTGCTGCACGGCCCGTTGCGAAGTGGGCGTCTAATAAATTTAGTGCGATTTTTTTAAAATTTCGTTCTTAAAACTACACCTACGCAAAAGTTCTTCTCAGAGCTAAACAACAGGTCTTTTCATGGATAACCAACAGTTCTTTTCAGGGCTAACCAACAGTTCTTTTCATAATTATTATACAGAGGAAAGATTAATTGTATTTTTGTGTATATGTCCGTGCTGATTTCAAAAATTTTTTCACCATTAGAAAGCTACATTCACCCTAAGTATCATAGGCTATATTTTTACTAAAAAAATTGATACGCGGGCGGAGTCGCGTGGGACAGCTAGTGTTTGATAAAAAGATGTTGAAGTGAGAACTTCTATATCGGCGATGCGGCGCTGTGCACTTTTTGACGTGGATATAAAAGGTTAAAAGATTTAGTTTATTTTCGACTGGTCGAAAATACCTTGGCGCAGGGCGCTTGCGCGAGTGTGCGTGTGTGTTTGTACCTCAGAATAATAACTAAAATAAGTTTGTACTACAGCCTAAACCTACACTGCTGATGGCTCGGCCGTCAGCAAAGGGTTACACTCCGGGAGTGCCGGCGGAATAAGATACAGTGCTTAAAATATGGAAATTGAACAAAGTGCATGTAGCAACCCTTTGTTTTTTTTTTTTACCCTGTTTGAGGAAAGTTCCGACTTATTTTGAAATAATGAAAAAAAACTGAAGTTATGAATGCTTGAATGTCAAACATTGGATATTCAAAATTTCACTATAGAATAGAATAGAATAATTTTTATTTGCATAAACATGTGTATACATACACACACACGCAGATGTATGTATGTGATTAACAAAAGTAATAAAAATGAAAGTGCTGAACATGTTTACCACTCTTAATGGCATGCAAAAATTTAACAAAATTTCACAAATTACTGTATTATTACAAAGAATTTTATTCCCAGACATTTCAATCAATAATAAAATTGTATCATTAAGAAATTCCATGACATTATAGTAAACCTTCCGTAACAAAAACAATTTGAGCTTACGTTTCATATCTTCGACATTGAGCTTTTTCCAAGATTTAGGCAATTTGTTATACACAATGGGTGCCATACAGAATATATTTCTGCGCATAAGTGCAGTCTTACATGGATGGAGACAGAGTTTACTGTTATCGCGCCTGTTGCGCTGAGTTACATCCTCTAGACGCGGAAATAAATTAGGATTACATTTTACAAACATAGCAGTTTCGATAACGTAGAGTGATGGCAAAGTAAGGATCCTAAACTGTTCGAAATACGGCTTGCAACTATCAGTAACTCTTAATTTGAACATTGATCTCAGGCATCTTTTTTGTGCTCTAAAATGGTTTCCCACTCAGTAGAATTGCCCCAGAAGATTACACCATATCTGAGAATAGATTCAGCTATATAGTATTCTATATACATATATAGTATTTAATAAAAACAAAAAAACTTTTCTAAGGGAAAGTTAGATCTAATAACTAGTAAATTACCACCTATAAAATGCGAATTTTGTATGGCGGGTTAAGACTCAGTCCCTGTATAATTATGTCAGCTGATGTAGGAAGGTAATTGTAAGAAACCTGCTGTAGGTATGAGTGCGACACATTCGCGTGCGGGCTGTCCGCGCCCATCGCCACCATGCTGCGCGAGCGCTACGTCACGCTCAGCATCAAGGAGCTCTTTCCGGAGTACGACGACAGTGAGTACCTAGCCCACAACCAACACAGCACTCCATAAGTTTTATAAGATGGTAAAAAGTATAAACGGCACATTTATGGACCCCGTAGGGCACGGTGAAACAATTTAACTACACATATTATACCATATCATTCGTATACCCATTTCATTCGTTCCCTTATATTTTTTTAAACCAGCTACATAAATAGTCATTAGCATCATTGTTGTATTAATCTCTCTCATCACCGCTAATGAGACACAATAATTGAATTTCTATTGTAATGCGGCGACCGGTCGCCGATCGGGGACGGATAGGCTAAATAAATAAATAAAATTTTGCATTTGTTCTTGATGTGATACTAACTTATTTATTATATTTGGCTATTTATTAAATTTTTATACAATACTATCTGCCCGGACATACTTCGTTCTGTCAAAAGTAACAATTTGTATGCTTATCATTTATGTTTTACACCTTTTAAACCTTCCCTGGACTTCCACAAACATTTCAAGATCAAAATCAGCTAAATCGGTTCAGCCGTTCTCGAGTTTTAGCGAGACTCACGAACTGCAATTGATTTTTAAGATATATATAGATGTTCGACACTATAAATCTAAATATATGTATACATATTATACTAGCTGACCCGGCGAACTTAGTCTCGACTCCGCCTTAAGCGCGCTCCACATTCGCGCCGTGAACACCCGTGAAAGCCGAGAACCGCGAATGTGGATGGCTTTCTCGCCCTTTCACGGGCTTCACGCCTTGTTCCCCGTTCAGTGTCGGTTTTTGCGTCCGCGTCAAAGGGTTTGCGAAGCGCGAACCTCCCGTGAGGGCAAACGCATCCACATTCACGCGTGAAAACAGTAGCGAGCGAGACTAAACTGATACTGCGTACTAAACTGAACTGAACGATAGCGAATGTGGAGGGACATGTTTTTCGCGACGACTTAGCGGCAAAATTACGTCGTGAATCACACAGGAGTCTGGAGCCCGCATAAAAACTAAACAATGCATCCACCGGTCTTTTTTTTAAATATGTTCAGCTGTCAGTTGCGTTTTGTTATGCCATTTTGAACAAATTAACCGCTGACTTTTAATTTGACTGAGTTGTGTTTTGTTATTCTATGTCAGTTGCGTTTTGTTATACCAAGTTTTATGTCACGGGAACGACGGGAACGGGATAAAAAGTATCCTATGTCCTTCTTCTGGTTCTTAGCTACCGCCCTACCAATTTTCTGCCAAATCGGTTCAGCCATTCTTGACTTATAAATAGTGTAACCAACACGACTTTCTTCTATTTATATATACATAGATATTACTTATATAGTATCAAGTGTTTTATACAAAGGTGTTTTTTTTTATTTGTTTGATTCGCGATACCTCCGGCAGTTGTGGATCGATTTCGAAAATTCATTTTCCTTCGATTGGGTATATATTATTAGAAGCTTGTGATGTATTTGTGTCACAGAGGTGCTGACGCCGCTAAAAGAGGCGTGGAAGTGGTCGTTCGGCGCGCAGCTGGCCGTGCACGTTGGCATGACGCTGGATTCGGGCGCCGTGTCCCCGCTGCTCATCACGCTGCACCTCGAGTACCCGGACGACCTGCAGGTAGCCCACGGCGGCACTGGCCGCAGTGAAGCGGTGCAGCGCTGCGGCTGCTCACGTAGCCCCTGTCCCGCAGGAGCTGGAGGTGCTGAAGACCCTGTCGGCGTCGCTGTTTGAGTCGCGCAGCAAGCAGCGGCAGCGCTTCGCGGTGGAGTTCACGCGGCGCTCGGTGGAGCAGGCGCTGCGCGGCGCGACGCTGGCGGGGCTCCGCGCAGCTTGGGCGGGAGCCGCACCCCCTGCGCCCCCAGCGCCCCCCGAGCTCGCCGAGCCCGCCGCGCCCCCCGCGCCCGCCGCTCTCCCCGCGCCCGCCGAGCCCGCCGCGCCCCCCGCGCCTGCCGCGCCCGTCAGCGTGTCCGCTGCGCACGCGCCGCTGTACCTCGGCGGCCGCTACGTCAAGCTCAGCCGCACGCTGCCGCAGACGCCCTGGCTCGTCAATGGCCTACGTATGATGCACTCCTCCGTGCAGGAGATCATCTTCGAGCCCATCGCGCGCCTCTACGGGTGAGTGCGCTACTCAGCCGTGCTGGCGGCTCGCTGCCGCCGCTGACGTACGTACCGAGTACTTACCTTGTGTCGCTCGTGTGTGCAGGATGAGCATGGAGGAGACGGAGCACCGCCTGAAATTCATGTCGGCGGGCCGCGAGGACGTGGACGTGCGATGCCTCGGGGACGGCCGGCCCTTCGCCGTCGAGGTACGAACCCCATAGCCCGCTACGGCCCAGCATGGCCCGCTGTGGCCTAACAAGGCCCGCCGTGCGAGTTGTATATGTAATTCGCTTGTGTACAGGTGTCGGACCCGCAACGCCAGCCCACCGAGGACGAGCTGCGGCGCCTTTGCGACGAGATCTCAGAGGGCGAACAAGTTATCGTAAAGAGCCTAGTGCCTGTGTCCAGGTTAATATTTTACTGAAAAATTAATTTAGTGTTGATCGTCATTTACCTGAGAATAATAATATCAATATAATGTGGTTGTAGGGAGGACCTAGTTCAGCTGAAGAAGGGCGAAGAGACCAAGTGCAAGACATACGAGGCGCTCTGCATCAAGCTGTCGCACTCCGAGGACGACGTGCTCGCGGCAAGTGTCGTCCGCGACGAGACTCTCCACGAGTCTCGTCGTAATATTATAACTAGCTGACCCCCGCGACTAACGGCGTGTTTTAGTTTTTTGTTGGTTATTGCTTCATACCATCAATATATTCGCTTTGGCCCCTTCATGACCCGTCTTGAAAATCATTTATCGTTTATTTGGTTAAAAAAAATTGCAACTCGCTAATCATGCAATATTCAAGAACAAATTGTAGTTGTTGTGGATAGACTAATAACATGCTGTTGCTGTCCTTTAAGCTAAACTATAGAAGGAAAACAATTCTGACACACATCATTTTTGCGTAACTTCGACCGTTCACGCTGTGCTCGTAAGGGGAGCTCTCAAAAACAATATTACACAACAAATATGTTTTCTTGATGAAGATCAATACAAACTTTTGTAATGTGTGTATGTTCCTCAGGCTAACGGCGACACGGCAGTGCGCGTGACGTCACGCGACCTCGCCAACATCAACAGCTACCGCAACAGCGACAGCGAGCGCGTGCTGCTGCGCCAGCGCACGCCCATCCGCGTGCTGCACCGCCGCCCGCTGCTCGTGCGCACGCGCCGAATACACGACCTCGCTGCGTACCCCGTGCCAGGTTACATTCATAACACACAGTAACATATTTTGAAGCGGCGGTAGCCTAATGGCTAGGGCGTTAGACTCGCAATCATGTAGTTGCGGGTCGAAACCAACCATTGCACTGCCAATGTGAATCCACTTGCAATACAAGCATTTAGCTTGGCACGAGGGGTTATAAAGAATACTAGTAACGTGCGACAATATTGCTGGTACACTTTAAAAAAAAGGCAACCCTAGCAACCTGAGCTAAGAGGTAGAACTCGATCAAATTCAAAAAATACTTTTTTTTTTACTTGTTCTATCATAAAATAGTATGTCTAACTTTTAAAAGTACCGAAAATTTGGCATCACGAGTTATAGTTAGGATTTTGAATATGTATCGATTTTTGAGAAACCCCCAAACATTCTACAGGCGTTAACGCTGATCGATTCGTACCAACGTATTGAAGAGACTTATCGCAAGCAAATGTTATTTCCATAATTTGAATGCCTGAACGCTCGAAGCGACGTCGTGTGTGTGTGTGCAGAGCAGCCGCAGCTGTTCGTGGTGCGCCTGCGCACGGAGGCGGGCACGTACGTGAAGGAGTGGGCGCACGGCGAGGCGGGGCGCACGCGGCCGCGGCTGGGCGACGCCCTGCGCGCGCGCGCCGACATCCTGGCGCTGGACGTGGCCGCCGTGGACCTGCCCTGGCCGCGCGCGACACGCAGCTAGCTCCCTGCTCCATACCATATAAATACATATTACTTATCTCATTACTTCTTTTCGTATCAATGTTTTTTTATCAGATCCTACCAGCCCAAAACATAGTCACAATGGCTCTTTGATTAACCTCTGTAAAGTATTCTGCTGTGGCGCTCAAATTCAAATCATTTATTTTGCAACTAGGATTATTACAATCACTTGCTCGCTGGAGTAGACATTTCATAACTGGCTACCCTGAGAAGGAATATCGAAACAAAATCAGGGGTCATAGCCTGTTTTAAAGTCCAGACAATTGATTGTATAATAATGAGTTCTTCTTATTGAGTTGATGGCAAGCATATTATGTCAACCCAACATTTTGCTACGAGAAGTGCATTTTCAGTAGCCTTCATTATATTATCTTCCAGCGTACAGGTGTTAGGGCACGAAGGACAAGATAGCAGGTGTTCCATTGTTTGGGGAGTGATACCACATCTGCACCTAAGGTTAGATTTGTCAATGTATCCCCACTTATTATCTTTACTTTGACCAACCTGAGACCGAATTCTGTTTAGAGACTTCCATGTTGGCCTTGTTCTTGCGGTGTGACAAAGGGCCACTTTGCCACCAATGAGTTAATAAATTCAGTCTTTCCTGGGCTGGCCTTTTGAAGAAAGAACCAGATCGACTTGATCAACCCTACAGGTGGCAAGCATGCCTCGAATAGCTTGTGCAGCTCGACCATTTTCAAGGGACAATCTGCATAATCGAAGAACGCTAACAGGGCATTTGGGGCACCGCAGCAGCTGGTCCATAGATTGAGGGTCACAACACAAAGTCTTCAGCATTATATTATCAGTACAGATATGGGTGACGTTACCGTTATGTAAGATTGCTTTTAAAAACTTAAAAACGAAGAAATCACTATACAGGTGAATTTTTCAAGTGGGCCTTCAGGGCCAATTCCGAAACTATACGCAATATCGAAATGCTCAAAGGAGTCGCGAGCCCGATTTTGATAAAAACAAAAACATCATTGGTGATTTTTTAGGTATATAATCCTAGGCAGGAATCGAACCCAATGATATTGATTTAAAAAAAACCACACCATATTATTACAGCATTCCGTAGTGTTATAAGGATCGATTTCTGAAAATTAACGATTTACGGGAAACATGAAAAATGTTAAATTTTAACAAAATATTTCTTGTTCCACCTTTGTTGAAGCGATAATCAAAGCGAACTTTAACTTTTTTTTATCATTTATTCAAATTTTAAAGATGGATAATTTTATGTAAAAGAGCATAATTAACATCTTAACATAAAAACCTATTGTAAAATAATAATAATAATTATGAAGTCTTTAAAATTATATGGTACCTAAATTATAAGAATTTGCACATTATGAAATAAACTCGATTAGGTAATGACTTTTATAATTTGATTAACTGTTTTGTTTATGCCTATGCCGTGCCCTACAGGGTTCATAACGTATTGTTAAAACTGTTAATTTAACACCTTTGTAAAAACTTATGGAGAGCAATAAATTATTGAATTGAAATACTAAGGAAATTAATTCTACGGAGGTATTTTGTTATAAAGATAACTCTGAAAGTATTTTATGATTCATAAATTATATGATAATACTAGCTGACCCAGCAAACGTTGTTCTGCCGTATTAAAAAAATCTGCGGAGGGCCACCCCTAACGCTTAGGTGTATGAAAAATAGATGTTGTCCGATTCTCAGACCTTTGAGCACAGAAAAATAATTATCAATTCAATATGAGAATAAAATTAATATGAGAACAGCACAAAAAAATTAAAATGATAAGACGATGCCATATATCAGTCACTGCTGCGATCGAGAAACAAATAAAATTAAACAAAACCGGCCAAGTGCGAGTCGGACTCGCGCACCGAGGGTTCCGTAAAATTCTGTTTTATTATATTATGATGTAACTAATAATTTATGGTTTCAGCCATTTTTCCTTTATCACCGCTCTTAGGGACAGTAGACCTGAGTATTTGATATAAATATGCTTGATAAATATTCACGCGTTCCTCAGAAAAAGGGTCTTGACAGACGGACAACAAAGTGATCCTATAAGGGTTCCGTTTTTTTTTCTTTTGAGGTACGGGACCCTAAAAATGGGCGAAAACTGTATAGAGAGTGAGACAGCAGGCCGGCTTCTCTCTTATCCGTACTCCGTGATGTTTGCTGTTTGAGAGGTGACAACGGTAGATAACTGATCGATTGGTAGTTGATCAATTATCGAACGGCGAGGGTTAAAGATTAATAACTATATATTGAAGAAAATAATAAAAATAATTTATCGTAGTACAGATATTATACCTATTCGATTGCCATCTTGCGACCCTATTGCGGATGGAACAGAATAATAATTATATTTTAACTAGATGAAAACCCGGCTCCGCTCGGTTGAAATGTGACTCATGATACACAATGTAGGTAAATATTTCTGTAGTCATCGGTTCTCAAGGAATATTAAAGGTAAGCAAGCCATAGATTCGTATAGCTTCGTTCATTGTGATTAATAAATATAGTTAATAAAAACTGCAATAGTTGTCACACAAATAATATTTTCGCAAGTTTTAAGTTTTAGGATTCACTCAATGTTTCCGGCAAGACGTTTCGTTTTACACAGTCAAATGAGTCACAGTTCTTTGTGATGGATACTTCTTTGGCGCGACGCGCGACGACGTGTTGATTGGCGAGGCGTATAAGAGCTAGTATGCAACGGAACGTGAAAAAAGCGAAATAAATATTCTTGAATTATTATTTCAACCGCGTTCCGAAACGATTCTGGTCCCAACCATAGAATAATAACTAAAGTTATTATTATTCTATGGTCCCAACTATCATGCAACTGTCATACGCCTTGTCAGCACTGTAATGACTTCAAGGAGGTTGTATGATAATAAAATGCTTGAATCACTTTGAGCAGAATTATCTGTTACGGAACGCGGCCTTATCTACCCAAGATGGCGACTGCGGTTTGTTTGTCAGTGCCATTAGAATTTAACGAAATTCTCCATAATCTGAATTTTGCGGATAGGTATACGTTGTCAACTCGAAATCAATATTTTTTTTATGTTTTGTTATTCATATAAGGTTTCGATTGAGTTTACCGTACCCCTGAACGAAATTATTAATATAGAAGAAGATAATCGCAATTATAAAATGACTAGCGACCCGACCCGGCTTCGCACGGGTGGACATTTATTTCTTCATAGATGTGCACCCCCCTCCCCTGCGGTTTCGCCGTGCGAGTCGTGCGACACATATCGGCCGGCGGCCATCATTCATTTTAATACCAATTACAATTTTAAATTCGTAATATCTTTTGAATGAATTGTCCGATTGGAATAAAATAAAAAGTTATTTATAGCTATTGAAACAATCTTGCTCAATAAATAGTTTATTTGGATAAGGATTAGTATTTGACGATAATATGATCAATAAACATAGGCAAATAATTTAAATTACTTTTATTCTTTGGAAATTTGGTTATAATGGCTAAAATATAAATGTTTGGTTTATACTATCACGGACTTTTTTGTAGGCATTATTGAGTTCTACAACTTTTCTATAGAAGTCAACCATACATCTCTAACCATTTAGGCAGCGTTCGCGAGAATCGTTAACGTACGGCAGTTTTTTCGTCGACTTACTCCACAATTTTCACTACCACGAAAAATCCTATCTATTTTCCGGGATAAAATATGGCCTATACGGATTCGGAAGAATCCCTCTAAGTAATGGTAAAAGAAATTTTGAAATCGGTCCAGTAGTTTTTGAACCTATTCAATACAAACATACAAAAATACAAAGGTTTCCTCTTTATAATATTAGTATAGATTGATTGATTTTAGAGAGGTGAAAATTTAGGGTTGTATGTATTTTTGTATGCAGTATCATAAAAAAACAAAAGCAAAAAAAAACATGCGTGCGTACAAAGTACACATGTCAGAAGTGAAACTTCTTTGGCGAACTAATTTATAAATCTTGTTTATAATTTATACAAATCTAAAACTTTAAATTTCCAAGATTAAGAGGAAGGGAAAAAGGAAGATAGGTTAGGAATTTAATTGTCATTAAAATAAAAAAAGTGTTGAAAATTAATGTAAATTATAAATTTAATTTTTTCAAAATATTTCTTCAATATTTACATTGTTTGACATAACGTTTATCTAAAATAAATAAAAATAAGTATTGTTACAATAATTAACAATAGCGAGATACACAATTTGTAAAACAGTAACTATTATGCAAATGCGCTTCGTCTATGGTCTCACATGCAAAAATTCTATATTGAGATTGAGACGAATACATGTAATTTCATATAGAGAAATGTCCTCCATCTTGGATCAGGAACTTTTGCGCGATAGACATTTCCGCGTAAGCTTGACCTCATTTTTATTTTTAGTGACCTCGCAAATCTTAAAAATGACTTATCACAAAAAAATGCATATTTTTCTCGGTGCCATCTTGGATTCTAATTTCGACCCCATAATCGTTTTTAGCGACCTCGGGTACCATGAAAATGACACCCATGATGAAAAAAATGCATATTTTTCTCGGCGCCATCTTGGATTCTAATTTCGACCCCATAATCGTTTTTAGCGACCTCGGGTACCATGAAAATGACACCCATGATGAAAAAAATGCATATTTTTCTCGGCGCCATCTTGGATTCTAATTTCGACCCCATAATCGTTTTTAGCGACCTCGGGTACCATGAAAATGACACCCATGATGAAAAAAATGCGTATTTTTCTCGGCGCCATCTTGGATTCTAATTTCGACCCCATAATCGTTTTTAGCGACCTCGGGTACCATGAAAATGACACCCATGATGAAAAAAATGCATATTTTTCTCGGCGCCATCTTGGATTCTAATTTCGACCCCATAATCGTTTTTAGCGACCTCGGGTACCATGAAAATGACACACATGATGAAAAATTTACAAATTGTCGTCGGCGCCATCTTGGGTTTTAATTTCGAACCCATAATCGTTTTTAGCGACCTTGGGAACCATGAAAATGACACCGATGACGAAAAATTTGCAAAATTTCCTCGGCGCCATCTTGGGTTTTAATTTCGACCCCATAATCGTTTAAGCGACCTCGGGAATCATGAAAATGACACCCATGACGAAAAATTTGCAAATTGTCGTCGACGCCATCTTGGTTTCTTGGCACCCATTTTAATAAAATTTTTATATTTATTAAAACTAATAGAACTATTCGCTCTGTCTCACTTTTTCTCTCAATCTTTCTCACTCGCTTGCTCCCTACTCTCACTCCACGGCTAGTTGCTCATGCTACGTTCGCCCTGTCTTACTCTCTCTCAATCGGTCTCGATCATGAAGGTATAGATGAAAACCTTCATGGTCTCGATCACTCTCTCTCTCTTTTCTGACACTTCCGTTCAAAGACATTGTAATGTATTCTACTACTTCCGTTGCATACCGGCGTGACGTTTCATCTGTAAAAATTTTACCCTCATGCGCCAAAAGAAGTTTCACTTCAAAAATTTTGTCTAAAAAATAAAAAAATATCGGAGTTTAGCTACATTAAAGCGTGACACGAGTATTTTCTATTTATAGATATTTTCAGAAGTTTTAATTTATTCTAAGTCTTGGTTTTTTTGCGTTGAGATCAAAAAGTAAAACTAATCTATACTTATATATCACATAGCTGCAGAGTTTGTTTGTTTGAACGCGATAATCTTAGGAACTAGGTACTGGGCCGATTCGAAATTTTTTTTCACTGTTAGATACTAGCCCACTTATTGGGAAGGCAATAGGCTATGATTTACCGCGGTAACCGACGTCCACGCGGGCAGAGCCTCGAGCAAAAGCTAGTTTAATATAAAGTAATATTAGGCTAGGCAGCAAGTAACGTTACTCTGAATAACTACAATTACTTTTAATTAATTAATTAACCCAATTCTAAGTATGTTAATTATATCGTTTATGTTGTAATGGAACCGATTGCGTGTCCGACATACCTAAGACCCTAAATATCCGTGAATTATTTACTAAGATAATGCATGTTCATCTCGTACAGTCAGCAAACATCAAAGAAAACACTTGGATATTCAAAGCGCGTTTATACAGACACATTTACACATAAGGTTGACTTTTAGAAGATTTTATATCGATTGGTCTGTGGGTTGCTGTATATTCGGATGCTGCGGCTCAGAGGTGTCATAATAATATGACCGAGACAATGGCGGCCGGCGGCGGCGTGCGGCACGCGAGTTCCTGCCGCCGAGCGAGCGTCGGTCGCGCGCCGCGCATGCGCATTGTAGCTACGCCCGCACCGCGACATGGCCGCTAAACTCGTTGTACTTGTGTTCGTGCTGAGCGCGCTCGCGCCGCCCGCCCGGGTCAGTACTACCACTCTATACTCAACAATTACCCTGGTATACGTTTAACTTAGTATTAGTGTACATGTGTGGCGTTGTCGCTCTTAAAAGCATTTACCGTCTTTTATGCGTTTTTTTTTTTGTTTGGAAGATGATGTGGGCGTGTGAATTTATTAAGATTTGTTAAGCAGTTTTAAAATAATATGCTCTTTTCTAAAAACCGTTGTAGGTATTTGGTCGGGGCTTTTTTGAACGAATCCCACAACCCATCCCATTCGCCGCATTCATTCGGAATATGGATATAAATTATATCCCATGTAGATAGATAGGTACTAACCGATCCCAGTCTGGTATTCCTAACGAATCCCTGCTAAGAACGATAAATTGGTACATGCTTATTGCTTACCTATTTTATTACGTTTCATTTTCATTTATCATTTCTCGGCCGTGATTTTTCGAAATAGCGTACTTGGAGTGGGAGCTGAAGTGCGTAGAATCCGTCCGGAACTAAATATTATTTTTAAGGTTCCGTACCTTAAAAGGAAAAACGGAACCCTTATAGGACCACTTCGTTGTCCGTTTGTTTGTTCGTGAAGTAGGTCTGTCAAGATCCCTAATCTCGAGAACGCGCGGAGGTTTTAACCCTGACTGTTAAGCCGGAGGTCGTGGGTTCGATTCCCACCCTGGACAAATCATTGTGTTATGAGCACGATCACATAATTTATATAATCATGTTTATCAGTTGTCTGGTTGCCATAGCACAGGCTCTGCCGAGTTTGGAATCAGATGGCCATGTTTTAAAAAAAAATGCCAAACAGGGAAACCCAAACTAACGTAGATAATATTGCAAAATGTCACACTGACAAGAATGTCAGCAGGTTTTGGAAAACGATAAATAATTATATCCAAGGTCGAGTCTTTCAGTGACTGGGTGACGCTCAAGAATCTGAAGATATTTTAAACCTGTTTCAGTCTCATTTTAAGGTAGACTCGCTGCTCGAACCGGTCTCAGCACTCCGAAAATGACCAAACTCACCTCACCACTCACATCGATTTTCACACTCACTTCACTGCTCACCGCACTTGTACTTTTCACTGTATTCTGAAACTTTGCTTTGTCGCACTCAAGTTCAAGTGATATCGAAATCTCAGGTGAAAACTTTAGAAGTGGGCTTAGACGGGTCTTGCTTTAGTAAAATAAATAAACCTTAATTTTTAAATAACCTAATCAATTTATGGATCTAGAGTCCATAAGATAATTATGTTCTCGAGACTGATTACTGAATGTCTGTTGGTTAAAATAATTCTTCAAGATGCTAAAAGGGTGTTATTTAATTGAATAGGATTGTATTGGCTGTATGTGTTATTATTTACCTTTGCTATGACAGCCTAGCACTCGGTACGAAAAGTTATAAAAAAATATTGTACTTAGGTACATCAGAAGTTTGTGTTTGGTGTTGTTTTTATCTAATTGATAAAAAAAACCATTGTGCTTCGATATTAAAGTGGTTTTTCATCAACTACGGCTATGTAAAGTGCCTATTGAAGATCGTATCGTTTTCTGTTTCAATAATCTAAATCTTATCTAAATTATTATCTCTAAATCTTAACAAATTCGGCATTGTTTAAGGCGTAAGTATCATTTGAAAAAACTGGTGTGGTTTAAATAATGAGTGCTTGTGTCATCTAAATTCCATAAAGTGATTTATTGAGGAGGGCTCGTGGCTAAATACAGGTTACGAAGTAACTATTTAGTAATCTGTGGTCGTATCCAGACCGATGGATATAAAGGTTAAGCCGCCGTTATTCTGTTGATGGGTGATCTTTCCGGAATTCTGCCTTCGTTTCCCTCAGATTGATGACTATTCTCTGTTGTACTAGGGCACCGTGTTTGTGAATATGAAACAATTTATCATTCGTGTTCTTTTAATATTGAAGCGTAAGTAATTAAACTGAGTTCCTATTTTATGAATAATAACATTTAATTTGGTTTAAAATAAAAACTTTATGAGAAACAATGTTAATTTAAAGGTCATTTAGTCATTGAAAAGATTTATCGTAAGTTTTCACCGAGATATAAGTAACTTTTATTTTAACAGGTGATTACGTAAATGAAAAGTGCCATGTGAGTTTTCGGAATACCAACTGCGCCTTTCAAATGTCAAGTTTTCGAGTACTGGTGAAAAGATTTCACATTTATTTAGTTCTATTCGCCGACACAACTCACACTGGCGGCGCCACTTTAGTTTTCACTGGTTTTCGGAATACGAAATCTAGTTTTGACCGACGAATTCGCTGTGACTTTGTCTAATGTATTTTCGGAATCGATGTTCGATGTGTGGGGTCAGCAGAGGTATGTCAGTGTCATATTCACTCCAAAGCAGATTGGCATTAATTTAAAAAATATGACAAGACGGAGGTCTCTAGGCCACGATAACCTTAGCATTGAGCACCTAAAGTACACTAGAGTTCTCCCTATGCTGTTTAATTTATGTAATAGTCATAATTATCTACTATGATCTGATGTAAACAGCCATAGTACCAATTGTAAAAAATCATAAACGGGGATGCATCGGTCGTCTCTAACAATAGGTGTATCTCGCTCGCTTCTATTATATCTAAGGTGCTGGACAGACTGCTTGACCAACAGCGAGAGAAGTACATCGTCAGTTCGGGTTTCCTATGTATCAAGTAGACTATACAGTAGTACACCACCAGAAAATACATCAGTCTATGCTTGTTATTTAGATCTCCGAAAAGCTTTCGATTTGGTAAATTACGATAAGCTGCAGAATGAAACACCGACTCCGAGTGAGATAGTATCGGTATTTAAATATTGGTACGGTCACCAGAAAACCAGCGTGAGATGGGGTGTTGCGCAGTCGGACGTATACAGGTTGACCTGCCGGCTGAGGCAATGGGGAGGGAGGGGGAGTTTTCCTCACCTCGTCTGATCAACCTGTAAATAAATCAATAGATTGACGGGCTTAGCAGCGCTAAAGTAGGCTGCTCACTAGGCGTGTACCTATAAAATGAATTTTAAAGCTGGTACCATATTTTACTCACTTGTACCTCCTATAACTTTTTGTGGTACTACATTAGTATATACACTATTACATTACTACATTCAATAGAGTAAACCATTTAAATATCAGGGTCACTGGGTCTCAGATAATCTATGACAATGAGGACATTGGGTGGGAACGCAGGGCGCAGTCAGTGCGGAGTAACATGTTGGCACCACGCTGAACTACGTCAATTATACACAACGAGCTTACGGAGCCCCGCGCGTCCAGTTCAACAACGTTGAGTATGCTGTTAGGGTGACCACGGTTCTTACGCAGGCGCAAACAGATGATTTCTACATCAGCCATGAAAAAGGAACGCCCTGCTGCTACAGCGGGGTCCCAAATGTATTGTCTGAGAGGTGAGACTCGTCGTTCCTGAGGAGGTGGATGACACTGCATGCTAGCTTGGCATCTATTATGAAATGATGACGACGATTAGGTATAAATATACAAATATTTTGAGTTAATTATTCATTTGTTAATTATTTATTTACTATGTATTAATGTTGTTAAGATTTTTATTTTTATGTGTAAGTAGTGTGTGAATCAATTTATACCTGTAGGTATACATAGATTTAAATCTGAAATATATATTTTTTTAATTTATTTGGTTTGATAAAATCTCATTTGTATGTAATTAAATCATAAAAATATGTTCTTTGTGCAAAACCCTCAATGAGCGAAACGGACTCTTTAAGATTGCTAATCTCAAAAGGAACAATTTGAACCCTCAAAAGTTCCTTTGTTGTACGTCCGTCCATCCGTCTGTCTGACAAGAACCTTAATTCTCACGCGTGGAGGTATCAAGTTGAAATTAAACTATACGTTTAGATCCAGTCTCTTGATGCTATGAAAAGTGAAAAACAAACTTCTAAGTTAAAGGAAAAAGAAAAGATACACAGCCTTAAACTGAAAAAAAAAACGACCAACTGCGAGTCGGAGTCGCGCACCAAAAGTTCCGTACGCATAAGTTTTTTTTTTATGATGTAGCTACAAATTTCCGTAAATCTTCGACACTCGCAAGGGAGTCAAAACCTACATGGTACTTCCCGTGAACTCAGAATCTTGAAATTTGGTACGAAGCAACGTGTGCACAAGTTAAGGTGATACCTCCGATGTGGCCCGCGAAATTCAAATTTTCATGTGTTTTTTGCAATTTGCTTATCAGTGACAAGTTTTTGTGTGTCAAGTGACGAATTTTGATCAAATTACAACTTGTAACTGATAAGCAAATTGCAAAAAACACATGAAAATTTGAATTTCGCGGGCCACATCGGAGGTATCACCTTAAACGAGAAATGTTTAGTTACTTCATACATATGATAAAAAAAGTTTTAATAATTTGAAACTTACTATCCTTTCCTCATGAACGCGTAGAGGTATTATCATATTAAATACCTACTCAAGTCTATAATACTTTTAGGCTGTAACAAAATTAAAGCCGAAGGAGTACTTCCAGAAAATTTAAATTTCCTTATGTATATTGAAGTACATATTTATGTAAATAGGTAAATAAGCCTAACAACGTCAGATGGGTTGGTAAGTCCGTCGCAAGAGAGACTCCTACCTCCGTGCTTACCGCAGACTAAGGAAGCCTCACCTGTGACCCTGTGTCTGGTAACTTGTGTGACGACTGACGAGCTGTACTTGTTGCAGGCGACGGTGCCCGGCACGTTCTTCTGGAAGCCGCGCGTCGGCCTGGAGCTGGCCGCGCCCACCCGTGAGCTGCTTCACCTTGCTTTATCACTCTTACGCTAAAACCTCGGTCCAACATTTGACATTTATGAAATAAGGGGTCGGACGGTGATCAGATTAAAACCTAAATGTACTTAGGCAAAAAATATAGTTTTAACGACTACAGTGGACATACAAAAAAAAATACGTACCTACATACAATCGAACATAGAACCTCCTCCTTTTGGAAGTCGGTTAAAAATGGTCGCCAAAGCCGTGGTCACCCCTACTGTATATCTGGCGCAGTAAGATAGATGAAGCCGTAATATGGTTATATCCCTAGGGATATAATTATATACCGTAACATATGTAGTTATAAGAAAGCGATTCTTTACTATTTCACTAGGAATATAGTTATAAAACGGTCCAAGTTTAGTGATATACTTATATTACTCGGTTAAGTTTAGTGATATATTTATATTATTAGTTTAATCTTCTTGTCTGAACAAAAATTAAAAAATACTTTTAATTTTAAAGAAACCAAGATCTCAACTTGTTGATAAGAAATAAAGTACCTATTGTAACTAACTGCAGGATATAAAGATAAAAGCAATACAATTTTGTTTTATTTAATTATATGTCGTAGATTTCTATTTTAATAAGCTTAATCAAGTAGGTAAAGGGACTGTCTCAAAAAAGTGGCAAACTTGAATTTTTTTCAATTTTTCAAAAATGTTTGAGAATAAATAAGCTTAATAAATAAATAAGCTTTTTTTATACTACAATATGATGGCAATATGATACAATATGACTTTTTTGAGACAAACCCTAATATATTTATAACACTGAACTTAATCTAGTAATATAAGTACATATATCACTAAACTTCGACGGTTTTATTTCTATATAATTCCTAGTGAGATAGTAAAGAATCGCTTTCGTATAACTATGTTACGGTATATAATTATATCCCTAGGGATTTAACTATTACGGCTTTATCTATCTTACTGCGACATATCTACTCCTCCTCCTATACGTTCTCCTCAATAAGATATGGTGAGTATAGTGGCTGCAACCACCGCTCTGGCTTGACCATTGTTGTACCTATGCATTTCTGGACTTCCAATGCGCTTGTTTCGTCCTTTTAAGACGACTTTTATATATAGTCTGGTTGTAGTTTTTAACATTAATTTCTTTTTTATGTCTAAAGAATAGTTTATTAAATTGTCACTCAGGTCCATTGTGTCGATTATTATTATTAGGTACCTATAGGTATTATTTATTACAACGATTTGTTAAAGTTGATCTTTAAACAATACCTACAGAAAAAAATAATCTTCTAAAACAACTTTTCAGGGAGTAGGAGCAACAACAAGAAGCCGCCGCGAACTTGAGTTGAAATCATTATGAATTAAGTATTATTACTTAGAACGTGAATATTTGCGCGTTATTATTACGTGATTGTATGCAAATTAATATTAATCGATCAAATCACCATGTTATGGAAATACGTCCGCGTAAGTAAGAGTTGAATAAATGCGAGATAGGTACGAATGGTAAAACTCGCGGCTTTTTACTGCAGTGCGCGCGCGCGGATTTTGCCGTACCTACCGGTTTTAAAACCGCTACCGCAACTCGCCGCATCGCTGTGCGCGCTAGGCCTTAAGGGCTTTTATTTCAGATATTTGGGACATATTTAGAGAAAAATCCATTCACTTATTGCCAGATTACATTATGTATGAAATTGACAGCTTTCATTGGCCACATAGACGATGCACCACCTCATGAAAAAATGGCAGTACAGTACAACTGTGGTGAAGTGCTTCACTATTCTTGCGCGTACTCGATTTCTAGGCGTTATACTCGTAGTTATATGTCTGATCTCATATTGCAGATTTCCCTCGCGCGGTGAAGAAGCCGACGTGGCCCAACATCAACGCGGGCTTCGTGGTACTGATCGACGGCTACCAGGTGGGGATGTCAGTGGCGGCGCTGGCCTCGATACTGGACGTGGCCAAACCCTTCCCGCACCTCAGCCCCACCTCCGCCTACTACTACACAAACATGTACCGCTGGATGTTACGCTACCTCAGCCTGTGAGTACCTCCCTTTCCCCCACACTCACACACGCACTCACTCGAGAGCTAACCCAAGCTTGCTTGCAGCCTCCCGGACTGGCTGGGCGGCAAGGGCGGCAACTACGTGGAGACGCACAAGGTGTATCGCAAGCGGTTCTTCTTCATGGACAAGTTCGTGCCGCAATGGCTGCGGCAAATCTTATTCTTCGTGAAGCCAGAAGAGTGGAAGAAGGAGGAGACGGAGTGGAAGAGATTCGCTAAGTACGCCGAGCCATCGTTCGGCAAATATTACAGATATCCTTCGAAAGTGTTCAACAACTATAATTCCATGCGAGTGGAAGAGACCGTCGAGAACCTGGACATCCCCAAGTCGTCTACTTAAGGCGAGCCACGAGCGCCTTCTCGCCTCAAGTTTTATATCAAATACGAGTAGAACAAATTTACTCATAATTTTCAGAAGTAATATATTTTTCCACTTGACATGTCATCATAATATATTTTTATAATTGTTTAACATTGTTTAATGTAATAAACGGTTTATTAAGGCTTTTATACCCTATATTATTTATATCTAGGTATTATCCGTGCGCGATAAGTTGGAACCTGAGCGCGGTGCAGTCCTAACAGGAGCAGGTCCCAACTTATCGCGCACGAGTTATATATGTTGTAGTCAAACCTCGAAGCTCCTGCGTTCTTTTTTTAACTAGTCAATCCTCAGGTATGACTTTAGTCTTACTCAAAGCTCAAGTAAATACGAAGTATTTTAACCTTTCACTTAAGAATTTTCTCTTAAGCGGCGGTAGCCTAATTACAGACGCCCTAGAAGTTCTTGCAGTTTTCTACAAAAACAATGCTTTACGTCCGAACCCGTCCAAGACTCAATCCTGTGCCTTCCACCTGCGTAACTGCCAAGCAAACAGGTCACTTAACAACTCCTGGTAAGGAGTCGCCATACAATACAACACTACTCCCAACCCCGGTATTTAGGTGTCACACTCGATAGATCTCCGACATATAAAGCCCATGCCTGAATACTAAACAAAAAGTGTCCTCCAGAAACAATTTACTTGGCCGTCTTACTTCAACATCCTGGGGAGCATCTCCACAGGTTCTTCGCACAACCAGGCCTGTCTTTCCTTGTGCTAGAGAATTTGCCTGCCCAGTGTACCACACGCTATAGAGGTGGATATAGCGCTTAAATAGGGGGGAGAAAGGAAAGTAGCCATTGCCTTCTTTTTGAAGAATTACAGACCCATCTCACTCCTGAGCCATACTAACAAGTTTTGATTTTTTTATCTTATTCATACGAGTCTTGAGATGCCAAAGAGGACGTTATACAACGAATATCATTTAACTAAATAAAAAATAAAACGGCGTTAGCCTAATGGCTAGGGCGTCGGACTTGCGATCATGTGGTTGCGAGTTCGAATCCCACCCATTACACTACCTTCATGAACCCACTCGTAACACAAGCATCTTAGCTTAGCACGAGGGGTTAACGAGATTACTAGTAATGTGCGACCCACCTTGCTAGTAATCTTCAATCAAACAAAATTTTAAAAATACTTATTAACAACTAGCTTTTGCAAGACTACATCCACATGTACTGTAATATTGGACCCAGAGAGAAACTATTCCATGTACCGTGCTCCAAATCCGTCCACATGGACATTTGGTAACAGATAATATTAATAAATTTTTATTTCTCAAAAAGGGTACACGGTTATGCACTTAAAGGATACGCTGACGACCTTGTTGTCATAGTAAGGGGCTTCTGCCAGAGCACAATATCTTCCATAATGCAAAGGGTGCTAAACACCGTAGGTGGGTTGGTGCAAAAGAAACAATTTATCAGCTAACCCTGACAAAACTGTTAGTATTCCTTTTACCAGGCGTAGACAGCTGAACAAGCTAGTCAAACCCTCTCTAAATGGAAAAGAGATTGAGTTTTCTACAGAAGTTAAATATCTGGGCGTCACTATTGACCAGAAGCTAACATGGAATACTCACCTAAATAACATCATACAAAAGGCAAAAATTGCCTTAGGCTCCTGTAGCCGTATGATGATGAAAGAAACGATGGATGAATTGTGTGAAAGTCGATATGGCAAGAAAGAATGTTACTTGTGAGATGACAGCAGATAGAAGAGTATGGGAGAAGAAAACATGCTGCGCCGACCCCAAATAAAATTGGGATAAGGGCAGGAGGAGGATGATGATGAACGGACGGTATTTGAATCTCGCATCCACTACTGATTAATGCCTGTGTGTGACGAGATCTGATGGCAAACTGCTAAGCTGGCATAAATAAATTTACTTACAGGATATATCGCATGTTCCAGCTTTTGATCTGGTCATTATTATCTATACCTACTAATATTATAAAGCTGAAGAGTTTGTTTGTTTTTTTGTTTGTTTGAACGCGCTAATCTCAGGAAGTACTGATCCGATCTGAAAAATTCTTTCACTGTTAGATAGTCCACTTATTGAGGACTATAGGCTATTTTTCTTTTGGAAATCTATCCCCTAAGGGGGTGAAATAGGGGTTGAAAGTTTGTATGGGAAGTTCGGTATTTTCAATGATAGACACATGAAATTTGGTAGGTATACGGGTTTCGGGTTAGAGATAAATGAAGACGTATTTCAGCAATTTTGAAAATCATCCCCTTAAGAGGGTGAAATAGGGGTTGGAAGTTTGTAGGTATATGAATTGTGTCGTTTTCAAAGATAGACACGTTTAATTTCATACAAGGGTTATTAGTTAGAAATAAATAAGACGTATTTCCGAGATTTTAGAAATCTACCCTCTAAGGGGGTGCAATAGGGGTTGAAAGTTTGTATGGGAAGTTCGGTATTTTCAATGATTGACACATGAAATTTTGTATACGGGTTTCAGGATAGAAATAAATAAAGATGTATTTCAGCGATTTTAAAAATCATACCCCTAAGACAGTGAAATAGGGGTTGGAAGTTTGTAGGTACATGAATTGTGTCGTTTTCAAAGATAGACACATTTAATTTCATACAAGGGTTATTAGTTATAAATAAATAAGATGTATTTCCGTGATTTTAGCCTTTTAGGAATCTTCCCTCTAAGGGGGTGAAATAGGGGCTGAAATAGTTGGTATGTGAAGTTCGGTATTCTCAAAGATAGACAGATGAAAAGATAAGTAGATAAGATAACGCCCATCTAAGACATATCTATAATGACGACCCCCGTGGTCGAGTGGCTTTCACTCCGGTTTTTAAGGTGTCGCCAGCTCTAAGGTCCCAGGTTCGATCCCCGGACAGGTCCATGTAGAAAATAACTTTTATAAATTGTCTTGAGTCTGGGTGTTTATGGTATCTTCATTGTCTCAGATTCCATAACACAAATGCTTTTGCTACTTACTTAACGTTAATTATTATTTTAACGCCATAATATTTTATGAAAAATTTTATTCATACTCCTTACTACATCTACCTTTAATACTACTCTTTATTTTACGTGCGAGCGAAGCCGCGGGCAACAGCTAGTAATTAAATAAAAATAAAAACTGATCCAAGGCAACAGCAACACTGACCGCTCCTCAAAGTTCACGTACCTTCTACCTACAGTTTTCGGTCAAAGAAGCCGCCTGTGCGACAGTGCGAGACGGTGCATGAACTTGCTTTGTCGCATGCCGCCAAACAAACTTACCTATAACGAAATAAACCTAGGCTACGTTATACCTTTACCTACGCGTACGGCGTAGGTATCAGCTGATATTGGTTTGTGTATATTAGGCGTAGTGATCCGGATTTTATAATACTCTCTTTATAAAGAAACAAATAATTGAATTAATTGTAGCCCTGAAAAGGGCTTTTTTATAAAAGCGATTTGCTTTTGGCAATTTACCTACCAACTGACTGCAGATATCATTATTCATCAAAACATTCACTTATTGTTGCTGCACATTTCGGCGATCGTGTTCCACATGTCCACCACAACAGTAATGCACATTCGTCACCTTTTTACTAAATTTGCACGTACTTTTAACAGCGCACTTGTGTCCGATTTAAGACTTCGATTTCCGAATCACACACCTTTTTTTTTATACGACACTTGTTCCTCGATTTCCTCGTTGTCTTCTTCTCTCGTGGTCTTCCAGCATCCATGGCCTGACTCGTACCCAAGAACACTGCATGTGGTGAACGCGCGGTTATACAGGCGTTGAAAGGCTCACTCCGACGGAACTGTCACACCTGGCGCACCTCATAATTTCTTATTATGATCTTATATCACAATATTAAAAAAATATTAGTGATTGGAATACAATATTGTTTGCGAAACAATAGCGGCACGCGTTACGTACGGACGTCCGATCGAAAGCTATCTCCACGAAAGACTAATAGTCGGTAGGTAACCTGGCGGCGGCGGTATCATCAAAGAGTCGGCGGCTAGTTGAAAGAGTGCCTACAACTCGGCGGTGCCTTTTGTCGGCTTTTGTAATACAAATAAATAAAAATAAAACGCATTTCGCCATTGGGTGGAGCGTTGTCAGCTTACGAAAATTTCCCATATTCAGTGTTAAATCTCGCAATGATTATAAAAATAAAAAAACAATAACTTTTGGATTTAACGAGTTACAATTTTATAACATTTTTTTTTAAACGTATGTTCTACTACCACGGATACGCCTTTATTGGATCGGACAGGGTTTTTGTTACATACTGTATAATATAAATATTAATTTCAAGTTCTGTTAGAGGTATAAAGAAAATAATTATTCGTGTATTACATTATTTATTATGATTTTTTTATCGATAAAAATAAAAAAACAACTTTACAAAATTATCTTAACACCTTTATTTTATTTACAATGATTTATGAAAAAAATATAATAATATTAATTTCAAGTTCTATTCGAGGTATAAAGAAAATAATTATTCGGGTATACATTATTTATTGTTTTTTTATCGATAAAAATAAAATAAACAACTTTACAAAATTATCTTAACACCTTTATTTTATTTACAATGATTTATGAAAAAAATATAATAATAATAGCAAACTGCAATAATAATAACGGTCATCCCGCATACTATACTAGACTATACATTAGACACTGTATACTGTTACTGTATAGCCATCATACATAGACTACCTATATATTATAGGTATAAAAATCTTACTGTAACGCTACGGACATTTTTTGCCGGCTAGGGTACCCCGCCGCAACGCGCCATAAGGAACTTCGTCCCAATATTTTTATTGTAAAATATATTATTTATTATTATTATTCTAACAAGATATTAATTATATCTAATCTAGCTTCAATTTTGTAATAATTATTATTTAATAGATTTATTATTTAATATTGTTTATTGACTAGGGCGTCGAACTTGCGATTATGTGGTTGCGGGTTCGAATCCCACCCATTACACTGTCAGTAATTTGAAGTCCAAATATTGCTCTGATACATCTTGCTTGGGATCTTTCTGCTGATAATTTTAAACATGACTCACATACCCAGTCATTGTCAAGTCAATCTACTAGTTAAATTACCTTATAATTAACTTATTACTTTTATTTAACTCGTACTTATTACTTGTGCCTACAGCTAAAGACTTAACATAATACGATTTGAATGGTTCTTAGGACAAATTACTACACAACTTACCGACATCTTGATCAAAGGGTGAAGAATTTCCAAATATACCTACCCATATTTCTTATACAACATGTAACAAAACTCCTGTCGGATCCAATAAAGGCGTATCCGTGGTACGGTTCATGAACCGTCTCGCATAGGCGGCTTCTTTTACGCAAAGCTGCAGGTAGTAAGTACGCCGCGTGAACTTTGAGGAGCGGTCAGTGTTGCTGTTGCCTTGGATAAGTTTTTATTTTGAATTAATTATTTTCAACTGGGAAAAAAAAAATCTCTAATTCATTTAATGGCTATGTATAATATATGTGTTCCCAGTACGATACCGAATAATAGTCTTAGGGATCGGACAGGGGTTTTGTTACATAAATTGTATACTAGCTTCTGCCCGCGACTTCGTACGCGGATCCTGCTGCTTATGCCAGCGACAATGGGATCTTTCATTTTTGTAAGACAACTGGAAATCCATCCCATCAGGCTAAACAACTTTTGCTAAGACGTCATTCCTATATAATACCTACATGTTAGAGTAGTAATAAAAGCTCCGAGAAAAAAATAAGAATTGTCCTTATTCAAAATATTAAATCTACTGCCTAAATACTTACTTTCCGACTACTTTACTCCGAATAAAAATGACGAAACGACCGAATGAGATACTGAAATCTTCGAAAAATAAACATAACTGTTTATTGCTATAATACTTATCTACTAGCTTAAATTACGTTCCACTGAAAATTATGTTTTGGCATTTTTATCTTTACTTGCCTACTATTAATTCATAAATTACCTTTCACATTTCATAGACTATTATAGGTGCTAATTTTACTACAACGTTAAAATGAAAATACTATTCAGTGGTTATACAGAAACTAATAAAAAATATAAAAATGTACAAGTGTAATAATACCTTTTTATGGTATTAATTCAAGTAGTTGAAGATTGTAAACCCCCTAACATATCTGTAATGTAATGGACAAGTAAAAACATAGCGAGTCGCTTCTGTGGCACTCGCCGGCCGCTGCCGCGGCACGTGCCCCGCACGTGCCGACCGTCGCAGTTCTAACCTAACCTACTGAGTCGAGTCGAATTTGACACTTAAACCTATCTGCAATGGGCAAGTAGGACAATAATATATCCACCCGAACACCCCTGTGGGTATACCAAATTTCATAAAAATCGTTTCAACAGTTTCCGAGATTCCAATTATAAAAAAATCTACTTACAAGAATAAAAAAGCTCGTTTAAAAGAAGGTACAAATAGATAAATATTTAAATGAGGCTTTTAAAATTTTGTTAATAGTTTAGAGTAGTTTAGTAATAATTCAAGAAATTGAGAGCATGGAAATCGATCGAATCGATCGCGCGGGCGATCGATTCTATACTATACCTACTAAATTGCTAAAAACAGTTTAGGTATTTTCATAAATACCTACTGAGAGGTAAAAAATATGTTTTATAACCAACAATAGAAATTAAAATACCTAGTTCATGCAAGTCGTAAAAATGTGAATAGGTACCTACTTTGACTAAAGCTCTGTTGTCGGTAGCGTAACTTAGTAATTTTGTCGGAGGTTCAGTATTTTATTCAGAAGTTTAGTTTTGTTTTTCGAAGTTCAATTTTATTTTAGGAGATATGTAATTTAAACGTGCTTGTTTGTTAAATATCATATTTTGTCTTTTCGGTATGTTCTGGGTTTTTTTTTGTCGGTAATTCATTATAACGCTAGTTAATTAGAATAATACCTAGTCGGCCACAGATCGCTGGAGATTAATTTGTTTTTCGGAACCATTATTATTTCCCTATAGGTATGTTATAGGTAGTATTGCTGGGCTTTGGAGTTCCACAACAAGTGATCCAGATCTTCAAATTTATTCTCACAGTAGAAAATGCTCTTCACGTGGGATAATTTTTGCTATGGCACCATTTTTATATCTCTTATAGGTACTTTACCTGGTCTGTTGCGGTTCTGCATCTAGATAATGTTCTTTTTCCCAAAATATACCTATTATACCTAGCCTATTATGTTGCCCAGACTTAATATACCTATACTGTTATAGGATCATCAACAGAGACAATTATGAAGATCGAATCTTTCCAACAACCTCAGTTAATTAATTGAAAGGGAAAACCGTGAAATCTTAACATAAAAACATGTCAATAGGCAGAAAAGCACCTTTTTCTCAACGGCTGATCGTATTACTCATGTTACTAATTAAAAATTGGGTAGATTACCGTAATCTTTCACACATTGTTATACCTAACTGCAAATCGTAACAATTTAAAGTATTTTTATAAGATAAATTTATTTTATTTTTTGAAAAATTTATAGGTAGGTAATAGGTACCTTACCAAAAATAGGTACCTACGGTCTAACTGTAAATGAGAGTAAAGAGTTACGAACGGTGTGTATGTATATATAACTATAAAATTAATAAATTCAGTTAAATTCACAAAAAAAATCGCGAGCTAATACCTAGGTACAAACAATATGTAATTAGGTATATGTAGCTAACTACAAATATTTCTGACTCTAGGTTCCACAATCTTATTTGTGTATAGTAGGCAGAAGAACATTTACCTATCAGAACAAAAATGGGCGTATTTTTATTTTCTTGTACCATATTTTACATTAATATGAAACTTCAATAAAATACGTTTTGATTTTTTTTATATTATCTTATATATATCTATTATCTGAATATTAATATATTTTTTAGGTAAAAACAATATGTTTTAAAATAAAACGATTTTTAATGTGCTAGAACTGATAAACTGCTCCATTGAGTTACGAAATATCAATACATTTTTCATAAATTAAATGGGCCACTTAGATATAAAAAAATATTTATTTCATATATATACAGTTAGTACTACACTTATCTATTAAAATTTTAACCTTTAAACACCGCTTAATCTATAATAATCTATAAATACTCTCCTTTGAGTTACAGTTTGGTCATAGACCTACATTTTTGTTTGCTTAAAAACGTATTTTAGGACAAATTAGCCAGTAAAATCAAAGAAAATTTAAAAGAATAAACATACATATTTATTTATTTGGTATTAATTAAACGTTAAATAAGGAACATATGGAAATATCTTTACTTTCTTATCACAAAATAACTAAATGGACCGAGTAAAGCTTTGTTTACAACAAACACAATGAGTGAAATGTTTCTCAGTGGACGTAACGCTTCTATGTGAGATAATAATACAAACATGAATTTATCGGTTATTCATTATCCCTTTTCGTAAATTTTGATTTAAATTAAAGGTATTTACTTTAATCTTCCTTACAAACTGAACAAATTCTCTATAGAAATCGTATTACTTTGAATTTTCCTTGAATATAAACCGTTAATCAGTGGAAGATTTCGACTGTACCAAACTTACTTTCGCACTTTTCGGCTTCTCGTCACGGTATGAAAAATGACTGATAGTTTTGACGTTTGAAGTTAGTATTGCTGCATTGAAAAATATACCTAGATCCGGTAGAAATACATTAAATATAGTAAAAAATTGCGTAACTCAGTAGGAATTTTCCTCCTAATCGAATTTGGGTTACAAGAAATAAAGTCGTATTTCGCATTATTTACGGTTGATATTTCCGTGTTAAGCGTTATGAACGTTAGCAAATATACAACTGTCATTGGATTCAGTAAAAATTTAAAGTTTTTGGCGGAAAAAATGCCGTAAAATTAAGGATTAAACCACTGTATACAATGAGTTACATAACATTTTCCTACTTTCGTCTACTTACAGAATATCATAAAAAATATAATATAAGGAAAAGCTCACAATAAAAATCATATTTCGATACAAATATAAACACTTAATCTTTATTTTCTATACGCATAATAAATATTAATAATTTTCATCAACTAATTAATAGCACAAGTGACGTGACAGGTGAAAAAATGCAAGGTACAAAGAAAAAAAAATACGCCCATAAATACATCAAACTAGGTACCTACCTACCTACATCTTTCGTAAAAAGTCTCCATAAAGTTTGAAAAACTTTTTAATTTCAGTCATTGAATAAACACAAGTGTAAAAAATTACCCACGTAGTAGGTACCTATGTACCTAAACCCAATCGATACCAAAAATGTTATTAAAATTGATCCATAATAAAATTTCCGAGGTAGGTATCGCGTAACAAACGAAAAGAAAATGACAGTCGACTTACGGCCGAAATCAATTTCTATCTATCAATCAATTTGGCTACTAAAGATATCTATTTAACATAAGCTCCATACAAAATATGTCAAAATTCTATCTCCAGTAGCCAAATTCATCGATAGATAGAATATTGATTCCGGCCGTTAGCCATCTAAAGCGCATTCAGTGATTTCAGTCAAAATATTTTTACACACATACCTACCTATTACGACTGATCAACGCGAACTTCGCGGGTAAAGCTAGTCTATAATAAAATTGATAGGTATGTTTTTCTTATTTACGGAAATCGGTAAGTGTAAACCACCCGTATTAAATCGCAGCCTGTATGTTCCTAGCCTTAAAACCGCACCGCCACACAAACGCAATCCTTTGTTCAATATCGGCCTAGATCGCTATTGTATTCAAAATTTAAAGATGGCCGGCTCACGCGCCACCACGGCGACCGGGCGCGGGCGCCGCAACCGCAACAAGCAGGACTCAGTTTGTTTGATGCAGCCGCCGAGTGTAGCTGTGGAGTGTAGACGATTACAAATTCCAGCCTTCGCGCGCTATCTATCAGTTTTAAAAGATGATTGACAATAACTCTATTGAAGAGATATTCTGCATGTACGCCATCAGTGCAGATTATTTGTGCGGGATACGTTAAAATGTTAGTGTACCCGGAAGAAATCCAATTAGGTACCTACCTAAGTACAAAAGTGTAGTGCTTTCGACACTGGATAAACGAATGTTTTAGGCTGAGGCCAAACGAGCGTAATTTTATGAGTCGTGAGTCGCAGAATTTCGGTCGCAGAAAGTCTGCTACATTCGGTTTCATACAAAAGTGCTATTTGATTCACACGGCAACGCAAAATGAGTTGTCTGCCGACTCACACGCATAAGGAATTCTGGAAGGCAGAATTTCTACAACCGAAATTCTGCGACTCACAACTCACAAAATTACGCTCGTTTGGCCTCAGCCTTAGTGTTGTGTAAACTGAAAGTAAATCAGCGACGTCGTTCTAGACTATGGTGGTGGAAACTTCGAATACCTCCAGGTAAGAAATTCCTATAATTAATTTATAGGTAATTTAATTATTTGTACGTACCTACTACGTAGACATTTGATCTTTGTAAATACCTACGTTGATATTTGTTTTAACTACTAACTCGGACAGTTTTAGTAAATCGGTAGGTACAACGAACTAAGTGAAGCGGATCTAAGCTCGTTAAGTAGGTAGGTAGGTACAAAGAAAAATTTTAACTGGACCAATTAGATCCACAAATAAACATAATATCCTTATGTACGAAAAATTATTAAACCAAGGACTGAATATACCTACAATGCGATTACCAACGAGCCTCACCGACCTATAGAAGAGCCGCCATTGGTTCACACGCGCATCCTACAGAAATTATGAAGACATTGGAATCAAGATTTCAAAGACCAGAATCAATTGTGATGTTGGAAATGGAAACTCTTCGAAGTCTGCCGCGCCTTACAGAAAATCCAAGAGAAATTTGCATATTCGCGACAAAGGTTTCAAACATAGTGGCGACATTGAAGACATTGGGCTGCTACAACTACATGTACAACCCAGAACTCGTGAAGACAGTGAAAGACAAGTTACCGTCAACTCTTCGCTACAGATACTACGACTTCTCAGCGACACAGCCGAATGAAGATCCTTGCCTCATCAAGATAGAAAAGTTCTTCAAGAGAGAAGCAGAATTGTGCGGACCTTACGCGCTGCCAGAACACGTGCCAGCATACACCGCACCCGCACCACAGAAGAATACACATATCACATGATAGCTGTGACAGCATATATAGAGGAAATGTTTATGCAAGTGAAGCTAAGACCCGAAGACCGAGATACGCTGCGGTACCTATGGCGTGGAGATTGAGGAGACGATCAACCTCCAGAAGATTATAGAATGACGTCGTTGATCTTCGGAGCATCAAGTTAACCTTCAACAGCGATATACACAAAGAACTTGAACGCCAAACAACACGAAGATATTTACGCAGAAGCCGCAGCCAAATCCGAAAGAAATCCGAAAGAAATCCGAAAGAAATCCGAAAGAAATCCGAAAGAAATCCGAAAGAAATCCGAAAGAAATCCGAAAGAAATCCGAAAGAGAAGAGGAGAGAGAAGAGAAGAGGAGAGAGAAGAGAAGAGGAGAGAGAAGAGAAGAGGAGAGAGAAGAGAAGAGGAGAGAGAAGAGAAGAGGAGAGAGAAGAGAAGAGGAGAGAGAAGAGAAGAGGAGAGAGAAGAGAAGAGGAGAGAGAAGAGAAGAGGAGAGAGAAGAGAAGAGGAGTGAGAAGAGAAG
The DNA here is from genome assembly GCA_950381575.1 of Plusia festucae. Lineage (NCBI taxonomy): Eukaryota > Metazoa > Arthropoda > Insecta > Lepidoptera > Noctuidae > Plusia > Plusia festucae. The sequence continues at coordinate 62,939 of OX494456.1, read as the reverse complement.
AGGAGAGAGAAGAGAAGAGGAGAGAGAAGAGAAGAGGAGAGAGAAGAGAAGAGGAGAGAGAAGAGAAGAGGAGAGAGAAGAGAAGAGGAGAGAGAAGAGAAGAGGAGAGAGAAGAGAAGAGAGAGAAGAGAAGAGGAGAGAGAAGAGAAGAGAGAAGAGAAGAGGAGAGAGAAGAGAAGAGGAGAGAGAAGAGAAGAGGAGAGAGAAGAGAAGAGGAGAGAGAAGAGAAGAGGAGAGAGAAGAGAAGAGGAGAGAGAAGAGAAGAGGAGAGAGAAGAGAAGAGGAGAGAGAAGAGAAGAGGAGAGAGAAGAGAAGAGGAGAGAGAAGAGAAGAGGAGAGAGAAGAGAAGAGGAGAGAGAAGAGAAGAGAAGAGGAGAGAGAAGAGAAGAGGAGAGAGAAGAGAAAAGGAGAGAGAAGAGAAGAAGAGAGATTTTTATTATTCAGATTTATTGTAAACACTATGTGGTATACTCTTTAATTTTCATTTGAATTTACAATTTGTAGATATATCTATAGATAAATGCTTTAATTAATTTCATAAATAAATGCTTTAATTAATTCAATAAAATTCCTATTTATTATAAATAAATGCGATTAAATTCCATAATTTTCAATAAATAAATTCATTAATAATTCAATAAAATTTCAAATTAATTTAGGTTACAAATTTTTGTCATTAAATAAAGGAGTGTCAATTAAAGTAAAAACTGTTTAAAATATCAATGTCAATTATGTTTTATTCCGTTTATTTACTGACCTGACAATTTTTGTAATAAACTGAATAAATTTTGGTCTATATTTTTTGTTGCCAATGATAACGCAGAGATTTCCTAAAATTATTTTCTCTCCAATCTCATTTTCTAGGTCATTTCTTAGGGAGGCATACACCGGGCAGTCCGTCAGGAGATGGAGGACTGTCTCCTGCTTGTCGGGATCGCAGGCGCACGCCGGGTTCTCCTTGCACTTGAAACGAGTCAGGTATTCGGAGAACCCGCCGTGGCCTGTAATGGCTTGGGACAACTCTTTCGTGGTCTCCATCTTACGCACTGTCCCGTACGCGGCGATCGCACACGGAAAGAACATCTTCGTGGTGGCCGCCGTTTCTCCTGCACAATATCTCCGGTTCCACTCGCCCAGCGTCTCCATTCGGATCATGCGCTTGACGAATGAAACCGGGCATTTGTTGTAGTCGGGTTGCCTCTTCGACTTCAGGGCAGCCTCCTTCGCGAGCAAGTCGGCTCTCTCGTTACCCTCCAGCCCCGCATGAGCTTTTACCCAGAACAAGGAGACGCTCTTGTTCTGGCAGTTGCTGCGGCGGATGGCGTCCCTTGTTTCCACTGCAAGGGCGTGAAGGGCTTCGGGGTTCACGACTGATTGGAGTGCTGCCATGGAGTCGCTGTAAATGGCGAACGCCGTCTCTGGCCTTCGGAGGACCTCGTTTGCTGCTTTGCAGAGGGCGAGAAGCTCAGCCTGGTAGACGGTGCTGTAAGACGGCAGAGCAAGCTTGAGGGTCTTGGTCTCCGCATCATTTGTCCACACCGACAGTGCGGCACCGACTTTGCCCTCAATCTTGCTGCCGTCCGTAAAGATACGCACCGCATAATTGCGGTGCTCATTGAACTGTTCCTCGTCTACCAGGCGTCGCAGTGCAATGGCCCTCTGCTCAGCCGGATGCGGCATTTCCAGCGCCGATACCACCCGCTCGACCTCCCAATCTCCTAGCGCTGGCTGAGATACCCCCCTCTTGGCCTCGTATAGCGAGGCTGCTTCGCGGATTCGCAGGTCGAGAGGGAGTATCCCCGCCAGCACCAGCGCTGAGTTCAGGGAGACCGTGCGGTAGGCTCGGCACAGTTTTTGCGCGAAGCTCCTCTGGACGGCGTTCAACTTCTTCTGCACCCCGACTTTCTTAGCGGCCGGCGACCACGCGCTCGCCGCGTACAAAACGATAGGCTCCACTGCAGCCGTATAGATGCAGCGGATAACCTCTGGATGGAGACCCCAGCTGACCCTTGCAGCCCGCGACAGCTGCTTGTATATGCCGATGGCTCGGGAACAGACGTTTGTGACGTGGGTGTTAAACGTCAACTTGTGGTCGATGGTGAGACCGAGCAACTTGATTTCGTCAGACATGCCAATGTCTACTCCACCCATTTTGAGACATGGGGTGTCATGCTTCAGTTTCCGCGTGACCACCATTGCCTTTGTCTTGTGCGGTGCAAACCGAAGCTTGTTCGTGACCCCCCACGCTCGCACGTACTCAAGGGCGGCATTGGCATCCCTCTGGATCTCAAGTGCGGTCTCCCCATCGAACACAAGGACAATATCGTCAGCAAATGCCTGGCAGTAGACACCTCTGGAATCGAGACCCTTCAGCAGAGGATCCAGCAGAACGTTCCAAACTATGGGACCACCGATCGACCCCTGGACGCATCCTTTCTCGGTCCTGGATTTGTACTCCACTCCCGCATACCTGACTCTCACCACCCTCTCGGACAAGTAACTGTCCATGACCCTTCTCAAGTTTACAGGACACTTTTCCTCAGCCAGACGGACCCGTATGGCTGGCCACCATGCGCTGTCGAAGGCCCCCTCTATATCCAGGGACACAACCGTGACGATCCTTTTTGCATTAAGTCCGCCACGAATGCGCCCCATCAGCGTATAGAGGGAGTCCTCGGTGCTTCGCTGGGGCATGAAGCCGTACTGGCGAGTACTCATCCTGGGGAGCAAATAAAACTTGAGTCGGGCCACAACCATTTTCTCAAAAATCTTGCCGAGGACAGGCAGTAGCCCAATCGGCCTGTACGATTTTGGGGTGGTGTAGTCGTCTTTAGCGGGTTTGCGGAGCACAACGACCGTTGCCTCTTTCCAGGACCGCGGAAAGTATCCATGCGCCAGGCACTTGTTTATCAAGCGCAGAACTAAGTCTGGGTCTTGAAGGATCGTGTGGCCCCATATGTCCGCCGTCAGACCGTCGGAGCCGGGGGCTTTTTTGGGGTTGAACGAGGAGACTGCTCGCCTTAGCTCGTCGAGTGTGAAGGGAGGGTCCCAGGGCTCACCTTGGTTGCCCCCATTCACCTCTTCAGCTTTTTGCCGCACTTTTTTGTGCTCCTCGTTATCCCCCTCCGAACGGTCCTCCGGGTAAAAGGTCTCTGCCAGATACCTCGCCGACGCCTCTGCGTCCAGAGTCCTGCCATCCCTCACCATCGGCAAATCCTCCTCCCTTTTCTCCGTCCTGCGGATTACCCGGTATATGCCCTCCCATAGACCTTCCCTATCCTGCTTCTCGCAGAACCTCTTCCAACTCTCGACCTGCGCTTGGACCACTGCACGTTCGTACTCTTCTTTCTGTTTCAGGTACTCCTCAACAACCTTTGGTCTCCGGATCGGCGCTGCACAGCGGATCCTTCGCTTCTTGGTGGCCTTCCGTATGCTTTCAATTTCAACCCCCCCATCTTTGGCTTTGACAGCCTCTCTAATTTTGTTGAAGACTTCCTCTCCAGTGTCGTCTTCATTTTTGGACGTCACCACTATGGAGTGCAGCGCGGTCCTTCCTGGGGTCTGCCTTTTCGGTGGACCCGCCGCTACACTTGCATAGGTGGCCGTCTTTTCCAAGATTTCCCCCTGCCTCTCCATCGCCCGCTGCAGCTTCTCCATCCTCTCGCCGCTCTCCTTCACCAGCGCGCTATGCTCCGCTAGTGAAGCGAGCAACGAGTCAACCTCCGGAAAGCTTCTGGGAGCCTCTGGCAGAGGTGTGGGCTTGGTGGTCTCCATCCCTACCGTCTCAGCCCCTCTCGCCCTCACAGCAGCCGCCGCCTCTTCCTTTACGAGCTGGTACAATCGTTCCACCGATCGGGTGATCCCGACCTTTAAGTCTGCCCTCAAATTGCGTGAGTCACCGAGGTGCGACTTCGCGCGTAGAAGGCAGTTTCGAGCCTCGGTCACCCGATCGGTGGGTTGACTCGATAACAGCTGGTTGGTCCCCGGTGACGCCCCTGCGGTCTCGGTGGACGCTCGGCGCGCAACAGCCTTGCTATCTGCCTGGATTGCACGCCGCGTGGGCTTTTGAGAGGCCGTCACCGTTGGGGCCGCCTTTTTGGGTGATTTAGTTGATGGGAGGGGCTGAGACTCCGCCATTCTCCCATTTTCCCACTCTCCAATGCTTCGCCTCACATTAGAGGCTTGAGTTGAAGTACTGGGAGGGGAGACATCCCTTTCGAAGGTGATGGAGAGCGCTGCACTCGACGGAGAGACACGGGTATCCGTGGAGGCTTTTTTGGCTGGAGTTCTGGAGAGGAACATGTTTGAGGAGGGTCGAGTAATATTTGTAATGACCGTCAAGCTTTGGTGGATTCTAGCACTTTGATCCTGTATCAAAGTAAACGACGTGAAAAACTCTGGGTGACGTGAAACAATAAAATTTTGCAAAAATTTAGATAATTTTGAAATACGTATGAGCACTCACTATGTGTGCTATACCGTTAGAAAGATCTTGAAGAGACCTTCAATCTGAGACTAATATTGAACTGTTTTTAAAAGTATATTTTTGAAAAACTAAATATTTGAAGATTTTTATATGTTTTTAATGATAATAACAAGTTCTTTTGAATTAAAGTAGACAGTATTGGTATTGTTAGAAAGTTCACGCCGAGACCTACACGTCAGCAAAGAAACAACGAGAATCCGTCAATAGACAAAAAAGTTATGGACGGTCAAAAATAATAAATTTCCTAAAAACTAATTGTCCAGTTAACCATAAAAATGCTATAATTTTTTCGGGTGTATTTAACAATTCACAATAAAGAACAATCCATTAGCTATCCGACGACACCAAAACGAAGTCCGTGAGTCAACCGGTCCCAGAGATATCGCCTCCCAAGCTTGATGAGACACAAATATATAGGGGCAAAAGTCACCGGAATTGATATGCCTGATCACTCTTGGGTGGGTGGGCGGGCCCGAAACTAAATTTTTTACGTTTTCCTGGTGGTCGGAGCACCACGTGAGTGGTGTCGGCAGATCGGGCTCGACGCCCTCTATCCAACGACGGGAATAACGGATGGTCTCCGGGAACAAATTTTCCGGGAAAACCGCGAAAAACAGGAAAAATTTCGGAAAAATCGAATTATTTTAAAAATTTTGCATAGTCACACCCTGCGTGTGCTATATCGTTGAATAGGTCTTTAAGAGACCTTCAATTTGAATATAATGTCGAATAGTTTGAATGCGAAAATTTAGTAATAGAATGTTTTTAATGAAAATTAATGTGATCTTTTATAAAAAAATTTGAAAATTTATGAATTTTAAGAGCCAAACGGGGTGTCGTTAGAAAGATCTCGTCGAGATCTACGCGTCAACGCAAAAATCAGGAACAACCACTGATAAACAACAGAGTTATAGCAGATTAAAAATATACACAGTTAAAAATTATCAATTTTCATGAAAATTATGAAAATGTTAAGGTTTTTCCGCGTGTAAAAGCGCGGAGCGTTAAAGTATAGTCAAAAAGAAAGTGTATATAAAGAAAACCCGACCAAAATCAAGCAATTAACAAAAAAGTTGTCGACGGTTAGGTTAGGTTAGGTTAGGTTAGGTTGGTGACCTGACGGCCCGTACCGTCGCAGTACTGCGACGGCCGCAGAGGGCGATGGCCGTCAGGGTCATCAGGGGGTATCGCACGATCTCCTACGAGGCGGCTTGTGCACTGGCCGGATCCCCGCCGTGGGACCTGGACGCGAGGGCCCTCGCGTCAGTATATCGCTGGCGCGAGGAGGCGCGAACGCGGGGCGAAGGACTGGCGCCGCGACAGATAGAGCGGCGCCGGGACGAGCTCCGCCGGGTCCTGGTGGCGGAATGGCGGGAAAGGCTTCTGCGCCCTACCGCCGGCCTCGCGACCGTCGAGGCGATCCGACCAGTGCTCGAGGAATGGCTCGGGAGGAGGCACGGCTCCCTGTCGTTTCGGGCGACGCAGGTGCTCTCGGGGCACGGTTGCTTCGGGAAGTACCTGTGTCGCATAAACAGGGAGCCGGACGCCCGGTGTCATCACTGCGTCCATTGCGGGGAGGACACGGCGCGGCATACGCTGGCAGAGTGTGCCGCATGGGAGGGGCCGCGCCGTGCCCTCGTTGCTGAAGTGGGAGCCGACCTGTCGCTGCCGGCCGTGATCCGAGCTATGGTCGGTGGCGCAGAGTCGTGGGACGCGGTGATCTCCTTCTGCGAGACAGTCATGTCGCAGAAGGAGGCTGCGGAGAGGGAGAGGGAGATCGCGACCTCTCTCTCGAGCCGCAGCAGGCGCACCGGGCGTCGGCGGAGGGCGGACAACGCCCTCCTCCAACCCCCATAAATCGGTCCAGGGGCGGCGGATCCGGGGACATCCGTCGCCCACCACCAACTGGACCCGAGGAGGCGGCGCGTCGCGTTCCTCGCGCGCGCCTCTAAAGTGATGAGTCACGGGGGGAGTTCAACACCTCACTCCCCCCCTGACGGGACGGGGCCCGCGGCAGCGGGCCGGCCATCGGTCGGAGGTTGCGGAGGCACTTAACATTCCCGCGACCTCCGACTATAATGGGCGAGGGAACGCCGGGGTGGTTTTAGCCGGTAGGAGTCCGGCACGCCCCTCCGCCTTTCCCCAGGCGGAGGATGTCCATGAGGATTTCCCCCCGTAAAAAAAAAAAAAAAAAAAAAAAAAAAAAAAAAAAAAAAAAAAAGGTTAGGTTAGGTTAGGTTAGGTTAGGTTAGGTTCCCCGCCCTGGGACCTAGAGGCGAAAGTACTCGCGTCATTGTATCGATGGCGCGAGGAAGAGCGGGCACGGGGCTCGAGACCGGCGCAGCGGCAGATCGCGCTGCGCCGAGAAGAGCTCCGTAGGGTCCTAGTGGCGGAATGGCGGCAGAGGCTTCTGCGCCCTGCCGCCGGCCTCGCGACCGTCGAGGCGATCCGGCCAGTACTCGACGACTGGCTCGGGAGGAGGCATGGCTCCCTGTCGTTCAGGGTGGTGCAGGTGCTGTCGGGGCATGGCTGCTTCGGCAAGTACCTGTGCCGCATAGGCAGGGAGCCGGACGCTCGGTGCCACCACTGCGTCCATTGCGGGGAGGACACGGCGCAACACACGCTCGCCGAGTGTGTGGCTTGGGAGGAGCAGCGCCGTGTCCTCACGAACGAAGTAGGAGGCGATCTGTCGCTGCCGGCCGTGGTGCGGAGGATGGTCGGTAGCGCAGAGTCGTGGGACGCGGTGGTGTCCTTCTGCGAGGACGTGATGTCGCAGAAGGAGACTGCGGAACGGGAGAGGGAGATCTCCACTCCCTTCCCCGGCCGCAGGAAGCGCACCGGGCGCGGAAGAAGGGCGGACAACGCCCTCTTCCGCCCCCCATGAACGGGTCCAGGGGCGATGGACTTGGGGAAGTCCTCGTCCCCATCGACCGGACCCGAGGCGGCGGCGCGCGCGGGTGTCGGCGCGCGCCTCTGAGGCGGTGCGCGGGGTAGTCGAACGCCTCACTACCTCGCGCACGAGACGAGGCCCGGACAGACCGGGCCAGCACTAGTGGGGGGCTGCGGACGAATTCGGATTCCCGCGGCCCCCCGCGCACGTGCGTGGAGGAGACACCGGGGGGTTTTAGCCGGTAAGAGTCCGGCACGCCCCTCCGCCTCTCCCCAGGCGGAGGAAGTCCATGAGGATTTCCCCCCGTAAAAAAAAAAAAAAAAAAAAAAAAAAAAAAGGTTAGGTTAGGTTAGGTTAGGTTAGGTTAGGTTAGGTTAGGTTAGGTTAGGTTCCCGGGCCCGCGGGAGTGGTGCATCCTGCGGGGAGGGGTTGCTGGACCCCTACCGGGCGCGTCCCTAGGTCGCGGATAAGGGAACGCCGCACAGATATGTGCGGTACCGGGTTTACCCGGCGCGGACGGCTCCAGCAGCGGGATCGCTCCTCAGCCTGAGGATGCGATAGCCGCGGCGAGTCCGGCCAGTGTCAACTGCTGGCTGGACATCGCGGCTCGCCGGCGTCTCGGACGTATTCCGAGTAGCGGTGGCGAGCGGTGAGTCTGCCCACAATCTGTGGGTCAGACGGCGGGGTCTGTTCTGTCCAGACCGCCGCGTGGTGGGCGACCAACTGGCGTCTCGGACTTATTCCGAGTAGCGGCAGTGGGCGTCGTGCTCCCTCTCCTTTACCTCCTCTTTAGAGGAGGAACGGTTGATGGGAGTGGTCGGGGACCTGCTGGCGTCTCGAACTTATTTCGGGTAGCGGCAGTGGGTCCAGCTCTCTTCCCCTTTTCCCCATGCGCGCGGGGAATGGAAGATGGAGCTGTCGGGCGAGTCTGACCAGTATTACTGCTGGTTGGACATCGCAGCTTGCTGGCGTCTCGGACATATTCCGAGTAGCGGCAGTAAGCGGGGTGCTCTCTCCTTCTCGCTTTCCGTGAGGGAGGCGGGGGGAAGTTGAGCGGTCGTGCGGGTTCGGACAGTGTTTTGGCTGGACTGACTCGTAGCGATCGGCGGGCTCGGTCAGCGTTTTTCGCTGGTCGAGGATCGCGGCCTGTCGGCGCCTCGGACGTATTCCGAATCGCGGCGACGGGTGTGGGGGCTGCTCTCCTTTCTCTCAGTTGAGGGATGGGGGACGCGGTCGCGGGCGGCGGGCCCGACTCTGCACGCGAGTGCTTGTCGGGCGGGACCTCGGTCACCGTCGGCCGAACCGTAACCCCGTCCTTTTCAGGACGGGACCGGGGGCCGCCCTCCTTTGCGGGAGGGGGGCTGCGTGGAAGAAAACCACTATAAAAATTACCCCGAAGCCTACGCTTCCGATGCCCGGCGCAGGGCTGCATAACGGAGGGGGAGCTCCGTATGCTAGGGCATCAACCACGGGGACCACACCCCTTAAAGGAACAATATGGAGACGCATAATAACACAGTACCTCACCAAGCGGGTATGGGCGCCGATGGCGTTCCAGAGGAATCCCGCCGGTCCACATCAACAGATGTGGACCGCAGGCACAAGTATTTGGTGGTGCCCAAAAACGTCTCGGGGAGTGAGGTGACTCACGATGGGGGGGAAAAGGTGAAGGGAGGAGGAGAAGGGAGGGTGACTCGGTCTGCTAGCAGACTGAGTACACCAGGCGAGCTTGGGACGAGAGAGCCTCGAGTAGTCCTCGAGAGGCTCGTCCCGAGCGTCAAGGCGACCGCGACGACTGCATGTCGCCCCGAGGAGGGGAGAATGGAGATCGAGGAGCCGGCACCTCGCCGGTCCCGCGATAACTCCGTGAAGAGGTCCGACCGAAAGCGTCCCAGGCGGGACGTTTCGGTCGAAGACGACGTGGGTTCCCACGCCGCTTCGGGCTGCGAAAGCGATGCCTCATTAGCATCGTCGACGCAGTCCCGCGGTCGGGTTACCCACGGTCGTTACGTGGGGCTCCACCGACAACGGGAACTCCTCGGGAAGCTCGCCGCTGAGTCGGCGCAGACTCCTGAGTCCCGTGAGTCGGCGGAAAAGGAGGAGAGGGAGAGGAGGGATGCCAGGGCGGCTGTCCGGGACCTGATAAGTTCCGGGTTGCAGCCGACTGACCCCTCCTCTGTTAAAGAGCGGATCGACGCAGGTCTCTTGTCGGTCTTGGAGGTAGCGCGCACCTCCAAGAACATAAAGGGGACCTTCGTCAAGAAACTCAAGGACGCGGTGGAGCAGGTCCAGGATGGCGTTCGCGTCCTGACGAGCTCCACAGGCGTGGAGAAGCTGCTCGCCGAGAATTCTCGGCTGAGCAAAGAGGTCGAAGACCTCAGGGGCCAGATGCTCGCGGTACGTGAGCAAATGACCCCTGCAGCGTTCGACCTAGGGGAGTTACAGCGGTCCATCATGTTGTCGGTCGGGACCATGATGGACGCCAAGCTGGCTGTCGTCAAGGAGCTGCTGCCGCCGGAACGGGTTTTGCGCCCACCCCTGGCGGCGGACAGGCGACGCGGAGCAGATGTGGCACCGGCTACGGGCAGAGGGCCCCAGCCAGCCACCAAACTGCCCACCAAGCCTGCCCCAAAGCAGCCTCCTGCGGCGGCAAAGAAGCCCGCTTCGAAGCCGCAAGCCAAGCCGTCCACTGCTCCGGTGCAGAAGTCGACACCTGGACCGGCCCCCAAGCCGGCACCCAGGAAAGCTCCAGCGCCGGCTCACAAATCGGCTCCACAACCGGCTCCCAGACCAGCTGCACCAAAGCTGGGAACGGGCGCCGAGGATTCCGAGGGTTGGACCGAAGTCTCCCGGCGGAGAAGGACACGAACGGTCAGGACAGAGGCTGCCCCAAAGCAGTCGACCGCCAAGTCCAAGCCCGCCACGCGGACCCGGTCCGGCGCTAAGCGGAAGCAAAGCGGGAAGCAGAGGAGGAAGCTGGCCCAGAGGCAGCGGCGTGTGGCCCAGACACCCGCCGTTGTCTTGACCCTGGAACCAGAGGCGGAGCAGCAGGGGCTCACTTATGCCAAGGTTCTGGCGATAGCGCGGCGGAACATTGACGTCGCCGAGATGGGGATCGACATGTCAGTCGACCCCATCAGAATCAGGAGGGCGCAGACGGGAGCTCGAGTCCTCGAGCTTCCTAGAAGCGTGAGCCAGGAGGGGGCCGATACGATGGCCGAACGCCTCAAGGCCATCTTCGCCGATGGGACAGTGAAGGTCCACAGACCGGTCAAGTGTGCGGAGCTTCGTTTCACGGAAGTGGACGACTCCGTCACTAGGGAGGACCTCATTGCCGCCGTCGCGGAGAGGGGCCAGATTCCTCCTGGCTCGGTGAAGGTAGGTGACCTAAGGGTGGGCCCCGGGGGCATGTTCACCACTCTGGTGAGGTGCCCGCTGGCCGCAGCCCCTAGGCTCATCACTTCGAGGACTAAAAAGTTCCTCGTCGGGTGGAGCTCCGTCCGTGTGGTTCAGTTGGCGGCGCGGCCCATGAAGTGTTTCCGATGCCTGGAGATCGGACACACAAGGGCCGTGTGCACTAGCGAGACGGACCGCAGCGGACTGTGTTACAGATGTGCACAGCCCGGTCACAAAGCGGCGTCTTGCAGTGCTCCCGCTCGGTGCGCTATCTGCGTGTCGAGGGGACGCAAGGCTGACCACCAGATGGGCAGCCGGGGCTGCGCTCCCCCAGCCCCGAACAGGAAAAAGAGGGCCCCGACAGGGCCCCCTAACGCGACGAGAGCGGAGGCTGCGCCCCGTTCGGAGGAGAGGATGGAGTCCTAATGGACCAAGTCCATCCACATCTCTTCCTACAGGGGAACCTCAATCACTCTGCTGGTGCTCAGGATCTTTTCCTACAGGTACTGGCGGAGTGGGAGATCGACGTTGCGGCAGTGGCGGAGCCCTACTTTGTTCCCTCCCGGTCTAACTGGGCGGGGGACCGTGAGGGTTCCGTAGCCATCGTTGTCGCAACGGGCAGCCGTTCCAGACCCCTACAAGTCGTCCGTAGGGGATCTGGATTTATCGCAGCGTTTTGGGGGCCATACGCCGTCGTGGGCGTATACTTCTCCCCGAACAGGAGTCTCGCCGAGTTCGAGTCATTCGTGGCCGAGCTCGAGACCCTCGTTCGGACGTTGGCACCTCGCCCGGTCCTTTTGCTGGGAGACCTCAATGCCAAGTGCACGGCATGGGGGGAACCGGCTACGGACCGACGCGGGGAAATACTGGAGGAGTGGGCCTTCGGTTTGGACCTTGTCCTACTCAACCGAGGCCGCGCCCAGACATGCGTCCGGCACAACGGCGGGTCCATTGTGGACCTGTCGTTCTGCTCCCCGGCCATTGCCGGACGCATCAACGACTGGCGAGTCGTCGTGGGGATGGAGACGCTGTCCGATCACAGGTACATTCGGTTCAGCGTCTCCCCTTCAGGGCAGTCCAGGGTTCGGCCGACCCCGAACTCGGGCGCTCCACGATGGGCCCTCAAGAAAATGGACAGGGAACTGCTAATCGAGGCGGCCATAGTCAGTGACTGGTGTGCACCTCCGTCGGGTCTCTCGATTGACGACGAGGCGGAGCTGTTTCGTAGCACCCTCACAGCGGTGTGCGACGCAGCGATGCCTCGGGTCCGGAGAAGACCCAATAGGCGGGCCGTCTACTGGTGGTCGCCAGAGATAGCAGGGCTTAGGCGGGCGTGTATCGAGGCGCAACGCCGTTATACACGCCATCGTTCTAGGCGCAGGGACGAGGCCGCGGCGGCCCCTCTTTACGAGGCCTACCGCGCGGCCAGATCGAGTCTCCGCTTGGCCATCCTGCGCGCGAAAGCCGCAGCGAGGCAGGAGATGCTAGAGGAGCTGAACCGGGATCCGTGGGGTCGCCCGTACCTGGCGGCGCGGAACAAACTTCGCGTCGCGGCGCCCCCGCTCACGGAGTCCATGGAACCTCGGCTCCTCCGGAACATCGTTTCGTCCCTGTTCCCATCTCACCGGACTGACTTTATCCCTCCAGCTATGGGTACCGCGCACTCGCGCGTTCAGCTGGAGGAGATAACCGAAGGAGAGTTCGAGGCGTCGACCCAGCGCCTCCGGACTAAGACGACTGCTCCTGGACCTGACGGGGTACCGGCTCGGGCTATTGCCTTGGCTGTGGGTCCCCTGAAGGACCGGCTGCGGGGTCTCTTCAACGCCTGTTTAGTGGCGGGGAGATTCCCCAAAGTCTGGAAGACGGGGCAGCTCGTCCTCCTTCGCAAGGACGGACGTCCGGCCGATTCGCCTTCGGGCTATCGGCCTATAGTCCTGCTGGACGAGGCGGGCAAGCTCTTCGAGCGCGTCATCGCCACCCGCATCGTCCGGCATCTGACTGGTACGGGACCCGACCTGTCGGCGACCCAGTTTGGCTTCAGGGCGGGGCGGTCCACGCTGGACGCCCTGAGCCGGGTTAGGGGGTTCGCTGCGGAGTCTGCGGCGCGGCGCGGGCTGGCTCTGGCGGTGTCACTCGACATCGCCAACGCCTTCAACTCGCTGCCGCACCAGTGCATAGAGTCGGCGCTCCGATACCACGGGGTGCCGGCCTATCTGCAGCGCATCGTGGCGGACTACCTACGCGACAGGTTTGTCACCTTCACCGGAACAACGGGCCCGCTGCGGCAACGGACCGGGCGCGGTGTTCCACAGGGGTCAGTCCTAGGACCTCTCCTGTGGAACATCGGGTACGACTGGGTGTTGCGCGGTGCCCTGTTCAGCGGGATGGAGGTCGTCTGCTATGCAGACGACACTCTGGTGTTGGTGACAGGGTCAGACCAAGAGGAGTGCATCCGGCGTGCGACCTGCGGCGTTCATCTCGTCGTGGGTCGCATCCGGTTGCTCGGACTGGACGTCGCTCTGGGGAAGACCGAGGCACTTGTGCTGTACGGCCCCCGGAGACGTCCCACCACCGGTGCGTGCCTGACAGTGGAGGACGTGAGGGTCCCGCTGTCGGGCACGATGAAGTACCTCGGACTGGTCCTCGACGGGCGGTTGAGCTTCCGGGAGCACTTCAAGCGGTTGGCGCCGAAGCTTCGGCTCGCCGCAGCTGCCCTCGGAAGGCTCCTGCCGAACGTAGGGGGCCCCGATGTAGGGTGTCGCCGTCTATACGCATCGGTCATCCGATCGATGGCGTTGTACGGCGCACCCATTTGGAGTGACGCACTGACGGCCGACAGCCGGGCGGTTCTTCTTGGTGCACAGCGTGCTGTCGCCAATAGAATAGCCCGAGCTTACCGGACCGTCGGTCACGAGGCCGCGTGTGTCTTGGCCGGGACACCGCCCTGGGATCTGGACGCGAAGGCGTTAGCGGACCTTTACACCCGCTACGCCGAGCTCCGGTACCGGGGTAGGGAACCCCTGCCGAGGCACCGCGAAGTCTGGCGGAGGCAGGCCCGCCTCGCCGTTATGCGGAATTGGGAGCTTCGGCTCGCGAGACCGACGGCGGGGCGGAGGACCGTGGAGGCGATCCGCCCACATCTCCGTTTGTGGGTGGAGAGGCGGTACGGTTTATTGACCTACCGCCTCACGCAAGTCCTGACCGGGCACGGGGCCTTCGGCCACTATCTGTGCCTGGTCGCCCGGAGGGAGCGGACGACTGCGTGCCACCAGTGCGGCGACGGTGATGACACCGCGCTGCACACGTTGGCCGCATGTCCCGCCTTCGCCGAGCCTCGCGCCGTCCTCCAGGCGGCGCTGGGAGGCGTAGACGTCTCCGCGCTGTCGGCTGTTGTCGCTGCTGCGCTCAGCAGTCGCACGGCGTGGGACGCCCTGTCCTCCTTCTGCGAGACTGTAATGTCCCAGAAGGAGGCAGAGGAGCGCGCTCGGGAGGACGACCCCGACGCGCCCCAGATACGCCGACGTCGAGTGGGGCGACGCAGGGCCGCGCATGAGCGCGCCCTTCCGCCCTGACTAGGGTCCTGGGCGACGGACACGGGGGTGTCCGTCGACCGACTATAGGACCCACGACGTAGGGCCACATTTCGTGCTTCGGGTGTGGCCCTGATACGAGGCGGCGAGGCCGACGCTCTTTACACGTCGGCCTCCAAACAATCACGAAAGTGAGCCGCCGGCCCCTATTGGTCGGTGGATCCCCGCGGTTGGTGCGTGATGAATTGCTATGCATTGCCACGCACCAACACGAAACGCGGATGACGTTGCACGGCGGTTCAGGTTTAGTCGGTAAGAGTCCGACACTACCCACTCGCTCCCCCGAGCGGGTGGGTGTCCATGAGGATTCCCCCGCCTTACCAAAAAAAAAAAAAAAAAAAAAAAAAGGTTAGGTTAGGTTAGGTTAGGTTAGGTTAGGTTAGGTTAGGTTAGGTTAGGTTAGGTTAGGTTAGGTTAGGTTAGGTTAGGTTAGGTTAGGTTAGGTTAGGTTAGGTTAGGTTAGGTTAGGTTAGGTTAGGTTAGGTTAGGTTAGGTTAGGTTAGGTTAGGTTAGGTTAGGTTAGGTTAGGTTAGGTTAGGTTAGGTTAGGTTAGGTTAGGTTAGGTTAGGTTAGGTTAGGTTAGGTTAGGTTAGGTTAGGTTAGGTTAGGTTAGGTTAGGTTAGGTTAGGTTAGGTTAGGTTAGGTTAGGTTAGGTTAGGTTAGGTTAGGTTAGGTTAGGTTAGGTTAGGTTAGGTTAGGTTAGGTTAGGTTAGGTTTTTTTTTTTTTTTTTCTATTAAGCTTAGCTCGAAAGGGAGGTAACACTAAGTATATGTCTGCGCACCCTTTCAGAGTTAATGGGATTTGGGGTAGTATGGAAGAGAATGGTGGGAGGGATGTTTGCGTTTGGGTATAGTTTTAATAGATACATAATAATATATATATATGTAAATGTAAATATATAAAATAAAACAAGTTGTTATCCACAAATGTAAAACAGATGTGGCGGCGAAGTGTTTTGTAGTTCTTTTTTTTGTATTTTCATTAGTGATTCCTGTATCGAAAACACGTTGTGATTAAAGTTGTGTTCAATTTACAACTTGAGCAAAAGGCAAACTTAACAATAAAAACTTAACAATAAAATGTACATTTACATTCAATATTACCAAGTAAACTAAGTGAGCGGTTTGTATACATGTCTGTTTTTTTTATATAATTTTGTTTTTTTTTTTTTTTTTTGTTTTTTTTTTTTTTTTTATTCTTTTTGTATTTTCTTATATTTTTTAAACAATTTGTGCATATTTTTTTGCTTTTTATAACTTTTTTTTTTTTTTTATATGCTCACTTTACAGCAGGATACTTAAATCTAGGTCTTAGTTCTATAAATACAAAGACAACACGAGAGGATTGCTCGGAAACACACAAATTGCAGTAGACATAGACAATACTGTCATGACACATGAACTTAACTCAAATAAAAAGAAAAATATAAGTAAAAGTAAGTTGTAAGTTATTTAAGAATGTTTTGTATTTTGATTTGTCTTTTTGCATTTTTAAACGCTTTTTTAAGCAATTTCCTTATATTTTTCTTAATAAACAGCATATTTTTAGTCAGTTTTCAAAATTGTGTCAACATGTTCTAATCAGATACATTAAATCAGTAATGCAAACAAAAGAAAAATAAAAGTAAAGTAAGTTGTAGGTTGTTCAAGTATGTTTTATATTTTGATATATCTTTTTGCATTTTTTAACGCTTTTTTAAACAATTTCCTATTATTTTCCTTAATTAATAGCATATTTTTATACAATTTTTCAAAATAGTGTTGATTTGTTTCAATCAAATACATTAAATCAGTACTGCGACATACCCCATATAAAATATGACGAAGATAAACAAAAACATAAAATTTATATGATCAATTATACCTATAGATTAATGAGCTTTATTAAATATTCCGTATAGACATGACAACACTAAAGATAATTGTTTATCTTATCACATGTAGGTGATTGCTAGTTGCTAGCTAAATGTAATTATGTATGCTGTGAATGTGTTACATCAAACTTGTAAATATTGCCGCAATACCTATACTGAGAAATGCACATGATTTTCTTCAAATACATAATCGATGCTAAATGTCTATGTGATATGTCTTTGTACGCGGTGACCCTACATCACGTATGCTGTGTCACAGTAATAATTAAGTATCAGTTTTAAATGTAAGGTACGCAATAACAATAATAAAAACAAATTAATTTTAAAGCGTAGTTTCATAGTAGGTACAATGTTTGACTACTCAGATAGTGGGCCGTAATCAATTCGATTTCTAATATTGGTGATAAGAGAGGTCAATCGAGGGCAATGAGTGGATGTTGCGCTGTGTTGAGTGTTTATGTTTTTGTTATGTTGTGTGTTGTGTAGTGTGCAGTTATGACAGTTAGCGGCGGCGGTATTGGTTTTGTCTGGGCAGTTTTTATATAGGTGTGTAGGTGAGGAGCAGTGTGAACAAACTGTTTTATCAGTTGTACAGTGTTTTTTGGTGTGCCCGAATTGAAGGCAAGAGTAACACTGCAAGAGGGGTATATACTCCTCTGCGTGTACCCGCTGGTGATCTATATTTAATTGGCGTTTTTTGATTACGGTTCTCCACAGACGTGGAGCGACTAAGAAAACCGCGTTATATAGTTTGTCGCTCTTGTTTGCCCTTTTAAACCTAAACGTTAGGTCCCCCGGCTCAACATCAACGCCAAAGTCGTTTTGGTTGACGATGACCTGCGTCAACTCTTCGCAAGGAGTGTCGGCCGACACGCCCTTGAGAATAATCATAGGCCTAAGCCTTCGGCATGGCTCCGCCGTTATGGCGCACTCAGCCAGCTTGATTTTCTCAAGAGCGACGTCGCGTTGTTCCTCGTAGTCGAATTCGACCCTAATTTTATTATTAGATACGAACTTAACGTCCGCGGGAGAGAATTTTGTGTCTTTAAAAGACACCCCGACCCTAAAAGCTTGTAGCGTGTCGCGCGGCCCGGCAACCGCATTCCTAGGCGAGACGATAAGAGCCGGTTTAGTGAGAGGGGCAGGGAGGGGCGCGGGCGGCGGGGCGCTCGCCCGAGCGGCGCCGGCAACTGTGGCGTAGCTCGGTCGGGCCGAGGGGAGAGCGGGGCAGATTGACTGTGCCAATGTTTTTATCTCGGATTTAATTACCCCTTTTAAATCCGAGACAATATCCTCTTTGAGTTCGGCGAAGGACTCACTGCTGGTAGAAATCGCGGCCTGAGGTTCTCTCCGAGATGCGGCGGTCTGCCTACTTATTACACCTACCTCGTTGAAGATCTCGATGATCTTAAGTTTGCTGTCGCGACTTACGCTCCTGCCCGTGGTCAGGAGTTTGCGAGCCTCATCGAGTTTTGCACTCAAAAACTTAAAAAAGTCAAAGCGTGCAGGTCTATCCGCGGGCAGTATGTCTTCACCCAACATGTCGAGGTGCATACCTCCTTCGTCATCCGAGTCTAACTCGCTATGCGAGCCAAACATTGCGCCCGCCTACTATATTATACAAGAAACTAAAATACAATCAATAAAAATACAATCAATAAAAAACAATCAATAAAATACAATTAAATAAAATAGGTAAAATAATAACAATAATAAAACACATAAAACAAAATAAAAACCTATCTAAAACTTATAAAATAAAATACGCTAGCTGTCCACCCAGAGGCCCCAAATCTATTTAGCGATAAGAGTGAGTGATGCTCGCATATGTGTGGGTGAACTAGGTGTTACGTACAGAAAATATAAGTAGGTACGTCAGCGCGCCCGGCGCCGCAAGAAGCCGCAGCGACACAGGAAAATGACCCCCACTCCGTAGGGAATAAAGGTCAAAACCCCGGATCACGCAAAACTTCGCGCGAAGCCAAGTGCCCTATACCTCAGGCTAGAGATAGCCCACATCTAATGACAGCCAGAGCCTAAATCTAATGGCAATTGACACAAATCTGAAATTTAAATTATATTTACCAAAGTGAAGGGGGAGGGGTAGGGACCCGCGGGGGGTGTTCCCGAGGGTCAAATCCAATAATTCTTCGTCACCTACGGTGACGAAGAATTCGATGGACCCCTCGTATTTCCCGTAGGACTCACCGTTTACGAGATACCGGGTATGACGCAATAAATTTATAACAAAACATGGAAATTAACGGTTAATTTTGACAAATGAAAAGTTAAATATCTCGTAAACTACCGATTATAATGAAATGAAACTTTGCAGGAAATAGTTTTAGGCTACTAGCTCCCTAGATTAACAATCAAAAACGACGTGAGATAATCCCTTAATTAGCGTATTTACGTAATGAAATTACGTAAACTGCAGAACAAAGTTGTATTTGCGGTTGATTTAAATGCCGCGTGTCACTAAAACTGTAATAACTTAGTGTCTATTAACTTTAAAAATATGGTTGAGGTGTCAAAATGTAGGTCTTGAATTGGGCTATTGAAGACTGGTCACTGCATACCACCTTGCCACATAGCAAGTTGGTCAAACTGGGTCTTGAAGTTATGTTTACAAAAAATTTACCTGAATTGCTCGGTTTACGGTTAAATGGGTGAAGTTAGGTGTAAAGTCTGATCGGGGCTGTCTTGATAGACGTCTAGGTCACCTGCAGGCACCCCCAGACTGAGCCGCACTCCTCAGGTTCCGGAGAAAACCTCGATGTATGAGGACAGTTTTTCCTCAATATCTTCACGGATCCTGGGCCTAAGGAAGGCAGACTTGGTAGGCAGTTGGAGGGTCCCAAGGCGCGTCGATAGACACCAAAAAAGTAGGGGGTGACCACTCAAAATTCCGAGCGCCAGCCAGAAAACTGTATTTTCGGCGGCGTCAGCGGGCTTTGAGGAGTTATAAGTCCAGAAGGCACGTCGTCACACACACAAACAACAATCAATCACTCGCGCGGCACAAAGACCTGTATTTTGGTACAAAATTGAGCGTTTTAGCGTAACTTTGCGATTTTTAACGATTTTAACACGAGAGCGAAGCGAAAAACGGTGTTCTCTCGAGCGCTCGAGTGCCGCGACTGGTTAGGTTAGGTTAGGTTAGGTTAGGTTAGGTTAGGTTAGGTTAGGTTTTTTTTTTTTTTTTTTTTTTTTTTTTTTTTTTTTTTTTTTTTTTTTTTTTTTTTTTTTTTTACGGACTAAACCTCTAACGTAATTAGAGCCTATTTTTATGCTAGTTCTCTTTATCACTCCAGTTCTATCATTTATGCCTCTCGTACTTTCATTCCGCATCCTATTTCTTTCTACCATTCATCATCTTTTAGTCTATGTATGGGTGGGATTCCCATTTTGTAAACTATTCTATTTCTGCTAACATTTATTCGTTTTTCTTAACTTATATAGGGTTAATGATGACACATACATTTTGCTTTTATTAAGTGGTTACAATATTTATCTTATTATCTAAACTTATTTAATACTTGCCTTATTTTCTACTTTATTTATTTAATAATGTGCTATTTACTATTTGCTTACATGCTACTTGATTTTTACATTTTTGCTTTATTTCCTATGTTTACAAGAATATAATTGCAATATATTTTGAAACATAGTAGTTTCATCTGGTCTTGTTTCTTTTAATTACTGTTTCTGCTATAGTTACGCAGTAGCTTAGTAATAATTGACGCTTTTTGCCACTCATGATACCTTTAACGTTTTCCCTAGTTAGCTCTATTTCTAACTGCTGTTCCAAATTATGCCTAAGCGTGCCGAATGCAGGGCAATCTAAGATGATGTGTGGGAGACTCTCCGACACATCGGGTTCGCAGGTGCACGATGGACTCTCCTTACACTTGAAACGATGCAAGTATTCGGAGAATCCACCGTGCCCCGTCAGAACCTGCGTTAGTACCCCTGCCGGTTTCACCTTTTGTATAATACGGAATGCCGCTATGGCATCGGGAAGGAACATCTTCGTCACCGAGGCAGTCTCGCCCGACACATATCTCCGATTCCATTCATCGAGCGATTCCATGCGAATACGTCTTCTGATGAATGAAATCGGACACTTGTCGTAGTCCGGCTTCCTCCGCGACGACAATGCTGCCTCCTTAGCCAGCTCATCCGCGCGCTCATTCCCCGGCAGGCCGGCGTGGGCCTTGACCCAGAACAAGGACACATCTTTGCCCTGGGCCAATGCCAGAGCCAGGTTTTTTCGCGTCTGCACTGCCAGGGGATGAAGAGAGCCATGGCCTGCAAGCGTCTGCAATGCGGACATTGAGTCACTGTACAAGCCATAACTCGTCTCAGCGCGATTGAGGATAAGATCCGAAGCCCTGCAGATGGCCAAGAGCTCCGCCTGGTACACCGTGCAGTACGCGGCGAGGCTAAGCTTGAGGTTGCGGGTCTCAGCAACACTGTCCCATATGGACAATGCAGCCCCGACCTTCCCCTCAATCTTGCTGCCGTCGGTGAAGATTCGCACCGTCTGCACGTTCCTGCTATCAACTAGCTGTTGGTCGGCCAGGCATTCGAACTCCAAAGCCATCCACTTGGCCGGATGAGGAGCTTCCGCAAACCGTACCATACTTTCAATCTCCCTGTCTCCCGGTACAAACTGGGATGACCCTCTCCTGGCTTCATACAAGGCGGCTGCCTCTTGTATGCGCAGATCTAGAGGAAGTATCCCAGCAAGTACCAGTGCTGAGTTTAGGGAGACTGTACGGTAGGATTTGCAGAGCTTCTGCGCGAATCCCCGTTGGAGTGAGCTCAGCTTCTTCCGTATCCCCAGCTTCTTCGTAGCTGGGGCCCAGGCTCCGGCTGCGTACGTGACTATGGGCTCGATAGTGGCGGTATATATTATCTTGACGACCTCCCGGTTCAGACCCCAGTCGACCTTAGCTGCTCTAGCTAGCTGCTTATAAACTGTTGTTGCTTTGTGACAGATGTTTTTAACATGTTCGTTGAAAGTCAACTTGTGGTCGATCGTGAGTCCCAGCACTTTCATCTGCTTAACTGTTTTGATGTTTACTCCCCCCATGCTCAGGGCTGGCGTGTCGTGTTTTAATTTGTTCGTGACGACCATTGCCGTCGTTTTTTGCGGTGCAAATTTTAATTTATTTTTGACACCCCAACTCTGAGCGCGGGCTAGGGCCGCATTTGCTCTTATTGCGACATCCAGCGCTGTGTCACCGTCCACTACCAGGATCACGTCGTCGGCGAATGCTTGGATAAAGTGTTCTCGTTCCAGTTCGTGGAGCAGCGGGTCCAGAAGAATATTCCAAAGTATTGGACCACCGATCGACCCCTGAACACAGCCTTTGTTTGTTTCTCTTGTGCATTCTGCCCCGGCATATCTAACCCTAACTTTTCTGGAGTCGAGATAGCTGTCCAGTAGCCTTCTTATGTTTACCGGGCACTTTTCCTCAGCCAGTCTGACTTTTATAGCCGGCCACCATGCGCTGTCGAAGGCGCCCTCTATATCTAACGACACCAGGACAATTAGCTTCTTCAGCCTCAACTTGTCCTGTACGTGTTTGATTAGCGTATAGAGGGCGTCCTCGGTGCTCTTCTGGGGCATAAAGCCGTACTGGCGAGTACTAATCCTCGGCACTAGCTGCCATTTAATCCGTGCTACCGTCATCCTCTCCAGGACCTTTCCCAAGACTGGCAGGAGACCTATCGGTCTATACGACTTGGGGCTCGTGTAATCGTCCTTGCCCGGTTTCCTGAGGACCACCACCGTTGCCTCTTTCCAGATGTCCGGGAAGTGTGCCAGTTCTAGGCACTTGTTATACAGGGCAAGGAAAGCGTCCAGGTCCTGGAGAATCGCTCGACTGCATATGTCGGATGTGAATCCATCCTGACCGGGAGCTTTTTTGGGATTGAAACCTTCCACGGCTGCTCTCAGCTCCAATGGTGTAAATGGTGGGTCATGATGCTCATCATGTTGCCACTCATTTACCCGTTTTGCGGATTCTCTGATGAGCCTGTGGTATGCGTTGTCCTCTTCCGCTGTGTCCTTTGGATAGAATGTATCCGCGAGTAGGGCTGCCGACTTTCGTGGGTTCAAGAATGCACCATCTTTAGATAGGGTCGTGTCTTCTTGTCTCCTGGTGGTCCTATTTATGACTCGGTAAATCCCTTCCCAAACTCCCTCCTTGTCTTGCTTCCCACAGAAGTCCTTCCAGCTATTGATTTGGGCTTTCTTGGCTTTGCACTCATAGTCTTCTTTCGCTTTCAGGTACTCGTCGACGACCGTCGCCCGCCGGACCGGTGCAGCGTTGCGGATGCGGTTCTTCCGCCTTGCGACCTCCTTCTTCAGGACTGCGAGCTCCTCGGACCACCATGGGATGGTAAGTTTCCTTTGTTTATTTATTTTAGGAATGGAGGCCTCACACGCCTTCCTGATTATTTCCTGGTATTTAGTAACAGTGTTTTCCAGTTCGTGTATGTTTCCGATCCCAATTATGTTTTCCATTTTAAGATTACAACTAGTTTTCAGTTCACGTAATTTCTCATCAAAAGAGGTCCATTTAGCTTTTTTAGTATTGAATATTCGGGTTGTTCGCTCAATGTTAAAGCCCCTTTCCCTTGCCAGTTTTACTGTGAACTTAATTGTGTTATGGTCCGAGGACGTTGCTCCTGTGTCGACCCGCCAGCTGTCAATCCAGTCAAATAGGTCGAGCGAACATGCCGTGACGTCCACGTGGCTCTTGTACGACACGCCTCCTCTGACAGTGTCAAATGTAGGCGTGTTGCCAGTATTCAGTACCTGAAGCTCTAACTCTTCCAGGTTCCCGGACATATCTTCTCCCCTGTGGTCTTCTATGGTGCTTCCCCACCAGGTGCTCTTGGCGTTAGTATCGCCTCCTATCAGCAGTTTTCCGGTTCCCAATGCCAACTTGATGTTGGACAGTTGATCCAAGTATGGCCCCAATGGTTGGTCTGGCTCGAAGTAAAAAGAGACTACTGCGATTTCCCAGGCTTTGGTCCGGATCCTCACCACGCAGATGTTATTTGTGGTAAGTTCTGGGTAGGGGATAACATCTAAGTTATCGTCGAAGACGGCAATAGCCGCCTTAACCCTCCCGCTTCCATCACGCTCGCACTGGTATATTCGCACACCTCGGTAGCTCTTCATACTCCTGGCCCCTCCCACGTAGGGTTCCTGGATCAATGCCCATGCGATTGACCGCTCACTGGCCTCTATGAAGAGTTCGGTGGTTGCCAGTTCCTTTCTTTGTAGGTTGGCTTGGGCTACTGCGTATCCTCTGGTTGGTGTGCCTGCCCTGTTATTTTAGGTTATTTTAGTTATTTTAGGTTAGGTTAGGTTAGGTTAGGTTAGGTTTTTTTTTTTTTTTTTTTTTTTTTTTTTTTTTTTTATTTTTGCTTGTATCCCTCTGACAGGGTCAGAGACCTTGGTCGTGCAGGCTCATTTTATTTTGCAAACGGGTTTATGTTAGATGGCGTTCCTTTTGATTGTGGCGCTGCAAACGCTCACCGCGTACTTTAAAAATATTTTGCGATATTTTTTATCAGCAAGGAGGCAGTGAGCATTTGCAGCGCTCACTCCCACCTCAATTTGTACCTCCACCTCGAGCCGCTGCTGGGCAAAGACAGGGCACTCGAAGAGGATGTGCACCAAACTTTCCGCTCGATCGGGGTCACAGATGCACGACGGGCTCTCCTTGCATTTAAAACGATGCAGATACTGGGAGAACCCGCCATGTCCCGTAAGCATCTGTGTTACCACTCCTTGGGGTGCAAGTTTTCGGACGATCCTGAAGGCGTCCACTGCGTTCGGGAGGAACAGCTTCGTGACGGAGGCGGTCTCCCCGTCCAGGTATCTCCGGTTCCACTCGCCAAGAGATTCACCTCGAAGTTGGCTCCTGACGAATGACACCGGACACCGGTCGTAGTCCGGTCTCCTCCTCGACGAAGCCGCTGCCTCCTTTGCAAGGGTATCGGCGCGCTCATTCCCCTCGAAACCGGCGTGGGCCTTGATCCAGAACAAAGAGACATCTTTGCCCCGGGTCAAGGCCTCGCAGAGGTTTTGGCGCGCCTGGAACGCGAGTGGGTTTAAGGAACTATGGTTGGTGACTGACTGCAATGCTGCCATTGAGTCACTGTAGACACCATAGCTCCTCTCACTGCACTTCAGGATCTCGTCCGTGGCTCGACATATGGCCAGAAGTTCGGCCTGGTAGACTGTGCAGTACGCGGGCAAGCATAGTTTGCGGGCCTTTAGTTCGGAGCGGCTGTCCCATATGGACAGCGCAGCTCCGACCTTGCCCCCTATCTTGCTGCCATCTGTAAAGATACGGCGCGACTGCACGTTGTGCTGGTCTACCAGGCTCTGGTCATCCAAACTTTGGAAAACCAGTTCCGGCCGTCGAGCTGGGTGCGGCAGTTCCGCAAAGTCCACCACACGCTCGACCTCCCGGTCTCCTAGCACTAGCCGGGATGACCCCTTGCGCGCTTCATACAGAGCTGCTGCTTCTTGAATGCGCAGGTCCAAGGGAAGTATCCCAGCCAGAATTAGAGCCGAGTTTAGGGAGACTGTGCGATAGGACTTGCAGATTTTTTGTGCCACACCCCTTTGCACCGTACCAAGGAGCTTCCTGACCCCGATCTTCTTGGACGCGGGTGCCCATGCTGCCGCTGCGTACACGACGACGGGCTCCACCACCGCCGTGTACAAGGTGCGAATCACCTCCGGGTGCAACCCCCAGCTGATCTTCGCTGTGCGTTGGAGCTGCTTATAGATGTTTAGGGCCTTCCGACAGACGTTGGCGACATGACTATTGAACGTCAGTTTGTCGTCAATGGTCAGCCCTAAAATCTTTATTTCCCGGGACATGCCAATATCGACCCCACCCATCCTTAGAATCGGGGTGTCATAAACAAGCTTACGTGTAAGCAACATCGCTTTAGTTTTATGCGGAGCAAATTTAAGCTTGTTTCGAACACCCCAACTCCGAACGAGTTCGAGGGCGACATTGGCATGTCTTTGCACCTCCAACGCAGTATACCCGGCGAAAAGCAGAACCACGTCGTCGGCGAACGCTTGGCAGCGGACTCCTTCCACGTCCAGCAGTTTAAGGAGGGAATCTAGGAGGAGGTTCCAGAGGATCGGTCCACCAATCGACCCCTGGACGCAACCCTTGTGCGTCACGCGGGCGTGCTCGACTCCCGCATATCGCAGCTTTATGCATCTGCCGTCTAGGTAACTGTCCAGTAGTCTCCTGAGATTGACCGGACACTGTTCCTCAGCCAGTCTGACCTTAATGGCCGGCCACCATGCACTGTCAAAGGCCCCCTCTATATCCAGCGAAACGAGCGTTACTAGCTTTTTAGCTTCTATTTCCGCTTTGATTTCGTTCACCAGAGTATAGAGGGAGTCCTCTGTGCTTCTTTGTGGCATAAAGCCAAACTGGCGAGTACTCAGTCGCGGTATCAGGTACCACTGGAGCCTTGTTACTACCATTTTTTCCAGGACTTTACCGAGGACAGGTAGCAGGCCTATTGGCCTGTACGACTTTGTCGTTCGGTAGTCGTCCTTGCCCGGCTTCCTCAGCACTACCACCGTGGCCTCTTTCCAAGCCTTTGGAAAGTGGCCAAGACTGAGGCATTTGTTGGCCAGGGCAAGGAACGATTCGGAGTCCTGGAAAATGGCTTGACGGCAGATGTCGGCTGTAAAGCCATCAGCTCCCGGTGCCTTTCTAGGGTTGAAAGCTTGGACAGAGGACTTCAGTTCATGCGCTGTGAACGGCGGGTCATGTATCTCACTATGGACCCGCTCGTTTACCCGCTTTGAGAGATTTCTGAGAGTCCTCTGGTCCTCGCTGTCCTCAGATTCCTGGTCTTCGGGATAAAATGTTTCCGCTAGAAAGGCAGCCGAGTCAGCAGGTTCCAGAGCTACGCCATCTCGCAGCAGGGCTACGTCCTCCTGTCGCTTAGTGGTTCGACCTATCACCCTGTAGATCCCCTCCCAGACTCCCTCCCTGTCTTGTTTGGTGCAAAACTCCTTCCAACTTTTTATTTGGGCCAATTTCGCCTTCTTTTCATAATCTTCTTTTGCTTTCAGGTACTCAGCAACGACACCATCTCTCCGGACGGGCGCAGCGCAACGGATCCTTCTCCTCCTGGTAGCGACCATCTTCTTGAGGACTGCGAGTTCTTCAGACCACCACGGCAAGGTAAGTTTATTGTTATTTTTCTTTATTGGTATACTACTATTACATGCTTTATCTATTATATTTATGTATGTATTAACTGTTTTTTCTAATTCTTGTGTTGTGTTTATATTTTCTATTTCATTCTTTTCTATTTTATTTTCTATTTTTAATTGTCCCATTTTCTCACGAAAATGGGACCAATTAGCTTTCCTTGTATTAAATTTTCGCGTCGTTGATTTAATTGCTATACCGGTCGATTTGATTAGGTTGACTTTAAATACGATGCCGTTGTGGTCCGAGCTCGTCATTCCCACGTCCACTCTCCAGTCTTGTACCAGGCCGAGAAGGTCCGCCGAGCACGCCGTGATGTCCACGTGGCTACTATAAACTTTGCCGCCGCGGATAGTATCAAATGTTGGAGTGATGCCGCTGTTGAGTACCTGCAAATCCATCTCTTCCAGAAAGCCGCACAGTTCTGCGCCCCTCGAGTCCTCAACTCTACTCCCCCACCAAGGGCTTTTGGCGTTGACGTCGCCTCCGACAATCAGGTTCCTGGGTCCTAGCCGCCGCTGAACTATTCTGAGGTGATCAAGATAGGGCTGCAGGGGCTTATCTGGCTCAAAGTAGAGCGAGACCACCACGAGTTCCCAGGCGCTGGTCCGGATCCTCACCACAACGATGTTGTGTGTGGTGAGTTCCTGGCACTGCATGACGTCCAGATCTGAGTTGAAGACCGCTACTGCAGCCTTTACAGTGCCACTTCCATTTTCCAGCGCCTGGAATATTCTCGACCCGCGGTAGTCCCGCATCCTTCGTATGCCACCCACATATGGCTCCTGGATCAAAGCCACTGCAACCCCCCGATCCGTAGCACCCTGAAACAGCTCAGCGGTAGCCAGTTCCTTTCGCTGGAGGTTCGCCTGTATTATCGGGTATGCTGCCCTGGTGGAGGTTGTGGTGCCGACATCTACCATGGAGCCCTCAGCAGTACGCTATTTTTGCTCTAGCCAACGCTTCCCACCTGCGTCGGACGGGACAGTCAATGCTAAAAGCGTTGTGCCCCGTCATTTCCAATTTAGCTTTAACGCAGTTGCAGCAGGTGGGGTTGGCGTTGGCGAGCTTCTCTGCGCAGTCTTTACGCTGGTGAGGGCCGCCGCAGTAACCACATTTTTCGGTCGTCTCGGCGCAGAGGCGTCTGCTGTGACCGTAACCAAGGCACATTGAGCACTGGACCAGCGGAGACTGGTCCTCTACCCGAATGTGCTGTAGGTCCAGGTAAACTTCAGACGCCCCCAACAACCGAGCCCACAGCGTTGGGGACACTCTGGCCACAATGTGGCACAACAGTTCATTTCGGGCCTTCTTCCTGAACCGTATTTCTATACGGTCGTCATCAGCCGGGAGGTCGCGGAACAGGTGCTTGTTTTGCTGTCTCAAAAAGTCAAGGACGTCCTCGTCTTTATGACAGCTAAGGACGTCCCTGAGGATGACCAGCGGGTCCTGGTTCTTGACTGCCAAGACCTCTAGCCGCTGGTCTCCAAGCTCGATTTTCCTTTGCACTCTGTTCCGCGCTTCTTCACTCCGACAGCTGATGACTACCTTCCTGTCCTTTCCTTTTCTCACCCTGTCTATCTGTATATCGCCTTCTTTGGCGTTAACTGCTGCTCTAATTTTACCCATGATCACGTCTCCAGTGTCCATCTCATTTTTGGAGGCGATCACTATCGAGTGGAGCGCTGTTGCCACTGGCCGTTTCTGCCCCTTAGCGCTCGCCGCCACACTCGCATAAGTGATCGCCTCCAGTGTTTCCTTTTTAACCTCGAGAGCCTTTTGTAGTTCCATGGCCCTCTCGTTGCTCTCCCTCATTAGCTTGGTGTGTTCCTCCAATGAGGAGAGCAACTGAGAGACCGCCTGCGTACCCTCCGCCACCTGTTCACACGGAGACTCAGTCTCCCCTTTTCCATCCCGGCCCCGAGGCACGCCCGCCAGCTCCCCCACACCTGCGGTACAAGGCACAGGCGAGGAGGAGCCCGCGGACTTGCCAGCCTCAAGATTCTTAATTAGCCGGTACAGTTGATCGATGGCCTGGATGACGGAGGCCTTGATGTCAGACTTTAAATTGCGCGACGCGTTTAAAGCAATCTTCCCCTTCGTCACCCAGGCCCTCGCCTCCTGTAGCGTGTTGGGCTGCACCTCGATAGCTGGGCTCTCCTCCGGGAAGAGGACCCTGCCAGCCTCCCACTCCCCAATGCTCCTTCGGACGTTGGTTTGAGCCTTTGTTATAGTTCCCATATTAATGGCCTTAGGGGGAGTGGTAGGCCGTATTGGCTCCGTAGGTTTTTTAGCAGGGGTATGGAACATCCTTAAGTTCGGACTCGGATTGGACAAGAGGGATGCGTAACCTAACCTAAGGTTTTGA
Source organism: Plusia festucae (assembly GCA_950381575.1). Lineage (NCBI taxonomy): Eukaryota > Metazoa > Arthropoda > Insecta > Lepidoptera > Noctuidae > Plusia > Plusia festucae. Next base: position 34,046 of record OX494456.1, on the reverse strand, counting down.
TTTTTTTTTTTTATAAATATATTAAGTTAATTAAAAATTTGCTTGTAAAAATTTGTAAAAGTATTAAATTTGTATAAAATTTGTATAAATAAGATAATAAATTGTAAAAATAAATAAAAAGTCAAGGGTTTTAATTTTCAAAGATGTTTTTAATTTTTATTTAAAACGAATTAAAAAGTTTGTTTTATATTAACTCTAAGGTTGCTTTCAAATAAAAGGTTTTACGTTTCAGGAGCGTCACCCAACCGATGCAAAGCCAGAGAGGCCCCAGCTGCTCGATAACCGGATCAATTTAGCAGGTAAACACTTCTTGCTAGGCAAGAAGTGTCCAAAACTGACCAACCGAGCTAAATTTTTGTGCACCTGAAAACAAGTGCCGGGTCCTAAAGGAAGTCCGACAACAAAGAGTTGCTGGACTGTGTCAATATATAAAGAGCAGTCTGTGACCTATCCAGCAACGCAAACCGCAGCTCTCTAGCCCTATCGGTTCCGGAGATATGGCCCGTCAAAGTTGGCAGGTACCTAAACCGGACGGGCAAAATCCCTCCGGAATCGATATGCCCAATGAGATTAGGGTGGGTGGGCGGGCCCGAAACTAATTTTTTCACGTTTTCCTGGTGGTCGGAGCACCACGTGAGTGGTGTCGGCAGATCGGGCTCGACGCCCTCTATCCAACGACGGGAATAACGGATGGTCTCCGGGAACAAATTTTCCGGGAAAACCGCGAAAAACAGGAAAAATTTCGGAAAAATCGAATTATTTTAAAAATTTTGTATAGTCACACCCTACGTGTGCTATATCGTTGAATAGGTCTTTAAGAGACCTTCAATTTGAATATAATGTCGAATAGTTTTAATGCGAAAATTTAGTAATAAAATGTTTTTAGTGAAAATTAATGTGATTTTTAATAAAAAATTTGAAAAAATTTGAAAATTTATGAATTTTAAGAGCCAAACGGGGTGTCGTTAGAAAGATCTCGTCGAGATCTACACGTCAACGCAAAAACCAGGAACAACCACTGATATACAACAGAGTTATAGCCGATTAAAAATATACACAGTTAAAAATTATCAATTTTCATGAAAATTATGAAAATGTTAAAGTTTTTCCGCGTGTAAAAGCGCGGAACGTTAAAGTATAGTCAAAAAGAAAGTGTATATAAAGAAAACCCGACCAAAATCAAGCAATTAACAAAAAAGTTGTCGACGTTTCTTTGTAATAAGTGTCGGGGTTAGGTGGATTTTAGGTACTTGTAGACTATCTCAATAGAAATGTATGAGAAAACAAGTAACTAATTTTTTCACGTTCTCCTGGTGGTCGGAGCACCACGTGAGTGGTGTCGGCAGATCGGGCTCGACGCCCTCTATCCAACGACGGGAATAACGGATGGTCTCCGGGAACAAATTTTCCGGGAAAACCGCGAAAAACAGGAAAAATTTCGGAAAAATCGAATTATTTTAAAAATTTTGTATAGTCACACCCTACGTGTGCTATATCGTTGAATAGGTCTTTAAGAGACCTTCAATTTGAATATAATGTCGAATAGTTTTAATGCGAAAATTTAGTAATAAAATGTTTTTAGTGAAAATTAATGTGATTTTTAATAAAAAATTTGAAAAAATTTGAAAATTTATGAATTTTAAGAGCCAAACGGGGTGTCGTTAGAAAGATCTCGTCGAGATCTACACGTCAACGCAAAAACCAGGAACAACCACTGATATACAACAGAGTTATAGCCGATTAAAAATATACACAGTTAAAAATTATCAATTTTCATGAAAATTATGAAAATGTTAAAGTTTTTCCGCGTGTAAAAGCGCGGAACGTTAAAGTATAGTCAAAAAGAAAGTGTATATAAAGAAAACCCGACCAAAATCAAGCAATTAACAAAAAAGTTGTCGACGTTTCTTTGTAATAAGTGTCGGGGTTAGGTGGATTTTAGGTACTTGTAGACTATCTCAATAGAAATGTATGAGAAAACAAGTAACTAATTTTTTCACGTTCTCCTGGTGGTCGGAGCACCACGTGAGTGGTGTCGGCAGATCGGGCTCGACGCCCTCTATCCAACGACGGGAATAACGGATGGTCTCCGGGAACAAATTTTCCGGGAAAACCGCGAAAAACAGGAAAAATTTCGGAAAAATCGAATTATTTTAAAAATTTTGTATAGTCACACCCTACGTGTGCTATATCGTTGAATAGGTCTTTAAGAGACCTTCAATTTGAATATAATGTCGAATAGTTTTAATGCGAAAATTTAGTAATAAAATGTTTTTAGTGAAAATTAATGTGATTTTTAATAAAAAATTTGAAAAAATTTGAAAATTTATGAATTTTAAGAGCCAAACGGGGTGTCGTTAGAAAGATCTCGTCGAGATCTACACGTCAACGCAAAAACCAGGAACAACCACTGATATACAACAGAGTTATAGCCGATTAAAAATATACACAGTTAAAAATTATCAATTTTCATGAAAATTATGAAAATGTTAAAGTTTTTCCGCGTGTAAAAGCGCGGAACGTTAAAGTATAGTCAAAAAGAAAGTGTATATAAAGAAAACCCGACCAAAATCAAGCAATTAACAAAAAAGTTGTCGACGTTTCTTTGTAATAAGTGTCGGGGTTAGGTGGATTTTAGGTACTTGTAGACTATCTCAATAGAAATGTATGAGAAAACAAGTAACTAATTTTTTCACGTTCTCCTGGTGGTCGGAGCACCACGTGAGTGGTGTCGGCAGATCGGGCTCGACGCCCTCTATCCAACGACGGGAATAACGGATGGTCTCCGGGAACAAATTTTCCGGGAAAACCGCGAAAAACAGGAAAAATTTCGGAAAAATCGAATTATTTTAAAAATTTTGTATAGTCACACCCTACGTGTGCTATATCGTTGAATAGGTCTTTAAGAGACCTTCAATTTGAATATAATGTCGAATAGTTTTAATGCGAAAATTTAGTAATAAAATGTTTTTAGTGAAAATTAATGTGATTTTTAATAAAAAATTTGAAAAAATTTGAAAATTTATGAATTTTAAGAGCCAAACGGGGTGTCGTTAGAAAGATCTCGTCGAGATCTACACGTCAACGCAAAAACCAGGAACAACCACTGATATACAACAGAGTTATAGCCGATTAAAAATATACACAGTTAAAAATTATCAATTTTCATGAAAATTATGAAAATGTTAAAGTTTTTCCGCGTGTAAAAGCGCGGAACGTTAAAGTATAGTCAAAAAGAAAGTGTATATAAAGAAAACCCGACCAAAATCAAGCAATTAACAAAAAAGTTGTCGACGTTTCTTTGTAATAAGTGTCGGGGTTAGGTGGATTTTAGGTACTTGTAGACTATCTCAATAGAAATGTATGAGAAAACAAGTAACTAATTTTTTCACGTTCTCCTGGTGGTCGGAGCACCACGTGAGTGGTGTCGGCAGATCGGGCTCGACGCCCTCTATCCAACGACGGGAATAACGGATGGTCTCCGGGAACAAATTTTCCGGGAAAACCGCGAAAAACAGGAAAAATTTCGGAAAAATCGAATTATTTTAAAAATTTTGTATAGTCACACCCTACGTGTGCTATATCGTTGAATAGGTCTTTAAGAGACCTTCAATTTGAATATAATGTCGAATAGTTTTAATGCGAAAATTTAGTAATAAAATGTTTTTAGTGAAAATTAATGTGATTTTTAATAAAAAATTTGAAAAAATTTGAAAATTTATGAATTTTAAGAGCCAAACGGGGTGTCGTTAGAAAGATCTCGTCGAGATCTACACGTCAACGCAAAAACCAGGAACAACCACTGATATACAACAGAGTTATAGCCGATTAAAAATATACACAGTTAAAAATTATCAATTTTCATGAAAATTATGAAAATGTTAAAGTTTTTCCGCGTGTAAAAGCGCGGAACGTTAAAGTATAGTCAAAAAGAAAGTGTATATAAAGAAAACCCGACCAAAATCAAGCAATTAACAAAAAAGTTGTCGACGTTTCTTTGTAATAAGTGTCGGGGTTAGGTGGATTTTAGGTACTTGTAGACTATC